>CM066734.1:124871500-127853166 GCA_033961575.1 Aselliscus stoliczkanus
CGTATGGAAAAGAACTGTTGTATGTTTTGTTGGGCTACATTTCATGTAGTACACACTACAGTTACTTAACTGACCTACAGTGGTGAATTTTGAGTTATATGCAATTATTATTATTCCATTACTCACTTCTTTTTAACCAAGATGGATACTTAGATTTTCTAATAACATTTGCTCTTGTGTTTATTCACTTTTCACTAAGTCTGAATGTAAGAAGCTTTATATTTGTTTTTTTTTATAGGTAAAAACTGCATTCAGGAAACTGAACTATGTTTTTCATCCTGTTGGAAGCATTATTATGATTATTAATTAACATCACTAATATATTGACTGCTTTATTACCAAGTTTTTGTTTAGTTTTGAGGCAACTTAATATTGTGCTCTGTGCTTTGCGTATATTATTTCACTTAGTCTTTTCAGTAATCTTACGTTAGACATTATTATAGCAAGCATTTTTAGATGAATAACATTAAGCAAGTACAATAATTACTCAAAGTCTCAGAGTGTTTGAAGTAAAAAACCAGGTCAAAACCCAGACTTAACATTAAAGCCCTGATTCTTACTAATTTATCAAAATGTCTAACAATATATTTTTTAACCTGCATTTCTTCTAAGAAGGATTTAAGATTGCACAACATTTACTGTACATTTTTCCATAGAAGAATAATGAATACTTAGTATAAAAATACAAAATAGCAAAAAGAGAAATGAAATCCCTCATTTTAATAATGCCTACATGAAGACATTATTGTATGTTGTTGCTTTTTCTTCCAACCTTATCCAATATTTTCACAGCTGTGATCATACCAGCCGTACAATTTTGCTTTCTTAATTTCATATAATGTAAGTATTATTTTCATATTATTATGCCATCCTTTAAAAATTATATTGAAACACTTCATAATATTTCATTAAAACAGTAAGTATTCAAGTGTAAGTTAGGAATTTAGATAATTTTCACATGATCTCTATTATAAACCTGTGTTGGTCATAACAGAACACATTTTATTTTTCAAAATTGTAATTGTTTTCCTCAGGGAAGTTTGTAAAAATGGAGTTACCATTTCAAGTGCTACAAACACAGTTAAGGCTATTTTTGCATAATACCAACATATTTGGCAAAGGCTTCTACATAACTTAACCATCCCAGCAGAAACGCATGAATGTGCCCTGTTTACTACATGTCACCAGTCTGCGTAACATATCAAGATACAAACTGTCTAGAAGGTGCTATAGCTGAAAGTCACATCTTATACCTACCTACCTTGCCCCGCCCCCCTTTTTAAATGCTAGTAGAAGGGGGAGAAAGTGGAGTCTATCTTTAAAGACAAGAGAAAAAAAAAACAACTATTCAAAGCACCAATGGCAGTGATAGAAGATGTACAAGCATTCTCCCGATCATTTCCTCACTTCTTTGAGTTACTGCATCTCCTTCCTATGAATTCAATCTACTACTGAACCTGAAATAATAGAGGAACACAAATTAGTTACAATTTAAAATTTGGTGTGGTAGGAAAAATGATTAAAAAAAATATATGAGCTTTTCTTATTAGGATAGGTAGACCACACAGGTTCTCAATATTGTCAGCAAAGAGTTAGCTGATTTAATTTCCAGATAATATCTTAGAGCTAGCTCTTCTTTCAGTGTAGTTGAACAGGCACTAGGAATCCTAAATAAATAGAGCTTGTAAAGAAAATGTAATTACCAGTGTGTACAAAGCCAGAGCAGTTCCACGGACATAATCAGTCTGGGAGCCAAGAGAGAGAATCAGCATTAATGGACAGTAATCATGAAAATCTTATCAGCTGGAGCATTTGAAACAAAATGTTTCAGAGGCTTTCGTTTCATTAAGCAGCCAATAGCATTCTTAATATAATTTTAAGGCTTTAAAGCAAAAGGGTCTCTCTTTTACCCCAATTTAAATGAAAAGCTACAAATGATCTGAAAGTGTTAATAATTTTAAAATACAATTTCACTTATGGGGATCTCTACTAAGAAACTGAACGTAACTGGGAAAAAAAGATCTGTGCTCAGTGATATTAATTACAGTATTATTTATTAGCAGAAAAAAACAAAATTTCTGAAAATTAAATATAGAATGATGGTATCATGTAAATTATGGGGAATACATACCATGGACCAACATGAAATTAGAGTGTAATATAGTAAAATGCTAGTGAATATTGAATATAAAAGGTAGTCTATAAATATTTGTGCTTTATAATACTTCCACTGTTTTAAAATTTACCTATCATAGAAAAATTAAGGGGTTTCCCATTAGTTAGTGCCTCGATACGCAGCAAAGTCCTGCTGCTGATATTGTCAAAAGCGTTCAGCAGGGCCAGCCGAGTGGCGTGGTGGTTAAGCGCTGGCTTGGGAAGCCAGCGGCCCTGGTTCGGTGCCACATATGAGGGCCAGTGACACTGCCCTCAAAAAAAAAAAAAAAAAAAAAAAGAGTTCAGCAATTTCTTCCACTCTGTGATTTACCTAGTCTCCTTCAAGAAATTCCTCCACATTGAAATTGTTAAGTTAAAAAAATTAAATTACAGAAATAAAACCGCATGGATTAATCTAATTAGAGTTTATAAAAAAATGTAAATCTATGCATACACAATATAGACAAGACAATGACTAGAACAGGAAGTGGAAAAATTCACTACAACCTACTAATTTGGACAAGGGAGAGTACAGAGAGGAGCTGAGATCTTTCATATTTACTTTCATCTCTACAGCTTGAGTGTCTGTTTTTTGTTGTTTTTTTTTTTTTTAGCTGAGCCATCCTGCCACCTGTTGGCAGCTCAACGGCAACTCAGCTCGGGCTGGCATCGAACCGCCGTTGCTCAGAGCTCAGCTCGCACTCTTGAGCGAGCTCTTAACTAACTGAGCCATTCGGCCTGCCCTAAATACTAGCTATATGTCTCACATTTTTTTTTTTTTTTTGGCTGAGCCATCCTGACACCTGTTGGCAGCTCAACAGCAACTCAGCTCGGGATGGCATCGAACCGTCGTTGCTCAGAGCTCAGCTCGCACTCTTGAGCGAGCTTTTAACCAACTGAGCCAGCCACTCAGCCTTGAGTGTTTTGTAATACAACTAACAAAAATACAAACAGCAAAAATTTACAAACATAGGAAATTATAGGAAAATTTATTGTATGTCTATTTTCAAAAGGGGATAGATATTAAGGTACTTTTAATTTGTCTTTTATTTTTCTGTTGTGTCTGTGCATATGTTAATAATGTAATGCACTTTTTTCTTATAGGAACTATCAACTTTTATGTTATGTTCAGTCTCAAAAGGCCAAAAGATGCTTGGAAATGCATCTTAATTGTTGTAATGTGCTCAGTGTTACAGAATTTTAGGCTTAATTTATGTCTTAATAACACTTTCTAGAGTTATTTGTTGAGCATCAAAATGTCATTGGAAAACTATTCAATAAATTACTCCAGCAAGTAGCTTACTAATGTTCTGATTGGCCTGCAATTATCAGCAATCTCATCGGCGCTTTTTGCAAGATATATGTGAGAGCTGAGACTTGTCATATTCTACTTAGTTTATTCAGACCCCGGGAGGTAACCCCAATTGGAATTTTATCAGAGATATCCGTATGGCAATAAAAATAATCCTTCAGCATCTAGATTAGTTCTCTGTTTTATTCCACTAATGAATACTCTGGAGAAATGTGGGTAATTTTACAGAACAAATTAACCTTAGAGCACAGCTACTTATAAATGTTCATTTTACTGGACACCTACAAAGCAGAATACATTTAAATACAGTTTAATTGACCCTTCCAGGCCTGGTAGAGATTAAACTGCTAGGAAATAAATATAATGGTAATTAATCTAAATTGATGCTAAGATATTTTTTACATAAGTACTCATAAATATCACATTTGGGATCCTAATTTCAAGCAAATAAAGAGAATATAGAAATCACGCAGCAATATCGTCCTACATGTCACTTGTGTCACAGTAGTTCAGAGGTGGCTTTTGCTGGCAAGGAAATCTGATTTTTAATTACTCTGTTGTTTCCAGCATCTAATGGCCATGACTTGTTTAACAAAAGCACCATGATGTAAACTGCAGTTTGTTTCCCTCCTGCCTTCATTTCACTGCAGAATTGACAAACTGTAACTATCTGTCCTCCTAATAGGGCAGCATGAAAACTAATTGGTATTCTCTGTTTCCAAATGTTTGTATCCTCAAGCCTCTCTGCCTAAAAAAGCCTGACAGAGTCTCTTCATTATCTCATTACACTATAATTATTGCATACTCAACTGCAAGGGCCTGAGAGTAATTCGTTTATACTGTGCATCAATATAAACGTGTGCCTCTAGAACAAGGCTAAACCAACAACTTTTAAAAATTCTAATTTAGATCGTCGTGTTATTTGTCTCCTGGTGATGCAGGACATGAATAATCTTCCCTTTTATTAAAAGAAGAAAAATCTAAATCAATATACTAACAATTCTAGCTTTTAAAGGATTGTTGACTCTTTTTTCTTTCTTTGCCATTTTCTTACGCTATATTTAGAAAGGACCAAAAAGCATCTTGTGGGCCGGCCAAGTGGCACAGTGGTTAAGAGCTGGCTTGGGATGCCAGTGGCCCCGGTTTCGATCCCACATATGAGGGCCAGTGACACTGCCCTCAAAAAATAAATAAATAAATAAATAATTAAAAACACCTATAGCAAACATCATATTTAAAAAAAAAAAAAAGCGTCTTGTGATATTTTTGCGTACTCCTGCTCACCATTGCCGCATCCAAGTTGACATTCTGTTCTTCTTGTTCAATGAATTCTGAAATTCACACATCTCTCTTCCTGTATTTGGTATACTGGTGATATCATTAGCTATTCCTTACTCTAAATTTTTTCTTGATTTCATTACATTCAATGCATTCCATTTTTAAAAAGCATCTATTTCATGATCTCCAGCAGAATGATTTTTAAATGGTACATACTAAATATACCCTTATAGAATTGACATCTTCAATGAGTTAAATTATGTTCTCATTTTCATGTGTGCATTGTTTCACATTCCTTTTAATTTGTTGCTTCCATCGCCTTATTTTGCAGTCCACATAGATAATTGATGAAACAGTTTTGTCATACGTTTCTTACACACATATACACAACCATTTTAAAATCTAGAAACCTCATATTCCCTTCAGAGAATCAAGGTGTTTTCCTTGTTCTACATAAACTCACTTCCCTTTCTGTCTTTATTGTGTTCTACAACCTTTCAAATATTCAAGTTTATTGTGTCCATTGTAGTTCTACCCAATTTGACAGATATTCTGATTTTTTTTTTTTTTAGCTGAGCCATCCTGCCACCTGTTGGCAGCTCAACAGCAGCTCAGCTCGGGCTGGCATCGAACTGCAGTTGCTCAGAGCTCAGCTTGCACTCTTGAGCGAGTTCTTCACCAACTGAGCCCCTCGGCCGGCCCTCTGATTTTTTTTTTTATCAAACATTGAAGCCAAGTACTTCGCAATGCCATAGAGGTATCCAGAAAGAAAAATTCTACAAATAAAAATAACAATAACAAGAAACTAAAAACAAATGACAATAACATTAAAAGAGGCATCCCGTAAGGAAATCAAGGTGGTCTCAGACTTCGTTTTCAAGAAATTTCATTCTGTTTCTCTTATACCACCTTAGTCCAAAACACCATCATTTCTTAATGGCTTCTCTACTTCTCATGTACCCCCTAGTAATATATTATCCGCACAATCATGTTTTAAAATTAAATTAGATCATACCTTCTTGCTTAGAACATTGTAAAAGTTTTTCATCATATTAGCTTACTATTCAAACTCCTTGAACCCTACCTGGGTTCAATCATATACACAGGGGGCCTTGACACGGTTTATTCACGTACCCAGTCCAGATAGTCTCAACACCACATCTGTCTCAAGGCTGTGACCTTGGGCTGCTTCTAGCTCAGAGAAGGTAAGCAGAGCGCACATTCCAGACGGGGAGGTAGTGGACAGCCTCCAATTGCTTGGTCTAGCTAGCTAGTGGGTCAAACCAGCGGTCAAGTGTTCGTGATGATCTTCCCCAACAAAATCATGTTAGCTTCATAACATGCATTCAGATGCTTTTCTTCTAACATAATTATTGTGGGTATTTTCAGTTTTATAGAATTTATTCACAAAATATATCCAGGTCCAATCTGGTTTATACATCTAGAATTTTGGTTACCATAAAAATTCATTTGAGGGCTGGCCGAGTGGCACAGTGGCTAAGAGCTGGCTTGGGACGCCAGCATCCCCAGTTCAGGTCCCACATATGAGGGCCAATGACACTTCCCTCAAAAAAAAAAAAAAAAATTCATTCTATTGTTGTTTTATTCTAGCTAACTGTTTCTTCTTATATTAGTTTTTACAATTTAAAACTTCTAAAATGTATTTATTTATAAAAATATTCAAATCAGTGCCATTTTCTATATATTATTGTTATATCTTTTAGTTATCTCATAACAGATATGCTTACCATGTAGCATATTTTTTGTCAATTTTATGGTTGGATTTTCCTTTTTCTCCTCTTGTTTTTGTCATATTTGGATCTACTTTATTGAATTTCACAAAGGCTAAACCTGGCATCAACTCATTAAATTAAATTAATAATATCTGATCCTAATTTATGAATATCTACTTTTATCTTTATTAGTGCTTTACTTCTATATTCCTTAGTTTAATTTTGCTACTTATTTTGGTTTCTTGATTTGGAATTTAAGTCTCTTTTTGAGCTTTATTGAAAGTATGTTAACAACTATGATTTTTTTTCAGAGTGCACTGGTCATCTATCACAAATTTAGTCATAAATTAAAACTGAAGTCCCCAAATCAGAAAACATATAGGTTATAATATCTGAATGTAATGTAAGAATAAATAAAAGGTAAAAAGAAAACATTGAAAAATTCTGAACTAGTTGAAAGTAAAAAACTTTTTTCCTTCTCTCAATTTTTCTTAAATCAAAGAGAATATGATAATGAAAGTAACATATGTCAAAATTCTTGGATGTAGACAAAGACTAATTTAAAGGTATATTCATAGCTCTGAAATCTCTTGTTTCTGAACATAAAAAAATAAAATTCAATTAATTATGCATTTTACATTACACATTTATTTACAAAAACAAGGGGAACATACAATAAAGGCTTAAGCAAATTCTGAGTACTCAAATGTTGCAGCATCCCAAAGGACCATCAAGGTCTATATCTTTGCAATACAAAGCTGAATAAATGTCTTCTACACAAGTTCACGTAAACTTCTAATTATATAGAGAGCTACCTTTTGGATGAATAAAATGTAGCATAGTACTTATAAGCATGAATTTTGGAGTGAGGAAGATCTGGAGAAAATCTTAATTGTAACTTTTGCTAGTGCTGACCATGATGAAATTATCTAACTTGTCAAAGCCTCACTTTAAGCATCTGCTCAACAGAGGTACTTATTTTCATATTAGAATGGCTCTGAGGAGGAAATGAAATGATGTACATTTTGCGCTGGCTACATGGTGAAAACCCACTGCGTGTTCAGTAATATTATTGCAGATGTTTTAAATAGTAGTACATTTTCTAAAACGACCAGTAAATCACATATAAGAGATCGAATAAAGAACACAAGCCAAAGTAATATTTATTTTAGGATTGAAAGATTCATTTGATGTGAAATGATATAAAAACATAATACATAAAACAAATGCATCAAGTGATATTAAGAAAATAATTCCTGAGAAAGGAACTCTTAAACACTCGTTCCTAATTCAAGTGATTAAATATGGTTTTAATATAATGAAAAATGTCTATCTTAAACTAACACTAGACATTTTACCTAATGACAAAATATAGTGATATTCTCATAAATGTAGAAGCAAGACAAGAGGTCCATCTACCTCATTATGTCATAATATTATTTGGGAAAAAGTAATAATACATTATAGAGAAAATTAAGCAATAAACTTAGAATAAAGGAGAGATAAGATATTAAGACTAAATATGTAGAAAACCTAAATCATTTAGAATTGACTATTTATAAAGAAATATACAAAAGTCAATAGTCTTCTTGTATTACCTCCTATAACCAGTAGATGAATATGCCTAATAATAGTGTCAAAATATAAAATGTATAAAATATTAATATTCCTATTTTTAAAAGATCATTTAATCTAAAAATCTCATAATGATCATAGCCATAATAGCTTTTACTACAATTGCTAAATTTAATGAATGCCTGCAAAATGTTAGACACATGAGCAACCATGTTTTATAATTTGTTTAATTCTCTTTAAAATTATGTGATTGTAGTACTATTATTTGCCCCATTTGATGGATGAAGAGCTGAGATTAGAGAGATGAAGTCACTTGCACAAAAAGACATTTGGTGAATGCTAGTGCTGAAATGTGAATTCTGTTTGGTCACTATCCAATGCTGACCTCCACAGCACAAACTGCTCATTGCCATCTTACCACCCTCTCTCCTCTTTTCTTTTTGAACAGACACAGGATTCCATTTGGTATGATTAGATATCTACTGGAAAATATATATATACTCTGTGGGCAGAGTTAATTAATACATATGTTTTATTTTTACCCTTCTTCTTCTAACTGTCCAGAATACAAATAAGATTTTAAAAGTGGAGCAGCTTTCTTACAGCCATCAGACATGAGGACCAAAGCCAGCTGAAATGACAATATTCAATACCAGAGGCAAGGATATAGTGAGGCAGGGATTCTCATAGACTTCATTTGAGAGGAAGAGCAGTTACAAATTTTATAGGAAGGTAATTTGGGAATGAAGATACAGTATTCAAAATACTTTTCCTTTTAATATCTTTCTAAACTTCTCGATAATACTATACTTAATTAAATCACCATACATCCAAAGGATGGGATATTATACTAATATTTACAAATCATGGATTTAAAACTAATAAATTGCTTAAGGAAAATATTTATGAAACATTATTTGGTGGGAAAAAAAACAAAAAAACGAACAACTGTTAATTAAAATATACTAAAATATCTTTCAAAAATGTGTCTGTGTGTATGTTCCTTATAAGAGCATTCTAGTGCAATAATTGAATGGTGATGGCAGACATTTTTATCTTTACATTTTTGAGTATTTTGAATGATATGTAATAATCATACTTAACTTTCATAACGTAATATTTTTTTTAAACCCAGCCTTTGAACTTATTAGATATTCAACCAAAACACCTTTTGAAAGTTGTAGAGAAAATAAGTCTAATATTAAAGCAGCCATTACACCAAATATTGTGAGAAAGGAATATAAAGGATGGCATCAAAATCACCAATGATGCAAGGATGGTGGCGCTTAGTAAAGTTTTCCATGAGATTGGCAAATATATATCCCACTTGAGAGTGGAGCCCAGAACTGAGGGTCCATTATGGAGCCAACTTCTTATATTCTGAAGTTAGAAGCTATGAGAATAAGGATGAAGAGGATGTTTTTTATCTAGCTGCTCTGGACAAAATCACTAATACTATTTTCCACTGAACTCATGAGAACATGGAGAAACTGTACTTTTTATTCATGCAGATTTTTTTAATGTATTGGAAAAGAAAATAAAGTTGAAGATCAACAAATTTCCATCAGCCTCAATGGCTGCTAATTCAGTGCATAAGAATTTCCAGAAATCAAAGCTTTCAAATTATAAATGAGTTAAACAAGAAGACCATTAGACTGAGGTGGTTCTAATGGCTTGACGGCCTACATAAGCAAATCCAACTCTAAGCTAAGCCTGTAAATGCCTCAAGCTTACAGAATTGAAACTGAATGACCGCCAATCACAAACAGCCAACTAGGTTTTAAGCTACAGCCAATCAATAATTTCCTTATTTTGCTTCTGACTTTGCTCTAAAAAACTCTCTCCTGAGCTCTTGTCCATGGAACACTCCTAGTCACTTCTGCTTTGGCGCTGTCTGGCTTGAGTCAATTTTTGCTCTAATAAACCCAAAATTTTCAGTATGTCTCAGTTTATCTTTTAACAAACATATGAGTCAATAAATAAAATTATAATTTACTTACTTCCAAAACAATAAAAATAAAGGTAGAATGACATTGTCCAAATTGAAAAATTACATATATGGCATCAGGGTATAGTGGCAATCCCTCTAGATCAGGGCCACCAGCATTTGGTTCTGTGTCCCACTTCTGCTGCTCATGAGCTGTTTAATTTTTTATGAGTAGCATAGGTTTCCTGAGCTTTACGTCCTCCCTGAAAAGGGAATGATGATACCTGCCTTATTTCATTTTTTATTTTGAATACTAAATGAAACAATTAGATAACAGTACTATGGGGTGAGTAAAATTATTTCAAATAACGTGTTTAATGTTATATAACACAGTAGTACAGCAGGAACTCTTTTGAAACTCCCCCAATGTCAAGGATTTGCCATGTCACTGGAAAGGCCAGGCTTCTAACAATAGCCTAAAAGGCCCTACTCCATCTTCCCTTTACACCTCTGGCCACATCTCCCAGCACCGTACCTCTAACTCACTCTTCCCTGCTCACCTCCATCCCAAGCTGATCTTCAACTTACCATGGACCCTCTGTCTCAGAAGTTTGACTTACAATTTCCTTTAACTGAAATATTCCTCCTTCAGGAATACAAACAGCTATATCTTTCAACACTTCCAAGTCTCTATCCAGATGTTTTCTGTTTATTGAGGTCTACCCTCATTATAGTCTTTAAAATGGCATCCTTCCTCTTGATATTTCAATCCCATTTTTATGCTTATCTTTTCCACCATAACAGGTATTTTCCACCGTAACATTGTGGCTATTTTACATTTTTAACAGTCTGTTTCACACAACTACCTTGTAGGCTTTATAATAAGGAGGAGATTTTTTGTGCCTAAACATAGTAGGTATTCAATAAATATGTGAGAATGAATGAATGTTATTTAATTTTAAAATAAAGGATTGCCCACTCAACCACTTTCTCCCCTTGCTCTTTCTCCATCAGAGGAACTGAAAAATG
The DNA here is from genome assembly GCA_033961575.1 of Aselliscus stoliczkanus. NCBI lineage: Eukaryota > Metazoa > Chordata > Mammalia > Chiroptera > Hipposideridae > Aselliscus > Aselliscus stoliczkanus. Next base: position 124,882,509 of record CM066734.1, read on the forward strand.
AATACTCAGTTCTCTTTGCTACCTTCCAGTGAGGCATGGCTATATTGTGTTTCTGGAAAGTGACATATGAACGGATATATGGTGAGAAGGGGTTCCTTTGCAAATAAAAGGTATACCTTCTCAATGGAAGGCTTTAAAATTTGACTTTATTGTTGCCTGGAATGAGAATGTGAAATGTGAATGCCAAGCAGTCATCTTGTGATTTTAGGGATAAAAGTCACACACCAAGGATGGAGGAAAAGTAAGATAAGTCAAAAAGTTTGATGATATCTCTGAATCCATAATAGTAAAGTATAACCAATAATCGTTAACTCCTTGAAACCTAACCGCACAGACATCTGTATTTTAATGGAAAATTACTGTGATTGTCAAAGATGGATATCTAGTAGTGGCACTGAAAGCTTATGGGACCAGCTACAAAGGAAGATATTTTGTGGGGGTGTCGCACTGAATTAGGCTAAGAAATATGACCATGTATTCTCTCCTCTCAAATGGACGGTAACTATTTTCATGCCCATGGAAAGTGGAGTTACCCAGCCTTTTGCACAGAGAAAAGTATCTTCCAAGGCCAGATATTAGGAAGAGTCAGGATTTTGCAATATCAAACCTGTGGGAGACCAGGGAGACAAGTATAAAGAGATATTGATGAAAATACTGCTTGGGGATAAGGCGGGGAAAAAAAGCTCATTTCTATCTTATTTATGCATATGATATATGCAATGAAAGAAAGTATATTGAAGAATATTAAAAACTAAGAGGAAAAATAGATTTGTGCTCACCAAATAAAAATCTATTATTACCCAAATAGTAGCTTAAATATTCTTTTGAAAGTAATATTCAAAAAACTACAACAAACAACAATAAAAGATAAAAAGCATATAGGCAATGTAACTCTAAACTATTATACAAGAAAAGCCATATATAAAAGTTAAAACAGTTGAAGCAATTCTCTTCTCAATTCCCACCAGTCAATCCTGTTAATGAACAGAACTACCGTTAGGAAGATACAGTGGGAAGGGGTTGGCCTTGGAAATCAAGTAGACGTTATTTAAATCCCTGCTTCTCCTCACATTAATTATGATTTTAGATGTATCTCTTTGTGCGTCTCCAGTTTAGGACCCAAACTCTGGACATTATCATACCCATCTTATTTATAGATAGCATGGTGAGATTACTAAGTGATACAACCCACATTCATTTCCTACAACATTGTCCTCTTTTCTGAACCAGTGACCAGAAGGTCAGATTCAGAGGAATCAGTCCATTGTTTCCCACTGACTATTTCTACTGAGAGAGATGACCTAAAGTTCAAAGTGTGGTTTCAGGAGCCCGTGAGGTCCTCAAGACCGTTTCAATAGGCTGACAAGGTTCTGCATTTTCCAATTGCATCCTCTGTGTGAGGCCAGATTTTCTTCACACACATCAACAAAAAGAGCACACTGCAACAGATTGATTGAGAAGTTCTTATAAGAGCCCAGTGACTTTTATCAAGCCAGATATTAAAATGATTTGCAAAAATGAAAAGAATAAAGTTATTCTGTTTTTATTTTGTGAACCGTTTTCCATAAAAGGTGTTATTCCATGTCATAGGTGTTAATATGTAAGCTTATTATCCTTTTAAAATAAATTAATAAACATTTTAAATGTTTCTCAGTTTTAATTTCTAACACAAAAAAATATTGGTAGATTTAATCTACATCAACAAAAATACTTGGGGGATCTTCAATAATGTTTAGGAGTATAAAAGGTTCTGAGACCAAAAAGTTTAAGCACTGGAGACCTAAACAGCTACCCCTTGGCATTCACCACTGTCATATAAGTTTAGGCTATACTCTATTCTTAAAAAAAAAAAAATCCAGGTTGAATATATACATGTATATCCATTCAAAAATAGATTTAATGATAAATAATGATAAAATTAATTATCATTAATTTATTTGGATAATACTATTCCCTTAATTGAATTCTATGTTTTTATATTAAATTGCCTTTGCTATGGAATCTCCCCCAAAATTATGTGAATTTGGTGATCTTATAGTGCCATTAGAATTGTGTAAGATAACCATGAACATGTGTAGGCATTTGCAACTTGCCTCCTAATCTCTTTTGGACCTAAATAGTGATAGTCCTGAGTCTCAACCAATAATGAAAATGTCTGTCGGGGCAGTGTAATGATGGCATAAGCTCCTGTAGTAAATACGACTACTATATTAATCCAAAAGACCAGAGAAGTAAGCGCTTATGCACATAAGAGAAAAATAATACTGTAAGATAGTGGCCTGCAGCATAACTTAGCAAGTATGTTTAGAATATTAATATGACTAGGAAAAAATGAATTTCATTTGCAAGTAGTTTTAGCTTACCCAGGTAATAAAGTTATCCCTGTATTATTCTGAGTCACAAAAGGTGAGCTGTGCAAATTAAGCGACAAATACATGTGAATATATTCCCTACTCACTTTCATTATACACATTCCATGGTAAGCAGAAAAATAACTAAAGTCACTTAATATAAGAGAAGGGTATCTTAAAATTACAGAGTTGTCCAAAAGGCAGTTGGGCTAACTAGTGTCCATTTTCCCATCAGATTCTTCCTCCAGGCTTCCTTCTATACCTTGCTCTGGGCTGCAGGAGGTTGCCTTCCATGAGCTGCATCATCCCCTATATCCCTACTCCTCCATCCTCAGTTTTGGTTTAGCCAACAGAGGCAGCAGCAGAAAATTAGTGAGTTAGAAAGACAGAAAGAGGGAGAAGGGAAGAGGGAGAAAAAATGAGAGAGAGTAGAGGGAGAGGGAGGAACAGAGACAGGGACAGAAAGGACCTTTCCTCTTCTTGTTGACAGGCTGATTTTTACTATCAAGCTCCCATAGCTGCTGCTCAAGCCAGGTGCTAGGTTCCACTCATTTTCCTACATGGAATCGCTCCTTTCGGTGGATAGATCATAAAGGTGTCCAGCACTGGCTGGAGCCAGAATGCTTCACCATCCTGGTTGGATCCTTTCCTCCTATCTCCATCTCTGTAAATAGACCTTACATTAAACTTTCATTAGGCTTTCTTGAATTAACATTTTGGGTATGTCCTGCCGACTAGTACAGCTGTTGTTTCAGAATCTTCCACAATACAGTTAGATTTTTAGATACCACAGGAAGAAGTGTTCCAACTATAAGGTTGCTAGTTGGTAAACCAAACTGTTAATGACAGCTCATGAAGGGACTAACTTATTCCCACTATAAGGAATCAGGTTTTGCATTTTCTGTACTAGCCAATAAAGTGAATCAGATGATTTCATATAAGTTTATCTACAATACAAAAAGGGCAAACTTTGGCTGAGTTTTAAGTTTCCTATATTTAAAAAAAATTATATATACACAATGTTGAAACTACCATGAGAAAATTAGTTATTTAAAAAGTAAATGCTAACTCATTTAATATATATTTCTACTAAATAGAGAAGTGAAATGAATGACAAGGTACATGGATTCCTTGGTGGTACAAGTGTCATCTCTAAGGAATGGAAGAGGTTAAGTGTCAAATACTGTTCAGTACTCTTTTCTTTTTAAATTAACAATTATAATATTCTAAGAATTCTATGTCTATTGAATGATTTTAACCTCTTAAAAACTCTACGAGGTAGGTTTTATTCTTCTTCCATTTTGTGGGCAAGGGCTTGTCCACAGAGAAATTAATTAACTGGCCCCAAATCACAGAGTGGATGGTAGAGCTATAAATATAACAAATATTAAAAGTAATTAACTTGGCCTTTGCAGGTGTCCTTTTCTTTACTCCTTTCAATAAAAATAATCAAATTTCCAAAGAGATAAAGAAATTGACCTTGGAGATAAAGCTAAATTTTTATGATCTATATAAGTAAATTTTATCTTATACTTAATTATATTTTAGTTGAAGTAATTTTTACTGGAATACTATGTTAAGCTTGTCTTATTATTTTATTTCATTTTTTGAGGAAAGAAAAACAGTATCAATGTAATTGTATCACAAAGATAAATGAAAGAACAAATGAAATAATCTCAGGACACCTAAGAAACAGCTTTATCACTGCCATTACTAGCTCCGTTCTCCATTGTTCCCTTTGTTGACTCCAAATATTCATAAAATGACTGGGGTATATGTGGTGCTATCCCTGTGTTGGTGTTACAAAGAGGAAAATACACATATTCTGTCTGGCTCTCAGGAACGTATCATGAGGGAAATAACTGTGAATACATTCATCACAACTGTGATTGTCATGAAAAAGAAATTTAAGGTAAAATAAAAGTGAATTATTGAAATTAAGAAAACAAAGAAACATTTCTCTGAGTTGAACATAGGCCTGAAAGAAGAAGAGGTCTCATCTAGATGGGAATAGAGTTGGTGGCGAGAGAAAATATTCCAAGGACAGGATAAGCTAGAGGAAGGGAAGGCATGGAGGGAAGTGGAGCTAAGATTTTTCTGAAAAGTAAAAATTCACCATTGTTTCTGGAACTCAGAACATTCTAGATACTCACGCCTATATCTTATGTTTTTAGAAAGAAAATAACACAATTTCTATATTCACTTTAGGAGATAGGAATTTTAAGAAACTTTCTTCACATTTCTAATGTGAAGGTCATAGTTTCAGCCTGTGTATCTTTTGTTTCTCATATTCTCCCATGAGGGAGAATGTAAGACAAAGAGATCTGAGGAAGTTAAAACAACATGGCAAATTTACCTTCAAATGCTCTAAGAAGAAAGGGTCTCAATAATTGCTCCTAAGGGATTGTACTCATGTGAAAAACTAAGTAACAAATGGAGAATGGGGTGCATTTTAACATGAAATTATAAAAGCTTCGAAAGCTAAACTTTAATTAGTACCTATTATGGAATTTGAACATATTACATGGAATCCTTAGAGAGCTTTATAGTATTAATGTATTTATCCACATTCTATAAATAAGGAACAGAAGTTACATGACTTGCCCAAGTTTTGCACCTTTACATAGCAACGCTAGCATTATAACCATGGTTAGTCTGTCTCTGAAGTTCTTGCTCTTTCCACTCTACCCCTCAGAGATGAAAAATCAGCCTTCGGTAAGCAAAGTTCAGTGCTAAGATGAGAAAATACTGAGAAGGTGAGAGTTGTGGATTAAAGATTGAAAATATATAGAAATTCATCATATTTAGCATTACTCTAGATTCTTCTTCCATTCACTGGACTTTTTTTTAAATTTAAGATTTACTGTTTTGAGAGGTTTCTTATAAAAATAGTTAATTGTATTTGTCTATAATGGGCTGGTGAGGCAGGATTCATGCAACATAGGAAATGGGGGAAATAAGAATATATTGGGTTTTGGGAAAGTCATGATGCATTTTTGCAATGAAAAAACAGAAAAAATACGTCATGACTTTTCCAGTAACCCAATATATCCATCCAATGACTTTCCATTTCAGCGAATGAATGTTCCTTACAAACTGATTCTACATAGCATTAACCACCTGCTTTGTTAGAATATCCTTAAATTGCTGAAATTGAACTCAGTTTTATATGTTGTACTATATGCTAAGTAATTTTGTAATTACTATATAGACATTATACAACAGTAATACTGTTGAAAACCCAGAATCAGGTATTGTAATCCCCATTTTACAAGAGGACTCTGAACTTTAGCAAGATTACACAACTTTCATTCAAGAATCCATTAGGTATATTTTTATGTGGTGACTACGTACCTGGGGATGTGCCAAATGCTTTAAATCAATTCTCTCAATAAACCCAAAACTATTAGATAGAGACAATAATGATAATAGTGGTGATGATGATGATGGTGACAGTGATGATGAGGAGGATGATGACAATCATGATGATGATGATGACTATGATAATATCTATTTTATAGGTGAGGAACTTGTATAAACATCTCCACCCACCAAATCCCTTAACACTCTAAAGGTTTAAAGGATCACTTTAAGACTAAGAATTTTGAGTATTCCTTCAGAAAATCATAAATTCACCACTTTTTTTTTTTTTTGAGGGCAGTGTCACTGACCCTCATATGTGGGATCGAACCAGGGCCACTGGCTTCCCAAGCCAGTGCTTAACCACCGCGCCACTCAGCCGGCCCTATTCACCACTTTTTAGTATGAGGTATTTTCTTGCTCCACTCTGGTGACTGTTCAAAGAATAGAAGGGAATGTTATATTCATGTTTGGGATTTAAAAGACAACTCCAAGGACTAAGGCTGTGAGACCTGATTATCATCCATCTGTGACAATTACACTAATGGCCTCCATTCTAAGAAGAACCATTGCTTTGGCATCTCATTTCATTACTCAAGCTCATTTATCCAGCTGTGATCATATGCTGACTGGGATATGCATAAATGAAAATAAGAGAGTTCTAAATACCATAATATATGTATTGGTTTGAAATCCAACACTTTAGAGACTTCATGGGAAATTACTTCTTGTTTAGAATTATTTTAATGACCTTGGCCCTGAAATGCTCTTAGATGGCCAATTCAAGCAAGAGCTGATGACATTAAATGAGAAGGCAAAAATTCAGTTAGCTTGAGCATGAAAATGAGTAAATATAACTTTAGAAGTGGAATCTGAAATGTGTGGGATGTCAAATCAAAATGTAATACAGAATGAGAGTCCAGAATTCCTGTTTCATTTCAACTTTTATATGATCTTTGTGTTTCATTTGATCCAAAGTGTATTTATCCCTTTCCTGTTCTCTACATAGTATACATACAGCATGGGCTCACTCTTCCATATGTCTGTCTATATTAGAAAGCACTGTGGAAAATAACATTTGCTCCACTTCCATCAGTCCACTGCTTTCACTTCACTACTCATTTTATATTATGATTTTTACAAATGTACACTATAATAAAAGTAACAAATAAACTGATCATATATACAGATAAAGTGATTACATTGATACAGACCTATATTGATATATATATATATATATATATATATATATATATATATATATATATATTAGTATTGGCACAAATAAAATATTGATTCATTTCAGAAAGTGAAAGGACTGAATTTTTCTTCGTTTGACACTGCTGAAGATTAAAAAAAAGAAAAGAGGGCCGGGGGCCAGTCGAGTGGCACGGTGGTTGAGAGCTGGCTTGGGAAGCCAGCGGCCCCTATTCGGATCCCACATATGAGGGCCAGTGACACTGCCCTGAAAAATAAACCAAAAAAAAATGTTTCGTATTTCATGAAAAGAGGGCCGGGTGAGTGGCGCAGTGGTTAAGCGCTGGCTTGGGATGCCACCGTCCCTGGTTCAGGTCCCACATATGAGGGCCAGTAACATTGCCCTCAAAAAACGAAAACAAAAACAAAAGAATGTGTTCGAAGTACTTAAATAGTTATGAAGTCCACAAATCGGTTATTACATATATGGGAAGTTAATATAACCAAATTTTTTTTAAGACAATACCTTATAATTTATATAAAAACACATTTATTCCTGGATTTGTGGGTAGATAAATGGATAAACTAGGAAGATGTTAATTTTTAACTTATTTAACATATTAGGACAGCTATTCTCAAGAAGGCACCCTCAAGGATTCATTACAGAATCATGACCCATAAAGAATTCAAACACGCCCTGCCCTGCTCACCCTCTATTGAAGACCACTGCTATTGCTGCTGGCAGCATGTCATGTGTTCAGAAGGCTATGATTGGAGAAATGATGTGATTAAGTATGGAACTATTCACACTAAATCATATTTTAAAGGGAAAAACATATCATTGAAAGAAAAGCAGCATCTTGCATAAGACTTTTGGGTATTGTTGGAGAAAATATTTTGAAACTGAAATGTAACACTGTATATATGAAATAGTAAAGATTCCCACAGCATTCTCATTTCCATGGAGGACCAGATTAGCTAATCCAATTACCATCCCAAAGAATGGATCTCTGTTTAGAGGTCCACAAAAATGTTGTTAACCTCATTGGGGAAAAGGGGAGTTGACTTTAATATGGATTAATGTTTAGGTATCCATGGGAATTCTACTGTTTTAAAGTTATTTTTTCAATTACTTAAATTATAGTGTAAACATTTCTGGTTGTAAAATATTCAAGAATAACAAGATTTCTCTAAAAATTCCCTTTCTCAATATTATGTCTGTCCTCCTTTCTCTCTGCATATATTCTTTCTCAGTATCCTGTACTGATTCACCAGCCCCACCTCCATCATGACCAAATGGGTCTTCCCTCGGTTTCCCCAAAAACGACTACAATCTTCTAAATTTCCCCACGAAAAACACTTGACTCTGATTCCTCCCTTCTATGATACACTCAATTCATAAACAAATCTTTTTAGCTCTGACTTGAAAATACATTCAGAATCCAGTACTTACCATGGTCCAAGCAACTACCAGCTTTTGCATTGGTATAGGCAACAGACTTCTAAAAGGATTTCCTTCCTAACAATGGATTCATCACACAGCACCAGAACGTTCCTTTAAAAATCAAAGTCAGATTATTTCTTTCCTTTGCTCAAAATCTATCAAGCTTTTCATTTAATTCATGAAAGACCCTGTATAAACTGATCTTTGGCTACCCTTCTGACATTATCTCTATTGCTTCCAGCCTGTTCATTCAGCTGGACCCACTCTGGTCGATGATGATGATGATCATGATCATGATCATGATCATGATAATGATGGCTGTCAGCACATCCTAAATGACTCAGAGCATTTGCATTTACTGTTGTCATTACCTGGAATGCTCCTCTGGATAATGTTATGACTCACTTCCTACTTTCTCCAATTATCTGCTCATTTATTCTCTATCCAATGATTCCTTCTTAAAACCCATCATAAGATGATGAGATTCCCTCCAGGTGTATCCTTTTTATCCTGTACTTTGTTTTTCTCAGTACCACTTATCTCCATGAGAAATATTATGCATGTACCTTTTAGTAGCTTGTCATTTTCATCCCACTAGAATGTATCTGCCATGAATGCGAGGATTTTGTTCCCAATAAATAATTTTTAAACAAATAAATTCTTCTTTGAAATAGTGTCTATGTTTATTTCTCTCTCCTAATTTTCTCTTTAGAGTAATTATACTGTGTCTGTTATTAGACTGTGTATCCAAACTGAGTATCCAGATGGCCAGGTAAGCCATGTGATTTTTGTCCCCTCTGCATTCCTGCATCAGACCCAACACAGTGGATACATATCTACTTGAGATTCCTTGAAGGCTCAATATTTTCTTCTTGATTAGTGGGGATTTGATTTTAATGTGGAAAGAGTCTGGTAGTGTTTTGGGGTATTAAAAGCAGAGACATAAACACTGAAGGTTATATGATGTATCTGTCAATTCATCACCCTCATCATCTCTATCATCATTACTGGTTTTGTGGCCATGGTTAACATTTATTGATAATTTACTACATAACACTGTTCTCAATTATTTATGTATACTGACTTGTTTAATTCTCTTAATCATCTCAACAACTCTATATGGTAGTTACCACGTACGTATTTTATGAATTACTTCCTGTATTTTAAAAAGGTATTTGGCTCAGACATTTTGTAACTAAACATCTTACCTGAAAGTTGTTGGTGTTTAAAATGAATTCAAATAATGAGCAATAACCTAAACTACAAATCAGCAATTACTATAAGAAAAGACATTGATTCTCATTCAAGATGACAATCTAGAAAGATCCTGAACTCCCCCAGCACCCCCTCCCACACACACACACACACTGCCACAGTCACAGCACATCTATAGCTATACATGGAAACATTTTCTCTGGAAAAAAAAAATCCTAAAAACTGGTGGAACCAGTCCTTCACATCAAGCAAAGGAGAAAAGAAAAACACATTTAAGTCAGTAGGAAAGGCTGAAACACATTATTGCCATAAGCCCAACACCATCCCACCACCCCTGTCACCTCCCCCGCCTGTGGCATGCTGATCTACAACTGGGTGGGAATGCAAAACCTGGAGCTTCTCCCTGAGGAGTGAAGGCTCTGTGTCAACTGGACACTGACTTTTAAGACCTGCACCTGAGAGAGGAGTCTCCAAAACATCTAGCTTTAAAAACCAACAGGGCTGTCACCCATGAAACCCATAGCACTGTGGCAAACTGAGAAATGGCTCCTAATGGCTCACTCTCCCTGTACTCACCCCAGGGCTCAACACAGAAGCATCCTTTGAAGAGTGGCCACTCTATGTGAAACAGGCTCATTTGTTAATTTTTTTTTTCTTTTAGATTTTTATCGGGGAATCGGGGAAGGGGAACAGACAAATTGCTGTCCTTTTGTTCTCAGTCTAGTTGCGGAGGACGTTGCCTCACTGGCCCATGTTGGTATTGTCATTGTGCTCTTCCCGGATGAGGCAGATCGGTCGCCGGCCTCTGGATGGCAGCTCACACTGGCTGCCAGCCATTCATGCTGGCTGCTGGCCACTCCCTGTAGCCTATGGCAGCCCACTGCAGCAGGGGCTGCAACCTACACCGTCACCGGGGCTCGCAGCCCAGCTCCAGGTGGAGCTGTTGTTCACCATCTTAGCTGTAGAGGACAGTGTCACTGGCCCTCATATGTGGGATCCGAACCAGGGCCGCTGGTGTCCTAAGGCAGCTCTTAACCAATGTGCCACTCGGCCGGGGTCTGCTGGGATACTCTCCAGATACTGAGGCTGGTGAGCATCATTTTCACACTCTCTCTCTACCTAGCTAAAACCAGCAGGCACCATCTTCCTCTCTTTCCTTCCTCCCTCCCTCCCTTTCTTCCTCACTTCCTTCCTTTCTTCCTTTTCTTCCTTCCTTCCTTCATCTCCCTCCCTCCCCCTTCCTTCTCTCTTTCCTTTCTTTCTTTTTCCCTTTTTATTTCTCTTTCTTTCTTTCTTTCTTTCTTTCTTTCTTTCTTTCTTTCTTTCTTTCTTTCTTTCTCTCTCTCTCTTCTCTCTCTCTCTCTCTCTCTCTCTCTCTCTCTCTCTTTCTCCACACTTTTAATTTTTTATTTATTTTTCTGTACTCTAGACTCTATCACTTGCCATGAGTAAGGTTTTTTTTGTTTGTTTGTTGTTGTTTTCTTTGTTTTTTATTTTTGAGAGCAGTGTCACCGGCCCTCAGACGTGGGATCCAAACCGGGGCCGCCGGCCTCCCAAGCCAGCGCCCAATCACCACGCCACTCGGTCGGCCCTGTTTGTTTTTTTACTCCAGACTTTCCCCTCACTTCCACAGTTGTCATCTTTATATTACAGCTGGTATGTGACATCTTTGCACTCTCTCCGCCTTATTAAAGCCAATGGATGCCATCTTTTTTTTTTCTTTTACTTTCTTCCTTTTATTCAGCGGGTACCATCTTGCATTCCCCATCTGCCTTGATCCAGAGTGCCAGTATCAGTACCTCCAAGAGGGTAGTTCTTACAAATATCTAAGTGCCTGGTTTTAACATCTGGTGACTTTTTTGTGGTCGTAGCTCAGGGATGTCCCCTGATTGCCTTGTTCTACATGTGAAGGGGGCTTGCATTCCTGGGTCCCATGGGACTACAACAATTGAAGAGACAGTTCTTGGCAGACTACCACTCACAGGGCACCATAGATACCAGACTGAAACACACCCCTAGTCTTTCTGAGAATGAGGACTATTAGCATGCCCAGAAGCTTTGGCCTAAGGGGAACTCTTCTGGTTTGGCATACTTCAAAGTGCCTCAAAGGTGCTCTCAAGGAATGGGGACCAGGAGGTGCAAGTTTTGCGTTCTCCCTCTGCTTCGGTCCAGCTCACCGGTATCTTCCAGAAAGGAGGTTATACCCTTGTCTGGCACCCAGATTCGTGTGGCTGCTGCCAGGGGACACCTCCAGATTGCCCAGCTCTGGAGGCCAGCAGGGCTGATGCTTGCAGTCCCACAAGTCTGTATATATTTGTATTCTGTAAAGCTGCTGCCTGAAGGACTGGCTTCCCATCAGCCTCAATCTAGGTGCTGATTGTGATCCTCCCCTTTGGAACCCTAACAGGTCTTCACACACCCTCAACTACTGGGAGCTATTAAAACTAAAACAGACTACTTGGACAATCACAGAACTTTGAGAGACAACCAAGAGCTAGGGCAGGGTTGAACAAAAGGGCTCATCTCCTACACATGGCCACTCATTCTAGACAGGGAAAGATGGCTGCTTCATCTAATGCATAGAAGCCACAAGAAAAATGAACAAACAAAGGATTATGGTCCAAACAGAAGATCAAGATAAAATCTCAGGGGAAAAAAAAACAAAAACAAAACTAATGAAACAGAGGTAAATAATTTACATAATAAAAGAGAAGAGGACATTCACTGGCCTGCTGTGGGGATGGGGAATGGCCAACTACCAGCTTGACATATGCTCAGATGCCTGGGGACAAGCTAACACAGCAGGAGACACAGACATCACTTGAACTTGCACAATTGCCAGTTTTGTGCTGTGTCTCCACAGTCTGATGCCAATCTTAGCCAAAAAGCCCTAAGTGCTAGTCAATTGTGTAATTCTGAATCTTAACGCACAAAATATCTGTTTAGCCAGATGCACTGGGAAACAAAATAGTCATTTCAGTCTTCTAAATACTGAGTTGGCTCACCTATGGATTGGTTATTGGCCTGCACAGCCACAGATGTGGGGACCAGGTGTCGCCATTGAAAATGTGCCTTCAATTCATTTGCCTTTTCAGCTGCTGCCATTCAAAACACACAGGCACTAGGTCAATGAGCCCTACTTAAATGGCTTAAAGGTCAGCAATGCCAAGCATATAGCAAACAGCATCTGAGGTCCAATTTCAAAAGGTATTCACTATGAAAAATGACATGATCATCAACATTCCACAAATAACCCAGGACTGAAGCTTGTACTAATGAAAGCAGCTCAGAGAATACACAAGGTTAAGTCTCTCTTGCAAGAGGAAATGATAGCTTGCCTTATCCAATTTGTGGAAGCTCAGAAGGGATGATAAGGTCAGTAGCTGGCATCACGTTTATAGAAACTCTTTCAAGAAATCCGTTATTGCCATAAGGGCAAAACCAATGGACATGGTAAGAAAATCAACAGGGGGGAAAAAAAAATTGTACTCAAGATATTAGCCCCATCTAGCCACAGAATTCTGACATTATCATTGACTTTATGATCCTTTCAATTAAAAAGGGGGGGTTTCAAAATTTAGTCTAAAACTACTTTTAGTTTTATTTGTCCCCAAGTCTGGTACCTGTCTGGGTCTATGTGACTCAAACATAAATGTGTAAAATATCTTAAAAAGAGTTAAAGCTTTCTCTTCAATTGCAAATTCCAGGTTCCTCCAATGGACAAATAAAAGCCAAACTTTATTTCATTGAATTTTTTTTTTTAATCAAATGGGCTTCTTAAGACATATCTGCGTGATCTGATGATTTTTGCATCCTAATCCTTTTCATGCAATTAAGACTGGAGATGGACTTTAATTATTGTGTCCCATTTTGGTCACAATCAGCAGCTGACTGTCTATAAGTGAAGGGTTTTTATCATTTTTTTAATGTAATGTCTTGGTGATCACAGGTGAGGTTAAGTGACACGGTCTCATATTGCAGGTGAGGGCAGTAAGACTCGCAAGTCATACTGAACTTGCATAATTCTCAACAAACTAGACTCAGAGTCTCTGCCCTACAAGTCAGGAACTTGGTTTTGTTGGCATGTATGTATCTTTCAGGGATATGTCATCTTAACAAAACTCATAAGAATGAAAAAATCAGGAGTCTCAACTTATGAAGCGTGAGGAAGAATCAAAATGTCAAATGGATGGACATTTGCATCAGCCTATTAAGAATATTTTCTTTGCAAAAAAAAGCACATGGGGACTCAGGTTATCAGACAGTTGACTGATGTACTCAGAATCCTCAGCACAGTAGTTATTTTTATGAGTCATGTGTCAGCGTGCTAAGCTCTACAAGCCTTATGCAGCCTTTTCACCCAATTGACCTGGTGGGTGGGCAGACGGGCACGCCAACCCAACAACAGTACACTCGCCCAGCTTAGAACTGCCACTGTGGGCATTTGAACTTGTCCTTTTCTATTTCACCTAGCTAGGCTACTGCCATCTGTTTATACAACCTTTCTCCTAGCAAGATGAATATAACTGATCAAATGAACATGCCATCTACTCCTTCCACACTTAGACTATTCCTGAGTTACCTTGGTTGGAATTCTGGAATTTTGTAGCTCTTTTGTTCTGCAGCTATTTGGTTGTACAATAACTGACCATTCACCCAGTATTCTTCATTCAACAAGGATGTATTGAGCATCTACTGTATGAAAATTAGTCTAGTTTCTAGGAGTATAATGTTATCCCTAGGCAAGATAGAAACAGTCCTTATCTTTATAAACTTCAAACTATATAAGATGAAATAGAAATTAAACACATTATTAAAATAAATTACTCCAAATAGTATGATCAGAAAAGTCCCTGGCACTACTGGAACATCAAGAAAGTTCTCTCAGAGGGCCGGCCGAGTGGCTCAGTTGGTTAAGAGCTCACTTAAGAGTGTGAGCTGAGCTCTGAGCAACAGCAGTTCGATGCCCAGACCAAGCTGAGCAGCCGCTGAGCTGCCAACAAGTGGCAGGATGGCTCAGCTAAAAAAAAAAAAAAAATTGTTTGGGCCGGCCGAATGGCGCGGTGGTTAAGTACTGGCTTGGGAAGCCAGCGGGCCCAGTTTGGGTCCCACATATGAGGGCCAGTGACACTGCCTACAAAAAAAAAAAAAAAAAAAAGAACGTTCTCTCAGAAGAAATGATGTTTATACTGCTAGGAAGGAATACAGATAAAGTTTAATTTTCTATTATAGATAGTCTGCTCATTTATTATCATTTATTATGCAGGGACTTTATTGGTTTACTTCTCACAGGACACTTATTCACAAATTCATTTAGGGCACCTCAGAGTTGCATCCCAATCAGATTGGACAAAATTAAGTCATATTTGATTATCTACATTATAAAAATAGAAGAAATATATGTAAATCATTTATACAGCATAGCATCTAGCATAAATAGTCTCTTAAAAAGCCATAATCGGGCCGGCCGAGTGGCTCATTGGTTAAGAGCTGGCTTGGGATGCCAGCAGCCCCAGTTTGGATCACACATACAAGGACCAGTGACACTGCCCTCTACAGATGACATCTCCACCTGGAGCTGGGCTGCCGGAGTTCTGGCAACAGTGTAGGCTGCAGCCCCTGCTGCAGTGGGCTGCCGTAGGCTACAGTGAGTGGCCAGCAGCCAGCGTGAGCGGCCGGCAGCCAGTGTGAGCTGCCAATAGCCGCGGTTAGCGACCGTCCAGAGGTCCGCAATTTATCTGCCTCATCCGGGAAGAGCGCAATGACGATACCAACATGGGCCAGTGAAGCAACGTCCTCCGCAATTAGACTGAAGAACAAAAGGACAGCGGCCTGTCTGTTCCCCTTCCCAGATTCCCCAGTGTTGTTTCCCTCCCCCAATTCCCCAATAAAGTCTTTGAAAAAAAAAAAAAGCCAAATGAGCATTATTAAGTACAAGATCTTACTTCCTCTAATTGCTGTACAAAAAAACAAAACGAAAAAAAACTTTCCTCAGTTCCCTCTATCCATTCAAGTTCTCATCATTTTGTCCTCTGAGGATACTCCCAGGTATTTCCAACCAAGAGCATTTACCAAAACCATATTCAACTTTCAAAGAGGAAAGATTATGGGACTGCTAACTGCTTCCTTATCCAGGCGTTGTTACAGCCCGTCTTAACACTTCAATACTCAGAAGTTTTCCTTGCACTTTATTGACATTAAGGCTTTTAAAGGCATAAAAATGCAAAGTAGAGATGACACTATTTCACCAAAAAGTCCTGAGGGGAAACAGGGTACATCTAGGGTAAGCCCTCAGTCCTGTTCCATTCCAGCAGCTTCCTCAGGATTCCAGCTACTTTATTGGCTCCTGTCCTTCCCAGACAGGCCTCATTCTTGCCATCCAACCACTCTGCAAGTTGCATGACTTCCAGGAACCCTGACATTCCCAAGCTAGCTTCTTTGTAATTTGACGCTTGTCACAATTGTCTAGCAACATGACAGAGATGCATATGGTTGTCAACATAAGAATTACAGAATGAGAATATGAATATGACATTTAAAAACTGGTCAATACAATGACTACCTTCTTAACTACATCAAGTTTTCATTATAATTTAACCTAAACTATAAGCTCTTAAACTATGACAGAATTTCATATGCCTCCCACAATCTTCTTGAGTTTTAAGACCCTCTACGCTCTGCCTGCACTCTTCCGATCCGTCACTCTTAGCTGTCATAGCTTCTCTGCAGGTTTATACAATATATCCTTGATATTAATGAAGACATACTTGTAGTTGAAGGTCTTTGTACTCATATATTTGCTTGAACTCCAAATTCTATTTCAAATCTTATTTCTGCCTAGTGGCATATAAACTGATTATATTACAACTTCAGCCTTTTCAAATTTCACTAACATTTCTAATTTGATGAGAAAATTTTGACCCAGCTGGGGCTTTTCTTAAAATACCTTAACTAATTACTGTTTCTGAATGTCGTAGAATGTACCTGAAGGTCTTGTTCCTTTCTAATATCATTTTTATTATTATTAAAATGTATTGGGGTGACATCAGGTAGTAAAATTACAGAGGTATCAAATGTACAATTGTGTAATACATCATCTATATATCACATTGTGTGTCTACCACCCAGTCAGTTCTCCTTCCATCACCATCTGTTTGATCCTCTTTTCCCTCTTCTACTATCCTCTCTCCCCAATTACCCTCTGGTAACCACTGAACTACTGTCTGTGTCTATGAGTTTTTGTTTCTTTATTTGGTTGTCTTGTTCCTTTGTTGCTTTCAGTTTTATATCCCACATATCAGTGAAGTCATATGGTTCTCAACTTTCCCTTCCTGACTCATTTTGCTTAGCATAATAATTTCAAGATCAATCCATGTTCATTGCAGCTTTATTTATGATGTCCAAGACATGGAAACAACCAAAGTGTCCTTCGATAGATGATTGGATAAAGATGTGGTAGATATACACAATGGACTACTACTCTGCCATAAGAAAAGATGAAATAGTGCCATTTGCGACAACATGGATGGACCTTTCTAATATCTTAGCCTTCATAACATTTTACTCTCTTCTGATTCATTATAAAATAATCTAAATTTTGCCTTAAAAGAATCATTTTTGTAGATATCTCTTAATCGTTATCTTCATGACTAAATTTTGTTTTTGTTTTTTCCTGTGAGTATATGTATTTGGTTGGACTTACTTTGATAAGGATATCAAAATTTTCCTTTGCTTTTTGTGTTTGTTTTTTTTCCTTTTGAGGGCAGTGTCACTGGCCCTCATATGTGGGACTGAACTGGGGGCCACTGGCTTCCCAAGCCAGCGCTTAACCACTGTGCCACTCGGCCGCCCCTCCTTTGCTTTTTTTTAATCAAATTTATTTCATGAGAATTGTGACAAAAAATGTTTATACTAGACGGAACTGCTAAACTTATTTACTGATAAATGATGGACCCTAAACACCAAACACACAAAATGAAAGTGTCTTATGACATGGAGCACTGACGTCATTCTATGTATAAAAATATATATTTTATACAAATTGTATACATTTGTATGTATAATGTATACATATATATGAATAGCTTTAAAATTCATATTTCTATATAAATGCATTATACACACAAACACAACTATACATTACCAACTATAAGCAACTCTAAGGCTAGGAACTTTTGATATCTGGTATACTTTAGGTTCAGTTTAAGCAAAAGTTTCTCCAGAATGCATCTTTGTCTCTGAGGTCTCACAATACCTTTTACGTCATATACAAATTTCCCCATGCATGTATCTTATTTCTCTAATTTGGCAATATGCTCCCTAAGAAAAGGAACCAACTAATTTAGTTTTAAATTCCCTCATGGTACAGAGTATACTATTACATAAGCACTTGATTAAAAATTTTGCTAGTTAGTACATTTTACAACACAGAAATAATAGAGATTTAAAAATGAAAAGGAGACAAATATAGAGAGGAATAAAATTGGATACATTTCTTAAATCTTCATATAAAGAATAAATTGTGCATATATTCCTTAAAGGTTGAAATAGTTTTGCCATATTTGATGAATGTTTGTTTACATTTCGATATTCTGATCCCCATGTTATGGATTCTGACCTGAGTTCATCAAAATGTTGGGGTGTTGGAAAAGTCATGACATATTTTGTCTGTGTTTTTCAAAGGTCATTTATTTATATAAATAACAAAGATCAATCAATGATATATTGCCCGTTTTGTGCGAAAGCCTTTTGCCATCTTTCAGTGAGCTTCATAATTCTTCCTTCATAGAAGGAGTGTCTATATTTGTGAAAAACTGAACAGATGTTGATTTACAGCCTCATCTGAACTAAACATTATACCACGCAAGGAGTTGTGAAGAGAGTGAAACAAATGAAAATTTGACGCTGCAAGGTCAGGTGAGTACGGTAGGTATAATTTTTGACAGGTGATCAAACTTGCGTGTCTCACGTTGTCGTGATGGAAACAACTCCTTTACAATTAACAAGCTCTGGACATTTCTGGATAATGGATGCCTTCAAACTGTCCAATTGCTGATAGTACACATTCAAGTTGATTGTTTGGTTCCCTGGTAGGAGCTTGAAAGACATGACACCTTTAAAATCCCACCACACCGAGAGCATAACCTTCCTCTGATGAATGTCTGCTTTCTATGTTGTTTGAGGCAAACCATCACGTTGGAACCAAGACTGTTTATGCACCACATTGTTGTAAACAATCCGCTTCTCATCACAGTTATCAGTCATTTCAAAAAAGGATCGTTTTCCTCACATTTAATGAGCATATTGCAGATACTTATAAGAGCTGTCAAGTGAACTTCTTTGAGACCATGCGGAACCCAAATATCGAGCTTGCTTATGTATCCCAGCTTCTTCAGGTGGTCGTGAACACTTGAATGATGGATGTTCAATGTTTCTGCAATCTCTCATATCATGTAACATGGGTTTGACTGGATCGATGCCTTTATTTTGTCGTCATCAACCTTGGTGAGCCTCCCTGACTGAGGAGCGTCGTTGAGATCAAAATCACCAGCATGGAATTTCGTGAACCATCATTGGCACTGACGTTCCTATAGAGCATTGTTACCATAAACTTTACGCATTTTTTTTCACAAGCTTGACGCGCCATTTTTCCCTTTATGGAAGTAAAACAGTAAAATATGGCAAAAATGCACAATTTGGTCTTCCATCTTCAACTTGTTGCAAAATCTCCAAAACTCAAACAAATCACTGATTTTTTTTTTAGAATGAAGCTAGAACTGTCAGCTGTCAAATGACATAGCAATAACATAGATGCAAATGACTTTAGTACTTCCAAAAATGAACTAGTGCCATCTGTTGCAAACATGCATCATGACTTTTCTGACAACCCAATAATTAGGATGTAAACATGTGAATAAAACATTTGTTAAATTAAATGATGTGTATTAACATTTCCTGAGAGAGGCAAGGAAAAACTGTGAGGAAGACTGAATCACTACTAAGAAGCTGCAGACACAGGTCACGTGAAACTTGCCCAAATGACAAATATGAACGGATAATGACAAGACAATGGTGAAAATGGTAGAAGGCAGTGTGTGCTTTTATTTTTTTCTTGGCTTTACCATTAAATCAAAAGAAGGGGCCACTGTGATTCTATATGCTAGAGGCTCAACTGGCGATCACAACCCTTGAGTTCACGTGACCTAAATATTTGTTAAAATCATTTTGTTATGAAAATAGAACATGAATGTAGAACATGAAAATATACTATCTAAGGTCTGATTTGGTGACAATTTGAAATACCTTTTCCCTCACACCTTCTCCAAAAGTAACCATTGTATTAGTTTCCTTCATATCTTTCTAGAACTGTAATATATATATATATATATATATATATATATATATATATATATATGAGAGAGAGAGAGAGAAAGCCAAAAAAATGTCTACACATTTTAAGAAAGGAAAAAACTGTATTAAAATTGTAATAATGTATACCGATAACAAAAGATGAATACAAATAACATTTAACTTCTGCAATTACAAGAGGTGCTCAAAGTGGTTGCCATCAGAATAATTTTAATACAGTTTTTTCCTTTCTTAAAATGTGTATACATTTTTTGGCACCGTGTGTGTGTGTGTGTGTGTGTGTGTGTGTGTGTGTGTGTGTGTGTGAGAGAGAGAGAGAGAGAGAGAGAGAGAGACAGAGAGACAGAGAGACAGAGAGAGACAGAGAGAGAGAGAAAGCACTATAACCACATATCTGAACTATGAAGTAGTTATCTTGCATGTTAGTGTTTACTTATTTATTTATTTTTGATCATTTGACCCTTGTTCAGCTTAATAGCTTCTCTTTCTCTCTAACTGGCATAGTTTTTGGTAAGGACTGTTCACTGAATAGGTTGGTGAAAGTGTGGTTAAAAAAATGTTGTCTTGTTTGAGGGTTTTGCAGCTCCTATTCTGTCCTCAGGAATCATTTCAATTCTCTCCATTCAGGTGGCACACCCCGGGTGTGGCAAGAGCCTCCTGCATCCCCGTCGGTGGCAGAGGTGTAGATGGGGCTAGCAGGTACAAGAAAGTCTTTACCTACCACACCCTCTATGCCTGATGAGAGGGAGATTTGAGGATGTTATCAGGTATAGAACTTTATTTTCAGAAAGAAAAATTGTCCTGTAATAAACAAGGTATTTTTTCCCTTTACCTCTTTATTTAACTGAGAAGTAATCTTAAAAGTTCTTGGGCCGGCCGAGTGGCGCGATGGTTGGGCGCTGGCTTGGGAGGCCAGCGGCCCCGGTTCGGGTCCCACATGTGAGGGCCAGTGACACTGCCCTCAAAAAAAAAAAAAAAAAAAGAATAAAAAAAAAAGTTCATTGGTGAGCCTTTGCTCATGGGATCTGTCTGACAAATTACATTTTTCAATTGAAACTTACAAATGTCACAATAAGGAAATAATACATTTATATAATAATTTGTAACTTATTTAACATAAATATGTAAAAAGACTTGTTTTTTGCAAATAATTAATGATACATATATTGGTTTATAGGGTATGTAGTGATATCTTATAGAAAAGTCATTAAACTTCTGAACCCATTACTAGCTGTTTTATCCTCTAAATCCTGAGTTTTCAAATAATGAAGATAAATCAGTAATATATCAATTAAATGGTTTCATACTAAAAGAGTCCAGAAAATAAAGCTTATCATATGGACACATCAGTGATTTAATCTTATCACAATAATCTTGCTATAGCAGTGTTGAGGAGAGGTTATTTTTCTCCACTTTTCTTACTACTTACTAACTTAGAATGAAGCCCTTCAGCACTATTCTGCTTTCAAAGGAACCTGCAATTTGACCCCCATCAACTTTTCCAGCTTAATTTTCCTGACTTTATGTCAACCACTCATTCCAACTCATAGACCAGGCTCTGTGCATGGCTATAATCTCTTGGCTCTGTGACAATGTTACACATTTTTAAAATCATTGTTATAAATGTTATTTGTCAGATTATTTCTGCCACCACCTACAACCTGGATAAAATAACAAAGTAATAATAATTCTGTCAAACCTCCCTCAAAATAAAACAATAATTAGCTATTTAAGTATTATGCTTTACTACTTTTTTTGAACTATTTTCTAGAATAAAATTTTTAAAAAACAATACAAATCAACTACTTTAGTAAAGGGTAATTCATTTAAGATTTATTTCATAAAACAACATGCATTTCAGACAAATCAGTGGGGTCTGCATTTTATCACCTTCACAAGTTTGACTAGCTTTCACTTTCATCAGTATAACCTTACAACGCAGGCAAAAAGAGGGACTCATTATTTTACAGAAAATATGCTTTCCATTAATAAATTAATTAGACATTTTGAAATAAGCTAAAAGTAGTACGTGGAATGCTCATTATTGCCTAATCATCCTAATTATCTGAATATTCTTTTGGTGCAGCTCTGTCAATACACTTATTGAAAACCTCCACTTGCTGTTCCTGTCGCTCCATTTCTGCATGCTCATGTGAAAGTTCTTATTAAAACTAATTTGTTTTATTCACTGACAATCATGTTTTAAAAGTCAGCAGGAAATAAAAATCATTCAATTATTCCTATTGAGGAAACAGCATGGAAGTGCTGATAGATTCAGAAAAATGATTTGTGCAGTTTTCCATCACTGTGCATCATGTGGGGCTTTGATGCCTTGATTCAGATTTGAATCTGCCATGCTCCCCTTTATTCTGTAGAATATTATTTATTCCTATGGAACTCCAGAATACACAGGATGATGGGTAGAAAACAGAAGAGAAAAGAAATGAAGATAAATTGTGTTGCAGGCCTTCCTGCAGAAAAGCATCTGTTTTTGAAGCAAACAACGCTTATCAATCTGGAGTAATTATCAATGCCTTTTCAAAATCAGTGTCAACTAAGCCAGTCTCTGTGTCAGAATTTTCCCTGATCAGATTGATCAGATGTTAGAGTACACAAAATAATGATCATCTCCTTAAATGAAACAGCTGGAAACCAAAAACTGTACCTCTCCACCCTCTGACACACACAACAGGGGAAAACCTGCTCATTAAAAATCTGGGAAGTGGATAAAAATTGGCATCATTCTCTGAAAACTTGAAAACTCAATGTAGTACACAACTTAGAGACTTTTAATAAAGCCCTGTCGACAGCACAGCTGTTGCTTTGAAAAGCAACATTATTTTCTGTGTTGTCTTAATGTTAGTCTTTGATCATGAATAAAGAAAACAGCCAATTTAGAACTCAGGGATGTCCTTCGAGAGCAGAGGAAGTTGAGTGGCACACTGAGAGCAAACTAGAGGGTAAATATCATCGTAACACTCTGGATGGTTTACAAAAGTTTCTCAGTAGATCTATACTATTCCCACTGGGAACAGGGGCTAAGCTGGCCCCATATTTCACCAAAGGAGTTGGGTACAAACACATTTACTTCTTTAAAAAAAAAACAAAAACTATATGTTCTAGCTTTACCCAAAGCTCTCGAATTAAGAAGAAAGACTATTCACTGATGAAAATCTGTCCTTAGGAGAGCAGAGACAAACTCTGGTATAGATCGTACTTGAATATTGGCACACAGACTCAGGTAACCCATAAAGCAAGAAAAGAGTCTTCCTTTCAGAGACTTTCAAAGGGCCTCACTCTGGTCCTATTCCAGCCATGTCCCCTGCTCACCAGGAATCAAGAGGTCACACTCACTCAGAGCCTACATGCCTCCCTTTCTTGTGCCAGGCACCCAGGATCTTGCATTGCTCTGCCTAAACAGTCAAAAGCCTTCTTCCAGGAACCAACGGGGCATCTTCCCCCAGCTTCTTCTCCTCATGGCTCATCACACACCTGGCAGCCTCATGCTTGCTAAGGAGTGGCTAAGGGGTGGTTGTCTCTCTGGGTTGTGGCCAAAGCTTGGATACTTGGACTGGAGTGTCTACATGGGACATGCAACACCCTTCATAGTGCAGGAATTCAGTGCAGTAAGAGAAGAGAGATGCGATCTTGAACCAGAAGATGGTGGCCGGCGCTCCTTACATCACCAGTTTCTGTGTAGAAATCTATCTAAAACGTGCATCTGCATGTTGACATTGTTATTGATATATATTTGTCAGGGTAAAAAGATGATGCATATTTTTAAATAGCTGCTTACCTTGATTTATAACTAATTTAAACTTATGGTATGTGGACCACATTTATAATCTTTCTTTAGGACCCACAAATGTTAACTTTGGACCTGTTTAAGATAGTGGATTTCCTCCTATATTAATTTTAAAGACAGTTGTTATCATGTTAATGTAATCATTTAAGATGAATCTTTATTTTTAAATACAAAAGTCTTTATTATTTTTCTTTTACTCTGCAACATTAATATTTTTGAAGACGGGTTTTGTAAGGAAACTTTTCAGTTGGATTCATCATTTCCTATCTCTGTTCTCATTCTCTCTCTTCCCTCCCTCCCTCTCTCTCTCTATCATCATCATCATCATCATCATCATCATCATCATCATCATCTTTTATGAACAGGTTCTTATTTCTCCATCAATCAAGGAATGACTAGGTTTTGATAACTTGTACTGCTCTGGTTTTCTATGTGATAGTTCTCTCACAAAAAAAAAAAAGAAGAAAGGAGGAGAAGCAGTTATTTCTATAATGTTGTGAATGACTGCCTCTGTTTATGGCTAGCCTGAACTGCTAATATAAGACATTATATTAATAACAGTCACACATTAAATCTCAAACAAGAGGATTTCCCATTGGATGTATCACTGTTCTTCAAACTTATCTGTTGAATGCTCACTACATTCAGGACTCAGGCTACATTCTTTGAAAGAGATAAATTAATAATTATACAAATTCTCAAAAAAGTTGCACCAAAATTAATTTCATGTACTTCCCTATTTCATGCCAGCTCTCATCATTAACTTTCCTACTTTTGGTTTATAAAACAATATATGACTCTTTCTCTCCCTTTATATCTATATCCAAACCAATGACAAAGTCTAGTTCATCTTCCTTTCTTGCATTTATTTTAGACCTAAGTTCTTTTCTTCTTTTTCATCCAAAATACTACCTCAACATATTGTTATTGAAAGTGCATCCCATCTTTTCTCTTTTTGCACATGAACAAAATGATTATTAATATTTTCTTAAAATTTTATTTTCAAACAGGCTGAAACAAACAAACAAACAAAAACAGTGTTCACTACTGCTCACTGACCATTCCTGTCTGACCCTAGCTGTTCTTAGCTAAAAACAGGTTGGACACTATAAATAGATTCATCAGTGAAGTTAAGAAGCCAATTATCAATGTTTTACTTGTTTTGTTTTGTTTTGCTGGTCCCACCATAATTAAGCATACTAATTTGTTTAAATGTTCTTTTTAAGTCTAAATACTAATGCTTTTTTTCTATACTTATACCACCAATTTCCTTATCATCAAGAGACAGAACAAACACATTAGAGCCTTACTATCTGGAAGATTCTAGAAATTCTTTTGGGGATTTAAGACCTGGTTTGATTCCTGCACCCTTATGTAGTGTGTGCTCATCTTGCCTGCCTGCTTCCTGCTATGCTATTGGTGTCCGAATGACTGGGATTCTGGCTTGTCTAATTCCCTGATTTTCTAATTGTTTTTTTCTCATTGTTTCACTATCTAAAATACAAATCACTTGACCAGAGTCATGATATGCTTTGTTACATTTGGAGCCCTCTGGAAATAAAAGCTGAAAGAAAGTGTGAGGTATAATGTGTTTAGTAGTGGTCAACACTTTCAAATGCTTAAAAAAAAGTGTGAGAGGCAGAAATCAAACTTCTATGCAGACCCAACAAAGCTTCAGTCAACTTAATTGGAAGCTCTAGTACTGCCCATCAGAGTTATCTTGCAGCTAAACAAAATAGTTCAGCCTCGGTATCTCTGCATCACTTCATCACCCGAATTAACTTGTTGTGGGAGGCACCACTTATAATTATACAAAAGGTCTGATACTCGAAATAATCTTGAAAGATGAAGCAGCATTTGGCGAGTGAGAAAATATTTGTAGACTAAGGAAAGATGCTATGTATACATAGAATAAAGAATCCTGACATAAATGGAAAATAGAACATTGTTTAATGTTGGTGATATATAATGAAATGTGGTAGAGAAGATTAAATAGGGAACAAAAGCTAAACCTGCTGACATACAACATTGACCGAGATCTTTCTATGTGTTAGTTACTGTTTGAAGTGTTTCATGTTATTAATTCAGAACAGTACTACTACAAGAAAAATGAGATAATGTATGCAAATTATTTATTTCCAGGCAAGAATGCCTCCAAATTACAATGTCTAATACTTTTTAAAAGCTTGGACCATCAGGTAGAAGAAGGACTTAGTCCAAGAGTAGAAATATGAATACGTAAAAGAGTTCATTCTTATGAACATGAGTTTTGTAACTCACATTTTATGATTGAAACAAAAATTTTAACATTGCCTGATACTCAAAAAAATGCTATTTAAAAGGGGAAGGTAAAGCACACAAATGGACATGTGATTTCCATGCTTCTCTCAAAGTAGTAAAACGCTGATACCAGTACATTCTTATGTCACACACACATACTGTAATACTTAGGGCAACACATATAAAAAAATTCAGACATACATGCACAAATACTATAAATATATCAAAATGGAATCTTTAAAGTATTCAAGGAAACCATACAAAGGCCAGGAATAAGAAGAAAGAATCAGAAACAAAGGAATAAAACAGAAAATAAATGATAAAATACCATACTTTAGTGCTGACATTCAACAATTACCTTAAATATAAATAGTGTAAGTACATCAATCAAAAAAAAAATGAGATTGTGAGAGTGAATAACAAAAAAGGCGGGGGGGAGGGAGGCAACTAAATCTTGCTTAAAAGAAACTCATTTGAAAACATAAATAGGTTGACAGTAAAGTATGTGAAAATACACCATTCAAACATTAATCTAACAACAGCAGGATGGTTATGTTTAAAATGTAATGAAGTAAAACACACAGTAAAGAAAATGACTAAAGAAAAAGAAAGACATTACTTAATGATAAAAGGATCAATTCACCAGGATAATACAATGATCCTAAATGTTTACACATCTAACAACAAAGCCTCAAAATAGAAGCAGTAAATCTGACAAAGGTGGTAAGAAAAAAAAATAGACAAATTCCCAATTACAACTGGAAACTTTAACACCCCTTTCTTAGCAACTGAAAGAACAGAAAACCATCAAGAATAGAGAATAACTACAGAGAAAATGAACAAATTGGATCCAGTTGATATGTATAGAATCTTCCACCCCAAATAGTAGAATACACTGTGTTTTTCCAAGTACTTGGGAAACATTCCCTAAGATAAACCATATCCTGGGCCATAACAAATTTAAAAGAATTGAAATCATATAGAGTGTGTTCTGATTATAATGGGATCAAAGTAAAAGCCAGTAAGAGAAATAGAACAGGGATATTTCTAAACAGGTGAAAATTAAACACACTTCTAAATAATCTATGGGTAAAGAAATCTCAAAGGAAATAAAAGATACATAGAATTGAAACTGAACTGAAAACACACATATAAGCAAATGTGGGATGCAGCTAAATCAATTTTGAGAAGGAAATGTATAACACAAAATACTTAAACTAGAAATGAAGAAAAGATTCAAATCAATAACCTAAGTTAACATCGAAAGAAACTAGAGAAGAGTAAAATTAAACCAAAGCAAGAAGAATAAAGGAAATAATGAAGATAAGGACAGAATCCAATGTAATTAAAAACAGGAAAAAAACAGCAAAACCAATTAAACAAAAGTTGCTTCTTCAAAAAAAATCTATAATATTGATAAAACTCTAGGGAGGCTGACAAAAACACTTTGAAAAAAATGGAGAAGACACTAATACACAAATCACCAATATCAGAAATGATATAGGGGATATCACTACAGGCCCTGCAGCCCTTAGAAGAATAAGGGAATACCCGGAACACTTACATGCTCATAATTTCAACCACTTAGAAGAAGAAAATTCCTCGAAGATCACAAACTCCCGAAGCTTTGTCATGATGAAATAATCTGAGGATTCCTGTAACTGTTAAAATTATTGCATATCTATATTAAAAGTTCCCATAGAACAAATCTCCAGATCAAAATGGTTTGACTGGAAAACCTAATGATTAAGGAAGAATTAACACCAATTCTATACAATCTCTTCTAAAAAAACAGAAGAAGTAAGATTTTCCAATTCATTGTACGAAGCTAGGATTACACTGATAGCACAAACAGTCAAAGAAGGGCAACAACAAACAAAGGAAACACAAGTACAGACCAATATCTATCAAGAACTTAGACACAAAAATCATTAACAAAATACTGAAAACTTAATTCAGCAATACAGAAAGACAATTTTACATTATGACCATCTGGGGTTTATTTCCAGTAAGGCAAAGATGATTCAACATTTGAAAACCAATCTATTCAATCCATAATATCAGCAAGTCCAAAAACAAAAATCATATAATGCTATCAATTCATTCCGTAAAAACATTTAACAAAATTCAATTCCCAGTATGATAAATATTCTCAGCATTTTTTATACCATTATAGGGAAATTTTCTTAACTACAGCTAACATTGCACTTCATGGTGAAAGACTTAATGTTTTCCTTCTAAGATCAAGAATAAGGCAAGGATGTTTGTTCTACCACTCTTATTCACATAATACTGGCAGTTGTAGCCACTGAAATAATAGGTAAGAAGAGGAAATAGAAAGCATACTGATAAACCATCTCTATTTGCAGATGACATTCTGATTTGCGTAAAAGCCCCCCCCAAAAAAAAATCTACAACATATCAACCAAACAAAAACTCCTAAAATAATAAGTGAGCTTAGAAAGTTTTCAGGTCAACACACTAAAGGTCAACACACTAAAATTTGTTGCATTTCTACTTAGTAACAATGAACATGTGAAAACTAAAATTAAAACACAAGACCATTTACAATCACTCTAAAGAAAAATGAAATACATAGGTATGTTCTTAATAAAACATGTATAATATCTGTGTGCTGAAAATTAGAATATGTCAGTGAAAGAAATACAAGAAAATCTAAATAAACAAAAAGGTATAGTGTAGCCATAGATAAAACCCAATATAAAAAAAGGTGTCAATTCTCTCAAAACTGGCCTATGATTTAAAACAATTCTTATCAGTATCCCAGGCAGATTATTTTGTAGACATAGAAACACTTATTCTAAAATTTACATGGAAAGTCACAGACCTCGGAATATCTAAAATTATCTTGACAAAGAAGAATGAAATGGAAGGAATTACTCTATGCACTCTTAAGGCTTATTACTAGAGAGCTACAATAATCAAGAGAGTTGGTATTGCCCAAGGAACAGAAACATATGTCAATGAAACAGAATAGGGAACCCAGAAATGGACCCACAGAAATATACCCAATTGATTTTTGATAGGGGTGCAAAAGCAATTCAAAGAGGGAGAGATAGACTTTTCATCATATGATGCTGGAGTAAATACACATCCATAGACAAAAAAATTAGTGTTGATTTAAACATCACACCTCATCCAACAATCAACTCAAAGTGTAACAGAGACTTAAATTGAAAATATGAAGCTTCAATTTTTTTTAATTTAAAAACATAGGAGACAATGTTTAGGACCTAGAGCTAGGCAAAGGATTCCACAACAATTTGGATGATTTCCCAGGCAATTATATGAAAGGCTGGAGAGAAATGGGTGTGATTATGAAAGAGCAAAAAGAAAGATAACTGTGGTAATGGAACTGGCCAGTGTCTTGATCACAGTAGCAAAAACACTTAACAAAATTGTATAGCACCAAGTACACACAAAAAATGAGTACAAGAAAAACTGAGGAACTAAGAACACATAGGTATATCAATTGACAATACCCTTATTGTGGTATTATAAAATAGTTTTACCAAGTATATGTAGGTAAAGTGTATATAACATTGCTCTATATTATTTCTTACTATTGTGTGTGAATCCACCATTACCTCAATAAAACTTTCAATTACAAGTAATTACAAGTTTGTAAGATAACCTCTATGAGCATTTTCATTACTACATTTCTGGTTTTGAAATTCTGACTATGGAGTGACATGATGTTATGAGAAATTATTATTCCTTAGCCTGTATAATACTAAACAGAGGAGTCATTTTAAATTGTGGGGAATGGGTGTAAATTCATGAGTTGAGCTACCAGGCAATTATATGAAACCTCTATCTCTGAGGTTTTCCAGGAGTCTTGAAAACGCTCTCTCCTAAATGTTAAACTAGTATTTCTTAGCAGGTATAAAAGGGAATATGAATAACACAAGACATAAATAGGTATTAAGAGGCAAACTTTTACATTGCATAATTGTATGCTGAATTAATAAAAGTTAAACATTTCTTTAATCCAGGAATTTACAGACACTAATGTTAGTATTAATTTTTAAGTCCTTCAGAGGGAGAGATAAAACATAAATCCTAAAGTATGGAGGTAGAGAAAGAGAAAGAGGAAGAGGAAGAGAGAGAGAGAGAGAGAGAGAGAGAAAGATGTACATGCAACATCTTTTTTGGACTGGTATTCTTTGGACTATATTTTTACAAGGGTTTGTTTAAATCAGAATGGACCAGCATAGTTTATAAGAGGAATTTTACCATTATACTTTAATTATCCAAGTGAGTCTTAATCTCTTGCCAGATACATAAAATATTTGTACTTATTCTTTTGTTTGTTTTAAGAAGATGTACAGAAAAAAAAAACAAAATATTTTCCTCAATTAAAACAGCATTTACAAGAAATATTATAAATACCTTTTAATTTACTTTTTCAGTAAATAGATATTGTAGTTGACTTTTCTCACATGATATTGTACAGGTCAACAATTAAACTCAGATATAATCTAATTTTTGACACAATCCAAAAGCGGGAAACGCATAATACACTATGTCCAAGGTATTATTTTTCTACTTCTGCTTGCTCTTATATTTTTATTTAAATTTGATAATTCATGATATTAAAATGCCTTTATGATATGGAGCAAGTCACTAAACCCATGATTTCCAAAAGTCATCTTGTTCCAAGTACACTGTTATTTATTCTTATTTTACTGCAGTGATTTGACTTAGCATAATGCTGATCTGACTCTATTTTGGACACTGAATTTTATTGTGGAGTGTGTCAGCTTATTCCTGAAATGGTTATAAATAAGCCTGTCTCAAATAGTCTCTGTCCTAAGCTGTGGTCTCTTTTCAGGCAACGCTTCCATTGAGAGCAATGGCCCTGACTTAGCTCTTTAGGTGTCTCACCAATCAGAATGCAAGTTCCATTTCTAGAGGAATGAACTATTCAAGCAAACATATTCCCATGAAGACAGCAAAGCTGAAGGCTCATTAATATTCAGGCCTGCCATGGATGAGCGGCTTCTCTTAAGTAAGCACATTAATCTTATCTTTTCTTATAAGCACACTTTACCAGTGACCCAAGCCAAGTGCCTTCATGGGGCTTTCTATTTTAGGGCTCACAAGTGGCAATTCAGACCTAAAGTGCTCATTTTCTCCTAGAAATAAAGTACTTTCATTTGCTTCTGTGTCCTGAACATTCGATCATCATACATACACATGCTAACATTACTGATATGGCACAGAACTTGGGGGCAAGTTTATAACTTGTATTCAGTGTTGAAGTTTATTTTTCTCCCCAAACAAGTATAATAAATTTCTCATTAGGCTTTCTGGGAAATGGTCTCAGGATTTCTTATTCTGGAAGTTTCCTTTCATATTGGTATATAAAGAAATATCAAGGAAAAATCCTATTATTAAGCTACATTAGTTTATTTTCCCCTACTAATCCCTTATTCTTCAGGACTCAGTATTTACTAGCTTTTCTTCTCTTTTAAAAATTATCAATTTTAATAAATTAGAATGTTTATTCCTACATCAGGTAAAAATGGCTAGGTAAACTATCATCAAATTCTCATGATATGCTTGGAGTAATCTAAGTTAATGGAGGGTCTTTTATAGTATGTGCAAAATTTATAGACAATACATCCAAAAGTAGGTAATAATCACCTGGATGGAAACTAAGATACTAGGTGAGGCTATGTGGCTTTGTATTGATGAAAAAGGCCACAATCGCGATTATTGCAGAGAAAATATGGTATTAAGTATGAGTCCCAAATTGAAAGTCACAAGAACAGGCACACTACATTTCCGGCACTGATTTGTCAATGAGCTGGGATTTTTTTCCAGGTGAGGAACTCTATGTTGATTGTTACAGAGTGAGTACCAATAAGATTTTACGTAATCATTCTCCCAAACAATTCTACGGAAACCTGCATGCACCTAGCATTTCTACTGGGTTCCTCAAGTTTACAACACACTTTTATAGCTTTGATTTTTCTTAGCCTTCATAATAATCCATGAGGAAAGCAGTGTACATATGATTACTCCCGATTTTAAAATTAAGAAATTTGAAATGGCCTCTCATTGTTATATACCCAGTTAAATAAGAGAGGCAACCTAGCATCATGTCTCACCCATTGTTTGCATTTCATAATTTTCTGTTCCTCAATCTTCATAGAAGTATAAATTCATGATTTTTATTTCCTCTGTAAACCTGATTTCTGCATCTTATCATTTAAATTAGAAGAGGACAGGGGTGATGGATTCTTCTAGCAGCATTTGAAAATTTTAGGTAGAAAGAGGTTACAAGATGGGGAAAAGTAGAATACAGGTATGTATAAAAATACTTTGTGAAATGTTGATGTGACCATTAGACATTGATTTGATGAAAAAGATCAGGGACCACAATGTAAAGTGGAAAATTTGATGGAAGGGAGGGATTTAAAGCAACCTCGGAAACTCCAGGAGGGATACAGAAGCTTTTAATTCCAGAGAAAAACTATAATAACAAACCAATTAAGGAAAATAAATTCTAACTGTAATGTGCTGGCCATCTATCTATTGTCTTACGGCTTCAAATTCACCCTTTAATTACATTTGCCATCACTGAGTGATGGTGTGGCTGACTATGCAAGCTGTGGTTCTTCTCTGTTAGCTGTCACCTCATTATATCCATCCAAAAGGAAATTTAGCCTCTCCTACCCTATTTAGCCAATACGTATAGAGATTAAAAAGAAAGCAAAGGAGAGAAGGAACTTTCTTCTGTTATTTTGGACGCTGTTCCTGGCAGGATCCCCTAGGCGCAGCAACACTTCATCCCAGCAGTAACAATTAGCTAAATTCTCATCAGTTCCTTCCAGCCTCCTTCAGCGCTTTCAGACCAGCCACATGACATTCCCTCAGAGGTACCAGCAGCAACTAGATAACCTCTCTCACCAGAGTCCTGAGCTCCAGCCACGCAGGGCCGCTCCTCCCAGCTTTAATGTTCTGTGAATCCCAATCTCATTCCTTTTTGTTCCATCCGCAGACACGAGAGCTGTTTCATGCAGTTATTATCTGTGAGCTGTTTGGTGTTCTATGCATTCAGGCCTCTAATATCTGTGTGACAAGATCCCTGTGTTAAATAATCTCTGTTGCAATAACTAAAATTGCTTTCATTTGTCTATTTGATCCTGACAAAAACAAGGATATTTCAAGAAAAGCAACACAAATATAAACATAAAATTCTGTGGTATATAAATTTTCCTCAACTGGTATATTCCTATATCTGGGCATTTGTAAGTGATGCTTGTTTTTAACTTCAGACTGAGAATGTTTTCTCTTCTCTAAGCATATCAGTGAAAGAACTGGAAATTATAAATTAGGCCAAAGCCACCTGTTTGGTTGTTGGTCTTAATCTTCTATTTGGAGTTTAAGCCTAGTACAATATTGCCAGAGTTCAGACTTTGAATGTTTGGAAATGGGTATCATTTGGGGCTGTTATCTAGTTGGCATGTGTTTGCCTGTGTTTTTATCTCATTGTGTATCTAATGTTATTTTTGTAAAACCATATATAATTTAAGTAGGTGTGCATTAGAAAAACTATATGCACAAAATTTGGAATACAAAAGTAAACTCTATATAGTACAATGCAGTTTTTTTCAAGTTCTTTATCACTATTTGTTGCTAATATTAAAATCATTGCTATAGTGATGCTAAAATTGCACTACACAGTTCCAAAAAACTGAGTCAAATGCTCTTAGGTAATTAATTTTAGTCTTATTCTGAAACATCAAGATTTCAACAATTTAAAAAGCATTTGTTGGCATGGAAACATGAACTTAATTAAAACTGGATTAAAGTAATTAACCTAAAACATATTGTACTACTGAGTGTTTGGTTTAGAATACTTGGGAAGAAAAATAACATTTTTCATAATCCTCTTAGGTTTCTATCTAATGGAAGGGTTTAGGTTTTATAATGGACCTATACATGCACTAATGTGTCAAATGAATGTCTTCACAGGGAGAAGATGGTTATGAAGAGGGTTCCATTAAATGAAACGCCAGTTTTATTGGGGGAATTCAGAGAACTGAACATTTTATGAATTTGCTTATTGTCTTTGCTTAACCCTCCTGCTGTTTGCTTTCTTTTGTATTCGGGGGTCAAATGTTTCATCCATTTCGCTAATCACCACAACATTCTCTTCTTGGCTGTCCTCACTTTCCCCAGAAATTCCACCTGTTAGCGTTCTAATCCGGCTTTGTCACAGCTCACAGATCTTAATCAGTAGCAGTTTGCACCCTCCTAGCGTTGCCAAGTCACACACTAAAGTCTCCATCTTATTATCCTGCTCTCCCACATTTTCTGCCAGCCCCGAAGCAAGCAGAATAGGAGGCACCCAAACATCTTCCTCTAACTTCAGCTTGCTCTTCTTCCCTTTCTAAGTTGGGCTTCAGCCTCTAGTTGGGCATCAGTATCAGGCACTGCAACAGGCGAGGCCAGCCCACTGCACAGGCGTGGGTTTCTCTTCTCTGCCAAAGAGCACCCTGCTCAGTTCCTTAAACAAGTACATCAAATCATCCAGTGCTATGGGACATTTGGGGGGTATCCCCATACCTAATGCAGCATTCCAGAAGCATCTGACATACAGGCCACCCCTCCCCACAGAGAGGTCTATGAGAAACTCAGATTTCCCTCATTTCCCTTGCAGCTGCCTCTTTCCCCAGGCCCATTTCTTTGGTCTCCTGGCTGGCTCACAAATTATTGGTTCACAAACTGGCCCCATACATGGAGGGTAAGGAGAGATGGAAGAGGCAAGCGCTCCACAGGGGTAGGTGACAGCTTAATAAGCAAGGGAACTCACTTAATCATGCTTGTCATGAGTAAATCTCCATACCCACCCACCAGGATCTTAAAAGCTTATACAGAGGCCTTACCTGGGTTCAGTCACGTATACTGTCCAGGTGGTTTCAACAATACATTGCTCTCTCAAGTCCGTGTCCTGGAAAACGCCTCTGGCTGTGGGAAAGGTGGGCAGGACGTACGTGCCAGGGATTGTGGAGTTGGTGAGGAGCCTCAGGTTGACAGCATCTAGTTCGGAGGCCAACCGGAAGTTACGTTCTCTTGTTAACCTCCTTCAGTAAAACGCCAGAAGCAATTACTACTGACACCGGTTACAATCTCTCCTCCTGAACTTTCAGTTTGTGTTTGTATATTCTAGCCTGTCTGCACATTCATCTTCCCTCACTGCTTGGCCTCTGATATCAAGCTCATCAGCAGCAGATGTGAAAACAACAGCTTTACAGATACTGCTTAATTTACCCCCAAACTGTGCAAAACCAAATCCCTAATCCTCATACGTTATAATCTGATTATGCAGTTATGTTTCTCTGATTGAACCCTGAATGGGGTAGAAGAACACGTAACCCAGGCCATAGCCAATAATCCCAGTCCATTTTGCTAGCCACCATGACAATTTGCTCAGGAATTAGAGCTTGACTCAGTTTATTCAGTTTCATGCCAATACCTCATGCACTAATTAATACTGTTTTACCCTCTATGCTGAGACTTTCTATTAATGTATTAATAACTAAAAAATTTCCCAGTGGTCTAAGAGCTTATTTCGTATATCTCACAATTCCTTGAGGAGCTTTTATTATGCCCATTGCACACATGAGACATGCGGTAACTAAGGCTTGGAAAAAGTAAGTAAGTTTTCCAAGGTCACATAACCAGTTCTATTAGGAGTTTGATTTCAACACAAGTCCATTTAGTTTCACAGCTATTTTGTATTTTGCATGATTAATTAAGAGACAGGCAGATAATTATCATAATGATCCACTGCTTTCAGGAAACTCTTCTATAAATAAAATGGCAGCCATAATTTAAATATAATTTGGGAAAGTGTTGGACACCTTTAAAAAAGTATTCTACAGCATTTTATTTCCTTCTGTGACAGGCTCTTGGATTGCATTAAGCAATTATTAGTTTAAAGACATGGATTCTGGCCAGGTTCTCTGATTTGAGACTGGCCCTTTTTAAAGTTTTTTTCTCTCTGCCTCCCAGGCTATTGATCCTTTGAGGGGGGGAATGGTTTATCAGAGTTTTCAGCAAATTAAGTAAATTGACCAGTTATTTATTGGCATTGGAGAGAAATACCCTCAGAGCTTCTTTTGTTCATATGGGTCTTATTTATAGAGCTTGATTTGTGTTTTTATTTGCATAATGTTATGTGAACATTTAGTTTCACATTAAAATATCATTTATACATAATTTTCTTACACCAGTGATTCTACTTAAATGTGCATCAAATCTTACAATCTATGTGAAGTGTATCCCTCAGGACATATAAGGAAGTAAGTAGATGGTGTATGTCTGCATTTCACAATGGATTTAAGACAAGCGCTACAAAATTTTAGAAAAAAAGGTAGTTATTAGTATTAGCTAATAATTGTCACACAATTTCAAAGACTAATTTTTCCTTCTTATAATGGAAACCTAGTCACAACTAACATTTTGGAAGGTGCTGTAGACGCAAAGGAAACTCAGGCTCTGCACTTTCTGTTGAAGGTGGAAGGACAGAAAGGCAATAAAACAAATATGAACACAAATATTAGTGGCCTGTTCAAAGAGGTCTTAGGCAATAGGGTTAGGTTGCTTAACCAGGCTTATGTGGAGCAGGAAGTGTAGGGAAAATGCCAATTGTGCTGAGACTTGAAAGCTTGAGAGGAAGGAACTAACCAGGCAAGGGAGATGAGAGAAAAAATATTCCAAGTAGAAGAAATAACATAATCAAAAGTTCAAAGGTGTGAGAATAACATGGAATGAAGAGGGTGGATAATGTCATTGGAAAGTTATTATAAAGGGAAAAGAGGAAACAGATAATAGAGCTGTGTATCCTAAGGCAAGAAATCTATTTTTGCAAGAGAAGGTCATAGAGGCATTTTAAGGATGGGAATGGCATAATCAGGGAGACCACCTAAGAGAAAGAAAGAGGCTGGGTTGAAGAGGAAGAAAATAGGAAACTGGAAGGCCAGCTGTGAGACTGTGACAATAATCCACATCTAACATCATCAGAGACTGAAATAAGGTTGTGGAGGATGGATACTTACATTTGGGATTTTCCAAGAGATTGGGAAGTATATGTAAAAATAAAATAAATCTATAGGCATAAAACTGGAAAGTATTGTTAAATAAAGCCCCAAATCACAATTTTAAAATAAATAACAAGTGTTTATAAAGTGCTTATTAGGGGAACCAAAGACTAATTTCAGGGCATCCCTGTATAACTCAATTAATTCTCAGAATAACTATAAGATATACATTGTTATAATCTCAATTTTCACAGACAGCATGTGAGTCACAGAGATTAAATAACTGGCCCACTGTTACCTAGCTAGCCTGGAGCTGGAATTTGAAACTAGGTTGTCTGTTCCATGCTTTCCGCCTCATGCACTACACTAACAGCTAAGGTTCCTTGAGTACTCCCTATTTGTCAGACACTGTAATAAGCACTTGAATTATTAGAGCAGTCCTCTGACTTGGTTGCTTTACTTTTTCCCATTTTACATATGAAGAAATTATAAATTACTATCCCAGCAAAATAACAAATAAAATAATTTAAAAACAAATAAAATAATCAAATTAGCATCTGAACCAAATAACATAAATGTGAAGTGAGGAAACCAGGATTCAGTGACATATCTCTCTCATTCCAAATCAGTGCCTTATTGACTACGTCATGGATTGATACCTCAGAGACTTGCGACATGCTATGTGCTATGCTAGATGTTTGATATACAATGAGTAATCAAATAGAGTGCTTGGTGTCAACTAGCTTATATCATCTAGTAAGGCAACCAGATCAACATTTTAGTACACTGTGCTGTATGCTATAATATAAGAAAATAAGAATCTTGTTAGAAAGAAAATAAAAAAGGATACATTAAAAATATCAAAGCCCTGCTTACATTTTTGGTCAGTATTAATGCATTCATAAACATGAATTTTCTTTGTGATTCTCCTGATATATAAATTGTAAAATGTCCATCAGAACCAGAGGAAAGCAATTTTTCTTTAAATTATTTGCAAAACCTTCCTCCTGCCTTAAGATAACTCTATCATTCCCTCAATTCAATTCAAATGTACCTGTGGGCACCCAATTTGATATTGAAGTTTCAAAAATATAGATGCTATTCTTAAGAACTTGCAGCCTTAATTAAGCAGCTATTTCTTATACTTATATTGAATCAACTTTAAGAATAGTATAAATTCTTCATCTTATTAAAAGAGAGAAGGATACAGTCTTGTTGAGAGATTTGGAGCAACAGAGGACATAACTTTCAACATAGCCTCCTATTATCATGAGATTATTTCAGTATGAGTAACAGGAAAGGTTTTTTTGCTGTTTTTTTAGGTGGAAACAACAGTGTGAATAATGATACGGAGAAAGCAGAAATGGGGTTATTCTAAGAAAACAAAAACCATTTTATTGTGTTAGTACATTAGGAGAATAAAGGGGGTGATGAGAGACATGCCATAAAATGTGAGGAAGACAAGAGGGCATTGGCTTCAAGGCTGAGTAATTTGTACTTTCTTTGGTAAGAAAGATTTCAGAAGATTTTTAAGCAGGGAGTAGGTTTGAAATGATTATTGGCACAGTGTTTACAATTATTATCTATTTCATCACCATTTTTTCATATAAACTAGTTGAGGGTCTACCACATGCAAGGTGATACAAACAGGTCATTCGCCCTAGTAATACACAATGTAGTTATGAAGTCAAGAAAAAACTCTTTAAGAATAATAATGATAAAATGGTTTACAGAAGCTCCACACAATCAGATAAATTCTTAATGAATTATCACAATGCTGCTGCTGAAAACAATTAATTCAAGTCTGAAATATTGACTATATCATCAAAGCATAAACAACTGTATCCACTTCCCTTCCCTTTGGCCATGACTGTGTGACCCCTATAAACCATGCTGTAAGGGATATGAGTGGCAAAGATGGTCAAAACTACTGAAGTGACTATATCCAGAATTGTCCACTATGATACACATAACTCCACTGTTTACTTCCTCACATAGTTTGGTTTGGTAGAATTCAGTGAAAATTGATGTGAAATTGCAGATTATTTACAAGTTTATTTTAGTAATGCATAGAAATAGCCTTGCAAATGCTAAATACATGTGTTCATTTCTTCACATATACTTATACATTGTACTGGAAATACAGCAATGAATAAGGAAGACAAAAATTCATGATGTCATGGAGCTTTAGCTTATATTTTAATGGAAGGGAGAGGCAGACAACACACAAACTGTACATGTATATGTACATTAATGTGTGTGTGAATAGCAATCATCTATCTATCATCTATCTGTTTATCTATCTATCTATCTATCTATCTATCTATCTATCTATCTATCATCTATCCATCCATCCATCTATCTATTAGGGTTCACCAGAGAAACAGAACAAAAAGGATATAAAGAGATTCACTATAGGGAACTGGCATATACAATTATGGAGGCTGACAAGACCCACGATCTTCTGGGTAAATTGGCAAGCTGGAGAGACAGGAAAGCCAATGATGTAGTTCCAGTTGTGAGGCCAACAGGTTCAAGACCATGAAATGCTGAGGTTTCAGTTCAACTTCAAAGGCTGAAAAAAGCCAATGTTCCAATCTGAAGGCAGTCAGGCAGGAGGAATTGTCTCTGACCTGGAGAAGGGTCCACTTTTTTGTTCTATGCAGGCTTTCAACTGACTAGATGAATCCCACCCACTTAGGGAGGGCAAGCTACTTTACTCAGCCTACCTATTTAATGTTAGTCTCACCCAAAACCACCCATGCAGATATATACAAAATAATGTAGGACCAAATATCAAGTTGACACATAAAATTATCCATAATATTATCTATCCATTTACCTATCTATGGGATCGACAGAAAATCATGCGTATTTTTTTCTATGTTTTTCATTGCAAAAATGCATCACGACTTTTCCACAACCCAATATATTGTTAGAAGATGTTCAATTCTATAGGAAATAACAAAGTAGGAAATGGAGATTAGAAATACTGGGTCTGTTGACAATTACATTTTTTTTAATATGGTTGACATGAAATGCCTTATAGGGAAGGTGATGTTTGAATGAAGATCTAAAGGAGTGTGGTGGTAGGGGAGTAAGCTGTAAATATGTCTGGGAGAACTTCTATGTACAAGGAACAGTAAGGGCAAAGCTCTGAAGCAGGAGTAACCATGAAATGAGGCAGGAACATCAAGAAAAGCAGTGTGGTTGTAGTTGGGACTATAACAGGAAGATAGCCAATAAATTTTAAAATTTACATGAATCTTATGCCATGTTTAATTTGTTTATCTTAAAACCATAAATGTAAAGCTAAATTTTATTCATGTTTTTAAAATATTTTAATTATTTGCCAAAATAATCCTGTGCTTCTCTCAGAGAATTGACCATGTATTTAGAAAGACATGTGAGCTAAAAGTATGCTGTCACCAAGCAGGATTTATCCCAGATATGCAAGGCTGGCTCAACATTTGAAAATCAATTAATATAACCCATCACATCAATGGGCTAAAGAAGAAAAATCACATGATCCTATCAATAGATTCAAAAAAAGTCTGACAAAATCCAATACTTATTCATGCTAGAACTCTGTAAACTAGGAATAGAGAAGAACTTCCTCAAACTGATAAAATACACACACACACACACACACACACACACACACACACGCATGCACGCACACAAACAAACAACAAAAGCCACAGCTAACATCTTACTTAGTGGTGAAAAACTAGAAACTTGAAGCTTTCCCTCTAAGATCAGATACAAAACAAGGACATCACTTGTCACTACTCTTTTTCAGCATTGTACTAAAACTTCTAACTAATGAAATAAGGAAATAAAAAGTATAAAAATTGGGAAGAATGAAATAAAAATGTCATTGTTTACAGATGACATGATTATGTATGTAGAATATCTGAAATAATTGACAAAAAATCTACTGGAACTAAAAACCAATTATAGCAAGGTTGGAGGATGCGAAGTTAACATACAAAAGTGAATCACTTGCCTACATACTATTTAAAATTAAAAATACAATGCCATTTACATTAGCAATGAAAAAAAGTGAAATACTTAGGTATAAATCTAACAAAATATGTACAAGAACTATATGAGAAAAACAATAAAACTTTGATGAAAGAAAGCAGAGAACTAAATGAATAGAGAGATATTCCATGTTCATGGATAGGAAGACTCAATACTGTCAATATGTCAGTTCTTCACTTTGATCTATAGATTCCATGCAATCCCTATCAAAACAGCAACAACTCATTTTGTGGATATCAACAAACCAATTCTAAAATTATATGAGAAAAAATAATTGCAGAATAGCCAATACAAGCACTATCTACTTGAAAAAGAATAAAGTTAGATGACTGACACTACCCATCTTCAAGACTTGCAAAACAGTGTGCTATTAGTGAAAGACTAGATAAATAGACCAACAGAACATAACAGCACCAAAAAGACCCAGGTAAGTATAGTCAATTGATATGTAATAAAGGAGGAAAGGCAGTATAACAGAGCAAAGATAGTCTTTTCAACAAGTGGTGCTGGGACATCCACATGTAAAAAACGTGAATCTAGAAGCAGGCCTTACCCCTTTTACAAAAATAACTCAAAATCAATCAAAGACATAAATGTAAAATACAAAACTATAAAATTCCTAGAAAATAACATAGAAAATCTAGGTGATGTTGGGTATGGTGATGATTTTTAGATACTACGTCAAAGGCATGATCCATGAAAGAAACAATTGATAACCCAGGTAGCATTAAATTTGAAACTTGTGTTCTGTGAAAGACAAGGTCAAGAAAATGAAAAGACAAGCCACAGACTGAGAGAAAATATTTGCAAAAGATATACCTGATAAAGAAATGTTATCTAGGATATACAAAGAGCTCTTAAAACTCATTAACAATAAGAAAATTAAAAATGCAATTTAAAAAATCAGCCAAAGACTTAATAGACACCTCATTAAAGAAGATATACAGATGGCAAATAAGCATATGAAAAGATGCTTACAAGGTATGTCATCAGGTAAATGCAAATTAAAACACTAATGAGATACTATTACACACCTATTAGAAAGACAAAAGTCCAGAACACTTACAACATCAAATGCTGTGAGGATGTGGAGCAACAGGAATTATCATTCATTGCTGGTGGGAATGCAAAATGGTACATCCTCTTTGGATAAGAGTTTGGTAATTTCTTACAAAACTAAACGCACTCTCACCATACAATTCAGCAAATTACTCTTCTTGGTATTTAAGCAAAAGAATTGAAAATGTATGTCCATATAGAAAGAAAACTGCACGTGGATGTTTATAGCAGCTTTGTGCATAATTGCCAAAATTTGGAAGCAACCAAGATGTCCAGTAAGAGAATGGACAAATAATTGGTGATACATC
Source organism: Aselliscus stoliczkanus (assembly GCA_033961575.1). Taxonomy (NCBI): domain Eukaryota; kingdom Metazoa; phylum Chordata; class Mammalia; order Chiroptera; family Hipposideridae; genus Aselliscus; species Aselliscus stoliczkanus. The sequence continues at coordinate 124,925,021 of CM066734.1, forward strand.
CAGACAGTGGAATATTATTCAGCACGGAAAAGAAATGAGCTATTAAAACATGAAAAGACATGGAGGAATCTTAAATGTGTATTACTAAGTAAAAAATGACAATCTGCAAAGGCTACCTACTGTATTATTCCAACTATAATATATGACATTATGGAAAAGTCACACCTATGGAGACAGTAAAAGATCAGTGTTGCCAAGAGTTGAAGAGGAAGAAAAGGATCAATAGACCCAGCATATTCATTTTCAATTTTTAGGGCAGTGAAAATACTCTGTATGACCCCATATCATTATACATTTTTACAAACCCACAGAATGTTCAAAAGCAAGAGTGAACTCCAAGGTAAACTATGGACTTCGCATAATTATTATATCTCAACGTAGGTTCATCAGTTGTAACAAATGTACCCACTCTGGTGAGGATGTTGATAATGAGGGAGGCTATGCCGACAGGATATGTGGAAAATCTCTGTACCTTTCCCCCAATTGTGCTGTTAATTTAAGTTGCTCTAAAAAATATGAAGTCTTTTGAAAAGCTTTTAAAAATGTACAGCACTGTATGAGAGGAGAGCTGATTGTTGATACCTTTTTTTTTTTTTTCCTTCCCAATCTAATGTCAAGCTTGCTGTTTCATCCTTAATGTGGCATGGAATAAATGTGGCTGTGCCCAGCAGGGGGCCTGCGGGTTCTCTGTCAGCTACGTTGTTATGCTCCACAGGGATATTTAAAACCATTCATATAGCTCTAAATCTCTGAGCATTTTCATATTGCTTTGTGACTCCATTTGGAATATAAATATCAATGACCTTTCAAAATAAAGAAAACTTTTCAGTGAAACTGTCCCTTGCTTGTAACTAAAAAATAAGTAATAGTCTATGTTGTAGGAAGTCTTCTCTTACTGATTATCTTGAGCATTTTTTTTTAATCCAATGCATTATTTTCAATAGATTAGTAAACTCAAATGGTGGTTGGGGAGCAGTGTCTATGTAGCTCACAGTGATTCTTCCAGGGGCCATAGGTTATACACCCCAGCCACTTTTAGAAACTATTCCTCATTACCCTAGAACAGTGAAGAGGCCTGAAAGCAAGCTGTCTCCTGCCTGCCTTACCACCTACACAGCCACAGTAAACAGTTAATTGGTAGGAATCCTCCCAAGATAAACCAATTTGTGTCCTTTCTCTTTTTTTGTACTGCAGCGTGCGACAGTCATTCCTTCTCATTCTGATTGTGAGGCTCTGAAAAATCTGAGAGCAGGCCACTTTTCTGTAAAGACATCTCTCCAAAGTGGACAGGAATAAGGCTCACAGTGGAGAAAGAGAGAGAGAGGAAGAGAGAGAGAATGAATGAGAATTTATTTAAAGATTATTGGGAGGATAACCTAGAATCAAGGGCTTAAACACCATTTATCTTTCTCTCTTTCTCTGGCTAGTGTTTGTCAGAATTACCTTTCAGGAAGATGTGACCAAGGAGTGTCATTTTGATACATCAGCCTGTAATGGTGTTAAGTCTTTCCATGTCTTCTAATAACTTAGTGAAAGTTTGGCTTTAGGATGTCTATGATACAGATGTTAGGAGACATTTTATTCATTTTTATTTCCTTTCTTAAATATATCACATGAAACAACCAAGTTCTTTATCCATGTATTTTATAAGTGTGAATAATAAATCCAATAATTTTCCAGCACTGGTTAATTCACATTTTACAATTTAATGTAGAAAATAAGAGAGAAGAATTCTACTCTCTCCTCATGATAGATTTGGGCATATCTATATCCCTTTATCACTTTATTGTCTAAATTTATTTACCTTGTCTAAATTATTTTTAAGGTCTACTGCAGCCATACCAATAGATGCTTCTTTATTCACAACGCAAATCTACAGTGATACAATAGGAAAGAACTAATCATCACCATGTTTTTTTAAAACTGTCAGAGCACACTGGTATTTATAGCTACAAGTACAACTGAATTCAGATCCCAAGGAGGGTCATAAAAAGTTGTACTGAGTGAACTGTATAAGTGTCATAAAATTTATGACTACCTTATTTATAATCCCAGTTTTCCATGCACACCCAGAAAGATGGAAGGATGGACAGAGAGTAGAGCGAGATATATACAAATAGAATATAGAGATAGAGATGAGAGAGAGAGAGAGAGAGAGAGAGAGAGAGAGAGAGAGAGAGAGAGAGAGAGAGAGAGAGAGAGGATAAGGACATGTAAGTTGTACATAAGCGTTCTGTAGGTGGAGTTTTGGAATATGTTTAGAGGCTAGTCTTTCCCTCCTTTTCCATTTTATTTTCCCCAGGCTGTGTGGTAGCATGAAGTCCTCTAAAAATATAGAATCAGAGAGAGAATAATTCTTTTATTTTTTTTTTTTGAGGGCAGTGTCACTGGCCCTCACATGTGGGACCGAACTGGGGCCGCTGGCTTCCCAAGCCAGCGCTTAACCACCGCGCCACTCAGCCGGCTCTGAGAGAATAATTTTTTTAAAAAGGGAGGGATGCGTAAGAGAGAAGACCATTTGTTCTGAAACATTAGACTTCCCTGTGAGGGAGAAGGAAGAGAACTTTAGATTTGATAGGAGACTAATGTTTAAAGAATTGATTACTTTTAATAGCCAAAAGGAAGAGAAAAATTGTGGAACCTATCTCAAGTATAAGAGTTTCTACAAACTAGGACCGACAGAAGATGTGAGAGCACAGTTGAAAGTAACCTGACAACTAAAATGTTTCATATTTATACTGTAATGGGCTGAGATTCTACAGATGGGGTATATTGCCATTATTATTTTTATTCCTATTTTCATTCGTTAGCTGACAAAATCTAAGATGTTTCTAGATTTTTTTGTTTGTTTGTTTGCTTGAACTCCATCCGAAATCTGGCTACAAAATAGGATTTTCTACTCATCTTTTTTGAAGTCCTGAAAAGATTAACTTGTACACTTCCTACTTTAAGTGTCCACTGCTAACCACAACAGAAAAAAATATAGACAAGATAACTAAATAATAAACATAGAAAAATAACATGCTTAAAAATCCTATTAAATTTTAATAACTGGAGACAAACCCTTGTAGTTTCAGAGACCCTTGTTAGATGGTTGGGATTACAGAGCCACAGTTCATGAGCTTGTGGCAATCCACACCTCTGGTCCTCTCCCCTTCCAGGCAAAGTGAATAACCAGTTGTGTTACTTGAAGTCCTGCCCACTGGGGAGATTTCCCATCAGTGGCATCCGTCGGGACCACCCTGGATATGGCAGCAGTGCTTCAGCTGTATACCTGTGGTGATGTCGGCATATGGTGCAGAATCATCTGGACAGAAGGCTGTTTCTCTTTCTCAGTCACCTGTTCCACTGTTGGTTCGCAAACTGTCTCCTATACCTGGAGGGCAGGGAGAAACTGAAGAAAGAGGCAGACCACTCCAGACTGGTAGGGGACATTTAGTAAGCAAGGGAACTTTTTTTAAGGCTTACCTTGGGTGGGTTCAAACAAGTAGATCTCTATCCTTGCCTGCCAGAACATTGTAAGTGTATATAGAGGCCTTACCTTGCCTCAGTCACATATGCCTTCAGATCGTCTCAATGACACATTATTATCTCAAAGCTGCGTCTTTGGGGCAGGTTCTAACATGGGGAAGGCAAGCTGAATGCACATTCCTAGGATGGTATGTGTACGGGGGTTTGTCCCTGATTGCCCAGATCTAGCTCGTGGATCAACTAGAAGTCACGTTGTTTTGATGATCTCCTCTGACATCAAATCATGGGTATGGACTAAGAAAGAGAAGTCAGTGCACCAATGAACATTTGGGGCAATGCCTCTTGCATTTAATTTGTGCCTTCAGGGCATGCTTGTGGCTGATTTCAGATATAATACTTTTATTTTGTGGAGTGCTGCTGTTGCATGCCCAATTTTATGGATTGATTGGTCAGATAATACCCAGTTAATGATGGGCAGCTCAAGTCACATGCTAAGTTGGTAGCTTATTGTAAAGCATTCAGTCTCTACTAAGGCCTGGTAACAATCCAAAAGCTATCTCTCTCGAAAGGAGAGTCGTAATCTCCAGAAGACAAGATAGCTTTGCTCAAACATTCTAAGGGTATGCCTGATGATTTATATGTAAGGTCCTATCAATGGCTCCAGAAAGCATCCCCATTTACAACTTATATCTCAGGCAATATCAGGTCTGCCACTCAAATAGCCCACATAGTGGATCATCTCGCGTGGCAGCCTGGATCTGTGACAGTCTCTTTGGCTCTTGGATTAATAAAATGGAAAGCTGATCAAAGTCACTGTGGTTCAGGATATGACACAGGGCTGGAGAGTTGATATAATCCTAAGGTAGGACAAGGGAGGATGGCCCTGTCCACTGAAATAAAACTGCTTTTGATCATCTCTACCAACAGGTATAGAGAAAAATGCAGTGGCTTGCTCAGTGCCCACATAGCAGGTGCCAAGAGATGAGAAGATTTGCTCTGGCAATTAAAGTATAGCTGGAACAGTAGCTGCAATTAGAGTCTCAACCAATTACATGGACAATAACCCACTCTCATTCCCCAATATTAGTTGTCTTCTTCACAGGCCAAATAAGTGAACTGAATGGAGATTAGTAGGAATAACCACCCTTCATCTTTCAAGTTAAGTGCTCCCGGCACTAATCTTTGCAATTTCCCGAGGAACAGAGGATTGCTTTTGGCTTACTATTTTTGTTTGTGGTGATACTTCGAGTGGCTTTCCTACAAAATTAGCTTCACACTATCACTTAGGAAACCTATAGCCATGCCAGTTGCTAAGGAACTTTATTCAAATTTGGCATTCTGGAGTGAGAAGTAATCATTGGGTAGGTTTGAGGAGCCACTGGTCTCACTGTGAGAATGATCTGAGCTAAAAATCTGTTGATCACTTAATCTCCATAAACCCCTAATCTGAATAGTGGACCAAAACGGTATTGTGGGTCTCCAGTGATTAGTGACTATTCAGAGCCAGGATCCAGTAATCAGCAATCCCCAAAAAGTTGAAAATTTTCTTTTTCCCTTTCTACAGGTGTGTGCTTTTCTCTCTCTCTCTCTCTCTCTCTCTCTCTCTCTCTCTCTCTCTCTCTCTCTCTCGATTTCACCTTATATAATAAGACCATTGTCTTTGCATCTGATGGCTCACAATTCACAGGAAAGGCAATTAAAGGGAAAAAATGAATATAAACTTGAGGACAGCAAGCGTTGATAAACTGTGGCATAGCTTACAGATGCTGTCAGTAAAAAAACAAACAAAAAACAAAAGCAAAAACAAAAAACTTTTTTAGATTCAGAGGGTATATTTCTTATATGCTAAGTAAAAGAAGTAACAAAAGGTGCCAGTTTTGTCCTACAAGGTAATACCAAAGCCAAAAGGACCATATGACAAAACAACATGGGTGTAGGGCACCAGGTTTCTGGAAAGACTCTGCCATGCTCTAGCTGAGCAGTTTTATATTCTACAGCTGCATTTTAAGAGTAGTGAAGCAGAAATCCTCAGACTTCATCAGTCTCTGAGAGGCAGCCAGAACCAAGGACTCCCTGGTAGATAGGAAATGACCTTGTAGTTACTCACAAAATTCCCGCGTTCTCACATCTTAGAAACATCACAGGTGTTTTGCCCAGTTTGAGAGCAGCCATAAGCCTTACCTCTAGGGCCAAAGTGGAGACATGCAAACTTGTCAGGGCATAGTAAGTGGAGCTGTTCTACAGCAAAGAGAAGCTGGAATCCACATACCTGAGCTGAAAACCACAAGTATGAGCCGAATTGATATTCTATGACTCAAAGGACAGCCTGGAGCTTGTGTCATCTCTCACTGCCTCCAACCTCGATGACATAGGTGTGCTCCTGGGAAGCCTGACATCCTTTGTTTCAGAGCTAAGCACACAATAGGTCCAAGAGTCAAAGAAGCTGAGGAGAGTCCAGTAAAAGGTGTAGTAGGTGCACGCCCAGTATATGCATGGCTAACAAATGAGAATAGCCAGGAAATACATGACAAAGTATGTACGTGACAAAATTCTCTCTGCTTATCTTTGGAGTGTAAAAAAGAACAAAATGGCTCTGGTTTCCCTTTCTCCTTACAAAGCCTGTACAATAATATCTCTTGTGGTCCACCAATTTGAAATATACAATTTGAAATAAGGAAGACTATTCTGGGAAACAGCTCAACTGAGCCAAATTGATATTCTATAAATCTACCTGTTTCAGTTTCCTAGGGCTGCCATGACAAGGTACTACAAATTGGGTGGCTTACAACAACAGAAATGTGTTGCCTCACAGGTCTGGAGGCTAAAAGTAAAAAATCAAGGTGTCAGCTCCCTTTGAAATCTGTAGGGGAGAATTCTCCAGTGCTTCTCCCTAGCTTCTGGTGTTGGCCATCAATCTTTGGCATTCCCTGGCTTGCAGCTGCATCATTCCAATTTCTGTCTGTCATCACACAGCCTCTTTCCTGTGTCTCTGTCTTCACATGTTTGCTTCTTCATAAGGATACTGGTCATATTGGATTAGGTTCCACCCTGATAACCTCATTTTAACTTGATGATATCTGCAAAGACTATGGCAAAATAAGGTGACCTTCACAGGTACTGGGGGTCCAGCTTCAACATATATTTTAAGGGGATGTAATTCAGCTCATAACACCACCAGAGACATTGAGCTTGAGTAGGACCAGAGAACACATGTAAACTTCGTGAACAAGCAGCTCAGCTCTCAGTTATCTACAGTGCTGCATAAGGCTGAATTCCTGATACTGAATAACATCTCAAACAGGACAACCAGCCCTTTGGCAACAAGTAGATTATATTAAGCCCCTCCCATATTAGAAGGGTCCACAATCTATCCTCATTTCTATGTGAATATTTAACATGGGGATTTACCTTTTCTGTCCAAAGAACCTTGGCCAGTCTACCATGTGAAGTTGCAACAGATCTGATCCACTGGCATAAAATCCCTCATCACATAGCTTCTGACTGGGAACATTCTTCACAGTTAAGAGGTACACAAGTAGTTCACATTAACACCTAAGCCACCAAAACCCATGGAGGTGATTGCTGAAGGTGAGGTTTTAGATGTATAGACACTTTAGAATGTGGGATGAGAAGCAAAGAGGACAAGGGATGGATGTGTTCAAGACCAACTGCAGTGACAGGGGCTATAATTCGCCTCACCAACTTCCCTCTTCTAACTCCCTCCTTAGAGAACCTTGAAAAAGCTGCTCCAGGATATGGGTGGAGAAGTGGATCTATGCAGAACAAGAGGTGGTCATGAAACTGTATTGTTCTGATCTCCTAGAGAACTTCTAAGGGAATGTAGTGGCCTGACAGCTTCTATCAGCCTTTGCCCCTTTGGAAAAAACTATGGTGTTGATGCTAAGAGTAGACTCTCCTCATTCTACTCCTTGTCAATGACTGAGAACAGTGAGGGTATTGGAGATGGCCAGTCCTGCCTGCTGCAGGACTCTTACAACAGGCATAACCTTTGTCAGGATCCTCTCCTACACACAGCTAAGACTTCTCAGATTTACTTGTGGTCTGAGGCTGTTTCCTACCAAATCCTTTTTCCTTCCTACTTTTCAAAGGTGTCATCGTGCCTGCATTGTGATCTTAAGGCTTTTCCTACCTACTCGTATTCCCTCACCATTTATCTTTCACATGTTTTATTTCTGATAAATCTCTTACAAGACCCATTCTAATTGATGTGTTTCTTGGAGTTCGGAATTCATATAGTAACAATAAGAATGTGGAAGCAGAGATGATGCCAGAGAAAGTAATACTAACGAACAAAGTGAAAATGAAACCATAAGTATGAGAAGTGAGTTGCAAACATGAAGGTGTCAGAGTTCAAAGGGAATGTGGACTCTTTGTCTAGCTGTAGGTGACAAACCATAATTGATCAAGGCCAACGGTTTTAGATCAAATGTAGAAATTGCTGTTCAGCTTTTTGGAAACTAAGTTTCCAACTAGTTCAAGCCAATTAGATATAAGGGGAAGGTGGAGAAATTACATGAAAGTTGGGGGTGAAACTTCGGGAAAGATAACTCTCTTGATAAAAGAGACTCAAGGGGAATATATTTCTTTATCCCCTTCTCTTCTGGTCTTTGGATACTGTTTAGGAAGATGTGATTTTTATATCTGCACCTGCCATTTTCTGAATATAAGGACAGCCTAGGGAATTACAGAAAAGCCATAAAACACAAAATAACTGAGATGCTAAATTATCTAACCCTCCATTTTTATCAGGTATTTATCAGAGTAACATAAAGGATGGGAAGTTAGGCTAATAATGACAAATTTCTTGTCTCTGTGTTGATTCTACTTACAAAATGATATCTGAAAACATGAGCAGTAACCAATTCATACAGCATTTCTTACACAGTCAGAAATGTTAGTTTTTATTATTTTGCTATTTGTGTAACATTTCCAAAACACTATTAGCAACTTGCAGCCATGAGGGAGGGGTTTTGATAGTTTCCTGTTCCATTTATTAATTTTTATTAAAGTTACCTTCAATTTTCAAAATCCCTAGCATTTCACAATTGTTAAAGTCACCTCACAAGTGTTCCATATATGTCATTTTAAAATTTTATACTCAATTTAATATTTCTCTGTCTCTTTTCTTTATTTGCTTTAATTAAGCAAAATGGTGACTCTTCAAAGATGATTGGTAAATATATTTTCTTTACACCGTATGTTAACATTAAATGGCAACTGGACTTGTGGAAGAGTAGTCTTTATGGAATATAAACTAAAAAATGCATTAATTGTAAAATTAAACTATATTAACTAAGTTATAAGTATCTCTCTACTATGTTTACTACATAGGCTCTTTTTTTTAATGCTATATTATTTTTAATTGGGGATGAAGGCTCTTCCAATTGTGTCATGTGGAGACCATTTTACCCACTGCTCTGTTTGGCAGCCAGTCTCTTTCTCTCTCCAACAATGGTGAGGTAGATGCCCTTTCCACAGGGAAGAGAAATCCATGGTTTGTTGCCTTTGCCAATAAGAAAAATGTTCGAGAGCTAGGTGGCAAAGCTGTTGCCATTGGGAACTTTCACATGAACCACATCAAAAGAACCAAGGTGACTCTCTCTGTTGGCGATGACACCCATTTTTCCCAGGTTGGCACCTCCAGTCACCATGCACAGGTGACCAGTGTCAAACTGGATGAAATTAGTAGTTTTGCCATTCACCTGGATGAGGGGATCAGGATAGCAGATGGTGTGAGCATCATGAGTCACCAGATGTAGAATTCCTTTTGTAGCCACAAAGGTCATTCTTACTTTGCACAAATTATACTTGCCCTCCTTGGGTACATGCAATGAACAGCAAATTGACCCTTGGTGTTGGAGATCAGATGGAAGTTCTTTCCTGTCTTGTCAATGCTGATGACATCCATAGAACCAGCTGGGTGGGTGACATCAGTTCTGACCTTGCCATCAATACTAATGAACTACTGCATGCACATCTTCTGGACTTCATCTCCTGTTAGGGAATACTTCAGTCCGTTCCTTAGGAAGATGCTGAGAGGGAGACATTCCCTCAGCTTGTGGGAACCGGTGGATGGAGGGGCAGCAAACACACCAGTCAGTTTATCCAGCATCCAGTGCTTTGGAGCCACTATGCACTTCAGATGCTTCTTGGGACCATGAGACATAGCTGTGCTGGGCACAGAAAGAAAGGTAGGATCTTCTTTTTAACTAGTGTTTTCTGAGAGTAAAACCATAGTCTTTGCACCTTGCATGTTCGCTGAAGTTAAAAAGGCTAATACCTTGTGGCATATCTATGCATGTCTCCTCATTCCACATGACTCCAGCACAAACACGCACACACTCCTGTGTTAGGAGATGCTACTTAAAAAGCAGTGTTTTGTTTGTTTGTTTTGTTTTTTAATTATAAGATATCAAAACATTAGGATATCAAATAAATATATTAAATTATCATTTCTGTTATAGGTAATTAAATATAGATAGGAGAAGTCATAATTGTTGATCATCAAGTTCGAACTTGCCTACCCTGAATCAATTTACAATCAAGTTGGAAAGTAAAGGGCATTCTACTGTTTTTCCAACATTGACCTTGATTCATAACTTTAGTTTCCCACGATGAGTGTTTTAAAAAGGAGAAGTGATTAAAAAACATCACTTCAAATCAAGATATGTGGGGGCCCAATATCTTCTGCTGAAACTCTGTGGTCTGGGAGCATTGTCAGATATATATTCAAAATGAATATTGAAAATTTATCTATGAACCCTGCCAAGTTTTTCAATAAGTATATAAAGTCATTTAAAGTTAGAGAAGTAGTTATCTGTGTGCTAGCCTTATTATGTGGTAAAACTTCAAAAACTCAGAAGTATTTTATTGAGGTAAAGTTTAGATTGTATTTAGAAATATATCTCTGAATTAGAAATTTCCAAAACCACAAAAATAATGTAATCTTAGTATAGATAATTCACTCTCCTGATTTCTACCTCAGAGGAAAAAAAATAAGAAAACATATGTTTCAGAGGGGTAGGCCCTAGAATTAAAAGTTGTAGAGTATTCACATATAATGTGGATATATGCTATGTAACTGTTTCTTAGACAACAATGGCAAAAAGATTTTTGTTTTTGTTTTTGATTTTTGTAAATACCTGATGCCAAATAATGACTTTCATTGTTCATTATTGGTCATTTAAAATCTTCCTCTCAAATGCCTTTTTTCTTCCAACACTGAGTAAGGCACTGACACTAAATGGATTAGCTTACTTTGATGAGTGTTTCACAAAGTAAATAATCACAATTCACTAAAATGAACAGTATAAGAGAAATACATGAAATACGTATGGAAAATATATACAGAAAGGCATTTTTCTGGTTTGTGAGGTGGGAGAAGGTTATGGCTGAGATGATTATGGCTGAGATGACACAAAATAGTTCATAAAAAAAAAAAATTTGCCAATCAGTAAGAGAAAGAGATTCATCCATGAAAAGCAAAAAAGAAAACATAAGTAGGCCACTGGAATTGAAAAACAGAAATAATAAATACAATCATGTGTTTCTATATGGCGTGCTCTGGTGTGGAGGGGTGGAGGTTGAATTGAATAGTTGAAGTGAAAAAAAGGGAGGAAAAATAGATCCAGAAAGGTTCCACTTCTTATATTGTATGTTATTTTTTTTTTAATTCTTAAACTTTATACTTTAATTGATATTCACCAAAATCACTCAGTTTTGTGTACAGTTCTATGGAATTTGACAAATGAATTTTTGTAATCACTACTACAAACAAGATACCAAACAGTTTGATCACCCTAAAACATTACCTCATGCTGCCTTTTTGTAATTGATCCCTCCCCTTATCCTTGTAACTCATAAATGCTTTTTTTAAGAATTCTAACTCTTAAAAACAGGTAATACATACATATGGATTATTTATAAAATTTGAATGCAGCCACAAAGTTAGCTTTAATAAATTATATAAAAGACAAATAACAAAAACAGACCTTCCAGATCACACAGCAATATAATGAGATATTAACATAAAACAAAATAATCTATAGGCCAGCCGAGTGGCGTGGTGGTTAAGAGATGGTTTGGGATGCCAGAGGCCCTGGTTCAGATCCCACATATGAGGGCCAGTGACACTGCCCTCTTAAAAAAAGAAAAAAATCTTTCTACTCAGGAAAAAAAAAAAAAATGCTACTAAACCACTCATGGGTCAAAGGATAATTGCAGACTTCTAAAATGATAATAACATTAGCAGTAATAATTATAATATAAATAAATTACACATTTTTCTTAAAGAAAACTAGAAATAATTTAAATAAAAACAGCTAATGGAAATTCAATGAAGAAAAGTTACACATTGATGTTAGGAAACAAAGCAGCAATAAAAGTACTTTTTTTGTAATTCGAAAAGCCATTTTTGAAAAAATTGATAAACTAGAATATTAGTTGTTACAAAAAAATTTCAACTACAAAATTTACACACAAGAGTTCAGTGTTGAAATAGAGAAAATAAGTTATCTTAAAGATGCTTTTGTTATGTCCCTACACACATAAATTTGGAAAATTAGATAAAATGGATAACTTTATAGAAAATTATAATTTGTCAAAATTGACTACAGTGGCTAGAGTTTAACTGACCAAATGCCATAAAGAAATAAAAGAGGAATTAATAAATCACATAGACGAAAGATACCAGGTATGTACCAACAACAGTCCCAGTGATACTTAATTTCTTTCTAGGGCATCAAAAAAGATGAGGTTGTAACTTCCTTTTATGAAATGGGTATAAGTTTAATATCCAAAGTTGATAAAGATTACAGCCAAATAAAGCAGCCACAGACCAATATTACCAGTGGGTATCAATGTAAAAATCTTAATGTAAATACTAACAAAAAGAATTCAAAAGTGCATTAAAAGTATAATATAGCATGAACAAGTGCAATTTACTCCAGGAATGTAAAGAGGGTTAAATAATTGAAGCTCCAATAATATCATATATTCATATCAATAGAACTGGAGAGAAAAATTATAGTTTTCATCTCAATAGTTATTAACAAGAAAGGTCATACAAGTATATTAGCTACCATATAGCTAAGGGAAATATTAGTAAAATGTAGAATTATATAAACTTATCTGACAGTTTCTCACTTCACTCTACTGACACTTATTCAATTAACAGAAGTTTTCTTTCCAAATTAGGACCAGTCTTGGATTTTATATTTGCTCTTTAATCCTTTATTAATAAAACTTTAAGCTCTTTCACTCCATCAAGAATGCTTATGGATCCTTTCTGTTATCTATCATGACAAGAAACATTTCTATATTTGAGTCATATACAGTTATAATGTCAAGCATATTATCATTTATTTATGAAAATTTTAAAGAGAAAGGACTGAGAACAAAAATCTTGAAAAAGCAATTGTGAAGTGTCTCAAAGTTGACATTTGTATAAATTATTAAGGTTTTATCTCTCAGCTCCAAATCCATCCTTCGTGTGTGTGTGTGTGTGTGTGTGTGTGTGTGTGTGTGTCTAGCTGGAGCTTGGACTCTGAAAATTAACTTGCCCCTTTGCCAGCTGGTGTGCTGTTATGTTTAACTAATAGAAAGAGCTAGACAATGTTGGAAGTCAGGAGATGAGAAGGAATTTACTTGTTTCTGTTGGCTTGAGTTCTGTGTCATGCAAACAAGGGACATTCACATTGACAGCAGCAGTTGACTCCAGCAGCAGTTGGATCTGGTGGAACTTTCCACACTCTCAGAACTGGCCTTATGTGCCTCCTCAGAGATGCTGGCATGAGCCATTGTCCCTTCCTCCTCAGAGGTTTGAGTTCTAGCTCTAAAGGTCTCTTTTCTGTGTTTCTGGGACATCAACACCTGTTTTACGTCAGCTCCTCAAAGACCTGGTGACTAATTCCACAGGGCATCTTCGCCAAGCTTGTAGTTTCTAATAACCTGAAAATATTCACTTAATTTTCCATTCCTAGAAATGTTAGCAGCTTCCTGCTGACATCTTGGAACGTAAAACCTCAGTGTTTTCCTTTTGAATTTAAATTTCTCCAATACACATTCAACCAGTTTCTTATTTTATTATCTCTGTTAAAATAACAAGTGGTTTCTTTTCTTCTTTCTGACTGTATCCTAACCAATACATCAGTCCAATTTTTCTGGGAAAATTAAGTATGGATTTCTCTAACAGTTCTATTATAACATCTAGGTTTCTTTACTTCTTAGAAGGATAATAAGGGGTTGTTATATGCCCAACTAAAGTTCTTAACCTAGTATTTTTCATGTTTTTTTTACAGAGCACTTCAGAAGCCTCCAGTCCAGGAGGACAATTGATGGGCCTGACTGCTCTCTAATACCTGCTCATCTCCCATAGGCGATCTGTGTAGTCTGAGCTCAGCTGCATCCACTTTCCTTCTGTCTCCAAATGTAAGTTCCCAGGTCCCCCCCTTTCCAATGGCATCAATTATTGACCCTCCATTAATTGCCCACCTCTCATATATGGATCCTCTTTATCTCACTTTCCCTTAACCTTCTTAGTGGCTGTTTCTGGCTGGCAGTTCCATGAGTTCCCCCTCAGTCCCTTATACCTCCTTCATGGGCTGCTCCTTGACCTTAATCTCTGACTCCATGTTATCCCTCCTAAAATCTTTCCAATGTATCACCTCCCCTCCACATTTGTTTCTCCAGCTGCATACATCTCTCAGCCAGCAGTGCCCTCTTCTCACGTTGATATCATTAACTCAGCACTAGACATTGAGCAGACGCTAATGTCACGTAGAAGAATGTAGGATAAAGCCTGTGCTTTAAAGCCCGATCCTTGATGAAGGATCAAATAGATTATAAAAGGCAGCATCCTTAGAATAGGAGCAACATGGGACTATCTCAGAATCTTATCTTCACACTGCTTCCTTTAATATCTTTCTTCATAGTTTAACAACTGTCAACCCAAATAGTAACTGTGAAACCAAAAAAAGAAAAGTGTTCAATTTCAGGAAATATTCTCATGGGGAACAATTGCTTCCGGGCTACTCCCTTAGGTAGGCTTTTGCCCCATTATCCTTGCAACTAAATATTTAAAGATCCCTGCCCTGTTCATTTCTACCTTTCTTCTAACTTTTCTGCCCATGACTGTACTCTCTTCTATCTCATCTATCTACCAGGTATCGCAGTACTAGTTGCCCCTTATCTGCTCCGTTTATCTACCTGATAGCTCTTGCTGTGCGTTCTTTGGGGCCTCTGCCATAGACAGACTTATTTCTTTCCAGCTGCCCCTGGCATTTGAAAGCTCAATCTTCTACATCTGACTGCAGCACTTTCTCTTTGAAAACATGTTTTATTTTTTCTTCTTTGTAACACATCTTTTCCACTCCATCTTATCAGCAAGTTCCCCTTTTAAATATGTTTAATAAAGTAAAAACAAAAGTAAATTCATTTAAGAAAATATGAAAGAAAATAGTAATGCACATGCTATGCAAATATAGCAAAAATGATGAGAGCATCATGCCAATATCCAGTGTGTTATGACACACTGTCTGAGCTACCGGATGAACAGCTGTATTACAGAGCAAAATCATTCTGCTTGTTTTTGGTGAACTTTGATGGTTCCCAGTGATCACTGTTTTCTTTTATAATTTACCTAAATTATCACATTAATAGTTTATTTCTTAATTCTGCTTGGGGAAGATACAAATTTCACCAACTTGCATCACGAGTCACCACTTCTGAAAGCTTTCACATTTCCCTGAAAGGGAAATCCTCAAAACTAAGAGATAACAATTATTTTAAGCAGCCAAGGGCTTTTCTAGAATCTCACTAATCATAGATTTTAATTTCCTATTACTGACATCAGCTTTGTTCTTGTCAGCTTAAAGATATCCTCGTGAACAAAAAGAAAGAAGCAAAATAGGTATGGATAGCTACAATTTTAAAGAATATCTGTCTTTAACTAACTGATTTGCTTATTGTTGTTTTACTAAGTATCTGTAAATATAATATGTAATTATACTTACAATAATTTAGGAAATATAATATTTGTGCCATCACTTTAATGACCACACTATGCTAATGTGTTTGTCTGCAATAGCCCAATTTAACCAAAAAACACAATTGATTACACTTTTAATTATGTATCTGAAGAATTTGTATCTGCTTATAATTCAAAGTCAGGTTTCCTATGAGAGTTTATACTGCTGGTCTCAGTCTGTTTCTACTGTTTAACACTAATATTTAATGTCTAAATATTAAACCAGTGTTTGCATTTGGGCTGAAATCCAAATTGGGAGTTCCTTCATAGCATTCTGTCCATCCTGGGAAAATTCTACCCACTTCAGGGAAATCTAATTATATCAAGAAAAACATAAATCTAAATGGTGCTAAAATAATCAACTCTTCTTGTCATAATTAAACTGTGCCTAGACAAAACTTGAGAAATATTTTAATTTATTTAAAAGAATAATGTTAATGCAGGAGACAGGTATTTAATTCAGACGATACACAGCTATTGGTGATAATAAATAGTAGACCATGGTGAGAGAGAACATGGCTTCTGGATTTAGAAAATTTGAGTTAAAGCACTTAAGTATGTGTCACTTTGGACATTTTATTTAGTCTCTTTCTGGGGACAACAAAAACAGACATAGCACAGCTTTTTGGTAAACCTACAATGATAATGTTTACAAATTACATACAAAATGGGCTAGATTAGACATAGTGCTCAGTAATGCTAAATACTGACTTTATCAATACTATTTTTGAAATGCCTACATTATACCAGTCATGTTGATGTAAAACATCATCTGTATCAGCAAATTGAAAACAACAAAAGACAATAACAATAACACATCTCTTGATTCAGTGTTCAACGAAACAAAGGCAAAAAGGAATTGTGTCTTTCAACTAAATATGCATTTATAATGCCTCACAAAAGTCGTAATTCATAAAAACTGGTACTATGTATTGAACACTCACTGTAGGCCCGGGATGGTATAATCACAACAACACAGCAGGCCTCTGATGAAGAAATTATCACCATGCATATCAGGAGTCATAGATCTAGAAATTATGCACCTCACCTAAAGTGACTAACCCCATAACAAGAGTGCTGCTGGTATTTAAAATAGACTTTTCCAATGTCAATGTCCATACTTTTAAGCATTATACACCAGTATATATATGGTGCCATGGGAAAGGGGGGGACCCAGGGACTTACATTTGGAGACAGAAGATGGGAAGTGGATGCAACTGAGCTCAGACTACACAGATAACCTATGGGAGATGAGCAGGTAGTTAGAGAGCATATATGTATATGCAATGGAATAACTTCTTGAAATGCAGGGAGGGGGGTGTCCATCGTTGGGTAGGGATAACCAACACTGATTCTAAATTCACTTAAGGCTCATGTCCAACAATTGAAATTTTTTAAAATCCCACACAGGACTTAGGTCAGCCTAGCTTCAATCCCAAGGCTTTCCTGGAGCAACATATATGGCTAAGAGAACAGAACACCACATTAGGACCTTCCTGGATCACAGAACAACCCTGCGTTCAGGAGGAGGTGGCCCAGAGTTTGGCAGCCTCCACTCAGCCCTATGGACTGAAAAAGCACTCCTCCAAAGATGTCTTTCTCATTGTTCAGGGAGAATAAATATATTGCATCCACTCGTAGGGCCTCATCTTCCCTACCATACATTTTCTCCATCAGGGAATAGAGCCCATCTCCTAGAGGATACTGTGTTGAGTGGTTTGGTTTGGGAAATCTGAGCAAGGGATGACTTTGGTCCCCCCACTTTCCCTTTCAATGGATTGCCTTCTGCCCCCATCTACTATCAACATTATGAAACAATAGAAGGAATGCTAGAAGAAGTATACAAACTAAGAAAAAGGGAAGGTAAAAGAATCGAGGCTATAGTTTCCCCCTCCACTCCATATCTATTTAGGAATTTGGGACAGCACCTCTTAGAAGATTTTTAGCTCCTGTTTTCTTTCTGCTTGGGAAATACTTACTCACAGATATAACGATATGTCTCCCAGAGAGAATACAGTAGTCTCTCAAACTACGGTTATGTACTTCAAACTTGGAAATACCATTGTCTCAAGACCACCCCCAGGTTGCATGACTTCAAAAAGTTGCCAGTTTTAGTCTTGTTCTGCAGGTTAAGCAGGGCCTGGAACATAGCTATCTCACAAACATAGCGGTGGGCAGGGCAATTAAGCATATCTCATATGGATTTCTATTCCTTTCAGTCAATCTCTTCTCACTGCACAAGATAACTGAGGAGCATAAGCATATGACTTAGTTCATCAGTCATGACCCTTCAACCCTGCCACCCACTTTCACAGGTGGACAGATCATTTGGGATCCTGCAGTCTCCCCAAAGTCCCTAAAGGACTCTACATATTTGATTTCAAATAGGTTTGACAACCAGAATATTTAACCAATGATTGCTCATATTTCTTCTAGGAGGTTGGATAACATAGGCTTAACTTTCGTTGAGGTTACCATGATTTATGTTATGTATTCAAAATATAGATATTCTAGATAGATTTGGGCACTTTCTTATCACAAAAGCAGATGAAGAAATGGCTTAAGGTATAAACTAACACACAGGATTTCATCTAATATGTTTATCTGCTGGGAAATCCTCTAGGGTTGGTAATGGGAGGTGAGAATAATCAAAAGTAATGTGATGCAAAATATTGCATACATCAAAAATATTTGAATTAACTTGAGCACTGCTTAGGGGTGAGTTAGACAGATGAGATCTTGCTGAACTAGTCATTTTGATACAAATCTTTCCCATTGAGATTTTCACTGTCATTTTCAACATTTGGGTAAATTAATTCAAGTTATCAGCTTCTGCAAGTCACCCACCATTACTTGAGATCTCTGGCTGCATCGCCCAGATACAAGAAGAACCATGTCATTTTTTATCCTTGTCCTCCCGCTATACAAATGATCGTGCTCACTTTATAATAATGCATCAATCACAGTCTCTCGTAGTTATTATGCAATGATTCTGCAGTCAGCATGAATTGCCCTTATTCTGTGATTTTGTACAATGAACTTTGTGCTATCATATCTTAGGAATAAGAAGAATTATTGTCAAGTTCATTATCTCAGCAGGGAATGTTTGTGATGATGAAACTGCTAAGCTTCGTCAAGTTGTTCACGCTTCTTCCATTTTATTAACATGACCCAATTCAGCCACCCTCTGATCATAACTCATTTTGATTTTAACTCACTTTAAAAGTGAGCCAATTTGATTTTCAAAATCTTGTTGATTTCAACTCATTTTAACATTTCCTGATATCTTATATGTTAGCAAAAAAAAAAAAAAATTGAGATCTTCTCGACTCAGCTATCTTAAGTGGAAAATGTAAGGAAGCAGAAAACTGACAAATGTAAAAGTAGCATGAGTTCATTTACTTCTTTCATCTACAAAACTGCCATTCTTAAAAATCACTAAATGATTAATCCGCAAATCCCAATCCTGGCCTAATCCAGGCTACTTTTAACCCATCCACTTGGCTGTGCCTTGACAGTGTGCTATCATATTTCACACAAGTAAAGGATCCCAGTATAGTCAGCTAAGAGACAGGCACTCCCTGCAAAACTACCAGCTTTTATGAAGCATGATTTATGCCATTCCATTTTTATGACATTGCTTTCTGCTAACATGTCCAGCAACCACCTTGTTCCCTTCTCATTTTGCTTTGAGATTTACTCCGATGTCCTCGGACATATACAGAATGCTAGTGACTGTATTTTAGCAATAATTTAGAGCATAATTCTGAAATGTGTAATATTGCTTGCGAGGAACCCACAAATAAAAATAAATGAATACAAGTCGTGCCTCCAAGTCAGTTTTTTTAGTTGCTCATTTGAAATTCTGAATAAATTTTACCAGATAAACAGCACTATTATTGGTCGTTGAGTTCCCAGGCGAGCCCCGAAACACCTAAAATATCATGTATTTACTCTAAAAAGCAATAGTAATAAGAAGTTTTGAAATACTAATCAAAAGTTGAAAATAAAATTGTTTAAGATTGACTTTTCCATATATCTTTAATATTCATCCTGGAAGGAAATTTAGTTTAACTACAGATAAGATGCAGCAGATAAATCAACATCAAAAGAGGAATTCTGGACATTTAAAATCACAAAGGCATAGCACATTAACATTCGAGAGAGATTTGAAATCTTCTGCACCCCTTGCCCTTTGTTTTTTCCCAATTCCACATCCAGTTTCCTCAAAGTTAGACACTTCAGCTCTCCATCAATAGTCTTAGTGCAATTAAGATCTCACACCAATTCAGCTATTATAGCTTCAGCACCCCATCTCAATTCAGTGGGATTTTGAAAAAAGCACTGTGAAGGACCAACCATGACATTGCAACTTTGCATCACTGCAGAGAACTCCTAATTGGTAATAAGCTGCAGGGACTGATGGCTTTGGGGATGGTCTCAGTAAATCCTGCTATACTTGAAGCATCTCATTCTTCCTCATCCATTGTTTCTTAGTCTGTATTAAAAATTGTGCTCACAACCGGGACCAGCATTCTACTCCACTCCAAGACAAGAGACTTCATTCACTTATCAACTCATTTGGACAGTACGTGAGGAGAGGCTAGAACTTTTGTTTCATCTTTAATAGGTACCATTGGTGGTAAACACCATGCAGTGTGACACTGCTCATGGTTTCTCTCATGATTTGTTTTGCCCAGCTGCTACAACTCCCAGGCATTTAACCTTGGACATTCACTTATTCACTGTTTCCCTGATCATAAGAATGTATTAATGCAAAAGCTTATTAGCACTCCAAAATGAACCTTTTCCTGACATTATCTCTGGCTTATTAATTTTTCTACTGTCTTTCCTGCCCAATGGATTGATTCTGTGCTCTGCTCTGCCTGTTCTCCATAATTTTATAGCTAAAAGTAAACTTATCATGCAGAGCTGATTCGCTAACTATGACTAAAAAATATTCAGTATGAAAGTTAATTATTCGATTTAATGGGTAGATCTCTGAATATATGGGGTCAAAATGGTAACAATTCCTAGAGACTATTCTGAACACTACCTTTCTTTCTTTATTCCTGGTGAACTTTGTAATATCCCTATCTTTAAAACACCCCATTTGTGCAAGTAATTGAATGCATGAATGCTCACTTTTAGAAGAAATTTCCTTGGTACCAGGGAACTTCTATGATATTTGTACAGATGCTCCTCTACTTACAATGGGGCTACATCCCAATAAAACCATTGTATGTTGAAAATACTGTTATGTTGAAAATACATTTAATAAACCTAACCTTTTGAGCATCATAGCTTGGCCTAGCCTATCTTAAACATATTTAGAACACTTACTTTAGCTTGCAGTTGCACAAAATCATGTAACACCGAGCCTATTTTAAAATAAAGTGTTGAATATCTCATATAATTTATTATGCATCTGAATTTATTGAGCATATGCATTTCACACCACCTGTAAAGTCAAACCATCATAATTCAAATTATATACAATTAGATCTTAATTTTACCACTTTTTGGCCTGGTAGATTTGGGCATATAATTTAATTTCACAGCTCCTGATTAGGTTGGCATTAGTATTTTATTTAAAAGACAAGGAATCTAAAACTCATGAGTCTTATTGAAATGCTTTCTGTGAAAGTTCTTAACAGTCTTTACCATAAGGCTCACTTATAGGTAAGTAATCTGCTATGGAACTGACTAGATTTATCCTCTCAAAAATTATATTTTGAAACCCTAATCCCCAATGTAATAGTATTTGGAGATTGGGCCTTTGGGAGGTAATTAAATCATGATGAGGTTAGTCCCCTTATAAGAAGAAACATGAGAGCTTGCTTCCTATCTCTGTTCTTTATCACGTGGATGTACAACAAGAAAGCCATCTAAAAACCAGGAAGTAGGCTCTCACTGCACATCTTGATCTTGGACTTATCAGCCTCCAGAATGGTCAGAAATAAATATTTGTTGTTTAAGTTACCCAGTCTCTGTTAATTTGTTACAGCAGGCTGAACTGATTAAGACGTACTCATTAACTAATTATTAATTGACCAGTTAACTTTTTTTTTTCAATTGACCAAATGTTCCTCCAGTGTGTGTGTGTGTGTGTGTGTGTGTGTGTGTGTGCATGCGCGCGTGCATATGTGTGTGTCTGTTGTGGTTTACATTTTTGGACCATAGATCCATTTAAAATTCTCTTTCAGGATAATGCATGTATTCAAACAAACTGATTTAGTGGTAGGCCATTTAGTGGACAAAAATACAAAAGTTCAAGGAATTAGAGTATAGCAGAGATTTCCTCAGGATGAGCAAAGCAAAACATTCAAAATTCAGAATGCAGGCATATGCCATAATTATTAGCGTACAGTGATTGACTTTTAGGATACTGTTAGTTTCATTCGGTTTGGTTCACTTTTGTCTTGGTTTCGTAGTCACTTGACCAGTGGTATAAAATGCAAACACTCTCACTAAAGTTTGCACAAACCCAGTGTGCATCTAACTCCACAGGAGAATGTGCCAGAACGCTAAACTGCACAATAGCCTCCGAGAGATGCAAGACTAAGAGTGGGAGTCATGTTTCCTGACAAACAACATCTTTTTAGAGTATTTTTACCAAAATATACATGTACATGAAAATCAAGTCTTTACAGTAAATTTTTTAAAATTATACATAAATGGACTCTAACTTTGTGTATTCTTCTGTGACTGTTCTTCTCAAAATCTTTTAAAAATTAATTAACATTGATATGTATTGAAAGATATATTTCATTTATTTTCAGTGACGGGTAGTCGTCAATTATATGAATACATGATGATTTGTTTTGTCTTTCCCTATCAATTGATATTTGATTTTTTTTCTTTTTTTTCTTTCTTTCTTTTTTTTTTTTTTAACATTTAAGACTACTGCTACTGCACAGTTTTCTCTAGAGTGGCTGCCCAGAAGCCTGACACATGGTTAGCAGAGTGTGCACATCTTCAACTTCAATAGGTAATGCCTATCTCTTTCCCAATGCTTGAATTAATTTCTCTCTCATCAGTGAAGGATGGGAGAGTGTAGTGTTCCCATACCTCAACATGTGCCAACACATGCTATTTTCAATGACAGTATTTGATTTTAGCCAGTCTGTTGGATGTTTAAAGCACTAACCTATTGTCATTTTTTGTTTTCTGTTTTTTTGTTTTTTACATTTTGCCCAGTTTCTCCCAATGTTCTTGTTTTTTTGTTTTTTTGTTTTTTGTTTTTTAATTAAAGTTTATTGGGGTGACAATTGTTAGTAAAGTTTTAATGCATATTTATACAGTTAGCAGTGAGTTCAGCATCTTTCTCTGCATAAATTGGCCATTTGGATATCTATCCCCCTTTGTGAAGTAACTGTTTAAATAGTTTTGTTTGGATTTTCTGGATATCCCCTATTAATTTGTCATAGCTTTGTATCTTATACATTTTGTATATGTTATCTCCAAGATCATTGCCTTTAAAAATAAATATATAGGGTCTTTTAATAGTTATTCTCAATTTTAATGCCATTGGGTTTATTAATCTTTTCCTTCCTTGGAGCATGTTTTGTGTTTTAAGAAACTTTCCCTAGCTTGAGGTCACAAAGATATTCTCATATTATTACCTTTTAATATTTTTTGAATTACCTTTATTATCTAGGTGCTAACCTACCTGGAATGAATTGGAGTGGGAATTAAATTTCTTGTGTTTCTCCTTCTGAATGTTTAAGTATCACAATATCAATTATTGAAAAGGTCCTATTTTTCCATCTACTCTTCAGTACCTCTCTCCATCTACCAAGTATCTATATATGTGTGATCTAGTTCCAGGACCTCTGTTATCTATCAGTACACCAAGACCGTGCTCTCAAAACTTGTATAAGTTTATAATATATAATGATATTTTGTAGAAAAACTCCTCCATCTATATTCTTCCCTTTCAAGGCTGTCTTGGCCATTACTGACTCTTTGGATTGATTTCATATAATTGTGAGAGTCAGCTTTCTCCTAAAATATGTGTTGTGATTGGGTTCAGATTACATTAAAGCTATAAGTCAATTTGAAGAGCCTTGAAATATTTACATTATTGAGTCTTCCTATCCACATGTGGTTTATCAATAGGTTTATTCAATTGTCTATTGCATTTCATTTAAGTATAATAATTTTCTAAGAGTTTGTACCCATCACATATTTATTCCTATATTTTTTAAATATATAAATGATTTCTTTAAATTTTTTCTCGTTGGTTTTTTGGTTGATAAGTAAAAAATTCAATTGATTATTCTATATTATTTTATATTTAGGGAGCTTTCAAACTTCTCATAATATTAGTAATATCTGTGTTGATTTTTTTGAATTTTCTATAGACATATAATCTAAATACTGGAGCAACTTTGATTCTACTTGATCAATACTTAAAAACTGATTTATTTTGTTGCTCTAACAAGAAGGTCAGTATTTTAGTACAAAGATAAACAAAAGTAGAGTTATGGGACAACTTTTTCTTGCTGGTGAAATTTAAAGGAAAATCTTTCAACGTTCCAAACTTAAGTGTGGGGTTCATTGTAGTTTTCTTAAAGATGTATTTATCAGAATAAGGAACTTCTTTTTCATTTCAATTTACTAAATTTTATTGTGAGTGAATATCAAAAATATTGAAATAATTTCATGATTAAAATTGTTTAAACTGCTGAAGTGCATTATATTTATTGTATACTCTTTTGAGAAAATAATTCTATCTTTAAAAAAACTTAACTCTTTAAGAAACATTAGTAATAACATAAGACCCAAGAAAAATTTTCCTTTCTCTATACCCAGCTTTCCATCTATCTTCAAATCCTCCCATAAACACACTGAATTTTACCTGTGTTTTATAATGAAAATGCTCTGTTCTTTTCACAGAAGTGCTCTGTTCTTTTCACTAGAGATTTCTCAATTCTTCACACTTTTTAAGACAAATTTCTCCTAATAATTATAAATTCCACAAGTCAGACAGAAGCAATAAATTATATTTGTGATACTGATTTTCATGTGATGCTGTTCTTACTTTTAAAATTAGCAGCTTAAATATGAGTCCATAGTAACTAAATGTATGTTAGAAAACCGTCTTATAATTAAACAGTTTCCTTCACATTTTGAGCCCCAAAATTCATTCATATGCTAAAAGTCGATGGTCATTCAATTACTAACCATGACAAAATCTTATAATTACAAAATAAACTACAGAATACACAAGGGTAATAAATATAATATGTTTATGTGAATTTTAAAAATATATGGCTCAAATAAAAAGAGGAAGAGAGAAACAAATGTACTTTTTAGAGCCCCAAAATCAATGCAGGAAACCAGATAGGTAAGCTGGGTGAAGACATAGGACATATGCTAAGACTGGGGACAGGAGACAAAAATTTTTGTAATGCATTTGAAAATTTAAACCATGCCATATATGTCTTTGATGATTAGCCTGTGAATATAGTGTTTTTACATCTATTGTGTTTCTGTAATTTACAAACTGGCTATCAATACAGCTTATGCCTAATGGTTCAGTCTCATATAAGAGTGGCTTGAAGATGAGTCAAGAAAATAACCAAGAAGCATAGAGGTAAAAGTCATAAAATATGTACTTGTATGTGGATAACCATTTTTCATTAAATCACCAGTTATATTTAGGGAAAAGTTTCAATTCAATCAAATGAATAATATGAGTTTAGTCTCAACCATTTTCCTACAAACTTGGCGTGGAATAAAAATAATCTTCGAGCTTATCTGGTTATTGCTTAATACAATTTCATATGGTATGACTGAATAATTTTTAAAAATTCAATATAATGACAGATATACATTGAGAGTATGATATAGTTAATTTAGTCAGAATTTTTAGCATAGGTGTTGGTGTCATTCTTTGAAGATGATAATCCATCAATTGTAATCAGATCTTAGATGTGTTGTTTCATGAAGGGTAGACGTGTCTGATCTTTATTTTTTGCTGGTGCATGACTACTAAAGAGACTGCATCGGTTGTTGTTGGGGTTTTCTTGGTTTTTGTTTTTTAATCAGAGAAGTTCAAATTTAATTCTCTTCCCACATACCCACACACTTCTGAAAATAATGAGCCTTACTGTCATGCCAGTAATCCCTGTATAAACAGATAGAATTATATTAATGAATGCAGTAGCTGCAGAACTGTTTGTTAGACAAGGAATGCTTTGTCTCAGAAGTACTTCCTGATGGAGTCAGATGCATCCATTACGCGGTGTGTGGGAGCAGGCGTGTGTCTGAAGCCCCTGCAGGTGAGGATCTGGAGTTCTTATGAACCAAATGGGACTCGACCAGATTCAAAATCCCCAGGACTGGGTCTCTGAGTCTCAGCTTTGCTTAGTTTCAAGTGCTGCTATGAAATATTGTATGATAATTAGTTTCAGTAGAGTTTTAAGATTTTATTTTTAAATGGCCAACATGTTTAATTTACTCAATAAACTGAACTATGCCTGATCTCTTACCAGATTGTGTCACAATCACAGCTGCTTTTTAAAGTCTCAACTGGGACAGTAGTTAAAAGTCCTTGAAAAGTAAATGGCATACATTCAATTAAGCTAAAGAAATAGCTAAAACAAGGATTATTTAGTGGGTTTTTAATTAGATGACTCCTATTAAATCAGTGGTCTAAAAGGGATTTCACAACCTCCCTAGATTGTGCTACTTAGAAATGAGAACATAAAAATTCCATTTAACTCGATCTTGAGAGAGCTCGGTCACAGGTTGGCTATTTCTCTGTCATCAGCATCCATATGTCCGTCATTACACCACTGATTCCCCAAATGACACTTCCAGAGGTAAAACGAGGTAGATTATCTTTAGGTGGTAATTCAAAGAGACAGACTTTCTGGTCATGAGACACAATAATCCCTAAACTTATACTCAGAATTTTCCAACATCAAAGACAGAGTAGCTTGAGACTGTAATTAGGATTTCATCCTTGCTTGAAAGTTTCTGAGGCAGAGCCAACATTTGCTTTCTTCCTCCACTGAGGATATTCACTCTCTCTCGGTGGATCTTACTTGCATTTCAGTAAAAGGCCTTTTATGTTTTGACCCCTGTTTGTCTTACTGGTCTTAAACTTTTTTACCACTGCTGCCAAATTTTAAGTTTTGATTCTGGAGATATTGAGCTTTTTATTATTTTCAAAATCATACTGTTCTGCTGTTTCTTTGCCATTTTTCTCACCCCCCGGGAATGAGCTTTCATGGGAGAAACTTTGCTCATCCTTTAAAACATTGCTTTGGCACAATGTTCTCCATGACTCTTCTCAAGAGTCAATATACTTCATCCTACCAAGTCTCCCACCCCAACTGGGTGAACCTCTGGTTTTCATTTGTCAATTCTCTCTGGTGGACACGTATTGTACTTATCATTCCATGCTGTAAATGTCTATTTTACACAATAGACTATGAGATTTTTTTGGTCACGGATTTTATGAGATTCAGATAGTTATTCCATTACTTATACTATATACTCAGTAAAAGTTGGTTAAACTAAACCAAATTATCAATACACTTGCCTCCTTATTCTTCCCCCTAACAAACTTGCATATTATTGATTCACTGATTCAGGTATACAAAGCAAGCCAAACACACACACACATGCACACACGAGTTGGTATTAAAGCAGGAACATCATGGCATCTTGGCTTTTATACCTGTGTCAGTCCTTATTTCTATAAGGTCCTATAGAATTCCTATAAATAAGGTGAAAAGTAAGATAAATTTTCTAAACCTCTGTTTCCTTTTCTGTCAATAGGGATATGAAATATGTTTACTTCAAAGGATTATCTTAAAGAATGAAATGATCAATGTGAAAGAACATTCTAGGTCATATGATAAAAAATAATTTATGTACCGAGTGCCAGGCACTTACCATACATTACCTAATTGGACTGTCACTACAAACCAAAGCAATAATGCTTTTTATCATTCCTATTTACTAATAAGTGAAATGAGGTCTAGACAGGTCAAGTACTTTGCTTAATGGCAAATGAGGAGACTGACTCTAGAAATCATACATTTAGCCATCACAATACAAAAAGAAAGGATACTGACACAAAGTGATACCAGATCAGTACATACTGAATAGCCGCTTCTACAGTACATTGTTAACTGTTGAAGGTCAACCTTCATGAGGCTGGAAAACTACAGACCTGTTTGAATTACATCACTCATATAACTTAGTGTTTGAGAACAGAAATAAGTGGCTGTGCCTTTTTAAAAAAAATGTAATTTAACATATGTAATAAACAGGTGGTATTTTCTTGGCACCCATCCAGGGGAAGAAATTCATAAAATAATCTGAGAAGTATAAATCATGATTTGTATATTACGTTAATAAAAATCTGAACTAAATGTCATCATTCAATTTCACAATTTTTCCACCAAGGTAACTTGACATTAATGGCTGAGAAGAGATATTTCTTGCTTATTAAAGACAAAGCACATCTGTTTAACTATATATTTTCAGAGTCCCAAAAATGTCCCAATTACTACATCAATTCCAAACCTCCTGTTCTTGTTATCTGTGTGTCTGGGCTGTCTCTCTTCACTTTTCCTTTCTAACACATTCTGCTTCCTCACTGACATTCCTAATTCCTAGTACACGTAGAACTTGGCTTCATTCCATCCTTCTCATCTTCCAAATCTTAGACTCAGATCCCTGAATTGTACTCATATCAACTGATAATGGGAGGGTGAATACTAACCGTGAGTGCTGCCATTTGTTTTTACTTATCATATCTCATTCATATTACTAAGCATTTAAAATATCTGCTCTCTATTTAATTATCTTTCAATCCTACGAATTAGGTATTTTTATCATTTTAATAAATTAAGAAATTAAAGCTTGATTTTCCATTATCAAGCAGCTGGAGAACACATGTCTCTGGCCTGTCTCACTCCCAAGTGGAACTGTTACATTTTACTAACTGCCTGAATGATCCACACTAATTGTTTTCAGTAAACATGCATTGCGCATCTCTGTGATTTTAAGTATTGCATTTATTATTGGGGGTTAAAATATCATAGTAATAATAAAGCACAGTGATTTGGAGAAAGGACATTGGACAACCAAATAGTGGAAGTAAAGGGAAAGCATGAAAGGTAAGTAGGATACCATGCTTAATAATCCAGAACCTTATCCACCCAGAATTCTGAAACATTGTCCCACTTACAATAGACTACTCAGCATGTCACCGATGGCTAATTTTCCCCTCACATTTGATAGCTTTGCAAAGAGTCAGCTCAACAGGATTGAGTTAATTAAATGGAAAAAGATGGAAAACAAGCATTTGGCTCTGAAGCCTCTGTTTTTACCAAGGCTACTTTCTTCATAAAAAACTTCCATTGTTGCATAGCTGTCTAGATAATTTCTGAGCTCCCATGAAACTGTAGAGTCCTTCGCTAACACCTTCTCTATGGTGTGCCAAGTGCAGCCTAAGCACTCTTCTTTGGGACAATAGCTTGTGGGATCACATGCATTCTGCTACATCTCTACTTGTAAGTTTTCTCCCAATAAAATATACAAAGGTCTGACAATTAAGTTCGCCAACTCATCCTAGAAAAAGTGCTACATTCCTCGTTGCTGAATATCACAATGGTCACCTTTCAAGTACTCTCTTAGGGAAGCTATGCACTGATGCCAGCCTAGTCTACCCTTCAAAGCAATTTTGGAACTCTTTTTCTGGAATGGCCATCAGAGCTGTCCTTGTATTACCCTTGATGTCCTGAATGTCATCAAATGTCTTCCTTTATATTTCCTTTATCTTTGGGTAAAGAAAGAAGTCACTGGAGATCAGATCAGGTGAGTAGGGAGGGTGTTTCAATACAGTTATTTGTTTACTGGCTAAAAACTCCCTCACAGACAGTGCTGTGTAAGCTGGTGCATTGTCATGATGTAAGAGACATGAATTGTTGGCAAAAAGTTCAGGTTGTTTTCATCTAACTTTTTCACACAGCCTTTTCAGCACTTCCAAATAGTAAAGTTGGTTAACTGTTTGTCCAGCTGGTATAAGGTTGTAATGAATAATCCCTCTGGTAGCAATAAAAAGGTTAGCAACATCATTACAACAAGTTCCTGAACTTAATTGTCATACTGTGTATGTTAAATTGGTCCTACGGTATGGGTGTGTTTATATCTATAGGTGTGTTTTCTTTGTGTGACCCTCCTTACTTCAACAGAACAAAAATAACTTACTATTTTAAAATGTACTATACTTTTTATGCTTTACTTATCATTAATAATAGTTGCATTTTTGACAGCTACTATAGGGAAAACATTATGCACACATTACCTCTGGATAAAAATAATCTTGGAAAAATAATAATAAAAAATAATCTTGGAAGGTAAATGTTAGTAACGTCATCTTTTCCAGTAAGGACTATAAAGTTGAAGGAATTATGTTAATTTTTTTGGCACGTTATATTAAGAGCCCATTATACACTAGAACCTGGTGATACAGCTGCTGCAATGTAAATGGACGTACCTTGATCTTCAGAGAGAGAAGAGACAAACAAATATTCATTCAAAAATATATAATGACATATTGAGATGTATTATAAAGCAAAATAAATAGTACCATGAGAAATCAAAACAGTGTTCAATTTGTGGAATTAGAAAAGATACAACTGAGAAAGTGACAGTTGAAAAGAAATCCTGAATATAAATAAAATCAGAAAAATGAACCATATCTGGGGAAAACAACTCAGGGAGAGAAACCAGCTAATTAAAATCCTCAAGGTGGGAAAATTTCTGATAAAGACAAGAAAATCAAAGGCAGTGACGCTAGGGTCTAATGGGTGATGGAAAATGGCATGAGATGGAATTCAAAATATAGGAAGGGGCCACTTCATATAGGGCTTTACCTACAATTCTGATGAGTAGTGACTTCATTCCAAGGATAATGGAAAGATAATTAAAAGTTTTAGTGGACAATGATAAGATCAAGTTTGCATTTTAACAATCTCATTCAAGATGCTCCATGAGGAGATAATTCAGGAACAAGGAATGAGACAACAGCTGTCTAGCTATAAAGCCTAGCTCTTTTCACTACGTCTCACTGCCTCCAGGTCCATTATTGTATTTGCTTTTCAAAGTAAACCTGTGGAGTGGAAGAGCAGGAATTATGACTTACTTTTTGTACATGCTGAAACTATATAGAATTTAAAAAAAAAAGATGAAGTGATCAAAAAGTACACGCTTCTAGTTAGAAAATGAATCCTGAGATGCAACATACAGCATGATGACTACAGTTTGCAATGCTGTGTTGCATATGTGAAAGTTGCTAAGAGAATAGACCTTAAAAGTTCTCATCAGAAGAAAAAATATTTGTTACTATGCATGGGGATGGACATTAGCTAGACTTACTCTGGTTATAATTTTGCAATATGTAACCATATTGAACCATCATATGTATAATTTGTATACCTGAAATTAATATGATGTTTTATGTTAATTATATCTCAGTAAAAATTTTTTAAAAAAGAAAAGAAACATACAAAGCCAAGGTCTTCTTAATGTCAGTGACAACATGACATGGTTAGTGAGGTAATGAATAATGGCTAAGAGTGACCATGGGCCTGCCTAATACCAGGTTCTGTGCTAAGAATCTCATATTTATTAGCTCCTTGGATTCTTAAAAAAACGACCAATTATCAGAAGGAGGCTGTGGCACAGGAAACTTAAGTAACTTTCCCAAGTTGAAATAGCAATTACAATTCAGCTATTTGGTTCGAGAGCTTAAATTTATGATCACTGCTCTCTTCTGGGTTAGCTATACTAAACTGGATCACTCCTCGGCAGTACAAAATTTATATAGCTCCTCTTGTCTACATAGAAATTGACGGGCAAGCTTTATTCTTCTCTGTGCAACAGTATGACATGAGAGTCATGGTCAGTGTTTCCAGTACCCATCATTAGATAGACTTCCTAAAACTAGTAATTGGAACCTTAGAGTGTGCATGTAATTTTTTATTCAGGTTTTACTTGTGTTTATCACAGATAATAAATATGTTTAGTGATGATAAAGTACTATAAATTATGGCTAAGTATAATATGAAATATCCATAAAGGTCCCTAGACACAAATAGTAGACTACGTTTAAATACTTT
This sequence comes from Aselliscus stoliczkanus, assembly GCA_033961575.1. Taxonomy (NCBI): domain Eukaryota; kingdom Metazoa; phylum Chordata; class Mammalia; order Chiroptera; family Hipposideridae; genus Aselliscus; species Aselliscus stoliczkanus. The sequence goes on from CM066734.1 coordinate 124,956,689, forward strand.
CACTAAACCTCCAGAAATAAAAGCACAGCAATCTCCCTTAAGTATACACTACACTATTTTCAGACTAAGTATGTACTGTAAGGTTATATGCTCTACTAGTTGCTAGCTTAAATCAGTATATATGTTGGTTTCTGTCAATGAGAAGTAAGGGTTTCTGGCCTATATATATATATGTGAATATTCTCTATCGGCTTGATAAATGTACCCTGCTTTAAAAAATTATGTAAATCTGTAAATTTTGCTTCAGTGCATAAAGTATAACATGATTAGATGTTTAAATCAGCTTAAAATTTATCAGAGCAATAAATGCAATGAACCACTGTAAATGTATACGTTACATTTAAACTTAATTAAAATCAGTTTAAAGTGTTTTTTTTTATTCAGATGATATTTAGATACTGAGACAGGAGCTGGTGTCTCCTGCCTTTGAAAGTCATCACCACTCCTGGTCTGTCAGGGCCATCCTTGAACTATCTCTAAAACCCCTTCCACAGGAGTTTTAATGAGTAAAATTAAAAGCACTTACTTTGTTTCATTGTTCAGAAGGTTTTCTCTTACTTACAGATCATTGCATTTTAATTGGCAGAAATATTGTACACACACACACACACACACACACACACACACAAAAGATGTACTGAAATGTTAGACTCTCCAAGCCAGAAAACATCAATAATGTAGCTACGGAAAGAAATAACTCTTTTAAATGAAACAATAGGGACAATGTCACCTAAAAATTGCTGCTCTCAGCTTTCTTCCTCCTTGCTCACTTAGTGTTGTGTCTGATGTGTGGTATTTGGGGAATGCTATTTTAATTAAGAAAATTAGAATGCAGTGGGAGGGGGTGGTGAAACAAGGAACCTAGAAACTGGTAGACACTCACTCTGGACCAATCCTATCCCAGGGTTCAGGATTCCCCACTATCATGATGTCACATGTCTACAGCATGTATCTTCTCTTTACTAACTAAATGATAGATCCTGGCACAGCTATAGAAACTGGAATCATCCCTGGCTTCACAAATAATATTCCAGGTGGAACATGATGGATACCTTCATTAACAAAATTGGGGCATGGTGTTCAATAAACTTTTCCAATCACTGGTTCATTGTCTGTCCGTTTCAATTTAGCCAGCACTCTTTTTAACTAAGGAGTAAATTGTTTTATATCGGCAGGGAGCTTGGTGGTGGTGGTCATGCCAAAAGTTTTAATTAAGCATCAAAGAGGAATATTATTTATATACACTTTAAAAAATGTAGCTCGGGCTTCAGGCAAGTTAGCACTGCATTTTCCTGAAGATCTTATAATTTATGACACAATAAAAACAGTCCCTTGACTTTGAAAATAATTTTTCACTGTTTCCTTTTTAAAATTATTTTTTCTACTTTGCAAGGTCATGATATATAAAATAATTCATTAATCCATGGAGTCAATGGTTGACTTATCTTTAAGAGAAATAGTCAACTGAGATGAGCTCATCACAGAAAACATTTTCAGCGAACATTTAATTCAATGTTTTTAATGGCTTCCCGAGTAGTTTTCCCAGGAGTTTTATTACTATCCCGCCCCTTTTCTTCATGTAACTCAAGAGGTTCTTAACTCAGGGCCAATGAATACTCTTAGAGGAACATGAATTATCTGATATTGAATGCAAACTTATGGATGTAGGAATCCTAGATTTACTCTGATCCTCAAAGCTGTTATCCATAATAACAATCAAAAATTAATGAACACTACTCTAAGCCCTCTTCTAGGATATTTTAAGCGCCTCTGTGGTTTTAATGACTGCACTGATAGCTCCTAAATATATACCAAAGGACAGCATTCTGAGCTAAATAACAGTTCCATAGAAACTCAAATGAAAATACAAAAAGTATTTATAAGTCTCTTAAACTCACTATTCCTACTATGTCATCTACCCAGTCACTAAAATCATGGACCCAGAAAAATAGATCAGCAGATCCTTCCTTTTCACCTACCTCATGTAGGTACACACACACACACACACACACACACACACACACACATACAGATATATACACACACACACACCAAGCTCTGTGTACAATGGTTTTTACATTCACAACATATCTACCTTCGTTTTTTTCATTGTCACTCCCACTTGCTAACATTTACCTGCCAGGACCAGTGCAATAACTGGCAAATGAGCATCCCTGACTCAGGTATCCTCTCTTAAATCCAATCTCCATGTAGTTATCTGAATGCTATGACCTGGCCATGTCATTCCTTTGCTAGTTATGCTTTCATGGCTGTTTTTATTCACAGGATAATCTGAAATAAGTTGCTATGCCAAGCAAAGCTTCCATGATCAGAACCCCTACCTCAGGATGGCTGTGCGCATCGCTATCCATTGTGCCTCCCATACTAGATAAGTAGCTTTCTTCACCTTGTTGGTTTCCATTTTACCTCTGTCTTCTACCATCACTTATACATGCCAGATTCTTCTGTTACATCAAACTAAAGGGTATTTCCTGAATGCTCTAATCTTTCTCTACTCTACATCTTTGCTTATGGTATTGATTCTTCCTACTATGGCTTCTCTTGCTTGAATGGCCTGGTTCAAACACCAAACATCGCTTTCCCAACACTCTTTCCTTGATAGCAGCATCTGAAAGCATCATTAAGTACCTTTTACCTATGTTTACAAATTAACTAGGTCAAAACTTCACTTTACTATTTAGTATGTATAGAATACTTGCTCTCCCAACTAGTAAACTGAGAGGTTGCCAAACCTGATTTTTATTTATCTTTGTTTCAACTGTGCCTGACCCCTAGAAATGACACAATATATGTTTTGAAATAATGTATTAAAATATAGGTGCATGCAACATATTTGCATAACAGGAGCCTTTCCCTTAAGTTTATCCTTCAAAAAAGATGACACAAGCTAGCATCTTTTAGGCAGACATCTTGGATTCATTCCCAGATATGTCACTCAGATAGAAGGAGAGATTAATTGTCAAACCCCAAAATTCATACCGTCCTTGAAAACACATAAATATACTTGTGGTTTTTTCCCTCAACTTTTATCAAACTTACAGCAAAGACAATCTGCAGCTTGCAAAGTACCTTCTAGTCCCACCCATTTTTAAAAGATATTGATCTCTCTCTCTCTCTCTCTCTCTCTCTCTCTCTCTCTCTCTCTCACACACACACACACACACACACACACACACTTACTAATATATATGGAGAGAGAGATGAAGGGAAAATCAATATTTTCACTTCTATTTGCTTTTTTTTATTTTAGGGATTTTGCTAATTTTATTCAGCGATAAGGAAATCCTGTTAAATTTTGCAAAGCCAACAATTATGGAAAACAAATTTTGAGTAATGCATTTGGGTTATTTTTTTAAACATCCAGGCAATTTACTGACATAAAATATATTTAAAATGTAGGCTTATCTGAAGAAACTATTTTCTGACCTCTTTATTTCTTATCAGACACTTTCCTGAACTTTTAAATAGCATTTCATTTTCTATGCACTCAGCAGTAATTCTAAGAGTAAAGCACAATACATTTAAAACTTGCCTTTCATTCTCAGTTTTCATTTTTGGGAGGAGCATGCAATTTTAAATTAGACTGTATAACAGTAGTAAAAAAATCCTATTGGTACTGACAAAAATAGTAATAAGAGAAAGTTGGTTTTTCCACCTATCATGTTTGAGTACAATCCAGTTTGAAAAAATTGTCTTTTCCTAAGGACAACTAACTAGCAGGTTTTACATTGATACATTCTGAAAACACAAATTGAAGTTGGGCATTTACAGCACTACACAAAGTATCTGATGCCTGTAGGACCAAGGGCAAAGCCTCATTGGAGATTTGCATAATCCTTCATTCCTAAAGGATCACCAGGGGCATAGGCTGTAGGAACACACTGTGAAGACATTTCTCATTCACTGTGCATTATGAACTTTGCATTTGTTTAGATTTAATAATCAAATGGCATTAAACCATTATTACCATATCTAGGAAATTATGTCATACACTAATTTGACTTAGCCAATAATTATTCATTTGGTGCATTTAATAACAATTTTCCTGGGCTCCTGTCCTTTGCCAAACACTGAACTCTGACTTAGTATTTCAGAGATTAATATGAGACAGAGTCTATGTTCTAGAATCTCATGCTAACAAAGGAGGTTTTTAATTTTACATATACACACACACACACACACACACACACACACATACACACTCACACAGAAGTGTGCTAGTGCAGCATTTAAAATACATAATAAGGCCAGCATGAATTCTTATTAAATAAACAGGGGTGAATTTTAAAATATTTTAATCATGTATGATGAAAGTAATGAGATCTCAATGGTAGGTAAGGGGTTCATTTGTGTTTGAGGGGAAGTTGGATAACAATGTAACAATGCTATTGGAAAGATAATTCCAAGTAGAGAGAAGATTCTATGAATAGATAGGGAGTCATTAACAATGTGACTTTTTTAAGAGAACTATAAAGATGTTGTTTTTGGAAAAATATATACAAAGTAGAGTGATGGAAGGTGAGGATGAGTTTGGGGTAGTGGGCAGATAAGGGTGAATTTCTTGTAACCAAAAAACATTTGGGATTAATTCTTACTTAATAACTAGAAGCGTACCACAAGAGTTGAGCCTAGATTTAACAGCTTAAAGTTGTAGGATAAAAATAAAGGTGAAATCTATTGGATTTATTAATTAATTGGATATAGAATCATACATACATGTGTTACCTAATTGGATTTACCACCACCAATAATTACGCTTCTTTTATTATTTTTCCATAATTTTAAGCTCATAGGTTTTGGGATTTTTAGAATAGATGCTCCCTTGCCCCAAAGTAAGTAAAATAATGTAAAGAGAGAATGATATAAGGAAACGGTGGGTCTTGCTATGAGAATGGTTGATATAATTGACCATGGTCCCTAGGCTACGTAATGAAGAACAAGAAACTAAGAGAGGTTCAAAAGTTTGAGATAAAGAAGTGAGAAAAGGACTAGAAGCCCCAGTGTAGTCAAATAATAGAATAAACCCATAAAGAAACAAAGAACTGGCAGGATGGAGATTTGAGCTCATAGATTGAGATATTTTCAATTAATTTTTCAGTGATGGACAAATCCCAGGTGATGACAAAGTACAGAGCAAGATCTACAAGGAAAAATACCAGAATTAGAAAATCAATAAAATGTAAGGCTAGATTCACAGATACCATCCAAGTAGAGTTTTAAAACCGTATGGATATGACACAAATTGTGTAAAACACCTTGAGCCTGATGCCAAAATGCTCAATGAAAATGCAATGATATGGGGTCAGAAGATGGCATGCAAAGAAGCACACAGATAACCTGATCCTCAAAAGAAGAAGGCATTGGACTCAGAGTGGAAGTGAAATAAAGATTTGGAGGAATAATGATACACCTAATGTTTTTTTTTTTTTTTTTTTAAAGATTTTATTGGGGAATTGGTGGAGGGGAACAGACAAGTTGCCGTCTTCTTGTTCTTCAGTTTAGCTGCGGAGGATGTTGCTTCACTGTTGGTATCATCATTGCGCTCTTCCCGGATGAGGCAGATCGGTCGCTGGCCTCTGGATGTCGCTCATCGCGGCTATTGGCAGCTCACGCTTGGCTGCCAGCCGCTCACGCTGGCTGCGGGCCACTCACTGCAGCCCATGGCAGCCCACTGCAGCAGGGGCTGCAGCCCACACCATCACCGGGGCTCGCACAGCCCAGCTCCAGGTGGAGCTGTTGTTAGCTGCAGAGGGCAGCGTCACTGGCCCTCACGTGGGATCCGAACCGGGGCCGCTGGCATCCCAAAACCAGCGCTTAACCAATGCGCCACTCGGCCGGCCCTGATACACCTAATGTTTAAGAGAATACTATGAGTCGGCTGACGTGATAAACTTCACATAGCACAGTTTTGCTCTATGGGATTTCCTATGGGCATGAGAGTCCTCATAGGACAGGTGAATTAATGAGACTGTGTTTTACAGGATATTTGGAGAAAACAGGAGAATGAGAGATATCAACAGATTAGGCAGCATCAGGGTTCTGACTAGAATGATCTCACTTTATATGTTGGTATTACATAATGGATATTGAGAGAGAGAGAGTGAGAATGAGAGAGAGAGAGAGAGAGAGAGAGAGAGAGAGAGAGAGAGAATGAATCAACATCAGTTTCCATCCACCATCAGGAATTCGGCAATGTTTATAGCCAGTGAATTAATCACAGAAATTATCTTTATGATTGGTTTCAGTAACGACACACAGGAAAAATTTTTTGAATCATCTGTCCCTCGTGTAGGAATTGGTTAAAAGCAAAAAGCCCACCTTATCACAAAGAATGCACTCACTGGTCTACAACTTTTTTAAAATTATTTTTAATTTTTCAGGGATGCTACAGATGTGTTCTGTAACCTTCTTTGATCTGTTCTAATATATATTGATGAGATTGCTGAAGATTTATTTACCCCGCCAAAGTATCCTAAGTATTCCCTAAGTTTCTCCCTGGAATGGCTAATGATTGCTTGAGATAATCTTGAAAAGTCAAGGGACAATGAGCCCATTTCAACAAAAGTCTTTATCAGAACTCAAATAGTTCTGGCTAATTTAAGCCACAGCATTTCAGTGTCCACTTTAAGATGTGAAAGGTGATCTAAGATATTGTAAAATATCCCCAAAAGAAAATTTTCGGGGACTCAGGAGAGTTGTTACTTAAATTCTGTTTCCAAAATATTACCATCCCTCTTAATGGTCTTCCAAATCATTTTGCATTTTAATTTTAGTTTCCAGAATTTCGTCTCACTGCTAAATGGTGATACCAATTCTTGTCATTTACTGTTCAGAAAAGTGGATAGGATCAATGAGATGATATTTATCAAGCACTTTGAGCTCCTTAGATGGTACCACTATATAAATATCACATACTGCACTCAAGTATATACTAGTAGAAGAGAATTGCCCCAGTCTTCAAATTCTTCAGGGAGTTACCCACATCATGGAATCTGTCTCAGTGAAATTGAGATTAATAAAAAACAAGTGCCATTGGAAAGTTTGTAGTGTGTCACGTCAAGGTTCCACCTGCACCAATAAAACATGGCTTCCATATCCACACTCTTCTCACAACCAGAACTGATTAGAAGTGCCTATGGTAAGTTTGTCTTATGACATCAGGCAGCTAGTATATCTATTTTTAATATCATGAACAAAAATTAAATGTGGTTCTTTATGTACAGTTTGGAGTAAAATATGTGATTAATAACCAATTAGAGTGGGGTGTCTCCTTTTAAACAAACAGAAATCAGTCATTTTCACCTATTCCATATCTCACAAGAGCAAAGTAGTAAAGATGACAATTAATTAATTAAACTAATATTAATTGAGTATAGGTACCTTTTATTTCCTAAGAATATACTGCTTAACAAGGCAAGGCATACATGGCTTCTGCCCACACTGAATTCTTAAAATACATTACACATGTAGTCAAATGGAAAATAAGAATAATTTCTTTTTCTTTTTCCTTTTTTAAATTGAATTTATTGGGGTGACAATGGTTAGTAAAATTACATAGGCTTCAAGTGATCAATTCTAAAATATATCAACTATATATCACATTGTACACTCACCACCCAGTCAGTTCTCCTTCCATCACCATATATTTGATCCCTTTTACCCTCATCTACCACCACCCCCAGCCTTACCATCTGGTAACCACTGAACTAAACTTTTGTCTGTGTCTGTGGGCTTTTGTTTCTTTGTTTGTCCTTTTCCTTTGGTGACTTCAGTTTTATATTCCACATGTGAGTGAAGTCATACGGTTCTCGACCTTTTCTGTCTGACTTACTTCGCTTAGACGTGAGATACACACACACACACACACACACACATACACACACAATGGAATACTATTTTGCCATACGAAAAGAGAAAATAGTGCCATTTGCAACAACACAGATGGGTCTTGAGATTATTATGGTAAGTGGAATAGTTGCTTTTTCTTTCCTCATAACCTGAGCATCTGAAAGGGTGTACAAGTGGTAGGAATGAGAGCTCCAGGATCTTAGAAGGAAGGAACAAGTTGTCCTAACCTTGAAAGTTTACACAACAAGAGAAATGCACAGCAAGAGACATAACGAATTTAAAATTTAATCAGAACAGATCCTGAAAGGGTTAGGTCAGGCTTGCAAAGGGACTCTATTAGAGCCAATGCAGTACCTTTTGCCTCAGGTTTATCAGCATTTGATTGACTGTGTTTCCAAATTTGTAGCTAACTAACCCAAGTAGGAATCATGCAAGTGAGTCTAGGAGAAGCACATTAAGCTATTTAAGAGGGAGCACACAGTGACCTTCACATTCTGTTAAGATTACAGACCATTATGGTAAATTTTCTTGTTTTCTAAATTAATGAAATTCTCTAGTCAGTCCCTTTGAGAGCAGCTACTTTATTTTTGTTGTTTCCCAAAGCATCAGATGAAAAAGGGATTAAGGAACTGCAGAATAAAGACAACTTTGTTCTGAGCTAAAAATGCCCTTGGGAATGATGCACGGTAGCCCAGAGGGAGCCAGGAATTGAAGGTTTCTACCTTTTGAAATAGAGGCTAGCTCTACAGAGATGGAACAAAGACTGACAAACCCTTTTCCTGCTGGAAGAAAGGATATATAAGTGCATGATTGGTTTGGTTATACTCATTTAAAATTTATTCACAAAATGATTCAATCATTTATCCCACAAATATATATTGAGAACTTACAAGCAAAGCACAACTGCAAAGTTGTTAACACAGCAGCTAAGATTCCTATTCACATGAATCTTTCTTTCCAGCAGGTAAAAATCGCAAAATTTAAAAAGAATACAAAGGAATAGGGAAATTTCAGCTGGCATTCGTTTTATGAAGGGGATACATAAAAGAGTGTAACATTTGGAACTATTTTATATGGACTGTCCAGAAAAGCCTCTTGGAGGAAATGAACATAAATGACAAGTATGAGCGAAGTGAACATGTGGAAACACATCCTTTCCCACAAAGGAACAGTGAGTGCAAAGGTCTTGAAGCAGGTGACCTCAGGTTTGGTTAGATCAGATGTCCACCTAAAACCAGTGTGATCACAGCCCAGTGAGCAAAAGAGAGGGCTGTCTGAAACTGAAACTGAGAGTTGGGCAGGGGCCAAGCAACAGAGAGATTCAAGATTTGTAAAGTGCTTTGAATGTTAAAAAAAAATATTTCATAAACCTCTGACCAGCAGAATAATGGCCCAAGGACTACTATGGCTCAGTATCCAGCACCTGTGAATGTGTTACTTTACATGACAAACAGGAATTAAGGTTGCTAATCAGCTAGCCTTAAAATAGGGAGTTTATCCCGCATTATTTAGAAGGGCACTGTGTAATCACCAGGGTGAGTCCTCAACAGCAGAAACACCAGGCAGAAGAGTCAGTGTCAGAGTGATGGAGCTTGACAAAAATTTGATATTTCATCACTGCCTTTGAAAATGAGCAGGATCCAAACCCCATGGGATGCAGGCAGCTTTTAGAAGCTGGAAAAAGCAAGGAAACACATTCTCTCCTAGGCTGACACCTTGATTTGAGTCCAGTGTGACTCATTTTGGATTTCTGAGCTCCTGAACTATAAGATAATAAATTCGTGTTTGCTTTAAGTCACTGATTTTTGTGATATTTTGTTACAGAAGCAAGAGGAAGTTAATGCAAAGGCAATGGAAGGCTCTACGTCAAGGTATAGCTCATTTTGTTTCTAAATGCTAAGGTGTTCTGACCAGTCCTTAACAAATAAATTACAAGGAAGCAGAAGTAAAAGGAACAATTGGGAGGCTACTATTGTCGGCAGGATGTAAGGTAATGCTGTTACAATAGAGTGGAACCACTGGAGATAAAGAGAAGAAATTTCAGAAGGTGTTTTGTAATATAGCTCCCAACTTTTTGAGGAACTGTAGTTGGGTGAGGGAAAACAGAGAAATCAACATTAGACTTTAGAATGGAACATTTGGGAGGATGAAGAAACTATTTTCTAAGTCTGAGACAACAGAGGGAATAATTTAGGTGACAAAATCTTTTTTAAATATTAACTTTGAGGTGTGTATTGCAAATATACAAAATTGGAATTTAGAGAAGAGAGTACAGCAAGGTAAAAAAGTGTGCTACTAATCTACAAAAAGGTACCTTTGTGTCGTGGCACTGAATTAAATGACTCATAGGAGAGACTATTGGGACTTTGTTGGATTCCTGAGTACTAACATATCTTCAGTTAGTGGGACAAAAGATGGGCTGCTAACATCTTTTGTGAACACCGTGTACTTAGATGGTGGAAAGTTCCCAAACTTAATTGTCCTACCGCTATAATGGTCGAAATTTCCAAAGTTTGTGAATACAATGTCTTTTCCATAGTATCTTTCAAGTTCAAACCTTCTAAATACCCCCTGGTAATCTCTATCCCTCTTCTATTGGTATATGCAAAGATAAACTGAGAGGTTTAATAGGTATGCATTTAAGCCTTTTCTTTTCTTTGTTGGTGGTAATTCCCCGACTTCAAAGGAAGCATTATAATAAGAGTCTTGAAAAAGGCATGATCTGAATGCTTGCTCTAGACAAATGGACTTGGTATTCTAGTTACAGATCTGGGAATCTAGACTGAATATGTATAGAAAAAGTTGGAAGGGATGCATTGTGTAAAACAAGGGGACATGGCAGAAACTTTATGGAAAACAGAGCAATTTATAAAATGCATTGATTCAGAGAGGTTAAGCAAATCGAAACATGAGAATTAGGCAATAAAACAGAAACTAGGGAACACAGTTCTGGATGCAAATATAACCTACAGGTCATAAAGATATTGCCTGAAACATTGGACTAGGGCTCTCAGGCTCTTTGGTGTTTAGACCACCTCCTATATGGTAACATAGAATGGACTTAACTTTAAAAAGTAAAATCATGAGATACCAAAAAGAAGGTGACTGATCTTAAGATTTGTTAACCTTGCCTGTGGAGTTTTACTGTGTGACTGTATTCTTGGACTGTGTGGCTGCCTCTGAGTTTGGGAACATGACACTTTGCATTTGGAACATAGGTTTAATTTCACTTTCTTAGTACTTATTTCAAATTCATAGAGTGTTTGCAAGATTCCTTTGTATTTAAGCATCAACATGGAACCAGAGCGATGTCCAAATAAGATAGAAAAGTGGGCAATATTGCTGTGATTGAGGTTCTAGATCATATGACATGGTATATTAATAATGCTTCTTCAGAAAAATAGGACCAATATATATATATTCACAAACAGAGAGAGAGAGATTGATTTGACCATGGAAGTCCGCAACTCTCAAGATCTACAAGATGAATCAACAAGCTCGAAACCCAGTAGACTGATGATTTAATTCCAACCTGAGTTTGAAGGCCTGAGAAACCTGAGAACTGATGGTGAAGCTCCAGCCCAAAGGCCAGGAGGCTTGACACTCAGCAAGAGCCAATGCTTCAGTTCGAGTCTGAAGGCAAGAAAAAGCCAATATCCCTATTCAAAGGGAGTCAGGAAGAATTCTCTCATATTCAGGAGAGGGTCACCCTTTTCATTCAGGCCTTCAACTGATTGGATAAGGCTCACCCACTTCAGGGAAGTAAACTGCTTTCCTCAGTCTGCTGATGTAAATGTTAATCTCATTGAAAAATGCCTTCACAGACACACCCAGAATAATACTTGACCAAATATCTGGTTCTGTTGACACATAAAATTAACCATCACCATGAAGATGATGGAAAACCAAATGAGACAATAGGAAAGAGAAAAGGAAGGAAAGTGGGGTCAGCAGGAGTTAGTCCAAATATATTCAGGTACAGCGAGAGCCAATGCTGAGTGCAACTTTTACCTGTTTGTAGTTTGTGATGCAGAAACAGTATTTTAAGAGTGTAAACTCTGGGGTCAGGGAGACGTCAATTAAATGCTGGAAGACCTATTTAACAGTGTGACATTGGGCATTTAACAAACCACTCTGAACCATGTTTTCCTTAAATGTAAAATGGAAAATGTAGTAATATCTGCCTCACGCAATTGTTAGAATAAACCTGATGGTATATGTAAAGCACTTGGCACAATCATACATAAATCTGAAAAATAAATTGTTGGATGCTGTGAACATTTGTATCAAAACTATTATTTGTATGAGCAGATTGGATCTCTTATAAAAGCCCAGGAGGAAGATAAATTCACTTCATCAAATGCCTTCTCATGACTGACATTATTTTCATTTTAAAGGATTTGTTCACATATTTCTTCTCTTTTTAGAAGTTGAACATTTTTGCAGAAATCAATAGTCTATAACAAACAGATTGTCACCAAAGTACTACAGCTCATATATTCCTGCAAAGCTTTGCTGATCCGCCCTGCATTTATTATGTATCTGAACTATGTATGTGGGTAAGTAATCCTCCTGTTACATTTAAAATTAAAGTAACCGTTTTGGTCTGATAATAGAAGGTTTTATAGCGCAGGAAGGGCATGAGCTGAAAACTGATCGAGACTGATATCACAGGATATGAGAGAATTAGAAGAGATATTTCCCATGTTTTTTCTAATGGTCTACTAAGTAATGATTTTCTAACATCATAGGGTATCCCTTTCCTTTTTTTCCTAAATGAGAAATTTAGGAGAAATTCAAAATGAAGGATTTTTAAAACTCAATTGTTTGTGACAAATGTTATACTTGTAGAGCGATCTTATCCTTTTCTCCAAAGAGTGGCATTTGCTGCCTTCTTCTTGGGTTGGAGACCATGAACTAGGTTTCTCTGTGGCCAACTCTAATTTGGCACCAGAGAGGGAAGGGAATTGGGGTTGATGTATTTCCAATTATAACAAAGGTGACACAGCACAGTCTACTATTTCATGCCAGGACTGACTTGTAGAGAAGAACACATCAGTAGAAGAATGTGGATGCATCCATTTTTAAATGGAGGACTGGTAGCTACTGGGCTCCCAAACGCCATAGATAGGAGCCACCAAAAACTGTTGAGGCTGAAAGTCATATATTTGGAAGTCAGTAACTTTCCAGTATTATAGGATTGATAGTCAGATGAGATCAAGAATACCTTCAAAACACACACACACACACACACACACACACACACACACACACACACACACACTTTCACTGGCTTGGCAATACCTAGGAAAGATTCTGTTGCAATACAGTCACCCAAGGGACTTCTCTGAGGCTATATCACACATGCCAAATAGAGATGACTGCTGAGCATGAGCTTGCCAATCTCATCATCCTCCTGCTTTAGGCTTCTCAGCTGCTCTCATAAGGACCAGCTTCTGCAGCTGTTTCCCCAGCCCCAATCCTGTGCATTTCTGGTCCCTTTTTATCCTCAAAGTCTGGTGCCGCTGTATTTCCTCTATGCTTTGCCCCAGGGTCTGCTCCCAAGACGACATCTACAGAAGCCAAAAGGATGTTTTCCTTCAATGGTTTATATTTCAATGACTGACATGAAGTCTCTAAATATCTGCTCTGGAGCCTTTCCATGAGCTCAAATTTATACAAAATGGAAAGTGATTTCATCTAAAATATGGGTAAAATGCTGTGCCATGTTCAGAGAGTACGAAGCTTAGAAAAGCATTTATCACAAGAATGAATTCTGCAAAGGAAATTATCAAAAAGGGAAATTCGAAAACCTTACAGAGGGGACCCTTTTAAAATTTTCTACAAATGTATAGGTCAAATGTTATACAACGAAGCATATAATTTGAGCTAATATAAGAAATGGACACCTAATGTGCAAGAATAGGAACATTCCGATCACACAAGACTGCTGATTTGCTTCCATGGGTCCTGAAAAAATTCTTGTCCATGCTTCCAATAGATTATTAAAAAGATCCAAATAGAACCACTCAGTTACTGTGTTCAACTTGGGATATCATAGTTCTAAACATCACGCCAGAAGTTTAGATGCCAATCTCCAGTGACAATGTCTATTTTTATAAAAGGGTAATGAAACAGAATATGAAAAAATTCAAATCAACAGTGTATCAAATTATGTTATATATTGTCATTTTTTTAAAAATCTTGATCGACTTATAGATCAATAAATGTTGAAATGGTGCTTTAAAAAAAATTCTATTTGATAATGCTAAGTTTATCCTCTCAAAATAAAAGCCAGGCAAAATGAAAGAGAACACAAGTTGTAGTAGCATCTAGGGAAAATGTATCGATATATTTCCTTCAAATAATGCTACCAAATTGCTAGATGAGGTCTGTCTAGGAGAAATAGATATAAATTGTAAGTAGTTGGATTATTGATTTTTAAGAAAAGTTGTGAAAACAATTTGGGTGAACATGAATTCAGGTGATTTTGATTTTGACCCAAGAATGTTCAATTGTGCATCATCCTTTATCAGGGTCATTCATACCTGTTGGGGAAAAAAAGGTAATTAGTCGTTTATATTCTATAACTTGAAGGATGACTGGGAGGTTACTACTTCCCAAAATCTCTCTTATCGACAGCTACTATTGTGCTTGAAATATTATCATAAATGTATTCCTTTGGCTAAAACATCACCCCTTCTTTACAAAAAATATAATAACATGAATAATTACCTTTTGCTGAACATTTATCATGGGCCAGGCATTCTGCTAAATGCCAACTGCATCATTTCATATAATCATTAGAGCAAAACTATGAGGAGAGTATTAATATTATCTTCATTTGACAGATGATAAAACTATAGCTTAAAGCAGTTAAATAACTTACCAGAGGTCACACAGCTGAATAGTGGGGAAACTTTATGGTCCAATTCTTCGAGACTAATTTTATTACTTCTATGCTTATTTGTCTTTTGGCAGGATTACTCTTCCTGCTCTGACTGTTAAAATTCTATTTATTCCTCAATACAAAGCTTTCTATGATTATCACAGGCAAATCTACTCCCTATGTCAGCTGTTCTTATGTCTATAATAGCTCATCTTATATTGATTTGAATTTTTTTATTATTATGTCCATATCCTTCACCAGGCTACATTTCATAAGGACAGTGAACCTGTATTTTTTATAGTTATTATTACTATTGCTATCCTTAGTGTTCTAATTATTAAACAGAATTCCACCTGCATGTTTGCTGCTCCATAAATGTTTTCTGGATGAAAATATATAAAAGTAAATTAATATCAGCATCTTCTTATAAGGGTTCCTGCTGCTTTCCTTGATAACTGATGAAATCTAGCGTAGCATGAAAACCTTGAACACGTCTAACAGCTTAATAAGTATTTAATATTCAGTTGTAAAAACAGAAAAGGTAAAAAGGGGTATGGCAATCCTCTGTAGCTTTACCTTGGGGCAGACCTGCTTCCTGCTGGACAGGTCAAAATATCTTAATCAATAAGTTTAGGTGGTGGTGACAGAAGGCAGAGCCTCCAGCTACAATGGGCAGAGAGGAAACCCTCATGTTTAACTCCATTTCAACCTGAAGTCTGAACAAATGATAGTAAAGGTTGACAAAAATAAATCTGTGTGGAGGTTCCTCAAAAATTAAGAATAGAATTACCATATGACCCAGCAATCCCTCTCCTGGGTATTTACCCCCAACAAACTGAAAACATTTATCCGTAAAGATATATGTGCTCCAGTGTTCATTGCAGCCTTATTTATGATGGCCAAGACATGGAAAAAAACAAAGTGCCCTTTGATAAATGATTGGATAAAGAAGATGTGGTATATATACACAACGGAATACTATTCTGCCATCAGAAAAGATGAAATAATGTCATTTGCAACACATGAATAGATCTTGAACCTATTATGCTAAGCAAAATAAATCAGACAGAAAAAGTCAAGAACATATGATTTTATTGATATGTGGGATATAAAACTGAAAATAACAAAGGAACAAGACAAATGAAGAAACAAAAACTTATAGACACAGACAATAGTTTAGTGGTTACCAGAGAGTAAGAGGGGAGGGGGGTAGTAGTTGAGGGTAAAGGGATCAAATATATAGTGATGGAAGGAGAACTGACTCTGGGTGGTGAGCACACAATGTGATATATAGATGATGTATTACAGAATCATACACTTGAAACCTATGTAACTTTACTAACCATTGTCACCCCAATAAACTTTAATTTCAAAAATAAAACAAAAATAAATAAATAAGTCTGCAAGGACAAAAACAGCAGGGGAGAGGAAACAATAGAAATGGAATTTTGTAAGCTGTAAAACAGAGGCGTAGCTAATAAATAACACTCTACACCAGGGGTAGGCAACTAATACTTTTTGTAGTCAGACAGTACATAGGTTTGGTCTGTGGGCCATACAGTCTTTGTCATAACTATACAGTTTTGCCACTGTTGTGTGAAAGCAGCCATAGACGATACAAAAAATGAATAGGTACAGCTATATTCTAATAAAACTTTATCAGACCAAGTGGCTAGTGGGTAAACTGCAGTTTGCCACCTTCTGCTGAGAATTCACACAGGCTTATGAAACTGAACCCAAGCCCACAGTAGAAGAATCTCAGAAACAGTCCGATTTGGACCTGAGCATGGTAGAGGGGTTCAGGAATAGGCACAAACAGCCGTCTGACATAATCTTATGGGGATAAGATGTGGAGGCCTATAATTCATCAGCTATCTGGTGAAATGTTAAGCTTTTTGCTCTTTTCTCTGTAGACCTGACCAATAGCAATTTCTTGGCAGTAGATTATTGAACTGAGGTCATTTGTTTCTGGCTTATGAAGTAATTTCTTCAGTTTCTGTACCTGTGAACCTGGAAAACCGCCAATTCATCTTGGAAACGGCTTGCATGAATGTTCCTCAGCTAATCATCATCCCAACGATGCCAGGAGTCACGAGCTGTGAACTCAAGCCACCTTTTGTCTTCTTAGAAGTCTTCTGTCTTATCACTATCTTGCTTATTGCTGTCAGCAAACGTGCTGACTCTCTCCTAATTATTTGATCTGCACCGACAGAAAGGATGCGTTGCAATTCGTTAGATTTGCTCGGCATGTTCTATTGTTGCTAGGTGACACTAGCCAGCACCAGCCTAACATCCTGAATAATCTTCAGATTAAATTTTCTTGCTACTTTTTCTTTACACGGCACAAGGCACCTGGGCCAGAGTGATTTAGACTGTATTATAAAACTCCTTGGATTAAAGAAACATTCTGATTGGTTACACAGATTAATGTAAAGGGTTGATTAATTTTTGTGAACTCCTAGTTCAGCTGAAGCAGCTGCTCATCTTTGAAACTGCTAACATCATCATATTCTAGCACACAGAAGTGTGGTTTTCCTAAAAATGAAGATATCCAAAGGAGGAACTAATAAGGCATATCTAAGCAGGGTGTTTGGTAATCATGAGATAACACTCTGGAGGGATTAGAAGCATGAGGCTGCATTTCTGTCAAATTATTAGCTCATGATAACCCCTTCCTCCTTGTCACACCTGACTGCATAATTCCTATCCAATTAAAAGTGACATTTCCTGGTGATGTTAGCAATTTAGCTGAACGCTTTCTTTCTTTTTTTTTTTTATTTCAGAACCTCCTTGGAAGACTGATCACTGGAAACCGGAGATGTCTTTGTTCTCAGATGCTCTCATACATACTTAGCGAGGAAAAATTGTCTTGAATGTATCAGATGAGGCCTGACTATTGAATTAGGGAAATCTAGTTTCCCATTATTTGATCCAAGGCCATAACTCAGTCTGCTCCATTTCTTCCATTCGGCAATGACTGCCGAGACCTATCTATCTATTTATAAGAAATCCCTTTTTGTTGCAATTAATTAGAGTGATCTGAGGTGACAGAAAATTTATTGTAGGTATGGACATATTTAAAACGAGGGATCCCGATTCTAGATCATATAAAAAATATCCATTGTACTCTGCGAACTTTATTACAACCGTAATTGTGATGATTACATATTTGTATATACATATGTGCATATATGTACACACAGATATTCACAGTGACATAAAAGACATGTATAAAGCTATCCCACCACTCTAACACAGTGTTTTAATTTTTAGTTTTATATAATGACATTTAATTCTTAGCAACATGCCAGCATATGTGTTAAGTGACAGAAATGCTCCATAAAAGTCATTTTCATATATTTTTATTCACTTACTATGTCAAACATTTTCCATGATTCTATACTATTTCCATGATGATGCTTTTATTTCCTAGCTACCATTCTGATTTTGTTGAGGTTTCAAAATCTACTAAAATATATTTTATTCTGTTTTCTACTTCTTTTTCCTCTTATTAATGAAGCTAACATGAAGATAATTTTAAACAAAGATTTGACTTGCCTCGTCTCAAATTATTTCCCCAGGATAAATTCCTTAGCCTAGCATTCCTAACCCTAGATTAAAGACGTGTGCTATTTGCAGCTACATTGCTTTCTGTAGTGCTGGATGTGGCTCTAACATGAGCACCAGGAACCAAACAGGTTCTAAAAGGATCTATCACTGCCCTAGTCTTGAAAATAGCTGTCACCTGATCTACACTCACATCACTACCACAGGTCCTAAATTTGGATGGATGATTGATGACCACTGCTGACAGCTCTGCCTTCCTCCTGCTATACATTTCCAGTTGGGTGTTCCAGTTGGTAAGCTTTTCTGTCTTATGATATTTCTTAGCCAATAGCTTTCCTGCTCTAATTTTATGCATCACTTATTACTCTAATTGATCCTGGTAAGAGACCACCTCAGGGCTCCCTGCCAAAAGCTTTTCACTTAAAGAACTTGATCATATGTTTGTTCCCTCTCTGTGGTTATAATCCTTTACGGGGACAGCACTCAAAAGCAGAAAATGGCTCATCTGGCACAGCAGTCAGCGGAACCATCAGCACAATAGAATTGTGGTTAGGATGTATTATAATATTCTTTCAGGCCCTCAGTGACCAGTTGGCGATGTGACCCACAATGGACAAAGTGATGTGAATCATAAAAATGTACAAAAATGACACCTCTGGAAGTTATTTCTTGGTGTTAAAATTGCTAACATTTCATCAGACTAAAATAATTAATACTGAGAAGGAAATACTACGGGCCATGAGAGAACTTTGAAAATAAGTATAACAAGATATTAAAAAATATTGAAAAATACTTTCATCTTATCAAAATCAATAAGTATCTCCTGCAGAAAAAAACAGAGGTGAATTTTATAATTTATCTTTGGACAGTTCTGAAGAACTAGGTATGCATCTAAATTCTAATTTGTAATTCAAGGAACTATAAATAAATGTATAGCGTGTGTTTCTATCACTAAACAGAGAGAATTTTAAGTAACATACTATATAATAGATACCATTCAGATTTGTTAATGGATGTATAATAATGATAATTACTATATTCATTTTATTTCTTTCTTATAGTAAATATCTTTTTTAAGAGGCATATATACTTTTTCATTTTTATTGTGGTAAAATATATATAAGATTTACGACTTTAAGCATATTTTAGTGTACAGTTCAGTGATGCTCCATACATTCCCAACATGGTACAGCCATCGCCACTATCCATTTTCAGAACTTTTGCATCATCCCAAATAGAAAGTTTGTACCCATTCAACAACAATCCTCTCCACATTTCCCCCGGCCTCAGCTTCTGACAACCTCTATCATACTTTCTGTCTCTCTAAATGGGCCTATTTTGGGTACCTCATAGAAGTAGAATCATATTTGTCCTTTTGTGATTGGTTTATTTCCTTTAGTATAATGTTTACAAGGCTCTCCCAAGTTTAGCATGTGTCAGCATGTCATTCCTTTCTTCAGGCTGAACAATATACCCTCATATGTGCATAGTCCCACATTTTGTTTATCCATTCATTTGTTGATTGATATTCATTTGGGTTATTTCTACCTTTTGACTAATGTGAATAATGCTGCTATAAACACTGATATACAAGTATCTGTTTGAGCCTCTGCATTTAATTATTTGGGGACACATCTACAGAAGTGGAATTATTTGGTCATATGATACTTCTATATTTAACTTGTATGGAATCAACCATTCCCTTCAGCAGCTGTACCATTCTACATTCCCACCAGCAATACTCAAAGGTTCTGATTTCTCCATATGCTCCCCAGCGCTTGTCATTTTCCACTGTTTTTTGAAGATATCCATTCTAAAAGATGTACAGTAGTATGACATATGCATTTTTAAACCCTTTATTTCTTTTTGTAATTTGTGCCTTACATTACCCATAACATTCATGTTTGAAAACACTTTAAATATTGTCTTCTTTTGGAGCTGCAGTATTTAACCCCAGATAGATTGCTAATCTGAAATAAGTCATGTCATTCAACTGGTTCTAGTAAAATGATAAACAATAGTTTATTTTATCTACACTTATCATGCAATCACAAGATACCAATTTTATGAAATCAGTGGCCATGTCATTAGGTACCATTATGTTTGGTCATAACCTCATATAAGCTTCCTGGGTGTAATATGAAAACAGCCCCCTTATGTGAAAAGCAGAGAGAGATGTGAGACAAAGGAAGACAACTTCATATCTGTAGGTGGCAGGTTTAATAAGCAAGGGCACTTACTTATGAGGCTTGTCTTGGAGGCTGCAAGACCAGTAGATCTCCTGGCTCACCACATCTTAAAAGTTTATACAGAGGCTTTAACTGGAGATAGTCACATACACAGGAGGCCCTAACTAGGTTCAATCAAGTACCCAGTCCTGATAATCTCAACACCACATTTCCAACTGAAAGCTGTATATTTGGAATAGCTTCTGGGAGCAGGGAAGACAAGCAAAATACACATATGCATTTGAAAATGCGTGACCTCTAATTGTAATTTGTGGAGGAGGTAGGGAACCAATGATTTGTAAGTGTTTGTTGATTAAGTAGAAAATGTAGGGTTATGTATAATTTATCTATGGTTTTCTATGCCTCTAACTGTGTTCTGTCTTTATCAGTGCAGGAATATTGGTACTAAGAGAAGTTTATTTTTTTGTGTCTGCCTTTACCAGTAATCAGTATTTCTCTAATCTAGACTTTATATCCTATTTCTTTCTCATTCTTGCTTCTGTAAACAGGTCTAATAAAAATATATTCCAGTGCTCTCATTAATTCAGTAATGCAAGACTATTTCCAGTTTTCTGCCTCAAGAGAAAAGAAACAAAGCTTAGTCTAAGAGAAAAATGAAGGAGGTTTTGAAACAACCATTTTAAATTAAAAAAAACAGTTTTTGATTTCAAGATTGTGTTCCTGCTAGAGGATCCTGAAATATCTTTGTACAAGCTGAATTCTGCACTGTTACTTTTGCAGGAAATACAATATGTCAGAGTATGAAAGGTGTATGTGCACAGTTATAAGAAAAATATGAGCTCATACAGTACAAATTAGAAAAGAGGCTGAATGAGCTCTCAATCTCAGATTCAATGCAAAGAAAAAACTACCAGACCACAAGTCAATAGATTTCTCATTTTTGTACAAATATCAAAATTACTCACAACAAGTTTTAGGACATTGGAATAGAAAGACAGAGATAGCTTGGGAGGTCATATATCAATACAGAGATCATTAGGTGGTTTGAAATATATAAGCTATGAAATAGTTCAGCAGTAACCGTTACTTAAAAGCAGAACTTAGATATGAAAGAAGGTTGCATCTTGTCAACAATTTCAATCCATTTTTCACTGGGAGAGGCACTAACATTCATTCTTAGGTCATACTTAGGACAATGATAAGGAAAGTAGAACAATGATAAGTTTTCTGTGACTGCTTAAGTGCTGGAATAGGAAGTACTAAAATGCTGGTCAGATATTTGCCATTCAGTTAGCCTACCATTTGCCTACAGTTAGCTTCTCTTAGCTATAGAAAATTATATCACAAATCAGTGGGACTGAAACAGAGATCAAAACAGACAGATGACCATCCATTGAAAAGCAGATCACTTGTTTATAACATATTTTTCTTAATTCTAAACTATTTCTGCTGCTCTACAAAGAGATACTAGAACCTGAAGCACAAACAAATGAATCTATCAATGGCTGAGTCCCATACAATGAAAAGATAAAGATAGGCTAGGCAGAGAAGTGGTCTATGATCAATGTGAGTGGTTAAATTTAGCTATAAATCAGGAAGAACAAAATGATGTGATGAAGGGTGAAGGCAGTGGGAAGAGAGATAATGGCCCAAATGTTGAAAATGTGAAAAATCAAGGATGGCGTTTTACACAAGAGGGTCATCTTCAAGGAAATGGAAATGTGAAATGTGTCTGAGGAAGGGACACTCTAGTATAAACATCCAGTGAAAGATGAGTGTGTCAATGGAACTTTAAATCTATTTAATTCATCATGATATATTGGGTTGTTGGAAAAGTCACGACGTGTTCTTTCTTTTTTTTTTTTTTAAGAGGGCAGTGTCACTGGCCTTCATATGTGGGATCCGAACCGGGGCGGCTGGCATCCCAAGCCAGCTCTTAACCACCACGCCACTCAGCCAGCCCACGACGTATTCTTTCTATGTTTTTGGTTTCAAAAGTGCATCATGATTATCCGACAACCCAATATCATTTTTAAGTCCTGAGGTTATTTATCATATGTACCTATTTAAAATAAGCACCAGAGAAGTGTTTTCCTAAAAATATCTAAGGTAGAGTCACCTTCCTCCTCTCTTTGCAAATATATTCCTTCCTGATCGTTTGTTCTCCAGTTTCCCCACTTTCAATAAATATATTCCCTTCTAATGTGAACTCAATAAAACCTGTCTGCTTAGCAAAAAAAAAGGAGAAAGAGAGAGAAAAGATAAAGAAGAAGGAGGAAGAGGAAGTGGAAGGGGATGGGAAGGGGAGGGAAGGGAAGGGGAGGAGAGGGAAGGAAAGAGAAGAGAAGGAAAGGAAAGGGAAAGGGGAATAAAGGGAAAACCAAGGGTCAGAGGGCCTTTGTACATTTAATGTCCTTCAGGGATATGACCCTATTAAAAATCTCCAGGGCTGGCCGAGTGACGCGGTGGTTAAGCGCTGGCTTGGGAATCCAGCAGCCCTGGTTCAGTCCCACATATGAGGGCCAGTGACACTGCCCTCAAAAAACATTAAAAAAAAAAAATCTCCAGATATGGAGTCAAAAAACTTGGGTCCTAGTTTTAAAATTGCTATTAACTAGCCATATGACTTGAAGCAGATGACATAAAGCATTTGAGACTATAATTTGATTTGCTAAGGAATGCTATTATGCCTAGTATACCATGCCTTCACCATCCAGGTTTTTCTACAAAAAATATAATTCCCTATGGTTATGTTGTATCTCATATATTCCTTTCCACATACTCTTACTAGCTGCTTTTTGACCCAAACATCTGCTTACAGCCTTTCTCTTTCTTTCCATATGACCCCCTAAGAGACCCAATGCAACTTACTCAATTCTTTCATGAACATTTATCTATTGCTCGCTTTAACTAAAAAAAAAAATAGCTCATTCTTGAGGGCACAGTTTCTCTGTATCCTTCCTAACTAGAGATGCTGCAATCTCTTGTACTCTTTAATAAGAAAACTGGAAGACACAGTTCACATTTTCCTTGATTCCATAGTGCTACACAATGTTAACAGTCATCCAGCTTGTGATAAACTGATTGCCCTATGAAGTGCCACAGTCTCACTACAGCAATCATTTTCCCTCTTCATGTAGCCATGTTAATCTTCTGGACACTTCTCAGTCACAGAAAACTTGAATTACAAAATCAATTATTTTCTCTTCAAACCCTACCCACCCTCCCACAATAAACCCATTTATTCTCATGGACACACACACACACACACACACACACACACAAAGTCTGACAATTAAGTTCATAAACTCGTTCTAGGAAAAGTGCTACATACCTCATTGCTGAATATCACTACAGTCACCTTCAAAGTACTCCCCTTGGGAAGCTATGCACACATGCCAGCACCTAGTTCACCCTACAAAGCAATTTTGGACCTATTTTTCTGGAATGACCATCAGAGCTGTTGTCTTATAACCCTTGATGTCCTGAATGTCATCAAAACATCTTCCTCTCAATATTTCCTTTCACTTTGGGTAAAGGAAGAAGTCCTTGAGGGCCAGCGTAGGGAGATTGTTCTAATACAGTTATTCGTTTACTGGCTAAAAACTCCCTCACAGACAGTGCTGTGTGAGCTGGTGCATTATTGTGATGGAAGAGCCATGAATTGTTGGTGAAAAGTTCAGGTTGTCTAACTTTCTCATGCAGCCTTTTCATCAGCACTTCCAAATAGTAAACTTGGTTAACTGTCTGTGCAGTTGGTACGAATTCATAATGAATAATCCCTTTTATATCAAAAAAGGTTAAGAGCATCATTACAACAAGTTCTTGAACTTAACTCTCTCTCTCTCTCTCTCTCTCTCTCTCTCTCTCTCTCTCTCTCTCTCTCTGTCTCTCTCTCTCTGAGAGAAAGAGAAAGAGAGAGAATTTATTCTTGATATTTTAACTTGATGGCTCCATAAATTCTTCTAATTCAATGAGTTCAAAATATTACTTTTTACCTGGCACTTTCATCCTGCCACACAATTGCTGAATCTGCTGTCCTTAGAATATTTCAGTCTTGGGAAATGGCATTGCCATTCAATCCCTTTCCCAAATCATAAACCTAGAATACAACCTTGACTCATATTTGACAGACAGATAGTTGCCTCTAAAATTCATTCCTCCTCTTTCCATAATAATGCTGTCATAACTAAATATCTGACCACCCCATTAGAAATTATATGTCTCACACTTCTTTGCAACTAACTGTTGCCCAGGTGATTAAGTTCTCACCATGAGAATTCGAGCTGAATCTGTAAGTACAATATTCCTAATAGATATAGTGATATCTCCCTCTTGCATACAGTTTGCTTTGTTATGTTGCTTTGCACATTCTTTCTTTTCCCCTTCTGCAAGCTAGAATGCAGACATGTGAGTAAGCAAGCATCACACATGCAGGTGATAATACCTATCTATAGGGACCAGTGGAATAACAAGGCAGAAGAAACCTGGGTCTGAGAAAGACACCATAGAACAGAACCACTCTGCTCACCTGGGCCAGCCTGAATAAAATGTGTCTGAGAAACAAACTCATCTTATTTCAGCCCCTGTACTTTGGAGTCTTTTTGTTGTAGCAGCTTGGACTTTGCCTAATTAATACAACTTATTGATTTCTTTAATTAATCTTGCCCATTCTCCCCCCTTCATTAATCTGGAATAGGACTTTTTTTTTAAATTTCACTATTAAAATATTAGTTCTGAATTGCTTGTCTTGCTTCATTCAAGGAAGCCAGTCTGTTGTAATTAAATCCCTTATTTTGTCCAGCCTGGAATATGCCAATCTTCTTCTGCCTGGAATATCACATTAGGATATTTTACCTAACTTGTTTTCTAAAAGTATAGTACAATCATCAGCCAACATCCTCTATCCAACTTCTAAGCATCATTTTTCTTTGTGGTCCCCATTTCTTCCAGAATAAAGAACATCCAGACAACACATGCAGGTTCCTTCATAATGTGTCCTGAATTCATCTTTACAGTATTTTCCCAAGTACCCAATGCTCTATCAAAATAAAATCATATTTTTCCTAAAATGCTCAGTCCTGTCACTAATATACATGCCTATGTATACTATTTCCCTAACTGTAACTGCTATGCCCAGTGAAATCTTTTTTACTCTTTAAGAATCAGCTCAAATACATGCTAAGTTTTAACCCTTCAACTTTGCCAGAAAGAATTTTTTTTTTCTCTCATATGCTTCATCAAGTTGACTTACCACATTGTATTTTATGCATTGTATTTTAGTGCATCACATTTTGGTTCCTTGATTATCTATATCCAACATGATAAATTATGCAAAAGAAGGAACTATATCTTCAATAATTCTGTAAGCCTAACATATAGGATACCTGTTTGTCTACAGATGCTTTTATTGCTTAAATTTACAAATAAAAATTCAAGGATCTAGAAGCCTACCCAGAGACACACATAAAATTAACATAAAGGCTGTGATTAAAATTCAGATAAATCAGGCTAATAGGTCATTAACCACAGCAATTAAAAGGTGAATATTTTAAAATATTTAGGAGATAAAGCAGGACTCAGACTCACTGTAGACAGTTCTTGAAATTTGTCACTATAAATAACGACATAATTAGTAATAAATATTGGGACCAGAATTCCATGTGTTTCATCCCCTAAGAACAAGAATTATTTCCTGCTAAAACTGTAAATAAAATAGCATTTACTGCTATATTCAATGAACTTTGGAATCTGAAATGAAATCTGAAACTTAATTTTGTTCAGTATCTACTTCAGGCCTATTACTGCAAATTAAATTTCAAGTTAACAGCTATAACATGAAAGCACAAGATTTCTACAGAGTAGAGTAAAAGGATAATTTAGTGTGTAAATAGAACAGAAGCATTTTCAATATATAATATTTTTAAATTTATTGTGCCATAGATAATGAAACTCAAATTTTCCCACTGTAATTTACACTTTGAAGTTGCTTTTATACACAATTAAACTTAAGAGGAAACCTGCCATAGATAACTGTAATTTGGAACTTCAGGAACACATGGAAAATGTACCAGTTCAGATGTGTTTGGCAATATAATAACCAAATACTCAACTAAAACTAACTTGGAAATGGCTGAAATCCATTTTATCAGATAATAAGAAGCCTGGGCAGGTATACCAAGTTGGTTTGGATGCTCAATGACTTAATGACCTGGCCCTTTTCCTCTTGTCTTCCAACTATTCTCAGTATTTTGTCTTAGTTCTAAAGTGTATTCTGTCAGAATAAGTGATGGCTATCCCAATTTCCAGTATCTTATATAGAGTCTGCAAAATCTGGACAAAGAAGAGGAGCATATACTGTTTTGTTTTTGTTTGCTTGCTTTAATTAGAGAGAAAATATTTACAATAGCTCCTTAGTGGTCATTGCATCCCGTATCATTGACCAGGGATAGTTAATATACTGATATCATAGAAGGCTGGGAAAGTATCTGGCATTTTCAGTCCCTATATTGGGCAGCAAGCGTCATCACATCTTGTGCATATTTCTACAATTGCACCTATTCCATTATTTATATGTCCTCCTCTAGGTTGTAGGCTTATCAATGAAAACAATTTATTTTATTTGAATTTGTATCCTTAGTATTTCAACACATTCTCTTTCAACAAGCGAAAGAGAAAGAAAGAATGAAAGAATGAGAGAGGGCAGGGAGGCAGGGAGGGAAGGAGGGAGGGAGGGAGGGAGGGAGGGAGGGAGGGAGGGAGGGAGGGAGGGAGGGAGGGAAGGAAGGAAGGAAGGAAGGAAGGAAGGAAGGAAGGAAGGAAAGAAGGGAGATTGTAGGTAAATCTGAAATAAGAAGGACCTTTTCCCTTCACTAGAGAAAAATATCAAGCCAACAGAGCAGCATCAGTAGAGTGTATTAGTTTGCTTTATTTGTTGAAGCTCTTTTGGAGACTTATTATGTATATATACTCTCAGGCATCTCTCCAAAGGCCAAGTTACTATTTATTTCCCTTTGGCTCAATATACTATCGCTAATGCTACTTAGCTTCTAAAAGCTGTACCAAAAGATCCAAATTTCAGATAAATGATTTAGTCATAGCTTCTTGTGATAGCAAGCAATTCTTGTTCCCTTCAAATCATACAATCATTTTGAAATGATTTAATCTGTAATCATAATAAATTTGAAAACATTCCCTGGTTGTGGAATGGTTGTGTAATTAGGTTAAGATGGCAGAAATGTGGATTGAATCCAGTTCCAGTGCTGTAATGCATAGCTTTAGAGTCCAATGCACACCACTTAGAACACAAAGTTTAAGTTCCTGATTTCCCTCATTTTCTTATGCTGGCCTCTGCTATATGCTAAACAAGGTCAAGACTTAACTGGAACATCATGCCCTTCAGGGTGCATATTAGAATATAATGGGCCCAATCTCACTAAGGTTAAAGTCAGAGTGCTCTCCACAGCTCCACGGAACAATAATGAAGCATAAACCATGCCCTGCAGTAGGTTAGTGCTTTTAAAATAATCAGCACTGTTGAAATCTGTCTCTTAATACTAAAATGAACATTACTGACAAAATTACTGCCTAATGAGAACAGTAGTATGAATACTAAATAATTTTTGGAAAACTTTTGGAAAAAAAAAATGTACCAAATGAAAGAAATAAAATTGCTTGTCTTTTCTGTTGATAAGCATGAATTGTATTTAGTCATGCTTTATATATGCCACTTTGATCATAATTTAAACATAATCTGTTCTCAAAGCATACCAGTTATTTAAGGGTCATCCTTAATTTAGGTTTTCTTGACTTCTTACTTTACTATTGTAATAATTGCCTATATGTGCACTTCAGATACAATGGGTACTTAGCGTTGTTGAATGAGTAAGTAGATGAGTGAATGATTTAAAATCCCCTCTCTCCTCTCTTCTAACTTGAAGTTGCCTTTTGTTAGCATCAATGTTGCACATCGCTCTTTCACTCAAAAACCATTACTGCCATTGGTGCCCTCTTTCACATACACATTTGTTTAAATTGTCTGTTACATTTGCACAACATGTTGAATTTATAAGAATGTACTATAATGCTATTACAAAATACTGCCTTGCTCAGGGCCGGCCGAGTGGCGCGGTGGTTAAGCACTGGCTTGGGAAGCCAGCGGCCCTGGTTCGGGTCCCACATATGAGGGCCAGTGAAACTTCCCTCAAAAAAAATAAATAAATAAAATGAAATACTGCCTTGCTAAATACCAGGTGTGATTTAAAGAAAAAAAAAAAAAACTATGGTGAACGCTGCTGCCGAATGCCATTCAATGGAAAAGCAGAGATCTTCAACATGGCAAGCAGTACAATGAACCTTAGTAACTGTGTGACAAGTTTCAACTTGTTCCGTGCAATCAGTCAGATGTGAGCTACGGTTGAGAGAAGTTGTGTTTTAAAGCATGCTGTAAATCATCTTCCACCATGACAATGCTCCATGTCACACATCACTTCCGGTATAGAAATTTCTGTCAAATAAAAACATTACGGTGTGTTCTCATCCACCTTAATCACTGGATCTGGCACAGTGAGACTTCTGGCTCTTCCCCAAAGTCAAAATGGCCATGAAAGGTAAACGTTTTGAATCAATTCAGGACATCAAGGCAGCCTCCACAGCACAATGAAAGACCTTCACGAAAGAGGATTTCCAGAGCTGCTTCAGAAAATGGCAAGAACAATGGGCTAAGTGTGTTCAAAGTCAGAGGGAATATTTTGAGGAGGATGAATACAATGTGTCTTTTACTGTAATAAATTTTTTTCAATTTAAACATTCACTGTAATTTTTTATCACACCTCATATGTGATCAGACTCTCTCAAAGACATAGTGTATTTACCACTTAGCATTTTATGACCTGGATTTAGCCCAGTGCATTTATCCAAAAGATGGCCAAATATTTCAATAAATATTTATTAAACAAATAAAAAACATAGCAAATACTATGAAATACTCTGGAGGAATCTAATAGAAGATAATAAATAAAAGATGATACTTTTTAAGAGAATTAAAATCCAATGAGAAAGAAAACATGAAAATGACAAAGCCAACTTATGTTTATAATTTGGATAATTACTTGTTCATAAATAAACAAAGGGAGTATCCTGTTTGTTGTTGTTTAGTGATTTAGACACATGACAGATCATCAAATATTCTGATTAGTGCTATAATTATAAAATGATACCTCAATGTAGAAGATGGAACAAACTTTTTCTTGGGAAGCTTTAGAGAAAATGTAACATTTGATCTGAGTAAAGGCAGAAATTTTCATCAGCATAAAAAGGAAAAAAGGTATAGCAGCAAAGGTTCAGAAGTGCTGGACTACAAAATGGGAATTGGAATAACAAGGAAGAGTGTGGCCTGGCTGAGCGATAAACTTTCATGGGAAGCTGGGGTCAGGGAGAAGTGGAAAGATGGGGAATAGAGCTTATAAAGCTGACATGCTACATTTTGAAGAAATAAATTACAGAATTTAGAGTTGTTCACGATTAAAAACTAAGACAATAACTATATAATTTTTAAAGCTGAAAGTTCTACTAGTCATAGTGGAAACAAAAATGAATAAGATTTGCAATACAAAAATGAACAAGATGGAGTCCTTCCCATCATGGAGCTGACAGCCTTGAGAGGAAGACAAACAAGTAGACAAGCTACTATGGTACAGAATGTGAGAGATATGTCTAAAGGGCTATGTGGCTAATAAGGAAGCCAGAAAACTCCGTAGGGCTTCCAAATACAGAAGTTTAATATAGGTAATGGGTTATGCCAGTGACTAAATAGCTAACAAGCTAAATGGATATTAAAAGCACCAGGAACTCACTACCAAAATAAGGCTTATGGGAGAAGGTTCTCCCATGGTGATACCAGAGCCCCAAATCCAGGCCATCTGGTGGGAGTCAATACCACAGTGAGAAGCGCCATTATGAAACCATTGAAGGTGGAATTATTCAGCTGGATCTAGGGCTACAAAGGAAATCAATGCCAAAGACATCCCTTGATGATAACAAAGGAGAGATTCGTGGTTTTCTGGGATATTTATCAAAACTAAAACAAAATAGAGAATAGACATGAAATTTTATAGGAAAATGACTGGCGATGAAGTAGATGATATGTAAATAATTACAGAGATCAATAAACCTTACTCAAAGATGGATCTTTAAAAATGGATTTTTTTTCTGGAAATGTTGGAATTAGCTAAGTGAACAATTAGGAAACCAGTTTGAATGATTAAGGAATAATGTACAGAAGTATGAGAATCATAAAAACAATGTTTTCA
Source organism: Aselliscus stoliczkanus (assembly GCA_033961575.1). Taxonomy (NCBI): domain Eukaryota; kingdom Metazoa; phylum Chordata; class Mammalia; order Chiroptera; family Hipposideridae; genus Aselliscus; species Aselliscus stoliczkanus. The sequence goes on from CM066734.1 coordinate 124,987,513, forward strand.
GAGAAATTTAAAAAGTTCAATATGGTAGGTGATAAGAGTACTTATAAAAATCTGACAAAAGACAAGTCACTTGTAAGGCTGTAGCCATACTGGTGCAATAGGGAGTCAAAAAACACTGCAGGCTAATCTAAGACAGTAGGCTAATCAGAATTCGGATTTAGAAAGATTGCTCAAACAAAATGGGAGATAGCTTTCACGGCCAAAAATATGGAGGTTAGAATATTGACCCAAAGGAAAAACAGTTTGTCTTGAAATTGGGCAAATGCGGTGATAAAAGAGAATGGACATTTGGAACAGGTATTTATTTGAGTTTGGAAAGAATATCAGGTTAGGGAAAATATATGTTCAGTTTTGAACATATTAATGCTGAAGTCCTTGAAGGATGGACAGAGGTTGGCAATGAGATGTTCTATCAAGGGACAAGGCACAATTTGGGGAGTTATCTGGAAGTAGTTAAAACAATGGGAGCAGGTGAGATGTGAATATCATTAAAATAGTGTGTAGATGCAGAGAATAACATGGCCCCAGTGTGGACCATGGCTCATCTAGAAAGCCACACACAGTAAACAACCAATCCATATGCATAAAAATAATGACAACTTATGTTAACCAAAGCCCTTGAAGACAGAACTAAAAAATATTTATTTAGTAACATGTCAGACAATCTCTGTTATGAAAATTATCAATCATTGTAATAAAATCAAGATTAAGTTTTAATTCTTTACAGGTCAGAAATTTTCAGGCATTGGTTTTATATCAACATCTACCTGCCATTCAGATTATTAGGCATGTGCTTACAAAGACAGTGATTCATCAGTACCTACAAATTAAATGCTTCAAGTATAAAAAGAGAGGTAACTTAACAAAAAGTATTAAGTCATGTCTGTGGGTTAAATATTTAAGAAAAACTTCTAAAATAATACAATTAAAATGCAAAATTTCCTTATAATGATTAAGGAATGATTAGACAAATTGTGGAATCCAATAGAAATCATAAAAGAGGAAAGTTAATGTGTGGTAAATAGCCAAAAGTGAGCAGTAAGATTTTATATAATTAAGATTTAATAAAATCTCATTGAATGCTATATTCAAAATGAAAACTAAAATATTAGTATAGAGAAAAATTGTAAGCAGGAGAAAACAACTTTTTGACAAATATCAATAAAAACAGCATGGGATTGGCTACATAATTATTAATATAGACTCCCAGGTGAGAAGTCTAATTAAGGACAAAGTGTATAAATATTTAAGGATAAAATTTAATCAGATAAGGAAGACAGAAGAACTAGAGCCTAAGGAGTGACTGGAAAAGCAGGGAGAATGTGGCATAGCTGGAGCAGGACTTGAGAATAAGGTCAGGAATAAAGCTTCCAAAGTTAATAAATGATACACTTTAAAGAAAATTTATTTGACTTTGTAAGTGAATTAGAGTATTATTCTAATCATTCATATAATAATTTTGAATAGTAAAATATTTTTGCTAGGTATTGTTTTAAAAATTATACAGATGAGTGTCTATCAGGCAGTTGATAATCTATTGAGAGCAAAAGCTAGTGAGCCATTTACTAGAGTAAAAGATATGAGAGGTAAACCCAAAGTGCAATGAGAGAAGTCAGGAAAAAAACAGAAATAACTTTAATTCTTTCAAACAGAGAAATTTTAACAGTCAATTGGTTGCTACATTGAATAACCAAGAGTTTCACTGAGAGAACCTAGTTATCAAAAGCAACTGGAAGTTACTTCCATAAGAGGGCTAGAAGGATAATGGAAGGAGACAGTGTTACTAGACCCAGAAACCAGGGCCAACTGGGGAGATCTAGAACCAGAGTTAGAGGGTGGGAGAAGTAGCCTGATGGGATTTGGGATGATAGACAGAGGTAGTGACACAGAGGCAAGATGACAGCTCGCACCAGAATCACTGGGTGAGGCCTAACAAGAGAAATGTATCTGTATCCTGCTCCTTTTCTTCTCATTGGTTGGACCTAGTTGGAAGCCAATTGTTAATTTCTCCTTTGGAATATGAGTCTCTACAATGCAGATCCAAGGCAAGATGAAATGGAGAATAAATATGAAAATAAACAGGCAACTGACTAGTATCAGGAGCGTTATGTAGAGGATATATATATATATATTAAAGTAGATGAGCAAATATGTTTTATGGAATGTGTGATAAATTGTATTTTGAAGGAAAAGTTAGGATTAGTAAAATGAATGGTGCATAAAAAAGTGTTTTGGGATATAATTTAAGCATACACGAATTTTTGAAAATTTACCAAAAAACAAATATCAAACATATATTGTGCTATTAGATGCTAAAAAATAATTGGAACAATGTCAACATCTTAATAATATTCAATACAATTCCAGTCAAAATGACAAGATTTTTTTGAAAAACTTGATTACTTCTGTAGTTCATATATAAAATAAAATGGCTCAAAATAGGCAATATACTCATGAAGAAGAAAATTGGGGTGGTGTTGGGTGGTATTCCTGGTACAAGGACGGGAAAATAAAAGAGAAAAGAGCATAGAGAGGCCAAAGAAGCCCAAAACATATTCAGAGATTTAACATATATAAACGAGGTAGGTAGCATCATACATAAGTGAAGAAATCATCAATCAATTTTGCTACGACAATTAACTCTCATATTGGAAACAAACTAAATTGGTACCCTAATTCACATCCTACACACAAAAAAAATCAATTCCAGTTTATTTAAACCTTAAATGAAAAAAGCACATATCAAAACTGTTAGAAAACACGAAAGAATACATTACGACTTCATTGTTTAGTAGTTCTTTTTCAAAGTAAATAAACTATGCAATGCACAAAACAAAATATTGATAAATACTACCATATTAAATTTTAACATATTATGTCAGTAATCTGTTGCTGAATTAAACCCACTTAAATACTCCTGGCTTAAACAACAAATATCTATTATTAACCATGAGTCTATAGGTTGAATAGGAAGTTTAGCTGATCTGGCCATGTTCAGTTGATCTGAATTTAGCTTATTAATATATCTGGATGGATCAATAGCTATTTGGCTGGCTTTGGCTGGGGCAATGATAATGACTGCGGCTTGTATCTCATCATCCTGTAGGTGGGCATGGATGTGTTCACATTTCAGTGATGGTGTTTTGAGAGAATAGATAAGCCTTCTTGAGGCCTAGACCCAGAGAGAGCACAATGGTGTTTCCACCATATTTTTCTGGCCAAAACAAGTCAAAACCTACCCAGATTCAAGTGGTGGAGAAATAGGCTCTGTTAAAAACTCATAAATGTTACTGTAGAACAAAAAAAAAATGAAAAGCTAAGCCAGAGAGGAAAGATATTTATACTAAGCTACAAATTGTTGTAAAGCCATGGGATTTAATACTGTGGGTTTTAGCAGAACAACAGATAAATAGAACAATTAAATAGAAAAGAGAGCCTAAAGCTTACCCATACATATATGGACTTTTAACATATGAGAGAAGATATTTCAGATCACTGTAAGAGGGTGGAAATTTTCAATAAAGCAGAGCTTAAAAGATGTGGTTATCAATATTGAAAACATTAAAAACTGTACACAACTTCTTATCAAACACAAAAATCAATAGAAAAAGATCTCCAGGCAGGATCACAGTGGCAAAATAGATTCTGAAACGGCTCAGCTGCAAATTTCATGCAGCAGAAACTATAGATGGTAACAGGAAAATAAACAAAAAGACACACACCAAAAAGAATTATCAGTCTTAGATAATTCAAGTGGGCTAAAAAAGCATGAAATATACAGAAAACTAAATAACATAATAAACAAAATAATGTAACAAATACGTACCTGCATACATCCATACATCCTCAAACCCTGATGTATATACTCTACACTGACAATAGAAAATGCTCCTTCTTTTCAAGGGCGCATGGAATGTTTACCAGACACCAAGGAGGTATGTTGGGCGGGAAAAGACAAATAATTTTTGAAGGCAGAAATAAAAACATTCAGTATTCTCTAAATATAATGTAATAAACTATTAAACAAGTACTTTCTATTTGGAACATTAGAAAGATTGATTTTTTTATTAAACAAAATTTAGGTCCAAGGGAAATATAAAAGGGAATTGTCAACTATATTTTAATAAAATATAGTTTTTATTTTAATAAAAAATATTTTTTTTAAAAAAAGGGAATTGTGGATTTTCTAGAGTATAAGCATAGGGAAACTGACCCAATAGGAATTTTAGGTGATAGCTGAAGAAGTGCTCAGAAGAAATCTGATGACAATAAATATATAAATCAATGAAAAGAAAAATGAATCAAAAATTGAAAAAAAAAACCTTGAGAAACAATATAAAGAGAAAGGTGAAAACTGAAGAAAATATTTAATAAAAATATTTAGATATTTAGAATTAGATAATTGTTATGAAAAAATGAAAAATACATGTTTATCAAAAAGCTGACTTTTTGAAAAACTGAATATAAACTGACAAACTATTAGGTAATCTACACTTGCTCTTAGCCAAAAGGCCAAGAAGCAATACTATTAGGTAATCTAATTGTAAATAGCCAAAAGGCCAAGAAGCAATACTATTAGGTAATCTAATTGTAAAAAGAAATAGAGAAAGTCTAGATATAGGTTTGTGCATGTATACAAATATAAGAAATTACTGCAGGGAACTAAACAACCAAAGTTAGGAAAATTAAAAGAGAAAAAGAAAAATGAAGAAACTGATTTGTAAACTCTGAAATTTTTCAAAAATTAAATTTCAGTGGGCATAGACTTGTTCTTAAGAGTAGAATGGATAGATTAATATTAAAATACATATACAAAATTATTCTCTTTTAGAAGACAATATGTAGGATGTTTTAAAACTCAGTGTAGGTAAATATTTATTTAACCAGACACCAAGTGTAATCCATAAAGAGATAAAATAGATTCATTCGAGTACATGAAAATTAAGGACTATCAAAAGGTTATCAAAAGGCATTAAAAACAAAAGCAGGAAGATAAGCACAATGGAATTATATGTGACATACAACCAATAAGGAATACATTGTCAAAATATATAAAGAATTTCCACAAATCAATAAGAAAAAGGTTTTTAAAACAGAAAAGGAAATAGTCATTTCAAACAACAGGAAAAAAATAATGCACCACAAATATATGAAACAATGTGCAACCTGACTAGTAGCCATGAAAAACCAAAATGAAAACATGTTATCCAAAATTATAATATATATATATATATATATAATATATATATATATAACATATATACTTATGTTATATAAAGAGTACCAGATTTAAAATAATTAATGTTTGTATATACAAATAGAAGTGATGATATTGAACATCGCTAAGAGTGAAGGTTGCGAAAATTACTTCTAAAACATCTTAGCATTACCTAGTGAAGCATTAAACTATAAATTAATTTCATTCTTTGCACATATGCTACAGTGAATGTTTGTAGACCCTTGTTTTTATAGGATATATACTGTTATTTAGATATGTTACTATTTATCCTCACATTATAGTGCTGATTTGTTTTCCAAAGTAAGAATACCAGCTTATACTCTCATCAGCAAGGTATATGAGTTTTCATTGGTCCAGTTTTCACCAACACTTGTCATTTTCACATTTCTAAACTTTAATAATTTTGTAGTTATAAAATTACATTTAATTATTGTTTAATTTTTATTAATTTAAATACTAATTAAGTTGAGTGGCGTTTTGGGGGAGAAATTTTCAGCAAAATAATTTACAACAGGAATTTCTTTTAAATATATGTATGGCATATATGGCAGCAAGAACACAATCATTCTATTATAAACAAATATAAATTGAGGTTATTTATTGATTCAGCATGCAATATTTTGAATTGTTAAATATATCATGCATGCGTAAATTTGTATAAGTGTTTGTGTAAAATATACAACAACATTTTTAGAACATGGATAAATCAGATCCCACGTACAATGGTACCCATCAACAATGTTAAGAAGTAATTCTTAGGCACCAGGAGATATGTACAAGAATTCTCAGGGTAGACCAATAGAAGCAACCATGGTGTTCCCTGATAGCTGTTGGACAAATCAGTTGTCATACATGTACTTGGTAGAATAGCATGTGTCTGTGAAAATGGTTGAGCCCAAACTACAAGCAACATGTATCATCTTATAATGTTAAGTGAAAAGGCAAGTCACAGAAAAGCACATGCATAAAATGTGATGTGATGTAATTTTACCTACATCAAAAACGAAGAAACCAAGTGATATTCTGTTTCCAAATACATACACACAAGGTGTTTGTGACAAATAAGGATAGTATATAGAGATGCTGGCAACAGTAGAATCACACCACCTTTGGTTTCATGGAAAATTCCCCACTGTCAGTTGACTGAATGTAGAAGAAAAATTCCAAGACTTGTCGATAGATGATTTTGTATGACATTCTGGTCCACCCACAAATGCATGGCTGCTTCATTACAACACAAATTAATGGTGACATTAAAGGACAGTAGTAAAGGAAAATCTTTCCAGTGGTAAAACCACGGAGTTATACATTTTGTCTGGACAGAGAGATAATCAGAAGTACTGTTATTCATTGACTCATGAGTAGTTGCTCATGGTTCGGTTGGATGTCATAGGCATAGATGGCACAAGCTTGGAACACTGGCACCAAGGAATCCTGGAAAAGACGGACCTCAAGTGGGCAGAGACTGTGAAGTTACTGTGCTTCGCCTTAACGTTCACAAAATGCATCCACTGCCAAGAAACTGTAAATTGTAAGTGGACAAAATGACATAGCTTGTGAACTTCAGCCAGTCTTTTCCCCTAGCCATTCTAGTGTCTGCTCAGTGGGCCCATGGGAGAGGGCAGGGACAGAGGCTATTTATAGGCTCTATAAAATTGGCTTCCCCTTCCCAAGTTGACCTGGCTTAACCACCGTTATGGTATTCTGTACCACACTGCTTCTGAGCAATGCATTCATTTCATAACGAACGGAGTACAGCAATGCGCTAGTGCCCCGATAATTAACTGGTCTTTATCACATATCTCATCATTCAAAAGTGGCTGACCTATTAGAAAGTCGAAAGAACTTACTGAACACTTGTCTATGGTAACGTTTAAAAGATAACACCCTGAATGTCTGGATTCTAACAGATGCAGAATATGCTTTGTATCAGAAACCATTATACGGGTGCTATCATGCTTGTTGACAGCGCATATAGGTCCAGGAATCAAAAGATGGAAGGGATGGTGTCTCTTCTTCCTATTATACCTAATAGCACCCTGGGAAAATGTTTGTTTCCCATCTAAGTACCTTCGAGCTCTGATATTTTAGAATTCCATAGGGTTTATGTCTCCTCCAGGGCACAAACAATGGTTCCACTGAGTTGGAAGATGAGACTGCTGCCTAGGCCTTTGGGCTTCAGAGTATAACTGAAGTGACAGGCAAAGAAAGCGGGGTACTCTACAGTCTGGGATAGTAGATGCTGATTACCTACGGGAAGATGGTTTAGTGCTATACAATGAGGGCAGGAGGCAGTCCATCTGGAGCCCAGGTTTTCTGGGGCATCCCCCATCCCTCCTTACTTCCACATTCAAGATGAGGTTAAAGGAAAATGATGGAAACAAAACCAAAAACAAACAAACAAAAAATACAGGTGCATCAATGAACTCTCAAGAAAAATCTGTCAGTTACCCCATCAAATAAAGAACTCCAACCCCCTGAGATTCTGGCTTGAGAGAAAAGTAAATATGGAATGGGTAGTGGACAAAACCAGTCATAGATATCTTGTCCTTGTGATACACTACAAAAGTGACAGTATAGCAGCTTTGTACATTTCTGTTTTGCTCATTGGTGTATATATTGAATTGTATTTATTAACTAATTTTTTTCTTTTTTTCTTCTTTCTCTTGCTATTTTATAGAGGTTGTTTGATGTTAACTTTATAATTCAATCTTTAGGTAATGGAATATTCAGTGAGAATGTGAGTGCATTTCAATAGAAAAGAATATAACTAGCAATGGGTAGAGTCACTGAAATATGTATATTTTGTGGGGAGAGGGAGAGCCCTTCACAAACATGAAGGACAGTTTCCTCGCTTCTTAGGTGGACACATACAACTGGCTTATTACTGTTTGACAGTGAAAATGTGTTCATAAGAGTACAATGTGTGCAGAAGCTTTCCCAGGCCAGAACTCTCCCGGCGGGGAAGACTCTCCTTCCTTCTGCCAGAGTGTGTATTTTTTGGCACAGCATCCACAGTAGTGTGTGTGTGTGTGTGTGTGTGTGTGTGTGTGTGTGTGTGTACGCTTGTGTGTACTGTGGCCATAGTCTGTCCCCTCTGCGAGTTTCTCAGGACCACAATGGTAGCCCTCAGGGCTCAGCTTCAGCCCTCTCATCACACTACTAACCAGTCAGGTGACATTGAAGGACAGCAGCGCCCCTGTACTCTAGCTACAGTTCAAACCCTCTGTGACATTTAGCCCTCCAGCGTGTTTGCTTTCTATCAGGAGATAACATGTTTCTATGGCACTCAATCATCTTCTCAGACATCTGAATATCAGTTTCTGGGGCTGGGCTCTCCTCTAATTTTCTAAGTTCCTTCCATACTTACTCTCCCTCAGCCTTGGAATAGCATCTGCTTCTTCAGGCCAAACTTTGCACCCCACAGAATCCTCCTGTACCCCTGTTTAGCACTGTACATCTTTCACTACATTTTCTTCCTCAAATTACTGATGTGATGTCTATCTCCTGACTTGCTGCTGTCTTAGATCCCTAATAAAATGTTGAACAGTTTCAATAATAACAATAATAATAATAATAATGTTACATACAGGACTTTTTTGTTACATACAGGTCCACATGGACCAATTACCGACCGTGACTAGGGGTAGTTTTTCCCTGAGTTTTGATGAATGAAAAGACTAGAAGCTCATGGATAAATTAGCCCCAAATGTATGGTTCTCAGTGTATAGATTTTGGTTATATAAGGGTAGAACACTAGAAGATGAGACTGATAGAAATAAGTTATTTTGTTTTGTTTTTAATTTCTTAATGCCACATTGCTCCATCAATCACAATAACATTTTGAATGCTTTTCTTTGCCTAAAAGAAAAAAATTATCTTGCTATATCTATATCTATCTTATTATATCTATATCTTATCTACCTTATTATATCTATCTTACTTACTATGTCTATCTTACTATATCTTGAGTGCCAAGCTACCAAAAGGAAAGAGATTAAAGAAGAAAGAAAGAAGAGAAAGGGGGGAAAGAAATGTAAAAGTGTGTGAGTCTCGGTGTATGGCAGAGATAATGAGAAAGATCGGGTGATAATGAAAAAGAGGCCACAGAGAGTGCTGTGGAATATAAAAACTGCATATTCTTGCAAAGTTTCAAGGCTCTCAGTATGCAAAACACTTATAATTTGATAGTTGTATAGACCTTACAACGATGGCTGATAAAAGTACCTTTAAGTATTCCATTTCAATTTATAAATGGATGCTGACTGCAAACACTCAGTAGTGTTTTACAATAAAACTACCTTCTCTTGAAGTACCTAAAGAGTAGAGAAAAAGAAAGTTGAAGTGTTAGGGGTACTTTAATTCTGTCTGAAGCTTTTATAAATAGCTATATTAAAGGTTAAAATGGTTTAACATTTTGCAATATATATAAAATACCAGTGTATGCTCTGATTTCTGGACACTATGAGCAATTAAACTCTCAAAACTTACAAAACAGTAAAGAAACCAGATTAAGCACAGTCTGTTGTGACTTAAGTTCTCAAAATTATACAATGCTGCCTCTCAAGGAGGTTTTATTATATTTTAAAGATGTTCTCTGTGCCATATTTATAAACATAAATTTAATATAAAATTGTCATACAAAAACAAAGAAGTACTCTTTATTCTTTATCAATGGATGTTTACTTAATCAAATTCAAGAAAGATTTGCATGACTCATTTTCATCTTGGGTCAACATCCTTTTGGGGCATCCTCATTTCATTTCTGAAAAAGCAATATCCAATTACTATAACGAAGCTTTAGAGATAAGCTTTATTCAAACTGCTCTGATTCAGGACAACTGAATATTAATAATAAAATTAATCCTAAATGGCATGAAAACTGTTCTCAGAAGGTCATACTCTTGTGAGATCCTCTTATTTGTCAAAAAAAAAAAAACCTTTAAAAAATGGGTACGCTTTTTTCTGTAAATAGTGCCCCAGAGTACTATACTAATGGTATATTAGCATAGTACTAATTTGATTTGATCTGAATGAGGAGTTTGCTTCTATTAGTTTATCATAAAGTATTATGATAAGAACTTCATTCATGAGTCAGTTTTAATTCATCAATTGGAAGGCAAGTATCTCTATCCTTGGAATTGTTGAAATACTCAAATCGAACATGTACAGAGGATTCTAGCCACACTTTCTAATTGTATAATTTTCATAATGGGTAGAATGGCTCTTGAAATGTACATAAAGAGAGAGTTGGTGATTTCCCCCAGGGATGTTTCCCCATTACAATATTGTTGCTTCCTTTTGGAGTGATCATTTAAATCTCTGGAGGGAGAGTCACTTGGTAAACAGGTAAGGTGGTTGAATATTTGGAAATAATTCACAAGGATTTTTAAAGACACGGGAAAGAATGGTGTGGGAAAGACAGCTACACGCTTGCTGACACTATAAAAAGTAGTATCTTAGGGGCCACAGCAACGGCTGCTGTGTAGGTATTAGTTATAATGTCTGGGCTTAACCTCAGGAGTACAGAAGCTTTCCATAGAACTGAACAAAGGCTGTAACGCTGACTGAAAGTGGGGAAGGAGAAAATGCTGCTTGTCAGAAATAAAGGTACCCCTATGTTTTTACCAATATCTGATCCCAGGGAAGAGGAGTTAGGGAGTTTGGAAATTTCTCAAGAGAAGTATCAATTGTGCCAAGAGTTAAGGTCGTGTTACGACCTGGCAAGGGGTTGGCGTTGAGGATATGGGGATAGTTTATATACCAACATGGATCATCAAGAGGAAAATCTCCCTGGTGTGTGCTGAGAGGAAGGGCGATTAAAGGTTGTTCCTGTGGGTCAGGAAGGGGGTGGCATATCAGTGAGACTGAGAGTGGTAGCAGTAGTTCGAGAACATTGAATGGGGGGATTGTTCTCCCTCTGGTAAGAAAGTACAGGAGACAGAAGGCAGAGGAGAGTGAGGATAATCATCTGAAGACATTGGGTAATAAAGAGAACTTTGTATTAGAGGTTGAAGAAAACCAAGAAATATGACAAAGAGTAAATAAGATGGCAGTGATTAAGACGGGGAATCCTGGAGCATCTTGTTTCAGTTTCTCGGGGGGAAGCTGATTACTTCATGATGTCATCTGCTTGTTTTATTGGTCAGAGAATAGCAGTTTAATTCATGTTGTTGTCTGCTTCCAGGGACTCTCAAAAGAGCCCTAAAGTCTCCTGTTGTAGTGGATTTTCATTCAGAGTTACACTTGTTTCTGAATTTAAAACAGAAATCCAAAGGTGTGATCCTTGGAGTTCTGCAGAGGTACTGGTGGTTAGGGGACAGCATTGGGTCCCTTCCCTTTGGGTTCAAGGTAGGCCTTGCTGTGGAGTCTTTTCTAGAAGACTAGGTCTCCAATCATTAAGGGCCATGCTGGGATATATAGAGGAAAGTCATAAATGACATGTTGTGGGAAGTATAAGTGTATTTAATACAACCTTGGCAGTACTGACAGATATCCAACTGGATCAAATTAGAATTTCCTCAAGTCCAGGATGGCCTTGTGCTAATATTTTACACAGGATAATCTATGTAGACCAGAAGGGGAGAATCAAATTATCATCACAGCTCAAGGCAAGACTTTGGGCAACACAGGTGAGATTTCTCAGAGCGTCTGGATAGTTTGCCTGTAGGATGCTATTGGCCTGTTCTATCTTTGCATTGACTGTGGTAAGGACAATGCAGTTTTTGTGAAAATGGAAATACTTATCAAATGCCCTGAATAACTTTGCCAGTGAAGTGAATGCCTCCACTGTAAAAGAAGAGGAAAGGGATTGACTCTTAGTGGTGAATCTTAGCTTAGTGGTGGCAGTAGCCTCTATTCAAGGAAAAGCTTCTAACCAACCTGAAAACATGCAGACCGTGGGATCTGCAGAGTTGAATGAAATTCATTTGCTAATGGAGAACGGGATCTGGCTTTGGTTCTTGTCTGATTAGAGATATACATATTATGAATATTTCCAGCATATAGTTAGGTTATAACAAGAATGTATCAAGATCATCAAGTAAAATTAATCAGTAAGTCTAGAATAGGTCCTAAACATATGTATGTTAATAAAACTCTGTAGGCAAGTGATATGAATCCCCAATTGAAAATCACAAGCCTAGAATATATTAGGTTCAAATTAAAAATGCAAAGTTGCAATCAAGTTTATATTTTAAAAAGATAACTGTAATTAGGGTCACACTATACTGTTGTCTCATTTCACACAAAGCATCGTCAGGACTCTGACACACAGAAAGATGTCATCCACAGCAAGGGCAACAAAAGTTCTCTAAAACTTCACATCATTTCTGAAATATTTATATAAATAACATTTACCCACACAAACTTTACCTAGGGAAGACTAATTATTTTTTTTTGGATTTGACACTGCTTCCAATTCAACTCATCAATAGTAATTTATCAAATGAATTTAATTATTTTAGCATGTCTCTTTTCATAAGGTGGAGAAATAAATCTTTGTGATTTTCCAGGAGCCTTCTCCTTGTTTAGAATATAATTTTTGGGATGGCAAAATTACAAAAGGTTTCAGACAGCCTGAACACTTGATTTAATAGAATCATGGGTTATTGAGAAAAACTATACTTAGTACCTAGTTAATCAAAGTGGCAATAAAATACTTAAAAAGCAAACACAGGAGGTACATTATAAACAAATTTAATTCTTCAAAAGCGAGATGATACTGTTCTCCCATATGAAATTGTTCTGATCAGACATAAAATCTTTGCCTTGTAGGCAGATTACTCAGAAGATATAGAAAAATCTTTTACTACCTCTCATTATGAGGAGGCCAAAAGTACCCTAAAAAATGTTTTACATGTTAACAGAAAGAAACTAAATTTAGATTTGTCTCAGTATAATATCTGATACTAAAGCTAAACCCAACAAATTATAGCCAAAGTTGGCAAAGACAAAATTCCTTTTCTCCAAGTGTTCTACAGCTTTCTGTATGCATTCAAGTTTTATCTTACAGTTTCTTTTTTAGGACAATACTACTTTCTTTTTCCTTAACACATCCTTCATACTCTGCATACTCTGCAATTTTGTTTCTACTGTACTGCCATGTTCATGTATTAATCATAAATTTTAACCAAAATACCTTTTATTTCATAGAGAAAATGAAGAGGTGGATGACTGTGAACTGTCTGTTGTATGTCAGCATTTTATAGCAGAGTAGCTTAATTTGTCAGACAATGAAGTTCGCAAACTCGTCCTAGAAAAAGTGCTACATACCTCATTGCTGAATATCACTACAGTCACCTTGGAAGTACTCCCCTTGGGAAGCTATGCATCGATGCCAGCACTTCAAAGCAACTTGGGAACTCTTCTTCTGGAATGACCATCAGAGCTGTTGTTGTATTAATATTACCCTTCATGTCCTGAATGTCATCAAAATGTCTTCCTTTCAATATTTCCTTTATCTTGAGTAAAGAAAAAAGTCATTGGATCACATCAGATGAGTAGGGAATGTGTTCCAATACAGTTATTTGTTTACTGGCAAAAAACTCCCTCACAGACAGTGCCGTGTGAGCTGGTGCATTGTTGTGATGGAAGAGCCATGAATTGTTGGCAAAAAATTGAGGTCGTCTAACTTTTTCATGCAGCCTTTTCAGTACTTCCAAATAATAAACTTGGTTAACTGTTGTCCAATTGGTACAAATTCATAATGAATATCCCTTTGATATAATAAAAAGGATAACAACATTGTTGCAACAAGTCTGCAAACTTAATTGTCAGATCACATACAAGTATATAGACAGATATAGATATAGGTATAGATGTAGATATTTATCAGGACTTTTATAATGTCCTTCCTCAAAGTGGCAAAAATGAGCACATTTATTAATAGACCCAAGTATATATAATGTCTCTCTTTGTAAGATACAAAAATAAGAGGCAAAAGCACATGAACTTGAAGTTATGCTTAGTACTTAATATTTCAGTATCCGCTCTTACTTAGAAATGATCTAGGTATCTAATGAATTAATTTACTTAATTATGTTTAAGTATGGAATTCTAAGTTACCTAAAGGTATTAGAAATTATCTTTAAGTTGACATATTGAAAATATGATTGCTGAGGGCTGGCTGAGTGGCACCGTGGTTAAGTGCTGGCTCGGGATGCCAGTGGCCCCGGTTCGGATCCCACATATGAGGGCCAGTGACACTGCCCTCTAAAAAAACATAAAAAGAAAAAAAAAAAGAAAATATGATTGCTGAAATAAAGTTGTCAGAATAATGCTTTAATTTGGTTAAGCTCAAATTTACATTTTTCTAAATCTTAAACATCTAGTAGATGCAATGTTCAGGATGAGCATATCCAAGTGTTACCAAAGATCAAGGGCTCTTGTATCAATTCCAGGACCTATGGAATGAGCCATGTGTACAAACCCACACAAGTAGTGAATTTATTAAAGTAAAGGAAAAGGGTACACTCCCAAACTAATGAGCATGGGCAAGCCAGGAAGAGGGCAACTGCAGTGAAGGACAAAGAGGCTTGTGATTTTATTTGAATGAGGGCATGAAATATTCAAGATTTAGGGGTGGAGTCACAGGTGTTTCTAGGCGGGTCCTCACTGACTACTCCTTCCCATAGGGAGGTGGGATTTCCTTGTTTTTACTTGGCCCTTGTCAGAACAGTGATGGTAACACCAGGGGTGGAGATTTTTCTTTGCTCACAATGCTAATAGTGTTATAACCCATTATAATTCACTGTAGCTGCACCTTCTCTCAAGAGTGATCTCTGGGCTGGCCGAGTGGCTCAGTTGGTTAAGAGCAAGCGCTCTGAGCAACAGGGATGCTGGTTTGACTCCCACATGGGCCAGGGATGCTGCGCCTGAGCTGAGCTGCCACTGAGCTGCCAACAGGTGGCAGGATGGCTCACTTGGTGAGAACACCTGCTCCTAAGAACAAGACTGCCTGTTCGATGGTGGGCTACGTTCGCCCTCAACTAAGACTGAACTCAGCACCTTGAGCTGAGTTGTCACCTAGATGATTCAGTGAATAGAGCATGCGCTCTTAACAACAAGGCTGCTGGTTGGACTCCTGCATGGGATGGTGGCTACACCCTCGAGTTTAGAGGCCACGAGCTGTCGACAGGCAGCCAGATGGTGACTGGTGCATAATCCACAACTAAGATTGAAGAACAACAACTTGGCTGGTCCCCTTCCAAAATTCCCCAACACTGTTTCCCTCCCCCAATTCCTCAATTAAAAAAAAAGGTAATCTCATCTCCTTTCTTTTGTCTTCCCTCACATCCTTCTTCCTTTCCTGTCCCCTCTCTCCCTGTGGCCCTGTTCTTTCTGCCTAGAGTGACACAAGTGGAATAAAATGTATGTTTGTTTTTTTATTACTTGACATTGATAAATCAGAAGACAGTCATTCTTATTTAACAAACAATATGTAAAAAGTGTTATTTGCCAGAGATTTTCCAAAATTATGTGAAGTTGAATTCTTAAAATATTTGAGTTAGTTTCTAAAGGAATATGTTTTTTATATTGAAAGTTACATCTCCCCACTTGTGGGAAATTTTAGTAATACTCAATTTATATAAGCCTTTATTTATTTTTAAACTAATCATAATTGAGTCCTTTTAAGAGATTATACAATCTAATTTGGTAATACCATACAGAGGTAGGAAAATACCATACAACTCACAGGTACATCAATACACACGCAGACACAGAGGGATGTAGCTCAAAGGGAATAATGGAGATCACAGACTTACAGTGTTTGCTAGTTTGGGGTTGTAAATACTCACACCATGGCCAAATCTGGGTTACCAACATGATGTTATTAGTCGCAGTGTTAGAAAGAGGTATGTAAAGAGTCTGTTGTGAGCTGGTATTACCCAGTTCCAGTATACCAATTCTGCCTTT
Source organism: Aselliscus stoliczkanus (assembly GCA_033961575.1). Classification (NCBI taxonomy): domain Eukaryota; kingdom Metazoa; phylum Chordata; class Mammalia; order Chiroptera; family Hipposideridae; genus Aselliscus; species Aselliscus stoliczkanus. The sequence continues at coordinate 125,003,669 of CM066734.1, forward strand.
GTTAAAAAAGTAAAAACAATTGGGTGAATTTTATAATTTTACTTTTAATGTATTTTTCCAAGATTCTTGAGGAAAATATTCCACTTATGACTAACCATAGTTTATGTATTAATATTTGAGAACACTGGCCATACTATTATAAAAGTGCTGGACTTAAAAATATGCATATACATCTGCATTGATAATGTACAATTCTTTTTATTTTTGTTTTTTTTTTAAAGATTTTATTTGGGGAATTTGGGGAGGGGAACAGTGTTGGGGAATTGGGGAAGGGGACCAGCCAAGTTGTTGTTCTTCAGTCTTTGTTGTGCGGGGCACCAGTCGCTATCTGGCTTCCCGTCAGCAGCTCATGGCCTCGAAGCTCAAGGTGCTGTGTTCAATCTTAGTTGCAGGTGGGCGTAGCCACCATCCTATGCAGGAGTCGGTAATGAACAATTCTTAATCAATCAACTTTCCAATTTTATAAATGAAGGGAAGAAAGACAAGTAAAAGATAATTACAAACCTCTTAGGAGAACTAATCAGAGATTAGCACATGAAGGTAATTTATAAGAATAATGTTATAAATTAATTGTACAAGAAAGATAATTAAAAGAGAAGGATTACTTAAATTAGAAAGGAGAAAACAATGAGACTATATTCTATATCTAAGACAATTTTAGATGGTTTTCACATTAAATGTTATATTTGTTATTTATATTTGTACAACCATGTGCAACATACATAATACTTTCATATATAATTTTTCAGTCTTAAGCAAGCATATCATTTCCGTTTTTCTAGAATAGTATGAAAAGATGTGGAGCTTCCAAATTTATTGTACACAGCAAACATCGCCCTTATATTACTAAAATCTAATTTAAAAGAGAGAGAAAACAAAACCATAGCCAGTCCTAGTTATGAATATAGATATGGAAGTATGAAAGTATGAGCACAGAATTCAGCAATATATTAAAAGTGCAATATATTACTTCATGTTTAACTCACAAATGTGGGGATGGTTCAATAAAAATATATCTATTAATATTGATATAATTCAGTAGAAAAACAGCAGAATGCAGTGGAAAGTGTATTGGTTCTGAAACCAGATTACAAGGATTTGTATCTTTGCTCCCCAATTTTGTCACGGCATTATTTTAGAAGTGTATACTCTTTTGACCCTCTGATATTGGGCATGGTTAGGTGGCCTATTTTTCCTGTGGAATTCTGGTGCCAGTCATGAGCTGAGGCTTTTAGTGGCATGCAGGTTGGCACCATTCCTCCAGAGGGTGCCAGGCCTCCAGCATGGGAACAGCACGCTCAGGCCAGAGCTCTCTTTCCTGGGTCCTCAAAGTGCTAAACGTGGGGCTGATCTGAACCAAATCTAAAGTGTAGAGTCCAGCTCATTCACTTTATCTCAGTGCATATCTGATGAATTGCAACCACCTGGCAAAATCATGGGCATGAAATCACTGTTGGTGTAAACCATTTGATACAATTGAGTGTTTATTATACTGTATTATGGACAACCATCTCATACACTAGCTCTGTGAGCTTCAGAAGGTTATTTAACATTTTTACACTTCAGTTTCTTCTTCTGTAAAAGATCAAATATAGTACCTATATCATAGATTATAGTGAGGATTAAATGATGTAGCACATGTAAAGTACTTAACGCAGTGGACAATAAAGCAAATATTCAATAAATGTCAACATAGAAACAACTGAAGTGCCCTTCAGTGGAGGATTGGATAAACAAGACATGGTACAGTTTTTAATACAATGGAATATTACTCGGCCATAAGAAAAGATGAAATACTGCCTTTTGCTACAATATGGATAGCTCTTGAGAACAGCATGCTATGCAAAATGAATCAGACAAAAAAAGTCAAGAACCACATAAGATTTCACTCATATATAGGATATAAAACTGAAAACAACAAACAAACGAGATAAACAAACAAAAAACTCATAGACAGAGACACAGTTTAGTGGTTACCACTGGGAAAGGGGTGAGGTAAAAAAGGATAAAGGTGGCCAAATATATAATGATGGAAGATTTGACTTTGAGTGGTGAACATACAATGTAATATATAGATGGTATGTTATAGAATTGTACATGAAATGTATACCATTTTATTAATCAATGTCACCCCAATAAATTGAATTTAAAAAGTCAACATTAGAAACTATGGTATAATTTAATTTCATGCTAAAAGAGGATAACATTTTAATAGCATTTAAAGAGTAAAAATATAATATTACTTCTTCAACATGTTGAAGATATCTTTTTTAAGTAAATAGCCAGTTATATTTTGTATGAAATTATGCCTTATATAAAATAGATTACAGAGTATACAGACCATTCATTCATTTCATTTAGTGTTCAATTACCAGAAAAATTATTCTCTCTTGGTGATATTACTAATTATATTAATATTTAATTTAATATTATTAAAATTATTAATTTAAGATAATTAATAATCCCTTACATTTTGATCAAAGTTTATATTTTTTTCAAAATATGAGACCAAAGATTGTTACTAAGTGTTCAAATTTCTATATCCCCACAAGTGTCTCTATTTCTAATATAGTTCCAGAATTCTACTTCCAAAGAGACAATTATCTGTTTAATGATACAGCCAGCAATCAAATTTTAATTACATATTTTCTCAAGATGATGTAAAACTTTCCTTGGTCTTAGGTCCTCAAACAACACAAAATAAAGTATAATAATACTCTATAACCAATATTTAATATTTATCAGGGTGAATAAATATAAACATTGTAATAAATCCCAGAATATTGTATCAGGGTTAAATGTATGTATTTCTGTAGATTTCAAGTTGAAGGCAAATATAAAACTATGTACAGTAAAATAAATAGTAATAATAATGGAGCTATTTCTAAATACATGTATCATCAATCAGTAAATATAGACTGATGCTTAAAAAGATAGAATATGTGTAGAACAAAAATGCACAGCTCCAAAATCTATCACAGCACAATACTAAGTTAATCAACCTAAATTTAACCACACAAAATATTCCTATTTTCATGGGTTTTAAAAATTCCTATATGGCACGGTTTACAAACTCAGTGTTGAGAGGGGCCTGAGAAATAAAACAAATGAGTGAAATCAGCAGAGTGGGAACCTTGCACACTGGAGAATATATGTTGTTGTTGTTTTTTAAATTGAGTGACAGGTCCTTAGCTCTTCTAATTGTTCCTGAGAACAAGTATAATTCTAACATTTAGATCAGTCTTTCAAGAAAAGACAGATTGTGATTTTTATATTAACTCTCTAGACAGCAAAACATTCACAACAAATCTAATTATTTTTAAATCACTCCGCAACCAAAACAAATCAGTTATATAGTCCAACAATTTTCAACTTCTGTTCTATATTAGAGCAGGCTATTATGTTTTGCCCTCTGTTTTTTCTTCCTCACAGTCATCTCCATTCTTTCAATGTGGCCTGGCTCCATGTTACTCATCCTCTCCTAACAAAATCCTTAAATATATTTGTTTCATCCAGTTATATAGCCCCAGATGGAAGGTATGCTCATTCTTGATCATGTATGTTTGTTCATGGTGTACACCAGATGATAGATAGATAGATAGATAGATAGATAGATAGATAGATAGATAGACAGACAGAATTAGTCATTGCTTTAACCTTTTAGTACCAAGTCTTTTTGAAAGTTTAATGGAATGAGTCAGAGGTATATATGTTTTTGAGAATGAGGAATAGAGAGGGGCAAGGAAAGGATTTCACTCCTGTCCCATCAAATTCCTCAGCCTGACATTTTAACGAAGAATAAGAAAGAGCTATTAAACATCTCCATTAATTTATGTAATCCAGTTTGTTAAGGGCTTATCGTGTATTGGCAATGTGGTAGGTTCTGGGATTGAGAAATGATTAAAAGTCATGAACTTTCCTCTCATAGATTTTATCATCTAGCAGAGGAATAGATAACAGAAAAATAATTGCATAAATATCAATTTACTTACAATTCTGAAAGTCACATAGGTGAAATATAATGTGCTTGAAAACTCCTAATGGAGTACTCAGATCAGAGAAGTGTGGAAGCTAACCTTTAATCTTGGGCCTGCAGGATACATAGAAATTACCAAGGCAAAGAGAATAAAATGTCTAGGTCAGGAAACATAGCATGAATAAATTCCTGAAATTTTGCCCAAATTGAGTTCTTTCTCTCTCTCTGTCTCTCTCTCTCTCTCTCTCTCTGTCTCTCTCTCTCTCTCTCACAAACACACACTTTGTGAAACTTTTGAAAGTCAGTTGGAGAATATAATGCCCCTTTAACTGTAAAATAATTCCGCTAGCCATTTGCTTTTGAAGAAATAGTGGAAGTACATGTCTCATTACCAGCTCTAATTTAATTCTATTAGAAAATTCTCATTCATAATGGAATACATTTTATTTCCTTTCAAGTGAAAAAATAATACTACCTTCTAAATAGTTTCTGAATTTTTATCATTGTTTAACCCACACTTAATCTGACAATATTTCTTAAGCAACCTGCTTTTATCAGGCATTTTTAAAGTATATTATCTGTTATTTTATAATTTATTAGGATTCAGGGCTGCATGACAATGTGAACATCAACTGGAATCTTGCAACATGGCAGCCCTGAGTTAGTTTTTTCTTTTTTTTGCCTAATTAGAATGTTAAGTTTAAGTCCTCAAAAATAGATAAAAAAATAAACACACACTACTCCTGAGTATTGAAATTGCATGGTGGAAATAGAAGCATATGGGCATATTGCAGAGCATCTTACTTAGCCAGGGAGATTCAACATGCTGAGTGGATCATCACGTTTTAGAAGAAGGATTAAGAACATTAATGAGTAAATTAGGAGCTCAGTTAAGACAGATCCTTCTCATTATGATATGCTTTAAGTTAAAATATTTAAAGTATTCATGTCTGCTTTTTTCAGTTAAGACTGATTTCATTCTATTTTGATGTTTCAAATAAAAAGATTTAAGGCACATACATATTGTTTTGTGTGTTTTTTTTAAATAATTTATTGCTTTAGTTACTATTTGACTAGTTTGGATAGAGTAGAATAAGAAGCCTTTTGTACATCACCAGGAAAAATGTTTTACTTTTATTATTATTAACTAAAATAAGGATGGAGGAAATGCTTTTGCATATCTACTATTGTTGGGATCTATACTTCTCAATGTTGTGGTTCATTTAAGCTGCAACATCTAATTCAACAAACGGCATTATATATCGGCCTACAACTACAGTTTTAGCTAAAAATCTCTTTTTGCTCTGAGTGTTGCGTATTTGTGAATCCACCACAACTTATCTCTCAAGTTTATATGGGAAGTAGGATGAAATGCAGGAAAAACACCCCGATGGCCACCATACTGGTAGAATCTGGATTTGACCTGGGCATGTAGAATTTCTCTGAGTTCTCTAAGACAATGATGACTGAGAGGAGGCCTGTGATGACAAGAACTATGCTCTGGAAGAGAATGTCTGGAAATGGAATAGGATATGTCCCTGTGTCTAAATTAGAAGACCAATATTCTTAGTTTACTCAAAATTAAATGTACTCAAAATTAAATTAAAGTGTTTGTATGATAATAAGTTATGGATTTGAGTCACTCTAAAATGTGAAAGAAAAATTTAAATTTGTTGTGATTTGGAGAAGAAAAATGAAAAGCTTAGAGAAAAGGCCGTATTACCACAGGTATATTTAAAGGCAGAAATGAGTTTCTGTTATATAGTTTTAATGATATTTGTATTACCGAATAATGGATTTGGATTTTATAATTAATAATAAAAAAATAAGTTGATTGGGATTTAGCTCTGCCTTGGAACTAATATAGCTTAATTTCTTTCTATAATAATTTTTTCATAAAGCTAATATTTGATGTTCTGTAGGTTTGATTCTATTTTTTTATTCATTGGCCTGTTTTGAATGTGAAGAAACTTTTTTCAGGTTTATGACACATGCTGTAGGTAAAAATTTTGTCTGCCAAAGAAAATATTGTGCTTCATAAAAATTCACTTTTCTGCCAAGAAGATTTAATGTATCTTAAATATGCATTGGAAAAAAAATTATCTTTCCTGTCAGGCTTAAGCCTGAGAGAATGTATCATAAAATAGCCTAGAACAGAATTCTGTCCCCATATCGTGTCTATTTAGAGCTATTTTAGCTAATATCTTAAAAATGTTGTAATTTGTGTTTGAGGCAGATCTGTATATTAATCCCCTGCTCAGCATGATGAAAATGTTCTATTATGCTCAGCATTATCTGTGCCTTTACTATGATTATATACTTATTTCCTTATGGCTTTCTGCCATTGATGCCATGATGTAGGAAGAACATATATCGTTCCCCAAATGTACAGATGCAAGACTGTCCTTTGAACGAGGCCATATTGTAAGCGATGGGCAGGACCAGTTCACTCTTTATAAGGGCATTCAACTACACTTAACCAAACACCCATTTCCAGGGTCAATGATTCCAATAACCATGCATGGAAATAAGGTTCATAAAACTAAAGGCTGCTATAATATTTGGGTGTAATTTCCTTGGGGATATTGATTTGGACAAGTGAGAGAAAAGAAATTTCAGAAGAAGGAACACTAGGTGTGAAAATTGAGAGTTAATGACAATAGCACATGTTGATTTAGCTCTTATTTATGACAGGTCCTGTACAAACCATTTCTAAGCATATTATGCTGCTCCTTACTTTATAGTTTGCTTATTAATACCTGTAGGTTAAATTTACCAATATTGGTTTAGGTTTGAATACATTTATGCTAATATTCAGTTATAGGAAACGGTGCATTTCAACAATATTAAAATTATATGAATTATAATTCTAATCTACTTCTCTCATTAAGTCACAGTTTATTTTTGGTTATTTTTCTTCAAATAAGAAGCTATTAGTAAACATCCTAATCTGCTCTTATACCTACAGAAATACTGAGTTATTTAAATGGAAAAGATTTTCATCATTTTTTGATTACCTCATTGGTCAAAACACTTGAAATAGATCAAATTAAAGCACCACCCGATTTCAAGTGATTTCAAACAGCTTAAAGGACAATAATAATATATCTAATTATATAAAAAAATGGTGAAGCACAAAATCTCACTCTCCTGTTAAATATGAGTTTTATAACATAAATAATTTTTAAAAGAAAAACAATTTTGAAAATTAATCATGTAATTTCTTATTATTGGGACTAGCTGTATAATAAAATTACTTTTTAAGATTCACATTAATAATTGGCATATAATCCTAAAGATATTTACTAGAAATCTCTGTTACCTAATTTCTATATGCAGAGGTTTAAACCAGTGATTCTCATACCCATATTCAATTTAGAATTACCTAGAGAGATTTTTCTAAATTTTCATTCAAAACCCCACCCAAGTCCAATTTATAGAGTGTGGGGATGGAGTCTGAACAAAGATATCTGTAAAATCTCCCCAGGTGATTCTAAAGTTTGGAAATCACTGGTCTACCAAAAGCAAACAACCCTCTGGGGAAGAAATAAACTATTATGATACAAGAATACTAGTCTATTTTGTAAAGCAATTTCTCCAAATGAAAAGTGGTGCATTTCCCCCAAAACAGCTAATGATTACTCCCTAAAGTACAATATGGAATCAAGTATTTTCCTAATCTTAGCTTTAATACCACCTTCAAAATACTTTGTATGAGAAGAGTGTTAGTTAAAAGAGAGAAGAAGGGAAAGAGAAGGTGAAGTGTTAAAATAGTTAGGTATTTCATCTATACATTATTTAGATCAGATTATAAATAATAGTGCCAGTAACGAAGGCCTTTTATTGAGTTGGATATAAGGACATTGCTGGATTGCTCTGAGAGGTGAAAAACTGTCTTGCTTTTCTCACCTATTTCACCCATTGCCCTAACGTCTCTAGAGTTGGTAGTAGATTAGATAACATAAGTGGGGTATTTGAATCTAAAATTATTAAAATATAAGAATGACATAATAAAAAAGAAAAACTAGAAAAGGCCATAAACAAACTCCTTGTATCATAAAATGAATGAAAGAGCTTTGGAATACAAACCAGAAAACATCCTATCTATCTACCTACCATCTCTTTGCTTGGGCAAATTACAAATTATAAGAACTTATTTTATTATGATGATTTTTTTCTTTGCTATGGTGGTTTATTAAAACAAAAGAATCTTGAGGATTCTAAAGCTCTAAGGAAGACGAGGTGTAAGTTCTGATGAATGTTAGAGCCACTCACTGCTATATCCTCAGTATGTCACAGAGCCAAGCATTTAAGAGGTTAAGATGCATGCGGTTATGGAGAAATTAGAATCCTCATGCATCACTACTAAGATTGTAAAATGCATCCACTTTGGAAAACAATTTGGTAGTTCCTTAAAATGTTACATGTAATGTGACCATATGACTCAGAAATTCCACTCCTAGAAATACACCCCAAATAAAAACATATGTCCATATAGAAAAGTGTACATCAATACTCATGGCAGAATTATGCATAAAAGACAAAAAGTGGAAAAACCGAAGTGTCCTTCAAGAGATGAATAGATAAATAAATGCACACAAAATGGAATTCATACAGTGAAATAATATTATGTGATGCTCAAAAGGGATGAGGTATTAATGCATCCTACAACATGGATAAACCGTGGAAACATTATGCTAAGTGAAAGGAGTCATCATAAATGCCCAGAACAGGTAAAACTTTAGAGACAGAACATAGACTAGTGATTTCCTAGGACTGGGCACAGGGTAGGGAAGAATGAGGGTTGACTGGTAATGGGTGATATCTCTCCCTTTGCTGGTGATGCAAATGTCCTAAAACGAGATTATGGTGACAATTGTACAACTCTGGAAATAGACTAAAAACCACTGAATTGTGCACGGTAAGTGGTTGAATTGCATGTATGGTATGTGAGGAATATTTCAATATATCCTTTTTTTTTAAAGCATAACATGTGCTGTTAGACTGACAGACTGATTTTACCTGGAAACAGAAAGACAAGGATTTGACCCAGAAAAGGCAAATAAAAACAAGAGAGCTCCTTAGAGCTGTAGCCTGTGTGTGCCCAGGACTTGGGGATGGTAAGGGTCAAATTACTGTTCAAAATGCTCTCAAAAGTAATTTGGGATCAAGAGGATGTTTATCATAAAACGAATAAAGGAGATAACTTACATTATCTACTTGCAAAGTTTTAAAAAGTTATTCCTATGAATAAAAATTAAAAGCTTATGTCTAATATTTGGTTTTATGCTTGAAATATTCTGTCTCGCAGAATAAATAGCTTGGAAGAGAACTGCTTTTACCTATCTTTGAATCCAGCTCCACTGGCAGAGGTAAATGAGTTAAATTTTTACAAAGGAAATGTTTTATTCAAAAGGAATAAGAAGTCCTTTTCAACCTTTTTACATTTTTTTTTTTTTGAGGGCAGTGTCACTGGCCCTCATATGTGGGACCAGAACCGGGGCCGCTGGCTTCCTAAGCCAGCACTTAACCACTGGGCCACTGGCTGGCCCTCAACCTTTTTACATTTATATCTACTTTTACAAAAAACCACACCAATAGACTGTGGTCTGATTGAAAAACTGGGAAAAATACCTATACTTCCTCTGTAACTTCAATTCCCCAATCAAATGATTTCAGCCCCTGATAGTCACTCTTTCCATCTGCAAAATGACCTTCTTAGAGGCTGGGTTGCGATATGAACAAAATGACCTAATGTGTGAAAACCAGCATTTGTATCTCAAAAAAGCAAGCAGAAGTATTTCACTTAGCCATAGGTATGTGGGTGTATTCTCTGTCTACATGGACAAACATTGAATGTGGAAATGCAACTCTGTGAAGGAGTATCTTCTCTCCAGTGTAGAGCTGTGAGAAAATAGCAATGCCCTACACAGCATACAGAGTACGGCCCTGATGCTGGCTTCCTTTCAGATCCCATCTCAGGTTTTTTCTCACACTCTCCTTTCTCTCTGTATCCAGCAGTCCTATGGCTTCACCTTTGAATTCCTCAGCTTCTTTCTACATGTATCTTTCTCTCCCCTTAGACTCCTTAGACATTCCCTAGGTTTTTTCTTGTCTTGTATTTTGCTCTCTACAACTTAGAATAAAATTTATACAATAAAATACCTCCCTATATAAGACAGGCTCACTGTACAACTAACAGACCCCCACACTACCCCCCAACAGCACAGTCACAACAGAAGTTTATTTCTTGCTCACAACAGCCATGAAGGGGCAGGTCTGTTCTACTCCCTGTTTATATTCAAGACCCAGCTGGCCAAGTCTCTACCATCTTCTACAAGTGACCTCCCAGGATGACCTCATACCACCATTGGGTCCAGCTGTCAGGGGAAAAAGGTGACGGTATCGTTTTGAGTGTCTTTTGTGTCAGACCTGGGAGTGTTGCCCATCACGTTCACTTACATTTCTATGACTAAAATGGGTCAGCTGAGCACATAGAAATAGAAAGGAGCATGGAGAATGTAGTGTAGCTTTGTGCCCCAAAAAGAAGAGAAAAATATAGATTTTGGACTTTGGTGACTGGGTAGAAATTTCTGCCATTTTCCTGATATTCCTCTAAGTGGAAATTGTTATAAACAGGGCTGAGATAAAATAGATGAGAGCAGTGAAAGAAGTGAATAAAGAAGGCCATGGTGAGAAATCGCAAGTAACTGTTTTTGTTTTTAAAGTGACAGTCATCCTTAATAAGCGAGGTTGAGCTAATTAGTAGTACTGACTGGTGTAGAAATTAGGGAATAGCTATTGCCGTTAGGAAATATGTTCTTACACCAGATTCCGAAATCAAAGAAAGTATAACTACTAGGAGGTGTTATTATTAAAAACAAACAAAACAAAAACAGCCCTTAACTGTATCAACAATTGTACAAAAATGATAAAGAAACTTGGGGAACTACACTGCCCTCCCTTTTCCAAAGATTCCTCTTGCTAGTAGCCACCTACAATATGAGTTAAGCACACACAACTCTGGCAAGAAATGTGGGGAAAATAGCAGTGAAACCACCAAAAACCACAAAGAAAAACACCATCTCAAGACAACAAAAATTGTTAACACAACATTAAATATTAGACAAAAGCATTAAAAAAATTAAGAAGTTGTTTAACCATACTTTAAAATAAAATGATAAATATTAACACAGTTAATCCTATTGGCTAAATTTAGGGAATGAGAACAGAAGCGAATTTGCTTTTTTTTCTCTTTGCTCAATCAGAGGGCCATCAGATTTACATTAATGCAGCCCTTTCCGCCTTCTTTGTGCGATGTTTACTTTGTAAAGGTTATATTCTATGCTCAGTGAATAGATCATTCAATAACGATGGCAAACAGAAACAGATTATTCATCAACAAAAGATCTATACTTAAAACCAAAGGCAGAAGGAAAATGATTCTGGATATAATCAAAGATAAAGAGGAGGGAAAAAAGACCTTGATAAATAATAAATATAAATGAATATTGACTCTGCAAAATAGTACTAGTATTGATTTATCAGGTAACCATATATGCAGAATTTGAAAAGCATAAGAACAGTAATGAAAAATATACAAAATACGACTGGAGTTAAATATATCTAATTCTGGGTCATTATCAGAGGGGTGCAGAGAGAAACAATTTGTATGAGACTTAATACCGCAATGAGGCATGTCCAATTCTCTAGGGTGGCACTCCACAATATGATATTTTGTGAGGACATCAACATTACATTTTGCATTATTCAGTGCTGTTACCCAGCCACAATGATCACTTGAAATGTTGCTTGTGTGTCAACTTTTTTTTTTTTTTTTTTTGAGGGCAGTGTCATGCCCTCACATGTGGGACACGAACCGGGGCCGCTGGCTTCCCAAGCCAGCCTTTAACCACCGCGCCATTCGGCCGGCCCTGAACTAGTTGTTTTTTGTTTTGTTTTGTTTTTTATTTTATTTTATTTTATTTTATTTTAGCTGAGCCATTCTGCCACCTGCTGGCAGCTCAGTGGCAGCTCAGCTCGGTCTGGGCATCAAACCACCGTTGCTCAGAGCTCAGCTCGCACTTTTGAACGAGCTCTTAACCAACTGAACCACTCAGCCAGTCCTTGTGTGTCAACTTTTAATTTAACAAATTCAATTTTAATCAGACATGGAGCTAGTTGCTACCATATGGTATAGCAAAGCTCTGGGGTGACAGATTAAATAGCAGAGAAAGTTAATAACTAACTAGGTAGTAGAGAAAATGGTCTAAAACAAATATTTGATTAATCTCAACACAAAGGAAAGTAGGGAAGTATTATTGAAAATAAGCCTTTCCGGAGAAACTTGTGTTTGCTTCAGTTGTATGTAGTCTCCACCACCCTGGCATTGCTTTAAATTAAAATGTCCTTGAGATTTTTATGAAAACAGAAGGTTGAATTTCACTGCAAAGGTGCGGGATGCCCATGGTTATGAATTCTCAGTGGAAATGTGTAACTTTTCCTCCTCTTCTTTTGCCAACTTTGAGACAGGAAAGTCTCTTAGTGCTACAATCTTCACAGCGGGATTCATTTCACATCACCCCTTACCTTGCAGCTGGGGCCTTTGAATTTTCTATAAAATTCTCCACTTTGACTGTATGTAAGATTTTGTTTCTTATCTACAAATCCGAAATTCAGGGCATACATTCTTTGACTCAGGATTTAGCAGATTCTTTCAGTGGTAAAGTCATCTTTGACACCAGTTATCTCATAAAACATCTAAAATCACCTTTCTCTTTGATTCTGAATTTCATGCCAGTTCAAGGATGCAGTTTTATTACTTTCTTAATTACTCAGAGTTAGCTTTTGGTCTAGAGAGACTTCTCCTTTCCTTACCACACCATACTATCAAAAAATATAGGGTAATATGCTCTCTCTGACATTTTAGCCAATGTAACAACTGTTTATTCTGGGCACATATACATTTTTGGTTTTATCATTTCAGATGCCACAAGTAATTGTACTATTTTACAATTTTATGATTCTTCATTATTACTAAAGAAAAATATATATAGTTTTGAAATAATGTAAAATTTCAATCTTATATATTCCCATTTTCTAAGAAACATTTTGTGAGAATGGAGACAATAAGTCTAAAATGTTGCCAAATAACCTATATCTCAGGATTAGTAAAATGTATAATGGCTACTGTGGATGTTTCTCCCCTAAAAGGAAGACAAAAATGGGAGGTAAATTAGAAAATAACCTGTAAGGTATCAAGGTCTAGTAGACAAAGGACCAGTTTACTTAGTAGTAATATTGAGGTTTTTTTTTTTTTTAATTTTGGGGTTTTGTTTTGTTTTGTTTTTTGGGTTATTTTTGTCTTTCCATGGATCTATGCTATGGAATTTAATTTTTCAATGATTCCACTTTTTCATGACAGAATTAAAATGTGTATACTAAGATAGTCTAACAAACACAATCAAGGTTCATTAGTCAAGCCAATCTTTCAAATGCAGACAGGCTCATTTCACTTTGGTCTTAACTTATCACTTACTGTGTCTAACATCTCTTTTCCAATAGAGAAGACAGCATTTGTAATCCTCTTCTGTGTTCTCCTGGTAGAATGAGTAGGTTATTTTTATCTACTACATCAGAGTATAAAAATATGCCTTAAAGGTGTCTCTAGTCTATGGCCTAACACCTATTATTAGTAGTAAGACATTTTAAATAGATTATCCTCATTATTTTTTAATAATGGAAATAAAACCCTAAAAGGATTCTTAAAGATTTTTTTATTTTTTTTTGAGGGCAGTGTCACTTGCCCTCATATTTGGGATCCAAACCGGGGCCGCTGGCGTCCCAAGCCATCTCTTAACCACCGCACCACTCAGCTGGCCCTAAAATACTTTTCTAAAGAGCCACTGGCAACCAAAAAAGCAACAAATTACTGAAGACATAAAATCAGATAGTTATTTCTTATTAACTAAATGAATAATAGCAGTATGTTTGATTGTATAAATCTTAATACTTGGAAATTCATATGTACAGACTATTTTAATATATTCCTTATAAAGCATCTATTTGTCCCTTTTCTTATGAATTTCATGAAACATTATTCCCATACCTAATCTGAATCACAGAATGAATGAGTTTGGGAATGTAAAGTGATTGTTGAAGGAAAATCGTGTACATAACACAGGATTGCACTGCAAAGAGACACTTTTTAACTTTCCCACCTGGTGGCCAAATGACAGGTTTAGTTACCCTCCCTGGCCTCAGTTTCCTCACAATGTTAAGATTTGGAACTGATGTCGGATTAACACTTAGCATGGCACCTTGCTCATAGGAAGTACTACATCAAAGTCTCTATTATGGAAAGAATATAAAATATGCAGCCTAATGATACTGAATTTGTATCCTGGCTATTTGGTCTTGTCTGAATGGCTTTGGTTTTCTCAACAATACATGGGAAAATTATAACTCCCTAAAAGGTCTGTGGTGAGAGTTATGTAAAGTGGCACATAGGCAAAGTTTCTAGCCCTGATCTTCGTGCACACACCCACTAAACATTATTGTTTCTTCCTGCTCCACCTTTTTTCCTTTCCTTCCCCCAAACTCTGTCTTCAATCATAAGATAACTGAGTACCAACGAAGCCCTTTGATTTACCCACAATTAAGAAGTTGGTTACAAGTGATTGGCATGTGAATTTTGGGTTTATCTCTCTTGCCAAGACGTAAGTTGTAATAATGCATTTGATGCTAATTATACATTATCTTGAGTATGCTTCTATTGTTCACTTATTGCTGTATTTCCAATGGATTCTTTCTGAGTTTCCATTTATTCCAACTCAAAATACTTTACTAGTTTATATGGAGTCTTTGGAACCAAATATATTCCATTTTCTTCTGTGATGATAGAATAAATAAGAGGAGGGCTGGCCAAAGATAGAGGGATTTTTTTTTATTTTATATTTTTCTAAGGTAGCTTATCTCACTTTTATCTTCCAACTTTTAAGATGTGGAATACCAGCAATCATGCTCTAAGTAAAAATTTTCTTCGAGCTCTTATTTTAAATAATATTAAAATAAAAAGTGACATTGTGTCTTTAAATGTCTGTGTCTTAACATTTTTGCCAGCAATTTTTAATGTCATTCTAATATGTCTTAGGGCCAGTTTATTTCTAGTCCCTAGAGGAGTATATCTTCAGGCACATCTAAGTTTATAATAAAAACCAATGAGAAAATCAATTTTAATACTTAGAAATTTGATTTATATGCAACTGTTCAGAAACATACCTATTCAGCAAAATGAGATACGCCTCACTGTTTGAGTATGTAAGAACTTATCATATAAAAATACATATTTTTATATCCTATCATCTATTTTTCAAAAGATTCTGAGAAATTAAGTGAAGTTCTTATTTGAAATTTAGAGATAAGGAGTTGGATAAATGCTTATAAATACTAGGTAAAATAAAGAACTGAATTAGTTTATTAGATACTCTGATTCAGAAAACCCCCATTAAGTCTAAGTTGTACAATTAATGAAAATTAGCTTAGTTTTTATTTTCTGGATATCCAGTATATTCCTTGTTAAAACATGGAGTTATGCAGTGATGATGAAGTCATGAGCTATCAGGGCTTATCAAGCTCACATTGTTTTCTGGAAACTCCTTTGCAGAAAGAAGGTCTCAGCCCTCTTCTTATAATGCCTTGCCTTCTTTATGTGACCTTGATGGGCTAACAAAATGTCTTGCCACAAAGATGGGTGCATGAGACAAAAAGCAAATAAAGATAACACAAGCATAAGGGAGGTTCCCTCTGTGTAACTTGGGTTAAGATATCACTGAATAGTGACTTTTAACATTAGAGTATAAGAGTCATGTAAAAGCACCATTCCACTCTGTGAGTCTATGAATTTGAGTCTGTGTGTGGAATGGTGGTTGCAGCTATAGTCAGTGATAATATGCTGCGCACTTAAAATTGTTGTGAAAGGGGAGATCTCAAGTTTAATGTTCCTTCTATGATAAAATATTTTTTCAAGTCGTGTGAATCAAGAGAATATGACAAAGATCATCTGGGACACCAGATCCCTAATTCTAAACGTGGGAAGATTTGATCAAGACCACCCGACCCAGACATGCCTCCTATAGGACATCAGGTTTGTTTTTAAAAAAAAACACCTCTATGTAGTTTTACAAACAATTGAGACACCTTTTGATGTTGAATTTCTTTATTTCAGGAGAAATGTTGAAGTTCATTTTCTAGTTTTAGAAGCCTGTCTCAATTCTTGTTATGTATGTTATTTTGAGATTTCTCTACTTAAATTAGTTTCAATTGCTTATTGCAATTGAACATTTTGACATCTTTAATTAAGTCAGAAGATCAGCATTCCAGGCCTTAAGTGTCCAGTAATCTTCATAACAAACTGGAAAAATATTATAGCTCATTGCTATCTGGAATGCAGATGGTGGTACATGTGTGGTCATGCTTAGCTTTTTGTCCACAGGTCTACTGACATCTACCTCAGGTTCCCTGGTTTACCAATTCAAATGAAATGTAAAGTCCATACTTTACATCGGTCCATCTTGGTCAAGTGTTTATTACAGATATAGTCAAATAGGACCAAAGATTATAAAAATTGCTCTCAATGTGCATAATTTTATGAGGGGGCTATCAATGGGAAACAGTATCAAAGATAAATATTTTTACTATAGGCCCAGAGTGGCTGTATTGTTGGCAAGAGAAATCCGCATGCTTTCTATCTACCTTGAATATCCTTAAAACAAACTTCTGGAGCATAAAGACAATTGAATTTGTGGTATTTGTCTCCCTGCCATGCTTTTCAAATAGATCATAACAGGATAGACTTCTTTCCCTACTTAGGTTCAGCCCAAAATATTATATCCTTCTTTAATCGACTTATGCAAGGCTGCCTGGCTTCCATCACTTCCAGTCACTCTCGATTTCATTTTACCATTGTATTTACTTCCCAGAATCCAGCACTATTCAAACTGAGTCTGTTCATTTGTTGTAAAACATGTTCATTGCCTTTCCCTCTCACTAGTTTTTAAGTTTTTGTGAACAGAAAGCTTTTCTTTCTTGCTCATCACTGAAATCACAGCACTGAAAACAAGTATGAAAAGATTTCAAAAAAAAAAAAAAGCAAAAGATTTCAAAACATGTTCTGAACTGTGTCCAAACTGAATATGCCCAGATATTTCAAAGTGTTTCCCACAGACACTATTACTGGAAGTCATAAAGTAGAAATGTGCATGAAGTGAATAATAAACTCATAATTCAAGTCACAATTCAATTTATTCAGTTACAGATGTTGACTAGCCCTGGAGTTGAAACAAAACTGTTCCATTATTTTTACTCAGCAGTCCCCATGCTTGTTTTTAACAGGACCCTATTTGGTGACATATCCCTGCAGAATTAGTGTTCACAGAACATACTTTGTTCATTGCTGATGCAAGGAAAGTTTGGTTTGCCCCTTTCTGGAAACCTGGAAGAAATTAATTAACAGAGATGAAAGACAGGTGAGCTGTTTTATTCACCTAAGATGTCATGTGATAAAGTTTTTAATGGAATTTAATCCTCCCCATGATTTTTCTGAAACAATATATTCTGGGCTGCATATTTGGTCTTGAATGGAATTTAGTAGGATTATAGGTGTCACAAAACCCAGTCAACTTGAAATTCATTAACCCCAAATCTCTATTAAATATCAGGTCACCGAATTTGTTATGCATATTCATGATAGCTCGACATGCTATCACTTATGAATTCTCAAAATTGCACAGATTAGCATTAATTTATTTTGATATATTATATTTATTTGAATGGAGGTAATAAATGTCTGAAAAGTCTAAACCAGAATGTTTGAATACTTAGATGCATTTATTTTGTAACAGTTATACTGCTATAGTCAAAGAATGTAGTATTCAGAAGAAAAATTGGAGAAGTTTTTGACATAGCATATTGGGAAGGGGCAAGGGAGTATGCTCATGTAAGAGCCAGAAAAAATGAAAAATTAGTTTGTATAGCTTGTTATAGCATATACAAAGTTGAAAAATTAAGTTCATGAACTCATCCTAGAAAAAGTGCTACATACCTCATTGCTAAATATCACTATGGTCACCTTTGAAGGACTCGCCTTGGGAAGCTATGCACAGATGCCAGTCCCTAGTCCACCCTTCAAAGCAATTTTGGAATTCTTTTTCTGGAATGGCCATCAGAGCTGTCATCCTATTACCTTTGGTGTCCTGAATGTCATCAAAATGTTTTCCTTTCGATGTTTCCTTTATCTTTGGGTAAAGAAAGAAGTCATTGGGGGCGAGATCAGGCGAGTAGGGAGGGTGTTCCAACACAGTTATTTGTTTACTGGCAAAAAACTCCCTCACAGACAGTGCCGTGTGAGCTGGTGCAATGTCATGATTCAAGAGCCATGAATTGTTGGCTGAAAGTTCAGGTCATCTTTTTCACACAGCCTTTTTAGCACTTCCAAATAGTAAAGTTGGTTAACTGTTTGTCCAGTTGGTACAAATTCATCATGAATAATCCCTCTGATATCAAAAAAAGGTTAGCAACATTGTTGCAACAAGTTCAGAACCTTAATTGTCAGACCTCATATATGGCAAAGAAGTATGTTATATGTATTATTTTATTTATTATATCAATAATTTCATATCATAGGCATAATTATTATCTCCAGTTTATAAATAAAGAATCTGAGTCTCAGAGAACTTAAATTACCACTACATCTCATTTTGCTATAATATGTTATGGACAAGACACAAGCATGTTTTTTTTTTCCTATTCTAAAACCTGGACCCCTAGACACTTGTGTTCCATGGCTGTCTGTCATTTTAAGAATAGTTTTCCACTAATCAAAACAAGTATAACTTCTAATTAAAGGAACCAAAACCTATCTTTCTATACTTGAGTTTAGTGGACAGACATGAGAGAAATCTGCTTGTAAAGAGTCAATAAGCAACTGAATAAATAAGAGCACAAAAGCTCATGAATAAAGGCAAACCTTGAAAATATATGATGGGAGAAAAAGAGAGGAAAAAAAAGACAACATGAAAGAATAAAAGAAGAATGTGTCACCCCATAATACCCTGCTTTGGCATAAGGATTATTTTGAGCTAAAAGCACTTAAAAAAAAAAAAAAAAAAGCATGTGCAAATATGGCATTCTGATTTCCCCCTTTTCTCCCTGAAAACAGAAGATAAAACTCTCATGTGAAAGATGTCTTCCCTATATCAGGAGGAAGAAACACTCTAATACTAGAGATGGAGAGTTGAGGCCAAGAGAATTCTGTAAAATAATTCTTATCCTTCAGCCTTCTCATATATTTTATTTACCACAGTTGCCTCTCTTTGTGCTACCCTAGTATAAGAGTATTTAGTTTTTGCTATTATTTGGATCTTGCTTTCCTTATAAAGGTTCCATGTAATCTAAAACATATTAAACAAACATGTATGCTTTTCTCCTGTCATCCCCATTCAATTCTCAAGTCCATCCAAAGATTCTAAAATCCTAAAAGGAAAAGGAAAAGTTTTGTCTCCCCTCCACTATATATTTCTGATTCAACCAAAATCAAAACTTGATACTGTCCCCAAACCTTCACTGAGATGAGCATAACATGTTTGCGCAGTTACCTCAAAAAATATATTAACCGGAAAATGAAATATCTCACTTGAAATATTTTTTCCTGAAAGTGCCAATTACCAAATACAGAACTGAATAAATTAAAAGACATAGAATGCTAATCGAAATAGAAAAAAGGTATCCCTGCACTTTTAGTTCAGGCCCCTAATTTTTCAGCTACATGTCCAGCACCTCACTAACGGAATGAAGAAATGCTCTTTAAGAAGTCCTAAAATTAGTCTTGGTTGAATTTAATTCATAAATTCCCCCACATATCCCACAATGAGCTTTTGAGGATAGATTTTTATGTTTAACCTCTGCTGATTCTGTTTTTAAAAGCAAACATTTCTGGGCCAGCCGAGTGGCTCAGTTGGTTACGAGCTCACTCAAGAGTGTGAGCTGAGCTCTGAGCAACAGCAGTTCAATGCCCAGCCCGAGCTTAGCTGCTGCTAAGCTGCCAACAGGTGGCAGGATGGTTTAGCTAAAAAAAAAAAAAAAGAAAAGAAAAGACAAGAAAAAGTATGAAAGCAAACATTTCTGAAGACAATAAACTAAAAACAAAAGAGCTTAATATGATTAAAAAGAAATTAACTTAGATCATCAGAATATTAACGAGTAAGACTAAACAGAAAATCCTCCTACGGAAATAGAAAATAAGATTTTTATTATTTTGTCTTTTGTCTGCCAATTGATGGAAGAAATACTATATCCTTCTTTAGTCTCAAGGATCAGGGACTGAGAATAGCAGAAATGTCATTTTAACCGCCTTCTGTAGGATGCAGGAATGGGAAAGCTTGTTCTGCATATTAAGTGATTAATGAACCTTGGATTTGTTTTGACTGATTTGCTGTTGAGCTTTTGGCTGGGATAGTTTGTCAGCACTAAAGTTGCCCACAGTGTTTTATGTAGGAATTAAATCATCCCAGGAGTTTGCAGAAAGCTTGAATAACATTTTAGACACTATTGAAAATTAAAAGTACCCAAATAATATATATGCTGATAGAGTCGGAATCATTCAGAAAAAAAAAAAATTGTGTGTACTGACTGCATTAAACTAATCGTAATCCATTTTAGTTGAGTGAAGGCACAGCAATAAAGGTTATTCATGACACACATCATGAACCATTTAGAAAGGTGTCTCAGAACAGAAGAAAAGTTATGAATTCTTTATAGAAAAATATCACCAGCTGCAAATATGTCTGCTATGGACAACAAAAGGGCCTGCCAATCTCACACTCCGGTGTCTCTGAAACACAGAGTTATGAATGGACCTGTAATTCAGGTGTTGCTTTGAGGTCAAAAGGGGTATAAATTGTCTATGTCTTGCATCTAATAAATAATAAACAATAAAAAGCAAAATTATTCCTTACTACCACTTTTTAAAGAAAACCCCTGTAAACACTAATAGGTTTGATTTCAAGCTATTTTCTACATCATATATAATCAAAAATGGGCCGAGAACATACTCACATATTTTTAAATATATGCACAACAGTGTTTTCCATTTTCTTATAAACATTTTTATAAAATATTCTTTAAAACCCAATTTTCAGCAGGTTCACCTGCTGAGGCACTAATTAACAGATTCTTAGCAGCAGGCTTTTGGTAGTGAGGAATTCTTTAATTCTCCACGGCTGTCAACCCAAAGGGTGCCCAGAGACACTCATTGAGCCTTTGGGGGTGCAGCCTGCCTTGGGACAGGCAAAAGCAAAAAGGCAGTGACTTTGTAAAAACCACCAATTGCACGTCACAACCACACTCAAGTACAGCAAACCTGCAGTGCCAGGATTACGCTAGGCATCAGGTGGCCTACTGTTCCCACAAGACGCACAGGAATTTTTGTACAGCAGACAAACTAAAGAGAGCTTGGTGGACTTTAGCCTAGACCAGCACGGGTATTTTTGGTTTGTTTGGTTTTATTCTGTTTTGTTTTCCCTTTATTGGCTGCTTATCTTGGTTGTTTTTGGTTTTTATTTCTATTTCATTCTAATCATATTGTAGTTTTTAATATAGGCATATATATATAGGTGTATATAGGTGAATATATGTCCATATATATGGGTGTGTAGACAAATATATATATATATTTTTTTTTTTTTTTCCTTTTTTCTTTTTCTTTTTCTTTCTTTTCTTTTTCTTTTTTCCCCACCCTCACTTTCTCTCTTATTTTATTCATTCTTCTCACGGCTATACTTTTCCTCTTTTCCTTTTTTCTGCAAATTTTATTTTTTAAATTTTTCTGACTTTTTTTATTATTATTTTAGTTTATTTTTATTTTTTATTTTTTAGGTATAGCTAATCGGTTTCTCATGTTTATTCTATTTTTTATTTTAGGATATTGTATTTTATTTTTTTTCCTCTTCTGTTATTATTGAGTATGTGGTTTTTGTTTTGTTTCTGTTTGTTTTCTTCATTAGTATGATTGATATTTCTGTACAAGTTGACTGTAGTTTGATGGTTGGTTGTTTTTACTTGTGCGAGCATTTGGTTTCCTTTGGTGGCTGCGGAGGTTGTTCTTGTTGATCTGTTATGCTCTAAAATCACTCTGCAGCAGTGGGTCCAAACAAACAGACACAAGAATCATCATACCCGGAGGCCAACTTTAGATAAAACTAGAGCATTTCTGGGTTTGACATACAAGAGTCACACCCAAAAAGAAGTTACTACAGGTACTAAGACCCATAGGGTCCAAGTTTCATCAGAGGGGTCAATCCTCTCACAGCAGCTCATAAACTGCAGAAGCTGCTGATCCTCACAGCTAATCAATCTGGGAGTCAATCCCACCTACTGACAAACCAAAAGTAATCAAAACTAAAACTTCAACAAGTGAGGACGCACAACACAAGGAACACCTCAGATACAAGCACAGGAGAATAGGGAGACTGAGTAATTCAAATATAAAGGACACACACCATATAAGTTTACCCAGAAAAGACTGAGAAATCTGGGGGATCTATCTGTTATATTGAAGCAAACACAAAGAGTAAGCCAGAATGGGGAGACAAAGAAACATAACACAAATAAAAGAACAGAAGAAACTTCCTGAATCAGTGGAAATAGAGGAAATAGAGGTAACCAACCTATCGGAGACAGAGTTCAGAACACTGATTATTAGAATGTTCAAGGAAATTAATGAAAATATAAAGAAGGATAGAGAAATCATGAAAAGCAACCAGCTAGAACTTAAGAACACAATTACTGAATTAAATAACAAACTTGATGGAATCACTAGCAGACTGGATGAAGCAGAAAATCGAATCAGTGACTTAGAAGACAAAATAGCAGAGATCACCCATGCGGTACAACAAAAAGAAAAAGAATGAAAAACATGGAAAATAGTTTAAGAGAGCTGGGGGACAACATCAGACGCAATAACCTAAGGGTCATTGGAGTACCAGAAGGAGAAGAGAGGGAGCAAGGGATTGAGAATATATTTGAAGTAATAATGTCTGAAAACTTCCCTAACCTGGCAAAGGACATTGAAATACAAGCCCAGGAAGTGCAGAGAGTTCCAAACAGGATGATTCCAAACAGGCCCACTCCAAGACACATTATAGTGAAAATGGCAAGGGTTAAGGACAAAGACAGAATCCTTAAAGCAGCAAGGGAAAGGCAGCAAGTTACTTACAAGGGTACCCCCATAAGATTATCAGCTGACTTTTCTACAGAAACTTTGCAGGCCAGAAGAGAGTGGCAGGAGGTTTTCAAAGTGATGAAAAATAAAGGCCTTCAACCAAGATTGCTGTATCCAGCAAGGTTATCATTTAAAATCGAAGGCAAGATAAGGAGCTTTGCAGAAAAAAATAAGTTAAGGGAATTCATTACCACCAAGCCAGCTTTGCAGGAAATGCTAAAAGGGCTTCTTTAAGTAGAAGAGAAAAACAACCTATGAAAGACTACGAACACAAATAAGAAAATGGCAATAAATACACACCTATCAATAATCACATTAAATGTAAATGGATTAAATGCTCCAATAAAAAGACAAAGGGTGGCTGAATGGATAAGAAAGCAAGACCCCAGTATATGCTGTATACAAGAGACTCACCTCAGATCCAAAGACTCATACAGGCTGAAAGTAAAGGGATGGAGTAAAATATTTCATGCAAGTGGTACTGAGAAAAAAGCTGGAGTAGCGATACTTATATCAGATAAAATGGACTTTCAATTGAAGAATATAACAAAGGACAAAGAAGGACACTTCATAGTAATGAAGGGATCGATCCAACAAGAGGACATAACTCTAGTAAACATCTATGCATCTAACATAGGAGCCCCTAAATATATAAAACAGATATTGTCAGACATAAAGACAGAGATCAACAGTAACACTATCATAGTAGGGGACTTCAACACCCCGCTGTCACTAATGGACAGATCCTCCAGACAGAAAATCAGTGTGGAAACAGCGACCTTAAATGACACATTAGATCAGCTGGATTTAACAGACATTTTCAGAGCATTTCATCCCAAAGCTACAGAATATACGTTCTTTTCAAGTGCACATGGAACATTTTCTAAGATAGACCACATGTTAGGCCACAAAACAAGTCTCAATAAATTTAAGAAGATTGAAATCATTTCAACTGTATTCTCTGACCACAATGCTATGAAACTAGAAATCAATTATAAGAAGAAATCCGGGAAGCTGACAAATAAATGGAGGCTAAACAATATGCTATTAAATAGTGAGTGGGTCACAAATGAGATCAAGGAGGAAATCAAAAGATACCTCGAGACAAACGAAAATGAAAACACCACGACCCAAAATCTCTGGGATGCTGCGAAAGCAGTCCTAAGAGGGAAGTTTATAGCAGTGCAGGCCTACCTAAAGAAGGAAGAAAAATCTCAAATCAACATGTTATCCTTACACCTAAGGGAACTGGAAAAAGAACAGCAAAAGAGGCCCAAGGGGAGTACAAGAAAGGAGATAATAAAGACCAGAGCAGAAATAAACAATATAGAGAACAGAAAAACAATTCAAAAGATCAATGAAACCAAGAGCTGGTTTCTTGAGAAGATAAACAAAATTGACAAACCTCTAGCCAGGCTCATCAAAAAAAAAAAAAAGAGAGAGGACTCAAATTAGCAAAATCAGGAATGAAAGAGGGGAAATGACTACAGACATCACAGAAATACAAAAAATTCTAAGAAATTACTATGAGCAACTATATGCCAACAAATTTGACAATCTGGATGAAATGGATAATTTTCTAGAAGCATACAACCTTCCAAAGCTAACACAAGAAGAAACAGAAAATCTAAATACCCTGATTACTACCAAGGAAATTGAATCAGTAATTGACAAGCTCCCAAAAAACAAAAGCCCTGGACCAGACGGCTTCACAAGTGAATTTTATCAAACATTCAAAAAAGAACTATCACCTATTCTTCTCAAACTATTCCAAAAAATCCAGAAGGAGGGAAGGCTCCCAAACTCTTTTTATGAAGCCACTATCACCCTGATTCCAAAACCAGATAAAGACATCACAAAAAAGGAAAACTACAGGCCAATCTCCCTGATGAATATAGATGCAAAAATTCTCAATAAAATATTAGCAAACAGAATTCAGCAATATATTAAGAAGATCATACATCATGATCAAGTGGGATTCATCCCTAGTGCGCAAGGCTGGTTCAACATCCGTAAATCAATTAATGTGATACACCACATCAACAAAATAAAGGATAAAGATCACATGGTCATTTCAATAGATGCAGAAAAAGCATTTGACAAAATCCAACAGCCATTTATGCTAAAAACCCTTAGCAAAGTGGGAATACAGGGATCATATCTCAACATAATAAAAGCCATATATGATAAACCTACAGCTAACATCATACTCAATGGGGAAAAGCTAAAACCATTCCCCTTAAGATCAGGAACAAGACAAGGCTGTCCACTTTCTCCTCTTTTATTCAACATAGTGCTGGAAGTTCTAGCCACAGCAATCAGACAACAAAAAGAAATAAAAGGCATCCAAATTGGCAAGGAAGAAGTAAAATTGTCATTATATGCAGATGACATGATACTGTATATAGAGAACCCCAAAGACTCCATCAAAAAACTATTGGAACTGATAGACGAATTCAGTAAAGTAGCAGGATATAAAATCAATGTTCAGAAATCGGTGGCATTTGCATATACCAATAATAAACTAATGGAAAGAGAAATTAAGAAAACTGTCCCATTTACAATTGCGTCAAGAACTATAAAATACCTAGGAATAAATTTAACCAAAGAAGTGAAAGATCTGTACTCAGAAAATTATAAGACACTGAAGAAAGAAATCATAGAAGATACAAATAAATGGAAACACCTACCATGCTCATGGATAGGAAGAATTAATATAGTTAAAATGTCCATACTGCCTAAAGCAATATATAGATTCAATGCAATTCCTATCAAACTACCAAGGGCATTTTTCACAGAAATAGAAAATATAATCCTAAAGTTTATATGGAATCATAAAAGACCCAGAATAGCCTCGGCAATTCTGAGGAATAAAAACAAAGTCGGGGGGATCACGCTACCAGACATCAAAACCTACTACAAGGCCACAGTAATCAAGACAGTTTGGTATTGGCATAAAAACAGGCACATCGATCAGTGGAACAGAACAGAGAGCCCAGAAATAAATCCAAGCATTTACGGACAGTTAATCTATGACAAGGGAAGCAAGAATTTACACTGGAGTAAAGATAGTCTATTCAATAAATGGTGCTGGGAAAATTGGACTGACACATGCAAAAAAATGAAACTGGATCATCTCCTTACGCCTTATACAAGAACAAATTCAAAATGGATTAAAGACTTAAATGTAAGACCTGAAACCGTAAAAATCCTAAATGAAAATATAGGGAGTACATTTGCAGACATTACCCGGAGCAATATTTTTACTGATACATCCCTATTGGCAAGGGAAGTAAAAGAAAAAAATGAACATATGGGATTATATCAGACTTAAAAGTTTTTTCACAACAAAGGAAACCATTAATAAAACAAAAAGGAAGCCTACTGAATGGGAGAATATATTTGCCAACGATATATCTGATAAGGGGTTAATATCCAAAATTTATAAAACACTCATGAAACTCAACACCAAAAAAACAAACAACCCAATTAAAAAATGAGCAGAAGATATGAAGAGACATTTCTCTAAAGAGGACATGCAGATGGCCAACAGGCATATGAAAAAAAGTTCAACCTCACTGGTCATTAGGGAAATGCAAATAAAAACCACCATGAGATACCACCTCACTCCAGTCAGAATGGCTATCATCAACAAATCAACAAACAACAAGTGCTGGCGGGGCTGTGGGGAAAAGGGGACCCTGCTGCACTGTTGGTGGGACTGCAGATTGGTGCAGCCACTATGGAAGTCAGTATGGAGGTATCTCAAAGAACTGGAAATAAAGCTACCGTTTGACCCAGCAATTCCACTCTTAGGTATTTATCCTGAAAAAACCAAGACACTTATTCAAAAAAAGTTATGCACCCCGATGTTCATAGCAGCACAATTTACAATAGCTAAGACTTGGAAACAACCAAAATGCCCGTCAGTAGATGACTGGATTAAGAAACTGTGGTATATTTATACAATGGAGTATTACTCCGCTATAAAGAAGAATGAAATTGTGCCATTTGCAATGATATGGATGGACCTAGAGACTATAATGTTAAGTGAAATAAGTCAGTCAGAGAAGGACAAATACCATATGATCTCACTTATATGTGGAATATGAAAAACTGTATGAATGAGCAAAGTAAACAGAAACTGTCTCATAGATATAGAGGAAAAATCAGGGTTGCTAATTTGGAGAGGAATGGGGATGAGGGAGAAAGGGAAGGGATTAGACAGCAAAAATAGGCAACTACAATATTGCTACTGGGATAGGAAAAACAGTTTGGGGAATATAATTAATAATGTTGTAAATATTCTGTGGAATGTCAGATGATCATAGGTCTTGTTAGGGAGACCATTTCATGGATGGAGTAGAGGTTTGATCACTGCACTGTATTACTAAAGTGGAGGTGGTATACCTACTGTAATTGAATATATATAGATAGTCACGGGATGTGGATTATACTGTGGAAGAGAGTCAGAGGAAGAGTAATAGATATATATGATATGGGGGGGTGTGGGGGGGTGTATTGGGGGTGGGGGGTTGTCACTTTGAGGGGTAAAATGTATAACTATTGCACTGTGTTGTACACCTGAAACTAATTAAAAATAAAATAAAATTAAATTAAAAAAATAAATAAATAAATAAATAAATAAATAAATAAATAAATAAAACCCAATTTTCATGGTTTCCTTCAATGTCATTTTTTCTATAACAGATTATATTCCCTATTCCCCTAACAACTAAGCTTTTAAATGTTGCCAAGTTTCTTTATTATACATAATAATATCTACGTTTTTGTAATTAAAGTGACAGTATGAATTTTCATCAAGGAATAGAAACAAGCTTTGATGTGAGACTGACTTTGTTCTTACTATAGCTTTACTATTTCTATATGCAATTGTACAAATTCTTCACATTTCTACAACTTAGTTTCTTCATATAAAGAACATGGATAATGATCAGGCATTAGGTATAGAAGGCTAGACTATGACAGGGCAAAATAAACCCTGATGTTTTATTCATTTCACACAAAATTGGATTCATCTATCTTGTGTTGGACAGCTGGGAGAGCTCTGCTGGGTGGCTCCTCTCTAAGGGATGCTTTCAGGAATCTTGTCTCCTTCCTTCTTGTGCCTCTGCTGTCTGTCTTGGAGTCCTTTGCTTTCAGCCTCAATGGGTGGAGGAAAGAGGGCACAGAAGACTGCAAGAGATGTTTTACAGACAAGTTAAGAAGTAACATATATTTTGTAGGGTATCTGATGGACACTTGTCTTATTAGGGAGACCACTTCATGGATGGTGTATGTGCCTGCCCACTGCAGTGTACACCTGAAGCTGAATAATAATGTCAACTATAATTTTATATACATATATATATGTGTGTGTATACTATATATAGTCACAGGGTGTGGAGTACAACATAAGGAATAGAGTCAGTGGAACTGTAACAGCTATATACGAAGTCAGAGGGGGAGTAGATGGGGGAAGGGTTATCACTTTGTGAGGGGTGTAAATGTCTAACTATTACATTGTTTTGTACACCTGAAACTAATTTTAAAAAAAGAAAAGAAGAAACATATATCATCCCTTGGCTACCTTCCACTGGCCAAAACACAGTCACATTGTTCCACCTAATTGCACAGGAGGTTTACAAATCAGAATTGTTTCTCTCACAGATATCTTACAGTCATTAGGAGGGATCAATGAAATAATATATGGCATGCTGCCAAATAAATGGCATTACTAAATTGAAGAGCACAGCTGATCTTTTTTATGTCGAGAGTAGGAAGTTAATCGGTTATTGAAGGGCATAACCTAAACTAAACTAGGGAAGTCCTGGACTTGGGTGTTTGGTGGTTACTGAACCTAAAGTTCGATATATAAATAAGAATGATACTTGTATTGGAATCTGTGTACGCTTGTATTGGAAGTAGGTGAGAGAATTGGACAGCCTTATTTTAACATATTTTATTACTGAATCTTTAACAATATTTTTTGTCAATGGTAAAGGCACCAGATTTAAACAATTTTTCATGTTATTTCCTAATTTTGTAAGTGGAATTTTAATATTTATAAACTATTCTATGGAATGGGATATTTCTAACTTTTTAAACTAAATAGTTTTAGGATAAACACGTTTTTTTCCTTCACTACAATTATATTTTTTTCTCTTATCAGTATTGCTTTCTTGAAATAGGTTATAAATTGAGAAGTTTCTTGGTTTGTTTATATATAATAGCTATTCATGCATTCATTTTTTTCTAGCTTATGTTGTTTTCTTAAATATTCAGGTGTTGAAGAAATGAGATATTGAACATAGTAAAAGTTTAGCTTTTGGTCTATGGAATCAACAAAACAGTTAAACATTGTATAATTATTGAGTAATGACTATATGTGAATTAATGTTCCAGTCAGTGAGTACTCAAAGAAGTATAAGGCAGTCTCCCTACATTGGAGGAGGTTCAAAAGGATAGCTAGAAATATAATTTTAAAATAAAATAAAATTTTCATATCAACCCTTTGGCGACCAGCAGTGTGATCTTGGGTAAGTTATTTATGCTTTCTCACATTCTGCTTTCTCATATTTAAATTGGAAATAATTTAATCCTTCTGGGATTAAATGAGCATTTAACATAATGTGTTTAGCAATAGTAGTAGTTGAATGCTATTTATAGAGTTTTCATTATAAATCAGAAACTCACTGAGAGTTTAATAATAATAATTATTATTATAGTCATCAAGAACCTACATGTTGACATGAATCAGGCACAAAATAAAAAATGGCGGCAGGTAGCATATGGCAGCGTACCACGAAAGTATGAGAAAGTACTACCAGAGTGGGAAGAAGAGGCTGCTAAGAGCTGATGTGCCTGTGGGTGGCTTCAGGCTGGTGTAGGGCTTGCAGGGCATTACAAGAACGAAAATGATAACACACGCAGAAGTTCAGAGGTTTGTTGAGACATCAACCTTGGAAAATTTAGAATGGGAACAACACACAGATAACTTCAGATAGGCAAACTGAGAGAGATGAAGTGGATAATGTTGACTTCTGGATATTACATCAGAGTGAGACGGATGGGTATTTAGAGGTGTTTGGTGTCATTCAGTGTCCCCTAATAGATATATTTAGTTGCAGTGTCATGATCAGTGTGCTTGATTTCTGCAGGGGTAAAGATTTTGAAGTAGCAAACATTCAAACAAATTTCTTCCTGACAATGCTGAGTACAGGCATTGAGGGGTTATACGGGATGAGGTAAATGACAATATATCCCACATCTCAGTCACTATATACTAGAGGCCCTTTTAGGGACAATCTAGTTCCAAAGGGAGATGATATGTAACTTAAAGAGTTTGTCCATCTACATAAAACAAGGAAAAACTAATTTAACCGTGGCCAAATCATTTAATATTTTTGTGCCCTCAATATCTTCATGAGTTAAATAAGAAAAGTAAATTTATTAAACTATTAATCTATAGTTTAGCATTTATTTTTTTAAATCTTTACTTTCAGCCTGTTCACTTATATCATATTCTGATTATAATGCCAAACTTACAGAATCATTGTGAAGATGGACTATGAAAGTGTCCAATACGTTACCTGGTACATACCGGACTCTTAATGAAACATAAATGCCTAGAAGACAGATTCAGGTCTTGACAGACTAGTTCTATTTACCTCTCTCTAGGTGAGTCAAACAGCTCACATGGATCCAACCCTAATGCTTGGGGAATTCAGGTTTGTGGAGAGGAGTCATTCAAACTCGAATTTAATCTCACCTTCTTATGCTAATCACCTTACTCCCAAGACCACCTATAATAGCACTGAAAAAAAAAATTGAGAACTATAAAATGTTAGTCCAATGCCAGCTACTCTTAAAATTATAACACTGCCTAGGCCTTTGTAAGTTTGATATTCAAGACTATTTACATCCTTTACAAATAAAACAGTTCTGTACAGATAGAGTAGTGAATAATATTCTTTCATTGTTCTAGGGTTGGGGTCATTAATGATCTAATCATACTAAATCATCTGGATACTTGACAAAACAAGGTGAAAAAGCACTCTAAATCTTGACAGCCATGTAAGAAAAGGACAGAAGGCAAGCTGTCATTTACCTTATTAAATCACTTTCAATATTGTACATCTCTACTTAATAGCATTGCTCTCCAACTGAATGTATTTCCTTCTAAATGGCACAATGAATAATACTTTTTAAATGTTTATTCAAAGCTGTTTCCCTATGTCCTCATCTTTGTCAGATTTTTTTTTTCTTTTTTAAAACTAGGCTAGGGTTATCTGACTGCATTTGACAGACTGTAGTCAGGTGAAGAATTTCAAATGAATTCTCAGATAGGCGGTCAGCGCTTGAAGTGCCTTGCATGGAACGCTGGTGACATGAACCTGCAGGGTGTGAATGAAAGCAATCTTGTACCACTGAGCCAGCAGATGCCACCTAATCAATTATGATGACTTTTAGTACGACCTTTGTGTAAAGAAGTTTACGCCTGTGTCATCATCATCTTTTAGTCCACGGTGTGCTAGAAGCACATGGGATGTATAATTTACCCAAAGACCCTGGAGAAAAATTGTGTGAAAATAGGAGGATTCTGAGAATTGAATGCAATACAGACAAACTTCAGTTCCAAAACTTAAACCTTTGAGTAGGAATTTTTATAAATATTGGTATGACATTTTGACTAAGGCATGGTTGTAGTTCTGGTATATGGTAGTGATTCACTGGGGAATTATAAGAAGAAGAATGTTGGAGAAGAAGTCAGCTATTAAAGTCACCAATAAATATGTATAATGTGAAATAATATGTATAACATAAATACAGTATGATGAATAATATGAAATACATATTTATATCTTTGAAATATAAGTATAACATAAAACATAATATTCAATTTAAAATTAATAACATCTGTATTTGTTGTCTATTAACACAGTAATGCTATATAACAAACCACCACCAAACCTCAGTGTTATACAATAATATCTCTGTTTGCTCTGCATCAATTAGCCAGGTGGGGAAATCTGTTTATATCCACTGGGCTTGGCTGATCTGGGCTGGCTACTTTCATACTACAGTCAGCCAGGGAATTGGAGGCTAATTAATCTACAGTCGCCTGGGCTGGTTTGGCTTTTCTTTGATGCATATGGTATCTTTTCCTCCAACAGGTAGCTAGGTTTTGTCCACAAGGCATTTCTGAGAGAGAGAAAGAATAGCACAAGTTCTGCTATCACCTAGGAACTGGAACACTGTTGCTTCCACTGAATTTTAAAGTATATCCCAAGATCTATCCAGATTCAAAAGGTGAGAAAATACAGCCTATGTCTTGGTGGGAGGAGCTTTAAGGTCACTTTGCAATGGGTATAGATATAGGGCAGGGGGTGGGAGAGTAAGCACTATTGCCAAAGTAAAGATCAAAAAGCTATATCCTCTTTACTGAAGGACATATATTAAGAGGAAACCTATATCCAATTCATTTCTTCCATTATTTTCAATAAAAATCTGACCTATAACAATATTCACATATGTTGCTATGTTGGACAGAATATGGACAGTTACAATTAAGGAATTTGTAATCCAATAGGGAATCATGATTCGTATAATACCTATAATACCAAGAAGAAGAAAATACACACCATTAGAACGATACAACTACCCACTGAGGGAGCCAAAAACGTTTTAGTTACAGAGGGTACACTTGTTGAGAATAGAGTCAAACATTCCAGATCCATGCAAGGTAAAACATGATTTAGCAAAGGAAAAAAAGAAAAAGGAAAATGGAAATATTGAGCATCTTCACAGCAACAGTAACTAAAATATGCTCCTCTTCTCACCTCCCACTTTCTGAAAAGAACTCTGGATAAATAACATTTGTAAAGAAAAAAAAAGTAGCTGTAGTTAATAAATATTGCTAAGGATATCAGTTACAAGCCCAAAGTAGATTTTTTTTCTA
This sequence comes from Aselliscus stoliczkanus, assembly GCA_033961575.1. Taxonomy (NCBI): domain Eukaryota; kingdom Metazoa; phylum Chordata; class Mammalia; order Chiroptera; family Hipposideridae; genus Aselliscus; species Aselliscus stoliczkanus. Next base: position 125,036,882 of record CM066734.1, read on the forward strand.
TTAAATATGAGTCTTAAAAACCTAGGAGGGAGGCTAGCACAGGAAAAGAATTATGTTGACATGACTTGAAAGCCCTCAGAAAATCTCACATACTTTCTCTCTAATGACTGCGGTGATCAAATCCATCAGTCATTTCAGGGAATGTCCAACAACATACAGGTGATTTAGGAAACCTCAGGGCTCTTGTTAAAGTAATGTTTTAGGGAGTTTAAAGGAGAGATTTCTCATCCAGGAGTACACAGGACTACCATAGTTGGATGAATTCTCAAACACTGCAAAGCAGTAGGTAGGGAGAGACTTATTACTCACTGGTGTTAGCTGGGTTTTATGTTCCTCCTGAATAACTGTTCAATTTCCTTGTTCAAATTCTGGATATATTTGGAACTGCCGGTTTGTAAGTAAGCCTTATATGAATGGGTCAATATCTGGGGTCTCTGTTATATTCTATTGATCTTCCTACCTATACTATAAAAAAAATACCAAACCAACTTAGTTATTGTAGCTTCATAGGAAGCCCTGATATTAGACACTGTGAACATTCCCACTCAATTTTTATTTTTCAAACCGTTTTGTCTATTCTAGCTCCTTTGCTATTTCATACATATTTTAGAATCATCCACAAAAAGTGTTGCTGGGATTTTTATTGGGATTGCATTGAATTTATGAAACCAATGTTGGAGACTGACTTCTAAATAATGAGTCTTCTAATCTAAGGACACTGTATATTGCTTCATCTATTTAGGTTCATTGACTTATATCAAAGTGGCTTGTAATTTTCAATATACAGATGAAAATGCTGGATATATTTGAGTAGATTTATAGTTAAATATTTCATTCCTTAGTTCTATTGAAGATGCCCTTTTTAATTTCAATTTTTCATTTTTAGTATATAAAAATAAGATTTATTTTTATCTTAAAAAAAGATTTATTTTTATCTTAATTTTATTTTTCCAGTTTAATTAAAGTATGATTGACAAATATAAATTGTATATATTTAAAGTGTGCAACATGATGTTTTGATAAATGTATAGACTGAAATTATCACCACAATCACACTAATTAACATTCCTTTCACCTCATTTAGTTACGTGTGTACGCGTGTGTGGTGAGAACAAGTGAGATCTAACCTCTCAACAAATTTCATGTAGACATTATTATGAAATATAATTACTATGCTGTAATTATCTGCCTTATAACTAAAAGATTGTACCCTTTACCAACATCTCATTTCCTCCACCCCCAGCCTCTGCTCCCCATTGCTATGAGTTTTAATTTCACGTGTAAGAGAAATCATAGAGTATTTGGCTTTTTGCATCTGGATTATTTCACTTAGCCTAACATCATCCAAGCTAATCCATGTTGTCACAAATACCAGTATTTCCTTTTTTAGGCTGAATAATATCCCACTGTGTGCTTGTGGTTTTTTTTTTGTGTGTGTGTGTACATATATGTGTGTGTGTGTGTGTGTATGTATATATATAAAATAATTGTGCATATATTATATATATATATATTACATTTTATTTATCCATTCATTTGTTGATGGACACTGAAGTTGTTTTCATATCTTGACTACTGTGAATGATGCAGCAGTGAATATGGGAGTAAAGGTATCTCTCTAAGACAATTATCCAGTAGGATGACTGGATCATATGGTAGTTTTGTTTTAATATTATGAGGAACCTCCATAATGGTTATACCAACTTATATATACAACCTACAAATAGTGTGTAAAGATTTCCTTTTCTTTACATCCTCACCAACCCTTGTTGTCATCTCACTTTTTAACAGCAGCTGTCCTAACAGATGTGAGGTCGTATCTCATTGGGGCCATGTGTCTTGTGCCTTCACATCTCTGAGAGGTCAAGAAAAGTTTTAAACTTGCTCTTAGTTCAGCTATTTTATTGGAAGTTTGGTAATAAATACTCTTTCAGTTCCCTAAGTCATTTCTTTCTTTTGATTTTTTTCAACATAATTAAAGTTGTCTGTGGCAATCAACTTAAAGAGAAAGGTAAAGTGCTGAATATTCTCAATCTTACCATATATGAAATTATTAGAATTTATTCTATTTGGAAATCCTAGTATAAGAAAAATATTCAGTCACATTTAAATACCTTGAGTATTCTGTGATATTACTCAGAGTACTGTCTGGGCACATAATCAGTAATTTCAATATTAAGTGCCACTATGAGCATTGAGGCTGACACATCTCCAGGGAAAGGAACTTTTATTGGACACATTTTATCTTGATGAATATGGAGCTGTGTTTCAAGGGAGTGGGGGGAGAATTTCTTCAACCTGCCTTTCTTGTAATACAGGCTTGATGTGATCCAGTTGCTCCCGACATCAGATCCTTTATCTTCCGTTCAATATTCACCTCATGTGGCACCTCTTCACAAGAACAGTCAAGCAGCACAGCTGGAATTAATAAACTGAGGGAGGATGCCCATTAGCAGGTACAGATATTTCTGTTGTGTGAGACTTTCAGTGTTTCATTATCTCTGTATCAGCACCAGCAGTCTCACAGCTGAAAAGCCATCAAAATAACACAGCTTGAAATGATAAATGAAAGAAATGTAACAACTGCAGCACTGATCATTTGGATTCTCTGGACTTTTTTTCCTTGCAAAGACATATGTGTTTATTTGTACACTTTCTTTGTTGGCAGTTGCATTCCACCACTCGAACGGACCACAGATGTGATGGTAGGAGTATGTCTCATCATTTTGTCGCATTAAAAAAAGATGTGAGATAGTCTCCGTGAACAGGACTATACAAAATTTCAATTTTCCAAGCAAATATCGAAAGAGAGAGAAGTGCTTGCTTTTGCATCAACATAATATTTAAAAGTTGTAGTAAATTAGTCTTGTTCTGTATTTCTTTGACTTTTAACACAAAAATTTCTAAGCACCTGAATGGCTACCTTTATTAAGTAATTGTATATATTACCACATCAGTGCCTTCATTTTCCACATTAATGAGTTTAATTCCATTGTGTATTGTTATAATTATTCATATGCCTGAACTGTCCAAACCCATGCCTCCCTTTTGCTTCACTGTATTCACTTAGCAAAAAAAAAAAAAAAATCATATTGCAGTAAGATGCACTCATCAGCCACCAAACTGACTGTTCCCATGCAGCCAAAGATGGCTACATAATCATTACTAGTTTCACTAAATTCAGAACCACAAATTCAAGTGGACCCTCCATGCTGCCTAATAATCAGACTATATTTTGATGACCCGTTCATTCTCCTTTTCTCATAGATAACTGCGTCATATGTCTTCTTCTTTCCTCAAAATTACAAGCCCCTTCTCCCATCACCATTCTCAGTTTGCATCCTACTTCTCTGCAAAGATTAACACTGCATCCGCTACCTACCAGTGTCTACCTGAATCAACAGCATTGCAGAGGGGGAAAAAGTTTTCCATGACCCTCTTAGAATCCCTGGCTGGATCAACAAGTCACACTGACAAAAACAGATTAACAGGAAAAAAGCATACACATTTATTTAATACAAGTTTTATGGGACATAAGAGCCTTTATAAGAAAATGAAGACTCAAAGAAATAGTTAAACCTGTGTATTTTAAGCTAGATTTGATGAAAAGTGGACATTGATGGAGGAATATGATAGATTAAGGAGTATGAGGTAAGTGCAGTAAACTGGGGGAAACTGAGCAAGGCCTGTTCATTAGGGTTCTTCTGGGTGTACCTTTGTCTTCAGAGACAAAGATGTGCCTTTTCTCTGGGTATAAAAATGGCACCTCTCACATGAGGGTCATATGTGGCCTGTTTCAGGGAAGAGGGGGGCGGGGAGGAGGTCTGATGGTCTTTCTGCTTCTGCCGTTTTCTCTAACTCCCTCAGCTTAGACTTGTCAGTATGCCAACGTACCATATTTTGGGGTAGTGCGTCCTGAACCCTACCTGTATCTTCCTTCCTCCTACTATACATGAATAATTTCCAAGTTTATGTAACACCAGCCCCTCCTCTTATATGCAATATGCAATACCTTCTTACTGTCATAATTCTTTCTATTCTCTTTGATATCATCAGCGATTTCCTCTCTTCTGTGTTGTAGTCTATCAGTATACAAACTTGATGTCTTATTTTATCTTTAAAAGCAAAAAAGCTAAATTATTTTGACCCATTACACCTCCATCTTCCCATGAAAACTGTTCAAAAGAGTTACCTATTCTTACTGATTCTATTTCCTTTCCTACTACTCTTGTAAATTCACTCCAGAAAGTATCTTGACCTAGCACGGTCATAAAGCTATTTTTTGAGGGTCGTTAAAGCCCTCCATATTATAAAGTCAAAAGATCAATATGCTGCCCTCTTACGACATGACTTATATATAGCACCTCACACCATTAATCACTTCTCCTTCTAGAAACTCCTCACATCTATTCCTGGATGACATACTGTTGCCTCCTAACTGGTAGGTCATTCATTTGCACGGTTCTCCTCTTTTCTACAACCTCTTAATGTCAGAGGACCCTGGGATTCATCCTCCCTGCTCTCTATCCACACTCAGCTCCTCATACATACTATCCATTCTCGTGATGATAAACACGTGCCTTAGGCTCTGAAATCCATATCTCCAGTCCAGATCTCTCTTCCAATCTCTCAACTCATTATGCAAAACCTTCCTACACATCTCTACTTAAGTCACTTACTAATAGAAATGAAAAACTTAGCAAGTTTGAGGCTGAACTCCCAATCTTCCTCTCAAATCGTATTCCCTTTGCAGCTCAGTAATGAATGCCTTCTTATTCTAGTTACTCAGACCAAAAATTTGGAAGTTATCCTTTATCTTCTCCTTTTCTCATAATCTTCAGCAAGTCATCAGGCAATCAGCTTTAGTCTCAGAATATATTCAGAATCGTAACTTTTTCACCTCCACTGTTACATTAGCCAGGTTTGAATATCCCTTATCTCTAGCATTAAATCACTGTAACTAAACAGTCTTCCTACTGTTATCTAACAAGATGTGGAAGAGGTCTTTTAGCTTAGGTAATTTCATTCCAGAGTGAGAATGTCTGTGACTATGCTTTTTTCTTTAAGACAATATCTCTTACTTTTTAGTGACCTGTGAAATTTGAATTATTTGCAAATAAAAGGAAAACTGATGAGTATCTATCCTAAGTCCTCAAAAGAACACCGTAAACAAAGTGTTTTGGTTTCATTCACAATTAACACTGATTTACTAAGTGTTACTATGAGCCAAAAATGATCCTAGGTGATGGGGCCCCAGCCACAAACATTACACAATTCCTAATCTCAAAAAGTCTGAGTCTAGTGCATGTGACAAACTATTAAACAGAAAAATGCAATGGGCAGTGGAAAAAGCTTTCATGCTATGAATACAAAGTGTAATAGGAACCCACAACATCCCTGCTTCATTCTGTATTAGAGGCAAAAGACACTTTATAATCTCTTGGGTTCAGCTTTTATTTTTTTCTTCTTTTTTTCTAAAAGAGAAACATCATGACAAATGACTTTTAGCCTGCATCCTGAATAGTCTATCATTTTAAATTAAAAATAAATTGTATCAAATGAGATTCTATGCTCACTACTTTCAGTGGCCATGAATAAAGGCAATGAACCCATTTCTCTAACCACATAATTGGAAGGATTCTACTAAAAACCTGAATTCTTCTGCCTATGAAGAGTAAGTTAGAGCAAACTGTCTTTATTCAAGTAAAATAATTTAGTATTGCATGCTTAAAAGTGTTGTGAAACAGACACCAAGAGATGTGACTCACCGTCTCCCTCAGCAGCAATTATTTCAGTGGCTCTGTCTCCTTTGCATTCTCATGCCAAGCAAGATATTCAGTTCTACCCACTGAAAGAAATAATAATAAATAAATTATGTATCAGGTACTGTGCTAGGATCCCTGGGAGAAGCAAAGATGGTTAGACATAGCGCTAGACTAAAGGTGTCATAATACATTGGGAAATACAAATGCACACAAGGTTTGGTATAATCCAAAGTAGACATTCTGAGCACAAAATACAAAGAACCCCAGGGGACTGAGAAAGAAATGCTGCTGTGAAGGAGAATTGAGAAAGCTTTTCCCTAAACTTTTTTTCCCAGGCTCCCTTGCAGCTAGATCCCCACAGACAGCTGAGTGGGGATTTAATGAGAACACAACAATATGAAGAAACAGAATATACAGAATCCATTAGCCTTGGGCAGCAGCAGTAAAAAGGTAAGTGGTGTGACCCTCACTGTACCCAACAGAGGCTGGGTGAGACTTCACTGCAGCTTCCAGTGTGGTTAGTACGTTCTTGATGATTAGTCCCCAAGTCTTACTCTGTCTCACCTGGAGATTACATGAGCTTCTCAGTACACGTTATTCAATTGTTTTTCTGCCTGAATGAACTAGAGAGCATTATATTTTCTATAGAAAAACAAAAGTGGCAATGTAGTCTAGTAATTAAGTGCATGGGCTTTGGAATTATAATTTGTGTTGGAACCCTTTTTTTTCCATTCATTTATTACATATTCATGGGTAATTTACCTTCACCTCTCCAATACTCAGTCTCCAATTTTATATTTGGAATAATAGCAAATTCAAAAGATTGATACACATATTAAATGAGTGGATACATGTAAAGGACTTAGCATAATGTGTATCAAGTAACTGCTCAATTAAAAAATATATGTTTTTACATGAGTTGCAGTCCCGATTAAACTAATGTGTCCTTGACTCTAAAAGTTATAGGCTTTCACTATCACACACTACTTCTTATGATAGTTTTATCCTCCTCATCTGTCCTTTAGAATTTGGAACATGTTCCCAAGAAGTTCTCCTTACTGAGAATGAATCATTTATTCTATGCTTCTGCAAAAGACAGGATCATTCCTTTCAAAAATAAAAGTATGTAATATAATATTGTCATGTTTCAGATTCTGCTATTTTTCCTTCAATGCTAGGACTATCAGCATTATAAAGTTCCCTAGATTGATGAAAAACGTGTACTAATCTCAAATTGACAAAAAAAGGAAAAAAGCATATCACTACCATGCCTAATATTGCCCTTTTACCAACTGAGTATAACAATATCCAGCAGTGGAGGTGAAGTATACCTGGCCCAGGCAGAGCCATTGAGATGGATTTCTTGTTATAGATACTGATTATCACTGAAAAATAGTGTAACAGACACATTAAAAGATTCATGGGGCTTCAAAGAGATGCTTCTCATTTTGACATTCCTTAAGGTTTGATTCGTGAACTTTCACCGCAAAACCACAGTAGATACTTTACAGTATTTTTAATACAAAAACAAACAAATAAACAAAAAAAACTCCAAGAGTATCCCCATTTTGAATTAAATGAATTTTATATTGATGGTGTAGAAAATCTTATCAAAGATAAAACACACCAAATGTACTGGGAATGATTTAGCTTCCTGGTTATTATGTCCATTCATTTTGCAAGATTCTTGTCTTAAAACTATTTAAAATACATCTGCTCAGAACATGATTTACTGTCTGAGTACTCCTTTCCATTGCCCTTTGTGTTTCCCCTGCTCTGACCCCTTCCCCATACTCTTATCTAAATATAATGTCATTTACCCAGGTAGAGACAAGGCAAAACAAATGAAGAAGGGAAAACCATATTTAACTAGAGGAGACAAATTATCTATAAGAGCTGGGAGTAAAAGATGGGAAGTCAAAACAGAGGAAGAGAAGTTGAAATGCCTCATGAGATAGCTATGGGGAGAATTTAGAAGACTTAATAGTCAACGACCAGGAACAATTTTATGCCGTAGGCGAATCAAGGAGGAAAGAAAAGCGGATTTGAAAAGTGTTACTGTGTACAATAAATTGGAACTCTAAAATTCTTCAAGCACCATGTAAATATAGGTGTTCTTTTATAAAAGATTTGGTTATTGAACTTTATTTATCAACTCTTGGGACTCTCCTTAGAAAACTATTGCTACTCACACTGGGAAAGCATTTAAAACAGAAAAAGAGTTTGAATTTTTAAAAAATTCATTACGTATGTGAATTGGGAAATAGCGAACTGAAAGTGATAACATTTATACTGTTTTGGGAATCTCCCTGGGCAAATCCACACATCTGATTCTAAGCATAACAAAAGAAGCCTAATTCCAAGGGATTCTTTATAATAAATATATTTATTAAATAAATATATTTATTAAATAAATAAATATATATATATATATATATATATATATATATATATATATATCCTTGGTGTAATACTTTAGACTTTGAGTAAGAGTCTCCTGTTTCCTTAAAAAGTTATTTAAAACAATATTGTCCACATCAACCCCAAGGTAATAATGACTTGGCTAACCTGGAACACTATCATTTTAAGTAACTAAAGGGGAGCACTCAGGCTGCTACTCTCCATGGAACCCAGTTCTTTAATGAGTTAGCAATCAGAAATACACAGACAGATGACTGTAGTCATCCTTAACCTTTAACATAGTCATCTTTTTTAGAGAATATTTATCAGAATATATGACTATGATCTCCTCACTCCAATAATCACTCCCCTCCCTGCCCAATGTTGAGAATGCTAACTTCAGAGAAAAAAAAAAAGTGTCATTTCCTGGCTTATTTTCATGTCAGAAGTAAGATCATTGACACCAGAAGCCTCAAAATGGTCTGTGGCTTTGATTGAAAGCCTGGCCCTCAGATTAAAAAATAAGTAACCCAAAGAAAAAGAATACATGAATTGCAGTATATTTTATGTATCTCTGAACTATTTATCTGAATTTATTTATCATTATATATAACATGTGTGTGTGTGTGTGTGTGTGTGTGTGTGTATCTTCAATTAACGTGCTAATTTAGTTATTGCAATTTATCTATTCAACTCAATTGATATTCACATTATTAGGGTTAATTTCTCATTTATTATTCTACATACAAATTGAGTTCATTTGTCTTAGCTAAAACTCTCTTCTGATAACCATTCTTCAAGATTTCTGCTGTCTTGCACCAATGTGTAGAACTGTTTCATCATAAAATTTAGACATCACTCTAAGACATAAGGCAAAGCAGCCTGAATACTGATGTCTAAAGCAGCAGTTTACATACATTATTTTATTTTTACAACAATGCTTTGAAGAAGGGAAAATACGATTGCTATTTTTATAAACGAAAGTACATACATACTAAATGTACAAACCAGTATTTAATGTCAAATAAACCTGGCTCAAAACTATATAATGCAGATATGCACAGGCAACAATTGATAAGCCATTCTACCATGTATGTAGCTATCTTATTTTCCCCTCTAGGTGCCAAGGAGCTTGAGTGCAGAAAACATGTGTTTATATATTTTCTTTCCCATAGAAATGTGTTCTTTTTAAAACATTTTACAGAGTACAAAAACTACCTGCAGGCTTGAGTGATGATATTCCTCAATGGCTAGCAAATAACTTCTTAACTGAAATGGCTGTGTGTGTGTGTGTTTGTGTGTGTGCTCGCACATGCACACATGCATGCACGTATGTGTATGTTTAAACTATTTACCCTATACTCCAGTTTGCCTTAATATCCACATTTTCTATTTGCATTATATGTTTATTTATATGGTTCCTGGTAATATTTTTTCCAACTGTTTCATGTGTTGTGATTTGTCTTCTTACTTCGAGTTTAAGCTCCTTGAAAAATATGACCTTGGTCATAGGGAATGAGCTTATGACTCAACTGCTTTAGTAGCTCCCTATATATTGTATGTACTACACAAAACTGTGCAAATGGAAAGTGTGTATGTTTAGAGCAAGAAGGATACTGAACAGGGAAGAAGCCAAATGTTATTATTTGTACACATTTAAACACCTTGTTAGGACGTTTTTAGTTGCAAATCACAAAGAAGAGCACTCAAACTGGCCTAAATTAGAGTACATTTTTTTCCATGTTACTAGAATTCCCTATGCAGTGATGGCTTCAAACATGATTGGAAGAAGTGCTCAAATGATGTGGTCAAAGCCCTGTTTTTCTCTGTATTTCAGCTGTGATGTGATGTGATATGATGCGATGATGTAATGATTATTTAACTTAAGGCAAGTTCTTCCCCAATGGTGGCCAAATTGATCATTTCTGTGTACAGTTAAGTCCCCGACTTACGAATGAGTTCTGTTCCGGCAGAACATTCGTAAGTCTGACAAAGTGAGTCTTGTATACTTTTGGCACAAAAATACAATGTAAAGCCAGTGGTTGAAAGATTCATGTTTTAAGAATGAGCAACGTCTACCATCTTTTTGCCTCCATCCAATCTCTTAATTATTTTCACTTCTGTTTCCATGGTTATTGCTTTGCACTTCCTAGCAGCCCCCTCCACATCTCCACTGCTTTTCCTCTTGCTTTCGGACATCCTGGGCTGTGACTAAGCACTGTACGACTGTCCACTATCGTCCTATACAGTAAGCACACAGCAGCACAGCTGTGACAATGTCCGGCACATACGTGAGATACTTCCATGATTTGTTCGCATCTATGAATGTTCGTAATGTGAGGTCTGTTCATATCTGTGAAAGTTCGCAACTTGAATGTTCATAAGTTGGGGACTTACTGTACATTGTATCACTTTAATTGTTTAAACAATCCCCAAGGGGGGAGTACTTTTTATTTCTAAATGTTCTTATGAAAGTATCAGACTTATACTAATTGACTTGAATTGTCCCATTTCAAGGCACAGAAATTTCTCAGATACAACTCAATCAAAGGTATGCAATGCTTCAATTGTCCAGACCTGGTGCACATTTGCTTTCTGGGCATCCTGGAATGGTGTTATCTATATGTTAACTACATGGACTGATAAATAGCAGGTAATTAAATCACAGATTCAGGCTTTGTGCTGGATGAATAAAAGTCTCATGGATTATGAGGGGGCAGTCTGCTATTAATGTGGCAGACAGATTAAAGCGGTGCTTTGGAGAACGTCTGGAGCTATTTATGATGAACAAACTCTCGGAAAGCTTCCTACAGATCTACCAATATTTGACCAAGTATCCATACCTCCAGACATATGAGGCTATCATTATGCTCCTGCCTACTGAGAAACTCAAGGTTATACAGATGCTTTTTCTATTTCCTGAGTTGTTACAGCAGCTGTAAAAGAAACCCAGATGATCCCGACCAACCTTACTTCTAATTCAACACCCTAAAGAAAGAGAATTACTCTCCAAGGATAATGCAAATAAAACAAAGTTTGGGAAAATCAGGTCAGAAAGATTTGAATGTAAACCTAACCATGACTCATTCAACTATTGAGTACAAAAAGCTTTTCGAGGTACCAACGGAAATGAGCTAATTTGTCCTCTATTGACCAGGAGCTGAAGGCCCTCACTCTGAAAGCATTGGAACACCTAAGTAATAGCAAGTTAGCTGGTCATCATCACTACCTCCAGGACTGTGTAGACAACCTGCTGACAGAGGTCAAAAGGAAATTTACAGGCTTGGTCAACTCCTCTACTTCTGAGCAGGCTGCGCTGTCCCGTGAGGGGAGTAAAGGACCGTGTCTGAGGCTTCAGACCATCACCAAAGACCCTGCATGTCTGAGGAAGTCGTAAAGGACCTATTGAAGAGCAATGCCTCTGTGATGTAGACCTGTTGGACTCAAAAGTGATTAAAATCCTGGACAGACAAAATAAAATGTATCAGTATGTTCAAAAAATAATATGGTACCTCATCCTACTCAGAACTACATTGTTTTGAGAACATGGAGGGGTGATTCACCTAATAAATTATATTCCCTTTCACTCAGCTCCATGATCAACACAGGGAACCCGTGGTGTGAGGGTTAATGCCCCATCCTGGTATCTGATTATTGATCAGATCAAGTGTGAACCATAATATAAACTATGGACTTTGGGTGATGATGATGTGTCAACATAGGTTCATTAATTGTAACAAATGTACCACTCTGGTTAGGGATGTTGATAATGGTGAAGGCTGTGCATGTGTAGGGACAGAAGGTATATGGGAAATTTTGTACCTTTCCTTTAATTTTGCTGTGAAACTAAAACTGCTAGAAAAAAAATAAGTCTTAAAATACACACATACATACACACTTACATTTATACCTAATTATTTCTTTGACTTTTGTACTTCTAGACTTCCTTTTTCCTATTTTACATACACTTTACATGAATTCACTCTAATTTTAAAAATAGAAAGAGATGTATAACTTGCTCTATATCTTTACAGAATATAATGTGTAAGTTTACTACTAAATGGTCAGAATGAGGGAAAGTCTGAACTGTGTTTCTTTTTATTTCATCTCACTCCCACCCTCGAAGCCACATATTACAAAGTGCATCATATTTACATCACCTAAAATCAAAATATCAATTTGTTGAAGGAACAAAACTGAATTGCTATTCATTCCAAGGCCAAACTGCAAATGAGCTATTCACAAACAATCAAAAAATCCTGATGAAGACTCCGGAACATGGGGTCCTTTCCAAACAAAGTTCTAGTTAGGAAATGATGCTGAAAAAGTTTCAAGAGGGACAGACACAGCAACAGAGAGGTATCGATAAGCAAAGCCAAAGTCACCAATTCATTTTATAAAAAAGATATTTTTCCTGCTGTTTAGCTATGCTATTGAAATGATTCTTTATATATTTGAAAAGAGAAGTATTCAAAGAGTGTGAACATTTTAATGACCTCTGCTTAATTCACCTAAAGCAACACTGCCACAAGTTGTTTGTGTGACGAATTGTCTAAACTATAAACTCTTTCAAGGAAGTTCTCATCTCCTATACAGCTTTATGCTCTCATATAGTAGGTTTAGTGTTTTGTAACTGTAGACATCTAATAAATTTATTATTTGCTAAATTGAAAAGATGGGGGGGTGAGGAGGAGGTAATGGTACCCTAAAGGAAACATTTTACTGAAGAAACCTGATGCTTAACACAGATATTGGTGTCCACGGGAAAAAGAAAAACAAAAAAAATGGCTGTTTAAGGTCAAGCAAATTTAGGATTAATGCTAGATACCCCCACTTTGATTCTCATTCTAGATTTCTTTGATTTTTTTTTTCCTGCAGTAATGATTTTTCCCAGGTGAAAATAGAAAATTTTTGTTTGTTTGTTTCATTTTTGTTTGTTTGTTTCTTTTGGGGGTAGGTTATGATTATAACCAAGGATGTTATAAAGTGAAATAATAAAAATATATTTATTATCAATCACATATTTATTCAGTTTTTCTAGAAGCTGAATTAGAGCTCAATATATGCATAATAGCTTAGTAGTATTTTTGAGTAAAATGCAAATGTTATTTTTTTTCCAGAAAACACAGATTATTGATGGTCTTCAACAGGTTGAAAAAAATCACCTTTATAAAATACAGCAGAGCTAGAAAAAGTTAGCCCTGAATTCCCAAATTTTATACTTTGCTCAAAATGCCAAATATAAATTAAGAAAAAAGAGTGAGTTCAAATTTTCTCTCTTCAAAATCTTTCTCAGTTAGAAGCCAAATAACAGATTTCACATACAATAAAATCACAGGTATTGACAGTCTGTTTCCAAAATGTTGTTTTATTAAATATGATTTCAAATAAAAGATAAAAACTGAAACTTATTGAGCAGACTACTGTATCTTCTATCATTTACATACTTGATCTACTTTAATTCTCATAACAAACTCAAATAGAAAGTAAGTAGCTTGCAGTGCCATGGGGCCCTTGTTGTGTGGACACTGGCAAGAGTGCTCCCCTGCAGAGCCCAGAGACAGGGACAGGAAGCAGCAAGACCACCAGTTTGTCACTGGAGTGATGGTAAGGGGGCTACTTCTGAGTCCAGCTCTTGACACCCTGACCTATGTCTTCTGCTTGAGAATACAGACCATCTAAAGGTCTCTATTCAGTGTTCATACTGTATCCTGAAGACTCTATTCACAGAATATTGCCCTTACCTGGGACTTCAGTGGCTTTAGCAGGCCATGCCAATATTGTATCAGACTGATACCTTCTAGATGGTGCATTATGCTGTAGGACCCAAGGGTCTTAATACATGGACCCATTGTCATACCTCTTTCAAATCTAGCAAAAAGCTGTACATCAATATTGGTGACCAACCACATACCTTTTCTCTAGTCATCCCAAGAGAAAAACCATACAGTACCGGGATAGTTAAGCTTCTGCAGAACAGTCAGAAGACATCTCCAAACCAAATATAATACAGATGGTGGACTCCTGGAAGAATGAAAGAGAAGGCTTTTGGTGGCCAGGAGCTGAGATGAAATGATGTTAGGTGCCAGGGTTTACTGGAAGATAATTGCTTTGACAATGGTATTTAATGAGAAATGAACAATAGTGTGGGTTCACAATGTACTAAATGTCAGTTGCTGACATCTTTCAAAGGGTTTGTTGCCTTAAAATGATAATGGAGTTCCCATTTTCTGCAGGAAAATCTAACGATCTGAACACATAAATCAGTAGCTGTCCAAAGTTTCTTTCCAGCCCTTCTCATAGAGCTGATTCATTTTTACCTGGAAAAGAGAGATTCTTTTGTTGCTGTTAGTACAGCAGACTCTCATACTGACCAGACTGCAAAACAGCAAAACTACTCTAACTATGGCACTATAAATTACTTTTAAATAGCAAAACTGCATGTGGGGGAGTCCACTTTGGGCATTCCTGAAAACCGGTCAACTCATGTAAAAACCGGTTGGATGGCTTCAGTATCATATGAAAAAAGAAAATCAAATCATGACTTTTTTTGTTAATCTAAATGATTTTTATAGACAAAAAAATTGCACAAAGAACAAAAATTATGAAACATACTCTACTCAGCATTTTGCAGCCAAACCTGAAGCCTCAGTAAATGGATTTACTACATGTACTGCAGTATTGCTATCATTACTTATTATTTTCTATGCTGATTTGATAGTGAAGGGATGAAATTTCTTTTCTTTGGAAACTATATCTAAGCTTTATTAGAGAAACTAGGAATAAATTGGAATAATTTTTTATCCTCTCATTGAGCTATGAATTACCAAGAGAGCAGACAGATGCAAACCAAACTTGAGATGAATAGTGGTATAAAATCCTCTTAATGGTACTTATGCACAGAATATAAACCATATTCTACACGTTCCACAAGAATTCACATATAGGATTTGTAAACATTTTCCTTCATTGTATTTAACATGCTACCTGTATAATTTTCTGAACTTTTAAATTCATAAAAAAAAAAAAAGCTCATTTAGTGTATATGCCAGAGTTTATTTTAATGGCTTCAAGGTAGTCATCATTATAATTTTTTATAAGCAAATATAAACATTGCTTCTGTTAATTTTGATGTTTGCATGATTCTTTATATCTAAACAAAATATAAATGTATTTATTAAAACTTTGAAGTATATGTGTATCAGTGTTTACATGCATATAGGTGGTTTAAATACTCTCTCCTCCTTCTTAGAAATTATCAGATCAAGAGAAATTCTTATTTCTATTACTTTTAAATATGTTTTTAGAAGAAAATTATGTGGCAATGATGTTATGCACAAAGTACAAAAATTACTGGTAAAGCTATACTGTTACATATATATAAAACTTTAAAATTCCAAAACATTTTATATTGCATCAGAATAACAGCTATGAATTGATGATGATGATGACGACGACAATGATCCTTCACTTAAGAATACATTCTCAGAGAGGTTATGTGACTTGGAAAAGTTTTCAGCTAATGTTCCTATAAAGTGCAATCCTGAACTAGTTTTCTAACTTCAAATTCACAATATATCCTCTTGGCAAAATAAAAGAACTAAATGCATAAATAATCTGTCTTTAGTGCCCATGCCATTGAGCTGTGTTTTTACTGGTTTTTGTTTGTTTGTTTGGGCACAGAGTTATGGCAAATTTATTGCATCTCATTACTTCTGGATTTAGAAAGAGACTGTTAAATCTTAGAAGACTGGAAGCCTTGTCATATCAGTTTATGAGCAGCCTAGGGTAGATATGACAGGTATGGATATTTGATAGGCTGACAGCGCAAAGAGGTATTATACTTTTCCCCAAGGGAGCAAAACTTAACAAATGGGAAGAAATTACCTAGAAGGAGGCTGTGTCTCAAAATGAGAAACTGTCTCCTAATTAGAAGACTCTGACAGTGAATTCAAAGTATTCTATGATAGGAGTTTTTTTCAAGCTAAAACTGTATGACCCTCTGGCAAACACTTAAGAAAGGGGAGGGGGGTTTCCTACAGTAGTTGGAAGATTGGATTTTAGGGCTACTTTGGAGTCCCTGAGCATACTGTTAGAATTCCCAAATCACAGAATGTTAGAGATGAAAGGAACTTCAGATAATACACTCGTGTTCCTCCTAGATGAAAAACTAGAACCAAAGAAGTTAATTTAGCAACTTAATATCATGAAGCAGAATGTAATTGGAAAAATCATTAATAAACCATTGAACTGAAAGAAAGGATACGGATTTCTCTAATCAATTTCATCAACCATCCAATGATCGTCAAGTTCCTTTGATAGTTTTCAGGAAAACAAGCCTTTTTTTATTGCAGTGCTGTTCACCAATGCTATGTGGTTTTCACCGATGCTCTTGAGAAGTAATTGTCTCAATTTATACTATCCCCTTGGCAAAGATTTATTCTATATTTGCTATGGTTCATTTAGTCGAATCTGTAGCATTCACCAAACCTAATGGTAAAGAGGAGAGCTGCCAGTATGACTTAAAATCTAATAAACACAAGAAACATAACTGCAACCATGCAGAGGCCAACTCATCAGTTCTTGAGGATTTCTAGGTAGAAAAGACCCACAGGATGAAGCCATAAAGAGGATATAAATATAGTCACTCGTCCAT
Source organism: Aselliscus stoliczkanus (assembly GCA_033961575.1). NCBI lineage: Eukaryota > Metazoa > Chordata > Mammalia > Chiroptera > Hipposideridae > Aselliscus > Aselliscus stoliczkanus. The sequence continues at coordinate 125,053,703 of CM066734.1, forward strand.
CCTATCATTAATTCACTCATCAAATATTAATTGAGCTCCTACTAAGTGCCACATCAGGTATTTTTCTCCTCACATTTTTGCACATTTATATTAACTTAGTGCAGGAAAGATTACTTCCTGATCTCTAATCAGAATTTATTTCAAAGACAAGACAAGAAGTAACTCACATCCTCTATTCTAAAACTCATGCTACTGAATTGCAGAGGAAAACCCCAACAGAACAGTAAATTTTTGATAGATCTAATCCACACTCTAAATATTTGCACACCAGTCAGGTAAGCACCCACCACCAAAGTTTTAGCATATTCTGGGATTGAGGGATTCAATAAATCTATTTCTAGGTTTTAGGGATTCAATCAATCTATTTGTGGACTTTGAAGGTTCAACAAATATGTTGAAATTCATTTATATAAAAGTAAAATATATATGATTTCACATGAAGACAAATAATGAATCAACATTTACTAAGCTTGTATTTGCATAGAAAAATCTAATGTACAACATTCTATTTAATTGTCAACACAGCAATAAGAAAGAGTATCGGTTGACCTGTTTTACAGATAAGAACACTGACCTCAGGAAGATTATATATATATATATATAATCACATATATATATATATATATATGATTGGTGGAATCTCACCATGCCTCTTACTACAAGTCCATTTGTTTCCTACAAAATAAAGCAATTGCTGGAAAAATTAAGAAAACAATAATGATACCAAGAAGAAAATTTATTTGAGTGATTAGAACTTGTTACACCTTACATAATCTTATTAAAATCTCACAAATGGACAAAAAATATTAAAGAAATGTTATGTTTATTAAACATACATGAAAACTGAAACTTAAAGAGGCATTAATTATTCAAGTTCACACAGCTAAAGGACAGTCAAGCATGATTTCAGAGCTAGGCCATTCTGACTTCTAAGCCAGTGATCATGAACTGTGACTCTGAACTTCTCAGGAATTCTGACTTTTCTGCTTCTGGTTTAGGAAAAGGCTGCAAGTTCCCTAGACCTATATATGTGCAAAACTTTTTTCCTCGGCTATAAAGCCCTACATTTTCCCAGGACTGATTTTCTGTAATAATACTACATATCTAAACTCCCTTGGAATTAGGTGTTGCCTTGTAAATATTCTTTTTCCAGAAAAATGTAAGTAGAATGTATGTGGCCTTTTCTGGAAACCTCCAAAGAGTCCTTTGTCTATTGCTCCTTTGTATCTTCCTCCATGTTGGTACCTGTAATGAAGATGTGATAGCTGACATTCTATCAACCATCTTAAACCATACAAACAACAGCCACACTTTAAGGACAGTGGAGTAGAAAGAAGAAAATGGCCTGAGACCTGGAAAAAACTATAGTACTGCCAAAGCAACCTTGGAATGCCTACCCCTAACATCTTTAGAAGACAGAAAAAAAAATGTGTGTTCACTATTAATTTTTTAATTTTGGTCATATGCAACTGAATTTAATTTAAATCATACAACACCATTACAAACTAGCAAATAGATGTGAAACCCTTAGTTTGTATCCATTTCATTTCAACAAACATTTGTTAATGAACCACTGAGTTAGAGGCACTGTGGATAACACTACAGGAAATAGAGTAAAGCATTAGCACATGATAGAAAGGAATAATTCTTAGAAGGTGAAAATAACTAATAATTTATTAAAATGTAGCAGTGTTGAAGAAATGGAGATGATAATGAATATCTCACCAGTAAAACCGGCAGAAATTACAAAGAGCAGCTATTTAAAATGTTATTTTAAATAAACTGTGTGATCATCAACAAATAGTAATTAAAACGTGGTTGATAAATTATGAAGGCGCTCTCAAGACAGCCATCAATTTTGGCTACCTCTGCCAATCAGGTAGAGAGTAGAAGCATAGGAATTAACTCCTATAGGCAACACATGAAGAAAAGTATTCAGAGGAATCTATCATATTAATTGAGATCAGTTCACATTGACTTCCTTTTAATGAAATTTAGGAGCAATAAGTAGCCAGAACATTCCTTGATTTTACTTACACGTCTATGGGAATTATAAATATAAATGGTTGCTTCTGTGGAAAAATAATAAAGCCAACATGATGTCATCATTTAAAGTTTAGATACTTCTATCATGTTGTTGAGATGCGTACTCTATTACATATATAACACATAATATAGAGCAAATATATAAATCCTACATATAATATAGGTATATATAATATAGGGAGTATATAGCAAATATATAAATACCTATATATAATATAGGTATATATAATATAGGGAGTTATAATACAGAGAGTGATTAAATATATATACATATATATTTATATATAATATAGACATTATATATATAGATAAAGATCTAGATATACAGATATAGATACACACATAAAATTAGAAGTAGGAAATAATGAATGAGTAATTTGAGGGATTCTCTTTCATATCTCACAACTGTACTGAGGTGTACACATAGAGGATATATTTATGCTTTCATGTCCATTCATTCAACTTATGCTTATTAAGTTTTGACAAGAGGCTTATACAGAGAGTGCTATTGCTACCCAATATCCATATGTTCTTTATCTTCTCATTATGCACTTAGGTTGAAATTGGTGGAACTGAGGGTATCTTTTTCTCTGCAACCTCTCCAACACTTGTTATTATTTGTCTTGTTGATGATAGTCATCTAACTGCTGAGAGGTGATATCTCCTTGTGGTTTTTATTTGCATTTTTCTGATGATTAGTAATGTTGAGCATCTTTCTATATGTCTATTGGCCATCTGTATGTCCTCTTTGGAGAAATGTCTATTCAGATCTTCTGCTCATTTTTTAAATTGGATTATTTTGTTGTTGTTGTTGTTGTTGTTTTGTTGTATGAATTCCTTATATATTCTGGGTAATAGCCCCTGATTGGAGACGTTGTTTGCAAATATCTTCTCTCATTTGGTTGGCTACCTCTTTATTTTGTCACAGCCACTATGGAAGGCAGTGTTGAGGTTCTTCAAAAAATTAAGAATACAATTACCATATGATGCAGCAACCCCTCTCCTGGGTATGTACCCAAAAATATCTAAAAATATTTATCCGTAAAGATATGTGTGCACCAATGTTCATTGTAGCTTTATTTATGGTGGCCAAGGCATGGAAACAACCAAAGCATCCTTTGATAGATGATTAGATAAACAAGATGTGGTATATATACACAATGAAACACTATTCTGCCATAAGAAAATATGAAATAGTGCCATTTGTGACAACATGGATGGACTGTGAGATTATTATGCTAAGCGAAATAAGTCAGACAGAAAAAGTCAAGAACCATATGTTTTACTGATATGTAGGACATAAAACTGAAAGCAAGAGAGAAACAAGACAAACCAACAAATAAACAAAAACTCATACACATAGATAATAGTTTAGTGGTTACCAGAGGATAAGGGGGGAAAGGGGTGGTAGTTGAGGGAAAAAAGGATCAAACATATGGTGACAAAGGAGAACTGACTCAGGTTGGTGAACACATAACATCATATATAAATGATGTATTAGAGAATCATACACTTGAAACCTATGTAACTTTACTAAACATTGTTACCCCAATAAACTTTTAATTAAAAAAAAAGAAAAAGAAATGGGTGGAACTGAGTATTCAAAAACTGGGTTTTGATGAAAGTGATGAAAGCCACTTCTATAAAAACTCCAAAAATATCTCACATGAAACTTGAGTTTTCTCTTTCTCTGTTTTGACTATAAAGGCCACATGTCTCCAAGATGGAGAGTCAACTGTTTTGCAGCAGACTATGACGTGATCAAAAAGTAAACTTTGTCATGTTAATCTACTAAGATTTCAGGTTTCCTTTATTGCAGTGCCAAAGAAGGGTTTGTTGCTGAGTACTGGAATCAGTCCTGGAAGATGGGTGCTGCTTTAAAACATGTATCATTGACTTAATGGTCAGGTAGGTGGCAGTGAGGCAACTGATATTGGCAGCTGGAAAAATAATCATGTGTTGGTAAGCTGTGGACAAACTTTTGGAAAATCCATTGCCTGTTCTAATTGAGGAGATAAGCGATGATCTTTCTAAGACAGTAGATCTAGGGAAAGTATATCAAATAAGAGAGTGCTGTCATATATGTTGGTGTGTTTGGCAAGGTGTTGAAGGAAACACATCAAGAAATATTGTCTTGAGTGCAAGCAGAAATCAAAGACAATAAAGGGATTATGGGAATTAGAGAGTCAGGGCCTTGAAGGAAAGGTCCACTGCTAGAAGTAGTTGACTTATTATAACCACATTGGGAAACTGGCAATATTTTACATAACTGAATAAACATATATTGATGACTCCTAAGTATATACCAAACAGAATATGTCTATGTTCACCAAAATACACGTACATGAATATTTATAGCAGCTGCCTTCATAATATCCCCAAACTAAAAACTACCTAAATGTCTACCAACATAAGAATGAATAAATATTTGTCTTTCTCTGACTGAATTATTTCACTTCTCTAGGTCCATCCATATCATTGCAAATGGTACGATTTCATTCTTCTTTACAGCGGAGTAATACTCCATTGTATAAATGTACCACAGTTTCTTAATCCAGTCATCTACTGATGGGCATTTTGGTTGTTTCCAAGTGTTGGCTATTGTAAATAGCACTGAACATAGGGATGCATATTTTTTTTTGAATCAGTGTCTTGGGTTTTTCGGGATAAATACCTAGGAGTGGAACTGCTGGGTCTAAAGGCAGTTCCATTTCCAGTTTTTTGAGATACCTCCATACTGACTTCTATAGTGGCTGCACCAATCTGCAGTCCCACCAACAGTGCAGCAGGGTCCCCTTTTCCCCACAGCCCCGCCAGCACTTGTTGTTTGTTGATTTATTGATGATAGCCATTCTGACCGGAGTGAGGTGGTATCTCATTGTGGTTTTTATTTGCATTTCCCTAATGACCAGTGAGGTTGAACATTTTTTCATATGCCTGTTGGCCTTCTGTATGTCCTCTTTAGAGAAATGTCTCTTCATATCTTCTGCCCATTTTCTAATTGGGTTGTTTGTTTTTTTGGTGTTGAGTTGCATGAGTGTTTTATAAATTTTGGATATTAACCCCTTATCAGATATATCGTTGGCGAATATATTCTCCCAATCAGTAGGCTTCCTTTTTGTTTTATTGGTTTCCTTTGTTGTGAAAAAACTTTTAAATCTGATATAATCCCATATGTTCATTTTTTCTTTTACTTCCCTTGCCCACAGGGATGTATCAGTAAAAATATTGCTCTGGGTAATATCTGCAAATGTACTCCCTATATTTTATTTTATGAGTTTTATGGTTTCAGGTCTTACATTTAAGTCTTTAATCCATTTTGAACTTGTTCTTGTATAGACAAATACCATATGATCTCACTTATATGTGGAATCTGAAAAACTGAATGCATGAGCAATGTAAACAGAAACTGTCTCATAGATATGGAAAAACAGGGTTGCTAGTTGGGAGGGGGGTGGGGATGAGGGAGAAGGGGAAGGGATTAGACAGCAAACATAATCAACTACAATATTGCCACAGGGATATGAAAGACAGTTTGGGGAATATAATTAATAATGTTGTAAATATTTTGTGGGGTGTCAGATGGTCACATGTCTTGTTGGGGAGACCATTTCATGGATGGAGTAGAGGTTTGATCACTGCACTGTACACCTGAAGTGGAGGTTGTATATCAACTGTAATTGAATATATATAGATAGTCACGGGATGTGGATTATACTGTGGAAGAGAGTCAGAGGAAGTGTAATAGATATATATGATATGGGGGGGAGGAGTGGGGTGGCGAATTGGGGGATGGGGGGTTGTCACTTCGAGGGGTAAAAAGTATAACTATTGCACTGTGTTGTACACCTGAAACTAATTAAAAATAAATAAATAAATAAATAAAAAGAAAAATAAATAAATTTAAAAAAAAGAATGAATAAATACATTGTGGAAAATTCACCAAATGAAATATTATACAACATGATACATAATATGTAACTATGATATATAAAGAGTATAGCTGAATTTCACAAACATAATGTTGAACAAGGGAACCCAAACACTAGAGAATATATAGTTGGATTCTATTTGCATAACGTTCAAAATTCAGCAACACTAATCATATAATACTATAAGTCAGTCCAAGGATTACTTTTGGGGGTGGGAGTGAGATAATACCCAGAAGAGGGGATGAGGAGAGCTTTTGAGGAAGATGGTTATATTCTATTTCTTAACATGAGTATTAGTTACACAGACGTGACAAATTTGCAAAAATATACCAAGCTACCCACTTACATCCTATGAAGTTTTTTCTATGTTTATTAAAATTCAATTAAAGTAAAATAAAAATAGAAAAAAAGATATTTCAGGAGTGATCAGATTTGTAAAATCTTACTGCTTCTAGCAATGATATAAATCACATTTGAATAAAAGTACCCATAAAACTTTTCAGTTGGATAGAATGTTATCAGGGCAAAGAAAATGTAGGCATGACTTCATATTTAAACTAGATAGTCTTAAGGAAGATACCATTAAATTCACAGGGAGGCTTGATGCCAATAAAGTAAAAAGGAAAAAAAAAAGACAAGTTTATCTCAGAAAAAAATTTTGGTGATAGTTACTAACACATGAAACTCAAGGAACTCAAGTAGATTAGAAGCCTATTAAGTTATTCAGAAAAATATATTGAAAAATGAAACAATAAACCTCCTTAGAAGGAGCTACCTAGAACCCAGCTCCTGGTTTCTAAACACCATTATCCACAGAAAGGAATTGAGTTCTTTTGGAAAAATGATTCAGCTCAAAGTTGGGGAAGGAAAAATACTGGACATGCACAAAACATCATCTGTCAGGAACTCCTTCCCCAGATTTGGCCAAAATGCATAGTAGTAGCAAAGGAAGAACTCAGAGACTAGAGCCAGGTACTATTAAAATAGAAGGAAATGAAGTGCCTCCAGGGAGGAGAAACAAGGCCCACTTTTGCATGTTTCTCATATTTCCTTTCCCAAATGGGAGGGTTTTGTCATTCTGCTCTGCCAGTATGAATTAGTTGTATGTATCGGGCATGAGAAGAGACATAGATCATGTTCTACTTTTTGTTCATAAATCACTGGATTAAGAGGAGGAACAAATTTTCACAGGCTGATTAGGCTGATGGAAAGGACTGTAAATCACCCAGACAGTCTTGATATTAGATGAGACACTGACTATATAAAAAGAAGGAAAAGGTCTCTGTAATAGAAACTGCTAGTTCAAATATTTGAGTGTTCCTTCATATTGTCTAGTCTCCCATTCACTTAGATAGAGGACATGGCCAATGGGATGAGGGGAAAATGTAAGCCACTTCCAGATGTGCCCAATATAAGGCCACATCTCCTCTGAGCTCTCTCCTACCCTCCTGTGATTACACAGAGGTTACGCAGTGCTCAGGATGGACTAACTGTAAGATTGAAGCAGCCCACATATCTGAGTCACTGCTTGGAGGAGAGCAATGAAGAGAAATTCATAACCATCACTGAAATTTAATGTAAATGAAAAATTAACTCTGTAATGTTAAGCCACTGGTGTGGGAGCTAAAGTGAATTACTGTGCTAATGTTCACCTTGAGGTACAAAAAAGATGAATCATGCAGACCCTGCCCTCAAAGGTATTGTGTCTGTTGGGAAACACAAGATACACACTACGGCAGTTTAGGGATGGCTAACAGCCCTTTGGTTTTCTTATCATTGAGAGACACAGCATCATTGCTGTGCCCTAAGTTCCAGTTTCACAAAACCATTAGACATAAAACAATTGATTATTTTTGAGACTTTATTATTTTTTTTTTAGAGCAAGTAAAGGTTTCCAGGACAATTAAGGGAAAGGGACAAAGATTTCCCATACACCACTGCCTGCCACACACATTCACAGACTCCCCTATTTCAACACACCCAACAGAGGGATACATTTGTTACAGTTCATGAACCTACACTGGCCCATCATAATTAGCCAAAGTCCACAGTTTACCTTAAGGTTTACTCTTGGTGTTGTCATTCTATAAATATGGACAAATGTATAATAGTAGGTACCCATTGTTTTGATGTCATACAGAGAATTTGTATTGCCCTAAAAATCTTCTGTGCTCTGCCTGTTCACACCCTGGACTTGCCCCCTGGCAACCACTGATAGTGTATAGTCTTCATGGTCTCGCCCTTTCCAGAATATCATAAAAAGAGAATCATACAGTATATAGCCTTTCAGATTAGCTCCTTTCACTTAGTAATATTCATTTAAGTTTCCTCCATGTCTTTCATGGCTTGATAGCTCCTTTTTTCTTTGTTTGTTTTGTTTTTTTTTGCACTGAAAAACATTCCATTGTCTGGATATACCACAGTTTATTTATGCATTGACCAACTGAGGAATCTTTGTTGCTTCCAAGGTTTGTCAATTATGAATAAAGCTTCTATAGACATCCATGTGCAGGTTTTTGTGTGGACATAATTTTCAATTCTTTTAGGTAAATACCAAGGAGTATTGACTGTTAGATCACATGGTAAGAGTATGTTTAGTTTTGTAAGCCACTATTGAAGAGTCTTCCAATGTCATTGTACCATTTTGAGTTCCCACCAGCAATGAATGAGAGTTCCTGTTTCTCCTCATCCTCACCAGCGTTTGGTGTGGTCAGTGCTCTGGATTGTGGGCTTTCTAATAGGTATATAGTTGTATCTCATTGTTTCAATTTGTATTTCCCTGGTGACATATGGTGTGAGCATTTTGTGACATGCTTATTTTCCACCTTCATATCTTTTTTGGTAAGGTGTCTGTTAAGGTCTTTGGCCCATTTTTTTTCTTTTTTTTTTTTTTTTGAGGGCAGTGTCACTGGCCCTCACATGTGGGACCCGAACCGGGGCCGCTGGATTCCCAAACCAGAGCTTAACCACCGCGCCACTCGGCCAGCCCATCTTTGGCCCATTTTTTTAATGGAGCTATTTGTTTACTTATTGCTGAGTTTTCATATTTTGTTGCATATATATATATTTTTTTACAATTTTTGTTTTTGTTTTGTTTTGTTTTTATTGGGGAACAGTGCTCATGACACCAAGTTTGCCAGTTTTATCCCCACATGGACCACAAAGATGCCCTCCACAACTAGATTGTTGCATATTTTTGATAGCTGTCCATATCAGCTGTGCTTTTGAAAATATTTTCTCCCAGACTGTGGCTTGTCTTCTCATTTTCTTAACACCATCTTTCACAGAGCACAAATTTTTAATTTTAATAATGTCCAGGGCCGGCCGAGTGGCGCGGTGGTTAAGTGCTGGCTTGCGACGCCAGCGACGCCGCGGCCCCGGTTCAGATCCCACATATGAGGGCCAGTGATACTGCCCTCAAAAAAATAATAATAATAATGTCCAGATTTGCAATTATTTCTTTCATGAATCATGCCTTTGGTGGTGTATCTAAAATGACATTACCATACCCAATGTCATCTAAGTTTTCTTTTATATTATCTTCCAGGAATTTTATAGTTCTTCATTTTACATTAAACTTTCTTTGCTTTGAAGTCTGTCTGAAATTAACATTCCTACTCCTGCTTTCCTTTTATTAGTGTTAACGTGGTATAGTTTTCTCTATCCACTTACTTTTAATCTACAAGTGTATTTATATTTAAAGTAGGTCTCCCATTTCTTGATCCACTCTGGTAATCTGTGTCTTTTAACTGGTACATTTAGACCATTGATGTTCAAAGTGATTATTGATATAGTTGGATTAATATCTACCATAATCTTTATTGTGTTTTGTTTGTTGCCCTTATTCTTTCTTTTTTTATTTCTATTTTCTCTCCTTTCTTAGCATATAATTTATACTATTTTTAACTCTTTTTAGTGGTTGCCTTACAGTATGAAATATACATTTACAGCTGATCCAAGTCCACTTTGAAATAACGTTCTGCCACTTCCTAAGTGGTGTAAGTACCTTATATTAACAAAATAACCCTAATTCCTTCCTCTGTCCCTTATATAATTGTTGCTATGTAATTAAGAAACATACATAAACAGATATACATATATGTGTACATATTAATCTAATTAAGTATGCATAATTGGATATATAGTCACTATTATTATTTTGAATAAATTGTTATCTGTTATATAAAAATAAGAAAAAAGTTTTTTCATTTTACTTTCACTTATTCTTTGTTCCTCTTCCTTACCTTATGTAGATCTGAGATTCTGGCTTATATTGTTTTCCTTCTCTCTGAAGAACTTATTTAAACATTTCTTGCATGGCAGGTCTACTGGCAACAAATTCCGTCACTTTTTATTTATCTGAGAAAGTCTATTCCTCCTTCACTTTTGAAAAATAATTTTGTAGGGTGCACAATTCTGGCTGGCTGGTGCTTTTCCCTCAGCATTTTAAATATTTCACTCTACTCTCTTATTTGCATGGTTTCAGAAAAGAAGTCAAATAGAATTCTTACCTTTGTTCCTCTATAGATAAGGAGTTATTTGTTTATTTTTTAAATTCTGGCTTCTTTCAGTATTTTTCTTTGGCTTTGACATTTGGTGGTTTGAAAATTATACGTCTTCTGTTCAGCTTTTTTCTTGTTGATGTTTTAAGACATGACACTCCCCCTAAATTTGGGCTAGCCTTCTCCACTTACCTCAACAATAGAATGCGGAATGAGTGAGTTTAGATGTCAGGACCCTAGAAAGTTTGTTTCTACGTCTCCTCAGGCCTTTTGGAAGCTGCAGCTTTGAAGCCCTGAACAGATATATATAAGAACCCAACCTCCCTGAGGCCACCATGCTGTGAGGGAGCTCAAACTGCCTTTCTCATGGAGAGACTATGTGGAGAAAGAGAAAGATGGTTGGCTAGTTCCTGGATTTTCTATACCTAGCTCGTTGACATTTGAATCATCGGACAACACAGAAAAGAGACAAGCTAGCCCTGCTGTGCCTTGACCAAATTCCTGTTTCACAGAAAATGAATGAAGTTTGAAGACAAAGTCTTGGGGCAGTCTTTTAGATAGCAATATATAAATGGAAAAGATGCATTAAAATATTAATATTAATTTAGTGTAAGTATGTGCATGTATGCATTCCATATGCACATATGAGATAGAAAGCAAAATGAACTATGGATAGAAAAACAGGGCCATAAAAGGATAAATGCAATGCTAGGGAACTACAAAGAAAGAAAAAATTGCAGTGATGGGAGGAAATATTTGTAGATTGTAAGTACCAAGGGAACTAAGGCTGAGTTCATCTGATTCATCGCTGTGACTGTCATATCTGCCACACGATAGATGCTTATGAATGTTGGTTAAATTAATAAACTAATTCTGTTGTGTTTTGGAAGAATCTTGAAGAAAAGGCTGTATCTGCTCACATAAAGAGCGATGGGAGTAGACAGCAATTGAAAATTCTAGGCTCTCAAAACAGCATAATCATCAGCACTGTATTTAGCAGCCATTGAAAAAGCATACAGCTTCTTTTTTGATAAAAGTGTAATATTATAAGAACTTTTGTTAGGATGATGAATATAGCAGAGGAATCTAGGACAGACTAGCAAATCATTTGCAAGTATGAAAAGTTCAGAAATAAGTTTTTAAGCAGCAACATAAGAAAGTTCAGCTATGAACAAGAAGGGTGCTCAGCAACTGGCATTGGTGACTGAGGGTGTATTCACAAGCCCCTTCAATCAATAGTGTAGAAATAGAAGAGATCTGATAACATCTCATATCTTTGCAAATGTACAACTCTAGAGTGCTGGGACAATTCCTAAGGACATACTTAACATGGCTACATTTTGACTGTTCTTATGTCAACACTCAAAATATCATTGGAATGTGTAGGCATTCCCTCAGTAGAACCACATGTTAGTAAAACTGGCAATCCAGTGTCTGAGTGGGCATTTCAGCAGCCACAATAAACTGAGAGCTTTATTTGTGTGAGCATGCTATAGATTTCAACAGGAGGAGGGTGCCTCTAATGTCATCTCTGCTGGTGTGTGTGTGTGTGTGTGTGTGTGTGTGTGTGTGTGTGAGTGTGTGTGTGTGCATGTGTGTGTGTGTGTGTGTGTTAAGCCGCGTAAGTAATGAGGAGTGGAGCAATAATTAGAATCACTGGAGCATCACCTTTCTCTGTCTGTAGCATTGCTTCTATGGCCAGACTAGCAAGAAAAATCTGGTCTAGGGAGTCAGGAAACCTATTTTTCTTTTTCCCTAACATCATTATTTGCAGTGTCTTCGGTTATCATTTAAGCCACTTCAGATTTTTTTTTTAATAAATGAAATATATCATCAAGTAATTTTAATGTGGGAAACTAGAGGGTATACAACCTGAACCAGCCAACCAGCCATAGTTTTCTAATTTTTAAAATGGTGTAGAGACAAGCAGCCTAATTTGCATCCACAGAGGTACTGTCACTGTGAGTTGATGACAGAAAAAGAGGTTGGCAATGTTACATTAAATATGGAAATCTTATTTCATTTTAAGTATGTCAATAGGAGTATGTGTTTCTCAAAAACTAGATTCTGAGAAGCATACACAAACTCTCTAATGACAATTTCAGGATACCCTTTAAAAATGAAGAAAAGTATATGTAGAAGGGAAACACATTCCGGTGATTATGTATATTAAAATGAATATAACAATCATCAGACTAAGTTATTTTCACATAGAATCTTCCAAAATAATATGTAGAATAAGTCATCCTCAATTTTAAAATTACCTTCCCCCCCAACGCACACACATACCAACAAGGAGACAAAAAAAGAAACAACCATATTTTGAGGGAAAAACTAATATATGCCAAGGAAAAATATAAATAATGGATCATTAGTATGGCATACTTAGAAAGAATCACATTTTGTTTCTTTTCCCCACATCAATTATTTTGTTACTGTTTTCTTTTTACAGTCTTGCTTTGGAATCTGTATTTTAGAGTGCCTATCCTTGACAGTTTGTAGCACACAAATGACTTGGAGTTGTACAAACTCCTGTGTGCATAATCTATTTTTATAACCAGAGCTGTTTTCTATACAGAGACATAACATCCACATGCCCCAGTCACAAATGTCTGCACATCTATAATACATGAAAAAATAAGAAACAAAATTTTCTTCTCCTTTCATGATTTCTTTCTTTTCTCAAAAACACAACTCCAGGAGCTTGACCTGTTATTTTATTTATCTCTTTCTCCGGTTGTCTTTTGTTTCTCTGTTTTGTCATGGTTTTCCTTTTCAGTAGGAAAAAAAGAATATTGCCTAACCGTCCTGGAGGCACTTTTTATCGTTGTTGTTTTGAAAAATCTTTTTCCTGCAATGACAGCAGCACTTATTAATGTGTTCCTCCTCTTGGTCGCAGTGGTTCTATTTCTTTTCCCCCCTTGACAACGAAAACCTGTAGGCGGTAAAAATTATGTCTTTCTTCCAGGTGTCTGTGTGCCATTGGGAATTAGCAAAAGTGTTGGGTTTTATGCTAATCTGCCCTGTGCAAAAGGGGAAAGATACATCAGTTGAACCGAGCTGGCTCTGAAGAGCCAATGGATGTGGAAGCATCTTTCAAATTCTAGATCAGTAGTGAACTGCGGAGAAAGCCTCCTTTAGAAAGAAGTCTCATGTTTGGCCTAATTAGTCTGAGTTTCAAGAAGACACTGCTGTCAAACCACTTGGTTAAAATTAATAAGTTTAATGAGCTTCAGTCCTGTGGTTGTGTCTGGGTTTCTAAAGTTTTCCAAGACTCTACCAATTGTCTAGAAAGAGGTCTTTTTAGAATAATGCCCACTTCGTAAAAGCTGGGCACAGAGGCAATTCCTATCCCACCTGGAAAAACTTCTCTCCTCTAATTCTGATTGAAAAGTCACCATTCCCATGGTCAAGTTAATGGTGGACTTACTGTATTTTACATTTGTTGCTAAGTTTTGAAACAGTGACCTCTGTTCCACTGATGCCTATAACAAGAGGACATGTGGTAGATGGTATGTGTGAGGAGTGGCTGTAGAATGGAGGGAGAGGAACACAGAATTTGTCTGAGCAGGAATTGGTTTAAGCCCGGTTTAGGCACTCCCTAACTGTAAACATCTGTTAAATTATTAGTGGTCTTTCAAGTTTACTCTCCTTATCTATAATACGTGAAAACAAACAATCCTTACATCCTGAGATTTTTGTGCAGATTAAATACTACATACAGTACATGTAAAATACTTATTATAATACTGGCACATAGTAAACACTCAGTATGTATTCATTGCTATTATTATCTTCCTCGTAATCTTGACTGTCATATACAGAATCCCTTAGAATATTAGAACATTAAGAAAAACTATGTCTGGGGCTGGCCGAGTGGCGCGGTGGTTGAGAGCTGGCTTGGGATGCCAGCGGCTCCGGTTTGGGTCCCACATATGAGGGCCAGTGACACTGCCCTCAAACAAACAAACAAACAAAACAATAAATAAATAAATAAATAAATAAATAAATAAATAAATAAATAAAAAATAGGAAGTCTTGCAAAAAAAAAAGAAAAAACTATGACTGTCTTATTACAGGTTGATATTTAATTATTGAGAAAACTGGGAATGTGTAAAACTAAGTGACTGGAACAAGATTACACAGGGGGAGGATAAATTAGATCCAAATCTCAGGGTTTCTGTTTTCTAGTCCAGTGAGCTGTGTGGAGAATTTAAACAAAACAATGCAATCTCATTGTTTTAAGTGTTATGTACAGTGTTAAACCTAAGTCAATCAGTCAGTAAATATTCAGTGTTAGATTGATTTATTGATCCATTTACCCTGGCAAAATCACTATGCTACTTATCACTTTCTTACAATATTCAAGCCCATTAATTATTAGGAAGGTTAACGATGGTCTAAAGTCACAGAGCAAAGTAATTAAGGAGCCAATTCAGTCACATTTCATTATGAGCTCTGCCCTCCAATTTTGTCTCCACACAGATATCATTATGGTAAAAAATGGAGATTGACTTTTAAACATTTATTTTGAAGATAACTAGTTAAACTAAACCAAACAATTGAATGTCAATTAGTAACTCACTGATCCCTAAATAACCCAATCGGTTAAACCACCTCATTCGTTGTCTTCTCTTAATTTGTTGTGTGTGGGAGTTAATATGGTTGTGCATGAGTGTGTGTATATCTGATGAACTAAACATGCCTCTATCTCCTTGATGGGGATACATCAATACGAAATATTTTCTAATATCTTCTAAGAATAAGATAAATGATTTTACCTGACATATTAGAAATGGCATTGCTGATTGATGAACAATTATATGTAATCATAGTGTATTTTCACTATGACTTTGCCCTTTCAATCTTTCTTAGGAGCTCAAGAAACAAATATTAGGGGGAAAAAATGCCAAATTCTAGTGTACTCTAAATTTCTCTGTTCTAACTGCCATATAAATACCTCAGTAGATAGCCAAACAAAGTGGCTTTCTATTTTGTGATTGGATGTGTATTGAAAAACAGAAAATCTCTCATATACTTTAAAAACTTGCTTCTCATTATCAATATGGCAATTTTAAAAAAAGGGCTGCCTCCCTCCTTGTAACTCTACAGCTTATATGCTTCATGCTATGCCACCTGCCTCTCATGTTCTAGGGAAGAACTGGGACAGAAAAATAGACCATGGGGGCATGGGTAAGTGAAAATACAGCCCTGGGACTTCAAGTACCCACATTCAATGTATAAACAGTATGGTAACCAGGTAGCCGAAATACTGACAAGGTTCCCAGAGTAAGCCACTTCCGTTCCCATTACTCAAAACGAAACTAACCGAACATCTCTTTTTGCACCTCTAAACATTTTCTGGATGTAATTTTTAGTATAATTCAAAAACATAACAGAAATAAAAAAGGGCCCAAGGCCCCCATTTACCCTTGTAACTGTCTAAACTGGGGACAGAGGACCTTCCAATGTATCAACAGCAATCTCTCAGCCTTCCACCTCCGACCCAACACCCACCCCTTGCAAAAATAAAAAAATAAAAATAAAAAAATCACAGTCTGGAAATACATTTGAAAACATTGTTGGAGAAAATGAAGATATTGTACATGCACAGAGAATGGAAGCTTGCATTTCCATAGAACTACGCTTACTCCGTTTTTATGTTTCAGTAGAGGTAAAGTACTATATGCTCCTAATATATACCTTCAAGCCATTTTTCTTTAAAAAGATAACTATAGGGACGACCGAGTGGCGTGGTGGTTAAGTGTTGGCTTGGGAAGCCACCGGCCCCGGTTCGGGTCCCACATATGACACTGCCCTCAAAAAAAAAAAAAAAAAGCTTGCAATAAAAAGATAACCATAATTCCTATTAACAGTGTAATTATTAGCATGGGATGAACACCATGGATTTTGGCATGAGCTAACACTCTCCAGGTTCTTACTTCACCATGGTGCTTGGTTTCCTCCTCTGTGTGGTACCGATAACCATGCCTCCTCCACCAGCATGTTTATTTCAATAACTCATTCACCAAATTACTTTTCATTATGTGCCAGGGAAGAAATGGACAAATGATCAGTCTCTGTCCATATAGAACTAGTCTAGTAATTTAGTACAAGGATTATATTAATTTATATTCAGTATTTAATGTAATGCCTGTCCCCTAGCAGGCTCTGATTAGTAATTACTGAAGTCATTTATTATGTGGCATGCCAATTTAGGTACGGCTTGGCTCTTCCTTTGCTATCTTGGTAATCCTCAAATTGAGCCTATATAACTGTTTCTATGGTTGTTGTACAGATTGTAACACTGAAGTTCAGAGAAATCACTTCCCTTATAGGAGTCAGATTTCAAACCTAGGTCTTTTAAATGCCATATAAGTATATAACGGAATTCATTTGAGCTAAAAAGAAAATACTAGCCACATGGAAAAACTAGGTGAAGTTCACATTTAGCGAAAGCAAACCTATTCGTTTCCCTTCAATAAATACAATCTACCTGCATTTATTTTCCTTAGCCTCTCAATATTTAAGTGGACCTGTTTAACCTGTGATAGCTACCATTAGTTTACCTATAAATATATAATAATGATAATAAACACTAGCTGGTGATTTTATTGAGCCTTATGAGTATCTCATTATACTACACAGTGAATAATCTGTATATTATATGTGAATAATATGTATATGATTAATGAAGTCACTAGTGTGTTATGCTGATGTACATTATTTAAAATGTAACAAAATGTATACATGTTAAACTGAAAAATATTTGTATGTAATTTAAATATAACCACCAAATGAAACAATATGATAACGTGAGGGCACAACAAATAATTTTCCTCCCTCCTTTATGGCTGGACTAATAATCAAATTAACATGAGACAGATTAATAGGAGAAAATGACTAAATGTAAAAGCACGTACATACTGGGATGTCATAAGAATAGGAGACCAGAGGATGTACAGGGCCACTGAGGCAATTTGCCATCCTGGACAAAGGCAGGGAGGCAGGGGTATGAGTTTCAAAGAGAAAGTAGGCAATTCACAGGCAGATAAGAAAGAGCAAACACGTGGTAAACAAATTCCTGCTGAGCCGTCCAGAAACAATGGGGCCCAGAGGGGAGTCCCACAAACAGGCTTTACCAGACTACTCATCACCACGCTTAGTTCACCTGTGATACGGTGACTATGCTAAGGTTCCCTTTCTAAGGCAGGTTATCCCATCTGAATTCCTTTAGGCAGGCCAAGGGGGAGAGTCAAAAGTTCTTGCTGAGTCTTTGTTTCTTAAAAATAACCTGCTTGGGCCTGAAGAGTGGCTCAGTTGGTTACGAATTAGCTTAAGAGCTAGAGCTCTGAGCAACAGGGCCGCTGGTTCAATTCCCACATGAGCCAGTGATGCTGCACCTGAACTGAGCTGCTGCTGAGCTGCCAACAGGTGGCAGGATGGCTCAGCTGGTGAGAGCATGTGCTCGTAACAACAAGACTGCCTGTTCAATGGTGGGCTATGCCTGCCCGCAACTAAGACTGGACTCGGCACCTTGAGCTGAGCTGCCACCCGGATGGCTCAGTGGATAGAGCAACAACAAGGCTGCTGGTTTGACTCCTGCATGAAATGGTGGCTACGCCCACCCGCAACTAAAATTGAACACAGCACCTTGAGCTAGAGACCATGAGAAGCCAGATGGCGACTGGTGCCCTCCACAACTAAGATTGAAGAATAACTTGGCTAGTCCTTCCCCCAATTCCCCAATTTAAAAAATAAATAATGAAAATAATAACATGCTAAAAGCATATCTCAAAAAGCATACTTGGGGGTTGCAAACTTTCGTCCCCTTCAATAAATATTCCAAGTGAAATAAATCCTTACATATAGCAAGACTTTTAAAGAGTGTGATTTCCAAGCTGTAGTATCTTTTAGTGCCATTGTGCTGGCAGGCTGTACCTAGGCAGTTACCCAGAAAACCATTATTTTATAAGCATATCAATCAAAATCACATATTTATTTTAATAAGTTTCAATAGTATAAACTAATATAACACACTGTTGATTCCAAGGATGTTATTGCTTAGACAGTGTTAATTATTGGCCACATTTCAATTAAAAATAACACATTTAGATAGACACTTCATCTTCCTACCACCCAAACAAAATGTCTTACTGCATCTGGTCCTGTATTTGGTTTTATTTGGTTTACTTCAGAAGAAACTTCCCAGTTCTTTTCAAAGCCAATGCACTTCTTGTGTTCTGGGTCTAACTCAATTTAATTATATTTAATTCTCCAAAAGACCCAGCTTCTGAAATTATATCTACTTTTTCATCCTTTCTCTCTCTACGGGGCCGTCGAATCACAATACATACTTTATTATTTTATAAACTGAAAAAAACAAAATCATCTTTAACTTAAGGTCGCCCAATTTAGCAAATAAAAATAGAGCAGTAAGTATGAGATATGCTAAATAAATAAATAGTACCACACTAATCTAAAAAAAAGTATTTATTGTTTATTTGAAATTCTGATTTAACTCAGCACGCTTTATCTCCTAATACACCAATTCTCATGAATAGTGTGCAGTCTAAGCCCTGACAGCTGAGTTTCCTCTTTTGCGTAATACAAGTGCTTGACTTAAGCTTTGATTGAGGATGCATCCACTTCAAGGACGGCCACCTCCAATAAACACCCTGTTATCCACAGGGCTAGATGAAGGGCCAGGCCCCATTGTTTTAGACATCTTGGATGATATCTGTAACTGACCATTGGGGCCACTTGTTTTTATTTTCTATTCCTGAAGTTTAAATTCCTGCTGTTATGTTTTATATTCACCAATAAAAAGTGAGCCCAAGAAACCATAGGCCTCCACTCTCAACCCCAATAAAAGCAGAATCCCAGTCCCACATGCACACGTGTTCTCCCCATTCCCCACTTCACTTGGGTCTTCCTTTCTGTGACATGTAATTTCCAGGATTTGTAAGTAATGAAACTTTTTCTTTCAAAGTGCCCTGATGGTTATTGCTGAGGGTGTCATGCAATCATACCGAAAACCACAAGGACTGGTCTAGACACAGCACTGGTTATGAAGAGGCTGAGCCCTGCACACAGTGAAGTGAAACTTTCTGAAAAAAAAAACAGCTCTTCTATTGTGATCTCCACTCCTTTACCTCACATTTTCCCTGCAAACCCCTCCAAACAGACCTCATTCTCAAACATTCCAATGAAACAACTTTTCTCAAGACTGCCAATGATATGAATGTGGTCAAATTCAGTTGTCACCTTTCTGTTCACACTTTATTGACGTGACATTTGTGCAGCATTCACCATGTGAGGTAACATTCTTCTCCATGACACATTTTCCTGCCTAATTTTTGTGAAACCAACTCTTCAGTTTTTCATTTGTTTTACCCACTGTGGAGAAAAAAGGGGCCACATAGTAAACCTGACAAGCTCAGGGGATGCCAGCACGGCTGGCTCTATCAGCTCAGAGACTGAACTTAACTACATAGGATAGTCTGAACATAAAAATTCCCAACTAAAAGTGGGTCATAGTAGGGAGTCCTATCCAGAGCCTGTAGCTTCCTTGACAAAGGTCAATCTTTACCTTAAGTGAGACTGTCTATTGTCTTTTTGCATCTATGATAACATACTCTTTGATTGTCAGAGTAATCCCCTTTTTCCAGACTCCTTGGGGTATAACCCACTCATTTTATCTCAGAGCAAGAGAACACAGAACCCCTCATTTCATCTTGTTCCCCAAATACCATCTCTATGTGCTGTGAATGTTAATTATCAACTGTCCTGTACCCACCAATGTAAAAAAAAAAAAAGTGTTATTTTTTATCCAATCCCAGCGATTTCCCCGCTATGCTTTCCCCTGGCACTTTAATCTACCACCAATGGATTTCATGTAACCCTCCTTACATCTCTTCCTTTGATTCTAATGTATAAAATAAGCTGCAAAACTGCCATGCTCCACAGCATTTTCTTAATCTGTTGAGATTTTGCTTCTGGCAATTGTTGTCAGTTTGGCCCAAATAAACTCATTAAAATTCTCTACTGGTTCAGATGTTTCTTATGTCGACACCATGTTATTAACTATGATTTTCTAGTTTCATTGCCGTTACCTGCCTGCTGTTCAGCCTCTGTTTTTTGGAAAGCACTCACATAGGACCTTATTCTTAGACTCCTTATATTTTCAATGAATAATAGTGACTTTTAGGTGATTTTAACTGACTATTCAAACTTGTGGCACTTAATGTTATCTATTAATAGATGCCAATGATTCCGAGCACTGAATTTCAAGCCCTAATTTTGCTTGTAATTTCAGACTCCAACATACTCATTCATTTGTCTACTTGAATTATCCATGAGGGTGTCCATTAGGCTACTCAAAATTAACAATAGCAAAAAGAACTCCTGATTTACCCCAACCCCAAAATGCTTCTTTTCTCATCTTTCCCATCTTGTAAAAAGAAAAACTAACTGCCCATCAAGTCACCCAAGTAATATCCTGAAATAGCTTTAAAAATATCTTTAAAAATCCTGGATTCCTCTTTTCCTTACCTTATATCAAATTAACCTGAAAAAAAACATAAGGACTTGAGCTCCAAACCTTATTCTGAATTGTTCCACTTCAGTCCATCTTCATTTCTAAAAGCCTCGTCTAAGCCATATCATATCTCACTACAATTCCATTCTCACATCTCTCCCTATTACAGTGTGATCGCACAGGCTCAAATTAAATGTAATCAATAACTGAAGTGCTTTTGTATTTGACAGGCTAAAAGTCAGAAAATGTAGAGTTACACAAAATATCTTTATAGGTATGTTCAATGTAGAAATATTTACAAAGTTTAGATGTTTGTGCCATTATTTGGAAAAGTACTTAACATTTACATTTGTTAGTCACCTTTTAGATTATAAATAAATGCTAAAGAATAAAATGGCATTATTCTTAGATTCACAGCATTTATAAGTTTGCTAAAAGGTATACACTTTAAAGATAACTATAAGCAATAAACTAGCAAGAACAAATAAACATAGGGGAGTAAAAATAATTATTCATAAAGCTACAAAAGTACTTAGAGCTGAGAGTGCCACTTGAAATGGACATGAGGAGGATGTTGGGACAAATCCCAGTATACACTCAAATAGGGTCCTAGTAGGAGTGTCACTTGTTTTCTGTTTCTTTTCTAATCGTGGGTGCCTATACATTCAAAATATATAATAGTTAAAACCAGACATAAATTTCAGACTTCATGGGCAAAAAAAACAGAGTTAATTATAAAGGACTAAATTCACAATAGTTATAAAGTGGAACTTAATGAGTGTTTACTATCTGCTAAGCAACATGCTAAACTGTTTTTCTTGGATTACCTTGCTGCATCCTACCAATGTTTTGAGATAGGAACTATTCATATGCCATTTTTACAGATGAGTAAAATGAAACTGAAAAGAGCTAAGCAGTTTGCTCAAGTACATCCTAATGCTAGATGGTGAAGTCAAGATTTGAGACCAGGTAGCCTTACTTCTGGGACTATCCTCATCCCCACAATACTGTAAAGATCTTGCTTTTAAATACCTTAAGCATAGACATATTATAGCAAACTGAAAATGACATGCAAAAAACCCCTCACGTCAACTCTAGTGTGGCTTTAGGCAATGTTCCCAAACTGTGTTTCCTTGAGATTTTAATAAGCGTACTAAGCAGAAAGGTCTTGCAGTCAAATACATTTGTAAAGGAGCCTATCATTCCCTCCTCTTGGGTACTCAGATTGTATATGCCACGTTTTGAAGAGCTCTTTTTAAAAATCATTAAATAAATACAAGTGATTAAGTTTCCCAAGTCAGTAATATTAATCAGGAGAATTTTTTTTTCCTTTTAAATTGTGGAGAAGGATTTATAATAAAAACAGACTCAAAAGAACAGGAATGGCATTCCAAAATAAATCTCTAGAGCAGAAATGATAATAGTTTAGATAATAATAACAATGCTGTCACAGACCTTTCTCCCCAGGCTGAGCACTCTCCCCACCACAGTCATCGGATCCCACTGGTCTGATTTTCTTTCTCTCTCAAATTCATTTTCTTTTTTCTATGTCAATCATTATTGTTTTAGCTTAGCTCCCAAGCATCTCTCCACTGGATAAGTTTCCCCTAACCCCAGTCTCATCACCTTTGATTTCATCCTCCCTAAAATAGCCAGAGCTTGATCTAAATTTTCAAATTCAACTTACTTTTCTCACATAAAACCCCTTTCAGCTCACCGCTGTCCTTGTGCTAATGCTAAACCTTCCAAATGGGACTCATCCACTTTATAAACCAGCATTTGTGAACCTTTTCACAGCAGACGACTGGATTAAAAAACTGTGGTACAATTCCATTGACTCCACTCCCCACACTGTACTCCATACCCCATGAATATATATATATATATATATATATATATATATATATATATATATATATTAAATTATACATTGTTTTGTACACCTAAAACTAATAAAAAAAAAACCTGTGATACATTTATACAGTGGAGTATTACTCCGCTATAAAGAAGAAAGAACTCGTACCATTTGCAACGATATGGATGGACCTAGAGACTATTACGTTAAGTGAAATAAGTCAGTCAGAGAAAGACACATACCATATGATTTCACTTATATGTGGAATCTGAAAAACTGAATGAATGAGCAAAGTAAAGCGAAACAGTCTCAGAAATATAGAGGGAAACTGATGGTTGCTAATTGGGAGGCGGTGGGGATGAGAGAGAAGGGGAAGGGATTAGACAGCATAAATAGGTAACTACAATATTGTCACAGGGATATGAAAGACAGTTCGGGGAATATAATAATGTTATAAATATTTTGTGGGGTGTCAGATGGTCACGTCTTGTTAGGGAGTCCACTTCATGGATGGAGTAGAGGCTTGATCACTGTACTGTACAGCTGAAGCTGATGTTGAATAATATTATATGCCAACTATAACTGAATATATAGATAGTCACGGAATGTGGAGTATAGTGTGGAGTGGAGTCAAGGGAATTGTAATAGATATGTATGATATGGGGAGAGTGGGGCAGCAGATTGGGGGAGGGGAGTTGTCACTTTGAGGGGTAAATAGTATAACTATTGTGCTGTGCTGTACACCTGAAACTAATTTTTTTAAAAATGCTTATTTCACAATAAAAGGATTTTTAAAAAAAGAAAAACACTCCCACTTTAGCACCAGTAACACCAAGTATCTTGCTTCTGTTTTTTGTTTTTTCATACCTAAGCTATGCAACCTTTAAGGATTTAACTAATTAGATCTGTGTTTAGTTTTTCCTTTTGTAGAATGCAAAGATATTTATACCTCTAGCATAGGTTTACTATGAAGAATCAGGGTTATAATGACAGTAAAGTGTAGTTATGTCTTTTTCTGGCCCTAAGTACACAATCAGTACAAACTGGTGCTATTGATCATATTATCGTTATCATTTTATTGACATAATCTGTTTGGGTTCTGTATCATCGGATATCTTTCACGCTAAAAAACCTTTCTCTCTCTCACCATCTCTCCCTGTTGCCCTCCCTCCCTTCTTTCTCTTCCCATATTGTTTAGCCTTTACTGATATTTACAAAGTACTCAATGAATGTCTGTTTAATGAAATTGAATGACAATATCCCCAAGCCTAAAAAAGCCAAAACCACCAGTGCTGGCAGTCAGAAGATTTCAGAAAATTAACTATGGATTTTAAGTAAAATTTAATCCTATTGATTCAATGAAAACAGTTAAATTTACTAATACCCATCTCATTATAGTATTTCAAAGTTTGTTTTTCGTGGCTATATAGGTAGCAATCATATGATACTTTTCAGTTAAAATATGTCAACTTTTTTGATATTCACATTAGCCCAACAAGGTAGAAAATTATTTCCTTTGGATTCATGACAAAACTGAAGCTCATACTGACTAAAGGACTTAAAAAAAAAAAGAAAGAAAAAGAAAAAGAAAAAGAAAAAAAGAGAAGTCTAATAAGTAATAGCAGAGCTAGAAATGTAACTTGATTTCTGAATGTCAGGTTCTTCCACCTCTTAAGACTGCAACCACTACCCTAACCCCAATTGCTAATCAATTATATCCACATTTTTTTTCTCCGAATTTCAGTATGATAGATACGTAACTTGAGAATTTGATGTTTGAGATATATCCATATATTGTTAATTATGTTATAGTCAAGTTGATAGAATAATTACATTTCATGTATTTGCAAGTGTGCATTTTCATATCTCAAATAAAAACACAATATGAGAAAATTGCTAATTTGCCCCTTACACACCCAAAAGGAAACCTATACTTTCAATATTTATTTCCAATTCTGAGAATCATGCCAGGTCTAATGAGTATCTTTACAATTCACAATTCCCAGATTATTAGTTATGTCCTAAACGAGAATAACTTCAAAATTATATTATTTCCTTACCCACCCCAGACACATTACCATTCCTTACATGCAAAAATCAGACAGAAGAACAACAAAATATTCACCTTCATGTTTCTGAAGGGTTTAGAATTCATTCAGTCTTTCTAATTTTTCACCAGCTATTAAGTTACAAAGTAGACAAGACAGGAAATCCTTTAAAATGGAAAGCAGATTCTCTACCTGATCAACCACAATTCATTAGATCCTAAACATGGGCTTGATCTCCAGGCCAGTTGCTTCCAGAACCTGAGGATCATGAAACCCAGAAGATAATCATATGCAAAGATATGCACTATTAGTGCCCCAGGGAGACATGGCACAACCTCATTACACCGTATAGAAACAGAGAACTTCACCAAGATCCCTTGGGACCATATCAAAGTCTTCTGATCTCACAGATGTATGATTTCATAGAAAGCTTAGAACATAATCCCCCAAACATTGCAAAATGTACAAAGTAAGGATTAGAAGCAGGTGCTAGAATAGGTTCTCCCTCTCATGGAGGGAGTCATGGTCTGCAGTTAGATGTGGTCAAAAGTATTTTCCAGTGTTACCCAAACTGACTCAGTGCTATAGAGGGACCATTTTCAGTTCAAGCATCTCTATAAAACCATCATGTTTATTCATAAAGTCATTCAGCGTATGATGGAAGAAGAGACTTGCTTGATGTTATGTGCATAGTAAGTCAAATTTAGGGCCAGTGATATTTTCAGGATTTTGAGTCGTTTCATCTACAGCTGTTGGTTCTTCCCCTGACGGACTTGAATTCCATTAGGTCTCTAATACAAAGTAGAATTTTCAGATGAGGATTCTTAAGTTATCCACTTACTTACAAAATTTTAAACCTTTAAATTTTGAATACTTTTAGAATTCTTTTTCTCAAACTAGTTTTGCATACTTAGAAAGGGTAGTTGAAGTTTCCAATGACTAGACAGATACGTGTAGGACCCGGTCACTTTGACGCAGTGAGGCTTAGAAGATAAATTCTTAGCTTACGTGTGCTTCATCACAACATCACTGGTATTAATCTCTTGAGCTTATGTATTTGGTTTTTGTTGTTTTGTGAGTTTATCTTTAAACTCCAAACTTTGAACCTATATGTTAGTATTCTGTGGTATATACTATATATCAGATGCATCATTATATTATCTCTAAACACTAAAATAAATCAGCTTGCACACTCCCAAAAACATGTTCTCATTTTCAACCAGATTTTCCAACAATTCTCTGTCATGCTAATTTTCTATAAAACTAAGACATTGCCAATATTTTATTATTAACAAATGAATATATCAATAATTTTAACCAGGTTGTTAAAAAAATGCAGTAGAGATGTTTTAATGTGTTCGTAAAAATGCATTCATCTGTTTGCATAATGTCAAATATTAAACAAGGATTGTTAATATAACATGGATTTCATTATATCACTGTTTTTCTGTCACTTTAATGATTCATTAAGCAAAGAAAAAGTCACTAATTATTTGTTTCTCAATTTAGAATAATTTTGAGGTGACAGCTTTCAGTTTGTTCTTGAAAATTTTTTACACAGGAAAACTGTTAAAAGTTTTGTTGCCTATGAAAATAAGTAAATTATTATTCCATTATTTCTTGTTTCTGTTCTGCAACATAATATTATAAGATATGGTTAAAAGGAGAAAATTAAGCCATTTTTTCTGTGTATCATCTGTGACTTCCTGCTGCTGCCATAGTCATCTACATATGTATTAGGATTCTAGGGAGAAACAAAGGCAATAGGCTTTAGATTCTATCACTTTTCTTTCTCTGGAGGGCCCTACTAACACACATAGTTATATATACATATATACAGAGGGTGCCAAAAAAAATGCATACACAGTTTAAGGGAAAAACTGTATTAAAATGTAATACTCAATATATATCAATAACTAAAGATGAATACAAGTCATGTTTGAATCTGCAATTACAAGAGGTGCTCAAAGTGGTTACCATCAGCATAATTATAATACAGTTTTTTTCCTTTCTGTGTGTGTGTGTGTGTGTGTGTGTGTGTGTGTGTATACATGTATTATAAAATATTGGCTCACATAATTATAAAGGCTGAGGAGTCATATGATCTGCTGTCTGCAAGCTGGAGACTCACAAAGGCCAGTGATTAGTTTGAAGGTCTGAGAGCAGAAGACCCAGTGGTTGAGTCTGAAGGCCTGAAAACGAGTGCTGAAGGTGAAAGATCAATGTCTCAACTAAACAGTCAGGCAGAGCAAAGGCAAACTCTCTTCTTTTTGTCCTATTTAGTCCCACAATGGATTGAATGATGCCCACCCAGAGTGGAAATGATAATCCTCTTTGCTCAGCCTACTGATTCAAATGCTAATCTCTTCCTGAAGTGCCCTCACAGACACATCCAGAAATAATGTTTGACTAGAAATCTGAGCATCTTGTAATCCAGTCAAGATGAGACACAAAATTAATTATCACAATCTGTACATGTATTTCTTGAAATATAGTACAACTTTTCTTGCAGACTTTGTAAATTAAACTGATATTTTTGGAGTCTGTGATTTAAAAAGAATTATTCATCTAAAATCCACTTCTGTTTTATTATATCAATATATATTTAGGAGATAGGTTTACTTAGCATGGTATCATTGCAATAGTCATAATAGGTTGGTCAAATACAGAGAAAAACTTTGACCCAGAATAGAACTATACATATGTTTTTGTATGTGAAAGTTTTGATTTAGGATGGGTTTCAATCTAAAATCTGAAAAGTAACTACCGAGCAACTTATAGTAATGGGTCTGCCATTATGTTTCACAACAATGCTAATGAATTTTAGTCTAGACACAGATCAAACCCCTGATGGAGAAAAAAAAAAAGAGTTCAATCTAATATGCAATTTCTTATTGACTTCTTTGCTGAGACTGTCTATAGGATGAATAGTCTCTTAATTTGTGTGTGTGTGTGTGTGTGTGTGTGTGTGTGTGTGTGTGTGTGTGTCCCATTACCACAAGATCCACTCTGTTTTGCAATTGGTTATACAGATATATTTATAATAAACAATACAGAGGATTTAAGAATGACAGCCTAAAAACTAAGATTTCTTACTAGCAACTGATGGAACAAAATGAAATCCAGATATTTATATGCTGCTTCTTTAAAAGTGAAAAGAATTTTGGACATGAGACTTCAAATGAAACTAAAAATGTGAACTTCATTCTGCTACAAATAACATTCAACTTAACTATACATTATAGTTTTTGTGTGTATTGAACATATTTTAAACATCAATTTATGGTTGCTTGAATCTACTACTCTAATTTTCATAAAGTTTTGCTGATTTTGCCAAAAAGTTTACTTTTAATTTATAGGTAAAATAGCTATAAAATGATGATGTCATTATTTATTTTAGTAAAACTGCTATTATCTTGTGGTAGCATATACCAAAAAATTATGTTTATATATCTCATTTACTCTTTATGACTTTTAAGACTTTTTGAATACCTCTCTGAGTTAGGAAAAGGCAAGGATTATTATCCCTATGGTACAGATAAGAAAATAAAGTAATACAGAGGTCCTATTAATTGTCTAAATTTCTTAACACTGTGGTTCTAGATGAAAAACCAAGTTTCTTCACTGAAAGGTCTCTGTACACACACTAAAGTAACAGTTCAGATATAAATATATTTTAATGCAACCTTTTAAATCTTTTCTCTGCACCCTGGACTGCTATGGAAAAGTCATGTAACCAAAGGCACTTTGGGTCAAAACTCTGAATTGTGAATGAGGCCAACACAGAATTCTGAGTCTGTTCACTGTGGCGGCATCCAGCAGGACCCAGGTGGCAACTATAGGAGGCCCCAGCAATGAGCCCTAACCAGACAGCTGCAGATGATACTGCCCCAACTCCGCTCCCTTCTTAGATCCTAAGCATTCTCTGAGCCTTGCTCTCCAGACCTCCAGTAAGCTTCTGAGCCAGAATATTAAAATTCTAGTAAGCTGCATAGCAGCTTGAGTTACATCGAGGTTAATTTCTAAATTAGACAACAAGATCTTGACAGGTGTGCCAGGGGAGCACAAAATTGACCACTTTAGTAGATTTTTAAGAAGTGTACACTGAGGTACAAGGTATCTGGGTTCCAGTTTTGGAATTTCCCCTTACTATCTGCAAAATTTTGCCAATTAATACACATTTCTCTGGCAATTCTTCTACCACAAAATTGAAAGCATTGGGTTAATGATCCCTAAGGTACTTCCCATATATAACATTCTATTATTTTATGATTTCTTAGGTTTGGAGACAGTGAGATAGAGACAATGTAGTATAGCAGAAATATTGTAGGAATGGATCCAGCCTTATGAACAATTTAGCACAACTCACAAGTCAGCTCAGCTTCACAAAGTTAAGGTGGCTATCACCTACTCCACCTGCCTATTAAAGGATAGGAGAGACTCCCTCTTGAGAGGTATTATGCATGTAGAAAATAGATATATTTTAATACGCAATATTAGACATTCAAATAAAATTTGTCACTCACGTCACAAAAGTATCCAGAAATTTGAAAATAAAAGCAGACCCAAGGTGACTCAGGGTTGGGTTTTAAAAAAACATAGTTCTTTAAAATAATACTAATAAATATGAGTATGTTCAAGAGAATAAATGACAAGATAGAAATTTCACTAACTGGATTTTTTTTAATTAAGTAAATAAATTAAGTGAAATATCTAAAGGGAAAATAAGTCTGCAATTGAAAATAGTTCAACGGGTTTAGCTGCAGGTCTGACACAAGCAGAAGAAAGTGTTATAATTTGGCAAACAGGTCAGTAGAAAATATACAGGCCAAATATTAGAGAAAGGGGTGGATAGTGTAACAAACTATTTGGGACAAAGTAAAGTAGTAAACCACATTCAAACTGAGTCTAAGAAAAGAATGCTTAGAGAGAGTAGGGAAGAAGCAATAGATGAGAAGAATTTCTGAAATATACGTACACGCGTACATACACTTCTTTACGAAGAGAATCTTGCTACATGGTATTTACCTAAATGAGCCAAAAACTTATGTCTATACAAAAACCTGCACTCATATGTTAATAGCAGCTTTACTCATAATTGCCTATAGTTGGAAGTAACCAAGATATCATCCAGAGCATGAATGAATGAATGAATGAATGAATAAACTGTGATATGTCTGGACAATAGAATATTATTCAGCATGAAAAATAAATAAGTTATAAAGACATGAAAAGGCATGGACAACTCTTAAATGCATATCGCTAAATGTAAAAAGCCAATCTTAACAGGCTACTTATTGTATGATTCCTACTCTATCACATTCTGGAAAAGGCAAAACTAGTTAAAAGATCAGTGGTGCCAGCAGCTAGGGTGCCAGGGAAGAGGGTGGAAAGAACTGGTGGAACACAAATGATTTTTAGGGCAGTGGTACAATTCTGTATATCACTTTAATGGATGACATGTTATTATAGAGTATTTAAAAAAAAGAGGAAATGGCTTCTCAATAGAAACAACAAAATCCAGAAGACAACTGCATATTTTTACAGTGCTGGGAAAAATATTGCCAAGGCAGTAATTTTTCTAGGGAAAATATTACATAAAATAATGACAAAATAAAATGATTCTAGATGAATTCAAAAAACAATGTAATTTGTCACCAGCAGATCTACCCTAACAGAAATACTTAAAGATCTCTTCAGGCACAAGCAAAATGACTCTAGGTAGAAATGTGAAAATTTAGGAAAGAATAGAATAAAAAAATAAAAGGTTAACATGTAGATAGATATAAATTAACATTGACTATAAAAATGATAATAATGTCTCTAACAGTGAAATAAATATATGTAGGATTAAAATCATGACTTTAATAAATGGAAGGCAGGTGTAAATTAGGTTAAGTGTTGCAAGTTTCTAGAAAGTGATGAAACTGCTACTTTATATTAGAACAAAATATGCCAAGAATACATGTTGGAATTTCCAGGCTAACCTCGAAAACCAATAATTGAATA
Source organism: Aselliscus stoliczkanus (assembly GCA_033961575.1). NCBI lineage: Eukaryota > Metazoa > Chordata > Mammalia > Chiroptera > Hipposideridae > Aselliscus > Aselliscus stoliczkanus. The sequence continues at coordinate 125,084,635 of CM066734.1, forward strand.
ACAGTTAAACCTAGCAAGATAATTGAGAGGAATAATGAAATAACAACAAATAACCTCAGTTAATCCAAAACAAGATGAGAATATGGGACATAATACATGTGTGACAGATAAAAAACAACAACAACAACAAACAAAAGATGGTAGATCAAAACCCAGTATATCAGCAATTACATTGAAAATAAACTGACAATTATAATTAGAGAAATAATGGTCAGAGGTGATTTTGGAAAACGCTCCTTACAAGAATCACACATGACAGGTGACAGAAAGGCTAAAAGTAAAATGATTTTAAAAATAAAAAGGAAATAACAATATCGAAGTAGTCAGAGTCAGATTCACTGCAGTAACAATGGTATATCACTATGTTGTCTTGGGGTCCTGAGATGTCCCAATGTGGGCTAGTCCTAAATTTTTGGGATTTGGGTGGGAAATCATCTCATATTCCTCATAGTCGGAAAGGAACTCGATCCTTTGCCCAGGATTGTTGGCTGGGAAGGACACTTCCGGCCTCCTGTAACCCCCACTCTTCTTCATCTAGCTGGGCAAAGGAAAGAACTCATAATGCTGAGTCCCTCCTGTTTTCTTCTTCGCTTTTCCAATGAATTAGCAGGATACATATCTGTCAGGGGCAGCGAGGGGGGAAGAGTGTGAAGAGCCCTGATTAGGAAGCACATTTGCCTACTGATCCAAGTCTCAGTCTTTAAATAATTTTATCCCTAACAAAATCCATACATTGATCTTTGTCTATCTGCTCCTCACACCTTATTTCTCAACTGGTGAAAAACTCTGGAGTGATCTGAGAGAGAGACAAATGATTAATCTCCAACCTCCAAATGATGCATCGGTGTAAAAGTTCTCAGGGAAAATGCACCTTTTAACAAAATGTATTTTGGTTCCCAAACACAGACACATGCACATACTAAAACATGTATACTCGTTTATAATTGAAATAAGATTAAATTAGTATCAAGAACAACATTCATAGGAGAGAGAAATAAATTTTAGAGGGCAGTTTAAAGAAGTGTAGGGTAGGGCCTCGTCTGTTCCCTGCATTCTCTTGATATATTTTAGGGGATTATCTGAGAAAGGACCTGGGATGCAATATTGCATGATCGAATGTTAAGTCTTGGTCAAGGCACAGCTTCCAATTGATTAACTTTCAGCAATTAGTTTGTGATAATCCATACTAGTGAAAGATGAACTAATATGTGAATCTAGTTTCAGAACATAGGAGAGCAAGGGCTTCCCTACTATATCCACACACACTCAATTTGCCTGAGATTAAACAAGAACATGGACAATGATTTCTAAGAAGGTTCCTAGACTTTGGCAAATAGACGAAGTTTCCTGTTTAAAAAAATAAATTATACCTAATGAACATAATTTATGGTTTTATTACTAGTAGAATTTCTAACATTCTTTCTCCTAGTTTCTTCATATCTTTTTGCATTATTGAGATTATCAACATTCAGTGATTCTTTAGACTCTGTTTAATTACAGTTGCTCTTTCTTTTTAATATCACAGCTTTTTAGTTTTTTTAATTTTATTAGATTTAATGGGGTGACATTGGTTAATAAAATTATATAGACTTCAAGTGTACAATTCTATAATAAATCATCTATGTATTGCATTGTGTGTTCATCACCCAAAGTCAAATCTCCTTCTGTTACCATATAGTTGACCCACTTTACCTTCTTCTACAACTCTCCTCTCCTCTTACCCTCTGGTAACCACTATACTGTTGTTTGTGTCTATGAGTTTTTGTTTGTTTATTTATCTTACTCCTTTGTTGTTTTCAGTTTTATATACTGCATATAAGTGAAATCATGATTCTCGACTTTTTCCATCTGACTTATTTCACTTAGTGTGATATTCTCAAGATCTATCCAGTTGTCGCAAATGGCAGTATTTCATCTTTTTTTTATGGCCGAGTAGTATTCCATTGTATATATGTACCTCATCTTCTTTATCCAATCATCTGTCGAAGGACATTTCAGTTGTTTCCATGTCTTGGCCACCATGAATAATGCTGCAATGATCATAAGGGTACATATACCTTTACAAATAAATGTTTTCAAATTTTTGGGGGTAGATACCCAGAAGAGGGATTGCTGGATCATAATCTAATATCACCTCACACCTGTTAGAATGGTTATTATCAACAAGACAAGTAATAACAAGTGCTGGAGAGGCTGTGGAGAAAAAGTAAGCCTCATACACTGTTGGTGGGAATGTAAATTGGTACAGCTACTATGCAAAACCGTATGGAGATTCCTCAAAAAATTAAAAACAGAATTACCATTGAAACCTATGTAACTTTACTAACAATTGTCACCCCAATAAACTTTAATTAAAGAAAAAAAAAGAATAGAATTACCATATGACACAGCTTTTTAAAAATTCTTTTACTTCTTATCATTGCCAATTACTCACATTTAATAATGTATACAGAATCACCTTTATACTTTGACTTTTTGGTACCTCAGACTTAATGATACACAATTGTCTTCCATTCCCTCTGGCAGAGATGTGTTGCTGTTCTGATTTAGACCAATTTTGAACTAGCTTTCACCATTTAGCATTTACATGAGCCAAGTCCTCATGTAGCTTATTGTGTTTTTCTTTATTATGTATTCTTTCTCCCACGTAATGTCACCTATTGAAATTTCTGCCTTTATAAACTCCTGCTCTTTGTTTTAAAATTTCCAATTCAACCATAGGCGTATTTATAACTCTTACACCCTAAACACTGTTTTACAACTACCTGAAAAACTTTATTTAAGAACAATTTTACACCTTACTCAGAAACTAAAAATGATAGCACTAAATTTTAGACAATATGAGCTAATAGGAACTTCGGGGGAAAAAATCTATTTTGAACTACATATTTCCGACACCCTTAATTTATGAATAAGAGAACTGAACCACAGAGAGGTGCAGTTATCTGCCTGCCTCACGTCCTACAGACTTTAGTGTCAAAGTCATAATCAGAATTTGTGTCTGCTGGATACCAGGCTGTGCCATTTTTATTATAACATTGCTCATACTAGCTCATTGGTTGAACCCTTCTAAGAACATTGACAGTTTCTCATCAACTGATCATAATCAAAATAAATTTATAACTTCATTACACAGAATACTCTACAGCATTATGGCTGGAATAAATTAATTATATGTGAATATAAATATATGAGTGTATACAAAAACATATACATACATACTATACATTTATATACATGTGTATTGTAAGTATATATAGTATATATATATGCATATGTAGTATAATATATGGTACATTTATTATATAGGAATTCACTAACAATGTCTTGTTTTTACCATCATTATCTACTCTTTTCCTTATCAAAAATAATTAAACAAAAACAATCCAACTTTGTTATTTTTTTATAAATATGGATCTTGTAGGTAATGGAGATATAAATAAACCTGCTTTATCATGACACGAGCCCTTTAGTAGAGGAATCGGGCTGAATTTTTACTGATTCCAGGAATGTGAACAGCATGTTTGATAGTTACCTCATTGCACCCTTCCCCCAAAAAAAGCATTTGTTGTTCTAAATGTAAAACACAGAATAATTCCAGTTAATCATCCTATTCATATTTGAGTCAATGTTATTTTTGTGTCTGATCTGGTGCATGATGAAGGGGCAGCAATCTACTCTAATACCGGTTCTATTTTGAAACCAAATGTTAGAAGACATATCTAAGCTAACACTCGGTATGGTTTGAACATAATATATGAGCCAAAAGATGTTGGAAGGTGAAGATGTATAGGTAGACAGGAACATGAAGCAATTGTAGGATGATGAATTATACTCTGAATAACAATGTTAGATATTGAAGGATTTTACACCAGGAAGCAACATCATCCTTTTATTATCCTATGAAAATGGAAATCTTTGCAGTCAGTCTTTCTAACACAGTTCTGGTCATGCCAGGTTTTTTTATTTCAAGTCTTCAGTGGGTCCTCGTCATCTGCAACAGGAATTTAATTTTTTTGTATTCATTCATTATCTCTTATCCCTTTGATTTAGACACTAATTCTAGACATTTTAGAATTCTACAAACAGACTACCTATGTCCCGGTCATCACTAGATCATGTGACCTCTTCAGCAGAATGTGCCATTGCCCAGCCTCCATTCCTACTTCCTCTTACTTCCAGTGCTCATCCCCAAATTCTCGTAATCCTTAAATTGGTAAATTTCCTCTAATCATCCTGGGTCCAGAACAATTGTATACATTTCCAATTTCAATTCTAAATATGTCTGCTGCTCTTTTCTTTAGGATCCCTAGGACTGCACATTAAATCTCATAGTACTTCCTTGACTATAGTGTGTGTCCATATATTTTTTCTTTCACTGAATTGTAACAACAACTGTGACTTACACATCTTTGTAACCTTAACATATCACATATAGTTGGTATTCAACAAATGTTTGTTAAGTAAGCAAAGGAGTAAATTAATTCATTGTGAGGTAAAGAAAGATTAATGAAGACTAGAGAAATCTCTCGGGTCTATCAGTAGAAATTCTTTACGAAAACTGAAGGCACAGGGAATCTGAATAATATGAGAGATGTCAGGAAAGGTTACATTGACACTAATTCAGATGAAATCCTCTACTCGTAGGTAATGATTTTGTACTGAAACTAATCTTGCTCCACCAGATTTGGAAATTCAGGTTGGGGGCAGGTAAAGGTTTTAACAGAGGTTTCTGATTTACATCCCATTTAACTGTGAATATTGCCTGATTAGCAACAGAAAAATATACTTAACACATGTTAGCAATTGCAAAATATTTCAAAATACTACCAGCCACTTGATTTAAGGCAGCTTGAGTTAAGTGGAGATAAATTACATAATAAAATCTTTTAACTTGATAGAGAATTTAAATTATTATCATCTTTTCTATTATATATGCACTTACTCTTTCTGAGCTTGTGAGGTAATGAGTACCTTATGTTGGACAGACTTTGTAATAGTATTGACTTGGGATTTTTAAACATTTCTGTCACATTCATTTCATAGCATATTAGACCAAGGTGCCAGTAAATTTTGTGAAAAATGAGGGGCCTATACTTCTTCCTTGCAAAACTTTTGTGTCATAACGAATGTAAACTTAACCAAAAAGAGATCTGGTAGTTGCCCTCTAATTCTGGAAGGTAAATGTAGAATGTCATGTCCAATAGTAGTGTCTTTGTTCAGAGTGGGGACTGGTGATTCTAGAAAGAACAACAATGTGATTTACGGTGGGGGCCTTGGGTCACGCAGTGCCATCAGCTGACCTGGTAACTGAGATCAACTAAATAGACAATCAATCAAACAAACATGTGCACATAACAGAGCCAAAAAAAAAACTCAGCCTCGGCTCAACCAAGCTTCTCTGGTTGACTATACTACATGCCTATGGTCACACACTGATGCCATGGGAGTTCTGTGTTCAGGACTCCATAGAGGAAAATGGTAGCTCCACACTTGTCCACCTGTACTCCGCTCTATGTACTTCTTCCCTTGACTAATTTTCATCCATATCCTTTCCTGTAATAAACCATAATGATAAATGTAAAAGCTGTCATGAGTTTTGTGAGTCTTTCTAGTGAATTAACTGAAACTAAAGGGGGTTTTGATAATCCCCCAAAACCTGCAATTGGTGACATAAGTAAAAGCAATCTTGTATGTAGTGTTCCCGCAAACCACACAATTGTCTAAATCTTTTGTGACTTTCAAATACTCCCTTCCCTACTTTTTATGCTTGGTCCCCATCTATTATTTCTTGCTTTATTCTTTCATATAACCTAGAGTGCTAAATGTAAACCAACCAATTCTACTTAGAAGAAATGAAGACGAAACCTTATTACTCTTTATGTAGCTTTGTTTGAAAGATGATAATACAACTCATATGTTTTAGTGACCAGTTGTATGGTTTACCAATATTTGGTTATATATAGTTTTCTTGCTGCTATTAGTTATTTGAGCCTTGAGTATTTAAGTGATATCATTAACAATGGTAAATTTTTTCATTTGATTACTTTAACTCTTAGATTCTAAAATACCTCATGTATTACATTTCTGCAGCCAAAACTATAACATACACCAACCAAGTCCTCCGTCTGTGCAGAAAACACATCATGAGTAATTTCAAGATACAAATTGCACAAGTTCAGAACCTATGAGCAATGCTTGCCATGTTCCTTATTTACAGTACACAAATTATAACTAACTCCAGGCAAATTTACTTTCTCAGTCTTTTAGATCAGCCCAAGCTTTCCATCATTATCAACGGCATCCAGTTCCAAGCACCTATCATCTCTTGCCTATACTTTGCCATATCTTTAAATAAGTTCCTGATGAGTATTTTCTAACAGACAGAAATGTTGAACTAACTGTGCAGTGAATAGCCTAAAATCCATCTCTGAGTGTCTACATTTAAGATGTTAATGTATTTACTTTACATGTGTCATATTTCAATGTATTCTCAAGAAAATATGGACATGGTTATTATTAATCACATTTTAGAAAACAGTAAAGTGTCTCAAAGAGGTTAACCAATTGTACCAAGTACACTGGAAAAAAAAGTAGGTGAGAATTGCTTATTTGATCTGCAGTATTTCTTGGTCAATGCATATGTGTCTATACAAAAAGAAGTAATCCTCAGGTTTTCATCCTAAGATGTCAGGTACCCAAAAATGTTGTCAAAATTTTGTCTGTATAGAAGAATAATATTTTAGCCATTCATAATCATGTATGAATTTCATCAAGATTTCCTCAAAAAAGATTTCAGTGTATCCTCTATAAACTGGAGGAAGCTCTAAATGGGAAACACTGTGAGCAAATTCTGAAAACGCAAAAGACTGCCATTATCAATAACAAACCTATTTTATAGATTCTGGAAAACTGAGTTGTAGGTGGTTAAGCACCTGCCTAAGATTTCCCAGCAGGTCAGGTGAGGAGTTAGGATCTTAATAGGGCAGTTTGACATCTAAACATTTTGCACCTAATCACATCTCTACGTTGTTTCTAAAAGGAATGGAGTCAACAGGACAAAAATTAAAATTAAAACATTGTGCAAGACACTCATTTTTATTCATGTGGGCTTATAATTCAGTTATTAGCAAGAAGTGAAAATATAATTGAAACCTAAGATACTCCTCACTGCAAATTTTATAATCAATTAATAAATCTCTCACTCTCAAGCTCTTTTATGGAAAATCTCTCATCCCTTTTAGCTACAAAAATGAAGCACAAAGACCATCCTGATATAAACAGATGGAGTCCATAGAGTGGTAAACACTTGCATTTCCTGGGATGTATCCCTTATGTCCATAAAGTTGTAAATGTCCCTCAAATCAGAGAAATATTTTAAAGAAAGTTACACCAATTAAAAATTTGAAAATATTCACACATTTGTGAGAATTGCAGTGATTCTAAAAGTAGTAAAAAGACTTCTCCATAATAATATAATTCAGTTTTCCACACAGAATTTGAGAACTTAATGGAAATGATGAAACCGTGCAATTCAGTGCACATATTCTAACAATGAAGACACTAAGATCTAGGGAGATTACCTAGGTGATTTTTAGCAAGATTCATTGGCAGATCTAAGATGAGACTCTAAAAAAAACTGCCAGACTTTTTTTTTTCACCGTATCAAATGATTTCCCTTCATTTTACAATAAAATGTTTTCCTTCAAATTAATCATATAGAAATGTCTTTGAAAGTCTAGTCAAAAGACTATATAAATAAGGACCTCAACCAGCTTGTTAAAAACAGAAACGCAGTCTTTGTCTCTGATATACTAAATCAGAAAGTCTGGAATTGCTGCCACAATAAGCATTTTTGTCAGCTTTTTCTTAGGTAAAATTTGAGAACTGCTGCTCTTTGAAATATAGATCATTTCCTTGTTTACTCATTTTGATGCAATAAAAAGAGCGCTGTTTGCGTTCACTTTATTTCCTCAGTAATTCTACAACTATCCCAAACTTCCTTTCACAATTTCAAATGAAAATAAGTTTCAGTATTCATTGATTTTAAAGATAACTATCCTGGAATTCTTAGTAAATTTGTCATATTTTAATGCATACTGAATGCACTTAATTAGGGCATCCTATGCATTATAACCAAATTTTTCAATCACAATTTTAACATCTGTGCTTTCTCATTGTTAACCATAATATTGGAAATCATAATTTCTTTTATTCTGAAGTTACAATTTCTTTAGAAATAATTTGGTATAAGAGGAGTCTGACTCCTGGTTAAAAATCTTTGTGTGATTTTTGGGGCCTGATCACAGGCAATTACAAGTCCTTATCCGGCAGGCCATGGGAGAAAGTGGCTCTCTTCACACTAGGCTAGAGGCACAGCCAAAGCATCACAGCCTCTGAAGGAAAGAGGTCCCCCTGGCCTGTCACACTCTTACTTATTTGCATTTCTAGCCCAGGTGTCTTCATTTCTAGATCTCTTTATCTGAGGCCATAGGCAAATGTCTTCCTGGCAGCTCCTGAGGTCTCCTTATAGGGAGGAGGAAGAAGCCTGAAGCTTTCTCCCATTCTGACTCAGTACCCAGTATTTTTCTATTCCTACCTCTTCTTCTGGCCCACTCCCCATTGTCCATAAAACTGAAGCAGTCTTTTGTGCAGATGTAAGATGACCCCCACATCTGCACTGATCTACCTAACGCTAGACCCATGTGCTAGTTATTGAGGAAAAATGGTATCGGTGTTTATTCTGGTTTTTTGTAACTTGCTCTTACCATCAAAGTGATTAAAAGACTAATTCTTTCATTTATGGCTTGTTGTTTTCATTGGCCATTCTGATACCTGGCAACTCAGCTCTTTCTCCCTGTTCAGCTCAAGCTCCTGACAATATAGAGTCATATTCTTCTCTTGTTAAAGAGATTATCCTTTTTGGTTTGGGTAATAATAGGTACCAGTTATTTGGTTTTGATTCTAGAAGACTGATTTTCTCCTGCCCTCTGGCCTTCAAACCCAGACTGGATTCCACACAATTGTCTCTTTGCTCTCAGGCCTTTAAACTTTACCATAGTCCCCACTGTGCAGTGGGAAGATGGTGGGACATCTCAGTCTCCATAATCAAGTGAGCCAATACCTTATGTCTTTAGATAGATAGATAGATAGATAGATAGATAGATAGATAGATAGATAGATAAAGTCTCCTATTAGTTCTGTTTCTATGGAAACCCTAACATAGACTCTTCAGTAATAATTCACCACGGACCTTTTGCTAATACTATTTAGCACACACAAGAACTGCACATAAAACATTGACATTAGACATTTGCTTCCTGATACTTAGTGGTTTCAAATCCAACATGTAAGAGCTTAAAAATTGTTGTTATCTACTATAAGCTGAATTGTGCGTGCTCAAAATTCATATGTTGACATTCTAACTCCCAGTACCTTGAAATGTAACTGTATTTATAGATGAGATAGCTAAGTTAAAATATTAGAGTGGGCTCTAATCCAGTATGACCAGCTGGCATCCTTATAAGAAGAGATTACAGATATATGCAGAGGTAAGGCCATGTGAAGACACAGGGAAAATACAGACGATGGCCATCTATCATCTAAGGAGAGAGGTCTCAAGAAACCAACCCTGCCAACACCTGGATTTCAGACTTCCAGTTTCCAGAACTGTGAGAAAGTAAACTTCTGTTGTTTAAGTCATCCAGTCTGTGGTATTGCATTATGGCAGCCCTAGCAAATAAATACACCATCCTTACAATAGGAGAAAGCTGAGTTCCAGCCACAAGGTGGGTGATAGGAGCGTGGACATGCTCACGCTGCAGGAGAGTGCCATGAACGTCACCTTCTTCCAGCTGGGGGATGAGACGTGCCTGCACTGCCAGTCAGAGTGGGCCCGGCACTGCTGATGCTCGTCCGCCTGGCACAGCTCACCTGCTGCGCTCGCTGGATGCCCTCACCTTTAGCCACACAACCTGGGGGAGGAACGGCTACGCCTGAGCCAGGCAGACTGGGAGCAGAGCCAGGAGCTCCTCACCAAGCAGGCTGGGAGGGCAAGTTACTCAAGGAAGACTGTAAATGCAGGAAAAAAGATGACCTCCACCCTTCAGGCGATGATTGGGGCTGAAGCCATCGATTACCAAAGCCATTTTTTTGACAAGGCCTTTAGGAACCAAATTTTCTACAGTCATATTCAGCGCTGCTGCCTTGAAGATTCTCACCTTGAGGGTAATAAAAAGGCACAGTCTAATAAGCTCCAGAATGCAATGACATGTTGAAGTAGCCACTGCTGCTTCCAAGTGTCAGAGGCTGCACAGCCCAGCCATGCAGGCAGAGTCTCTGAGGAATGTGAAATGCAGATAACAAAAGAGAAGAATTTCTGAAGTTAGTTGATAGATGGAAGGAAGAAGAAAAGGAGAAACTAGTTGATAAAATGGAAAAAGTCAGGGAAATGTTTATGAAGGAGTTTAAAGAATTACAGAGCTTCTAAGAATTCAGCATTAGACTACCAATTGTCAAAAATCCAGAAGTCCAGTATGCAGATCACATTCAACACAGACACATTAAAACATGCACGTGAGCTTAGAGATGAATGCCCTCAGTATCCTCAGGATTTCCAAAATGTGATGCAACTTCTTGACAGTCAGGAAAGCAAGTGGACAGCTCGAGTTCAAGCTCTTCATCAAGAACACAAGAAAGAGGAGGGTCAGTTCCTGTCACACTTCAAACCTCAATGACAGACGATCTAAATGCAAGTCATGTTTTCTATAAGAAAAGGCTGGAAGAGCTAGGACCGAGATTCCAGGAACAGAATGAACTGATTATCACTTAGAGACTACAGATTAAAGAGTTTACCAGTAAACCCTTAAACAGTGTCATTGAACTGAAGGGGATCCTTCAATCTGGCAAACTTTTCAATCTAAGCCACCTGCCCCAGCTGTACCTATGAATGCTCCAGCATCACAGACTTTGGGTACTAAGCAAAGTCTAACAGTGGCATACAGAAGCAAAAATGAACAGAATTTAGTAACAACAATATCCACTTAAGGAGAGCTTTAGAGAATCACCCCTCTTTTACAAAGGAAATAAGAACAGTCCTGGAGCAGTTAGATGGAGAAATTGGAAATCTTAGGGATTAACAGAGATATACATGGTATTCCAAGGGATCACTTGAATAGAGTGCTGAGAACCATGGAATCAACAAGCCATGATCAAGAAAGACAAATACTTAACATTCAGCAAATTCAAGAATTCCTTGAACATCACCTCAGCCATAAAATCAAGGGGAGAACATTATTGTCTTCAGGTAGATACAGTGCTTCTCAAGTGGATACCCTTTCAATGGGATAAATACTCAACACAATACAACTTCCTCCCCCAAGCAGACAATTGATTAGACAAAGACCTGCTTTTTTTCTGATACACCTGTTACAAAAATTAAGAGAAAATATCATAGAAGATCATTTTCCCAGAAAGTCTTCAACTCTCATGACCTATCCCTCTAGTTCTGAGGAAGAGTTGGGTGATGAGGACCTCATCAAGGCATGCACAACCCCAAGCCTACTTCCTATGGAGTCATCTAAAGGCAAAAGTAGCTTTGGCAGGAGCGCCATCAAGAGTGACACATACTGGACTGAGGGAAGTGAAATGGAGGACTCCGATATTTCTCCCAAGCCCACAGGAACCTCCATGAAAACATTAAATGAAACAGCTGAAAATATGGCTTCCAATCACAGAAGTGTGAATAAGCCAGTTAGTGGGATAAATGTTGCTGAGGCATTCCTTAAAAGAGAATTAAAAGAACTAAAATGATGACTGGAACATATCACCATGAGAGGAAGGAAATTCTTTGGGGAAAAAAATCTGGGAAAGAACAGAAAGAATCTCCACCTGTTGAGGGGGAAAATGAATCAAATTCTAGTCAAGTGTCAAGTGCCTGGGGTGCATCAAATCTTCAAGGGTCAAAAGGAGGACTTCCAAATGAATCACACACACTCAAAAGCGGCTTAGGAACTGTGACTGATGAGAGTTCCTCTTCAGATGTATAACTGTAGTTTCACATGTCAGAATATCCAGATGCCAACAGAATTTTAATGTCACAGTATTTCAGTAATCTACAAATATGATTTGAATGACCCTGCCTTATAGTATTTCCCACAATAACAAAAAAGCTGATTCAAAGAACAAGGGCTCTTAAATGGCACCTAATCTAATATTTTTTTTAAAAAAAAACAAAAATCTGTCAACAGTATTTTGAAGCCTATAAAGGTGCTTAAGACTTCTGTTGATTAAATATAATGTGTCACTGAAGTCATAAAAAGTTTTTTCTTCAGGATGGGTAAAAAAGAGAGAGAGAGAGAGAGAGGAAGCTGGACAAACCAAAACTCAATGACTTTTCTCAGACCTATCAATAAACTGAGGTTGTAGGAAAAACCACCACCTGAAATCTACAAAGTTAGAGGACTCCAGAGGGTCATGGCTGAGATCTGCTTACACGGAGCAGAAACTGTTATAAGCTAGTAGAAAAGCTAAAATGGGAATTTTGACAAATTGCTGGGGGCTTAATGTGACCTACAGTGACAATTACGAACTCCTGGGAGCCACAGTCTCAGCCCTTTCACCCCCCACACACTTTTCTGGGGTTTTGCTCTAGGAACTCCCCAGGTTTTCAAGTGTCGGCTGTGTATACGGTTTCCTTCCACAGACCACACTATGGAAAGGGGCAAAAAAAGAGTAACTGTGCAGTAGAGAAACCTGACAAAACCATCTAAGCAAGACGATTAATATCAACAAGGATGCCATATGAATAACAGGCACCTTGGACATGTTGTGGCACGAATGGCACTTTACCTCTGTGGCTTTCTCCCCTAAATCCATAACCTGGGTCTAAACATGAGGAAAATATCAGATAAATACCAGTTGAGAGATAGTCTATAAAATACCTGATCAGTAATCTTCGATACTGTCCAAGTCACACACAAAAAAACAAAAGCCTGAGGAAAGGTCATGACCAAGAAGAGCCTGAGAAGACATGATGACAAAATGTAACTTGATGCCCTGAAAGGTATTCTGGAACAGAAAAGGCACATTAGGGAAAAATTAAGGAAATAAGAGTAAAATACAGACTTTAATCAATTTTTAAAAAGTAATGCATGATACTTGCTCATGGTTCTCTCTATATATTATATATTATCATACATTATACAGCAATATATGTATTACTTATGTAAATATTAGATTAAATTAGATTAGGTTAGATTAGATAGATATATATGTGTGGGTTTATGATACACACACACACAAACATCAAAAATATATCCAAACATTACAAAAAGATACAAAATGTAGAAAGTGAAAAGTAATATTTTTCCTTTCCTCCCTCCCTGACTCTATTCCCACTAGGTATAGTGTCTTGTGTATCTTTTCAGCATTTTCATACAAGGATTCAAATCTCCATCTTTTTAAATGAATTACTAACAAATTTTATTGTACTAACAAATCATAATGTACAATGCATGTCATTCTCAAACTTCCTTTAATTTGCTTAAAAATAAAAAATAAATTTGTTTCCTTATCATTCCACTAGTTTTTGAATGTATACAGGATGAAAAATATGTTTTCTTCAGTTTTGTAAACTTAAATTTTACAACAGTGTTTGGCATGGGGTAGGCAGTCGGTAAATATCTGTTGAATGAGTAAATGAGTAATTTACTCTCAAATGAGTAATTTATTCTCAAAGCATAACTCACCCACTAATCATTAAAGTAAATGATATGAGAGATGCTAACTTATTTTGAAGTTGGAAAAGGTAAATTAGGAATTTTTCAAAATAGAGAGAGAGCAATCATATATTTGTCAGGCTTTTTTTTTTTCCTATTTAAATTCTTGAGAGTTCAACATCTGGAAACATAAATGAGATAAATTAACTGCAGAGTAAATGACAACTCTGAGCCAGTTGGCTCATTTTCTTTCACTTTTGCATTATTTTCTAAGTACCACATTTTCAGCTACATGTAGAGAAGGAAAATATGGATTTTTTTGTTTTGTTTTTTTTGAGGGCAGTGTCACTGGCCCTCATATGTGGGACCGACCCGGGGCCGCTGGCTTCCCAAGCCAGCGCTTAACCACCGCGCCACTCGGCTGGACCTGGATTTTTGAAAATAGTATTAAGTGTAGTCCTTACATTTTTTAAAAATGTAGAGGGAACTCCATGGAATATGAAAACAGCATTCTTGTAACTTTTGTACGATCTCCCTGTGTACTCACATGCACATGGTTTTCTCTAACTTCTTGATATGACTATGTTCTGCCTGCGACACAGACTATCCCAGATGTAAAATTCAGCACCTACTTCATATTCCACAACACACCAGTGCCTACGCGATATAGGAACACATGGCAAAACTTAAAGACAACCTCAAGTAGCACTGGGAGGCAGGTTTTCTTGGTATCTGAACACATCTTGAAACATGAACTGGAGTCATCATGATTCTTAAAATGTCTCTTGGCTTTTATTCAGTGCACAGAGTGGGAAGGGGAGTGATGGTTCCCTGGCGCTTATGTCACCTAGTTTCACTCCCCCTCAATCTTGCTGGCTCCCTCTTCCACCCATCAAAGCTTCGTTCTTTGGGTAAAACACATTTCTCTCCTGTTGTGTGCAGAGCAGCTGCAAACATTTCTCTTTCAACTGGCCTCCATTCAACATAACCCTTGTGGTCCTACCTCCTAAACTAATAATTTATCAAGGTACTATTTCTTTTTCCTAATTGAGAGGAACTGTGCCAGGTGTTAAAATAATTATACAATAATAAAACTGTTACTGCATCATTATACCCAAAACAGGAGGTGCATCAGGTAATGTTAATTTAGGAAAAAAGTTCAAGAAGTAAATAAAGGCATTCAAACATAATCAAATAATGTAAAAGTGTTGCAGTCGCATCTCATTTCACTTGGTAAAAGTATATTTAAAAATGGCAATTTTATAAGTAAGCCAATAAAAAGAAGAATGCTCTAACATGCATGTTGAACCAAAAATGGAAGAGGTTTCCTTGAGAAGTACTAAAATCATTATAACTTTTACCCTTCAAGAAGAGACTGCCGACCTTTCATGAGGTAATTAAGGGTTTCAACTTGGAAAGGTAACAGACTAGATGAGTTATAATGTCTTTTCAAACTATGTGAGGATATGATTCAAAGATAGAGTTATTTTGTTGCTGTTGTTTTAACCTCAAAATTCTCCTTCTCATTAATCTGTAAGATGTTAAACACCAGTGCTGAATCCAAGAATGATGAATAAAATGTGAATTTATGTGAAGTAAAATATGTGAAAATACTAAAGACAGTTTAACATAGTGCTCATTCATCTGCATTTTCCTGCAAACTTATGGGGTTTAGGGGACATCTATCTGTTTTAACTTACACTAATTCATTCCATTACATATCCAAGAATCTGATATTGACAGCATTGAATAAGGACAATGAAAGGAGAGGATTAGTATGAGACTATCTCAGAAGGAAGCTGTGAGAATACAGTAGATAAATAAATACTGGTGGAATGGGGCACATTTACGAAGGAAAATAAGGGTAAAGAAATAGTCACATGGAATGGAAAGATGGGCACTGAAATCAAGAGGGACCAATCCAATGCCTGTTGAGTGTCTCACATAATAAAACACCTTTCACGGCATTCCTGAATTGGTCCAAAAAACATCTGTCTTCAGAAGGAAAGCAATTAAATTAGTACTTTTCTATAGCTGTCTAGATCAATTTTTATTTCATTTTTTATTGAGGTATAATTGACATATAAATTATATGAGTTTCAGGTGTATAACATAATGATTCAATATTTGTATATATTGCAAAGGTTCACCAGAATAAGCCTAGTTGATCATTTTTTTTAGTTTAATAAATGGCATAATTAAATAAAGATCTGTCCAGAATGACAGCCCTAACTGACATCTACCAAAGTGACACTGCATTGATAATGGCTCTAATGAGCCTTCTCACTCAAGGTCCAGCTGTAAAACCCTAGATGCAAGATCTTGCATTTGTACTCTCAGGCTCTCTTCACAAGTAGAAATTCATCCTCCCCATCTTTAAATCTTTAATTGGCTTTCTGATGACAGCATTGCTTGGTAGGCATAACACTGCATTTGATTAAGAAAAGGGAAATGCTTTTCTGCATTTAATGTAAAAGCAAAAGTTACATTTCAAACTCTACCTAAATATTCAATGTTAAGAAATGTACTTTTTAATATTTTTTAGTTCTTTAATGGTCATAAGAATCAATATTGTGTCCCAAATATTGCATTTCGTGTTTCTTTTACTGCATTTTTGATTTATGAATTTTTTTTTATACTTTCCTAAAGAATGGTGCCTCTAGGCAATTTATAACACCTATAGACAAGCGTATAATACATATATATGTTAACCTTTCCAAACCTGCCAACCATTGGTGAATGTGTGTCTTTTATTCAACAAACCTCATTGCTTTCTTGTTTTATGCCCAAGGCTTAAGTGATTGGAATTTCAAACCATCAAGCTTTAATGTTTTTTACTAACATTACTTTAAAGATTTTTTTTCTTAACTGCCTTTTTTCATCTTTGTCCCTGTTCATAATCACAAAGCAATGTAAGTCTTTGTGAATTAATAAATATCATCATTTATTTAAACCCCAATATAGAGTGGCGTATTTTTCAAAGCACAGGGGGTAAGAAAGCTCTGCTTAGTGTATATAGATTTGTTTAACAATCACCATTTTTTTTTACTTAATACATTTAAATGTGAAAAGATAATACATGCAAATGAAGAGCTGAATGTAAGGAACTAGTGTATCTATAATTAAGTTTAAGAAGAGTTTCTTTTTTTATGGCTTTATGATTGTTATTCAATTCAATGAAAGCTTCTTATTAAAAACAAAGAATATAATTTCCTTTCACTTAAACTCTTTATTTTAAGAAAGTTAAAGGGAAAAGAGAGTAAATTTTAAAACCTAGTTCCTATTGTCAGATACCCATTGCATGAAGAATGGTCATGAAATGTGATTATGTTAATACATGCTGGCTTTGTTGGATATCACATAATCCTGATGAACACTAGACTTTGAATCAGGAGATCTATGTTCTAATCCATGTTATGCAATTAATTGGATGTGTAACCTTGAACAATTCATCTAAATACAGTCTCAGTGTTTCTGTCTAGTAAGTCATGCTGACCACATGGCTTTCAGAGTCTCTTCCAATGACATTTGCTGATGCTGTAACAATCAAAGTTAAATTATTACTTTTCAATGCTAAAATAATATTTAAAAAAAAAGATGGAGAGGTCATTCATTTGCTGAAGATGGATAATCAACATCCAGGACCTTAATTCTACAACCATGAATATTCACCTGAGAAATGACACTGATTATGTGAAAGGAATGATTTTCGTTTGTATAGACAATGATCTATCCTGGACATCCTGGGAAGAGGGTATCTGATTAACTTCTAGGACAGAGAAAGAAAAAAATAATTCTGGAGCTTAGGCCTACATAATATTCAAGGAGATTAAAATAGTCCAGGGTATAAACATTAGGTGTGGTAGAAATTGCTCATAAAAGTATCCAGCTAAGTTCACAAGGAATAGTTATAGCTAAATATGTTTCTCCTGACAGTCATCTCCCCATGAAAGTGGAGCTCCAAAGAATTCCTGAGAATTGGTAAAGAGAGACTGTGTATGCCCTTTACTAGACATTTGATGTATGCTGTATAAGTGTTTATCATATTGAAGTTGATGTCTGAGTAATTTCATGAGGTTTGCGAGAGAGAAATAGGCATGAAGACTTCAGTGCAGGAACTAGACTACCTGACCTGTAAACCTGGCTTAGCCACTTAAAATTTGTGAGACCATGTGTGCTGGATACCACATGCAACTCCTCTGTGCAAAAGTTTCCCTGTCTGTAAAACTGAAATAATACCAGTACCATAGTGATATTGACATATAACACTAGGATGTTGAAGAAAGTAATATACATGTGGTTCATATCATCTTTGTCTTCATCATCATCATTAAGCACCCAGCATACGATGAGTGCTCTGTAAGTCAAATGACCAGGATATGGACCGATCATTTCTGTATAATTTAGGAACTGTGGGACCAGGATGGGAGCTCAATCAGGGATAATTTAGCAATAGGATGAAATTTAGACTTCTGTCTTCTATCATTTTGTAAGATTCTTGGGGAGTAGGGCTATTGCTTCAGATGCTTTTTCGTGTTCAAGGGTTCTAACAGCCAGAGCATTTATTTATGGTTGCCCTTTTATTTTTTCACAGTAATAAAGATAAAAGAAAAGTATCTCGAAGTTAATGAAAAGAATACTCTCTCATAAGAAGGGTGAGAGTGGACACTGTGAACTCTGGGACCTTTAGCTTCATCTGCAGGTAAACTGCCTTCACAGAAGGGTGGAGATGAGCTTCCGAGAGGCACAGAGTGACGTTTTTCAAGAAGATTGGAGAAAAACCCAATTATCGGAGAAGAAGCAGCCAATAAGGTTGCTTTGTGTTTTGAAGGTTACTGGGTAACTGTGATCCATAACCAAAGATGTAAATTCACTGTATGCTCAGGGATGATGTAGTTCTGAGCCTGTGAGGTCACGGATAACAAACCATCAGTGTACGCCCTGCATATATCCTTCTCTTTGGGTATGGGCTCATCCTATGAATGTGATGAGATTCACTACCTTCATGAAGTTACACTATGTGGCACTCACGACCTTAAGAAAGGGAGATGATCTCTGGTGAAACTGACATGATCAGGACAACCCTCAAAAAGGAAGTGGTTTCTTTCTGGAGACAGAGAACTGACCGGAAGGAGATTCTCCATTACTGGCTTGAAAGATGAAGGGGAAGGGGACATGCTGAGGACTTGAGAGTGCCCTCCAGGAACTAATGGTGACCTCTGAAAAACAGCCAGTGAGAAAGTGGGGAACCTCAGTCCTATAACCACTGAAATCTGCCAACAAGCACATTAGCTGAGGAAAGGACTTCAAGTTCCAGAGCGAAGTGCAGCCTGGCTGACGCCTTAATTTCAGCCTTGGGACACGAAGCTCTCAGCTGTGCCACACCCAGACTTCTGCCCTACAGACCTGTAAGTTCATACATTATTATTATTGCAAGACACCAAATTTGTGGTAATTTGTTACACAACAATAGGAAATGGGTACATGTATAGAAAAGCACTCATGCTCACAGTGGTTGATTCAAGCTTTCTGAAGTTCTAAGTTTCCCTTGAAAGCTCAAATTGTATCAACAACTACTGCCAGTTGAAAAGCTCACTTGATTCATTTGGAGACAATGCACACCAAAATCTCAAGTTTAAGTAATCAAAGGTTGCCAGTCATTTTTTTTCAAGTAACAGCAAGTAAAATACACCAGCTTTTAACCCACCATTACTTTGGTATCAGCAGTGCCAATGTCAACATAATAAAAAGGCAAGTAATGTTTTCATATCATTTTGGAAAAAAATCTGAACTTCGAACAACCTGAAATTATCCCAGGGACCTGTCAAGTGTTCATAAATTCCACCTAAGAGCTATTGGCTTAAAACAGAAAAGTACTTGTGTAAAGCAAAAGCAACGGCATACCGATAAGATGTAAGAGGCTCTCTTCTCAATGCTGGAAGTCAAATGATCTCAGGTTTTTGTCCTGATACAAATAATTAGGGCCAAATCACGTATCAAGTAACTTCAGGTGGAGACTACTGTCAAGCAGAATCAGGATAGGTAAGCATTTTCCTCACAGTGTTTCCAGTGCCATCAGATTGGCTAGATGATGGATCCATCATGACTCACAGATACTTTCACTAGGATTTTAAGAACTCTATAATCATGTTTTTTTCTCAATCAGCCCTGGAACTTTCCAGGAGCATAGCTTGCCCCTGAAATTGAACTTTTGTCTTGAAATATTTCTATTGTATTCAGTACTTGTGAACATTTAGCAAGTTTTATGATCCATAGAACTTACTTATAAATGTTAAAGTGATTGTCACTAGACATTATTGTGCCACATGTAATAATCTGAAAATTTATAGTAGAAATCATGGGGGAAATGAGATCCTTTTATAACTTTCCCAACTCTTCCTTTTCACACAGGAATCTACTTGGGTCTAAGTTCTAGACATATGTTTAAAAATGAGATGTATCATAATTCTATTCAAAAATATATATCCATGATGCAAATGATTAGCATTATAAGTTATCTGACCACAAGAGGTTCTAGGCAATGATATAAAAAGATTAATTGAAAGGTGTTTTTTTTCTTCTTAGTTCATTGCTATATCTATTATAATAGTCTTCTATATTATAAATACTAAATGAAAAATTGACATTCAATACTCCCAGGGATTAGGAAGCTCTAAAATGGATTAAATTGGGATTCTGAAATTCCTTTAAGGAGAAAAATGTGCAACTTGAGGATTAATAGAAAACATAAAAACAAAAGCTGTATCCACATCAAAGAATTAGATTTGTATCTTCAAGCCAACATGGACTATATTACATACTAGCAGGTATTTAGTAACTGTTGACTGAGCTTCTGCTAAAACTGATATTGTGCTATTTGTCTTTTTTCTCCTACTCATATCACATCTAATGAAGGCATAATGTTCATATTCTACACTCCAGGGACTCCAAGCCTTATCCTGGTCCTGGACAGCCCAGGAATTCTACTGAACAACCCACTACAGTCTACTTTGTATTTTTTCTGCCTATTGCCCTTTCAAATTCTCCATTCCTCCTTATGCATCTTAAATATTTTTCAAACTCACTGGCTTTGTATATTATCTCAGATGATGTTCATTCAGTAAATTGTTTTGCTCATACTAACTATATTTATTTCTTTGGCAATATCTATGTCACTGTTTAGAGCTGGTATTTGTATCTTGTGAACCCAAAGACACATATGCTGAAGGGACTGTGACTTAGTTGAATAATACAAAGTTTATTTGATTTGAAATCCCAACAGCAGGGTTCAAATACAATTCTACTATTTAAAATATGTGATCTTGAGTAAGATGTTCCCCAAAATTATTTACTTCATGTATATCACAAAGATAATATTTTTTCTTACATACCATTTTTTAAGGAATAAATTAAATCACACATTAAAATGCCTAGCAATTTGAAAGTAACAATGACAGTGAGTCAATTCTGATTCTTTCCTTCTCATTATCCTTTGACGGTTATTATTTTTTTCCTAACTCTCAAATGTGCTCTGCCCTTGGACCTCTTCAGGTTCTTTCTCCTTACACTTGAAAATTTCTACTCACTGACTTGAAAACTTTATCCAATATAATGACTTTGATACTAAATATATGATGATAAGGATGATGATAATAACCCCAAACTTTATACCTTCAATCTAGATTTCCATGGAAATTTCAGACATATATCCAACTGCTTATCCCCCATATTTGTTTCATCTTGAGCACTCAAAATTAACATGTCCAAAAGTCAAATACTGATCTTTCTTTCTAAACCTGCTATTATAATATATAGTCTTTCCCCTTCCCTTAATGGGAACTTGATCCTTCCAACTTCTCAGGGGGAAAAGGGAGAAAGAACAAAACAAACAAACAAAAAACTTTAAATCATCTTGGTGTTTTTTTCACATCCTACCAATCAACATAATCTGCTGCCTACATCTTCATAATATATTTAGAATGTGACCTTTTTTCACTGTTCCCACACAAACACACTGAAACAGGCCATTACCATGACTCATTAACTGGCTAAATGGGCACTGCTTTTGCTCTTGGTTGCCCGCAGACTGTGCCCCATAAAGCTACCAAAGTGATCCCACTGAAACAGTCATATCGCTTTATCCTGCTGTACAGACCTTTTAAAACCTTCCCATCTTAGAAAAATTCCAAAATTCTCATAACAGCCTACTTTTTTTTTTCTTTTTTAGATTTTATTGGGGAATTGGGGGAGAGGAACAGCATTGGGGAATCAGGGAAAGGAAATAGACAAGTTGCTGTCCTTTTGTTCTTCAGTCTAGTTGTGGAGGACGTTGCTTCACTGGCCCATGTTGGTATTGTCATTGTGCTCTTCCCGGGTGAGGCAAATCGGTCACCAGCCTCTGGATGGCCGCTCACAGTAGCTCTTGGCAGCTCACGCTGGCTGCCGGCCACTCACTATAGCTTTGGCAGCCCACTGCAGCAGGGGCTGCAGCCTACACCGTCGCCAGAGCTGGTGCAGCCCAGATCCAGGTTGAGCTGTTGTTAGCTGCAGAGGGCAGTGTCACTGGCCCTCACAGGGATCTGAACCGGGGCCCTGCTGCTCAGAGCTGGAGTCCCAAGCCAGCTCTTAACCAAGGCGCCACTCGGCCAGCCCAGCTTACATTTTTTAATCAAGCAGATCATGCATGCCTGTAACCCAAAATCATGTTTTGTTATTTTTTTCAACTGCCTTTACATTCTTATTTAAAATGCATGAGTGGTTTGTTCCCACATCTCCAACAGGGTGTTGCTAAAATTCTACCTTCTCAGTTAATCCTTCAGTGACAAAAAAAAAATGACCCCTCATAACACATACACTCCCTATCTTCCTTCATTTCTTTATTTTTTTCCCATTACACTTATCACCAACTATGTTATATACTTTGCTCATCCAACTAGAATGAGATATTCATGAGGCCAGGCATTTAGTAAGTTTTATTCATAGGCATATCTTCAGTGCCTAGGCTAGTTTCTGATGTTTAGTAAATATTCTCAAATGAAGGAATGAATGGATGAATTGAATTTATGAAGATAAAACTTCCCATGTCAAATGAACCAGATTATTTCTTTTCTATTTATTTTTCTAATAAGTTATGCTGTTCTTTATTGAAGGTTGTAATAATAGTAACATGATGAAAAGGGGCAAAAAGTTGGGGGTGATTATGAAAAGAACAGTCATGAATGAATTTTGTCCACAAATCTTTGGAAAAATTTTTTCTCTGAGTTTGCCTTGATATAGGACTGAGTCTATTCTTTGGATGCTACCAAGCATCAGGGGATGATTTTGGTACCTATAACATAGTCAAAATACACCTACCTATAGAATCTGCTGGAAATGTAGAAATGTATTGAAGATCTCAGAATACAAGCAACACATTTTATTATTTGATTAAATTACTGCTCAGCATTTCTCTTAACACACACACATGCTCAAAAACAATTATATTGCTCAATGTGAAATAAAAAAAAAACCTTGCTTTCATCTTTGTTAATTTTTTGTGAGTGTGAATAATATTTACTTTTATTTCTATATACAAAGTCTGCAAACTCTTCAAAGACATGTTTAAAGATTTCATATTAATTATTTCTTTGTTGTTTTTTGTTTGTTTGTTTGTTTGTTTTTGAGGGCAGTGTCACTGGCCCTTATATGTGGGACCCGAACCAGGGTCTCTGGCTTCCCAAGCCAGCGCTTAACTACCACGCCACTCGGCCGGCCTCATATTAATTACTTCTTGAGTATACGTGGATACAACACTGCTCCTAATAAATACTCAGGCAGAAGTATGTACCTCCCACACAAGATGAACAGCACATACTGTATTTTCCTGATTCATATTTGCACAAGGAATATATTTCCAAAAAAAATTTGCACTCCAAAAATACCACCTGCAAACCTCTCCCCAGATTTCTATGAAGTAGGGAAGGGTTTGCTGAGATATCCGCACAGACAATGTCTCAACTTGGCCCCTTGAGCAATTAGTATGCACAAGCTCTGCAGGGCACTTTGAAATGTTTACTAATCTGTCTGCAATAGAGCTTGTCTCTTATTTTCCCAATACTACATCATTATTTCTTTAGTGTTGGTCTCTTTACTTACCCACTCTTTCCCTTGTCAGTGGCTTGATGATTCTTGCTTTCTATTAGGCTTTATTCATCCCTTTTCTGTAGCCTGAAATTATGTCTCTACCTCTCCTAAAGAAATACATTTTGACCTGACTATATGTCCATATTGAATGCCTTTTGCCCTGTAAATGTTTGCTGCTCTTTGCTCCGACAATGAAAACGTAAGTTTCTATTCAATGCCTAATAAATACTACTATAAAAATAAGAGAAAAATTATAACAGCTAAAATGCATATACTAAAATATACTAGAGATATAAGCATATTTATATCCATATCCATCTACTGCAATTAAACTTGACAAAAATATCCCAGAAAAATTAGACAAAATAAAAATAATCAACATAGAGTGATTATACCTAATATAGAGTACAAAATAAAATTATTATTGTCTAGAAATTTAAAGAACAATTTAATATTCTTTACAAAAATCTAGATTTATAAGTTTTGACCTAGAAATAGCAAACTTTATAAAAGTAATATCCATAAGAAATCCTCACAATGGTAAAAGTTTGAAAATTTTAAATGAATCAATATTTGTAGGATTTATATGAGACAATGACCTCGCAAAATTTATCAGTAAAAATTAAAAAAACAAACACTAAAAACATAGGAACTGTTTAATTGGTATGCATTGAAAATTTATGAAGGAATTCATCTGATTTGATTAAATATGCTCTAGAAAATACAAGTAAATTGGGTAAAATCATTAAAATATTGGTTTTTACTTTATAACTGAAGGAAAATAAAGGTATTAAAGTTATAAAAAGGCAAAATAAAATAACAAAACCAGCTATAAAAACACTAAAATCTCATACTAATTTTTTCCAACCCATTGGACAGCTGAGGGCACACTACCCAAATTGGCTGAAATCCAAGATATAATGTGGTTTACCCAGAAAGAATGGTAAATGAGTACTGGCCCATCCAGGCATTAGGGAAAAGACAGCACCTCCATTCAAGTAGGTAAGAAAAATTAACTAAACTTTTTAATAGATGATTAAAGGCTGAGTGTGGGCTACTGAGACAGTAAAGAAACTCTGTGTGCTATAGATTGAAGGGGAAATTGCAACTTCTTACAGGTTCTTCCTCATGGACTTATATAGGATGCTTACAAGAATGAATGGTGATGGGAAAGAAATTGGAGAAGCCCTCCTTTGATGGCGCAGGTCAAGAGGAGAGAAATAGCCAGCAATACAGAAAAGAATGAAGCTCCCCCAAGGCCCCAAGGAGCAAAGACTTAAGCCACTGAGGGCAAGGTAGGAAATCCTGGCATCCCCAGAGCAGCTGGAGGAAATATAAAAGGATGCTCTTAGCAGCTTTAGTACAATAGCCTCACACTGGCAACTTCCCAAGAGCTCATCAACAGTGGAAGGGATAAACACAAGGAAATACAGTCAGCCTTCAGGATCCATGGGTTCTGCACCTGTGGATTGATCCAATTGCCAATCAAAAATATTTGAAAATAAATGTAAACATTGTTGCTGACGCATACTATATAATACTACAATGTTACATCTGTACTGAACACACACAGAGCTTTTTTATTCTTTTCATGATCCCCGAAACAATACTATAACAACTGTTTGCATAGCATTTACATTGTACATTACTTATAATTAAGTCACCTAGAGATGGTTTAAAGTATACAGGGGAGGAAGTACATAAGTTATATGCAAATACTGTGCCATTTTATATGAGGGACTTGAGCAGCCAAGGATTTTGGTATATCCAAGGAGTGTTCTGGAACCAATCCACTGTGGATACTGAGAGACGACTAAACTGTACAGCTGCAAAAATGAATGATCTCTAATTACCCACATCAATGTGGATGACTCTCCTCAAGGTGAGGCTAAGTGGAGGACATCAGATGCAAAGGACTATGTGTTGACTCCATTTGTATAAGCAGAGAAACAGGTGACACTAATGTCTGCTTTAGAAGTCAGGGCCATGGGTCCTCTTGGAGGTAGTACTGTCCGTAAAGGAGTCTCTGAGAGGCTGGTGGGTGGGTAATGTTCTTTTTATTCAACCATGTGCTGGTTATACAGCCGTGTTCCATTTTTTAAATTTTGTCAAGCTATACATTTATACCAATGCAATTCGTGCACATTTTCTTGTACATTATTCTTCAACACAATGTTTGCTTTAAAAAAAATAAAACATCCAACCCTAGAGGAGGGGCCGAAAACTATGCTGGTCCCAGCCAGACCCTTAGAGATTGATTCCCCACTCCCGGGGAAGGAGCTGAATCACAGAGAAATTACCACCCATTGGGCCTAAGAACAAATATCCTGCCTAAGAATGAGGCTGCAGGAAGACAAAAACAGAAACTCTGGGACTGGCCGAGTGGCGCGGTGGTTAAGCGCTGGCTTCCCAAGAAACTCTGACTACCCATTATCAAGTTAGCAAATACCAAATAACAAGCAAATGGGGCTGCTGGACAAGGACAAGAGAGTTGAGAGAGAGCTTATCTGCAATGTAGATACACAGGGAAGGCCTAAGGCAAGAGCTGGAGCAGGAATATTGGGGGGAAAAAATCTAACAAACCATCCCCACCCCAGGAATGACACAGAACTGAGTAATTTGAAGTTACTGTAAATGAACGTGAAAATAATGCCAAAAAATGCAGACCCAGCTCACCTTCTATGTAAATAGACTCAATCCCCATGCTAAGAACATAGCAGAAGCAGAGTTCTGCTCATTGCCAGGAATAAATACTACTCGTATGTACTTCCGTCTCTACTGTTCCATACACTATGTCTGTCAATCAGTGGAAAATCACACACACACACACACACAGAAAAAAAGAACCCAATACACTGTCAAAAGAATATATTAAACAAAATGAGACTCAGAGATGACACAGATGTTGCAATTAGTAGAAAGGGGATTAAAATTAATACAATTAATATATTAATTCATAAAAAGTCAGAAAAAATAAATGAATGAAAAATTTTAGCAGAGAGTTAGAAACTATAAGAGTATAATGGAAATTACAAATTCAGCTTCATTTTGATGGATGTTTACATGACATATCTCATATCTGTTACTCTGTCCCTCGGGTTATTTTTAACTATCTTCTTTTTTTATATTTAAAGTGGATTTCTTCTAGGAACATTTTGTTGGACCTTGACTTTTTTACCCAATCTGACAATTTCAATCTTTTGTTATGTTTATACCATTCCTATTTCATATAATTGATATGGTTGACTTGAAGTCTATTAACTTAATAGTTGTTTTGGCTATATTCCATCTGTCCCTTATTTTTTCTTCTCTATCAACCTACTATTGTATAAAACACATTTTATTGTTCCATTTTATCTTGACTGTTCAGTTATTATTTATAGCCTCTCAAGAATATTTAGTGTTTACAATATTCAACTTAATTCATCAAGTGGAGTCACTACTTATAATATCAGAAAAGTATACATCAGAATAACAAATACTACCAATGATAAAGGACTTTACATAATAATAAAAGGTGTAATTGACAAGAAGATATGACAACTAAAAACGGAAGCACAAAACACATAAAACAAAATTAACATAACTGCAAGAAAAAAAGGAAAAAATCCTTATCTATATTGGGAGATTTCAAAAATCCTCTCTAAGTAATTCATAGAACAATTAGACATAAAATTAGTAAATATATAGAAGATCTAAATAACATTATCAAAACAACCTAAGTAGTATTTATAAAATAAATAACAACAGAATACATTCTTTTGAAGTATACATAAAACATTCACCAAGATTTACCACATCTCAAAGCAAAAACAAGTACCAACAAACTTCAAGAACTAAAATCATAGGGAATATGTTGACTGACTGTAAAAAAATCAAAATAGAAATAAATGAAACAAAAATATAGCTGAAAAATGCCAAATGTTTGAAAGTAAACAACACGTTTCTAAATAATCAAGAATAAAAAAAGGAATGCAAGGAAAAACTGAAATGTTTTCCATTAAATGGATACAAAATACAACAAGCAAAATTTGTTTGATGCGGGTAAAGCAGTGCTTAGGGGATATTTTATTGCAATAAGTGTTTTTATTAGAAAATAAGAAAATTCTCATATTAAAAATCTCAATTTATCCCTTAGTAAATTAGGAAAAGGAAAATATTCAATCCCATACTAAATGGACAGAAGGATATATAAAGACAAAACAATGATATTAAGAAAAAAATATACATTAGAAAAAAGTCAGGGCCGGCTGAGTGGCACAGTTGGTTAAGAGCTCGCTCAAGAGTGCGAGCTGAGCTCTGAGCAACAGCAGTTTGATACCAGCCCAAGTTGAGCCGCCACTGAGCTGCCAACAGGTGGCAGGATGGCCCAGCTTAAAAAAAAAAAAAAATCAGTGATATTGTAATTTGGTTCTTTGAAAAGATCAATGGAATAACCAGGTTGATCAAATAAATTAGAATAACAAAAAAAAAAAGGGAAGATATATTACCAGTATAAGAAATAAAATACAGAGGGCATCACATCAGATCCTATGGACATGAACTATAGAAAGATGATGCTATAAACAATCGTATGCCTAAAAATTTGACAACATAGATGTAGTCAACAAATTCCTTGGGCAACACAAACTAAGAACATTCTTTATTGGGGCCTTTCTATGAATATTACCCAATAAAAATTAAAACCGTTTCAAACAAAAATCTATACAGAAAAAGTGCAAAATGCCTCCAGCTACTGAAGAGATTAAGTTGTAGAAGACCCAGACAGAAGAATACTACATAGAAATAAAACGAAATGAACCACTGATACACATCCTCAAAATAGGTAAATCTCTAATGTTTAAAACTACATGAAAGAAATTAGGCTCAACATAGACAGAGACAAATACACATGCTATGTACATACATATATGCATATATAATCCTGGAAGTAGAATCTGTCTGGCCTAACTTTAGTTACATACTTATCCTCTGTCATTGTCAATTCTTCTGGTACCAAATGGAATATAAAGGAACAAATGATCAAGGAAACATTAAGATGGTCTTACTAAAACAAGGAGGAAAGAATAATGTGCATATAAAAATTACACATACATACCACATGTATGCATATATATACATATACAGAAAAATCTGTGATACTGAAATTTGGCTATTTGGAAAGATCAGTGAAGTTGATATACCTCTGACTGATCAAAAAATTAGAATAAAATAAAATAAAAAAAGAAGACATAAAATAAAATAAGAAGTATGTATATGCTTCTTAAAAACTCACATCAACCCAAAAAGTACACAAAAATTACTCAAAACCTTCTTGGAAACTGACATAATATCTCAAAGACACGTTTAATGAACATTTCCTTACAGTCAACCTCATTTGAGCCTATTTCTCAGATATTTGATACTTATTAACCACTGAGTCTATTACAGTACTTATATAATGAAAAACTGCTTTAATGAAAAGTGGAGTTTAATTAAATGATGAGTTTAATATTACAACCTACCCATAGGATCATACAGACATTAAATAGATTTACATATTAACTTTATTCAGGTATTTTCACTCTTTCAGCTTTCCTATATTCCTGTGAAAAACTGAGATAAAAAGAAGATAGGTGGTATGCATGACAGATACATCTGAGTGATATATAACACATAACTCTAATATCTGTATTAAGTACTTTCTGAAACACATGGTAATCAAAACAATTAATAGTTAAAAAAAACTGATGCTCCATGTAGAATGACATTTTATAAATTCTGGAGTCAGTCTGGTCTGAGACCTATGAGAACACATCACTACAAGCTGAGTTCTCAGGGAAGGTGGAGTCCCAGCCCAGCTGGACCTGGAAGGCGTTTACAGTTATTTTACACCTAAAATATGGGTGCCTGGATGAAGCACATGAGGATGCATAGAGCAATACATTATTCCAGCAAGAAACAGCCTTAGGAAGTCACTAAAAAGCCACATGAAAACAAAAATCAACTTCAAAGAAAGTCACCAAATCACTAGAATTCCTTTGTATAATTTCCAGAAAAAAGCAACCAGTGAACCTTGGTGAAGAGGACTAATTAATGTTTATTGAACAATTTACTATTAAACAGGAGATTTACACAATTAGTTTAAGTTACATTCACAACAGCTCTGGGAATTATGTGATAGAATCCCCACTTAATCCAGAGGGTGCCAAAAATATATGCACATTTTAAGAGGTGTTATTTATGTTCAAGCAGTAGTTCTCCATAATCAGCAGTGTCTGGACACTGATGGTAACTACTTTGAGCACCTCTTGTAATTGCAGAAGTCAAACGTGACTTGTGTTCATCTTCTTTTATCGGTATGTATTGAGTATGACAATTTTAATACAGATTTCCTTTCTTAAAATGCGTATACATTTTTGGGGCACCCTCTGTATACAGAGAAGCTAAGGCTCAATGACCTTTAACCTGTCACATGCCCCTAAGGCCTGTTAAGTGAATAAGCCTGACTTTCCACTGACATTTTATTGATTCCACTCCATCATGTTTCCATTTTCCATAAGCATCTCCTGCATGTTATTTTATTATATATCCTGAAAGGCCCACTTAGGATTATGACTATGGCATCACAGTGTATTATTTGTCAGAGAGTGCAGAACATTCTAAAACTCCAAAATGGATTCCCATAACACTCTCAGAATAACTATTTTAATTTGTGTGATTTTTCTAAAGAACCGATTTATTATTTTTAAATTAAATGTCCCTGAAGCCATCTCTATATAACACAAACTGAACTAGAGACACCAATTACCTTCTGTTCTAAAAATATTTCAGCAGCCTATTCCAAAAACACAGCTCAGCATATTCACTGTGGGGTCCTGTATCTGCAGAATGACCACGGGCCTTGCTTAAAATCTTTCAAAAGTCATTGTTAGCAATGTACTGGGGACATAATAAGCACTCAAGGAATTCGTCAATGGCCAAAATTTAATTTATCATAATCCTCCTTAAAGTTGAGCTCACTGCTCAGACTTCATTTTGCCTTAGTTGGGAAAAAAGATACTTTTAAAAGAAATAGTAGAAATTGTTTTGCTTTACACATCTTATCTCAGACCCATGAGGCCGAACCAGAACTAAGGGAATCACCAAGCATACCGTGCTCTCTAAACACATGAATTTCAACTGAAATATAACTCTTGTCAAAAATGTTATTAAAAATAATAAAAGAAAGCAAGACAGGGCTAAAATTTCCATCGAAGGAAGCATTTCCTGGAGACTCTTCGGGCATATTTTTGTGGCTCGACTTCGAAGGAGTCCATATTGGCATGGACAGAGACAAGGGCCGACTATGGGACTCAAACTGATGCCAAAGATTGAAAACCAACCTGAAGACAAAACAGAAGCCTGGCCTTTGTGATATGTCTAGTGATATTTATGTACGCAATGTAGCGTACATAATGAGCTCTTTACCAAGCTAAAAGAGAAACGAAAGCTATAATCACAAGCATTAGTGATGATGCCCATATATTTCTCCAAGGCATTTCATCCAGATTGAGAGGAGCTGCGTAATAGAATCAAAGTAAATAAAAGCTCTGCTATTACTCGTTGGCTGTGAGGTGGGGCAGCTCTGATGGGGAGAAACCACTGCATCCCCCAAAACACCCCATTTAAGTAATTGACGACACCTGGTGTGAGAGGACTAAGGCCAATTTTGCTGATTTTTCTTTCTTTCATTTTGTTTGTTTGTTTCTCTATTTTTAGTGACCTAGAAAATTAAATGTGATTATATCTGCCAGTTGCATCCTCCAGGAAGGTAAACTGTTCTTAGTTTGAAAAACATTACAAAAATACTTGGTTTACTCATCAACTTAAGTCATTATGGGTAATTTTTATCTAGTATAATATTACTGATTTTTTGTTTGTTTTATTTTACTTAGAAAATGAATTTCTCCATACTTTTCCACCAGGAGAGTTCAAAGAATTAAACTATGGAGTTCTTGAATATCAAACATTAACCCAGAGCACCATATTATCAATGAGTAATTTATTTTAGAACTTATTAAACAGATTTGGAAAGCATTGTAGTTCCTCCAAAATGTAGTTCTTTTCTGTTTATTGCAGCTCTGCTTCTAATTTCAAGTCTTCTAAGAATTTAACTGGTCCTATATAACTATTTAAATCAAAACCTGGTCTTAATGATTATTCTAAGCACCTAAGCACATGCAAAATAAATATATATAAACGTGTGTGTGTGTGTGTGTGTGTGTGTGTGTGTGTGTGTATATATATATATATATATATACAATCTGTATAAGAATACATATAATATATAATACAGTTCTAGGGACACGGTTGCTTTTGTCCTCAGGGAGCTTACTATTAGGAAGTGAGATATGTATTGCACAAGGAATTAAAAGACATGACATGTTACTCAGTGGAACCTACAAAATGCCTAGAGGCATATGGCAGGGTGCTCAAACCTAGCTTTACAGGGGAAGGAAGGTCCTGGGTTAAGGTTATTTTTAAATTGAGGACCTAAAGAAGTGGAGACAGAGAGAAGGACAAACATGTTCCAGGCTGAATAAATGGCATATGCAAGGACAGACAGGTGCAAGTTAATTGACATATTCCAAGAACCAAAAGCAGATCAAAGTTTGGTGAGAGCTAAGCCTGGGAGATTGAGGAGGAAGCAGAATGCAGGCCATGTATTTGGACTTTATTTAAGAGGAAGTTGTGGAGGTAGTAAAACAAGGAAGCACTGTGATCAAAGAGTAGTTTTGGAAAATTACTGTGGCTACAATGAGGAGATTAGGTGTCCAGAGAGGTGATAAAACAAGGACAGACAGCAGCATATAGAAAGCTGTCGTAATAACAGACAATAGTGATATTATATACTATGGAGTAAAAATCAATGCAGAATGTGTGATACATTTGGGAAATAGAAAAGGGATGATGAATGGAAGTATCAAAGGTGACTGGCAAGGTGTGTGTGTGCGTGTGTGTGTGTGTGTGTGTGTGTGTGTGTTTGTGTTTTAATCAACCTAACGTGGGCCACTATTTAAATTTTTAAATGATAATGATTTGTAGAGGTAATGATTCTTCAACTGTTTCTTCATATAATCAGATGTAACTTCAAGAAGCAATCATATTCATTTCTTTTTAGCTATTTAGTAGTTTTTCTCAATTACGTTCATATCTCCGTATAATATTCACATGATAGCATGGCATCCATGTGAGCGGCCTAAGTTGGAGAGCCATGTCACTCCTCCTTCCACATAAAGTGGCTGGCCAGGTTGAGAGGATTTCTTCCTTCTCCACTGTCTTCAAATGTGTGAGGCTGCAGGGCAACCACCATCTGGTTTTGGCTTCCAAAAAAATACGTCAAGCTGACCCATGTGTAAACCATGCTCTGGCATTTTTCTCCTTTTAAACTGGTCCTCAGGAATTCTCCACCTGGACATAGGTACAAGCTGAGGGGCGTATGCTTGTGCTTTGGGGGCGGGGGTCTTAGCTACTTACTCCCACAGCTGCCGTGTGCTTTTCTGATTCTGTTTCTTCTCAGTGCTCATGCACCTCTTCCATCACAGGCTGGATTGCTCCTGGGCCCACCTGATCTTTGTGGATCTGACAGAGCCCAATTCATAATGGGAAGTTCCAGATGCATGGTCGTTTGGATTCACATGGTCGAGCACTCTGCCTTGACCAGGTCCCAGAAGCATTCTAGGAGCTGTTTTACAAAAGACAGATCATTTTCTTCTGCAGGTGAAGTGGGCCTGCTCCAGAACCCGATCATGGCAGTCCTCCCACTGTAATTGCCTACAAGTGCCACACTGCATCCACCCCCACCCCCAACTAAGAGTTCTAAAACCATAGACTTTGCAGATTGGATGGCCACAGCATCAGGGCTGCTTGCCCCACAGCCTTGTCCTGCTCTGTGTCCCATTCGAACATGGCTGATTTTCAGGTGTCCCATATATGGATCGGATCAATTTCCCAGCTGGAAAATACCACCTCTAACATGTCATTAAACATTAGTTAGTCAGAACCTGCGAGATGCAATATTTTGTCTTTTACTTTGAAGATAATATCCTATTATACCTCTTATCAACAAAACCCTAAAATGTTTGCTTGATTGTCAAGCTCCTGGATTTTTGTATACCTCCCACAGGAGCATGTGTGCCTTTTTGAAGGCTTCCATCTTACTAATTACTTCCTCCCAATTTAGCCTGATATCTTGGATCAGTGTGACCCTCTGTCAGATGTCCACTTTGTCCAGACTAGACAGAACACAGGAGAGTTAATATATCCTTGGAACAAATTTGAAGTATGTACTGCTGTCTTCTCCATATGAATATTAACTGTCCTATCTTCCTTTCTCATGAGAATAGAAAAGTACATATTTACAACATTGCTGCTAAATTACCCACCAGGTACCATATTGTCAGGCACAGCAGCTGCAATTGGGGCTTCCCTGGCTTGTATTCTAGTAGTGGTGGCATCATCCTGCAGTACCCATCTGACTTACAGAACTAAGGCAGAGACCAGACTGGTGAATTAGATGAGATAGGCTAAGGAACCCTATGTTTACCCTTGAATCTTTCAGACCCTTTAAGATGGTGTTGGTCTCTGCCTTCCCCCTCCACAGACACACAAATAAGATACAGTTTCTGATTAACACTCTTAGCCAGAAGGAGGAGACAGTAGCTTCCACTTGGCCCTGTCCACCAAGAATGCAATGTGGAGGTTTCTACTCTGCATGGTAATTCCAAGTATACATTCAGGGAGCTGGGAAGTAGGCACCAGGTGGGACCACAGACCCAGTAGACCCAGAATATGTGACTCCACACTAACACAGTGAAACCATGATGACACTTCAGGCCTCTCAGTATCAGTGGGGATTGCTACTTAATGTGCCTTCCCCCCAGCACAGGGATATTTGTCAGGTGACACTAGACCCTGAGTCCCCCATTGCCTGTACCCAGCCAAGGCTCGGGTGCTCAGATCCCCACCAGAAGCCAATGGCAGCAGCTGAGACCCTGTCCCAGGGAGGTAGGGAACTGATAGGAGGCAGGCAGGATCCAAGCCTTGAGCAAATGCTCCATCATTCCATTGGGGGGAAAAAAAGAAGACAAAAAAATCCCCAAAAAACAGACTGAAGAATAAAATCTTTAAGAATTTCAAGATGGTGACTTCAGAGCATTAAATGCAAGGACCAATGTCCCTTTTGAGCACAGGACCCTGTTCACCTTCACTGGTCACACTGGCATGAAGCCATCCTGGGCCATAGGTTCGTTTGGGAAAGGACTGGAGAAATCATTTTCATGAATACTTGCCTAGTCTTGTAGAGTTCTTTTTCCTGGAGCTCCTAATCAGTGAGTCTGGGTTACAAACTGTCTGATTTCCATTTTGGGTGCAACTACCCTCAGTTTCCAGGTCATCTATTTGTGCTTGTGTCTTGTTGGGTGAATAAATACCTCCAGCTGGCCTCTATGATTTCAAGAATCTATTATCTATGACTAGGTTGATAATAATATTATTGATTACCAATTATATATTACTATCAGGTAGTTTAGTTCTACAGTGACTTCACCTAGTTTATAGCCCTGGCTTAGCACTGCTTTCCGAGGTTTTGTTTGTTTTTCCCAGAGAACAATTATTCTTTAGTGTTAGATATCAAAGTAGACTAATTTCCTTGGATTAACATTAGGTTATGGACCTCTTGTGGTAAATTTTTAGGTGTTTTTTTCTTCTTTTAAGCCCTCCTCACTGGTCTTTTAGCTCCCCTCTCCCGCCATTATAAATTAGACCTAACCTTAAAACTTGGTAGCAATTCTGGTGTGACTCTTGCCTATGAATTTCTTATCACTGTGGTAAATTCTCAGGGTATTTACGGAACACAATCACTGGTGTGTGCCTGGCTTTTGTGTTTCCACTCCAGCATTTACACATCTCTTTTACATGTTTTTTCTCCACCTAACAGAGAAATTCTGGATTCGACTTTACTTACGATGGGCTATCCCTCCCATGCCACCCTAATAGTAAGTTTGTCATATCCCCTAGTGTCATCAACACACTCGTCCTTATCTAATCATATAATCCAGCTCCTCTGATCAATCACCCTGAGAATTCTACCCCACACCCCGACACATACCCCAGGATCCTGCTAGCACATCATGGTTTGATCTGTCACCTCCTTAGGATTTAATCCCTCCTTCTCTCCCTTATTAGGCCCAACATGTGCCCAGCTGGATTAACCAGCAGTTTAACAAGAAGGAGAGCATGGCGGCAGCTCCTGAGGGGAAACATATTGTCTGGCAAGGGAAAGACTTTCAAAACGTCTTCAAGACAAGGAAGTAGTGCTAACTGGAAGGGATGGGCCACTTCTGTAGTCTCAGAAGTTTCAGAACTAACAGGTAATTTAAACCTTTGGGGGACATTGCCTCAATGGCTCTATCCCTATTCATTATCTAATTACGTCTCTGAGTTTGCCATAACAGACATCTTTTGGGAGGCGTTTACATACTTGAGAATACAGTCACTCAAACTGTTAAGTTCTAGGCCAGGTCCTCCTGTTTCTTTGCTCCCCGCTTAAGGGGTGAGAACTTCTGTAAGATTCCAGGGAGGCCCTTTGGCTTTCACACTCAATTTTTAATTGCTCATTAACTCCTGGGGTCTTCTGTCATTTTATCTAGGTGTCAATGGCACTTAGCAATAGTCTTCTAATCCCACTCCTGTACAGTTAGTCTTGTACTTTTCAAATATCTGACAAATTGGAACAACTAATGCATTCCCTTCCTCCTGCCCACCATTCAATGTGCTATCCATGAGAGTTTTAACAACTGAACTGCCTGGTGCCAGGGGTGGCCACCTGAGTTCAGCCTACTAGTAGTGACTGACATGTAAGGTAATTCAGCTTCATAACACAATTTCATCACTCCTTTTCTTGAACCACTTCTGCCATTAGCTAGTGTATGTTATATTCTCCAGAAGCAAAAGCTGAGGTAAAGTGTGGCATATAAGATGTTTAGAAGGGACCAGCACTTGCAGAAGGAAGGAAGAGAAAGTAAGACTAAGCAAAGGAAAAAGTCTAATTATGTTGCTGGGTGAGAAAAACCACAGCTCATTCCACAGGGAGCTCTGGAGCAAGAATGGCCCATCAGGGGTCTCCTGTGTTGGCCCAAATGCCGGGTCTTTAAAACCCTACCTGCGTCAGCCATTGACTATGGGCCACAGCGGGTAGGACATGCCCTTGGTCAAGGTGGCTCTCCAGCTGAGGCAAAGAGGTAGCACCTGGAGACTGTCTGCTGACCTGGCACAACACACCCTTCCTTGAAGGGGGCTCTGCACTGTGCCAATCTGTGCCCAGCACTTTCCTCTCTCACTCCTCCGTAGGAACGCATCTTCATACATTTGGGAGAGCATAACTCTCTGTGACTAGAATGCAATGGGGTGTCATAGGAAGTGATGTTTAAGAGATGTTTACATTCATCTGAGAGGTGCACAGAGCTCTTCTAACTTGATCGGCTCTAGGTACCTTGTGGGACTTAAATGGTGAGGTTGGTTTTTGATGAAACACATGATCTGCTATCTTTTGGCTTGACCCAGTACCAGCAATCTCCATCTAGCAGCTAATGCAGTGTCATGTTGCCTCTCTCTGTTACTGTCTCCCTCCTACCACCCATGTGTCCCTGTGCCGACTGGTTTACGACAAGCCTCCAGGTTCCACTTGGCTCCCTACTTGGTTTACTGCATCTATTACCTAGAAAGTCCTTGATACACTTGCTGCCTCTCAAATTCACTGTTTTTGACATACAACTTCACAGCACATCAGTGGCAGAGGGCACTACTCTTCGTTCACTAAATATTCCCAGTGATCCACTAGAATTCCCAACTTTGCAGTTAGGTCAAGCTATGTGACTAGTTTTGTCCAATAAAATATAAGCAGAAGAAACATAAATAACCTCCAAAATGAGGCATTGAGAAGCCCATACAGAAATCTCCAGAATCTCTTTTTTTCCAAAGTAATTAAAGAATCTGTATGTTCCCATGGTGGTGCCCCCATCCATCATTTCTGGGTGACTACGACTTAGAGACACTAATGCAGCAAATGAAACATCAGTGAGAAATAAATGTTTGCGGTACTAAACCACTGACCCATGGCAATTGCTTCTGAATGTAGCTCAGTCAGTCCTGATTGAATATACAATGCCACAAGGAAGTGAGATTATCCTGGAAGACTAAACTGCCTCCTTTTGCCAACCATGCCGTATGGCCATGCCTTGGATTTGTTGAGGTGAGGGGTATTTTGGGGATACAGCAGTTCACAATCCATTTCCTTCTGGATAGGAAATGGGGAGAGCTCCTGGCTTCAGCATTACCTTCTATATATTTAGTACTCAGGTCACTTACTCTTGGTTCTATCCTAGAGAGTAAAAAGTCGGCACCAAACAAGTTGGCCTTTTGAATAATGCATTTTGTAAATGTAAAGCATTTTGAATAATGCCTCGTGCATAGTAAGAGTGGTGTCAACTCACTAGTCTCTAGAACTTAACTCCCTGAGAGGAGAAGCTTCCGTCCATTTTATTTGGTGCTTATACCTCAGCACCTGGAATGCTGCCTAAAACACAATACGAGTCAATCAATATGTGCTAAATGAATGATGAATCAAGAAATGTAAATATTTTATTTCCCTCCTTCCTCTCTGGGGCTCTATCTTTGCTTCTTCCAACATATTAATTCTCCATGATCAGGATGAAGTAGATATTTTTCCTTTGACTCTCCATCATATACGCTTTCTTGCCAATGCTAGCTTCATTGCTACATTTTACTGCCCACTGACACCATCTATACTGCTCACTCTAGTTAGTCAAGCCTGCTGTCCTAATTGAAGAAAACTCCCTACCTTTGAGTTTAAATCTCACACAGAGATGGAAGGCACCAAGAAGACATTGATGCAAGGTGAAATCCAATAGTGGTGAAAACTGTTCTCCATTACACGACCTCCTACTTTTATAGCACCAAGCTGGTAATATTGATTTTCTGTTCTGTGCTTTATATCAGAAATGTTGTAAATAATGTTTACAGTATTAGGATTTTATTAAGACATTTACTGCAGAACTAAGTGTCTATGTCCCATGATGGCATTTACTTACCTGTATGGCTCTGTTTTTCTTTCATTGTTGAAATTCCTGGCATTTTCTATCTGTATCATTTTTTAAGGATGCTATAAAAACTGTAAATTCTCCTTTGTTTTGCATGCACTGGCCTTAAAAAATTCTTGTCTCCCTGCTTTTATCTTTTATCTGCACTGATCACCAGTAGAGCGATTAATACATTGCTTGGAACCTTATAGATGTTTAAATGGTTTCTTTCACAATTCTGGTTTACCCATCCTTCTACTTCCTTAGAATAATACCTGCTAGAAAACACAAATATTGGCTAATTGGATCCTTGGAAAAGTCCAATGCAAGAAGCAAATTCTGTCTACTCTCCCAGCCTTGGTCTTCTTCCCTCTTATCAAGACTTACCCTCTTGGAATGGACTCTGGTACCTAAGTCAACAAGTGCTACTAAAGGAGCAGAGGTCAGAAGCTGGGTCTCTATGTTAGGTACTCTGTAAATAATTCTAATTCTTCAAATGAGTCACACTTTTGGTTGATGCACTGCTTAAGCTATCAAAAATCAATTCACATATGAAATACTATTTATGATAATTCAGATGACCTCTAGGTTTCGGAAAGCATATTTAACAATTATTCACCTATCAGCTTGCTAATATCTACTGATTCTACTCTTTTGCATTATGCATACATTTTGAAGGTGTTACATAAAAGCATATTATCCCTTATGCATTGGAAGGGACTTTCAAACACAGCTGGGAGCTCTTTGAAACCATCACACTCCTTCCCCCATCATAATCTCTGCACTACTGGCAAACACCTGCCTTTGACATTTCTCATATTTATACCAACAATCTGGATGTGATTTCTCACCCTTCCTAGAGACTTACAAGTAGCTAATCAAAGCTTCCTCATGTTTGGGGCCGAGGCATTCACTGAGATAACAATAGGAAGAAAAACAAGCATGCTCTCCAGCAAATTATCATCATGGCTGTTATGAAGCTTATTTTGAGCTAGCTTTTCTTATCAAGATGTTTATATTTGTAGAGATAATAGATAAATATATGGAGACTTATTTCTTCTTCAGTCTCATTTAAAACTATTATCATTAGTATCTCCCATGTTAAAAACACACTATTAAGGATAAGCATTCATTTATACAGGATAACTTTGATGTAGTCTCATACTCAAAATATACAGAATACAATTATAATGTGTTACAAAATTATTTTAAATAACTTGGGCAGAAACAGTGTCAGTGCATGGCAGGTTAGGATGGTCTTTAAGTAAGAGGTAGGTTTTCGGTGATGGGTTTGATCCCCACAAGCAGAAACACAGAGGCCACATTCCAGCACGGGGATGTTGGTCTGTGTGGGATGTATGCTCATGGATTTGCACTTTATAGTAGTCCTTACTCTTTGGGTTACATAGGTGTCAAGACTGATAATGATCTTGCTTAAAAAACAAACAGAACGGGCCGGCCGAGTGGCGCATTGGTTAAGAGCTGGTTTTGGGAGGCCAGCAGCCCAAGTTCGGATTCCACATAGGAGGGCCAGTGACACTGCCCTCTACAGCTAACAATAGCTCCACCTGGAGCTGGGCTGTGTGAGGCCCGGTGACGGTGACGGTGTAGGCTGCAGCCGCTGCTGCAGTGGGCTGCCATAGGCTACAGTGAGTGGCTGGCAGCCAGCATGAGCTGCCAAATAGCCATGGTGAGTGACATCCAGAGGCCGGCGACTGATCTGCCTCATCCAGGAAGAGCGCAATGATGATATCAACATGGGCCAGTGAAGCAACATCCTCTGCAACTAGACTGAAGAACAAAAAGACAGCAACTTGTCTTCCCCTTCCCCGATTTCCCAAGCTGTTCCCCTCCCCCAATTCACCAATTAAAAATAAATAAACAAACAAACAAACAGAACATTTTGAAGATACAATTACAACATGTCAAATTTCAGGAACACACTGGAATTGAGCACCCAAAAACCATGAAGCTTCTTGTCATGCCTCATCTTTCTGTTTCTTTCTGTAGATCTGCCTCCTTGTATGTTTTGTTAAAGACCAGCTTCCCTTGTTTTCCTTGACTACATGGCTTTCCAGAGCTCTGAGATTTATTTCTCCCTCATTAAAAGACTGCCTGAACTGGGCTGGACTTGAAGCCTCAATTCCAAATTCCTCCAGGAAAATATTAATTGGTCCATTTTATTAAAGGTTTCATGCACAGTTAAGCAATTTTAGATTGACACAGCTTTGAGTGATTAAGAAAATGAAAATGTCTATCATCTCCTTTCATTGTTATGGTCCACGCACTCAGTCTTTTGAGTGGGCACTGAATAAAGGCCAGGAGGGTGGCATGTGACTTGTCATTCCCACAGAACAAAATACAGGGCATGAGTTCTCCAGAGGGAAAGCTGTACTACATTATGGATTGTCATCTACGATCGATAGGTATTAAATGAAAAAGGGACCATATAGACAAATTAATCTGGGAAATGCTGAGTTAAACAATTTTAGAGAAGTTTCTTATTCCCAAGGCAACTCCAGACCTTTAATGTATTAATGTTTTCTGTGAATCTTTAAAAGCAGCAGTACGGTAGGCAGACTGTCCCATATTACCACGGAACAACATTTTTAGAGGGAAATCTCTATGGACTAATATTGCTTGAAATACAGTGTGAAATTCTGCTAAGTGTAGACCTTTCTTGGGATCAAAAATGCTCTATCTCCATGGTGAATATCAGTTAGGCTAGTTTACCTCTGAGTAAAGTGATTTGACTTGAAGCTGAAGATACACAATGCACTGTATTAAAGTGACTAGCAATGATTAAAACAATGAGAATGGCTCTCATCTTCTCTCAGATTTCTGTCTCAAATGCTCATCCTTTAAAGTGTGTGCTGAGGGAAGACCAGGAGAATGGGTCTCCACTGAGAATGGGTGACCCTTGACTTCCTAATAGAACTAAACACATGTCATGATTTCTCCAGAGGAGAAAATTATACTACTTATTGAAGAATCAAAGAACTGCGAGGCCTGTACCTTCACAGAGAAAAGTGCTACCTATACTAACAGTAAGGTCTTGGAAATGAAAGTTCAGAGTAACATGTGATGAGAGATCTGGAGGACACTGAGCAAAAGCATTTCAGAGCTGCAATATCCTAATACCCTGCTATATAATATGGCAGACCAGTCTCAGGAAAATTACTTTAAAAAGTGAAAGTTAATATTGTTGATCTCTGTACATTTAACTTTGGTTAACATCTCCTTTTAGAAACAATTGTAATAATGATTTTTGAAAAGCTTTCAAAGGAGAAAATACTTATTAAATACATATGCATGCTTTTATTCTTGTCATATAACGATAAATCTGAACATTCTGCATTGCTCCTTATCCAAATGTGTTCCTTGAACTACCCACATCAGAATTACTTAGGAGGTCTCCCGAGACCTTCTAAATCAGAACCTCTAAAGATGGAGCCTGATAATCTGCAATTTTAAGAAACATCCAGATAAGCTAATACACGTAGCATTTTGAGCAACATTATAGTAGATTTTCCTTATCCTAAGAATAAATGTCACTATTATTTTTTAAAAAGTCCAAAAGTACAGGCCAACCAAAGACACAATTGCACATTAGTTTAGCTGACCACATACTATGTGCTTTCACTGTGACAGCTTCAAAGATGTATTAGGTATGGCTTCTGCTCTGAAAGATCGTACATGACTCTTCTGTTTTGATATTAAGCCAATAAATAAAAAGAAATTTGTTGGTATGCTGTGAAAGTCAAAGAAATACCATTTGGCATTTCTAGAGTTCCGTTTCTACAGGTAAAGGTGTTTTTTTGGAAGCTTAGTTCTCAAAAGTGGTTTACAATTAGTTTATCCACTGAGGAGGTGGACATAAATGATAAGACTTTCATATACAACGTATTTTTAATATGTAATTCCTCCCAAGCTTTCTGAAGAGATGTCTATCAAATCGAATAGCTGATGCACTTTGAACACTTAGCTCCAAAGAGAAGATGACATTTTTTCATTAGTTTAAGATTTATATGCTAAAGCATCTGTCACAATAATAATAAAATCTGACAGTGTGGATCATATGGGTGTTCGTGCAGAAGAGGTAATGTGTTCTTTGGAAGATATAAATTGTAATTTGTTCAAATCAGAGATTTAAAATATTCAGAAAAGTATGGGAGCTTCAAAACTTTATATTTCACTGTTTGAGAATCATTCATTTAATGATATTTATGTCATGTCAGCCATAAAGATGACTATTTTGTATATAAGAATAATTTATAAATTGTTATTTTATCATATATTATTTTGGTTATTAACATTTTCAAAAAAGGTCAGGTGCCAATCAGCTCACATGCATCTACAAAGAAAGACGTCTTAAGGTATAAATTCTAACATAATTATTCTGTTCTACAGCTGAATTCTCCCTGTTTTTTCTTTCTTTTGGTAGCTGCAGCCTGTGAAATTCCAATCCATTCTATGCAAGAGTACTGAAAACTATTCACATACCTCAGCTTCTAAACAAAGAGGAAAGAATGCCTTCTCAGGAAAATATATGGAGAGTTGATGTGGTACAACTACTGACCTG
The DNA here is from genome assembly GCA_033961575.1 of Aselliscus stoliczkanus. NCBI lineage: Eukaryota > Metazoa > Chordata > Mammalia > Chiroptera > Hipposideridae > Aselliscus > Aselliscus stoliczkanus. The sequence goes on from CM066734.1 coordinate 125,128,176, forward strand.
CATTGCACCAAAAACCCTTGTTTGTGTAATTGTGCCCCAACCTGACTGCATTCCCCAAATAAAGGGCCACATTTTATTCACCATTGCCGTCCCAGAGGTCAGGTACCGCATTACAGCAGGTGTTTAATAAATGTGAGCCAAACACAACTATAAAGTAAGTAAAATAAGTTTGGTATATATTATTAAACTGTGTGTTATAAGTGAATTATACAGATATTTAGTGAAAATATAACCACCAATACTTTATTGTCTACATTCAAAAAAGAAAGTAAATGGTGGAAAAACCACATTCTGTATTCCCTTTAGATCTATGCTCCCAATTATTCCAACTAACCATATATTTAGTTTGAAATAACTAGAGGAAAATGTGGCCTCTTAGGATGCTATTTAATGCTAAGAGATAATGATTTATCTTGAAAGAATTAATACAGCCTCTAAAGTGCCTTATATATATTCTCAAGAAGTAGCTTATGTTGTGGGAGTTTAGCTTCTTAAGTCTTAATTTTCCTACACATGGAATGCTTATTTTAGTTTCTTTACCTAAAGAGACCTTTAGAACAGTCATCATTTTTTATTCTCTAAGCTACATTCCGTTGTCAAATCATATTTTACATGAATACTGCAGAAACTTCAAGTTTCACCCTCAGGGAAAGAATCTCATCCCATCTCCAGCCCAAGAAGGATTAATCACAGATAAGTATAATGTGAAGCTACAGCATTTTATACAACACTAAAACATCATTACATAAACAGACCCAAGAACTTTCAGAAATAGAAAGAGGCGCTCTCGTATTATTTCTTACATTAGAAATAAAAACTCTCTCCATAGAAAAAGTCTCTAGGAAAAAGATTTTTCACTGTACATAGTCAAACACCTTCCACAAACCCTGCAACATGCCTGGGAGGAAGCTAACGTACCCATCCTCAATGTTTTTGGCTCAACATGTCTCCTAAGCTTCATTTCTCCTTTTCTTTTTCTTTGTAAGATCTGTAAGTATGTACTTCTATTAGTATTCAGGCCTTAAGTGAGGTAACATGAATTTTGCAAAATTCTAAAATAAACCTTGTTTAATGTCTATTTTCAAAACATTTATGACACCAAGTGGCATTCAATCAGCAAACACCTCATAAATACCTTCTAAGTCCAATATATGAATAGTTATACATTAAATACAAAGAAGAAGAAAGCAAGCTCACTGTGTGTGTATGTTTGTGTGTAAGGCATGCATGTATGTGCAATCTGCAGCTTTGGGCATGTTTAGAAGGATTTATAAGAAAGGAATTGGTATTTAGGTTAGCCTGGAAAACTAGGGAAAGGTACTGGGCTTGAGCACTCCATAACTTCTCTTCTTTGCTCAGTTAGCCTAAAAATTATGAAAGTATGCCAAAACTTCTGTTGTTGTTTTTCCAGTTAGGATGCATTAGCTAATTTTCTAGTAATAAACAACACCAAAATCTCAGCGACTTACATCAAGAAAGGTAGCTACCTCACTCCTTCTACAGGTCCATTGCATATCAGCAGGGAGAGCTCTGTACATCTGATTACTTCTAATCAGAGCAGCCACCATTTTGAACATTGCTGCTTGCAGTGCCAGAGAGAAGGGAGGAAGCTCGGCCGAGAATTTTTCTGTAAGTTAAAAACTCCACACTAGACAGGCATAAAATATTTCCATTCCTAATTTATGGCCTAGAATTAGACACTTTGCCCCACCCACCCAAAAGAGGGTCAGCAAATACAGTTCTAGGAGGAGAGAAAAAACAGATGTGGGTATTTAGCACTGATGACTCCCCTCAGATGTACGCCAATCTCATGAGCAGGCGTTTGCACCGGAGCAGAACTAAAGACAGTATGAATGAAGTGTCCTACGAAGTAAGGTGACAACTCTGGGCCATGTGGCTGGCATTTTCTTTTGAGGAGAACACCCAATTAGCTCTGTCTCTTTGTCCAGCACTGTCGACCACTTCTAATTACCCTGAGTCATTTTATTGTACAGTGTGAGAAATTGCCTGGCTCATCCCTGAGATTATGAGTTCCCTGAGAAAGTTTACCATTTCTCATTCCTTTCAGCATGGGGTCTGACATATTGTAGGGATTCAATAAATGTAATAAGTTAACAAATGGCTCTCAGAATGCCTGGAATCCTCTAATCAGAGGACTGAATGAGATTTAGACCATACTCAATTTTGATTATTTCTTTCAAATAAAACTAAACTTTAGGTCTTTATAACATCGCTTTACTCACTTTAGGTATGGAATCAACCATTTCTATAGACAGTCATCATTTTTAGTACTCAGGTTATGTTATCCTCATATTTGATAAATGGGAGATATTTTGGCAACTAGTGTATTTAAGAAGCCGTGTTTAGAAACATGGACTGGTTGAAAGCCAGAATTCAGTGTAAAAGTCAATCTAAATAATGAAGTCCAGAGGCTTAGAGGTTTCCAGAGATCATTTTAATTATATCTCAGAAATTTATACATCCATGTTTTAATATGATTGATTTTTTTAAAAGTACATGTTTACTTTTCTCCTCCCTCTTTTTACTTGATATTTGTGCTAAATGCTAGATCTGCCCCACCATGTGGGTGTAGTACTGATCTGTGATTTCAGATTGAAAACAATGTTCTACCTTATCCACAGAGAAAGAGCTAGAAGTGATCACCTATCTAAAAATTCCAGATTCGTAACTAGGAAATCTTGTGTACCAGGTTATTTTTTTAAATAACTTAGGCTTCTGCTACAGGGCCAATTTTAGATAGGTTGATTCAGTGAAGGGTTATCCATTTCAGAATGAATAAAGAAAAGATGTTATTAAAGCTACTAGAGCTTTATCCTACTCAAACTTTGGATAATCTTGGCTTTAGAATCTTATTTTTCATAATGACCTTTCTATTAATCCCTGTAGATGGTGAACAGACCCGAAGATAAAAATCACTTCTGAATCTAAATGTTTATGAGGATTAGCCAACAACAAAGTGTGGTGACTAGGGTAATTTATTACTGTATATTGCAGCTTGATGAACTATAATTGGTGTAAACCATCCCCCATCCCACCCCCTACAGAAAACAATGGTAGGGAGGAGCTACAAAGAGAGGGCTAGGCTCTCAAAAATATAAGTTTACATGTGGGGCAGATTTCATATAAGGCTTGATTTAACAACTAATGTGGGGACATCAAAAAGAGTGGTATTTTCCTTGCAATCACTCTCCCTGGACCATCCAGTTACCTAGCCATGGTGACTGTATCATCTAATTGTTATTGTTTAATAAACCACCACAAAACTAAGTGTTAGATTAAAAAACAATGATTTGTTGTTTCTCACAATAATGTTGTCTGGCTGTGGTTCCCTCTGCTGCATTCATTTGTGTAGCTTCATTAAGCTGAGGTTGGGTGGGCTGCAAGGTCCAAAGTGGCCTGGCTCCCAGATCTGACAGTTGAAGTTGGCTGTCATCTGGAACACCTTGGCCCTCTATCCTTCAGTGTACTAAACTGGCCTCCTCATAGGGTCATCTCAGAGCAAGGTTCCAAAAGAGTGAAAATGGAAGCTGCAAAGGCTCAGTCTTGGAGTTGCACAACATCATTTCTTTCATTTTCTATTGGTTAAAGGAAATTGGAAAACCAGCCTGGATTCAAGAGATGAGGGGAGATTGTCCATCTCCTGATGAAAGGTGTGGAAAAGTCATACTGTAAGGGGGCCTGGCCATAGGGAGCTTCGACTCATTCTTCTACAATGTCCAAATTGCTTTACTTCCAAACCTCATATTTTCACACAACACCACACCATCCAATGAATGGCAATATATGCTTTGATAGTTCTTGCAGAAGAAGGGAGAAAGGGGTTGATTCCTTTCCTTGAAGCTCTGGTAAATATGTGACTCATACTTGGAGCCGAGAAATGGTACTCTAGCCAACTGCGGACTAAGATGTACACCTGGGAGTTGAGTCAAACAGTGTGCAATCTACATGGCTGATGATTAGAGGTGGTGTTTTACCAAAACAAGATTACAGTATTCCTTCTAGAATATGGAAGACTAGATGCTGAATCTCAAAAGCAAATGAGGTTCAATGAATACTGTTAGGAAATGAGAGTGCAAAGTTTACCCCAAATCACTCAACACCCACAGTCGTGCCTTTTCTGTCATATTTATTTGTTCTATGTTGGCAATATATATTTGGAATTAGGATAATATGAATTAAAAGTTATCATCCTCCATACACTCTTTGTATGAATATAATTATCCCTCTGAGCCTCAGTTTCTTCAAAGAATATGAGTTAATGATCATAATAAAAATGTCAAGGAAATTGAAGGAGGTAATACATGATATATAATTAGCAGAGTATCTTGCACCTAGTGAAAACCTCCCAAGGGACATGTCCTGCCCTCAGTATCAACAACGTCATTATCAGCAGGTTAAAAAAAATAGCTTCTTGAAAAATATCCATAAATGCATTTATTTTATAAATAGCTCCTTTTGACTGAATATTTTTCCTTTGGGTTATTACTGTGTTTCCCCCAAAATAAGACTCGGTCTTATATTATTTTTTGCTCCAACAATCTACATTTATTCATTTATTCGTGTACAAAAATCTACATTTTTTTCAAATAGTCATATCTGGCTGATGATCTTAACTGGGTATTATGTTTGGGGTAGGGCTTATGTTACAAGCACCCTGAAAAATCATGCTAGGGCTTGTTTTCCAGTTAGGTCTTATTTTTGGATAAACACGGTACATGAATTGTTTAAATAAGTCAACACAATTAGGTTAAAAAAAAAATCATGGCATGACTGGGTAGCAAAATTCTGTCTGTGTTATGCTGATCCAATTCTCACAGATTTCTAGAAACACATATGAGAGTCCCAGGCTTCTAAAGAAATTTTATAACCACAGGTATGAGCATATCCTAAGTACATCAAAAGTCACTTACCCTAAGTCTGTACATTTGAAGTGTACTCACAAAATGATTCACAAAGAAGCAGGGACTACTGTAGCTCAAGAAGTTTAAAGATGACCTAGATTGAGCACCGGAATCATTTCAAAATTAGCCAAAATCGTCTTAAGCAGAACTAAACTAGAACTTTTCTGCTGAATTTAAGTTTGAAATATATGCATTTTTCTTATTATTATACAGTTCTATAATATGACTCACATGGCCTCATACAGAATTAAGAAAGAAAGAAAGAAAGAAAGAAAGAAAGAAAGAAAGAAAGAAAGAAAGAAAGAAAGAAAGAAAGAAAGAAAGAGAAAGGAAAGGAAAGGAAAGGAAAGGAAAGGAAAGGAAAGGAAAGGAAAGGAAAGGAAAGGAAAGGAAAGGAAAGGAAAGAAAGAAAGAAAGAAAGAAAGAAAGAAAGAAAGAAAGAAAGAAAGAAAGAAAGAAAGAAAGAAAGAAAAAGAAACGGATACAAGACAATATCACTCTGGCTGAGGAACTTGCTTTGTCTCTCACTTTCCTAGTTCTAAATTTCACTTGATCTTAGTTTCTGGCTTTGGTCCTCTTTAGATTTGATTATTGAGGATCTGTTTTTAAAGTAACCGAGGAGCTGAAAGCCTTTCACTTTCATTCGCATTTACTTGGGGCATACAGATATTCCTGGTAGCTTTATCCTCAGGCCCTTATTTCTTTCCAATAGCAAGCACCACTCAGGAGCAGGAGAGCAGCTTGCATTAGCTCTAACATGCAAACCCTCTCATTGCCTCTGAGACTCTCGAGCAATTTATGATCATTTGTCGCAAAGAGGCTCTGCCATTTCTGTCAGCCAGAAGGAAAATAGCATTGCCTCCTCAATTCCATCTGAAGGACTCAGCTAAGGCAGCCCTGGTGCTCTTCTTTGGGTATAAAAATCTACAAAGGCTTTGAGAGCTCCCATCAAATAATTTCACTGTCAGCCACCAAAGGCGTTTCTGCCCCCTGCCTGCCACAATCACAGAACTTTTTAGCCAACAGAAATAGGCAATCTGAAATTTCTTCTAATGCTCCCATCAATATTGAACTATGGATTGCCTGAAAAAGACTCATTCTGCTCCCTTAGTAGCTCAAGTGGATTGTGAAGGGTCTGTAACAGTATGTGTCAGTCTGGGACATGTGGCTTAGAGGTTCAGCTATACCCAATCATTACTGCCCCCCGCCCACGACTTTCTGTACAGACTTACTAACTCACTGCTGGGTAGACAGATAGTGGGGACACCTTGTGTCAATATGTGGTCCTCTTTCAGAGGATAAGAAAACAAAGATAGATAGATGACAGATAGATGATAGACAGATAGATAGATAGATAATTAGATAGATATAGATAGCACAATAGGAAGAAACAATATGACAAAGTGGATTTCAGAGCATGAATGGTTATTATAGCAATGAAGTCTAGAGAGAAAAAAGATTTGGCACTCATGTCTGTTAGTGAGGAGAGCACTAATGGAATTGGCAAGCCCCAGTACTTTGATTGGTTCTTTTGTTCTTTAATAGGAAGCGATCCAAGGCTGACTTAGGGTTCACAAGACCCGTGAGTCTGGAAAGCGGTAGAGAAATATCTTAATGTACACAATGAATTTCCTTAAAATTAGTACAATGTATTTCTTTGTATTTCAATGTATTTCAATGTATTAGTACAATGTATTCCTTAAAATTAGTTCAAAGTATTTCTTATTGAAAGTAACCCAGTTGTTCTGGATGTCTAGAAACAATGCTACCAGGTGTGAGATTCAAGAGACAGCATTGTTAACTGCAGCATAGCTTACTCCTTCTGGGTACAGGTAATGTATAGAGGATAATGAGAAAAAGCTTGTGTCTCTGCCATGCATCATTAGCTCTATAGGATTTCCAATCTATGTAACAATGAGACCAGTTAAGTGGTGGTGTTCACCTTATATATTTGATGTTTTAATAGGTTGCCTCTTCTGTAATTGCCACTTACTCTATTATCATTAGCTAACAACACTTGAGAAGAATTGTTCTGTGTGTGGATTCTTGCAAATACAACAACTAAACCAATATTGCCTCCATATGTTTTCACATTGAAAATACAAAATCAACCCCTAAGCCCTTGAAGTGGCACTAATGAAAATAGTATAGAAGTCTAGGGTCTAGAGAAAGAAAAAATAGTAGCAAACAATAAAAATCTCCCCATCAATTGAAATGCAAAACCTTTTCAAAACCATTTTCAACCAGAGGAAACACCCTGCATTCTAAGAGCCTATATAATCTGCTGGAGGACACCAAATGCCAACAACCATCTATCACAGAGGAGAAAAGGTAAATGCAGTGTAAATCAAGGAATAAGCATGGCACAGGCTACAAATGAAAAAATAATTGATTGATTTTAAATGGGATATATGGAAATGCTTTACTGAAGACATTAGATCATAAAGGTAAACTAAGATTTCAGCATGAGGAAGGAGATCACAAATACAGTGGACTGAGAGGATAGCATGAGGGAATGGAGCTGGCTACGAACATACAAGGCGCATTCAGGGACCAGGGTGTAGTGCACAATAACAGAGGCCTGGGGTGTGCATTGGCCATGTTAAGACAGTGGCTAAATCATGAAGATCTTGATTCCAAGAGATTAAAATGTACTACACACACCCTATGTTTTTTATTGTGGTAAGATATACATAACACAAAATTGACTGATTTAACCATTTTTAAGGATGCAGTTTGGTGGTATTTATGTACACTGTTGTCCAGCCATCACCATCATTCTTCCAGAACTATGTTTCTGTCCCCAAACTGAAACTCTATACCCATTAAACAAAAACTTCCCAAACTCCTACTTCCCCAGCCCCTGAAACTATCTACTTTCTATCCCTGTAAATTTGACTACTCTAGGGACGTCATAGAAGTGGAAACACTGTATTTTTCTTTGTGTGGCTGGCTCATTTCACTTAGCATAATGTTCTGAAGGCTCATCCACATTGCAGCATGCATCAGATTCTCACTCCTTTTTTAAGGCTGAATAATATTCTATGTAGAAACCATATTTGGTTTAGTCATTCATGCCATAGACACTTGGATTGTTTCCACCTTTTGGCTATTGTGAATAATGCTGCTATCAACATTAGTTTATGCATATCTGTTCAACTCCCTGCTTTCACTTCTTTGGGGTATATACCCCAAAGTGGAAATACTAAATCATATGGTAATTCTATTTTTTAAGTTTTCAAGGAAACCTCGCACTGTTCACAATGATGCATTCCCACCAGCAGTGCACACGTTGTCTACACCCTCAGCAACATTTGTTATTTTTTGTTTGTTTCTTTGTTGTGTAGTAGCCATCCTGATGGGTGTGAAGTGATATTTAATTGACTATTTTTCAGAACAGCATTGCAAGGATGACATTGTTATCCCAATTTTATAGAGGAAGAAATAAGATACGAAGTCACATCTCCAAGTGTCTTGGTTAGTAAATGGTATAATTTAGAAAATGCTTGGAGCCATATATATAAAAATGCACATGCATGTGTTTATTATGATAGGAGCATGGGATTTGTTGTATAAGAAATGAATTAGTATGGCTGGCATTGTGACAGTTACTAATGAGATGCAACTTTGTCTGCCCATCTGAGCCTTGTCTATTCCACCTTAATTTACCCTCCATTTATCTACAAGTGGTGCCTTGTACAGCACTGGTCCTAATCCACTTGTCCTAATTCATCTCATCCATACTAGCACATTCCAGCATTTGAACTCCTAATTTGCTTCCTCATTTAGAACTTCTTTACATCCTTTCTGCCAATAGCTCAAAACCACTTCCAAGTATGTTTTCCTGAAACATGGTATGGAGTCTTCTTTGTTTTGGTTGTCTTATGATCCCATGAAAAATAACACATATGATTCACCAAGGCCTCAGGCACCTCTACTCTTCATGTTTCCCCAGAAACATGATTAATGCCTTGTTTTGTCTGGAACCAAGAAGACTATCAAGGGAGAGTCAAACTATTTTTATAAGATAATTCTGGAAGCATGGAAGTATTAAGGAGTCAAGAATAAAAAATGTAGTGCTGGCCAAGTGGCTCATTGGTTAGGAGCTGGTTTTGGGATGCCAGTAGCCCCGGTTCAGATCCCACATATGAGGGCCAGTGACACTACCCTCCACAGCTAACAGCAGTTCCACCTGGAGCTGGGCTGTGCGAGCCCCTGCTGCAGTGGCCTGTTGTGGGCTGCAGTGAGTGGCCAGCAGCCAGCGTGAGCAGCCAGCACCCAGCGTGAACTGCCAATAGCTGCTGTGAGTAGCCCTCCAGAGGCCAGCGACTGATCTGCCTCATCCGGGAAGAACGCAATGACGATACCAACATGGGCCAGTGAAGCAACGTCCTCTGCAACTAGACTGAAGAACAGAAAGACAGCAGCTTGTTTGTTCCCCTCCCCCAATTCCCCAATAAAAATCTTTTTAAAAAAGAATAAAAAAATGTAGAAGCTATTACAATGATAGTTGAGATAAAATGTAATGAAGATCTGGTCTAATGGATAAGTACATAGTAAGCATGGAAAGAGACAGACATGACAGGTTATATAGGCAATGAGGAAGATTTAGAATGGAAGACTGATGGCTTCTGGTTAGCAGGATGACAGAACTATTTGTCTAGATAAAGGGAGAAGACAAAATTTAAAGGAGTGAATATAATAAATAATTGGATTCATAAACTGTAAAGTGTGTGAGAAGATTAGAAAAAGTTATTTAGGTAGAAGAAGGTCAAGAGTAACACAATGGTTAATTTTATGTGTCGACTTGATTGAGCAACAAGATGCCCAAATACTTGGTGAGACATTTTTGTGCATGTGTCTATGAGAGTGTTTTTGGATGACAATAACATTGGAATTGGTGGAGTGAGTACAGCAGACGGCTCTCCTTAATGTGGGTGGTCCTCATCCAATTAGTTGAAGGCCTGAAAAGAACAAGTAACTCTCCCACAAGTAAGGGGGGACTCCTCCTACCTTTTATGGTTATGTGAGCTGCAACATCAGTCTCTTCCTGCCTTGAATTCAAACCAAAACATCAGATCTTCTTGGGTCTCAAGTCTGCCAACTTTTGAACTGTAACTACACCATGGACTCCCCAAAGTCTCTAGCTTCCCACTATGGATCTTGGAACTTCTCAGCCTCCATAATAACTTGAGCCAATTTCTTTAAATAGAATGATTGATAGATAGATAGATAGATAGATGATAGATAGATAGATAGATAGATAGATGATAGATAGATAATAGAATTTATTGATTCTGTTTCTCTGAAAAACTTTGATTAATATAGATTTAATTATAGAAATATGCAATTGGGGGAAGAAGAGGTAGGCAAAGAACAAAAGAGGGAAGTTAGAAATGAAGAGACATTCTGATAAATACAATGTAATAAAAAGCAAAGAAGATGATAATTTCAAGAAATAATATGGTCCATAATATAAAAAGCTATTGGATGGTGACTAGGAACAAGACAAGAGGCTATGGGATTTGACACTTGAGTACTTACTACTGATTACCAGTGGAATAATGGAAACGAGCCTGAGATGATCAAACAGGCAAAGTAAGTCATGCACATGGCAGAAAATGCAGCTATTAGTAAAGTAAAGGGGAAACTGGAAGACAGTCTAAGGAAAGAGGAGGATAAATATTTATTTTGGCACCTGAGAGGACTGAGCATATGGAGAAGTAAAAACAGAAAATCACGGAATTTTTTTGAGGGAAAAGAAATACCTGTAGTCCTAGAGGATGCATAAGAGAAAAGAAACCAAAATCACAGAATTAGGAGCAGCTTGGGAACTCGCCAGGGTGAAACGTGGAAAGGAACAGGAGATTCTTTTGTGGGGGACTTCTTTGAGGAAAAGGGTGAGTGAAAATTCAGAATCATATATTACTTGCATGGTAATCAAACACACAACTGTAATTAAGAACAAAATCTGTAATGTGTAAAGTCAGATATGACACAAAGCTACAATAGCATCAAATTTAAAATAAAATAATTTTTTTTATTTGTCCAACAGCTATTATGTCCCAGTGCTTTATACAGCATAAGTCCTCAGACTAAGACCAGAAAGTGCCACGATACCACTGTCTTAAAGGAAAGAAAATGGAAGGATGCAAATCTCAGGGATTTGCCTGAAGTTGGTGAAGCTGGAATACAATGACTTTCATAAATAATATAAATGATGATACTCTTTCCCATAAACCTATAATGACACAAACTACTTTCTTTATGACATAACAGTCTATGAAGTATTATAGTTGTTCCAGTTTATTGTCAATATGATTGAAAGGACTTGTAAATATTTGAAAGTGTTCAGCAAGTGCATATATGAAGGTTACAGTGAACGTCGAATCAATAAAACAATGAATGAAAGAGTCAATGACTTAAATTGGATACATATTTCTTTATCAAGAAAAACTAGAAATGTCTGCTCAATCCAACCATGAGATTGTTCTAAGCTTCTTACAAATGATGTAAACAGCAAGAGAAAAATGAATAAGAGTTTCATTAGTAATAAAACTCCAATCAAAGAAAGAACGAAAATCAGAAGGAATTTGAGGAGAAATATAAACAAAGTGATCAGTCACTTAAAGAAAGGTAAGCTGAGATTGATAAAAATATCAACATTGCTGGATTAGCAATTTAACAGTAGAGAAATGAACATGTTGCTTGAAATACTGAGGGACAAAGGAAAAAAGAAGTCAACAGAAGAATAATTAGATGTTAGCTGGTTCTGGTATTTTCATAAGTTTCAGCTTAAGTAGCAGCCACTGCCACTCTCTGGAATCAAAGCGATTTATCATCTATGAGCAACTGCCAAGGGGAGCATCACCAGGGACATGCTGAGGTTGTTTTTACTGGGCCTGGGTTTTCATATAAAAGGATTGGATTTATCTGGACTGTGGAGAGTTGCTAAGCTCCATGTCGAGGGAAAAATCGCATCTTATTAGTAGTGATGCTATCTTAGTTATTGTAGTCTGCCATAGTCCAGAGGAGGGGAGAAGGAGAGATGCACCCAGCCACAGTTGCAGACAAACTGGAATTCGGTTTTAGGGAGCTCCATGTTACTGACCTTGCCATAGAGAGCCTGAATGAGGCCAGAGAAGTTTGAGGGTCCCACAATTACATCTTGAATCATCACAAACTGAAGTAGATGTGTTTTAAAAGAAAAAAATAAATACACACACACACACACACACACACACACACACATAGTACAGCTGTTCTTTTCTTTTTAAAATCAGACTGGAATGTCACTCCACTGACAGCATCTATAAACCCCCATAAATATACAATGAGAAGCCGTGTGTGCATATAGGAAGCTGTGTACATCCACCAGAAAAGGAGAATGTTCAGAGTCTGGAGAAATACCTTGAGATGATCTGAAGTTAAGGGTACGTTTCAAATGTTTTCAAAGGGCATGTCCACAATGTACTGCTGGCTGCGATAGGGTAAAAGATCTCAGCATCTTTCATCAGAGTATAACGGGCTGTTCACACGCTCCACTAGAGCCTAATGTGGCAAATGAATGGGTTTGCACGTAGGCCTCAAAGCGGCTGGATGGGATAAAGTGACAAGGGTTTCTATCACTGTTTACCCAGTGGTCTCTGTTTTCTCCTCTTGGACACAGTCTCTGTTGGAAGGTAACACAAAACAGCTTCCTTTAGTCAGAGCACAGCTGCAGCATCTGTTTTGAGATTCTGCTATGGTAGGGATGTGTGTTGGATGTCCTGAAATACATTCCCAGCTATCAGTATGCACCCAGCACCAACCCACGTAACTCCGCCAGCCATCCCCGCCACCCTCAAGCACACAATGCCATCTTGCCAGCACTGAGGGTCTAAAGGACTAGTCTTGCATTTCCTAGGCTTGTATGAGGCATGGATATGAAATGGAATGGACTTTTTTTTCAAAGTCTCTCAATATCTAAGTTTGGAAATTAATGAGAGAGAGAGCAGTGGGGTCAGAGTGAGCTCTTACACTCACTAGGATGAGTTCATCCTCCAATCTGAGTGTTGCAATGAGGTCTGACCTCAGTGCCCAGAAGGAGAGTAGAGACAGCAAGGAAGACTATGAAACAGGACTATAAGCCAGGCTCACTACCCACAATCCTATGCACTTTTCCGCCTGTATTTTATCATCATTTTTAAACAGACAGAAAATTGATACAATTTTACAGTAAATACCCAGACTAAAATTAGCCTACCACCTAAAACTAACATTTTAGGATACTCTATTTACCCCAAATATATTTATCTAGCCATCCTTTTTTTGCCCACTATTCCATTTTTCAATGTACTTCTAAGACATCGGTGAACTTTCCACTAAATATTTATGTATGGATACCATTTATAGAGTTCGTTTATGGTAGACAGAATAGTATCCCACCCTTTTCCCCTCCACAAAAAAAATGTCCACCTCATAATCCCCAGAACTGTGTACTGTGTACATACTTTGTGACACAGCAAGGTGACAAGGGGGAATTAAAGTTGCACATGTTACTATGGTTGTAAATCAGGTTTACTTAAAATAGGGAGATTATCCTGAATTATCTGGGTGGGGACAGTGTAATCACAAGGGTCCTTAAATGTGGAAGAAGGAGGCAGAAAAGCCAAAAACAGAGAAATAACATCATGAGAAATAATAGTTTACTGAACAATGATAGCTTTGAAGGTTGAAGGAGCCACAGCTAAGGTACCTGAAAAGCAGGAAAAGGCAAGAAAATGAATTCTTCCCTAAAGCATCCAGAAAGGAACGCAACTGCCAACACCATTGATTTTAGCCTGGTGAGACCCATTTTGAACTTCCTACCTCCAAGAAATGTTAAATAATGCATTTGCTTTGTTTTGTGCCAATATGTTTGTGGTAATTTGTTACAACATCAATGGGAAACTAATAAACTTTTATGCAATATAATGTCTTTGAGGGTCATCCATGCAATTGCATATCTTAGCTGTTTGCCTCCCTTCACTACTGAGCAGGATTCCATTATATCCTGAACTGTTTTCAATTGTAGACAACATTATTGGGTCATAATTCTGTGCATTTTTAGAAGAACTACTACTCCATGGAGTTGGGCAGGATGCGTTTGAGGGTTCACTGTCTGTGACCTGCCCTCACAGTGACCACTGTCTGAACTGGCCGAGGGAGGGGGGGCTAGAAATACACAACTCTAACTTGGTGTCAGAACCCTTCACAGAGCTCTGATAGACCATTTCAACAATATCCAAGGAAGTCAGGAACTTCCCTCCCCTGCGGTGTGCTGCAGAGACTTTCATATTCTCAAGTGTCTGCCTTTCCCCATACGCCCATGGGAGGTCACTCCCAAAGGAAAAGGCAGCTAGCTCCATTGCATATTATCCCAAAGAATGTCTAATAATAATAATAATAATAATAATAATAATAATAATGGCTATCACCTAAACCAGTGCAACCTGCGTCCAGAATAAACTTTAAGCCTTAGTTCATGCATCTATGAAATGAAGATAAAGCTAGCTGAATTCAAAGAGTAAGTAAGATAATATAATGAAAAGAATCTATTAAAATATACATTATAGGCTCTACTATCCTTCGTTTTCCCAAGGCTAACACGATCAGGACAATCCTTATGTCTTCTGTTTCCAGAAAAGTAGTTTATAGAAACATCAAAGCCAGAAAATATATGTATTAATTCAATACTGACTGGGCATAGGCTAGATTCTAGATGTTCCTAAGGTTATAAATATTTATTCTACATGACTCTTTGTCTCAAGGGGTCTAGTGAGGAAGACAAAGAAGCAAACATACATGCACGTACCCTTTGGCATGGTCACCATGAGAAAGGTAGGCGCAGTGGGTCATGGAGGTATTTAAGAGAGCACCCAGCCTAACCCAAGGAGAATGTCAGGCATATTCAAGAGGAGATGTTCCTGAACTAGAAAGAAGAAGTGAATCAAGAACAGGCTAAGTGGCAAGAAGTCTGAGGAGACAGGAAAACGCATGTTTTGCTCAAGGAAACACTATGACAGTTGAGATAGGTTAACACACTATACACAGGTGCACACTAGTTTGGAATCCCAAAGTCAAGTTTGGGCACAGGTAGAAACAAATGATATTGCTTTTCAAATTTTATGAGTTTTCAAGTCATACAAACCAAAACTGGACTCACATTCCAATTTGACTGCCTACCAATTACTTGGCCTGGAGCAAAACACGTAATTTTTAAAGGCCTCAATATCTTCATTTGTAAAAGGAATATGAGACTATCCAACCCACAGGGATATTGCAAGAATAAAAAGACAAAAGGTTTATAAAGCATTTAGCAGAGTGGTTAATATATACTAAACTCTCCATGTAATCTTCCCCAGTTTAATTCTCTTTTCACTCACTCTAATATGACAAATATTCTAAAGAAATGCATACCAACACCATTTTGTGCCCAACAGTGAGGTAAATAATAGACAAATATGAACCTAAATTGGAATATGTCACTGGTTATTATTAAAGGGGAAGGCGATAGCCCTAACAATGTTCACAAACACAGTGTAAAATAATAGAATCCCAATAATTATATTGAAGGACTTTATCTTAGTGGACAATGTTCAGAAAACACCAGGCTGGAGCAGAGACTACATAACCTCCATCAGGTTAAACTGAGTAAAAGATCACAAACGTATGAAATGTTGCAAAATATCTAATATTCTTTTGTCTCCCTATGATGATTGGGTTAGGGGAAGACAAGAGATTCCATTAACATTGAGAGGGCAGCATCCCCAGGGCAATGCCAGTGATGTCATAAAATATATCTATATCCCTGGGAGGTGAAGAAATAAATGTGAAAAGAATATGGACATGCTAGTAAAATCAACATTCATGTAAAGGATTGATTTAAGGACGGAGCCAGGTTCTATGGAAGCCTATATACATAATTCAGGATCTTCTTTAAGAAAATACTACTAAACTACTAAAAATACTACTAAAATAATACTAAATTGCAAATCCAAAAGTTTTATCAGTTTTAGTAGTTTCCAGTTGCTATTGTAACACACTAGCATCAAAGTAGTGGCTTAACACAACACAGATTCATTATCTTACAATTCTGAAGATCAGAGCCCAAAATGTGTCTCACGGAGGTAAAATGAAGACCTCAGCAGGGCTGGTTTCCTTTCTGGAGGCTGTATGGGAGACTCCATTTTCCTGACTTTCCAGGTGCTAGAATGCTGCCTACATTCCTTGGCATGAGGCCTGTTGGCCCCATCTTTCAAAGTCAGCAATGGCCGGCTGATTCTTTCTCACATCACAGCAATCTGACACTAAGGACTTTATGATTACATTAGGCCCACCCAGTTAATCTAGGATATCCTCTCCATTTTAAGGTCAACTCATCAGCAACCTTAATTACATCTGCAACCTTAAGTCTCTCTTGCCAGATAACAGACACCCAGATTCCAGACATTAGGATGTAGACATCTTTTGGAGAACATTATTCTGCCTACTGTACTATGAAATGAATGTTTAGCATGAGGGGAAAAAAAGAAAAACATCACATCAAATCCCTGACTATTTTGAGATCCAAGTCCTTTTTCTGTGGGGATTCTTTTTGGCAATGTATAAGCGGTGTTTACATAAAAATATTTCTGATTACACCTGGATTTTTCTCCTCACCTGCAAAACTCTATAACTTGCAGCAACTTCCAGCATTTACAACATACATAAAATGACAGATCCTAAAGCTAAACTCCTTTAGCCTCCTAATCTGCTCTTGAGAATTGGAAACCATCACTGCATATATGGTGCTTGTCTGAAAATGTATCTCCTTATAAAATTATTTTTATTTCTTTTACAAAATCAATATTATCGAATGGATATGGGCTTCTAGTATTAATAAGAAATGGAAACGTTTCTCAATTTAAGGGTAATTATTTTCTAATAAATTTTTTCTTCGTTAATATTTTATTAGTTGATCAGTTTTCACTTATCAAATTTAGGTTATAGGATTTTTTTAAAGATGGGTATCTTTAATCAGTTAAAGTATATATGATAGCCTACACATGAGAAATTATATGATGTGACATTTATATTTTAGAATATAAATCCATCTTTTAAGCTTGACATGAGAGAGAATACCTCTCACCTCTAACCCAAAAGTATAATTAGAAAGGCATTTCTGTCCTCCCTTTAAAAGAGAAGTCTTAGGGGCCAGCCAAGTGGCGCGGTGGTTAAGCGCTGGCTTGGGCCGCCAGCGGGCCCGGTTCGGGTCCCACATATGAGGGCCAGTGACACTGCCCTCAAAAAAAAAAAAAAGTAAAGTAAAAGAGAAGCTTTACATTTATTGGGGTTATCCTTACTTAGTTTTCTGGAATTCTGATATTTGACTCACAGTTAGTTTCTGTAAATTTAGCAATATGTTGCCTTATCTCATGGTATCTCTCTCTGACTGACAGAGGGTCAATGTATGGTTCCCTCTGCTGCTCTCTTTCAGGCTAGAGGAGCTAGCTTGAAAAAAACTCAAAAGTTATACAAGATTTTTGCTTGGGAGCAACCAAATCATATTCCTTTATTTGACGAGAGCATAGTAACAGCCAAGAGTGCTTGCCACATGCCACGCTCAGCATGGCTGTTCCTCGTCTCATTCTGTCCACGTAACGATGCTAGAAGAAAGTATTATTATCCTCATTCTTATCCTGAAGACTTCCAAATGGAAATAAGCATTGAGGGTTCTCATGTTGGGAAAGGTAACCGGTGTTGGGATAGGGAGAGAGAATGGTGCCTGTTTTCTAAGCATCCTCTCCGAGTCAGCGGTTTCCTTGCCCTTCACCCCTAACTCTCAGTAGTGCTAGATTGAACCTGACAGAGTGCTCAGCACAACATGACTGTTTGAAAGACAGAAGTATCAGGGATTCAGTGTGAGGCGTTTGAAGGGAATTTGAAATGGTACCAACATTTAAAATGATCATTGCCATTATGTCTATTATTTGTTTCCTCTCACCTGATTACAGCTCTAAAGGCTTAATTCAGAGGCAGTGGCCATCTAAAGTCTTTCACATTAAAGGTTGTATTCATAACTACTTGGAGTCTAGAATCATTTTTTTTCTTTGCTCCTCAAGTCAGTATAAATCAGTCTTTTGCTGACCCACTTTTATTTTCATCCAGTCCTAAACCCACCGGTAGAATTACTGCCCCACATTGTCTCCTCCCTACCAAGGAGGAAAAGCTCTGCACTAGGATATAAGATTTTGGAGACATCTGAGAAGAGGAAGGCCTCCTCCATCCAGATATCATAGTGATGATGACTTTGAAAACACTGAAACAGGGTTTTAAAAACTCAACGCTCTAAAATGGATTCAAAATCCGGGAACTGATGATGTGTGAGCATCCCCTGGGGGATTACCCAAAGCCATTCTGCCACCTAGTGGCCTGACCCTTGCTGTCTAACAAAGCAAATGGAAAATAAGAAAAGGGCCAGGGCTGCTTTTGTGAGCAGTTTTGTCAGTCCTTTACTCCCAAGAGGCACTCTGAAGACTCCTGCAGACACAAGCTCAGTGTCTATCACATGTGGAAAGTGGATTTTCCTATCTATGTATTTCCACAGCTGGGTTGCTCTTCCCAGGCTGCAATGGAGGATACAGCATAGGTCAGGAAATGTTCACAGAAATCTGATGCATAGATGCTGAAAGGAAACCTAGAGCTCCTTATTTCACAGGTGCAGGGTTTGAGGTCCACATAGCTAAAGCGACTCATTTAACTCTGAGAGAAGCAGGACTCACGTTTCCCAGTAGGAAATCACATTGCAGTCCATCCTACAGAGCTTTCCCTTGTAGGGCATGCAGCTTAGCTTGTGTGTTCATTTAGCATAAAGTGCTACGTGTCTGTGCAGGTACAGAATTAATATTATGGAAGAAATACTGCCTACTGCTGTATTACATATCTTCTGTTAATTAAAAGGGGAACAATGGATAAACTGCAAGAAATCACTTAGAATCTGTAAAAATAGAATCGATAGATCCAGCTGAATATAATGAGCTAAAATTCACTGGAGAAATAGAGTTGGGGGAAATCCAAATGCAATATATTTTATGTACTTATTCTTATAATTCTATATTTAATAATATGCAATGAAGCCTTTTGTTTCCATTTAAAATAAGGTTGTAAAGTATTTGGTTCATAAAAGTATTAAGATGAGGAAATGAGAGGGAGTGAAAAAGAAACCCTTTGTTTTTTAAAAGCATTCTTTTGTTTTTCTCTCTTGTTAAGAATCTTTCCCCAAACTCATTGCTGCCTCATTTAATTTTTTTTTCTATGCTCCCAAATGCCTCACTTGAAACTTCCCTTCATATTCAAAAACAAATGGAGGTGCTGCTTAATTCGTTTTGCTTCCAGGAGTAAAGGAAATGAAAATTAAAAGTGGTTTTACCACTGGTAAAGAAAGCTACAATGCAGAGATTTCAATGGCAACATTCAAGAAAAATTGTATTTACATGGTTTCTGTTCATTTCTCTAAAACACCTCTCCTTAGATGCTTCAAATGGCAATATTCTAAAACCTGCATTTGTAGTGACCCAGCATTGGTAATGTACAATATTTATTAAGATTCAAAAAAAATGGCTAAAAAGCATGAAAAAAAAAAAAAAGCACTGACTACAAATTAGGAATGTAGTAAATCATTTTTGCCATAACTATAAGCCTTTCAAGGGTTGGAGCCATGTTTATCTTACCTGCATGGTCTACTGCTGAGTAAAATGTGTGCTCTATACCAGGTTCTATCATTAAATATTTGCTCATTACTTTCAAATAATTTCTTGTGAACCAATTACTTCCTGTGACTACAGACTCTGCCCAAAGCCTTTGACCAGGAATCTTGGAGGTGAACACAGATAGACAGGAAAGCAGCAAAAGTGGGAGTGTGATGGGAACCAGAATGCATGGGTTGAATTCTGGGCCACACAGTGCTAGCAACAAGTGAGTCATTTAACCTCTATAAGCTACAGTTTGTCCTATGTAAAAATAAAGATAGTACTAATATCAGCCTCACATGATTGTCAAGGTTAAATTTTATCATCTCTATGTAAAGGGCTTGGCAGAGAATCTGGTATCAGAAGCAAGCACTCATCTTGTGTGAGCTCTCATTGATGCTGCTACACTGTATTAGTTTCCTATTGCTGCTGTAACAAAGCACAACAAACTTAATGGCTTAAAACAACACAAATGTATCATCTTACAGTTCTGGAGGTCAGAAGTCTAA
The DNA here is from genome assembly GCA_033961575.1 of Aselliscus stoliczkanus. NCBI lineage: Eukaryota > Metazoa > Chordata > Mammalia > Chiroptera > Hipposideridae > Aselliscus > Aselliscus stoliczkanus. Next base: position 125,148,357 of record CM066734.1, read on the forward strand.
AAGGAGTCTTAAAAGGGATGAAATCAAGGTGTGTGCAGAGTTTGTTCTAAGTAGGCAGGAAGAAGATAAAAAACAGGAAGAGGAGGAACTGGTGCCAGCTCAAACCACCCTTATGGGCCACCTCAAGGCCCCTTATGGCTGCCCCAACTTGTGGTCACTAACATTCTACTGATCAGGATACACATCCTGCTTATCCAGGTGTCCAGGACCACTGGGACTTCCCCAACCTCGGAGCATACACACAAACCCAGGAATCCTGTCCCTCAAGTGGCCCCAGGTCATTATAATGCCATTATCATCTCATTTGCATTGTGGTTTTGTCCCCTTAGTAGGCTTTTCAAGTGAATTATGGGAAATTGGTGGGCTGCCACTTGTGCCCTGAACAAGTCAGGCTGCAAGTCAACAGAAAAAGAGTGTGTGTGTGTGTGTGTGTGTGTGTGTGTGTGTGTGTGTGTGTGTGTTGGGGGAGGGGCGTATTAGAGAGGGAGGAGTCCATCCTGTCCAAAGAGAAAAAGACTTCACACAACACAGGGAGAGGCTGCCCCACCCTCCTTGGATTGCACTGCTTTGCACATAAACTTTGCCTTTTGCTGTTTGGTCACCTCTGTCTCTTGACTGGATTCTTCCCTTCAAGACAAGAACCAAGGAAAATTTCGTTCCCGGTACCAGTTCCAACTGGAAGGAAAAATTATTCCTTACTTTTCCAGCTTCTAAATGCGGCAGCTCCCCATGTCTCCTTGCTGTATCAACTGAATCTCTACTTCCCATCCCATCTTCATCTCCATCTTCTTGCCTCTCTCTTCTAAGGACCCTTGTGATTACAGTGGACCCACATAGATAATTCAGGATAATGTCCCCATCTCAAGATCCTTAACCACATCTGAAAAGTCCTTTTTATCAGATAACATATTCACAGGTTCTGGGAGTTCAGACATTGTCATCTTGAAGGCCTTATTCATCCTACCTGTAGACCAACATGATAATGAATCCTTTACATTCAGGGATTTTAGAAATTCACATAATCACCTACATAAAGTAGGTAGTTTTTGATTATTTGTGGGTTATATCTGTTTATTTACTTGTTTAACTGAATTTAACCAAATTGTAGGAAATGTGGGCATTTTGGTGTAGTAGATTTGAGATGGGGCAGGGACAGTTTCCAAGATTTGTGTTTTTAAAAAGCCCCATGAATAATTTTGAATTTGCTCATCTTTCATTCAATATATATTTATTAATATTTTAGATGATGAAGAATTTAAAATGTCAAACCATATTTTCTGCTGGAAAACTAAATAAAAATTTAATAGACATGACAAAGGAAATATTTCTTAAATTTCAAAAATCACCACCAATATATTAAGGAGACTAATTTGAGCGTGAGACACGGAAAAAAAAACACGTGAAGGGGACGTGTTACCAATGGAAATAATTTTTATCAGTGTTTATATTGTTTGTTTATCTAACCAACTCTGAATGTGGCACATCTGAAAAGGCATTTTCCCCCCTGTCCACCTATGATGGTTAATTTTATGTGTCAATTTAACTGAGCCATTCTCCTCCTATCTCTGTTCCAATTGACAGGCAAACTTGATTCTGCCTAGTGAGTCAGTAGAGATGAGAACATTAATTTATTTGAGCACATTTATGTCAACATCACTCTAAGGAAAGGTGCCAGTGTGCTCTTCAGATGTAAAACATTCTAGGTCATTCTATTCTCACTCTTGTCCCTTAAAGCACTGTTTAAGAGATACATTCAACACACTGACAAGGAGGAGAGTCAGCCATTTACATAATGAAGAGGAACAGTGAAATGGGAAAAGGACTGAGCTGGGAGTGAGAAAAATCTCTGTTCTAATCCAATCTGATCACCTGTAACTCTTAAGATTCTTGACAAATACACATCTCTCAATGTCTCAATATCGTCAGATGTTAAATGTGGAGTATTTCTTAGATAGTATCTGAGGTCATTTATATTTGTGAAGTTTCACGATGATAACCTGATTGTAAATGCAAGTCCAGGAAGCATAACAATAACCAACTCAGTAAACGCGGATGCTTACAACATGCTACATAATGTTTGGACTGTTTCATAATGTTAAATTTTATAAATTGCACAAAATCCTGTGAGATAGATATTGCTATTATCCTCATTTTATAGATGATGAAACTGGGGCACAGAGATTAAATCTTACCCAAGTCATAGCATTGGGATCTGAGCCTTGGAAGTCTAGCTCCGAAGTTCTTGCCTCTTTTCTCCTGCCACGTTGTAGTATTTTTCAAACTCCTACGTACACAAAAAATAAGAAATAATGATCATTCAGGATCACAAAAATGTGGTCAATATGATGCTAATATCATTGTATTTTTACTACTGTATATTAGCTCTCATACTCTTATGTCTTTAGCTGAATTTGGTGTGTTTTATTCCTGTTCCTATAAATACCTTCCCTCCCCATTCTTGTTGCCATGAATTTATCAGCAAAATTGTTATTTAAGTTTCAGTTTCCTTCATGGGAAAATTATTGAAAAGTCACCTTCATCACATGAAACATGACAGAGATGCTAAATGATAGCAGCCCAGGCCAGAAGTCCATAGGACCTAACATAAATAGGCACTGTGTGTACGCTGTATATCAACTATCTTTCTATACATTCACGGGATTAAAATTTTGAGATCAGAGACAGCGTTTGAGCACTGAATGAAGAAATGAAATTACAGTGGGCATTCACATCCTCCCATTAAAATAAGAAAACAGTGTGAAAGGTTGGAATGCCTTGGTCAAGGTAACACATGCAGTAGGTGCTCTGAAGCCAGCCTCTGAACCTCGGGCACCATCTCAGAACAGTGTGACTGTCACAGTCCCACAGCTGTCTGGCCAGCACCTTGGAGAAGCTGTCCACCTATCACTCACTGAGAACCAAATTACATGTGGCCAGATTCACAGACATAAAAAAATAGAATCTATTCTTTCAGGATGTGAAATGCATAGATCATTTGTATTAATTTTGTCCACTGTCATTCTTCCAGGCTCAAATGCTTACATCCTTCCTTTATCTGTCTAAAACCAATGGCTGCGTCCATTTTTATTAGCAATGATGTCCTTGAACCGATATTGAGAAGGTTTTGTGATATCACCTAATAAACTCTGTAAATTCAGGTTTTTTTCATGCAGTGCTTATAACTCTTTTTAAATTTTAATGCAGTTTACTTCCTATTGTATTGTTTCCATCTATAAACTGCTCTAATCTGTATGTTAAATAGAGCATTGCTTCCTACTGAATATCATTTTCTCAAGACACAACCTTCCTTACTTCCTTGTACATTCTTATCTGGAATTTTGTGTTCAGATTTTGGGCATGCATCTATTTCTTCCACTATCCTTTCAACTCTGTGGTAATAGGTATTGCCTTAGTTTTGCTCACCAATAGCCCTGCTGCCAAGCCTTGAGAGGGGAGAGTATGGGACACAGTAACCCTTTTTCACACACTCCCTTGTAGCATTGTTGGTTAGCATGAGAATATGTGTATGTCTTAGACTCCCACGTTTGCTTAGGGTGGGAGCTATCTCTCTCATGTACATATTCTCTGTTCCCTCCTGCTGTGCATCTAGGCAATCTCTGTCCTTAGCAAGGCAGCGTATCATTTTGGGTAGGTAAATTCAATGAACAAAAGACAGAATTTTAAATTGCTATTATGAGCACACAAAACTGCCTTTGTAATATTCACCTGGCACTGTATGTGTCTACCTTCTCAAATGTGTGCCTAGCACAGGAGGAAGGAAAGACAGAGTTGTTATTTACTGGGACCCCCAAAATTTCAATCTACTGGTACACTGACCAGGGCCCTTGAAAGAACCAGCAATCGAGTGGTGTTACGTGAAACAAAATGCCATGCGGATAAATGGACGCTTCACATGTGGCTCTGTTTCTTGACCTTTTTGCACTGCAGTGGATTGTCACAGCAGCTTATTGCAGCAGATGTCTATGGTGTTTAACAGCTATTTTCTAAGTAGCACAGGGCTCAGTAAGCACATCTCACACTGCCTTTTGTAGCTGACCTTGACGGATGCAGGTGCAGCTTTGACCTAAGCAGGCATGAATGAGATACGGATTAGATTATTGAGGGAAAGGGAGTCTTTTAGTTCCAGTTAAGGCTCACTTGATGCAGGCCTCTCAGGCACTGAGGGATGAAATAATTTTTGTTCCACATAGTGTTTCTCATCCTCAATTGGCAAAGGCTTCAATCTACAAAGGTGGTTAAAATCCATGTGGGCTGGAATATGGCCGGGTGAGGTTTTAGTCTTTGCATTGTCAGTGTTTAGTTGGTCTACTTCAAATTCTTCCTGCTTGCCACACTTGAGAGAACACCCTAATCCAAAAACAGTGAAAATGAGATATGTGAAGTGGCTAATCTCTTGGACTTGTGTCACATATTTGCAGTCCCTGAGAGCCACCTCCTACCACACAGTTTTAAATTGACTCTGATTTGGTCACTGAATAGGCTGTGAATATGGCATAAGATCTCCACGGTCCAGACTGGACTGGTGGATTTTATCAATCAACACATAAGGAAGAAAAGGGGAAAGAGGCATATTATGTTGGAAACGGCTTTTACTTGAACCTAAGTTGAAGAAATATTGAAGGAGATTATTATCACAACTGTAAAACTCAAAAAGTATGTTATACCTCCATTTATCTTAGAAACAAGGTTTACAGATAATTCATCAAAAATTGGGGTAACAAAGAGAGAAATTTAAATGATTTAAATGACTATGGCTCAGAGAATGGTTTTACCTTTGGAAAAAGCAGAAGTGAGGTTTTCAGGGCATGAAGTGCCTCAAATATCACTCTGAGAAATGGGCGTGAGTTTTCATATGCTTGAGTCGGGCCTCCCCACATCATCTGATAAGCAGCCATGTTATCATTAATGCCAACATGTCAGGGAGTGCTATTAAAGCCACAGGTCTTAGTCTGGACAACTAGACTAGGCTGATTGAAGTTTAGTAAGGAGACTGTCAAGAAGATGTGCTCTTCTCTTTGTTTTTGGTCTTTTAACAAAACCAGATTTGTTTGTCAGTTTAAAAACTTTAATTTGGCCTGAATTGAACCAAGTACTGGGTTATAAGAATAATATTTATATTTCACAACTCTTGTAGATGCCATACACACTCTTTAGAAATTTGAAGGGTTGGGACCAGTGCTGCAGAAATCTTGTGTGGCCTATTAATTCATTGAGATTTTAAAACTAGGCACATGAGAGACTTTGAATCAAGTGTTGAAATTCAGAGGTCCTGAATGAACAATATTTCCTGCAAATTGGCCCAAGCTCTAGATGCTAAGGCAGCCACTACTCCCCCAGGATTTGGTCAAGTCCCACATGACTGAGATGGGGTAGAGAAAGAAATTGAAGAGGACAAAAAAAAAAAAAAAAAAGAACACATTTGTTTGAACTCTACTTGCTTTGGAGTTTAACTTAAAACTTTTTATTCAATTTTAGCTTAAAACAGAATGGGAGGTTAAATTTGGGGCCTTTGGTTTCTTCTTATGAATTTAGATGAATTGGATGGCAGGCAACATCCAACTTTGTAATTTACAACATTTTTAGAATTATATTAATATTACTTGGAATAATTTTGTGCTGTCATTTGCACACATTGCCATACCTCCTGAATGGTATATTGGATCACCTGATGGGTCATATATTAGCTAAAATGTGGAACAGGAAGTGAACTTCTTAGAAGGCTGCAGTTTTGACCAGGAGATATTTTAATGTGTAAGTTCTTCATTTCTTAGCTTTCTGGGACCCAAGTTAGCTGTGGGCCAGAGGTCCAAGAAGATGAATAAAGCTGGTGTTTGGGGAGCATCTCAGGAGGTGGGAGCTGACATGTTTTCATAGACTGTTGGTCTTTTTAGCAAGGACGGTTATGGCTTTGGTTGACCAGAACCTTTATTCTGAAGCCAAAAAGACTAATGGGACACAACCTGGGAAAGTTAGAAGGGATTTCCTCTGTCATCACAGAGCAATGCTGCCGTTAAAAAGTCACACACCTGGCAATGCAATGAACTGCATTCGCTCATTCAAAGGGTGGTGAGAGAAGGAGAAGAAAACTGAAGGATATGCTTGGATGCATTTCCTTCTGCAAAATCTGTGGATAGACTGAGGACTGCTAAGAGATGCAAGGCCCCTTCTGCAACCTCATGCCCCCAGCTAAAAGCTGAGATGCTGATCTCTATTTTATAGACAACCAGTAGAGACCTATTTCAAAACCTTACAATGAGCCTCTGAGGTTGACATTACTACGCACACTTTAAAGATGAGGAAACTGTTACTTAGAATTAAACAACTTGCCCAAAGACACACAGTAAATGACAAGAAAGAATTCAAAACTGCATCTGTTTCACTTAGAAGCGTCTAAGGTATATCCGTCAAGAACTGGCCTTGTCTCCCTCCCTAATCACATCCACCACAAATTAACCCCAGGCATCGTTTTTCCCTCTGCCATACCATGCTAATTAATGTTCAATAAATGCTATGCATTCTCTTTGCTTCCCATACCTTTCCATACGGCTTCTCTTGCTTTTTAACTTGGATTACTCCCTCCCAGCCTTCACCTATTCACCAGTCTGACCTTGTTTTATTCTGGAAGTCCTCTGCAGCCCCTGCAGATGCCCTCCATCCCCCATTACTCCCAGCTGCTCAGGACAGCACTTAGCACAGTGGCACATGGTAATCTTCTGATTATAGGTCTATGTGTTCTCTTTACTGTTTCTGAACATCTCGGTATTCCTGACTAGTAGAGTTCTGGGCACTTAGTAACTGCTTAGTGTTTGTAGAATGGAGAGCCTCATTTTTCAGCCCTAATGAAATGCTCATACAGCGTATCCCAACTGACCAGCACTTAATAGCATTGAAGAGCTTAGAATCACCTGCAGACCTGCGGGAACAGTGGGACTCCCTCTACCTGATCTTGGATAATCAGACTAAACAATGAAGCTCAACGTTGATGCCTGAGGGATTGTGCTTTTCGTGCTTCCCTCATCCATTTATTACTGAAGAGACAGGAGTGTGAGCTCTATGACAACACATTCTCCCTTTTCTGACAGTTGCTCTTGAAAGAATCACCCCGCCTTTGAAGTCCTGTCCATGGTGCTGAAATTATAAATATGTACATTATCGTGTGTTAACCTCTTTTTAAAAAAATTGATTAGTCAAACATGGTTTTCCTCTAAGAAACTGGATGGTCTTTATCTACTAGGTCTGTTGAACTGCTCAATGTCAGTGCCTTTTATTCGCGGATTCACCAATTGGCCGACTGTTTCCTATGTTAATCAGGGAGTATATGAAGGTGTAACCATTTCAGGGAACTAGATTTCCCTATTGCAGTGGAGAGAAGTGCCTGCTGTCCTGAAAGAGTTAATGAGATTTCTTGGAGCATCTGCTACACCTCCTTTATTTCTAGAGTGACTTAAGCACTGAGGAAAATCTGGTTTTGGAGATGTTTCTAGTACATCATCTCTTCGCACATTTGTGAAGTACACGCCATGGCATGACATGCAATTTGTCAAATTGTGTTCATTTGTGAGAAAGCAGTCCTGAAGTTAGAACTCCTTCACAAAGTTTCTCTTCTGTCATTTCTGAGATTCAGGAAAGGCTTCAAGACCAAGTACTGTCACTTCCATGTGATGCTGCACCAGCCACTGGCAATAAATCACACTTGTAACCACTTGAGGTGCATTTACTCAGAGACGACATACATTTTACAATTCACGGTGAGCCCAGCTTTACAATGCATCTGATTTGAAGTAGGTCACAAGGAAGTGTTAGAGTTTCAAAACTCTATCTGGCATGTCCTGTTTTCTATCAGGGAATTTTGCTATTTTTAGCACTGGGAAGGGACTTTTGGGATGATCTCATGCAATCCCTTCATTTTATAGATTAAGAGCCTGAGACCTGGGGAGGTTAATTGATTTTCCCAAAGTCCCTGAGCTAGTTAGTGGCAGAGCCAACACCAGAGCCCATCTTTTTCCTGTCTCAAAGGCTCTGTTTCCACTATAGTAGGCTGCCTTGGGTCTCTGGCTATGAACATCAGGCTTCTGAAGTGTATTATTAAAGGATTATCTGTTCCACCCTCAGTGGCTGGGTCAGCAATAAGATTATTAAAACTTTGCTGCATTCAGAGCTCTCCAAACTGGAAGATTCTCATCTGCCAGACTTAATCTGCCAAAAACATGCAGAAGGAAGTAATGACACACATAATGCTTACAGAATTAGACAATGAAGGCCATTAGCTGAACAAACCCTAGTACAATCTACAGCCTAACTGTGTTGTGGTTAGGAAAAAAAAAAAAAAAGCATTTCATCTTTTCACTTCCATGCCCATGAAAACCTGCACGCAGAGCCTGGGCTGAACCTGCACAGATAGCTCCCGTAAGTACCTACACTCCGACATCTGCCTAAATGCCAAATGAATCTGCCGTATGATAATGAATACAAAATGAATTAATAATGATATGTGAATTATGAATACAATTTACAGTTCCTCAGACAAAACAGTGTCTTTTTTAGCATGCACCTGCATAAACTACCTCCTGCGGGCCTGTCACAGTCTCCCAGGCTCTCTTCTGGCACACCACCGCCATCTACTGTCACCAGGTAGAATGGCAGCCTGCCTCAAAGCTTGTATCAGGAGCTTGCCCTGCTCTCAAGTCCGCTTTCTTACCACCACACATTTTTGTTTATACCGGGGGTGCTAAAAAATGTATACAAGTGGACATTTTGGACAACGTTGCTCAAGCAGTAGTTCGGCATAATCAGAAGTGTCTGGACACTGATGGTAACCACTTTGAGCACCTCTTGTAATTGCAGAAGGCAAATGTGACTTGTATTCATCTTTTGTTATCAGTATATATTGAGTATGACAATTGTAATAGTTTTTTTTTTCCCCTTTCTTAAAACGGGTATACATTTTTTTTTGGCACCCTCTGTATTTGTTAGAAAAGTCTGTGGCTTTTCAAGAGAGAGCTCTCATCCTTCTTCTTTCAGTTACTTTTGTCATAAATAACTTGAAACTACTCCTGGGCAAAATATTCGACAGCTTGTTCTATCACACACAACACAATGTAAACCCTGTATACTCCTATCTTGAACTCAAAGTCGTTCTTTGTTCTCAAAAACAATTAAATAACAATGTATTTATTTCTCTCTTGCTGCCTTTAAGTATAAATTTCTTTACGGAAGTCTACCAGCTTATCAACCACTCAGACTTTCCATTATTTTCCCTGCATGATAAATTCTGCATTGCTAAACTCTGCAGACATCATTAAAATGATAAGGGACACTGGCTTTTCCCCTTCACCCTGTAGTGGACATTTGCTGTGTGGTCCCCATTTCCTCCCTGACTGGAGCACCTATTCTGGTTTTGTTTTTTAAGATTTTATTGGGGAATTTGTGGAGGGGAACAGCGTTGGGGAATCGGGGAAGGGGAACAGACAAGTTGCTGTCTTTTTGTTCCTCAGTCTAGTTGCGGAGGACTTTGCTTCACTGGCCCATGTTGGTATCGTCATTGCGCTCTTCCCGGATGAGGCAGATCGGTCGCCGGCCTCTGGATGGTCGCTCACCGCGGCTATTGGCAGCTGGTGCTGGCTGCCAGCTGCTCACACTGGCTGCTGGCCACTCACTGTAGCCTATGGCAGCCCATTGTAGCAGGGGCTACAGCCCACACCATTGCCGGGGCTCGCACAGTCCAGCTCCAGGTGGAGCTGTTGTTAGCTGTAGAGGGCAGTGTCATTGGCCCTCATATGTGGGATCCAAACCCGGGCCGCCGGCATCCCAAGCCAGCTCCTAACCAGTGCGCCACTTGGCCGGCCCCTGGAGCACCTATTCTTTTAGTGGCTCTGGACTTCTCCTGTTAGAGAGAGGATGCTAAGAGATTATTTATTTTTTTAAAAAGAGCACATTGTCTTCTCACTGAAAAAGAGTTTGGGAGGAGTGTGTAAGGAGGGAGGAACATTAGAAGGCTGTTGTGGGAATTAGGATGAGCAATAACTGGTTTCAAACAGCACAATGGTGACAAAGGTGGTGAGCAATGGCAGGATCTGGGACATATTTGAAGTTAGGCTAATAAGCTTTGCTAATAAATTGCAGGAGAAGTAAGAGGGGAAGAGAAGACTCAAAGGTGATATCTCAATTTTTGTCCTGAACAATTGATTGGGAGGCAAAACCACGAGTTCTGTGTTAGACATTAAGGATTTGAGATTTCTAGCTGACATCCAGATAGAACTGTCTGGTTATAGGAGTCTATTCAGTATGCTGATTTCCTTTTGGGAAATTAGTCTTTTCTATAAGGTGCTGTCCAAGTAGGACTAGCAATTAAGGTGTCCTACCTTTATTGCTTATAAGAGTAGAGTTGTAGATAGCTGTGCTGTGTCTAAAACAAGTAAATAAAAAAGTGACACTGTCAGTTTCTTTTATGGAATGTTCAGAAAATGTTTGTGAACTCTCACCAAGTGCTAGAAATCATATTAAAGCAATGAGGTTAGAAACAAACCCCTGTCTCTGGATTCTTCCCTAATGCTTTGCATGCTCTGATTCTGATATGAAAAATTGAAAGGAAAATGGAAACTAACACAATCTCTCTCTTCTCATCTGTGCATGTGGGAACCTGACCCCAAATCTCTCAGGCCCCTCACTCTAACCTAATTCTGTGATGTTGTATAGCTAAAATGGACTGTGTATTTCATTGAAACTAGGCCCACTCTATTAAAACTTAGTCCATTTATTTTCCAGATTACAGTTTTCACAATCATGTCATCTTTAAATATATTTGCTAAGATTTAGGAAGAAAGAATATTGTTGCCAAGTAACCAGAGTTATAGAAAGAAATGAATTAGGCAGTATATAGCAGAAAGTGAAAATAAAAATTCCAAAAAAAATTCTTCAAAATCACCATGAAGAATGTGATTTACGTGTCCAAGTTTGAGTCTCCTTGGTAAGATACATCCATATTAAAATTTTCCAATCACATGTTGCAATTTTAGAAAAAGGGGATGGGAGTGGAAAAAATGTCATCTCACTTGTATAATCAAATATTAACTGAATATTTCTACAGCAGTGTATTGAAAAATCCTGACACTGGCCTTTCAGTAATCCATTTACCAAATACATATAGAAGGGATGAAATGCAAGAGACGCTGGAATGTGCACTGATTTAATAAAATCATGAAGAAATAGGAAATGTGGTGTGTGCAGAAATAAACTGTCATAATAAACAGGTGTAAGAGGCAATTCACAATGAGCAGAAAACATTTCTAATTTCATCATATTATCCATTTACTTTTGGTAAAGTTACATACAATTCTGAAAATTCCACTTTTGCCTTTTACAGTCTTTCCTACCATCCCTAGATAATATATTCACTTTTCCTTCTTGTTTCTGAACTGTCTTCTACCTGCCCATCAAACCTCAATTCCTCAGATCATAGTGCAAAATTCATTTTATTCTTCTTTTCTCTGAGACAAAAAGAGACTACTCATTTGATCCTTCTTACTGAAATAGTGAACAGAGAGTTTAATAGCTTTAACAAATCTTTTATATGTCAAAGTTATTTTATTCATACAGGGCATTTGCAATACTGACAAAATTTAATTCTATGCACAAAATACCCCATGCCATTCTCCATGTTTTTTGGCATTTTTCATCTCCATTAATATGGTGAACATTTATGAATATGCACTGAAGTATCCACTCAAAGAAGGAGCAATTGAAGGCAGGACTCACTGGCATGGGGACATTTATTAGGGAATGTCATCACTTATTTTAGATCTAACATCAGACACTAATTGCAAATCCAACCTATAAATACCTAAAATGTACTGAGGAATGAACAGTACATATTTTCAATTGATTTAAGTTCTCTGCTACATCTAAAATTTGCCAGTGTGTATATTAAAGGAAAAATAAATGGTAGAGACTTCAGCAAGTTTCTTCAGCATTTAAAAGCAAGTATAATATGATCAAGTCTGTGGGAGACACTGCTATTTATCCTCCAATATAAATCTGCCCTCACCATCACTATAATATAATCTTTAGCTTAGCATTTAGTCACCTAACAGAAAGACTACATTTCCTGTCATCCTTCATAGCAAGGGATGACCATACAACTAAGTTCTGGGCAACGGGTTGTAAGGGAAGTGGCATGGGAACATTTCAGATTGTGCCCTTAAAGGGAAAGAGTATGGCTGTGCCCTCACACTCAATTACTGGCTGCTGTAAATCAATAACAGTGAACCATCTTGAGCTATGCAGGCAAGTGCAACCTCTTAGAAATGGCAGAGCAAAAAGACAGAAGGATCCCAGGTCTCTATGACTCTGCAAAGCAGAGCCATCACACCAGCTCAGTTTTAATATGAGTGTAACATGAACTTCTGCCTCATTTAAATGAATGCTATTAATGGATCTCTGCTTCAGATGACTATTCTACATCCTAAGAATACGTCTATTTCTGCAGGCAAAGATATATCAATACTTACCCACAAATTCTATTTATAGGAGCGCTATGAGAAGGAGTTTACCTTACAAAGTATAACCGATGCATCTTAACACTTCAATATGCTAAATAAAGAGAGGGCAAGGCTACTCTAGGGTTTTAAACAATGACCGTTTTTGTGATGTTAATGTGTACCCTGAGTGATTCCCTGCCAAGAGGAAATATTACAGAAACTAGGTAAAAATCCACTTTGCTTTGGTGCACTGGAAAAAAAAAAGAGATTGATTTAAGTTGCTCATAAAAAAGCCACAAAGTAGACAGTTTAACACAAAGGGTTTTCATTAATTATCTAGTATGTGTAAGTCCTCTAATTGTCTATATATTTGAGGAGGGACAAACGCTTAGCTGAATTAAGGTAAATCTGGGTTGGAAAAGAGCTATGAAGTCTAGAAAGTATAGGGCTCTTAGTAACTTAGGCAACCTTTCTAGGCCTCAGCTTTCTTGTATGTAAATGAGGATAATGTTAGCTCCTAACTCACAGGGCTCTGAGGATTGAACAAGACAACGTGTATAGAGCCCAATGGCTGCATGGAGAAATCATTCAATGTACACTCGCTAGTGTAATTGTTATTATTATTATTGTGTGTGTGTTTACATATAATTATTATTGTATATATACATATGTATACATGTATATAATGCATGAGTGTGTGTGTGTGTGTGTGTGTGTGTGTGTGTGTGTGTAGGTATGTGTTTACCATGTTGCTAAAACAAAGTATACACATGACTTGTATTCATCTTTTGTTATCGGTATATATTATCACAATTTTAATACAGTTTTTTCCTTTCTTAAAATCTGTATACATCTTTGGGCACCCTCTGTATATTATAAAAAATAATGAGAGAGGTCTTGATATTTGAGGGACTTCTCATCTGGGAAAGGAGATCAAATGTCTTTCCAATTAGTTTAAATACAAAGTTATAAATTCTACCAAACATTCCCATGATGGTTGTAACCAAGTCTTTTTTTTTCTGGCTCTAAATACTGGAAGCTGTTTTATGAATGAGTAACATTTTCACTGGATACTGAATGATCAGACAGCTGCTCACTGGTGAAAATGAGAGCCTGGATGAAGAGGTGTCCTGTGGCCTAGGCAGCGTGAGTACACGCACCATGGCCCTGTGGTTTCTCTTGTTTTACAATTAGGAAGAGACACGAGAGCTCTTTGGAGAGCCATCATTTCAAAAGGAAAGGAGGAACTGAAGGAGAGAAAATAAACTGACAACCAGTGGAAATAACTATGTTGTCACTCCCATCAGAATTGAAGCACCGGAAATCAATGGAAAGAACAGAGAGGCTGAAGAACTTTTCCTGGTGCCTACAGCCAGGTTACAAAGAAAACCTCGGACATCATGTGAAAAGTAGCAAAACTATAAATATATATCTCTATAGGATATGGAGTACAGCATAGGGAATAGAGTTAATGAAATTGTAACAGCTATGTATGATGTCAGAGGGGTAGTAGATTGGGGGAGGGATGTTCTCACTTTGTGAGGGGTGTAAATGTCTAACTATTACATTGTTTTGTACACCTGAAATTAATTAAAAAAAGAAAAGAAAAGTAGCACACAAACATTACTGGGCAAAAACTGGACTAAAGCACAGGTAGCTGAGATTTATACATCCAAGTCCCACAGAACGCAATTTATAGCTACATGCAATGTAGATCAGTCTCCTGGGAAGGAGACTCTGCCTTTGGTAGTAAATTAAAAACAAACAAACACACAAGCAAACATTTTGTTAGTCACAACCCACCTCTGTGGGGGCACATTTTATTCTGCAGCCACAGGTTGGTCTCTAATCTTGCAATAGGCAATTTGGATCTCAGGAAAATAGTCCATGTCAGTTGAAATTCTGAAAACAAATAGTGTTTGTCACAGTGTTCTTTCCAAGATCACTGGATTTCTTTCCATATCTACACATCATGCCTTTTTAATATGCCTTCCAAGAACTTGTGTGTTTAAGAAAATTATAAAAGAAAACTGAAGCAAGAACACAGAGATTTGGGACCCATTTAGTCAATACAGGAGACAGAAAAAGTAACTCGAAAATAAATTCACTCACACTCTATCCATGCAAATTATCTCCATCTGTACTGGCATAATCACTATTGATATCTAGGTATTAGCAACAGAAAAGCTTTGAGGAAAGTTCTAAGTAAGATAAGACTCTCAGACATGATCAGAGTATTGATAAGTTCTTTGTTTCATGTTCAATCTAATGCTGGTGACTTTTATTATAATCCCCCCACATGTTCCAAATGTTGAACAAATGTTTCAACAATATTGAGAAGGGCTGAACATTCTAGAATAATATGTAAGATTGAGCAATATGGATGTTTGACTTGTTTTGTTCCCAAGACTCATCAACATGATAATAAACTAATGCCATTAATAATAAAATATACAAAACTATCAGAGCAGAGGGATCTAGAAGCGTAGGAGAATCCCTGCCCAAGAGATTTTAATAAATTGAAATTTATTGAAGACAGAGACAGAGGGTAGGCTACTGATGACTAAGGAGCCAGTTAAAACACAATTAAAGATCAGAGGTGCCTCCTGCAAAGAAGGAAGCGGGCGCTCTGCAGAACTCTGGAGCTGTGATACTCTGACACATGACACACCCTGTTCAGGACAAACTGATAGCAAGACATAGGCCTAGAATCAGTGCAATTAGCAGAAAGGCTATAGATAAAACTATGACTTTCCCAAGCCAGTCTTCAAATGCAGAGAAGTTCAAGAGTCCAGGAAACATACACATACATAACAATAACAACAACAACAAAACACAATTACCACAAGAAAAACAGTAAGGCAAAGGAACTCATGAGAATAGCACCAGGAATATCCATGGGAGTTGGCACAACAGCAAGAAGTCTGATGACCAGCTTCCAACTATCCTCAAAGCCCGCTGATAACTCTTCCTGCTTACACAAATAAAAAGCTTTTGCATATTTAGGTGTTTACATTTGTTTACTTGTTTGTTGTTTGGTTTTTGTTGTTGATGTTTGAATTGGCCTCTAACAAATGCCACTTTACATATGCAGGTGCAAAATGTATTCACTAGTTCATTCAGCCAGTGATTTATTCATCCAACAAACATAATAAAATATTAGAAAAGCATGTGGAAAAATATAAATGGCAAATTTGCTGAAAATGGTTGAATTTATCTGAGGAAACAAAGATGAGAAATAGTTATAGAAATATGAAGACTTGTGTTTGCTAATAGTGACTTGGATCTTTCCTATTACTGCTGACTGTGAGTGTGTGACAGACACTGAACACAGGAGTACAGAAGCCATGGCCTTGACTGACAGGAGGTTCTCACTCTAGAGGAGGCACCAGACCTGAAAATGCTACCGTGGGGGTATGCTAGTGCCACAGCCATGGGTTAGGGAATAGGAGCATTAGGAAACAGAGCTTTCCATGGTGACCAGGATAGAGACTGAAATTTTCAAGATAAAAGATAAACCTAAGGAAACAAATGTGTGCAGCCTCTTGAAGCAGAAAGGAAAGACTGTGGAAGAAAGCCAGGACTTGATAACGTGAGACAGTGGCTCTAAACTTTAACATTCCCCTTGTACATGAAGACCTTCAAAAAGAGAAAAAATAACGTCTCGTCTCTGTATGTTTCTATAATACACACTCCTACAGGGACACTGTGCTTCCTCCACAGTGACACTTATGCTCCAGCATGCCCCTCATTTACCTGGATCAGAATACCTCAAAGAAGTCACCCAACAGATGTTTGCTGAGTTAAGAAATCAACTAAAAATTTTTAAAATCAGCGTATAAATACATTTACTAAGTTTTTTACAACCAAAATATACAACCAAGGCCTCTGGTCCTTGCTGTTATATTTGGACTCTTTGTTCTATTAACCACCTTCTTTAAAATCTTGACTAGTCCACATACATTAAAGAAAGGCAAGTTTAGGGTACTTAAAAGGCCTTCAAAAATATAAAAGAACGTTCATATGAAAGGCTTAATTCATTTTATATCATCATCATAGTTAATAGAACATTCTTCATACCTGTCCCAAATTCTCCAGATGTTAGTTTCTGTAGTGTTTTTAATGACAATTTTGGAGTCATTGGATTTTTATCTGCAATGCCTACTATTATTATATATATAGCATTGTGTAAAATCAATGACAAATACCGGGTGTGCCAAAAAAATGTATACAAGTGGACACTTTGGTCCAGGTTGCTCAAGCAGTAGTTTGCCATAATCAGAAGTATCTGGACACTGATGGTAACCACTTTGAGCACCTCTTTTAATTGCAGAAGTCAAAGGTGACTTGTGTTCATCTTTTGTTACTAGTATATATTGAGTATTACCATTTTAATACAGTTCTCCTTTCTTAAATGTGTATACTGTTTTTTGGCACCCTCTGTATACAAACAGACTCATCACTAAAGAAGTTTCTTCTTACAAAATTTACTATGAGAGCACAGTATTTACAGCTTAGGAAAAAACCTTGCCATACTGTATTTTAGATATATTTTCTGAGTTTGATCAGTAAGTAACTGCCATTTATAGAATGCTTACCACACTATAGATGCAGGCTATGTACATTTTTAACACTATCTGAATCATCTTTACAACAACCCTGAAAGAACTTTTATTCCCATTTTTCAGATAATAAACTGAAGTTTAATTGGTTTAAATTATCTAGCCAAGGTTATAGAAGTGAAAGTCATAGAACTGGTATTTGTGATGAAAATCATTGTCTGATGCTTGAACCTTATTTCTCTGAGCTCATTATGTATTTGATGTGCCTTAGGCAATGTATATAATATTTCCCCATATTATTGGCAGCATCTAATTATGAATATAATCTGAAAGACAACATGCTTTGCATTGCACATAGAGAATCTATTTCCTCAGCCAAATAGTTCATTAGTGTCTAACAGTTGACAGCTTACCTTTCTCCTTACAGCACCAAGATTGTAAATTAGATGGAATGCTTCCATTTATACCTGCATCCCATTTTTTGAATAATATCCACCCAAATTCATCTCCTACCATTTCAATTTATAGTACCTAGTACCATATCACTGAGATATGGAGGTGGTTCAAATATTTAATGGGAGAAATATAATTAGGAAAATAGAATACAATACTATATTTCTGAAGCCTATGGGTGCTCTACCTTATATTTTAAATTATAATTTGGTAATATATGCAACTTATGAGTAAGTTGAAAACAATAAAGAATTTCTTATAATCTGAATTGTGATACACTGCACAATATGTTACTTTTTCCCTCTGGAATCTAATGATTATATATGAGAAGTTTGGATGGCATACTTTACTTAGATGTCAAGTTTAGGACTATTGCTCAATGACATGATAATAAAGGCTCCTTTATCTTTTCACTTATAAGAGTACTTTACTAATATATTCATGCTAGGACCGACCTTAAAAGTGAGACACGTTCACAATTACAATTTTATATTTTAAAAGTACTTGATTTTGGGCTGGCCGAGTGGCTCAGTTTGTTAAGAACTCACTCAAGAGTGCGAGCTGAGTTCTGAGCAACAGCAGTTCGATGCCCAGCACGAGCAGAGCAGCTGCTGAGCTGCCAACAAGTGGCAGGATGGCTCAGCTAAAAAACAAAATAAAACAAACAAACAAAAAAATACTTGATTCTGTTTGTGTTTATTAAAAATAATTTATTGCGTTATTTTCTTCATTCTTTATTCAGCATGATTTCTGACATTTTACAGTTTTTTTCGTCACCAGCAGACTCCGATGCTCAATCCCTAGAGCAAACTCTCCCAAGCACAACGTACTTCACGCAGCTGCCGGTTAGAGGAAGATCACGAATGCCTTCTTTCAATAACTATCTGTGAAACACTTTTTTCCCATTTATATTTCGCTATAAGAATCTCTGATACTCCATAGTATGTATGGGGCTACAGATCTGAGTGAAATTATATTTTCCATTCAGTAGCAGCATCTCCTTCAAAAGAGTACTTAAGAATTTATAACACATGCTCCCCAGCGAGATGGTAAAAGTAGTTTCATTTACAACCTTGATGATGGCACTCTCAAAACTCAGCCTGTTGGAAGGAGCCCTCAAATGTGCTTGCTGTCTTTCTGTTTCCCTGTCTCCCATGTCTCTCTTTCTCCCCATCACCCACACACATTCTCTATTTCTTCCTCAGTCTCTTCCTCCCTCCCTCCCTCCCTCCCTCTCTCCTTTCCTTCTCTCTCCTTTCCTTCTCTCTCCTTTCCTTCTCTCTCCCTCCCTCCCTACCTCCCTCCTTTCCCTCCTTTCCATCCTTCCTTCCTCCCCCATTTTTCTCCCTCCTCTACTTTTATTTCATCTAAATACATTCCTTCATCCAAAAGCCGGTCAGATTTAATCTTACATTTTCAAACACCTGAGGAAAATCAGGTTAGGTATGAACATCTCAGATTCAGACCTACTTTCACAATATTCCTACAACAAGTGCTTTTGAAAACATGATATGCACATGTAAGAAAATTAACTAAGCTGCCATATCAGTCACGTGACTTAAGTCATTCAAGTCCCACAGAATATCTACTTTATTTTTTATTAAAATAGTTAATCTACAATATTATATTAGTGTCAGGTGTACAACAGAGTTTATTCAATATTTTTATACCTAACAATATTTTTATACCTAACTTATCAAATGATAAGTCTAGTAACCATCTGACACTGTATAAGGTTATTATGACACCGAGTCTCTGTTTTACCTACTGTTTTGATCATGACAAGGCTTCCATTCTACTGATTGTGGTAATCAGTAAAATTTCATTGCTAGTGAAAACTTAAAGTCTTACAGTCTTACTCAAAGGTAAGAGTAGCTATCTATACAATGTCATTCATGTGGTCTTAAGAAAATCAGCTGCCTCGAAATATTTCTTCCCAGTAATCCAAGACATTTTTCCTGAAATTTCTCCTTTAACCCTTTGGACTATGTTCTCAAAAGGTCCCTGTCATGATCTAGGATATTGAGAGTTTCTAATACATTTACTTGATAGCACTATGGAGGCTTACCAGGACCTAAATGATAGGAGATGCAAATCAAGGATATTTTAATTGACAAAAGTTTGAAAGTTTCAAAACTCTATTTAGAGAAGACTTGCCCAATATATAATATGGAATAAACAATGGGAAACCAGATGCAACCAGTAGGTCATTTGAAAAGAGGGACACCAAAATGATAAGTTACAATGATGAAGCTGATCTCATTCACAGTTTATTGGTATCCAGCAAGTTGAAACTAATAATAATAACTCAATGAATAATTATTGGACTTGTGTAGAAGTTGCCTGGGCAGGAGTATTTGCTTTTTTAAGATCCATAAAAGTATCTAATTTCTAACCAAAGCATCAAAAACAGGAGCAGAAGCTTATGGAAGATTATTGCAGCCCATCAGTGTATTTAAGTAAGAAATTTTCAACTTTTTTCCCTATTGTGGGCACTGGGAAAGGAGCTAAATTCACTTTCTCTCAATTCATCCATCTGTAAAATTACTATTCTGATTATTAAACATTTCTAAAGCTTTCACAATGTCATGAGCACTGAATATAACATGTAAAAAGACATATTTGTGCCCTCTAGGAGAATAATGAAGCTTACCACCTACTTCTAGGAATGTCTTGGGGATTGAAATACTATTTTAAAGTGCCAAGAGCTACTCAGAAGAAATGTGCTGTATAATTACAAATATTATTATAGATGAATGGACATGTTCCATTAAACACTAGAATTGGATACCAAGGGAGTTTATGGGATCTTCTTCCTTGGAGAGATTTAAAAAAAAAAAATCTAAATATATGTCTGCCTAGGAATATTTAGGTGGTGCTGCATGTAGCACAAGTTGGGAGAATTAGAGAGGGAAAAACCAAATGAAATCTCGACTTATACTAATGTTAGTATCCTGTAAAGAACAAGATTAAAATGAGATGAATTAAACAATTAAACTGAAAAACAGAAAGAGCATGCATAGGCTCCAACTAAGTTATGAATTAGAAGATGAAGAACTATTCAGCTTATACATATGAGTATCAATTTAACTAATTGTGAGGGATCCTCTGAATTTTTTGTTCCTGAAACATTATGAATATGTTTAAGGGTAAAGCTTGTCATGACAGAAAGAGGAATGAAGCTAAATTTCTCATCATTGAGGCCTAATGGGTTGGTTAATCATATGAGGTTACAAATAATAGTAACCCAGAATATCCTAAAAATGAGGTATTCTGAATTGATACTTTATAAAATAATCAACTCCTGAAAGGAGTTAATCAATTGTTTTCTAAATTTAAGACATTCTGATAGAAATATTTCTAGATTGCAGCCCTTCCTGCTTGAGAAAACCCAATGAAATAAACTTAAGTTATCCTATGCTAATAGATCCTTGGAAAATTGAGACTTTTTGAATAAATTTTTCAATGATTCAAAGACCTCCACTATTGTATTTTCCTATGGATTCAGATCCAGATTCACTCAGAGATAGGATCATTTGGAAAGAAACCAATTCAAATGCTCAACTGTATTAAGACAGTCCTTGATGCGAGCATATTTGGGGTCATTTGTTTCCTTCTCATAAAATCAGCAACTATATGACTGTCAGAAAAGATAACATGACTACCCGTTGGCAGAATTAATTACTGACTCAAAGGCTGTGAAATAGCCTTCAACTGAGTTATTTTCACGATCTCTAGAAACTCTTCTTCCCTGGCATTATCACCAAGGTGAACTGACAGGAGTGTTTTAAAACAGTATCTATTATTTCTGCATCACAAGCCCTGTGGACTAAGTCAATCGCTTTGTCAATGCCCACTCACTCCTCTGTCTGACACGCTGAGGTAGAAAAAGCCCTGGTTCAGCAAACAGGAGATCTGGGTTCTAACACTTTGTTGTATAGCCTTGATGTTGATTTTATTTCTCTGGATTTCAATTTTTCATGTAAAAAATAAAAGTTGAATTAGATAATTACTTAGGTACCTTCCATTCTAAAGATATATGATTCTACGGTCCACTGCATTTCATGCAATATTAAAGGGAAACAAAGTCCTTCATAATAAGTTTTTTTGTCCATGAGGCTCCCACATAACTTTTCAAATACCTATGTTGAAGCCTTTATCATAATTTAAAATATCAAAATGTAAAAGTCAGAAGTGAGCTGTACTGAATCAAGGCCACAGAGATTTGTTATGTCTGCACATTAAAAAACAGTAACATAGTTTATAATTTAAAGAGAAAGAATTAACATAAAAATCCAGATTCAGACTTCTATTGAAAAAGCTAAGTACTTTGTCCACGGATCCCATGGCATCAGTCTCCTAGAACTAGATCATTATGCCACCTTTAGTTGTGACACATGCTCAATAACTTGCCATCCAATCTGCTGTGCTGATGTGTCTGCCTGGCCCTGTACATATTTCTATTGCGAATGAATGTTTATATGCTTGTCTCATCCACTAAACCCTGGGCTTCCCCAGGGAAAAAAAAGAACTCATTTTGACCCTCTGTGGTAGACATAGTACCTAACATACCTTCTCACTTGGAACTCTGACACAAAACCTGTATAGTGACCACCTTGCAACTCTGAGCACAAAAGCTATATGGTAAGAGAAAAGATGGAAGGGGCACTGGTTTCTGATGGCATCTTTGACCCTTGATCCAGCCTTTGACTGTCATCATGTTGATTAGGAGAGTAAACACCTATCTGATTAAAACATCGTAAGCAAATTTTCGGTTTATTAATGCCAGTTGCATCCCTAACTACACCTTTATTGAATCCCAAGTACCTGGTCTATAGGAAATGTGTGGTTATCAATGCTTTTCTAACAGAAATAGTACCAATAACTTACAATGGACGGATGTGTGGTTACTATTGCCACGTACTATGCTAAAATGTTTTACATCATTTAATTCTCAAAGTTACCTTGCAAAAAAGGTAACATTATCCCCAATAAACAGATGAGTCATGGAGATAGGTGATAAATATTTTCTCCCAGATCAAACCATTCTTTAAAATTAATCGTAAATATTTTATCTAAGTATGAAACAAAGCCAAAGTCATGTATCTGAAAGTAGAAACATCTCATTCACCTGCAGGGACCCATGAAAATAATTTGCCATTTCCAATAACACTTAACATATATTTTATGTCTTAATATCAACTGGGCCCTCAGAATCTCCTAGAATTCTTATACTGTTTTGTAAATAGTTTGCTCTCTCATTCTCAGAAAGAAAGAAAAAAATCACATTTTCTACACTTTTCTTAAAAGCTCAATATCATACTCTGTTTCTGTCTCTCCAGTGAGAAAATGCAAGACTGCTTTTATCTGTTCTTACATATTCTGGCTTTCTGACATTCACACTGAGGAACTGTCCCTATGATCATCTATAAGATCGTATCCACAAGCAGTGCTCAACATTTCTTCCCCAATTTGCAATCTGAAGATTTCTCTCCATTAATGCGAATGCTGTCTCTTCTGCTTGATCAGCATCCCTTCCTGTCAGAATGCAGCCTGCTCCATTATTTTGTTGTTAAAAAGAAATTCCCTTGGTCCCTCCCATTTCTTCCACTTACTCACCCAAAGTTATCGGCTATGGCTTCTCTTTTCATCACTGATGCAAACTTACTGACTACTGGTTTCTCCACTTCCTTCCTTGCATTCTGTTTTCAACCCTCTTTATTTAGGCTTTTGTCCCCATAAAACTGCTGAAAATCTTTGTGTCACGATCTGAAGAAACATCTGATATGACAAATTCAATTGCCCATTAACAGGCCTCCCAGTTTCTCAGCTAGATTTGACACAGTTGACTCCACCTCCTTTTTGAATCACTAAGTTCACTAGACTTTGAGGACACTACACTTTCCTACATTTCTATTTCAGTAAAGGAGCCTTCACTAGCTTTGTCTTCCTTCCCTGACTTTTAAATATTGGCGTGTCCTGTGGTTTACTTTTGCCCCTTTTCTCTTCCCAATCTATATTATCTCTCTAGATGATCTATCCAGACCAATGGTATTAAATACATCCTTTTACTGATGATTCCCAGAGTTTATCTCAAACGCTGGCTTTTCTCCTGAGATTGACTCATACCAGGGATGCCCAAAAATGTACACACATGACTCGTATTCATCTTTTGTTATTGGTATATATTGAGTATTACAATTTTCATACAGTTTTTTCCTTTCTAAAAATGTATTTTTTAAAAAATACAGTTTTGGGGGCACCTTCTGTATATATAACACTCTCTTTGACAACTCCATTAGGCATATCTAACTTAATTTGTGCAAACCCATCCATTGGTGTCCTGACTCTTCCAAAATGCCCCTCATCTCTATAATACAAATGACTTTCACATAGTTGCTGCAAACCAAAAGTTATAGGGCATCCTACATTCCTTTCTTTATCCCTTTATCAATTCTATGAGTAAATCATGTCACCTCCAACCACTTCATACTACCGCTACCCAAACCAGTCTTATCCAAATAACCATCATCAATTAGCTGGGTATATGCCACAGCTTTTGAACAGGTCTCTCTCCCTTCATGTCTTTCCATGGCTCTCTATCCTTAGTATTGATTATGTCATGCTTGTATTCATAGCTATCCAGAGATTTTCTTTCACATTTAGAATAATGAAGATCTTTATAATGGCTTCTACTAGATCTGGCTTCTGACTACATATTTTTTTTTAATAAGCATTATTTTTGGAGCTGTTTTAGGTTCACAGCAAATTGGAGAGGAAAAAAGGTACAAAGCTTTCCATATGCTTCCTACCCCCACATATGCACAGCCTCCCCCGTTACTAACATCCCTCACCAGAGGCTACATTTTTTACAACAGATAACCCTACACTGGCACTTTATGATCACTCAAAGTCCACTTAATTAGGTTTCACTTTGGTGTTGTGCATTTCATGGATTTGAACAAATGTGTCCATCATCATGGTACCATATAGAAAGTTTTATTGCCCTAAAAAGCCTGTGTTCCACCTATTTTCCCTCCCACACCTAACACTTGGCAACCACTGATGTTTTTACTCTCTCCATAGTTTTGCCTTTTCTAGAATGTAATAATATACTGGGAATCATATAGAGTATAGCCTTTTCAGATGGTATTTTTTCATTTAGTAATATGCATTTAAGGTTCCTCCATGTCTTTTCATGGCTTGATCTTTTTTTGTTTTTGTTTTTGTTTTTGTTTATTTTTTTGAGGGCAGTGTCACTGGCCCTCATATGTGGGACCGAACCAGGGCTGCTGGCTTCCCAAGCCAGCACTTAACCACCGCGTCACTCGGCTGGCCCGGCTTGATCTTTTTTTTAAATGTTGAGTAATATTCTATCGTGTGGCGTACCACCAATTAATATTTATCTATTCATTTACCAAAGGACATCTTGGGTGCTTCCAAGTTTTGGCAGTTATGAATAAAGCTGCTATAAACACCTATGTGCAGGATTTTGTGTAGACATAATTTTCAACTCCTTTGGGTAAATACCAAGGAGCATGATTGCTAGATCATATGGTAAAACTCTTTAATTTTGTAAGAGGCTGCCAAACTGTCTTTCAAAGTGGCTGTACCATTTTGCATCCCTACCAGCAATGAATGAGAGTTCCTCACCAGCATTTGGTGTTATCAGCATTCCAGATTTGGGGCATTCTAATAGGTGTGTAGTGATATTGTGTTGCTTCAATTTGCATGTGTTTCATGACACACAATAGGTAACATCTTTTCATATGCTTATTTGTCACCTGTGTGTCTTCTTTAGTGAGGTGTCTGTTAAAGCCTTTGACACATTTTTTAATCAGGTTGTTCATTTTCTCATTGTGATTTTTTAATACTTTTTTGTATATTTTGGATAATAATCCTTTATTAGATATGTCTTTTGCCAATATTTTATCCCAGTCTGTGACATGTCTTTTTATGCTTTAGAAAGTATTTTTCACAGAGTAAAAATAAATTAATATTAATGAAGTGTAGCTTTGCAAATTTTTTTTTTTCGTATAGATGGTATTTTTGGTTGTCTATGTATTTTAAATAATCTCCTACCTGATATCCCTTGTTCAGCACCAACCCAGACACTCTGGCACTTTTTCCTTTCATTAAATGCCACAACTTCAGTCCCTTCTCAAAGGCTACGTTTGCAGATTCCTTTACCTAAAACAATCTTACCTCAGGCCTTCTTATTCTTTGTATGTTTGGCAAGTATTTCTCAGCTATCCTTAGTTATTTCATTCAACTCCTGTTCATTACCTCCTTGAAGTTTTCCTTAATCAAACAATCTAGACATCCCTGCATTAGTTTCTATCCATTTATGCTGTACCCTTATTCTTTTTAGTGTTTATAAATAGCTGACTGATAGGAAATGTTTATTATTTAATCTGTCCGTTATCTGGAACACATTTGATTATAAACTCCATGAAGGCCCTTTCTATCTTGACCACCACTCAAACACCTACTCAAGTGCCTAGAATATAGTAGGAGCGCAACAAATATTTTTGATTGAATGCACAAACTAACGAATTGCGGATACCTTATCTTTCCTATGAATACAAACAATACAAAATGTTATGACTTTGTTATATAATCTACATTATATAGACTTCAGTAATTACAAGTTTATTAAAAAACATGATTAGCTGTTTTTTTCTAAGTCTTATTATCCTGGAATTTATTTTTTTTATTATATTGGGTTGTTGGAAAAGTCATGACGTATTTTTTTCTATGTTTTTCATCTCAAAAATGCATCATGACTTTTCTGATAACCCAATATATAAGTCTCTACTTTCTCCTTTAATGTTCTTACATTGCTTATATTTTTCTTCTTAGGATTCATATTTAAATATGTGTTTTCCACTGCTGCTTCTAATTTTGGGGTCTTTTTCTGTTTGGATCAATGTTCACAGTATAGGAACTTACACAATCACAGTCTAACTTTCCATGTACTAAAATACAACTTTCCTCAAGTGGATATGAACTTCTGTTTGGTATTCCTTTTAATGTGACCCTTTTGACAGTAAAATAATACCTTCAGAGAGTGGAGAAAAGTGAAACTCAGCTAGCCCTTACATTAATTGTTCCTCTAGGCTAAGTGCTTTTATTCATATACTGAGTTACCTTAAATGTTAATGTAGAATTTTAAGTATCCCCCAGAGGCTATCTCTGCTTTCTACTGTTACTGTATTTTGGCATTTTTGCTTTGTTCTCTCCAATTCTATTTCTTCTGTGCAACCTCAGTTTGATGTTCCTGAGTATTTTTGATGTCTACTGTCCCATCTTCTATCTTTTCAGCATATATATTGCTTTTTTTTTTACCCTTTCCTTGAATATTTGGCTTCTGTCTTTGAGGATTTTATAGCAATTACAAACAAAACACTGTGCTCATTTCTTCTGATTAATAAACCAACTAATCACATTGTCTTGGTTTCTTTGTTATTTTAAGAGGCCTGATTACATGAAGAAACCAAATATTTTAATACAGAAAATCCCTGTAGAAACTCATCCAAAGTTCCTCATCTGAACAATGAATAACACAGAAAATGATGGGATTACTATTTTTACATTCTCCAAAGTTGTTACATAACTTGTACTAGTGTAGATTCAAGGAGAGAAGCTAATTAATTACATCTGATGAATACTTAGAGAATTAGCATCCACTTAATTCTCTCCCAGAGTATCTCAGTTAAAAAAGATTGCATTTGTCTCTGTTTTTATTAGTACATTTTTTAAATCAATGGGTTAAAAGGAAATTCAGAAAAGCAATAAATTCACTCTTATCTCTGCACACATACTGTGTAATCACTTCAATCAATGTGCTCAATACACAAAGGAATGTCTTCTTCTATTTTTTTAGAGTGTGTGTTTATATGCACAATTGAGTTGAAACTTCACTCTGATTTTTTTTTACAAAACTTATAACCATTAATATAAATTGCTTGAATAAATTAATCCAAAAAAATCAGAAGAAGGCATCAATTTTCTAATTTTCTTTTTCTTTCTTTTAGTAAGGCAACAGAAATACTCAATAGAAATATACCGAGCACCTCCATATGCACTTGCACTTGATGGGGCTAGGTAGACAAGAGCAAAGAGTAAAAAACTTAACAGACATGGATGTATACTCAAGGGTTCTGTACTGAGGTGTTCAAATCTCATCTCACTGAGAAATGAAAGATGCGCAGCTGGCTTAACTATGTGTACTGTAGGGACAATTTGAGCACTGAAAAGTTATCCTCCTCTTCCTTTTCACTGTTTCATTTATTGAAGAACTACAATCCTAACTATATAATAGTAGCAATAGTAATAATAATGGCAACCAATATTTACTGATATTATTTGCTCTGCAACATGCATATATTGGTTTCAGTAAATCTAACCCTGAGAGAAACTCTTGTTATAAACGCATTTAACTTAAACTCATTACACATCACACACTATATAGGCAAGAAAAACATTAATATAAGCACAACAGATGTTTGAATCTAACATTCCAATCAAAGACTATATATATTGTACAGCAGTGCGACCCAACAGAAATATAACATAAGAAACAAATTCAAGTCATGTATATAATTTTAAATTTTCAAATAGTCACATTAACAAAGGTAAGAGTTAAAATTAATTATATATCTGATTTACTAAAAATAACGAAGATGTTATCATTTCAATATATAATTTATATGAAAATGATTGAGGTAATTTACATTGTTGTTTTTTTCATACTATGTCTTTAATATCTGGTGTGTATTTTACATAAACAACATATCTTAATTCAAACTAAACACATTTCAAGTAGCCAACATGTGGCTAGTGGCTACTGTTTTGAATACTACAACTCTATAGTGAGAAATGATTACAAAAGTGAATTTATTGTTTCCTCAGAAAAGCATATCATATAATATCATAACATATGTAGTTATATGTGATTATATCAATGCATATTTTATGGTAGCATCTATGTGGGTACTTTTACGTGTGTTTACATATATGTGTATATGTATATGTATTTTATATACATAATGTTCTTATAAATCAAAATCAACTTTCATCTACTACTCAGCCTAAAAAATGCAGCAGTTGCATGTTTTTCTTTGTTTTTAAAGGACACAAAGTATGAAATCTAATTAACTCTGGAAAAAAAAAAGGCTGTGTTGGAGTTATTAAGATACAGTGCATTGGTCTTCATCTCAATGTTGATATTTCTTAAGACATTTATAAGGGTTCAGTTAACCAGATGTGAATTTTTCCTTACGTGGTGAGATTAGACCAGTGATTTTCAAATGGGACAAGTCACCATCCCGACAGTCAGGACATTTGGCAAGGAATGGAGACATTTCAACTGTGAAGACTGAGGGACACTTACTGGCATCTAGTGTGGGTGAGGCCAGGGACATTACTGCATCTCCTACAATGCCCTGGGCTGGCCCCTATTAACAGGGATGTTAAAACAAATTACCTGGCCCCAAATGCCAGTAGTGCTATGTTGAAATACCTTGGTTTAGAGTCTATGTACTATATAAGACAAAATGCCAATACTTTATGATCATCACCAACACAAGCTCAGAGATTGTAAATAATTTGCCCCAAACCCCCACAGCTTTTAAGTGGCAGGAACAGGGTCAAATTCAAGTCCTCCTGAATCATATCTAAAGCCTTATCCCGACTCCATAGAACAGTGTTGCTCATACTATACTCTCCGTGTTAAAAGGTTACATTTTGTGTTTTGCTTTGTTTATAATTTTTAGACCTTCACAAACTTTTGTGAAATCCAAAAGAGAAATAAAAAGAGTTACTTGCAAAATAACATAAAAATCAAGAGAATTCAAGATGCAATCCCCTCCAGTTTTATGTGTAGACTCAACAGACAATATTAATCTGTTCAAATATTATAAAGGTTTTATCGATGTTTACTCTTTACTCTTAATTCCTGTACTTCTCTTGTTGCTGATCAGCACATATTTCAGGGGCAGGACAAACTTCTGACCACAATTTGAGTATCATTGCAATAAACATATTGGAAAGTATGCTAGTTCTTTAATTAAGAATAAATTTTTAAGATTATTGGATCAACTACTGTTTTTATTAATACAACCTTAGTATTATTTTCAAACAGTGTTTCTCAGTTCATTCAAAAAACTAGTTTTCTCCAAGAAAATAAAATAATAGGAAAAAGAAGGATTTCTAAGTACATAAATCAATATGAGATATTCCTGTAAGATTTAAAATGCACAATTTTAAAAAGGATGGCTCCTTTTCTGGAAGTGTGAAATGTTAAAAGACAGAAAAAGGGTATTTGTAAAACATAATTTTCTTTAAAAATGGAATGGCTCTAAACAGTTCTTGCAATTGAGAAACAATTAAGTATAACCAGCAAAGCAATGCCAATTTTTAACTACATTGTAGACACTTTGCTTTTTACACGTTATTCTACTTTACAACATTAAACCCCATTTAGCTACAGTCAGTGCTCCTTCCTCTTAGAGATTACTATATACCCATTGACTTTACGTCATGGAAGGAATACAGTCATTAATGCCAGAAAAATTTCAATGAGAAGCTTTATACAACATTCAGATTGTTCCTGTAGAATTGACAAAGTCTCAGAATTATTGGCTGGCACTGTCAACATGATTAGGTCACGACTTGGGTATATAAAGGTAATTTGATTTAGTGAATATTATAAAAGATAAGATCTAGAAGACTAGGTCCCCTGATGGATGGTCATTATGAACTGAATGGTATCCCCCAAAATCCATATATCAAAGTCCTATACCTCAAATGTAACTGTATTTGGAGACAGGGCTTCTACAGCAGCAATTAAGGTAAACTAAGGTCATATGGGTGGGACCTGATCCAATGCGACTGGTGTCCTTATAAACACAGATCAGGACACAGAGCATGTGCACACAGGAAAGACATCTGCAGACACAGGTGAAAAGGTGGCCATCTGGAAGCCAAGGAGAAGGGCCTCAAGACAAATCCCCCACAACACCATGATCTTGGACTTGTAGCCTCCAGACATGTGACAGAATAAATTTCTGTTATTTAAGCCCACCAGCCTGTGGTATTTTGCTATAGCAGCCCTAGCAACTAATACAATGATTTAAATTTTTTCAGTAAATGATAGAGGAAAATAAAATATCACTTAAGTTAATAGTGCCTTATATTAGGAAAGCTTTGACAGCACTTAAAACTGGGTCTTGTGCGTCATCAATCAAAGCCACCAAATGCACAGAGGAAATAATGAGAAGCAAATATCAAATATTAATTAAATGTTAAATAGTCTTTAAAAGATTAAGTATATTTTAAGGTATGTTGTCAACATAAATTAGTTCACTAATGATTCAAGTAATTCTCATTGGGAAACATTAAACCCAAAATAGCACTCAACACGTTCAAACAAAATATATAAATAACATGAGCAGGAAGTTTGGCAAGGAAAATTTTCCTGAATAAATTCAGCAGTGTAAACAACTGAAAAGTGCAGCTTTAGTAAACATTCGATGATAACAGACAAGGTTAAAATTGAATAATTTTTGGATACATTAAAATGACCTATCATCAATTTAATCTACTGATACTGATCTTTAAAAAATTTTTCTTCATGCTTGCAGTGATTGAAGGACTTTTTTAAAATTCGTTTTCTGAATTTAACTCTCTAGAGTTAAATTTGACAAAGCGCTCTCTAAACAAATGACATTTTTGGAAACAGTTTCTAATACAAAATTATATTTTTACTGATGCAATATGTGAGGATGTAATCAAGGAGATATTAGAAATAGCATTATTCACAGTTCAAATTTTTCTCATTGAGTCCTAGTAGTGAAAAACTGATATATTTTGGCTGTGAAGGAAAAAAAGAAACAGAGGAAGAGAAAGTTATCCAAACCGATGGCTCCGTAGGCAAGGCCAGTGTTTTCATTAATTGGATTTTCTGAATTTAATGTCCTTAGGTTACAGATGGAGATAGAATCCTAAATATTAGTATGAATTTAATTCTCTCAGCAAAGACAGGAAGAAAAATACATGTAACCTAATACAGCACCTACATTTTAAGAAACAGCTCTTCCTTTTTATGAAGCTAGATAAGACATTAAATCAATTAATTCAAACATCATGATTTGATTTTACTGCCTATGCTATTTCTTAATTCCTCTCTAAAAAGCATTTTAACTGAGAAAAAATCTAAGTATTATTCTGGCATTTTCTTAAGAATAGAAACTTGTTAATTTATCTAAACTAACAAGAAAAATACTAATTTTACAACTTTCTTGCTTTCCTCTAGGTTCTCTTTAAGCACAGCTAGGTCAATATCATTGAATACCTTCAGAAATAGGAATATGTCAATTCAGCCCTCAGTATCACAGTCATTCTCAGCCATCTAAACTGCCATTGATTAGGTTGTTTTCTTTAAATTAAGAAGAATTTAAGTTCAAATATTAGGCTGCTTTTATGCAGTAGAGATACTGTGCCAACAAGACATTGTTTCAATACAGCATACTTTCCCCATCAAATGGTTTTCAGTGCTCATAATGCTTAGAATTGCTCATAAACCATATTTTTTGTAAACAATTAACAAAGACCAGCACTCACATGTTAAGAAAACCCAAACAGAAGGCATGTGTTTTAGGGTGAATTTTGTAAAACGCATTTCTGATTCCAATTTTTCTCCTTAATCTATTATTTTTGTTTTTCCTAGATTAACGTTATTGGGTTAGGACATTCTATTTTTGGAACCATATCAAGTGTATTAGCAATAGTACTAGTTAAATTCTAAATAATCTTCCCAAGGCAATGAGGTAAAATGTAAAATAATTTAAAAATTCATTTATAATAACTTTGAGTTTCTCCTCTGCTAAAGACTAGCTAATATAATTATTGTAAAGTTATTTAAATACATGTTCCACTGGCATTCACCTAAAGCTATCAGTTAATTCCACCGATTTGGAGTGGGATTGAGAATACATATTTAAAAAATACATCTCAAAGCTAGTTATTGGCTAGGCTGAGATTAGCTTCCTGAGTCACACCATAAAACTCAACCATTTTCTCCTTTTTTGCACTGTGGGTGGGCTTAGGTAGTAAGAATCTTGAATCTTATTTTCTATTTGATCCAGGACCTTCTATGAGGCATCCATTTTCTTCCCTCCTTTTTACTTCAAAGGAGTTCCCTCCTATTTTTTCTTATTTTTCTACACAAAGGTGATTTTGTTTGTTTGTTTGTTTGTTTGTTTGTTTGTTTGTTTGTTTTCATGGCCAAAACTAATCTACACCATCTGTATTCTTTCTCTTGCTCCACTTTCTCATGCCCTGGAAAGATATTCCATCGACCAACCCGTCTCTCACTTGTATCTAGAATTTCCATGTCTTCATGTTTTTATACTCATTTCCTCAGTCATTTATTCATTCGTTCATTGAATATTTTTGGAGCACTTATGGTGTGTTGAGCAGTGTCAGGCACTACAGGCAGTGATGAACAAGACAGAAACAGTTTCTGCTCACACTAGTTTTGCATTCTAGTGTGTGAGGGGCTCTGGACAAGTAAGGCAGCAGGTTCAAAATGTTGAGTTTGGAATGACAACATTGTATAATCTGGCAGAGTGTCAAAAATGCAGTATCCCTGGCCCTACCACAGATTTTAGATTCCCCAGTGATATGTATGCACATATAAGCTTGAGAAGAGCTGTCACAGAGGAAATGAAGGGTGTCAACCAAAGTTTATAAACATCTGCAGATCTTTGCTACCAACATAAATATATATTTTTTCAAACCTGCATTCTTGTCAAACCACATTGCTCAATTCAGACCTTTGCTTCCAATTCCCTAGTTTATGTTTCTATTAACTATATTCTTCACCATTTCTTGAAACACGCTTTTTTTGTGTATGTTTTATTTTTGCATATTTCTCTGTAAATCTGGGCTGTGTCTGCCAAGGTCCCTCTTGAATAATACTATTAGTAGTATAATAACGATGCCAGTTTGCTTTGGTTGAGCACATACTATGTGCCAAGGGCTCATCTAACCGCTCTGTATTTGCCAGTTCATTTAACAGAACACTGAGGTAGGTACCGTTATTGTCTTAATTTTACAGATGAGGAAGTGAGGCACAGAGAGGTGTAACAATAACAACTTCATTATGAAGCCTTTCCTTGTTCTCTTAGCGGAACCTGTCATTCCCCTTCTAAATATTCTAGGAGCTTTCTCTGTGTCTCACCTAAAAAACTTGTTAGTCCTAACTAATGGCTGCTTCCATATGTCTCTCATCACATTTCTGACACATTATTCTTTTCTACCTATACATTAATCTCCTTCAAAACTTAAATATTTCACATCCACTGCATATATTTCCAAAAGATTTAAAACATAGGATCCAAATACAATTATAGGATTGACTAATTTAACATTTGATTCTGTATGTTTCCAATCATCTAACAGTATATGTTAGAAACAGAAGAAAAGGAATATGAGACAGGGTTTATTTTGCAATGTTGTTGTAACAATACTTAGATGTTGCTTTAGAAATTGTTTTAGTTTATTTTCTGTTCCTTAGGATGAAAATTTCACATCAATTTCAACCTGTTGCTTTATTTTTCTCACTCATTACTGCTTTTTTAAAAATCATTTTTACCTCACCTCTTTATGAAATTCAATTAAAATAAATTATCCCACCTCCTAAGGAGCACAAAATCTAATAGAGTAAACTCATTTAATCAGATCACTATGTATGTAACTAGTGAGGAAATAGAATCAGGTACAGTAAACAGTGTGGCTGAGGACAAGGAGCGATGGCACCTGGTGATGACTGTCTAGAAGAGGGATGGAGCAAATCCTGAACATCTGTGAAGGTGTTGACATTTCAAACAGTGTATGAAAGCTGATGGTGGCTGTACATGCAAACAGGTACAACAAAGGAGGAACAACAAAATGCATCAAATCATGCATGCACAGAATCATGTAAACCCCTGTGATTTCAGGAAGCCCATGGATTTTGTAAGTATTGCTATATGAACTCATATATTTGGTGGGAAATAGGAGACAACAGCATCAGGCAATGCAGATGCCAAGTAAGTAGAGCCCACATAATGAAGAGCAGAAGCTTGGGGCCCACATGGTTCAACCTGTATTGATACAATCAGTTTCTTGGACAATAGTTAGGTGTTTAATGAATTTTTTTCATTTATTTAAATTTATTTATATAAATTTGAGTCAAAAATCTAGTCACAACCTGAAGTTTCAGATAGAGGCATGAATTTAAGCAATTATTTTTATGTTTTAATCAATATTCCATGCTTTTATAAAACAGGGATAAGTTTTCATTTTGAGTATGGATCAGCAGATGAAATTCCTAGAATCCATCCCAAACTATCAGTGAGGATAATGAGTTATTATTAATGAACCCATGGCAGATGGAATATCCTGGTAACAAAGTACAGTTAGTTTTTTAATGGTTTTCACTTTTCCAATTTGTTTTATACAATAATCAAACTGGTGGACACAGGATTCCATATATAAAACTCATGGATGAGGTAGAGCATGCAATGTTTTTGCCATTTCTGTGATTTCATAAAAATATTTATAGAAATGGTATTACATGAATGTTTTTATTATTTGGTCTTCTTCCTGAATTATAAACTCTTTCCTCCTTTACTCTCTCCTTGGTCAAATATTATAAAAATATAGGGTGCTTTGGCTGGAATATATTTGTATGAGAGTAGCATAATAACTACCAATTTTATCAATAACAGATAAATTACTTAAAGTATCAATTCCAAAAAAGAGAAAAAAAATAACAATGCCCCTGAGCAAGTATAATACATCTTACATTCTAATGAATAAGAATTATATGCAAATGAACTTTATAGAGATGGGAGTAATTTTCATTGAATAATATATCTATGTAAGTTTAGCTCATAGCAAATTAGTTTATAAAACATTTGATAGAAAGTTTTGCATAACACTGGTGAAAGACTGAGTGTATCTATTTTGTGTTGCTGTCATTAACACTTGGACATTAACATGTGGGCCAAATGTGCCTTTGAGAGATTTATTATTCTTTTTCCTCTGTCATGAGTTATCTCATATGTAGCCACAGACATGGAAGGGCAAAAGCAAATGAGCCAAGTGTTATGAAAAAGGAGTCATGAGATATTAATTTGAAAAATGAACCTCATCCCAGGAAAACAAAACTGGCCAACTTACCAACGGAAAACACACTAACACAATGTAAAGTATAATAATGTCACAGGTTAAAGAAGTTTGAAAAAACATATATGATATATATTTTTATATATGTTGATAATTATCACTCCAAGGGTGATAATTCATTGAAAGAAAAAAATATTACAGCAAAAAGAAGGCATAGATTTCTGATTCAACCATTTTAAATCTATAAACATTTAATAAATTTTAAAAAGTGTATTTGAAAGCCTCTACATATATAAGACAGAGATTTTTGAATTGTTCTAGTTTTATCTATCTGTTTTACTTAGAATTTATATAAGAACAATTCACTCCAATATAAATAAAGGTATAAGTTTTACATTCAATAGAGTCCCCAATATATATTATGACAGTTTAGATCCAAGTTCATTTAATACATTATTTTCTTTGTCTGGAGTTTCTTCTTGGCTGACAATATATTTTCATAGCAATAATTACATCTAAATCCCAGTTACTAAATTTCATCATCTATAGTTATGTCTTAAGGAAAATGCTTAACTAAAGATCAGTCACAAGCTCTATCTAGAGTATTAGTTACATACATTTCAAGGCTCAAAGTTCTTTTGATATCTAGTCAATAGAAGTTTATTCAGGATTACTGAAATCTTTGAAACAACCATTTAATAGGATTATTTGCTTTGCAACAGAATTCATTGGAATTTAATAGGAAAACAGACAATCCTCTTCATACTTTCTGGATTCACTACCACACAACAGAAGTGTATATTTTACTTCTGTACAGTTTAGAATATTTGTACTTTTCTCTTTGAAAGACAGGCATAAAACCTGAAACTCTTTTTCCCAGAAAATTCAGTCTGGCATCTTTCATGCTGTTTTTCCACAAGTTCTAGTTCTTCTGTAATGGTTCTAAGGTAAGCAGCCCTGCACCTCCCCCACCCCTCTTCCCCAGGTAAAGCTGCATTTTAATAGGCCTATTTTTTGAGCTAATGGTACTGAGCCCAAAACACACCCATGGAAAATGGGAGAAAAGTATGTAAGTAGAAAGGCAGACGTCTAGGTTTAGTCTGGAACAAAGCAACAGAGAACATGTATTAGCTGATAATTTGAGAAAATGCTGCTAACACAAGGTTCAGCCCACATCTCTGCATTGGGGTCAGCACTTTTTCTGTAAAGGACCAGATGGTAAAGATTTTAGGTTTTGCAGGCCTGGATTTTATAATTATGTATATGAATCCCTGCTCCTCCTATCATAGAGCAAATAAATATATATTGGGCATTAAACATGCCAGTCTCACTTTAATAGATATCATGGTGAAGAAAGAAAAATTTTCTTTTTCAAAGAGTTTATAATTAAGTAGAGAGAAGAGACCAATTCTTATCAATCAACAATCGAACTACAATATGGCATAAGAAATTCTGCTAAGGGCTCACTCCAGTGGTTCAGAGGTTAAGTTTTGATGAGTACAAGCAGAGGGGAGCGAATCAGACTGAAGAAGTCAGAGAGGCCAGGAGCTTAACACGCTACTGCAGCTCAGATACCCAAGCAGCATGAAGACAGCCTTCCAGGCAAGCAGAGTAATGTGAGTCTAGAATAAACCTAGCATGTTCGTGGGAAAAGCTACATGTTATAGCTACTAAAAACACTGACTCTAGAGCAAACAACGTCTGGGTTCAAATCATCACTCTGCCATCTGCCAGCCACATGACCTCGGGCAAATTACTCATATTCTTTCTCTTTAATGTTCTCCTGGGTAAAATGAGAATGCTTAGCTCATTATGTGACAGGTTTATTGAGAGGCTAAAATGTGCCGACATTTACAAACCCTCAGTACAGTGTCTGGTGCTTAGTAAGCTCTAAATAAATGTTCGCCGTTACTATTACTATCATTATTATTGTTATTAAACTATAAGGATATTAATTTGTTTTAAGCCATAGGTGTATTTGCATGAGTCCAGGAAACTTCAACTTTTTCCCTGGGTCTGAAGGCTACATGAGGTATGAACAAAACAAAATTAAACAATAAAAAAATAATAGCTTTATAATATTTTTTTTCAACTGCATCTGATATAAAATGAACAAAGAGCTTAAATCCCAAATATTTCTGGAAGGAAGGAACTTCAGAAGGAACCACTATCCAGCAAACAAGCTTTTCTCGTTTATTTGTTTTTAATTACTTTTTTACAAGTGTGCGGAGGGATCATTCATGTGGCGATCGTTAATGAACAATGTATATATACATTTCTTTCTCTCTTCCTCTTTCTTTCTCTGTTGGAGTTGAGAACAAGGGAGAGAAGAAGGTAGAGGGAGGAGGAAAAAAGGGAGAGATCAGAGGTTTGGGGCATAATAAGATCATCCAACATATTGATCTTACATTTTCCTCCACTCCCTCTGCCAAGAAGAATGACTTCCTGACTGCTGCCAACTAACAAATGTGGCATGTAAATACCGGACAATCCCTTGCAGGATAGTCCTTTACAAAAGGGACTGCTGATTTTGCAAGTCTCTTATTAACAGAAGTATCACGTGATAGGACTTATTTACAAGAAGCAAAATACCATTTTGCACTTATACTTAATTTTACCACCTGCAGAATTTATATAACCACAGCTATGTACTATACAGAAATAACCTATTATCATTATGATGAGGAGTAATGATAATATAATACATAATAAAATTAATATTTGGTTAGAATATTAAAGCTTATACAGAGTGATAAATATACCTCATGAAATAAGGATTGTTCCTTCTCTTATAAAAAGAATTAAAACCCTCTCAAAAAGCAGGAAGAACCCTGTATATTTTTCAAATGATAGAATACTTGATTCAGGGGTCCTATGTATAGATAAATTTCTTTTCTTGCACCAAGTGACTGCTATTTGATTTCTCCAAGGGACAATAACCATCTTATCACAGGAACTTCTTAGTCTACTTGAAGAAAGACACAATAAAATCAATGTTTTTTGTTTTTTTGTTTTTCTGTTTGTAAAGATTCTTTTTCTTTCTCTCTCTTTTTTTTTTTGACTCTTTGCTCCATTCTCAAGGAGCTAAGGAAAATGACTATCAACTAGTACAATAATATTTTAATACTTAAAAAGAAATCCACCCATATTGCTAGAAATGGGCTAAATATATGCCCTGCTATGCTAAGATGGACCCCAAAATATGAATAGGATTTTGGCAGTTGCATGTTATAGGAGGATGAGAGGTTAGGTTTATTGAATGGCCCAATATGCCATCTGCAACAAGGTAAATTACATGACCATTTCATCAAATCCATACCAACCCTATAAATTGATATATTATCATCTCAACATGTTGCTTTCAAATTTCATCTTCTAGCATGCTCAAAAATGCTGTTAGATCTCCTGCTTTCTGTGTCTAGCTTTTTTGGTGACCTGTTTAGCCTCTCCTTTCTTTCTCACTAATTGTGGCATAGCACCCCAAGGTGGTGATGACTCGAACACTCCATTCAGACAGCTCTAACTACAGAATGAAGAAGAGTGAACCCTTTATCCTTGGGCCTTGAAGAGCACCTTATATCAAATAGAATCTGCCACAACCCCACTCAGCCAATGGAGAAGGTTAATCCAATTTTAGTGTGAAAATTGGGGTGAGAGTAACTTGGAATTGGTACCATAAAGAAGAAATTTTTCTCTTATTTTTCAGTCTTAAGTACAGCATGATCTTATATTTTGCTTATTTTTTCTGTTAAAATAACTGGCATTCATCTAAATACAATCACATCTTTTGTCTATTTTTATTTGAATAAATATGGCAGGAAGTACTTACTTTATAACACTAGCTCTGCAGAACTGTTTTCTTTCCATGTTCAAATGTCATGAATATTGATGAACCCATAGATGGAAGCAATAAAATAAATTGGCTTGAGCCAAACACTATTCTGCGATCTTTTCCAGTTCAGTCAACCTACTGCCACTTGACCAAGACCTCACTCAAATGAACTTACATTAAACTACTCACTGAAAAACTGATTTCCCAAATGTTTTCCAATTACAAAATCACATGGAGTATTGTGGACGCATCCTGCCAAACAATCAGTATTGGTAAAATTTTTAATTGTGATACAAAATTTTAAAAATCAAATGTTGGTTTTTGTCTGTTGGTTCTCAGGCCCTGAAACCCCTTCCTCCAGCGTGCTTTTATAAAAGTTTGCATTTTTACACTGAAAATTTTACATTTCCTTCTTTGTAAGAAAAATATGCGTCCTTCTCTTGGCAATGTAATTTATAGGATCTACTTGCGGGAAGAGTGTAATTTCTGATTCCATAGTCGGGGTGGCCATTTGACTTTCTTTGGTAAAAAAGAAAAAAAAAAAATGTGGGTAGAAGTGATTAAGTCTATTCCAAGTGAAAGTTTAACTAGCCATTTTTTATTTCTGCAAATTCTCTCACTCATTTCCTCGTGTCAAGTTCCAGAAAGAGGAGATAGACACTTTCACACAAAACTCACACCTACTAACATAAAATATGAATAAGATATACACCAGTATATTTGTAAGCCATGCAGATTTGCACATGAAGCATAACCTAACAACGCTGATGATGAAAATGGGATGCTTTCATAAGATAAGCCTAAACTATGTGGCACAGGCTTGTGGCATTAAGGGGAACA
Organism: Aselliscus stoliczkanus; assembly: GCA_033961575.1. Taxonomy (NCBI): domain Eukaryota; kingdom Metazoa; phylum Chordata; class Mammalia; order Chiroptera; family Hipposideridae; genus Aselliscus; species Aselliscus stoliczkanus. The sequence continues at coordinate 125,188,718 of CM066734.1, forward strand.
GGCAGCCAAAACCATTAATGAATGTTTGAGATGGTCACACCATGTTATAAAGACGCAAAACAGTTTATGAAACTCATGTGTGATGATTGAAGCATATAATGGGCCGAATGAGTTTTTGTTATAAAGAGGTTGGAATCAGTAATGTTACATACAGATGAGAGGTAGTTGTCACTATCTATATTTGACAAGCTACTACAACAAACAGATGGGCTTAGAAAGGAGTTGCCTGGTTTATAAGAAGTGGGAAAGTGGAAGATCCAGAAATTTCAGGGCTTGCAGCGTGAGAAACATAGAAGATAAATTAAGTTTCAGTCACAGGACAAAGATCAAACCCAGTTGTCAGTGACTTTGTTAAAAAAAAGAAAAGAAGAATAAAAAAAAAAAAGTGGTACACTTAATTCACCCTTAAATCCTTTTGGAAGGCAAAATGTATCAGGGAAAAAATACTGAGGGTCTGTCGCTACCCCTGATAAACTCAAATGACCTGTATCTTAGTTTAGAGAGAGCGGCATGCCTCAAAAAGAATTAAAGGCCAACCTATTAGAACAATTAGCCTGAATGGAATCAAATAAATATGAAACTTACAAAGTTTCTGAGTGAGCTGCACTTCCAAATTGGCTACCCACCAGCCTGAATTAAAAGATCTTATGGCAGTTTGAGATGTTAAATAACCTTTGAGCTACCAAGTTTCTGTGGCAGAATGACAACCGAAAAAGAAAAAAAAAAAATCTCTCAGGTCCTAAATGAGAACTTCTGGTTTAGGACTAAATAACTTTTAGTCCTAAAGAAAGGACTTCTCAGAGTGTAGAGTGGAGTTCAAGAACGAAGGTGGAGGCTATTCTCATGGACTAGAACCAAGGGCTAGTCAAGAAACACGCCCTCCTCCCAAGATCATGGACTATTACAAGAGCAAGATTTTATCTTTTTACAGACAAGTAACTGCTATGTGCCTCCAGTTTTTCCTGTTTCTGAATGGGAGTAATCATTACTGCATTTTATCTCTGTTCTATCAATGTATCTTAGGTGTTTGGGAGCACAGAATCTTGTTTCATTTTTGTTTTGTTTTTTTGGGGGGGGGTTGTTTGTTTTTTCTTTTAAAATTTTAGGTTTCTTAATCAAGATTTAGTTGATGTGCAGATCATTACAAGATCTCAAGTCGTTAGCCTATCACTGAGACTAAATGGGGCTTTTAGACCCTCTTTCCTGTGGAAGAGCTCTGCATGCACTTTTTGTGAAGAGAGAGGGGGAATGCAAGTGAATACAAATATTTGTGGCCCAGAAGATTGACAGTGGAGTTATTGTTTCCAGCTCTCCTCTGTTCACCTCTAAGAGGAGATCACAGCCTTTCCCATATCACATGAATTTCAGTGTCTTCCTTTACGGAGGATGAAACTTGCCAGCTACATTGTAAGGTTTGACCATGTGACTTGGTTGGCCAGTGAAATGTGAGTTTAAGTCACAAAGGCCAGTTAAAAGGAGGAATTTTAAAAGTCATGTAAGTGCCCACCAGCCATCTTGTTCTTTCATCCTGTACTAAGAATGGCATACCACAAATGCATTTCACTCCTGCAGCCAAAGAGACGCATGGAGCAGAACTTCCACCACCAATGTGGCCGGCAATGAGAGCGATAGAAATATTCCATAGTTGCTGTAGACCTCTGCTATCCTGTTTGTAACTATAGTGTAACCTTACAAAATGTACAAATAGAGTCCTGTACCGCAAGAATGAAATCCTGAAAATTACACCTTACCTGGTACCTTTCTAGCTGGGTTCTGATCATTTACTGCCAATTGGAGGTACTTGCATGAAATTAGAAAATTTTAAAAAAAGATAAAATACAGTTTTCTACTTCTGGTCAACAGCTGTGGCTCCTAGGTTCCTTCATCATAAGAAACATGGGTTCTTAGTTTCCTGAGAAAATTACTATCTCTCATCCCCTTCAGCCCCTTGGTTCCTACAGTGAGTGACCCACAGAGAGCACTGCCTTTTTCTCATTTTCCCTTGCCTGCCTAGGGGATAGCAACATCTTCTTGCTTTTAGTATGCTCTGGGTAGCATCACCTTTCTTATTTATATTTGTTCTTTCAGTCTGTCTAATTTCTAACACTTCTATAATAAATTTCCTATATTAATAATGCCTTTCTGATTGTAATATTTAGACTGTTTTCCAGGCTGCATCTGACTGGTACAAACAGGATATCAAAGAAAAGAAGTTTAGAGTGGCTGCTACATGTTGATTCAAAAGAATTAAACTCAACTAAATCTTAAGGAATGGGAAGGAAGTCAAAGGCATGGAGAAATAGAATGGGGATGAATTCTACTACTACATGTGACGGGAGTCACAGTGATTATACGGGGTCAGACAATTAAGTTCATGAACTCATCATAGAAAAAGTGCTACATACCTCATTGCTGAATATCACTTGGTCACCTTCAAACGGTCACCTTCAAAGTAGTCCCCTTGGGAAGCTATGCATCAATGCCAACGCCTAGCCCACCCTTCAAAGCAATTTTGGAATTCTTTTTCTGGAATGGCCATCAGAGCTGTCATCATCGTATTACCCTTGATATCCCGAATGTGATCAAAATGTCTTTCTTTCAACATTTCCTTATCTTCAGGTAAAGAAAGAAGTCATTGGGGGCAAGATCAGGTGAGTAGGGAGGGTGTTCCAATTATTTGTTTACTGGCTAAAACAAACAGTTTTATAACAACAGTTATTTGTTTACTGGCTAAAAACTCCCTCACAGAGAGTGCCATGGGAGCTGGTGCATTGTCGTGATGCAAGAGCCACAAATTATTGGTGAAAAGTTCAGGTCATCTAACTTTTTCATGTAGCCCTTTTAGCACTTCCAAATAGTAAACTTGGTTAACTGTTTGTCCAGTTGGTATTCATTACTCACAATGAATAATCCCTCTAATATAAAAAAAAGTTAGCAACATCATTGTAACAAGTTCACAAACTTAAACGTCAGACCTATCCAATCAATCAAATGAAGCAGATAGCTCCTTCTCTAATTTGTAACTAAAAAGAAACTCAGTTTCAGAGGTATTAAGTGACTACCTCAAAATTATTCATCACTGACAGGGAGAGTATTAAAAGTCATGTCTGGGTGACTTTAAAGGAAAGCTTTCAAACTTTTTTAATAATATAAAGATTATGAAATAATATAAAATACTGTACAATGTTAGTTTGGGCAACACAATATGTTAAATAAAATCTATAAGAAAGATAGGCCCATATATTAATGCAATCTAGGCAAAAGTCCTAAAAGAGACATGGTTTGCACTGTATCACAAAATGTACATAGAATCAGTGTAGGCAATAAGGAATACATTAAAATATGGAAGAGCAGCCAGAAAAGACAAAAAAGGCAAACTAAATGCGATTTGCTTGAGGAACAGTGAAGTTGCTGGTTTGATAAAAGCTCACACTCTATTTCTGAGTTAATGGGTAATAAAATAAAGTATAAATTTGTTACAGAGACAAGTAAGTACCTTGTAAAGTTTTGCCCGAGTCATGGAAAATGTGAGAGTCTTTGGAATTTCCAAGCAGATTAATGAACAATTATTTTCATGATAATATGGACAATAGAATGGGTTGGAAGCAATCTGAATAGCATGTCAGTTGCTGTATTGTTGAACTGATAATGCCCAAATCTAGAGTCCTGCCAGTGGATGTTAATTTTCATACAATAAAATGTTCAGAGTATCTACAAATGCAATAGAGGCAATCTGTGGGCTTCATAAACATACAAAGCCACCTGGGTAGATGTTTTTCTATATTCTTAAAATAATAAGATGAAAATTCCACAGCTTCTCAAGAAATTTTCCCAGTATTTTGTCACCTGAGTAATTCTTTACACATAGCTAAAATTCCTTCTGCTTTGGATTCCTTTCTTTTCTTTAGGTTTCTGTGGCCATGCATCAAAGTGACAAATAACTTTCTATAAACCCATGTGCAATTATACTCCATAACTGAAAGGATGGCCCAAATCCACAATGTACCAATGACATGTCCTAGAAATCATTTCAGTCATTATTGATATGTGATTCGTGCTTAATGTTTATCTTATGTTATTAACATCTTGAAACCGATGATTTCTGTCTTATTTCTCATTTGCATTATCGGAAAGTAGAGTCTAACATAGTCTTTGGAATAAATAAGCTGTTACGGTTTGAATTGTGTCCCTCCAAAATGTATACATTGAAGCCCTAACCCTCAGTACCTCCGAAAGTGACCATCATTGGAAGCAGGGCCTTTATCAATGTGATTAAGTTTAAATAAGGTTGTTCTTTGGAGGGGGGTCCTAATCAAATCTGACTGGTATCCCAATAACATGAAGAATTTGGATACACGAAGATACACTGGGAATATGCAAACACAGAGAAAAGACCTTGTGAGGACATGGCCCCAAAGTGGCTACCTGCCAGCCAAGGATACAGGCCTCAGAAGAAAGCAGACCTGCCGACACCCTGACCATGGACTTCTAGCCCCTGGAACTATGAAAACATAAGTTCTGTGCTGTAACTTATCCAGTCTGTAATATTTTGTTACGGCAGCCCTAGCAAACTAACGAAATGTGCAAAAATACAGTAACTAACACATATTATTTAACAAAAAAATCTAATGGAAAAATTTTAATACATAAATTAAGCAAAATAAAATGTAAAATATTCATCTTCAGCTTCTTTATGTATGTAAAATATGCTTTTAACTTCCCTGAATTCCTATCCTTCCTCATTATTTATAGCAAGTTCAGAAAATGACAATATTATAAATAGCATCTCAAAACGAATTTGATAACTGAAAGTGGTTATCTATATTGCTAACTTGATTTCAAAGTTATATCTTCAGCATCTATGTACTACAGTGACATTTCCCAGTAACATTCTAAAATTAATGAATTTCCCCTGAAAAGTGATTCCAATCATTTGACTTTCTTCTTAATGTACATGATAAAGTTAATGCAAGCATAAGGCATGCCGCAAATAGATCTAAGTATCATATCACAGCATATAAAGTCTTATTTCTATAAATCAATGAGAAATTCATGAAAATTCAAGTAAGGCATAAATTTTGTGAACCATTCTGTACTTTTCCATTGCTTATATTATTATTTAACTGTTCAAGCACTTAAATTATGTTTCCCTAACCAGCTGTTACTATCCCCTAGAATTTATGTCTGTAAATTCTTGAGAAATTACTTCTTGTATCATCCACAGCAAAACCAGAAACGTACACACTATAAGTACTCTATAGTCTTTTGGGAAATAATGGATAATAATCCTGATAGCTTATGGAAGCTAGTATCTAAGGAATATTATAATTTTTATCCAACTCTGATCTCTGTTTCTACCTCACAATTTGGCATTTTGTCTCAGTGTGTTTGATGGTTTTCACAATAATCTTTGAAAGAAATAACTGATTTTGATTTCTTCAATGCGACACATTAGGGCATCAAAAGGAGGTAAATGCAACTTGTGAAGTTGTCTAAAATTTATGTAACTAATGGTGTTATGTAAACATTATTTTGGATTTTTAATGGGCTTAAATAAAATTTTCATGTATGCTTAAATATCATAAAAGAATACAGTGTAGTGGTTAAGAAATAAAACTCTAGAATCAGGCTGCTTACATTTGAACATCACCTACACCACTTGCTAGCCAAAAATTTAAGCAAGTTTTTTAACCACTCGGTGCCTCTGTTTTCTCAATGGCAAAACTGGACTAAAAATAATTTCTGTTTCAGAGAAGTATTAGGTGCATTACCTCTGTAAAGGCATGTTGAAAAATGTGTGGCCCAGAGTATATTCTATAGGGGTTTTATTAAATAAATAAACAAATAAATACCGTATTATCTACAAAAATTCTACCATGCAAAAAAAAAAGGTATTCTCTTCCTGTTTAAGTTTTGTCCTACACAAACAATTTAATGCCATACTTGTTCAAGTGAAACATATGTGCCTGTGAAATTACAAAGTCAAATTTTAAATTTTATAAAATCACTGATCACTTCTTTTAAAGTTAGAAATGTTTGCAAATGATAAAAGTATGGAGAAGTCACAGAGAGACACAATTCCTCCAATGCTTACATTATATCCCCTGTTAACAGGCCAGTATCATTGCCTTTGATTTCACTTAGATTCCCCAAATCTAACCATATCAGGCATTTCATTTTTCTGTCTTTACTGATAGTAACACACACACAAATGAGTAACCTGATCAGGAGGAAGAACCTACAACCGTGTGAGAATTCTGCTGTCCTCATCAGAATTTTGCCTCCAGAGGCAAGTCTTTCCACACTTAATCTTTCCTGTTTCTTTGGTTTTCTGATCAAAGTTTGTTCAGGATTTTTTCAGTAAATGCACTTGTCATTCCCCTTTGATGAAAACCCATTCACGGACAAATCAAATGTATCCTTCTCTTGTCTTATGCAACTCTATGAAGAGTCACATAAAAATGGAATCCAGTTCTGGGATATCAAAGAATCAGCAAGTTAGAGGAGAAATTGAGCTCTACGGGAATAACATTGAAAAAAAAAAAAAAAGAACAAAAAAACCTAAAGTCCAAGGGGAAAAAATAACCTTTAATAATTGCCTTATCATTCAATTTATTCTTTTTACCTTATTCCAGCCCTTCTTCTTAAAGGTCTCTGTGACTAATTGTTTTTACTAAAGTAGAAGTTCTATACGAGTATATGTGTAAGTGCATCAACCAATTAAGCACATAAAAACATTGTTTTTAACTTATCGGTTTCCATCTTTACCTAATTATAAATTAAGTTAACACATAAAAATATTGCTATCCAAATTTTATCCCCTGCTCAGTATAAATTCAAGGACATTGCATTAAAATGAATCTGATTAATATTACAAATAAAAGAATATTGAATGCTTATTAAATCAGAATGTTTTGTGGAATCCATTAAAACTGTACTTATTTAGGTTAATCTTATTTAGGTTAATCCTCCCAAAAATAAAGCAGATGTTAGAAATCTTAACTTTAAATAATTTTACAGCATTTCCATATAATTCAAAAATAGAGAAATTTTACAGATATTAAGCATCTCTGTGACAGGGAGCTTATGACCTTGAAAGGCACATTATTCCAGCTAATGAGCAATTTCAAGGGTATATATATTTTATATTAAGCCAAACATGAGTGCCCTCTCAGTGCAATTTATTGGTCCTAGATCTGTTCTCTAGAGTCATGCAGGAAATATTAACTCTGTTACACAGCAGACCTTTAAGCACTAAATGTGCTACTTTGCCCTCCTAATTGCATTTCTCCAGAAGGAATATCCAATGACAGTTAAAGCATATATATACAGGATTTCATTAATGAAAAAGAATCAGAGAGTGTCAATTTGATGAGCTATCTGTGTCCAATTTGGACCCGTAGGGAAGATTCCAACCCTCAGCCATATTGATTTAATTCAAATATTCCAAAAAAAAAAAAAAAAAAAAGGTACATAAGCCCCTATTTAAAGTCCTTCAAATTCACTTTTAAAGTCAATTCAGCCCTTTAAACATTTTCTTAACGTTTAGATTCCTGCCATCTCTGCTGTTGTGGCTGGATTTTTGTTTGTTTCTCCAGCCGTACTCAATATAAATTGATGGGGACAATACATACACATTGTAAAATACTCATTCCTATGTTTGGACTGCTGGCCAATTGGTTCTTTCCCATTGAATATCTGCAGCAGTGTTCCTTCTTTTATGATTTCTGTTTTTATGAGGTCTCTTTTGCATTTGGGGCCCATAAGTTCTAAAGGGTCTAATAACCAAGATCCTTTGCAATTGATGAGGGAGAGAAATGATGTCAACTCAAATGTAAGAATTAGTGGCATCATTCTCTTTAAAAATAATAGCACATTCTGGGGTTACTGTTTTTGACCAGGCAGAATAAGTCAATCTTGCAAATAGAGGATGCTTGGGAGTCAAATGTAGGGAGATTTTGAAACCAAAGCATCTCAGGTACCCATAAACTTAAATTTTAGAGTTAAATTTAAAATACTACATGACCAACATGCCATTATACTCCTCTTCAACCCCTCAAATAGTTACGCAGCTACAATACACTGAAGATTCATTCTAAACACCAGTGGGAACAATTGATAAAGACAGTCATCTGTATGAATACCTGGGTCTATTTACACCATCTTGTTCAAACATGGACACAAGCAGTAGAGCATTACAAAACTAACTTTTCAAGGGAAGTAGTCAAATACCTTTAAAAACCATATTGATTTGATTTTAATTAAATTTTTCTCAAAACGGTTTAACGAATTTTCTAAGTATATATAATTAATTCAATCTTTAATCTAAAATCATATTTATTTTGGTTTTAATATGTGTATGTAAATGTTTTATTTAGTATCTTCTAAAGGATTTTCAGAATGTCGTCTAGATTCAGGAATGTGCCTTTATCAAGAGGACATTTAACAGAGAAAATTTTCATTTTCTCCACCTGGGCCCAACAAACCAACTGCTTGAGTACCCAGTAAAGTGATGGATCTTGTATTCAAAAAAAAAGTTTTAGTTTTAATTGGCTGTATAATTAATATATGACCTAACTGAGATGTTTACATTATATATCGTAAGGTAAGTGTTGATTTGCAGTTTAATTTATAGAAGCATATTTTTCAGAATAATTGCAGAGATGGGCTTCATACTCAGATTACAGTAGTCCCCTCTTATCAGTGATTTTGCTCCCCACGGTTTCAGTCACCCACAGTCAACCATGTTCTGAAAATATGATATGGAAAATTCCAGAAATAAAGAAGTCATAAGGTTTAAGTTGTATGGCATTCTGATTATCATGATGAAACCTCATACCATCCCCCTCTATTCCTCCCAGGACATAAATCATCCCTTTGTCCAGTGTATCAATACTGCAGACACTACCCACCCATTAGTCACTTACTAGCCATTTCAGTTCAGATCAATTGTTGCAGTATTGCAGTATTTGTGTTCAAATAACCCTTATTTTACTTAATAATGCCCCAAAGTACAAGAGTAGTCATGCTGATAATTCAGACATGCCAAAGAAAATCCATAAAGTCCTCATTACGTATTGTGAGAAGGTCAATAGTAGTCTAATCCTACATCACAATGCCTACATCATTCAACTCACTTCATCTAATCATGTTGGTGTTTTATCATCTTACATCATCACAAGAACAGTGAGTATATAATACAATAAGATGTTCTAAGAGCAAGGAGACAGAGAGAGAGAGAGAGAGAGAGAGAGCACGCTCACATAACTTTTTATTACACTATATTGTTATAATTGTTCTATTTTATTATTAGTTATTGCTGTTAATTTCTTACTGTGCTGAATTTATAAATAAAATTTTATCATAGGTATGTAAGTATAGGTAAAAATGCATATGTAGGGTCTGGTATTATCTGTGGTTTCCGGCATTTACTGGGGGTCTTGGAATGTATCCTCCATAGATAAGGTGGGACTACTATATATAGTAGCTCTGCACTCAGGTTTAGAAGCCAAATTTGAAATGATTGTTTATTTTTGAATAGAACTGAATGCTTTTGAAACATTTTCCAATTCTGAAAGTCTAAGATTTTTAGAAATATAACATTAAAATGTGTATGAAAAGCAAAGATAGAAGAGCAAAATAATGGATATGATAACCAAAAGCAGATACCCATCATACAAGACCAAGGCAAAATATGAAATCATTGGATTTGGATACTTAAGAAAGTCTGCCTTTGACAATGGATGGGACTGTGACAGACAAAGCCAAAGAACACCTGGCAAAGAGTAAAGGAAAGGACACACAATAGAGAGATCAGTGGCCCATTTAACAAAGCACAGGGTATAGAGATAAATTTAAGTCATGTGTAAGGAAGTAGTAAGAGAAATATCTAGAAATTTTAAATGAGACCATATTTTGGAGATCATTAAACTGTAAAAAGTTTATTATTTATGAGACAATGGAGAGACAGTAGGAAAGAGCTAATGAGGTTTTGAAGAAGGACGTTGGTGACAGGGAAGAAAGAGGGAAGGACGAGAAAGGGAAGAGGTGTCTATTGAACTCCTTCCAGGTTTCAGGCATTTAGATGGGCTGGTATAATTGTAAATTTTATTATTTTTATGACAGCCAGATGAGGTAATATAGTAATATTTGAATGTATAGGAATATTCATAAAAATTTTAAGAAACTTGTCCAAGCATACACAAAAGTGGCAGATTTACATTTGAGAACAAATTCAAGATTGGAATCCAAAGCTTATAACCACTATATTGGGTTGTGAGAAAAGTCATGATGCATTTTTGCAATGAAAAACAGAAAAAAATATGTCATGACTTTTCCGACAACCCAATATTATTTAACACAAGAAGCTTGGTTTGTCTTAACCTATGTTATATGTTACTCTTATATTCACCCACCCCAGTACTAATTTATAAATATCAGCAGAATTTTTAAATATCGTTGTATGTGTGTTAATTTGGAACACTTTCCTAAGTGGTTCTAACATGGTCCTTTTATTTTTCGTTAAAAACATGTGGAATCTTCAAGTTGTATCAATTGATATGAAGGGATAGAAAAGGAGACAGAGTTGATATCAAATTTGAAACTCAAAACCCTGTTTCTCTAAACGTTTGGCAGCATTAAAATATCTGGTAAATTAGTTAGGATGAGTTAGTTTCAAAAAGAATATAGCACAATCATTTTTGGGGTAAACCGAATTTGAGTATTGACAGATGATATCCATATGGCCAGCTGGTTTAGTATAAAATAATAGAATCCAAAGTCATATAAATGAAATTTATTGGAAGATACTAGCTTGCTCATAGAATTTCCATGAATGGAAATTCCAGAGCTGAAGGCGTACCAAGCAGGATCTATAGCCAATGTCACTCTCACGCTTCTCTACAGACACCTTTCACTAGTCTCATTTGGGAACCATAACACTTTAAGAGTGAACACAGAAGTACTGTCCCTGCCTTTCACAAATAGCCAGGTTTGTCCATCAGTACATTTTCAAAGTCTTACCTCTCATGTGACCATCATTTCATTTTTAATCACCTCCAAATTTTAAGTACAGCTGACTAGCAGAACGTGCATCAGCACCCTGTCTTTGAGCTGCAAGGGATTCTGGGGGAAAAAATATCCTGACTTGTAAATTAGCAAAAAAGGTTCAAAATGAGGATTATTTTCAAATACAGAGAGTATGTTTAAAAGATGTAATACCACTGCAAATCATGAATGTCTACTAGAGCCTTAATATTGGCCACGTATTATTAATATGCACAATATGCACATTTCTTCTCAGCATGCACCCAAACAAATATAACACAACTATTACCTTTCCTATACAGAAGTCAATTCAGTTACTGAATCTACAAGTCCAACATTTTTAGTAATACCCATTTCTCCTATAGACCAATCATAACTGAGTCTCTGTATTTTGTAACTTATAGATGAATTAAAACTTTACTCAATAGATACATTATGAAACAGAAGGGGAAAATGAAACATTTAGATAGACAGACAGATAGAGGGATAGATAGATGATTGATATATTGATATTGATAGATAGATAGATAGATGGATAGATAGATATAGATCCCACATTCCTTACTTCTGGAAATGATTAAAAGACCATGGTTGGTACTGAGACTACTTTTTCCATTATGTATTTCATTCATTTGCTTCAGCTAGTGGCTCAGTTGGTCAATGTTATTTACTTCTAAGGGTGACCAAAACTGAATTTTCTGTGGAGGTCTTTGGTTATTTTACATTTATTGTGATGCTCTTATTATCTATTAAATTTTATAAAAGACATAATAATACTAGAAGTTAACTCAAAGAATCCTCTAAGTTTATTTGTAGTCTTTCTTACCAGATTGGATTAATAAAAAGCCTATATCCCCTTGATAATCAAAATCAATTATGCAGCTGACACAATAATCTTTCTCTTCCTTTTTATTCCAGTGCCAGAAAGTCTGAAATAACTAGGCAAAAGTTTTAGCAGCTAATGCAATGGAATGGTGCTGTCTCCTTGGATGGGGTAAACTGCTATATCCTAGAGTTATGGTGGTTTGGATATAAACAGAACCACGAACACTGTAACTTTCAGGTTTTTTATGTTGGTACCAATCTTTACATTTCATCAGGGGTGCAGTCTTTACTTTGGTTTACTATTTTGATATAAAAAGAGATACTCCAGGTATTTCCACTTGGCTGCTTATACCAACCATACATCAAAGAGCCAATGTAGATGCTGTCAGTTGCTGATTATATTTCTTCTAACCATACATCAGAAATTGAGATATAACCACAGCATATATTTATAAACCAATTGGGCCACTCTGAGGGAGACTTGGCCAAACACCATTTACTACCCGGCCTCCAGAAAACTGTAAACCAGAGTATTATTACACAGTTAAACCAGGAATCAGGGTTATTTCAAAGGGAGTGTCAATTGCTGAATATTCTGTGAACCTGGCTCTTCTCTGGACACAATTACCTAGTTACAGGTCCCTTCGGAGAAAGCTAGCTGGAAGGTTTATGGAATGTGCAACATCATCTAGAATCCTTCCTTAGGTTTATTCAATCTGCCCTTCGCAAACTGCCTCTAAGAAATTCTCAAGACTCTGACTCTTTCATACTGAGCCTAGTTAGATCTCTTTGCACCAATTTCTTAAGAGATTTATTTTTCTTATGTCACTTTTCTTTTGGTGCTCTGGTATCAATGATAACTTAGCCACAGCCAAACAGCACTGTAGACTCAGTCATCCTGGCTGCCACCCTGGCTCTGCAACCTATTTGCATAAACACACCTACTTTGTAGCACTTAACACTAGTGGCCAGGTGGGTGTAATTACTCAAGCAGATTTCAGAGTCACAGTGACAGAGGCCTCTGCCACCTCAAAGTCCATCATCTCCATTCAAATCATAAAGTCAATTTCAAGGCTGCTTACTCTATCTTTTACTTACTGAGAGTAACTACAGCCCTTCTCAATGACACAAGCAAGCCCTCACTGAAAAATGTAATTCCCATTGTCTTGATGAAGAGAGCACTTTGTCTGCCCTCTAGGAAAAGACAGGTGGGTTGCACAGGCAAAGTTTATTCAAGTTTTCCTATTTCTATAATTCTTTAAGTTCCTCCTATGCTATAGTGAAGAGCCTTTGTCATTACAACCTTACTTAGTAGGAAATAAAATGAACTCGAGCTGGTTACACCAAAGGCAACTTTATAAAGTTAATTTAGGTAACTCACAGAATCACCAGAAGGGGTATAAACCCAGCTGAGTCTAAGCAGTCAGAAGCACCCCAAGTGATAGGGTGGCCAGATTTTGCAAATGAAAACACAGGGCACCAGCTAACGTGGAATTTCAGATAAACAACAGATATTTTTTTCTTAGTGAAAGTAACTTAATATCTGGGGCATACTTGTAGTAATAGATTATTATTGATCTTCAATTCAAATTTAACTGGGTATCCTGTGTTTTACCTGGCAGCCCAACCAGCGCATGGGATGTCTGCTGATGAAAACATGCATGTCGTTGATTTTAGGCGCCTGTAATAATCACAGCTGCACACCAAAACCCACACTACTGCCTCCCTTAAAGAACCAGGTGGATTTTACCACACATTTGTAAGAAGATTTATTCTCCCGTGTTGCTCATTAATGAATCTGTGAGTTGGTTCATATGATGGTAAAACCTAACTCACATGTGTGAATCCCAGTTTTATGGGAGCCTAGCAATGCAAGCTTTCTGTTTTCTGCCCTGGAAAGACAAGATTCACAAACTGAGAAATTAAAATTAGAGAGGGTATTCAAAGATAATATGTAGCTAAACAAATGAATGTCCACTAATTCTGCTCCTTACAGTTTGAAATGTGAGCCTATATCCATTAGTCCATTAGATTTAATAAGAGTGAAATCTTTGTAACACAAATATTTTACAGTAAAACAATAAGCAATTTATATTAAAATAATAATTAAAACATCTCATTGCTAATTCTTCCACACTGGCAAATTACTCAGTATTTGTGAATTGCCAGTGTTCTCCATTTTAGATTAGTAAATGAAGAAATATTATACTAAGTTGCTGCAAATAATTTCCTAATAAAGAACAAATTAAGTCCTTAAATGTGCTATTTTCTTCCAAATGTTCAAACTCCTTTTCTAACTGGCTTTATTTTTAGATAAAGAGAATAAATTACATAATCATAGGAAACTCTGGGGCTCTTCCATTATAGCCTTCTATAGTGCATGAATGATAGCATATACAGAGCTTTTCAAAGCAAGCCTAGAGGGTTTTGGCATTCAGAGACTTGAGTCATGAGCTATCAACTCACTGCAGCATTACACTGAAATGTTATTGTTACGACAATTCATTTCTAATAGTATCTTATACTCAAAGTGGTTTTACTTAGGAAAGAAAGTAAATTATCCCCAAATCAAATATTGGCTGCATTGCAGCTTGGGAGAGACCTTAACAGACACCTCACTTAATAGTATCTTATACTCAAAGTGGTTTTACTTAGGAAAGAAAGTAAATTATCCCCAAATCAAATATTGGCTGCATTGCAGCTTGGAAGAAACCTTAACAGACACCTCACCAAAGAAGACAGAAAGATGGCAAATAAGCATATGGAAAGATGTTCCATGTCATGTGTCATCAAGGTCACAGAAATCAAACCAATGAAATAACACTACACACCTATTAGATTGGGCAAAATCCAGAACACCAAAAGGTGGTGAGAGTGTGGAGCAACAGGAACTCATTCATGACTGGTGAGAATGGTACAGTGAACTTCCCAACAAATATGGTAAGACAGCCTGTTGGTTTGTTATGAAACTAAACATACTCTTATCATATAATTCAATAATCATGCAACTTGATATATACCCAAAGGAGTTGAAAACTTATGTCCAGACAAAAACCTGTACACAGATGTTTACAGTTGCTTTATTCATAATTGCCCAAACTTGTAAGCAACCAAGATGTCCTTGGGTAAATAAATGAATATATAACCAGTGGTACATCCAAGCAATAGATCATTATTCAGCACTGAAAAGAAATGATCAGGCCATGAAAAGACACAGAGGGACATTAAATGCATATTACTAAGTAAAGGAAGCCAATCTGAAAAAGCTACCTACTGTGTGATTCCAACTGCATGATATTCTGGAAAAGGCAAAACTACAGAGACAGTAAAATGAACAATGGTCAACAGGGGATTGAAGGAACAAAGGGATGAAGAGGCAGAGCACAGAGAATTTTTAGGGCAGTGAAAATACTCAGTATGATACCATAATGATGTACTCATGTCATCATGCCTTTGTCCACCCATACACCGTATAACACTAAGAGTGAGCCATAATGCGAACTATGGACTTTGGGTGATTATGTTGTGTCAATGTAGGTTTATCAATTGTAACAAATGTACCACTCTGGTGATGGATGCTGATATTTCAGAGGCTATGTATATATGGAAAATCTCTGTATCTTCTGTTTGATTTTTCTGTGATCCTTAGTCTGCTCTAATTTTTTCTTAATTAAAAAAAAGATAATTCTAATAATAACTCTTAAACTTATTAAATAGCTAGAAATAAATCTGAAAACTATAACATATAATTGAGAGAACTTAAATTAGTCCTAAATAAAACAAAGAATATAACACTTTAATGAACTATAAAACTAACTATTGTAAAGGTATCAATATTCTAAATAAATATTTATAAATTGATATTTTAAGATATAACTTATTTGATCTTATATTTCAGTATGGTTACAAACTATGAAAGTAGTCTAGAATTGGAATTCAAATAGATGAACTCTCTTTTTGTTTTGAAACATATAAGGAAATATTACTTATAACTAGATCCACGTAGTTTTTTTATTTTATTTATTTATTTTTTTTGAGGGCAGTGTCACTGGCCCTCATATGTGGGACCCGAACCGGGGCCGCTGGCTTCCCAAGCCAGCGCTTAACTACCGCACCACTCGGCCGGCCCCATGTAGTTTTTTAATAGATGTAAATGATGTATCTTGTTCACATAAACAAGTACATGGATAGGAAAAAATCTGTCACTTAATTGTTTGCACTACCTCTGCATTATACCCAAAAATTACATAATAACCCATCAACAAAAATTATTATTAATGAACTCTCCATTAATAAATCAAATTGATCTTCCATCAGTATTGTTCGAACCAAAAATTGAAAATCAACTGTTTTTTAAATTTTTCTAGGAGCTTACATAAGGTTTTTCATAGTGGCTGAACCCTTTTCCTTTCCCACTAGCAGTGTATAAGGGTTTCCTTTTCTCCACATCTCCACCAACATTTATCTTTTTCTTTTTGATAATAGCCATTCTGATGGGTGTGAGGTGATATTGTGGTTTTGATTTGTATTTTCATTATGATTAGTGATGTTGAGCATCTTTTCATGTTAGCCTTCTGTACGTCCTCTTTGGAAAAATGTCTATTCAAGTTCTCTGCCCATTTTTAATCAGGTTTCTTTTTTATATTAAGTTATATTGTTCTTTATGTATTTTGGATATTAATCCCTTATCAGATGTATGATTTGCAAATATCTCCTCCCATTCAGTAGGTTGCATTTTGTTTTGATGATGGTTTCTTTCACTGTGCAAAAGCTTTTTAGTTTGCTATAATCCTGTTTGTTTATTTTTGCTTTTGTTGCTTTTCCTGAAAAGACTGGTCCAAAAATATATTGTTAAGACTGATATCAAAGAGCCACTGCCTATGTTTTTTTCTATAAGTTTTATATTATTAAGTCTTACATTCAAGTATTTTTTTATTAAAGTTTATTGGGGTGGCAATAGTTAGTAAAGTTACATAGGTTCCAGATGTGCAATTCTGAAATACATCACCTATATATCACATTGTGTGTTCACCACCCATTTAATCTATTTTGAATTTATATTTGTAATTGGTGAAAGATAATTATCCAGTTTCACTCTTTTGCATGCAGCTGTCCAGTTTTCCCAGCACCATTTATTGAAAAGACTGTCTTTCCCCATTGCATATTTTTGCCTTCTTTATCATAGCTCAGTTTAACATATATGTGTGAGTTTATTTCTGGGCTGTCTAGTCTATTCCAATGATCCACATATCTGTGTTTGTGCCTGCACTACATTATTTTGATTACTGTGGATTTGTAGAAGAGGTTGAAAACAGGGAGTCTGATACCTCCAGCTTTTTTCTACCTTCTCCAGACTTCTTTCATTATTTGGGGTCTTTTATGGTTCCAGACAAATTTTAGGATTATTGTTCTACTTTTGTGAAAAGTGTCATTGGTATTTTAATGGGAATTGCACTGAACATGTTCCTCAAAAATTTAAAAATAGAACTACCATATCATCCAGTAGTTGTACTTCTGGGTATTTACCCAAAGAAAACAAAAATACTAATTTGAAGATATATGCACTCCTATGTTCATTGCAGTGCTATTTAAGATACCCAACATATAGAAGCAACCTAAGTGCCCCTCAAAAGACAACTGGATAAAGATGTGGTACATATATACAATGGAATATTACTCAGCCATAAAAAGAAGGAAATCTTACCATTTGCAATAACATGGATAGACCTAGAGGGTATTATGCTAAGGGAAATAAGTCAGAATGAGAAAGACAAATACCATATGATCTCACTTATATGTGGAATCTAAAGAACAAAATAAATGAACACACAAAACAGAAACAGACTCATAGCTACAAAGAACAAATTCATGGTTGTCAGAGGGGAGTGGGGTTAGGGAGCTGGGTGAAAAAAAGGTAAAGGCATTAAGAAATACAAATTGGTAGTTACAAAATAGTCACAGGGATGTAAAGTATAGCACAGAGAATATAGTCAATAATGTTGTAACAACTGTGTATAATGCCAGGTAGATCACTTCAAAAATTATATAAACATCTAACAACTATGCTATACACCTGAAACTAAAATAAAATAATATTGAATGGAAAGTATAATAGAAAAAAAGTAATTTTTTAAATCCCACTAATTTGAAGAGATGTGTGCACCAGTATGTTATTGCAGCATTATTTACAATAGCCAAAATATGGAAACATCATAGTGTCCACTGATAGGTAAATGGATACAGAAGCTATGGTATGTATGTGTGTGTCCACACATACAATAGACTATAACTCAACTATAAAAAAAATAAGAAAATCTTGACATTGGCAACAAAATGGATGTACTTAGAGTGTATTAAGGGAAATTAGTCAGACAGAGGAAGACAACATATGATTTCATTTATATGTGAAATCAGAAAACAAAAATTAGCAAACACAATAAAGCAGAAATAAACTCATAGAAATAAGAAAGAAACTGGTGATTATAGCATGGGGAGCGATTAAGGGGGCAGGTGAAATAGAGGAAGGGGATGAAGATGAACAAACTTCCAGTTATAAAATAAACAAGAGGGAATATAATATACAGCATAGGGAATATAGTCAATGATATTATAATAACTCTGAATGGTGGCAGATAATAACTATACTTATTGTGGGAATCATTTCATAATGTATATAAATACTGAATTACTATAATGTACACCTGAAACTAATTGGATATTGTATGTTGATTATACATCAATTAAGAAAAGAAAGAAAAAGAAAAAAAAATGAAAAACAACTGATTTTCAAAAACATTTGTTACACAGTCATTGAATCATTCATTTTATTAACACTCACATCAATACTGTGAATTGTTCCTTTAGTGCCTCAGAGATTTTTACATCCCAACACAATCTACTATAATAAATTAGAAGTAGAGTACAGGTTTCCCATTGTTTTATGAAGTGTGAGAAGGATGATTTTTAGAATGGAGATGGAAAATTTGAATCTGCATAATGATATAGACACTCATAGACGTGTAAGTTGTAGGCAAGAGTATATATAGATGATGAGAATTTGGGTATTGAATCCCTCACTACTATTTGTATCCCCAAAACTTTTGGAATGCTTGTATGGACTCCCCAGTGCAAACACATAATAGTTTTATGCCCATCGAATGAAGATAAACTGCATTTTCTCTTGCTTTCCTTAGCCACCTCATTTCAGCTCACTAAAATAATCAGGATCTTATAGTACACATGGGGTTTCTTCCAACCAATATTTCATTCACCTGAAACCTGAACATAGTTTTGTGTTGAGATGACAGAATAGGCATGTTGAGACCTTGGAATAGCTTTCAGCCATAAGATACTATTAAAAAGGCCCTAACAGTCAATAGTCAAAATCTATTCAATATATAAATAAAAACAGGAAATGCTTTCTTAAAGTTCAAAGTTCAAGAATATATTCTAGTTGCTTTGTTGCTTTCGGTTTTATATCTGCGTAGGAGTGGAATCATATGGTTCTTGACTTTTTCTGTCTGATTTATTTCATTTAGCATTATAATCTCAAGTTCCATCCATATCGTTGCAAGTGGCAATGTTTCAACTTTTCTATGGCAAAGTAGAACTGACTTTACGTGGTGAACACACAATGTGATATATAGTTGATATATTATAGAAATCCTCACTTGAAATCCATGTAATTTTACTAACCATGGTCACTCCAATAAATTTAATTTTTAAAAAGAAGATGCTTTATGCATATATTCATAATTACTTTCAGATATGTTCATGAAGGTATACGTCAGCAGTCAGAATATGTAATATATAATTATCAACATATCTGAAAGTATTTATAGATTTATATATTAAACACCAAGCTTTTGGTTTCTAAGAGAGATCCAAGATGGCAAAGTAAATAAACACTGTCCCTGCTTCCTTCCATAAATACATTAAAATTACAGCTGAATTATAGAACAATCAACCTGGAGAATCACCTGAAATCTAGCTGAACAGAAGTTTTGTAACTAAGTATAGCCCTCACATCATCTGGCTGTGAAAAACAGTGGGGACTCTGACCATCCTGATATGACAGAAGCCCAGACGTCTTCTTAAGGCACCCGCACAAAGACTCACTGACTTGCAGGTACTCACCCTGGGCACTGGCAGAGGGACAGTGACTCGGGGGGCACCAGAGGCATACGAGGGGCAGACTGACATGTGTGGCTGCGGGACCAGGACTGGAGGACCATCACCATTTTCCTTGTGAGGAGGTCTTCTCCTGTGCAGCTGACAGGTGGGCACCATCTTTCCTGTGTTAAGTCCAACCCCACATGGCCAAATCTGAATCTGATTGTTCTGGTGAGCTCCACTGCTCCACCCTGCTGACACACTGGGAACCTGCCCCACCTAACTCCCCCATCGCCAGGGGCACTTCCTTCACAAGCAACCAGCTCCACCCACATTGCACTCTTTCTCATAGAATTATAAGAGTCCACAGCCCCCAGGAGGACAGCAACTACCCTCGGTGTGCTCTGAAACTTTTGCTGAGTAGCTCCAGGCTCAGTACTAGCACCAAGCTAGAATCTACATTAACCTGGTGACCACAACTCTTCCCATTCTAGTGATTCCCTGAGACCCTACCTCACCCAAATTGCATACTACAGGAGGTTTTATCAGTGTCTGGACCTTAAGGGGGCCATCAAGAGGCAGTAGGCCTTGCAGGCCTTGAGGTGTCTAGGCTTTTTTCAGAGTTACCCCAGGCCCAGTACTGGTGGCAGACATCTTTGGTTCACAGGGTGGCCTCTTCCACATGCCTTCAGGTTTAGCACAGACAGCGACCAACTGCAGATTGCTTTATAGATCCTATCAGGTATTCCCTGGCTGATCACAGGCAGTGGGAGACCTAGAACTACACTGGAGCCCCTCCCAAGAGTCCCTAGAGACAACATACTTGGAGGTTGGCTTCAGACCACAGCAGAGTACCACCCAATTAGCCCCACAGCAGTGCACCCAAAGGGCAGTCTCAAAAGACACCAGAGCCTGCTGGGGAAAATCCCACTCAGTGGGGTCAGCATCACTGCACAGCAGCTCACAAGCTGGGATGTGGTCAAGCCCCACAGCCAATCAGCCTGAGGGTCAATCCCACCCACTGACATGCCAATAGTGATCAAGGCTCAAATATAACAGAAGGGCACACGCAACCCACATAAGGGACACTCCTGGAGCACCCAGAACAGGTGACCAAGGGAGCTGTGTCAGGTCCCCACAGGGCACTTACTACATAAGGCTACCTGGTCAAGGCTGAGAGACATAACAGATCTTCCAAACGTACAGTAACAAACAGAGAGGTAGCCAAAATGAGGAAACAAAGAAACGCATACCAAATGAAAGAACAGAAGAAAATTCCAGAATAGGAATTAAACAAAATGGAGGCAGGCAACCTACCAGAGACAGAGTTCAAAACAATGGTTATAAGGCTATTCAAGGAACTTAGTGAGGATTTCAACAGAGAGATAGCAAGCATAAAAAAGGACACAGAAACTGTAAAAAAAAGAACCAGTCAGAAATGAACAATACAATAACTGAAACAAAGAATGCACTAGAAGGAATCACCAGACTAGATAAAGCAGAGGATCAAATCAGTGATTTGAAAGACAAGGATGCACAAAACATCCAATCAGAAAAGAAAAAATAATCCAAAAACTTGAGGATAGTTTGAGACCTCTGGGACAACATGAAGGATAACAACATTCACATCATAGGGGTAACAGAAGGAGAAAAGAGAAACAAGGGATTGAGAACCTATTTGAAGAAATAATGACTGAAAACTTCCCTAATCTGGCAAAGGCAATAGACATACAAGTCCAAGAAGCACAGAGAGTCCCAAACAAGATGAACCCAAGCAGGTCCACACCAAGACACACTGTAATTAAAATAGCAAAGGTTAAAGATAAAGAGAGAATCCTAAAAGTACTAAGAGAAAGGCAACTAGTAATTTATAACGGAGCATCCATAAGATTGTCAACTGATTTCTCAACAGAAGTTTTGCAGGCCAGAAGGGATTGGCACAACATATTCAATGTGATGAAAAGCAAGGACATACAACCAAGACTATACTACTCAGCAAGACTATCATTTAAATTCAAAAGACAGATAAAGGACTTCCCAAACAAGAAAAAGCTAAAGGAGTTCATCACCACAAAGGCAGTATTACAAAAATGTTAAAACAATACCTCTAATGTGTAAAAAAGAAAAGATCAAAATTATGAATAAAATGGCAGTAGCTACATATCTATCAACAATTACTTTCAATGTAAATGAATTAAATGCTCCATTCAAAAGACATAATAAGGCTGAATGGATAAGAAAGCAAATATCTTAAATGCTGCCTATAAGAGACTCACTCTAGATTGAAAGACACACACAGACAGAAAATAAAGGAATGGAAAAAAAGTATTTCATGAAACTGGAAACAAAAGAAACAAACAAAAAAGCTGGAATAGCAATAGTTATACCAGACAAAATAGCCTTTAAAACAAATCCTATACCAAGAGATAAAGGACTCAATAACCCCACTTCTGAGTATTTATCCGAAGAAACCCAAAACACTATTTCAAGGGGATATATGCATCCATATGTTCATTGCAGCATTTTTTACAGTGGCCAAGATGTGGAGGCAGCCTGGGTCCTGTTGATGGAAAAATAGATATAGAGGAGGTAGTACATATAAACAATGGAATATTGCTTGGCCATGGAACAGAATGGGTTCTTGCCATCTGGGATGGCATGGATGGACCTGGAGGGTATTGTGCTGAGTGGAGGATGTCAGACAGAAAAAGACAGATGCAATGTGATTTCACTTACATGTGGAATCTAAAGAACAAAATTAAGAAACAAAAGAGAAACAAACTGATAGATACAGAAAACATTTTGATGGCTGCCAGATGGGAGGGGGATTGGAGTGTGGGTGAAAAGGGGGAAGGGATAAAGAAGTACAGGTTGGTTGTTACAAAGTAGTCTTGGGGATGTAAGGTATAGCATATCCTTATACCATATCCTTAATATAGTCAATAATATTATGATAGCACAGTACGATGTCAGGGGGTTGCTAAACTTATGGCGATCACTTCTTTGGTTGTACCCCTGAAACTCATATAACACTGTGTTAGTTATATTTTTAATAAAAATCTTTTTAAAAAGGAAAACTATAAAAAATTATAAATAAACTGTTCATCAGAAAAAAAAGAGTTGTTGGTTTCTAAATATAACTATGCTTGTGAATTACCTAGAGAGTTAAAAAAATAAAAACACAGCCTTTTGGCTCTCACTTCATATCCACTGAATCAAACTAAGAAATAAGGCCAAATAATTCTTAAGCACTGGCTTGGTGATATGCATTTGAGAATTATTCCACAATGCTACATTCCCTTGTGATGCGTAAGTAACCTTGTGATGCGTAAGTAATTACACACAAACACTGTCTAGTAATTTTTAGGGAACAGTTAATTTCACATGACACAAGTAAACAACGTACAATTGATTCCTGAGTTTAAGTTCACACACCCATCCTGTGTTTCTACTTGCTTCTCTAGTAAATGGACAGTTTTCTTAAATGCTTTTTTTGAATGCTCACCTAAGTCAATGTACAAAAGATCAAAATATGCTTTGTTTCAGAGTGTGTTAAAACCTACTGATCTTCCGTCAATAAAATTATTTTACTCTTTTAGAGCAATAATACAAGTAGAATATAAGTTTAACTGCTCATAGATACTTGAAAGATTCTGCAAGAGCTGGCTTTGGACAAGAGTGTTAATATCTGTCATTCTCTTGATTGGCAATCCAATCATCACAACTTCATAGTACATGTTTGTGTAACAAATACTCTCAGTCCCTTGTTGTCGCCTTGATAAGCATGTAGGTCTACACATTATGGTTGATTTTAAGTGCTATGGAGACTATTTCACAAAAGAAATTGTCACTGCTTTCTATTTAAATTGGGGTCTGAAAGGCTATGTGTAACAGTACACCTGATAATTGGTTCTATTATGAAGCACTGTCAAGACAGATTTTCCAAGTACCAAACAAAATGCTTAACACTCTCTTCCCAGCAAAAACTGCAACGTAGTGCTTTGGCAGCAAAAAAATTCCAATTCTAATTGCATAGAGTAAATCCAATTATGCTTTACATAATCCAGATGCCAAATGGAAACTCAGTGTACTACCTGTGAACAATGCCATTACCTCATGTTTGGGAGAGGAGGTGGGGAGAGGACAATTTTTCTAGTATGAATCTTGGAGCATAAATCAAATATTTCTACGAGTATGTAAATAAACTTAATAAAGTTATTTAATAACTCAGTGCATCTAGCTCCTTTGTTAGTGACTTCAAAAATATGTTTAACATGTTTGTCATTCAAGGTTTTTGAACCCTTTTCTAAAATCAATTAAATTTCAATTAATGAAGTGCAGTTGATCAGATTTCTATCGGCACCAAAACAAAAAATCTTACATGGAATTGTATAGATCATTCTTACTGGGTGGTCTTTTGCAAAAAAATCACATTCTCTAAGCCCCAGTTTCTTCATCAGTAAAATACAGATAATATTCAATTTGCCTGATGAGGTCTTTAGAGGCTTAAATGAGATTATACGTGTAACAAGTTTATCCAGATGCCTAGAGCATGGTAAATATTTAATAAACATTAATTATTACCTGATTTCACATTATCATGTATGTTTGCATCCTATAAAATGTGATTTTCAGATCCATTCATTTAACAATTCATTTTTCAGGACTTAAGGAATTACAACATGTCTCCACCTTTGGTCCTTTAACACAAAGATGAATGAAACACAGACTATCACCCCACATTCCTTGTCTTGGCTGAGTTCCATAGAAGCAGAACCTGGGATGGGGATTTTGGGAAGTGATTTATAAAAGAATTATTTTAGGATAAAAGCATATAAGTGTAAGGGGCATATGCCAGGAAAGGGAAGAAGCTATGTAAAACAAACTGGTAGAGAAAGTCGAGCTTTACGCTGCCACCAGGTTGGATCTCTGAAGCATGAATTGCACCACAGTATGCCGCTGTGGCCTAAAAGGTAGTTAATGCCTTCAATAGCCCATGGAAGATTTTATAAAGAAGCTAAAGGTGTGAGCCACAACCAAGGGAGACAGAAGGGGCATTAACCACATCAATCAAAAGGGTTTCAGGGGAATAGAATGAGCACCGTCCCCAACCACATCTGTTATGCCACCCTTGGAATGAGTACGAGTCAGGTAAAACAGGTAATCAGGCACGGTAGCTATGTAAAGTATTTCAATTGATTGTGAAAAGGGCTCTAACGGAGTACCAGTCCATACTGCTTGTCAGTTTTCTCCATGAGGCTATTTTACACCACTGAGCCTTTGTCCC
Organism: Aselliscus stoliczkanus; assembly: GCA_033961575.1. Lineage (NCBI taxonomy): Eukaryota > Metazoa > Chordata > Mammalia > Chiroptera > Hipposideridae > Aselliscus > Aselliscus stoliczkanus. The sequence goes on from CM066734.1 coordinate 125,213,988, forward strand.
CACAAAAGCTTACCACTCACACCCCATTTCCAGCCCAGATAATTCATACTTTTAAGAGTAAGCCCAAAGCATTATTCCTTTTGGGAGGATCTCTCTAACCTCTATCTCAGCCTCTTATATTTGCTAAAGCCACTTTTCTTAGTCCATTTGGGCTGCTATAACAAAAATACCATATACTGGGTGGCTTGTAAAAACAGCCAATATTTATTTCTCACAGCTCTGGCATCTCAGAAGTTCAAGATCAAGGCACCAGAATATTTGGTGTCTAGTGAAAACTGGCTTCCTGGCTCATAGACCACTGTCTCCTCGCTATAACATCACATGGTCGGATGGATCGAGTTTCTGGGGTCTCCTTTATAAAGGCATTGATCCTATTCATGAGGGCCCAAACTCATGCCCTAACCACTCCCCAAAGGCCCCACCTTGAAATACCATCACATTGGAGGTTATGATTTACCATGAATTTTAGGAGGACACATTCAGCCTAAAGCACCACCTATGCACGAAATTCTCCCATGTATATTTCACATTTTACTTTAATTACTGGTTGATATTTTTGGTTTGTTTTTCAACTAGACTGAATATCCTGAGTGTAAGAAAAATGACTTCTTCTTCATCACAGTAGGCTTAGCTTCATGCTTACACATTCTAAATGGCTTAATAAAGGTTGGTGAATGAATGAATGATTAAACTAATGTATCCTGTATTACTATGCATACATATCTAGAATTTCTCTATGTATAACACACCTACAATCTCTTAACTGTATGAGAAGTATACCTATTTACAGTTAGACAGCTGTCTGCTTTTGGATTTCACTTTTTGATATTCAATAAGTTTCTCAATGCCCGGCAGGTGAATTCAATTGTCTGAAACTTTTCTGACATTATTTCCATAAGCTCTTTAGTGCACCCTTTTAAAAATGGGTTAAAAAAAGAAACAGATCGAGATGTTTTATACCAGGATATTCTGAGACTTATAAAAAAAGCAAAGGTAAGGTTAATTACAGAAAAACAGGATACAGCATTAGGATGAAGTGGGGTGTTCCCAGACAATACTTGTTAGAAAGAGTTTACTGCCTAACTAAGCAATGGCAAAGAGGACAGACATTCTTGCATTTCTCTGAGAAAAATTGCTGCTCTAGATCCCCTTGGAAGTATAAATTCATTCTCAAGAGATAATTATGTAATGTTAATTCCTAGTATACTTGTTACAATAAAATGAGCTCAAATTTTATATTGAATTCAAAACTTAAACTCTAAGAAATTCTAGTAAGTTTACATAAGGACTTTCTATTTGCATGATTCTAGGAGAGCTCCACCCTATTTTCAGTAAGACTATACTTCTGCATAGGCAATTTTCACATGCTGTCTTGAATTATCTTTTAAAAACTCCTCCTTATTTTCTTTGTCATATACCCTATCTCTATTCTTTCAGGGGTTATCTTTATATTTTAGCATGCACTCATATACACAGATTTCAAAAATAAATTGAAACCTCCATAATCATATAAAAATCTTAGAAAACCAACTATTTTCCCCCTTGCATTTGTATTTCACTATTCTCTGATGCTTATTTCTATCTTTCAACCTCAAAATTAGATATTATTGTTTCATAGTATCAATATTAGATGTATTATTTTACTAATTAATTTCTCATTTTTCTTTGCATGATAGTACATTTTTGCACCTAATTTTTCTCTAAATAAAGTAGATGACTTACAAATTATTTTAGTGAGCTTGGCAAGGTTCTTCTTGTTGGTTTGTCTGGAAACATCTTTAATTCCCTACTGTTTTCAAATGATAGTTTGACTAAGTATGTGATTCTAGATTGATTATTTTCTCTCAGCGCTAGTAAAACATTCCAAATTTTCTGGCTTCTAACACTGCCTTAAATGGAATTAAAATTACTTTGAGGATAACATAACCTTTCTGTTTGGCTGATAGTAAGATCTTTGTCTTTGGTGTTTGCAGTTTACCAGGATGTGAGTAGATATGGAATTTTTTTCTCCTTCTTACGATTTTGTTATTTGGGGATCAAAAGATTGATAGTTTGATCAATTTGTTAATCATCTGTCATAATCTCTTCAGTACTTTTATTTTCCAGTCATTTTGTAATGTCCAACTTATTAACTTTATCTTTCCCAGATTGTGCTTTTGGTGTTGTATATAGAAAGTCATTGCCAAGCCGAAGGTCACCTAGATTTTCTATATTATTTTCTAGAAGTCTTTTATCACTGCATTTTACATTTAGGAATATGATCCATTTTGAGCTAATTTTTGTGAAATTTGTAACATCTTTGTCTAGACCCATTTTCTTTACACCTGGCTATTCAGTTGTCTGGCACTATTTGTTTAAAAGACTACATCCTCTATTGAATTGCCTTAGCTCCTTTTTCAAAAATTAGTTTAGTCTATTTGTGTGGGCCTATTTCTTGGCTATCTATCTAGTCTGTTCCATTGATCTATGAATCTATTCTTTTTCCAATACCATGGTGCCTTGGTTACTATGAGTATAGTTCAATATGAAGTCTTAAAGTGGGGTGGCTTTAGTCCTCCAGGTTGATTCTTTTTCTTTGATATTGTGTTGGCCATTCTGGGTCTTTTTTGCCTCTCCGTATAAACTTTAGGACCAATTCATTGATATCCACACATTGACTGTGACTTGGGGATTGTATTGATTCTATAGATCAATTTGGGAAGAATTGATACATTAGAACTATTGAATCTTCCAATCCACAAACACGAAATATCTCTTCATTTATTTATTTATTTGATTTCTTTCATCAAAGTTTTGTAATTTTCCTCATATATGTCCTGTAAATATTTTTTTTTAGATTTATACCTAAGAATTTCACATTTTAGTGCTACTGTAAATGCTACAAGATTTTTTAAATTTCAAATTCCAATTGTTCATTGCTGGTATATAGGAATGCAACTGACACATGTATATACCTCTTATATTCTATGCCCTTACTATAATCACTTATCCTTTTTCATAACTGGATCGTCTGCAGTTTGGTTTATATCTTGAAGTATTTCATGACCTTTCACCACAGTCATCTTTTTCATCTGGGATAGTCCCCCCAAAGACCAATCATAAGACTAAATTAATTATGAAAATCAGTCTGCTCTATGTAATCCAATTGAACTTAATTGTATAATCGCTATATTCCTAATCAACCTCACCTAAGGGACATGTTACCTCCATGTTTTTAAACAGGTTTTTCTGGGCCAAATGATTCTTACAAATATGACTCTCAAAAAAGACATTTTAGGTATAGGATGACCAAGGGAAATCAGATTTATCTCATTAACCTAAAAGTTTGTGCCAAACAGTATAATGATTTGTGGGCTGCCCATAAAGCCTCACTGATAATGAAAACAATTCTGCCACAGGCAATAACATGTCAACAAATTGCAGAACTGATTAACTGAAAAAGCTAAACAACATAGAGTTAAATTTTGTATTAAACCATAAAAGAGCATTAAAAATCAAGCTCTAAACTTAAATTATGATTGTTAAATCAACACATAAAGACATTTCATGCAAATGCACTAACCTAAATTATAGGCATGAGACAGATTGCACCATTTCCCTACAATGTACAAGTGCAATTAATTCCTGATTTAGAAATAAAGTACAGTAGTGGCGCTAGAGAACACAAAAACTGTGTAATTTAATTTGTGTAAAAAGAGGAGGAGGTAGATAGTATCATTTGCCTTAAAGTTACATGGCCAGTAAGTGGCAGAGCCAAACATAATTTTTAATCTATACTGCATGCTTTTTCACTACAGCACATTCCCTCCCCACCACCCTGCTGAGGGGAAGAGGGATTTTGTTATTTAGAGTTACTGATGGGTAAATCTACTCTTAGACAGGAAATTAATGTCAGCATTGACTTGATCATAAACATGGAAGTGTCAATATAGTTTATCACAATCAATGCATGTTGTCAAAAATGTGCCGTTCCCAACAACTATCTTTAGAAATCTTAAAGACTGTGGGTTTCATAAGGCCTGTTTAAAAGTAATTTTCCCATGGTGTTAAAATAGCAAGTGCTAGGGCTGGGATTAAACTATGATTTTTCTGAACCTTGACCTCTCCACAAACACAAAGAAAGGTAGACCTAGGAAGCTAGGTACTAATATTAGATCATTCAGACCATGCGAAGTAGGAAAAAGTCAAATCATTCCTTCCTTTATTCCCTCATGCCCAACCAACATACAAGAATTGCTGTGTGAAGGATGCCTGCTCTTGAAGGGAAGAAAGATACTTGGTCATTCTTCACTCCCCCCAGCACCTCCGCCAGGCATCAATGCTCATTTGTGTACCTGAGCACTTTGGCAGAATCCCACAGCCAGGTATACAATATTCTACTGACTTCTGAGACCAGGGTGTGAACTCTGGCTGAGAAAACTCAGGGGAGGAAAAAACTATTATAATTGGAAGAAGGGACTCAAAGTCACTTTTGCATGTCTATTCCTTAGAAGCGTAGAAAGCATCTTATAAAAAGAGCAAAAATAAATACAAATAATAATAGATAATATCTTTTCAGGGGATGTGAGTATTGGGTGCCATGTTGTATTCTTTATTTAAGGTACTAAATAACATCTATGGAAATCTGGAGGACTTCAAAATGTGACATATGATTCAAATACCTTTCCTATTACCTTAGGTTAGAAATTTGTTTTATCATGTCCTAAGCTGCAGGGTGTACACTCTCTATTGACTGATACAAAGATCTGAATTTCCCTAGTCATTGTAGCTCCTAGTCCTTCCTTTAATTGAATTTTTAGACCAAATAAATCCATAAACCAACCAACCAGGCATGGCTTTGGTTTGACCACTTTCAATCTGAAGCAATATTTCTTCTGCAGCATAGCAGCTAAAAGCAAGGACCTTGGAACAGATGACCTGGATTAATCCTGTTTTGAGCTTATGAGCACTTTGAACATGGGGACATTATTTAAATTTTGTGAGCCTCAGTGTCTTTACCTATACAATGGGAATGATAACAATAGTATCTGGCTCATAAAGTTATTGTAAGGATTAAGTGAGGTCATTTGTGAAATACATCTTTACACATATAATTGCCCAATGAATAGTAGCTACTTTTTTCCATTATGTACAAACATTATCCTAGGTGCAAAATTGAGTTTACTCAAATAAGAGATCAGGGAGATCTCACTGCTTTCAACTCCATTAATGAATAAGATATGGTTCCTCTGTTCAAAGAATAAGAAACACTAGAGAATCAGACAAATACGTATTTAAATCAAAGCTGCAGAATGGAGTTTGGAGAGATGAAATGGAACATGAATTTGCAAATAGAAAGCACATTCAGAGAGGTATTAGAAATAAAGGAGTATGGGATATATTATTCTGAATTATTAAGCTATTTCAATTTTGTATAAGAGTTGTGAAAGTGTTAATGAATTAACTCTTTTGGAAATTGCTAGTAGTGCTTCAGGGTTATTAACATTATATAATTGTGTACTTACATAATAATCAGTTTTCCCTGGAGGAATGAAGAAAGCCACCATATTACTTGGGTTAAGTGACTTTTCATTTCTAGTAATATTAAGATCTACACTGTGAAGCTATGATGCTCTCTGAATAGAAACACATAAAAGAAGAGTGGGTCTGGAGTGAGAAAACCTGGGTCTTGCCCTGTTCGCTTCTTGACTACATATTTAATTTTTGGATGTTCCAACTCAAGCATTTCAGAAAATCAGAGATCTATTTTAATACAAACCTTTTTCTTTTTTGGAATATTAAAGGAGATGACCCATGCAAAAGTTGTTTGCAAAAATCCAAAGTGCTATACAAGCTAAAGTGTTATCCTCTGAAAATGAAATTTAAAACCCAAAACTATCTGAAATTACCTTATACTATCACTTTATGTTTCTCTACTGGTTACACACATTGCTTATTTTATTCTCATTACATTTTTATGAGTGATCAGTATGAATATTATTTTTCTTATTTTGAAAATAACAAAACTAGGATGTGAAGAATTTAAATGATTTTACCATTAGTATGTGGTCTGCAGTAGCAGAGACCAACCCAGAAAGCAAAGTCTTAAGATCTAAAGTCCAAGCATCTCATCATACACAGACTGCTTCATCATTATTTTTGGTCATCTTCAAGATATGTTGAAATACTAATAAGGAAGGACATGTCACATTCATCCCATTTCTTCAGTACCTACTCAAAGAGTGGTTACCATTAGGCATATCAGGGATGCTTGCAGATGGCTATGGGTTGTGAAACACTGTAGTCAGCCAAGAAATCATTTGACTCTCATGCACCTATGTCTCTTGTTTTCTATTCTTTTCAACGTGTTTTTTTTAAACTTTGAAAATTTTTTTTCAATGAAGATATGTTTGCATAATTAGGTAAGATACATGATTATAGCCATAAAATACTACTACAACTAAAATTAATTATTTACTGAGTAGAATTATGAGAAGTACTCAAAATCAATAGTCATTCACTATTTCAACATGAAATACTTAGAAAAGTGTCTATTCTCCAGTAAGTGGTATATGTACTTAAAGCAATTCTAACTGTCATCATTGAAAGTATTTTTTTCTTCAAAAGTTGAATCAAATAATATTAAAGTTTTAAAGTACTTTAAGATACTTTAAAAGTATTATTTTAGGGGCTGACCAAGTGGCACTGTGGTTGAGAGCTGGCTTGGGATGCCAGCAGCCTAGGTTCGGATCCCACATATGAGGGCCAGTGACATTGCCCTCTTAAAAAAAAATAGTATTATTTTAAAATGATATTAGAGTTTGTAAGTGCCCAAATAACCCCCAATGTGTATGAAAAACAATGAGAAGAACTTGACCTACTACATCTCAAACATTATAAAGCTATATCAATAAAATCAATATGTCCACTGAAGTGTTTGTATTACTACATAAACATAAAGATTTTCTTAGGTTATTAGGTATTTTTAGGTTGTTAGAATCAATAGAAACTTCTGTCTAAAAAATAAAAAGAATATAGGATAGGATCCGAGTTGGATCACTCTCCTAATAATAAAGACAATGTGTAATGACTAAAAGTTTGCTTAAGAGTGTTTGGCTACAAAGTCAATGCACAAAATTCCATTGCATTCCTATATACTAACAATGAAATTTCAGAAAAAGAAATGAAAAAAACAATTCCTTTTGCAATTGCAATGAAAAGAATAAAATACCTAGGACAAAATGTAACCAAGTATATGAAAAACCTATACACTGAAAATTCTAAGACATTTTTAAGAGAAATTAAAGAAGACACAAAGAAACAAAGATATTCCATGTTCATGAATTGGAAGAATCAACATAATCAACATAGTTAAAATGGCCATATTATCCAAAGCGATATATAGATTTAATGCAACCCCCATCACAATCCCAATGGCATGTTTTAAAGAAATAGAACAAAAAATCATCAGATTTGTATGGAATCACAAAAAACCCCGAATAGCCAATGCAATCCTAAGAAAACAGAACAAGGCCAGAAGTATCATACTCCCTGACTTCAACTTGTGCTACAAAGTGACAATAATCAAAACAGCACGGTATTGGCAGAAAAACAAACACACAGACCAATGGAATATAACTGAAAACCCAGAACAAACCCACACATATATAGGCAGATAATTTTTTTTTTTTCTGAGGGCAGTGTTACTGGCCCTCATATGTGGGACCCAAACCAGGGCCGCTAACTTCCCAAGCCAGCACTTAACTCCGCGCCACTCGGCCGGCCCAAGGCAGATAATTTTCAACAAAGGATCCAAAAACATACAATGGAGAAAAGAAAGCCTCTTCCATAAATGGTGCTGGGAAAATTAGAAAGCCACATGCAAAAGAATGAAACTGGACTGCTGTCACCATGTACCAAAATTAACTCAAAATGTATCAAAGATCTAAACATAAAACCTGAAACAATAAACTGCATAGGAGAAAGCATAGGTACTGAGCTTATGGACTTTGGGTTCAAAGAGGATTTTATGAATTTGACCACAAAGATAAGGGAAGTAAAAGAAAAAATAAATGAATGGGACTATATCAAACTAAAAAGCTTCTGCAAAGCAGAAGAAATCATTATCAAAACAAAAAGGCAACCAACTGAATGGGATTATATATTTGCAAACAACGCCTCTGATAAGGGACTGATATCCAAAATATATAAAGAACTCATACAACTCAACAACAACAAAAAAAGAATCCAAATTAAAAATGGACCAAGGACCTAAACAGACACTTCTCCAAGAAGAGTTGGCCAACAGATAAATGAAAAAATATTCAACTTCACTAGCTATTAGGGAAACGCAAATCAAAACCACAATGAGTTACCACCTCACGCCTGTTAGAGTGGCTATCATCAACAAGACAAATAATAAATGTTGGAGAGGCTGTGGAGAAAAAGGAACCCACATACACTTCTGGTGGGACTGTAAACTGGTATAGCCACTGTGGAAAACAGTATGGAAGTTCCTCAAAAAATTAAGAATAGAATTACATATGACCCAGCATTCCTCTTCTGGCTATCTACCCAAAAAATCTGAAAACATTTATCTGTCAAGATTTATGTATCTCAATGTTCATTGCAGCATTATTTATGGTGGCCAAGACATGGAAACAGATAAAGAAGATGTGATATATGTACACAATGGAATACTAGTCTGCCATAAGAAAGGATGCTATTTGTGACAACATGGATGGATCTTGAGGTTATTATGCTAAGTGAAATAAGTTTCAGACAGGAAAAGTCGACTACCACATGACTTTACTCATGTGTGGGATATAAAACTGAAAACAACAAAAGAACAAGACAAACAAAGAAACAAAAACTCATAAACACAGACAACAGTTTAGTGGTTACCAGAGACTAAGAGGGGAGGGAGAATGGAAGATGAAGGAAAAAAAGGGTCAAATATAGGGTGATGGAAGGAGAACTGACTCTGGGTGGTGAGTACACAATATGATATAGAGATGATATATTATAGAAATGTACACTTGAAATCTACATAATTTTACTAACCACTGTCACCCCAAATACATTTAAATAAATAAATAAAAGACAAACATCTAACTCATAATGTCCTAAATGAAAAGTTTGTGAAAATCACTAGGTTCTACAAGCTATATTTGTACTGAAACATAAATAAAGAAAATATTGTTCCTTTAAAAAAAAGTGTTTGATAAAAGCTCTGACATAATAAAAAAAACCCCAAACATATGCATATTTCTTCATTTACAGCCCATCATATTAAACAGAAACGTATACTATTGTCTGGCTCTTTTGGGAGACTGACTGCATTAAGCAAATAAGTTAATAAATATATTGAGACTAACGTTAACCTAAATAAGAGTTATGGTTCCTAGTCTAGGTGTAATGAGAAGTCACAGGGAGGTTTACATGAATAAACAGGTATTTCTACATTTACAGCAAAGCCTTTGCTTGGATGTTTCCGTTCCCCATCTTGGTTTTCTCTTCTGGTTCATCTGTTGTTTTTTAAGTCTATTCTCACCTTCCATTTTCTCTCCTCTTTCCCCATTCTCTTCCTTCGTTTCTGAACATCTTGCCCCTTTTGGAATTCTTCCCTTCCTGCTTTTCTCTTCCCATTCTTCTTCCCTTTCCTCTTCCTTCTCCTTTTCTCTTCCCTCTTCTTCTCTCTTTGCCTTTCTTCCATCCTCCCTTCTCTCTTCTTTCCCTTTAGACTCTCCTCCCCTTCACGGAGGGATCTGCGTGTCAGAAACCACAAAGCAGGGTGGCAGGCAGGCAAGGAAGCAGGAGATCGCAAAGGTCATCTCTGGACATCAATGTTCCTGGTGGCCAGGAAGGCAGGGCGAAGAGGCAACAGGGCGCCTCGCTGCAAAGAAATGGGACAGCGGGTCACGGGGCATAAGGGTTCTTAGTGTGGCAGTGACCAAGGGAGCAAATGGGAGGTGACTGAAGAGGGAGGGCCCATGAAGGAGGCTTCTGATCACCTAGGAAGCTTAGAGCGAGTGCAGAGGCCATGAAACGAGGTGGCTAGTTTTGACTGCGGTACTAGTAACATGGATCAAATCAGTAAAATGATCAAATAATAAGTAAAAATATGGATTCTAACGTGAGCTGGGGTTTTCAATGTTAGAGAAGCATTAGAGAGACATGAAAAGGGAGAAACTGGAAAGAAACTTGAGGTGTTAAGTTGGAATTGCACGTATCAATATGAACCCTTGGATTTTATTTTTTACTAAGTAGGCATATATAATAGATATATACATAGATTTAGATGTGGGTGTAGCCCTTTCAGTTCAGAAGAGACAGATGAAATGGAGTTGAGAATGGAGAATCACTTGATATTTTCCCCAAACTCTCTTCTTCCTAATGATCTTAGAGACATGCTTTCTTTGTTTTAGTCATTGGCATTAAATTCTAACAAAAGAAGGGAAGAAATAGTATAGGAGATCAAACTTGAGTCATTCTGTCATTTGCCAGGTACGACTTCGGTTTATTTGAAGGCTTAAATGAGATGAAACAGATAAATTATCTGCTTTTTGATATAATGAAGTTAAAACTATATATGCTACCTGATTTTCAAGTACATATCACCTCTTTGATTCACACACGTCTAGAGTTACCTAAAGTAGAGGTTAGTAGCATGATTTTACATTGGAGGAAATGAGGCTTAAGGAAGATCAATGACTTGATGAAAATCAAACAGCTCGTGAGGAGCAGAACACTGGACCTGTGCCCAAGCTGCCTTATCACTAACCCAGCAGGAAAGAACCATGTTAATTTCAATTTCATCTCAATATTTTCCAAACAAAAGCCTTTTGCTGTATGATTTCATCATCTTAATTTTTTTATTATTTAGTGAATTAAACACTTCTATGGCACAGGTAAGATAGCTTTGAGGGTCTCTAAGTGATGTGACTATATCCCCTTGCTAAACTTTATTCTACACTTCAACTTATAATACCCAATAAATGATGATAGGGAAAAATGTTGCCTTCAGTATACTGGAATGAAAAAGTCCAAACTGGCATTGTGGAATGTTTTCCTTATCAAAGTGGTACACAGACAGCACATTCCAGCCTATCAAATCAGAGACATGTGGGCTATTGAGGTGCTGTTATGAGAAAGTGTGAAATAAATTTCCCATTGAAAACATGTTGATAAAATGTTGGCAGGTAAAAGCTCTGCAGTATAGAAAGAAAATGTCTTTGAAAATATCCAAGTGAATGGTCATGTTTTAAGTTAACAAGTTTAACAAGTAGTCACCTGAAGCCTCCCTTGAAATATGTAAACTTCTCATCTTGCAGGTTGGGCTAGGAATTGGATTTCTAGGGCAAAAATGTCCTATTTCACAGAGTAAGTGCAAAGATGCACGCTCATTTTTTTTTTTTTAGCTGAGCCATCCTGCCACCTGTTGGCAGCTCTGGGGCAGTTCAACTCAGGCTGGGCATCGAACTGCTGTTGCTCAGAGCTCAGCTTGCACTCTTGAGCGAGTTCTTAACCAACTGAGCCACTCGGCCGGCCCCCCACACACATTTTTAATGTCTTATATAATCTTGTTTTGATGTAAACAATAGAGCCTGATCTTATAATAAGATCCAATTAATATGAGGGTGACAGCTGCTATGTCAAGTAGGCAGAAGAATATAGTGTGCATTTTTCACCTTTGACCAGAAGCTCATTATCTTTGCCTGAATTTCTTTGCTTTTATCATCAAAGCACATTAGCGCAACAAAAGGAATAAATAAGATGGTACAGCACAATAAATAAAGACATGGTACAGGAGGTTAACAACAGGGTAGAGTAAAATACTATCACCTTTCACTGATTAGCATACATTTGGAAGGTAAAAAAAGCACAATTACATAACACAAAGAAGCAAAACTTAATGAGCCAGTATTGAGAATTAAGAGTGATACAAAGGTGAAGAAATTTCTAACATTTAGAACAGAAAGATGTCTCAACAGAGAATATCTTTCAAAAGAGAGAGAGAGAGAGAGAGAGAAAGGGAGAGGGAGAGGAAAAGGGAGAGGGAGAGGGAGAGGGAGGGAGAGAGATCGAGAGGGAGAGAGGGAGAGAGGGAGAGAGAGAGAAAGAGAGAGAGAGAGAGAGAGAGAGAGAGAGAGAGAGAGAGAGAGAAAGAGAGAGAGAGAGAAAGAGAGAGAGAGAGAGAGAGAGATAACACGGTGTATGATCACCATAATCATTAAGTTCTAACAATCTCCAGTTACCATTCCAATTATCATTTTACATATCTATCTATCTAACTATCTATCTATCTATCTATCTATCTATCTATCTATCTATCTATCTATCATCTGTCTATGACTAATTGTCTCTCTCATGAAAATGGTTTGGCCCTTCTTTCCATGGTTTACATTTGCTCTATAGGGTGGCGGACACAATTTCATGTTATGTCTCTTCCTGATCACCCTCTTCAGGAGAAAAAACTGATGCTCTTCTCCAATGGACTGGAAAACGACCAGGCTTCATTTTGTTTCACGCCTCGTCCTGCTCCTTCAAGGTACCTATCCAGTTTTTCCTCCTTTCTTTCACTCCTTGTCTTTGTATTGTACGCACATCCAAAAGCCTGTCTATTCAGAGAAAAGCCAAATACCCTCTATTCTCCATCTACCAGCTTCCCTGCCGTTGACCACGTGGGAGGGAACATTAACTAAAGCAATAGACCAGTGTTTGCTCCACACAGCTAGCCAATCTGCATTTGAAGAACTCTCTTAAACCTCTGTCCTAAGAAACATTTTCAAACTAGCTTTTCCTGAAGCATCTTTTGGAGTGAGGGGTCAGAGCTGTTATCAATCATATTTTGGGCCAAACCTCTTTTACAAGAAGTATCTAGAAACCTATTTTGATTATAGTTTTGCCTGTAAATAACTTTCCTAGCCATGCACATAAGAAGGGAAGAGAGGTAAAGGGGGAAATTCAAGCACACACAAATCTGTACACGTGCACACGCACGCACGCACACACACAAACACACACACACACACACACACACTGACTTGATAACAATATTGTTTATTTTACTCTTTGATTCTTTACTGCCATTGCTTTCTTTAAATTGTCTTCTCTGATGTTTTATTTGCCCCAATGTGTGACTGCCTCTTCTCTTTTCTATACATGTCTTATGTCTCTCTTTTTCTTTTCTTTTCTTTTTTTTTTCTCTCTAAGTGAAAGATACAAGAATCAGCTGAGCTTTTGTGGCAGTCTTTGTTCCTTAAAATCTGGGTTCAAGTGGTACCCCTATTGTGTTCTCCAAGAGACTCTAGGGATTTAAAGAGGGTTACAGTGGATATCTGTATTCATCCAATTGTTAAGCTGGCTTGGATGTTTATATCATTATTTTTTAAGTGGTACACATAAAATAAATATATCCTTCATGTTTGATATATTTCACATACACACATGGAGATTATCATATATATATAAAAGAAAGACATTTACTGCACATTTTTTGATTTTTGACAATTTAAAGTAAAACAACCTTAGAGGGTACTAAAGGATCTGTCTGCCTAAGATGGACAAAGGAGTTTTCCAAAGAAACTTAAGAACAACCATGAAATCTGCCTCAGATACAGTCTACTAATGGTTCTCCACCTGCTTTCTGGACGCTATCTGCCTTCAGAGAACTTTCAACCTAATCACACCTGACACATTCATAATGCCATCAGGTTGTCAGACCTAACATAAGAAGACCTTTCTCTACTCAGTAAGGAAACTGAAAAGTATTGTTATGATGAACTAACCAAAAATACGATTCACACACTAAAAAGTTACTGATGATTCTAGCTTTAATTTTTTTGAATAGCCTATTTTGTAAGCAAGATCAAAGTACTATATTTGAAAAATAATAGAGGTAATCAATAAATAACAATAAATTGGAATAATAATTTATTCCAATTTAAATGGAATAAAATAAATATAAAATAATGGCAAATAAGAGAATCTGAGTGTTTTATTAAAACAAATTCTGTCTTTTCTGTTCCAATTTGTTCAACAAATGCTTCATTTGAAAAAGACTTGAGAGTCCCAATGGATAACTACAGAGAAGTTAAAATACTTAGATTGTGGATATGTTAGTATTATTTCTTCAACCACTTTTCCTTCTTTTTTTATTTGAGGACAGTGTCACTTGCCCTCACATGTGGGACCCAAACCAGGGCTACTGAATGTCTCAAGCCAGCTTTTAACCACCGCGCCACTCGACTGGCCTGTTAGTATTATTTCTTTATGACCCTAGTTTCAAAAAGCACAGTGAAAAGTAATATAAGCAAACCAATGCACATAAAACCATGGTCTTCTAAACGCTCAGTCTCTATCTACGTGTCATCATAATAGAGCCATTTGATATTAATGCCTGTGTCCTCATCATCATGGTTAAAATGATTCCTCTGTAACTGGGCTTTAGCTGGACAAATCTTTCACGTGGATCTGTTTCTCCGAAAGGCTAGTGAGTCCATGACCCACCCTCAAAGTTTTCATTGGGAACTAAAAGAGGCCAAAACAAATAGTAAGTTGAATTTGCACTTAAACAGGTAAACCTCGCCAGCAGCTTTTAACCCCCAACTTAACCCCACAGTATTGTTTAATTATTTTTCTATAACAATATCATACAGTCATATGACCACAATTTTGTCACATTATGCCTTTATGATATCCATTTATTATACAGAGGGTTCCAAAAAATGTATACACATTTTAAGAAAGGGAAACCATATTAAAATTGTAATACTCAATATATACCGAAAACAAAATATAAATACAAGTTCCGTCTGACTTCTGCAATTACCAGAGGTGCTCAAAGTGGTGACCATCAGCATCCAGACACTTCTGATTATGGTGAACTACTGCTTGAGCAATGTTAACCAAAGTGTCCACTTGTATGTGTTTTTCTGACACCCCTGATATGTGTGATATGCAACTCACTTCACAAGTCTAAAAACTTCCAGAGATTTCAAAAAGGACCAGATACATGAAAGAGTAATCTGATTTACTTTACGTACTTAATAGGCAAATTATGTTGGCCACAGAATCCTACAGTCATAAAATATAAGGTATTTTTGTTCCATTTCTAGTTTCCTTCTCTCTTGGATAAACAACTGAAAACTGTTTGAATACCATTTACACATTTTAGTAAAGAAGAATTAAAACCAATTTACTAACTACATTGCACAAGGATCAAAGAAACTGGTAAAAAAAATAAGAATTTTAAAGAGTTATTATTAACTTTGGTGATTCTGAAACACTCCATAAGGGATAGAAACTAAGAAAACAATATGGATTCACCAGCACTGAGTATATCATCTTTAGCTTTCCCGTAAAAGTCAATGTGCTCACTCGACATTCAAGAAGGCCAGTGACAACAAAAAGGCAGAGCATTAGAGAGCCCCCAGAACATAGCTCTCTAGGCAGTACTGCTGATCGAGAAACAGCAAAGCATTCCTTGCATTTTTAAGACATGTAGGATCATTACAGGGAAATAGCTGACATTAAATCTATTTTATTCAGAACATAAAGCTGTTTTACTAGAAAGTAAAATGAGGAAGACACTGTCTCACATATTTGAAGGTAAGCAGGTAAAAAGGTGTTTATTTTTTTTCCTTTATGAGAAAGTGAATACCTTCAGAGGCTAGACTAACTTTTTTTACTGGTGGTGGGGGAAAAGAAAACATGAGATTCATTTCTTTACAAATAGTTTTACTGATAAGAGAGATCTTCATTCCCAGCACTGCTGCCCAAGCATTGATCAATGATTTATGGAAAATCCTTACAGCCAGCTTCAACCTTCGAATAAACATTTATTGTTAGGTCTTTTCCCAAAGAAGTTATATGGCTTCCGTGTACTCACCAGTACAAACAACATGGCTGGAAAAACCCGCTGGGGTGTCCAACATAGATGCTTATTGAGATGGGCAGACTTCCATAGGCAACAAACATGGGGCATGTAGGGATGTTTTAATTCAAAATGGTATAGGAAGACCTAGGGTAAATAAAATAAAAGCACATGAAAGGAAACTCTTCAGAGAATTGATTAGTTAGATTTGCTACAGTAATGCTGCAAAATAAACTGTCACAAAGCTTTAGTGGTTTAAAGGAATAAATTATCATTTTTTTTCCTCTCCCTTACAAATGTGTAAGTTAAACGTTGCTCTTTTGGGTTTGGCTGGCCTCAGCTGGGCTTTGCTGTAGGTTACAAATTTAATTTAGGACTTCTCAAGTGTCTCTCCATCCTGGGATCAATAGCAATGTTGAGTGTGCTCTTCTCATGGTGGATGCCAAAAGGACACGTGGCCAACATGAATCACTCAAGTATATTTACAGGTTCTGCTGAAATGACATTTGCTAACATTCAGTGCCCCAAACAAATCACGGGTCAAACCCAAAATCACTGGGGCAGGAAAAAATAACCAGCTTACTATAGAGGGAGGTGGAGTCACATGGCAAATAGATTCATTTTTTTAACTTACTTTTATTAAATTTATTGGGATGACATTAGTTACTAAAATTATATAGGTTTCCAGTGCACAACTCTATAATACATCATCTATACATCACATTGTGTGCCCACTACCCAGAGTCAGTTCTCCCTCCATCACCATATATTTGATCCCCTTTTCCCTCTTTGACCACTTCCCCTCTTATTCTCTGGTAACCACTAATCCTTGTCTGTGTCTATGAGTTTTTGTTTGTTTGTCTTGTTCATTTGTTGCTTTCAGTTTTATATCCCACATATTACTCAGCCACAAGAAAAGATGAAATGCTACTACTTGAGACAACATGGATGGATCTTGAGAAAATCATGGAAAGTGAAATAAGTCAGAAAAACTCAAGAACTTTACATGACTCCACTCACAGATGCATTTTTGTATATCTTAAGGAAAGAAGACTGGTAAATGATGATTCAATCTACACTAAGTGTTGGTGATGGAATTTCCAAGAGTTCCTGAGGGGTGAGATAATCCCCAAAGGGCATTATTAATACAAGGCAATGATAACAGACCTGAGTCTTGCCTTGCTGTGAAGATTGAATGAAAAGATAATGGGTAAATGTGACTTATCCATAAAGTATTAAGGTCTTGAAAATAAAGATTTATAGAAAGTATCAGTTATCAGAGTGGCTTTATATTCCTTTTTTATGCAGCAAAGCATTACTTAAAAAGCAAACTCCCTAGCTTTTCAGGTAAGAGTGTCTGATTTATAAATATCTTTCTGTTATCAAGAGCATCCATTCTGCAAAAGTGAACCTATAATTTCCTTGCTAAATTGAGTGCAACCAGTTGGTGGAAGGGAACTGCAAATTCATTGTAACAATTCTGGCATATTTTTCACCACCATATTTTACCTACCATGTAATGTTATTTTGATCATCAGCAACTAACTAAAAACCCAGTCTTATACCCAATGCAAATACTCTCCTAGGAGGCGAGTCTGATGCATGTAACAATGGGTGGTTATTGCTATCACTAATTCCAAGCAGGAGTACAGGTGTAACAGGAAAAAGCAGGCATTTCAGGAAAAACAATTTCTTCGATATTCTATCAAAATGTAGCAGGGGAAAAATTCCTTAGCTGATATGGCAGAATATTAAGTAGGCAACTAAAAGTAAGAAATAATGACTATTGCTTACCACACCTAGGTTACTTTTAGTTACTCACAAATAATTATAGGAAGAAAGAAGGAAGGGAGGAAGAAAGGATGCATTTCTTTATATGTATCTACGCTCCTAAAACAATGAAGATGTATGTGTACTCATATGCCTACAAGAATCTAAGCATCCTCAGTTCTAATAACCATTTAATATGATATTTAGGAATTAAAAAATGAGGAGGAGTGATAAAAGAGGCTCTTAAAAATTATCTGATTCTTAAATGTATACCATAAAATACGACTTTGAACAAGTCATAAATTTGCTTAAATTGTGTCTCTATGGCTCTGTATCTATCGGTGTGACCTAATGCAACAACCAAGATATTGGTCAGTTACTGCCAACGTTCTCTGGGCTGCATTTAGTTACTCTAACAGCATGGGCCTTTGTGCTTCTCCTTTTTCTGTTATTAAAAATAGACAAATAATTTCCAGATCATTGTATTTTACTTTTATAGTAAGGAAAGAAAGAACATACATTAGGGAGGTGATGCTCAGGGTTTGAGCCTCGGAGCCCTCAATTCCTAGTTCTGTGATCATGTTGAGCAAGTCGCTTAGGTTCCCCATGCTCAAATCCACTCTTTACTAAAATGGGAATAAAAATACTTATGTTACCTTCCTTAGAGTGACAAAACAGTCCAAAGATAGTACTCAAAAACCTCTTTGCAGATGGTAAGCCACTGTGCAGTTACAATTGTTATAATATTTCAACACAACTTTTTGCCTTTGGTCAGGACTCTGAACACTTTAATGTAGCAGTGTTGACACACAATTCAGCTCTAACGACAAGAAAATCCAACTCTTATAGAAGAATAAAATGAATTTTATACCACACAATCACACATTTGGAACCTGTGACTTTTAATAATAACATGTGAGGGAAAGATTCATTATTGACTAGAAATAACTTATTTCAACTATTAGCTGTGGTAAAGTTCATGTTGAGTGCTAAGATGCTGACATCAAACAGAAAAAGAGTAAATACAGTGAAGTCTGTTCTAGCAGAAGACATCCATCAGCATGGTTTATTTGCAAGGTTCTGTATTATTTCTTCTCAATCAGCAAGTTCAAAGTAGGCTTTTTTACAGCAGGAAGTGTTGTACAGCCATTTCTCTCCTCTGCACTGCTTACCTCTTTGTCATTCACAATAAGTCTAAACTATTTTAAAGCCACTTTTCTTTTAACCCATAGGTCTTGTTTAATACTCAAAAGTCACCCTTAGGTTAGAATACATAAACCCAGTTATTTGAATCTAGGAGAACTATCGTGCTTTCATGAAGATCTCAACTTCAGTCAGATAGATGTCTTCAGATGCATTTGTGTGGAGCACAATCAAATGATATGAGGCCAGTTAGGAGATTACACTTCTATGTTCCCTTCCCAGCAGATAACTGTATCCAGAGACCTATATTTTCTTCATTTCTCAGCAGGAGAAAGAGTATTAAGACTTTGAACCTAACAAAATGCATAACAAAGCAATTTTATAGATAAGACAATAACTGGGTTTGTGGGAAAAGAAATAGCACTACGTCCATCAGAACTACTTTAAGAAGCCTGTTATGCATTGGCATCATAGATCTTCCTCTGGAACTAAAGTATAAAATGCTGGGATTATCAATAGCAAAAAATGATTGAACCTTAAACCAGGAGGAAAATAAGCGTTCCCAAATAATTCTGATACAAGTAAAAGAAAGAGGAGGTGCTAAAACATTTGAAATTATCTTCACTGCAAACTCAAATGCTGCAAACACATGATAGATTTGCCTGTTAATCAGTACTATGCAAAATGCAAACTAACAAAAAACTAAAAACCTACAATAAATATGACCAATAACAATACATATAGCCATAGATTTCCATATATCTAGTTTAAATATACAAATATGATCATTTTAAAATGATCATTTTAAATTTATTTCCAACTGAAAGTATATTTATATTGTATTCCTATCATTAATAAAGGTCCTGGGCTGGCCAAGTGGCGCAGAGGTTAAGAGTTGGCGTGGGAAGCCAGCAGCCCCAGTTCAGGTCCCACATATGAGGGCCAGTGACACTGCCCTCAAAAAATTTTTAAAAAATAAAAAATAAAGGTCCTTTTGGTACTAAAAATTAGTATATGATTTGGGAATTTCAACAACAAAATGGCTTTGTTTAATAAAAGTTTTTGAAGTAATTTTTAGTTTCCCAATTATTTCAAGTAATTTATCAACTCACCAAAATTTAAATTTTACCAAAAATTTCAGAGATTTCCTTTAAATTATTTCTGAGAATTTAGCTAATTCCATACCAGGTAGACTACAATAAAAATGAGTTTCTAGGGTTGGCCAAGTGGCGCGTTGGTTAAGAGCTGGCTTGGGACGCCAGCGGCCCTGGTTTAGATCGCACATATGAGGGCCAGTGACACTGCCCTCTACAGCTAAGATGGTGAACAACAGCTCCACCTGGAGCTGGGCTGCTGTGAGTCCCCGGGGACGGCAGAGCTGCAGCCCCTGCCGCAGTGGGCTGCCATAGGCTACAGTGAGTGGACGGCAGCCAGCAAGAGTGGCCTGCAGACGGTGTGAGCTGCCAAGATCCGCTGTGCTATCCAGAGGCCAGCAACTGATCTGCCTCACCTGAGAAGAGCCCAATGACGACACCAACATGGACCAGTGAAGCAATGTCCTCCACAAGTAGACTGAAAAACAAAAGAACAGCAACTTGTCTGTTCCCCTTCCCCAATTCCCCAACGCTGTTTCCCTCCCCGAATTCCCCAATAAAATCTTTAAAAAAAAAAAAAAAGAGTTTCTATTAAATGGTTTAGCGCATTTTGAATGTTACTTTTATTCAACAAATAAGTATTAAGCACTAGTTCAAGGCCTTACTATGACAAACATACAGCCAACTGGATGATTTTTTTAAATAAAAGATAATAGGGAATTTGGAAAAATTGATACAGTCAAGTAATTAAGATGGTTAATTATAGTCTTCCCCCTCCCCCAAACTCATATCAATCTCTGCTTTCAGAATTTGGATCAAAACATATTATTTGGAAGCTTTTAGAAGTGAAATTCACTCCATATAGTTTACTATATTTTATTCTGTGGACCTCGTCTACATCTCCTTGATGACAAGTGCATCATGGAAACTTTCAGACTGACTTGATACACTAGGGGTTCACTCTTGTTTCTACCACTTACTGGCAACGTGACTTGACTTGTTGCTCATGAAAAATGAAGACAGTGGGGCCGGCCAAGTGGCGCATTGGTTAAGAGCTGGTTTTGGGATGCCATCGGCCCCGGTTCAGATCCTACATGAGGGCCAGTGACACTGCCCTCTACAGCTAATGACAGCTCCACCTGGAGCTGGGCTGTGCGAGCCCCGGCGATGGTGTAGGTTGCAGCCCCTGCTGCAGTGGGCTGCCATAGGCTACAGTGAGTGGCCGGCAGCCAGTGTGAGTGGCTGACAGCCAGTGTGAGCTGCCAATAGCCGCGGTGAGCAACATCCAGAGGCCGGCGACCAATCTGCCTCATGCGGGAAGAGCGCAATGACAATACCAACATGGGCCAGTGAAGCAACATCCTCCGCAACTAGACTGAAGAACAAAAAGACAGCAACTTGTCTGTTCCCCTTCCCCGATTCTCCAACACTGTTCCCCTCCCCCAATACCCCAAGAAAAATCTTTAAAAAAAAAATGAAGACAGTGTTATGAGACACAATGATGTAGAGCACTTAGTACACAATATAAGGTATAATATGGGGTCATTAAGTATCAGTTTTATTATGGATGTTGGTGTTTTTAAATTTTTCGTATGTATAATATTTGATGAATAATATGAATCTGGCCTTGTTTTTCTGCTGTTGTTGTTGTTTTATAATAATTCCTATTATCAAGACAGCTTATTTTCTGGGCTTTATTCTCGATTTTTATGTTTCCTTAATTCCCACAGCACCCACAGGAAGAGCCCACTCAGCTTTTGGAATGCCCTCAGTGAGTAGCATGTCATATGATTAAGATGACTGATGGTTCTCCATGGTCAAATCATCCCAGAAAACAATTCCACTTTAGCTTGGAGGCCTTTAGAGTGGCATGGATATTTCATCTTTTTAAATAGGAATAATGGTCAAAGTGATGGTCTGGACTCCCTGAAAAGTCTGTCTTGTGGTCTTCAATTATATCAAAGTGTTTGTAAAGTGCTGTGGAACTTGTCCAAAGTAGAAAATACTGGACTCTGCAAACCAAGAGTGATCTCAATCAATTTCTCTTTCCTCTTCAAGACACTCCTCAGTAGAAGGCAGACATAATTTTGATTGACTCTTTTTCTCTTTATGTTATGGAGAGTTAAAATGAAAAAGATAGCAGGCACATTAGAGAAGTCACCTCCTGTTTCTGACCAAGTGATCTGAATAGGATTAATCACATGGGAAGTGTCGGGATTTCACTTCAGGATTAAGCCAATTAACAAGAGTTTAAGATATTAGAGATGTGGGCATGTGACATAGGTCTATCTAATCAGACTGAATCTTACAACCTTTGGGGGGAATTCTGGGATAACATCTCCAATGAAGTTTCTGATTCAAGTTGTGAGACTTAAAGCTGCTGCATTCCAGTAGTAAGAGCTTGGAAATTCTAAGGGATCATTACATGTAGCCTGAGGGTTACATGTTATCAGGAATCCAAGGTCTAAGTCGAATTCTGTTGGCATCTTCTGAGTCACTGATCCAGTTCTTTTGGGAACTACAGACCCTTTGAGTTGGTCTGTCTTGTATACTATTACTTGCTAAAACAGATTGTTTTGAGCTTTCCATAGATTACAACCGAGATACTCCAGAGTTACAGAGGCTCCTAAATGTATTGTAGTTTATTTAGATCATATTGAAGGTCATGAATCTAGGCTTTCTGGCCTGCAAGCATTGCAGTTTTTTTTCTCTAATTATTCAAATTTTATTCACTGTTACGACTTGCCAGGACAGTGACTGGTGTGTGTGTGTGTGTGTGTGTGTGTGTGTGTGTGTGTGTGTGTGTTCAACTAAGGTTATAAATCACCCGTAGCTAAAAACAAGAGCCATCTATTCTTGTTCACGAGTATAGATTGTCTTGGCTGTGCTCAGGTAGGTGAGTCTGCTTCAGGATGGGCGTACTTGAGCTGGGCTAGATTCCTTGCTAAGAGCTGGGCACAGGTTTGTTCCATGCATGTTCTCGCTAGGGTCCAATCTAAAGTGGTAATAGTTCCCTATGACAGAGTTTTGTGATGAAGAGGTTTAAGAGAGCAAGACCAACCATGCAAACACATTTCAAGACTCTGCTGGTGTACTGGTGTGTTTAAATGCAGAAGTTACCACAGTATGTGTTTGGTGGATGATGTAGGACGGAGAACTCCATAATACAATTAACTTATTAGAATTCAAAAGAATTGGAATTTTAATGTCTGGAATCTATTCCCAGCTTAGACACTTATTTTATGACCTAGAGGAAGTCATTTTACCTCTTTAGATCTTTTTCTTCCTTTCTAAAATGGAATTAGCAAGATACCTAGTCATGAGGTTGTGAAGAGAAAATACAATAATGTAGGTAGAAGCAAGTGGAAGGAGAAGACTATATCCCACCTACTCTGTATAAAGGAATGAATAGCCCTAAATACCTAAAGTACAGAAGAAATTGGGCCTGCTGTTATTGGAAAATCAAAATAAAAGAGAATTACAGTTCTTTCTAAAAAATAAATCAAAACTGGTGAGGGAATGCGAGGAAGAAGGACTATCATTAGTTGTCCATCTCCACAGAGCCAGACATTCTCTGAGACAGTGTATGCCACCTTATTTAATTGTACCATTTTTCTAGATAGAAGGAAAGAAAGGAACATTTATTTAGATATAGCACTAAAATTCTGAATAGCCAATTTTACTTTGCAGATACATAGTTCATTTGAGATGCAGGTTGTAAGACACCAGAGATTTCAGAAATTTCCAGTAGAATTTCTCATTTCCTTGAGTTTGCATCACTTCTGCCACTAACTGGCTCTATTCTCCTTAGAAAGTGAGTCAACTTCTCTTTATTTTAGGTAAAAATGAGACAAATTATGCTTATTAAACACTCCAAAACAATCATAGAATTACAAGTAGCATGTGCTAGGGGACAGCCGGGTGTTGCAGTTGGTTAGAGCGCGAGCTCTGAGCAGTAGGGTCACCAGTTCGATTCCCATGTGGGCCAGTGAACTGCGCCCAAACTGAGCTGCCAAAGGGTGGACTGATGGCTCAGCTGATGAGAGCACATGCTCTTAACAACAAGATTCACAGATCGATTCCTGCATGGGATAGTGGGTTGTGCCCCCCTCCCTCCCCTACCTTTCCCACCCACCCGTGCAACTAGATCGAAAGCAGCAACTGGACTTGATGCTGAGCTGCGCCTTCCACAAATAAGATTGAAGGACACCTTGACTTGGAGCTGATGGGTCCTGGAAAACTACAATGTTCCCCTTCCCCAATTTCCTAATAAAATGTTTAAAAAAAAAAAAAAGTAACACGTGGTATTATATGGCATGGAGTTCATTCTTAGTTGGATGTCCTTCTAATTTTACTTGATTTATCTCTGATAACCAAAAACTAAGCATGAATTTGTGTTTCCCACTTTCCTGTCCGTTATAAGTATACACATAGTTGCAGAGGAATTTGATCTGGTCTCTTAAGGAACAAAGATGCCTTGTGACACACAGTAAACGTGTGAGCTAGAATCTTCTTTAGGCAGCTATCCCCCTTTCTATGCAAAAAAAGGAGAGTTGAAATGGAATATAGACCACTTACAGACAGCCTACCAACAATCAAAGCAAGAGCAGAAGAAAAACATCTAAGCTGTGGGGCTGACTTCTTTCTTTCATTGTTTTCCTCTATATTACTAAAGTATTAGTACACTTTCCCTCCGATATTCTTTTTAAATTAGTTTCAGGTATACAAAAACAATATAGTGATTAAACATTTACATATCTCACAAAGGGATAACCCCAACAAGTCTACCACCCATCTGACACCGTGCATAGCTATTACAATACCACTGAACCATTGACTGTATCCCCAATGCTGTACTTCACAATCCATGACTTTATATATTTTTTAATTTAGTTGACATTCAATATTATGTTATATTAGTTTCAGGTGTACAGCCTAGTGGTTAGGCTTTTATATAATTTATGAAGTGATCCTTTTGATAAGTCTAGTAACTATCTGACACTATAGATTTTATAATATTATTGACTATATTTCTTATACTGTATTTCAAATCCCCATGATAATTTTGCAACTACCAATTTGTACATCCTAATCCCTTCACCTTTCCCACCCATTCCCCAACCCCCTTCCTTTCTAGCAACCATCAGTATATTCTCTGTATCTATAAGTCTGTTTTTGTTTTGTGTGTTCATTTATTCTGTTCTTTAGATTCCACATATAAGTTGCATCATACAGTATTTTTCTTTCTCAGTCTGACTTAATCACTTAGCATAATACCCTCTCTATCCATACGTATTGTTGAAAATAGTAAAAAAAAAAATTTATGGCACAGAAATACTCCATTGTGTGTGTGCGCGAATATATATATATATATATGTATGTATATATCAGGCAAATATCTTCTTTTCAGTGGGATCTTTTCATTTTGTTGATGGTTTCCTTTGCTGTGCAATAGTGAACTCAGAAAGAGCAATTAAGCACATATATTTTTATGGATAAATTTTTCAGATTTTTTGTGAATACACCCAGGAGAAGGATTGCTGGGTCATATGGTAATTCTATTCTTAATTTTTTGAGGACCCTCTACACTGCCTTCCATAGCAACCACACCAATCTCTTCACTGCAGCTTTATTTACAGTGGCCAAGACAACCAAATTGCCCTTCGATAGATGATTGGATAAAGAAGATGTGGTATATATATACAACGTAATACCACTCTGTCATAAGAAAAGATGAAATAGTGCCATTTGTGACAACATGGATGGATCATTGAAAGGAACAAAGGAACAAGACAAACAAATAAAGAAACAAAAACTCATAGACACAGACAATAGTTTAGTGGTTACCAGGGGGTAAGAGAGTAAAGGGGGTCAAAAACACAAGGTGATGGAAGGAGAAGTGACTCTAGGTGGTGAAGATATTTGTGGTATATAAATGATGTATTACAGAATTGTACACTTGAAACATATGTGATTTTGCTAACCATTGTCACCCCAGTAAATTTTATTTTAAAAAAGAAAGAGAAATTTAAAAAAACAATCCCACTTAAACAATCCCAGATAAATAAAAAATAAAAAAAATAAAAAATACCGGGCCAGCCGAGTGGCGTGGTGGTTAAGTGCTGGCTTGGAAAGCCAGCGGCCCTGGTTCAGGTCCCACATATGAGTGAGGGCCAGTGACACTGTCCTCAAACAAACAAAAAATACCTAGCAATACATTTAACCAAGGAAGTAAAGGCTTGTACTCAGAAAATTATAAGTCATGGAGGAAAGAAATTAAAGAAGATACAAATAAATGGAAACATATACCATGCTCATAGATAGGAAGAAGTAACATAGTTAAAAAGCAATCTATAGATTCAATGCAATCCCTATCAAAACACCAATGGCATTTTTCACAAAACTAGAACAAATAATCCTAAAATTCATAAGGAAGCATAAAAGACCCCAAATAACCACAGCAATCCTGAGAAAGAAGAACAAAGCTGGAGGTATTATGCTACCTGATATCAAATTACACTACAAGGGCATAGTAATCAAAACAGCATGGTACTGGCATAAAAACAGACACATAGATTAATGGAACAGAGTAGAGAGCCCAGAAATAAACCCACATCTATATGGTCATTTAATGTAAGACAAGGAAGTAAGAACATACATTGGGATAAAGACAGTCTATTCAATAAATGATGCTGGGAGAACTGGACAGATACATGCAAAACAATGAAATGACCACCTACTTACTCCATAAGCAAGAATAAACTCAAAATGGATTAAAGACTTAATTGTAAGGCCTGAAACCATAAAACTACTAGAAGAAAATATAGGAAATAAATTCTCATACATTACCATTAGTAATATTTTCACTGATATATCTCTTTGGGCAAGGGAAACAAAAGAAAAAATAAGCAAATGGGACTACATCAAATTAAAAAGTTTCTGCACAGCAAAGGAAACCATCAACAAAACAAAAGACATCCCTTCAATGCTTTTGAATGAAAGAACAAAACTAAGGTTATAAGGCTTTTAAGCACTGATGAAATATATAAAATAAAATGTATATATAAAATAAAATATATATAAAAAATAAAAATATATATGTATTTTATATATAAATATATAAAATAAAATGATATATAAAATATATCATTTACCCAAACAAAATTTGCTTGTTCACTAAAGCAAATATTTTCTGAGCCGTCATAAAATGTTCAAAGATAAGATGAAATCACAAATATTTCTATAGTAGAAAGCACCTTCATTGAACTGAAGACCAATTCCCCTTTCTCATTCCCTGGAGGAAGGAGTATAATAATTAACTGGTGAAAAGGTTGGCTTCAGTAGTTGTACTAGTTATGGTAATTACAATACTAGCTACCATGACAGAAAAACACTGAGATCTCAGCGGACAAACACATAAAACTTTATTTTCACTCATGAAAATCCAACTCAGTCCAATGGCAACTCTCCTCTAAGTAATATGTGTGCCTGATTGGAAGTGGTGACCCACACCTTCTCTCATTATTAATTTTCCAGGACTTAGTTATAGGAACCAGTATAATTTTTAGAAGACTGGGAAATGTAGAAAAACTCTGGGCTATTTTTTTGAGCACTAATTATTTCATCATAGGAGTGAAACACACTGAGTTTGACTTCTAGCTCCGACCAGAGATTAACTGAGAGAACTTTAGTAATTGCCAATCATCCTGAAGCCTCAGCTTTTTCAATGATGGAGATAATCACTGTTGTGTGTTTGGAACATCCTGAGGCTCAGACAAGATATCATGTGAAAGAGCTTAGCCTGGTAATTGTCATATAATAAGTATTAAATAACTGGCAGCTGTTATCATGCTAACAGTTAAACATTTTTTTCCCATTATTTCAAAGACATAGATACTTTAGAAGTTGAGAAATAAAATCTTTGGAATGATAGAGCAAGGTAGGGAGTGTAACTAGAAGTGGGGAAATGAGTAATCTACTTTGGGCTGGAAGATCACTGAATGCAACCCAGTTGAAATGGCATTTAAGTTAAGACCAAAAGATAGGAAGAGTAGGAAAAAAGCCTTTCACGCCAATGATAAATATTTGGAAAGGCCTGGAAACAAGAAATGCCACAGGCTCTTAGAGGAACTGAACCAAGTGTTATAGTATCTGAAGTGTAATAAGATAGAGTGGGTAAATAAAGTGGCACAGGATATGACTGGAGAAGGCAGTGTACTGGGCATAAGAATTAAAGATCAAGAGCTTAAAAATAGGATGAAGAATTCATAGTAAATAAGAAGCCTCCTAGAAAGGTGAGCTTTCTACTACATCATCTATTCTTCTCAGAGTTCCAGGCATAATAATATCTATTTATATGTGATGTTAGAGTTTATGAAACACTTTTACAAATATAATCTTCTTAAATTCTCCAAACAACCTTCTGGGGTTACTAAGGCAGATAATAATCCATCAAAACACAGGAGAAATACATGCTCAGAAATGTCGACTAACCAACCAAGATCACAGAGTTAGTAAGAGGTACAAGGGAGGGCTGTACAATCAGTAAAACTCTTACGTTTTTTGAGGTGTGATAAAGATGAAGAAGTGCCGCATAGTCAGTGTGTCACCATTTGCCAGACCTTGGATGGGATATTATATAAGTATTCTTCAAAAAGGTCTTTGGCAATTACATTTGCAGTGATTTGCAATAAATTAGTTAATTTATTTCCTTTCTTCCATCATGCAATGTAAATCATGATATTCTAGCAACCTAAATCAATCTTAATGGGAGGGAAAGTGACAGAAAATGCTTCTATTTTCAAGAACAGATCTGCTAGAAGAATAGAAAGATGCTAATGTGAAATATATTCTTAAAAAGTAATAATATCCAAGATGGAAATGATATAACGGGTACACATTACCATTATACTTTAAATATTACAATGGACTAGTCTCAGGCAAATGAAGGGATGCATTAATTACTGAATCACTTTTTAATAACTATGAAATCATTTACCAGTTTTGCTTTAAAAACAGCATTTAGAGCAAATGGTGACTAATATCTCATCTGGCCTAGTCAGAGTACATAACAAATACACAAATGCTCTTTAACTTATGATAGAGTAACATCCTGCTAAACCCACTGTAAGTTGAAAATATTATAAGCAAAAAATAAATTTAACCCACCTAACCTATTAACATTACAGCTTAACCTAGCCTTATATGTGCTTGGAACACATATTAGCCCACAGTTGCACAATTATCTTGAATTTCAGCTCAACAGTAATCACCTTCCTCATCTTACCAGAAGCAGAGGACACAGGTGGGCATTTTTTAGGCACACTGGAGTGCAGACACACTTAACACAATACCCAGAAAAGGCCAGCACCACAGCACACTGGAGAGTATCAGCTGTTTGCCGTTGTGATCCCTATGACCAGAAGCTGCAGCTCACTGCCACTGCCCAGCATCACAAGAGAGTGCTGTACCACACACTGCTAGCCCAGGAAAAGATCAAAATGCAAAGCATGGTTACTACAGAATGCATAGAATTTGCATCATCATAAAGTCAAAATTCGTAAGCCAAAGCATCCTACCTTGGGGACCATCTGTGTATTTCTGCTCTGCCTGTGCTTTAGAATAGATAATTTTAAGCCCAGCTAGAGCTGTGATACACAATTTATTTTTATGTTGGGGGATGGACACTTTACTTTTAAAAAACTTTGTCACTGAATTTTAGTAAAATTAAATTTGTTGTACAGATGCTGGAAACCCAAATGATTTAAAATTTTAAATTAATTACATTAAGAAGATTTTCCATATACATGTTAGACACACAAAAAAAGAGAGATGTCAAGCAGAATTGGGAGTTCCATGGGGATAGAGACACTGTTTTATTTAGTTCTATACTTATAATGAACAGTATGCCTGACACATCTCAAGGGATAATAAGTAATTAGTGAGAGAATTACTGACATATAAAAAACAAGATTGTGATATTTCTGCATAAAATTACCAACCTCAGCTACTACTTAAAATGGATTTTCAGGGGCTGGCCAAGTGGCGCATTGGTTAAGAGCTGGCTTGGGACGCCAGAGGCCCTGGTTCGGATCCCACATATGAGGGCCAGTGACACTGCCCTCTATAGCTAAGATGGTGAACACAGCTCTACCTGGAGCTGAGCTGCTGTGAGTCGCCGGGGATGGCATAGCTGCAGCCTCTGCTGCAGTGGGCTGCCACAGGCTACAGTGAGTGGCTGGCAGCCAACATGAGCAGCTGGCTGCCAGTGTGAGCTGCCAAGAGCCACTGTGAGCAGCAGTCCAGAGGCCGGTGACCAATCTGCCTCACCCAAGAAGAGCGCAATGATGATACCAACATGGGCCAGTGAAGCAATGTCCTCCGCAACTAGACTGAAGAACAAAAGGACAGTAACTTGTCTGTTCCCCTCCCCCAATTCCCCAATAAAATCTTTAAAAAAAAAAAAAGTGGTTTTGCAGGCTCTTTGATGCTTAATCAACAGTGATTTTTGTTTTATCTTCCACAGATATTTTCAAAAACAAAGTTGTTCTCCTTGGTTTTGTCATTCAGTGATATAATGAAAGAAGAATGTGCTTCTGACTCAGACCCAACACTGGGCTTCACAGTTTTTAGGATCTTGACCTTGAGTACATTGCTAAGCTTGTGAAACTCAGTTTTCCTAGCTGTAAAATGAGATGCATACATCTACATCCCATAATTGTATCAGAGACCTCATCAGGTACAGGAAACACACCTCACCATGTGGGGCTTAAATTCTACTAAAATCTAACGTCATAACACAGGAATGTTTTAAAGCAGCAGACGCTCAGAACTGAAACCTCACACCGCTTCTACTACTGCCACGTCAGCCATGCCTCAAGGAAAACGGAGTTATTCTGGACTTCTTGGGAATTCACAAATGGGCATTACTCATGTTGCCAATATATAAAAGTTCTCACGGATAAGCATGCCCTTCCTTAGGGACATGACGGGCACTGTTATTATAGAAAATAGGACATTACAAAGTCTTAATATACCAAGGGGTGCCAAAAAAAATGCATACGCATTTTAAGAGATGTTATCTATGCTCAAGCAGTAGGTCGCCATAATCAGAAGTGTCTGGACGCCGATGGTAACCACTTTGAGCACCTCTTGTAATCACAGAAGTCAAACATGACTTGTATTCATCTTTTGTTATTGGTATATATTCAGTATTACAATTCATACAAATTTTTCCTTTCTTAAAATGTGTAAACATTTTTTGGGGGACCCTCTATATATATAGCCAATGGTCCTCACCATCTGACAGGGCATTTTCTTAAATGGCACAAATAATACTCTCTACGTGCGCAAAAGTTACATAAGATCAGGTACAGTTTGGAACTTCTGTCTCACAAACAAAACCATGTAGGTTTAACTCTATCAGTAAAACTGTAAACAACTGAGAGCAGCAGTGGGAAATGGCAGGCCAGCTGCAATTGTACAAGGAAAGCCGGTCTGGGTGTCTAGTTGACCTGAAAGGAAAAGATACAATAAAGTTTCTGACCTAAAATGGATTTTTAAATGAAAGTTGACAATAGCTGGCAAAATGCAGTTAGTGTTATATTAAGCCCCAAACTTCTGAAATTGTTTTGATGTTTGATGAATCCAAAACCCTGGTAAAGTCACCAGTCCTTTTTTCCTCCATAATGTTGCTATTTGTTGGAAAATTCCCACTCAAGCAATAAACAAGTATGGAGCTTTTTGCACCCACCTTCAGGAAAATGCAGGGCAGTTGTAGCCCCTTTCCGGCCCCAGCCTCCTTGAAGCTTAGAGATTTGTGTTTATGTTAAAGGAAAAAGCCTGCCAGAACCAAGTTGAATGACAGTGATGCATATTACCAAATCACAGAGTATGCATGTATCTGCACTCACTAATGCACTCCTTCATTATTTACTTACCAGTCCATTCACCCATCCTTTTATTTGTACCCCTCTAACTAGCAAATATTTATTGAACATCTTCTATCACAACTCACCATTCTAGATACTGGGGACAGAAAACATAGCTGGGCTAAAACAATCCCTCATCTCTTGAAACTAAAAATTCTAGATGGATAAGAATGAAAAATAAAAACAGGCTAATAAAATACATAAAATGAGTGAACATGTAATGCAGGAACCTAACAAGGGACTAAAAATCAAACAAACTGGGGCATCCAGCCACCGCAGGGGGCAGGCAGTTCCTTAGATAAGTGTTTGGAGAGGCCCCTTGGGGAGATGGTGTTTAAGATGAGACCAGCTGAGTAAAAAAGAACCAGCCAAACGATGGGTCAGGAAAAGAGCATTTTAGTTGAAAGAAGTTAGTTATTCAAAGTCCTTGAGTTGGAAAAGACGCTGGACTATTTGGGTAAGGGGTAGAACACTGATGTAATTGGAGCATGGATAGCAATGGACAATGACTTCAGATCAAATGGCCGTGAAAATTACAGGTTCAGTTTATCAGAACATTATAGGCAGTGATAAAACATTTTGATTGTATTCCAAGTGCATGGGTGTGTAAGCAGCCAAAGAGCATGATAAGATTTCCATTTTCAAACTATCACTTGGGCTGCTGTGTAGAATGTGGGTTAATGCGAGACCAAGAATGAAGCCGAGAAACCAGGCAGGGGCCTCCTGTGTGAGTCCAGGGAAGAAAGAATGCTGACTTAGATGTGTTGATCAGGCTACGGTTATAGAGGCCATGTTTTAAACAGATACAGAACAGCTAAATTGCATCAGAACTGATAAAGGCTTCTAATTCTTGCATTTTGCCTATGTGGATCTGGGGGCCCAGAGTGTGGATGTCATGTCCAAGATCATAAAGCTATAATAGTTCATGGCAGAACTATGGCTATGCTATTCTGGTTCCCAATTCAGTCTTAACTTCAGGTGAATAGAATCAAATGCGAAAACTTACTGTTCTTCCATCATTAATCTTGCTAAGACATGTTGATATCAGAGGTAGAGTTTAAATTCTCATCATTTAATATAATGATGATGATGTTGGCAGCAAAATTTAATTGCTGGTTATCATATGCCAGATTCTGTGCTAAGCTCTTGTTTAGCTAACTCATGCAACAATTCTATGAGAAAGATTGAATAGTATGCCCATTCTACTTACTAGGTAACAAAGGCTGGGAGAGTTTAGAAATTGGCCCAAATACACAGAACTAGTGTAGACCCACATATATTTTATTCTGAAAACACATTCCATTTTCTAATAACGAAAAGATCTATTATTTATTATTTGTGCTCATTATATTAAAAATCAAATAATATCATATATTTATATATTGAAGGTTAAAAAAATCACCTAAAATTTCACAACCATGAAATAACCCCCCAAAATATTAATTCCTTACTTTCACGCTTTTCTTTATTTATTTATATGCACTTTATATAATACTATATAAATTAATTATATAATATTTTCTAATTTTCTATCATGAACAGCTTATATTTAATCATTCTATAGTGGTTTTTTAATCATCTCACCTTTTTCTCTAACAGTAAACCAAAATTAAGAACGTTTTTCTATCCTTCCCTATATTTTCATGTCAATTTAATACCCACACATACACACACACAGAGACAATTATTTCCCAAGGCCCATGGGTCTTGTCAGTGTCAGCAGTCCTTGGACCTATGTTAGCTGAGGTGTATCTGTTACTAAAGTTGGAGATAAGGTCTTGGGCACCCACACATATGCCTGTGGATCTCCTTGTATTACAGGCTGAAGCCAGAATTGGGAAGATGGCACCCCAGACGTCAAGGTCCAGCTCTCCCCCAGCTATTTCTCATCACAGAGCTCTGTTAACTCAGAGAAGTCTAAATTCATACCTGTAGTACCAGATTATTATACAGATATTTTTCTCAAAGTAGGAGGAAAGGAGAAACCCTCTTCAAATACTTTTTAAACATGACTTACAACTTTTAAACATTTAGACCTCCTGTTTTTTTCTTGTCCTATTCATACTCCTGAAACATCAAGTGCGAGCCTGGTCATGTGATCTTGGGACACTATAAACACTGAATATGAGGTAGCATTACATTGTGAGGTCTTTTAAAGCTGCTATTCACTTTTATTAGTATTGTATAACCCTAGAAATTAACAGAGTACCTGACTCATAGCAGATCTAACATATATGCTGAATTTTTCAAATAACAGGGTATCATGTATAAATTCTTAAAAGGTAACTATTTCATTATATTTTCCAGTCAATTGTTCCTGACAGTAGTCAAATGTATGCTCTCTCTTTAAAAGAGTAACATATTTATAGGTTATGTCAAAACAAGTAATCCACTTAGGGGGAAAAGTAATAATCAAAAAATCTCTTTGAATTTGCCCATCACACTCTTGGTGATGTGTACATTTTTACATATGTATAATTTACAGTTGCAGCACTAAAAATGTAAGTAATCTTGAAATCTAATTCCAGTGCACAGACTTAAAAAAACAAAAAAGTCAGTTGAAAGTGAAAACATTTTACTTTTTCCCTAATGAATTACATTCCAGGATGATAAAAAAAAATTTTTAAATAAAACAACAGTCACTAATTCAAAGGCTTCATTTAAATTTCACCTTTCCCTCATGTCGAATATTGGCCTGCAAAGTTAAGATGTACAAGGAGAAAAATGGTAAATGTTTTGGATGAAAACTCCAGAATAAAATAAATTTGCAGTTTGAGAGGAATTCAACAGAGTACAATGGAAGTCTTTTGATTGTGTTTTTCTTTTAAAACAAATTATTCTATTCTCTGTTTCTGGGTATGCAAATATTAGAGTCAGAATAAATTGAATCCCTTACTCTATCTCTTTTCCAACTTTCTGCTGTGATTAACAGTCATGCACTATGTAAAATTTAAAGTTTATTCATGATGCTACGCTAAGCTAGTGCTTAATGCTATTATCAACAGCGGTGTTAAATTTAGAGTCATTTGTTTTAAATGACTTCTTGTGGATCACTTAACTCAACTGTTGACAAATATAGTCGAGCTAATGCACAGCTCCTGAAGCTTCTCTCTGCACAATTATCTAAAAGACCTTGGTATCAGTCTTCTTTATTGTGTCATTTTGTCAAGCAAAGAGTAGTCAAGGGGTCTGAGAAATTCTGTTACTCCCAACCAAGAGAAAAACTGTTTAAAAACTTCCAAAGCTGTTATTTACAAAGTTTTGGGACATCTACGTCCCCTCAAATCACAGAATGAGTTCACCAAAAGGTAACAAATGATGGCTTGTAAGAGTAATGGCGCAGAAACAAAATGGTGCAAAGCTCTCAGAAACTGCATTGGGTTGAAAGCTTTGTGCATTGTGTCTATGCATTGCATACCCATTAGGAGGAAGCAATTTTCCCTCTCTTCTTCTCCCTCTTTCTCTTATCCAACATCAAAACAAGGCTGAAATACATGGTGTGGGGTTTTATAAAAATCGTGCTGCAATGCAGCTAGAGCAACATTAACTGGAGATCTTCTTAAATATTAGTCTCTAGAACCCACCCTTGCTGATTTGAGCTGGTAAACTTGGAATGAAGTCCAAGAATCCAGTACTTGAGTAAGTAATCCAGATGCTTTTTATGCTTCCAGTTTAAGGGCTGGCTTTTGAAAACCAGTAGCCTAGATGACCCAGCAATAACCCCTGAAAAAGTATAGAGACACACTGCCCACACAGTTTGGCTTCACTGCTCATAATAGGAATTCAATACTTTAAGTCTCTGAATTGGTCATTTGCTCAAACTGCTCAAGTTGTGAAAATCTGTAAAACCTAGCATGTTTGAAAACTGCAGCATCAATTGCAGTTTCTATATTTTAAAACTTTAAATCATTTGATATATTCACCCTCAAACACCTTCAGATTCAAGCTTCGTTGGAATTTTTCTCTTATGCTGTGACTACTCTGGTGAGCAAATTATTTCCCCATGTCTGAATTAGTTTCTTATGCGGCTGAATATCATAATGAAATGAGAAAATATGAATCGGTGCAAAGAGAAAACTTCTTTTTCTCTTCCCCTCCATATGCAGCAATACACTATCAGGATGCATGAGAGCTTGATGGATAAATTAAAAGACAATTCCTAAATTGTGTATTGATTTTTATACAACATAAAATAGGGCCATGTATCTGATAGAGACCATCATAAAGGGCATAAATTTTAAAAGAAAAAGCAAAAAAAAATAAGGTAAAATTTAAAAACATAGTACTTTATAGTGCCCATTTTCTCAGGAAACTGGAAATATTAGTTATCCTGTGTTGTTAAAACTATTTTTCAATAATTACTAACAGAGTAAACTTTTGTCGTTTCCTCTAAACGTAGGCTGCCATTCAATCTAAAAAATAAATAGTCTGGAAGCATACAATTCATCATGCAGTATGTTCTACTTTAAAAACTCATTAAATTGCCATTGATGACATTTGTAAAGTTCATGGCAGGTCTTCTGTATAGCTTTTTGTTTAGCACCTTGCTCCCAAGCAAAGGCACCCATGGGAAACCACGCCCACAACTGAAAAGTTGCTACATGAAACAATGAGTGCTCCTTGTGAAGACCACTGGATTGCCTTGGGGTTTCTGCCTAATACAGACTGCCAGCAAAAGATGCATGATTGTTTGGCAACAAATAAAAGCTACATGCACACATAATCATCCACATCCTTGCATTTTGTAAAAAACTAATATTAGATTTTTTGAAATTAGGGCTCTTCCTCAGTCATTAGGCACCCAAACTGCATACTGACCTGTGGATACTTAAATTGGTTGGGTTTCCAAACTGATTGGTCATTGCCTCATGCTTCAGATTGTTTACTATTTTGAATACATCCTGCTCATTTATAAACATGGGAATGTTTCCCTGGCTTTCCAACCAAGGTTGACTTTCTTTTAAACTCACAGAATACACATTTCCTAGAATACACAAATCTAGAAATGCTGTTGGACAGTCAAGTGCAAGAGTTCATTTTGCAATGAAAACTGTAAATCTAGCTTTTTTCAGGGCAACAAATGACATACGATAACAAGAAATAGGAAAATAAAGGAGGCTTTTCAAGTGTTGAGGGAGTTGATTGGGTCACTTAGACAAGGAAGGTCCTTCTAACCAGAGAATCTTGATCATCTGAGTGAATTCTCTCATTACACAGATGAGGAAAGAGGAGCAGAGGTTACAAGGCATTAAGGATCTTACAGTTAGCTAAATGCAGAATTACAACGTGATATAATCCATGTAAATGATAGGTACTCTATAACATATATGATGGATGGGTGGATGAAGGAAACAAGACCCCTTAGAGAAGGAACCTTTCTATGATACAAGTTCTCAACCTGGTTTTACCTCAGTGATATACCTCAGAGATAACCTTCACTTGTGTGACTTACATTCACTACTTTTCACTATGTGGTGCTACCATGGTGTCATGTTACATAAAATTCCCAAGAACCCAACTGTAATTCTACCTCATTTCTTCCTCAACTCATCATTGCAAAAATACCATATGTGAGAACTGTTATACCACTTAGTGTTACCAAACTGATGAACGATCTCAAAGTGCCTAAGGAGTTGACTTTTATAAAATTGGAGACATGCGCTGACATCAAAAAGATTTCATTAACATAATCTATTGCTTTTTGTGTGCTTGTATTATTTTTAAACATTAAATCCATAATCATCTACTCTGATAATTTCTTTAAAGAGCACAGTTCATGCAATCATAAGGAATATGAGTCTATGACATTTCCTTAGGTTCAGATTCAGTATACACGACTTTGGGGCTATTATCTTTAGTCATAACAAACATAGAATTATGAATAGAGTAGAGCTATCCATAACAGCTTGTTTTAAATCACAAAATTTATAAACCTAAGATTTTATTTAAACCTAAGTTGTATTTAGGATAAAAGCACATTATTTTCTAATAATTTTAAGAGCAACATCTTAAAAATATTCAGAAATATATTTCTAGAGAAGGAAAAAAATACCCAGAAACCTTTTTAAAATTTAATAATTGGTTGTCTATATAATTAAATTTACTAACCTAAGATGCTTCTATAGGCTTACTGTGCCTTTAAGTTGCCTTTGATTAATTTTCAAGCTTAGTAACTGGTAAATTGTTCTAACACAAATAAGCTCAATTAACAAATACAAAAACATAAAAACTCAGGGATAATAAAATGAATTGACTAAGGTGTAAATAAAACTGTATGCATCACATGTGTGTGCATGTGTATGTACACATAGTTATATAATCAATATACACATTTTAAAACACTGAAGTCAGAAATATATAAAGAACAAGTGAATGTCCTGGTACAATCACATTTCATAGTGAGCATCGCTCACTGATATCATTTGAGAATAAAAAACAATAATCAGAACTTTCTCAAAATGCAGGCTGACAGCTAGGAATGATTCTGAAGAAACATTTTTTTTTTCAAAGATTTTATTGGGGAATTGAGGGAGAGGAACAGCATTGGGGAATCAGGGAAGGGGAACAGACAAGTTGCTGTCCTTTGTTCTTCAGTCTAGTTGCGGGGACGTTGCTTCACTGGCCCATGTTGGTATCGTCACTGTGCTCTTCCCGGATGAGGCAGATCGGTCGCCGGCCTCTGGATAGTCGCTCACCGCGGCTATTAGCAGCTCACGCTGGCTGCCAGCCACTCACTGTAGCCTATGGCAGCCCACTGCAGCAGGGGCTGCAGCCTACACCGTCACCGGGGCTCGCACAGTCCAGCTCCAGGTGGAGCTGTTGTTAGCTGTAGAGGGCAGTTTCACTGGCCCTCATATGTGGGATCCGAACCGGGGCTGCTGGCATCCCAAAACCAGCTCTTAACCAATGTGCCACTTGGCTGGCCCAAGAAACATTATTTCTAAAGCAATCCATCCACAATACCAATCGCAAATCTTTTCCTTACCCAAGATCCATAGTAGAAAAAAAAGAAAATGGACATATCTCCACTCATACATTCATTAGGCACTTATCCATAACTAACTCCCTTAGATTTGAACATCGGACAAATCTGTAAGTAAGGCAAAATTTGCATAAGTGTGATGATCATAGTTGCCACCTATGGTACAGTGGTATGTCTAGGACTCCTTGAAAGCAAGGTCAATTGTAATTATTGTACTGCTTTTACTATGAGAGCTAGTTCTTTGCTGATGTTAAAGGGTATATGAGTTTCGTGCTGTAAGATTGGACAGTGCAAAGATTATATAAACAAATGTAAATCACCATGAAAATCTAGTTTATTCCACCTTTTACCGCATATCATTCTGCAATTCTAAATATCCATAATTCTCAGAATGTGGAACCTATGACCTCATTAAACCTGAGGAAATTTGGCATTCTTATTTTTAGGCTCAGAAATAAATGTTGCCCACACTCTTTTATCACCCATCTTAGATAATTTTCACTCATTTACACAAAAACAAAGAACATTTTGCTCAGAACTGTGGTGAAGCAAAAACAACTCTTAAAGCAATTCTAGGATTTAGTGTGCACTGAGAAAAATGTTTCTCTATCAGGACAAAAATCTAAGAGAACACAACAGAAAATGTATAACTGTCACAGTCTCTGGCTTTATCTCACCACCAAAGAGCTAGACAGATAGACAGAAACACAGGCACTCTGTGTAAACATGTTAATACCTGCCAACTAATTTTCAAAATGCTCTGAAGGACATCTTCCAAATAAACACCTCCCTGGTAGATGACCTTTTAGTATTTAATACCCAGTGTTCCAGAACATTCCTATATTTTAACAAAATGTTATTCAACTAATGTTTATATAATAGCATTCTGTATTTATATCCCCCAAATTCAACACAATATTTATCACAAAATGATTGTGGTGAACCCTTATGTCATATTCCAAACACCACTGGTCATAAGACACTATTCTATCTAGACATTTGAAAAGGTCACTAAGTGACAAAAAAAAAAGTGTCTCTTGCATATTAATAAGTATGAGGGCAATATAGTTCATAATCAATGGGAACAATTTTCAGTCACTGTGTGCTCATCCTGAGTATATCTGTGCAGGGACTTTCTTACATAACTATTGTTTTACCTAGTGGGTCCGTAAAAAGTTGAGAAGGAGCTTAAGTAAATTGTAGAAAATGATAAAAAGAAAATAAGGGACAGAAAACAAAACAACAATTAACAAACCATATTAATTGGTGAACAGAAAACAATATTTTAAGAATTTATATCTTAAAATAATAGTTTGTTGCTTAAATATAAAACATCAGTTTCTTGTGTTTTAGTTACATTTTAGAATGTTGAAGGTTTGAGTTGATGTGTAAAGGCATTATAATTTTTTCCCACTTGAAATAAGGGGAAATGTTAAGAGTTTTTACCCAAGATATTTGATTTCCAAGAATAGATTACTGTCAAGAATCTTAAAATGCCTGTTACATAAACACAGAGATTATCACAAAGTAATATATAAATTATGTAGTGTTTCTATCAAACCACTATTTATTAAAAATTTCAAAGTTTATTCAAAATCAAATTTATGTCAAGTTTAACTGTCACATCATATGTTTTATAATGTAATGAGCTAATAAAACAATTGTAAACAATCTGATAAGAGTATACTCTAATTTCTGATTGAAGAAAATTAACTTAG
Organism: Aselliscus stoliczkanus; assembly: GCA_033961575.1. Classification (NCBI taxonomy): domain Eukaryota; kingdom Metazoa; phylum Chordata; class Mammalia; order Chiroptera; family Hipposideridae; genus Aselliscus; species Aselliscus stoliczkanus. The sequence goes on from CM066734.1 coordinate 125,254,481, forward strand.
AATTTGAATAACAATTACAATTAATTTCTACTTCTTATCTATAATCCAGCCTTTTCAATTTAAGAACTATACTAATACTTTGTAATAAAACTTCAGCATACACTATATCTATTTATATTTTATTTACTATATTAGAGATAATTTATGTAGCACTTCACACAATATTTGTGGTGATACCATAATTCAGTCAATATCTGCATCATGTCAAGTGAACAATAAAATCACAGATTCCTTAGGTCAAAATCTGAATACCCCCACCTCTCTACTTACTAGTAGTAATAACCTTTGCAAGTTGCATTATTTCTTGATTTAATATGGGTAAAGCAATAATAATAGTGGCTACTACACAGAGTTGTTTTGGTTGAATGTGTTAAAAAGTTCATATGATAAAGGTCAGTTATTATTGCAAATGACTGGCTATCCAAGTGAACAGTACAGTTTAGCCCTGATTTTTTAAACTTAACTTTCTTGGCACGTGCAATGCCAACAATAATATAACCTACCTTACAGAATTGTGAGGATTAAATACACCAATCTGTCACGTCCTGCGTGGCAAGGGCGAGTGGGACACGAGAGGGGCGACGCAGATTAAGGAAAAACAAGAGACAGAAGAAAGATAGGAGCAAGACCAAGGGACTCAGCCAAAGACGACTGAGCCCAAGGGACTCAGCCAAGGAAGACTGAGCCCCGAATCGGGTCAGCGCATAGCTTTTATTGAGAGATTTCAACCTGTTCAAGGATTTTACTTATCATCTAAAGAGTGGTTACCATGGCCACCTTACAGGGCATATACTTGAACTATTGCCAAGAGTTTAGGCAAGAAACTATTTCTATGTGATTATAGCAAAAGGGAGTTTCAAACTTTTTCTATCTTACAAAGAGCTGCATATTTTTGTAATAGAGGGTAACATCTGTTTCTCAGTCAAAGCTTTAGTATCTGTTGCTAGCAATGTACAGAACAAAGTTAAAACAAGGCTATTAATTAAAATAACTTATGGTCAGTAAGTTGCCTCTTATCAGAACTTTCATGGCCGAGAGACCTTGGTCTCCTGGTCTCCAAGGAAACCTTTCACAGCTGCACAGGCAAGGACGAACGATAGCACCAGTTTCTCACAGAGGCTGTCTGTTTCTCACAGAGTGGCTTTTTTAGGCCTATGTGGCCAAAGGCCTATGCCTCAGTTTCCAAAGGGGCTTGAATCCCCAATATCTCAATTTAGGGGTTCCCCACGGAACTACCGCCTGGCTTAGGTTGTCTCCCCTCGTTTAGGAGATCTTACCCGTCTTTGGCTGCGTAGTTAGCTCATTGGGGTATACAGGAACTTGCCATAAATGCAGTGAGTATATTGTCTCCTATAGGAGGAAAGGCACATGGGTTCTTAGAGGCAGGAGATATTACATGACCAACCATAAGGCAGCACCCCTAATATACAGTGCTGAGCAGGGCAATGTGGCCTTGTCAGACACTGGGGGGCTGTCGGCTTCCCACACCAATCAACATTAAGTTTTTAGCATAAACTCTGGAACAGATTAAATCCTTAATAAATGTGAGGTTTTATTAATATCTTTGTGAAAATCCAGTGTATTCAGTTTTTCATTGTCACACAGACAGACCTTTCCACAGCCATTTGTACTCAGAAATAACTGACCGATGGCTTTTGCTATGTGAGAACAAACCATGCCCAGGGTCAGATGGTGACACAGAAATGTCATAGCTAATCTGTGCTGAATAACACATCGCTTAACTCACAGGGTCAGAGAAGTGCTGTGGAACATAGACAAGACTATTTAAAACCAACCAACAAACAAAAACAAAACAAAACTAGTATGTAGGCATAATAGTAAACTTTTAAGAACACAGTTATTAACATTTTTTTAATTTCTCTATCCCATTCACTGTTTAAATGTATTTGCCTCTGAACGCTCATGTTCTGCTCTTGCTGCAAGAAAATTATACTCCTCTTTTCCCTAAATACTTCATTTTGATCCCAGATGTGACTATATCTCCAGGCAACATTTCAAAGAGGGCATCAGAGGGAGTCATTTTCTACTGCTGATAAAGAGATTAATTGTGAAATTCATTTTTTCTATCAATACCCAGCGACAGTTATTGTCCTGAGACATGGTGACAGATGTCAGTTGACACCTACAGAATTAAAACTGAATTTCTACCTAAAATTATGCCTGTTATAGGCATCAAATCAAATTTTATGGTATGAAAGCCTAGCATTTGATTGTATCAGTTTGTGAGTAAATATAGTTCATAACCGACTTTGAGTTGTAAATATTTATCATTACTAATTTTATGCAGTACTTCATCTTTAATTTAAAAAGCAGACCACATTGTAAGGAAGCTATTGTAATAGATGGTGGACAAAAGAATGAATATATTTGCCCCAACACTGCTCTTCATCTGAATGAGTTTGGCTTTAACACTTTCTCTGTGTTTATTCATTTTATAGATAGCTTTCTCGTGCACAGAATTGAGTCATCTGGATAGGCGAACAATGAAGTACTTTTTAACTTCAGCATTTTGTCATTTGGTGAGGCTGGGCACCAGAGAACAGCCAGCCTGATTCAGCTTTAGTAGGTAAGTACTGGGCACATACTATGAACCAACCACTATATTAAAAGCTGGGGATACAAACATGGGGAATGGGCAGCAGCAAAAGTATAAACCATACTGTGAGTTCTATGGGTATGTGTGTTCTGATCTATAGAACTAGGCATCCCCTGGCGCACAGGGTCTCCAGTGTTATTAGGTTGGAGAGGAATTAATATAGGCTGGATGAATTAATCAATTAATGAATGATATGTTTTATTATGTTTATTTCCAGTGGTGCAACATGGCTGTAAAACTCCATCAACTGCCAATTTCAAGTAAAGAAGCTTTAAGAAAAATAATCAGAGGTGGAGCAACTATAGAACAAAACTTTGGACCTGACTTTTCAGGGCAATTGCAAAGTAAAGAAGCAGACATTTCAACAGTAAAAGTCTCTTTGGAAATAGAGGCTATTATCAGGAATGAGAAGGACGTTTTTATGACAAAGACTTTTAGTCAGTTACCCTTCTTAATTTTCAATCACACCCCATGACTTTTAAGACCACCATCTTTAGCCTAGTCATTCCTTATGTTGTGTAGACACATATACTTCTTATTTCTGAGGATACAAACACTGAAGTCAAATGTTAAATGTTTCAAAAAATACCTTTACCATTGACATTATGCTATTCTTTAATATTAATTTTAAATTTGCTACTAAAAATTATTTCTCTTTCTCCACTCTATTACATATCTATGAGGCACTATGATATAAAAGAGGTATCTTACACAGGCTTTTTGAGATCTGGATTTAAATCCCGGAAAACATACATAATGAAATAATGAGAGGCCTGGTTTATAACTGGTATTCAAAAACTAATCAACACAAAATCGGAGTTTTTAAAAATAAGTAAATGAGGATGGTCAATACTACACAGAACATTCTCTCTCTACTCCACTTGCTAAACAGTCGAAGAGTCAGGAAACAAAAGATCTGCCCTTGATCCTTCCTTTTTAAAAATATCTGTTGTATGTTAGGAATTAGCATGCATTATGTGGAACATATGTCAACCAACAGGGTCACTAAGCATGGGTCACATCAGTAACAATTCATAAAACGCAAAGGGATTAATAAGTCTCTTGGAATCTCCATAATGTCCTAGCTACTTTTATTCTAAGGAAACAAATTAAGTTTTGGTTTTTTTTTTCAATTTCTGTCTATCAGATTCCTGAAGAACTTGACCCCTAATATTGATAAGGTGTTTATCTCACCATTTGGTGCAGAGATTTTTCCAAATAAGAATCATGAATCCAAGTCATTTTTGCTGGTTGCCCTGTGCGAATTTGCCCTCCAACTACGCATGTGACTTTAATGCAAGAACAGCAGTTGTCACCTTGTGAGGCTGAGCAGGACAAATTTCTTGCCTATAGTACAGGTCAGCACTGTCACCTGGGCTTTGCGACTGCCACAGGATTCATCATGAATGCTGTCAGAGAAGCAAACTCTGTCCAGGCCCAACTGCTGTAGGCGATGATTTGTGCTTGGGTCAGCAGACCAAATACAGTCTGCATGCTCAAGGCTCTTCCTAGGGCACCGGGACATTTTCAGAGGTTTTTAAATCTTGTCAAAATTTAGAGCCCAGAGCACACAAGTCATTATACATTCAACTCCCTTATCATGACAAAAAGACACTTGAAGCTAAGAAAGATTTGGTATTAGCTCAAGGTCACATAGCTAATTATTAGAAGAAGCCATGAGTAGAACTGTAACTCCATTTCAAAATGCCTTACAATACAGCCCCATTTAAAAAGAAGGTAATTTTTATGGAGATGGGTGGGACACATGAGCATAGTTTATTAGCAGTGGATCTATAAAGTAACAAAAGAATCATAAACTCCATTCAATTTTTAACTCATTCTCTACCATTCCCAAGTTCTTTCTAGGGCACTCAGCAACCATGATAAGCCCATTTTTGCTGAAAGTGGACATCAAATATTGAGGAGAACATGCCAGTGGACCACGAGACATCTCCACTTCCTATAAAATCCGTTAGAGGAATAAATTAATTAATAATAGGGTAATAGATGTTGAAGGACAAACACTAAAAAACTACACTTCAGGTGTGTATAGCATCCTGGATGCTATAATAAACATTTATTTCTCACAGTTCTGGAGTCAGGGAAGTCCAAAATCAAAGTATGTAAAGATTCGGTGTCTGGTTAACACCCGCTTCCTGGTTAAAAGATGGCTGTCTTCTCCCTGTGCTCTCACATGGTAAAAGGGACAAGGGAGCTCTCTGAGGCCTCTTTTATAAGGACATTCATCCCATTCATTGGGGCTCCACCCTCATGACCTAATCACCTCCCAAAGGCCCCACCTCCAAATACCATCACATTGAGCTTTAGAATTTCAGCATATGTATCTGGGGGAAACACAACATTTAGTCTATAGCAAGGTGTATATTCATGGTTATATAGGGGTCATGAGCAAAGGATGAAGAACTATAGGCAGAAACCTGTTTTGTGACAGAATCAGTGTCTTAAAAATCAGTGTCTACTGTTGACAACTAGCTGAGCTATCAGAATCAGAATGGTGGAAGATCAGGGACATGTCTGAATTTTAAAAGAATAACAAAATAATAAAGTAAAGTAAAATAGAAAAACTGAAGCCTTTCACAAGAAGATAGAATTGAAATAATTCATGCCTTCACATTGAGACTTAATTCTCAATGCTTCATAGCCCTCAAATGTTACACTCCACTCACACTGAACTTACAGTTCCTCAAAGATGCTCATTCCTGTGAGTCTTAGAACATGTGATTCCCCCTTCTTGTATATTCCTCCCAGCTTTCCAATCTTCTTTACCTAACTTCCCATCTGCCAGAATGCAGTTCAGATCTCATCTCCTTTAAGTATGATGATCAGATGTCATTCAAAGCAAAACAATTTGAAGAAGGAAAGATGTGTAGTTAATAATCATATAACAAGAGGTTTAAAGCAGGAATGTCCCTAGCAAACTCAGTATAAAGTCACCATTATCTAATGCACTTCTGAGATCTATAACTTATAGGTAACAAGTGCAACTATCTCAATTATCCTTGCAATATTTTTCTCAACAAATAAACTCTTATAAATTAGCATGTTTTCTTGTTGTTTTTTCTGAGGGCAGTGTCACTGGCCCTCATTTGTGGGACCTGAACCGGGACCGCTGGCTTCCCAAGCTAGCACTTAACCACCGCGCCACTTGGCTGGCCCTAAATTAGCATGTTTCAATTGTCCATAATTTTATTCATTCTAAACAGATGTGATCAATGGGAGAGTTTTTAAAACATTTTACAAAGCTATACTTTTTCATTTGTAGAGGGAAAAAATGTAGTGTACATTCAATTTGATTGTACATTCTTCACAACTTAGAAAGTATTAAAGACTATATAAGTCCTGTGTATAAGAAAAAAATTATCACATTTCTAGCAAAAATCATTGAAAACTAAAATGAGAGATTAAAAATGTGATCTTCGTTATCAGTCTTTGATATTAGATATTTTATCATAAAGAATGACAATCTAAAAATTTGATCAAGTTCTATTGAAAATTTCAAAATACCTCTTTAGTGTCCTTGGCTAAAGGAAACTATGCTTGGCAGGTGACATAAAGCAGATTGAACCAGCCATTTATTTGTCCAACAGACAAGCATGATGTGCCAGCAAATTGAATTCTTCCTGAGATAATGAAGGTCCTATTTCCCTTACCTTCCAGCACATCTATTAATCTTTAAATAATAGGTTATGACTCTCCTGACAATTGTGACATCTGAAATTTCTGTTTTCGCCTTCCCATTGGAGATGACACTTTGTTTTGAAAATAGTGACATGTGACATATAATGCTATAGCAAATGAAAGGAAAATATTTCCATCTCATCTATGGGCAAATACATATTGGTTTATAAAATATACTTCACAGTACAATATTAAATCTGTCTGGTTATGAAAGACAACACATGTGGTCTCTTCAGTCACTGAATCCCTTTACTTTTTGATGGATAGAATTTCATAGAATTGACTGAAAAGCAGATTATTTTATATTATGGGTGGTTATTCCACACTAAACCACTGCAATAATAGCAACAGCAACAACAATATGAAAATTGTACCCATTAATTACTGAATTCCTACTAAGAGCTCAACAAAAAAATCTCTATGGCATAATAGTCTTGTCCCAATTTCACAGATGAAGGGATTAAGGCATAGAGGGGTTAAATAATCTTGCCTAAGGTTCATATAGCTGGTAAGAAAATTAACATACATATATATCATATATAATAGTTTTAATAATAAAACAAAATATTGGCTATCATTTGTATAATGCTTTCAATGGGCCATATTTACCAAAACACACTGTAGTATAAACAACACAGTCCCAATTATTCAGATAAGGAAACTGAAATTTAAAGAAAATAAATAACTCACTTGTAAGTATATAATAACAATAATAATAACAATGAGGACCATGACAATTATGACCAGCTTGAATGATCAGCCTGGGCCAGGCTGTTTTAAACGCTTTTCAAAAATGTGGTCATTAGGGCCGGTCGAGTGGCGCAGTGGTTAAGCGCTGGCTTGGGACACCAGCGGCCCTGGTTTGGATCCCACATATGAGGGCCAGTGATACTGCCCTCAAAAAAAAAAAAAAAAAAGTGGTCATTAATCATCATGTAATCCCTTGAGATACTGTTAATCCTATCAATGACAAGAAACAGAACCAAAGACTGCATGTCTAAATACAAGCTTCATGATGTTGACTATTATGCTAACAGACCTCACTCATAAGAGGCTAATCTGTTGTTCTAAACAGAAAATAATAATGGTAAAAATTTCAGGCTTTCAGTTAATTTCACAAATCTCACTTTATGTAAACTTTTAAATAGTATAACACCTGCCACTAATTGTACAAAGTTTCAACTAGTTCAAATGGCTACCATTATGGCAGAAGGTCATTTGGCTAACTCTTCACATTGAGCATCCATCTGAAGATCATTAACATAGGAAAACATACTGTTAACACAAACTTTTCCAAGAAGTCTATTCACAAATATACCAATTCATCAGAACTCCTTGTCAGTCCCCGGAAAGAAAGCACAGATATAGATTTATCTATCTGTCAATTAATGTATATATATATATATGGTTCTTAGCCTTCAACTAAATTATTTAGGTCAAACTGGATTAGAAGATCTCCATTCCCATGGATTTGCATCATAAAGACCATAATAAATGAGGAATCTGTATTTATGGCCTTTTCAAGTAGCCATATGTGGGCCAGCGAGTGGCTTCGGAAGCCAGCAGTCGGGTTCGGGTCCCACATATGAGGGCCAGTGACGCTGCCCTCAAAAAAAAAAACAACAAAAAAAAACAAGTAGCCATATGTTATCCTTAATGGTTGCTAGTAGAAAAGTTTGAAAGTACAGGTGGCTCCAGCTGATGGCTAAACCATCTCAAAGGAAAAACAGAGAGAGGGAGGAAGGGGGGGGGAGGGAGAGGGGGAGGGAGGGAGGGAGAGGGGGAGGGAGGGAGGGAAGGAGAGACTCTTCAGAGAAATATTCCATAGAGAACATGGATTAGCATTACTTACTACTACTACTTGATTAGTGAAAAATAGAAACATTTTATCAAATGAAAGAAATAAATGATTTGCCTTTTGTCTTCCCCTTTCTTATCAGGATACCAATAATGTTAGTCTGATTCCACTACTATTCAGAATATTATTGGCTATTATCAAAATCTCCTTAATAAATACATAGCTTTTGAATATGCACCATTCTTTGGTTCCACAAATGTTTGCTGAGTATTCAATAGATGACAAATATTATTGGATATATCCAAATACTGCCCTTAACTATCTTCAGGTTAAGTTTTTTAGAAGATTCCATAACTAATGATAACATGATACAGAACTCTGTTCTTCAAAAGGAAGAGACAAAATGGGAAACAAACACACAAAAGAGATCACCTGATGGGAAGAGGTGAATCATTTAAGATTTTGTGTATGGATTTTCTTCCTTTATTGTTTCCCTTCTAGTGTATAAACCCACTGAAGACAAACTCTGAATTGTCATATTATCCACTAGCATGGCTCCACACAAAGTTTTACTCATGGTAAACACTCAAAATAACTGCATAAAGTAGAAAGTAACTGATTTGCATGTAACTACAATAGCTTTGCCAAAAACACAATCTTCCAAAATATTTTATATACTCTTCAACATAGTTCCATGTGTATAAAGAGAAAATTGCTCCATAGTTTAAAAAAAAGTTTTCCTTACTGGCTCCTCAAGAATATGACTAAAAGTGACATTTGCCTAATCTGTATCTAATGTCCAGCTTGGAGAAAATTAAATAATATTATTTGTTATAACCCCTCACACACTATGAGGTTTTCTTTTTCTCAAAAGCAGTTTGAATTTCATTAGCCAGGGGTTGATTTTAGAATTATCTATAAAGACAGAAAGGGAAGATGCTGTGGTTTTTAAAAATCACGTACAATGCTTACTTTGACTTTTAAAGAACAAATATGAATTAAGTAAAAAAATCAAAAAAAAATCAATCATACTGCATATGAGGTAGCAAATACCAAATGAAACTGGCAAATATAAAAATGTATTGGCAACTTCAAATGTTGAAAAGTGAAAGTAAACAATATTTGATACCTTCGAAGAATTGTATTTGATATCTCCACCATTGTAATAGCACTGCGTGGTCCTTGAAACTTCACTTTAATAAAATACAGGGAAAAAGTAAATCGAAAAGGTAAAAATACAGTAAAATACACACACACTCACAAGGATATCTGACCACATGATTAAAATCACTTCTAAGGAAAATGGTGAAATAATACCTGTAGGTATTAATGTACATCACAGGAAACACTACACATTAGCGATATCATGTAATAAAACATATTGGAAGTACACACACATATAATGTAAATGGAAGGTGGAAAATTTTATATATGTACGTGTGTGTGTACCTAAGTGCAATGGTAGAAGACATAACACAGACTCAGAGCCACTTTCCCTGTGACACCTACTTTCACATGAAAGACACATGGCAAACTTCATAAGCTGCCAGGAAAACACAGTACTGTAAGGCCCGAGCTGTTACTCTTATTATATGACTGCCATAAATTACAATAAAGGTGGGAAAAAAGCATGAGGTGTTTCTCAGCCTTTATGGCTTGCTCAAAGTCCTGAGAATTACTACATATCTTATAATTTACAGTATTCCTATCAGGGAATAATAGAGGACAGCTAATTCCCAATGTCACAAAGGAGGAAAAAGATATTTTCTATTATATAATCACTGTCAATTATGTTGGGGGTACAAGCGGGAAACACAGACCATCACAGAAAAAATATGGAACAACCAGGTTGGGTCTACAAATCTTGAGCATATCTTAATTATTCCCTTCCAAAAGAGGAGATGTCTTTAATGCCTGAGGGAGATGGACAACAAGGAATGTCACCAGCTTAAGTCTGAAAATATAGGGTGGCAAAATCTAACTTGTGCTTTCCATAGATTATTCTTGCTTCTGTGATGAGAATTATATGTAGGGGCAAGGATAGAAACAGTTACATCAGTTAGGAAGTTTTTGCATGCATCTCCGTAAGAAAGAGATGGTGGCTTGGATTAGGCATCAGTGATGAAAGTGATAAAAATTACTTCAATTCTGGATATAATTTAAAGGTAGATCTAAAACAATGAGCTAAATGAATATAATCTGGGTTGTAGGTAGGGTTGATTAGTTTGGGGAGGGAGATGAAGCATTCAGTTCTGGACATGATTTTGAAATATTCAGTATGATATATGAGTTAGAATATAGGGAAGATTTCTGGGGTAGATATTTGCACTGGCTTAAAGAGAAGCACTAAAATTATGATTTGGGTAAAAACTTCCAGTTATAAAATCCATAAGTAATGGGCGTATAATATACAGCATGTTGATTATACTTACTACTGTAATATATATTTGAAAGTTGCTTAGAGAGTAGATCCTAAAAATTCTCATCACAAGAAAAAGAATTATAACATTGTATGGTGCCGGATGTTAACTAGACTTATTGTGGTGATCATTTTCAATATTAATATCAAATTATATTTTGTCCACCTGAAACTAATATATGTCAATTATACCTCAATAAAAAAAATGGGACAATGACCCAGGGGAGAGAAAAATATTGGCCATGTGATAGAGAATGCTAGTCCATTTCCAAACCCATTTCTTTTCCTTCTCAACCACACATTTAGATTATGTTTCCTGGCCTCCCTTGAAGTTTGGTATGATTGAATTCTAGCCGAAGTGCCACTCCTGAGCCTGGGGCAAATCAATTTCTCATGTATGATTATGATTCTTCCTATTCCATTCATCTCTACCAGTTTGGTAACAGACATGCACAGTGACTTTGGTAATTGTGTGTTGACAATGGCATTGCTAGTGTTCCCCATATCTAGTTTATACTTCTCGAACCATAGAAGTTTCTATTTCCAAAACCCCCTTTCCAGTTGTGGCCAATGAGGTGTTTGTTTGTTGGTTTTGTTGTTGTTTTTAAGTGATGCTTGTTATTTCTAGACTGAAGAATTCAATTGCTAGTGGTTTTTTTTGTTTTACTTTCCTGCTATAATGACCAAGAGAGACCAATAAGATGACATAGCTACAGGAGGGAGGAGGCTTCTTCAGCCTGGACTACAGTGGAGATAATCTGTCCCAGACAGTTACTCAGACTTACAGTGGACTTTACAGAGAGATTGCCCTTTGCTATGTAACATCAAGATTTTTGAAGTTGTTCTTTATCATGACCGATCCTTAATAAAGAATAATGGTACTACAAGATAGAAGAAGCACCACAGTGCACTCCAAAAGGAGAGATTCTACTATTAAAATACACCTGAAACCTATGTAACTTTACTAACAATTGTCACCCCGATAAACTTTAATTTTAAAAAATTATAAATTATTTGAAATTGTAAGCTCCTAAATCCTGTGGTTTTCTCTGGAGTTATAAATAAAATGGAAAAAAAAGTGTATTCTGTAAACTGATACAAATTATGAAGATAAGAATTTAATAGGATCTAATTTTGATTTGGAAACTTAAGTTTAAATTTGGGAAAATAGGCAAAATATTGAATTCTGATGCAACCACTATACAGTCTAATGTTTTCATCCATTAAGTAGAATATTTATCATAAATTAGAAAGAGAATTATATACGAGATGATTCATGTGATGCACTTTGCACCGTGTCTGAGATATAGTTAGATGGGTATTATCTAATGCAGGTATTACCTAATTTATCCTAATAATACCTAGTTAAGTATTAGTCTTTCAGAGATAAAATGTATTCATGTTGGGAACAGGACATTTCAGAAGTAAGTTACACACAGAGCTTTTTTTTTAACCCATTTCTAATATTATTTAGCCTAATTCCACAAACCAGGTTACTAACACAGCTATTAACACCAAAAAAAAATGGTTAGCACTGGTTCAGAGAGAATATTCTAGCAGCACTAGGAATATGGTCTCATTCAGTGAAAACGGAATGAATACATTAGTAGAAGTTAAGACTCACAGAATAAAATGGGATGTGAGGTCCCTTAATTCTATTCAGAATCAGAAAACACAGATAAACTCTTAAGGATATCACTCCACAGTTTATGATTATATGAGATTGAAGGAATCTCAATCTAACCCCACATGCTTGTAAAAAAAAAAAGACTCAGAAAGATTAAGCAAACTATGCAACATTCCTGATTTATAGATGATAATCTCAAGATTGAACCAAAATTCCAGCATTTACTCCTTCTGCCGTGATTTCCAGCATAAATGTATCTCCTAATTGGCTAGTTATTATGTTAAAAATTGTAAATAGCCTTGTTTTCTTTAAAACCCTAGAGTTCAACAATATTTGTTAGATCATGGGCTCCTTTTCAGCTGTCCAAACTTAGTATCTATCACAATGTATGTGAAACAATGCAAATTAAATAAATATCTACTAAACGAGATCAGCAGAGCCCTTCTCCAGGACAGACATGGTCCGTGATAGGAAATTATACTTTAGCATATCCCTATGATATTTACACTTCCACATGCAGCTGCTCTACCAAAGCCCAGCAAAGGAATACCACACATACAGGTAATAACCAAGTACTGAGTAGTAACTAAGACAATTTAAAGGCTTCAATATTGGGACCAATAAATACAATCTTCCATATTTTGAACAGGAAAAGTGCTGGCCTAAAAATAGTTAATTAATAGCACTTGAAAAAGATAGTACCAATTCCAATTGAATTGGAAGAGCTACCTTCCAATTCAACAACTTATCCACCTAATATTTACTTTAGTTTTGAAAAAGGGGAGAATTATTGGTTCCTATAATTGAAAAGCCTACTTACTGCTAGATGTACTCAAATGAGGCTACCACAACCCTTTCTTTCTACTCTTTTTCATTCTCTTTTCTTTGTGATGGTTTCATTCTCTTGCAGACTCTCTCCACTGGAAGCCAAAAGGCCCTAAGAAGCTCTAGGCAGATGTCTTACCAGGTCAACAACCCCACCGAAAAAGAGGGCCTCTCCTACCAGATGGGAGCATGCATTCTGACCACACCAAGCAGCAGACATACAATTGTATCAAGTCAGCTATTGTAACAGTAATTGCAGCATTGTAGGCACCCAAGAGCACTAAATTTTTTTCCTCTTTGCCTGGTAGATGTTAGGTGTCCATGGTTGGATAACTTTTGCTTGCTTGCTTACTTATTTATTTATTTATTTATTTATTTATTTATTTATTTATTTATTTTAGGGTAGTGTCACTGGCCCTCATATGTGGGACCGAACTGGGGCCGCTGGCTTCCCAAGCCAGCGCTTAACCACCGTGCCACTTGGCCGGCCCTAAGTTTTGCTTATTTAATAAGTGATCTTCTAATATGTTGCACGCGTTTTCTGGGTATGGAAGATATAAGATGAAAAGACACAACCACTGACATGAAAAGTATATTGTGGAAAAGTAAGATAGATTTGAAAATACACGAGTCCAACAGCATGACATCATTTTTATAAAAGGCCAATTAGAGTTTAGGATAAGACACTCATCTGCCTAGGGTGAACAGGGAGGTGTTCCAGGTAAGGTATCCAGGTATCATTAAGAAGACACTGTGACTATGCTAAATTTAAGAAACATTTCCAACAGCTTCCACTCAGAAAAAGGGTTGCTATGCTCTAGCAACCAAAATGGCTTGATTCCTCACTGACACCCAGATTTGCCTCATGTTTGTTCCACTTCTTGTTTTGGGCAAGTCTGTGAAAAGGCAGACACAGATTAGAATGCTGTCCTATCAAAATCAGGGAGACTACAGTCCTGGTTTATCCCTGGAAATGCAGTTGAGGCATCTGTATTTGGCCTTTACTGAGTGCAGAGAGTTTGGTGTTCACATGGATTAAATGGTGAATGGCCAGACTTGAAAAACATCAACTTTTAATGTATCTTCTCCTGTCCTTATTTCCTGTCAAAGGTGTAGCCCTCTAAAGCATTTTATTAAAATCCATTCCTATTACTTGTTCTAGTCTCTTATCTTCAGGCCACAATTACAATCCCAACTTCATGTATTTCACTCTAAAGTATACTACTGCTTTTAGCTAAAAACACCTGAACCTTACCAGCAATGCTAAAATATTTCTTCTATATATACTAAGTCACATTTTTTTTTCCATGTGATAACATTTCCGATTGCATTTTATGGTTAGTGGTCTGTCACTTAATTGGCAATATGTTTCCTTGTTTTTCTTAGAGGTGGATAAAAGAATGGAGGATCTAAAATTAACAGTGTTTTAGATTTGGTAAATTATGGTATATACCCCAGGAATGATGAAAGCTATACTCTATTATGACTAGGCTGTTTGCATCCGGACTCCAACAGTTATTAGCTGGGTAGCCCTGGGCAACTTACCTTCTCTGTGCCTCACTTTCCTCATCAACAAAATGGGTATACTAATAGTATTAATTCCAAAGGGTTGTTATGCGATATAAATGAGCTACGGCTTTAATCAATGTCTGGTACATAGAAAGCATCTTAAGTTAATGTTAGTTATTACAGGTTCTGGTTTGCAATACATTCTGCAGACTCTCAATGCTGAACCTTTAAATAGTATTTTCTATCTATTGCTTCACAGTTATAAATGGCATAACATTTGTGCCCCAGGGATTAGAGAGGCAAAGTAATTTAGAATATTGAGTTTGAATTGCAGAAGAGTCGCACTACACTATCCAATATGGATCTATCAGCCACATGTGGCTATTTACATCTAAATTAATTAAAAGTAAATAAAATTTAAAATTAAAAATTCAGTTCCTGTACCACACTAGCCACATTTTAAGGACTCAACAGCAACATGTGGGCACTGGTTACCATCAGAGACAGCACAGATATAGGACATTTGCATCATCACAGGAAGTTCTATTAGACACTGCTAGAGTCTCCTACGCTATTGGGTTGTCGGAAAAGTCATGTTGCATTTTTCCTATGTTTTTCATTGCAAAAAATGTGTCATGACTTTTCCAACAACCCAATAGTTTTCAACAGAGTGCTCAATGTAGTGTCTATTTTAAAGTGATATCCTTATATTTAGAGATACTGACTCTAAAGACTTCAGTTCCAGTGAGGAACTGTTATTTTGTGATATTCAATCTTCTTTTTTATTTTAGATACCAATAATGTATACCCATTATAAACCCAGGTAGGCTTCAGTGTGCCACCTGCGACTTCCATGTAGAATAACAATGGTCTGGTCAAGGTGGGTTGGAAATACTGACATTGGCAATGAGGCTCTGGGCTTTGATAAAACAAGTTTCACTCTGCATTTGTGCAATAGGATAGGAATAGGATAGGAAGAGTTTGGAGACAATGCCTCATACTTATCTTAAAGAAACTTAAGATGATATTTTCTTTCATTATTTCAACCAATGCCTACTGACCTTGTATTAAGAAAAAGCCTGCTGCTGAGTTGTAGGTGGGGAAACCAGTTTCTGAACTCCAATGACTTGGTTTATATGGGTTATAAAAAAAACAACAACACAATGAAATACTGTGCAAGTTAGGACATTATACTTGTAAATGAGATGAAACAGATGTAATGGAGGGCCAAATCAGGAGCAGAGTTTTTCTAGCTGATTGTTAAACTTTACTGAGGATTTTAATTATACTTTACCCTCTACCTACCTCTTTTCTTGGTCTCCATCCTGAGCTGCCTTCTCCAGTCCCAAATCAATGATAAGGTCCAATTCCCTGCATCTTCCACACAGGCATCATGGAACCACCCCGAGGTAGATTTGGACATATCTCAAACAGTATCTCTCTACCAAAATTTACTTTTTTTTTTTTTTTTTCATAATTCACACTACCTTAAAAAGGTTATTTTGTGGGGTTTAGGTGTGCTCATTAGAGAGAGTGTAATAAAGATTATGTGGCACTGAGCTGTATAAAATTGTTAGTCACTCAAAAAATATCAGATTTTAAGAGAAATGCTGATGACAATCATCCTGTGTATTTCAAAATTTATTAACTGACTTTTGCTTTTTTTTGTTGGCAGCTCAGCGGCAGGTCAGCTCCGGCTGGGCATCAAACTGCTGTTGCTCAGAGCTCAGCTCACACTCTTGAGCAAGCTCTTAACCAACTGAGCCACTCGGCCGGCCCTAACTGACTTTTTCTTAATAGTGAAATATCATCCTTAAAGTTTTCTAACTAAAAAGCTTTATAGTTTCATTTGCCTAACACTATTATTTACAAAGTAGTACAAAAGTAATGAAATCTACCTTCTTTCTGACCAAGTAATGCACAAAGTAATTAAATAAACCACAACTTTAAGGATAAATGTAGCCCTCCAGTGGGAGTGGAAGCAAGGAGGTTGAAAGTATTCTTCTCTTCCTTCCGTTCTCCTGAGAAGTAGTTATGTCTTCTCTCTGTGGGAACAGGGCTGGATAAAAGCATTTCTCACTAATGTAGTATTTCTTACATTGAAAGCAAGTGAGCATGAAAAGAGATTCTTTGCACCCACTCAAGGAACACAGCTAGGCAAAGTAATTGAGTTCACTGTATTGCCTTGGTTTTGCTTTACTATCCAATGCCAGAGTAAATGATAACAAGCAGTCTTCTAACAAAGCCACTGTCTGAGTTCAAGTAATCCTTTAAATACCACACTTCCTCTGGACTAATTTCCAAATTCCCATATGCTTTTAATATCCGTAGCCCTGTATGTGCATCCTTAGAAGAGCCAAACCCTGCCTAACAGGCCCAAGTTCTGCCAGCCCGTTCATTTCATGCCTTCCCACTTGTACAATAAAATTTCCCAAGTTACTTTTCAGGAAACAACAGACATAAAGTCCAAGAATGAATCTCACTAATAGTTAAGAGTCCAGATCGTGGAGTCACAGTGCCTTACTTCTAATTCTAATTCTACCACTAACTAGATCTATAACTTTTGACAATAAACTTAATCTCTTTACAGCTCAGTTTATTAACCTATAAAATGATAACAAAAATATCCACCACATAAGGTAATTCTGAGAATTGATTGAGATGCTGCATCTTATATGCCATGAAACATGGCATGCATCCAATAAATATTTGTTTTTAATATGAAACTTTTTTTGGATCAGTTTTTATTTTCATAACTATAGCAACATAAAGGACTAGAATTCAATAATTTTTGTTTTACTTTATCTTATCTACAAACAAGTAAAGAATAAGATAACCATTACCCTTCTGAATATCACCCAGAATTTTAAAAATATTGCTGCATCACATTTGTTTCAAATGTTTTTTGGAGGAAACAAACCACACTTTTGTTGAAGATTTTGTCTCTTCCTCATCTCATTTCCCTTCTGTCCCAGAGGCAATTGTTATCAAATAGTGTGTTTCTTCACATCTATGGTTGATATTTTGCAACACAAACATATATCATAAATAAAACAACATATTATTGTTTTTATCGTTAATATAAATATTACATTACACATCATTGTTAAACTTACTTTTCCCCCTCAAATTATTACTTGGGATCTACCTATTCTTGCATTTGATATACAGAGAGTGCCAAAAAATGTATACAAAATTTTAAGAAAGGAAAAAACTGCATTAAAATTGTATTAGTAATACTGCATTAATGCCATCTTTTGAGCAAAGGTCATATACATTGCTACATAATTCAATTCAACTTCAAAAAGTAATACATAGATAACAACACTTAAAATGTGTGTGCATTTTTTGGCACTCCCAGTATTTCATTCATTTTAACTTTATATTATATCTTCATATGAATATACTGTAGTTCATTCATACTCTAGTGTTTACAATTTTTTCACTTTGCAAAATAAGTTGCAGTAATAAACACATTTAGGCATGTTTCATTGTAAAAACATGCCAAAATTCTTATGAATATATAAGTTAAATTACATTTTCATATTGTTTACATTTTCAACTTTACTAAATACTGTCCAATTGCTATTATATGTTATGCATCTTTAATTACATCTTGCTTTTGATGTGCCCAGATAAGTACATATTGTAGAAATCATTCCCAATTGTGTCTTATAGATCTAATTCTTTCTTTTAGTAGTGGTTGCATAAAATTTCATGGTACGGATATGCCACAATCTTTACAACCATTCTCTTACTGATGGAAATTCACTGTTGTCAGTTTTTACTATTACATTATGAATATTCTTATTCATCTGCCCTTATTTGCTGGTACATTTATTTCAAGGAGATGGACTCTAATCGTGGGTTAGCATCAAATTCATATCAAGGTTCATTTCTCACAACTCTTTCCCCTACTCTTTAATATTTCTTTATTTTGAAATCTCCATTTTAGTTTGTTACATAGTCAATGTTTTATCTTGTTAGTATCTTCAAGATTAGGTATTTAAGTGATACAACCTCTGAATTCTTACAAACACATGTTTATTTTTCTCCATGACAAGTAATGTCTTGCCTGTTTGTGGAATTCAGGGTTGTACTCCTTTTATCTAACTAGCCTGTAGGTTTCATTCCATTGTTTCCCAGCTTCCTGTGTTACAGTTGAGAAATTCACTACCAGCGATAGTCACTTCTTTTGAAAGTAACACGCTCATTACGTCTGGAAGCCTAGCAGTTTGGTGGATTTTTTCTGTTTTATTCTACCACCCCAAGGACATAATATATCTCTGTATTTATTTTTATCTTTTTTCCCCCAGCAATGTTATTTTTTCAGTGTAGTTGTCTTGTACATGTTTTCTTAGATTTATACCTAAATATTTTTAATTTTTGGAATTATTTAAAGTGGAATTTTTTAAATTACAGTTGTCAGATATGTGCTGCTAATACATAAGAATACAATGGATTTTTTTTCTGTTAATCTTGTACTTCAGGGCCTTGTTATATTATGAATTTCAGTAGCTATAAGTAAATGCAGTAGGATTCTCTATATAAACTAATATATAATATGCCAATAGGAAGCGTTTTTTACTTCCCTCTTGCCTGTCTTACGAATTTCATTTCCTGTATTTGCCTTATTGTAGAGCTAAGGATATCCAGTACAATGTTAAATAGAAATGGTAATAGCAAGCATACTTGCCTTGTTCCCAGTCTTAGAGGCAGAGTTCAGTCTGTCAGTATTAAATATGATGTTGGCTGTAGGTTTTACAAGATGTTCATCATCAGATTAATGAGGTTCCCTGCTTAGTTTGCTGAGTTTTTAATCATGATTTATGTTAAATTCTGTCAGTTTTTTTCTGCATTTATTAAAAATGTCATTAAGTTTTTACATTTACATGATAATATAGCAAATCACATTGGTTGATATTCAACCTGGCATTACTGAGATAATCTCATGGTGTTTATCCTTTTCATATATTGTTGCATTTTATTTACTAATATTTTGTTAAGGTTTTTACATCTATATTCAGGAGGGATAGTGGTTTTTAATTTTCTATGTTTGTAATTTTGTCATAATTTAGTATTGAGGTTATGTTGGCTTCATGAAATGATTCATACACTATTTCTCTTCTGGCTTTTGAAAAAGGTTGTATAAATTGGGCACTAATTTTTCCTTGGTGTTTGAGAAACACCATGTGTGAAACCATCTGGGTTGAGAATTTTTATTTGGAGGAAGTTTTCTGATAACAAATCCAATTTATTTGATAGATACAAAGCTATTTAAGTTTTCTGTTTCTTCATTTGTCAATTGTGGCGAGTTATTTTATAAGTAATTTAGCCATTTTGTCTAAGTTCCATATTTGATTGTATCAACTTCTTCATAATATTTTCCTATCCCTTTAATGTTTTTAGGCTCTGTAATAATAACCACTCATGCATTCTTAAGATTGGTAATTTCTGTTTCACCTCTTATTTTCTTGATTAGTCTAGGTAAGGATATGGCAATTTTGTTGATCTTATAACTAGCCCTGGAGTTTGTTTGTTTTTTCTAACTTTAAAATATGCTGTTCATTTCTGCTCTATTTATTTTTACTCTTCTACTTATGTTAAGTTTCTTTCTCTTAGTCTAGCTTCTAAAGGCAGAACATAAGGTCAGTGATTTTAGAACTTTCTTCTTCTGTAACATAAACATTTAAATCTGTTTCCCGTTAAGCACTGCTTTAACTGCATTCCACTCAATCTTATCTAAATTTACCAGCATCTACACATATGTATTGACATTAGTTCTCCCATCCTTCATATGGATCCTTGAAGACTTTATTTCCTCAATTATTTTCATCCTCTCTTTCTCCATTGATTCTTAACCCTGAATCCACAACAGAATATACAAAACTGTGTTAGTGCTACACCCCCATCAATCTAAAATCAAATCACTACCTTTCCCTTTCCAAGCAATCTAATTGAAAGAATAATGTATATTTGCTGAATCCATTAAGACATGAATGAGCAGAGTAGGAAAGGAGTCCATAATAAAGAATGCTAACTTAATTTCGTAGGCAATAGATATTTAAGTAAGGATAGGAGTTGCATTTTAGGAAAATGGCTAGACAGATGGTGAAAGGAAGTTGGATGGGGCACAACTGCAGTCAAGCGCCATGTTATAAGCACAGACAGGGAAGTCGTTCAAGAATGAGCCTTAAACAAAGTATTGGTGGTGAGGGTTCAAAAAGAATAAAAACCTGAGAGAAATTAGAGAGGAAACAATGATAGGAAGGAATTCTCTCAGATTTTTGGTTAATAAAAATATCTTCCAGCTGGCCGAGTGGCGCATTGGTTAAGAGCTGGTTTGGGATGTCAGCGGCCCCGGTTTGGATCCCACATATGAGGGCCAGTGACACTGCCCTCTACAGCTAACAACAGCTCCACCTGGAGCTGGGCTGTGCGAGCCCCGGCAACAGTGTAGGCTGCAGCCCCTGCTGCAGTGGGCTGCCATAGGCTACAGTGAGTGGCCGGCAGCCAGCATGAGCTGCTAATAGCCGCAGTGAGTGACCATCCAGAGGCCAGCGACCGATCTGCCTCACCCGAGGGGAGCGCAATGACGATACCAACATGGGCCAGTGAAGCAATGTCCTCCCACAACTAGACTGAAGAACAAAAAGACAGAAACTTTTCTGTTCCCCTTCCCCAATTCCCCAATGCTTTTCCCTTCTCCCAATTCCCCAATAAAATCTATAAAAAAAAAAAAATCTTCTTCATAAGCTTAATGTGAACATTAAAGAAAGTCATCTATTGAGGCATTTTGCAAAAGATCAATAAATATTAGTAGTACTACAATTTAAATAGAGATATATAATGTCTAATAATACTTAAAAGTACATTAATTTTGAATTAGAAAGCTTTTCTTACCAACACAGTGATGAAAATATGGAGATTCTGTCCTTTTTCTATTATCTCAATAACCCAGTTTTCTTCTCAAGTCCAGTCCAGCTTATACTGAATGAAAGCATTTTGCTTTGGAAACTCCCATTTCTTCAGAATACAAGGTCCAAGGTGCAAAAGAACAAACACTGGATTTGGAAAAAGAAAGGAATATAAATCTTTGCTATATCCCTGGCTACCTATTTGATGAGAAGAAATTCAACAAACCTATTTGAAAGTCAATTTCCTAAACTCCCCAAAGGGAATAAGAATCCCTGCATCCCAGAGTTCTGAAAGAGTTTTAAGTAAGAACAGGGTGAATGGTCTAATTTGGACGGATGCCCTCTTTCCCTGCATTGGTTCTTTTGCTAATAGAAGATGCTTAGAATAAATTATTTGAGTTTCTATTAAACTTTTCTTAAATATTAAATTCGCAAGTTTAAAAAACTAGGCTTAACTCAAAATTAATGATCTGACTTTTACTAGGGTAATGGTACATTCACACTTATATATTCTTTTCTTAGTCTAAAAGTGTGGCCCTACAGTCCATGTTTATATTGGTTTAAACACTCCTATAGTAAAAAAAAAAAAAAGGGGTCTTCTAGGGCCACCCAAGTGGCTCAGTTGGTTAAAAGCACAAGCTCAGAGCAACAGGGTCATCGGTTTGATTCCCACATGAGCCAGTGAGCTGCGCTTGAGCTGATGAGAACATGTGCTCTTAACAGCAAGGTTGTCGGTTCAACACCCATATGGGATGGTGGGCTGAGCTCCCCCACAACTAAGATTGAACACAAGTTTAACTGA
Organism: Aselliscus stoliczkanus; assembly: GCA_033961575.1. Classification (NCBI taxonomy): domain Eukaryota; kingdom Metazoa; phylum Chordata; class Mammalia; order Chiroptera; family Hipposideridae; genus Aselliscus; species Aselliscus stoliczkanus. Next base: position 125,276,694 of record CM066734.1, read on the forward strand.
GCAGCTGCGAGCTGCCCACCGGAAGCCGGATGCTCAGTGTGCAACAAGGTTGCTGGTTCAACTCCCGCATGGGGTGGTGGGCTGTGCCCCTTGCAACTAGACTGAAAGCAGCAACTGGACTTAGGGCTGAGCTTGCGCCCTCCACAGGTAATACTGAAGAACAACAACTTGACTTGGAGCTAATGAGTCCTGGAAAAACACAATGTTCCCATTCCCCAATTCCCCAACACTATTCCTTTCTCCAATTCCCCAATTAAAAAAAAAAAATCATTCTAACTTTTTGGTTGTTTCAGTTGCCTTTAGCAAAGCAGTTTCTTTCTTGAAGTGCAAAAACTGCATTCAGAATTCAACAGCAAAGCAGTAGGTTCATTTTTTTTTCCCTTCTCTTTTCTAAAGATGCTCAAGAGAGGGTTATTCTTTTGTTCAGAAAAAATACCCTAGGCCAATTGCAAATGAAAGTATCTTTACCTGGATCATATATACCACTTAGACATCTTAATTTCATCTGTTTGGTCTGCATTATTTTTGACTAAAAGTAAAACTTTATGCTTGCCAGCTTTCAAGTTCATCTACCCCCGCTCTGAGCATTCGTACAGCCTCGTGAGCAATTGCTGAAGTTTATTCCCATTAGCTTGGGACTTCTCAGCTCAAGAGGCCATACTTTCATCTGTAAACTTGATCATCTCATTAAGTGCTCTTTCTTCCAGAGCTTTTATAGTAAAAGCTAGTTAAGTCTACAGAGCCCTAGCATTGATCCCTGGAGAATTCCACTCTTTAATAACCAGCAAGTCAAAGACAAAATTTTTCTCTATTTTTTTTTCCATTTTTAAAAGCTAGTTGCAGCTTAATGGCCAAATGTTTTTCCCAATTTCATAACTACATTTATAATAGGTATTCATACTGACTTTTGAAACTCTAGACAAAAGAGATTGGTGTCTAGCTAAAAACAAAAGGCAAATCTTCAGATGTCAGAAACCATAATCCAGTGGAGCAACTGCCAAAATGAGAGAAGCATACCCTGCATCTTTGATCAGACTGAGTCTGTTTCTTCCTTATAAAACACAATTCATAACACCTACCTCAAGGTAACTGTAAGGATGCGAATACCGGGGGTGCCAAAATTATGTATACACATGACTTGTATTCACCCTTTGTTATCGGTATATAGTAAGTATTACAATTTTAATAGTTTTTTTCCCTTTATTAAAATGTGCATACATGCTTTGGCACCCTCTGTATATCTATGCATCTAGAACATGGTAGGTTCTATGTATTAAATTAATACAAGAAATAATGGTGTGCCAATGGCATGGATGGAGAACCATCACATCTGCCTAATACATGAGGGAAAAAAGTATGTTTTCCTTACTCATTAATCTATGTAACAACATAGATGGTGTCACTTCTCTTGAATATGTTCTTACAGAAAAGACAATAGACGAACAGATACAGCCTAGAAAACAAATACTGATTAACATTTTTCTTAGCAGAATCTATTGCTGTTACGGCACCAACCCAGAGTCGTATGAACACTAGTTGAGTGATTCCAGTGTTAATATCTGCTTTGAAATGCGTTTGTTGCTATGGAAACAATATGACCTTTGGAAAAGTAAGGATTTAATGGTACCCACAAGTGCCCTGCAAATTCCAAATGCAGTTAACACCTTATATATGTACAAAATCATATAGGGATAGAGATATGTTGGAATTTTGCATCATGCACATATATATTTACAGCTATGAAGTGACTGGTAAACAACAGAAAACTGAAGAGTTCAATTCAAATGTCACCTCCTCAATGAAGCCCTCTCCAGTATCTTCAATCAAAATTAATGGCTCTATCCTTAGTGATATTACAGCACTTAAAGAATAATTCAGACATGGCATCTGTAATTACAGCTATTCATATTCATGAATACCTCTCTCAATAGATGGTTACAATCAGCAAGGGCTCTAACTAATTTACATTTTTCTATATACTATGAGGTTCTAAATGGAAGGATTAGGTCAAATGATGTATTTAAGATACATTACTTGAATTTTAGTACACAAACTTTTTTAATACCACCATTATGTTAGTTGTTAAGCTAATGTTTTACTGAATGTATTGTCATTCTTACGTTTTTAGTTAATTTTATTTTTTACATTTGTTTTTTTTCTTTTTAAAAAATACCAGGTTTACTGAGGTGTAGTTTACATATAGCAAAAATCACTCTTTTTGATACACAGTTTTAGGAGTGTTGAAAAGTATATACAGTCATAATCAGCACCACCATCAAATTAAGGATATTTCCACTACACACACAAAACTTCCCTTGTACCACTTTGTCATCAATCTTGAACCCCACCCTAACACCTTAATAAACCTATTCTCTTTCTACCTTCAGTTTTGCATTTCAAGAATGTCATACAAACAAAGCAATACAGTAGGTAGTCTTTCTTGGCAGGGTTCTTTGACTTGGAATAATACTTTTAAGATTTGTTCGTGTTATTGCATGTATCATTAGTTCATACCTTCTGATTGCTCAGTCACATTCCACAGTATGGGTGCACCACATTTTTGTCTGTTCACCAATCAACACATATTTAGATTATTTCTGGTTTTGGACCATTACAAATAAAGCTACAATAAAAATTTAGGTACAGGGATTTATGTAGTCAAATTTTTTTCATTTCCATTAAGTAAATATCTAGAAATGGGACTGTCAAGTCATAAGGTGTACATTTAACATTATAAGAAACAGACTAACAGTCTTCAAATTGGTTGTGCCATTTTGTTTGCCAACCAATAGTCTTATGAGCAATGTAGAGTCAGCCCTTCTTATCCACCGGCTCCATGTCCAAGAATTCAAACAAATTCAGGTCAAAAATATTCAGGGGAAAAAAAAATTACATGATTGCTGATATGTACTAGGTAATTAGGTGTACAATGGTCGTGCCTGTACTGAACAAGTACAGGCTTTTTTTTCTTGTCGGTAGTCCCTAAATAATTCAGAACTATTTACACAACAGTTACATTGTATTGGGTATTATAAGTAATCTAAAGATGATTTAAAGTACAAGGGAGGATGTGCATAGGTAATATGCAAATACTATGCCATCTTGCATGAGAGCCTTAAGCATCCTCGGATTTTGGTGGTGGTGGTAGCAGGGGGCCTGGAATCAATCCCCTGAAGAGGCAGAGGGAGGACTACATATAAATCCCATTGCTCTATATCCTCATGAACACTTAGTTTTGTCATTTTTTTTTTTTAATGTTAACCATCATAGGTATTGTATTAGTTTGCTAGGGCTGCCATAACAAAATACCAGTCTGGGTGGCTTAACCACAGGAATGTATTTTCTCACTTTTCTTTTATAGCTAATGATTTTATGTAAACCATTGCTTAGTTTAAGGTCATGAATTTTTTTATCCTATACTTTCTTTGAAAAGTTTCATAGTTTCAGGTTTAACATTTGCATCTGTGGTCCATTTTGAGTTAAGTTTTTATGGGTTGAAATTCATTTTTTACAAATGGGTATTCAATTGCTCATTTGTTGAAAATACTATCTTTTGTTCACTGCATTATCTTGACAACTTAGTCAAAACCCAAATGACTATGTGTGAGTCTATTTCTGGACTTTCTATTTTGTTACATTGATCTATATGGTTATCGTTTTCCCAATAACATATTGTCTTAATTACTACAGCTTTACAGTAAGCATCAAAAATCATGTTGTATTATTTTTTTAAATTGTTTGGTTGTTTTAGGTGTTTTGTATTCCTATATAAATTTCAGAATCAGCTTTTCAATTTCTACAAGAGAAAAGTCTGCTGCAATTATGATTGCTACAGTATTTAATAGATAAATCAATTTTAGAAGGATTACTATTGTAACAATATTGAGTTTTTTGAAATATGAGAAAGTTTCATCCAACCTTTTGTGTCTCCTTTTATTGCTATTATCAATATTTTCTAGTTTTTTGCATTTAATTCTTGCATGCATTGAGTTACATGTATACCTAAATATTTTATGTTTTTGATGCTGTTGTAATTGACATTGATTTTTTTAAAACTTCTACTTAATTTCTAGTTGTATATAGACACACAATTGATTTCCTTATGTTGACCTTATATCTTAGACCTTGATAAAATCTTAAAAGTTCTGTAGCTTTATAAATTCTTTGGAATTTCGTACAAAAAATCATGTCATCACTGAATAAAAACCATTTCATTTTTTTCTTTTACAATTTGTATGTCTTTCACTTCTTATTATTGCATCATTTCACACGCTAGACCCTGTATTTCAATACTGAATTGGTGTTGCAAGAGCAAAGATCCCCACCTTGTTTCTCAACTAAGGGGAAAGCAGTCAGTTGTTCTTTCACTATTAAGAATATTAACTACAGTTTTTTTCATGGATGCCACATATCAAATTGAAGAAATTTTCTTTTATTCTTAGTTTGCTAATAGTTTTTATCACACGTTAGTTTGCTCTTATCTAATGCTTCTTCTGTACCTATTGAGATCTCTCTCTCTCTCTCTCTCTCTCTCTCTCTCTCTCTCTCTCTCCTTCTCCCTCCCCCTCTCCCTCTCTCCCCCCTACAAGGTGTGATCAACAAATACGGTAAATATTTTAATAAAAAAATTATTGTAGTAAAAGACACATTGCCATTAAGCCCTCTCAAAATACTCCCCCTTGCTTCGAACACACTTATCCTACCATTCTTGAAGCAGTTCTGGAAGTCCTCTTCCATGGTTGTCTTTAGTTGTGCTGTCATGGCTGCTTCAATGTCTTGAATCAATTCAAAACATTATCTTTCATGGTCATTTTGACTTTAGGGAAGAGGTAGAAGTCGCATGTTGCCAGATTCGGTGAATAAGGTGGATGAGGGCACACCATAATGTTTTTATTTGACAGGAATTGTGCCATACCAGAAGCAATGTGTGACATAGAGTCTTCCCTTTGTGATCACAAAACACAGTGAATGCTGTTGCCAAGTGCCATCCAACGGAAAGGCAGGGATGTTCAATACGGAAAGGGGTTCATCAAACCTTAGTAACAGTGTGTGACAAGTTTCAACTTGTTTGGTGCAGTCCAAATGACCATGAAAGGCAAACATTTCGAATTGATTCAGGACATTAAGGCAGTCATAACAGTGCATCTAAAGACATTCACGAAAGAGGATTTGCTGAACTGATTCAGAAAGTGGCAAGAACGAGGGGATAAGTGTTTTTTGTTTTGTTTTGTTTTGTTTTGTTTTTTATCATGCAACAAAACTTTTATTAACGTTTTGAAAAGGTGGGGATAAGTGTTTTTGAAGTCGGAGGGATTAATGGCAATGTGTCTTTTATTGTAATAATTTTTTTTTTTATTTAAACATTCATTGTTTGAACACACACACACACACAAAGAGAGGCACACACAGTATCATTGTAGGAATTAGCCAGTTTCCTGATTCTTTCTTACAGTTAGAGGTTTTTGGGGTTCTTTTTGTCTCTTTTTTTGCTTCTATCCTTTCCACAGGGTAATGGATTTTTCTTCCTGGGACAGAGTTCTCTATCCTTCCTCCAGTGACAACTAGCCAGAGGCAGATGGATTTTGTTTCTACTCCTCCTCAAGAAATCTCTGGCTCTTTACCTACATCCTGGGGCATGTATAGCTCCTCCCCCAGTGGCTTACAGCTTTTATCCTATAGGAGAAAGAGATTGGGATGTCAGTGGGGGTCTTTGCCTATCCCTCTCCTTCCTCAGGCACCAATCACTTCATCCCTGCTCCATGGAGGAGGGCTCCCTATCCTCGGTCCTCAATTTTTGATGCGGTTCCCCAGTGGAGGTCTGTGGGGAAAGCTTGAAATCAATTATGAGCTTCCCTTCTGCTATTCCAAATCAATACCAACCCACATTTGGCCTTTAACAATTCATTAAAATTTGAGTTGACTTCTTGCTACCCACTTGTACAGTGGACATATCTCTCACTGTTCTCTGCTAAAGGTTAGATCATTTGTGGTCTCATCTCTCACTGGAGAGTTAGTCCCTCTTTGTACTTGTTTTCCTTGCAACTTTAGTTCCCTGACAGGTTCACGGAAACATTGGATTTTTTGATTATCCATCCTTTTCTCATTGTTGTGGGAGCAATGTTTTTTGTACTTTTCTACATCCTAAGCAGAAGTGGCAGTCTCAACGACAACTTTTTTTAAAAATTAGCTACATTATTGAAAAAAAAATAACTAGAAATTATTAACTTTTTAATTTTCAAATGAAAAAATTAAGTAAAAGTGGAGTAAAGCAAAATACGGCTTGAAAAAAGGCATGATATTGATATTCCAATTGTCTGGAAAACAGCCATTAATGAATTAAATAAACCATTAGGTTGCAAGAAGGCATAAAACATATAGCCTATTAATTTGCTGTTCTTGATAATAAAATTGATCCTTAATGCAGACAAAAATCTTTGGTGCACAAATAAAACACAATAATGTGATTTCTCAGCATTTTTTTATTATTTGTCAAACAATGAAAATAAACGTCTCTCTCCATTGACAAATATTTATTGTAATAGTTATGAAGTCCTAGCCTTCATATTTAAATTTCTTCCTAAAATATCTAGAGAATAAGTATAAAAATAGAAAAGAAAATAACTTCCAAAGAATCTGAACCTAAATAAAATCAAGGCTTATTTCTGGGAACAGAAGAGTTATTGTTTACACACTCTGATTCATGCATTGCATTGTTGCATAAAAAATTTTTTTAAAAAATTGAATTATCCTGCTGCATTGTAACAGATAAAGAAAAACTAAATCTAGGGATTTATGAAAATCTATGTATATTTCTAATTCTAGAATCATCACAGCCCACTTATACATGAAAAAGGGGATATTTCATATGAGTATTACATAACATTTCATGCCATTGAACAGTTTTGCCCAAATGCCCTACAATTTTAAATTAAGAATAAACAAGAAAACATAATAAATCAAAGCTCGGGAAAACAACATTCAGTTTAAACCAACTTCTATTTTATAAACTTGAGAGGAAATATTTTAATAATGTCTGAAGATTTTTCCTAATTTATAAGTTGATCAATATGTGTTTGTGCTCTTGAATTCAATTTAATTGACTTAGTTGATATTTATTTTTCAGGTTCTACCTGGTTTTTCCATAATCTAGCTCACTCACTTTAGCATCTATGAGTCTAACAAACTTCTTATCTACTAGGACCTCCAGTGATCAACTATGCCATTTTTAATAAATTTTAAAAGTGTCCTTTACTACCTTGATGTCTTTTTTCTCCTGTGCACCTGTTTGAATTCCAAAACGCATCATATTTTGCACACATAGGAAATTATTGACCTTTTATTGTATTGATTTCACAAAATCTGAACCCTGCTAAACCCAGCCTTTAACTCCTCTTTACCTTGTCGAAGCAGCTGCATATGATCAGAGAAAATCACAGAACCCAGATGGCTGGTCTCACTTTAAAATTACAACCATGGATCCTAAATGGGCCCTCAGCATTGCTAGGCTATGAAAACATCTTGTCTTAATTTCGTATTTTACTGTCTACACTGACATGCTTTTGGATTGTTGTATTTTAGTGTATTATTGGTAATCAAACCACTCATGAGTTGGGGACTTTGAATTAGTAAATATTCATGATGTAAAAAAATCTTGATATAGGAGTATACATTAAGACAAATGCATTATCTCATTTAAAAATGTGGACGTCACTGTGTACGTATACACATAAAAGGACTGCCTAAAAATAGGGACATGCCAGCAGAAACCAGAAGGATCCATTAAAATATAGACAGCTTATAATCATAGACGATTTTGTATTCATTGCTTCTCATGCTTCTCAGTTTTCCATAACATTCATATTTACTTTTAAAAGTTGTGAGGGGAATGTGTTATAAAAAAAACTCAAGGTAAGAAGTGCTTAAGAAAAACGAGCAGGTTCTTGAGGGAGTCTAACAGCAAGACTGCAGAGGAAGGCGGGATAAACCAAACATTCTGGGTATAACATAGTGACTAATTGTGTGATGGGAATGTCACAAATAGAAAAAAAAGAAAAGATGAAATATTTGAAACTATAGTTATGACATCATATATTTTCTAAAATTACTGCCACCTTTTCCTACAATCCTGCTGATGATAACCACCCTAAATTCCTCCCCTTCCAAATCCCTTCCCTCACTATCCCCACACTTTGTCAGGTGAAGAACAGCTCATGAGGCTTACAGGAATCATCTCCAGCTCATCATTTCAATGTAAGTGGAAACTTTTCAGAGCAATATGGGAGCAAGCGATGACACTATGCCAGGTAAACCATTTGGACTGGGGTCTGAAGCCCAGGGTTTGAAATTTCCACGCCTCCTTCCTGTATGCAGGTTTGTCTTCTCAGGGAGGGAATAGAGTATTCCCTAGATATGAATATTTTTCGGCCCCAAGAAATGTGAGGAAACTTTATTATATTAATGATGGCCTTCTGTCTAGCACCCTTTGGACATTCTTTATCAGGAAAGAAACCCTAAGTACCCCGGATATGTTAGCACTCCTCAAGATATAGTACTGCAAACTGAAGAATTAAGGCTTCAGTGCCAAATAGCTTGGATTTAAATACGCCAAATTAGAATAATAATAGCACCTAAAGTATAGACTAATAAGAAAGTTAAATTTGCCAACATGTGTAAAATGCCTACCATATTGCTTTGGCTTAAATAAGTACTTGGGAAATGTTAGTTATAAACCCTCACACTTCCATATAAGTACGTACATTTAGGGAAGAGGAGACATTCTATCCATTCTGACCATTTATTTTTAGGGTCACTTTTACTTGTATTATTTGATCATCTTCATTGGTAATACAAATGTTCTAGTCATTATTTTGTTGTTATTCAAAAAGTATTAAAATTATACATATCCATGGGCATGTATACATATACTCTTTATTCTAGAATATATACATATATATTATTTGTTCTGGAATTATTACATATGCATATATACATATATAGTGTAATGATTCTGAGTTGTATATATAGTATAATGATTATACTATATATAGTATAATAGTATATATAGTATAATGATTCTAGAACAAAGATTATATATATACATATATTATATAGTATAATAATTCTAGAACTAAGATTATAAATTCTATAAGTTAACATACAGTCAAAAGTGGTATGGAGATGTTATTTGTGTGACTATTTCCAACAAAGCTTTATAATAAAGTAATTGTTAGTATTTTTTTCACTTAACCCAATAATATAAAAACCATTTCCATATATATTTTCACATTTGACTATGGCAGCCACTCCATGACATAATTAGCCTAGGCATTGTTATGCTTTTTTGTCCTATAGAGGGGTAATATTGAACAAGAAGTTAAATGATTTATCCAAAGACACACAGTAATGGACAGAAACAGACTCTCCATCTCTTAGAAGAGCATTCCTTTCATACAACCATTCTTCTCCTTTATTTTTAAACTGAGGGTGATTGTTGATATAAACATGTGTTTATATCACTGGCCCGTCAAAAACCCAAAGCAGACATCCTCATTGTACTCTACCCCAATTCTCCTAAAGGCCCTAAATTAGGAAATTATCAAGAGTTTACCTAAGATTTCAAGTAATTGCAAACCTATCCACCACTCCCGGTCTAGAAAAGGTGTTAGCAAACCTTTGCTAAAAAAAAAAAACTAGTTAGTAAATATTTTTCAATTTGTAAGCCAGACATTCTCTGTGACAACTAGTCAACTCTGCCTTTCTAGTGTCAAAGCAGCCATAGGGGGTATGGAAATGAGAAAAGGAACTAGCAAAGTCAGATGTGGCCTGTAAGGGCCTGGACGATCTCTGGGGACACTTTCCAAAACCAATATTGCACAATTATATCTACCTGCTAAAAGACACAAAACTTGCATAACAGACCTGTGTTTGGCACCCCACTGCAAAAGTGATAAGCATGATTCCAAGTACAATTTTTCATTTTTGAGAATTTAAAAGAAGTGAAATTTTACAAATCATGTTTTGCAAGTAACAAAAATCTAAAATCAAACTGGTTTAAATAATGAAGAAAATTTCCTGGCTTACTAACTGAATAGGCAAGAGGTAGATCTTTTTTAATTTCAGGCCTGGATTGAATCAAGAATAAAAGAAATATGGCCAAATTAAGAAATAAAGCAAATAGGGCTGGGCGAGAGGCGCATTGGTTGGGAGTTAGCTTGGGACTCCAGTTCTGAGCAGCGGGGTCCCAGTTCAGATCCTACATGTGGGCCAATGAAGCTGCGCCCTCTACAGCTAAGATGGCGAACAACAATTGGACCTGGTGCTGGGCTGTCCGTGAGTCCAGGGCGAGTGCATAGGCTGCGATAGGGCTGGCCGGTAGCGCGCGTGTGCTTTCGTGAGCTGCCCTGAGCCTCCCTGAGCGACCATCCAATGGCTGGCGAGCAACACTCTCACCCAGGAAGAGCGTAATGATAATACCAACATGGGCCAGTGAAGCGACGTCCTCCACAACTAGACGGAAGAACCAGAAGACAGCAACTTGTCTGTTCCCCTTCCCTGATTCCCCCAATGCTGTTCCCATCCCACAATCCCCCAATAAAATCTTTAAAAAAAACAAGAAAAAAAGCAAGAAAGCAAATAAAGAACTAAATCAGAAAGAAATAATATGAACTGCATTTCTGTCACAAAAAAAGAAATTTATACACCAAAGAAATACCACAATGAAGGCAAAATGTAAGCACTGTATTGCTTTTACATTTATTCTAGTCAAGTTTTCTTTTTTCATAAATACATCAGGACATTAAAACTGTTTGCTGCTCTTTTTGTAATCACGTCTCTTAAAAAATTCTAGGCAAAGAGGATCAAAATGTTCTGTATTATTTATCCATCAATGCAAGAGTGATCAACTCAGCAATAACCCTTGGTCTTCAGTACATATGGAATTCTAATATTTAAGTAGACTATTTGTTGACATAGAAAAGCATTCATGATGAAATTCCAAGTCTAAAGAACATGACAGAATAATACAGTATCATCACAATTTTGTATGTATGTATATCTATATCTATAGATATACATAGAGATAGATGCAAAATCAAATTGACTTCTTCCACACCCATCCTTCCTCCCCTAGAAAAATATCTTAATCTTCCACTGTGGTTTTCACCCCTTTCTTATGATCAAGAATGTGGCCTCAGAGGAATTAATTCCTGGGACCAGATCCTAACTGACTTGTCCCATTCCTCAGTCTAAAATATTACTTTCATAAGTGATCATTTAACTTATAATCAGTGAGATAAGAGGCAATGTTTATTGAGACTCCTGGAGAGAAAAGATGTTTCTTCATTATTGTCTTGCTTTTTATATTGTTTGTCTGTTTTCTGATGCTACCATAAAGAAACTCTTTTGCACTTGACTTATACAAGAAAGAATGAAGTCTGAGGAAATAATAACATCCATCCCCTAAACATAGGATTCTCCTGTAGAAACAAAGCTGAGAAGTGGAGATAGAAAAGCAGAATCTTGGCCACCATTGTTTTACTCTTGAATCAGTCCAAGCCTGAAATCCAACAAACACCTATATCTCTTATCTTTTCAGTTAATAAACCAGACGATTTTCTTAATTATTTAAGCAAGTTTGATTTTAGGTTCCTGCTACTTGCAAAATGTGATTGTAAAAATTCACTTAAATTCTCAAAATAATAAAACCGTCATGTCAGTTAGCACACATTGATTGTTGGTGAATATTTGATTGTTTTGTGAAGTGTCTCTTATTCTATATAAGAAATGCAATGTAAAACATGTTTCATTGGGTTTCCTAATCATATGTATATTTCAGATCAATTACTGCACTTGAATTATTTTACCATAGGCTGCGGTTGTATTTGTTTAAAAGCATAAAAACTAGGTAGTGTTATTCTAATACTGATGCAAGTTATTTTATAAGAATACAAACCTCATCTTTTTTTTGTCTAAATAATGGTGATAATAAAGAGTGTATGCTAGTCTCTGTGAGGTTTTCAATAAAATCAGTGTCTGAATATTTGGAAGTGCAGGAAACTTTGAATTTATGAAATATTTATGAGAAATCACATCATGTCTACAGTGGTTCTCAGCTGTGACTACAGCATATGGTTTATAAATTGAAACAGGTGCAGGAGAACAGGTGGTCACAGACAAGCCAGGGAAGAATGGAATTTACCATGGGGAAGCAACAAGATAAAATACCACCATTGGCGTTGAAGGCATCTTGCTGATTTGATGGCAGAAACCAAAAGATGTTCACAGAGCAAATACATATGACAGCACTGAAGATGAAAGTGTTCACCTACTCAAATCTTACAGATGGAAGTTGGGTAACTGTCACCTACCGTGGTGAGTGAACACCAAGTGAATCTTCATATTGAATTTAGATAGTCTGTAACTCAATTGCATTGAAAGAAAAAAATAAACTCTTCTTACCTCTTCTAATACAAAATTAGTTCAAATAAAATTGCCACGTTCACCTGTGTGATCTACACTATTTCTAAGGATAATGCTATCCATATATGCATCCTGCATGCACAAACTCCAAGCGTCAGAAAAATGTATCCTCTTTCTGAAGAGGGTGGGTATAATGTCCTCCTGTTATTTCAACAAGTACCTTTAAAACAAGTCATCATAAAGGCCCTTACTGTTTACAGAAGAAAGGTAATTAACGGATGATAGGATTTATGAGTTTTAAACCTGCCTCCCCATTTCGGTGCCGTATTCCACATTTAGTCAGAGCTCATTAGTCCACACTACTGGAAAAGAACTGAGATTCAAGAGCTAGAAAGTGTTTCTAGACAGATTGGGAAGAAACATCTGTACTAAGATTTAAATACAAGCTTTTAGCATCTTCTAGAGATGAACAAATTTCCAATCAAATATATTTCAGAATTATATTTAAAAAGCCCTTCTATAAAATCTAGAGAGTAACTGGCCTTCCTTATCCTCGTTCTAATTCATACCCTGGTGTGCATTCAAGTAAGAATGGACACCACTACAAAAATCTCAGGTGCATAGAATTACCCTCTTTATTTCTTTTCTTTCTACAGTTACTTAGTTTGTCTTAACGTAACTTAGAGGATTAACTTTTAGAACAAAAGGAAACAAAGCAGAGTGAAAAGTAAAGGGCTTTATCACCACATACTGGGCTTACCGAAAGAAAAGCAGACTCAGCGGATGCACCACATGGAGCACGCACACGAACACGCGCACACGAGCACGTGCACACAGGAGCGCCTGCTTTGAGAATTCCACTTCCTGGCTGCTAGGGATTTAACAGCTCACAGCCCTCAGCTGATTCCTGTCTCCTAACAATTGCCCCAGGATAAAGAGAAACACCTTTCTAAAGGTAACACTCCATTTCCAGAGGCACCCTACATCCAGTGAGGAAACAGCCTCTCAGGCCAGCTCCAGAGTGGATTTTGGCTGTGACTCCAGTATAAACTAAAGTCTCTCTCTACCTATTCTTGTATGCTTTTCTTTGTCACAGATATTGACCCCCAGGATACTACCTATTAAACTTCCTGTACACACATTTCTGTCTCCGAGGCTAGAAAAACACAATCTGCAATAGTTAATGTCAGAAGTAGTCCAAGGAAGCAAACTGGATGACCCATTGGCCAGCTGTGAATAAGGATGCCCTTTCACTGACAGCAGGCAAAATACTAATATCTCTTGGCATACAGTGGCACTGAAATTTGATAAATTTTTACTGTTAGCAATTGGTATATGCTAGAAGGGAATACATTGATGGAAGTAATGTGTCAGGATTTTAAGAAGCACATCAAAATTGTATTTAGAGACAGTGGAATTGAATTACTATTATGAGGAAAATTGATTATTTGGAGAAAAAGATATGAAAGATTGAATGTGACCAATCAGCAATTAAATCTTAAGAGGTCCTCTATGGCAATATATAAAACAGACTCCTATCTTATGAAGCCACAGGACAGAAAAATAAAGTTTAATCATAAAAGTAGCAGAATTTCAGAGAAGGTTGTAGATACCCAACAAATTTAGTGTACTAATAGGGTTTCCATATAAAATATGGAGAACTATGGAATTAGATAATAGTACATGTTGTCCCTATAAGCAAGATAGAGATATTCAGAGTATTTCTCAATCTATGCAAATGGAAAAATTAAGGGAAGCTCAGAGTAGCCACCTCAATAAGAAGTTTCAGACCCTTGTCTAGTGTCTGAATTTGAGCCAGTTTTTAGACCCAAATCCCATGTACTAAAAGCTGTCACATTTCCAGAAGGAAGGACCTTGCAAAACTATGGCAAAGATATGTGACCATTATTCCTCCATTTCTTCTTCAAAAGAACCTACTGCTATTGACTTCAGGAACTATTTAATGGGGAAAGCAGAATGCCCAAAGATATTAAGGACTGTCATACACAAAGTCCAAACGGGCTTTGATAACCAAGGACCCAAAGCATCATTAGGTCCTTTTGTTAGAGCAGATTGTTGTAGAAGCCAGGTAATAGATGGAATCCTGACTATTTCTGGCTCACAGTAGGTCCAAGTCATTTACGAACTCACCTGGTCATAATTTTCCTATTCCCCAAATAAAAATTTGAATGGATATACTCAGTAGTTGACAGGCCCTACATTGTCTCCTTGTCCTGTGGGGTAAGAACGATGATAGTGGAGAAGGTCAAATAGTAGCTTCTAAAGGCTCCACCAGCCAAAAGAGAAAAATTTAAAAAAATATCATATGCTGGAGGAAATGGTAGAAGTTGGTGCTATGCTTGGGATGGCGATGACTATTATATCTCCATTCAATTTATGTCTCTGGCTCCTCAAAAGCCAGATGGATTTTGGAGGAGGGCATTACTACTGCCATTTCAATCATGTAGCGACCCTAATTGCAGTTGTATGAAATGAGGACTCTGCTAGAGTATATTAACACAGCCTTAAAGACATGGTATGCAACCAGTGATCTTGTGGATATTGTTCTAAGCTGTCCTGATCAAGAATGAAGATGAGAAATAGTATTACTAAATACTCCCTTAGTAAAACGGATAATAGTATACCTTTTTTGGCCACAAGCCTATGATGACACTGCTGTCCTACAATAAATATTTCAAACGGAACTAGTCCAAGTGGAAATCCCACGGATAGATGACTTCCTCTCAATGAGACCAGCTGAATGAGAAGTGGCAAGTAGGTTGTAATTCCTAGAAGACAAATACCCCGCGGACGACTGGAGAAAAATCCCTATAAATATTTGAAAGCTGATTATATCAGTGAGGTTTGGGGTCTGGAATTTTGGGACATGCCAGGACATCTCCAATGTAAAGGATACATTTGCATTTTGTATCTCCTACCACTAAGAATGAAGTATAGTATCCGTTAGGCCTCTTAGGTTTCAAAGGTAGGATATTTGACCTTTGGAAATACTACTCTGCTTCATATATATATCAGGCGACAAAATGCTCCTGACGTTGGGTAGAACCTAGGAGGAATGTGCTCTCAGACTCTGGTGCAAGAAGCTCTGCCAATATGACTATATGACCATATGACACAGTAGAGTAGAGTCAGAGGCATCTGTCTTGGGAAAACAGGTTGTGTAGAGCTTATGGCAATCCCTAAAGAGAGAATCACCGTGTAGAACACTACAATTCTAATAAAGGTCACGCCATCTATAGCAGAGAATTATTTACTTTTGAACACAGTTTATAGGACAATCCTGGGTTAGTCCCAGAAGAAATGGGGTAGCTAACTGGAAAACCAAGTTAGCATTAGGTTAGAATTTCCCATCATCTTCCGTGTGTGTGTGTGTGTGTGTGTGTGTGTGTGTGTGTGTGTGTGTGTAAAGAGAGAGAGAAAAAGAGAGAGAGGGCAGGGAGGGGAGAGGGAGGGAGGGAGGGAGAGAGAGAGAGAGAGAGAGAGAGAGAGAGAGAGAGGAGACTGATTACATGACTTGGGAACTGGCTATGCAAGTCAGAAATTCATAGCCCAGGCTATTGGGAAGGGTAGCTCCAAAATTTCAGACAGATGCTGAAACTTCAGTCCACACAATTTATTCTTCTTCAGGGAAATCTCAGTTCTCTCAAAGCCTATGAATTGATTAGATCCAGCCCACACAAATGATCTAAGATAATCTCCTTTACTTAAAGTCAACTCTACGTAGATGTTAATTATATCTACAATATATTTCCAAAGCAACACCTAGATGAGTGTTTGGTTGAAGAATGTGGGATAGCCTACCCAAGTTGACGCATAAACTGACTGTCACACCTGGCTTTTGCCAGGCCCACTGCTTCCTAAGGTCAAGTGTGACTAGCAGCAATTCACTGTAGTGTAGAAATGGTTCATTCAGGATTACACATAAGCAGGATGGGGGGACATGAGCAGATGGCCAGCACAACCATGTCATCCACCACTATTTTATCAGTGACTCACCTTTAAATGGACCTAGCTGGTCTCTAGCCTCACTCACAGGTGACCCTGAAAACAATAGTAAGAGGCAATTCTCTCAATGGACAGGTACTTAGATGGTCAACCTGGCCATCCATGTTGTGTAGCAAGAGAAGTATCTACATTTTAGAATGTATATAGATTTACAAACATCTGTGAGTGGCTTGGCTGAGGGATAAGGGGTGTGGAAACATTCAGATGGAAGGATAATGAAGTCTGTGAAATAGGTATATTAAATATATGCATGAACTGTGACAATCTTTGCAACACATGCCAATACCTATCAGAAAACATCCAGCATGAAAAAAGCACTAAACTAAATAGACTGAGTAAGTCAGTTGATATCATTCATATTTTGTCCATCAGCTGCCTCAGCGCTGGTGCAATGGGCCCATGAACTGGGTATCCATAGCTACAAAAAATGTCTGGCTTCAACAACATGGGACCTCTCTCCTCAAAGTTTATTTAGCCACTGTTGCTGCCTAACTGCCAGCAACCAAGATCAATGGTAATTCCCCAATATGACACCATCCCAGGAGTCCAAATAGCCACTTGGTGAAAGACTGTTTCCATTAGACACATTGTACATAATTTGAGGGGTTGGCATTGATGGATATTCTGGGTATGGTTTTGCCTTTCCTACCAGAAGGACCTACACTAGCACCTCTATTCAAAGACTAACGAAATATTTGGTCTACTGACAGAGGATCCTAAATAACTTTGCATTAAAGCCACTCTACAACAAAAGTGTAGTCATGGACACATGATCATGGAATTCAGGTTCCTATCACATTCTGTACCAGCTTGAAGCCTACATCTCCCAGTGTTTGCCCTTATTTGAAGAGAGTCACCTTATCCAAGTCATAGTCCTTTCTTGGGGCAACCTCCATTCAATGACTCATCAGTGGAGGAATACAGAGACCCATGGAATGGCTAAAACTTTTATTGTTACTTATCCAGCCTAAAATCTTCCTCTTCTCAATCTGTTTTATCCACTCCTCTCTCACCATTGTTGATCCCAGGAGTAACATTGAATAATATTTCTGCATTTAAATTTCTATCTCATAATCTGCCTCTTGGAAAACCCAATCTGCTAAAGTAGATTTATACAAAATCATATAATTTACCATCAAGTAAAAACAAACTGTTTACTTAATAGTCTCAGAGAATAGATCTTATATAAGTTCTTATCACAAAAAAATAACAATAATAATTTAAAAAGAAGTCAGAAGAAAACTTTTGGAGGTGATGGATTTTCTTATGGCATATATTGTGGCTATGGTTTCAAAAAAAGTCTTATCATTTAAAATAAAGTAAGAATTCTGTTATTTAAAAAGATTAGCTAAAATCTTTGTTGTGGTATATATTGGGTTGTTGGAAAACTCATGACACATTTCTGCAACGAAAAACAGAGAAAAAAATACATCATGACTTTTCAAACAACCCAATACTTACAGATATAAACAAGCTATTTTCTTAATAGACATAAAAGACCATGCTATCTTTTATAAATAACTTGTAAAATATTACCTAAAATAATGTGTCCATTTCATGAGGAGCAAATTATCAAATTCTTGAATTTAAAACAAATGTAGACATTAATTTAGCACCTACTAGTGCTAAAACTGCACTTACCTACACTAGACAAAGCACTTAAGTAGCTCTCTCACAAACACACACAAATGAAACCCCTACAAAACTAAAAATAGTTGAAATGTATTGAATATATACTGTATCAGGCAATGTCATCTAAGAGCATTACATATATTTATTTCTCAGAATAACTATGATGTATATGGACTATTATAATAAATACCAATAAGAAAACTGAGGATTAGAAAGGTTAAGTAACCCACCCAAGGTCATTAAATTAGCAAGTGGCAAAGCTGGGATTATACTTGCAGTTGCCTAAATTTAAAACTATGCTCTTAAATATTATGCAGAAAATATAATGAAAGACAGAACACAATAAAAATAATTCAAATATATATGCTAACTATGCCATGCAACAAAATACAATGTACACTTATAAACAAAGTTCAGTTTATGAAGTTTACAAATTATCTTTCAAAATTTGTCACAAAAATTATTTTGTATTACAAAGACAAAAGGAGTTCATAATTTCTTTTACAAGTAATTTATGTGCTTCCAGGATTTAAAACTCAACCTCTCAAAAGTAGTCACATTTTGATATATGGCACACTTGCTGAGACATTAATTCCTTGAACACCCAGTCTACATTTTTACCAGCCAATTAACATCATGCCAAGAATTTGTATCTCTCTCTTTGCTGAAAAAATAAACAAAATTTGTCACTCATGTACTTCCCACTTCAAGTAAACTAGAATACAATTAGCAAGAGGTATTTGTTGGGTCTAAAGGTCACTTGGAACTTAAGTTAAATAATGTCTCTAGAGACTGCATAAAAATGTTTACCAAAACTCAGACATAAAAACCCTAAAGTGCTTTTGGGTTTTCAGGCAATGGCCTTGAATCTCACACTTCACAAATGCGTAATTAAACACATTCCACTTTTTAAAAATATCAAAGCATATTTCCAACCACAGTTAACTCTTCAAAACATTTCCTACTCTATATAAGACAGAATATCATGGTTGAATAGCCACCATCATAAATAACTGATGATGGCTGGTGGTTGTATGTTGATTTTTTTTCTTCTTAATTAGTTTCAGATGTACAAAGCAACAGAATAGTTAGAGATTCACACCCCTCACAAGGTGATAACCCCCTCCTCCAAGCTATTACCCCCTGACATCTAATATAACTGTTACAATACCATTAACTATCTTCCTTTTGCTATACTCCACCTCCCATGACTAACTAACTATATATATATATATATATATATATATATATATATATATATATATATATATTATATAATATATAATATATAATATAATATATATAGTCAAATATAATACATATAGAATTCCTTTGAAAAGTCTAATTCTCTGTGCTCATGCATGCATATGCATTTGTTCTTGTTATGCCTCACTCTTTCTATCCCTATCTTATTCCCTTATCTACAAAAAAATGTTTCTACTTGATTGCAGTAAAAATACATTGGGTTTTGCTATGGGCTGAATTGTGCCACCCGCCCCCCCCCCAAATTCTTATGTTCAAGCCCTAACCCCCAGGACCTCAAAATGTGGCTGTATTTGGAAACAGGGCCTTTAGAGATGATTAAATTAAATTGATACCCTTAGGGTAGGTACTAATCTAATATGATGGGTGTCCTTATAAGAAGAGAAAACTGGCCACACAAGAAGGGTCACCATGGATGTATGTGCACAGAGAATGGATCATGAAGACACAAGAGAAAGTGGCTATATGGAAACTAAGGAGAGAGGCCTCAGAAGAAACCAACCCTGCTAACTCCTTAATCTTAGACGTCCAGCCTCCAAAACTGTGAGAAAATACATTTAAGCCACCTATTCTGTGGTATTTTTTATGGTGACACTTGTAAACTAATATAGGTTTCATGTATCACTTCAAAATACTACCTCACAGTGTCCAGAGTGAGATTTAGAAGGTAGCAATGTCTGGTTTGAGTTATTAGATATAACATCATTTACTTCATCGTGAATCAGCTAATCATCAAAACAATCAAAATATCAAAAAAATAAACAATCCTATTAAAAAATGGGCAGAGGACATGAAGAGACATTTCTCTAAAGAAGACATACAGATGGCCAACAGACAAGAAAAAATGCTCAACATTACTAATAATTAGAGAAATGCAAATAAAAACCACAATGAGATACCACTTTGCTCCTGTCAGAATTGCTATCTCAACAAGATAAATAATAGCAAATGTTGGAGAGGCTGTGGAGAAAAAGGAACCCTCACATACTGGTGGTTGGAATGCAGATTGGTGCAGCCATTATGGAAATCCATATGGAGGTAACTCAAAACACTGAAAATGGAACTACCCTATGACCCAGCAATTCCACTCCTGAGTGTCTATCCAAAGAAATCCAAAACATTAATTCAAAACAATATATGCATCCCTATGTTTATTGCAGTGCTATTCACAATAGCCAAGATATGGAAATGCCGAAATGCCCATCAATACATGATTGGATAAAGAACTTGTAGTACATTTATACAATGGAGCATTACTTGGCCATAAAGAACAATGAAATTGTACCATTTGCAACAACATGGATGGAGTTGGAGAATATTATGCTAAGTTAAATAAGTTAGACTGAGAAAACAAATATCACATAATCTCACTTATATGAGGAATTTAAAGAACAGAATAAATGAGCAAATAAAACAGGAATAGACTCAGAGATGTAGAAAAAAAACTTAGTTGCTAGATGGGATGGAGGAGAAGGTGAGGGGATTAGAAAGTACAAATTAGTAGATACAATATAGTCATGGGGATATGAAATACAGTATGGGGAATCAATAATGTTGTAAAGATTGTGTAGGGTGCCAGGTGGGCACTGAACTTATCAAATGGGGTCACTTCATAGACTGTATAGATGTATAACCACTGCGCTATACAACTGAAGTTGAAATGGAATAATATTGAATGTCATATATATATATAGTAATTGGCTTGAATTATTCCAGAAGCATGGTCACTGAATCACTGAACTTCTAAAGTTAAGGTCATTCTCAACATTTAGGCATGTTTCAGCTATTGAGGTAGCATATATTATCTACAACTGTGGTTGTTCAAGTTAGAATGATAATATTAATCAATCCTTATCTATAAATAGGACCAAGTCTGATCCAAGATTTGTTACTTAGAGTATTTTAGAACTGAAAAATCCTTGACAGACATAAAGCCTAATGACTTCAAATTGTACTCCTCAGAGCCCACAGAAGAGCCTTTCCCATTTCCCTTGAATTAGAGAATTCCACAGATTATCTCTTTTACCTATTGGATTTCTAAGTGAGCTTCAATTAGACAGAGCTCCATGGTTAGTCGTCTAAAGGCATGCAGTGGCAGAAACCATTTAATGTTCCAGTAGCCTTATTTTACTACTCTGGAAATTGTATCCCAGAGAAGTTTACCAATTTTCTAAGTTCAGACAACCAGGAAGTAAAAGAACAAGGCTCTAGATTGAGGTTTTTCTTACTTCTTAATTCTAATTCAGTGTTGTTAAATTCTCTTGGTTTTTGTACCTTGCTTTGTTGTAGGAGTAGAAATGAACTAATGTGGTTTGGAAGTAACTATACAGCATTAGGAGAGGGGTGTGTGTGTGTATACACATACATGTATATAATCCTTGCAATACTTGAAGTTTGGAGTCACCCTCTTTCTTTGATAGGTGCAGATCCTGAAGGTCAGAAAGGTTAAGTAGCACACCCTAGATTGGAGAGTCAGAGAAAGTGACAGAGCTATGATTTGAAATCAACACTGACTTCAAAGCCTACATCTTTTCCCTCTTTCGATATATTATCTCTTCAAATGATTAAATGCCAATTCTTAGGTTCCAGTTACTTTTTGATGTGACTTTCTATATATGATATAAGCAGGAGTTGTGTTTATATAATAATTTGGACACAAATAATATGATTATCCAAGCTTCCTCAGCTTTCAAATTGCCTTCCAGAATGTTTCATTGACCTCAGCTATTGACCTCAACTAGTTGAAACACTGTGTGAAGTATTACAATACATTAAAACAGAGAAGATCATTCATGAACCAGTAAGTTCCAGGTTCTCAATAACACGAAGGAAGTCAGGAATCTTGAAATAGAACACTCCCATTTGGTTTCTAACTAGGCTTCCAACTTGATAATCTGTCTAACTTTATAAGGCAGTGTTGCTCATGGGAAACATGAATACCGAATAACAAGCTCATCACTCATAAATGAACGGAAGGATTAGACAACCAGCAAAATCAGAACCCCTGGTAAGACGTCTCAGGCAAGGGATGAAGCATTAGGAAAGAGCAGGAATGACAAGGGAAACCATCAGGTCTACCTGATGTATTCCCCACCCTCCTATGACTGTGGCTGCTTGATGGAGTGAAATATGCTGGGAGAAATTTGGAAAGGGAACCTGGAGAAATGAAAGTTCACACGCACTATGCAGGGCCTTCACTGATTTGTGTCTGTCCTGCCTCTGAAGGGCTGAGGTCCAGTGAGTAATATATGGAGCCAGCACACCTGTGAGTGGGTGCGGTGCCAAGAGGGTCAAGTATACGGATATGTAAAAACTGACATTCCAAAATAAACAGAGCAAAACTAAAGAGAATTAAATGACAGGTAATTTTGTCTCTGTAGAAGAGATTCGAGCAAGGGAGAAATGCATTCCAGTTCTGATGCGTAATCAGTTGTCAACTATTTTACAACAGAAGTAGGACCTGATAAATTGATTCTCAACCCTGATGTGTAATCTTCCTCACATGAAATAGGGGCCATTTTCATGTATTAGATATAGGAAGGATGATAGTTATAAGTTAGGGTTTCTCGGCGTCATTGACATTTGGGACCAGATAGTTCTTTGTTCTGAGGAACTGTCCTGTGTATTATGAGATGTTTAAGCAGATGTCTACCCACTAAATTCCAGAAGCAAACCCTTATAGTATTAGCAACCAAAAATGTCTCCAGAAATTCCCCTGGGGGAAATATCACCCCTGTTTGAAAACTACTAGTCTAGGACATAGAAATAAATGAACACACAAAGTGCTTTTACCACATTCACCTTGCCCAGCTATATTAAATCAGGTGTGATAATGTTATTTACCTACCCTACTAGGTATTCAGGATTGATTGGCCTGTTGGCTCATTAGGCTGGAAAAATACTGGGTTCGGCTGTAACAATGGTATTCATATTTTTCCCCTAGGGCTCCCAGGAGAAAATTGGCTGTATGTTCATTCTATTTGGCCTTTTCATAAGAGAGGAAGACAATAGCTCATTGGGGTATGATACAAGCCCAAATTTCTGTGTTTCTATCCTCTAGACTCTTTTGGATCTCTATAGCTCTAAATATTAAAGAAAAGAAGTTCAGTAGGAATAATAGTTCCACGTGTGCAACTTGCCTACCTGGTGTCCAAATCGGGAAGCTAATATTATATAATTTTTCCAAAACTTATCCTATCTTCCTGCTTTTTAAATTTAATTTTACAATTATAAGATTTCAAGAGTGTGCTATGTTTTGTACAGGTTTTGGGGTTTTTTTTTCATTATGCCCCTAACTTACTAAAAAAAAAGGTCAATACTTCAGTTCACTAAAATTCAGATATTTTTATATTCAAACACATGAGGCTTCCTGCATAACAAGGTGAATCCGATAGCAACAGTCAAAATATGTTCTATGCAATGTGATAATGACCTGCCATATGGGGAAACTTTCAGGGCAGGATAATATGTCTCTGCTGATTTATAGATAGCATTTTGAAATGTTTGCAGAACCACTCATTTCAAAAATATTCAACCTAGCATATATTTTTAATTTTTTTAAATTTTTCAAGAAAACAAATGTGTGCAATAGATTTTGCTAATTTCTTGAGTTAAAGTGTCAAATAGAATTTTGTCAAGTAACATGGGAGATAAATTCCTTTATAGAATATTACAGCTTAATTTGCTGAACAAATTAAGGTAAATGTAACCTTATGAGTTACCTTACCCTAAGGTAAATGCAATCTGGTGAGATTTAAACAAAATGTGTTTATTTCTAACAGGAAATAGGAAAAAAAATGACGAATCTATGTGTAAAAATCATTTCTATAAGGTTGTTTTTACTAAATACCTTGCAATTAGCAGGTAGCGTAATGAATGTATGTATGTGTATGAATATATGCATGTGTATATGTGCATGTTCTAACATATATTTACTAAGCACATCAAAGTGAGCTTATAAGAAGTGATATGCAGTAAGTATTGGATGGCTGGGATTGATCCTCACCAAATGCAAGGGTTTGTTTTTCCTCCAGAACAAATAGTTAGACTACATGTCCAATGCTTTCTGACAATGAGATGCAGTCTTGTGATTGAGTTTTTGCCAGTGTTATGTAGGCAGAAGTATTGTGGTGCTTTCAGAACTTGCCATAAAATTTCCTGCACAAACCCCCACTCTCACTTGGCTCATGGGCTATCTATTTGCACTAGACACAGGAGACCATAAAAGAACCTAAGTGGAAGAAACCTGGGTTGTAAAGGACTGTGCTTTAGAAGCCATGACATCCTAACTTCTCCCTACTGCATTATGTTGTGGTGGATAAAAGAAATAAACTTTTGTTAATCAACTGAGATTTGGGAGTTATTTCTTAGCAGTCTCTAGAAAATGCTGTTAGTGCATTGCCCATGTCTCCAAGCCCTAAGCACTTCAGAGAGCTCTAGCCTCACTTCCAATTGCCAGAAACCCTACTTTTTCCCCCCTTAAAAACTGTTTGGCCCCCAAAGCCTGCCTGTTGAGAAATTCCAGGAAATTTACTTTCCCCTCCTCCTCAGCAGTCCTCAACCATTGACTGATAAGATTTTGTGCAAACTTCCCCTCTCCCTGGACCTAATGTGGAGTAGTACCTCGAAAGCAAGGCTTCTACCCTGGATCCCAGAATGTCCCCAGCAGGATTAAGCTCCAGGGACACATCATGGCCCCTGGCTGAATAACACCCTTTGCTGGATGCCTGCCATATCCTTATTTCCTATCCTTGCTCTTCTCTTAGACCACCTACATTCAAATCCTTGCCTGGGATCTGCTTGGAGAAAAACCCGAACAAATGCAAGCATTGAACCCTTCCAGACTGTTACAAAGATTTTTACATCCAGAATCACATGAGTCTAATTTGACCTGAACTGTCCCCTCCTAGCTTTATAAATGTGGGTAACACAACCAAATTCTCTAACGGCCCATATTTTCCTCTGAAACATATGGGTAATAATAGCAATATTTCATAGGGTTGTTATGAAGACTAGAGGTGATAAGAATAACTTTATAAATTTTCTAGTCTATAGTGAGTAGTAACTAAATGGTTAATATGCCATTTTTGTTTTTGTTACACAGCTACGTTGTGGTGGAAGTAGTATTTGAATTCAGTAGTATCTTGCTGGTAAGCTAGTGTACTTTCTCTGAAGTATGCCATCTCTTGATAATTACCATGCACTACTAAAGTCATTTCTGAAATGTCTTACTTCAATTTTGATTTTGATTTTGTATTTAATTTAGAGTTCAATAGTTTTACAAGGTTTGTTTGGAGAAATAGTAATTGCCATCCATTTTCCATCTCCATTTTCCTTCCCTAAAGACAATCAGTTTAATTCTACTAGATAATTCTTTTGATGTTTATTACCCTACATGGCATGCTTATACTGCTATTTAATGATTTTTGTTTGGGTCATGATCTATTGCTGTCCCAGGATGGAGGATGAGGTTTTAGCTTCTTTTCCCTTCCTGCCCCCATCACACATGCATATCCTTCACACACCCCCTACCCACATCATAGCTAGACCATGATTTCATATTAACTTAGTATTAGCATAATCATGACTATATAAAACTATACATAATTTGACCATTTGTTTGGCTTACTTTTCTATATAATCACTAATTCAATCCCAAACTTTCTATTATCCAATTGTCTTCTCTAATAGCATTGAGACCTACCAAGTATCTTATCCATTGCATCTTCTTAGAGAAAATTCTCATGGTGTTATCTGATGCCCATGATCTTGATGCACTGAGCCCTGAGGATAGCTCACAGCTGTCGTCCAGGCATCTTCATTCACCTTTGTTCTGGGGATTCCTTTTACTTGCTTTCTGTATTGATAGACCACTTTCTAATATTTCATCCCTTACTCTTTATGGTTTCACTTTGTTGTTTTGGTTTAATACATTCTACAATAGTTTCCTGATGAAGGAGAACTGGGAGATAGATATAGATATAGATTTATTATGTATAATATAGAGATAGAAATAGAGATAGATATTATAAATATAAATTTTTAATTTATATGTGTCTGAAAGTAATTACTCTGATGCTCATTATTTGACGCTATTACCTCTTGCTTGATTGATAATATCACTGGGTATATAATTCTAAAATGAATAACTTTTTTCTTCAGAATTTTGGAGTGTTCATCAACTTCAAGCTTTTAGCCTGACACCATTTATATTTCTAACCATTTTCATGTGAATTATTTCATTGTTGAGGCTCTGGTTGTTTTTTCCTTCATTTCCACATCATAAGATCTTCTCTTTGACTCAAAGATTTGAAATTTCATCATAATGTACTTGGTGTATACCTAATTTCTAATTTTGTTCTGAGTACTTGGCTCCTTTCAATCTGGAAATACTTGTGTTTTCTTTTACCTTAGCTTTTTTTTCCATCTTGTTTTGTTGACTATTCTTTCTTCTCTTTATTTTTTGTTCTTTTTCCTTGAAATATAATTATTCATGTGGAACCTCCTAGACTGGTTCCATAACTTTCTTGACTGTTATTTTCTATTTTTTATCATCTATCTATCTATCTATCTATCTATCTATCTATCATCTATCTATCTATCTATCTATCTTGGAGAACTCTACTTTCTGGTATATTCTACAACTTTATCTTCTAACCTTTGCACAAAGCTTTTAATTGCTGCCATGAAAGATGAGCAGAAGGAAGAGGAGGAGAAGGAGGAAAGAAGGAGAATAATAGTAGGAGGAGGTAGAAAGGAGGAAGGTGGGGAAGGAGAAGAAGAATAAAATTGTAATATCAACCTCTGGGTGTTGTTTAGAGAAATAAAACTATATAATATATGCAAAGTATTTTTGTGAAATTTTATACACAGAAGATAATAAATGAGCTATTTTTGATACATTATTATAATATTTTATATTAATGATTAAGGTGGTTCGCAGTAGTTATAAACATTATTTATTGAAACCAATGCCTTTTTGAACCCCTTCCTACTGGTCAAATACTGTTTCTATCATAAAATGGCCACATCATTTCAGTAAGGCTTTAGCTGACTTATTACCAGTGTCATGCTCCTATTTGATTTGCCAGTGAATACTTTTACTTCACTATTAACATGTGCATGAAGTCATCTTTCTACCTGTTTATGAACCCCAGTTTTCAATCTCCAAAGCATTTTACATCAAAACTTCTGAAAACACTCCATGGATTTTTGCATTCTGAATCTTACTTTCAAAGTGACTGAATGCGATCTAATTTAGCTATAGGTAGTTGATTTTCAAAATTCAGTCTAGTCAAGGGAATGTTCCCAGTTATTGAGAAAACATTGAAACTTGCCCACCTTTCCACCCACACGGGTACTTGAATTCTGAGCAATTTCTTACAACGCTGGTAGTTCATACATATGACTAGCACTTCACACGGAATTCAAAGGAGAGAGAACCAGCACTTGGTAAAGAAAATATTGATTTTCTTTTTCAAACCTCTTACAATAAAACTCGCTAACTTGTTTTACTTCTGTCCTATAAAAACACTGTTGGCTTAAAGGCCTTTATAGATTCTTTTTTCATATAACTACAACCACATCTTTCGTGCTTAAAATGCCATTGCAACCTCATCTTTGAGAATAAACAGTTTCTGCTTTGATTCTGCAATCTTTTATCTTGCTTGCCTTTTATCAAACTGCCTCTGCCATCAACCATCCGAGTCACCTGATGTCAATCTTCCCATTTCAGGTTGTACTGTTTCTCCCTGTGTTTGTACTTAGAATCTCAGAGTACCTCCTATCCTATCAGCCAACCCTTCCCAGACAATAACTTGGATATTTCTAATGCAGCTGTTTTTGCAATTTTAAAAATTAACATCATTTCCATGATTTCTTTATGCAGATGCAAAATGTTAACTTTAAAAAAGGTTAATCATTTGCACAGAATCAGAATCATTTTATAAAGTGCCTCTCCTGTTCAGGCAATGGGTAAATCTAAGAATACATTAAATAATATGTTCACTGCATTATATTTTGCAGAATGTTTTCAAGTAGATTAATTTGTTGTATCCTTGTTGCAATCCAGAAGCACACAAGTTGTTAGAAATGTCCCTACTGTCTTTTAAAAATAAAGAGACTATAACTCAGGGGTCTGTGGAGCTTGCCAAAGCTCTCCCTTATAGAAGCTGCCTGAAAGTAGAAGCCCCTACGTTTTGACTGTTGCCTCTGTGCTTCATCTTACACCAGCCTCTGCATTTTCCCATTACAAAGTTCACGCTTTAACATTCTAAATATCAAGATTATCAGTACAGATTCTCAACAACATAAAATCTAATCCTAATTAGGTTTCAAAATGCGTACTTGGTTTGGCATGCAAGTGAAACGCAGGGGATTTATAACAGACAAAGCTGGACTTGGCTTCTGATTCTATTAATGAATCACTGAGTTACATTGTATTCCAGATATTTACACAAGGCTAATATTACCTACACTGTAGAAGTTATTGTGGGGACTGGATGGAAAATGTAGTGAAGAGTTAAGCATGGCATCTGGCGAACAGCAAAGGATCAATGAGTGGTGTTAGTACTGTATTCTCTTTAGTCAGTCCTTGAAGATTATTTGAATTTGGAAACCCATTTCAAACTCTGGATTTCAATCTTTTCCCACCTACACATGTGTTTCTACCTCTAACTTTCTGCCACTTTAATTCTACCCAAATCTCTTTTTTATTCCTTTTGTCATCTCCCATACAAATATAAACCATAGAACATCAGGTTGGGAAGGGAATTTTGAGGTCATCTCATCTGACATCTTAGTTTCATAATAGAAAACCAGAGTCCCAGGCAGGTGAGATGGCTCGTGCAGGGAGATAGATGACTGGTATGAACCTCACATGTGGCCGACCCTGGAAGTGCATACATTTTAAAAGAGATACAAAGCTTTAAAAGGGGAATGAAACTTAGAGTGAATTTCACTGTGCCGTCTTGCAGGAGAGGATTCTTGGCATGGAAAGAACATGCTAAAATCTTATATCTCAGACCATCTCCCATTTCATCTGTGTTAAAGGCCATCCCTACTCTTGTAGAATGCCCCATTTTCACTGCCTGTCTCATTCTCTGAGAAATCAGTCTAAGGCAAAAGGATATCTTGAGCAGCACCCTTTAAGCAGAGCTCCATTATTTCTATCCCTTTGTCTTTGTTCTCATTTTCCATTTCTCCCTGCTCTCTCTTTCCTTTCTGGTTCCTGATCTTGTCTCATTTTTAACTGTGATTATACCCAACAATAGTTTCCAGTTTTGCTCTCTAAGATTAAGATTGAGTTCCATCCATTGTCTAAGTTTTTAGCTTTCAAACTTATTTGAATGTTAACAACAAAAAGAAATAAAATTTACATCAAATTAAAAGAAATAAAATTTAATTGTACACACACACAATTAAAACAAAAGTTTCATTAATATGCAATGACATTTTCTGTTATATGCAATACATTTTCTTCTGTTCCACTTCATTGATTTAATGTTCACTGCCTACCATAGTATCATATCTTCCCATAAGTTAGAAGCCACAGTTTAAAAAAATAAAATTATCTAAATTAAGACAAAGAAAGGCATTTTCTTTCATGTAAACTATGTTTATTCCTGGAGAGCAAATTTTTTCATGACACTTTCTTTTTTGCACATTTCTCCATTACCAAAATTTTTAATAATTATTATTTGAAATAACAAAGATTCAATCAAAAAGTAGATCAAAAGAAAGGATTGAGATTTGAAAACCATAATAAAATTCTTTATTATAAGTTATACAGTTGTTATTATTAACCTACCAGAGATCGAGTAAAACACTACTTCGGAAAATGTTAGCCTATTGAAGATAAAGAAGGAAACTTGTTAGGAGTGGAAAAGAAATTCTTTATAATCACTAGCCCTCCTTCTTTTATCACTCACCTCTCTCATCCCAGAGCCATGATTCTAGGACAGGTTAGGAGTCCAAACACATTTAATAACAATTATTAAAACACAAAGGGAATTTAAATAAATATTTTGACCATTATCTCAATGATAAAACCAAGGCAAAGAAAAAAAGAAAACCACTAATTCAAAATGTAAGGTAATTCCCAGTTTAGTCTATGACATCTCACATAGCTGGTCACTTTTTCTGGTAAAAGTTACAAGTTTAGGGGCTCCCTTTTATTGGCATACACACTTGGTCTGTTTCTCTAATATTCACTAAGGTCATGTAAAAGCAAATTCTGTTTTTCTTTCCTGTTTAGCCACCTATCGGTGTGTCCTTCGCTAACTAACCACTTCCCTATGCCAAGCCTGTGAAGTGCATGTGCCTGATTTGCCCACACTCTCTCCCTCTTCAGGAAAAATAAATGCAAGGGTCTGGAGTGTCCAGCTGTGTTTACTCCAAAGGGTCTATGACACAGTTTACTCCAAGACACTGGTACACTGCTATCAGGAAGAACACGTGTTTTATATTTGAAACTGAGGAGGCTGCATGAGCTAGTGGACAAGAGAACGTTTAGTCTCATTGACATGGCTCACTGGAAGGAGGAAGGTATTAAGAGTCCAGAGGTTTTCCCCCCAGATCAGTGACAACATCCACTCGGCAGCTAAAGGAAAACCAATTAAAAAGTCCTTTGGTAAACGGCTCACTTTTTGCACTTTCTATCTTTACCAATCTGCAGCCATTTTATGTACAAAAGTACCAATCTACAGATGTCTTCTAGTTTATCAAAGCTGGTCCCAAGGGGAAAAAATGCTACAAAACTCTTCAGACAAAGCTCTCACTTCACAATATTTATGGGACTTGATGAGAAAATAATTCCCATTTACCTGTAAGAGCTGCCCCTTGTTACTTCCAGATAACTGGCTGCAGATAATACTTGAGAATTCCTGAAAAAGAGCCACACATAAAATATATATATATATATATCCAGCAGCAGAATATACTGTCAGGTGGGAATAGTATTTTCTGCCTTGTGTCTTTTTAAGCCACAGTTTCAAATGCACAATAAAGGTGACAGTAAGAGAAGCATAGGCCAGGGCAATCTATTTCCCTGAGTAAGATACTGCATTTAATTATGTTACATTAAAGATGTCCATCAGAGCAGAAATAACATTTTTACCAAATACTGCCTTTGAAAAACTCATCCTCGCAGTTCAGCTTCTAAATGTTTGCGTTGATTCATGGTGGAAATTGTTTTTTTAAAAACTGAACATAAATTGACTTAAAGCTGTCTCATACTTCTAGTGATTCTCTTCAAACTCTTTTGACCGCAATCCAAGTTATTTAAAGAGAAACTCCTTTAACTCCTGGGTTTTTCCTAAACCATCTCTAGAACGTGCATCAGCTCCAGGTGACACACTTCTCGGTTCCCTAAAATTGTTACCACTTCTTGACCACCATAAGATTCTGTCAAGAAATGTGTTAATAGAGTGAGAATTACTTCACACCTACTCTCCATATGTCCACAAAAATAGTCTAATTCTGCTTACCCCAAACAGAGCAAACATTGAAGTGAAAAGTGGTAAATTACCTACAGAATTGTCTGCTGAGGAACATCGGAACCAAATAATTTATTCTCCCTTTGTGTCTGTTTCCCAAAGGACAAAGAAATAAAAATACAGATTTAGTCTGCCGCCTAGACACAGCAAAATATTTAAAACCTGAATATAAGTTGGTTGAATTTTTTTCCCCTATTTTCTTGCCTAAAAATCCTTTGCCCCAAATGTAATTATGCCTGGACCTCGTAGGTGATGATTAATAGTTGACTGAAATCTTCATGACTTTCTGTACATATTCCAAAACAAATCCTTCCAATAAGCTATTTTTCCCCAGCCACGTGGTATCTTGTCCCTCGCCCTTCACAAAAGGATATCATTGGGTTGTCGGAAAAGCCATGATGCATTTTTGCAATGAAAAACAGAAAAAATACATCATGACTTTTCTGACAACCCTATAGAATCATTATTTTAATATGATAATATGTTTGTCCTGGGCAAAGAAACACACATGCAGCCTGGTTCTTACAAAAAACATTCAATTTATGTACTTTATCCTGTATTTAAAGCAACTAAACAAGTACCCAAATGATTTACCCTCAATTATGCCCAGTTTCATTTTATTCACTTTCTAGCTTCCTAGTTCCCGGTAGGCTGTCAGAAATCTTTGAGTTCAGGGATGGTGAGGAAGGCTTTGAATGGGTTCCGCAGGGGTCGGCAAACTTTTGAGACGGAAGAGCCACCAGCGGTCAGCAAACTGTGGTTTCCCAGCCACATGCGGCTCTTAGGGGAAGGCACATGTGGCTCTGAAGTAAAATTGAAAATGAAAATAAAACTATCATAGTCTCCTTTATAAAATTTTTAAAGGATGTTATTCACATAATGGTGATTTCATTTGTTTTATAGGTCTCGCAAAACTTCGAGGGGCAGGATTGGCTCTTCCATCTCAAAAGTTTGCCGACCTCTGGGCTACAGCACCCGATATTCAGAGAGTGGGAAGGTACTTCCAGTGTCTTATTTTAGACACAGGCCAAGTAAGCATTTGCTCACACTGCCAAGTCGGGAGAGAAAGCATTTGCTCCTCTTTATAATCCATATATGAACACATTATAGAATTTACATTGTTGGTATAAGCTGCAAGGAGATCAGGTCTGCCAACAACCAGGATGGGTTTGGAAGTTAATTCTTTCCCAGGCGAGCCTCCAAAGGAGAACAAATGCAGACAACACCTTGATGGCAGCCTCGCCAGACCTGAGCTAAGCCAAGGCCCCCGCTCCGCCGGAACCGGGGGACAATAAATGTGTGTTGTCTTAAGCCACTCAAAAAATAAGTTGATATAAAAATAAAACGTTTAGCCGAATATAATAGAGGTTCATCCAAAAAATAACAAAGAAAATAAAATAAATAAATAAAATAAAACGTTGGTAAAAAATTAAAATTCATATTGATCATAATGTTATGATTTTTTAAACAAATCATGCCATCACTTATAATGTCCTGTTAAACTTTTAGTTAGACTGTTACAATGAAAGACATGAACACATCACAAATACCAGCTCCAATTCTATATTCAGGTTACAAAAGCAACCTCCTGCCTCAGCAGGAAATGTTTACCTTGAACATCCATTTTTAAACTATTAGTTTTCCTAAAGAAAAGCTTCTAATTCATATTAGGGAAAGAAGAAAAAAGTGTGTTTTTTTAGAGATACGATCTAACAAAAGAGAAGAAAAGCCAAACAATTAGTACATTTAATAAAAAAAAAAAAAATTAAACTGAATTAGTCAAAATAATATATCTGTGTGTGTATGTGTGTAGATCACTCAATAAAAGTATGTAACTGACTTTAAAGTGATATGATTATTGCTCTAAAGACAGCATATCTATACAATAGGTTGTTTTGCCTGGGCAATTTGGGCTTTTATATCCATGATCTCACTTTAAGGGTTTATTCTGACCCTACTTGTCAGATGAACAAAAAGAATCCTAAAGAGTTGAAAGAACTTCCTTCAAAAGACAGCAAATTAATTATGGATGATTGACTAAAATCTTGCTTCTGTTTCATGTATGGCCCAAAAGATTTGTGGGAATTAATCCAAATGTTAGAGGGGCTATAGCAAGATGCATCGCAACGCATCTATTTATCATCAGAGAAATAAACTCAAAGCAGCAGCCTCTAATGATTTATAAAGTGTGTGCTTGGTAATCACCGGGCTAAGCCCTAGTTAGAACCCAGGGTTTCCTTTAATTGCATTTATTTTATTAGACTATTAGAATCCACCTTTAACCTTCAATATGTTAGATATAATTAAGAATATTAGGAGTTATAGCTATTCCAATGACAGAAGGGCAGTCTGAGTGAAAACATAGTATTGCAAAAATTGTAATTTCTGGATTAAAAAAAAGATAATAATCCTCACTAACTTTTTCTTTATCCATACATGAGAAGTGCTAGAGTCAAATTGAAATGTAGAAACCATCAGGGGGAAAAAAAAGACTTAATTTACCCATGATATCAGAGATAAGTAGAAAAAATTTTTACTTAATGGCCTGAGAACAGATACTAAACTTTTAATAAAAGGACTTGCTATTTAACACCTATTGATTTTCCTATATTATCCTTCAAAATCACCATGCATGCTCATGCCTCTGTCCCCTGCATATGCTGGGCTCTCTTCTCTGCTCTCCTATCCACATCCCATCCTCCACCCCACTTCTTCAGCCCCTTTCCCCTCCTCCACCTGATATTTTTTCATTGGGATAGGGGCAATGCAATTTCAGGACCATTCCACACCAGCCAAGCTTTTCCAACATGCTCATAATCTCTACCTTTACCACTTTGTAGTATATGATTCATGCCATTGCACCTGCATGAAAAGCTTCCATCTGCTTCTCAAGATCTCCAAAGCCATATCCATCGTAAAACCTTACCAAAACCCCACCACTAGTTTCATGCTAGCAGTTGCACTCATAAGACACAATGGGCTTTTCATTTACAACCATATTGATTTAGCTTTATAGAAGAATACAAGACAAGAAATTCAGCATTTTCTATTTTTTGGGTAGGTTCAGCAGCTACCGCTACCCAAATTCTCATCCCACCCTACCATGCCTGACTCATCCACATTGTGTATACACTTGTCAGGGAAGAAATCCAAGTGTGTGTCATTCATCTCGACAAGGAGAAGCTACTGCTTTAGTTTCCTACCTATCTTTTGTGTTATTCCAGTCACAAAGAATCAAGGTCTATAAGCCAACTCAAACTACCCCAGGCCAAGTCCATTCCTGTAGAGTAGGTGTTGTACAGCAAACAAGAATGACAATTAGCCTCTAGAATACATCATGTCTCATTCATCTTAACTCTATCATGTCCAAGCGATAGTGCTATGACTGGTGGATCCAAGATCATCTTGCCAGAGAAAATTAGGGTTCTGTAACACCCAGACCTGATGATAACCATTTACTTACACCAGAGAAAAACATTTTCTTCTTCCTCTTCTTACAGTTGTTGGACTGTTCATTTGATAGCTAATCATATACTGATTTCTGTTATTTTTATTGGCCACATCCTTTGTTTCTTTGGGTTTATCATGATTACAGAATGTTAATAGTAGTTGAGATTGCTGTTTATTGTTTTAATCTGTCTTTCTGAGATTATTTGTGAGTTACTGTGTAGTTCAACACTGATCCCTTTGTGTGCTGGTCAACTTTTTAAATACAGTCTTCCATTATTTCAGTTATCTTTCTGGCTTCTTATTTCTTGTAATTTTGTTCTAACAGTGGAAGAGATGTATTGAATTGCACAATCTCAGGTTTAGTTCCCCAATTGGGTAGCCACCTTTTTCTTGGCTATTACTATAATACGAGCATGTTTTATTGTTTGAGTCATCACTGGCTTTGAGATACTAGAGAATGAATCCATAGAACTATGTGACTAGATCAAAAGAGATGAATATTTTCTTATAAACATCACACAGGTAAATGACAAATCAAAGGACCAGAATGTGTTAAAAGCATAAGTAGCAATCTCAGTTTCTTCAAGAACTAAGCGCAAAATGTGCTCCAAAATTTATATTTTCTGTCCAAAATAAAGTATGGGTGTTAAATTGGAGAGGGGCAAAAATCTCATTGGGAATAATTTAGATATAATCCCAGAATTGTGCATATTCTGTTATATATGTATTTTTATTCATATGTATATTATTATTTAATTCAACAGCACTCTGAGGTGAGAATTCTTATCTCTCTTTTAAAAATGAGGAAATGGATGAGGAGTTTAGTCATCATTCCTCTAATCAAATAGCTTTGGCAGACAGAGCACAACTCAACCACAGGCCCATCTCCAAGCCCAGTGATCTCTTTATTTAGGTCTAAAACAATTTTACTGTATAAAAGAGGACTACTTGTAATTCATGGGCATAAAGTTTGACTTTAATTGAAGAGGGTATCACTTAAATATAATGAGAGGGCAGTGGAGAACTCTCACCTGGTTTTTAACCATCGTCTCACCACTGAATCACAGACTTAGACGAGGATATTCCTGTCAGTGAGACAGTATACTTGGCCTCAAGTGAGAGCTCTTCCATGGAATTTAAGTGATAGGATGACAATGGTTGGCATCTAATTGAGAGGATGGGCATAATCAATACAACCCCAGTATATTGCTAGCAAACAAACTTTAAATCTATAATCAATAAACTCCATTGCACATCTTACTACAGCACCTCTGAAAGCTATGGACTCTGCACAACCTGTGAGAAATATAGCTCCTTTGAAATAGAATATAAGGTACCCTAATGCTACCAATTTCAGATTCAAAGGCATTCATTCAAAAACCGTTTTTTGTATCTGTTACATACCAGGCACTGTATAAAGAAATGAGTCCCTGGCCCTTTCATGAATAAGCTTTCACTTTCAAGGGAGAACCTGCAATTACAAGATAGATAGAGAAAATGACACAATTTTGCATGAGATACTATGGAATACACACAGCAAATATTTAGTTAGACTTAGAAAGGTAGGGTCAGGGCAGGTCAGAAAAGCCTTATTAGATACAGTAATGCTGAAACTGAGTTTTGAAGAATTACTAATAGTTAATTAGGTGAAAAAGGAATATAGGCTAGAAGGGTGGAAATGGAGAAAGCAAGATGTTTCATACTTATACAGAGGAATCACCAACTAAAGGGGTATTGTGACATGGGTAGCAGGGCATAAAATCTGTGGGAAATGTCTCAGATAGTGAATATGGACTTTGTCTTGTAGCCAATGGGTAAGTAAAGTAAAATGGCACCGTGGATTGATGCATTTTGCATAAAGAGAAGTGGGTTGGGGCAAAAGGTAATTAATTACGCAATGCTACATTATTTCTCAAATCTTTAAGCAGAAGATTTGAATTCCTCACCTTCTAGGTGACCCACTCTGCCATCACCATGCTCTCTACTTTCTCATCCATTAGACATTGCCAAAAATGTGTTGAATCTCTAGAATGTGCCTGGCATATAAATATAGAATCATAAGCATCATAAATATACAATAGAATCTTGGGTCACTCTTCTCAAAAAGCTTGCAAATTTTTAAGCAGCAGAAATAAAAATAACTAAGTGTAATAAATAAATCAGTATAATACAGTCTTAGAATTTCCATGATAGATCATGGACAGGGGATAGAGGAAGTGAAGGGATAACTGATATATCAGGATTTCAGGAAAGGCCACCATGAGAAGGTAGCACTTGCTTTGAGCCCCATACTACTATGTAACATTTATGAAATATCAAATTTTGTCTAGATACAGATGCTCTAGGAAATGTTATTCCATTTAAGCCTCACAATAAATATATAAATATCATAAACTTCCCCTTTTAATAGTTCAGAAAACAAGTTTTAGTAGGAAAAACAGAACCTCAGTGAAGGTCACACAGGTGTCAGAAACAGAACTGGGATTTATATTTATAACATCATCATGAAAGAAGAGTTAATGTTCTTTAAATTGGGGGGAAGGACATTCAGGGGAGAGGTTTTCTATACCCACACTGTTACATAGTTCCCAGGACTACCCTGTATTTTTTTCCCCTCTGCCTTGAAAGTAGTTTTACCCTTGTTTGTACACAAGGCTCAGTGAGTCAATGATCTGCTAATTCTGTGACAGGCTTGCTGCCCTCACCAAGCAGAGTATGAGACATCACAGTACTCATTTCATCAAACAAATTTCATCTACATGCTCCTCATCCTTACTTTCTTCATGTACATTTTAGGAATATTGTATTTGGTTGCCTTGGGGCGGGGAGAAGGATGAAAAAATAAAAATAAAAGGAATTTTTTTAAAAAATTAGAAATTAACCTTTAATCTGGATATATCATTAATGTATAAGCCAGGTGACTACAGTTAATAATTTTGTATCTTATATTTGAAAACTGCTGAGAGATATCTTAGGAGTTCTCATTATAAGTAAAATAAATTTGTAACTATATGTGGTGATGGATGTTAACAACTTACCATGGCTATCATTTCACAAGATAGATAGATGATAGATAGATAGATAAAGAGATAGATAGATAGATTCCATATGTACTGTACCTGAAATGAATATGTTAGATACCCATTATATCTCAATTGAATGAATAAATCAATACTATTCTTTGTAGTGAAGTAGCAGTTTGTCAGAATCTAGATGACAAATTTGGCTGGGACTGGGGATTTCCCCAGGGTACAGAACTTTTAGTGCCAAAACTGGGAGTGTCCTGGGTAAATCTGGGTGATTTGGTCACCTTAGTATTCCTACCTGCCTTTCTGTGCATATTACATTGCAGAAACTCAATGAATTCCAAATGAATAAATCGTCATCTTCACTAAAGTTACCACTAATGAGCCGCTGCATTTTTTTTTGCATTAAAATCAGCTCTCTGGATATAAAGAGCTATTAAAGACTGAGATACACTTACTGCAAAGCATATGAAGCCCTTGCAATCCACAGGGCAGAAGTGCCATTGGTGGAATTATCTGTTAGCAAAGAATCACTCATTCATGTCAACATATGCAAGAGAACAAAATGGTAACAGCACAAGCACTTAAAAACACAGCTCCAACCTTTCCTTCCTAGTATGGGCATTGTAATTTACAAGTTTTACAGGTCTACAAAGTTACAATCACAAACTTGAAATTCAACATGCGTAATAAACAGATGGTCTGAAAAAGTTGTACATGAATAATTTAATAATGGATATCACCTCCCTTCTCCACTGGGACGTGGAGGGAGGACACTTTTCTAGTGAAAGTTGTTCTAAGAAGCATGAATCAGAGATGCATCCACTGCAGAAGAATTCAAGGTTCCCGTCTGTTCTAATGACAAGCCCAGATTAAACAAAAACAAGTCACTTTTTGAATGTGTAAAATTCATCTATAAAAGTCTAAAGTTAATATGATAAAACTACCACAAGTCTGGTACTAAAATCTCATTGTTTTTGAGAACCTATAGCATTTTTGGTTGATGGGAAATAAAGCTCTTTTAGAGAGCAGTTCTAAGCAATGTACTGTAATCAAAATGCATTGAGTTTCTTTGTGTTTTCAGGTATCATGCAACATGCTGGCTATTAAAAGATAAAAAAATAGGGCCGGCCGAGTGGCGCGGTGGTTAAGCACTGGCTTGGGAAGCCAGCGGCCCTGGGTTCGGTCCCACATGTGAGGGCCAGTGACACTCCTCTCAAAAAAAAGATAAAAAAACAAATCAAAGTTCCTAAACTAAAGGAGCTCAAAGACTATCTGGAGCATTAGGTAACAAACAGCTACAATAAAATATGAAAAGTGTTAAAATTCAGGTTTGAACTACAA
This sequence comes from Aselliscus stoliczkanus, assembly GCA_033961575.1. Classification (NCBI taxonomy): domain Eukaryota; kingdom Metazoa; phylum Chordata; class Mammalia; order Chiroptera; family Hipposideridae; genus Aselliscus; species Aselliscus stoliczkanus. The sequence goes on from CM066734.1 coordinate 125,316,346, forward strand.
AGGAAACAGGAATTGCTATGGGGACATCGGAAAGGAGGTGAGGTTTGGCATGGACCTAGAAGAATGAGTTTCTCTTCTGTGTTAAAAAAAATACAGTCCATGAAGACTTTAATCTCTAAAGTTTTTGAATGTGTATATAACGAAATGATAACAAGTGTAGCAACCAATTAGCATACTGCTTTGAAAGAAGCATCTTTTATTAAAGATGACAGTTGAGTTTCTGGGTGGATAGAGCACCTAACACTGTTTGATTCTTGTACATATGCTAGCACATCCATGGAGTTAAAAATGACAATAAATGATCTAACTGTTGAGAAAGAGAGAGATTACAAAGAGCTAAAGTGATTACATGGTCTTCACAGAGAGAAAAGAGAAATGTCAGCCAGTGTGATCTTTTAAAATATTTATCTGATCCTGTCACTCCCGCTTTAAAACTTTCTAGCTGCTGACTCTTGAAATTAGGATAAATCCAAACTCCTTCTTATAGCTTACAGAGAGCTCTGCAGTCCAGGCCCTGCCTACTGCTTTACCTTCTTATACACCATTCCCTTTGGCCCTGGATAATCCAGCCATAGCAACATGTCTACTCCTCAGATTCGAGTCCCTTCCAGCCTTTTCTCTTGATGTTTGCTCTTCAAGGAAAGCTCTGACTCCTTAACTTCTCTCATCTGGCTCTTTCATTTTTCAAGATGTGGCCAATGTCATCCCATCCAAACTCCCTACAATATACCCCACCAGACTCTAATCAATAACTGTTATGGGTTAAATTGTAGTCTTCAAAAAAGAAATGTTCAAGTCCTAACCTTCAGTCCCTCAGAATGAGCCTTATTTGAAGGTGGAATATTTATAGATACTCCAGATAACCAATTTAAAATGAGGTAATTAAGGTGGGCCTTAATCCAATATGAATGGTGTACACAAAGGAGGAATTTGGACACAGAGACACACATACAGAGAGAACATGTAAAAACAAAGGGAGAAATTGTGATGCTTCTACAGTCTAAGGAATACCAGTGACTGCCAGCACACCAGCACACATCATGGACCAGATCCATCCCTCACAGCTCTTAAAAGGAACCAAAGCTGTCAACACCTTTATCTGGGAAATTTAGGCTCCAGACAATACTGGAACTGAGAGATAATACATTACTATTGTTTAAGTCACTGAGTGGATGGTGTTTTGTGACAGCAGCCCTAGCAAACTAATATAGTGGTCCAGTTATTCTTCACAACATTCACAATCATTGAAACCATCTTAGGTTTTTATTCATTCCTCCACTGGAAGGCAAGCTCCCAGAAAACATTGACCTCTGGCTTTCCTTTAGCATGCAAAACAGTGGCTAGTATGCTTGCTATAGCCACTCTACAAACATCTTGAAATGATTGAGAGAAAGAATGACTGTAAAGTAGGGAATTCACATGAAGTCCCAGACTGAAAAGTAAAATCTAGGAATATTTCCTGAAGACACCTAAACAATATCACTATTTTTTTTATTAGTTTTCAAATTATTCAGATATCTAGCAGTACTAACACTGAACTGGAATAAAATTATTGGCCATATTTACATTTCATGAATATTTTAGAACTTGCGTTTTTTAAATTGGAAAGTTTATTAATCATCAGTTTTATTTGGGTTTCTGATTCATGGTTGTTCATAAATGTGAATTTCTAGAAATTGCTCCTTTTTATTTTCTTCTAGTTCCACTCCTTAGGCATTCTCATTCCATTTTCATAAGTGTTCTCCATCAGTCTCCATTAAAACCTTTCAGAAATATGGCATTTACTTGAAGCTTTTATTGGCTCACACATGTGACATTCCACATGGTATGTTTTTAAATTTGATTAACATGAGAATATGAAAAGAAAACTATCTCTACCTTTGAAAAGAAATTACATTTTGTTGCTATTTACATTGTATAAAAGCAATACAGAGATCTAATTTTCTTGTCAAATCTTCCCTCTCGCCACAAATATCCAAAATTAGGCGGAACAATCACCATCTCTTAGTAATAAGGGATCTTAACTAGTTAAGGGAGCTACAATAACACTTCTAATGGGGTAAAATGCTAAATATTTTCATACCTTGTGGGGCCACATAAACACGGCCATCCCAAATGCCTTACATTGCACATTCCCCAAAATAAAATAGAATTTTTCCACCTGAAAAACTGGCAAAATTCAATATATTTCTATATTTACTATATATGATAAAATTTCTTGAAAGACATGGTATCTTTAATTAATATCTACTACACGCAAAGAATTTTAACTCATTGAATTAGTTGCAATTCACTTTATTTAATTAAAGGGTTTGAGTGCAACAACAGGTCGGAAAGACACATTAAGATCTACACTCTGGATAGTCATGATTCTGGGGATAATCACATCACACAGATGTTTTGGGATGGTTATTTATAATATCTGCATGTTAAGACCAATAAGAAGTAGTTTTTCCACTAATGAAAGAGCAATGCAATTTAAAAATGCAAGTTTATTTATCTGCCTGATTTTAATTATGATGATAAGAGTTCCCTAAGCTGGACTGAAAAGCCTTTATTAAGGTAAAAGCAGGTCCTTTCCCTTATCTTTGTCGTATTTTTAATGCCTATCTTCTCTCTAATATAGTTGTTAAAATATCCACATTCTCTTTTAGTGAGACAAATATACAAACTCAAACTAGAGCAGGAATATTAGATACATCTCAGCCTTATGGATCTGAATAAGCCTTGCTTTTTTTCTGGTTACCTATTGTAACAAGAAGCCTCAGAGACAAAAGCATTTAACAGAGAAAATGGGTTTACAAAGTTTGTGCTGTAAAATCCAATATTAAGTCTGCAAAATCTGTAATAATGTTTTTATTAGGGAATCAGCCAATTATAGGAAATGTTTACTGGTTCATCCACTTTGGTAAGAAGAAGGAGACGGGGTGGCCATGTTTATCATTAGTGTATTTCAGGGTAGAAGAGGTTTCGTTTCTCCCTGCTCAGCTATAGTCGAGTCTTGTGTTCAGGCCTCATTCCATAATGCACATATAAGTCTGTTAATTGATTTTTTTAATCCAACATCATTAAATCGATGTTTTGCTCTGTTTGACCAAGTGGGAAGAATAGCACCTATTGCTTAATAAAGGACTTGTCATACTTCAATGAGATACGTGGCATGGTCCAGTGTGCAACATTGATTTATTCAAGTATGTCCTGGTGAGAAGGAGGATAGTGTTTTGTTAAAGCTACAAAAACAACAATATGGCCACACACACAAAAAAAAATGGTTGCTTAATATGAGCAATTTCTGTATAGTTTTGAAGAGTTTGTTAGACTAATAAATATGACATTATTTACTTTTCCAGAATAGATATTATGTCTTCCTGATTTATTAGCTTTTAGTTTATATTAAGATCTTTCCTAAAAAAATTTTTTTAATTCCAAGGGGCTTACTTTCAGTTTATACAAGTACAGTCTTTAAATTGAGGATTAGACATTAAATTGGAAATGTTTTCAGATGTTCATTCAAAAGATAAGAGTATTAGTCATTATTAAACCACTTATTTTAGTCTTGGGTAATTAGGTTTTGTTTTGTTGATCTGAATTTAGAGTCTATTTTCATGAAGCCATCTGCTTCTGCACTAAAATCATCCTGGAAATCATAATTCAGTCTTTTGGCATAGATGTCTTTTCCTAGGGACCATGTCAGATTATATTGGGAAACCTGTTTCTATTAATTTGTTTCTTATAATATCCAAACCTAAGAGTACCTGATACTGTCCCTAATGTGGCTTGTAGCTAGAGCCTTAAGCAAGAAAAACAAAAATGAGAAAACTCTTATTATGAAGACTGAACGACTACGGCTAACATGTTATAGCAACCAACAAGCTCAGGATGGAAGAAGGGAATTCCTTTTTGGGGTTAAAGACAAAATCATTTCCAATGTTGCCTGAGTGCCCTGGGCTACAGCTCTAATTAGAGTATTATTTTCTGAAAATAGCATTTTAAAGGCCTCTTCTCCATCTTCAAGAGACATGATTCTTGGTAGAAAAAGTATAAAATTTGAAATGAGATACATGAGTTTGCATCCTTGCTCTGTTCTTCATTTTTGTATAACTTTTAAAAAGTTGAATAATCACTCAAAGCCTATCTTTCTTCTTCTGTAAAATAGAAGTAATACTTACCTCACAGTTATAATAATTAAATGAATTATTCTATAAAGTAATGGGCTTTCTGTCCTGAATCAAAAAATGTCTAATATGCCATAATAAAATGGGGTACCACAGAACCACATAAAATGGTAAAACCTCATTCATCTAGACATTTAAAATCCTTTACATTCACATAGGATTTTCTTTTTTAGTACAAAAATATCCAAACATTCTTTATTTACTTTTAACTCTGACTTGATTTTGTTAGCTATTCATTTTTGGTGCAATTTTTATTGCTAAAGTTGGTGATCCAAAGGAGTCTTCCATATCTAACGTTCGTAATAAATCAAGGACTAAAGTTTCATGATGGTGAGGACCATTTCTATTTCATTCACCAAGGAAGCTCTAGAGGAACACTGTCCAGTAGAAGAAATATGAGGTGTGATCAAAAGATACAGTGAATGTTTAAATTAAAAAATTTAATACAGTAAAAGACACATTGCCATTAATCCCCCTCAAAATACTCTCCTTGCTTTGAACACACATATCCCATCATTCTTGCCACTTTCTGAAGCAGTTCTGGAAGCCTTCTTTTGTGAATGTCTTTAGTTATGCTGTCATGGCTGCCTCAGTGTCCTGAATCAATTTAAAACATTTACCTTTCGTGGTCATTTTGACTTTGGGGAAGAGCCAGAATGCTCACGGTGCCAGAGACAGTGATTAAGGTGGATGAGGACACACCGTATTGTTTTTTTGTTGCAAACTCTTTTGTTGTAAAATTAAAAATCCACATACAAATGGAGCAAAGCAGAGAGGCCAAATTATAATCAAGAGACAGTACTGCCCCTAAGCCAGCCAAGCTTTATAATAATCTGACTAAATATACACATATTTAAAGGCAGTTGTCAAAGAGAGTGGCTATGGACCATTGCTGATCACTAGAAAAAGCAATGTTACAGGGGCAATTTGGCAGAGCCTGTCTAAGTGCCAAAGGAGAGGGAGAACCTTGCTGGAAATTGACTCTCCCTCTTCCTGGGTGAAGAATTCTGCAGTGTGACCATGGACATAAGCAGTTGTGGCAGACTGAATCTGAATGTCTGGGTAATTTTTGCCTGATGCAGAAACTTCAGTCACAATATATGCTTAATCTTGAGTCCATATTCAACAGCCATTTTCCCTTTATAATCTGGCTTCTGATGTAGGTCCACCTTGAGGCAGAAAATATGTGCAGTCCAGAGTTTCACAGGATTCTGGTTTACAGGGTCTTCTGACTGTGTGTCAGTCTGTAGACATAGTTAATCTAAATCTATACCTATTAGATAAATTCACTCTTGAGGAACTGACAAGTCAAGCTTTCAAGGCTACAGGGTGGGAGGGTCAAACACTGGATCAGGGAAAATTTATAGGGTAATCACTGCCACCCCATGAATACTCTTTGGGCAAACTCCTGGATGTTTCCTTGGCAAAGAAGCTCTGATTTTACTACAGTGAATTACTGGAGTTGTTCATATTTGTAGGGACTCTTCAAAGGAACAAAAATGAAACCCAATAAAATGGATATTTTTTCATTATCAGTACAATGCTGGGGTGTTTTTTTTTACATGACACAATGCCCTAAAAATGTTTAAAAAAAAATTAAAAGGCAATCGGAGATCTCTATGAAATACAAAATTTTAATCCACACTTAAATTAATTAAATAAAACAAGGGATAAACTAACAAGAAAGAAAATGATTGGTCTAGATAACTGAGAGTCTATTTCATTATTATTGATCGTTGATGGTCTTAGAAATTTCCTAGATTCCATCTGCCTACTTTGTCAGATTAAAAAAAAAAGTGAGATAAAAAGATATTCATGGAAGATAATTTAAAAATAATTCAGTTACTATTATGGAAGCTATTATGAAGATTCTGTTATTTTCTGTACTTCTGCTGTTGCTTTCTCAAGGAAAATTGTAAATCTGCTTTAATTAAAAAGAATCCAAAAACTTAATGAAAATGATAATCACAGTTTTCAATATTACCTTTCACTTTTATGACCATAGATTTAAAACATTAAACAGCTACTGATAAGAAAGGTGATGAGCCACAGTAGTTATTTTCAGGATTTTCATCATCAGTGCATTATTTTCTCTCAGTGCTTTTATGTTTATATAGTGCTGAATTTATGTTTATATACTACTGCTATTTCTCAAATAAATAGGACTTTTTTTTAAGGACTAGATATTTAAGTAATACCAATGGCTGCTTACCACTTTTTTTGTGTGCACATAAAGTTATAAGGTTATTTATAACTAAATCAACATTAAAAAGAAAAGAATGTATCTGCTCTTGATCTCACTTTATTCAAATTTTAATATCAATCACTTCCAATACTCTCGGCATGTTTTATTTTATTCTCACTCAAAAATAAAAATAAAAACTAGTAACTTAGCTTTAAATTTTGGAAGCCTAGCTTATATTTCCCACGTAGTGTTAAAAAAAAAAAATTGTCTTTCTACCAAAGGCAACATATGTGCTTGAAGGAAATTGACTCTAAGCATTCTAAGTGCCTTTCAGACATGGACTCTGGCTACGAAATAAAATGCATAGTCGTCCTCCGGATCACCACTGATAAAGGATAAGCATGCAATACTATGTTCTCCTTTGAAAATAATGACATTTTCAGCTGAAAGCTGGGTGAAAAGGCATTTGCTAATATAAGAATTCCTCTGAAAGTCAGACTCTACAAAACGACACTTTAGAGTGTAACTTGCTTCTTTTTACACTGTAAAGGAACCACAAAATCCAACCTGTTTTATACAGACTTGCTGATTTTCAACTTTTCTCTCACTTGGGTAATTCTTATGACCAAATTGCTCCAGGATTTGTGTCACTGAGGAAAGAGAATGGCCTAAGTTACTGAGCAAAGAAGGTAATTTCATTCTGTTCAAACTTCCTGAAGCCGTCAGGTTTAAAGTGAAACCATCATTACAGGCGATCATTGGCTTTCTCTTTAATTGACCAACTGCTTGCAAGTTCTCTTAGATAGGCCAGCAATGCTTAGCTTTCAGAAAACCAGTACAAGTAGAGTACATAATTCAACAACTAAACATTATGGAAATTTAATATTGGAAGTATGTACTTGGCATTTAAATGACCTGTCAGATTTTAATTGACATTAGTTGTCATTGTGATAGCAATGTCAGAAGAAAGATCAAGAATAAAATGTTCATGAGATGTGACTTAAACTGTTTTTTAAAAAAAATGGGTTCCGCCAATGTCAAGTTCAAGGTAATTTGCCACCAAATTGTGAAAAACCTTGACTCTACAAATGACTTTTTAGTGGTCAAATTAACAGTAAAAATATCAATCTACTTTAGAATGACCAGTGGCTCTTTGAACTCTGTTGTCTTAGCACCTTGCAATATAATTTGAGACCTGAAAATTGCTGTTCATTTACTTCCACTCTTTAAATATTAGACCAAAGTAGCAGTGCATCTTTGCAATTGCTAATAGGAAGCCAGGCAGGAGATTTTTCCATACTCTTGGCTAAAATTGTCAGAGTTGATGCAAATCTCCCATGAAGTGGGAGAACCTCCATGAGACATTACAATATTGACATGAAATAATGACTACTAATGTCTTTATTTATGAAAACTTTCTGACCCTGTAATGGTTTGTGATGCATCCACTTGGCTAGGCTAGCTAAACTACAAGAATGGAATATTTGAAATACTAGCCCTTTGCTTATAAGTCGCAAATGTTAGTATTCCTTTTGTAAATCTCTTACCTTTGCTACTACTATTCTTTTTTTAATCCATGAAAAAGTATTTTATTTTTTCAAATGAATTCATCAGTGTTTTATTGTTTCAAAATTTGGGAAAAAATTAGGAATGTTTTTATTTTTTCATTCCCATGTTAAAAAGTAATTCGTGAATAATATTTTCTAAGACTTCAATGGTTTTGTGTTTCTTACATTTAGATAGTTGATCCATTTGGTATTTGTACACATCGTGTGAGGTATAAATCTATTTTTAATTTTTCTAAATGGTCATCCAGTCATCCCAATACTATTTATAAAATAAAATAAAAATTTAAAAAAAAAATGATCTCTCTCAGCATCAAGTATTGATTTCCAAATATACTTGAATCTCTTTCTAAATATTTGAATGAATTCACTGGTCTTTCTGTTTATTCATAGCCATATCCCATATGCTTCTAGTGATGTAGCCTTTATAGCGTACATTACTATCCGGTAAGGCTAACCCGCCACTCCAACGTCTGTCTATTTTGGATTTCCCCCTACAGCCACTTTGTGTATATACTTTGTGTATATTTTGTGTATATGGATTTCCTAACCAATTTCTATAGCTTGAGGAATAAAGCATCCTGCTAATAAATTTATCGAAGTCATGTTAAATCTATTTTTTTTTTTGAGGGCAGTGTCATTGGCCCTCATATGTGGGACCGAACCAGGGCCGCTGGCTTCCCAGGCCAGCGCTTAACCATCGCGCCACTCGGCCGGCCCTCGAAGTCATGTTAAATATACACAACAAATTGTGGGAGAATAGACCATCTTCATGTATCACTTATCTTTCCAAAAACATGTCACATCTTTTCATTTGTTTAAAACTCTTATATTTAGAGGTGGTTGGTTAGCTCAGTTGGTTAAAGCACAGGCTCATAACACCAAGGTTGCTGGTTCGATCCCCATATGGGCCCCTGAACTGCACCCTCCACAAATAGATTGAAACAATTACTTGACTTGGAACTGATGGGTCCTGGAAAAGCACACTGTTCCCCAGTAAAATTTAAATATATATATATATATATATATATATATATATATATATATGGCAGTTAACCAACAGGTAGTTTGCTGAAGTACCTAGAAACAAAAGTTCAATTCAGAATAAAATCAAATAATATAAATTATGCATCCACTGTCAATAACTCTACTTTAGATACCAAGACTATAACAACCTATACTGGTTTCAATAAGAGCTATCATGCCAAGGCAGAAAGTTTTTGGAAAAAAGCTGGTTTTAGAAGACTACTGTCTTGAGAGATTTGAATCCTGGGACAATAGGGATTCTTTTATCAGAAGAATACATTGATCAAAGCTAAAGTTGTTCTTCTGGGTTCTATTAGTGAACACTATGTTCTGACAAAGTTGAATTTTAAGATGGCTACTAACTGCAGCTTTGTATTTCCCATGGCTTCCCAAAACACCTGGCAGCAAATATGCTTGGAAAATGTGAAGTAACATTTTTAGAGAAATCACAATGTACCATTAATCTCAGATTCTGCAAAACCCTGCTAGAATCAAAGAGGGTGTAACTGAGAAGTAGAAAATAAAATCAATTAACAGCTTGTTAATGTTTTTCCATCTTAATACTCATGGAGGGAGGGTTTAACATTTCAGTTAGTACTCCTTCCACTATCTCCCATGCATGGGAATACCTTTACAAGTCAGCCTCTTTTTCTGTTCCTGAATTGCTGTTCCTCTCTCATTTTGCCACTACAATATTCAGCTAAGGCTTTATTAAACTCTGCTAGGGAAGCTTCAATCCAAACACAAGTTACAAGAGTATTTGCCTCATTGACGAGTGGAAGCAACAAGGTATAGTAAAAACAAAACTAACTGAACAAAACCCAGAAATTATAAGACACATGTTCTACTCCCTGTCCTGCCACTAATTAGATGATTTGAACCTGGTTTACTCCCTTCACCTTTCTGAACTACATTTATAAAGATTTTCATTTGTAAAATGGGAATAACTGTACTTATCCTACCTACAACAATCTTTTGTGAAAATTAAGTTCATGCATATAAGAAAGCTTTGAAATTGGGCAGTGCTATAAGATTTGACAAACAGTTCAATACTGTGTTTCTTATAATAAAAATAATGTATGCTGCTTATGAAACAATTAGGAAAATACCAAAATGTATAAAAAAGAAAATTAAGTTCATTTATAATCCCACCAAGCAGAGGTAATGATATTCTCTGTTTCCTCTGACTAGACTTATACCTGTACAACAAACACATACACACACACACACACACAGACATAAACTACATATTCAAACATTCACAGTGCTGGTATAATACTATATATACAGAATTCTTTGTTTTTAAAATTTTACTCAATATTACAACTTGGCAAAACTATATGTATATGTTTTCAATGCCATAATTTATTTAAATACATTTCTAATGTTGGCTACCTAGAGATATATCTCATTGATTGTTGTTTTTAAAATGTCACAGTGATCATAAAATATAACTAAATTAAATTTGACTACATTAGAGGAATTGCATTCTTCATGTGATGTTAATAATGGAGGTGAAATCAGACATTCCCCCCAATCCTCTGTTATGATCAGCATTTGTGTAATTATTTTTTGAAGTAAAATAAAATATAAAAGGAAATCATTGAAGTTTCCACTGGGTGCAATATGCTCCTCTCTCTCTGTCTCTCTCTGTGTGTCTCTGTCTCGATAGATAGATAGATAGATAGATAGATAGATAGATAGATAGATAGATAGATAGATAGATTACTTAATTCTAGAGCTTTGTAAGAGATGTATTTTCCATGAGGTAAAATTTACATGGAATGAAATGCACAAATCATAAGGGTACAATTGGATGAGCTTTGGCGTATGCTCAGGTATTATTAACACTCCATCAAGATATAGAAAATTTCTAACATCCTAAAAATCCCATCATGTTCCCTTAGTTATTCCACCCCTCACAGGTAACTACTATTCTGACTTCTACAACTAGTTTTGTCTATTTGTGAATGAAGTTAATAGAAGTGGAATAATACAATATGTGCTTTTTTGTGTGTCTGGCTTCTTTCACTCAGCATATGGTTTTTGAGATTCAACCACATTCTTAAGTGTATCAGTAATTCTTTTTTTTTTTTACTATGTAGAATTTGACTGTATGAATATAAAGCCATTTAGGTTATTTTCAGTTTGGACCTATTACAAACATATCTGCTCAAGATATTATTCCTGCACAAGTTTTTTTGGGGGGGACATATTTTCACTTCTTTTGGATATATACTTATAAGAAACTGCCAAACTGTTTTCCAAAATAGTTGTACATTTTTACATACCCACCAGCAACTTATAAGAGCTTCACTTACTGCATAACCTCATCAATACTGGGTTTTGTATATATTTGTAATTGTTGCTATTCTAATGTGTTTGATTTGATATATTTCATTGTGCTTTTAATTTATATTTATTTAAGGACTGATGATGTTGATCACATTTTCATGTGCTTATTGGCCATTCACATATATTCTCATGTGTGGTATCTGTCAAGTCTTTTTCTCCTTTTGGGGAGTTTTCTTTTGATTACTGATTTATAGAGTTTTTTATATACTTGAGATATAAGTCCTTTATAAAGTGTTTGAATTTTAAATACTTTCTTCAATGTTGCCTTTGTTTTTAACACTCTCTTTCAAGAAGTATTAGTTTTAAAGTGTTATGAAGCTCAGTTGATAAAATTTTTATAAAGCTAGTGCTTGTGGGTCCCTTGTTAAGAAATCTTTGCCTACCCCAAGGTCATGAAGCTATTCTCCTATGTTTTCCTCTAGAAGTTTTGTAATTTTAGCTTTGATACCTAGGTCTATTATTCATCTCAAATAAATTTTTGCATAGTATGAGATAGAAATTGTATTAGTCAGAATTCTCCAGAGAAGCAGAATAGCAGAATACATATAAATATATATATAGAGATAGATAGATAGATAGATATTTTATATATATATATATATATATATATATATATATATATATATATATATATGGAGAGAGAGAGAGAGAGAGAGAGAGAAAGCACAAATTTCAAGTACACAATAATATATAATGGATTAAACAATTATTAAAGAATTAAAAGAAAAATGATTTTTTTACGCACATATTTTCTATTTCTAGTATTCTTTTTTTCTTATTATTAAACCAACTTTTCATCTGGTATCATTTTTCTTCCATGTGAACAATTCCTTTATCAATTCTTAATATTCAAGCCTGCTGCTAAAGCTTTCTCAGCTTTTATTTATAAGAAAATGTATTTATTTTACTTTCAATCTAGAATATTTTTTTTCTTTGATCATTTTAAATATAGAATTCTACTGACTTCTGACTTCCAATGTTTCTGATGATATGTAATTTGTAATTCTTTCATTCTTCCTTTTGCTGAGGAATTATATTTTCAAGATATTTTCTTTATCATTGGTTTTCAGCAGTTTTTCCATATATTAGTATTCTTTGTATTCATCTTGCTTAGGCATCATGGATCTTCTTCAAAATGTAGTTTGATGGTTTTAATCAAATTTAGGAAATTTTTGACCATTATTTTTTTTCTCCCTCCCTCCCTTCCTCCCTTTCTCCCTCTCCTTTTTCTAACATGTGTATGTATTGTGTGTGATAATTCCTCCACAGAACACTGAGGCTCACCATATTTTTTTCAATATTTCTCCCATTGTCTTCAATTGGATAATTTCTGTTAATCTAACTTCAAGTACACCAACTCTCTCTTTTATGGTATTAAATCTGCTGTAAATCCCAGTCACTAACTTGTTTTATTTCTATTATCCTGGGAATACCCAGTTAGTTCCTTTTTCAAAATTCAAAATATCCATTTTTCAAGTAAGAATTTTCATTCGCTTTTTTTTCATTACATATATTTTCCTTTAAGTACTGGATATACTATTTTTGTTCAATTTTATCTGTTTTATTACAATATAGTAAAATAACATTTTGGGTATGTAGTCCTATGAATTTAAATGTTATTGAGATTGTTATAAGTGGAACCATACAGTATATGTCTTTTCGAGGTTGGTTTCTTTTACTCAGCATTTTGCTTTTGAAATTATAGCATGGAATAATCGTTTGCTCCTTTCTACTGCTGAGTCGTATTCCCCAGGATGGATATACCACTGTTTGTTTATCCATTTAGCTACTGAAAAACATTTGCTTTCAGATTTGGGCCACTATGAACACAGCTGCTATAAACAGCTTTGTACAGGTTTTGTCCGTAGTCCATCCAGGCCTTTACTCTAGGATATCATTCTTATTTTTAAGTTGTGGGTCTCAAAAAGCATTTGAAGTCTTCACTGATTTCTTACACCTTTGCTGGACCAGAACTCTATTATCTCCTAGCATTCCACAACTTCTGACTTTTTCATTCAGCTACGAGTCCTGCAGCAGCATCTCTCCACTGGCCTCTTAAGGTCTTGCCCTGTACATAGATAGTCCAACTATCAGCCAGCGACCATGTGTGCAGTTGTTATCAGAAGGAATCAGTCAGAATGCTCAGTAGTTGCCAGCCAAAAGACACTGCCAAGATGATATTACCGGAAGGAACCTTATTGCCAGCCAGCAAGCAAGGACACAGCAAGAATCGTTTCCAGAGCAGTGTGTCCACGAGTCCATCTTTATTAGGGGAACTCATGCATGAACATTAACGTAGATTTCAGCATCGCATGTTTAGGTGGGGACATTTCAGCGCACGCGCACTCAGGAAAAAAGGCTATACATATGTCGCATGTTCAAAAAGGGCAGAAAATCTCTGCCCTGGATGGAGACTTCAGTGTTATGATGAGGGTATAATGAGGAACATTTATAAGGAAGTTCCTGGGGCCCACTGGTCCCAGGCAATTTCAGCTGGTTCACCCCCTGGTCCTGCAAATCATCCTGGGCTTGTTTCTGATACACAGTTCCAGCAACTATCAACATCAGGAATTGCATAGCTATAGATAAACATCTGACTAAATCTTGGTCTTTCTGTGAAACTTTCAGCAAATTACAAGATACCATTACACAAACCTTATAAACTTTAGAGTGATCTAAGAGGGGTTACAGGTTAATCGTGGCAAAGTTTAAACTCAAAACAAAGGTTCACCTGTGCTAGGTTACCTGCTAGGCTACATGTGGAGGCTCTCAGGCCCTGTCTTTGCTGCTTCCTCCTCTGTAGCGCCAAGCCCTAAAAATTCCATCTTCTAAGGCAGCCCCAAACTCTGAACTCTGCCTTCTTAACCTAACTTGATTGTTGTCTTTTGTTTGAGCTTCTTAGCCCTGTGCTGACACTCAGAAACTGCACCCGGGAATAACACAGGGTGGAATTCAAGTGCTTCCTTTTTCTCAGAGATCACAATAGTGTGCTCCCTGTCGTTCAATCCATACAAAGTTTTATTTTGTTTAGCTTTGTAGTTGTTTACTAAAAGAATGCAAGTCTGGTACCAGTTATTCTGTCATGGTTGGAAGCCATAACATGAAGTATGCATTTTTATAGTTTTTTACAGTTGGCATATCTCTGAGAGATTATACAAATGAGGAGTAGAGTTAAACGATGGTCTAGGGATTCCATATTCATCTTTCTCTCCATTATATTACAAATGCCTCTCATAGTTGTTCCTATTTCGGCCACATCTTATGAGCCTTGCACTCATACATTTTACATACAGCCATTTTCTCATTTTTAATATCCCGAACCCTATTTCTCCTAAAAAGTGTGGTAACTGCAATACTCTGTAGTTGAGTTATTATTATTGAAAAATATAACATCACCAATATTGTTAAAAAAATATTTTTTACTATTTGATTTGATTTTTTAAATTCTCATTTTGTACCATGCTTTATCTTTAATCCATGGAGTACTTATTAGGAAAGCCTATAAAAGTCATAAAATTTCCAGAAAGCCAAGATAACCATCACATAAACCTTATTTTAAAACAAACAACCAAATATTAGACTCCCAAAACAATCAAACACATTCACTTTTTCAGACATGAATAAATAACATACTACTAAGCAGTAATAGAGAAAACAAATCCTTTAAATACTAAAGCTCACATAGGTTCTGCCCCTGTATCCTAACTGCCGTCAACATTCATTTTGTCTTCTCCCTCTGCTGTTCTAAATAATCAGTTTTAGTATATTTAAATTCCATGCTGATAATATTTTGCAAGTCATTAAGTTTCTAAACATTACTATTTCTTCAATGACTGTGATATCTTTGCTTTTCAGAACAGCTAGTCTGGGCTTAGTTTAAGTCCCTTGCAATGGGTCAGCTTCTTCTGGCTGGAGTAACACAAACCTCAGCCCTCTGACTGCTCCAATGGTACCTCAGCTTTTCTCCATTGGCCTTCATTCTGGCCAAGTAAACCACATGCATTTTTTTTCTAATAGAGAAGAGGAGAGATAAAGGGACAGTTAATATCCATCCAACTCCAACTCTGATCCAGGTTCCTTAAATGAATTTGTTTTTTGTAAGTCTTCTCGATAACAGAATGAAGAAACTTCATTCTTTGAGGCTCAAATTCATCCAGCTGCTAAGTTTTAAAGCTGAGTTTCAAACCTATGTCTGACTCTAAAGTGAGCTGAGGAGATTTTCTCAATAGTGCTTGGAACCACACTCCATGTTAAGTAAATAATAATAATAATAATAATAATAATAATAATACTGCTTACTCGTAATCATGTAATTATACCATTTAGCAGAATAATTATAAATTGTTTCACAGAACAATCAATCTTCATTCTGGAAATAGTATATGTGCCTTAAAGCTTTAAAATATGTCCAGTTTAGGAAAAATAGGATGTTTTCATGATTGGTTTTTACTTTGCAAATGTTACTTTCTTTATTTGGCTTATTTTTGCATTCTCAATGTTGCTTTCACTGATTAACTTCAGTTATATTCTACCTGCTATTCCAAAAGTTTTGGAATTATATGTTTCAACGTCATCATCCCAGAGCCCAAATTGCCAGTACTCTTAAAAATGAATGAATTTTTTTAAGTGGTTACCATTAAGTTTACGTAAACAAAATTTTCGTATCTAGTATAGTAGTCCTTTTTCTTCAGTATGCTTCTTCTCTCCATTTCCCTTTGCACATTCAGATCTTTACTCCCTCCCCTTTTAGTTTTTGTTGTCACAAATTATCCCTATTTACGCTGTGAGTTCGTTTCTGAATTGCAGTAGCAATTGTCTTCTCCTCTTTTTCTTTTTTATGTTTTTTACCTCCTTTAACCTTTATGTTATATATAAGTGTATAATGCCTTATTCTGAATAGGGGTTGCCACTTCCAGCTTCTGTCTGTCTGTTAGTCATCTTCAACCCAAGTGTCCTTCAATAGATGATTAGATAGGTAAAGAAGACGTGGTACATATATACAACAGAATATTACTCAGCCATAGGAAAAGAAGAAATACTGCCATTTGTGACAATATAGATGGGTCTTGAGATTATCATGCTAAGCAAAATACATCAGACAGAAACAGTCAAGAACCGTATGACTTCACTCATATGTGGGATATAATACTGAAAGCAACAAATGAACAAGACAAACAAATCAAGGAACAAAAACTCATAGACATAGACAACAGCTTAGTGGTTACCAGAGGGTAAGCAAGGAGGGGTGGTAGAAGAGGGTAAAAGGAGTCAAATATATGTTGATGGAAGGAGATTTGACTTTGTGTGGTGAACACACAATGCAATATATAGATGATGTATTATAGAATAGTACATTTGAAATCTATATCATTTTATTAACCAATGTCACCTGAATAAATTTAATAAAACAAACAAAAAATTTTTAAATAAATAAAATCCACTTTTAAAAAAAGAATAAATGGGAGTATTACTCCGCTATAAAGAAGAATGAAATTGTACCATTTGCAACGATATGGATGGACCTAGAGACGATTATGTTGAGTGAAATAAGTCAATCAGAGAAAGACAAATTCCACATGATCTCACTTATATGTGGAATTTGAAAAACTGAATGAATGAACATAAGAAACAGAAATAGTCTCATAGATATAGAGGAAAAACAGGGTTGCTAGTTGGGAGCAGGTTGGGGATGAGGGAAAAGGGGAAAGGATTAGACAGCATAAATAGGGAACTACAGTATTGTCACAGGGATATGAAAGACAGTTCAGGGAATATAATGTTGTTAAAATTTTGTGGGGTGTCAGATGGTCACATGTTTTGTTAGGGAGACCACTTCATGGATGGAGTAGAGGCTTGATCACTGCACTGTATACCTGAAGCTGATGTTGTATAATATTGTATGCCAACTGTAATTGAATATATAGATAGTCACGGGATGTGGATTATATGGTGGAAGGGAGTCAAAGGAATTGTAATAGATAGTATGATATGGGGGGGAGGAGTGGGGGGGGAGAATTGGGGAGGGGAGTTGTCACTTTGAGGGGTAAAAAGTATAACTATTGCACTGTGTTGTACACCTGAAGCTAATTAAAAATATATTAAAAAAATAAATAAATGGGCCTTCCCAAGGTCTTGCATCTTGTTAATCAGTGACCATTCTATGTACAAAGGGACACTAACTGTAAGATGGCTCCACTATCTTCCAAGAGAGCCTAACACTAGAAAGGCATTTTCACTTCTAATAAAATCCCACACAGTGAACTTACACAATTACACTTCACTCGACGCTATCCCTACAAACATAGTTTACACAGAGAACAACCAGAAAACAAGAAAAGCCATATTGCTCACATGCTAAGTGCTAGGAAGGAAAAGCAGGGGTAAGTCTCTAACTTCAGCCACTATTAGAAGACTGAAGATGTAAATAAATACACATAATCAGTATAAATGGATGACAGAGCACTGTTGTAATCATGGAATAAGTAACACGCTGATTTGAAATTTCAAATTTTCTGAATTCCAACCTCTTAAAATCATGTGTCATTAAAAAAGTAAGAAAACAAAAAAAGCACAAAAACAAATGGATAGCACAATAAGCTACCAATTAGCAAATTTGAGACCAATTTGAAATGAATTTTGAAGACTAAGTAATTCATACACTACTTTTAATGTGCTTTTCTTTGTCATGCAGTAGCCCATGCCTGCTGAATCTGCCGTATATAAGCCATGTACAAGATTCACTTTTGATTTAAACAGTTAATATTTCTTTATTTAAAATAATAATGCTATATGTAACAAAACCCTGTAAAGTAAGATATAAAAGCAATTTTCCCTTTATAAGATATTGATTTTTTTAAAAAAACTAATCAAGGTTTGAGGTTATCCCATGGGAGGAAACAAGACAAAACTAGGATTAATAAAGCTATACACACAATTTCACTACTCTGAACTTCAGTTCTAAAGCAATTAATAAAATGACTCAGGGAACAATGTTAGAAATTTAAGAGATAGCATGATAACAAATGAAGATGTATAGTTGTTGTTTTTTTAAATTTTTTTTCCAAAAAGGATTTTAGATTTAAGTAGAAATAAAGTAATTGTATCCTTGTGTTTAGGAATAAATCTTATCAAAGGCTAGGTTTAGAGACACTCAAATTTTCCTCAGTGATATTTCAAGGTTACTGTGAGGCATGGGAAGCTCAGATAAGATAAAGTTCATCCAGCCTTAGTGACCTTCCTAATGGCTAATTTAAAGGCTCTGGGAACAAGCAAATTCCTCCATGAAGGTATAGTTTATGTGTTGGTATTTTATTGCAGCTGTAGCTTCAGTAGAAATTGGCATGAAATATTTTATTCCTCAAGGACTCTTTCTGCTAAAAGAATGGAACCTTGGAAGCACAGCCACCTATAAATGTAAGGATAATGAGAAATAATAATAAGGAAAACAAGAAATTAAAGTGAGAATTATATTATAGACAGAGCTGTGTGGCACTAGACCCAACATGTCATTCCTTGAACATCAGAGCACTTAGCCTTTAAGAAAAAAAAAATTGCAAAAGATGCTACAGTATTTGCAGCATATAATACAGCATAGAAAACAGAGTTTGATCCCTAGATTCATTGAAGGGCTATATTTATGGGTGGTTTATGTATGTCTTTACACAGGCCCTCTCTGATATTCCATGCTCTTTTTACAAAATAGGCTATAGAAGGATATCTTTTGATATCACTTAAGCAGTTAGAAAATGGCAAAACAAACTGCGGAAGCTGTTTGATTCCTTTGATTGCAGTGTTTGAGGGCTCAGTATCACAAGCTGGCCTCCTTATAAGTATATAGTTCCAATGGTAAGATATATTTAAGCACAGAATGCTAAATGAAATTATTATAAGAGCTTGTTCTTTCACAAAATCTAATTTATATTATTGCAACAGGTCAATATTTTTTCTAAGCATTTACAATTTGTCTTAGCAGGAAAACAGTTATTATAAATAGCTCTTGCTCAAAGTCTATGTGCCTAAATTTTACATACATTTTCTTCAAAAATTAATTTATTCACCAAGAATATTTTAAGCAGCTTACTATGTTCTAATCTTTGCAAAACAAAAAAACAAAAAACCCTTAAGGTACATATTATTAGCACCATCTTTCAAATGTGGAAATTGAGCCTCAAAGAAGTAAAAAAAAATAGTCAAAAGTCATAAAAATAAACCTATCAACATCAGTATTTAAATCGAGTTTGTTTAGTCCTGCCTTTTTAAATAACATAAACAATCCCTGATGTTTCTGGATGTAGCCTATTTGAAATATCACCTTTGGACAGAGTCTTCCATCCTCCCTCACAGACCTGGTTTGTGATAATATTTTACACGGGTGCAGGGCACACTGTCAGAATAAAATAGATTTTGATACAAATTTTTTAGGAAGAAACACAAAATGTCAGATTGAATGGGCTATTCTTTATAGTTTATGGAATAACTCAAAGAAGGATTGTGAGAGTGGGAGAAAAATCTATAGAAATCCTGTGTCTTTCCAGTTAATAATCAATGAGAACTATGTAAGATCGTTTCCATTTCTGTCCTATGACCAGTAAGTTCAGAGCTAAATTTAATCAAATAAAGTATATATTTCATCCCTGGCTTCAATTATAGTGACATCTGCATTATCTAACTGGTCTAGAAGCTATTTTCATCTTCATTTTAACTTTGCTCATTTTTTTTGAAAACTATCACAAACTCTTTGAAGATTTGAAAAAGGTCAAGTTGGAACCCTGCTATACTCATGGTAGAATGGAGGAAAGCCTAAAGTCATGATGCTGACAAACCAATACACAGAAAGTCAGCAGTGATTAAATTGAGGTTATCTTCACTTATATTCAAATGTATAAATTATGTGTCATTGTATGCTCTCTGTTAATCCACTATATCAATTAGTTTTCATACAAAATGTATTTCTATAATATTAATATTTGATTACAAGAGTACTCTAAAAACCCTTATTTCATAAATCAGTAATATGACTATCTTAATCTTATGTTATGGACCGTATCAATACTTCATAAGCACATTCTATCTACAATAGTATCCTGATAACAAACTTAAACTTTTGTCCTCTAAAAAATCTTAAAATTCTGAGAATGATCATTGTCAAGTTCTTTTTCCAAGTTGACATGACACCTCTGGTCATTTCATAGCTGTCCTAGACAAAACGAAATCTCATTTTCTATCCAGTTGTCACCACCTCCAACGTCCTCTTCGCATAGCTCAGTTTTAGGCCCTTTCTGTGATTGCAATTTTTATACAATGCATTTTTAAACACAAAAGAAAACCTGAAGGATTTCTAGATTTCTACAAGAGACCTGGTTTAGAATAACTGATTTAGATATATGTTTCACAACATAATGTTTTATTAAACAGAAACTCATTTTAAAAGCTCTTCAGTTTTCACCAAGTAGTAACCTACTCAATTTTTATTGATTTAGCACTAGTTTTTGGACCACCGGCAACTACTTCTCTTAGCATGATCTCCCGCTGACCACCACCCAGGGCTGATCAATTCATAATCCCATCAAATTTGGAGTAAAAAATGTGGTCAGGGATTCCTGACTATTTTTTCAGTCATGACAAGTCTCAGGAATGTGGTTGCAGTCTTACTGGCTCCACATTTTCTCTGCCAGCTGATATTTCCATATCAGCCAATAATAAACACCAATCTCCTATTCCTATCAACTATATAATAGTGTCAGCTTAAAAAGAAATTTCTTTTTTAAAATTATTATAGATAAGCATGTTATTGGAAAAGATGAGCAACTACCACATAGCTTCTAAAATAACTTACAATTTTTTCTTTGAATCCCAATATGCTCTTCGACTGCTCTGATACAATTTTGACACTGAGATGAAAACATATATACAAAACATTTTATCTGACCACGGTTTACAAAATGAAGAGAAACTAACTTTAGAAATTGCTGTGCTTTGTGCACATCCATGCCTATGAATCAGGCATTCTTTAATCACCATAAGAAATCACAGGCCTCTGGAAAGTAGTGCTGACTGGGACTCAGCAGGCCCATATGAATGCAATCTGTTTCTGAATCTCTTCCCTGATTAGAATGGAAAGAATGCATTCTCCAAATCAGTGGCTGCATACCTAGTACCTGAAGCCTTAATCATCTTCTCTAATAGGATATTGCGTCCTACATAACAGTTGCCTTTGGGGCCACTACTTGGTTAAGATCATGGTGGTTTGTACTCATCCTCTAGGGGACATCTAGTATCTGCAGCACACAGAATGGTCAATTACATGGAGATATCCTTTAGGAATAGGTGGCACTGATATCCATTTACTCCTAGGATGTAATACTGAGTTTTTTATTTATTTGTTTGTTGTTTTTGTTTTTTTTGGGGGGGTTGTTTTGTTTTTATTATTTTTTGGTTTTGATTTGGTTTTGGGTTTTTAGCTATCTTGACTGAGGTCCAGGAGCATTTGCAGAAACTTCTACTTGGCCTTCCCCAATTTGATAGCTCTTACTCCACAGCCGAAGGACCTAATGTGGGCTTCATTCTAATTGCCAAATGTATCTATTAATATCCCAATTATACTCTTAGAGGCCAGAAAGATAACAACCGGTGGGTCTAAGAACACAGCAGAAGCACAAAAGATGGAAATCAGTCAGGACTTCATTACTATCTAGCCCCTGTAGGTCCCCACTCTAAGAGGGGACTCATTCAAAAGTTTTGGGCATATAAATTTCAATGTCAGCTTAAACCGTATGTGTAACACTGCATCTAACAGTCTTCAATATCTAGATGATCTTTTACTCTGGTATACAGTCACCTGATTAAATAGGCAGAGATCCCTTTGGAGGATGTTTGTGGGAATGATTATGATAAACACTTATTATGCTACAAGGACCCTCTCTTTACTCATTGAGTCCAAATCTAAAAATGTTTCCAGTCCAGGAACTGAATGAGGGATTATGACTTTTTATTGGGGTGACTGCCCTTAGCCCTACAATCCTCCATTCCTGCCTTCTTCTGAGTGTAGATAACATGTAGCACTCACCTGAGCTGACCATCTCTAAAGATCAAGCCCTGAGCTGCCTCTCCATCTCACCATTTGTTACAGTCAGTATAGCTCCCTGACTCCCTGACAATTACACACTACCACCTGGCTTCTATTACTTTCGGGGCCTCATCATTGCCATAGCCATGAACAAACTAGACGCCTAGACTGCCTAAGATCCATCCTTATCTTATTTTAGAAACAGAATCTCAACTTTGTAGCTGGGAACTTAGCTATCAAGCTATAGACCACCCGCCTAGTCTCCCTTACAGGTAGATATGACATTTGTGGTTGTGAGACATGACAAAAGTACTATATTCTACTTCTAGGTGGCATTAGAAAGTACACAGTCATGAATTTGCTATCCCCATCTTCCTCTGGATATCATGTGGCCCTATCCCACATAGTGGCATACCATTTTGAATAATGTGATGCTGGAGAGATGAAACCAAGATAGTTTGGATTCCTAGAAAACATAAAGGAATAGAGGCATTATACCAGCCATGGATCACGAACCTCTGAACTGTCCCATGAGAAAGAAAGTTCCATCTTGTTTAAGCATTTCATCTGAATATTTTTTAGAGCAGACAAATCTGTATTCTAACTAATAGTTGTCTCTGTCACAATATTATAAATTTATTTTTTGTACCTTGACTCAGAACGTGAGGAAGGGAATTATAGAAGCAGAGGATATGGAAATCTGGGCTAGTCTGGAGCTAAAACATCACACAGTGAGTGAGCCTCACATTATATAAAATATAAGAAAGAGAGAAAAATAAGTGTAAAAAAAAAAAACACAATTTGTTCTCACTAGTCAAATAAGAAAATAAGACATTCCAAACATGCTTTAGGAAGAAAAGTTTCATAACATTCTGACACTATGGATGCTAAAGTATTATCTTATGCATTTGATTGGCACAAACTGGCAAATTCTTTTAGTATCTGAAAAAGAAAGAATTTTGGAGGTTTGCAAAACTTATCAATCCTATATTCAAAGTTCCTTTAGGATAACAAGTTACCAAAATCATCTTTCCTTCCTCATTATACTTTTATATACACAGTAATGTCTGTGATAGCATTACATGCATTCCTTTCAGTCTGGTCAATCAATCATTTGGATATACAGAAATGAAACAATTTTTTTAAAATGCTTGACAGCATATGGATTTGTAATAAATTCAACAATTCTTCTTTTTACCAGCTGGCCAAGAGTTTTCTGGTTTTACACAGAAAGCATGATAATTCTGATAAAAGAAATATTTACAGAATAGAAAATAACACCCTTTGGTTGAATGTTCATTAAGTGATTAGAGCTTAGTATAATGTAAATGAACAACTGGCCATTATCATAGAGACAGTTGACTGCATTATTTTTCAGCCAAAGACAAACTCCTAATATACAGCAGATTTTGCTGTTGCCTTTCTATGCTTTTATATAATAAGTTCTAACAGGATGGAACAGCCACAATTGCATGCTTAAAAGCAGGTTCTGGAACAAAAGACTGTGTTGGACTGTACTTAGCATATAATAATAATGAAGTGGATGGGCTTTTGTTTGCAGAAAAGACAGTTTATTTGCTGGAAACTGCAAATAAATTTGTAAACCTTGACAGCACATGTATTTCTCAACCGATAACTTCTATAGCATTCTATATCACAGCAGAAGCAAAACCTGGTGCCAATACAATGAGAGCTGAGACACAACTGAATCTGAGAGAATTTAGTTATCTTTAAGCCATTTTTACTCCAGATCTACATTTTCTTGTGATTGTATAAACAAAATAGAATTTTCCAAAGGTATCTTTTAGAGCAGAAATATTTGAAATATACAATAATAAGTGGGGCAACAATCTCAAATTTACTTTTGAATACAATTAGTAAGATTGTTTATCTAACAGTATAAAAGCTGAGGTTTATAGGATTGTGTCAGTGAAATGCAGTTATCACTGACATTATCACATTTGACAAAATCTTTTTATCTAGGAGGTGAAAATGAGATGTCTTTACCTAGTTACTAACTCACGTTGAGGAACGAAAACTTAAAAATCTATTGGGAACATTTCCATCACAAGTACCTTATGTGCGCAGACTTAGAAAAAAAATTCTAGTCTTTGAAAGTGAGCATCTACTCATCATCACAAAGATGTAATATGGTATCTCCTGAACAGCTTATCACATGTCAGGGCTGCTAAGGCATTGTTTCAATTCTGTAAGATCAATCTTTGTGAAACGTATGACTATATTTCTATTAACTAAATTTAAAATGTAAACAGAAATAACATTTGTATATGATTCAGATTGATTATTATATAATAGTGACACTTAAGCTTTGACAAATTGTTGTCTTAAACACAAGACCCATTAGCCAAAATGTGACTCCTATGCATCACACACAGGTTAAATGAAGTAAAATAAGTCAGAGAAGGAGGCTAGGGAGTCACAAAGGGAGAGAGCAGAGAGTGTTGCATTAAGCAGAGAAAAGAGCCAGAAATATAAGCCCTACTGGTCTATTATTGTAAAGACAGCTGTTTTTCTAAGTGAAATTAGAAACTATTGCCATGCTTTGAGATAAGTACTGATATGAACAGGTTTGTGGTGTTAAAGGACCACGCTTCCTCTCAGCACCATGTTAGAATATAGTATGTAAGGTTGAAAGAAGAGAATAAATGTAGATAAGACATAATGGTAACTTAGGCCAGGTTGTAGCAGTGAAGACAGAATGAGATGTGGCCAGGTTCTGATATATTCTGAGGGAAGAAGTAACAATATTTGCAAATGGAGAGGATATAAAATGTGAGAGCAAGATAATCAAGACTCTTAAGATGTTATATTGTTTAAGAAGAATGGACTTGTCATTTACTGAGATGAGGAAGAATGTGAGAGGGAGCAAGGTTTGAAGGGAAGATAGCAACTTTGGTTTAGACTTTGTAAATTCAAGATATACATTAGACATCCAAATAAAAAGTTGGGAATGCACATAGGAAATGCAAGGACAAAGTTGGAATGAAGAGAGTATTTGAAAGATATTAGTGTATGGGTGGCATTTCAGACTTGAAACTGGAAAACATCATCAAGGACAAAGGGAAGAATGTTCCATTCCCTTTCATGTACTTCTAATTCCTTGTCTTCTTCCTCCATTTACTGAAAAGGATATACTAATCCCTGGTTAAACTCTATCATCCCCCTCGTGCTCATTAGACCCAATCAACATAATGTCATCAGTGTAATTTACCAGCGTGGTATCTTGTGGGAGGGAAAGGTGAATTCCTTTGCATTCATCCTTTCATTCCCTACTCTGTTCAATGACATTAGGAGGAATCAGCCAATCTCATGGCTGAATAACATTCATATATAATATTATACATGCATATTTATATGACTATATAAATATCTGGGCAATTTGTGGCCCAGCCAAATCAATTCATAAAATTAACCATCACACTGGCCTTCAACAACAACAACAAAAAGTATGAGGCAATTGAAAACCAAGAAAAAATAATGATAATAACACCAACCTGTTAAGAGACAAAGTAATCAAAAGAACTAGACCCAAATGTGACAGATGTTGGATTGTCAGAGTGTTTAAGATTACCAGTTAATATTTCAAAGACTGAGGACACAGGTGGATGACATGCAATATCTATCAGACAAAATTCATCAGAGAGGTAAAAACTATAAGACAGAATGAAATGAAAATGTTAGAATGAAAAAATATAGTAACAGAGATGAACATTTATTAAGTGATTATCTCAGAGGAATTGTCTTCTCATAAGGACTATAATTTTCTTCATATTAGAAGCTTTGCTTTGCTTTCTAAGTATTAAATCTACCAGAGTTCTTAGCAAATGGCATGTGTTAAGCCAATTAGTGCTTATAGATAAAAGCCTTAGTGGTAGATGGTTTCTTAACTTTCTGCGCTGTCCCAATTATTTTACTGTGCCTGACACTACCTCTAACCACCAGTATAGATGTCACCATAATGCATTTTCATTTACCACTGGGCTATTCATGTCAACCGTAAATGCCAGCTTAATATATAACATTTTTGACATTAACTATATCTTGCTTCTCAACAAAGAAGGTAAGTTTTTAATGCATGTTAATCAATCATCTTGGTTTCACTTTGAAGTCCTGTCAGAAATCAATAAAAACAAAACTGGGCTGGCAGAGTGGCTCAGTTCGTTAAGAGTTGGCTTAGAGTGCGTGCTCTGAGCAACAGGGCAGCAGGTTCGATTCCCATATGGGCCAGTGAACACTGTGCCCTTGCTGAGCTGTCCCTGAGCAGCCAACAGGTGGCAGGATGGCTCAGCTGGTGAACAACAAGATTGCCTGTTCAATGGTGGGATACGCCCACCCACAACTAAAAAAGTTGAACTCAACACCTTGAGCTGAGTTGCCGCAGGGATGGCTCAGTGGATAGGACGTGCACTCTTAACAATAAGGATGCTGGTTCAACTCCCGCATGGAGTGGTGGTTACACCTGCCTGCAACTAAGATTGAACACAGAACCTTGAACTTAGAGGCCACGAGCTGCCGTCGGGAAGCCAGATGGCGACTGGCACCCTCCACAACGAAGATTGAATAACAACAACTTGGCTGGACCACCTCGCCAATTCCCCAACACTGTTCCCCTCCCCCAATTCCCTGATAAAAATTTTTTAAAAATGAAATAAAATAAAATAAAACAACACTGGATGTCAAGGGATGTTATAGAACATTCATGCATTATAGGGGGTAGGCTGGTTGGCCTGGATGAGTTGTACAAGCTCTTTGAAATCTAAAATTCTGTGATTTGCTTTTTGCATCTCCATTCAAAATGGCAACCCATGCCACAAAGAAACTATCATGGTTGTAACTGAGAAAGCAAGTGTTAACAAGGCCTATCCTTATAGCCAGGGGAACTTGATTGATGACTGAATTACTATTATTTATTTTTTGGTGGAGGGAGTCAAATCAACTCTATCCAATACAGGTACATAACATGTACTCAGTTTCTGAATCTCAGGCACCATAGCTACAGTAAATGGAAAAATGACTGGGAACCAGGGACAGAGAATAGGGACAGTTTTAAGGCCAGGATGATCTATTTGATTATCTGACAGTGGAAAGAAATGGTAGCAGAAAACAAAAAAAGGATGAATTTTTAGCTAAGCTATTGAATGCAGATAACAGAACAAATAAATATCAGTTCAAAAAGAACATGCTATAGAAACAGACAAACTTACAGACATGCCTCCCTCCACCCTGCCTATGAAGTCACAAAATGATAACACATATTTCCAGGAAAAATAAAGGAGGAAAAAAAAAAAAAGCCTCTCTTTTTTCATAGGGAAAATAAACCTTTGTTTTTTATATATTATGTTTATAGGTTAAACATTATATCTATCAGCTTCAGGTATTTTACTCTAATTGTAGGAACTTTAAGACCACAAGTTTCTAAATTACTTGCATATAACAGACCCTGGTAAAACTTAACTTTCAAAGAAAGTAAAGCAATTAAAACTTTCAGAAGGCACAATTTTTTTTATATATTAATGCCCCATTCTACTATAAATCTTATTCTGTTTGACAGCTTAATGATAATAAAATCAACTTCCCAAACTTGTTTTCTTTTTTCTGTGCATTCGAAGACAATTCTAATGAGATATGTGAAAGATACAAAGATAAAATATGTCAAAACTGAGAAAAATCATGTTCTATAGTTATGCCAATTATCAATTCTCTAGCTCCTATTTTTGTCATTTCTTTTTATTATCATTATTACTCTAGAGCTCTTTAGACACATTATATCTTGATGGAAAAAAAAATAGGATCATAATGTTGATATTGAAATAATTGACTATAATACCTGAGGTGCTGAGATAGGTATATACAGCCAGAGCAAAATTTTAGATTTATTTATCTAAGAGTAAAAAAAAATTATAAAGTTTTAAGAAAAGTAGACGAAAGACATATAGACATTGTTATATGCCACCTTAGTTTGGCTGACACCAGCTACTAAATTCTGTGCTTTAATTCATCCCTCTGCCCACTTCTATAGCACAATTACCCATGATTTAGTAGTACAACATTATAAAGATGGCTGATTAATAAATAGCTTTCTAATACCTGATATAAATAATTGGGAAAATGTATATGCTTTAAAATGTAAAGCAATACTCTAGTAAGCTTTCACAGCATACTTTGTTCCTATAGGCTACTTCTTTGGTGATGGTTGTTTAGAAATTAGCTCTCATGTTACTGTTATCTCAGTGATATCCATAATGTGATTTGGGCCATTAGCAAAATAATTGTTGTGGTATTATTTGCATGTTTATTCAGCTATTCTTTATTAAATGCCTATTATGCACTAAGCACTGTTTTAAACAATGGAAATGCAATATAATCATATAAGACAGTTTCAGGTGTCTCAGTTTCTGGTCTTACACAGGGTATGTAGTCAAAAAAATAATGCTGCTGGTAGAAAAAAAAAGAGTGTTATGCTAGCAAAAGAGCATGTATCAGCAGGGACCCAATCTAGCCTAGAAGGTCAGAGAAGGCTTCTCTGATTATGTAATATTTTGAAGGAGATATTAAGAAATGAGTAGAATTTAGGGCTGGCCGAGTGGCTCAGTTGGTTAACAGCTCGCTCAAGAGTGCGAGCTCTGAGCAACAGGGTTGCTGGTTGGATTCCCGGCTTGAGCTGAGCAGCCCCTGAGCTGCCAACAGGTGGCAGGATGGCTCAGCTAAAAAAAAACAAAGAATGAGCAGAATTTAACTTAGGTGAAGGATTAGGGGAGCGGTTAAGGGAAGAAGGTAATAAATTCTGGACAAGAGGAAAAATATTTTAGCAAAATCAGAGGCAAGGTGAGTTGAAGAAAGTAAAATGTAGGGAACATGAAAACATAAGCCTGTAAGAGTGAACCAAGACCAACCATTTAGGTTCATGTTAATACTAAAGAGTGTTTTATGCTAAGAGTACTGAGTGATTTCATTTAGAAGGATGGTATAATTAAATCTACATTTCCTTCATATGCAGTAGACGTAATGTGGTCCCTTGTAGCTTTCAAATTCTGTGAGACATAAATTAGAAGTCTTGGCAGGTTTTTTAGCAGTCTGTGTATTTGAATAATTAGAGGTCCAAAGGACCATGGTTTGGTGACAAAAATTATCTGAGTTGCAGAAGAATGCCTATGGAGAACTGGGTCTGGAAAAAGACAGGAGCTTATCTCCTTGCTTTGAATTACATATGGTTGGGGAAAAGTGACAGCAGAACAGTGGACCTGTCCAAAGAATATTCTGGGTTTTTTATCCTACCCTGTGTTCATATTTTTGCCTTTCATACAGAACATACTAATATATTAATTCTTTTTACCAGAGAGAAAGGGGCCATGGTCCTGAGTCTTTCATACAGTGAGATTATGAAGGTAGAAATAATATTAATAATATTAATAATACTTAAAATGCAATGTACCAGGCATTTTGTTCTTTTTACGGGGGTATCTCATTTAAACTTCACAACTTATAAGTTGTAGACTACTATTATCATTCCCACTTTAAAGATAGAAAACAGATACAGAAAGTTACTTTTGTTGCCCCAATTCACACAGGCATTTTGAAGTTGAAACAAAATTTCCACTGCATCATCTTTTAACACTAGATCCAATAACACTAGATGGATGTACTCGTGTGCACAGCCCTGTCCCACTTAAATCAAGTGATGCTTTGTGGGGTAAAGCAGAGAGGAGAGCAAAGGTTCTCTGAAAGCATGGGATCCACCTGACCTTACATGAATGGGAAGAAGCTGCTTCCTATCCTTTGCAGTACTCCGGCTCTCACCTGTGCATCACAGAGTTTATTATGAAAAGAGAACATTTTGGGGGCCGACTGGTGTATTCCATTCCCAATAATTAGCTAATTTACAAACAATATAGAATAACTCTCTTTTCTATAAACTGAGAATTTTATCCACTTGAATCATTTTCTTTTTTTCTGGCTAGAAATCCTCATTCTTCCTCCAGGTGCTGAAACAATTTTTTATCAGCTTAAGTTTTCCTGCAGATGACAGGGTAGCATTCATGGAGAGAGGTGCTGGGAAGGAAAAGAAATACACGTTAGGAGAAAATTTGGTTCACAGGTGTCACATACATGCTTTCATATCCACACACTGAGAACTTTAAAAGTGTGAACAAAGATACTTTGCCTGCTCTCTCTCTATTGGCCCTCACACACCCCTCCCTTTCTGAAGGAACCAAAGGCAGTGAGAAAGTAACAAGTTCACATGCAGTTGTAAAATTGTCCATTTAGATAGCCTGACATTTTGGGTGTTGGTGATGTTTTTTTTCTCATTTTAAATGATTCCTTCCCTGTCCAGGTAAACCATTATTGTAACATGTGTGGCATCTGTTTATCCCTTTTATTTTTCCAGGGAAAAATGATTTATCTGACCAGGGATTAGAATGCAAATATTTATATTCCATGATCATGTTCTCTGACAATGCCAAAACATTAGCAATTAATGATAAAATATAAATAATTAAGAATATCATGTGTTATAAAATATATACATTTTGTGCTTTTAAATAATGTATTGATCAAATATTATAAAGGGTATAGGAAAATATTTAGAACTGAAATAAATTGAAAACATGACATCAAATTTGGTGGGATATAGATAATGAGATGTTGAGACAGGAATATATAATATTGTATATTTTGTACAAAATGATAACTGATAATTGATGATGTTATCATTCAACTGATAAAGTTAGACAAAGAATAACCGTAAAATATAAAGTAGGTAAAAGAACAAATATAATGAAAGGAGAACAAATTAGTGAAATGAAAAATCACTATAAATAAAATGTATTATCTGAACAGAATAATAAAACATATAATCTTCTAGTATGATTAATCTGGAAATGAAAGAGAAGACACTCAGATTTGATATTAGGAATTTTATATTATTCATATAACAGGTTATCTTTTTGTGACAGCAAAATCACAAAGATGGCAGTGTTCCCCATACTAATCTCTATATGTGATGCAATTTCAACAAAAATTCTTTTAAAGATTTTCACCAAACTTAAAATGTCCAACCTAAAATTATTTTGGAAACAGAATTAAATTTGACCAAATGGTATTTGAGGAATAAAGAGGAGGAGGAGGCAGAAGAGACAGATGAAAAGAGAGAGAAAGGGAAAAACAACAAAACAAGGAGATTTGGAATAAAAAATACTCATTCAGATATCCAAAATTTCTATACAGTTATAAGAGAGCAATATTGAAAACAAGGGTAGAAATAGACTAACAAGCCTAAAATATGACCATGTACAACTGGTATTGGCCTGCTATCTGATGGAGTTTACATTACAGATTAGTTGATATATCTAATATGATGAACATATAAAAGTTATAGTGGCCTTGAAAATAGCCAGTCCACAGCAACTTGAATAAGAGCAGCTTAAGTGAAAACTGGGTTGGGGTGAGATAAAGAGAAAATAAGAGGCAAAGAAGTCAATTCTTTATCAAATCTTTTAAAACTTTTATCATTATAGGTGAGAAGAGAAATGGAGGGAGAGACGGCATGGGATCAAGGGGAGACGTTTTATTAAATATGACGGATCCTCAAGCATGACTGTGTGTTACTGGAAATTATCTGATATAGGAAAAATGGTGGATGCAGGAAAGATGAGATAATTGTGTAAGTAAATCACTGAGTAGGTGAGAGAAGATGCAATACAGAGCATAGCTGGAGTGTTGGCTTTAGGAGTAGGGAAAATGCTTCCATGGTTAAAGAAGGCAAGGACAAATATGGGAACAAATGAATTTGGTGGTAGAAAAATGAGGGATCCCTATTTGGTTGCTGACTCTGCCTTTACTATTGGGTTGTCGGAAAAGTCATGACACATTTTGTCTATGTTTTTCAAAGTCATTTATTTATATAAAGAACAAAGATCAATCAATGATATATTGCCCGTTTTGTTCGATAACCTTTTGCCATCTTTCAGCGAGCTTCAAAATTCCTCGTTCATAGAAGGACCAGTCTTTATTCACCAAAAACTGAACAAGGATGCTGAAATACAGCCTCATCTGAATTGAATGTTATACCATGCAAGGAGTTTTGAAGAGAGCAAGACAAGTGGAAGTATAATGGCACAAGGTCAGGCGAGTATGGTGGCTGTGGCAACACAACCCATCCAAGCTCCAGTCACTTTTGACGGGTGAACAAACTTGTGTGTGGTCTTGTGATATCACGATGGAACACAACTCCTTTATAATTAACAAGCTCTGGACGTTTCTGGATGATGGATTCATTCAAACTGTCCAACTGCCAGTACACATTTGATTGTTTGGTTCCTTGGTAGGAGCTTGAAAAACACCACATTGAGACCATAACCTTCTTTTAATGAATGTTTGTGATGTTGTTTGAGGCAAATCATCATGTCGGGACCAAGACCATTTGCAGACCACATTGTTGTAAACAATCCATTTCTCATCACCAGTCATCAGGCACTTCAAAAATGGATCGTTTTGCTCACATTTAATGAGCATACTGCAGATGTTTTTACATGCCGTCAAATGAACTTCTTTGAGTTAATGAGGAACCCAAATATCGAGCTTGCTTACGTATCCCAGCGTCTTCAGGTGGTCATGAATGCTTGGATGATGGATGTTCAATGTTTCTGCAATCTCTCGTGTTGTGAAACATGGGTTTGACTGGATCAATGCCTTTATTTTGTCATCATCAACCTTGGTGGGCCTCCCTGACTGAGGAGCATCATTGAGATCAAAATAACCAGCATGGAATTTCATGAACCATTGTTGGCACTGATGTTCTTGTAGAGCATTGTCACCATAAACTTTATGCAACTTTTCACAAGCTTGACACACGTTCTCCCCTTTATGGAAGTAAAACAGTGAAATATGGCGAAAATGCAGTTTGGTCTTCCATCTTCAACTTGCTGTAAAATCTCCAAACTCAACCAAATCGCTCAACTTTTTCTTTAGAATGAAGCTAGAACTGTCAGCTGTCAAATGACTAGCAATAACATGATGCAAATGACTCTAGTACTTCCAAAAATGAACTAGTGCCATCTGTCACAAACATGTGTCATGACTTTTCTGACAACCCAATAGTTGGGTGGCCTTAGGAAATACCTCTACTTTCTGAGCCTTGGATCCTTCAAAAACAAATGGAAAGAGAATATTAAACTCAGAATACAATAATACCTTGGTCTGCGAGCATAATTCATTCCAAAAACAAACTACTCATATTGCAAGACATTGTTCATTTACCTAGTTAAAATGTATTAGAAATATTTGCTCATCTTGCGGAACACTCACAAACCAAGTTACTCTCAATCCAAGGTGTTACTGTACTTTATGATTTTCAGATGATGTTTCAGACACTTAGCATACTGCCTAGTGCATAATTACAGCTCAGTACATGACAACCATTCTTATGCATGACCATAGTCTGCGGGAGGCACCATGTGATCCCCCAAGAGCTTGCTGAACACTAGCTCATTGTCACTTGTAAGTAAAATAGCGAAAAAAAGAAAGGGTTAGAAACTTAGGGCTGTCAGAGGCAGAATCATAGAGCAATGAAAAGCTTGGATTTGGGCATCACAGATAAGCAATCCTAATTCTACTGTCCCATCTCTGAACCTCTATTCTTTCATTTATGGATTAGGAAAACTAATAGTACTATCTCACTGGTTGGTTTTTAGGATTATATGAATATTAGATATAAAGCAGTTATAATAGAACCTAATAATGCTATTATGATTACATAATTTTGTATTTTATATATAATGCTTTAACACATTTTATATAATTTTTTATCTTACAATATATAAAATTGTAAACTTTTATCATTTTAGAGTGTATACAAAGTATACACTCTAAAATAGCTGTATAAATTAGGACTATAAATATTAATCTATAAATTTTCTCTAAAGTTAGAAAAGTATTCATAATTATAATAATCTTTTGCATTTACTTCTTTTTTTATCCCATTATACCATGTTATGTCATTGAACTCCTCTTACCATTTAAATCTATGATTTCATTAGGATTATGGTGAAAATTAAATAAAGTGTATAAAACTGTATCTTTTATATAGTAAGTGCTCAATAAAAATGAACTATTGAAAACAGCATAGAGCTGTTGGGGGGGGCTGGAGTCACACCACTGGAGTTGGAATGCTGACTCCTATTAGATTCGTGACTTTGGCAAGTATATCTCTCTGTGCCTGTTTCCTTATCTCTAAATTGGAAAAAGCATAACACTATGTTCAAAAGCTGTTTTGAAGTTGAAATTTACTATATGTAATTAATTATATAATTATCTAATTATATTTATAATGCAATATGTCTGGCATATGATGATCACTTTAATAAAGACAGAAAGAAAGCCACTTTGGAAACAATCAAAACCAGCGCTCAAATCTGGGTTTTCCAACCTTGGTCTAGTGCGTTCCTAAGGCTACAGACTAAAAAAAAAAAATCATACTTTCCAATTTTCCCCATTCCTGCTCTATATAAAGACACAGAGAAGCATCCTGCTTTTGATGAGATAGCAGGATGTCAAGAACATAGACATATTCAGAAGGGCAAATCCAAGATGGTACCCCATCACACCCATTTCTCTCCTCATTGCGCCTTGGAGGCTGTTGCTCCATGCACATTGCTCCTATACCCTCTTTCTTCATGCAGGCTGAGAACAATACCAGTTTCCTTGGCAGAGGTTGGGCACTCAGAGCTCTTGGTTGCATTCACCATATGCTACCTAACATTCATTTAAAAAAATAGGTCAATTCTTTTTTTTCCCTCTATTTGTTTAAACCGAGGTAGTTCAGTTACTTGACTTTGAGCCATTATTTCGGAAAACAAACAAACAAACAAAAAACAAAATGATAAAACAAATCTGTCACAAACAAAATTCTTTAGAGTTCAAGTGCTTAGAAATATTACATTGTTGGTCTTTTCCTTTTCAGTGCTTCTGGCAACAATCCCCCATGAAGGCTCTCCAAATCCTTCAGCCCTGCTGCTCTTAGAGTTTGATTTGCCGTTTCAAAGACCTTAAGAAAGCAAAGGATTCTAGGTTTAATGTATTTTGACTAATGGAATAGCATTGATATAAAGCACAGAAGGAAATTTTCGGAAATAATATCACAGAATGTTTACATCTGCAGGCAGTGGTTTCCCATGATCAAAGCATCTAAGCAAATGCCACACAGCTACTCCCTCAGAAGGCAGGGGATGCAGGGACCCCACTGTTTTGTCTACCAAGCATTCCTGCACCTCTCTTCTATATGATGCTTTTGTCACACTTCCATCACAGGTTTCCAATGGAAACATGCTTGTTAGTATTTGGCTCTGGATCCCTGGTGCAGATCACTGGTCTAGTAATAAGCAGATATATTCAAAAGGGACTATCAGGAATTTTTCCTGATACGTTTCAAACTGGATATGAGAAAAATACAAGGGTGTAAGGTTGAAGATTTGAGGCCGTCGAGCCTGACTTCCTGTGTTCGTATCCATTTCTGCACTTACTCGTTGAGGGCAATCAGAAAGGCGGAGCACAGGGGATTTTTAGAGCAGTGAAGATACTTGTATGACACCACAATGATGGATACATGTCATTATATATATTATGGATTACTCTTCATCAACTCCTTGCTGGACATAGATTTGTAGGAAGCAGATCTGGCTGATGAAGAGGGAAGGTCCCTAAGCCATCAAGTCTATTTCTGGTTATTCATGAAACAAAAGGCATCTCTGCTCTTCCAGTAGATTCTCCCTTTTGACTAAAAAAAAAAAAAAAAAAAAAAAAAAAGGAAAAGAAAAGAAAGACATCAAACAATTACATAATAAATTTTGGGTAATACCAGATGTGAAATAAGTCTGGAGTTATACTCATCAATGATACTTTGTCTACCTCAGTTTGACCCATGCATAATGACCTTTGGTCTGGTTTTTGCTATTAAATATTGTCTGTGCAGACAGAACCTCCAAAGATAGTCAGTACCAGACTATACTCCACATCAAAAAAGAACATATTCTCCACATCAAAAGGCCCAAGAAGAAAGCCTCTAAACAACTGCATGAAAGCACCCACAGAGAGTCACTGTTCAATATTCGCCATTTTGTCAGATTGGCAAAGAAAACTGGATATCTTTGCTCTTCTCTACCCCAAAACTCAAACCCCACTTCAATGTGAGACAAGAGGAAAAGTAAAAAGTGACCCATATTCCATTCTACAAAGACAGATGCCCTGCATATGCTCCAAATGCCATCATGAACATATTTTATATGACAACTTGAAGGCAAAGCCCTTCCAGAAAGATCACAGATGATTTAAAAGTCCAAGAAAGAGATTTATAGGGAAAACAGTGACCCACAAAAAAAAATTAAAAATATATTTTAAATCTTCATCCTTTTATTTAGTTGTGTTTAACTGAGGTCTATCCTAAAGACCATAAGAAAGTCTTCATTTGTAACTTCAGTCTATAAAATTATCTCAGAACACAGACACAGAACACCAAGCTTTGCTGCATCTTTGCAGGAACCATCATAGGGGAAACAGTGGGACCACCATATGGCAATGCTGGATTATCAACCCCATCCCACGGGAGTTAAAAATTTAAATGTTAGGCAGCAGCAATACAATCAAGTACTCACATTAAATCATTTCTATTCAATTCACTGAGAACGTACTTTTTTTTATCCAATCAGTAATAGGGAAAGTAACTCAAGGAAAAAAAATACTAGTATAACCCAAGCTCTTTTCTATTTTTTTCAATATTTTTTTATTGGGGGAGGGTAACAGCATTGGGGAATTGGGGAATTGGGGAAGGAGAACAGACAAGTTGCTGTCCTTTTGTTCTTCAGTTCAGTTGTGGGGGACATTGCTTCACTAGTCCATGTTGGTATTATCATTGTGCTCTCCCCAGATGAGGCAGTCGCTCATTGGCCCTTGGACAGCCGCTCATGGTGGCTCACAGTGGCTCAGGGCAGTTCACACCAGCTGCCAGCCGCTCAAGGTAGCTTATGGAAGCCCACTGCAGCCCCTCTGCAACCTATGCC
Organism: Aselliscus stoliczkanus; assembly: GCA_033961575.1. Taxonomy (NCBI): domain Eukaryota; kingdom Metazoa; phylum Chordata; class Mammalia; order Chiroptera; family Hipposideridae; genus Aselliscus; species Aselliscus stoliczkanus. Next base: position 125,353,788 of record CM066734.1, read on the forward strand.
ATCGCTGGCAATTCACAACAGCCCAGTTCCAGGTGTAACTGTTGTTCACCATCTTAGCTGTAGAGGGCCCAGCGTCATTGGCCTTCATGTGGGATCCGAACCAGGGCACTGCTGCTCAGAGCCAGCATCCCAAGCCAACTCTTAACCAACGTGCTACTCGGCCGGCCCCAAAACCCGACCTTTCAATACAACTGATTCTACAACAGATGGAGGGCAAATCTCAAAGCCGGGATGATGGATGAGGAAAAGCAGCTTCCAGGAGAACAAGCAAATCACAGTTGGTGAGAGAAAGTTGTAGACAGAGCTGGGCTCACTTAGACTTCTGCACTATCACATCATGAAATACAGTCATCGGTGAGGGATAAATCACCTCATTTACAGATAAGAAAACAAGGAGCGCAGGAAGACAAATGTATTTGTTCACACTCAAATAACATGTGGCAAAACTGGGACTCAAGCCCAGATCTTTGTAAATATTGGGACTGTAGATACTAGGGCCATTGTTCTCCATTTCTCTGAGTGTGCCTTCTAACACACCATCAGTGTGATGTTCTTAGAGAACTACAGTAATGTTCTTAGAGAACAACATTCCAAATGAAGCACAGGGGAAGGATCCTAAAGGCCAAAGGAGCAAAAAGATCAATATTTATGAAAAAATAGAAACAAGGGGGTGACTGGTTTGCTCAGTTAGTTAGAGTTCAGTGCTCATAACACCAAGGTTGCTGGTTTGATGAGGGATAATTTATTATGCATAAGAATAACTTCTTATTTTTAAACTCTACATAGATGATATATTCTACAGATCTTTTTGTAACTTCCTTTTTTACACAGTATTACTTTTTTTAGATTTTTTTTCCCAATGCATTAAATAGCTGATTCATTTTAAGTTCATATTTAAATGTCCTCCATTGTGTGAATATAGCACTCCCTTTCTGTGGGACAGTTACGTTGTTTCCACGTTTTCACTATTACATAAATCGCCATGATAAGCATTTGCTACATGGAACTCAGGAAAGTGCCAGCTACTCTCTGGGGTAGAAATTTCGTGTGGTTTTGCTGGCTGAAAAAGGGCCTGCCTGTCTGATTAAACCAACCAACATCCACCAATAATGAATGTGTTTCTTTCAGTCCCACATCTTTGCCGACACTTAGCCTTATCAAGTTGACTAAAGTTTGTCAATCTGTGAAATGGTGTCTTATTGATATTTTAATTTTGCTTATTATTAGTGTGGCCAAGCATTTCTTTCATATAATTATTGAGATTTCTGGTTCATTCTCTGAAAATTACATGTTTATATTCTTTATCCATTTATGCAGTAGGCTATTTTATTTTTGTTCTTTATTTTTATGAGTTCTTTACACATTCCAGATTTTATTCCTTTGTCGGATTTTTCAGTTCCAATTCTTTTTATTGATTTCTAATTTTATTACAATGTGGCTAGAGGAGATATTTGGTTGACTCGGGTTCTTCAATATTTAATTCTGTTTTGTGTTCTGTTACATAGTCAGTTTTTGCAAAGATTCCATTTTGCTTGAAAAGATTGTATATTCACAAATATTGAGTTGGAAGTTCTACATGTTTGTTAGAGCAGGCATTTACTGTGCTGTTCAAGTCATCTAGAGCCTGAATAATCTGGTTGCTCAATCAATTTTTATTGAGGAAAATATGTTAAATTGTATTTTAAAACATTTTTTGGGTAGTCAATTTCTCATTGAAATTCTGTCCATTTTTTTGTAAAATGTTGAAGTTATACTGTTAAATCTCTATTGATAAAGATTTGGGTTGTTTCTAAATATTTTCTATTATGAATGATGCTACACTGAATATTCTTGTACCTAGATTCTCAGACACACATGTATATAGGTCAGCAGGATAAAATTTTACAAGGAACTAGATCAAAGCACATGCTTGTGTTTAATAATCAGAGAGAGTTTACCAAGTGATCCTTCCTACAGTTTAAATGGAAGAAACTGATTGGAAAAATCTACCCAGTTAGAGCTGAATAAGTTTTGAGTCAATATTGACTACCACTAGAGAATAAGGGCTTTAGACAAACTTGGTGAAATCTTCAAAAAGGTTTACCTTCTACTTCTCAAACTCCAACTCTTTCTCTGCACCTTAAGGATGCTTGCCTTAGCTACAGAAACTTAAAGTAGATCTATTTTCATTTTCAGAAATTTCTAATTATATATATATATATATATATATATATATATATATATATATATATATATATATATATATATATGTTCACCAGTTCCTTTGGCATTCATGGGCGTCAGTGTAATATACTTGGATGAAAAGACTTAAAAGTCCTATCTGCTATCTCACAAATCAGAGTGTTCTTCTCAGAACGAGCGCATTAGTGATAAACTGCCCCTGCTTTGTCAGCCACTGTGAAAAACACAACAAAAAAAGGCCCTGGAGCCTTTGAAGAAAATACTTGATAAATTTTGCAAGTTCTAATTTCCATCTTCTTGAGAAATACTGCCGTGTTCTCTCTGAATCACCAGGATAAGTTATTTCCAGTAAATTCAAGCAGCCATCTTATCTACTGGAGGCCAAAGGTTAAAAGGCAGGCATCCAAACTGCAAAAAGACTGTGTTTCTCTTCTGAGGACATGCAGCTGAATTTTTTGTTCCCAAAAACAGGATGCAAAAGTATAGAGAAAATGCCATTGGTTTATTAGTCCATGGTGCTCACCTTCAGGGAAAGCTGAGCCTTCTGGGGGAGGCTTCCAAGGGTTGAGGAGACGAGATAAGAAGTGGAGCTGAGAGCATTGGGGTCTTGACACAGTACTAAAAACTTGTGTACCCTTAAGCAATTGATTTATTATTTCTCTCTGCTTTGGTTTCACCCCCTGTAAAATGGAGATATTCGGTTAAGCTTGAAGGCCAGTGTGTGATATAAAGCATGTTGCCTGGCTCCTATAAACCTCACAGAATTTTGTGTTGTGGCTGAGTCACGGAGTAGCGGCAACAACAGTGGTGGTGGTGTGACAAGTGAGATCCTGTCTCATTTGGTCGGTAAGATGGACCAAGATGGCGTTGCAACTCCCCTTTAATAGGATTGGGAAGTGAGATCCCGAAACAGTAAGTTATTTACCTAAAATCACAATCCTACGACTCAGTAGGTAGATCTGGAAGCTTTAAGTCAAGTGTACTGACTGACACCTAAGATGAAACTAAACTATACACGGTTTACTAGACTTGGATTTCATCAATTCATGTCTTATTGGTAGCGGTTTGGTTCTAACAGCAAGGCAAGTAAAAAATTCTGATGTTTTCCAATGGGATAGTAAACACACACAAAATACACACACATAATTTTGGGCACATGCCTTAACCACTCTGAGCCTCAAAGTTCACACTTGTAAAATGGAGATAATAGCTTTTTACATGTAAATATCTAGGTAGGCATCTAGAATCAGCACAGGGCCCAGAACCTGACAGACAACGTATGGCAGCCATCCATTTTAAGGACAGCATTGACAGAAACAGCTAACAGCAGCAGTCACAGTTGCATAGTGATGGAAACCAGAACAAGCACATAAATAGGAAGCTATGGAGGGGCTGGGAGTGAAGGAGCAACCAGTGTTCCCCTAGCCATGGATATGGAGCCACAGCCATCACTAGGTGCCCTCTCTGAAATGCCACCCAAGTTTGTTTGCTCTTCTAAATTCTTTTCTCCAAAGCCCAGCTAAAAGCCATCTATTCCTTGAAGCCTCTGCGTTGAATTTTTTTTTTAACTCTATTTTTTTTTACCCAAGAAGAAGCTATCATGTTTTATGCTCTCTGCCAGGTGTTGGTTAAGCAGAGGTGCAGAAAGAGCGACAAGCCCTTGCTTCTCCTCTGGAGTTTACTACAATCTGGTCACCTTGATAGCATGTCTCTTCCTTTGCCAGCTCGAACTCCTGTCCTCCACTCTGATTCTGACTAATTCCTCCTTATTCTTTAAGAACCATCTTAGAAACAAATCCTTCCTCAAAACATTTCCTGATGCCTTACTATCCGTCTCCTGTTCCAAGTGAGGTGTTGGCTGGGAGGGTCCCTTTTGTGTGTCAGTTTGGTTGGGCTATAGTCCTCTGTTATTCAGTCAAACACTGTTCTAAGTATTATCATAAAGGTGTTTTGTAGATGTCGTTTGCATCCATAATCAATTGACCATCAGAAGATTATCCTAGACAGTCTGGGTGGGCCTGATATAATCAATTGAAAGAACTAAACAGCAGAGCTGGGCTTCACTGTGAAAGAAGGAATAACACCTGTGGACAGCGGTGTCGGCCTCTGACTGAGAGTTTCAGCTATCCCCTTCCAGATGGCCTCCTCTACACATTTTGGATTTGCCTAGTCCACTCTGACAACTGTGGGAGCCAATTCCTTGCAATACACACACACACACACACATTATACACATACATACATACATCACTGGATCAATGAATGCAACCCTCAATGAAACAATGAATATTAATAATTCTCTGGTTGAATTCTGACTATACAGGTGTCTCCAGGTCATCTCTATCATAGCACTGAGGACTCTCCACTTATAATTGCCTCTATTACAATTAGTTCTTTGGACACATAATAGATCAATTCTCCTTGACAGAAGAACCCTGCTACATAGTAAATAGTCAATATGGATTTGCCTAATTTAATTAACTGTTATGAGTAAATGTCCTCTAATGATTAAGCCTTCAGGCATTACAGTTAGGTAGACCTAAGTTTTGGTTCTCTCTCGCACTCGCAGTGAGGCTCAGGGCAAGTCATCTAATGCATTTAGGGTTTAGTCACAGGCAGAAGGGTTTCTTTTATAAGAGCACTAATGCCATTCATGAGGGCTCCACCCTCATGACCTAGTCATCTCCCAAAGACCTTGTCTTCTAATACCATCACATGACCTTGGGGGTTAGAATTTCAACATAAGCATTTGGGGGGGAAGGGAATATAAACATTTAGTCCTTTGTATGCACCGTCCTTTCTGAAAAAAGGTAATGATCATTATAGTACCTGCCATATAAAGTTGTTTTAGGAGACAGAGGAGTAACCCAGCATACTGTCGCATATTAAAATTTTAATAATTATTTCCTATCCTTGTTCTTGTTATCATCTGAAATTTAGTACAACTCTTTGTAGCCTTTCCTTGAGAACTATCCAATGAGATATCCAAAAGAATTAGCCTTTACACTTTTACCTCATTCCTGATGCTGAATGCCTCAGGGGGTAGCAATTTCATTTGGCTGTAGTGCCTGCTGAGCTAAACCTCTACAGTGGACCGCTGGTAAATAACAAGGTGCTGACCTCTCATCCAGAACACACTCACACACAGATGCATATGGAGCCCAACGAAATCTCAAGTGGGGACCTACAACTTTTCATAACAAGACCAAATCCATACAAGAATATGCAATACATGGCTCGATTCTTCCCTGAAAAAGCCAGGAATGACAAAACACTACCACCAAGGGCTCCCATATCCACTCAAAGCACTTTAATATATAAGATCTCCCTTGATCCTCGTAGAAATCCTATCAAGCATATAAGGCACTTGCAGGCTCCCTTAGACAACTGATGAAACTAATTATTTGTATATCAACATATCAATTATGTAAATAAATTAGAATCCTTGTAGCCTAGGTAAGATGCTGGGACACACTTCCCACTTATAGATTTCGCTAGTGAGAGCTAGAGTTTACATACTCAAAAGGTTTTCTGGGAGCCCAAGAAACAGGAACAAAATATTTCTTTTTCTTTTCAAGTCCCAACTCCAACATTATGAGTTGCACGTCCTTGTGCAATTCATTTAACCTTTCTGAACCTCAATTTCTTTAACTGTAAGGCTGACAATAGTAATACCCCCCTTCGAGGATTGTGAGAGTTGCAAATAATAACACAGGAAGTGGCTCATAGAATACTCCAGGAAATTTTAGCTATATTCATTTTCTTTCAAGAAGCCATCATATCATGTAAGAACAGACTGACCCAAATGCTTATTCCACAACTGAGTTCCATAGGGACATATAGTCTGACATATCAAACAAAACAGCTAAATAACGAATAAAGAAGTATTGTGGCAACCTTCGATGTTCATGCTGTGAAAAGGGCATGGTGACTGAGACTTTTTCATTTCACCAACTTTCCTCTGTGATTTCGGAAAACAAAGTGTACCTTGTTTTTCTTCCACAAATATCAGTACCTTCTCTTGGGGTCTAAATGCTGCCTATACTCATAATCTGCTAGGAAAATTACTATAAACAGAGTTTTAAGATAATAATAAAAATCATGTGCTCACTTCGGCAGCACATATACTAAAATTGAAACGATACAGAGAAGATTAGCATGGCCCCTGCGCAAGGATGACACGCAAATCCGTGAAGCGTTCCATATTTTTTTTCATCCCAAAGCTACAGAATATACGTTCTTTTCAAGTGCACATGGAACATTTTCTAAGATAGACCACATGTTAGGCCACAAAACAAGTCTCAATAAATTTAAGAAGATTGAAATCATTTCAACTGTATTCTCTGACCACAATGCTATGAAACTAGAAATCAATTATAAGAAGAAATCCGGGAAGCTGACAAATAAATGGAGGCTAAACAATATGCTATTAAATAGTGAGTGGGTCACAAATGAGATCAAGGAGAAAATCAAAAGATACCTGGAGACAAACGATAATGAACACACCACGACCCAAAATCTCTGGGATGCTGCAAAAGCAGTCCTAAGAGGGAAGTTTATAGCAGTGCAAGCCTACCTAAAGAAGGAAGAAAAATCTCAAATCAACAGGTTATCCTTACACCTAAGGGAACTGGAAAAAGAACAGCAAAAGAGGCCCAAGGGGAGTACAAGAAAGGAGATAATAAAGACCAGAGCAGAAATAAACAATATAGAGAACAGAAAAACAATTCAAAAGATCAATGAAACCAAGAGCTGGTTTCTTGAGAAGATAAACAAAATTGACAAACTTCTAGCCAGGCTCATCAAAAAAAAAAGAGAGAGGACTCAAATTAGCAAAATCAGGAATGAAAGAGGGGAAATGACTACAAACATCACAGAAATACAAAAAATTCTAAGAAATTACTATGAGCAACTATATGCCAACAAATCTGACAATCTGGAAGAAATGGATAATTTTCTAGAAGCATACAACCTTCCAAAGTTAACGCAAGAAGAAACAGAAAACCTAAATACCCTGATTACTACCAAGGAAATTGAATCAGTAATTGACAAGCTCCCAAAAAACAAAAGCCCTGGACCAGACGGCTTCACAAGTGAATTTTATCAAACATTCAAAAAAGAACTATCACCTGTTCTTCTCAAACTATTCCAAAAAATCCAGAAGGAGGGAAGGCTCCCAAACTCTTTTTATGAAGCCTCTATCACCCTGATTCCAAAACCAGATAAAGACATCACAAAAAAGGAAAACTACAGGCCAATCTCCCTGATGAATATAGATGCAAAAATTCTCAATAAAATATTAGCAAACAGAATTCAGCAATATATTAAGAAGATCATACATCATGATCAAGTGGGATTCATCCCTAGTGCACAAGGCTGGTTCAACATCCGTAAATCAATTAATGTGATACACCACATCAACAAAATGACGGATAAAGATCACATGGTCATTTCAATAGATGCAGAAAAAGCATTTGACAAAATCCAACAGCCATTTATGTTAAAAACCCTTAGCAAAGTGGGAATACAGGGATCATATCTCAACATAATAAAAGCCATATATGATAAACCTACAGCTAACATCATACTCAATGGGGAAAAGCTAAAACCATTCCCCTTAAGATCAGGAACAAGACAAGGCTGTCCACTTTCTCCTCTTTTATTCAACATAGTGCTGGAAGTTCTAGCCACAGCAATCAGACAACAAAAAGAAATCAAAGGCATCCAAATTGGCAAGGAAGAAGTAAAATTGTCATTATATGCAGATGACATGATACTGTATATAGAGAACCCCAAAGACTCCATCAAAAAACTATTGGAACTGATAGACGAATTCAGTAAAGTAGCAGGATATAAAATCAATGTTCAGAAATCAGTGGCATTTGCATATACCAATAATAAACTAATGGAAAGAGAAATTAAGAAAACTGTCCCATTTACAATTGCGTCAAGAACTATAAAATACCTAGGAATAAATTTAACCAAAGAAGTGAAAGATCTGTACTCAGAAAATTATAAGACACTGAAGAAAGAAATCATAGAAGATACAAATAAATGGAAACACCTACCATGCTCATGGATAGGAAGAATTAATATAGTTAAAATGTCCATACTGCCTAAAGCAATATATAGATTCAATGCAATTCCTATCAAACTACCAAGGGCATTTTTCACAGAAATAGAAAATATAATCCTAAAATTTATATGGAATCATAAAAGACCCAGAATAGCCTTGGCAATTCTGAGAAATAAAAACAAAGTCGGGGGGTTCAGGCTACCAGACATCAAAACCTACTACAAGGCCACAGTAATCAAGACAGTTTGGTATTGGCATAAAAAAAGGCACATTGATCAGTGGAACAGAACAGAGCCCAGAAATAAATCCAAGCATTTACGGACAGTTAATCTATGACAAGGGAAGCAAGAATTTACACTGGAGTAAAGATAGTCTATTCAATAAATGGTGCTGGGAAAATTGGACTGACACGTGCAAAAAAATGAAACTGGATCATCTCCTCACGCCTTATACAAGAACAAGTTCAAAATGGATTAAAGACTTAAATGTAAGGCCTGAAACCATAAAAATCCTTAAAGAAAATATAGGGAGTACATTTGCAGACATTACACGGAGCAATATTTTTACTGATACATCCCTACGGGCAAGGGAAGTAAAAGAAAAAATGAACATATGGGATTATATCAGACTTAAAAGTTTTTTCACAACAAAGGAAACCATTAATAAAACAAAAAGGAAGCCTACTGAATGGGAGAATATATTTGCCAATGATATATCTGATAAGGGGTTAATATCCAAAATTTATAAAACACTCATGAAACTCAACACCAAAAAAACAAACAACCCAATTAAAAAATGGGCAGAAGATATGAAGAGACATTTCTCTAAAGAGGACATACAGATGGCCAACAGGCATATGAAAAAAAGTTCAACCTCACTGGTCATTAGGGAAATGCAAATAAAAACCACCATGAGATACCACCTCACTCCAGTCAGAATGGCTATCATCAACAAATGAACAAACAACAAGTGCTGGCGGGGCTGTTGGGAAAAGGGGACCCTGCTGCACTGTTGGTGGGACTGCAGATTGGTGCAGCCACTATGGAAGTCAGTATGGAGGTATCTCAAAGAACTGGAAATAGAGCTACCGTTTGACCCACCAATTCCACTCCTAGGTATTTAAGACACTTATTCAAAAAAAGTTATGCACCCCTATGTTCATAGCAGCACAATTTACAATAGCTAAGACTTGGAAACAACCAAAATGCCCGTCAGTAGATGACTGGATTAAGAAACTGTGGTATATTTATACAATGGAGTATTACTCCGCTATAAGGAAGAATGAAATCGTGCCATTTGCAATGATATGGATGGACCTAGAGACTATAATGTTGAGTGAAATAAGTCAGTCAGAGAAGGACAAATACCATATGATCTCACTCATATGTGGAATCTGAAAAACTGTATGAATGAGCAAAGTAAACAGAAACTGTCTCATAGTTATAGAGGAAAAATCAGGGTTGCTAATTGGGAGAGGAATGGGGATGAGGGAGAAGGGGAAGGGATTAGACAGCAAAACAGGCAACTACAATATTGCTACTGGGATAGGAAAAACAGTTTGGGGAATATAATTAATAATGTTGTAAATATTCTGTGGAATGTCAGATGATCATAGGTCTTGTTAGGGAGACCATTTCATGGATGGAGTAGAGGTTTGATCACTGCACTGTATTACTAAAGCGGAGGTGGTATACCTACTGTAATTGAATATATATAGATAGTCACGGGATGTGGATTATACTGTGGAAGAGAGTCAGAGGAAGAGTAATAGATATATATGATATGGGGGGGGAGTGGGGTGGTGTATTGGGGATGGGGGGTTGTCACTTTGAGGGGTAAAATGTATAACTATTGCACTGTGTTGTACACCTGAAACTAATTAAAAATAAAATAAAATAAATTAAAAATAAATCATCAAATGTAAGAATTTTACTTACCTCTTACATCTCCTAAATTATAATCCCTTTTTCTCAAAGAATGGATGCACTGATATAGTATTCATAGATATAAAAACATATTTAACCCTTTCATGGGTTAAATGAAAGGGTTATATATATAACAATATAACCAACATCATGTCTTACTGAATTTACTTCTTTATCTTACATCCAGCCTGAAATCTGAGCTCTAAATGATCCAATAAAAAATGATTTAAAATCTAAGTTGATGTTATGAAAATTATAATATGCATAGTTTCTTAAAGTCCAAATCTAATTAATACCTTTCCTTTATTCCCAGGAACTAAAGACATTAAGGACCTTTTTAACTTCTTTTACTCTCCTGTTTATATGCTATTGTTATATATTTGATTTCTATGTGTTTTGAAAATACAAATGATAATTTTTATTAAATTATTATTTTAATAATTTAAAAGAAATATTTTTAGACATTGAAGAACAGACAACAGAGAAATGTGATTCCTTAGAGAGGGGAAATGAGTGAGGTGAGATCTATAATAGCCCTGGCTTTCTACCTACGGATGCTTTCAGGACTGCAGAATAAGAAGAAATCCAAACAGAGCATGGTGATCTCATACAGTAAGGAAATAAAATCAGCGTTTGGGCAGGCTGAGGTGACTCAATTGCACAGAATAGTAGTGAAAGGAGGAGGAAATTATGCAGAGATGGAGTTCTAGAGAGCCAAAGAACCCATTGAGTCTGTTCATGAGTACAAAGCTACATATGCATAGGTAGACACTCCAGAGAGCTGGGGTGGGGGGAGGGGACTATAGAAGTGCTATAAATAAAATAATTTCCAGAGTTCACACAGGGCTAAAAATGTTCACATTCCATCTAACCAGAAGGTATATACATTATTAGATTCCTGACATATGGTCAAATTTGGTTGTAAGAATAAATTATCACCAACAGTATATGAGGGTTCCTTTTTCTCCACAGCTTCTACAATACTTGTTATTATTTGTCTTGCTGATGATAGCCATTCTAAATGGTGTGAGATGATACCTCATTATGGTTTTTATTTGCATTTTTCTGATGATTAGTGATGTTGAACATCTTTTCATATATTATGGAAGGCAGTGTGGAGGTTCCTCAAAAAATTAAAAATAGAATTACCATATGACCCAATCCCTCTCCTGGGTATTTATCCCAGAAATTTGAAAACATTTATCCATAAAGGTATATGAGATTTGACAATTAAGTTAGCAAACTCATACTAGAAAAAGTGCTACATACCTCATTGTGAATATCATTAATGGGCACCTTCAAAGTACTCCCTTTGGGAAGCTATGCACACAGGCCAGTGCCTAGTCCACCCTTCAATGCAATTTTGGAACTCTTTTTCTGGAATGGCCATCAAAGCTTTCCGTATTACCCTTGATGTCCTGAATGTCATCAAAATGTCTTCCTTTCAATATTTCTTTTATCATAGGGTGAAGAAAGAAGTCATTGGTGGCCAGATCAGGTGAGTAGGGAGGGTATTCCAATACAGTTATTTGTTGACTGGCTAAAAACTCCCTCACAGACAGTGCCGTGGGAGCTGGTGCATTGTCATGATGCAAGAGCCATGAATTGTTGGTGAAAAGTTCAGGTCATTTTTGTATAATTTTTTCATGCAGCCTTTTTAGCACTTCCAAATAGTAAATTTGGTTAACTGTTTATCCAGTTGGTGCAAATTTATAATGAATAACCCCTTTGATATCAAAAAAGGTTAGCAACATCATTAAAACAAGTTTGTAAACTTAATTGCCTGACTTTGTATTACTTGTACGCCTATGTCCATTGCAGCTTTATTTATGGTGACCAAGACATGGAAACAACCAAAGTTCCCTTTAATAGATGATTGCACAAAGAAGATACACATTTATATACACAATGGAATACTATTCTGCCATAAGAAAAGATGAAATAGTGCCATTTGTAACAACATGGATGGATCTTGAGATTATTATTAAGTGAAATAAGTCAAACAGAAAAAGTCTGACATATGATTTCACTGATATGTGGGATATAAAACTGAAAACAACAAAAGAACAAGACAAACAAAGAAACAAAAACTCATAGACACAGACAATAGTTTAGTAGTTACCAGAGGATAAGGGGGGAGGCGGATAGTGGATGAGAGTAAAGGGGAATCAAATATATGGTGATGGAAGGAGAGCTGACTCTGGGTGGTGAACACACAAAGTGATCTATAGATGTTGTATTACAGAATTGTACACTTGAAGCCTGTGTAACTTTACTAAACATTGTCTCCCTAATAAACTATAATTTAAAAATAAATGAATAAATTAGCCCTAAAACAAAGGGTACTGTAAACCTTTCCAAATTAAAATTAAAAAAAACTCAAAAAGCTCAACCTAATCCACATGTAATGTAGCTATTTATAGAACAAAATCCAACATCCTTTAAAGATAACAAAATAACAGCAAATTGAAAACAGCCATATACATATATTATAAAAATATTATATACTATATATGTAGTAAAATACATGATTAAGTGAGGGGAATGGAAGGTTGATTTATTATATGAAACAATGTAATTTACTATATTGACAGAATGAGGGGGGATGGGTTATGGCAATATATACAAAATAAGCATTTTGGAAACCAAAATGCCATTCTTATCCTCCCTTAGTCCTTCAAATCTGGCCTTCTCCTTGGGAGCTGGTTAGTTTCTTCTCTTCAATGGTAGAATTTTAAAATTTCACAAGGAGGGGCCAGCCAAGTGACTCAGTTGGCTAAGAGTTGGCTTAGACTGCGTGCTCTGAGCAATAGGATCGCTGGTTTGATTCCCACATGGGCCAGTGAATGCTGCACCCTAGCTGAGCTGTCGCTGAGCTGCCAACAGGTGGCAGGATGGCTCAGCTGGTGTAACAACAAGATTGCCTGTTCAATGGTGGGCTATGCCCACCCTCAACTAAAGATTGAACTCAGCACCTTAAGTTGAGCTGCCTCCTGGATGGCTCAATGGATAGGGCATGCGCTCTTAACAATAATGCTGCTGGTGCCAACTGTAATTGAATATATAGATAGTCACGGGATGTGGATTATACGGTAGAAGGGAGTCAAAGGAATTGTAATAGATAGTATGATATGGGGGGGAGGATTGGGGGGGAGAATTGGGGAAGGGGGGTTGTCACTTTGAGGGGTAAAAAGTATAACTGTTGCACTTTGTTGTACACCTGAAGCTAATTTAAAAAAATAAAAAAATAAATTAAAAAAAAGGAAGCCTAAAAAAAAAAAAATGTAAGTGTGCTAAAATACAAGGAAACAAAACACAAAATCCTGCTGGCTTTCAGAGGGCTGCCAGGATGAGGACACTGAGTGAAATCTAAGCCACTGCCAACGTCCTGGGGGGCGGGAGGTGGGGGGAGAGGTCTGCCTCTGACCTAGCTGCAAAGAAAGAAAGAACTGCCCATCTCGTTACTCTGAGCCACTTTGAAATCAGTTGATTTCTGAGCTTTTCTATGGATTCAAGCGGATAATTTAAATACATGTGAGATTGGTTAACACAAGCAAACCCACAGGACCCAGAGCCCAGGGCTAGGTTCTGGTTAAAAAAAAACACTGAAAAATTGAAATCTCTAATTACGTATCAAGAAACACTAAAGAAACGCATATTGTTTATTCACTAGAATCATGGATGAAAATAAGTAAAGACTCAGCCATTAAAATCCAAAGGAGGGTGTGATCACCTTTCAAAAGAATACGGTTGCTATATCGTTTCAGCCTTAAGGAGATTCTGACACATGCTACCACATGGATGAACCCTGAGGACACGGTGCTGAGTGACATCAGGCAGTCACAAAAGGACAAGTACCGCAATTCCACTTACATGGACTCGGAGGAGTCACATTCATATGGACAGAGGTAGAAGGGTGGTTACCAAGGGCCAGGGGCTGGGGGCATGGGGAATTAGTGTTTCATGGGGACAGAGTTTCAGTTTTGCAAGATGAAAAGAGCTCTGGACATGGACAGTGGTGATGGTGGCACAACAATGTGAATGACTTAATGCCACTAAACTGTACATTTAAAAACGGTTAAGATGGTCAATTTTGTTATATGTATTTTACCACAGTGAAAATGACTTTTTAAAAATTTAATGGAGCGCAATGATGATACCAACATGGGCCAGTGAAGCTATGTCCTCCACAAGTAGACTGAAGAACAAAAGGACAGCAACTTGTCTGTTCCCCTCCCCTAGTTCCCCAAGAAAATCTTAAAAAAAGAAATTCAAAACTGTATAAATTTTTTTAAAAATGAAGAAAGAAAAAAAAGAAATTAGCATGAGAGTTGAGTATTACAGGAAAATAGTAATATTGAATTCAAATATAATGTGGTGATCTTTATTAGTATGTCAGATTTTACAATGGATAAGGACCATGAAAAGCTTGCTATGGTTTGGATTTCACTCACAAACAGTTTGATTTACTTCTTATCTTTTCGTTGTAATTTTCTCAGACGTTACATTTTATAGCTTTCCAATTCAGTGCCAAAAGGTGATTAAAATTCAACTAATAAAAAAAAGGGAAATTAGAAAATAAATAAATAAATAAGGCTGCTGGTTCAACTCCCACATGGGATGGTGGCAACATACACCTGCAAAAAACTGAACTTAGCACCTTGAGCTGACCTGCCACCTGGATGGCTCAGAGGATAGAGCGTGTGCTCTTAATAACAAGGCTGCTGGTTCGACTCCCGCATGGGATGGTGGCTATGCACACCTGCAACTAAAATTGAATACAGCACCTTGAACTTAGAGACCACAAGCTGCTGACAGGAAGCCAAATGGTGACTGGTGCCCTCCACAATGAAGATTGGACAACAACTTGGCCCTCCCCCAATTCCCCAACACTGTTCTCCTCCCCCAAATCCCCAATAAAATCTTTAAAAAAAAAAAAAATTTCACAAGGATTTGCTTAAATGTAAATCTCTTTCATCCATGGTGGCAGTCACTTACTGGACCCTTCCACTATACAAATGCATTTCCTTCAATTCTGGAAACTTTTGTACTGTTATTTCTTTGGTATAAATTTCCCTCTTTAAATATGTTCCATATTTATGTAACAATGGTTATTCTAATACTTCCCTTTCTGGATGAATTTCCAATTTTCATAACATTCTCCCTTAATGCCCATCTAATGTATTGACTTTTGACAAATATTCCTTGATTTTTATCTTCTAACACTTAAGGAATTTGTAGGAATAACGGGAATAAAGGAAACCCCATACTCAAGAGTGTCTTCTTATAAGAGGGACTCTTCTACAGAAAGAGTCCTTTTAATAAGGACAGAATTTTTAAAAATTTAAGAGAAAGGATTTAAGAAAATTTAACATAAGTGGAATTGGATTCTCTGAAGAAAATGAAAGAGAGGGAAAGTGCTAGAAGCATTATTTGATGTTTAGTGCCTGAGAATTTTCCATATCTGATAAAAGACACTATTTCACAGATACAAAACTTCAGAAAACCCTGAGCAGGAAAAATGCAAAAAATACAAAATGTATTTTTTAAAAAGCATGTAGACATGTTTTCAAACTGTTAAAAAAAAAAAAAGGAAGAATTTTCAAAATAATAGAAGCACATCACCTTCAAAGGGACAAGAGTAAGATTTGTATTTTTTAACAGAAACTACAAAGTCAACCAACAAGGTAATAGCTTTAAGAAATATAATTGGCATTTTGAAAGAAAAATAATTGTCATAATAGAATCCTATATCCTATAAAAAATATCCATCAAAAAATTAAGGTATACTAAACATTTTCAAACATATAGAATCCAAAAGAAATTGTCACATAAATGCTTCACCTAAAATAATAAAGAGAATTCCTTAGACTCAAGCAAAATGATGTCAGATGGATGCACATAACTGTTTGAAGGAAAGGGTAAATGTTGATACAATGCAATCTCCAACACATTTTAGATCTGTTTGTTCATTGATGATACTTGATGCTTATGAAACTAGAGCAGCCAAAGATTTTGACTCTTGTCTGAAATTGATAATAGTATATGACAAGACCATCATGAGCTGTCCTTCCAAAAAGCACGTGGCATAAATGAAGTTGACTGTCACATGCTTTATTGTAACAAAAGGCTTCATTACTGCACGGGATGCATCCTGTTTGTAAAAACCATCTGAGCAGCTGTCCCCACTCCTTCACCCCGCTTCCTATGGCTGTCTCCTTTCCTGAAGCATTGCCTTTTCTGCAGAAGTTAAGGAGGTACCGTGTGAATGACTGCCAGAGATGCTGTGTTTCTATCTGGATACTGCCCAGGGGTGGGGACCCCCTCAGTTACCCCCAATATAGGTGGACTTATCCAGCTCCCACTACCTCTTATGGGATGTGATATCTGGAAAAATCACTGTACCCTCTGAGCTTCAGATTTCCCCCTCTGTAAAACAAAGGTAATAAAAGTAGGTACAGCGCAAGGTTATTGTAAAGCATGGAGAACGGGTTTGGTCTTTGAACATCCCAAAGCTCTGGGTCTCAGGTTCTGGGCTTTCACCTCCTCCAGGGACACCCAAAGTTCAGGGACACCCAAAGAAACAAGAAAGAGTACCCTTGGGATACTCTTATGAGACCCACACCCCTCCCCCACCAAAGTTATTAGACAGTGGAATGTAAAGAGGGCCATCCATGTTCAGTTGCATGACAGCATTGGGACCTTGGGGGACTTTGGATACATACTAATGACCTAAAATTTCCAGATGACTTGGTGGCTGGAATGGGAATTAATTGCTATATTGCATCTGAAAGAAGAAAACTGATGGAAATCAGATGTTCACTGGTGAACACACAGCCTTAGCAATCACATCAGCTATCTCTGCAAACACTAACAGGATTCACAGTGGAAGAGGAAGTGGGGAACTATGGGAGTGCTGCCTACATCAGTCACCCTGAAGAAGGGGGACAGTACTTCCCCTTATGAGGGAAGAGCCTTTTGTGTTCTCTGCAAGAATAGAGCTTCTCTGGAATCTGGTACCCATGCACTTTTTCCTTTAAATGCTGCTTCTATTCATTCACGTAGGTTATGAAGTCTGACTCCATCCTGGCTCCTGTGGTCTTCGCTCTGAATTTCATCACTTGGCCCTTAACAGACTAGCCATACCAATGGTTTTTGGTGATAGTTCCTTATTGTTAGCATTAGTTAATATTTGGCTCTTCATATATTGAAAGTGGTGAATTTTATTTCCCATAATATTATTATGTATAACATATTTCTAAAAAATTGTTTGACACTGAAATAAAATAAGGAATGGGAATTATTCTTCTGCACTAGTATGGCCATCAAAAAATATTTATTAGATGGGCCGGCCGAGTGGCGCATTGGTTAAGCGCTGGTTTTGGGATGCCAGCGGCCCCGGTTTGGATCCCACATGAGGGCCAGTGACACTGCCCTCTACAGCTGGCAACGGCTCCACCTGGAGCTGGGCTGTGTGAGCCCCGGTGATGGTGTGGGCTGCAGCCCCTGCTGCAGTGGGCTGCCATAGGCTACAGTGAGTGGCCCGCAGCCAGCGTGAGCGGCTGGCAGCCAAGCGTGAGCTGTCAATAGCCGCGGTGAGCGACATCCAGAGGCCAGCGACCGATCTGCCTCATCCGGGAAGAGCGCAATGACGATACCAACAGTGAAGCAACATCCTCTGCAACTAAACTGAAGAACAAAAAGACAGCAACTTGTCTGTTCCCCTTCCCCGATTCCCCAATGCTGTTCCCCTCCACCAATTCCCCAATAAAATCTTTAAAAAAAAAAAAAATATTTATTAGATATCCTCTCTTAGCTGGGAACTATAGGGAAAACAAAATATAAGATATCCCCTATATGCTTCTCTAGTTAGGGGCATAAAAGTTATATTCTCATGTGTACTTTTGAGTACAAAGAAATAAATGCTAAGTGGGTGGAATAGATAGATGACTGGTTCCTAAACATGGCTGTGAATCAAATCATCTGGCTAGTTTAAATTTTAAAAGTCTGAGTCCAACCCCCAAAGACTGTGAACAGTAGGACTGAGCTGATTCCTATGCATTGGGCTGTGTATATAATTTTAATATAACTTGTGAATACATTATTTACACATGCAATGTGAAATTTTAAAATTATAAAAGGTTAATAAGATAGAAGGTTTTCTCACAGCCTGTTCTTTGTTTGCTTGCCTTCTCAGAAGCAACCACTCTTACAAGTTTCTTCATACCTCTGGGAAAACGAACAACACACACTCACACACTCACTCACACACACACACACACATACACACACACACTTTTTAAAGTGTTAGCATTATGTACACATTGTTATGTATTTTGCTTTTACACTTGATAGAACTTGAGATTGTTTTATATCCTCAGGGGGAAAAAAGTCATCTGGATAGAGTGTGTCAATATTGAAACCATTCCTTTTATGTAAGTATTCAGAAACAGATTACATGCTGAAACGATCGCTCTTAAAATACCAGATATACCAAAGTCTGTCAATTTGCAATTTTCAACAACAAAATGCCATTGCCAATATGGATAGAACCATTCTGTTATGGATATGAGCCTGGATACAGATATAAGAGGAAGTACTGAGTGGACTTCCCCAAAGTGAGAAGTTATTTTCTACCTCTTTATTTTTTATTATGATTCCCATAATAAGACCCTTTCGTTAATTGTAACACTATTGCTTACAGTAAAACCGAGAGGATACAAAGATATGTTTACATCAAAAGCAAAGGAAACCTGCGGTATTTGAAATAGAATATAAAACGAATCATAGCAGCATTTAGCCTGAAAAATTGGAAGATCGTGGGCTCTCCAACATTGAAGGCAGTGATCAATGAAAACTGAATTTCATTTCTTTCTACTTGGCACAATCTAGTTTTCTTAGTCTTAAGTTTGGAAATAAAAGTTCATTTCATCTGAGAGGCAAATAATGATGTTTTCATGATTACTTTAGACTTTAGACCCAATTCTTGCAAAGAATTGAAGAAAATGAAGAGTTAGGGATCACTTTAAGGGAACTGACAGGAAACTCCAGCTTGATTTATGTAAAGTTACCATCCAAATCCTAACTGACAGGGAAAATGGTGCAAAAATAATGCTTTTAACAAGACAAATGAATATGGCATGCAAGATAATTCATTTTTCTGCCATAATTTTAATTTTCTTTTCTAAAATTTTGAAAAGCTGGACTAGATCACAAAACCATGGCTCATGACCTAATTCTGGCCTGCCACCTGCCTTTGTATATAAAGTTTTATGGGAACACAGCGACATTTATTTGTTAACATATTCTTTCTGGCTGCTTTTGTGCCATTACATCAAAACTGAATAGTTGCCACTAAGATCGTAAGGCCACAAAGCCAAAAATATTTACAGAAGTTGACAAATCCCTGAACTAGATAATAATGACTAATAAAATTTCACATTTGCGGGGCTCCTACTGTATGCCACATACTGTACTAACAACTACATGGACCATTCATCTACATTTGTAAAAACACAAAATGGGAACCAAACTTTAGAGTGATCCCAAAACTCACCTTGAGGGAACAAATACAAACTCACATATGATGACATTAAAGTCCCAGTCTTACACAATAAAGGTTCCAACCAGCTCTAAAGACTGGATATATTTATGGAATGTGTATAGCATATAAGATCTGAAGGACTTGAGAAGTAAAAATCCATGAGAAAAATGCAGGCTTGTTTAATAAGCTATTTGAGGACAGGTTTCCTTTTTGTTTCCCTAGTAACTATCACAGAACTGTAATACAGTTGGCATCTACTAAAAATTATATGAATGTCTGAAGTCTGTGGGCTTAAAGGGGCCTTAATATTGTATGAGACTGGAAAAGACAAAATATAACCATAATAGAAGTCAAATATATTATGTATGGAGCACTCCCCTAAATTACATAAGAAAAGTAAAATATGCCATTGGAGGAGGGAGCAATCAAAGTTGAAGCTATCCATGATGCCTTTGACTGCGGGAGTAATTAGGAGAGGAAGGAAGCTTGGGCTGAGCTGCCAAAACTGTCTCCTAGAGTAGATCCTGAAATTCCAGTTTATTCTCTGAGGTATGTAATACTGTCATGCATCGAAAAAGAACTGGGGATACAAGTTCTAACTACTCTTTCTGCACACTTTCTCCTGTGAGCAGACCATCTAGACAAGGTATTCACTTTCTAACTAGAAAATATTGACTTATTCCTCTGATCACACCTCATTTCAAACACTTCCTTGGATAATTCCTAACTTCCCATATTAAGGCAATCTCAGAAAGGTCAGATTCTAACCAGCCAGGGTCCTGAGTGATGTCACAGAGATATCGTGTATTACAGTGAAAGAGACCCAAAAGTAATATAATCCAAGAATTGTCAGTGTTGGTTAACCATTTCCTTTGGTGTGTTCTCTAGTTTTACACACCTTTCACTTTGAAACTGCTCAGAAATTGAAAGTATTTGACCCTATCTGCAACAGAAGCCCTCTAGTGACTAAAAAACTGTTTACCCTTTAACCCTGACCCAACTCAGCTCAACTCTTTTATACTTAGGGGCATATGTTGCGACCAAGATGTTATAGAAAGATTCAGGTAAAGTCCATTTACTCTCCTCTGTCCAATCTCAAGAATTTACCTTTATATCAACTAGCCTATGTAGGAACAAAGTCCAATTGTGATTACATTGCTATGAGTATGGGATGAAGAGCTATGATGAGGAGCCAACCGCCCAGTGATGATATACTGGGATTATCAAAGCCTACTGTCTTGAAGGCAGAATGGTCCATGCTTTTCAACTGTTATACATCCATGTGGACTGAGGATAAGGAAAAAAAACAAAAAACAGTCATGTAACTGGCTGACTTCAGAAGCCAGAATAGCCAGTGACAAACAATGGCTTTCTACATGATCATACATTTGAATGAGAATGTGGAAGCTTTCCATTCCTAATATCCTGAGATCATGGAGGTCTTGGATTTCACAAAATAAAACACAGCCAGTTACAATATATACACTTTGGATAAATGATACATATTTAATGAAGTTCTAAACTAATTTCAAATCTTAGCATGCTCCTGAAACATCTTCAAAATTGACTTTCTTTCTGATTGACCCCTCTCAAACCCACCTGCCACCCCAGTGGCTCCAAAGTCCTTACAACAAAATGGCACCCTCCATCCTAGGTATTTAATTGTGAGAACTGAGACCACTGGAATCCACACAGATTTAACTATCGGGGTTGAAATCTGAAGCCACTTGTGTCAACCTGACTTCCTATGTATTCCAGGGGATTGTTGGACAGGAGGTAAAGCTGTAAACTAATAAATAAGTTCACTGTTAGTTCCAGGAATTTCCTAAAAGCCAATGAATTTAAATGAATTGCTTGCTCAACTGGACCAACAGCCCCTGCTCTAGGGACAATGGGTTGTTCACTTGGCCAAGCAGCACACTTATCAAACAGCTATTTGTCTAAACTCCCTTCATGACTCCTGCTTCCCTGTGTTCACCAAACCAAAAATCCTTTACCCAATCCCACTCAGGCACATGCATTGAAAGATCTGCCTTAAATGGCTTGATCCCAGAGCCCAAATTCATAAATATCTACCTTTGACCTCTCCTTTGTGAGACACTGCTAAGACCATCAAGATGATCCTCTCTCTTACTGCAGTAGGTTTAGTGAACTTGTTTTTGTTGTTTTATTAAGAGGCTATCCTAATGGTCTTTTGGGGAGCTGATAGTCAGTCCTTCCCATCTACATCAATCTGTCAGCCACGATCTTTCCTGATCCATAAACCCTAATAATCACAGTGAGAATACAGGACAAGCTACTGAGGAAGTACCAATGGAAAGCTTAGTACACTTCAGGCATTTTAAACTAGCTTGTCAAAAACAAATGAGCCTTTATCTTCATCAGCTTTTTAGCAGGTAAATGTTGAACACTTCTGTTTCTTGGTCAAGATGGGATCAGAGGCCATGGTTACTGACAAGTGATTTGTCTGTTTCATTCTGTCTTTTTCCATGACTAGAACAACTGCCTAGTCTTGATTTATAAGCAAAACCTGGAAAACCTACAAAACTGTGTTTTGTGGTTTATCTAGGGATAACACAGAAAATATTGCTATTATTTTTGGTGAAGAAAATAAATTTTGTATAATTTATTTCAACTTAAATAAAATGAATTTAGTTTTAAAAAAATAAGACTACAATTGTATCTGTAATGTCTATAATCAAAAAGTGGATTTTGTCATATATATGTATATTCATAAATCACCAAATACCTTTAAAAGACTATGGTGAGATTTCTGATTCACACTTCAGATTTTTCTAATAAGTAGTAATATCTGAAGAGATAGAGACAAGAGATATTCCAAGCAAAACTTTGTAACGCACATTTTGTTGTTCCAAATAGCTTTTCAACCCTCATTCCCCCACACCCGCAATTATCTTTCTTCTTCTATTGGTAAATGACTTTAATTGACATTCAGCTGTCCAATAATGCTGGCCATGTTATTTTGAGATGTTGAGCCCTACCTACCACCCCAATGCTGATTCAGTTTTATCAGCCAGAAATTTTTCTTCTCTCCTTCCTCCCTTCCTTCCTTATTTCTTGCCTTCCTTCCTTTCTTTCCTTCCTTCCTTTCTTTCTTTTCTTTTTTTTTTCTTTTCTTTTCTTTCTTTTTCTTCTTTCACTTCCTTTCTTTCTTTCTGTTTGATTTGCCTCTTCAGTTGCCTGTAATATATAAATATTCTTACGATGCTATGTTATTCTATATCAATTATTACCTGGAAATGTTATGTAAAATATACAGCATTATAAATGGTACTTTGATAGAAAAAGTCATTTTTTTAATTTTCTGCCCATTTGTGCTTATGCCATTTGGTCTCACCATCTCATATCACCTATTCTCTTAGTAGTCATATGCTCTGAGTCTTTCTAAGAGTCTTCATTTATTACCTGTTGGTTGGTTATTCATTTAAGTCTTGCTACCCAACCCAAACTATAGAATTAACTATGAATTAACTGTGGTAGGTTAAAAGAATGACTCAAAAACATCTTAGCTCTACAGTTTTTGTTTGTGTCTTAAAACATAGGTTTTATTCTTATTAAGGTTTTGTGAGGCCAACAGATCAGGAGATTAATGACATTGAAAAGAGAGTTTGTTACCCACAGTTCCCTAATAAGGCCTTGCCACATAGGACCACATGGGGAATTACAAGGGTTCCTCAGGACCCGTAAGGAGTAAAGGGAAAGCCACATCAGGCGCCCTTATTGTGGTTTCATGGGAAAGGCAAAGCACAGCAGGAGTAAGCAGGCTCAGGATGGGCTAGTTGGAATACTTTCTGTGTACAGCCCATCTGGGGTCCAGGGGCTGTCTCTAGTTGTCTGGTACCTAGCCCTGGGATGATTAGAGCAGAGGAATCTTGTCTCCTGACGTATAAAAGCCAAATAGAAGAGATGGTTCAGAGTATGGGCTCTGGATTGGTTAGTTTGCATATGAAAGTCATACTCCTGGGCCAATCATTTGCTATCTCTAAGAACTGGAACAGTCTCTCTCCTGTTGGTGAGAGTTCAGATGCCAGAGCATCAAAAATATAGAAAATATAGCTAATGCACAACATATATTTTATTGTCATAACTTACGGTAAAATAAATAGTAACTGCAGAGCATAATACATTGTTTATATTTGTATACACCCATTTAATCATCACCCAAATTAATGTTGAAACATTGCCATTAAAGAGTTCCTTTCAGTTAATACCTGCCTCTCCCAGAAAGGTAAGCATTATTGTGACTTCTATCATCAGAAACTAGATTTGCCTCTCTTAAATTTCAAGTAAGTGGAATTGTATATTACAAACCCTTTTAGACCTATCTTGTTTAACATTATCTTTCTAGGATTTATCCATGTGGTTCCACTTATCCTAACTGGTTTTTTGTGGTGGTGGAGTATTCCTAAAACAAATGTAATGAAACATATTTACCCAGTCTCTAACTGGGTTCCCATGAATATCCTCCTGTGTATTTTTCATGGACATGTGCATTCATTTTGGGGGGTGTATACCTAGGAATAGATTGCTGAATAATAGAGTTGTGATATTTCTAGTTTAAGTGGATGCTGCCAAAAATTTCTCCAAGGTGGTGAAAACAAATAACCATCCCATTAATATATGAAAATTTCTATTACTCTACATCCTAGACAACATTTGTAATTTTACCATGCTGAGGGGTGCATGGTGGTTTTTTAATCACGGCTTTGTTCCCATTTCCCTGCTCTGCAATGATGGTGAACATCTTTGCATATGCTTGTTGATACCTCGTCAAGACTCTTGCCATTGTTTTCATTTAATACTCTATAATCTTCTTATTTGATTTGTAGAATTTCTTTATCTATTCTGGATATTAGTATGTTGTCAGATAAATATTTTGAAAATGTTTCCTCCTAGTCTGTAGCTTGCCTCTTACCTTTTTAAATGATGTCTTACAATTAAACAGAAGACCAATGTATCATTTTTAATTTTATGGGTAGTGCTTTTTGAATCATGTTTAGAAATTTTCAGCAACCCTGAGGTTATGAAGATATACTCATTTACTTCTAAAAGTGTATTGTTTTACCTTTTCAGGGATAGGTCTATGATTCACATTGAATGAATATTTGTGAACGATGTGAAAGAGTTCTCAATATCACCAAAAATTTCCTGCTTATGCTTATAGTATTAATGAATATTTAAAAAGCTAGATTGGGGGCTGGCTGAGTGACTCGGTTAGAGCGCAAACTCTGAGCAACAGCGTTGACAGTTGATTCCCACATGGGCCAGTGAGCTGCACCGGAGCTGAGCAGCCATGAGCTGCCGATGGGCGGCCGGATGGCTCAGTTGGTTAGACCACGCGCTCTTAATAACAAGGTTGCCAGCTGGACTCCCATGTGGGATGGTGGGCTGTGCTCCCTGCGCAACTAGATTGAAAGCAGCAACTGGACTTGGAGCTGAGCTTGTGCCCTCCACAACCTAAGATTGAAGGACAACAACTTGACTTGGAACTGATGGGTCCTGGAAAAACACAATGTTTCCCTTCCCCAATTCCCCAATAAAACCTCAAAAAAAAAAAAAGAAAAAAGCTAAACTGTAAACCTCTTTGTGTCACAGCTCCAATAGTTTTGATGAGTAGTGACAGCCAAGTTTAAAATTTTATAATCATAATTTATGTGTGCAGTTCAGAACAAACCCAACAAATACACTTATGAAAATTAAGCTCACACAACCTAAACTTAGGATTCAGATAAGCTGAGACATCTAAACTACCAAGGCTAAACCCTGCTCTTTCTTAAAAGATCTGTCTGAAGTTCCTTAATGCAGTTGTCTACATTAAGTCAAGGTTTAGTTTTGTATTATTTTACATTTTGTTTAGACAAAGTGTTATGTAAACCCCAAATCCATACACTTTCTTTAACATACTCAAAAATTACACATCTTATTCACTTCATACCTTTATGCCAAAACAGTCACACAAAGGTGCCCGCTTAACTGTCAGGAGACAAACTTTGGAAAATCTACCCAAATTGCCTTGTCAGTGTCTAAGAAAATGACAAAAGTGAAATTATGCTACTGGAAGAGAATGCAAAGTTGTTTTTCATTATAAAACATGAGATTTTCCCAGTCATCTGAAAAGGATGGTGATTCTTACAGTAAGTTCTCCCTGAAATCCAGAGGTGGATATTATGACTTCTGAATTCTGTTATTAGACAGACTCTTTGGCAAGGACTAAATGTGGTTGATCAGAATAATGTAACAACTACAAAATAAACCCCACATAGTTTTTTCATATATACAGAGGGTGCCAAAAAAAGTATATGCATTTTAAAAAAGGAAAAAACTATTAAAATTACAATACTCAATATATACAGATAACAGGGCCGGCTGAGTGGCTCAGTTGGTTAAGAGCTCACTCAAAGGTGTGAGCTGAGTTCTGAGCAACAGCAGTTCGATGCCCAGCCCGAGCTGAGCTCCCAACAGGTGGCAGGATGGCTCAGCTAAAAAAAATAATAATAATAAATAATAATAATAATAATAATAATAAATATGTACTGATAACAAAAGATGAATACAAGTCATGTTTGACTTCTACAGTTGCAAGAGGTGCTCAAAGTGGTGACCATCAGCGTCCAGACACTTCTGATTATGGTGCACTACTGCTTGGCAACGCTGACCAAAGTGTCCACTTTTGTATACTTTTTTTGGCCACCATGCTTTATACCAGGGGTGCCAAAAAAATGTATACATGTGACTTGTAGTCATCTTTTGTTATCAGTGTACATTGAATATTAGAATTTTAATACAGTTTTTTTCCTTTCTTAAAATATGTATACATTTCTTTGGCACCCATTGCATATATTGAACATTTAATATGTACTTTTGGACCCTAAAGCTGAACAAGAAAGTCATGGCCTTAGGCTTCATTGACTTTCTATTGCAGTAGGATAAACAGGTCAAACCAAAGACCAGCAAAAAATAACTGCAATTTATAATGAGCACAATGGAGATCAAATGCTTTGATAGAGAAGAAAGGGGTCAGGCAGACCTTCCGATGATTCTAGATTGATCGGGGAAGGCCTCTGGCAAGGAAGTACAGAATGCCCAGAGACAAATGAAGCCAGCCCTACAGCCCACCCAGGCACTTACATGCAAATTGTTCCCTGAGACAAGTGTGAGAGTAAACTAACATGAGTTTA
Source organism: Aselliscus stoliczkanus (assembly GCA_033961575.1). NCBI lineage: Eukaryota > Metazoa > Chordata > Mammalia > Chiroptera > Hipposideridae > Aselliscus > Aselliscus stoliczkanus. Next base: position 125,380,713 of record CM066734.1, read on the forward strand.
TTACTTAATTTGCTTATTTATCTGTTTTTGGAAATGGTGCAGAGACAAAAGGTTACTTGAGCAGATCCCTAAAATAATGTGAGTGAAACCCCAAGATGACTTCAAGTCAGTGGTTCCCCATAGGATAAGCATGAATGCCAATATCACCAGGAGTCCTCTAAGCCTGCGTATACCTACTAACATTAATATATAATGTACAGTTTATTCCTACTGAGCAACAGAGACCCAGCACACACACTGAGAGAAAATGGCCAGTGATCAAGAGAGAATGCTTGGCCTGGGAGACTTTGATCTGGCTGACCTGGAATCATGGGACAGAAACTCTCCCAGTTTCACTCTATTCTCTCCAGCTACGGTTTATTTTAGCTTTCAACAATAATCTGGTTTATTATTTTTAATGGTGTTCCATGAAAGAGTACCACATATTCCTCAGACAGAGCCTCGTTTTACTCCACAAAGAAATTCTACTTCTGCAGGAGATTCTGAAACATGCTCAACTAGTAAAAAGAGCTTTGATACCTCGCATATCACATTATCATCTACATAGTTCATACTCACAGTCTACAGGCATTTTCCCCGAGCAGAGAAAATACCCAATTTTTCTTTCTTTTGTATTAGGTCTAAGGTATGGGAAAAAAACAACTTCTAAGCAATATTTTTTATCTTCTTTGATTTTTTTTCTGTGAATATTCTGTTTCTTCTCTCAGAATTAAATAGAACACACAGAACAAATATTTTCTGTGAAGGCTCCAGATTCTTTTCATTAAGGATACTCTGAACTTGATGAATCTCAGAATGTTGAGATACATAAATTAGGATGTCTAGTGTCAAGATCCTGTGACTTTGTGATCAAAATACAACAAAAAAAATGTACAGACCCTGTTTGCTAAGATGATATTCTTGGTGTCCAATATCCAGCTGTAACATACAGAAAGCACGTTAGATATTTCTCCCTGTTCCTTTCCTCAAGATTAAACTAGAAGCATCATCATTAAGTAGACACTGTTCTTTTATGATGACAGTCTCAGCAAATGCTTGAAATCACTCCTATAGAATGAAAAACAAGTGTCTCCAAGAATGAGAAAGGAGATATTGCACAATGTATATATGCAGCTAAAATCAAAATTTAAACTACTTAATCCTCTCCTGGTTGGAGAGAGAGAGAGAGAGAGAGAGAGAGAGAGAGAGAGACAGACAGACAGACAGACAGACAGACAGACAGACAGACAGACAATAGACAGACAGATAGATGATAGACAGATGAGGGAGAGAGTGTGAGAGAGGAGAGAGAGAGGAGAGGGGTTGAAGGGGAGAGGGAGTGAGGAAAGAGAGAAAGAGAGAGAAATATGGGATAAATTGTTTTTTCTCAAAATTCATATACTGAAGTTCTAACTCCTAGTACCTCATAATGTGACAATCTTTAGACATAGATCTTTAAAAAGGTAATTAAGGTTAAATGAGGTAATTGAGTCATACCCTATTCCAATATGACTGGTATCCTTGTAAGAAGAGGAGATTAAGACACAGACAAGTGCAGAGGACAGCCCATATGAATAAATAGGGAGAAGACAGCCATCAACAAGTCAAAAAGAAAACGTGGAGCAAACTAACCTTGTCGACAACTTCATCTAGTCACTAGAACTGTGAGAAAAGAGATTTTGGTTGTTTAAGCCACCAATGTGTGGTACTTGTTATTGGAGCCCTAGCAGATCAAAATAGAGAGAGAGAGAGAGAGAGAGAGAGAGAGAGAGAGAGAGAGAGAGAGAGAGAGAGAGAGAGAAATAGTTATACAGTTATATAGATATATAGATATCTCAATACAAATATCTACAACCTACGTAATACCTATAAAAATTGTCTTTTTTTCAATGGTGATGTTAGATGTGCAAAATTTATGAGCGGTATCAGTTATGCTTATGACAGCCTGTATGTTACAACATATGTGACAGCTACCATGGAATTCCAAATATATACAGAGTGCCAAAAAAATGTATGTGCATTTTAAGAAAGAAAAAACTGTATTAAAATTATGCTGATGGTAACCACTTTGAGCACCTCTTGTAATTGCAGAATTCAAATGTAACTTGTATTCATCTTTTGTTATTGGTATATATTGAGTATTATAATTTTAATGCAGCTTTTTCCTTCCTTAAAATATATATACATATTTGGCACGTGTGTGTGTGTGTGTGTGTGTGTGTGTGTGTGTGTGTGTGTGTCTATCCCTTTCGTTCATGTTACTATTGTTTTGTAACAAAGTACTTTGAAACTCAGTGGCATAAACAACAATTTTGTTATGCTCATGAATTCTGTGGGTCAGAGATTTGGACGGGGCACAGCAGGGATATTTGTTTCTGTTCTGCAATGCCTGAGGCCTCAGCTAGGAGGACTCTAATAGTCTAATTGTTGGGGACGATTCCAAGGCATGGGAACTAGAACAATTGTGGACTGAAAGATCCACTTCTAAGAAGACTTCTTCACCCACATGTCTGGAATCTGGATGAGATGACATGAGGCAGGTCTCAGCTAAGAATGTTGACAGGTGCTGCTACATACCAGCTCTCCACGTGGCACAGCTTACTCACAACACGACAGCATGTTTGCAAGAGAAAGCATCCCACGAGCGAGTGTTCCAAGAGGATGTGACAGCAGTTGCAAAGCCTTTTATGACCTCACCTCAGAAGTCTCAGGACTTCCCAAATTCAAGAAGATGGGACACAGCCATCACTTACAGAGGGGAGTAACATCAAAGATATAGTGTAGTATATGTCAGTACCTCTACATTCTGCCTGCTGGCCACCAATTATTTTCATTCCTTCCACATGAAAAATATACTCACCCTCTTTCAATCATGCTCAAAATGATCATTTCATTATCATATCAATTTCAGGCTCAAAGTCAGGATTTTGTCACCTACATGAAATTCAATGTGGACAAGAGTTCTCAGACATGGTTCCTCTTCATCTAGAAACTGGTAAACTAAAGAGACTGACTATTTGCTATCCAACCACTCAACATGCAATGATACGGTCATAGGATAAACACTATAGATATCTGCGTAATAAATGGCTGATGGGAGGCACAGAGCTTTCTCTGGACCATAATAATTCTGAAATCCAGGTAGGCATGTGTTGCCAGTTCCTAGAATAAGTCCTGTCCCAGCTATGGTAGTTGTTCTCTATTGATCCTAGCTTCAACCTCTAGATCCTGAATTCTCCCTTTTAGTCTTCCTTCATTTTCCATAAAAATGAGTATGTTTGCTAAGAACTTTTCTCAGCATCCTTACTGCCCACTGAATAATGGAGGCCCAAGACCTTCTTTTTCTTTTGTTCTGTGTCTCTCACTTTGAGTCCAAGCCGGTAGTGTTTCTGACAATATAGTTACCTGAAAAACTTTGTCAGTTCTTATGTATCAATTTATTACCCACTCCATTAAATAAAAGTCACACTCACAAATCTCTTCCTAAGATATACTCTACTTGGGGTTTGATATGAGACTGCTGTGCGACAACTCCCTTAAGATTTCTGGAGGCCCTATTATTGAACAGAGAAGGTCTGTGAGGTATAGCCATAAACATTGCTTTTGGACTGAGAAGAATTATGAAGCACCACTGTTATTTCTGAGGTCCTAAGAAAAGATGTAACCCCACCTTTGACTTCTTTACCCTAAAACCACATTTTCCTGGCAGTGCCCTGAATTTTACCTCCCTAGGAGAGACTAGGGTAATAAATAATTGTACGAGTATTTTCAAATACAGAAAGTCTTAGATATTTTATAGTTCTTCTAAATACTATTTGAAAACTGAATACCTCATTTGTTGGTTTATTTCTCTATGTGTTATCTTATAATATGCAGCTAAAGAAACTCAGTTAACACCATTAACATTATTTTGGAAAGTGTCCAGATTCATCAGTTCATTAAGAACATGATCCATTTCCCACATTTCTATAGGTGACAATATTTAAAACCTTTGAACTGCTGTTATAAAGGTCCCTTTTCCTTCAGGCTCCAATGGCTTTTGCTCAATCTCCTTTAAGCCCTCATCAACAACTTCCTTGAGGAGTTTCATTCTTTTTCTAATAAACTCCTCAAGGCCTTCTAGCTTTCAACCATCACCAATCTCAAAGCCACATGTTTCAAGTTTTTGTTACAGCAGCATCATACTTCAGATACCAAATATTGTCCCTGTTGCTACTTATGCATTAAAAACCAACCCAAAACTTAGTGGAATAATTTTTTCATGCTCACAGATTCTGTGCATCAGTGACTCAGACAGTGCACAGTAGAAATAGTTGTGTGTCTTCTCCAAGGTAATTGGGGCTTCAGATGGGAAGACATGAATAGCCAGGGATGACTCAAACAGCTGAGAGTTCTAATAACTGGGACTAACGTTTAATTTCCAGGCTTCCTTATTCATTCACATCTTGGATGATGTGAAGGCAGCTCAGCTCAGACTGTCAACTACAGTATGTAGACACAACCTCTCCCTGTGACTGCAGTGGACAAGGGAAGGAATTTCTGGAAAGAGAGTGTTCAATCTAAACCAAACACTGTGCTCACCTCCTCTCAAGATCACAGCAATTACAACTAAACCATAGAACAACCATTATTGAGAATTGCCTGAAGTCTAGCTGAACCAAAGCCCTACAACTATGGATATAAAGAAGAAGCCACCTTGAGACTGGTAGGAGGGGCAGAGGTACAGATCATGCTGGCTCCAAACCCATGTGTGACAATTAAAAGTTGGGAGGGATATCTTGGCTGTAAAGATCCCCGCCCTGAGGAACAAGGGCCCCTAGCCCCTCCCCAGCCAAGGGCTTCAATGCCACGGATAGAAGTTTCCATAATTTCTGGCTGTGAAAACCAACAGAGATTGTGGCTGAAAGAGGTAGAATGCGGCTGTACTCCCAGGCACTTCTCTTAAGGGACCCATGCACAGACTTATTCACTGATGGACTCACTCACTGTGAGCTCTAACACTATAGCAGCAGTTCAAAAGGTGTCACTGACACATAGGGAGAAAGTGAATTGTCTAATTTTAAAGTGAGGGCTAGAGGGAAAGCTTTCTCCCTGACAGAGGAGCTGGCAGAAGTCATTGTTTCTTTGTTGAGCCCTCCCCCTTCCCACTGTGCAGACTCAGGCAGACATCATATCTAAGTGTCTATCAAACTGGCTATCACCTTTCCTCTGTCCCATCCTAGTGATTCCCTGAGGCCAGGTCCCACCCAACCTTCAGGCACACCCAAGCCCCTTCCAGTGGCTTTTCTGTATAAACAGCCTGCCTTGGCTCATGCTGCAGACTTTCCTAAAATCTCACAAAGGTTCACAAAACACAAACAAGCAGTACCTGACTTTTGTATGTCCCATAAACTGAGCAGCCATAAGGTCAGCATTAGCAACAGCAGCCCTTGGTTCATGGCTTGGCCTCTCAAGGAACCTCCAAGTGCAGCATGGGTGGTGGTCATCTCTGAATTGATTTGTGGGTCATGCCAGGTGGCCCTGGGGAGGGCACAGGCTGTGGCTAAACTTGGCTTGCAGCAGATTAACTCCTTGCAGGCCCCAGGGCTAGCAGGCCAAGTGGCCAGCTTTGGACTGGACCACCTCCAAAGATGACATACCCAAAAGACAGACTGGGCAGGCACCAGAACCCCACTAAAGCACACTCTGCTCTGTGTGCTCATCTCCTGAACAACAGCTTCTCCACTGTAGTCACAGTCAGTCCTCACAATCAATCAGTCTGAGGGTCAGTCCCTCCCATTAATGTGCAAACAGCAATGAATGCTCAGCTACAACAGGAGGGAACACACAACCCACACAAGGGACACACCTGGAGCACCTATCTCTGGTGACCAGGGAAGCTGCACCACTGTATTCCACAAGACACCAATGTGACACCACTCTACTAAAACTGGGAGGCATAGCAAGCACAGGGAGGCAGCCAAAATGTGGAGACAAAGAAACATGTTCCAAATAAAACAACACAACAAAGCTCCAGAAAAAAAAAATCTAAATAAAATGCAGACAAATAATATATCAGATACAGAATTCCAAACACTGGTTATATGGATGCTCAATGATCTCAGGGAGAACTTCAACAAAAAGATAGAAAACATAAAAATGGAGAGAGAAAACATAAAAAAGAACCAGCCAGAAATAAAGAATACAATAATTGAAATGAAGACTACATTAGAGGGAATCAACAGTAGATTAGATAAAGCAGAAGACTGAATCAGTGATTTAGAAGATAATGTAGCAGAAAACATCCAATCAGAACATCAAAAATAAAAAAGAGTCCAAAAAATTGAGGAGAGTTTAAGAACATCAAGCATAACAACATTCACAACATAGGGATACCAGAAGAGAAGAGAGTGAAGAATTTGAAGAAATGATGACTGAAAACATCCATAATGTGGTGAAAGAAATAAATACGCAAACCCAGAAAGCTCAGAGAGTCCCAGACAAGACGAACCAAAAGAGGCCCACACCAAGACACATCATAATTAAAATGCCAAAGTTTAAAGACAAGGATAGAATCTTAAGATGGAAGCAGCAAGAAAAAGCAGTTAGTTACCTACAAGGGAGCTCCCATGAGACTTTCAGCTGATTTCTCAATAGGATCTTTGCAGGCAAGAAGAGATTGGCAGGAAAAATTCAAAGGGATGAAACATAAGGACCTACAACCAAAATAACTACAGAGCAAGCTATCAATCAAAAATTGAAGGACAGATATAGAGCTTCCCAGACATGAAAAAGATAAAGGAGTTCATCACCACAAGACCAGTATTACAAGGAATGTTACAGGGCTTCTTTAAGACAAAATAAAGATCCAAAATATGAATAATAATGGTAATAACTACATATCAGTCAATTACTTTAAGTGTAAATGGATTAAATGCTCCAATCAAAAGATAGGGTGGATGAATGGATAAGAAAACAAGTCCCTTATATATGCTGCCTACAAGAGGCTCCCTTCAGATTGAAAGACACACAGACAGAAAGTAGAGAGATAATAAAAGATATTTCACGAAAATGGAAATGAAAAAAAAAAGTTGTGGTAGCAATAATTATACCAGACAAAATGGACATCAAAACAAAGGCTATAACAAGTGACAAAGAAGAACGAGTAACCCCATTCCTGTGAAATTATCCCAAAAAAACCAAAATGCTACTTCAAGGGGACATGTACATCCATATGTTCATTACAGCATTGTTTATAATGGCCAAGATGTGGAGGCAGCCTGGGTGTCTGTCAATAGATGAAAGAATAAAGAGGAGGTGGTACATATATACAATAAAATATTACTCAGCCCGGAAGGGACTATGTTATCACCATTTGTGATGACATGGATGGACCTGGAGGGTGTTGTGCTGAGTGAAATATGTCAGACAGAGACAGATACAATGTGATTTTGTTTATATGTGGAATCTAAAGAATAAAATAAACAAAACAAAACAGAAAGAGACTCACAGATACAGAGAACATTTTGATTGTTGCCAGATGGAAGGAGTGTTGGGAATAGGTGAAAAAGAAGAAGGGATTAAGAAGTACAAATTGGGGCCGGCCAAGTGGCACATTGGTTAAGAGTTGGCTTGGGATGCCAGTTCTGACCAGCGGGGCCCAGGTTCTGATTCCACATGCAGGGCAGTGACACTGCGCCCTCTACAGATAAGATGGTGAACAACAGCTCAACCTGGAGCTGGGCTGCGGTGAGTCACCGGTGATGGTGTAGGCTGCAGTGGAGCTGGCTGGCAACTGGTGTGTGCTTTAGTGAGCAGCCGTCCAATGGCTGGCAAGCAACTGCCTCACCCAGGAAGAGCACAGTCATGCCAACATGCACCAGTTAAATGTCCTCCACAACTAGACTGAAGAACAAAAAGGGCAGCAACTTGTCTGTTCCCCTTCCCAATTCCCCAACGCTGTTTCCCTCCCTCCAATTCCCCAATAAAATCTTTATAAAAAAAAAAAGAAGTACAAATTGGTTGTTACATAAGTCATGGGGATGCAGGGTATAGCATAAGGCACATAGCCAATGATATTGTAAAAATAATAACTATGTATGGTGTCAGATGGGTACTAGATTTATTGGAGTGAAAGATGGGAAGGGAGTTGGGGGACACGGTGAAAAAGTTGAAGGAATTAAGGAATACAAATTGGTTGATACAAAATAGTAATGGAGATGTAAAGTAAAAACGTAGGGAAAGTCAATAATATGGTATTAACTATGGATAGTACAAGGTGGGTACTAGCCTAGTCAGGGGAATCACTTCTTAAATTATATAAATGTCGAACCAGTATGCTGTACATCTGAAATTATTCTAAAATAATATTGAAGGTCAACTGTAATTGAAATTTTTAAAAAGAGGGATAAAAGGTGAAGGGGAATAAAAGGTCCAAATTTCCAGGTATAAAACAAATAAGTCATGGGGATGTAATGTACAGCATGGGAAACATAGTCAATAATATTTTGATAGCATAATATGATGTCAGATAGTTGGACTTATGGTGATCACTTCTTTAGGTATATAAACATTGAATAACTCTTGTGTATACCTGAAACTAATATAATATGTTAGCTATAATTTAATAAAAACCTTCTTTTAAAAAGCACCAAGTAGAAGCATCATAGCCTTTTATGACCTCACTTCAGAGGTCACATGGCATGATTCCTACCAGACTTCATTGTTCAAAGCATTTACAACCCACTCAAATTCAAGAGAAGGGGACATAGACCACTGTTCAGTAGAAGAATGGCAAAAAATATTAGGGACCTATTTTAAAACTGCCACATAGTTTCTTAAATTCCTTAGACCCTAAGTCACTTATTTTACTCATATCTGTTTCATTCATTTAATTTCTGATATGAAGACTATCATATTTTTTAAGTCTTCTTATAAACAGTTTGAAAAAGTACTCAGATAATCTGTAATGACCACTAGTTAAATCATGGATGAGTGCCTGCTTTGTAGATGAGAAAAATGAAATCAAAAAAGCACACTGAAATGGCTTAATTGTGGTAGAATTATGGGTAGTAAGAACAAACTATAGGATCCCTAACTGGTTCCTTACTCCAAGATACCAAGAATTATGCCAAGTCGTTTGTCTAACCATTCAACTCATTTCTGGTTCAATGGCTATGTTTTAAAATGTGCTGAAACTAATTGTTTCTTTTTCACACACAACACATTTAGACATCTGAATACATGTAAAAGTGTGGGCTTCAATAGAGAATGGAACCGAATTCAAAAACCATTTCAATTACTTACACATTACCCTTGAGCATATTATACCATATTTCACATGCTTAGTAGTTATTCCATCTATAAAATAGGAATAATGATAACAATAATACCTCCCTTATAGTAATGAAGTATAAATTAGAAGTGATATGTAAAACATTGATCAAATAGTAAATGCTTAGTAAATAATCATTTTTATTCTTGGACCAAAAATGCTTTGAGGTCAAACCTTTTATTTTTTGTTTCTCTAAAGTGCATGACAATATCACTACCAAATTTGCTTTATTTATTCATTCATCTTATATTCCTTGCTACAGCATATGTACAATCATGGTATAGCATGGTTTTAATCACATGCAGTGATTAAAGCATGGCTTCAGAATCAGACTGACCAGGGACGCCTAGCTCCAATATGCATAGGTTGTGTGACAAGTTACTTAATACCCCTGAGTCAGATTCTTTGTCAAATTGTTATGTTGAGAGTTAAATAAAAATCATCTTTTTAAATAGGGCATTATTATCTTCAGTAGTCTATAGCATTTATTGGTAAATTAACAAGACACAGCATTGTTCTCATTGAAGACAGATATACCGGGGGTGCCAAAAATGTACACAAATGGACACTTTGGTCTAGGTTGCTCAAGCAGTAGTTCGCCATAATCAGAAGTGTCTGGACACTGATGGTAACCACTTTGAGTACCTCTTGTAATTGCAGAAGTCAAATGTAACTTGTATCCATCTTTTGTTATCAGTATACACTGAGTATTTTAATTTTAATAGTTTTTTTTCCTTTCTTAAAATGTGTATACATGTTTTTGGCACCCTCTGTATTTGTACTGTAAAAGGCTCCTGCCCTCTAAGAACCCAATGCCCGGACATGTATAAGGCAGGTTGGCTAATTCAAGATAAAAATGCATGTAGGGAAGGAGTGGGGCATATATTTGGGAACTAAATTTAGGGTTTACAAAAAGGGCACTGACTAGAAAGTCTTGGTTCTGCTGCATACAAACTCTCCAATCCTAAGTCAATTTACTACTACTCTGGGCTTCAGTTACTTCACCTGTAAAATGGGTATCATAACATCACGACAACCTCACCAAAAACTGTGAGAATCAAATGAGATTGTGGATAGGAAGACACCTTGAAATTTGTGAGGCACTATGGAAATATCAATTATGATTTTTAAAACTATAGTTTTTGCTGAGATAGAGAAAACTAAACTCACAAAGGAAATGCATTGTTTTTATGATAAGACATTTGCATTTTGCTCAGAATGGGACCTTGTTTATAGCAAGAGCATTTTCACATTAGAGGGAGGATACTAATTAACAATCTGCAGAAGTGAAAGGGTAGCCTTTCTATTTTATTATAGAAACACTGCACTTTAAAGTTACACAAGGAAATTTGTGTTAAATTCCTACCAGCACTGTGTTTTCTGATTTTCTGCTCACTGATTACAGATTGTAGCTATTCAATTAAGATAAATGTATGAATGCACATTGTTCAGAAATATTTTATGTTTATTAAAGGCAGGGTGTTGCATGATTTTTGTTTTCTTTTGGGTATAGCTGTTAAATTTGGATTATCTCTTATGTTACTAAGAACAAAATGTTTTTTTAAAATATGAAGAGAGAGACCTATTAAGTTATAGGAAAATATAATATGTCCATGTAGCAGCATTTTCCAAATTCTTATTTTCCATTATTGTGGAATTAAATATAAAATATTTCCTTGTACAGAATTTGCCCAGCATGTTATCTTTAAATACACTGAGGGTGTCTCTACAAGTCCAAAATTCTCTAATTTTGGACAAATATGATGATTCATAAATACACAGAAAAAAAAATCCCAGCTAATATTTTTGATATATGATTATATGCCAGGCAATGTGTTAAATTGTTTAAATTGTTTACTCATTGAATCTTCAAAACAAAGTTATAAGTACATATTATTAAGATCCTCCTTTTACAAATAAGGAAATAGAGTTTAATGAGTATATTTGTCAGGGTTCATCAGAGGAAACAATTTGTTTCTAGGAGAAAAAAAATTGTTAATTCTGCTAAATCATTCACAGGTTAAAGAAGAAATCATAGTGGACATTTTAAAAAGATAATGGCAAACACTATATATCAAAATATGTAGAATTCATCAAACAGTTTTTTTGAAGGAATTTATCATTTTAAATATTTATATTAGATATTTTGAAAACCTCAAAATTAATGAGCTAAGTAGTCACACTAAGTTAGGTGCTTCACTTTAAAAGATAAATAAGCCTAAATAAATAGAAGGAAAAACATAATAAACATAAAAACAGAAGTTCATAAAATTTACAATACATTAACAAAGAAAAAGTTGGTTCTTTTAATAAAAATTTTAACAAAATAAATGCACTCTTGTTAAGTCTGTTTGAGAGAAGAGAGTAGAAGCAATGTTACGAAGAAAAGGGTTTATACTCACAGGTAATATAAAGGATAAAACAATAAGAAAATACTATTAACAACTCTGCCATTAATAGGAAAAAATAGCCTAACTTACCATGAACAAATTAAAATCTTGAATATTGTATAACCATTAATGAAACTGAAGCAGTGGTGATAAAAAATTTTTAAAAATCTTTCCGTAAATATAACACCAGGCCCTGTTGGTTTTAAAAGACAAGTGCTACCAAACTTTTAACCAATTTCTGTACCTATTCTCTTAGACAACTAAAAGGAGGTTTACTCCTCAGTTCTAACTATAAACCCAATATAATGCTGATACCAAAACCAGACAAATCATTCATTTCATTCATAAATAAAGAACCCAAATTCCCAAAAAAAAGAAAGACAGAAATGAAGATTAATGCAATAAGGCATTAAAAAGATATTATGCTACGACCAAATTGATTTTATTCCAGGTATACAAGAATAGTTTATATTATAAAATCCATTTATGCAATTTTCCACAGTAATAAACTAAAAGAGAAAATTATGTAATCAACTAAATAGAAGCAGAAATTTCATCAAATGCAAAATTCATTCATGATAATAAATTTGTTAGTAAATTAGAAATAGAAAGGAACATCCTTGATCTGATAATAAACATATACATAAAATTCCTTATTATAAAGCATTAGCTTTAAAACCAAGAACAAGGCAAGGAAGCAAAGCACATTTATCACAACTCTAACCAACAGCATATTGAATGTTCTAGTTACTACAATTAAACAAGCAAAAGAAACTAAATTCATAGAGTTAGAAAGGATGACATAAAATTGCCATATTTGGAGATATCATCATCCACCTATAAACCTCAAAAACATGCATGGACCACAGCGCCATACACCTAAGGCTGAAGTAGAAGAGTACTGAATGTCAACTATAATTATTGGGTTGTCGGAAAAGTCATGATGTATTTTTTCTATGTTTTTCGTTGCAAAAATGCATGATGACTTTTCCAACAACCCAATAAAACACACACACACACACACACACACACACACACACACACACACGGTGCTAAAAAAATGTATATGCATTTTAAGCAAGGAAAAGACTGTATTAAAATTGTATTGCGCAATATATACCAATAACAAAAGGTGAATACACAAGTCAAGTGTATACATTTTTTGGCACCCCCAGTGTGTGTGTGTGTGTGTGTGTGTGTGTGTGTGTGTGTGTGTATTCATTCACAGGATATAAAGTACAGCACAGGGAATAGAGTCAATGGTATTGTAATAGCTGTGTATGATGTCAGAAGGGTAGAAGATGAGGGGAATTATCACTTTGTGAAAGGTGTAAAGGTCTAACCATTATGCTGCTTTGTACACTTGAAACTTAATTTAAAAATAAAGACAAATTATATTTCATGAAAAAAAAAGAGAAAGAAATAATGGCAGCATTTAGCAAGGCAGATGGATATAATCTTAACGCAAAACTCATACGTGCTTCTATTCTCCAGCAGCACAACTCCAGAAAACATAATTAAAGAGAGGACTCCATTTAGAACTGTATCAAGCACATAAGAATAAATTAAAAAAACACAAAAAACCCATGTCCAATATCTGTGAAGAAAAAAACTATAAAACTATAAAATAGTATTAAAGATTACCCAAATAAAAAGATACAAACCACGTTTATGGATAGAAGGACTTAATATCATGAAAATGTCAGTTCTCCAAAAACTGATCTATAAAGTCAATACAGTTTCAAACAATTTGTGGAACTTTATGAAGATTATTCTAAATTTGTATGACAAATGAAGGGCCACACATACCCACGACAGTTCTGAAGAAGAGAAAGGGGGAAAGATTCTTCTTACCATTTCTCAGGATTGATTATGAAACTATAGTCATCTTGAACAGCAAATTGACCATGTATGATTGGATCTTAGGCATGACAAATACATTATGTAAGATCACCAAGGAAAGCAGAGATTGGTTAATAAGCAACAAAGAAACAATTATCCATATGGGAAAAGATGAAATTGGGTCCCTACCTCACATGATAATACAAAAACCTAGTTCATGTGAATTAGACTTTAAATATCAAAAATGAAAATTAAAACTCTTAGTAGAAAATAAAGGTTACAATTTTTAGTCTTTGGGATATGAAAAGATTCTTATGTTTACTGCAAAAAATTGATAAATTATGCTACATTAAAATTAATTTCATTCAGCAAAAAGAAAAAACCTTACGGTTTTTTAAGAAAGTGAAAATACAGATCACATACTTGCACACTATGTTTATAATACACACAATGGACAAAAGATCACTATCAAGACATAATACAATATAAATTAGTATTGAGAACAAATAAAATGATAGAATAATGGGCAAAAGAAATATTAGAATCCTTCATAGACTAGGAAACACATGACCAATAAAGAGCTGTTCACTATATCAGAGATATGAAAATAAGAATGTAATGCAATATCCTTTTACATCCTCTCAATTCACAAAAATTAAAATGTCTGACCATTCTACATGTTAAAGAGGATCCACAGGATCTCTAATACTTTGCTGGTAGAAATATAAACGAGTACAATCACTTTGAAAGAGAGTTTGCCTTTATAATTTGACATTGCATATCATATATATGAAGGCTTAGCAATTCAACTCCTGTATACACAAGAGAATCCTATGCAGAAGTATAATAGAGATTGTATTCAAGAATATTCATAGCAATATTATCCTCCATAGCAAAAACCTGGAAATAACCCAATCTCCCATTGGAAACTAGATAAAGGAAATATGCTATATTCACATGATAGAACATTATATTTCAGTGAAAATGAATTAACTACAATTAACATGCAACAAACGAATTGAATCTTAGTTGTATGTTAAGTGAAATTCTGAATAGCAAAGGATTACAGGAAGCATTATATCCTCTTTTAAAAGCTAAAAATAACTAAAGTAGACACAATCCATGAGGAATGATTTTAGAAGCAATAACGATGAAAGCAAGAGGATGAATACAGGCGTCAGAAAGGGTGAAACACACAGTTGGATTTAGATTATTTTCTAGGTCTTAGCTTCTGTTTTGAATGACAGGCTCACAGATGTTTATTACACTATTAAAAATAACTAACTGACTATATAAGTAAATGTGGTGCATGCATCGACCAAAGAGTGTATCAAAGAACAAATAAAAATAAAGAAAGAAAGAAAAATGTATGCACTCGGTCCTAAATACTCAGTAAAAACTCTCCTTTATTATACTGTCTGTGTGAACAACCAGGGTTGGAACAGTATGGCAAAAAACAATCACAAATCATTCATTGTGATCGGATATGCTCAGAAGCTATTTCAATTTCTAAAAAATTTTGCCATCAAAGTTTTTCTTGCCTAGTGCGGCAGCCCCTATAGCTACATGCACTGCAAAGGAGCCCCATTTATGACAATCTTAATAATTACACACAAAGAAGTAAAGCAAAGCATGAACATTTTAAGGCATCTTAAATCATTTTTTAAGGTTGCCCAAGCATAATAAAATAATTTAAGAAATAATTTCATGACACTGTGGGGGTGAATGAAGTCTAGCTAATGAATTATGATGCCTAAATGCTTTCTTAGATCTCTATCAATGAATCTGCATGTTTAGAAAGTTAAATAAAGGAGAGTTTAAGCTAAGACCGCAGTAAAATTATCTTCTTGGGCAAATGGACTCGCTCCTGAATAGACATATGACATAAAACAAAAAAGTAAAATTGCATTTTTCGAGACCTTTCTTTTTTCTTTTAGATAAAGAAAACGTCCCTGTTTATTTTATCGAAGTTCATCAGCATCTAAGAATGTGTTACAGAATGGCAACAAAGCTGTCACTGAGAAAAGAATCCCAGTGGCTTTACTTCAAATGATTCAACCTACCATGTTATCTTATCCAAGAGAGTGAAATGGTAACACCACGGGGGCCTAAGCAGTGATTTTATATGGAGGAGGAGGATTATTTCAGTGGTAAAGGGAACCTGCTTACAAGGGTCAGCAAGCAATTGAGAGCCTCGCTTTATCACAGTATACTGATAAAAGATAAGTTTAAACTGACTTTCAAATTAGCAAACAGCACAGAACATGTAAGTATGCACTTGGACCGGAAGGCTGAGTGATTCGTCCTGGACGTGAGACGCAAATTAATGGCTTCAAGCCACACACTTTTTACGGCTAGGAAAAGTAACTGAGTTTCTCTGAGGAAAAATAAAATAATCGGTCTCATATGGAAGCTTGATTCCTATGGCTACACATGGATGTCATTGACAATGAAGAATCAGAAGAATAAATAGGACGATTTGAGTAAAGACCAGCCATTGAAATATATACCTAAAGTGGCTGTATTAGCTCCCGAGGGCTGCCATAACAAATCTCCCCAAGCTCAGTGGCTCAAAGCAACAGAAATGTATTTTCTCACAGTTCTGGAGGCCATCAGCATGAAATCAAGGTGTCAGCAGGATTTGTTCGTCCTGGAGGTTCTAAAGAAGTGTCCACTCCGTGCTTCCTTCCCAGCTTCTGAGGGATGCTGGCAATCTTTGGTTCCTCTAGGCTTAGACACTCATTATTTCACTCTGTCTCCACCTTCACATGGAGTTCGCTCCTGGGTCCCATACATAGCATTCTATTTATGTGTCTGTCTCTGTGTCTCTTTTTCATGTAAGACGCCAGTCATGTTGGGTTAGGGTATTGGACTCGGGTCTACTTTAATCAAATATGACCTCATCTTAACTTGATTATCTCCATAAAGACCCTATTTTCAAATAAGGTCACATTCATGGGCACTTTAACATAGCTTTTGAGGGGACAATTCAACCCGCAACATTGATCAGTGGAAAAGTTTGGGGAACAAGAAGCATTAGGGTAAAAAAAAGTAATATTCTCTCCCTGCCCTTCTAGTCTGGGAACTAACCATCTGATTAAATATTCTGGGGATTAATAAGTCTCTAATTGCAAAGACCAATAACAAACTCATACGCCCATAGAACCTGGAAAGGTAACACTGGGGAGTGAGATGAACTGGTTAGTGTAAGCTTATTTACCTATGTTATTCATTTTAAAAAATAGCCTTCATTGAAATTTTACTCTTCCCCTCCCTTTTGGAATCATTCATTTTTCATCTTTTCCATTTGCATTTTCCCCACACAATTTTCATAATTCTCATTATGGTTTGTTTTACATGCGCCTCTTGCAATTTTTGACAGAAACCCTTTATTTGTTTATTGAACATGAAGAAACACTCTAAACTTCCACAAAGAAATATGCTTTCTCTCATTTTTCTTGAAACACACTCTTAGTCTAGCACACAATTGCCAACTTTCGACAGAGATGTAGGTAGAAAAAGATTTCTCTGCTACAAGATAAACTACCATGAAAGCTTAATGATGCGCAGTGACTGGCATATGACTTCAGTTATGGATAGTAATGGGGGTTATGGTATCTGCCCAAATGGAAAAGAAGCTCCTTCTCTCCAAGCAATTGGTGCCAGACAAACACCTAACAGAAGTCCTGCGTATTACAGGACCAGGTAAAACAGTTCTGATTTTTCAAGAGAAGGCAGAAATCCAGGTTTGAATGAGAAATGTCCAGATTATTTAAAAATGTTGGCTTATGAAATCCAAATAAAACACAACTGAGATTTGAATTCAGCCCCTAGTTGTTATCTTTGTCCCCAGGATAACTATTTGAATGAAGAGCTTTTCCTTCGGAAAGACTCGCTTCCCCTCTTCCTCTCCTCACCTCACCCCTGCCACCCCTCCTCCTCTTTCTCCTTGTCCTCTCCTTCTCCTCTGCCCACTAAGTTCTGGCCCACAAACTATGTTCTTTTTCACATAGAATTTGAAAATGCACTTCCTCACCCAGGTGATCAGCTAATGAAATGAAATCTTAACTATCATTGCCTAATTCATAGAAGAAAAATATATCTACGGATAGAAGAATCTCAATCTGAAATTTTTCTTCCAAAAACTAGTCACTGTCTATTACCACTCACTTGCTCCCTGACAAGAGGCCTGAGCATATACAGTTTGACAACTCGTTACCTGTGCCCATGTTTCTTGGAGGTTCTGGTTTTCCATTGTGTACATATAATATAGGTATATTTTTGCTATTTTTGCTACATATTTTGGCAGACATGTCTCATTCTTTTTAGCTACCTAGTACGAAAATCTGTCTTTCTTTTTCTTCTGAAACTCCAATTTCATAAGACAAAGGAAAGGGGTTCTCTTACTAGGAAACTAAAATCATGGCAAATGGGCACCAATACAAGTTGAAAGTGACAAATTCTCACTTACCCAGTCGCCTTTGAAGTCAAGGTATAGCATGTTCCCCACACTTCACCAGTCAGATGTACCATCTCACATTTTGAAACAAAGTTTGGAGCACAAAGAAGCAAGATCTGTGCAGAAAACTTTCTGGTGAGGGTGTCAGAAGGAACCAACATCTTATAGAAATCTATCTTGCAGAGGCAGCAGGAACGATGGTGGTTCTAGTGGCAATGCCTAATGTTCATCATCTGAGAACTGGTAATGCCAGCTTAGGTGCCTATGCCCAGAAGCAGTGCTCAGTGGCAGTGCCAAGTCAGCCTTCTTGTTCTATGACAAAACTCAGGCCTGTTCCTGGCTATGGGAGCTTCAAGCCTGAATCTCCAACTGTCTGGAAGATTTTGTGGGATATTAAATATCTTAATAAATTCCCATTCTGTTTTAAATAACCACTTGCTTTCTGTTGCTTGCAACCAAGTGCATTGATTTACATAAAAATTCAATATCTCAACAGTTACAGGTATTTTTCTAATAATGCCCAAGAGTCTTGCCCCATGAACAAGTTTATGATCCAGTGTTCTGAGACATGGAAGTAAAACATAAGGATTACTACTGCGAACTCCTGTTCAAATCCCGGCTCTGCTACTTCTAAGTGCTTTCATGACGCTATGCCTCAGTTTCCCCATGTGAAAAAAAAGGACAATAACAATTAGCACTAAAAATAATAATAATTATAATAATTAGCATTTAACTCATGAGACTGTTGTGAGGATTAATTCAGTGCTTGAGACATAATGAGCACTTGGTAAATGTTGCCTATTGACATTATCCATCCCACCACAAGTGGTTTCACATAATTAGGTGGGACTCACTCTTGGCATAGCCACTCCATTTGGATGGGTCAAAGAAAAAAAGCCAGAGAGGAGTTTCAAGACCCTGGAGCTGGAGCAGTTAGGGTCCCAATCTCGCATGAAAGCAAGCAATTGACACTAGAGTTGGATTATGCAAAAGTCTAAAGCCCTAAGAGGGAAACTGAAAATGGTATTCATCCCTTTCATGCTCATTTTTGAATTCTGAAAAAAAAAAAAGAAAAGAATTCCTGGGAAGCATCACCATTTCCATTCCTACAATTTTTCTCAAGTCCATTGCCTTTGCAAGGCTCTTGGAATATATCACTAAATAAAACTGAACAAGATCCCTGCCCAGGGAGCTTATGTTGTAGACCAAAATATATAAATAAATTAACAAAAATAATAATGATTCAGTAAACCCTACGGTATGTTGCAATGTGGCATTAGGGGAAATAATAGAACAAGATAATTTAATGTAGGGTGCCCAGACTAGGAAGTTCCAGCAGGTTACAATTTTAAAAGAGGGGTCAGAATAGGTCCATTTGGAAAGGTGATATTTAACTAGAGTTAAAAGAGACCAGGGAATTAGCTGTGTGTGGATATCTGTGGGAAGAATATTCCAGGCAGAGGGAACAGCCATTGCAAAGCCTATATGGAAGGTACATACCTACTATTTTGAAAGAACAGCAAGGAATTTAGCATATAATATTGGGTTGTCAGAAAAGTCACGATGCATGTTTGCAACAGATAGCACTAGTTCATTATTTGGAAGTACTAGAGTCATTTGCATTTATGTTATTGCTATGTCATTTGACAGCTGACAGTTCTAGCTTCATTCTAAAAAAAAAATTGAGCAGTTTGGTTGAGTTTTGGAGATTTTACAAGTTGAAGATAGAAGACCAAACTGTGCATTTTTGCCATATTTTACTGTTTTACTTCCACAAAGGGAAGAACGTGCATCAAGCTTGTGAAAAGTTACATAAAGTTTACGGTGACAATGTTCTACAAGAACGTCAGTGCCAAGGATGGTTCACGAAATTCTGTGGTGATTTTGATCTCAGTGATGCTCCTCAGTCAGGGAGGCCCATCAAGGTTGATGACAACAAAATAAAAGCATCTATCAAGTCAAACACACATTACATGACACGAGAGATTGCAAAAACATTGAACATCCATCATTCAAGCATTCATGACCACCTGAAAAAGTTGGGATATTTAAGCAAGCTTGATATTTGGGTTCCGCATGAACTCAAAGAAGTTCATTTGACAGCGTGTATAAATATCTGCAATATGCTCGTTAAACGTGAGGGAAATGATCCTTTTTGGAAGTGACTGATAACTGGTAATGAGAAGTGGATTGTTTACAACAATGTCATGCCCAAAGGTCTTGGTCCAGACGTGAGACGTTGCCTCAAATGAAAGCAGACATTCATAAGAGGAAGGTTATGCTCTCAATGTGGTGGAATTTTAAAGTTGTCATGTTTTTCAAGCTCCTACCAAGGAACCAAACAATCAATTCGAATGTGTACTGTTGCCAATTAGACAGTTTGAATGAATCCATCATCCAGAAAAGTCCAGAGCTTGTTAATTGTAAAGGAGTTGTTTCCATTGCGATAATGTGAGACCACACGCAAGTTTGATCACCCTTCAAAAATTATTGGAGCTTGGATGGGATGTGTTGCCCACACCCACCATACTCACCTGACCTTGCGCTGTCAGACTTCCACTTGTTTCACTCTCTTCAAAACTCCTTGCGTGGTATAACGTTCAATTCAGATGAGGCTGTAAATCAGCACCTTGTTCAGTTTTTCGCAAATAAAGACAGGTCCTTCTATGAACGAGGAATTATGAAGCTCACTGAAAGGTGGCAAAAGATTATCTAACAAAACGGACAACATATCATTGATTGATCTTTGTTCTTTATATAAATAAATGACCTTTGAAAAACATAGACAAAATGCGTCATGACTTTTCCAACAACCCAATAGATAAAGCAGAGAAGTAGAGAAAAGTCATCAGATGAGATCACAGAGATAACTAGGAAGTATTTTGTGTAAAGCTTGTAGCTATTACAATGACTTTGACTTTTATTCTTTTTTTTTTTTTTTTTTGAGGGCAGTGTTACTGGCCCTCATATGTGGGACCGAACCGGGGCCGCTGGCTTCCCAAGCCAGCGCTTAACCACCGCGCCACTCGGCTAGCCCTTTGACTTTTATTCTTAGTGAGATGGGAAACCATTAGAAGGTTCTGAGGAGAAAAGCAACAGAATATAATTTCTTGTAAGAGTGTCATTCTGGCTACTATGTTGATAATAAACTAAAGAAGGATGTGAGGCAAGAACAGAAGCAGGAAGACCTGTTATAAAACAACTTTAGTAATCCAGGAGAGCAATGGGGATGCGTTACTCCAAGATGGTAACAGTATACATGGAAGAATTGGTCACATTCTGTTTACAATTAAAGGTAGAGTCAATAAGATTCTCTGACATTGATTTTCACACTCTTCCTTATGTCTTGTCAACCCACCCTCTCTGTCTTGTCTTTCCTCATACCCTCAGTCACCATTCCTCCCACTACATTGATGCCAGAGACATCTTTCCACACTTCAGATATTGTCATCCTCCTTCCCTGGCTTACATTCCATGGCTCTCCATATATTTTACAATATAAACTCTTGAATATCACTCACAAGACCACTCATGAACTGGCACCTGTCCAAATCCCCAGCCTCACCTTCCCTCTTCCTCATGCTTCAGTCACAGGACATCAGATGACTTGCACTGTCCTAAATTTTTCTTGCTACTTCACACAAGTTCATGCCTTCCAATATACTGTTCCTCTTCCCCTAATGCCTCACTCTTTGTGTCATTTAGTCACTGAATAACCTTTTATGGGCCACTGAAGCTTTCTCAAATTGTCTTTTCCATTGATAAAATAAACTAGGCTTAGTTTCAGGGTATGGTCTCTCCTAATGTGGCCAGTTATCATCTGGACTACGTCAGTCTATAGTCTAATGCATAAAGGATATTAACAGGAGAAAGAATTCTAGTATTCAGAATAGAGAAACCACCTACAAATATTTCCCAACTTGCATAATTATCAAAATACCTTGTTTAAAATGCAGATTATAGCA
This sequence comes from Aselliscus stoliczkanus, assembly GCA_033961575.1. Classification (NCBI taxonomy): domain Eukaryota; kingdom Metazoa; phylum Chordata; class Mammalia; order Chiroptera; family Hipposideridae; genus Aselliscus; species Aselliscus stoliczkanus. The sequence goes on from CM066734.1 coordinate 125,402,661, forward strand.
TTTACCCAAGATCTACTCTGAGAAGAAACTAAACTTTTTCTTTTTTTAACAAGTTTGCAAGTTGTATCAGTGATGGGTTAAATTTGGCAGACGTTGATCTAGATCTAAACCCTCTTACAAAAGAGGGGGGCAAATCCCAAAAGAGCTAAGAAATTTCCAAAAGAAGTTTCCCTCCTGCAATTGAGAAAGAATCTATTTGCTTTCTTGTTTTAACTTTGCCCATCCCCAATACATAGAAGTTATAGGGTTTTGATCAATTTCTGAGAGGACTGCTACACATGCTAGTCATGTATATGTCCCATGAGAAGTGACCTTGGAAGCCTTAAACAGCCTTGGGAACTGCTCTATCTTTTCCTCACAGAAAGCTCACCTTGAAACATTGGCAACAACTCTAGGAAAATTATTTCCCTTAATTGGGACCATCTAAAGAGGCTTGGAACCATAGAGGCTCTCTTTGCCAACTTTTTTTTAAAACTGAAAAAAAGGGTGTCCCTTTGTCCTTATTATTTTTAAGATGATACATGCACTCTAAGGGCTTTTGAACACCATGAGGCTCTTGTTGACATCAATAGGTATTATGCATGTGAAAGGGCAGCAGGACCGGCTCATTATCTCCAGCCCAAGCAGAGAGAAACGTAATCATCATTGTTCTCTGCTCTTCTTTTTTTTTTTACTTTATTATTATTATTATTATTAGTTATAGATGTACAAAACAATGCAATAGTTATCTTTTTCACCCCTTACAAAGTGACTACCCCCTCCCCCCTCCCCTGCTTCCCCACCCCCGATATCATACATATCTGTTACAATTCCACTGACTCCATCCCCACACTATATTCCCCATCCCATGACTACATATGTGTTAAATTATAGTTAACATCTAATATTATTCGGCGGTAGCTTCAGATGTACAGTGCAGTGGTAATCTTGAAGCTTTTAAGGGGTGCAGGAAACAGAAGTAACCTTAATGTTTCGGGTTCGGTGAGCAACACCTTTTTCAATTGGCAGATGGGGCTCAATCTTGCTTACAGAAATAGAGCAAGGGGGAAACTAGTCTTATCTCTAAAACCGGGAGGATTGATTGGGCTTTGAGAGGCACAGTGACTCCCCAGGAATACGCCCCCAAAATAATTTCCAATACTTTCCAATACAAGTATGTCCAAACCCTCCAGTAAATGAGGATTCTTCTGTGTCCATGGAAATCAAAAGTATCTATGTCAAAAAGAAATGCCAACCAGAGAAGACGTGATACCCACTACAATAGCATTATTAAGTCTACCCATTTTGTTTATCAAATCTTTTCCTCTTCTCCCTGTCAGAGACACTACTGTGGAGCTGATGAAGCTTTGGAACACAGATCTCATGAATCCAGCTAGGTCCCAATTATCTGTTCTCATAAGAGAACCCTGGAACATATTATTTAAAACAGAAAAGGCACATCCCTGGATCAAAGTACTGGCTTTGCTTCCCTCTGACAGGCAATATTATCATCACCATGATTCCTTTTTTCTGTTTCCGTTCTGACACCACCAGGAGAAGACAGTCATTCATCACGTTTCCTTTGCTGAATTAAAACTGAAAAGCAAAATGCTATTTCCTTTTAATAACAATGGTTCCCTCCTCTCCACTTGTGTACTCTCTCACAAGCTGCCTACTAAGCAGCCCTTTGTACTTTTCTCCGCTCTCCCTCACTTCTTTTCCCAAAGGAAAGATCCTTTAAATATCACTAGGCATCATCTTTTCTAAAAAAGGACTCTTTTAACTGAGACTTGATTTCAGGAGTTGGGTTTATTATGAATAGCTGTCATGTGCTGTTTCAGCCACCCAACAATTTATGTCACCAGTATACTTTTCAAAGCAAGCAGGACTGGTCCAGTGGATCCATCCAGCACAATGAACAACAAAATAATATTATGAAAATAGAGATGACAAAGATCTCTTTTTGCCTATGTAATTCAGTGAGAATCAGAGCTTCAATTTTTTTTTGTCTTTGCCTTCTAAACCATGATGGATATTATATTCCCTTTTCTTGCTGCCAGTAAGAAAGCTTGCTTTTTTGTTTTGTTGTGTTTTGTGTTTTTTGTTTTATTTTGTTTTGCTTTCAAGCTTCTGAAATGTATTTTGGCCACAGCCTTTTCAAATGTAGTGAAAGAGGAGAGGAGACCTGCCTGATCCTTGGTCTCCTAGGGCTATTTCCAGAGCATTGAGTCATCACTGAGTCACCACTACCCCCACTAGTCTCTTAGAAGGCCCAGGACACTCAGCTACACACACACACCCACTCCAAGCACTCACAGCTGACATCTCTTACTCCCTGCTATAAATATACATGTCCACCCCCCTAACTTGAGATTGTACACCTGTGAATGAAGGTAAAGCTAAAGCCAAGTATTCTGCTTTTGCAAGTAGGTGGTAAGTATGAGAATAAAAGCCAAGGATGAATAAAGGTATTCTTTCCATACTTTAGGTTGTACTTCAAACCTATTATTGTTATCAAACCACCTCTCTTTCTACCAAACCACACTGACCCCTAAGCTAGATTATTTCTTGAGGGCCAGGATTCTGACTGATATTTCTTTTCATCACTCTCAGCCCCTAGCCCAATTCCAATCACATAATCATGATCAACAAGTTCCTATTAAATGGGTGAAAATTTTGATGGGGTTTCTTAAATTGTTAATTTAAAGCCTTTATTTTACAATTAGTAAACATTTTTAGAACAATGACATGCGATCACTAAAGTCATATGCATAACCAAATTATTCCTGGGGCAGGACTGGAATTCAGAAATCAAATCCATGAAAATCTAGGCTTTTCATTAACACTGAAAAAAAAAATCTAGGCTTTTCATATTCCAAGAACCTGTCTCTCTTACACTCAGAAAACTAGATCCTCAGGGTGATAAGAACACAGAAGATGCAGCATTCCACAATTCCATCCCCTTCTTCTAAGATTTCCTGTCAAAGAAGCAGGGCAGAAACCCAATTTAATAGTCATTTACTGAGCACCTTCTAAGTACAAACTCAGTGTTAGGCATTGGAAAGAAAATACAGTTTAGTATGTTGGTTCAGTTATAGCTCACAAATATGATGACCCAATTGTCATTCATAGATCAGATACATAATGGGTATAAGTGCTTAATAAATTAGAAACTATAAACAAATGCTTTTACGTTTATTTTTATGAAAAATATGTAGTTCATAAGAGAAAAACTTGTATTCATTCACTCATTTATTCAAAAATATATATTGGGCATCATATATTTTCCAGGAACTCTCCTAGAAAATAGGAATTCAAAAATGAATAAGTTCAGATCCTTATGCTCTGTGACTTTACAGAAAAACAACAAGAGACAGACCAAAAAAAAAAATTAAAAATAAAATAATAAAAAAAATAATAAGAACAATAGAATGCGAGGATGTTATGGCAGAGGCAGAAGCCTATTGTATGGGAGACCATTCCATTAGTGTGGAGATGGTAGTCAAAGACAAAAGGGAAGTCATTTCAGAGAGCATTTTAATTTGGAAGACATTCAGTGAGCAGTGGAAGAAGAGATATGTTCCAGATAGAAAGAAAAATGTAAACCAAGGAACTGAGACATGACACAACCTAGATAAAAGATGTAGAAGAAGAAATAGGTGGAGTAAGGGAGAGTCACAGGAAAGGATAGGAAAAAAATAAAACCAGGACAGAATCTTTAAGCATTGATAAGGGTTTTGAACATTATCCTGTGGGCAGTGGAAGCCATTGAAAATTTTCTAGCAGAGAAAGAACTTTATAATACTGGGGGTGAACTGGGGAGATATAGCAAAGCAAGAACATCAAGGTGAGGCCTGAAATTGTTGAGTAGAAGTAGAAAACTTTGATATATACAGTAGAGGTATGATATGAAAGCAGGAAGAAGGTATATTCTATAGAATCTAATAACAAATTAGATTTCAGACTTTGTGGAAGATGGAATAATAGATACGCAAAGATATCTGTGCCTTAAACTCCATAAACTGAGAATACATTACCTTACATGGCAAAAGAGAATTTTCTTGTGTTAATAAGGTTATGAACCTTAAAATGGAGTGAGTATACTGAATTATTCAAGTGGGCCCAATGTAATTGCATGCATCCTTAAAAGAATGAAAACATCCTACCTTCCCAGCTAAGGTCAGAAAGAGAGGAAATGGAATGAGGAGAAATTAGCAGTGGGGCTCTGGCCTTGAAGATGGAGGAAGGAGGTCATGAGCGATTGTGGCTTCTAGAAGCTGGGTAGAGGCCTCAGTTGATAGCCATCAAGGAACCAAGGATCTCAATCCTACAACCATAAGGAGCTGAATTATGTCAAAAACTTAACAAGAAATGGATCCTCTTCTATAGCCTTCAGGAGGAAACACAGTCTTGCTGATACCTTCATCTTAGCCTGGTGAGACCTACATCAAACTTTTAACCTCGAGAACTATAAAATATTTATGTTGTTGAAGCCACTGAGTTTGCAGTAATTTATTATGGCAACAATAGAAAACGAGTACAGATTTGTACACAAAAAGAGGAGTCGAGATGATTCCCAGGTGGGAAGTAGGAGACAAAAGAAGAATCCCTTAGAGATAATGAAAAGGAAGAATCAGAGCTGCAAAAAAAATCAGGAAAAGTAATAGAACCAAGGGAGACCAGATCTCCAAGAAGGAATGAATGATCCAAATTAGCAACCACAAGGGGTCAAGCAAACTGCACTGGTTGCATTTGCCAAAGCTATGAGCAGAGTCTTTAAAGGATTAAACCAGAAGGTAGGAGTGATGCTGGCCTTCAACCAGAAAGCCTGTGCTCAGTGGACTGCCATCCTATAAATGAGTCAGCCATTTGCAAGAGATGATTTGGCCCTAATTTAAATCAGGAAGGAAACCCACAGAACAAGGAAAGGAACCAAATGTGGTCCCTGTCTTTCTTCTGACTTCATGTTTCATGGACTTGTGCCCTAGTATGTAAAACTTATTTTAAAAGCACTTTAAAGACTATTTACAAGACTAGAAAGGGTATTAATTTTCTTTATTCCCTGGGATCCTTCTGACACTAAGAGTTGCTGCTAAAGGGTTCAGAACTTTCAGTTGATCACTCTAGTTTTCCCAAATGCATGCAAACTTTTGACAGACCAGTTACCTCTTTATTTAAATGCAACTGCTTTAGACTTACATTCTTCACAAACATACCTGTGGAAACCTGTCTTATTCATTTTTGTCACCTCAGCACCTAGTCAATAATGGAAACATTAGATCAGACAGATTTCTTTCCTGACTCCATTGGTGAATAAATGAGGTTTGTAATACATTGGTGAAGTCATCAAATATCCAAAACACAATTTAGTACAAGACTTCTAAAGATTTCCAATACTATGCATACTATTCATAATAGCTGAACTTAATTCTGTCAAAACTTGTACCAAAAAATAAAAAATAAATCTCTTACATTAGCATAAAGATGATATTCAAAGTGCTACATGCTCCAGCATACCTCACAGAGCTTTATTCTAGAAAAGAATTGTTCCAGGAAAGTACCTTATTCTGACAAGGCTGGTTTGGCACACAATTATGATGCATGTCCTTGACTATATTCAAGTTCACAGAACACATATTTTCTTTTCTGAAATAACAGGGCATTGTCATGCCCCAAGCATCTCTGGGAGTACTTGGGTGTTATTTGAAAATCATTTTGAGATTCTCTAAGCAGCTTTTTGCAATATTTCCTCAAGTAGGTCTTCAATTATCTCCTTTGTCCACATTATCTTTAGCTGGCTGCTTTCTTTATAGCATATCAGCTCCAGGGCTCTCCCACAGCCCACCCAGACAAGAGCCTCGGTTCATCCATTCAGGTTCAAAGGGTTTCTAGACTGCTGGGAGATTTGGAGACTGTTTAATCTCACCAAGAAAATGAGAAAACTGAGTCTAAAGAAGTGAGATGAGTTGTTCAGAACATAAGCCCGGTCGATGGTGAAGCAGGACTCCTTGTCTGCTATTCACATTTCTTATAGGATCCAACCAAATTAGGCAAGCCTTTTCCTGGACACTTTTGAGTAATGTTTATTAGAGCTCTTTTCCCACAGTACTAGGCTGAGATGTGCAGATTACAAAACCAACCATATTATCCCCCTGAAAATTAACCCATGATTTCCCCTACTTTTAGAGTTGTGACATTTTTTTGAATTTATGAATTATTTCCCTCCCCAACTCACTTCTTTCCACCCACTCTAAAAACATGCCAGCAAACATTTATTCTTTTATGTATTCATCCATTTATTCAACAAGCATTTATATATCATTTCATATGTTGCCAATTTGTTCCTAAATACGAAAAGAGATGAAATACAGAGGTTTGTTTGCTTGGGGTCGGAGGAGTAGGTCACCGAGATATTTGGTTTCATTTCCCTTACGTGTTCTGTTTTTTAGTAGCAAGTTGAACAAGTCGAGAGGGTTATGCAAATAGAAACAGGGGAGGAGATTTTTTAAATAGGCAAGTTTGAACAGGAATTTTACCCCCAAAAAACTTGCTTTTATTTTTTTAATGCAAGTGATTTACGAATAGTTTAACATGATGACTGTCAACTAAATCCCATTACTTCTTTGCAGTGATTAGAGTTTCCTTGGAGACTAGCAAAATTCAAGCTGCAAAACAGATTTTTAGACTGATAAAAGCTACTTTTTTTTATTTTTATTCAAGGATATCACTTGGTAACCTCCTTGCAATAGATAACTACTTAAATATAAGAGATAGATGATTAGATAAATAATTGATAAATAGATGGGAGGGAGGGAAGGAGGGAGGGAGGGAGGGAGGGAGGGAGAGAGAGAGAGAAGATATGAATATGAGAGAATTGTTGCAGGAATTTGTGGCCAGAGTTCTGGGTAGATGCCTTTCTATATGCCATGCTCTAATTAATCACTTGGTTTTTTTTATAACATGAAAGATTCCTATGTGTCCATCAAGGTGCACTTCTCAGATCTCCCTCCAGTCGAACTTGCTATGAGGAGCATGGGTAGTAGGCAGCCTGCAGCTGCCATACCTGCAGATGTGCCATAGCATTTATATGTGGGCCATGTTGTCCTGGCCAGCGGTGGGGATATCTCTCTATCACTGACCGAGCCCAGCAGGAGGACTAGACCTGGATGATTCCTTCCCACTGCAGCTTCAATGATGGGCAGACTCTGCTCTGAGACTCGTCAGCTTAGCCAAGACTCTCAGAGCTGCATATCAATCTGAGACTCCTTCTTAACTATCCATTCTTCCCTCTCTCCTTCTGCAAGTGTCATGCCTGCACCATGGTTGAGAGTCTCTTCTGTTCCTGTTCCACAGGCCCCACTTTACTGAGAACTCTAGGAGATAACTCTCAAAGGAGCTTTTACACAAAGATACTATTAATAATGACCAATATCATCCTCACTGGTTTCTAAGACCTCTCTTGATCAGTTCTCTTTCTGAGCAACAAAGGACCCCTTCCCTACTCCACCCATCTGAGGAGAGGAGAGACAAAATCATCTACAGCCCAGTATTGTGGGTATGATATGCTTACTGCTTCCTGAAAGGGGGGGTACCTGGATGATGGACAGTAATTACATCCAGTTACAGCTTTCCTTGAATTTGGGGGTCTTGAAGACAGGATTCTTTTGTTGTCTAATAGCAAGTTTACAAAGGAGCAAAGATGACTAGTCTCCCAAAACAAAGAACAAAATATGAGTTTTAAAAACCTGTTCATGCTTCTGCTTCTTCCCGTTGTCATAATTACATGACCATCTTTTGTAATGAAATGGCCAGATCTTGCAGGAATTAGGAAACACTGTGATGCTCTAGGGACAGACTATGAACTGAATTGTGCCCTCTAAAAATTCATGTTGAAACCTTAATCTTCCTCCCTATGACTGTAATGGACACAGGGTCTTTACAGAAGTGATTGAGGTTAAAGGAGGTCATAAGGGGTGGGACCTTAACCTGATAGGATGGGTGCCTGTACAAGAAGAGGAAAAGATACCAGAGCTCTGCCTACCAGTGGTCAGCTGTCTACAAACATGGAGAAGATGCCTCAGAATGAAACATAGCTTGCCAGCACTTTAATCTTGGACTCCCCAGCCTCCAGAATTATGAGAAATAAATTTCTGTTGTTTAAACCACCCAGTTGATGCAATTTTGTTATGGTAGCCCAAGCTGATTAATGCAGACATTAAAGATAATTATTGAATCTCTCTCTTTTTGAGTATTGTAATAGGGCAGATGGCCAAGGGTCTCCTGATAAGTGACAAACAAAGATGCCTTTCAAGAGAAAACATCTCTGCCTTTGGTTAATGTCCCATTAAATAACCTTTGTTGCTGTTATATATTATTTAAAATATATAACTAAGGGCTATTTTTCTTAAATTTAGAAACATCTACAAAGTTCTGCCACTAGAATCTCAAAGGGAAACTATTACAAAAGGAATTAAACTTTCATATCCAAGGTCAAGTTAGTCCAAGAAAAAAAAAAATGTATGTTGGGATGGGGTAAGGCAGACATAATAACAAGAGACAGAGCTATACAGACATACAGAAGAAAAGGATGCCTTTAGAAATTCTACTAATTACATGTTTATTTTCTTTTTAATAGAAAAATGTTGGAGAATAATGAGGAATGCAAATTTGACTGGAAGCCCCCTACCACTCCTGAGAGACATTTTCTCTTACAATCAGTTAAAGCGGTGCTTTTATCACTAATAGAGCAAGGTTATATTTTATGTGTTTTCTGCAGTAAGTATAAATGGAGTTTCTTAGAAAATGGAGAACGGCAAGGATGAATGCTAGCTACAAAGCACACTGGTGGAAAGTAACACAAGATATGCTAAAATGAAGACTGATGGTCCGATTTCTCCACATAGACTCTTAAGGAAGCATGTATGTTAGTACCACTTTTTTCAAACTGCTCGTCAGTATTCTCAGATTTCCTAGAAAAATCTCAGGAGACTCCTGGAGGGGGATAGGAACCTTACTCGTATTTAATGTTCCCATCTCAGCCATTTTCTGTTTCTTTGAAATATTTTAAAACCATAGTTGGTAGGCAGTTTAATGGCTCCCCAAAGCTCTCAGCCTCCTATTCCCCAGAGCCTGTGAATATGTTGTCTTACATGCTAAAAGGGACTTTGTTAATGGGATTAAGGATTCTGAGACAAAGAGATTATCTTGGAGAATGTAATCACAAAGGTATTTATAAAAGAAAGAGGGAAACAGGAATATCAGGGTCTGAGAAGGAGACATGATGGCAGAAGCAGAGGGTACAAGTAACGGAAGGGACCATAAGCCAAGGAAGGTTGGCGCCCTCCAGAAGCTGGAAAGGCAAGCAAACAGATTTCCTCCAGAGACTCCAGAAGGAATGGAACCCTATTGGCACCTTGATTTTGTACAGTGAAACCTATTTTGGATTTGGTTCAGACTTCTGACCCTCACAGCTATAACATAATGAATATGAGTTATTTTGAGTTACTAAATTTGTAGTAATTTATTATGGCAGCAATAGGAAACTGACACCATGATGGACAGCGCAAATATTTTTCCAACTTTGGCATGTATGAGCTTTATCTTGCATGTTTGTCAAATCTTAATTTCCAGGCTCCACTTTTCCAAAATTTTGATGCGAGCCGTCAGCTGGTAAGTCTAAGAGCCTGCATTTTTAATGATTACATCCCCATCCTGACCCCCATAAGATTCTGATTTCAAGGTTTCAATACTGAATAAAACCAGATTTGCCATAAACAGCTTCATAAGATACAGGAGACCATGATGCTAGCTGGAATAGTGTTGCCATAAATCCCACCCCTCACCTTCCCAGTATTTCCAGCAAGCATCCCCATGAAAGATGTGTCAAACACTGAATTCTGCATCATGTTACAAAGCAAGCTTCCAGTGTAAGCTTCTGTCTTGAACTGTTTATTGTGTCAGTGCATTTCAATGGAAAAGTTACTATTTGCTTCAGCAAAGAACTATTAAGTGGAAACACAGTGCCTGAGTCCTTCCATGAACACATTAAAATTACAACTAATTATAGAACAATCAACCTGGAGAACCAACTGAAGTCTAGCTGAACAGAGGTCCTATAACTAAACATATAAAAATACCACTTGGAGACCGGGAGGAGGGGGATGAGATGCAGAACAGGCTCCAAACCTACCTGCGGCAGTTGAGAATAAGGAGGGATATCTTGAGTGGGAGATTCCTCCAAGAGGAGAAAGGGACCGCAATCCCACACAGGGCTCCCCAACCCAGAGTACTGGTGTTGAGAAGAGGAGCCCTGCCCAACATCTTGCTATGAAAAACAGTGGGGATTCTGACCATCCAGGTAGGACGGAAGGCTGTGGGAAAACCCAGACATCCTCTTAAATGACCCATGCACAAACTCAGTCACTCGCAGGTATTTGCCCTGGGCTCTGGAGGAAGAAGGGTGACTTATGGGTTATCAGAGGCATACGGTGGGCAGACTGAAAAGTGTGGCTGCAGGTCAAAGGCTAGAGGACAGTCACCATTTTCCCTGTGTGGGGTCCTTCCCTATGTCACAGGCAGGTGGGTGCCATCTTTCCTGTGTTGAGCCTGCCCTTACATGGCAAAATCTGAATCTGATTGGCCTGACGAGCTTCACTGCTCCACCCTGCCGACTCCCTGGGATCCCGCCCTACCCAACTCCCCCACTGCACTTTCTCCACAAACAGACAGCCCTGCCTGCTTTGCACTCTTTCTTGGAAAACTGTCAGAATCCAGCGGGCTCCCAGTGGGAGGAAACTGGCTTTGGTGTGCTCTGAGACTTTTGCTGAGTCGTTCCAGGTTCATCATTAGCACCAAACTACAATTTACATTAACCTGGTGACCACAGCTCTTCCCACTCTAGTGACTTCCTCAAACCCTGCCTCACTCAACTCATGAGGCTCTATCAGAGGCTGAAACCTTACAGGAGCCAACAGGTAGCAGCAGGCCTCAGGGTGTCCTGGCTTTTTGCAGAGATACCTCAGGCCTAGTACCGGTGGCAGATGTCCTTGATTTGCAATATGGCCTCTCCCATGTGCCTCCAGTTTAGCACAGGCAGCGAATAACTGCAGATTGCGTTGTAGCTCCTATCAGGTAGCCCCCAGCTGGTCACAGGCAGTGGATGACCTGGATCTGCACCAGAGTCCCTCCCAAAAGACCCAGAACCAACATACTGGGAGGTTGGCTTCAGACCACCCAATCAGCCCACAAGTGGTCTCAACAGGCAGCAGAGCCTGCTTGGGTGAATCCCACTGAGTGGAGTAAGCCCCACGCACAGCAGCCTGTAAGCTGTGGACGTAGCCAAACTCCACAGCCAATCAAACTGAGGGTCAATCCAACTCACTGACATAGCAATAGCAACCAAGACTCAACTATAACAGAAAGGCACACACAACCACACAAGGGACACTCCTGGAGCACCTGGAGCAGGTGACCAGGGAGACTGTGCCAGGGCCCCACAGGACACCTGCTACCTAAAACCACCCGGCCAAGGCTGGAAAACATAAAAGATTTACCTAATATGTAGAAACAAACAGAGAGGCAGTCAAAATGAGGAAACAAAGAAATGCATCCCATGGATTTATCATGTTCATCACTTCTTTAAGTATATAGATGTTGAATAACTGTGGTGTACCACTGAAACTAATATAATATTGCATGTTAGCCATATTTTTTATAAAAATCTTTTTTCTTTTTTTTAAAAGGACTATTAAGTGTAAGAAAGTGTAGTAAATAGAGCCCTGGTCTTGCAATAGGTAGACCTAGATCTAATACTCTCTCAGTCCTTGCCTGGATGCACAGCACTGGGCGAGATGCTTCTCACCTCTGCATTTCAGCTTCCCCATGTATAAAGTGAGAGGTTTTAACTAAACAATTTTAATTCCCTTTGGAAATCATGTCCTCTAACTAAGTGGTGTGCTTGAGTTTGTTAAGACATACGCAACAGATACTAGGATTTTCCTGGGTTTTTTTGTTTGTTTGTTGTTTTCTTTCATCTCTAATTAACTCTAGTTGTTTGCTAAAAGTATTTATGAATGTAAGGTTTTCTTGGCCACTTTCAGATCTCTTTTCCAGGGAGAAATATACTTTTCAATGAGAAACACAGGTAGACCCAGAATATGCCTAGTTTCAATGACAATTTCTTTATAGCCACACCCTCCTTCCAATTTATATAAAAGACTGATGGCTGCCATCCATCGAGGAGACCAGCAAACTGACAGGCAGGCAAGATGTTAAGTTTTGGTATTTGCTCCTAACCCTCACCTCCAGCATTCATTGCTCACATCCCAGAAACAATGGGCAGGCACACAATGCACCACAGCTCAATCCCTAAAAATGCTGCCAGACAATATGCTTTTCAGAGCTGGGCTTCTGAGTAGAGCCTACAATGAGGATTTATGCAACAGTCTCCGTGTCTGTGCTTTTTACCTGCCAACTTTCCACTTCAGCCATTACCTATGTAGGGCTTGTCTCCCACCTGCCAGACACACCTTTTCAATTATTCCCAGGTTCGTTATCCATCCTATTAATCATTTAGATTCTTTGTTTTCCTTCCTTTCTCTGGTTAGCCTCATTCATTTCAGTTCTTAGGTTTGGCATCATTTCTAGATCAAAGTGCCAACTTTTCTCTACACTGAATTGCTCAGACCAGACCTGGAGCAGACAGCTTGCTTCCGGGGTGGGAAGTTGTTATCACTTGTCATCAAGAGGGTTATCACGTAGGGTTCAGAACATGCACTCTGGAATCAGCAAACACATTAGTTCAAATTGTCTGGCTCTGCCACCCACTAGATACACAGCCTTGGAAAAGCTACTCAATTTCTCTTTGCCCTTGGTTTCCTTACCTGTAGAATGAGGATGAGGATACCTAACTCAGAGCCCTGTGGCTATTAAAGGTAATGCTTGTAAGATACCTAGCACCTCTTAAAAGCTCAATATGATGGCTTTTGTTTTCATTATTATTCTTATCAGCCAACTACCTATGGCATATTCGCAGCCGAAGGGTCCAGGATGTCTAGACCCAAAGTCACATCATATAAGAACTTGTATTATTCTAAACATTTGACATGGAGAAACATGCAGGAGACCAAAGAGTTGTCTTTAAATATATGGGTGGTGGTGGGGCGGGGGAAGGATTGCACATGTTTTGTCTATCTTCTGAGAACTGAGCAAAAGTCAACAGGAGAATATGTTCTCAGCATAACAAATAATTTGCTGGCCACAAGTACTGTGTTGAAATGCAATGGGCTCTCTTGACAGGTAGTGAGTGTCCCATAGCTAAAGGATTTCAAGAGAAGCCTGGCTAGCTAGCCCTGTGGTAAAACAGTATTATAAAAGATTCAAGCATGGGATGAACTATTGGATTTTTATGACATTTAAAATACATTCTAAGATTGAAATTCTATGGTTCTGTGATCATTACCAGCCCCCAAAGAGAAGACAGAGGATATTTTAAAAAGTAAAAGAGAAACCAATCAATTTGACTACCTGTAAGTCATTCTTGAGGGAGAGAGATGGGCTAAAAATGTTCATGGCATAAGTTAAACTGAGAATTGAGAATTGAAACATTGTGCATCTTCCCATTTAGCATGGCTCTTAAATGTGCTCTTCTCAGCCACAGTCCTGTAATGCCAAGTTCATTAGGTAAAACTTGAGTGAATGGGTAGGTTGTGAGAGGCTCTTTAAAGTGTAAACTCAGTGGCAAATGCCGTTACCTGAGATTATGTTTACTTAACTAAAAACTTAAAGGTAGTCAAAACAAATTAAACACCTTCTCTATAGCTGAGAGATCATAAAAAAAGGGATATGAAAAATGATAACAGGTACCCCACAGTAAGTAACCTACTGAGTTTTAAAAACATGTACATACAAATATTTTGAAGCCTTAGTAAATATTAATATATTGCTTTCTCAATAGATTGTTTCTCTCTTTCTCTCTCTCGATGTCTCTTCCTCCCTCAAAATGATTCAGGAACATCTCATAGATACTGAAAAAGAAATTAGCAGTCCCATAATTGAAAATAAATTACAGTAGGCACTTTGGAAAGCATTATTTATGAGGAAAATTAAATAACTGCATTTTTAAAAACCTGATTATACATGCATGCACGTGCTCCTGCACACATCACACACACACATCACACACACATACACACATGCGCGTGCGTGTGCAAACACACACGTATTACAGACTAATAGCTATAAGACTAGTAAAGCTAGGTATTGGGTTTAGACCCTGACATCAATGCTACTAGGATGGACTTTCATTACGTAATTTAAATTGCTTTTTAAAAAATAGCATGTGCAGTTTCAAAGGGCTTTCACAACTATTTTACTTTATCCTCACGCCAGCCCTTGTGGAACTACTCGACAAAATTTGAGGATTAACTGTATTCTGCGTACCATTCATGGCATCTCTGATCAACACATATATATGACAACATGCACCACTGAGAAAACATTCAAAGTCTAATCATTCAAATACGCTGGTGACTTTTTCGTTTCAGACGATGATGACATCTAAGTGCTATAACTAGAATATTCATTAAAAGGTATTTGATAGGTCATGATTCCAGAACATTGAGCAATAGTCATTCAAGGGCTTTTATGTCACTCAAGAATGTTTATATACTTTTGAAGGAAGAATTTGATTCTTTGCAGGTTCTATTTAAGCAAATGAAAATGACTCCAGCATTATGCTTCGGTGTTAAGTTGTACATTTAGTTTCTAAAAGCCTTTAAGAAGAATGTATATGTAATCAACACAAAATAAAAATCTGTCTATTATCCTCAGATTCTATCAGCAAAGGTACTATAAATAGCATCTAATAAAGGGTCTTGAACAAAGCCCTCTGGTCAAGAAGCAGTTGAGCTGGGCCCCAGATCATCTGAATTCTATTTAGGAGATTAGAGGAAAACAATTTAATTCTTAAGCAGAGGGACTAACATTGGACCTTAAGAGAGACAACAAGATACATTGATAAATGGCCTCAGAGATGCCCAATAAGCCTCAGAGGACTGGAAAAGTCTAAGAGTCATTCAATTTGCTGCTTTTCCAAGTAAATCACTAACAGCCACAAGCTGGCTCTACCAGAGCTGTGTTTGGTTTGACTCACAACTGAACCCAAGAAGCTGAACAGCATAATTAATGGAACCTGGGAAGGATCTAGCACAGCACCTGTAGCCCAGTCATCCACTGCACGCTCACAGAATGAGCTGAGGTCTAAATCATACGTCTTTCTCAAAAATGCTTTGCCTTTCAAGCTAGAATTATGTATGTCATAGGATCAAACCTTTCCTACTCATGAAAATAATAATATTTAATATTTACTGCACACATACCACATGTCAGAATCAAAATTCAGTACACCATGAAAAGGAATAAATTTAAGATTTCAGCAGGTGTCTTGGGTTATAAAAAGGCACAAATGGCAAAGCATGAACAACAAAGACAAGAAAGAAGTGTCTTTTTTTTTTTTTTTGATTAAAGAAAAACCAGTACTGAAAGCAGAACTGAATCCAGGAGAGCTATGAAAAGCAGCTGTTTGTCGAGCAGCTGACTGCCTAGAAGGGCTGGAGACACACAGGAAAGCAGGCTGCCTGCGAACAGCTAGAACGCCCCCAGAATGCTTTTTGTTGGTGTGAAGGAACTTGAAATCCAGTAATTCACTCGGCAAAGCTTATATTTATCTCTCCGCAATGCATGCCAGCTCCTGGAGTTTTCCCATTCCCAACTCACATGTCAAGAGAAAGGGGGAGGTACAATAAGAACTTAAAGACAAACCACTATCTTTGGATAGAGACATAACCTCTATCTATATAAGTTGCATCTGTAAGGCACAGAGCTGCCTCACCTTTCTCTTGTTGTGTGCTTCCAAAGCCCATCACATTTTGCATCCAGTGTGCTTTGTACAAATGCCAATGCCCTCCGATTCAGCCATGATGCCAAGTGACAAAAGGAAACACTCCCACTTGAACTCTCTCCCTTTCAGCCTTTTCTCCTCAAGTCTCTTTCGAACAAAGAAAGACCTTGTCTCAAATTCCTGGCTTGAGTTTCTAGCTTGAGACTATTTTCTTACATGACACTTCTTAGCCTGGTGTGGCCAGTTTTTTGGTTTTTTGTTTTGTTTTGTTTTTTTTTAAGGCAATGCCTAGAATCCTTCCATGATGTAAATTAGAGAGTTGCAGCTCCATCAGGTTCCTCCAATGAAGCCGCTCACTGAGTAAGGGACTATCGGATTTCCATCTATGTCTCATACCATTGGTAGCTATTGTTTAAATAAACATTACTTTGTATTGCTTTTTTTTAAAAAAAATTCAATACATGTTGATGTCTGGTTAAAAGGAAAGAAAATTGCAGTATTAAAAGACTAGTATTTTCAGTCTTGTGATGTAAATTGCTAATTTAAAACCCAAAATATTGCTAAAGTGTCTTTATTTAATAGCAGGTGATTGCAAGCTGTAATTTGCAAGCTGTAGCTGCAGATGGTAATGTTTTTCCTCCCTTTTCAGCAGCACAGTATAGTATTTACTGCAGATCTATGCAGACACGGAACAGCCAACTGTGAAGAAAACACTCTGGAAGAAGACGAACCACGAGGTTCGTAAGACGAAGATGGCTTTTGAGAGCTGTTCATGGCTCAGACACCGCAGGGTCCTCTCCTGCTGAGCCTAGAGAGGGTTTGTTCACTAAAAAAGGTTGAAAGTGCCCTCCATTGGTCTTCCAGGTTCCCTCTAAGGTTAAAACATGTGAGTGAGCGAGTGATATTTAACTTAGCCTTCATTTATTTATCCTTTGGCTGGACAGAACCCAAGAAAGAGAGGGAATGTGGGGATAGGGTTGCCAGAAAAAATGCAGGACACTCAGTTAAATTCGAAGTTCAGATGAACAATAAATAATTTGTTAAAGTATATCTCAATGTGGATGGGATATAGTTTAAGTATATCACAAAGTGGATGGTATATACTTTAACAAATTATTTGTTGTTTCATCTGAACTTTGAATTTAACTAACTGGGAGTGCTGTATTTTTATTTGCTAAATCTTGCAACCCTAAGTGGGGAGAAAGGGTGAGAAAATAAATAACAATGTCAAGTTCAGGCAAAGGAGATGGTACTTGACATATGCTGAGCACTGTGTTAGGAACTTGCCTTCTGCTACCCCATGTAATCACGGCAACAATTTACCAGGTGGATATTGTTGTTAATCATATTTCAAAGGGGCATAATTGTGCCTCAGAGAACTTTGGTGACTTTCCCAAGGTCATATAGTTCACAATGAGCCTGGGTTTGGTGACTAAGACACTCTATGGATTCAAAGCCTGACTTCTCTCCTGATGACTCACTTTTCATAATTCTCTCCCATAACACTTAGGCAATCTGAAAGAAATCCAATGTCCTTCTCTAATGCCAGGTGGCCTCCCAAACACCCACTCCTGCAAAAATCAAACCAACAAACAGACCCATCTAGTCTCACCAATTATCTCCCTCCTACCCTCACCCCAATGGCGAATAAAAGTATTACAGCTGACCCTTGAACAATGCAGAGGTTTGGGGCACCAATAAACCACACAGTCAAAAATCCTTATACAACTTTTGACTCCCCCAAAACTTAACTACTAATAGCCTTCTGTTGACCACAAGCCTTGCTGATAACGTAAACAATAGACATAAACTTTGTATATTATAACATACTCTTATAATAAAGTAAGCTACAGAAAAAACATTATTAAGAAAATCATAGAAAAGACCCAAGATGGTGGAGTAGATAAACACCATGCTAGCTTCCTTCCATGAACACATTAAAATTACAGCTAAACTACAGAATAATCAACCTGGAGAACCATCTGAAGTCTGGCTGAATGAAAGTTTTATAACTAAAGATATAAAGAAGCCATATCGAGACTGGTAGAAGGGGTAGAGAAGCGGAACTGGCTAATACAAAACCTCTGTGTGGTGATTGAGAGTTGGGAGGGCTACCTCAGCTGTAGAAGTTCCCACTGTCCAGAGGAGGGATGGACCCCAGCCCCACACCAGCTTCTCCGGCCAGAGCACTGGTGCCAGGAAGAGGAGCCCCCACAACATCTGGGGGCTCTTCCTAAACAGTGGGGACTCCAACTCTCCAGGTGGGATGGAAGTCAGAGGGAAACCCAGGCATCCTATTATAAAGTGTCCACGTACAGACTCTCACTTCTAGGCACTCGCCTTGGGCTCCAGCAGAGGGACAGTAACTCATGGGGTGTTGAAGACAGACGAGGTGCACACAGTCGCCATTTCCCTGTGAAGAGATCCTCTTCTCATGCAGCCAGAGGCAGGAGCCATCTTTCCTGTATTGAGACCAATCAAATCTTAATATGATTGATCTGGTGAGCTCTGCAGCTCCACTTTGCTGACTCACTGGGATCCCGCCCATCCAACTGCCCCAATGCTGGAGGCACTTTCTCCAAGAGCAACCAGCTCCACTCACAATGCCATCTTTGTTGTAAAACTAAGGGTTAGCACAGGCAGAGAACAACTGAGGATCACTTTGTAGCTCTTACCATGTCATCCCCTGCCAGTCACAGGCAGTGGGTCTGAGCCTGCACTGGAGGCCCTCCCAAGAGGTCCAAGAACCAACACAGCAGAGCACCACCCCATTAGCCCCACAAGTGACACACCCAAAGGGCAGTCTCAACAGGTACCAGAGCCCACTGGGATGAATCCCACTCAGCGGGTTTAGCTCCCCACACAGCAACACATAAGATGTGGATGTGGCCAAACCCTATTGCCAATCAGCCTGAGGGTCATTCCCATCCACTGATGTGCGAATAGCAACCAAAGCTCAACTATAACAGGAGGGCACACACAAGGAACACTCCTGGAGCACCTGGAGCAGGTGTCCAGGGAGACTGTGCCACTGGGCCCCACAGGACACCTACTACATAAGGCCACCTCGCCAAGATTGGGGACATACCATATCTACCTAATACATAGAAACAAACAGAGAGACAGCCAATGAGGAAACAAAGACATGCATCCAAAATGAAAGAAGAGGAGAAAACTCCAGAAAAAGAACTAAACAAGATGGAGGCAAGCAACCTACCAGATACAGAGTTCCAAACAATGGTTATAAGGATGTCCAAGGAACTTAGTGAGAACTTCAACAAAGAGATAGCAAGCATAACCAAGGACATATAAACCATAAAAAAAAAACAGCAGAAGTGAAGAATATAATAAATGAAATGGGGCATGCACTAGAGATCATCACCAGCAGACTAGATGAAACAGAGAACCAAATCAGTGATTTAGAAAACAGAAAGCATAAAACACCCAATCAGAACAGCAAAAAGGAAAAGAATTTAAAAAAAAAATTAGGATAGTTTAAGACAGGACAACATCAAGCATACCAACATTCACATCATAAGGGTACCAGAAGGAGAAGAGAGAGAGCAAGGGATTTAAAACCTATTTGAAGAAATAATGACTGAAACCATTCCTAACCTGGTGAAGGAAATAGACATACAAGTCCAGGAAATGCAGAGTCCCAAATAAGACGAAGCCAAAAAGACCCACACCAAGACAAATAATTATTAAAATGGCAAAGGCTAAAGACCAAGAAAGAGGGCCGGCCGAGTGGCGCATTGGTTAAGAGCTGGTTTTGGGATGCCAGCCGCCCTGGTTCGGATCCCACATATGAGGGCCAGTGACACTGCCCACTACAGCTAACAACAGCTCCACCTGGAGCTGGGCTGTGCGAGCCCCGGCGACGGTGTAGGCTGCAGCCCTTGCTGCAGTGGGCTGCCATAGGCTACAGTGAGTGGCCGGCAGCCAGCGTGAGCGGCTGGCAGCCAAGAGTGAGCTGCCAATAGCCGCGGTGAGAGACCATCCAGAGGCCGGCGACCCATCTACCTCACCGGAGAAGAACGCAATGACGATACCAACATGGGCCAACGTCCTCCACAACTAGACTGAAGAACAAAAAAGACAGCAACTTGTCTGTTTCCCTTCCCCAATTCCCCAATAAAATCTTTAAAAAAAAAAAAAAAAGACCAAGAAAGAATCCTAAAAGCAGCAAGAGAAAGGCAACAAGTAACTTATAAGGAAACTCCCATAAGAGTGTCAGCTGATTTCTCAACAGAAATTTGCAGGCCAGAAGGGATTGGCACAACATAATCAATGTGATGAAAAGCAAGGATCTACAATCAAGGTTACTCTACCCAGCAAAGCTATCATTTAGAATAGAAGGACAGATGAAGAGTTTTCCAGACGAAAAAAAAAGCTAAAGGAGTTCATCATCATAAAACCAGTTTTACAAAGAATCTTAGAGGGATTTTCTTAAGATGAAAAAAAAAAGATAAAAATTATGAATAATAAAATGGCAATATCTACATATCTATCAACAACTACTTACATTGTAAATGGATTAAATACTCCAATCAAAAGATATAGGAGGGATGAATGGATAAGAAAACAAGACCCTTACATATGCTGCCTACAAGAGACTCGCTTCAGATTGAAAGACACACACAGAAAGAAAGTATAGGGATGGAAAAAGATGTTACATGAAAATAGAAATGAAAAAAACAACACAAAAAGAACAAAAAAGCTGGAGTAGCAATACTTATACCAGACAAAATAGATTTTAAAACAAAGTCTACAAGCACATATAACAGGAGACAAAGAAGGAGTATTAATCCGAAGAAACCCAAAACCCTACTTCAAGGGGACATGTGCACCCATATGTTCATTTCAGCATCCTTTACAATGGCCAAGATGTGGAAGTAGCCTGGGTGTCCAATGATGGAAGAATGGAAGTGGAACATACTCTAATATACAATGGAATATTTCTTGGCCAGGGAAGGGAATGGGTTCTTGTCATCTGCGGCAGCATGGATTGACCTGGAGGGTTGTGCTGAGTAGAGTGTCAGACAGGGAAAGACAGATGCAATGTGATTTTGCTTATACATGGAATCTAAACAACAAAATAAACAAACAAAGCAAACAGAAACAAACTCATAGATACAGAGAACATTTGTATGGTTGCCAGGCAGGCGGAGGGTTGGGAATGGGTGAAAAAGGGGAAGGGATTAAGAAGTACAAATTGGCTTACAAAGTAGTCATTGGGATGTAGGGTATAGCATAAAAAATATAATCAATAATATTGCAATAACTGTGTTTGGGTTAGATAGGTACTAGATTTATTGGGGTGATAGATGGGAGGGGGTGGGGGACCATGATGAAAAAGTTGAAGGGATTAAGGTGTACAAATTGGTAATTACAAAATAGTCATAATGTAAATAATTCTTAAATTATACAAATTTCTAACCACTATGCTATACATCTGAAATTAATATAAAATAATATTGAAGGTCAACTGCAATTGAAAAATTAAAAGGTGGGGGGAAGATGAAGGGAATAAGAGATCCAAATTTCCAGGTATAAAACAAATAAGTCATGCGGATGTAACGTACAGCATAGGGAATATAGTCAATAGTATTGTGATAACATGGTATGTATCTGACGCTTGCTGGGCTTACAGTGATCACTGCTTTAGGTCTATAAATGTTGAATAACTATGGTGTACACCTGAAACTAACATAATGTTGTATGTTAGCTATATTTTAATAAAAATCTTTAAAAAAATAAATTGGAAAAAAAGAAAATCATAAGGAAAAGAAATTACATTTACAGTACTGTATGTATTTATTGAAAATAAAAATCTACATATAAGTCAACCTGTGTAGTTTAAATCCATGTGATTCAGGAGTCAACTGTATTGGCGTTTATTTTTATTTTATTCTGAAGAGTAACAACAGGTCTTTCCCCATTCGTGTTATCTAAGTAAACTCCTAATAAATTTTATTTTTTTTTACTTTATTATTTTATTTTTTATTTTATTGGAGTCTATTACCAAAAGACCTGGGGAGGCAGACTTCTCTGAGCTCTTGTTTCTGCTACCTGTGCAGGATTCTGGAATGGGTAACACAGGAGGACTGAAGCAGCAGCAGGGAGAAGTGGGTTGTTAATTGTTTACTCAACGGTCATGCCTCCCTTCCTTCCTGTTGCCAGAGTCCTATTTTGTTCGATGGTCCCACCCTCAGTGTCTCAGTAGCAACTCCTGATCAAGCTCCAGTGTTTCTCAACCAAGATAACATTGTCATTTGGATAAGATTTTCTTCATCCTTAAGGACTGACCTGAATATTGCAGGACTCTTCTTGTTCCTGTGTCCAGGGTCCTAAATACCTCACAGAGACATCTAGTTACCTTGTAAACCAAGAATATCCTTGCACATCTCTATCTCCTTCCATTGAGGGAGGGGCACCTCACCCAACTGTGAGCTGCCAGGCAGTCTGGGTTGTCCCTTCATCTTGGTTGTCATTGGTTTAGTGGACAGGGTCACCCAGTTCTAGCAAATCAGACATGAGGTAAGTTTGCTGGAGGCTGCTGACAAAGGTTTCCTCACATTAAAAAAGAGGCCCAGGGAAGAAACAGTTCCTCTTTCACCACTGGGTGTGCTTATACGATGTCCGGAGCTGCGACAGCTGTTTTTCATCCAGGGGGCAAAAATGGAAAATGAAAAGACGGCTGAGTGCAAAGATGGAAACATCTGGGGCCTGTGATGGTATCACTGAACTGCAAATTAGCAAACCCTGGAGCTGTGCTACCACACATTTCCTGTTAGGAAGGAATAGAATTGCCTTATTGCTTAAGCCTCCTGAGTTGGGATCACTCAAGCCACTTGCAGCTTAGAGCACCCAAACTGTCACGTGATACATGGACACTGGGCTTCTGAAGGGAAGGCCAGGAAAGAACAATGGGAGGGGTGTGAGATGCTGGAGACAACTCTGGCCCATATGGTGCAATTAAAACGGGAAGAGAATGGAGTTGAGAAAGTGGAATCTGAGCCCTAACGTTATCACTAAATAACTCTGTGACTTTGGGCAAGGCACACTATCTCAGCATTAGATTTCTGACCTAAATTCTAACAGGATTAGATTTACAAAAGTTGTCAGCTCACAGCCTGTGGGCCACACTGGACCTGCAGGTATGCTGATTTTTGCTGGCACATCTGCTTAGTAGCTGTGTAGTTCTGACACAGATGCTACCACATCTCACTGTCTTACATCCTGGCCTCATCTCATCTGCCTATTTTCTGGGCCATTTGAGTTCAGGGCACCCATGTAAACCCACTCCTTCTTATCCCATGAGATGCTGATACAGTGTTGTTATATGGCTTTGATATAAATGTCATTTGGGTCAACAATCAGCCTCAGGATTTCTGCTGTTTCTACAAGTCTTTTTGTCTGCACCAAATGAATTTTACTCTAATTAAAATACCAAAGACCAATTCTGAGCAATCCATAGTTAAAATTACCAGTTTTTACCTTCAAGGAGCATGTAGTATATCTTTTAAATACAGAACCCATGAACACCAACCTTGTACATTACATCCCATCCTGTTCAACTTCTAATTAACATTTATTTGCAGAAAAATAAAAATTACTTTCCCTCATCTACTTATGGGTATTATATAAACCACTTAAATATAGCATTCTCTAGTGCCATCTAGGGGATTTCAGACCAAAAAAAAAAAAAAAATCGTCAGCTCAGTTGAAAAAGAAAAACAAGCGCTGAGAAATCAGCTGTGACTCGCAAAGTAATTTCTTATACATATCCGATAGTGTTTGGGTAATCTTTCATTTTACAGTTTGACTAGCTGAGCAAGGTCACACATGGTGCTGCACCTGGGGAATGCATAAATGAGTAAAATGTATGACATTATGCCCATGCTTGGTAGCCTAATACTTCACAAACATAACCTTGAAGGTCCCCATTTACATCAATCCTCTTTCTAAAACCAAATCAAGCCGGGTTAGCTAATATTTCTTAACTGCGCTTTCTGGATACCTGGTGCCTACATATTAATCATGTACATATAAGAACTCCAGCAAGCACCCTCTGAAGCTAGAAAGAAAGGGGCTGACACTTTGCAAGGTGCTTGCCTCCACCCTCCACCACTAGCACAATGCCCAGCAGACAGAAGACAAACCCCTAAGTAGTCATTTTACTGAGCTGAGCTCAGTAGCCTCTGAATGTTTTTGCTTGATGATGTGTGAGAGCCACTTTTTTCTACTGAACTATATGTGACCTGATTGCAGTAGTCTGTGTTCACCTAAATTAGCACATTTCTGGAAAGATGACTTCATGCTGGGCACGATTCCCATAGGTTACTGCTTTTAATCTTTCCCCCAATGCCTGTGATTCCTATACAGATGTCATTCCCATTTTGCAAATAAGAAAACTGAGGCAGAAACGGATGATGCTCCAGCAGTGTGCTTTCTCCACTACAGAGAAATTTCCAATGGAGCATTTAAATATGACTAGTAAATATCTTACAGACTATTTCTACCAGGAGAACAATGCACATGAGACTGAGCCACATGGAAATTCCTGATATTCAACCATGTTGGACCTACAAAAGGAGCCCTTACATGTGATTCAATACAATATGTTCCCAAATTCAAGGCCACTTCCCTCTAAGATGGATAAAAGGAAAAAGTAGCTTTTGTGATGTACGTTACATTTACCTTGAGTTTGTCATGGCCTCTTAGTGACTACAGAAATCAACTAATTAAACTGGATTGCCTCCAATGATACAACTTCCTCATGTATACTTATGTGCCTATCAAGGCCAAGGTTCCTAAACATCACTTGTAGGATGTACTGATCTTATTTATCCCACAAGTGTTGTGTGACAGTAGGCACACTAGCAAGGCAGTTCCAATGCCATTTGTTCAGAGCCACTTTGTTCATGACTGGCTTGAATAAATGTTCTTTCTCAGTTGCTTCATTTGGCTAGAATAAGTCTCCATGCCAGAGAGAATACAGGGTGTTGATGGGTGGTCAGGAATAGGTGATGGGTGGGTAGATATTTTAGAATGTACCTAACAATGAGTCACAGCACCTTATTTTACAAGAATAAAAAGCACTGGGTGTTTAACAACTGCACTCAAGCAACCATGATGTAACCTTCAGTGGACCTTACAAAGGCCATGTACCTGAAAGTAAAGATGATCGAGGCTTACTGGTTCTCATGCCAATACAGCTAATGACTTGTCAACATGCAGTCGAAGTCTACTTGGTGTTCAAAAAAGATTTTAGAATTTACTTACACTTTTGTCACAATATATTTTATCTCTATTCCTGCCTTTCTTATATAACAAAGGCAAACAAAATTCATGCATGAGGAGATTATGTATATATGGCCAAAAAACTGTATACACATTTTAAGAAAGGAAAAAACAGTATTAAAATTGAAATACTCAATGTATACCAATAACAAAAGATGAATACAGGTCATGTTTGACTTCTGCAATTACAAGAGGTGCTCAAAGTGGTTACCATCAGCATAATTTTAATACAGGTACTCCCCCTCACTTCAAACACACTTATCCCATCGTTCTTGCCACTTTCTGACCTAAAAGTCCTCTTTGGTGAGTGTCTTTAGTTGCACCCTCATGGCTGCCTCAATGTCCTAAATCATTTTGACTTTGGGGAAGAGCCAGAAGTTGCAGGGCACAAGATCCAGTGAATAAGGTGGATGAGGACACACCGTAATGTTTTTATTTGACAGAAAGTGCCATATACCAGAAGAGATGTGTGACACAGTGTTGTCATGATAGAGGATGATTTACCACACACTTTAAAACACACCTTCCCTCAACCACAGCTCACACCCAACTGACTGCACCGAACAAGTTGAAGCTTGTCACACACTGTTACTAGGTTTTTACATGCTGCTTCCCATATTGAAGATACTTGCCTTTGCATTGGATGGCACGCAAAAGCAGCATTCACCATATTTTGTGATCACACCGTGTGTGTGTGTGTGTGTGTGTGTGTGTGTGTGTATAGATATAGATATAGATATAGATATATAGATATATAGATATATAGATATAGATATGTGGACAGATGCTGTGTCAAACAAGTAGGAGAATGAGAGGTGTGGGGAAATAATTGAAAAAATATTATCATGGACAATTATATTACTTGATATTATTTTAAAATATCAAGTAAAATTATAATTCTTTTTATTATTTCACAATGCTGGACTAGTCATTTAACTATGAACCTGCAGTGAAACAGGGCTGCGTGGAGCCCCAGGAATTATTCAGCTTATGATAATATGATGTAAAATAAGAAAGGCTAGTAACACAAAATTTTTTGTGTTGAATTAACCTGCTCCAACTCCTCTAGAGTTGCTGCATAATTTGGTCTCTGGTTTTTATTGCTAGCTCTACACAGCATCCTGACAATCCATGTCTCCAATGCTTTAATATATCCCTCGCCTCAATTACTCCTCACCCCAAAATCTCCTCACAGTATCAATTCTGAGTTCCTCCAAACAAGGGAAGGGTTGTAGGACCCAAATGGATAGAGTCAAATAACAATTTTTAGCAGGAATCTACTCAACAAAAGGTGCCCACTATTTAACAGTAGCTCAATATGTCGACAGTCCACCAAGATGTTCACTCAACCCCAAATCCCAGAATTTCCTCTTCACAAATGGTGAAATCCAGACATTCAGCAGTTGAAGGCCCCGTGATTTTCTTGATTGTCTTATTCTTACTCTAAGGTGTTCTCTTCGTTGATTTCTTTGTTGATGTGTTTCTTTTTTGTCTGTTTTCTATGGAGATGGCCTGAAAGAGAGGTACTGAAGAAAATTTGAAGAACTCATTTTAATTCTTCACAATACCTTATATCATTTGAAACCTGTATCAGTATTTTTGGAAATCAACTGACTTCACCAAGCCCCAATTTTACCAATCTATAAAATGAGGTATATTGCAGCATTCCTTCTTCCAGTATGATTTCCTATATTGTTACTGGATAGTTTGAAAGCCACATTAATTACTCTTGACCATGAAATACTTATTACATTTTAGACATTTAAATTAGTTTATAGTATCATGCCATATGTTTTTAATATAATATATCCAGTAGTGACATCTGAAAAGTTACACTGGCACTGGAATTAAAATAACTGGGTTGGTTCAATTTCTAAATGGTCTACCACTACTAGTTTCTGACTCTGTGAGTCTAAGTAAGTAACTTACCTTCTCTGACCTTCATTATTTCATCAATAAATGGAATATAAAATAATTATGTTAAAAAGGTAGGACAGTGGCTGAAACAAACACATTAAAGCCTCAGTTACTTAACACTACACAAGGTTATTCCTTATTAATGTAACTATTTGGTATGGGTGTTTAGCCTGCAGCCTTCCACACACTGATTCAAGGACTCAGGTTCCTCCTCTCTTGTGGATCTGTCATCTGTTCCTATCTATAAAGGGTTAGAAAGCAAGTAAGTTGGGCTTTACAGGCCATAGTTTATAACTACTCAACTCTGACATGGCAGCCCAAAAGCAACCATTGAAAATACATTAACAAACCAATGTGGTTGAGTTTCCATAAAACTTTATATATAAAAACAGGTGGCAAGTGAGACCTGATGCACTAGCCATAGATTTCTGACCACTGCTCTAGATTATTGAAGTCCTCTTCTGGATTCTTTGCAACCAACTGATTAATAGGGGGAAAATTGGTGTGGGAGGAATGGGCAATCTTTAATGAGCCAGACTTAAAAATAGCATATATCACTTCTGCACATTCCACTGGTCAGAGCATGGGCATACCTGACTCCAAGAAAGCCTGGGAAATATCTTGTTTGCCCAGGAGGAAAAGAAAATAGGGTGTTATGAACTTATAATATTCCCTGCCAAAAAACCCCCTTTTCAATGGTTGCAGAAAGGGTCATATGAGATAATGAATATGCAAAACTACTTTGTAAATTATAATCTGCTATGCAAATGTAGAGTGCTATTTTTATTATAATTACTATATGTAATGTCTCTATGAATACCTTCCCACCAGGGAGTGGTAGCCCCCCTTAGAAAGAAGAGTGCATATGGATATAAAAAGCATTTAAAATTTTTAGATCAAGCAGACTCTGCAAATCACGCTTTACAAGCCAGGGCAATCAGGACCCTTTCCTCCAACTTGGGTGCCTTGAAATGCCCTAAAATTTCTTCTTCCTCCATGGTAGTGACAGGGTTGGTATGCATAGAGGCAAGTACTGAAGCTCTTTTCATGTTATCTCAATAGATTATTTGCTGTAAAATTGAAGTTTATTTATGATACCCTTGAATGCCAGAAACAATGAGTTGGAAACATAAAAATGCAGCTATCCATAGTATTAGCTAATTAACTAGAAACCCATGCTTAATATTCTCCAAGAGTAAAGCGTTGTGCTGGGGAGATAGGACACATCAGAAAGCATATAAGCCAAGATAAAAACAATTTTCAATGTGATCCCTTCAATCAGATTTTGAAGGTCTGAATCTCCATTTAATGTTTGAGATCGGGTCATGGTATTTTTTTCAACAGCCTTTTCACAGAGTGGCATCAGCAGTACAATTATCCCACTAATTTTAAAAAGGGTTCTCTTCTGTTTGTGCCTTTTAAATGATGGAATTAAACATGGAGAAAATGAAAATGTAAAAGATTAGAATTAATTATATCGAAAAGGGAATAAAGCAGGGATGGTTCATTTACTTATTTAACACTTAGCAAAGTGACAAATCCAAAGGACTTCCTATGAGGCAACTAGCCATTCTAACATTTATGACTTCAAATAAAGCAAATGAATCAGACATTTCATGGGGTTTGTGAAGACCTCACAGAGTGTGGATGCTGAAGTACAGGGACAGACTGCTGTGTTGGCTGGTGGGGACGAAGGTGACTTGCTGGGAATTGTGACCTGGCTGGGTATCTATGTCTCCATATTATATACAATCTCCTCATTTCTAAAGAGCTAGTGCTCAGTGGATAGGACCTGCATGAGGCAGTGTTTGCTCAAGCCAGTCCCAGGTTGCCCTTTACCCCTGTGGCCTCATTCTCTCTCCAGAGTGTCCTCAGTCTGGACAATACATTATATGCACTTAATGTTATTATATGGATATGTGTTTATGGTTTGATGAGCAGAACTTGGGAAGATGGCACTCATGCCATCTCTTAACAGCCACACCCAAGAGGCTCATAACAGCAACATGCACAAAAAACTGAGCATAGAGAAAGCAGTAAGACCCATGGCCCATAACTGAAGTAGTTACTGGTTGTAGCCACTTCTCTCCCTAATGTCTGACAGGAAAACTCCTTAGCAACAAGAAAATGGCCAATCAGCACTGAGATGTGAGCTGCCTGAAAAAAGAGGTAAACATTTGTTTGAGAATCTATATGAATTTTGGTTACCGTTGTTAAAAACCTGGACTTCAGCACCCAAAATAACTTGTCGAAATTTATAAAACTCTAGTGTTCTTCATCTTAATGAGTAAAACTAATGTCTCTAACTATTTATCAATTCAATTCTTTTCTTATATTTCCTAGGGTAGATTTTGGGGGTATTTGTTAGTTGTCTCATGATTGATTCTGAACTTCATTGATCATAATGATAAAATTTCATATGGCAAGAGGTTGGGCCGACCGAGTGGTGCGGTGGTTAAGCGCTGGCTTCAGAAGCCAGCGGCCCTGGTTTGGGTCCCACATATGAGGGCCAATGAGACTGCCCTCAAAAAAAAAAAAAATTCATATGGCAAGAGGTCAAGAAGGAGCTTAGTCAACATTCAATCCTACGTTCTTCCAGATGTAATACCCATAGAGAAACAATGGCTTTCCTCAAAGCATTGGCTAGCTGGAAGCCTTCCAGGGCTCTGTCCCAGGCCCTAACTCCTCACCTGGTGTTCCTACATCCTATAGCCAAGTCATTACAAACACCAGCAGTATTTGCCTCCTGCTTGTCTCCAGTTCCTGCATTTGTTTGGTATGCCTCTCTCCAGAAAATTTAGGAAAGGGGAAATGAGTTTAGTATTCAACTAGAGAAATGACTAAGCCATTCTTTCTAACTTTAGGGATAATTAGAAGACTCTTGGTTCCTCCTGAAGCAGCATCAGTCAAGAGCAAATGATACTTTTCCCTTTCTCTTCAGCTTTCTCAGAATCCATCCTCTTCCATGATTGGCCAGAAAAATCCTCTCTAACCTCCAAGTAAGTGTCTTTCCATTTGTTCAAGGTTGTATCCCCAGAACCTGACCTAGTCTCTACCCATGTAGCTGTTCTATGTATATTTATAAATTAATAAGTTAATGAAAGAATGATTTGATTCACCAAGATAACATGCAGCCAAACTGTAAGAGTCTGTTGGGTAATAAATAGCCACATGTCCTCTGACTGCCAGGATTCCTATTGAGTTAAGGAACCATAAGCATGCCTGGAAGGAAAAATAATTGCCTTAGAAATAGAGCCACATTAAGCTAAGGAGGAAAGAAGTTTGCAGGAAAGTCACTGACCCTACAAAAAGAAGAGCGTCCTTCCTGGGTGGAAATATTAGCATTGCAGAGGAATAGCATAGCAAAAAGATATAAGAGATAAATTGTTTACTGTGGAGGACAATAGCGGTTGGGGTATATAAGAGTGAAGATGGATGCTGATGGCTTCAGGTAATACATATTACTCAAACTGTACTAAATAATGTGATCATGTATTTTCTGATATAACTGGTAGTCCAGGTTAGTAGACTCAAAATGTCTAATTTTTGAGCCCCAAAATGTCATCATGCTTCCATGTTCCATTCAACCCTTCTCTCTGCAGAATCCTCGGTATCCATATGACCTCTGAATGGCAGCGCAATGACAAAAGCAAGTGTCACATCCAGATAATAAATCCCACAGGAAGAAGAGAAACGATCGCTCCCAATGGCCCTCTCTGTATATTTTATTTATGTATGTGTTGTTCATTTATTTTTGAAGAATGCGTGCTCTTTATTACTATTAATGAGGCTTGTAATCCCCCGACGATAGCTTTCTCCCTGAACCTGAGCAAACATAATTCTTAGAGTCAGAGCCCGCAGTTCTTCTTTACCAGCAAGGAAACGTTTCCAAGAAGCTCTCAGAACATTTTTTTCCCTACATCTCATTGTTGGATTCCATGTGTTTTCCTAACATGTTACTCACAAGGCAAATGGAAATCCTTCACTACCCTTACAGGAGTGTGGTCAGCTTATGCTGAGGTATATGGCTACATGGGAAAAAGTGAACACCTAAAAAAATAAGTTATATGAGGGAGGGCAGAGAAAGAGAACTGAGGTGTGGGCAACCATTGATACACTAGAGTAAGAGCACCAATGATTAGTTAGCCACGTAGGTTATCTCTGAGACATATGAAGATTATAGTAATCCTAAGAGAAATAGCTTTCATGGGCATAGTACTTCACAGTTTATGAACGCCTCCAAATCTCTGATGCAGATAAATACTATTATATTATCCCATCTTCCCAGATAAGAAAACTAGGTTCAACTAACTGATGTACAGAGTTATATAGTTAGAAAGTGACCATCACATGTGGGGAGTAAAACAGTTAGTGAAAATTTGTCTGGTTCCCTGAAATAAAAATTCCAAGTCACAAAGTTTTGGGTAAAAAAAAAAATCTAAGCAGATTTCCAATACTCTATGAAGCCATAAGTTAAATACATTTTGTTTATCATAATCATATTGTTTTTGATACATCATTTATTCATTCATTTATTCAATAGCTTATAATGTGCAAGACAAATTGCCGAGTACTTAGGATTAAAAAGATGAAAAAATATTCCATCTATGCCTGCACTTCTGAGTTCACAACACAGCACGCGAGATTAAAAGGTAAGCACTGACTATATTTACTAATTGTAAGATGTCATTATTGGAAAACTTGTAAATGACATTGAGAGAGGGGAGGAGAGAAAAAAGAAATACATAATTAGATGCACACGTTCATTGTAAAACACATGTAAATTTCAGAGCTGTTCTAACCTGGAGGAAAAGACTGTCAGAAGAGGAGAGACCAGCCAACCACAGCACAAGTGTGCAGTAACGTGCACACACTTGCCTTATGCAGGCACCAAGTGAGCGAATGAGTCGTTCTCCAAGGAAGACATGGGGGATGGTGTGATGGAGGAGGTAACATTTTAAAAGGAGCACTGAAAAATGAGTTGGAGCTTTCCAGATAGAGGAGAATCCAGGAGAAAAAACAACACAAAAAGACATGGGGCAGGAAGCAACAGTAAATAATCATTCATTGTGGCTTGAGGGCAGAATCTTCTTCATAGATGAGAGAGAGAGAGAGAGAGAGAGAGAGAGAGAGAGAGAGAGAGAGCGAGCAAGCACTGGGTAGACATACAATGTTGTGCTGTCCCACAGGAAATGTTCAGCTTCTCAATTATTTATTGAACTATTGGAACCAAGCTCCTCAGGATGAGAGTCCCAGGCCCACCGCTAACTGGCCTGGCCGTGTCACATACCTTTTCTAAGCCTCCTCCTTACCCTGGAAAGCAGAAGAGTACCTACGCCTATTTCTTAGGAGGAGCTCTCAGGATTTAACATTATGCTTCCCACAGAGCTCAGTGCTTGGCATTTGCAAGCATCTGATAAATGGTAGCGGAATAAGAAAAATGAGTGATGGATTCCAATCCTCAGTCTTGACATTGAAGGAAGTACCTTTCTCAGTGCCAGACATACCCCTTCAGGCAGGCAAGGTGGGATAAACCAAGCGACTGTCACCCCGAATGTAGGGACAGTTGGCTGTACCTCATTTCCCTCCTAGACAAAAGGCAGGGGTGAGTCTGTGGGAGAGCCTAGTGGAAACAGCAGAGGCAAAGGAAGAGAATGATATGCTTCACTACCAGGTAATTCCCGGAGGCGTGGGGACGGCAAGAGACTCTCCCCTGAAGGGCACGGTGATTTCAAAATAAGGAACCTGGCATTCACTTCTCATTTAAAGATGTCTGAAAATGGGAGGCTTACAAGTGAATCCCCCTCAGTGGGGTGTGGGGACCAGATGGAAGTGTGCCTTATCAAAAAAGGGACTCCATACCATTCCCTGTATTATGGAGGCACTGAAGGGCATCCTATGTATGTTTCTGGGCCCCACATGGAGAGGCACTGACACTAGTGGAGGCATCTGCTGGCTCAGTGCTCTGGACAGCAGTCCAGAAGGCTGTCCCTCAGGACTGGCAGAGCCCAGGGGAGGAAGTGACAGCCCCTCCTTCCAGGAAGCAGAAGTCAAGCTGAATACTAATGGGGCATGAGTGGGGATGTGAGGGGTGGGGCTGGGGGGCATGTGTGTATCACAAAATCCAAGACCACCATCCAGCTGTGATTCCCAACATTAGACCAGCCCAGATAAAGATGGCAAACACTTCCAGCCCCTTGCCACTCCCATTCTTGCTGCCACCAGCCTTGAACAACTCTCACAGTGGAGACCAACCCAGTGATGATGCGGAAAGCAGTAGGCAGACGAAACCCAGAAAAGGAACCACACAGACAAACTTCCTTCCCACTAACCTGGATGGCATTCTGGGGAGCAGGAGGAGAGGCAGGGGGAGAGGAGACTCTTGCTTCCCACCAAATGTCAACCCTAAGGACACTACGCTTTAGAACTTTGTTTTCTGATGTGTCTTAGTCTATGTGGGCTGCTATAACAGAATACCATAAACTGGGTGGCTTATAAACAACACCAATTTATTTCTCACATTTCCAGAAGCTGAGAAGTCCAAGATCAAGGCACCAGCAGACCTGGTGTCTGGTAAACGTCAGCTTCCTGATTTGTAGAAGGCTGTCTTCTTGCTGTAACTTACCTGGAGCAGAGAGTGAGCAGGCTAGCTCTCACCTCTTCTGAGAAGGGCACTCATCCTGTTCCTGAGGGTTCCATCCTCATGATCTACTCACCCCCAAACCTCATCCCCGAATACCATCACATTGCAGATTACTATTCCAACACAGGCATTTTGGGGTGACTGGCAGTCTATAGCTTGCCATAAAGGGCAATGAAAGGATTCATGAGCTACAGTGAGTTCTATCACAGAAACCCCAAGTCCCGTGCACTCTAATTGTTCTCAGTAGTTAAGAAAATCAGAGCAGTAACAGCTAATATTTGTTGAACCCTTGATTTCCCCAGGTATTAGGTTGAGCATTTACATGGATTGCCAAATTTAATTCTCCTGAGTAGATAGGTACTACTATTATTTATATTTCATAGATGAGAAAACTGAAGTAAAAATTCTGCATTCTTACTATATGTATTAAGAGTTAAAGGAGGAAGAATAACAAACTGTTTTATCCTGTTTGTTGAGAGAAGCAGCCAGTACCACCACGATGAGGGATGAGTATAATGCCACCTAATTAATACCCCATGAAACACTATCCTGTTAAAAACACGTATTTGCCCATCTACAGGGACTACCATCTAAATCAGATGAGATCAGCAGTGCTCCCAGGCAAACTTGGGATGGAGCGTGGTCAGTGCACCTTCCTCCCTTCTTGGTGGAAGGCCTGGATCCCTAAGATGTTACCCTGGATCCCAGCTTCTAGGCTTAGGGTTATATAATCTTACAACTATGGAAGCTGGTGACCTAACTTCCCTGTGCCTCCATTTCCCTATGTGCATAGAGTTCTAACAATGCCAACATTTCAGTATTGTGATCATGATAGGAGACAAGTTGTGTAGAACACTTAACATAACATCTGACACAAAGTAGATTGTTATTTTCATATCCTCATAGCCCCACTCTCTCAGCTACCTGTTCAGTTAGAAAGCAAAGTTTTCCTCTCTGGCACATAATAGGTACAGGCAAAAATTTCAATGTTTTCCCCTCCGAGGGCATTTTACTAGCAGCATTTTGAAAATCAGAGTACCTTTAAAGACACAAAGGGATCAATTTCTAATAGAAAGATATAAAATTCCCTACCACGATGGGTTATTATTGTAAGTAAGATATCCTATGGATCAAATCCCTTTCCTAAAACAATGAAAATAGCATTTTAACTTTTTATTTCCATCCTATTTGTTTTCACACAGAATGTGAGGTTGTCAATAAACAAAGGCAACATACACATGTATTGTGAGATCAATAAGAAAAGGCACAGAAACTTGGAGATCAGGAAAGAAAATGAAACCCAACTTGTTCTTTAAAAGATTATCCAGAGCTATGGGCCTAAACATCAGACCTGGTTTTGAGTGTTGCATCAGCTAAAGTAAAAATATTTGTATTGTTTCTAGGAATTTATATCTCCTATATTTCGCATACATTTTTTATTTGTCCCTCCCAGAAATTCAATGAGGAAGGTAGCACACCTCGCATTTTACAGATAAGAAAACAGGCCTTGAAAAGCAAAACCATCAGACCCAGATGTCTTAAATCTTTGTTCAATGTTCTTCTAGTATGTCACAGCACCCTACCTCCCAGTACAGGATAGATTTGAAGCAGAAAAGGACTTTAGAGGTTATCCAGCTCATTTTTTCAGAGAGTTGTTTTAAATAATGCATGCACGTCAATACTCACACCAATAGCATTAAATTTAATAAAATCATATTGAAATTTATTATTATCAGTGATACATTCTTGACAACACACCTGACCACTTTCCTTCAGTTTTCATGACACAAAAGTAATGGGAAGGTCAAATTATGTATTAGGACCTGACCCAGGTCCCTTTGGGTTTGCTTATTTCAGGCATCAAGGGTCTAACAAGATTCACATTATTGTCACTGATAAGTCATGAATTAGGCAATTTTTAAAACTCTCCATGGTTAAATAATGCTTAGCAACATCATCCTCCAGAAGCATTTCTCTTCCAGTCATGATTAGCTTTTTCTAATGATTCTGCTCAGCTAGGGTTTTTTAGTGTTTTTTAATTGCGTATTTTATGATATTTTAATTTTATGTTTATTCATTATTAATCACCTTTATTATATTTTAATTGTTGATGCTGCATCCTAAGCACGAAGAGGGAACACTTCACAAATATGAATATTAATTTATATGTCCTAAAATAATAATTAGGATTTTAATAAAATTACTCCCCTTAATAGGTCTCTACGGAAAGCAATTCCCCCACCCTTTAATGAACTAGTGAGATATGAGGTGAATGTCTTTAAGTACTGTGTTCACATCTAACAAAAAAAGTTTAAGCAACAATAGTAAATCTTCAAAACATTTACCTAAAGGGAAGTTGCTAATCCTTTCTAAAAAGCAGTCTAAGAGCTGCATACAGAGAATAAAATCTAAACCTATCTTCTCTCATTCTGGCATCTGTCAGTAGGATGAAAGGGTAAAAGTTTGGCATTGCCCATCTCACTGCAGTTTCCCAAAACACTTTGTACTTGACTTGCTCTGTATCAGGAAAGGGGTATCTGTCAGCACACAACTCCATAAAGCATCCTGAGTTTCAGGGCCATTTGAAGTGCACACCTGGAAGTAAGAATACTCACCATTGCTGATGGTGTCTTGCATCCAAGGATGTCTGTCATAGGGCTCTACAAACATCACATAAGCCTCATGGGTTCTCAACACAAGAACAAGACTGCTGTTTGGGTTCTACAAATGGGGAGAATGGAAACCACCTGTGTAATGCTTCCCATGTGGAGAGCCACAAGGAGAAAAGGGGGCCACAAGGAGATTGATCATAGGTGGCCCTTCATTAAATACACACTGCCTTAGCGGTTCTTGGATTTGTCATTGAGTTCTCCTACTTCTACGTGATGAACACAGGAAAGACGTAGCGTGTGCTCTTTGGAATGAATATACTTTTTTGTATTGCTGTCAAGGCTGACTTTTAATACCACTCATTGAAGTAGCTTTCTTGTAACTTGACAGTTTTAATAATCTGCTTCCATGTTGTTGTAACCATCGACACTTCCTCCTCTGGGCAGAGGACACTATAGCCATTATGGAATTAACTTAATATTCTTACGGCCTCATCTTAAAATAACATTATCATAATGGCTTCCTGGGCATATCTATTATTACAGGTGTTCAATGTGTTCCTGTAAATCTTGTTAATTTTCTGAAATCAGAAACTATAGAAGTTCTTCAATAGAAAAGAAATACAAACATCAATAAATCTTCCCATGTATGTGGGAGTTTTTTGTTATTGTTGTTTATTTTGTTCTGTTTTAATTAACCATTAAAACAATTCCTTTCACATTACTTTAGAGTAATCCTTTGGGGTCTCTGAGAACAAACCAATCCACTTGAATATAACCATTGCCATCATTCTATTTACCAGGCCAAAGTTTATTGGAGCACGACTATTAAAAGCAGCCTGTCAGAAAAATGAAAAAGGAAAAGCAGCGCCCATAAACTCTGAATAAATGGTATATCTGGCAGAGACTCCCAACTCTAATACACAGACTCATGCATATACACTCATCTGTGACAGTGTAGATGCAGCCCCCAACATTTTTTGAAAAGCATTTGTAACTGAGGGTGAGAATGTGTCCCTCTCATTCTCTAAATGACCCATTAAAATATCATTGTAAAACCTCCTATTCTAAAAGTCTGGTCCCCATGATGTCGTGAAACCCAGCCAAGAGAAGAACCATAGAAACATGACATGTTGACACTAGAAGAAAAAACTTCTCAGATCCCTCAGCAGCCAGTTCTCAAGTTACTAGTCAAGAATCAAAGCCTAACGAGGATGCCATGAGTCCAAACGTGATTTTAGTACTATAGCAACTTAAGGAACAAATGTGGCAACAGCAGAACCCACCTCAAAGTGGAGGGGGTAGGATGTAAAACCCAAGCAAGGGGGCAGCGGGGAGCGACAGTTCTAAAACATACAGGTTTCTTTCTTTCTTTCTTTCTTTCTTTCTTTCTTTCTTTCTTTCTTTCTTTCTTTCTTTCTTTCTTTCTTTCTTCTTCTTCTTTCTTTCTTTCTTTCATTCTTTCTATATGTGAATCATGAACTCAAAATGGTTCATCAAAATCTCTTTACAAGTAACAGAAATAGACAGGGATGACAGCAACATAGAGCATGAATCCTGAGAATTAAACTATAACATCAACACAATTTAAGAGAGGTAAAATACGGAAAAGATGACTTAGAGACAAAATTATTTGAAGTAAATAAACAAGAAAATCAAAATGAATGTTACATAATAAAAAGGTACTAGCTTATCTGAAGGATGAGCCAAGGAGAAGGGATGGAGAAGGACCCTTAGAGCTCAAGAAAACAGAGCCAGAGAGCCTGTGTTGGTAGAATGGAGAGGCCTTGGCCCATGACCTTGAGTTTTCCAATCCCTGTGTATCTCTCTTATGGAGAAGATACCCTAGGCTATCTTCCTTAGCCCATTGCCATTAAACATTTATGTCCTAAAACGAACTCCCTTTGTTCTAGTGTTGTGCTCACCAGGCAACCTTCTAATTTTAAATTCACTCCCAGAATAGATTTGCCAGCAGTCTAGTCTAGTTATATTGGTAGTTAAATTTAGCTTAGTAAATTACTCAAATTAGCATACCAGTTGATACTTCCTTGAGTTTTGAGTTTGCTTATGTAAGTAGATTTATGTGACTCTAGTTTATAGAAACAGTTTGGAAAATAATAAAGTACATCTGAATAGTTTAAGCCTGAAATTGCCTAAGGATCATTTTTTCCCCTATGCTGTGCCTCTCCCTTAGCCCCCATGGTCTATCCATCTCCACCACACCTTGATTCCCACTATCCACCTTAGCCCCCTCCAGTTCAGAGATTTTAAATCTCCAGTATACAACTATGATCAAGACCCCTTACATCAGTGCCCCATTCAGGATGGTTTCCCCACCCTGCTTTGATAAGAAGACTGGATCAAGTAATGGTGGACTCAACCTTTAGGCAAGCGGTGGTGAAGGTAACAAAATAGAATGAGATCCTAATGTCTTGCCATTTTGTTGCTTTTTCTTCACCACCTCTCCCTCAGGCTTAGCCAAAATACTTTCCGTCAACCCTAAAGAGAAATCTCCTGACCTTAGCCTCTACTAAGACTCACCAACAGCCTTCTTTTTATTCTTAACTGGAAAGAGCGCCTGGGAAATTGTATCTTATATGGGATTGGAAACCAGAAAGTCTGGGTGACAGCATAAAACATTTTCATTAACTACCCACAATTCCCTTGGATCATGTCATCTTGTGTAGAGTCATGGACCTTGACAGTTGGAATCATCTAATATGACCCATTTTTATGATCCCATTTATATAGCAAGACTTCTCCAAAGTCAAACATAGAAGAAATGAGACTTAGAACTATTGTGACCCCAAAATCCAGATTTTTTTTTTACTCCACCAGTCCTCATCTTCCTGTATTACTTTCATTAACAGCAGACAAAAGAGTTGTATTTAAAGGGATTGTTATAAATGAACATTCGGAATATAACAACATCAATAAACCTTTCAGTATTAGGTCCCTATCCCTTATTTCAGTTGAAATTGTGTGGGGGAAGGAACTACTAAAACAACTTGAATTTGCAGCAAGTTCTATTAGCATTGCTTATCTGCCACCTATGAAGGACATCCTGCATAAGAATGAAGACCAACACAGAGGAAGATGAACCTGAGAGCTGGAGGCAGCATCTTGACAGTGTCTTTGGGACATCTGGAAACAGGTAAGGCTAAAACTAGGCCAGGCTTGACACCTGGACATTGCAGTTATATAAGTTGAAGAAAAGAAACCTCATTTCACTTAGTTTGGGCTATGCATGTTTCACCTGAAACCAGAGAAAGGCCTAATGCAATGTTGGAGTTTTTATACTGCTTTTGGGGGGTTATGAGGGCCTGGAGTGAGAACTGCAGAGTAAAGTATAAAAAGTGGGCTGAGCATTCAGGAAGCATTGAGCTGGAATTATTATTTGGAAAGGAAGCAAGTGTCCTCTCTATGACCCAGTTTTCTCATCCGTAAAATGGAGATACCACCTCCCTTCTAGGGCTATTATGAGGACTGAATTAGTGTATAAATGTAAAATGATGAGATCAGTGACTATCAACTCTAACAACTATATAACCATGTGTATTTTATATTAGACTTTAATTAAAAATGGAAGTTAAAATATAATTTATGGCAGATTTCATTTGGGCTACAGACTCATGGAGATCTCA
Source organism: Aselliscus stoliczkanus (assembly GCA_033961575.1). Classification (NCBI taxonomy): domain Eukaryota; kingdom Metazoa; phylum Chordata; class Mammalia; order Chiroptera; family Hipposideridae; genus Aselliscus; species Aselliscus stoliczkanus. Next base: position 125,442,657 of record CM066734.1, read on the forward strand.
TTACCCCTGGTCTAGCACACAGGAAACTGGGAGAGTCCCAGAAAGCAGGGGTTGATAAAAGGGTACACTTACTCAGCTCTGAGAATCACATATAGATTTCAGCAGTTACCCCACTAGCAAGTGCCTCATTTATTTGTGTGTGTTTGTGTGTACATTTTTAGCTTCACTTTTCACATTCAAGAGGAATCAAGATATTTTCTGTTGGGGCAGCCACACTAGTAACACTGCCAATTCAGTTATTCAGTCCATGGTCCAAAAAGATGGTGACCTGTCTCTCTCATAATTTCTAGCACAATGATCTTGCCAAGGTTTTAGTAGTTGAAAAATTCCGTTGCCCATCTCATTCCCAGGCAAGCACAAGTCAGAAAAACCGAGTAACAAACTTTTCCCCTTAAACAATCATTGATGGCAATGAATGAACTTCCATCATTCTTTTGAGTCTGCCTCCTCCGTGGTTGTCATGTGCATAGAACTTGCAATTAATTATCGACATGAATAATATATGACTGTGAGCCCAAGAAATAAGTCAAAGGTTCTAAAGAGTTTTATCCCCAGTCTCATACACGGTGTTCTTGCAAACACACGTTCCATTTTAAGCATGTCAGCACATTTGGGGATAGAAACTTTTTGGAACTGGCTCTCTTGCAGTTGGCTCATTAGAGAACAGCTCATGCAATCAATAAGTTACTGACTGAGAGACTAAGGGTTTCTTATCTCTGCCTTTGCATGTTCAAGTGTCTCAGAAACGACATTCTTCTCTCTCCCTCTTGCTTTCCCTCCCTCCCCTCTTCTTCTCCCTCTCCTTCTCAGTCTCCCTCTCCCTCTCTCTCTTCCTCCTTCTCTCCCTCTCCTATTACAGTACAGTAATTGACAGGAGCAAAGTGGAGTTTTGCTCATGCATAATGCTTTCCAAGCCCAGAATGAGTCCTTTGGTCACCACATTGCTTGTCCCTCTCACCACCAGCTAAAGGTTCTCATTTAAGTGACAGGCATTTTTCATAATAGGTTGAAGCTTTGCAGCAATTTCAAGATTCTGGGTAGGATGTCTGCTATCACAAGACATGAAAAATGACCAGTTAAGGATACAGTTCAAAGTTCACAGGGGAAATCGATTAGGCTAAAACAATGGACATTATTTTTCACAACATTTGTGCTGAGTTAAAATAGTGATTCTCACTTTTTTTTTTTTTCCCTTTCTCGGCATGATTTCTGGGTATCCAATTTTTTTTTTCAATTCATGATTGAGGAAGCCAGTGTAGCAGATAGCATGCTTAGACTAATCTGTCTGCCCATCTGAATCAAATGGACTCTTAGTGAATTACTAGCAGTCCTGTAGATATGCATGAATTATTTCGGTTGATATCCATAACATTCCAATCCACACTCTTGTTAGTCTGTGTGGCATGAGGGCAGAGTGCCAATGAGGGCACAGCTCTTCCGCTCTCTTCAGCGGCAGACAGGCAGAGGTCAACCTGCAGTGGCAGAGACCTAGGTCTCACTTCCCACCTGACCAGGTACTAGCTCTGGGGATATTAGCAAATCATTTCAATTCTGTGCTACTCATTCCTTATCTACAAAATGGACTTAACAATGTTAGCCTTTCAGAGCTCTTGGGAGAATTTTATGTCAAGTGACTGATAGCAAGTAGGAGCCTAGGAAATAATAGTTACTGGTAAAAACTTCAGAGAAAGCAAACCTTAAGAAACAGAAGTACTCAAGAAGAAATGTAACATATTAATTTCCTCAAAGTAATAAAGCAACCATAATACTGCTATTATTATTCTTAAACGATCTCATTTGTAGGGTCGAAATGTGACATCTATAGATAGTTCTATGCGGTATTAAAATCAAAATTGTGTAAATTTACAATAGCTAAGACTTGGAAACAACCAAAATGCCCGTCAGTAGATGACTGGATTAAGAAACTGTGGTATATTTATACAATGGAGTATTACTCCGCTATAAAGAAGAATGAAATCGTGCCATTTGCAATGATATGGATGGACCTAGAGACTATAATGTTGAGTGAAGTAAGTCAGTCAGAGAAGGACAAATACCATATGATCTCACTTATATGTGGAATATGAAAAACTGTATGAATGAGCAAAGTAAACAGAAACTGTCTCATAGATATAGAGGAAAAATCAGGGTTGCTAATTTGGAGAGGAATGGGGATGAGGGAGAAGGGGAAGGGATTAGACAGCAAAAATAGGCAACTACAATATTGCTACTGGGATAGGAAAAACAGTTTGGGGAATATAATTAATAATGTTGTAAATATTCTGTGGAATGTCAGATGATCATAGGTCTTGTTAGGGAGACCATTTCATGGATGGAGTAGAGGTTTGATCACTGCACTGTATTACTAAAGTGGAGGTGGTATACCTACTGTAATTGAATATATATAGATAGTCACGGGATGTGGATTATACTGTGGAAGAGAGTCAGAGGAAGAGTAATAGATATGTATGATATGGGGGGTGTGGGGGGTGTATTGGGGGTGGGGGTTTGTCACTTTGGGGGTAAAATGTATAACTATTGCACTGTGTTGTACACCTGAAACTATTGGGGGTGGGGGGGGTTGTCACTTTGAGGGGTAAAATGTATAACTATTGCACTGTGTTGTACACCTGAAACTAATTAAAAATAAAATAAAATTAAAAAAAAAAAAAAAAAAAAAAAAAAAACAGAATTGTGTAAAAATGACTCCAGGGGTTTTCTCTGAATGGTCTGAACAATGAGCTAGCTAGCACTGGGGCTCAGCCTAGCTCCCAGTAGGAAAAGCCTCCCCATAATTCAGCTGCCCATGGGACTAGGGGATTCCTTTCCCAGCAGGAGGGCCTACAAGGATCCCCAAATCTTTAGGCAGTGGGAAGCTAGTTTTCCTGGACAACCTGTAGGCAGCAGCACTCAAATCCAGAGCGTCTGGGCTCCAAAGAGTTTAATTGTCTTTTCCCGCCACACCCCATCCATTTGACAAAGCCACTTTCCCATGTTAGTCATGACATATTTTTTCTATGTTTTTCATTGCAAAAATGCGTCATGACTTTTCCGACAACTCAATAGATTTTCTGTCTTGGTCTGTTTGGGCTGCTATAACAAAAGTCCACAGACATGATAGCTTATAAACAGTAAAAACATATTTCTCACAGTTCTGGAGACTGGATGTCTAAAATCAAGGCACGGGCATAGCCAGGTTTTGGGGAGAACCATCTCCCTGGTACATATGTGTCTTCACATAATGGAAGGGATGAAGGATGTCTGGGGGGGTGGGGGGGGCACTTTTATCTTTTTTTTTTTTTTTTTTAACTGAGCCATCCTGCCACCTGTTGGCAGCTCAGTGGCTGCTCAGATCGGGCCGGAAATCCAACTGGCAACCTTGCACTTTTGAGCAGGCCCTTAACCAAGTGAGCCACTCGGCAGGCTCTCACCTCCTAATACCATCACTTTAAGGGTTATGATTTCAACATGAATTTTAGGAGGATATAAACATTCACACCATAGCACCCCATAAAAGTGCATAGTAATAGGGGACACATTTCCTGCCCTGAAATTTATCCCCACAATTTGTTCAGCAGAGTCCCTGTCCAAAGATTGCCTCTTCTCAGGGATAAGGAGAGATTTCAGGACTGTGTATATTTCTTTTCTTGTGAATCTTTGTTTTATAAGTTTCCCAAATGTTTCTTAGCCATACCTTGTGATATTATGGAATTTATCTGGAGTCCCTTGCATAACTGTCTACAACTCCAGAATTTTTTTTTTCAATCACCCTTAAAGATCCATCCATAAGTTCTAGTCACATCATTCATCCATAAATGGGCACAGATTCTGTTCTTCGTGCAGAGCATTCTACTAACTGCAGGAGGGCAAATGAATTAAACACTATCCCTGCCCTCTAAGTGTTTGGTATTTGCCATTATTACACTGTTATTCCCTGTCTTTAGTGGGAAGGAAAGAATACAATAGAGTTAGTAGAACAAAACACAAATTGACCCTCAGTGGTCTCTATGTCATCCATTGATTGAGAATAAATTAAGAATCAGGCATTCTAGGGCCGGCCAAGTGGCACGGTGGTTGGGCACTGGCTTGGGAAGCCAGTGGCCCCTGTTCGGGTCCCACATATAAGGGCTAGTGATACTGCCTTCAAAAAAAAAAAAAAAAGATAAAGAATCAGGCATTCTACTAGCCACTTTATAATGTTTTTCAAAATGCTCAGACTAACCCTCTGATAAGAGAAGTGAGCTTCAGAGAGGCTAAGTAACTTGTCTGAAGTCACACAGCTCGTTAGTGATGAATAAGTGTTTTGAACTTGGCTCTGCTCTCCTAATAAGTTATCCTGCTTCCTAAGCAACCTGAATAGCTAAAGGGAAATTCAGACCAGATGAATTGGGCTGGACTCAACACCAGCACACTTAGTCTACTTTTCTCCAGTCACTAAAAGAGTGCCCCAAGGGCCTGAGTGTCTACATGTGTCTCTGTAAAGGACTCATTTATTTCCAAGGAGCAACTTAGTCATTAAGGAAGAAAACAAGCAGAGGAGAAATAGACACACAAATCACTGTCCAAAGTATCCTTGTGCACTCAAGCACTCTTATACAACAAGGCTCATATTTAAAACCCTGTCATATGCAAAGCGCTGATTAGGTTTTTATACAGTGAACAGAGAAGAAAAAAGGTAGAGTTTCTGATGTTATAGTAAAGTCTAAAAATCATGTAAATGAAATAAGTGATTTTTTTTTTTAGTTTTGTTGAAACTGTTTCATAGCCTCAAATACTTACTGTTTTCAGCGGCCTCTGACAGCTCTTATAAAAAAAAAAAAAAAAACCAAAGAAGTAATGAGTAAAAGCTACAAATCACTTGAAAGCACTTTAAAAATTCCATTCATACTGCCAACAAAAGTAAAGATATTGACCCAAAGAAAGGGAAAAATGGAACTCACGTTTGTTCACAACCAACTGTGTGATGGGGACTGTTTGGTAGTATAATACCATTTAATCTTCAGAGAGTGCACATTTGTACTTATATTTGGCTTTCCATCATCTGATTCCCCTTCTTATGTTTAAGTAACTCTTCCCCAATGAGTCTTGTTGGGAGGCTGAGCCTGCCTCTTGCACTGGAAGCTGCAAGTCAATAATGTGCTCCAGCTGTGGGGCTGCCGGGTGGCTCAGTTGGTTAGAGTGCATGCTCTGAACAACAAGGTTGCCAGTTCCACTCCCGCATGGGTTGGTGGGCTGCTCCCTGCGCAACTAGATTGAAAATGATGACTGGACTTGGAGCTGAGCTGCGCCCTCCACAACTAAGTTTGAAGGACAACAACTTGACTTGGAGCTGATGGGACCTGGAAAAAGTGCATTGTTCCCCAATAAAGCACACTGTTCCCCAATAAAGTTTAAAAAAAAATGTGCTCCATGCAGGCAACTAGTTGTACCTGGCCCCAGAACTTGAACGAGGGAGCATGAGAGACAGAGATTCCAACACACTCCACCACAGTACCCCTTCCAGACCAGCCTTGTGAGTCTCTAGCTGCACCACCTTCACGCCGGGTTTCCCATCACTGCAGGTGATTCTTTAATAGATCCCATGTCTGTTGAACTCAGCCAGACCTGGTGTCTGTTGCTTACAACTCAGAGCCATGACCGATCCATCTTACAATGATCTATCCTTTGGCATAAGTATTAGCATCCTTGTTATATAACTAAGGAAATTGAGGCTATTCAGGCATGTTCCCAAAGTCACAGAGCTTGTAAGGAACAGTGCATAAATGGCTGAATATGGATGGTAGATTTTCATTATGTTTTGATAAGAACTACACAGCGGTACCCAAAGCATATCACAGCATTGCCATCACCTGGTGGCAGCTACCCAGGAAAAGACAGTGGCCTAATGTTTCCTTCTCTAGAGTTGCAGTTTGCAAAGTTGAATTGTTAAGTAAATTGGCTTGTTTTAGGAGACTAAGCTCACATGCTGTCTCTTCTGCAAAAGTACTCTGATAATCCCAAGTAGATGTGAACGCCTTCTCATGTAATACTGTCTGTTTTCATATTGATATTGCTATAATGGTGTATTTCTTCAAAGCCACCACCTGGGGCCCTTGCATAGAATTTAACCACCAGAGATCCAGGAAGTTTTGTCTGAACTCCAGCTCTGATCACCTCACAACAAAGGAGGGATTAAGGAATGGGAGAGAAGTTTCTTTCTTGATGCCAGAGCACACCAAGTCTGGGAAAATCTGCAGCTTTTCTGAACTGGAGGCTAGGCATCATAAGGCTGGGATGTGTCACTGTTATGACACACAAGGGAGCAATGAGGAAAGGTCATTGCAGAATGTGAGGTTGTTCCTTCCACATTTAGAAAATGCTCCTTATTTGTACAAAGAACTTAGTGGGTCCCACTCAAAGGAGGTTGGAGGCGTCCAATGTTTTGAAGTTCTTCTTATCCTCCACTGATCTCACATCTCAATAAATAGACTTGATGGGCAGAGTGTGGCTTGAGTGACATTCCAAGTAGTGATGCTTGGGACTTTCCTACCAACTGGCAGAAAAGCCTGCCCCACAACGAAAATAGACACTGGGTCTTGTGTTTAAATACAAAAAAAAGCACTGAGAAGTCTCCTGAAGACTTTGACAGATCTATGACAGTTTTAAGCAGTACCCCCTGGTTCCTTCAGTGAAGTCTTTGACTTTCAAGTAAAGAAAAGCTGTACCATTCCTCCCCCGCCACACACACACACCCCAGTAAACACCTTGAACACACTGGTAAGGTGGCCCTGGTCATCTCCAGAAGCTGAGCTTAGGAGTTAGTCTGCCTGGCTCAAACTCTGCCTCTACCATTTGCTAGTCCTAACTTTTGTCCAGTTACTTAGGTTTTTATTTGTCTCAGTTTCCTCATCCATAAATTGGGAATCATGGTAGTACCTACCACATATGGGTTCTTGATAAAACTCAAAATAAGTACTAAAAATGTATCTGTCTGTAAATCTCCATATAGCTTTTGGCTTCTAAGTAAAGATAAGCTAACACAATTGCAGCAAATTTTGTTGTTAGCCCGGCTGCTTCCACACTCTCAAGCATCATGGAACGGCCAAAGTAATTCCACTTCCCCAAACCTCATTTTAAGGTGTGTAAAAACAGTGAATGATAGATTACAATAAGCCTCACAGACTAGAGGCAAGGATTAAATACCAAAAATAGCAAAATTCTCAAAAATGGCTGCAAATGGGCAAAGGTAATTAAACACTTTTCAAAGACACAAATGGGGCTTCTTTCTGTTTCTTGAGCCTGCTGACGGATCTCAGGACCTTATCCTCCCCTCCTCCCATGCTGTGTGTCTGGAACTCTCTTCCGCCATCTCTTCACATGGTTGACTCCATTTTCCTTAGAGGCATCCACACACACACACACACACACACACACACACACACACTCACAAGCTAGTCCCTCATCCTGCATAATTTTATGAAGCCCACTGATTATATATGTTATTTATTTATTTACTTATTTGTGGTTTACTTATTCCCCACCCCCATCCTAATGGAATATAAACTCCTTGCAGGGAGGGATTTGTTTTTTGGGGTTGCTTTTTTTAAAAAAAACTTCAATTTATTTTTTATTTTTTAGATTTTTAAATTTTTATTTTTCAATTACAGTTGACATTCAATATTATTTTATATTAGTTTCAGGTGTAGAGAGCAGTGGTAAGCTATTTCTATAATTTATGAAGTGATCCCTCTGATAAGTCTAGTACCCATCTGACACAATACATAGTTTTTACAATATTATTGACTAGATTCCCTATGTTGTACTTTACATCACCTTGAATATTTTGTGAGTACCACTTTGTACTTCTTAATCCCTTCACCTTTCTCACTCTGACTCCCAATTCTCCTCCCATCTAGTACCCATCAGTTTGTTTTCTGTATCTATGAGTCTATTTCTTTTTTATTTGTTCAGTTATTTTCTTCTCTAGATTCCACACATAAGTGAGATCATATGGTATTTGTCTTTCTCAGTCTGACTTATTTCACTTAGCATAATACCCTCTAGGTCCATCCATGTTGTCACAAATGGTAAGATCTCATACCTTTTATGGCCTAGTAGTATTTCATTGTATATATGTACCACATCTTCTTTATCCAATCATCTATTGATGGACACTTAGGTTGCTTCCGTATCTTGGCTATTGCAAATAAGCCTGCAGTGAACATACATATATCATTTCAAATTAATATTTTAGATATTTTTGGATAAATAAGAGCAGGGGTTTGTTAACCCCAAGAGCTAGAGGAATAGCTGGCACATAGTAGGTGCTCTGTGAATCCTGACTTAATGAATTAAAGAATGAATACAATCCCATTGGCTCTAGTATGGTGCCATTTAATGTGATGGCTGAAATCCTCTACTCCGTTCAGTCCTCAGGCTTTGCCAGGGTCACCTTAGGGAAATGATTTGCATGCTAGGCTCCCTGACACAGTTTCCTAATCCAGACCGTGCCCAATTACTGATCTGCTCATCCTCAGAGGGGCTGGGTCTCTGCCTCTAGCCTAGAGTAGTGTTCTCTGGGAACTCTGGATTCCAAACAGGAGCTCTTTTTAGGTGGGCCATAATAAGGAAAAAGCCTCAGGATCACTGACTGCTCCATGGAGCCTGAATGATTTCAGGGAGGTGCCACAGGACCCCGTGGTGTGGTGTCCGGAGGAAATCAGGGGCCTAACTCTTGGATTCTCCATCTCCACTTCTGACACAGCATATCCACTGCTTCACAAGGTGTTAAAAAGAAAACCGCAGGCCCCAAATGGTGTCACTCACATTCAAAGCCCATGATACCAAACCTAGATTTAATATCTGATTTAATTGCAGTTTTAATCTCTCCCAAAAAATATAATCTTAACAACTGGTCTGGAACTTTCTGGTCAAGCACCAGCAAAGTAATCTGTCACAGGGGCTCTCTCCAGCCCGAAAAGAAAGAACAGGCAATTTGCATGATAAAACCCTTGCTTTCCCTTCCACCCAAAAGTAGAGGTCCTGTTCTAAATAATCCTTTTTTCTTTTACTAATTACTTCCCTGCCACACCCTTCTTCCTCTAGAAACCTTCTCTTTTGTACAACCCCTCAGAGCACCCTTCTACTTGCTAGATGGGTTGCTGCCTGACGCATGAATCACTTATTAAAGCCAATTAGGTCTTCAAATTAACTCGGTTGAATTTTGTTTTGCTACAATAGTGAGTTTCCAGAAACTGCGATGTGCAAGAAATGACACAACAGCAGCTTAAATCAACATCTGAAGGATTCATACGGGGGCAGATGGGCAGATGATGTCCTTGGAAGCACCCTTACAGACCCTCCAGAAAAACAAATACTACGTCCTCATGCCTCACTCATCACAGCCCTTTAAATCACAAATTATCCTGCACAGGTTAATACTTGAGTCCTTGACACCTTAGAGAGAATGAATTTATTAACCCACTTTCCTGAAGAGGGTGGCAGAAAGGCTGTGATCCTAGGGAAATAACTAGAGGCCTATGACATGATCAGAAAAAGCTCCAAAAGAGAAAGGAAATGCACCAGACATCACTGACCTGCCCAGTGTCACCCAGGTTCACACCAGTCATCAGAGAACAGTGCCCTGTTCGCCCTCCTCTGTCTACACAGGCCGTGCAGCCCGAAGCCATACATGAGCTGGCGACCAGCACTGCTTCCCAGGCAATCCTTCTCCACGTATCCTTCCAGTGAAATGCATTTTCAATGGCCTCGGTCTGTGGGATATTGCTACCCATTCAGGGGTAAATTTCCAGTGCAGGGCAGCATAATGATTCCCATTAATGTTGATATTATTCATGCAGCTAAAATCCACATGCCCCCAGTTAAAACATTCCCCTGTGGAGGCCGCGGCCCTTATCTATTCAGAAAGCCTTCATTCAGGTAGGTAATGCATGTGCCCTGTACAGCAGCCTGATGTACTATAATAGGCTCCCTCATTGTGCCTTTGAATCTCTGAAACACCAGGGAATTTTTATGCGCGCTTTTAATCACTAAGCTCAGACTTCCGCTTGTGAGCAACCTGCTACCAGGGCAGAGGACAGGAAGCAGTGCTCTCAAGGCCGGTGTTGGGGGAGTTTCACAGCTTGAAAATAAATTCTCCACATAAAATGGAGCTTCTTGTCCTCAATGCTGTTGACCTTTTGAGTGAGATAATTCTTTATTGTATGGGGGTGGGGGGAGGCTGTGGTGTACATCATAAAATACTTAGCAGGATCCCTGGCCTACCACGAGATGCCAGTAGCACCCCATCCTCACTTGTGACAACTAAAAATGTCCATAGACATTGTCCAATGTCCCCTGAGGGCCCAAACTGGTCCCATTTGAGAACTAGTCACATAAAATAAAATGAAAAGAGAGGACAGACAACATCCCCTCTTAACCCTAAAGCCCAAAATGCAAAACTCAGTCTACACACAAAGAAACCCACATAGAGAGTAAGAAAGCTGGTATTCACAGTACCAGCTAGGGTCTCCAAGTGGTAACAGGAGTCAGGGAATTAACTCAGGTTTTGTGGGTTGCAGGTTAAATAATTTAGAAGCCCCTAATTAGAAAGGGTCTTAGAGATCATTTGGGACCACTCCCCCATGAGACAAGGGAGGAAATGCAGGTCCCGAAATGGTAAGTGACTTCTGAATAGTCCCACAGTAATGATGCCAGAGCCCACACTAAAATTCAGGTGCCCAAACACCAAGCGGTTAATTTATTAATGCTTACGTTTCTTCATTTATTTATTCATCAAGCATATATTTTGGATTTAATTCAATGTAAAGTGCTGAGCTCATGTTTGGTGACAAAAGAAAAAAAATCATATTTTCCAATACTGACAACGTAGACCACGTGTCAGTCACCTCCTACATATCCATGGATGAGGTATATTAGATTTATCATGTCATTCAATCTTCATAAAAAAAAAAATCTATGAGATGGGTACCATTTCCTCACTGGTGATATTGATAGGTACAGTTAGATAGCGGGAGTCCCATAACTCACGCGACAGTTGCAAAGCCCAGCATTGTGACTCAAAGTACATCAAGAGACCTGTAGGAGGGATGTATCTGCTAGAGCAGAGAGGAGCCCACAGTCCTCGATGCTGGGAAAAGAACGTTGCCAGCTATACATAGAGAAAATACGTCATGACTTTTCCAACAACCCGTGAAACTACTGTGTTATTTTGTTTATTTATCTAAGACCTGCCTCCTACACCTGAATGTAAACTCCATAAAGGTAGAGACCTTATCTGCTGGATTTGCTACTCAGTTCAAATGCCAAAACATTGTCTATAAGAGCCCTCCTAACGCTCTTAATAAATATTTGTTGAGTCGATGCAGGAATGAGAAAATTTGAATTCAGAGTCCTATGTCCTTCTTGCCAGACTTTCTTGCACCCTTGTCTCATCACCTCAAGTTCCCACCAACACCATATGTATACCCAACAGAAACCCTAGGTTATTAAAGCAGACTGGACCTTTTGAAGCAGGTTCTGGGGCTTGTCTGCTTGGGTCTCAAATCAAAATCTTAGGTGTTCCAGCACTTGCCAGAGTTCAGATGATCTGCAGCCCCGATGTCCAAAAGTCTACCATGATGTACTTGATTCCATGCATCCTAAAATGTTGCAGTCTCTAAGACTTCATATTTCACTGGAATTCAATTCAATAAATGATTACCAAGTACCTTCAACATGCTACTTGTGGATAGAAACAAAACAGACACTACCACCAGCACAATACAGAGTGTCTGGCAAAGCTCCAACCCAGATCTACTTCTCCTGCTCCCAGAAATGGTGATGGAAAAGTATGTCATTAGCTTTCGGTTCTCAAGTGTGTGCCATTCCAGTTGGCGCTACCATCCACAAAAGGGGCACCATTTTAACCACTCTAATAGGGGTCAGTTTATTAGAGACTTTCCAGGATAATCATTGACCAGGAATCAGCATAGGTCCTTGGAAATTTGACAGAGACAAGAGATGCCAGAAATGAGAAAAAGACACACAAAGGGCTAGATGAGGGATCTAATGATGAACCCCAATGACTTGGGTCAGTGGGGCAAATACCTGGGAACACTTTCCTGGAAGCCAGATAGACCTGGGGTCTCACCCTGGCTTAGCCATCCCCTAGCTTGGAGCTCCTCCCACACCCAAATTTATATGTTGAAAGCTAATCCCCAGTGCATGGTGTTTGGAGGTGGGGCCTTCAAGGGGTTGTTAGGTCATGAGGGTGGAGCCCTCATGAATGGGATTAGTGCCCTTATAAAAGAGACTGCAGAGAACTCCTTTGCCTCTTATATCATGTGAGGACACAGTGAGAATACAGCCATCTATAAACCAGGAAGTGGGTCCTCCCCAGACACTGAATCTGCCAGCACCTTGATCTTGGACTTCCCAGCCTCCAGAACTGTGAGAAATAAATTTCTGTTATCAGCCACCCAGTCTGCGGTACTTTGTTACAGCGGCCTGAATGGACTAAAGCACTTGGCAAATAATTGCTTAATATCTCTGAGCTTCAGTTTCTTCATCTGTGAAGCAAGAATAATAATACAATCCTCGGAGATGTCTTGTAATGAAAAATGAATTAATATGTGTAAAGTACTCAGCATTAAGTCAGGGTCAATAAGTGATATTTATGATTATTATTCTGAGCTTGCTTAGGCCTCAAGACAGTGAGCCAACATCCGTGGAGGCTTTGGCGATACCCCCTTAAGGACAAGAAAAATGTCATGGAACAGGACTCCATAAATTGCTCTTTCACTGTGCCTGACAGAGTTAAAGCAGCTTCCCCAAGTGCCTCGCTCCCCAAGGGCCCCTTCCAGCAGAGTCCGCTTCCTCCCTCGCATGCTTTGCATCTCTTGCTCCCATCTGCACCAATTAGCAGGGAGCAGATTGGCAGAGGCCCCAGAGAGCACCTGGAGTGCAGAGAGGCCACGCCACGAACCAGTGAGTCTGCAGAGCCCCTAGGTAATGGGGTCGGGAATGAAGATGTATTAGGGGGAGAGGAATTCCAACTCTGCTGATTAAGTGATGAAGCGAATAGAAATGAAAAACGTGGCATAAATTATTAAGGAAACGCTCCCTGCTCCAGGCAAAGGCGACCAAGGAAGGAGGCTGGATATCATTAAAGATTAGAGAATAAACTGGTGGCCGTAACCTGAGGCCTCGCTGTGACACAAAGGAGAGGAATTTTACTCCCAGTGTTTTCTATATTTATTAACGATTGCTATATTTTCAAAGATGTCTTCAATTCCCTAGTTAGCTGGCTCAGCCCACTGAATAAATAGAGAAAATGACTTCACATTAACATCAAAAAAAAAAAAAATCAAGTTTACGCCTATTGTCAAAATAATGGAGTTGAAATATTTAGATAAGCCATTTAGAGTCTAGATAGCATATTTCAAACAACAAGTCAGAGACCCAACTGCAGAATGCTTTTCTAATCAGCTCCGCAGTGCCAGGATAAAATTCTCCAGTTTTCTCTGTAGTGTGAAACCCTCTGATCAAAAAAGGAAAGGTGAAGAACAACATTCTGGTAAACAGAAACTAGTGCAAAAATTTGCCCATGTAGACATACATCCTTTTGGGGAGGTTTAAGCATGTTTACCAACTGACACATTTTTCATCACTTTAATTGCTGCCATAGTATCGTCAATCCTTTCTCCCCCTGATTAGGTACATGGCTGAATCTATCTCTCAGAATCTCTCTGTTTCTCTCTCTCTCAATCTCTCTCTCTCTCTCTCTCTCTCTCTCTCTCTCTCTCTCTCTCTCTCCCTCCCTCCCTCCCTCCCTCCCTCCCTCCCTCTCTCCTTCCCTCCCTCTTTCTTTCTCTCATTTCCTAGGAACACTGTCTCTGGTAGTTTGCTGATGGAGAGATTTTGTGGCTTAGAGATGGGGTTAGCAAAGATCATGTAAGATGTAACTGTAGAAGAAAACAGAGAACAGAGACACCTCGCAACCCTTGAGAGAGAGAGAGTGACTGCCTTGGCTCTCAATGGCTTCACCCATCCTGTTTCCTGTATTCCATCCAGAGGTCACAGGAGAGGGATCCAGCTGCTAGTTTAAGGATTCCCTTATCCTTGAACTAGTTTGAGGGAGAGTCTCCAATCTCACAAAAGTAACCGGCTGGATTATATGAGACTGGAAGTCTCTCCATCACATTCTTAACAAGTGACCATTCAGACTTTGCTTGAATACCCCTTGTGATGGCAAACTCGTTATCTACCAATGTAGTGCATGCCATTTCTCAACAACACTTCCCAGCAGGGTACATATAGGGCAATGGGTAGGAATGAATGTTTCCATCAATTAATCGATCAATTAACAACATTATATCAAGGCTAAGGATACAGATATAGCCAAAGCAAGAAAGGATCATCATAATGCTGTTACACATTCTTTCCTCAAACTCTCTTCCCTACAGGGCAGGCAGCCTATGGACAAAATCATGGATCAGAAAGCATTCAGATTTGGACCACCAGAAGAATGTAGCCAAAGAAAGACAAGAAACTCCTCAGGAAATATTACAGAGCATGGTGCCTGCCTCCATTCAATTTTGGTTGGAGAGTCATAAAAAATGCCTTTCCTGCTTTTTTTTTTTTGTCCATAGTTCTTTGTGTAAAATTGTGTTTTTTAGCCTGGTGACAGAAGTAATATATTTTCCAAATATATAAATCCAAAAGCATGGTAAAGCACAAAGAAGAAAATAAAAATCATCCATAACCCCACCACCCACAGATAAATACTGTCACTTTTGGAGTATCTCCTTCCAAGAGTTTTGTTTGTTTGTTTTGTTACTTAATTGGGATTATATTTTTCATAGCATTTTATAATTTGCTTTTATTTCACACAACAATCTACCGTAAACATTTCCCAAGTTAATAAATTGCTTCTTCAACGTAATCCTTAATGGCTATAGCGTTGTGTATACATAGAGGTACCATGATCTGTTTACACCGTTAGTTATAGTACATACACATGCTATTTATTTATGTATCTGTTTATCGTGCTATTGATGGGCACTTAGGCTATTAGCAACTTTACATAATATTACACATGACAGAGCAAGGATCAGGAGCCGTGGGGCCAGGAGTAGAGCTCAAAATCTAGACTTAAAGGGTCAAGGAGAGTTTCCTTGAGCAAATGGCAGTTGAATACTTTTCAGATTAGAAGACATGATAGCATGCATTATCTGTTTAGTCTTCACAGTTGACCAGGATGGCCTTAGCACTCCCCTGACTTGACTAAACTTTAGACAGATTTCTTCCCAATTCTAGGCTCTGACCTCCCTTTTCTTAGCGCATTCACTTTAGAAAAATTTGTGATTGTAAATTCTTTCTCAGCTCCTTTGGAATACAAATCTTTTTAAAACTTCTTGCTAATTTTACAACCCAAGAATGTCTTTCTCGAGGACCTGGGAGCCATTCATTGGAAACACGTAATCATGGAGGAAGATAATACCCCTATCTCTGAGTTTCTGTGGGAAGGTGAGAGCCTAATTTTGGCAGGCACCTTGCTCCAAGTTGTAAACCTGCCTCCAGTCATGAAGATAAGAGAAACTTTACTTTTCCTTTAGGTGAAGCCAATTAGCAAACAGAGGTGGCCTATAATCCCCCGCTCCCAGCTCTTAAAAAATTCTCCAGCCCTTTATTTTAGCACAATTGAGCTCAAAACTAGTTCTGGCCTTTCTTCCCTATTGCAATAGTCTTGAATAAAGTCTCCCTTGCCTCTTAAGCTTTATCCAGTGCAATTTTTGCTTTAACATAATAAAAGTCTTAAAAAGTGTCACATCCTATTGTTCAGGTGAGGAAAACAGGATCAAGAGAAAAGTAACAACGTTAGAAACTTAGTGAGCGTTTTTAGAGTGGGTGTTGGTAAAATGTTTGAGTTCCCTTTGAATTTCTACTTGTTGCACTGGTAAAAAGAGGTTGAGATTATCTGGAGTGTTTTAATTATACTAATACAAGCCTTGTTAATAGCTGGCTGGTTCCTCCATGCTTCTTCGCCCACAAAATGAGACCAAAATTACACCTCCTCACAGGGTTGTTTTGAAGACTAAATGAGTTAGTACATAAAAAGTGGCAGTTCCTGGCACACAGAGAGTGTTGTTCTTATTAATATTGTTAGCACAGCTATGGAAGAGCACTGATGTTAGAGTCAGAATAGGCTGGGATCAAATGCCAGCTGCATCACTTACTGGGGGAGTGAATTAAGCAATTAACTTGTGTGCTTATAGATTGTTGAAAGGTTTAAATTAAATAGCATTTGCAAAGCAAACGTTTCACATTGGTCCTCTGGTATAGACAGAATTCTAAAATGGCCTCTGAAGTTTTCTGGCACCCAGTTATTCACTCAAACACGAATCTGGGTACTGCTACAAAGGGGTTTTGCAGGTGTAATTGAAATCCCAAATCAGTTGACCTTAAAATGCAGAGCTATCTGGATGGGGCTAATCTAGTCACATAAGATCTTTACAAGCAGAAAGTTGTTTTCTGCTGGTGGAAGAAGGGAAAGTCAGAGAGATTCCGAATGTGAGAAGGATTTAACATCCAGTTGATGTCTTTGAAGATGGAGGGGGAATCATGGAAAGATCTGAGAGCAGCTTCCAGGAGCTGAGGGTGACCCCTGCACAAAAGCCAGCAAGAAATCATTCCTAGACACCATGGAACCAGATTCTACCAATAGCATCCATGAGCTTAGAAGTGAACTCTTTCCTACATCCAATAGATCAGAGCACAGCTTGGTCAACATCCTGATGCCAGCCTCATAGGAGTCTAACCAAAGAACCCCACCAAGCCCACCCCAACTTCGAACCTACAGAACTGTGAGATAATAAATGAGTACTGCTTTAAGCCACCTCATTTGTGGTAATTTGCTATGCACCAGTAGAAAACTAACATAGGCCATTAGTAACATGTGAAGTTTCTTTTACTCCAAACTTTCCACTGTCAAACCCAATCCAAAGGTAGAATCAGAGGCAGCCATGCAACTCGCGCTTTCCTAATGTGCCCATGTACCCTGACCCAAGGTCAAAGTAGTATAATGTCCCCCAAAGGACACCCTGGCTATACAGGCTGGTGCCCTGGTTAAAAGTCTAAGGTGGCCCCAAGAATCCCCTGGAAACCATACTTGTTTTTCCAGCCTCAGCACCAATGCGCTAAAAAGATCAGGTTCTTTTCAGAATTGAGAATCACAGGTAAGTCAATTTGTACCTTTTTATTGACATTTCTGACCTTGCTGGGAAAATGTGTTATGTTTTGCTATAAAAATTATCGGAGAGTGAAGCTTGCTGAGTGATATTTTCTATTATAGGACAGAGCACTCAAAGCCACTATTCTCGAAGGAACGCTACTGCCACTGAAACACTCTAGGATGTTGGGGTGAGACGTTTTCGCCCCTAGCATCAGGCCCACCATGTGAACTTGGGCCTCAGTGTTAGCAAGCGAGGCCCAAGTAGATGGAACCATAAGATGGCATTTCTTTGATTGAGTCACTCCAGGAAAGTAAGGTGCAGTTTTAAGTAAAATACTAAAAATAAATATAAAGACTTAGGCCATATAAAAACTTGATCTTTCTCGAGAAGTTCATGGTGGATATTGGGAATACCTGTAAACAATGGGATTGTTTGGATGTTAATTCTTTTGACAAGTCTCTGAATAAAAATGAAAACAAAAATCAAATTAGGATCAAATAAATAAATAAAACATAGAGCCTCTGGGCTCTACATCGTTTTATCCTAAGATAGAAAACTTTTTATGTTTAGGACAACTGTGCTGCAAATCCCAAACTTCACCTACTCTAAAATGGCAGAATATTTATGTTGGCAAGTACTCATTCATGATTCAGTTAAGCATTTACTCATATATGCTAGGGACAATGATAGGTGCTGGCAAGGGAATAAAAGTTTAAAAGAGACATAGTCCATATATTTAAACAAGGAAAACAGATATTAACCTTTGTACAGAACTCAAGCTGCCCTTCCATCCCTTCTGATGGATGGACCAAAATAAAAAGCTTTATGACATGATATTCAGAGGACATTTGGACAACTAGAGTCAACCCCTACTTCACTACCTACTAGCTATATAACCTTGGACAAGTCCATCATGTATAAAATGGGGGTAATAATAACAATTTTATAATGAGGGTATTGTGAAGATTAAAGGCGATGGTCCATGTAAAAACATTTAGCACAGTGCCTAGCCCATAGCAAGCAAGTGGCAATGATGATTGTCATCATTATAATGATAATAATTATCACTATAATCATAAAAGGGCTTAGTCAGCACTTACTAGTGCTAGGTCATGGATTTTTCCCTATGAATAGTGAATCAGCTGAAGATCTGGCTCCCATGAGGTGTGACATTCCTGACGTGTCCCCTGGATTGTCAGCACAGTGCAGGATGTCTTGGAATTCCCGTTGACAAGCCATCCCCACCCTGGAGAGGTTCAGTGTGATAAGGCTTGAGAGCTGTAGGAAGAAGTGTTCAACTCTGCTTGGAAAACTTCCCAGAAGAGGGCAATTTTCTAGGTGGACAAGAAGAGAATGACAAATGTAAGGACTAGTGTTGATAAAATGTTCATACATGCCAACGTCATTGGAATGACCAGAGCAAGTGTGAGAGAAAGAAAATAATAAAAGATGAGACAAGTAAAGTAAATAGGGACCATTTTGTGAAGAATTTGCTTTACCAGCCCAGGGAATCTGACACTGAAGCATGTTGTACAGGGAAGTGGTATGTTCAAGACTATATTTTAAGAAAGACCACCCCCAGTAGCTATGAGGGTGGATTTATAGAAAGGCAAAATGAGAGGTTGAGATCCCAGGAGGCTGTTATGCTAGAGAGGAAAGGAGATGGTTAAGAAAATAGACATAGGGATGGACAATGGGGCAGATACTAAGCACAGAACCATAAAGGAAAATTACATGGTGTGATGACCTTACGATTATGGTGGACCATGACCTCTGTAAACTCAAAAGCCCCATCGTGTCTTGCTGATACCACAGGAAGACTTTTGCCCCTTTGCCACTTGAGACCTCATCTCCCTTTTTGCTGTAAAAGTCTGAGGTTTCCAGCTCCTCTCACAGCTCATCCTGTCTGAAGTGCTCTTGGCCCGTGTTAAGCTTTGCTAACTGCAAACTTTGCGAAAACCGCTGAGGCCGAGAGGATGCTTATGAAAGACACAAACAGTAGCTGATTTTACACTAACCACATTTCCACCTTTTCATGGACTGCTACTCCTTTGGAAAGAGAGAAACCAAGTTTGAGATAATGAGAATGTGGGGAACGGTGCTATCCCTATACTGTTAGCAACTAGAGGATGAACTGTTACCATCTTCCAGTGCGAGGCGGGGATTTTCATCCCAAGGGCTGCAAAGCTCCCTCTTAAAGCAAATGCTCAACTGATTCACCTGCAGTATTTTCTATTGTCAATTTTCTCCCTGGTCCCATGTTTCAGTCATCCTAAACTGAACTCAAATTAGTAATTTCTACCTTTTACAGCCACCAACAACATTTAGAGAAATTCTGGTTTGAAACTTGTCCTGCTCATTAACTTGCATCTTTAAAAGCTAAAACTAGTGTTATATTTGCATTTAGTTATAAGTAAATGAGCTTACTCCCACTGAGATGACATATATCTAAAGGAAGAATCTACAATTGGCAAAAGTCATAATGACTTGCTCTCAGGCTGTTTTTGTTTAATGGGTTTTTGGTGAGGTTTTTTTCAGTTCTGATAGTGTAGGTTTCTTTTTTTATTGTTATGCTTTTGTATTTCAAAGCAAGGTATAGCCTCAAAATGTCTATGAAAACTAAAATGTGTGCTTCTGTTTTTCAGTCAGAGGTAAGCTGAAACTGATGAAAATAGATTTTTTTGTTTTTATTTCTAAGACTGTGCAAGAACTATACAACAGATGTGATAATAATAGATACTGTGTGATTACAGACATATTACCAGAACCCAGAAAATCGCCCATTACTCTCAACACTAGTAACAGTTTACTATGCCTGGACTTTGAGAACATTTTAGATTTGAACGAAAGGGGCCGGCCTGATGGCGCAGTTGTTTAGAGCATGAGCTCTGAACAACAGTGTCGCTGTTTCGATTTCCACATGGGCCAGTGAGCTTTGCCCGAGATGAGCTGTCGCTGAGCTGCAGCGGTTGGCAGCCAGATGGCTCATCTGGTGAGAGCACATGCTCTTAACAAAAAGATTGTCGGTTCGACTTCTGCATGGAGCAGTGGGCTGCACCCTCCCCTCCTCCCCGCCCCCCGCACTAGATTTAAAGTAGCTACTGCACTTGGGGCTGAGCTTGTGCCCTCCACAACTAAGATTGAAGGACAACAACTTGACTTGGAGCTAATGGGTCCTGGAAAACCCCAATGTTCCCCTTCCCCAATTCCCCAACACTGTTCCCTTCCCAATTCCCCAATTAAATCTTTAAAAAAAGAAGTTCTAGCTTCTAACACTTACTTTTGGGTTAATCATCAATTTTCTCCATATAGCAGTCTCCTCATCTGTATTTGATATGCCCAAAAGTAACTTTAATCAACATGATTATATAACTTAGTAATATAGTAAAATAAACTTCATAAAATATTTGAATTCTCCATTAAAGTTTATTGCAAAATAAAAGCCACATTGGGGGCGAGCCAACTGGCTCAGTGGATTAAGAGCATGAGCTCAGAGCAACAGGGACACCGGTTCAATTCCCACATGGGCCAGTGAGTTGTGCCAGAGCTGAGCTGCTGATGAGCTGCCAACAGACGGCAGGATGGCTCAGCTGCTGAAAGCAAGTGCTTGTAACAACAAGGTTGCGGGTTTGACTCTCACATGGGATGGGGGGCTATGCCCACCTGCAACTAGGATTGAATATGGCACCTTGAGCTGAGTTGCCCTGAGCTGCGGATGGGAGGCCAGATAGTGACTAGACTTGGAGTTGAGCTAGCTGCGCCCTCCACAACTAAGATTGAAAGACAACAACTTGGCTGTTCCCCAATTCCCCAACACTGTTCCCCTTCCCCTATTTCTCAAAATATTGGGTTGTCATAAAAGTCATGATGTATTTTTTCTATGTTTTTCATTGCAAAAATGCATCATGACTTTTCCGACAACCCAATAATAAATAAGTAAATAAATAAGTGAAATTTTAAAAATTAAAAATAAAAGCCACATTAAGAGAGATAGCTATTCAAATAAATGCATTGAGTTCTTTAAAATCCCAACTAAAATGTGTATTCCTCAAGGCCACTATCCACACTGTCTTTGTCTTCTTTCTCTCATTCCCTCTTAACATGATTTCTATAAATACAATAGGCACTCAATAAATTTTTATGAAATAATCACTTGTCTAACCTCATGGAGCAGGTTGCCATTCATGTGCCTTTATGTCCCAGCTAGATCTACAGACTGATGAATCAGGACAGTGCCGCAGCCACAACCACAGGAAACAAATAACTCAAGCTCTAGGTCTAATTTGATCATCTAATAAGACGCATGACTTCCAGCCATTCTTAGTCAGTTTTTTTGCACTTGGAATTTTTTTTTTTTTGTCTTTTCTGCAGTAAATTAGGCCTTACAACATTTTTCTGTGCAAATATGCTATTTTATCTAAACACAGAATGTGATGGATGCAATAGCTCTTTGATCAAATATTGAAAAGTACACAAACCTTTGGTTTCCCACGCCTGGAGTGTTTAAGATAATTTCAGGCAACTGGCTACTCAGGTTGTATTCTCTCCTGCCCTCAGTTTTATTTTCCCTAGAGGAACCAATCTATCCACTGATCCTGCAAACAGTCCTGAGACACCTAAGTTTGGCCATGCCTTATGCCTAATCTGAAAGGAAATAATAGCCATAGTTTCTAACCTCAAGGAGCTCAGAGTCAGGTAAAGGAAAATCTGCAACTGCTTTAAGTATAATATTAATGTTTGTGATTTCAGTCACCTGTGAATAGTGCTGACCCCAGAGGGGGGCTGTGAGAGAAAGCTCAAACAAGATCATTATGTAAAATGAGAAGTCTAAAGCCTGGGATGGTGCAAGTGTTCCAACAGTCCCATCTGAAGACAGTGGGGATCGGGCCCCTGTGTGCAAACACTTGAAGTGCTGCGAAGAGCAAATTGTCTGGGTAACAGGTAGAAATGTTACAATAGTGAAGGACTAGGGATGCAATAGTCTGAAGAAGAGAGGTCCTGGGACATCCTTGACCATGTGGAGGCTTTGGGAGGCCAAAGCAAGAGCCAAAATAGTTTCATTTCCCTGACGTCGGGCTTTCGATGAATTTCTGTTCTAACTATCAAATTCTGCTTTTACCTGTGCTCTTTTTCATTTGCTTAGCACTTGTTTGCCTGTCTAAGGTAGCTCTTTAGCCCCTTCATTGTGTGACCTCAGTGGTTATTCAGCACTTGCACTGTGGCGCAGGGCTGCGATGCGGAAAGACACCTCTGCTGAGATGTGAAGGGAGAGCTGTTTTACCTGGGGGGCGGCCAGACCTCAGGGGCCCAGACTAGGCACACAGCACAACATACATCCTTGCAGAAAGGAAACCTGAGAAATTTCAAGTAACTGGGAAATCACTCTTCTCATGCCCTGCAAGTCATCCTGGATCTGCTATCTCCCTCCAACCCTTTGTTTCATCAATGACCAAGCACTGAAGATTTTGCCTTGTAAAGACTACTCAGAACTGCCTCTCCTCTTTACCTGGCTCAGATTGGACTCCTGCAGTGGCTTCTTTACTTGTCTTGTGGCCTTCAGTCTTTGCCATCATTGCTTGGCTGCTTAAAACACTTCCATAGTTCTTAATATAGTTTACACAGCCCTTCCCTCTGTCTCTTATTTAACTCTTCAGCCTCATTTTCCACAGCGCCATCTTGCCCTTGTTCCTCCAGTAACACTGCTTTGCTCATGGTTCCCCCTGGTTCTTCTCATGCTATTTCTCTCTTCCTTCCTCTTGCTCATGCTGCCCTTGGTCTAGAATGCTCTCCTCAAACTCCTACGTATCCTTTGAGAATAGATAATGACGTTACCTCCACCTAGGGTGACTAACTCATCCAGATTTGCACGGAAATTTCTGTTTTAGCACTGAAAGTCCCACATCCCAGGACATTCCCCACCTCAGTCTCCACCTTCTCTAAGCCTCCCTTGCCTCTCCCTGGTCAAGTCAGATACCCTTCCTCTCTGCTGCCGTAGTAAAGGAGTTCAGTCATCACCGCACTGAAGCATAATTATAGACTTATGTATCCTGACTCACCCTTTAGCTCTGAGTTCCTTAAGGGCAAGGACTCATTTATTTATTTTCTTCTTTTCTGTATCCCCATACAGCATGGTAAGTGGAACACAATGGATACTTAATAAGATGGAAGGAAAAAAAGGAGGGAGAGAAGAAGGATGGAACAAAAGAAAGAACAAGAGACCAAAGGTATGATGTTGTAAATCATGTCGTTGAACTCAGACAGAAAAAAAACATGGATTTTCAGTCACCATATGCATTTTGAAGATATAATATCTGTTGGCTTAGTTTGTCATCATAAGTAAACCTCTTTGTATAACCATATAAGTAGAGAGCAATGTACTTTCAACAGGGTATCTTTTCTGGGTATATATTAATTTAGGAAGTTAGGATAAATGCTAAAAAGCTGCTGAAACAAATCAGCACCAACATTTCAATATCTAACAGAATAGCAGTTTATTTATAATTTATGCAAAGTTGAATTTAGGATGCAAGTGTTTTTCCTTGGCAGGCAGATCCTCACCATGTGGTCATTCAAAGTCATAGGCTCTTTTGGTCTCATGTCTCTGCAATCCCCTTGAGGTCAGGGGTCTTTAAATCCAGGCAGCAAACAAGAAAAGAGCTTGGAAGGTAGATTATGGGAGGCTGTATAAGCCAGTATGGCAAGGGCTGCTGAACATCATTACTTCCCTCTCATTTTATTGGCTAGAACTCAGTCACATGGTCACAGCTAACTGCTTGGTAAGCTGGGACGTGCAAAAACTTCTTCTGTGCCCAAGAAAATGCAAAACACGCTCAATGAGTGCCTCGTCAGCTTCTGCCATTCCACTGAAACAAAGTTATCCCCTACTAACTGTGCAAGATTGGGCAAGTTAGTTAGTTTCTCTCACATTCAGCTTTCTTCCCAATAAAATGGGGATTACAGTGCTTAACTCACAGGGAGTTTGTGAGATGAGGCTCAGGTGAGGTAAAACATGTAAAATGATAAGCTCAAAGCCTGGCATATTCTAAGTGCTCCATAAATATGTATTAGTTATTATTATTATTATTATCATTATTATTACTGTTATTATTATTACTGGTATTACCCCTACCCACCTTTATGTCAAGAGCATTCTAAGCAAGGGGTTATCATTACCAATATATTTTTTGTGGATCCTTTGGTCTCTAAAATCCCACAGTAGCCTTCACATAGTCTGACATCCCTTGATCAATCTCACCCTCAGGTCTTCTGGCTGCCTTATAAATCCTAAGCCACTAAAAGGAGAGAAACAAAAAGTTCAGCTCTTTGACCAAGTATATACTTATATATCCTGACATTTAGGTATACACTAAATGTAAAGTGCTACAAAATGCGGTGCTATTCATCATCAGGCAATGATAAGCTATAATGAAATGCAATTTCTCTTGTACTCAACCATTCATGTTATGAGGATACCATAAAGATTTACCATTGGCTTCAAAAAGTAATAGTCAACCCCTATGGTTCTTTATACTTTACTGTCCTGCTTCTTCAACAAAGAAAACTATTGATTTTGAGTTGTCTGAAGTGCACTCTATAAAAAAGTACCCTCAGTCCATGGCTTTCTTTTTACCAGGCTCAAATAATGGGAGAACATAAGAGGGTCCTACAGAAATACATGTCCAAGGGCATTATATGGAATCTTGGGGTGAATGATAGCATCCATTTAAACTGTGCTCAAACCTGAATCTAGAAACCTGAATCCTAGCAGTGCAGATCTATCTCTAAGAGAAATGCATATTCTTTCTAACACCAAAGTGAGTCAAAACAGAGATGCATTACTTCAACTGCATAGAGGACTTCTATCTACATGGCCTTTAAAATAATTTATTACCATCCTCACAACAACCCTACAATGAAGACAAAAAAAAAAAACGAAACTATTTTACAGATAAGCAAAAAAAAAAAAAAAAAAGGCATTGAGTTGCAAAAGGTTGTGCTAGGTGATAAGGATGCAGTATACTAGTGACTAGAGCCCAGTTCTTCTCATCTGACCCTGGAGCACTGCACATTCCTGATTGCCAACTTCTCATTGCCCACTAACAAAAACAGGGATGAACCCAAGCAGAAAGATATTTCCAAAGGACCCAAGATTAGAAAAGTGTGGGATGGAAGGGAGAGACAAAGTCCAGGGCTGTGGGAAAAATAAATCATAACCACAACACAGTCCAAAGGCAATGACACCAAATGAATCTGGGAGAGAAGAAATCCTCAAAAAGCCAGGAGGACTTAATGCTGGCATGGGTGCAAAGGTGACATGTGCATTCCAGGAGTGTCCCTATTAGAACCAAGGCCACAGAACACAGGACTGGATCCTATTTTCTCCAGTGGCCAAAAGATACATGGGCAGCCATGGAGCCTTGCTCTCCCGAACCGTTAAGAGGAGAAAGATGCCCGTAGGATTCTAAAGCCATGGCCTTCAACCTTCACATGACAAAATGACTACAGTTAACTGCAGGTAAAAGGAACAAATATTTAAGTCCCCCTCCTTCCAGCAAGCTGTCCTAGGTGACTGTCCTAAAGATGAGGTAGTATTTATGAAAGGAAGTATTTTAAAAGTGGGGCTTTTTTCATTTCCTTGCTTATTTCCCCAAAATGCCTGCAGAAAAGAAAGATAATCAGCATGTGAGCTAAGGAGTTGCTGAGCTCTTCCTAACCGACAAGAATTTATTTTCAGATTTTAATTTAAAACACAGAGCTGACCCCAAACCCATCATTACAATCACTTGCCGGTCCTCTCTAGCTTGTGCATTTTCTTCAAGACTGTGTGCAACATTTTGGTTTTGTTATGTTGTGTTTTTTCCCTTCTCTGCTTGCTCTGCTCAAGCTTGATGTAGGGTAGGTGGGTGGGTGCTGTGGGTACACATGGAGACACATGTGCACTGCACCTGTCTCACCTCCGGCACCATCACCTCTGAGCAAAGATCCCACCACAGAGGCAGTAAAACAAGCCATGAAAGGTGCAGATGCTGCCTGGATTCCTGGAATTGTCTGCAAACACAGTTGCTTTATGCGCACCCATCATTGCCAAACTCGTTGGTAGTCTCCTGGCTGCCACTCCCCCTGCACTTCTACCCCACATTGTCCTCTGAAGATATTGATAAAAGTTCCTCTTGAGCACATATTACTCAAAGAACAAATGCAGTCATCTGTACAGAAGCCTTTATGCACAAAGACAATAATAAGACATGACTAGAAGAAACCGATGGCAAGCCAAAAGCGAGCAGCAGCTGATGGCTTTTGTACAACCTGTCTGGGACAATTTGGTAAAGATGACTTCAACCCATACGTGGGAGACACCCAGGTGGTTAATAGTCTACCCCAATCTGCATCCGATCTTTCTGGCAATGGCCTCCTCCCCAAGTCACTCAAATGAAAAGGCAAGTGAGTGCACCTTTGCCATTTGATGTTTACTGCAATGCAGTCTTGCCTTAGCTCCTCAACTCCATCATTTGGAGCCTGATGTTAGAAACAAAGGCTACAAGTCTGTTTTTGTATTTTATTTAGCCTGTTATTGGAGTTTTAAAGGCTTCTTTTCCTCACCAAAGCCCTCCGTAGCTTGGCAAATATGACAAGTGGGAGTAGGCTGGAACCTCATTACAACAGTCATGGAGGTAGCGCCAGATTTCATATAAGGAGCGTCATTACAGCCTTACTCCATCACCCGGTCCTGGAACAGGGCCGTATTATTCCAATATGCAGAGGTCTCTGGGGCACAGTGAAAGCTTTTCCAATTGAATTGAATGCAAAGGAGTTTATATTGAAATAGCAAAGAGATCCCTTTTTTCTCAAAAAAGGTCTCCTTGTGGGTGATTTTCATTTTCTCCTTTGGCCTCTTATACACTTTTTTTTCAGATTTCCTGACATGAACATTTACTATTTTCATAATCATTTATTGGAAAATCAGTTGTATAAAAATTTAGTCTCCTCAGAAGACCAGAAGACCCTGTCTCCAAGAGGGTAAATTTTTATTCTGAAAAATATATAAAGAGCGGTCTTCTCCATGATGGCTACAACCTTAATTTTATAAAATGATTGCCCACATGGGCGTGTAGGGAGCTTCATGGGACCACTCCTTGTCATGTGGCTGTTCCTCCCAAGAGCTGCCACCTCAATCAATGCTTCCCCCAACACACATACACACACACACACACACACACACACACACACACACACAGCTGCAATTGCTGTCACCCTCCTGAGGACTTAGTGTCCTTCAGAGCAAGCATTCACCTAAACCCTGCACTGCATTGGGGTGCGCCTCTCAAACTTCTGGGTGCTCCATGGTCTGGGAGAATACGTGCACCTCAAATTCAATGGAGAAAAGAGTGTTGGTCCTGCTCTGCTCTAGCTGGGCAGTGGCAGGAAGCCCCAGTGGGATGCGTGCCACCTGCCTTCTCTCGAAAGTCGCTAAGATGTCTTCCATTTCTCTTTTGTTTGGAAAAGAAACATGAAAAGAGAAAAAAAAAAAAATCACTTGTGCCCCAGCCATCCTTCCTCTTATTGAATAGCCAGCTCTGCTGTTGCTCCTCCAAGTTAGCCACAGGGCTACTCCTGAGACCCAGAAAGGTACCTGGCTCCAGCTAGTTTTTCTGAAAAAGCATGGCATGGAGACCGGGGAAAAGCATCGAAGCCGATGACTCAAGTAAATAAGGTCAGGGAACCAGCACCGATTGAAGGGAGGGACCCAAAGCTCACTGCACCCAAACTTCTTCCTCCCCCCACCCCACAGACTGGCTTCTTTCTGGGAATCTGCTGTGTTTTCTCCTAACTCCAGTGAGAAAGGTTGGTAATTTGCTCCTGTAAGTTCCTTGCTTGGACCCTTACACATCCCAACACGGGAGTAATGTTTCAGTTTGAAAATTAGGGAAGGACTCTGAGGTCCTGGTTGGTTAAGGTTCCAAAGAAAATCTATGTCCATTATCTGAACCCCACAAGGAACCTGTTTGTGAGCATCATTGCCTTGTTTCAAAGGTGAGGAAACTGAGACTAAACAAGGTATAAGTGACATCACCAGTGTCTCCGAATTCAAGAGTGGGAGCAGAGGAACTCCGATAGTAGAAGATAGAGATGGAAGTAGAAGGTAACAGTGAATATATTGCAAGAGTAGAAATCAATATATTGTTTTCCAGAGACTGTGCTAAGCACTTTTAATGCATGGTCTCATCCTTCCATCAACTGAATGGCGTAGGTTCCATTATTATCCTCATTCTAGCAGAGAAAACCAAAAGATACAGAAGTCTAATAACTTGCCCAAGGGCACACAGTGAGGGGCAAAGACTGAGCCAAGTGCTCTGAGCCACTACTTTACAATGAGGTTGCTGTGACCAAGGCTGTATTCATCGCTTAGCATTGAAAAGTCCACTTCATGAAACCACAAAGATAGACAATATAGCAGTAAGTGATACATTGTGTAGGATGTAGCCTAAGTTCTACAGGAATTCACAGCAGGAAGAAATTACATCAATGGGACCTAAAGACCGGGACTCTATGTCCTGGTAATTTCAGCCTCAGTCTAGACCCTCAATGTACATTTTCTAATGTACTCTGCTTCTTCATTTGGGAACTATTCAGAGAACACCAAGGATATACATACAAGGCAGGCTCTGTGCTAGGCCCTGAGGAAAACAGTCTCGCAGGCCCCTCAGAGCTCATGACCAACCTCATCGTCTTGATTCTCACCCTGGCATTTCTGTTCATCATCTAACCTCATTCTCTGTGGGTTGCAGGGTGCCTTAGCATTGGCAGCTTTCAGGGTACAGCCCACTAGCCTTTCCCCAGCTTACATACTTGATTCACCTCGCGTTCACCTACCGAACAAATCCTTTTCCCATAGTTTTACTCTCACCTCTGGGTTGTCTAAGAAAAACAGCTCTCTTTCTATGGGGCTGCTGTTTACATACCTGGAAGATTGTGTGGCTTATGGGAAGCCAGACAGTGTTAAAGCTAGACAGTTCAAACCTTGGCCCAACTACTTCCTAGTTGGAACGTCTTGGGGAAGGTAAGACTCCTTGGCATCAGTGTTTGGATCTGGTAAGTGGGAATCACAATCATGTCGACGTTTCACAAATGTTGTAGGGAAAAGAAATGTCTTATGCCTGGTGTTTAGCATTTTGTAGAAATTTGTGGTATATTTTCCCATCATTACCAGCATGTATATTGCTTTACATTTTAAACTCTTAGAGAACAAAACAGAAATGCTAAAATCATATGTGTCATTTAATCTTGGGGTGGGGTGTAGGGGGTACATTTTTGTGGTGATGTTAAAGAATGAATCAGTACCTTCTTCATGTATCTCAAAGTTTGGCGTTATTCCTGATTTCAGTTATTAGATACCATTGCTTAATTGGTTATCGACTTCAAATGAGATGCATGTCCTAATTATTTGGCTAATCATGCAGTGAGAGATGTACTTTAAAACAGCCACGGTGAGTCCCAGGTGGCCAGGAATAGATCTCAGCGCCAGGGGATCTTGTTAGATTATTTCTTATAATCAATGAGATGGTGTATAGTCAAGGTTATAATTTCTTTAGCTATCCACTCCCTATAGGTTTTGACACTTTTCTTTCTGGTCTTCCCTGAAAATAAAACACCCAAGAAATACCCTAAACAGTTGTCATCGCATTTCAGACACTTTAAAAATTATCTCCTTTTCTGGCTCAGCTTCTCACTCCAACAGAAACACCACTGCAGGTCCAGAGCAACAGCCCCCTGCCTGATGGCGAAAAACAAGCCCACTGGAGGTTCCCCGAGGATTTCGGACAAAAGCACATAGTGCCTTGGGAAGTTATTGTGGATGCAAAATACCACCATTAAAGGAACTATTTTAAACTAAATTGATTCTTTGTTCTTTAGCCAATTGGCTAATCCTCCTCTTGAGACAAGCTTCCATTTAGGAAAGCTAAAAACACAGCTCTCAGACCGAGACTTAGAGGGGCCGGGGATATGCTGACATAGACATTAAGTAGGATTGAGCCGAGAGGGCAGCTGCATCCTGATTAGCTACTTGAGGGTTTCTCCAGGCTCTGCAGTCTCTTGTGGCAGGAGCACGGACGCAGATGGGCTAGAAGACAAGTCCAGGGAAGCTGAGAGCAGGGCCTGGGTGTCTGAGGCAGTGACAGAGTTGGCCAGGATGCCAGCAGCGACCCTCTTTCCTGCCAGAATTTTAAAAATAGGTCCAGCTTCCCTGAACTTCATGAGAAAACGCTGGTGTCCTGGTTTTCATCTGCACAATATGGTCCTGAGGAGGAGCATTCTTAGGTGTAGAAAGCAAAGACATTCAATCCACTACCTGGGGGTACATGTTGCACTTCCCACAAAGGAGGATTTGGGCGGGGGTGGGGTGGGGGGGACATGGGAATGTGGGGAAGAAACAAAATAAGTCCAGGAAGACAGGGCCATGGCTGGAGCATCATAAGCATTTCTCTTAAACCAAGCACTCATAAAAACTTTCTTTTTTTTAACCTTTAAAAACTTTTTTTTTTAAGTTATAGTTGACAATATTATTTTATATTAGTTCCAGGTGTACAGTGTAGTGGTGAGACCTTTATGTAGCATATGCAGCGATCCCCAGAATTAATCTAGTATCCACCTGCACTAGACATAGTTTTTCCATTATTGACTATATTCTCCATGCTGTACTTTACATTTCTGTGATTAATCTTGTCGCTACCAATTTGCACTGCTTAATCCTTTAGCTGTTATTTCATTGTGACATGGCATCTGCTCAGTGTAGAAATGTAGAAAGACAAAATAGAAAAGAGGACCCATAATTCCCACATCCTTTAATCCTTCCAGTTATTTATATATGCGTATGTGTATATATACATCTTTTACCTAAATGAAATCTACCCTAAATGATTTTTACTTAATGATATACATCATTCATTCATGTTGAGTTAATAAACTGTGCCAGTTATTTGCATATGACAACTTGACCAGGCTACAGGTTGCCCAGATATTTCTGGGTGTGTCTGGGAGGCTATTTCCAGATGAGATTATGTGAATCAGTAGATTGAGTAAAACTAATTGCCTTCCCCACTAGCGGTGAGCGTCATCCCCAATTCCTAAGGGGCCTAAAAAGAACAAAAGTTGGGAGAAGGAAGAATTCACTTTCTCTGCCTGACTGTTGAGCTGGGACGGTGGTCTTCCCCTGCCCTGGGTCTGGGATTACACCATCAGCTCCCTGTTTCTCGGGCCTTCAGACTTGGACTGGAACTACACAGGTAGATTTCCTGGGCCTCTGGCTTGCAGACAGATCATAGGACTTTTCAGCCTCCATAACTGTGTAAGTCAATCCTTTATAATAAATATATCTTTCTCTGCCTTTCTCTCTCTCTCTCTCTCTCTCTCTCTCTCTCTCTCTCACACACACACACACACACACACACACACACACACACACACACACAGCAGACCCTCCATTATTTTGTTCAGTGTTGTTTTGCTATAATATTGATGAGATGCCAAAGGAACTTAAATCTTGTTAATATCAATCAGCTTATGGTAAAATTGGTTTTGTTACATGTCGTTTCACCACAGTTCCAAAAACCTATTAATAATGGTTAAATGAGGATTTACTGTACATACAAATATATCAATATATATGTACTATATGTATTAATTAGGATTCTGCAGAGAACCCTAAAAAATACATAAATATGCATGAACAGGACTGCTTTTAGTGATTGCATAGAATCTCACTGTATTGCTGAGCCATAATTAAACTTTTTATTTTCTTATTTGAGGAATTGTTTCCAAAGTTTTAACTATTATACGCAACAGAGAAGAGTGTGATTGAACACACATTACTGTGCATTGTTCTAAACATCCTGGTGGACGTTTGGCTTAATCATCCCTTCCACCCCAGGCCCCAGTCTCAACACCTGGACTAGGATAGATGATGTAAACCCGGGCTGTTGCCTGAGGGAAAAGAAAGCATAGCACCACCCACTCAATCGAATAAACTCCCAGGAGCTGGGCAATTCTAGGCATCAGCTCTGACACTATCATTATCCTCAAATTATGACTGAACAGTTGTGTTGTGGGGAATACACACAGCACCTGCTTCCCAGAGACCAGCTATTGGCCCCTACTAAGCACAGCCTGAGGGCCCACCTGATAAGATGAGCTCCACCCCAACCTAGAATGAATCTAGGTCAGAACTGAGCCTCCAGCATCTACCTTAAGGGATTCAGAACAATGAGATCATCTCATATGGTTCTCTTATTTCCACTCTGTTTTGAATAACTTTGAATATTTTTTTAACACAGCAGCTCTAAGATTGATGGCATTGGGAGGCTGCACAGGGAAAGAGTGAGTGGTAGTAACTGAGTATATAACTACCTCCAATTAGAAGTGCCATTAGTACACACAATAAAATATTCAAAGGCTTCCCAGGGATGTCAACTTATTTATAATTGATTTAAATGAATCACTGGGGGGAAAAAAGGCTTTTAATCTCTAATATAACATGTCTCTGAAAAAATTAAAACTGGAATCATAGTTTGCTAAAAAAAAAAAAAAAAAGAAAGAAAGAAAAAAATTGAATAAGTATTCCAGTCGCCTAGATGGATTTGTCATTTGGTATGGTTGCTTTTTTAAGCATTCCACCCCCCACCCCCCCATATTTGAGGCAATTCAGGATTTAGGCTCAATGTTCTTTAATGTCAGACATGTCTATGAGGAGATGAATGTCATTGTCATTCATGTTATCAGTGCAATTTGAAATTATTTTTCATCTGAAAAAAAATAAAGGAAGAGAAATTCTTGAACTGCTCACCTTCATGGTATCTACAATGTTATAAAGCCCAACGCAGATGTTTAGAAGAGCCCAAAATGGAAATGACTTTTTTGTGGCTTCTGCCCCTGAAATCTCACATTGTATCAGCTGATAAGAGCCAATAGGGCACATTTCCTCCCAAACCCTAGTCAATGATATTCAGTCAGGCAGCTTGACATTAGTCACAGTAGGAGTTTTTACACCATGGAAAATGGCAGGTGCTACTAATCAGGGCATTCTTTTGTTTTCTTTTCTTTTTTCCCTTGAAGGTCAGTTGTTAAATATTCGCTAGCACCTCACTATTTCATTTGAAATGTGGTGTTGGAGGAGATCTCTATGGGTACCCCAGACTGCGAGAAAGATGAACAAGTGGGTCCTAGAACAAGTTAAGCCTAACACATTGCTGGAGGCAAAAATGACAAAACTGAAGCTGTCCTACTTGGAGCATCTCATAAAAAGGCAGGCTTCTTTGGAAAAGACAATAATGCTGGGTAAAATGGAAGGCAGCAGGAAAAGCGGAAGACCAAACATGAGATGGACTGACTCCATAAAATAAGCCACAGGCATGAGTCTGCAGGGGCTGAGCAGGGCTGTTGAGGACAGGACATTGTGGACGACACTCACTCATAGGGTTAACAAGAGTCAGAGCTGACTCAACAGTATGTAACACACACAGGCTTGTCCATAGCCCAGTAATTCACCAGCTCTGACCAAGCATTGCCAGCGCAGGGTGTGTGCACACATACGCTTTGGAACATTCAAGAAGGATTTCTTTACTAATTAATAAAAGACTAATCTTAGACTCATGAATGATAGGCATTTTCTTCTATCCTAAGAAAAGACTGAAATTCTACTTATAATTCTCATTTTCACTGGAGTACTCCCAAGACACATTGACACCCTGAACTCTCACAGTAGTTAAAATAAGAAATTAAATTAGGAACACGTGAGTAGCATATTATAGATTGCTCCTATGTCCATTTGTCAAACTATTGAAGTCTTCAGCATAGCTGTGACTCTTTTCTGAGTTGCTCTGGTTAGTGAGCAAACCAGACCTGCGAGTGCATCCTTGATGCCCAGTCCCAAGCAAACATTTAGCATTCAAGTGTGCTGATTGGCTCATATGCCACAACCCCCAGAGTGAGGACCTTATGGAGAGCTGCTACTTCTTGGCTATGAATTAGCATCTTCCCACATGAATGCATTAAATAGTCATCATTAATATCCACCCAAGCATGAAACTGGAATACAAAAGATTTGCAGATTATGACTCTATCACACCAACCTGCTTTGCTCATTGATTTATTAAAATTTCACGGTTAAGATAATACAAATTTTAGCTAAGCTAACTAACATACATGGATATTAATACTTCCTATGCCAGGTTACACTACCAAACAATATCTTTTGTTTTTGTTTTTGTTTTTTTTTTAGTGGCAAAAAGGAATTGAAAAGGAACCAAGATATGTAGGAAATGTTTAAAATATCCCACTACAAACCAGTAGCTCACAGAAACTTTAGTAGAATATTAAACCACTCTCTTTGTTAACTACCCATTCTAATAAAAGCTCAGACACTCCAACTGGCTGTCAAAGGAAAAAAAAAGAAAAAAGAAAAAAAGGACAATGCCATCTTTGTTTCTCTGAATCCAGATGCTCTTGGGAATTTCTCAGCCCAGACTTCTGTCTACTTGAACTCATTAAATGGGATGGATCCAATCTCCTTGTAACAAACCTCCTTAGTGGTTTCAAACAACACAGATTTATGAGTTTACATTTCTGAATGTAAGAAATGTACATTTCTGGGTCTTACAGAGCTAAAATCAAGGTGTTTCCAGAGCAGCCCTCCTTCTGGGAGCTCTAGGGAAGACAACATTTTCTTGCTTTTTTCTACTTCTAGAGGCTGCCTGCATTCCTTGACTTCCGGCCCCTTCTCCCATTTTCAAATCCATCTTTAAATGGATATCATCTTTAAATCTACCTTTCTGTCTGTCTGTCTATCTATCTATCTATCTATCTATCTATCTATCTATCTATCATCATCTCTCATCTATCTCTGTCTCTCTCTCAGTCTCTCCCATCTGCTTCCATTATCACATGTCTTTCCTTCTGCTTATCCTGCCTCCTCCTTCCCTTCCTTTTTTAAAGACTCATGTGATTACACTGGGCCCACCTGAGAATCCAAGATAATCTCTCTATGTCAAGATCCTTAATTTAATCACATTTGTAAAGTCCCTCTTGTCATGTAAGGTAATATATTCACAGTTTTTGAGGTTTAGGACATGGACATCTTAATAGGATCATTATTGTTCACCATAGTGAGGAACCAGCCATTGGAGGCTGGAAAGATAATGGCTCTGGTGTATTGTAAAATCAATTGGCAGAACTATTGCCTATATTCATTTGCAAGAGAGAAAAAGGGACTTGTGCATCATTCTAAGATTTCAAAGCAGAATGTTGAAAGTGCCAACTGGCTTTCTTGTATAAGGAAGAGAGAGATTGGCTGTTATATAAGGAACAGAGAGAACTTCAGAGTGCAAGTAGAATTTCAAGGAAATATTGAAGAACCAGGATGCTCTGGGCTAGAAAACAAAACTATTTCACGTTTTTTTCTATCTTTAGTCAGTAAAAGATCCAATAACTCAGAAATGACCTCAGGGTTGAGATCAAACCAAAAGTTTATCTATAAAAACTTTTGTTAAGACCTCAGAAAGATTTAGCAGAGTGCCTAGTTAGGCCCTCTTAACTAGAATAAAGAGTTTAAAAATCTTAAAGGCTATGTCCCATAGCACCCTGACACTCATCCCAAAATAGAGAGAGGTCTATCTCAAAAAGAATTACGGATGCGACTTCAGGGGCATGAAGTGAACCCATTCAGCATCATAGAAGTCTCACTGAGTGGCCAAATGTAAATACTTTGTATCAGCTTGGATGAAAAGGGGGCAGAGGCAGTTCAAAATGAAAAGAGGCTCTGGGCCTCCAATGTTCTATAAGTAGGAAGCAGGTTGAGAAAGTCACTTCGCTATAAGCAAAAGCCATTTCTTTTATAAAAGGAAAGTCCAAAGGATAGAGGCAGGGGACACAGAGGACAATGGTTTAGGAAGCCACTCCTAGGGGTAGAAGTGGACCCTAGTCAAGGAACATGCAGAATGAGGAGTCCTGATGCTATGTGCTTGGCTGGAGTTCAGAATCTATGGACCAGTGACTGCAACAGGCCTTTTCCTACTCCTCTCCTTTTTGATTTATTTTGCTTTGTTTTTTTCTAAAGAAAGGCAAACCATCATATACAATGCCTCATTTGGATGTGTGAGCAGTCTTGGAAGCTTGACTACCCTACATTCTCCTGCAAATAAACTTTGAGAGCATTTTTGGAGGGTCTAGCAGGGGAGTGCAGCTACTCCTATACCCTTGCCCGAAGAATGGTTCTCTTCTAAAGGGAAAGGTAGTCCTCTCCCACCTCACACACAGTTTCCAGAGGGACACACATGAAGTAGTGAGAAAAGAAGGAAACACCCGCCTAGTCAGCCAGATAAGCTAAATCAACCCTGGCAATCTGTGGGGTAACAGTGTCACAGCCAAATTGTCCTCACATCCTACATCCTCTCCTTTTTGAATGAGACTGTCTGCTATATCTTTTTTTTTTTTTTAAGATTTTATAGGGGAATTGGGAGGGGCAATTGGGGAGGGGAAATTGCCAATTCCTTCAGTCTTAGTTGTGGAGGGCACAGCCAGCTCAGCTCCAAGTCCGGTCGTCATCCCCCCTCCCATTGGCAGTTCACAGCTGCTCAGCTCAAGATGTCATGTTCAATCTTAGTTGTGGGTGAGTATAGCCACCATCCCTTGTGGGACTCGAATGGGCAGCCTTGTTGTTAGGAGCATGTGCTCTCAGCAGCTGAGCCATCCTGCCACCTGTTGGAAGCTCAGCAGCAGCTCAGCTCGGGTGCAGCTCACTGGCCCATATGGGAATCGAACCAGCGACCCTGTTGCTCAGAGCTCGCACTCTTAACCAACTGAACCACTCGGCCAGCCCTGTTGGCTGTATCTTGATTCTGTCTTCTCTCTCACCATTGTATATGAGTATAGGTAGGGGTCAGGTAATTTATCTTTTTAGTTCACAGGTCTCAAGGTCAAAAGAAATTGGACCCAAAGGGCTTCACCCACATCTAGACTGATTTAGATCATGAGTTCATAAGCTTCTCTTATGATGTCATGATTAGATGAGATTCTAAGAGTTTTAGAAGGGATGAGTATGCTTTCGTATGGGAGAGAGTAGAGGACAGACTAGCATAGATTGCTAAATTAATTTCCCCTAATGAATCATACCTCTCAGGATCCACACCTTCATTGGATCTCTTCTTGATTTGACTCTGAGCTTGGCCACATGAATTTCCTTGGCCAATAGAGATCAGCAAATATGACATGAATAGAGATGTGAAAGGAGCTTACGTTTGGGGCTTGTCCTCCTGTTGCTGCCACCACTGTGTCTAGCCTCCTGGAGGATGAAAAACCATGTAGAGAAAAAGGCACGGCCACTTCAGTGGTCCCAGCTGAGCCTGACCTCCAGTCAACCCTCTAATTCCATCCATCCATGTGAATGCACAAGGCAAAGCCAACAGAAAGACCACCCAGTCAATCCACAGAATAATTACACCGCACTGATAACTGAAATAAGAATTTAGTAGAAGCAGATTCCCAGGAGCTATTGAGAGTAAATAAAGCTAACTTCCAATTTAATTGCTCTTTTCTAGTACCTGAAGCCAGCTCCACCTCCCCATTTACTCTACAAGCCAGCCTAACACTACAGCTCCCTTCATTTATACCAGGTTAACACTTATAAATCCCATTCCTCAAAATCATAGTTCAACTCCTGCTCTCACTTGCCTCCATGCCAAGACTCCCAGAATCAAACTTTGTGGATTTGGGATAATGTTTGTCGATATTTAGTTAATGTAGAATGAGTTTTGGTTTTTTTTTTTAATAACATCAGTTACATGATGTCTTAAATGCATCCATGGGCTTTCTGGATTCTAATAGCCCAGATTCTAAAGTTATAAGTGCATCATGGGCATAAATATTCTTCATCAAAAGCAGCTGCCATGGTAGCTTGTTTTAGGAGACACATCTTCCTCAAGATATTTTATCAATTTTACAAAAATGTCTGGTATTATTTCAAGTACTTTTCTGTTTCCCTCCAGGTTCTACCTGAGCGTGGGCTCCCAAACAAAGACAGGAAAATTAGAAATTTCTCTCCCACATAAATTGATAAGGTAGAACCAAGTACTTCAGTGCTCAAGTGCCTCCTGGGAAGGAACTTCCAAGCTTAGAAAAGGATAGTGGCTCTTCCAGGTTGTAGCTCATTATATCATCTCTCAGAAAATGAAAGGGAAATGATCCAAATAGGCTTCCTTACTCACTGCCAACAGCACTAGAGAGAAACAAGCTTTCGCCAATATTATTTCACCTGTTCCTATCCTCAGTGCGCTGAGGTAGGCAGAGCTATATCATCCTCTCTATTTTATGGCTAGGAGAACAGAGTCTCCAGGAGGATAAGTGACTAACTTGAGGTCACAGAGCTCGTAAGGAGAGGGACCCACAGTGTAAACTCAGGTCCCTCTGTGAAACAGTATTTTGACAATTATTGTTTTTGGAGAAAGTGAACCCAAACCTCGAATCTTCCCCTTATAAGCAGGTGAATTTGAGCGTGATTTTCACATGTAAATTGTGATAGTAGTGACTGCATTGCTGTGTTAGAATGAGATTAGATGAGATAGAGAGAAAACAGCAGTTAAGTATGTCAACTCTTGTAGCGTCCAGCACCACAGAGCAGTGGGAGTGGAGAAGGGATGGCAAAAGGTTAAGAAAGAGAGACACACAAATAAGACAAAAATGCAGTTGGGGCCAAGGGACTCCAGCCTCATGGACTGAGAGCCCCAAATAGGCCTTGACTGGTTCTTTTATTGTCTTATAAATAATAAAAGATCAATGTAGCTTCCACAGTCTGTGAGTCTCACACCCAAGAATTTAGCTCAGGGCCTAATCTCCTATGTCTGCAAGCTGCCATTATGGAAGGTATTGTCATGCACCTCTTAAGAGACAGGAACTTCCTCTGCTGAGGCTTACTGATAAGAATGCACAGAGGACAGATATTATCACATCAATAGGTCATTTCACATGCAGGCTGCCAGAACCTGAAGCAAGGGGTCTATGCCCTTTTTCCTCTATGTGATTCCTTCTATGGTTCCCATGAGGCTGTGCCTGGCTTAGGTTGTCCATCCTTTGAGGAATCTTACCTGTCATTGACTAACCAGCCATCTTTTGGGGCCAAGTAGGGATACATAAAGTAAGCATAATACTGAAGTAATGATCTGTCTTTATGGAAAGGTGCATGAGGGCAGACAGGCAGGCAGTGTGACGACAAGCTCTGAGCCAGGGTGCCGGGGTTTGAATCCCAGTCCTGCTACTTCCAAGTAGCAAGTCATTTAACTTTTTTGTGGTTATGTTTCCATTTAAAACAGAGATAAAACCTTACCTCATAGACTTTGGGGGAAGATTAAAGATGAGCTAACATAAGAAAAGCTCTTATAATGGGATTTGGCTTATAGTAAGGATCAGCTCTCATTACCTAAAATCTGGTGTATAAGTCACACTCAATTGGCTACAAATCCTGTGCTCTTTTCCCTTCTTCACGCTACTTCAAAACTTGAGTTCACAGGTTCAACTTCAGTGCATCAAATATCCACTTTATGAACCAAATGACACAATTCCTCTTAGTGGGCACTCTTAAAAGAAAAAAAAAAAAGTCTTTACCAGAATGAAGATTTGTCTCTGCTTTGATAAAACACAATGATTTTTTTTTTTTTGCCTGACTGGAGTTGACTGTATTAAATAAATTATTCACTATGACAGAGGAAAAGGCTGAACATTTTTGAACAAGAGACAGCCCAACCACCTAAGAAAGCCCCGTGGTCCCCTGTGGAGTTAAGCAGACACTGGTAAGGATCAATGTCTCAGGGAACTGAGAGAGTATGTCAGCCATTCAGTAAACTTGTATCATCCTCTATCAGCATCTGTGACTATGAGCTCTAGGGATAAAAGGAGAAGT
Organism: Aselliscus stoliczkanus; assembly: GCA_033961575.1. NCBI lineage: Eukaryota > Metazoa > Chordata > Mammalia > Chiroptera > Hipposideridae > Aselliscus > Aselliscus stoliczkanus. Next base: position 125,482,809 of record CM066734.1, read on the forward strand.
CAATCAGAACTGCTAAGATATCCTGAGTCTGAAAACAGAGGAATTTAAAAATAATGAGAGAAGTTCAATGTAAATTCAGGGGAGTTCTATTATAGACACATTTAACTTTTTAGTCTTTAATTATATGTTCCCAGATAAAAAGAGGAAGACAGACAGGAGATATGGAAATAACTACACAAGGAATGTAAATGATTCCAACCAAAATTCCACTCCCTGCTCAGGGAATGACAGTGACATAGGGCTGCGACCTTGGCCACCCCTTCATAGAGTCCCACGTGCCTCTCCAGTGTGAGCTCTTCTGTCGGTCTCAGTGAGTGTGATGTAGGGCTAAGGAGGCACTGCTTTTCACACAACTGGCCCCAAATGCAAGCCAGTGTCTTCCCTTGGTGCTCAACCAAAGCAAGAGCCATCTGCTCCAACACTAAAGGAAAAACTGGCTAGAGTGAATTTCCTCACTCACACAGATGTGACCAGTCTCCAGTGAGTTGCCTCCTAGGATTTTCAAACTGTAATCTTAACAATTGGAGATTTTCACCTAAGTGCAACTCCATTGTTCTGTGGTTCTTAGAATTTTTATAACAGGGTTTCCTTCTAGATTTTCAATGTAACTTAGAAGAAAGACACTTTAGTGCTTCTATGAACCAACACATCAGACCTTCTAATTCCACCCTCTAAATTTAATTGGATTACATTTTGATGATTTATAGGATTGAAATCTTGTGTCAGAAAAAAACAGGGGTATTTATCACTGTGTCACCAATCTTAAGAACTATCATGGCTTTATCCTGTACAAGTAACTTAGTGCATGAAACTTATAGCCACTGGACTTCCACGCATTCCCAAAATGGAATGTTGGCAATAATAAAACTCGGCAATAATAATTTATTGGGAAAAATTTTTAGCATAATAATAGTATTACGCTTTCATCTTCTGTAATGAAAAGGATACCACTTGTTTTAAGTTTATTAGAAACTAATTTATTCTGAATGGATTAAAGTATCACTTCTCCTAGGAAATTCTTTGTGGGTGGGGATGGGGGAAGCAACACACTTAAAAAGACTTTCTGAAACAGAACTTCTAACATGATGAAGATTCAGACAGATAAAACTTCTTAAACTTGTTAGTTTAAACTTCTTAAACTTGAAGTTTTATTTTACACATAAAATAAAAATGAACTTATTTTCTCTTCTTCAACTTGATTATCAGTATATTAAATATACTAAATTCAAATTATTGACCTAGATTTTGTTATCAAGAAGCAAAGCAAAACAGAAAACAAAAACAAGCCAAGAGGGCCAGCCGAGCGGCGCGTTGGTTAGAAGCTGGCTTGGGACACTAGCTCTGAGCAACAGGGCCCCGGTTCAGACCCCACATTAGTGACGGTGCACCTTCTATAGCTAAGATGGTGAACAGCTCAAGCTGGAGCTGGGCTGCTCTGAGTTGCCAGTGATGGCGTAGGCTGCAGTGAGGCTGCAGTGGGCTGCTATAAAGCTACCATGAGTAGCTGGCAACCGGTGTGAGTTGCCAATAGCCACCGTGAAATGGCCATCCAGTGGCCAGGGACCCATCTGCCTCACCCAGGAAGAGCGCAATGATACCAACATGAACCAGTGAAGCGACGTCCTACACAACTAGACTGAAGAATAAAAGGACAGCAACATGTCTTTTACCCTTTCCCGATTCCCCAACACTGTTCCCCTCCCCCAATTCCCCAATAAAATCTTTAAAAAAAAAAAGAAGCTAACGAAAGAATTCTAAATGCTGGATTGATATCTTATTTAACTGATAAAGTAATTATTATTATTCCCATTTTACAGATGAGAAACCTGAGATTCCAGGAAATTACATAACATAAATAGTTCATAAATAATAGAGCTAGGATTGAACCTAGGTCTTCTAACGCCAGTTAGAAGACTCAACTGAACAATAGAAACAAAATACAGGTAGCTAGTTTCACTCTCTTCACATTATTAAACATACTTCTACCATGTTCTGGGCCACTGGCCAACAAAATAAAAAACAAAAACACCCCAAGCCCTCCTCTCCTTGGCCATCCCTGTCTATGCTAAGAACTCAGCCAGATCCAAAAATCATAGTGTCCTCTCTCTCAGGGACAACTCTTCCTCACTGACAGCCAGTGGAAAAGTCCATACAATCCATGGAAATCACAAATCAGTCTACTAACATCCCAACCAAAGTGAAAACAAAAGATATGAGGTATGATCATAAAATATGATGAATGTTTAACTTAAACAAATATATTACAATAAAAGACACATTGCCATTAATCCCCTCAAAATACTCCCTCTTGCTTCGAACACACTTATCCCATTGTTCTTGCCAATTTCCAAAGCAGTTCTGGAAGTCCTCTTTCATGAGTGTCTTTAATTGCACTGTCGTGGTTGCCACTATGTCCTGAGTTGATTCAAAACATTTACCTTTCATGGTCATTTTGACTTTAGAGAAGAGCCAGAAATCGCACAGCACCAGATCTGGTGAATTAGGTGGATGAGGACACACCGTAATATTTTTAATTTGACAGAAATTTCCATACCAGGAGTGATGTGTGACACCGTGTTATCATGATGGGGGATAAAGTACAGACACTCATGAAAAGAGGACTTCCAGAACTGCTTCACAAAGTGGCAAGAACAATGGGATATGTGTGTTCAAAGCAAGGGGGAGTACTTTGAGGGGGATTAATGGCAATGTGTCTTTTACTGTAATAAATATTTTTAGTTAAACATTCACCATATCTTTTGATAACACCTCATACTTGAAAACCCATAATAATTCAACTAAAATTAAGCTTAAAAGTGTGAAATGTTTAGAAATTTAAGAATATGTCATAAAAAATGGGTATTGGAGTATCAAGAAAATTGCACCCAGACTGCTGAGCACTCAGCAGAAAAGGGTTGGCTCAACGTTTAATGTATCAAATGCTCTAGGTGATGGCACCTGGGCTCCCCAAAGCCTCCTCCTTCACACATCCTTGGGGAACTGGGAGAACTGCAGCCACTATAAAGCACTGGAAGCAACAGAAAAAAAACCCTGAGCAACAAGATTAACTTTCTGTCCCTCAGGCATATATATGCAGAGTGGGCAAAAGCAAAAAATAGAAATTCCCTATCACTTTGCAATCTTCCCCCAGGATTCTCTGAGACCACGGTTGCTATCGACAGTAGCAATATGTATTTCCTCACCCAACCACAGAAGACTGGCTTCTTCAGCAAACACCCTGTTTTTCACACATCCTGATTCTGTCTTTTCTGATTCTGTCTTTTCTATTTTTCAATTTTCTAATCCATTTCTTCCAATTCCTTTCAAGAGAAAAGGAAAAAAAGCTTCCAAACTATAATGTAAAAGTATACAAATGAATTACCGAGTGCGTGTGCAATTCTGTTTGCATTTAAATGAGTATTTTGATTCTGTTGACAAAGCACAAAATGAAGTGGATACTAGAAAATAAATTCATTTCTCAGGCATAATTCAGGCCTCCCAAAGTCAAGTGGAAGCCCAAATGATTTGATCAAGTAAACCTGATAATAACGACCCATGAGTTGTCAGTCAACGGTGTCTGGAAACAACCTGGTTGAGTGCCATTGCTGTTGCTGCTATCTACAGTGCAACAATTAGACATGTAATACGTTTTAAATAAGCATTGCATCTCACTGCTTGCATTGGTCCTAAATAATGAACTCCAAGTCATAATTTTTTTCATCTGTAGAACGAGGACTTTCATATAAATGATCACTGATATGCATACCAGCTATCTCACTTTCTAAAAAGAGTCTAAGACCCTCACTATACCTGAAATATAAGCATTTTGTAAACTCTAATTTAAACCACGTGTAAGTCAAGAAATTATTGTCATGAAGCAATGAAGGCAATGGACAAAAGTCAAAGGAACTGAGTTCTAATGCTGGTGCTTCTATTATCTGTTCTGGTTATCTATTGCTATGTGAAAACCACACCAAACTTAACGAAGTTTCAGGGCTCAGTAGGTGAGTTCTGTTCAGTGTTTCTGATGTGTTTCCTGTCAGATGGTTCCTGGGGCTGGAGGCATCACAAAGGCTTCCTCACTCACATGTCTGGCTTTGACTCTTGCTGTCACTCGACTTCAGCAGGCTATGTCAGCCCAAATACCTATATGCAGCCTGGACTTCCTCATACATGGCAGCTGGATTCTAAGGGGGGCAGGGGGATCACAAGACATAGAGATAGAGAGACCAGATGTGTTTCCTTTGATGACATATCTGGGAAGTCATGTAGCTCCACTCCTGCTGTATTCCCTTTAGTAGAAGCAAGCTGCTAAGTCCTGTCCATATCCATGGAGAAAGGAATTAGACTCCATTTCCTGATGGGAGGAAGCATGATTTTTTGAAACTACCACATTGGTTTTGGTCAAGTCACTTAACTTCTAGAACCCTATGATTCAATAAATTATCAAAATTGTCACTTTAGTGTCTAGAAGTCAAATATATAACAGTAATGAATTCAACTGCATGTCTTGAAATATTTTATCGTTCAAAGGATAGATAGCAATGATAGTAATAAACATTCATTGCATGGTTACTATGCTAAATGCCTTTAATGTAATCTATATTCCTGATGTCATAGGTACAATTATTATTGCCTATAACTGCTATAGATGCACCTTGAAAACTAACAAAATCTCTATTTGCAATTCCCCACATACAGAAAAATTGTAGACATTTCTTTAGGGCTCTGTGACAGTAAGGTTATTTTAGCTTAAGACATGTTTTCAGTACACTGATCATTATCGAGGAATGTTCCTTCTTTATATAGAGAATGAGCACAAGAGCCTCAAGTCACTTTCCCAAGTTCCTGTATGCAAATTATTCTGTAGAATAAGTCATCCCCAAAAGAGTGTCCTTTAATCAGAGGACAAATGTATGCTATGATTCTGCCAGCAGACCCTCCAGAAGGACCCCTGAAACCCCTTTGAGGGTTTCATCCAATAAAGCAAGCTTTCCCCCATCAGAGGAGACAATAAGCACGGATGGCAGGCCAGGCTGCAGGTGAAATTCTGAAAAGCAGAACTTTATCAGAACACCAGAGCCCAAGCCCAAGTATTACTGAGCACCGAAGAAGCCTGTGTTCTCCACAAGCATTCCATTTGGACAGGACTCATTATTTTAAAACACAGCCACAACCTTAACGAGAGGTGCATGTGAAAGCCAAGCCCAGTGTGATCAGGGACTCCGCTAACGAGTGAGTGTGTGCAAAGGCCAGGGGTTAAGTTAGACAGAACAGGCCCCCCCACTGATTATTGACGTATTGACCGAAGAGAAACAGTCAGAAAGGCAGGCCATCCCTGAGTCTTGCAAGCCCACACCACTTTATCACAATAGAAAATACACTAGCAGGGAAGATAGAGAGCACGGTGCTGCTGGTACAAAACAAGAGCAGGCCTGGGTGCTGCCTATCATCTCTCATCATTTCCAAATGACCAGAATCACCATTCGGAAGTGGTCCGATTTAATGTGACACAATCACTCATAGGGTACCTGGAGCCTATTCTATGTTAGCCCTACCTTTCAAAACAATTTTTTTTTTAAGAACAAAAAAGAAAGAAAGAAAGAAAGAGAGAGGGAGGGAGGGAGGGAGGGAGAGAGAGAGAGAGAGAGAGAGAGAGAGAGAGAGAGAGAGAGAGAGAGAGAGAGAGAGAAAGAAAGAAAGAAAGAAAGAAAGAAAGAAAGAAAGAAAGAAAGAAAGAAAGAAAGAAAGAAACAGTTTGACTTTCCCCTAGGAATTTATTCTATTAAAATATATTTCCATCCACCGTCAACACTCAAGGGCCTGGGGTTTTATTGTATATCAGTAAAGCACCAAGTAGATGCAATAAATACATCTAAAACTGAGGTCACCTGAATGAAAATATGCTTGAAAAGAAATCAAACTGGCCTCTTGAGAAATTCAGTGGAAAGTCCAGATAAACCTAGTAACAGGGTTTATCAAAATGGTTGCCATGCTGTTAGATTTTTACCAGTTTCAAACAACTGGTGAGTAGTTGCTGCTATATGGCGACATTTCTGTTAAATAATTAGCATGGAAATGTTCCCCAGGCTGTTCATGGTATATTCTCTTTAAGGGAGGCTTGGGAGGGCTCAGTGTTCTTGCTTGCTGCAGAACAAAGGTGTCAGTGGGAATTTTAAGCTGGGTACAGTGACAATTTCAAGGTTGGGGCCACACTAAGCCACAAGAAAAAGATTTTAGTCCAAACCTTGTGGCTTTTTTTTAATAGATCTTATTCAATACAGCCTAAGTACGCAAATTTCTTAATGTTCCCTGGAAATTCAATTAGATTCCAGAGCAGAGAACTTGCCCTTAAAAAGCCCGAGTTTCAAGAAATGAACAATATATTTGCGTGTAAAATTATAAACCACTTTGATTTACATTTTCTCATACTGGGTATATTACCTTTTTCCCTCACAGTAGGTGGTCACTCTACAGTGAACACAAAAATTCAGAATTAATTTTAGAATTAATTAATGTTGATAAGTGCTTACTATGAGCAAAGTACTTTCAGATGCTTATATCTTATTTAATCTTTCACCCCATACATGGGTTCAAATTCCAGCTTCTCCTCCTGCTACATGACGTGGGTAAGTGATGACATTTTAGAGCTTCCGGACTCTCATAGGATTATTGTCAGAATCAAATAAAATAATACTTCTGTATATAAATAAGGATTTTTTTGGTGGTAAACAAATGAAAAAAAAAAACTTGAAGGAAAAAAAAATGTTCTGAGAAAATACGGAGGGAGTAAAAAGATGAATGAAAATGCTGAAGGACCAAGTGCTGACCAGGTAAGAACCTGGAGACACCCAGAAAGCACTCTACCGTCCATGGTGGAGCTGCCCCTGTGCTGAATGAAATCCAGCTGTATCTTCCAGTGGCTTTGCTCGATATTTAAGATCCCCAAACCAGAAAGTCTGATTAACCATATTTGGATTATGTGACTTCCCTTTAGGTATATTGGGTGAAGCAAAGAAAGATCTGACAAAAGGGACCCCATCAACTCTAGTGGTGAGAAGAAAGGCTCCCGGATCTCTACTCCCACCAAGAGTACACATACTTGGAGAGAGTTAAGTCTTCCCCAGGAAATGGAGTGCTATCAGAGGGAAGGAGAATGGATGCTACACATCACCCAAGATGATGAAAGTCTGTGTCAAAATTCAATACATGTCAATTGTCTATAACTTCCATAGGATGTAGTTACTGTTATCCCCATTGTGCAAAGAAGTAAACTAAAGCTCATAAAGGTGAGGTAATTTCCCCCAGTCACATACAAAATAAGTCAACAAAAACATCTGAATTACAAGACCCAACACCTCCGATGGGAAGACTTAGAGAAGGTGAAAGTTGAGATAAAACCGAAGAGCTGTTTAGATGGATGGATGAGTACTGAGCAAAATCTGTTTATGATTTCAGTTCTTACACTTGCTTTTCCTTGGGCACAGCATGAATTTTCAATGCCATGCTCTTAAATTGTGTAGTCTGTTTTGTGATCTCTGGATGTGCATACCTGTGGGGTCAGGTTTCACTGCAACCCATTGGGGGAAAGCCTCCTGTTCAACAAAAAACAAACTTTCTCAGAGAGGTTAGCAGGGTGTAAGTACAAGTTTTAACCTCCTGTTCTCTGATAAAATGAATAGAGGATAGTGAATGTTTATGAAGCTAGACGCACATGAATTTTGCAACTCATCTCACATTCAGGAAAGGCCACCTGAGGCCCCTGAGATAGCAGAAGGAATTGGAATCTTCTGGCTGTTATCTGGAGTTTTCCCAAGCCCCAGACCCCAGTCATTTCTAATTGATATCAAAGTCTGCTGCCACCAGCAAAAAATACTAAAAATTGAAGAAAAAGAATACATTTGCTTTCTTGGGTTGCTTCCCTCCTCACTCCACAATCGCATTTCCAAGAAAATTATAAGCACGGCACAAAACAAAAGTTCTGTGCTCTTTGGATGGGAGATTGGGGGTGGGAAGTGCTAAATTTATACATACGTCCCCCAAATTCTGGCATATTAAGGCAGGTTACTAAGAGTTTTCTTTGTATAAAAAAACAGATAGGACTTTGGGTGGGGAGAAATGGGAAGAATTTTAGGAAAGATGGTGAGATCCTCAGACATCAGTAGTAACACTTCTGGAAGACGATGTATGGCCCATGTTCACCCTAAGGAGAGCACCATCTAGGTACCCAGATTCTGCCTAGAGTCACGGGATTTCAGGGTCATTACTGAGGGACACTTTTTGAGGGTGGTGACACCCCAGCACTCTTCAGGCCCTGGAACTGGTCCCAAGTCCCTGGGCAGAAGGAAATATGCACCAAAGTTGTCAGTCCTCTATAAGCGATATAGTAACAACCAGAGGAGAGAGACTCAAGTGGGACAGGACTCAAGCCAGACCTAAGAGCAGAGAAGCTGTAGAGGCAGGAAAAGAAGAGGGTGACAGACAACCCCAGGGAAAGGAAAAGTCTGGATTGGAGGCAAACACTCCAAGGGGGGCCACAAGATGGCAGAGAGAAGTTTTCACCAGTGGAAACAGAAGCAGGAGAATATTAGCCATGGGGAAGGACACATGAACGACCAAAGAGCCAATAGGAATTGGACAGCATGTGGGTCAAGCACTGTATGGCTGCTCTTTGTGGATGCCGACCACATGCACTGGTGTGCTGACCCTGTGTGGACACTCATAGTTTCTATGGAATCCTCATAACAAGAGGAGGAATATTAGCATCCCTGTTTTACAGACAAAGAGACCAATGTCAGCAAAGGTAACTTCCCCAAGGTCACACAGTAGAAGCAGGGTCAAAACTCAGGTCTGTCTCCACAGCCCACATTTTGCTCCAGTGCCCTACACCCATATCCACAGCTGATTGTCACCTCCACCCGCTAAGACTGGCAAACCTAGAAAGCAAGATCTAACTTTTATGGACTTCAACTATGTTATTAAATTGACATTTTCATAGGATAGAGTCAAATATCATTTTTTATTTGGTTTAACCTTTTCAGTATAAGCATTGTTCTAAGCACTTTGCATATGTCCTCTCATTTTGTCCTCACAACAGTTCTTAAAAATTGCAATATATAACTATCCATGCCCACACCTTTTATGACCACAGATGAGAGGAGGGTCTTGAAGGAATGAGCCCAAATTCACTTTAATGAGGCAAAGAGGAGGTCGTGTCATAGCGTGTTGGATGCTGCTCAGGCAGTAGGAGGGCTGGAGGAATTTACCCCTCCTTCCAGAGGCCAGTGCTAAGGTATCTCCAAGAGAAAACAGAGAAAATAGCTCAGGGCCATCACTACGTGACGTCACAGGACAGCAGAAATGGTTTGAAGGTTCACAGGGCGTGCTTGTTTCAGTGAGAAATAAATGACTCTTTAGAAATCAGTAGACAGCCAGTCTCAGCACCACTACATAACAGCTATATGACCTTGGACAAGTCCTTTACCATCCCTGGTTCTCTTCCCCCACATGGAAAGGAAGGGTTTGGATGATCTCCACCTATCCTGTCAGCTCTATCAATGAATGTCTTTATAAAGGCTTTCCGGATGCACTGGCCCTTGAAAGAGGAGCTCCTTCCCTTTGCTGATAATCATAGTCTGTTTGCTCAGCAAGATTGAAGAACATAATAAATATCCAAGCCAGGCACTGTTTGGACTGTGATATAGTTTAACAATGCTAATCTGCTGCGTGGCAAAGCCTGTGTCAGCGTCACATATTTATGAAGACATCCTTCTCCTCCAGTGTTGGGGTCAATCACAAACTCACATTTGCATCAGTCTTCATTTAGCCATCTCTCTATCCCTGGTTCATTAGCTAGGTTTTCAGCACATAACAGAGGTCATCCACACCGAGGAAAAGTAAATCTCTCCATATATTTTGAGAATTTAAATACTATTTCAGGACTACTACAAAGCGATCCCAGGTGTCATGTTAGGAATCTGGATTTTCTGAGAAGAGATGAATAGCTGCCCGGGTCATGGCTAATTTTGCTAACCTCTCCAGCTCAGGACTCTAGACAGGTAGGTGTACCACACTAAAGCTGGGAGGTGTGATGTGAAACCCTGACGGTCTGTTTGGATTGAAGAAAGCTGCCTTCAAACTTAAATAGGGCACAATATCTTTGCAGGCAACACAGTAGAAAAGTACCTTAGTCAAAATGTGCATGCTCTGCAAATGAGAGGTTGCTATTTTCCAAAGAAGCACCCATAAAATGGGGTGGGGGTCGGGAGGACTCATACAACTCTCACCAGTATCTATTACTATAAAATGCCAGAAGCAATTATGATGTCATGTGTTGTCTAAAATTGGAGTGGTGAAACAGCTTGAGATGCAGTCAGAGCTAATAAACCAAATACAATCTGCCGAGTTTTACTGCATTGTATTGTTTCTTTACACACTTATAAGCAGCAAGAAAGGCATCTGCCACATTACAGTCAATTTATTTCTTCTTTATTTTTTCTCTTCTCTTTCCTTCCTTCATTAAAAAGAAAGTATGTGAAATGGGATTGGTTAGGGATAAATTTCAACAGTTACAGCTGGAAAATGAGGTACTGTTATTCAGAAAAATACCTTCCTGGATAGATCCAATGTAACTTATTGTTGCAAGCCTTGAAAATATCCTCCTGATTAAAATATCCATTTCTGTTTTGTACTTATTTTACTATCAAGCATCTGAGAAAGCATCTTTCTCACCTTAAGTGAGAAAGAAAATAAGAGATGCCCGCCAGTCAGCATCCTCTCTTAAATTCCACCTACAGAGGTCCAGCTCCCAGACCACATCTGTTGAACACCAAGGCCAAAAACACCCAACTCCACAGGAATGTTGTTTGCTATGCCCTTTTCAACACCAGTGGATTGATTTTCATGTTCTGGCTAAACAAACAGTTAACGATGCTGAGCATTGTTTCTTGCTTTGCACTGAAGACCCAATTAGCAAACACAATCAATGAATAGGTCAAGAGTTGAGGTTCAAACTGGCTCCTCAAGGCTAAACCTCTCTCTATTTGAACAGTTTTCCACTGACCTTTGTCCTCATCAGGGGTAATCTCCTGTGCAATGTGTCACCAAACTCCATGTGCAGAGCCAGACAGGAAATAAATCGTGGGTCATCCAAATGTCATATGTCACTGCACAGACAAATCAAATGGTTCCGGAAAGATAATTTCTGATGGAGAATGAACTGCTAGCCCAGGAATGTAAAGATCTGGGTCAGGAAGCCCTCTGAGCTGCAGAGGTAGATAAACACCTGGTGCATATTTAGAGCAGGATGGGGTGAAGAGCAATTTAAACCGGATGTTACTTTTAACTCGTGGTAGACCTGCTCTGTGGGTCTTGGTATGGGGGTGAGCCTCTGTTCAGTGATGGGGCATCTTGTCATTGGCTACACTTCAGTCTGCCACCGTAATTTCACATCAGATTTACCACTTTCTGAGCCTCCCTGGCAGCATTACAGGCCAATGACATGTCAGGAATTGGCAAGCTGGCCACCTGTTTTATGAACCACACATTTTACAGGTTACTGTCTCCAAGACACCAAAGGGACTATAAGACCCAGATGATAAATTTACCAGGGGTCAGCGCCACAGGGATGATGTGAGACAACTGACCCATAAAATATATTTGTGCTGGAAGAATTCGTCTGTGTGCTTCCTGTGAGGTGCTGTTGTATAGCAGACCCATTGCTATACAGGCTGTCTCAGAGGGAAAACCAATTAACCCTCCACCTAGTTCCTCTGTAAGGTGACAGCAACCAGTGGTCTGGGCTCGTTGCCACAGAAGGTGCACCTGGAGTCATCAGCTGGCTAACTCTACCTGGCCCACACTGATGGGCACAGGAGATTTCCAAACCCCAAGAAGTCAATTCTCTTGGAGTCTTTACAGCCTCCAAACCTTATTGAGCTGACTCCTCTTGGGCCCTGGAACAGAGAGAGAGTGTATGATTAAAACAATGCAGTGAGTGGCCACGTGTAGAATGCCCTTTCATGAAAGGGCAAATATTTTCCAAAAGCTGGACCTACTCAACCAGAAGCATTTAGGATTAGTTCCAAGCATTGCAGATAAAAAAGCAAAACAAAGCCCACAATTGCCCCTGACTTCATAGCATGCATAGTCCAGTAAGGTAAGCAAACAGAGTTAAGTGATGCTTGACACTACCACCTGACCATTGATCTAAGACAATCCCTGGAGCTGCTGCCAAATCCTAATAATGGCTGTTGATTTTAACTCTGTAATATATATTTTTTTAATCCATGTTCTTGTCCTGTTTCACTATAAGTAGTTAGAGTCACCACCCTCCGTCAGTTCCCTCCTAAGCAGATGAGCTGAGTAAAATGAAGTTAAAAGACATTGCCTGACACCTATCTAAAGTAAGGCAATGGCCAAGGTCTTCATTCAATGATCTAGTAACTTGGTTAATAACTAACTTGGTTAGTAACTTGGAATAAACTTGGTTGATTGCAGTCCATAAGAGAGGCTCCGTATCTTCAAGAAGACGTTCTAAAAAAGACTGCAAATGAATCCTGAAATTAGAATAGCTTTGCCTAAATTGACATCCTAATTTTTAAACTACTTCATAGTTGCATGTTCCCCTTTTGCCTTTGACCCTACTCCCCATGCCCAGTCCCAACTGCTCGGTTAGTGGACATACTTAGTCTAACCTATCCCTTCACACCACACGATGGTGAAGCACACATCACACTTTCTGGTACTTTCCTGTGCTACCCAGAAAGCAGATTCATCCTTATGTTATTTATAGAAAAAGGAAGACACCTATGGAGTCTAATGTGAGGGAAGTTTAGAATGCCTTTTTGAACCCAAGTATCCCCCTGCCTCTAATTCCACCATCAGAGAGCCATTTGGTTGAGTCTTTAAGGACAGTTTTTTGTTTGTTTTACCAAAATTACTCAGTTAAAAATAAATACTCAGTGAGAACTTAAAACTCAATTCATGTACCAGAAGAAGATTCCCTCACTATCTTATCCCACCCAAGCATCAAGTGTGGGCTCTCCTTTCTACACTATCTCTGCCTATCTGGGCATAATAACCTCTAGCCTATATTTTGAGACTCTTACAGGAAAAAAAGTGGATATCTCCCCAGAGAAATTAGATGGTCTCAATGAGGTCTATCATAAGTATCTTCCTTCTGGACAAACCATGAGCTACATTCAGGAAACTCCATGGAAAGTCCATATCTGAGAAAGATAATGAGGCCAATGGCTCCTCTAACATGTCTTCTCTGCCTACCTGAGAATGCACAGTACTCAGCAAATGGTCTGCCTGTGATGGGTGGGCTTCTAGGAAACCCTCTGTGCTCTGCTTGGCCATTCAAATTATCTACCCCATACCACCTCTCTACCTGCTTTGCACCACTATCACCATCTCCCATTAACTCACCTTCCTTCTACTTCCCCTCAACGAAGGTCACCCATCCTCCCTGTTACTCCTCTCTTTCACACAGAGACTTCCTATAGTAGGGTGGGGAGAGGAGTAGCCTGGCTTTCTGGTTCTTACTCTGTCCTCTTTCCAGTTTTCTGGTTATGGCTCTCCTTGCTTACGACAAGATTTGGAGATCAGAAAATCAAACTTAACTGTTTCTTGTGGTTCCTAAAAGCAATGTGGATGCCTCTGATTAACAGGGTAGGTATGAGGGTGACCATATAAAGGAAGAAGGGGGGCCGGCAAAGTGACTTGTTAGTTAAGAATTAGCTTGGGAGCGCAAGCTCTGAGCAGCAGGGTGACCAGTTCGGATCCCACAAGGGCCAGAGATGCTGTACCCTCCACAGCTAAGATGATGAACAACAGCTCGACCTGGAGCTGGGCTACCGTGAGTTGCCAGCGACAGCGTAGGCTGAAGTGAGGCTGCAGTGGGCTGCCATAAGCAGCCTGCATGAGCTGCAGTGAAATGCCATGAGAGGCCATCCAATGGCCAGTGACTGATCTGCCTCAGCAGGGAAGAGCGCAATGATCACAATACCAACATGGGCCAGTAAAGCAATATCCTCCACAACTGGACCGAAGAACAAAAGGACAGCAACTTATCTGTTCCCCTTCCCTGATTCCCCAACACTGTTCCCTCCCCCAATTCCCCAAAAAAATCTTTTAAAAAGAAGGAAGTGGGGAAAAAAGAAACACAGATAATAATATTTCAAAATATTATCTGACTTCATGTGTTAAATATTGGCATTTAACACTTGAAGAAAATCAAAGGATTACAGATATACTATTCTAGATACTAGAGTATCATCTTCTTCCTAGGGCCACTAAAATGTTAAAATAATGGATATAAACTGTTTAACACAGTGCTTAGTTAGTGCTTGGTAAATGTTAGCTATTGTTATTATTATCAAGAAGGAAGACATTGGGGCCGGCTGAGTGGCACAATGGTTAAGAGCTGGCTTGGGATGCTAGCTCTGAGCAGCAGGGCCCCGGTTTGGATCCCACATATGAGGGTGAGTGACACTGCCCTCTGCAGCTAAGATGGTGAACAACAGCTCCACCTGGAGCTGAGCTGCTGTGAGCCACTGGAGACAACATAGCTGTAGCCCCTGCTGCAGTGGGCTGCCATAGGCTACAGTGAGTGGCTGGCAGCCAGCGTCAGCGGCTGTCAGCTGGTGTGAGCTGCCAAGAGCCACTGTGAGCGGCCATCCATAGGCCAGCGATAGATCTGTGTCACTTGGGAAGAGCACAATGGCAATACCAACATGGGCCAGTGAAGCAACGTCCTCCACAACTAGACTGAAGAACAAAAAGACAGCAACTTGTCTGTTCCCCTCCCCCAATTCCCCCAAAAAATCTTTAAAATAAAATAGAAGGAAGACATTGAGTTGGAAGTAGCCTAGGAGAAAATAAAAGACAGGGAAAGACTTCACCACTGCTCAAGCTTAATAAAAGCCAACAAGACCAGGCCTGCCATCTTGGTTTCTCCTCCCTCCCAGATTCCTCTTTGGCTCAGCTTTGCTCTCATGACAGCCAGGAAGATTCATCCTATTCACCTGCCACAAATTATTAGATCCCCAAAAAAGCCTGCATTATCTTCACTCAAACTCTGAGTTAATTTCTGGCCTATTCTTTTAAAATTTCCAACATAAATTTTCCTGTACCTGAAATTATATCAAAACACTCTTAGAAAAATTCAATATCGGCCTGATGTTATGACCGGTAATGTTCCTCCAGAATGGCAGCATTATGCCTCCATCGACAGGATGCGGAGTGAAGCGGTCCCCTCCAAGCCAGTATACAGGCCCCTTAGACAACAAGTAAATACTACAAAATGATTCATTAGAACCTGAATGCAATACACCCTCACCATGGGAAAAGCCAGTTTAAAATCATAAATGTCAAGACACAATTAGCTTAAAGGTCAGGTTTAAATTACAGTTGTTGAAACTGAAATGCACTAATTACTGAAACCATGTCAGAAAATTACTTTAATGGTTTAGAATGTTTTGTTGGTGTCTTTGTTCTACACAATGATGGTTCTTGTTGCTTGATGAGAAAAAAAAAAATTGTGATGGGCATTTGCTTTCCTGGGTGGATAGAAGCAGAGAACAAAACAGAGTGTTGATGAAAAAGCTCCCAACTCCAAACAGTTCCACGGAACAGTTGCTCCATGTTATTGTATTATTAATCATTTTCTTATAATCGGTGCTTTAGATATAATTTTAATGAAGCTTCAAGGAAAGCTCAATGCATTACACTGTAACAACAAACGAAGCACATTTATCACTTGGTTCGTAGGTTTAATGGCAAAACAAATCAATAAATAAACAACTGGTGAAAAAAATAACTCAATAACTGGAAAAAGTTGTTTTACCTGTAAGATTTCTACTGGGAATATTTATTGACTCACCTAAGTATTTTTGTTGAGTTTTTTTTTTCTTTTTTTAATCATCTTTTTCCTTTGGGTTTCCAAAGACTAGAAAGTTTAAACAATCTTCCATTTAATTTTCTTTTCTTTTGTCTCCTGTGTTTTTTGTTTTTTTTTTTTTAAGTGATAATACCTTTAAAAGTTTGGCTCTGTTTTAAAAGAAAAAAAAAAAGCTCCACAAGAAATTTAAGTGATAAGCAACCACAAGTTATCAGAAGCTCCTCAGAACTGGTAAGAAAAGTCCTTTGGAAGATTTGGTCTGAATACTGATATATCCCCATAGGGGGAAAAGGAAGTTTTATGCCGTGTGGTTCTCATATGGAGATTAGCACTCCTGAAGAGAACTAAAACATCAATTTCTGCAGGAAAGAAAAATTGTTAAAATGAGGCAAGAACCTACAGAATGTGTTTTGTCAAAATGGAGAACAAAGGACTAAGGAAACTGTTTTACTGTTTGAAAGACACATTGAGGAAGACAGTTTTAGTTAAGAGAGGAGAAACCGCATGACACCAAAGCATTTAAATAGCTCCAAAGAACCCACTTGTGACAATGCAAGCTGAGCTATTCACCAGTAAGATACAGACAATGCAAGGAGAGTCTGCACTCTGTTCTAGTTCAATAATGGGAAAAGAAAATGACATTTAATTAAGAGTTGCCTGTCTTCCAGGTACTTATGACATTGAAATCAGTGTGGACATAAGGCATTAAAACTGACATCAACATAGTTCACCCAAGAAGTCATTTACTTAAGATTTACAACTGACTGTAAGAGAAAAGTGAAAATTTATGAAAGGTTTCCATCTGGCAGGCTATATCATTAGTATTCACACTGACAGCAGCAATGATTTAAATTTCATAATCTAAGTGAAGAGATGCATCAAAAGATCCCTCTAAAATATGTCTAATAGCTCTAACTGACTTCTTTATTAGAGTCTGCCTATGAAAAAAAAATTCAGATATCAATGAAGAAGTCATCAAACGTTAATTTCAGTCTATTCAGGCAATAGAAATTTATAACCTAGTGGCATTATCGTGGCTGAAACCCCCACCCAAACTCTCTGAAACAGGCACCATAAACTAATTTTCATTGCTTTAAAAAATAAAACCCAATTGCCTTGTTTGATCTGGTGATAACAAGCATTTTAAGTCATAACGATGATTATTTTATTAAATATCAATAGCTCTTTGGGGAGGTTGGGGGAGGAGAAAATGCAGCCTCTAGCATGTGTTCCAAGCCTATGAATAAATCTTGTTAACAGAGAGGAGGAACTGAGTATAAATCTCCTTCTGCAGGCAAACCACTGTGCCATCCATTTTTCTGAATTAAAGCACACTTCACTGCAAAATGCCCTCGTGTTGTCAGGACTGTGGACGAAGATAAACCCCTGACACCCTCTCTTAAAAATGTAGACAGAGAAACATTTAACACAAAAAGAAATGTGGTTTACCTAGTCAGAAACACACCCAAGACTTACAGTATCCTTGATAGTGGAAACAGGTTTAAAAATATGTTTAAAATAGGTTAATATCATTCCAGGGATTTCATGTAAGATGCTGCAGAAATAAAGAAAAGAGCAAGAGTTTCAGGGTCAGGATACAGACGGGTATTAAATTTGGTTCCTCTCCATTTTAGTTCTGTGACCTTGAGCAAGCTCTAGATCCTCCTGGGTCTTCTGTTTCCTTCTCTGGAAAACAAAGCCTGACTCATAGGGTAGCTAATCTCTAAGTGAGGTCTTACAGGACGTTCCCAACACAATGGTTCACAAAGAGTGCTTAGCTATACAAAGCTTATCATGGCTCTCCATGGAACTGGAAATGTGGTGTGTTCTATGAAGCTCCACCCTTCAATTAAGGAACTTAGCTCCGAATAAGATGTGTCAGACACTGTTGGTTATTTATCCAATGGCTACCCCTCCCTTCCCATTGGTCAGAAAATGTCAATTATATCTAAATATATAATGTTAATATGCCCAGGAAATATGCCTCTCCCATAACACTAAGGGCCAGCCATGACTGGTTTTATGTTGGGCATATATGGCCAAAATTAGTGTCATTCACCAAATATTTCTGACGCTCTGCCCTACATGCACACGGTAGCATGGCATTTCCTGGCTTTTTTGTGTTTGAATGGAATCATGTTATTGGTTATAATTAATAGATCAGGGATACAAGTAACATTGGGATTGAATGGATTATGTGAAACCCTCTTTTCCCTCCAACATGCTAAGATGATAGCTGCTTACTCATCCTGAGTGTCTGAATGATGATGTAGAAAGAGACCCCAGTTAATTCATGTTGGCCATAGCAGGTGAGCAATAAATGTATTTTTGTTGTTGAAAGCCACTGAGACTCTGGAGTTGTTTGCTCCCATAGCAGGCACTGAGCTATCCTGACTCATGCAATAGAAACCTCCTACTGGGACCTGATGAAATGAATGAGAGATGGAAGGAGTGAGATGCACAAAGAAAAGACCTCATTCTTCCTGTTTTTTGTGGAATTGTGTAAGCACTCAATTCTACCAGAGGCAGGGGGGGAATGTCAAGGTAAACTTCACAGAGGAAGTAATGCTAGAAATGAATCGTGATCTTAAAATATTTGAGAGGTTTACCAAATTAACTGGGAGAGGTAAAAAACATTTCAGGTAGAGAGAGCAGATTAAATAAATAATGGGATGGGGGAATGGTACTCTCAAAGATCTGTGTAGGGCCGGCCAAGTGGCGTGGTGGTTAAGTGCTGCCTTGGGATGCCAGCAGCCCCGGTTCGGGTTCCACATATGAGGGCCAGTGACACTGCCCTCAAATAAAAAAACAACAAGAAAAGATTTGTCTAAAATGATATCAGGGAAGTCCTTATATAGTCTTTGTGGAATTCAGACTTTATTCAGTGGGCCAGAAGCTTTTCTACTGTCAAATCTATGGCAATTTATGGTGAAATGCAGGACACATATCCCTGGACAATCCCAGATTTTGAATGAAAAAATAATGACATCACCACAGCCATTGATGGCAGTTACCACATGATGTATCCCATAACATAGAAAAGACTGTCTGCTAATTACACATATCCTCATATCTTTCTATTCCATTCAGGAAAGAATATTGAAGTTTAAAATTGTGAAATTCATATTAAAAAAGTAAATGACTATCAGTCTTCAATATTTTAACTCAGTTAATAGCAGACATGCTGGTCACACTTCAGAAATTATCCTAATGTACTAATAGGTCCTGACAAAGAACTTCCACTGGAGAGAGTGGGAGCCATTAGAGGGTTTTCAGCACAGGAGTGATATGACTGAAGATGCACATTTTAGAAACAAATTTCTAGTAACAATGGGGTGAATGGAATGAATGGGGCAAGATGATGGTTAGGACATCATTTAAGAAGCTTTGACAGCTTACAAGGAAAGACAAGAAGGGGCATGAGCCCATCTGCCAAATTCTAAGAGAAAAAAAAATTGTGCGTCTTGGTGTCTGTGGTTATTTGAAAACCATCTTCAAAAAAGTTTTCTTTTTTTCTCCCAGTAATCTGTCAGAGGCAATATCCATCTACTGCTCCTACCATTTGTCTCTCCCCACCTCTCTATTCTCTCACCATTGTTTCATCCCTCCATAACTCATAAGTGTGTTTTAAGACCTTGGGCAGTTATGCAGTTGGTGGAGTGGAGTGTTTCAACCTTTCCCTAGAAAACCATGGTGATAACAGTCCAGGTCAAAATAACGAGGGTCTGAACTGAGACAATGGCAAGGAAAGGACAAGGAAGAGATGGAACAAGTTGATGGTAAGGTAGAGAACTTGGTATACCTGGTGATCGAAAAATATGGTGAATGTTTAAATGTAAAAACAATTATTACAAAAGCATTGCCATTAATTCCCCTCATAATACTCCTGCACCCCCATTGCCCTACTTCAAACAAACTTATCCCATTGTTCTTGCCACTTTCTGAAGTAGTTCTGGAAGTCCCCTTTCATGAGTATCTTTATTTCATTCATCCTCCATCATGACAATGCTCATGTCACACATCACTTCTGGTACAGCAATTTCTGTCAAATAAAAATATTACAGTGTGTCCTCATCCATCTAGTCACCAGATCTGTCACCATGTAACCTTTGGCTCTTCCAAAGTCAAAATGACCATTTTGAATCAATTCAGGACATCGAGGCAGCCACGACAGTGCAACTAAATAAACATTTTATATCAATTCAGGACATCAAGGCAGCCACGACAGAGCAACTAAAGATACTCATGAAAGAGGACTTCCAGAACTGCTTCAGAATATGGCAATAATAATAGGATAAGTGTGTTCAGAGTGAGGGGGAGTATTTTTGAAGAGGATTAATGGCAATCTGCCTTTTACTGTAATAAAATTTTTAAAATTTAAACATTCACTGTATTATTTGATCATACCTCATGTATTGTCAATGGAACCTACTTTTCTGCTTAATCAGGTTCCTAAAATGTTGTAGGCACTCAATAACCATTTGCTAAATACATAAGTTTGAGAAATAAAATGCAAAGCACAAATGTACATTGAGGTGAAAAAAAGATGGAACAATGTCTCCAGCTCTAAAAGAGTTTCTAGCATTACTGCCACCCAATATCTCAAGACATGAAAATGAAATACTCATACAGATACCACCACCTTCCTTCATTTTGTGTACTCACCGGATTCATTTTAAATTGAGCACTATAATTTTTCACTGTTGAACCTAAAAACATCACCCAAAGCCTTCAGAAGACAATGCTCCCTAAAAATCATTGCCAGTTGATTTGATGAACAAGGAAAATGGGACCTAGTCACCTACTTCTCAGACTTACCGATATATTGAATGAGTTGAAAAGGAATCAAGTAGCAAACTGAAAAGGAAAAACAGTATTTTGTGTTTGAGTCTTCCTCTCCTTTTGTGTTTTTTTGTTTTTTGGGTTTTTTTTTTTATTCTGTACAAATGATGGAAAAGTAGAGATCAGCAAATGCTGGCTGATAGGACTCCAGTCTCAAGAGAAGGAACAGTGATGGTTAGGCATGTGTGGGTTGAGAAAAGATGGAAAGGATGGAGTGGGTAGATTTGCTGATGCAAAGTGCTTACTTTAAGAGAGAAAAAAAAAAAATTTGTCCTATTGGTTTTGTTACCATAAACCCTGCAAAGGTGCCTTCTACACAGGTCTTTTTCAGTATAAACTATCAAAGACAAATAAGGGTTATGAAAACCATATCAGACCAGACAGCAAATACTAGAACATCTAACCCTGCTCTCATAATGAATTCATGGAGTACCCAGAGGTACTGTCAGCCACCCTTCCATTTCCCCATTAGTAGACAGGAGGTCTACTAATGGTAACAACCACTTACTGAATACTAATATGGACTAGACAGCATCCGAAGCATTTCACACATATTATCAAAGCCAGGGTATATCTCCCTTGGAATCAGAAATGATGAAAAGACATGACCTTTTTACTTTATTTGTATTATTATCCCCACTGGGCACATGACAAAAACCAAGGCTCAGGAAGATTAAGGAACTCGTGCTCATATCACATAAGAAACAAAGCCTGCCTAGTCCCAAAGCTTATCATTGTAACCACTACGTTAGACAGAAATAGCTGAATGTCATTTTTTAAATCACAGCCAGGCAGTTGGGCTAATACCGAGGCTTCAGAAAGCAGTACAAATTCTCATGTGTGACAGTAACACTTCTGTTTAGGAACATAACACTGACATGGCTCTGAGAATGAATACCCTTCAGCAAGCCCAACCTGTTTAATAACTACCAGTGTCCTGCTCTGTGCCAGCTGACATTGGCATATCCTGCACTTTATGAGATCTTTATTGAACTGTTAATGTCACTCGCAGCGCTCACGGAGTAGTACATTATACGCAATGGACCTGTGGAAACCTGTATCCAGTGGCAATCCTTAGAAGCAACTCAGAAACATACAGTTAGCCTGGGCTAGCTGCCATCAGATAAATGAAGAACTGGTTAATCTTCCCCGAGCAACAACACAGATACAGGAGTGCCCTGCTGACCTAACTCACTCTTTTTTTCAAGAAGTAAACACCCCTGTAGCATTCGCAGTTCCTAGATGATTTCACATCACATCAGGCAAGAAATAGGACATTCTGGAAATGTGCTCTCACTCAACATTTGGCGCCTCTAACCTAGAGGAAGAAAAAAACCTGACAAAATTGTGTTTAGAAGGATGAAAGATGTAAATGCCATTATGAACCCCTCTCCAATGGTAAATACCAAAGCTTTCATTGGGTGAATGTAATTAGAGACAGATTTCAGTGCAGCTTGGATACAGCTGTTGCTGTCCTCCTAGCACCAGGCTGTGGCTGGATCATTCTACGGCCATTGGCAATTTAGCCAATCAGTTCCATCTCAGTGCACCCAGCCAACCTCCTTCTTCACGGAGATGATGGACCTGCTTATGAAGACTGCTCAGAATTCCAAAACGAGGTCCGCGCATCTCAAAGGCACCTTGAAATAGGCACCTCCCATGACATGCCTATCAGGCCTCATCTTAGATTTGGGTTTGTTCTGGGTATGTTTGTGTTTTAAGACGCCCTTGGGAAACAATTCCTGCAGTAGCCGGATGCCTTCCTGTCACTGCTAGGTAACAGGTTTTGTTTCTCCTAGAGAACAAAATTAAAGGACAATGTCTATTGTCTATTTTTCTGAAGGATGATGTGCAAAGGCTGCTGTATACCATTAAGAGAGACACTGCAACAAAGAAAGATACATGTAGATGCTTAAGGCCCCTTTGTTTTTAAACCATGATTTCTTGCTCTTTATCTATATGTAAAATTGGGGAAAAGTTTGTTTCTCAATAATGATAATATGATAATATAAAATAGTGATTGGATGTCACAGTGAACCCAACGTTTCTATGCCTAAAAACAACCCTGGCCTTAGATACATCATCAGTTGCCTCTACACGGATTTGCTTACAAGATTCAGACTCACTGCCTCAGCACCATCCAACAACAAGAAAGTCTATCAATCCCTGGACCCAGCACACTTCAGATGGGCAAGTCTCAGCTTCTACACAGATCTGGGAACAATACAAATAGCACATGCATTTCTTAGGAAACAAGGGAAGGGGAAAAACCCTTAAACCAGTCTATGTCTCTTGGAGTTCTGCAATCTCAGCCTCCCTGTCATCATCAATAAAAATCACGTGCTGTCTAGTCAAGAGAAGGAAGGTACTGCCAATTGGCGCAGAGCTTAAAATAATCTATCCCCATCCTGGATTGTAACCAGAGGAAAGGAACCCTTAACTTGGGTCACAATGCTGAGCACAGAATTATTCTTCCAAGTTACTCTACAAATGTTTATTGGATTGAATTAGCATAGACACCAATACACTAAAAGTCTTTTTCTTCATTTGGAACTGAAGGGATTACATTATGCTATAAAAGCTCTAAATGTAGTGCTGCCTTTGCTTTCAAGGTAACAGCAAATGGAATGACTTCTCAATTCCGTTGGTACATGAGTCCTAAACACAAGGAGACTGAATATATCACTGTCTATAGGGAAAGGGACCGGCAAACAGTCATTGAACAATAGAGGTTACCCGGCCAATCTTTGAGCCAGTGATAGTTGCCATGACCCACCCCTTTCCTTTGGCACTGTGCTTATTAAATAAAATCCAAATTCTTTTTTTTTTTTTTTTTTTTTTCATTCTGGAATAGTCATCAGTGTTCTTTTTTTTTTTTTTTTTTAATTAGTTTCAGGTGTACAACACAGTGCAATAGTTATACATTTTACCCCTCAAAGTGACAACCCCCCACCCCCAATACACCACCCCACACCCCCCCATATCATATATATCTATTACTCTTCCTCTGACTCTCTTCCACAGTATAATCCACATCCCGTGACTATCTATATATATTCAATTACAGTAGGAATACCACCTCCACTTTAGTAATACAGTGCAGTGATCAAACCTCTACTCCATCCATGAAATGGTCTCCCTAACAAGACCTATGATCATCTGACATTCCACAGAATATTTACAACATTATTAATTATATTCCCCAAACTGTTTTTCCTATCCCAGTAGCAATATTGTAGTTGCCTATTTTTGCTGTCTAATCCCTTCCCCTTCTCCCTCATCCCCATTCCTCTCCAAATTAGCAACCCTGATTTTTCCTCTATATCTATGAGACAGTTTCTGTTTACTTTGCTCATTCATACAGTTTTTCATATTCCACATATAAGTGAGATCATATGGTATTTGTCCTTCTCTGACTGACTTATTTCACTCAACATTATAGCCTCTAGGTCCATCCATATCATTGCAAATGGCACGATTTCATTCTTCTTTATAGCGGAGTAATACTCCATTGTATAAATATACCACAGTTTCTTAATCCAGTCATCTACTGACGGGCATTTTGGTTGTTTCCAAGTCTTAGCTATTGTAAATTGTGCTGCTATGAACATCGGGGTGCATAACTTTTTTTGAATAAGTGTCTTGGTTTTTTCAGGATAAATACCTAGGAGTGGAATTGCTGGGTCAAACGGTAGCTCTATTTCCAGTTCTTTGAGATACCTCCATACTGACTTCCATAGTGGCTGCACCAATCTGCAGTCCCACCAACAGTGCAGCAGGGTCCCCTTTTCCCCACAGCCCCGCCAGCACTTGTTGTTTGTTGATTTGTTGATGATAGCCATTCTGACTGGAGTGAGGTGGTATCTCATGGTGGTTTTTATTTGCATTTCCCTAATGACCAGTGAGGTTGAACTTTTTGTCATATGCCTGTTGGCCATCTGTATGTCCTCTTTAGAGAAATGTCTCTTCATATCTTCTGCCCATTTTTTAATTGGGTTGTTTGTTTTTTTGGTGTTGAGTTTCATGAGTGTTTTATAAATTTTGGATATTAACCCCTTATCAGATATATCGTTGGCAAATATATTCTCCCATTCAGTAGGCTTCCTTTTTGTTTTATTAATGGTTTCCTTTGTTGTGAAAAAACTTTTAAGTCTGATATAATCCCATATGTTCATTTTTTCTTTTACTTCTCTTGCCCGTAGGGATGTATCAGTAAAAATATTGCTCCGGGTAATGTCTGCAAATGTACTCCCTATATTTTCATTTAGGATTTTTATGGTTTCAGGTCTTACATTTAAGTCTTTAATCCATTTTGAATTTGTTCTTGTATAAGGCGTAAGGAGATGATCCAGTTTCAGTTTTTGCATGTGTCAGTCCAATTTTCCCAGCACCATTTATTGAATAGACTATCTTTACTCCAGTGTAAATTCTTGCTTCCCTTGTCATAGACTAACTGTCCGTAAATGCTTGGATTTATTTCTGGGCTCTCTGTTCTGTTCCACTGATCGATGTGCCTGTTTTTATGCCAATACCAAACTGTCTTGATTACTGTGGCCTTGTAGTAGGTTTTGATGTCTGGTAGCGTGATCCCCCCGACTTTGTTTTTATTCCTCAGAATTGCCGAGGCTATTCTGGGTCTTTTATGATTCCATATAAACTTTAGGATTATATTTTCTATTTCTGTGAAAAATGCCCTTGGTAGTTTGATAGGAATTGCATTGAATCTATATATTGCTTTAGGCAGTATGGACATTTTAACTATATTAATTCTTCCTATCCATGAGCATGGTAGGTGTTTCCATTTATTTGTATCTTCTATGATTTCTTTCTTCAGTGTCTTATAATTTTCTGCGTACAGATCTTTCACTTCTTTGGTTAAATTTATTCCTAGGTATTTTATAGTTCTTGACGCAATTGTAAATGGGACAGTTTTCTTAATTTCTCTTTCCATTAGTTTATTATTGGTATATGCAAATGCCACCGATTTCTGAACATTGATTTTATATCCTGCTACTTTACTGAATTCGTCTATCAGTTCCAATAGTTTTTTGATGGAGTCTTTGGGGTTCTCTATATACAGTATCATGTCATCTGCATATAATGACAATTTTACTTCTTCCTTGCCAATTTGGATGCCTTTTATTTCTTTTTGTTGTCTGATTGCTGTGGCTAGAACTTCCAGCACTATGTTGAATAAAAGAGGAGAAAGTGGACAGCCTTGTCTTGTTCCTGATCTTAAGGGGAATGGTTTTAGCTTTTCCCCATTGAGTATGATGTTAGCTGTAGGTTTATCATATATGGCTTTTATTATGTTGAGATATGATCCCTGTATTCCCACTTTGCTAAGGGTTTTTAGCATAAATGGCTGTTGGATTTTGTCAAATGCTTTTTCTGCATCTATTGAAATGACCATGTGATCTTTATCCATCATTTTGTTGATGTGGTGTATCACATTAATTGATTTACGGATGTTGAACCAGCCTTGTGCACTAGGGATGAATCCCACTTGATCATGATGTATGATCTTCTTAATATATTGCTGAATTCTGTTTGCTAATATTTTATTGAGAATTTTTGCATCTATATTCATCAGGGAGATTGGCCTGTAGTTTTCCTTTTTTGTGATGTCTTTATCTGGTTTTGGAATCAGGGTGATAGAGGCTTCATAAAAAGAGTTTGGGAGCCTTCCCTCCTTCTGGATTTTTTGGAATAGTTTGAGAAGAATAGGTGATAGTTCTTTTTTGAATGTTTGATAAAATTCACTTGTGAAGCCATCTGGTCCAGGGCTTTTGTTTTTTGGGAGCTTGTCAATTACTGATTCAATTTCCTTGGTAGTAATCAGGGTATTTAGATTTTCTGTTTCTTCTTGTGTTAGCTTTGGAAGGTTGTATGCTTCTAGAATAAAATCCAAATTCTTTACTATACTAAGTACTATTGCTACATAACAAGTGACCTCACATTTAGCAGCTTAAAACAACAATTTGTTTTCTCACTCAGCTTTTCAGAGTCAGGAATCTGGAAGTGGTTTAGCTGAGTGATTCTAGCTCAGGGTACCTCACAAGGGTGTAGTCAAGCTGTTGGCCAGAGCTGCAGTGATCTGATGGCTTCACTGGGGCTGGAGGGTCCACTTCTAAGCTTACTCATGTGGCTGTTGACAGAAAGCTACAATTAATTATCATGTGAGCCTCTTCATAAGATTGCTCTCAAGATGGTATCTGGTTCCCACAGAGTGAGTGATCCAAGAAAGAACTAAGAAAGAGAGAGCACACACAACCAAAATGGAAACCATGGTGTCTTTTTCATAACCTAATCTCAGATGTCACATACCATAACTTCTGCCGTGTTCTATTGCACACAGACTAATCCTGGTACACTGTGTGAAAGGCACACAAGAGTATAATCGGGGGCCATCCTTGAGGCTGGCTACCACACTTACCAAGACCCAGTGTCCAACAGGATCTCCTCCCTGCCTGCCTCTCCAAATTCACCTCAGGCCACTCTTCCCCATGCAAACTATGCTCTGATAACATGGGCTTTTTACAGTCCCTAGAACACCCTGAAATAATTAATTCTTCAGTTTCTTTTCGCTTGCTCTTTCCTATGTCTGGAATGCTTTTCATCAGTTCTCTAAATGGATAAATCTTTCTCATCAGCTTAAACACCATATAGGTCTTCCCAAACCATCTACTTTAAAGATAATTTCCTCAATCATGAAATACTCTATGATTTCTTTCTTTCATAGCACCATTTTACTTACTTTTATTCATGTAATTACTTGCTTATTGCCTTTTCCTAAATATAATAAGCATCATGAAGATAGGGACCCTGTCTGTCAATGGCATAAAATTGGTACTCAATAAACATTGCTTGTCTAAGTGAAAGACACAATCAACATTTCTTCCCATTCACCATCTTGTATTCTAATTACCTTGACCCACACCTACACAGTGGGCCAAAGACATTTTTCTAAATTAGGCATGAAAGTAAACCTTAGGGCACCTATTCCCTGCCACATTTCTCCATCTCATGACTCAGCTTCCTCTAAACAGTCACAACAGACAAGGTCCAATCTGGCTTAGCAACATTAAGATTTCCCTCACCACCTCCTGGTGTGGCATCAGGCTCTCCTTTCAAAATCTCTAGAAGGTCAACCAGTAGTCAACCCGTAATCTTCCAGCTAACCTATCCTTTCTTGCTTTGTTGTACCTAGTTTCTACCCAGTTGCCTCAAACCCAATTTCTACTGCTCAGACCAATATCTTCAGTGAGATGATTGAGTGTATTAGGGCTGTGTGAGTTCTCAAACTCAGCATCACCAAAGTATATTGACTTCCTGACCTCTCTGGGCTCCTCATTCTAGAGACGCCTGTCAAGCCTGGCTCCACACCCACCCTCAGCCAGAACTCTCAGGATCCCAGCCCGGGTCCAGCAAACATCAAACATCAGCCTGAATTTGAACAATATGAAAAGTTGAGACAACTGTTTACTCCTTGTTTTCCTATGACCTCTTCTTCTCTGGAGATGTTGTTACCATTTGAAATCCCATCTATAAGGTTTTCAAATCTGAAATTCTGAGTTTAATCTTCCTTCCACTGGTTTTAGTTACAAGACAATTTATGATCTTAATCAGGTGCAGGATATGCCGAAACACTTTATTGAATGTTCTACTCCTTTAACCCTAATTCTGCACTGCAAAGTGAAATCTGCCAGTAGATTTAGGCTCTAGCCCAAACTCTAAATTTATCCTTAGTTTCCTGATCTGTGAAGTAATAATATAAGCTTAGATATTCTCAAAAGCCTTCCTAGGTTCTATTGTATTAGTGTAATATACAATATTAAGGCACATGTGACTTCTCCTAATTTTTTTTTAAATCTCTGACCCTTCAGATACCTCTAAAGCCAGATGCCAGCCAGTTGCCTCAGCAACATGTATAATACCCAAACCCCATGTTCCCCGTCTGTGTGTGCTTCCATTATCCAGTGGCCTCCCAGCTCTGCCTGGATCCTTCATTATCCTTCTTTCCTCAGAGATGTCTTAGAAGCAGCTCCCACAAAGGTGAGCAGCTCCCCACTCTGAGACTTGTACTAACCCCCAGAGGCCTTTGTAATCACTGCTGCCAAGTTTGCCCTTATTCATTAGCACAACTCGACTTTCTAATAACTCAGGCAGAGGGTCTGTCACATTCAGAGAAGTTTGAAGACTTTCTCTGTTAACTCCCTAGATGTTTCCAGGGCCAGAAAGAAAAAAGAGAAAAAAAGAAAGAAGAAATCTAAACTGATTTAACCTGAAGGCCAAATATAGACACTATGCCCCTTTTTAACTTATTATTGGAAGACATTTCCAAGCACATTCCTAAAATCAGTTTATCTGAAATGTTTTCAGTTTTCTCTGCTTTCACGGTGAATAAACCAGAACTCTTGTGTAAGTGTTGGAGTCATGTTCAGAAACTGTTCAGTGTTTGTTGAATAAAAAAGCAAATATTAAAATAATATTCTGTATGCATTGCGTTCTATGTTTTCAACCAAATTACCTGAACCTCCCCCATTGTTCTTTGTTTTTTTTTTGGGAATACAAGGAATCAAAAGTTGACATTATATTATCTTTACAAGTAAGCAAAATATGAGGTAAGACAATGAAGCTCGCAAACTCATCCTAGAAAAAGTGCTACATAACTCATTGCTGAATATCACTATGGTCACCTTCAAAGTGCTCCCCTTGGGAAGCTATGCACTGACACCAGTGCCTAGTCCACCCTTCAAAGCAATTTTGGAACTCTTTTTCTGGAATGGCCATCAGAGCTGTCATCATAATACCCTTGATGTCCTGAATGTCATCAAAATGTCTTCCTTTCAATATTTCCTTTATCTTTGGAAAAGAAAGAATTCATTGGGGACCAGGTCAGGTGAGTAGGGATGGTGTTCCAATACAGTGATTTGTTTACTGGCTACAAACTTCCTCACAGTGCCATGTGAGCTGGTGCAATGTCGTGATAAAAGAGCCATGAATTGCAAAAAGTTCAGGTTGTCTAACTTTTTCATGCAGCCTTTTCAGCACTTTCAAATAGTAAACTTGGTTAACTGTTTGTCCAGTTAGTACAAAAATCCCTCTAATATCAAAAAAAGGATAGCAACATCGTTGCAACAAGTTTGTGAACTTGTCACACTTTCGTATCTTATCTTTTTAATAAATTTTAATTTAATAATGGTAAATCTCAGAGCCTTTCAAACTCTCTACACACATCCATATACACACACCAGGCAACCTTCCTGGAAAATTTTTCAGCAAATAACTATCACGACACATTCAAATACACCTGCTTTCATTACTGACAAGCAAAACAGCAGTGATTTCACTCATGCTTCAGGTACCTCAGAGAACTTTTTGAGTTTGTGAGATAAGAGGTTGGCCTTCTGAAGTCTGAATCTACTTTCTCCACATTCTCTTAAAACAACTTGTGTCAGAAAATACTTTTTTTCCTAATCTTTTTTTATTAAATCCTCACTGATATTTTTCTATAGAAAAACCAAGAGATATAGTTCAGAGTCTGTGGTTAAAGAAGCACACATGTGCATTCCTATCAGAGGTTTTAAACTATAAGAGGATTTCTTCAAAGTCTATCATGAAAGTCTTCCAGTTATGCAACACACCAAGAGAAATAAAATGCCTCAAAATTATCTCCCCTTGAATACCAGTCCCTTCTGTTTTCTACTGCCAGGTTTTAACTATAGAGCCATCTGCTAAAATTCATTATTAATTATTTAACTTTTCTTTTGGGGTTGTTAATTGTTGTGACTTGCCTTCAAGACAGGTTAAAGTCATGCAAGCAAATGAACAACTCAAGGCAGGAAATACATTTCACAAGGCTGCTTCATTGTCACAACTCATTCAATTATTTTAAATAAAATGATGGTTATTTAAAGGACTAGTGAGAGAAAAACAAGTAATTTTGGAAAAAAATTTTAAGTAGTTTCTTTAAAAAGTGTACTGTGTATGAGAAAAAGTGATTTATTTCATATTAGATATCTATGGATTATAGATCAAGGCTCTGTACAACAGCCATTTGCATTAAAATAATAGAATTAGGCAAATCATTGTTTTACTTTATTGAATATATCAACTATTTCATAAATTAAATACCAACTGCTTTATCCTGAAAATGAAACATGTATCATGTATGCCAAATGTTAAAAAGAGGTATTAATAAAAAGGAAGTCTTAGAATGGCAGAAAAAAACAATGAACAAATAATATTTTTAAATCTTAATTTATTGACATCATTCTCATTTTTATTTCAGATTTTCCTACAAGCAGAATCTATGACATACCTTGTGTTTTTATATTGCCCAAGAATATTCCCCAAAATTCAGTTCTAGGTGTCTTTCTTTCTTCCCCTAGAGTTATACTTTCATCTGCTTCTATAGTATTCACTTGTTTCCATGGCTTAACTTACCACTGATATGGCTTCCCAGATACTTCTCCAAACATCCCCAGGACAGTTCCACTGGAATTCATGCCAATATATCAAAAATCAATCTCCTCATCTTCTATCCCAATGAATACAGCTTTGCCTCAATTTCCCTACTATCATAGCACAGAAATCACTATTTTTATGTCTATCCAGGTTGGCATTCTTGATAATAATTTTTCATTTACCTAGCACTCGTGTCTACATACCAGCTTCCCAATTCTGTGCATCTCAGCAATAGAAATGGATGTTTGTTCTTTATCCATTTCTTCTTTTTCAGTACTTAGCCAGCATCATAGTCCTATTATTATATTAAACCCAAACGATTTCAACTGCTACTTTATGGTCTCTGACCCTTGACTCCAAAAAGACCTCCATCAATGGGTTAAGACTTGCTGAAAGATGTCAAAACCACAGAGCTCTCCAAGAGGGATGTTTTCTTCTGGAGTTTTTCCCAGTTTCCTGATCTTTGTCTGCTCATGCTGAGGCAGTAATCCACTGTTTTCTCTTCCGAAAGCCCCAGGAAAATTGCACTTTCCAGCCTCCTTTGCAGTTGGCCCTTTGACTGAGTTCCAGCCAGTGGAAAGGGAATGGGATGATATACTCACCTTCCCTGCCTGACGTTTAAAAGCAACCCACAAGATACCCCATAACTCTATGTGATTATGATGGTGGCCACCTGTTCCAGAGGTAGAGCTAAAAGATGGTGGAGAGCCACCTTACCTACTTACATTGCAGTAGAGGAAAGAAACGTATATAGTGTTCAGTCAAGGGTTGTTTGTTACATCAAGTAGCGTTAGTATCTATCACCTCATTCTACCTCCCAATACACAGGCCCTCAGGTGAAATAGCTGAAGCCTTTGGGAGCACAAAGTAAGTGACTTTATTAATCTATATTCCTCCTAAATGAGAGCCAAAAGCTGGGGAAAAAGGTAGGCCATTAAAATGAATGCAGAACAAGGAACTACAGGGATATGTAACCCAATCAGGACCCTGCAAAGCATGACATGGGACATCCTGCTCAACCAAATTGTTGACAATAAGGCTTAGTTAGCTTCCAACACTTCATGTCCAAACCTGCTTGGTTCTTTCAGTCACCACAGGACAGGCTGCAGTCATCCCATAAATATTTACTATTTCTACACTGCAAAGACTGAGAAAATCTCTGCAGGATTCCTCCCACACTACAATTGAAATGCAATGTCCAACTTCTATCCCTCATGGCCTACCATGTTTTCAGTTCTCTTCTAATTCCCTTCTGACTAATGCATGGATTTGGACTCTCTACCTGGCTCTGGCTTTCAGCTTCATCTGGAAACACTGCCCTTGAAGTATTCCTGGGTCCAGGCTCCAGGCATGTGGCCAACCCAGGGCTTGCTCTATAGCTAGTCTGGGATTGGGGAGCTCCAGCCTGGACTTGGAGGCCCAGGAGCACAACAGCTCCCCCTATTAGTTCTGAGGTACATCAGTGCCCTTTGTTGGGACCCTTAACCTTGACACACGTCTATAAATAACTCCATCATTAAATCATCTTCAAAATAGCAACTGAGATTTCTTTTTGTGTCCTGCAAAGAACTTGGCTAATAATTTTTTTTTTTTAATGGAAGCATTATAGTATGGTCTTTGTAGATCTGATCGTTATAAATCTGGAAACTTGTGTGATTCGATCAGAATACCCCATTCAAGAAAAAAATAACACAACTACCAAGTGATTACAAAGTTGTTCAAAGACATTTTGATTTACCACAACACAAGATAAGAACCTTAGGGGAAGCCAAGAGCTGCACAGGGGGTGTACAGATGCAGAATATTTGGGAACAAAAGCAGCAGAGCAAGAAAGTGTTATTTTTTTACCCCTGCCCCTGGGAATTCAGAAAATGTCAATGACATTTTCTTCCTAAAAAAATTAGAATAATAATTAAAAATAAGAAAATAAACACCTTCTTCCTATGCTGCTTTCGTTCCCATTTCAAACAAACTAACTCTCCACACAAGGGGCTATTTACAAACACTATGCTCCCCCGGTTCATGAATCGAAAACCCAACAGCATCCGAGGTTGGGAGGGCGAATCCTTCAACCAGGGAGTGAGCAATGTCCCTACCTTTAGCCTTCCAGAAACTCTGAAAGCCCTTCTCTCAGCAGATGCTTCTTTGTAATTGACACCACAGACGGGCCTAAGTATGTTAATTTGCCCTGAAAACAAAGAAGGGTTTGCATTTTCCCATATACAGTGTGCTTCACACAGAAGAGACAGGGATCAGGATTTTTTTTGTGTTTTTTTTTTTTTTTGACTTCAAAGCACATTGTCTCTCTGCCAAGTGAAGGACAATGAAGCATTCCCAATGACTGTTTGCAAGGTGCAGGGTTAAAGGATTTTTTTGCATGTAGTTAAACCCAGGCAATGAGTCAGTGAAAAAAAAAAAAAAATCCCCGTGAAACGGCTTTTAGATGTGCTTGTTCATTGTTTGTACAAGCATTTATCTTAAAAGGATATGCTCATCTGTTCCAATCACTAACATTTATACCTATCCAAGCTACAATTAACTCCTATTGAAAATTTTGTTTTCATGATTATTGTGGAACTTAATCACGTTTATGGACAAAGCCAGGGTAGTCATTTGAAGTGGGCATCTCTTGCAGAGCAGTCGACATTATTGTGGACAGACCACAAAACACCTTCGAGAAAAGTGCTCCCCACAACCTGTCACCAATGCACAAGAAGTCAATGGTCTATGGATGAAGGGGAGGGGTAAGGAACTTCCCAAATATTCTTGCTACCTTCAAGGGAAACTTGAGTGTGTGTGTGTGTGTGTGTGTGTGTGTGTGTGTGTGTGTAACATCCCAATATTGTTGGAATACACAACAAAATACACCAGAAATATTGCTCTAAAAGCATGTGGTCTTTTGTGGATGTAGCCCTTATAAATCTGCAGATCCACAGGGGTCAATCAGAACACTCCAAAGAATAATAGCACAACTATCAAAGTGGTTCAAAAGGACTTCAAACCCATTTGTCATCTACCACACCACCCATATGTCCTCTACTTTTTTCTATACTTTCTCACCTTCATCTACTACCAAGAGTGATTTCTTTTTTAATGGCCTAAGATTTTTCTCCCTCACATAGTCTCTATGGCTTCTGCATATATAATTAATGTACACTGGCCTACTATCTCTATCAGCCAACAACCTCTCTTTGGGAGTAAGTAGAGAGGAGAAGCTGGAAAATTGAGATTAATAAAGCATATAAGCAGGTTTTCCCCAACACTAATGCTGATATTTAAATACCTGTCATCCAGAAGTGGTGGATTGTTACCCTAACCAACGTTCTATTGTGAAAAACTGAAACCTACCAAACTAGCTGAAGAAAAATGGGTTGAGGGAGGCATGGAAAGGAGGGTGTTACTGCAAAGATAGAATGGGCATTCTTTGAGCACCTAAAGGCAAGAAATTAAACATAGTTGGGCCTCTCTGGAAATTGCAAATACAGAAACCAAGTCTCCTCTTCCTGTTTCTCAAGGGCCTATCTCTGTCTATGTGCTCTGTTCTCCATTTTTCTCTTCCCAAATTTCCCGTTTACTCATCTTACACATGCCTATAATGGGGACTTTGGCCTCTGATCTTTCAAATTGGGTCCTCTTAGTCAAAACTACCTTCTTTATGTCTGTTCAAATTCCCAAAATCAGCTACTGGTGAAATGATGAGTTCAGTGGCCTTGGGAAGTAAGGAAGCCCTGGCCCAATTAGCCATAGTTCAGAATGGGGTCCCATGAAGCATAATTCTTCTGCTTACAAAGAATATAGCCTACTTTCCAGCCACCCCTTTGGAATTCTGGATTCCCAGTGAGAACCAGCAATATAATCCTGATGCTTTACAGAAACTTGCAATGGGTCATTGTGGGTCAACTCACTCACCATCCAGCCTAATTTCCTTCTTATACTGCAGAAAGCTAAAAGCTACATTTCCCAGACTCCCTGGAGGAGAGATTTCTGGGTATAACTAATAACTGAATTAGAAGCACTCCTCAGATTTTAGAAGAGGCTCGTGAAGTGGAGGTCTTCCTCCTGCTTTGGTTCTGCCATTGTAAACACAGTCATGGAAATACTGGGACTTGCTGTAGCAAGATTTGATGTTCATCTCCTAGCCTCCTGTGAGTGAGGGTAGAGGAAGCCAGGGAGCTGGCCAAGGTAGTGTGTCTGTGAGGACACAGTTCCAGTGGCAGCCTTCTGACTCACCACATTCCTGGCAAGGGGTGCAGCTTCCCTGTTAGGCCGGTCCAGTGAGTTTGTTCTGGATGTCATTACTAGGGGTCTAGCCCACATCCAAACCCAGAGCCCTTTCAAAGGTTTTGTAAGTACCTAGATCTTTAGTAAATCTCTTTCTGCTAAAAAATAGCCACAGTGGTTTCTATTGGCTACAACTGAAAGAGTCATTGGGCCAAGATCAACAGGATTCAGTGTCCCTGAATCCTAGGAACAAAGGCTAGAGAGAAATCTAGAGAGAAAAGGCTGAGCAGTAGGGAGTGTCTCCTGGGGATTGGGAAATGACCCTGACATAACCAACGGGCTTAGTCTCTATTCTGGTTGACTAAATGTAGAGGATATCTTTGGATGCAACCATGTAAAGTATCACACAAGTGTCCTCTGTTAAAAAAAAACAAAAAACAGAACCAGATAGCAGTTAAGGCAAGTAAAACAGATTTTATTCAGAAACGATCACAATAATTGAAAAGAGACCTTAGTATAAAATTGGGCTCCATTCCAAGTACAACAAAGAAAAGTAGAGATTTATAAGTGTAGTCAAGAAGCAGGGTGGGATGTCAGTGGATGAAAATTTTCTAAGAGGAAGCATGAGAGACAGGTGGACAGTGAGATTCTGGTTAAATAGATTTAATGGGGTTCTTCCTGAAGGCACAAAAGGGTGATCAGATATCCCCTTGGGGATTGTGCAGGATCAGGAATCTGACCAGATGTCAAGAGTGATCAGATAATGAAGGTGGAAGATTCCCTCTGAACTGACTTAGCAGGATTTTGCTAAAATCAGGTGATGCAAAGTAGGAGACAGAAGTCCAAAGATTGAGGCCTAATTGAGAAGAGGAACTGAACAAAAGTTTAATCAAGGAGATACACTTCGTTTTACTTCTGCCCAAGGTGTACAGGTCTGAATTCCTGTAGTGGGTCCGGGCTCTGAGGAAATGAAAGAGTAAGCTCAATCTCTTGTTACTTAAATACAATGATTGTCACATTTTGAAACTACAAGAAACTAACTGAGAGAATAAAGTTAAAACTGATGGGGGTAAAATCATTCTCCCTACACCAGCAAAATGACCACCACGCTGAGAACAACTTTAGAAGCCACAGCAACCTCAGCAACAGATTAAAAGCTAGACAGGTGTATGACTAGCCAGGGTAACTGTGGCAGGTGAACTTTAGCAGAGGTCAGGCCATGAGACACTCGGAGTAAGTGTATCCGCTCTCTCATCAATCAGTGGGACAGCCCAGCCTGCCTACTCTGAACCTCAGGGTCACTCCTACTGATATCAGTATGTGGCCATATTTCTGACCTTACAGGGGAACACACTCTCTTTATTTTCCTTAACAAATGTAACACAAATCTAAAGAAAGGTTCAATCAGATACTTCCTTATTGGAGTTCTAGCATGATGTCAGAGGTAAAGGTGTACATGTATGTGGACTTGGAAAACAAGAAGAACATGCATGAACACAAACATATTTAGAATTAAGAAAAAAGGGAAAGGACTTAGAAACTGATATAAAGAAAAAAAAAGAAAGATCATTTCAAAAAGAAAGAGGATAAGAATGTCAGCAATAAAACAGTTCATTAAACAAAATTTACTGAGGTCATACTATATTCCAGACATTGTTCTAAACCCTGGGGATATTGCAGTGAATAAGAAATAACAACAGTAAAAGAAGTGGTAGATGAGGAGACTTAAGAGATTCTGAAGGTCGGTTTGGATAATATCAATGAAGGGATTTTATAAAGCAGTTTTGATATTGTCCTTTTGTAAACAGGGAGACATAGAATTTTTATTTTTTATTTTAGACAGAGAATTCTGGTCCATGTTAGAAATGGATTAGAAAGAGGCAACACTTGCAGTAGATGGAAGAGTTAAGGAGCTATTGAAATGGTCCGAGCAAAACCCATTATCATTATCGTCACCATTATTATCACTTGATGTTGGATAATTACTTTCATCACTTTCTATCTTGGATAATTAGATAGCATTAATCATGTAAATTAGTATAGGAAGTGTTTTCTGTTTTGGTTTGGGTGTAGAAGGGAACTCAGAATACTGAATGGGCTTCATGGAAATGTTTTCCAGGCTGAGAGAAATCAAACCATCAGTTTCTCCAGAGCACATATGGCTTGGGCCTTAGAGCTTCCCTTATTTTAGGGACTTCTTCAATTGCACTAACTCTTGTCTTCTCCTCCTAAGGGTTTCCTCCAAGAGAACTGTATTCCTGCAGCTAATGACAAGAATTTGTCATAACCTTGCAGGATAGTAGCAGGTCATTGATTCCCGAGTTAGGCAAGTTTCCAAACAAGCTTTTAAGTCAAGTCAAAGTAAACCAGGTGTCCATGTCCAAAGGTAGCCAGTATCAAATCAGGACCTAATACAAAGCCCAATGGACTGATGCCTAAAATGAGTTTAGAATAACTACAATACTCTACAGAAATGTCAATGTATCTTCTGGACTGGGTATATCCCACTATTTACACACATTCCCCCCACACACACACACGCACACACACACACACACACATCCTTCTCTACCTTGCCAAGCCTTTCAGCAATATTATGTCCTGATGCGCATGCCACATGATCCCTTAGCTTATTAGACCGGAAGTAAATATCTGAACTAAATTAGGCTTTTAGATTCTCTCCCTTGGGAATTATCTCTCCTGAGAATCAATTAAGGCAATTCATTCTAAAAGGTCATGAAAACCCAAGGGCTGAGGCCACCATCTTGAGATGGTCTCTTGTGAAGAACCATATGCAAGAGATAAATGACAGAGAATCTGGGTTCCATTGGAGGAAAACCAACCAGATCTACAGTACAAATGATATACCATATAGTCAAGAACAGCAGAGATTAAAGCAGTAGTTGTCTGACATTGTTACAGTTCCTGAGAACTTCCTAAGGACATCAGCTACAAGAAGTATTAATATGCGCATGCTCTCAGCCTTTCCTTTTCATCTCCCCTAGTACTTCAAGGAAATTTACCTCTTTCCTAACTAGTTTCTTTGCTAACTCATTTTCTTTTAAATGGACAGCCTAGGTAAAATTCTGGCAAGATGGGAGGAAACTGGGAAAAATTCTTGCTTAAATCAGAAAGGGGGAAAAAATAGCCAGAGAACATAAACCAAGATAGAAACAATCCTGGAGCACTGAGTATCAGGAAGGATTTTAGACATAATTTGTTCAAGTGGAAGATTCTGGAGAGTTCTGGGGGTCCAGAGAATTAGAAAGGAGGTTTGTGAAAGTGTTGCTAGGGTTTACAAATTAGGTTATTTTCAATGATCTACAAAACACCCAAGGAAATAATATATTTTGGATGCTAGACTATGCTGGTATAGAAAGGACTGGAAACTGAGACCCAGAATATGAGGGCCCTAGATTTGTAAGGGTTAAGTCTACATTAAATTTTCCATTTTTTAAAGCTAAATGGAGTAGCTTCCCAATTCTCCGTTTCTGAACGCTTCTTCAGATAGCTTCTTTAAAATTCTAAGATTGAATCCCAAATTTATCTCCTTTACTGTACATCTCTCCACCTTTTGCTGTAGTCCAGGGCTAGGCATCCTTGTTCTTATCTCACAGACAGAAACACTGGGGCTCTGAAATTCTATTTGGAATGGAGAAATATGGAATTTGACTATATGCCCCCTCAGCCTGACCTCCTTTTAATTTAGATGGAGTTTTAATATTTGTTGGTAACAAAAATAAACAAATAAATATGAAACAGTAAAAACCAGTATTAAAACTCTGTTTCTGACTTTTAATTCTCAGTCCTCTAGCAGACTGTCCCCCTCTCCCCCAGTATTCAATGTTCCCTAAATTTAATGATATCAAGTTCACTGCCATTTAAGTATTTCTTCATTCAATAGCTGGGGAAATTGTCATTGGTATGCAAACTGGTCTCAGGCAAGGAACATTAGTCTTTAATCTCCTAATTTTAATTGGTATGCCATCATGCAGACTGGGGCTGCTAACGGCCTAGCTTGTAGATTAAGACCAGCAGACCTGAACTGTGGTATCCCATTAGTTACAAATAAAAAGAGGAAAAACACTGAACAATGATAAAAGAGGCCATTGCAAATCAGAGAGAAGATGATTCTTCCTCATCTTTTCCAAGGTTCATGACCCTATTTCAATGTCCATTTGTAACAGGATTCGAATTAATGTTTTCTGCTTGGTCAGATAATTTCGGAACAGTTGGTAAATTGAAATGATTTGCTGTGTGTATACCATGTACTGGCTGGCCCAGGAAATGTTGCTGAACAATTTGCTCACAAATGACATTGTTTCAACTGATGGAGCTGTTTCTTTCACTAGGAAATAAATGTTTTAAATGAAAAGAATCCTTCATTATTTAAGGAAAGCATATTTTTCGTCAATGAAATTAACTCTCATTATTCCTTCTAGTGTCTTTTCAGCCTCCAATAAGTAAAGAGCCTAATATAGGTTAATCTTTCATAGAATTCACACACGTATCTGTCACCAGTGAAGAAAAGGAAAGTTCCAAGTGAAAAAAGAAAAGTATGTTCAGACAGCTAGATAGGTGATTGATGATAGATAGATAGATAGATAGATAGATAGATAGATAGATAGATATAATAGTTGAGAGAGAGAGAGAGAGAGATTATGAAACAGGAGAATAGTCTAATTAAGTGGTTAGTCTCTTCACCTCCCAGAAAGAGCAAATAAGAACCACTGCCAAAATAGACCCAAAAAAAGTAGGTCACATTACTCTGAACACAAAACAAAGGAAATTAAATATAATCATATATTAATACCTCTAAGAGTTGAGTTGTGTCCCCTAAAAAAACACAGTGAAGTCCATAACTATAAATGGACATAAGACCTTTGCAGGTGATCATGGTATGAGGAGATCATTAGGATGGGTGCTGATTCAACATGGCTGGTGTCCTCAGAAAAAAGATAAATATGGACACAGAGACAGACATGCACAACAGGAAGATGACGCAAAGACACATGGGGAGAAACCGGCTCTGTGCCTGGAGTAATGCATCTATGATCTAAGAAATACTAAGGGCTGTCAGCAAACACCAGAAACTAGAAGATGCGAGGAAAGAGTCTCCCCCAGAGCCTTCAGAGACAGTATGGCGCTGCTAACACCTTGATCTTGGACTCGTAGCCTCCAGAAGTGTGAAACAATAAATTGTTGTTTAAAGCTGCCCAGTTTGTGGTGCTTTGTTACAGCAGCCCTAATAAACTAATATAGTGCTATCTTGATTCTATACTCACTTCCTCACTGTCATTCTTTTAGCCTACAAGTATCCCCTCCTCTTGTAAGGAATTGGGTTTGACAGGAAGCCAGAGATATAACAGAAAGTAACTAATACTTCTTGAGATCTTCCATAAACCATCTTATTTAACCCTTCAACAATCCTGAAGGCACATATTCTCACTGGAGCTCAGAGATGTTCCATATCTTGCCTAAGGAAACACAGCTAGAAAGTAAGAGAGCTGGAATTTGAGCCAAAGCCCAAGCAGGCATTCTATCATATCACACTAGCTCCAACAACTTTTCATGGTAAGACAAAACACAAATATTTATGGTCTCTGACAACTAACTATATCATTTCAAAGTCAATGTTGCTACAGAATATGCAGAATGGAAGATTCCGGTGACTGAGGAGAAGGATAGGTGTGGGAAGTTGTGAGGCAAGGGGACAGGAGGGTTCCCAAGGTCCTCTCCTACTTGCCCCCTGAGGCCAGAGCTCAGGGTTCCTGGGAACTAACTTTTCTGGGCTGGGGAAAGGCACAGTAAGGCAGACTTGCCCCTCTGCTACAAAAATCATGATACTCATCACTCTACTCCAGAGATCCAGCTTAGCAATAAAAAATTAAAAAAAAATTTTTTTTTAAAAGATGTCTTCGCAGGGACTGGCCTCTAATCAGATATCTGAGCCCACTATAAATAGAACAGGATACCCAAAAACCATGCACTATGTGTGCAAAGCAGCTAACAGCATCCGGGGGGGCGGGGGTACAAAGGTAGTGTGGAGAGAACAGAAAACTGGAAGCATGCCCTTGTCCTTTGTCAGATGAGAGAAGCTTTCCACTGAGAAGAGTGGGGAGGGGCACTGCTGCTCCCCATCACAGGAGGGCATTGGAAGCAGTTCAAATGCACCAGGAACCACAAGAGAATAAGGGTTCTATAGGCCCTCTCTCTCCTTTCCAGTCACAATAATTAAAAATCAGCATCAACATAGGGAGCCTGTTGGGATGGTTTGTTGTAGTTTTGTTTTGTTTTGTTTTGTGGCCATGATAATGACCTTGTGCCTCTGAGACACTCTCCAAAAATAACTGACAACTAACTAGAACGACAAAAAGCAATGAACTTTTCATACAAGTAACTTCTTCGATACTAATAATAACCACTATATACTTCATGGTTGTTACACGGCAGGCCCTAACATAAGTGCTTTGCAAACACTAAATCATTGAATCCTCTCAGCAATAGAGTAAAGCAGTTGTTACTATCTCCATTTTGTAGATGGAGAAACTGAGGCTCAAAGACAGCAAAGAAACTTGCTCAGGGCCAAACAGAAAACGGCAAGTACAAATTGACAGTTACAAAATAGTCACAAGGATGTAGAGGAGTAAGGGAAGGTTTTAAGCAGATTAATTTGATCTGACTCCCGTACCCTCACTTCTGTGTACAGACATGAGGTAGAAGAGGATGGGATCTAGAGACCATCTAGAAGCCTTCTGCAACTTATTGTTAAAAGGTGAAAGATAATGTTGGTTTGGTGACTGCAGTGCAGATGGCAATAATTTTCACAATCTTGGTGCATTTTAAAAATGAGCCTCCGGTGGTTAAGCGCTGGCTTGGGAAGCCAGTGGCCCCAGTTCGGGTCTCACATGTGAGGGCCAGTGACACTGCCCTCAAAAAAAAAAAAAAAAAAATGAGCCTCCAGGATTTCCCAACCAGCTGGATATGTATATGGAAAAAAAAAAAAAAAAAAAAAAGGAGTCACTGATGATTAATCATATTTTTGATCTGAGCAATTACTCACCATTAACTCAGATGGGAAGACTGTCCGTGGGGCAATTGTATAGGGAAGATGTGGAGTCAAGTGTGGACCCATAGTTTTTGAGGTGCCTATTTAATGAAGACGCAAATGGGGGAGTTGGATGCATGAATCTGGAATCAAGGCAGAAGTCTGGATCAGAGATAGAAACCTAGGACTTTCCAGTTTATATGTGACATTTACAGTCCTGAGGCTGGATAAGAGCCCCACAGAAGTGAGTGAAGGTGGAGAAGAGAACTGAGTCCGGGGGCGCTCCAACATTTGGAAATCAAGAATAAACGAACATGTTGAGGAGAGCCCATTGAGGTCCTCCCAGGGAGGTCGCTGACCTGGAAGCCAACAGAAGCCAGGGTTCCAGGAGGAAGTGACCAAAATGATAAATGTTGCTGAGACGTCAAGTAAGACAAGAACTGAATCGACCGTTGGACCTAGCAACTGTGACGTCATCAGTGACCTCGACAAGAGCTAACTGGATGAACTGGCTAGAGCAAAAGTCTGACTGATGCAGGTTTAGGAGAGAATGGAAGAGCAACGTAGGAGAAAGTAATCATAGAAACCTCTTTTTACTGTAAATAAAGGAGGATGGGAAAAGAAGAAGGACGGAAGAAGGAAATGAGTGACAAACCAAGGAGCAGGGGGGCGGGGAGAAGCTCATGCTGGTGCAGGAAATAAGGTGGT
The DNA here is from genome assembly GCA_033961575.1 of Aselliscus stoliczkanus. Lineage (NCBI taxonomy): Eukaryota > Metazoa > Chordata > Mammalia > Chiroptera > Hipposideridae > Aselliscus > Aselliscus stoliczkanus. The sequence continues at coordinate 125,526,002 of CM066734.1, forward strand.
GCGCTCTCTACAGAGAATTTTAAAACAATAAAAATAAAATAAAAAACACCCTGACTAGAAGTCAATCTGTTCTAAACAATATCAGCAATAAAATATTTATAACCATTAGGCCTCTTTCTCTCTCTCGCCACCACCACCCTTTAGCTCACTATTAGAAGGAAAAAAGAAGAAAGAAAAAGAATGCTTCGAAAACAACCTTATTTTGACTTTCACATAAAAATCTGTCTATACAAATTGAGGTGGTATAGATGCAATATAACAACTGTTGTTAGCCCCCTCTTTGCAATCGGGAGAATGGCACTGTGCATTGTTTCCCAACCTCTTGATTTGGGGTCTTGAATCATTCCCTTTTGTCTCATGAGGGCTATACATTTCCCAGACATGACACCATTAAAAAAAAAAAAAAAAAGGCCCTCAAACCCTCATCTTGGGTTAATCAATCTATTAGTCAAGTAATGAGCCAACAATTATTGATGGAATGCCTACCACATAGACAGTGCTGAGCTAGATGCCCTAGAAAATACAAAAAAAAAAAAAATCAATCAGAATTGTCTTTCTATAACACACATCTGATTAATTCACTGTTATGATAGAGGTGACTAGACTAGATGTCCACCCAAGTCACCCCTAATAATGTACTTGTAAGTGTAGCCAGGTCTTGGTTACCCAGACAGATTGCAGTCAGCTGTGGCCACAAGACTATATTATTGTCTAAGAAAAGTGTCTGGGTCTTCAGACAACAGGCCTACTTTCTCCACATTCTCTTTCCTCTTTCCTCTTTCTCTTCACTGGGACCCAAAATGCAGCAGTACTGCAGTTCTAAGCATGCAGAAGACATTGCTCAGAGGGCGACAAAAGAATGACCTCACAAGGGCTTAGACCTTAAATGATCACATAAAACAAGCTACCCACCTGGATGTGTAAAATAAGAGGAAATCAAAGTTGGTATCAACTTTACTCTCAGGGCCTGTTTGGGATGGAACTTAGCATCTCTCCTAACTAGTACACTTGCCTGTTCCCAAAACTTTCCACAGCTCTTCAGTGTCTAATAATTAAGTGCATATTGCTCAAAACCGAATACAGGATGCTTCACTGCCAATCCCATCTTGTTTTTTAGCTGCATCGCCCTGGTTTCCTGGCCCCATTTTGAGTGACATTGAATGAGTTAACGCTCATGAAGACCCAGCACAAGCCTGGCGTGTTAAAAAAAAAAAAAGTGTTCAATCAAGACTGACCTGAAGGAGAGTCTAAGACTCTAAACGGGTGAAAAGATGGTTGTCTTCTTTTTTTCTGTCTCCTTTGGTGAGTCAGCAAGAACACAATATCAAGATCTAATCTTCGCTCCTAAATGGAAGGAAAGAAAAAATAATTCTGAGCTGAGTAGAGTTGGGTGGAGGGGAGACAGGTTTGCAGGCATTTTGAACACATGGATATTAAAAGTGTGACCAACACGTTTCTCCCTTTCTTTTTAAGAGAAATTCATTACTGAACTGTTTGTTCTAGGAGCAGCCAGTCTTGCAGTAATATTTTTACTTCTGATTATCTACTGAGAGATTTCCATGGTCCCATGATTGAAAATATATTTCTATTTCTTAACAACTAGAAAGTCTGCAGCTAGATGATGTTAGACAAAATTAATAACATGTTATAATCATACTTTACAATTTTCGAAAGTCTTTCATATACGTAGACTCGTTTGTTTTTGGACAGGTCTTCCTACTCCCATCCGCTAGAGCCTTGCTCCATCTAAGTAGGAGCTTAGTAGCATTTATTTCTGTGTCTCTATTTTTATATTGATTTGTTAATTCGTAAGCAAATGTTCTATAAATTTCATTGAATTTGATCCTCAGAGAAGCTCTGGGAAAGGTCATGCAAGTAGTAGCATGACTACCACACTAATGGGGAAACTGAGCCTCGGAGAAGTAAAAGGACCATCTAATACAAGATCCCTTCTTATACCATTCTTCTTATAAAGTTGCAGCTTCCTTCTTCCACTCTTGTTGAACTTCCTTCAGGAGAAACCTCTAAACTAGATCAGAATCTCAACACCTCATTTCCATTGATATCTCATATAGCTAAGTCCTTGTTGAGGTTCTCTAAGCTTTGAAGTAGTAAAACAACGAGAGACAAGAGAAGTATATTTAATGATAATCTTATATTACATGCACTTCATTTTTTTAATGAAAGCAATAAACAGAGCCCAGAGGGAAGGGTAAAGTCTCCCTCCATGTATCATCCAGAGTAACAGTTTCAGTTTTCGGTCCTTCCTTTACCAGATTAGATCCGCAGTCCCTGGGTTTCTCAGACCAAGCAAAAAGCATCCACGCCCTCACCTGGCATAAAAATGCTGAAATCCTTGACATCAAAGGACTGCAGTGACCTGTGAACTGAGGCAAGAGAGAACTGATCAAAAATTCTGCTTTGTGTGAAACCCCCATGATCTTTGTGTAGTTCATATAGGTGAACCGAATGCCAAAATAATTTCATGATTCTGAGGCCAAAAAAATAGAAGTTTATTTCTTGCTCAAGCAACATCTATCTGGATGTCCTCAATCAGAATCCAGGCGACCCAGGCTCCTTCCCTGTTATGGCTCCATTCTCCTCTCGGACCTTACAGGCCACTGGGTTCAACTGGCAGAGAGGGAAGAGGAATGGAAGATATAGGCCTGGAAGTGACACACATCACTTTCACTCATGTTTCAACAGCCATCACTCAGTGACACTGCCAGAACCATTTGCTAAGGAGCCTGGGAAACAATCTAGCTATGTGTCCCAGAGTAAGAAGAAGCAATCTTAAACTGCATTGGGTATAAGTAGGAGAGGAAACTCCAATCCCAACTATGACCGGTGCTGCCAAATTGGCCTGGTAGAGATAGTAATTTGATTAAATAGATTTGAAGAAATAAAGAAATGTGGTATTTCTCACACACCTTGACTTTTGGGATGAGATGCTACATGCTACTGTCTTTGTTTCATGATTTATCAATCCTGGATAGCACCTATATCAGCTACTTACTGTGAAGGATGAAGAATTTGGTTCATCTACACTGCCTCCCACCTTCCCTCCCTGCTTCAACCCTTTTGATCAATTGCATTGATTGTATTTTTAAAGTTATTTCTTTTATGACTTGAAATATGACAAACTGTTTCCTGGATTTTCAACTTTAACCAGTATCCGTTGACTCCTCGCTATGAAATGTGAGAAAATCACTCCCTTTACCTATTGTTTTTCACCTTTCTTTCTCTTCTCTGTCCCTCTTGTATTGCTTGCTGTTGTTATTTTAAATTGTCAAGGTTTATAACCTTTACATTCTGTTCAATAACTCTAATCTCAAGTGTACCAAGCCTACCTCTGTATTAATGCACAAATGGAAAACTACAAAACAGCATTCTCATTATTAGGCTTATGCAAGTGTTATTCAATGTAGAACCAAATAGCATGGTTCCAAGCACAGAAAAGGAAAGGTAAACCTAAGCTACTAAAGCATTGTTCAAAAAGAGAACATCTTTTTCATGTCTTACTGTAAAGCAATGCTTATGAAACTTAAATCTGTACACAAATCACTCTAGCATTTTGTTAAAATGCAGTTGGTCTCAGGAGAGGCCCAAGACTACATTTCTAACAAGCTCCCACGTGACGTCAACAATGCTGGACCACACTCTAGGTATCAAGCTGCAAATTCATTCCTTTTCAACTTTATCATTTCTTCTGGGTCATAATGAACCTCTAGTGTTTTGAAATCCATTTATTTTCTTCTTTCTTGAATTCCTACTTCCATCATGTTTAAGCTTCTATTTAGAAAACTCCATAGGATGTCTGTCCTCCATTTTTAATTCCCTACAAAAGAATATTACTGTCTTATCCAGGGCCATTTTTTATGTCAACAGTATGCTTTGAGATTTTTAGGTGAGAGCTTTTTTACTTTGTTAGCTTAGTACTCTTGAGATCAATTCACACCATCCCCGAATCCATTCACTATTATTTTCCTGCCTTAAACTCCAGAATTCAGGGATTTCAATCTAGTTCCAAGAAAGTGGTCAGAAAGTTTCTGAAACGTCTTCATCAACCAAGTCAACTGCTTCCAAATCACAACCTCCACCAAAATATTTCCAGTCGAGGCTTCATCTCAGCTAACCAGCTTTCTCCTTGATATTTGGTCATTCAGACCCCTTGAAAGCATGATCCACACACTTCCCAAGAATATATCTCAGTTTCTTACTCAGAAAAAATCATTATAAAGTTGTTTTCTTCATCCCCGTGACACTAACAAATGGCACAGGGGAGAAACCATCATCTAATCATTTTTAAGTCTCCCTGAAAAGGCCTATAACTCATTCTCATGTCACAAACTGCAACGTGAAGAGAAATGTGATAATAAATCCATTCTAATGAGAAAATATTGGTATGAGAAAGAAAAAAAAAAAAGCATGCTGCTAATTCATTTTTAAATAATCCTAAAATAATGCTGGGGTGCACTCTGGATTCCACATCTTGAGATATGACTAGTCATTTTTTCTTTATCCCACAAACCCTGATTACACAGAAGCAATTATGAGAAAATGCATAATAAAACAGCAGGTGATGCCGAATGGAATTCAAAAACTGCCCAAGGGGAGAAAAAGAAATTCATTCATTGTTAAGCATCCCTAAACACTATACTTTAGGAAGAGTAGTGAATATTAATTTTAAATATTTAGAAACTCAGAATGTGTTGAATACAGATCACCACCGCCGCCGCCACCACCACCACCCCCACTTCCATTTTACAGTTTGGGAAAACTGAGTTAGCAACCCTCGGTTGCCCTCGACTTCTGCAGGACTTAACCCCAGAAGGGCACTCAGAGCACAATTTGATTTAGAAGTGTAATTAGAAACCCATCTTTTACTTAGCTGAGTCACCTGGTGTCTCATTGCACATTTCCACTAAAATTAAATGCATTAATTTTTTTAATTGAGTCAGGGAGAATCCTGTCTGCCGTGTAATCAAGGTAAATTATATTCTTAAGTGTCAGAAGGTCCAAGATACAAAGTGAAATAAAATAAATATGTATAAAAGACTAACAATGCCCTAGGAAATTGAGCTAGGAAATTGTTGATCAAATTATTGTGACCAGCACTAGAAAATACAGGCTGAGGCAGAAGCTGAAAATATTATTTTTTCCAGCAGATAATTTTCGCGAGTGAGAAAGAAAACATACTAAAAATAGATTGGTGGTTGGTTATTTGATGAGATCCTGACATAAGTCCTTAACTGTTTAAACTACTTTTTAAAAGTCCATTGAGGAATTTTTGTAAGGCCGTACACTGTCACCAGGTGGCTGTTGGCTTCAGGAAACTACACATTCTTGGGTCTACTTTCATAATGAGACAAAGCTACCACCCCCTTGCTTCCTATAGTCTGTCTGTATCAATAAAGACATCTTCCAAAATTAGAACTCACGTGAGTCCAGAGCTTAATTTTAGGAAAGTTCTATGATAAGTTCCTGTCTAAGGTGTCTCCTGGAGTTTGCAAGCATTCATGCTTAGGAGTGAGAAATTGTCCAAGTTCATGCAACTCCCCGGGGCCCCTGACACCTTCCACCTAAGGGAGCATACTAGGAACTATAAGAGAAATTTGGGGTATAATGCAAAGTTGTCAACAAGTTGAAGAATACTGGATCTAAGACAAAGAAATTGATAAGAAGGGGAAAGGACTCAGGCATTTGGCAAAGAAAAGACCGGTCAAAATACAAAAGAATGAAAGTCCAAAGGTAAATGCAAGGAAATATTCCTTTCATGAAGTTCAAACAAGTTGTCCAAGGCACAAAGGGTGGCAACAACTGAATGCATTCAGGAGATGTCTTGGGACGTGGGGACCATGGAATAATACATCCATCTATTTGGCTTCTATTGCTTTGACATGGCTTAACTCCTGAGATCTCCATAAAGCATGTCATTCTAGCTTTTACAACGTTAAGAATTCCTTGGTACATCTGTGTATCCACGGTGATTCAGACCAGGAGTTGGCGTACAACAGTATGCAGGACAAATCCAGCCTGCTGCCTGTTTTTGTTAAAAAAAAATTAAAAAAAAAGGATTGGAACGCCACCATGACCATTGATTTGACTGTTCTGTTCCTGCAACAAAAACAATAAGGCCCCCAATGCTTAAAATACGTACTATATGGCTCTGTACAAAAAAATGTTTTGGTGACACCTGATAAAGACAGCAGACTCCTCAGCCCCCAAAGCACTGTAACTGACTTTTGGATAGTAAAGTGTGACTCTGGATTTGGCCCATCACATCTAGTCCAAACAGGTTTTAAGATATACTATCTGCTGATAACATTTGATGTTCACATAGTGAAACATTGTTGCATAAAGCTTAAAACCACAGGCCCTGGACTTGACCTGCTGGGTTCAGACCCTGACTCTGCTACTTACTAGCTGGGTGACGTTGGGCAAGCTGTTTCCCATTTCTCTGCCTCTGTTTGCTCATCTGTGGTGGGCAGCCGCTCCCCTGCCCTCCTGGCATGTCCTTGTGTAATCCCTCCCCTTCCCGATACGGGCTGGACCCAGCAACATGCTTCCAATGAGCAGAATGTGGCAAAGTGATGGGATGTCACTTCTGAGATTGGCTTCTGTCTTGCTCTCCTCTCTGTTCTCTTTTGCTTGTTCTGACGGAAGCCAGCTGCCGTGTTGAGAGATGCCGTATGAAGAGGTGCCCGTGGCAAAGTACTGAAGGAGGCTTCTGGCCGACATCCAACAAGGACCTGAGGTCCTCAGTGCCCTAATTTGCAAAGAACTAAATCCTGCCAACTACCACTTGAGTGAGGTGGGACTCGGACAGGCCCTGCAATGACTGCAGCCCCAGCTGACACCTTGAATACAGCTTTTGTGGGAGACCCTGCGTAAGAAGCACCCAGCCAAGGTGTGACTAAATTCATGGTCCACCGACACTGTGAGGCAATATATGTTTGTTTTAAGCAACTATACTTCTTGATAATTTTCTATGCAGCAATCGCTAACAACTATTGTTATGAAGAACAAATTCATACACATGGAGCACAGGCAGCTAAGCCTGCCAAATGCCAAGCAAACGTTAATTGTTATTTGGTGAAAAGCTTTGTTTTCTTATTTCACTTCCACTTTCAATGCTTTGATTATAGTGGTAGGTAGGACCATGACCAAACTGTCATAGTTGGGTAAGTCATCTCACCTCACTGAGCTCTGTCCTCACCTATAAATGTGGGTAAGAAAATCGTACCAAACTCTTAAGATTTTCACATGTATTACATAATATATTAGTTTGTGAGGGCTGCGATAACAAAATACTACAGATTGGGTGACTTACACACCAGAAATTGATTTTCTCTTGGTTTTGGAGACTAGAAGTCCAAGACCAAGGTGTCAGCGGTTTGAGTTTTTTTCTAAGACTTCTTTCCTTGACTTAACGATGGCTGCTTTCTCACTGGGTGTTCACATAGTCATTTATTTGTGTGCATATGCGTCTTTTCTCTTCTCTCTCCTCCCCTTCTCTCTCTCTTGTCTTTCTCTCTCTGTCTCTGTCTCTCTATCTCTCCCCCTAATCTCTTGTTATAAAAATACCAGTCATATTGGATTAAGGTTCACCATAACAACTTCATTTAAACTTAATCATCTCTTTAAAGGCATTCTCCCCAAATACAGCCATATTCTGTGATACTAGGAATTAGGGCTTCAACATATGAAGTTATGGGGGACACAGTTCAGCCCAGAACAAATGGATAATCCAAAGAAATAACTTGGAAAGATCTGAAGCCCACAAAAGGCACAAAATCCAAGCTGGCTCTTATCAGCATTCTTTCCAGTATATACGGAATGCAGAATTTTTAAGCTATGAAGGACTGCGGAGGCTCAGAATTTGTCAACATTCCTAGATGAGGAAACTGGCAGACTAGATGAAAAGTTACAGATCAGAGCCACATCAAAATCTTTCATTTTCTAATTTACTAGTTGATGCATTTAGTAATTCTGAATCACACCATAAACGTAAAATTCTGGCATATTGTCTTACTAGATAGAGGCCACAGGCACCTGGGAATCAGAAATTCAGAGCTAGAAGAAATCTTAGAAAATATCTTGTTTAGTATTCTTATAGAAGAAAATCCAAGGGGCACAGGTCATCCAGATAATAATGGAGGCAGGATTTGAACTTGGGTTTATTCTTTCATTGAAACAAATTAAATAAGAATGACTATTATAATCCAGGCATTTTGCTGGACATCAACAATAGAACAGTGAACCAAACAGACAGGGACACTGTTCCATGGAGCTTAGAGTCCAGCTCTAGACAGACAAAAACAAACAAAACACACAATGCAGTAGAAAAAGTCTTTTCTCAGAAACTCTCCCCTTGAACCACCAGATGTTACTCAATCCCACCCTGTTAAGGCAGAGGGTTGCAAGAGAGTAGTCCAGGAAGCTGCGTAGGTCCCCTAAGCCATGGTGAGGAGTTCAGATGTGTATACAAAGTCATGAGAAGACATCTAAGTACTCTAAGCAGGGAATCAGTGATTAATGTTGATTTTGAAACACTGGCCATATTAAGGGCTATGCAGAAAAGGGACAATCCTATGGTCAGAAAGCATAGCTAGAAGGTGTCTGCAGTAGGCCTAGTAAAGAGGATGGTGATCTGAACCAAGAAACGGTAGTGAGGAGGGAGAGGAGCAGAAAGATCTGAAAGGTAATACACGGGTAAAACCAACAAATTTGGAACCTGTGTAGTTAGAATCCCATTAGGTGTCATGTCATGGAAGCCCACTGCCATGGCTCAACCAAATAAGGATTTTATTTTTCTCACCTTACAAAAGTCTGAGTGTAGACTATCCAAGACTCTGTATGTACTTGAGGAAGCATTCAAAGATCAGCTTCTTCCTGGTTTCTTGCCCCATCATTCTTAGCATATAGCTCTTGTCTTCATGGTTGAAACATGGGTAATCTACCTGCAAAAATAGTGTCTGTGCTCAGGTAGGGAGATGAGAAAGGGGGAAGGAAAAAGTGTGAGCCAACTCAGTGTGTGTGCATGTGTGTGTGTGTGTGTGTGTGTGTGTGTGTGTGTGTGTGTGTGTGTTTTAAGATTTTATCGGGGAGTTGGGGAAGGGGAACAGCCAAGTCGTTGTCCTTCAATCTCAGTTGTGGAGGGTGCAGCTAGCTCAGTTCCAAGTCCAGTTGCCATCCAGCCGCCCATCAGCAGCTTGCGACAGCTCAGCTCAAGGTGCCATGTTCAATCTTAGTTGCCGATGGGCGCAGCCCACCATCCAATGCGGGTGTTGAACCAGCAACCTTGTTGATAGGAGCACGTGTTCTCACCAGCTGAGCCATCCTGCCACCTGTTGGAAGCTCAGCAGCAGCTCAGCTCGGGTGCAGCTCACTGGCCCATGTGGGAATCGAACCAGCAACCTGTTGCTCAGAGCTCGCACTCTTAACCCACTGAGTCACTTGGCCGGCCCCCTCAGTGTGTGTTTTTACATCAAGAAAACAAGAGCATCCTCAGAAGTCCCAGGAGACTCCCTCCTTTACCCCACTGGCCAATACTGATTACCCAATCACACTTAGAGGCCAGGGAGTCTGTGGGGTACTTTCATTGGAGCCTGTTGTCACACAAAACAAAACTGTCATTCTGAGTAAGAAAAAAGGGAAGAATGGATAATGGCTGGATAACTAGCTGTGTCTACTGTAAAGACTGATGGGATTTGATGACAAGAAAGAATTTAGGCTATTGATCAGGTTTTGGATTGGATAAGCGTGCAGGCACTCACTCCCATCATCACCACAGTAAGAAGAACAGGAGCAAGAGAAGGAGACAAAGTGTGGAGGGAAATACAAGTTCCACTTAGGACATGCTGAATGTGTGGTGCTATGGGACAGTTACTGGTAATGAGGGTCTGAAACTCATAAGAAAGGTCTGAACTGAATATACATGTCTGGTCCAAATGACCTTGACCTATATCTTCTAGAAAGATATACAATCTGTATATAAGCTCCATATAAGATATATCTAGACCTATATCTTTCTATAACTGTATCTGACCGATCTTGTAACCTTCAAAATCCCTACTTAAAAAAAAAAAAAAAAAACTCCAGCCATTTAGAGCTAGTGTTCCAGTGACCACCTCTGAAGCCATACAAGCTTTTTATTATCCACTGATATTAGGTTTCACATTGATCTAAATGCAAAGGAAATAAAATCTGCATAGCATAGAGCCAAGTAATTTTAATTTTATGTATTAAATAAGATCTTTCCTTGCTTTAGGTTTGCTTGGATTTTTTTTAGCTTTGTTTAGGGCAAGAAAAAAAATAGCAAACTGAGAATCACTAGTCGCTTTCATCAGAGGCTAACTGACGCGAAGCATCCCGGCACTAAAGAAATAACACCTTTTGGCAGGGTTGTCATCAGCTGAGATTGCTTACACTGGGACCAGAGTTTTCATATACCAAGTCCCACAACAAGGCAGGAGATCTAGATTCTGGGTGACGCCAGGAACACACTACAACTATCTACTCTCACCACTGATTTTACTTGGCATGCACCACTACTAAATCTAAATACTAAATCATGAACCGAAAACACTTTTTTATTGGAAATATCATGCATGATTAATTCTGTCCTTGATAGTGAGATACAAACTGAATTATTTCTACCTAATTGACAGTTCCCTTCGACAGCTTATTTTCATGAGAAAGCACTTGTCGTTGCTTTTCTGGATGCAAAATAAAGATCACAATGACTCAGAATGTGTCAAGGCTTGGGATGATATTTGCTGCCTCTGACTCCAAAAAGAGGTAATTTCATTGAGAGCCCCTTTAAAAATATGAACGAGGACCTTGCTCTTCACAGTGGGGTCAGCTGCCCTCAATAGCTTGTCAGAGATACAGGAGCTCGGACCCCACACCAGACCGACTACATCAGAATCTTCATTTTAACAAAAACCTCAAGGATTATGTGCACATAAAATGTGAGAAATTCTGACCTAGGAGACAAGGGAAAAACACAGGGCCCCAAATATATCTTCCTCTCCTCATTATTCCATCATGATAGATTTGGGACTTAGCCATTGGGTATGTAATATTCGACACAGAGAAAGGGTTTAACCAAAACACAAAACGATTTTTAAAGATCCATTCTCAGAGCCTGTTCTTGCTCGGAAACGCTTTCTTTGAATTCTCCTGACCACTGCTGTTAGTATCAACATCTAGGACAGGGGCTGACTCAGATCTAATGTTATTTTGTAATATGGAAAATTCAAATGTCCAGCATTAGATATTTGCTAATTTTTTTTCTTTGATTCTTCAAAACATGGAATACTCTCCAGCTATGAAAAAGTGTCGCCATAGATGGTATGTGATAAATGACCATCACACTGCAGTAAGATGCTTTTTAGAGACTTTCCCCCTCATGTTTATAGAGTTCTAGCATTTCAAGGTTTAAAGAGACATCAAAGATCTTGTGGATCTTACCTCCACCTTCCACTAACTACTCAGCCATCACTACTTGAGTACCTCAGATGATGGGGAGCTCATTATCTAGAGCAAGGTGGTTCATTCGATTTCATGAAAGTACAAATGGATAGAGAGCATTTTCTTCCTTTTGCTTAATAAACATGTCTCCCAGTAGCTCTTTTCCGGTGACTTCAGGTTCTGGTCTTTGGACTCAAAGGGATAACTCCACCTCTTCTTCCAAAAATTAGCCCTTCAGATATCGAAGCCACTTACCATGACTTCTCTTTTCCAGACTCAGCATCCACATATGCTGTAAGTTATAAGGGGAAAATCAACTGCAATTAGGATCAACAACAATTACTTATGTTCCAAAATTCTCTGGCCTGGCTACTTTCCCCTGAACTGGCTACTTGCTTCTGGATATCAGCTCTACACCTCAGTTTATATCCAACAGTATTCACATATAAATACTTTCATTCATTAATTCAGCAAATATTTATTGAGTGATTGCATGCTTGTTGGAAGTCAAGCACTGTTCTAGGCACTGGGAATATAGTAGTAAATGTAATCAACAAACTTCTAGCCTTCCTGGGGCTTAAATTCTGGCTGTGGGAGATAACCAAATAATCACAATAAAAATAATAGTAAATATATTAGACCAGAGAATAACCATATACATTGAACTAAAGAATGATAACTGCTATGGAAAAAAACTAAAGCTGTGTAGGAGGGATAGAGAATTGCTGTTTCATAAAGAAAGCCAGAAAAGCCAGTGTCTGAGCAGAGACCAGGATATGAGAAAGGGCGTTCCCAGGGACAGGAAACAGCATGCATCAGCACCATGAGGAGGGAACACACTCCGTGTGGTCATGGGACAGCCAGTATGGCCAAAATTGAGTGACCTCAGCGGTGAAGGGTCAGGAGTTGATTGTACGGAGACTATAAACCGTTTAAAAAGGCTTTGTTTTGTGCTATGAGATAGAATTTGAGTCTATATGCAAATGGATGACACAATCTGATTTAGTGGTAGGTGGACCCCTTTGGCTGTTGTGTGGAAAATAACTGGGCCAGTTGAGGAGGCCACTGGGAGAAAGGGGAGCATAGAAAAAAAAGCCAGGTGACCAGTTAAGAGACCATGGCAATATTGGGAAAGATAGTGGCTCAAATGAAAGTACTAATACTGAGGTTTTGAGCAAAAGTCATTCAGTAGGTAATCTTTCTAAACTAGTAATAGGGGGAGAAAATGAGTACAGTTTTTTAAAGCAATTGAAATTGTTAACGTCTTAAAATAGATTATTATAACCATAAAAAGTATTATGTAAGCCCCATGGTAACCACAAAGAAAATGCCTATAAAAGACACACAAAAGAAAATAAGGAAGGAATCAAAGTACATGACTACATAAAAAACAAAAAATCAACAAAACACAAAGAAAGACAGCAAGAGAGGAAAAGAGTGATAAAAAGCTACAAGTCAGAAAACAATAAAATGACAATAGTAAGTCCATCTCTATCACTAATTAAATGTAAATTGGTTAAACTCTCCTATTAAAAGAAATTGTAGATGGATGGATAAAAAATCCAACTATATGAATTTAGATGCAAAAATTTTCAACAAAATATTGGAACACTGAATTCAACAACACATTAAAAGGGTTGCACACCAAAGCCAAGTTGGATTTATCCCTGAAGTGCAAGGATGTTTCAACATATGAAAACCAATCAATGGGGCCAGCCGAGTGGCACGGTGGTTAAGCACCGGCTTGGGAAGCCAGCAGCCCTGGTTCGGGTCCCACATATGAGGGCCAGTAACACTGCCCTCAAAAAAAGGAAAGAAAGAAAAAAAGAAAGAAAGGAAGGAAGGAAGGAAGGAAGGAAGGAAGGAAGGAAGGAAGGAAGGAAGGAAAAGAAAGAAAACCAATCAATGTAATAGACCACATTAACAGAATGAAGGGTAGAAATTACATGATCATCTCAATAGAGGCAGAGAAAGTATCTGACAAAATTCAATGCACTTTCATAATAAAAAACTCTCCATAATAAAGACCATACATAAAAATCCCACAGCTAGTATCATACTCGATGGTGAAAGGTTGAAAGCTTTTCAAGATCAGGAACAACGCAAGAATCACAATCATCGCTTCTATTCAACGTAGTACTGGAAATCCCACACAGTGAGGCAGGGAGGGAAAATGGGGAGTTTGTGTTCAATGGGTATAGTTTCAGTTACGCAAGATGAAAACGTTCTGGAAATTGGCTATACAACAATGTGCATATAGTTAACAATACTATACACTTCAAATTTGGTAAGAGGGTAGATCTCATGCTATGTGTTTTTTACCACAATTAAAAAAAGAAAAGAAGGGCCGGCTGAGTGGCGCAGTGGTTAAGCGCTGGCCTGGGAAGCCAGTGGCCCCGGTTCGGTCCCACATATGAGGGCCAGTGACACTGCCCTCAAAAAAAAAAAGAAAAGAAAAGAAAAGAAAAAACTATGCCAGCATAGTTCAACCATTTTGGATAAAGCTCATAGAGCTAATCTAGAATGCCTATTCCTTTGTTCTGGTTTTATTACTGACCAGTTATACAACTATGGGCAAATCTCTCACCGTCTCTGAGCCTGTGTCCTCAGTAGAATGACTAAAATAAATTAACTCCAAAGTTCATCCTAACTTAGTCTTATGACTCTGCATTTCTCCTTTATTCAATGCAATCTTTTTTTTTTTTTTTAAAGAGGGCAGTGTCACTGGCCCTCATATGTGCGATCAGAACCCGGGCCACTGGCATCCCAAGTCAGCTCTCAACCACCGTGCCACTCGGTCGGTCCTACTCAATCCAATCTTAATGATTAGAGCCAGAGGGATCAACTAACTATCCTTAGACAAACCTAATTTTATATTTTCAAATAGCTCATGGAGGTACTTTTTTTTCCTAGTCCATTCTCCTGTGCTAAATTTTGTAAGTTTGGCACTCTGTGCATCTGTGTGCCTCAAGCAAAATGGTTGACAGGAACCTATGAACCCATCATGCCCTGACTCACATGATACAATTGCTAATAATCCTAATTCTGGTTCAGAGTTTGCTTATCCACAATTACAGCTGCAGTCAAATGCTTTTAGCATTAACATCAGCCTGGAGTCGCTGTTCCCTTCCTATTTTAGGGAAATGGAACTGTGAGTACGTTTCAAAGCGAGGTTTGCTGCTATTTTGCCTGGAACACTTTTTAATTGGGTATCATTTGGAAATTTCTGAATTCCATTTTGGAGCTTCTGGTCACTGCGTTACTCATTGAAGCCCCAAAAGTTAGTTATGAGGGCATGCCTAAATTGTGCAAATGTCAAAACAAAAATTTCTACCATCCCTGATTTCTTCACAAAATGAAGAGAGGCATCACCTTGTTCTTTTTTATTTTTTTTAAATATATACTGGTAAAAAACAAAATAGCAAAACTGCAAGAGAAAGCACTCACGAATTTGAGATTGAAATTGCACATTCAATTTAAGAGTTTTTCATCTAGTTAGTAGGGTTTAAAATTATCGAGGTTTTCAGAAACCCACACTACGCAAATGTGCGATCCTGGTGTATCCAGCCAAGGGCCTGACTAGAAACCTTAGTCATCTCTACCTTCACCTTCACCTCCCCACCCACATCTAGTGAGTCAACACACTCTACCCATTCTACCTCCAATGATTTGGGAATCTACTCCCCCAGTTCCCAGCCCCATGACTGCTGAAAAGACAATTAAGGATCTCATTACCATTTAAGTGGGTAAGTGGTTGGCCTGACCCCACATCCCCACCTCCAACTTCTCCTACACACAGTCACAAGAGATGATTTTACTAAAGCACAAATTGGAGCCTGCCGTACTGCTTAGAAATACATGATGGCTCCCTGTAGCACAAGCTCATCTGAAGTCTGAGCTTGGTACTTCCTACCCCTCCAGCTTCCTCTCTCAGACTTCCCCCTCATCCCTTCTGGCCTTCTAGAACTCACCCACAAGGCCTATTTGTCAGCTTCTAAATCCCCAAAAGCTGCTTGCACTTGTAGCATTTCTCTTGTTAGCTCTTTTCTCTGCCAGGAGCTCCCAACTTGATATATTGACATTCTACTCAACTTTTAACATGAATGAAGTTCAGCCATCATCTTCTGTGATGTCCTTGGCATCCCCAATTAGTCCCTACCTATCTTAAAACAGAAACAGTGGCACAAGTACCTCACATATTGGAGATAATGTACAGGGAGAAATATTTTCTTCATCACAGTGACCACATAGCATCTAAAAGTACTTAATAAACACAAGCTCCTCTTCAGCTTCATTGGAGTAGCCCTTTAGTTTTTTTAGATTTAAAATAAGTTCATCTTTGTTTAAGTGTGATGGACTTTAATAGTAAGAACTTTCAGCAATGCAAGAGTTTTCTTCTGACCTGTCTCCTGAAATGGTTGCCATTCAATTATTAATATTAGAGGACTTGCAAAACAGGAGTGGAACAAGGTGAGCCTTTAAATTCTTGGTCCCCATAACAAACTTGGCAAACAGTGCTGGGTGGTAGGAAACCTGGGTTCCAGAGTTAGCTCTAAAATGAATAACTCCCAGAAAATTTACCTCATTTCTCTGTGGGTCAGTTTTCTTATCTGCGGGGATGGGGATATTCATACCACTTTTACTTCCCTTGAAGAGTTTTGTGGATAAAATTATAATTCCTATTAAATTACCTGAACAAAAGGTAAAAGCTTATCAAATGTGAGGTGGTATTTGTAATAGTAAGAACTTAGGAAACACTCGCATGACAGGACCATCTCTCAGGGATGTCCCCAAGCGTACGTGAGTTTCCTTGGCAAATTGATATACATATGGTCAGTGACTTAGCGGGAAGAGATAATAATAAATCCTCCCCAAGAGCTCTTGGGGCAGATAAGGACCAAGTACAGCCAACCTTCAGTGACCTGTGATAACAAGGCCAGGGATAATATGGATAAATGGATTTCACAGATTATCCAAAAATATAACTTTCACCATTATGACCTCTAAACTTTTGCAGAAATTTCTTAGAAGGAGCCAAATTACTTTAACCTGGACTCACAACCTACATGAGTTTCACTGCCAGTTCCTACCTCTAGCCATGCCCGGATACAGCTGCAAAAAAAAAACAAAGACCAACCAGTAGCAGTGCCGAAGCAGCAGCCATAAAAATGGCCCAGCTACCCAAAAGACATCATACACTTTTTTCCCAGAGACCTATGGTGTGTTGGCCGTGACTACATTTTCTCGGGGCAAGAAAGAAGCAACCAGGGCCTGCCAACCCAGAAAATCCTGTCAGTGACCCCAACACACAGTGCTTTTCCCCAAGCCACCTGAAGGATCTCATCCCTTCAATGGATCCCTGGGAAACAATGAAATTAGGTCTTGGGTAGCTCATACCCCAGAACTACTTTACAGATGTTTCCAAAGCTGGGACAGAAAATGGCTTAGAAATGAGTAAATCTGTTATTTGAATTATTCAACAATTTTTTCCCTGACAACCCCTATGAGGGAGTTGCCTTCCTGTCACTTCTCATTATGATAGCTTTTCTTCGCCTTTATTTTGCCACTTTTCCTGAAATATTGGCAAGATGATTCAAAAACATTGTGAAAAGCACCTTGGGACGTTCCATCTGCAAAATAACAGCCCCATAGATGACACATGGCTTAATGTTGCCCAGCAATTCTAGATCAAAATCTGGGCAGATTATAAGGCAAAAAAAATCATTGACACCCTCTTGATGGGAATTAAAATGACAATGAGGAAAACAGACAAGTGATATGCCTGCTTCAAGGCGCTTGCATTCGTTCATTTACTGAGTCAACAAGTGTTTGTGGAGTGTTTGCTCCGTGCCAGAGTCCCAAAAGAACACTCCCTAGAATACTACAGAATACTATCAATACCTGCAGTGCATGATTCCCCTCCAACTCTGTCCATTTTGCATTTATGTCAGTGAAATGAGTAACTGATCCCTTAGAGACCACAAGATACGGCAACAAACCACCCTAGTTTGCTCAGAACTAAGGAAGTCCTTGGGATATAAGACTTTCAGTTTCAAACCTGGGGAGGTACTGGGCAAACAGAAATGAGTTAGTCACTCTAGCATTAGGCTCAGAACCAGACCTAAGTTTGAGTTTCAAATCTTCCATTAAATGGCTAGATTTGACCTTTGACAATCTTCTATGTGATCTTTGATGATTTTTAAAAAATATTTAGGCCCTCAGTTTCCACATATGTAGAATAAATTTGCAAGATTAGATTATTTCTAAGGATTACCTTCCAGCTTTAATATTCTAAGAGAGAATTTAACATCTTTTTAGGATTAAAATGATTCTGAAGTTACCACAATGTACAGAGGAGTTCTTACATATCTCTGTTCACAAAAAAAAAATTAACGCCAAGTTGAAATCTTGTTAGATTTCCAACAATTACAATGATCTAATCTAAACTTAAGCCAATCCTCTCAAGTAAGCATCAGAATTCTTTGTCTCAGTACTTGGGTACACTTAGCCCAGTACAGAAAAATTCTATTCAAAAATTGTGGTGGAGAAGCCCAGAGCCTGTTTTCGAAAGATATCATTATAATTTCATTTAGCTGAACGGCTTTAGTGATCAGGCAGAGTGATGAGCTCAAAATATTTTAGGCAAAATAGACTTTTGTTGCCATTAGGTGCCTTTGAATCATGGGTAAGACTGTAGAAGGAAGTAAGGATCACACAGCAGATGAAAGTCACTTCTTTGGGAGAATGTAAGTGAAAAAATAAGTTGGGGGTGTGGGGGGTGCAGGAAGAAGAAAAGGGTGGAGCCCATCCCAATTTAAGACCAGCTTGGAGAAGATGTTTCTTGGACTTTAATGCCTCTTGTGTAAAATGGTCAATTTAATTTGCAGGGTCACATAGGGGTAAACCTGTTCTCTTTTATTAACATTGTGTGTGTGTGTGTGTGTGTGTGTGTGTGTGTGTGTGTGTGTGTGATATATATATATATAAAACATGTTTTTATACAATGTGTATATTTATAATATATTTATATATGAATTGTCTACATCATACATAGTAATATAAAATATCTATATATATTTATATATAACTTACTATGTGTCTGTCACATTTTTAGATATAAAAAGAACTCCAAAATGTGAAAAATCTAGAGGAATATGTTATAAAAAAGTAAGTTCCAGAACTACTGTCTTTAGCTCCTTCAAGTCCTACCAGATCAGTTTTTTGGCTAACCCAACACAGTCACTCAGATTAAAACAGGAAGTCAGGTGTCAGTGAGAGGCCCTCCATATCTCTGAACAGCATCTACCCTTAAATTGTGGTAGATGGATGTAAGAATATTCCATAATCCACAGAAGCCCATGCTTAGAAAGTCATCAAGTGCCTCCTGGTCTGATGATGCTTGCTCCAACCTGGACAAATGTTCACCCAGTCCCTGTTTGAGCAGTCAAGAGCCGAGAATTCCTATGCTCATGATATAGAGTCCTTTTACCTTTACTTAATGCATCTTTAAAGATGCATCAGCTTCTTCCTGATCCACCCAATTTCATTCTTTAATATTCCTGAAGATAGTATGAGCTAAGCACTATGCCTACACAGTAGGCACTCAAGAAATGGCAATACCCTCCCTCTTTGACCTCTCCTCCTTCCTATATAGTCACTAGCTCTAGTTAGGTCACGGTTAGCATTCTTTAAACACCAATTTTTCCAATGTCTGTGAAGGCCTGATGTGGGCTGATGGCAATTCCCAGGGTGTTCCTGGGAATTGCAAGTGAAAATTCAAGAGGAAGACAGGAGGGTGAGAGCCCAAGGTTTCGAGTGGAGATCTGAGTACAGTACTATTTGCAGCTGAAAGAAGTTCCCTCTCTCCTTTAGATTGGCAAATAGCCCAAGAACTGTTGAAATCCCAATTCAATGGCAAAAGTCTGTCTCTCTCCCAGTCCTTACACCAGTGGCATCATAATGCTGCCCTGAGTTTGATTTAACTTTCTTGCCAATACACAGGACAAGGTTGTTAGAAAATAATGATGTCAGGACCTCCCTCAAAACTGCACTGTTTTTCAACCCCATTAGTGTTGAGATAGCAGCCTACAATTGCAGGATGATTTATCTCTCAATACTGATCTGTTGCTAGATTACTGGACATTTCCTCCACTGCTGATTCCATCAATCATGCAATCATCTGAACAGCTCTGCAGCCGGTGCTCATCTCGCAGAGCCACCCTTGCTATTTATCTTACATGCTGTCTCTCACTCTTGTCAATTTTAATTCTGCTCCATTCTCATTCTCTTCTCCCATCCCCTAAGGGCTCTCTGTCTGGGACATATTATTATTCAGTATTTACAGGGATGTCACTTTCAAAATGTCACTATTGCAAATGACAAAAATTCAGGGCTTTGCACAGAATCATCTGTGTCCCAGCCACCATTTTGAATTTTTATACCATGATGTAAATTCCACAGCTACCTATGCATCTTTAAAACTATTGACCTGGTTCAAAGGAAGCCTAAGGAAGGAGTATGGCATTTACTAAAATCCCTCAAATTTTACTTGTAAAGTTTCCATTTTTTAGGAGGATTTATTCAATTCTCTATTTTTAGAAAAATATATATAATTTAGAAATGCTCCCACTGTTATTGATGTCACGCAAGTAAAGTTGCAACATTTATCCTTAAACCTCTAAAATTTATAATGATGGGAATTTCTGGTCAAGATAGCAGAATAGGTAAATGCTGTGCCCACCTCTTCTCAAGACCACATCAATTACAACTAAATTACCGAGCAACCATCATTGAGAATTGCCTGAAGTCTAGCTTAACAGAAGTCCTACAACTACAGACATACAGAAGAAGCCATCTCGAGGCTGGTGGAAGGGGCAGAGACACAAAACAGGCTGGTACCACACCTGCGTGTAACCATTAAAACTCAGGAGGGATATCTTGGCTGCAGAGGTCCCCCCTCCCTGAGGAGTGAGGGGGTCCCAGCCCCACTCCAAGCTCCCCAGCCCAGAGTTCCACTGCCAGAGAAAGAAGTCCCCATAACTTCTGTCTGTGATGACCAGCAGAGATTGTGGCTGAGTGAGATGAAGGATGGCTGCACTCCCAGGTGCTCCTCTTAAAAGGCCAGCGAATGGACTTACTTACTGGTAGACTCACTCATTCTGAGCTCCAGCACTAGGGAAGCAGCTCAAATAGTACCAGGGACATACGGAGAGGAACTGAGTTGTCTAGCTTCAGGGTAAAGGCTGGAGGGGCAGCTTTCTCCCGGACATAGGAGCTGGTGGAAGCCACTGATTTTTTATTTAGCTCTCCCCCTCCCTGCATGCAGAACTAGGCAGATGCCATATCTGAGTCTCCATCAAACTGGCAATCACCTTTCATGGGCCCTGCCCATTAATTCCCTGAGACCCAACCCTACCCAACTTTCAGGCACACCCAAGCTGCTTCCAGTGGCTTTCCCATACAAACAACCTGTCTTGGCTTATGCTGCAGATTTTCATAAAACCTCTCAAAGTTTCACAAAACCCAAATAAGCAGCATCTGGCTTTAGCATGTCCTGTACCTCTAGCTGAGCAGCCCTAAGCTCAACTCTAGTGACAGCTGGCCTTAATTCGTGGATTGACCTCTCAAGGCACGTCCAAGCACAGTGCAATTGGAGAACACCAATGGATTGTTTTGTGGCTCATTCCAGGTGGCCAAGGGCAGGACACAAGTTGCAGCTAAACTTGGCCTGCAGTAAGTCCCTTCCTAGGAGGCCCCAGGGCTGGCACATCTGGTGGCCAACTTCAGACCAAGTCAGAATATTGCCCAGCTGCTTCAAAGGACAACAAACCCAAAGGGCAGACTGGGCAGGCAAAGGGGCCCCACTAAAGCAAACCCTGCTTTGTAAATTCAGCCTTTGCACCACATTTCCTCCACTATAGTAATGGCCAGGCTTCACAACCAACCATCCTGAAAGTCAATCCCTCCCACTGATGTACATACAGAAACCAAAGCTAAACTTGTCTCTAGTAACTGGGGATGCTACACCTCTTGGACCCATAAGGCCACTCTACTGCTAAAACCAGGAGGCATAGCAGCCCTACCTAATACATAGAAACAAACACAGGGAGGCAGCCAAAATGGAGAGAGAAAGAAACATGTCCTAAATAAAGGAACAGAACAAAGCTCCAGAAAAAGAACTAAACAAAATGTACACAAGCAATCTACAAGACACAGAGTTCCAAACACTGGTTATAAGGATGCTCAATGATCTCAGGGAGAACTTCCACAAAGAGATAGAAAACATAAAAATGGAGATAAAATACATAAAAAAGAACCAGTCAGAAATAAAGAATACAATAATTGAAATGAAGAATATACAGTAGATTAGATGAAGCAGAGTATCGATTCAGTGATTTAGAAGATAAAGTAGCAGAATACACCCAATCAGAACAGCAAAAAGAAAAAAAGAATCCAAAAAAAATTAGGATAGTTTAAGGAGTCTGTGGGACAGCATCAAGAGTACCAACATTTGCATCATGGGGGTATCAGAAGGAGAAGAGAGAAAGCAAGGGATTGAGAACATATTTGAAAAAATAATGACTAAAAACTTTCCTAACTTGGCAAAGGAAATAGGCATACAAATCAAGGAAGTGCAGAGAGTCCCATCCAAGATGAACCCATAGAGGCCCACAGCTAGACACATTATAATTAAAATGCCAAAGGTTAAAGACAAAGACAGAATCTTAAAAGCAGCAAGAGACAGCAGTTAGTTACCTACAAGAGAGCTCCCATGAGATTTTCAGCTGATTTCTCAACAGAAACTTTGCAGGCCAGAAGGGATTCAGAGGAAATAATCACAGGGATGAAAAGTAAGGACCTACAACCAAGATTACTCTACCCAGCAAAGCTATCATTTAGGACAGATAAAGAGCTTTCCACAGAAGAAAAAGCTAAAGGAATTCCTCACCAGCAAACCAATATTACAAGGAATCTTAGAGGGGCTTCTTTAGACAGAGAGAGAGAGAGAGAGAGAGAGAGAGAGAGAGAGAGAGAGAGAGAGAGAGAGAGAGAGAGAGGAAAGCAATCCAAAATATGAATATAAAATGGCAATAACTATATATCTATCAACAATTACTTTAAATGTAGATGGATTAAATGCTCCAGTCAAAAGATAGGGTGGTTCCATAGATAAGAAAACAAAATCCTTACATATGCTGCCTATGAGAGATTTATTGCAGATTGAAAGGCACATACAGACTGAAAGTAAAGGTATGGGAAAAAGATATTTCATGAAAATGGAATAAAAACAAAGCAAGAACCAAAAAAAGCTGTGGTAGCAAAATTTATACCAAACAAAATAGACTTTAAAACAAAGGTTGTAACAAGTGACAAAGAAGGACCCAGTGATCCCACTTCTGGGTATTTATCCAAAGAAACCCAAAATGCTACTTCGAGGGCACGAATGATCCATATGTTTATTGCAGCATTGTTTATAATGGCCAAGATGTGGAGGAAGCCTGGGTGTCTTTCAACAGAAGAATGGATGAAGAGTAGGACGGGGCCGGCCCAGTAGCTCAGTTGGTTAAGAGTTGGCTTAGAGCGCATGCTCTGAGAACAGGGCCACCAGTTTGATTCCCACATGGGTCATTGAATGCTGCACCTGCGCTGAGATGTTGCTGTGCTGCCAACAGGTGGCAGGATGGCTCAGCTGGTGTAACAACAAGATTGCCTGTTCAATGTGGGCTATGCCCATCTGCAACTAAGACTGAACTCAGCACCTTGAGCTGAGCTACAATCCAAATGGCTCAGTGGGTAGGGCGTGTGCTCTTAACAACAGGGTTGCTGGGTTTGACTCCCGCATGAGATGCTGGCTATACCCACCGCAAATAAGACTGAACTCAGACCTTGAGCTGAGCTGCCACCTGGATGGCTCAGAGAATAGAGCGTACTCTCTTAACAACAAGGCTGCTGGTTCGACTCCCGCATGGGATGGTGGCTACGCCCACCCGCAACTAAAATTGAACACAGCACCTTGAGCTTAGAGGCCACGAGCTGATGACGAGAAGCCAGATGGCGACTGGCGCCCTCCACAATGAAGATTAAAGAACAACAACTTGGCTGGTCCCCTTCCCCAACTCCCCAACGCTGTTCCCCTCCCCCAATTCCCCAATAAAATCTTTAAAAAAAATTTTTTTAAAGAGTAGGAGGTACATATATACAATGGAATATTGCTATTGCTCAGCCATGGAATGGAATGAGTTCTTGCCTTTTGTGGCGGCATGGATGGACCTGGAGGATATTGTGCTGAGTGAAATATGTCAGACAGAGACAGATACAATGTGATTTCACTTACATGTGGAATCTAAAAAACAAAATAAACAAACAAAACGGAAATAAACACAGAGAACATCTTGACTGTTGCTAGATGAGACAGAGACCGGGAGTGAGTGAAAAAGGGAAAGGGATTAAAAAGTACAAATTGAGGGCCGGCCGAGTGGCTCAGTTGGTTAAGAGCTCGCTCAAGAGTGTAAGCTGAGCTCTGAGCAATGGCGGTTTGAGCCCAGCCCAAGCTGAGTTGCCGTTGAGCTGCCAACAGGTGGCAGGATGGCTCAGCTAAAAAAAAAAAAAAAAAATGTACAAATTGGTTGTTACAAAGTAGTCATGGTGATATAAAGCATAGAGACTATAGTCAATAATATGGTAATAACTGTGCATAGTGCCAGGGGTACTACACAATTCAGGGGGATCATTTCTGAAATTATACAAACATCTAACCTCTATGCTGCACATCTGAAATTAATATAATATTGAATGTCACAATAAAGTAGAAAAAACTTTTTTAAATTAAAAAACATTAAATTTATAATTATTAATTCCAGACATCTTATTGTGAATTGTATCTATCTTTTATGATGAAATTTAAATGCTTATTTTAGCTAACATTCATGTACCTCTTCTGACATTCCACAGTGTATTCTAATCATGCATTATCACATAGTTTAATCCTGAAATTAAACCTATGTTCCCCATTAATATCAAAGAAGATACTTGGACAAACTATTTAAATGGAAGGGGCAATCAAATTTATTCAATAAATACTATGAGGTCTGACAATTAAGTTCGAGAACTTTCCATCTTGTACGTGCACATATATGTTCGATTTTTTTCACAGACATTGTTTTTCGAATGCTAACCACAATTCTAGAAGATAAATTTTATTACCTAAAGGTTCACAAATGAAAAAGCTGAACTGTCAAATGGCTAGCAGACTCAGTGAGGTCACTAAACCAGCATGTTAACCCATATCTGTCTGGTTCCAAATGTTCTACTTCTCAGTGCTCCCCAATGTCAATCTCTATCTTTGCTTTTAGAAAGATATCTGATGATATTCTAGATTATTGTTGAAAATTCCTCTCTGAAGTTTGTACTCAATTTTTGGCCACGTGTAACACCTTATCAGTCAAAAGTCAGTCATCTTTTTATACATCGGCCATGGTGGTGATTCACTTTGTCCAGATTCATCATGAAAGAGGCAGCGGAGGTGGAAAGCGTGCTTGCCTTTTCCCCAGATTGGACTAGAATGGCCCCAAATTCTGCAGTGCTCTGCATTGGTTGGGCCTGCATTGGTGCCAGGCCACATGTGCTGATCCAGCTTAAGAAACAAGGATCCTTCTCATGGTCCAACCAGGCTCATTGAAGCTCTTCATCTGGGTGTCCTGGGGACTCCCAATTAGAAAAAAAGTTCACTTAACTTGATCTGTTCATCACAACTATTTCCCTTAAAGGACTCATGCAAGGCAGTGACTGGTCAATGGTGTCTGGTCAAGCTTACCATGGACAGTCTGAAGGAAATTCAGATGAGCCAGCAGAGCCAGGAATTTGGAGCAAATGGCTGATCAATCATGAGGGCAACCCAGACAGGATATTCAAGAGCTGGGAGGCCAGCAAAGACAATCAGATGGCAAGGGAAGCCCCGAGGCCAGTCTAATAAGAAGGTGAAGATCACAGAAGGCAAATGTGGGAGCACTTCCAGGAAACCTAGGCATGGTTCTGCAAAAGCAAATCTCCAGCTTCCCAAACAACTCAAGAGAGATGAATGGAGATGTAGTCTCCAAGCCAATCTTCTGGACAAATTGTCATGACATACCAGTAAGAAAAAGGGCTTACTCTATGGCAGACATTTTGATGTGTTATTAACTCTCATAATTGTCTCACAATCATATGAAGCAAGTGGTATTTCTATCCCCAATGTACATTCAAACTTGTCCCATGTAGCCCATCTTTGAATGAACTAATCGTTCCAAACCTGGTCACACTGACTCTGGAACATATGCTCTTAACCACTGCCCTACCCACAGCTACTTCTTGGGGTTGATGTGCAGACTAAGAGCAAGCACTTATGGACTGTGATCTGCAGTGGAAAGCACTAGTCCAAGCACTTGTTTTAACCCATACAACTTTTACAACAACCCTATGAGATAGTGCATCGGTCAGCCTTGGATCAGCAAACAGAACCTTCTGTGCTCCAAGTATATCAAGAGTTCCAGTGCAGGGAATTTTAGAAGCTCACACAGTCTTTTGAAAAGGTTGGGTAGTGAAGTTCAAAAAAGCTGCCATTTGAGGCCGCTGAGTGCCTTAAGGACCTTTGGGAAACTCTCACTATGTATCTAGGCCAGCAGCTCGGAGACAGGTGATTCTCAGTAGGCTTACCTGAAAGGCACTTTGAACCTCACATCCTACATCCTCCTGCCCACACATCTGCTTCTAGCTGCCTCCTTGGAATGTTATGGCCACTTCTCTTCTTCCAGGAAAGTCTCACACAAGTGCCTCTCCTTGGCAGACTATACCCAAAGCCACACATGCAGCAATATTCTACAAATGGTAGCTCCTGGCTTCTTCTCAATGCACTAGAGACGTAAAGGGTGGTACAGATGCATCAAGTTGACAACTGATACAAAAGTGTAATTAGTATTCCCATTTTACAGATAACAAAACTGAGGCACAAATAGGTTAATTGATTAGCCCCAAATCATGTGACTAGTCAATGATAGAACCAGGATTCAATTCAGAGCCTGGCTCCAGAATCTATGATTTTGCCATTGAATGAGACTATATTCAAGAAAGATTAAAGCTTGCCACAGATTACACCCTTAAATTAAGCTGGTGTCATTGTCACTGTTGTTAGTATTATCATTATCATATTACTTGTATCATTATATTTGCTTTGGTCATAATTATCAGACGCAGACTGTCTAGCTATCATCTAAATAATGTTCAAACCCCCAACAGTCTATCCCACATTAACCACATTTCAAGGCAACCTACAGGGATTTTCTGCCCCTCATGAATGTGCCATTCTGACTTACTTCCAGATGTCTAAATAAGTACAAACTCTTTAAAAAGAAAACCTATGTCCTGAGTAGCTACAGATGTGTGTGTGTATGAATATAAGCATGCATGTGTGTTCACATGTGCATACACACACACACACACACACACACACTTTGCAAACAGCAGTAATATAGCTATTTCTTTTTTTTTTTTTTTGAGGGCAGTATGTGGGACCCGAACCGGGGCCGCTGGCGTCCCAAGCCAGCTCTTAACCACCACACCACTCGGCCAGCCCCGTAACATAGCTATTTCAATTGATGTGATTGTTGATGGTAAGTTCCAGGAGCTTCACCCAGACAATCCCAGCTGGCCAATTATTGCAGGCAACCTGCTCCTACAGATTCACAACACAAAAGACATGTCAAATGAATTTGGAAACCACCGTAGGCTGCAGCACACTGAGAACAGAAAGCTAAGCATTGGGCTTGCCGGCTTTGCACTGTCTGGCATAGCCTGGAACATATGTGGTCTCTGATTCCATTTCCAGGTACTGCAGAGAAGGCACTGTAATTGGAAAATGCTGTCCAAGCAGAAAGCCTGCCTTGTTTAATAAACAGTGCCCTCTGAAGAAGTTTAAAATTTACCAGAGGAGAAACTCAGTCTCTCGTGCTACCATCAGTGCTTTAGAATGAGCTGAAATTGATCTGAGGTTTCAGCTGTGTTCTCTCTCTTACAGCTCATTTAACCATGCAATTAGGCAGTTAAGTAGATGCAAAATACTTAAAATTAAACATGCTTCTCATCAATCCAGGGGTCAGAACAGTTTACTTTAAAGTAAGTGATCAATTTTTTTTTTTTCGTTCTTCATCCTTCTTCTTGCATTTCTACCCATCTCCAATCATGCTTAGGAAAAAAAAAAGGGGAAGAAACAGAGGGTGTTTATCTTAGCTCAGCAATTTCATGAATTCTATCAGATGGTAGGAGCAAAAATAATAAGTTGGAAGATTTCAAATGAAAAGGCTATAGAGCAGAGCAAGGGCAAGATCACGTGGCTAATAATGCATTTTGTAAATGTAGGGGAGAAAATTATGCATGAATACAGAATTTCCATGGCAGGAAGGTGAACAGTCTGTTTAAGGACTGCAAATTCAATGCTGGAAATCACATCACTCTGAACAGGTATATAGTATTATATTCCGATTGAGGAAGGAATGCCATGCGAATGCACTCGGCAAAAAGGTAGCAGAGGAATATTGCATCTTTAATAGGATTTTTGATTCAAATGTGCTGAGCCAAACCATTTAAAATTGCATTTGAATAGTAAACAGATAACATCATCATTTTAGAAAACTTGCACACTTGTGCCAGATCAACAGAGAGCCTTCAAAATAAAGACAGGGAGAAGAAGGTATCAGCCCTGAATAGAAAATAAAATTAGATACAACTGCTCAGCCATGGGGCCTTCTTCAGACCTCAAAAAATTAAAGCAAGGTTAACTCAGTCCTTTGACAGCCCAATTCCAAGACTTAAGCGCTAGCAGTTCCCTCCTCATCAAAGTGTTTTTCTCAAACACAAATTTAATTTGGGTGGAGGTTTCTCCTGCTTCTTCCACCAAATTGCTTTAGTCTTAATTTGCCAGTGTGTGTATGATTGGTGTTTAGTATGTGATATCAGGGAAAAGTGAAGAAAAACATGCGATCAGGAAGTGGCCCCACAGAATTCAAACACCATCGATTGACATGCAGAAGGCATCTAAGGCAGCTCAAGAAACCACAGTAACCATCCCTGCCAGCCAAGCCTCAGTTTCCCGGAATCCTCTCAAAAAAAATCCTTATGTTTGGCTAAGTTTCTGCATAACTGAAAACTAGCCCTTTGTGTGTACAGACTTTCCCACAGCCTACGTTTTCCAAAAATCTTTTTTTTTTTAATGACGTTTTTCGATGTAGAATATACAGTCCAATTTTCTGGGGGTTTCTTGCTTTGTTTGGCTTGTCTACTTTAATTAGCATTCTTGAGGAGAAATTCATATAGAAGAGGAAGAATTCCATGAGAGAAAGGATGAATGACTGTGAGCTGAAGAATTCCTCAGAATTTTAACAGAACTTGTGAGCCCACGGTTTTCTGGTCCACCCATTAGTCAACGTCATTTTTTTCTTCTGTGAGTAGACAGTCTCATCTGTTTGCCATCGAGGCTTCTGTGCAGTACCTCTTCCATGAGAAAAGCATCATCATTGAGGGGTTGGAAATTCACACCTGGAAAGGCTGAAGGGAGTTTATGGCGTACTCCAGGCATAGTCTGAAAATTCACACCTGGAAAGGCTGACTTGGGAGTTTCTGGCATATTCCAGGCATCGTCTGAAGCTTCAGGAAAACTACTGCTTGCCTATGAAACAGACAGAGGCCTGATCAGAATCCACAGAGCACAGACATAGAGGTCATGTTTTGCTTACATGATGACTTGAAGGATTTTTTTTTTGTCATAGACCAACAACTTCCTAATTTTTATTTATAAATTTTTAAATAGTAACTATTGATTAAAACATCAAAAATATAAAGGTATTCAGAAAAACGTTCCCTCTCGCTGTTACCTTCCAACTATCATGGTCTCATCCCTTTGAACAGATGGCCATCTCTTACTTTAATATTATTATTCATCTTTCCAGAGATTTTTAATATGTATCCACGTCATCGTTTGTTGGCTTTCTCAAGTATCTTCTAGACTTTGACATTCTTGACTTCTCAGATCCTGATTTGCTTTAAGAGTCAAACTTCTCAGGTTTTATACTGATCATCTTGCAAGAAAAGAAAGATCATCTTCTCATTCTAACTTGGGCAACAACAGGACGGAGGTATAAATATTTTCAGACACGGACTCAGTTTGCTAGGGGAAGTTTGATCCCTGCTTTGGAATAGGAAATCTTTGTATTCCTCAGGGAAATCCATAATTCTGAAGTGATCTTTCACTAACAATAATAAAAGGAGATTATCGTTTTACCCACAAGTACATTAATAAGTTCTCTTAGAATTAAAGGTAGATTTTATTATCTCAGAAAACTCACAGATGATATTTGCTACTATTTTATGATATCGATAGTGAACATCTTTGGGTTTTATTTGCCCCGTAGTCATTACCCCTACTTTTGGCAACTGTACCCGATTTTCATTTCAAGAGCACTACCCATTCTTAGCCCATGCATTTCAGGCTGAGCCGATACAAGCTCAAGACTAGATATACAGCCCTTGCCAGGCCAAAGTCTGATTTCCCCTGACTACAGTGATTTGTTCTGGGATCATCACACTATCCAAGCAGGCCAATGAGAACCTACTCTGGTCCTTTTGTTGGGTCTCTTAGAAAAGAGTTTCTCTATGCCTGGAGTAGCTAAGTCAGTAGGTTTGTCAAACCAAAGCTGTAGGAAGCCATCTTTCCCCACCATAGGAGAATGTGCCCTGAGAATGAAGCTATCACAAAGGAAAGCAGAACTGAAAAGCAGAGAAAGAGGAAACCAAGTATTTGATACCTAGATATTCCCCTTTTTGTTTAGGTCGTTTCAATTGATTTTCTGTCACTAACAACTAAAAGTGTCCTTATACAATATTTAATTGCAATAGCAGTTGACCTATACTTATTCTATTTAAAGATGAGAATTGGTTTGTTCATATCACCTATACTATAAAATGTAGTACACACAGACAGAAAAAAATCCTCCCTAAATCGTATTGCTTATCTCTTTTTACAGACACTAAGCATCAAAATATGCTGCTACTTGTTACCAGCGGATACAAGGTATGCCGCTAGTTTAGAAACGTGATACATTTTCAGATGGATTAATCCATCAGGACCTAAAACATATTCTTTGGCCTTTTTTTTTTCTTTTTTTTTTAGCTGAGCCATCCTGCTACCTGTTGGCAGCTCAGCAGCTGCTCAGCTCGAGCTGGGCATTGAACTGCTGTTGCTCAGAGCTCAGCTCGCACTCTTTTTTTTTTTTTTTTTTTTTTTGAGGGCAGTGTCACTGGCCCTCATATGTGGAACCAAACCAGGGCCGCTGGCTTCCCAAGCCAGCACTTAACTACCGCGCCATTTGGCCAGCCCTCAGCTCACACTCTTGAGCGAGCTCTTAACCAACTGAGCCACTCAGCCGGCCGGCCTGCTAAAACACATTCTTTGGGAGCTGATACTTAGAACTGCAAGTTTATCTAGGCCTGTCATTTCCATTCCAGTAGGTTCTGGACCCCTGTGACCCAGAACCAGAATCTACAAGATCAGGGCCTAAGAATCAGTACTGTTAACAAAAACCCCTTGTTGGGCATCATGCATCCAGCTCTACATTAGCCCTCTGCTCCAGCCCATCACCTAATTATCAAATGAACCCCAACAGCAAACTACCTTGGCTTTCATGAGAGCAAAAGATACTTCCTTCCAAGTATCTAAATCCCTACTCTTACATTTTACTGTTATGCATCTTCTTGTCTTAATAAACATACAAGCTTTGTTTCCAAGGAAAAACATATCACAGACAAGTTGCATCAACCTACTAACCTGCATCAATAATCAATAAATTAATAGTCGCTTCCTACTTTTGCTGATGCTTCTACCATGTTTCCCCAAAAATAAGACCTAGCCAGAAAACAAGCCCTAGCGTGATTTTTCAGAATGCTCATAACGTAAGCCGTACCCCAAACAAAAACCCCAGGTAAGATTATCAGCCATACATGACTGTAGATTTTTGTACGCTAATAAATGAATAAATGTAGATTGTTGGAGCAAAAATTAATATAAGACCCGGTCTTATTTTCGGGGAAACACAGTATTTTCAGCATTAAAAGTTGGTTATTGAGAATCCCTCATTAAGAACTTTTACCAAACATCCAATGGTTAGACTGGGGAAGCAAAAGGACCTAATGATCAGATTTATCACTGTGCTCAGCTCACCATGCAGAGTTCCATTGGTGTCAGTGACCCAGCACCGTGCCTGCCATAAAAGTAAGTTTCAACATATATTTGTTGAGCACAACCAGCTACCAAATAAATGAGTAAATTCGCTAGGTCAAGACCAGAACATATTCTCAATCATCTCTTTTCTGAAATTAAGAATAACACCTTGCATCTTGCATTCTCCTAAGGAAATCATTGAAGAACATGATTATTCTACAGCTTAGCACAGAAACCTGTAGCCATCCAGCACAAGGCACTCTCAGCCAAGTGGCCCAATTGCAAATCTCTTAGAGGTCTCTGAGATTATTTATTTCTATCCCAAATATTAATAGATCAGAGACTACAAACTTAATTGCCCACATGAGCTGGGCACATCAAAGAGTACAAGCAGAGGAGGTATAGCATTTATGGTGTCCCAATTTTGTCATATTTTATTTTTAGTCCCATGAAATATACTCAGTCTCAGTGTTGGAGAACCATAGGATTTCAAGTAGATGGAGATGATGTCATTCCCAAGGGAGCAAAAATTGGTTCTTGAGGGTGCAAATCCTTACATATTACAATGCTTTGTGGTCCCTCCAAAGGGCCACAGTACATAAACAGATCTACAGTCTATCCATGGTGCTAACATTTTATGAAGATGAGGAGGCAATTAGAAGGGGGGGGGATGTCCCCAAATGCTCCTCCAAAGAACAAAAATGATTAAAATGTTGAGAAACATTGGGAAACTGAAGAACTTAAGGACCTAAGGGGGCAGCAAATTTTCACTCCAACTGATTTATGGCTGGGTGAAAATATAGCCCGTGCATATTTTTCAACAGAAAGCACAAATCGAGGTATTTAGGTAAAATTTCTCAATTTTTAAACATTGGTTTGTTTTAAAAGAAAATTAACAAGAGCCTTTTGTAAGCCAAACAAAATATATTGCCAGGGCCATGTGGCCTGCCAGCTGCCATATACAGTCAATGTCCTCAGGGGAAATTTGAAGGAATTGTTATATCCTTAGAGCATTTGGTGGTTACAATCAGTTAATTTCGACAAAGAGCAAAAGCATTACTCATGTTGCACCCTGTTAGGAAAAGTGTTCATCGTTCCATCTAAATGTGAAACCATTTGCCCACTGGCAAATTTGAAAAAGATTTTTCGGGCTCTTCAACACTAACCAAGGCGTCAATAATCTGTGAAAAGGGGCCTCATTCCCCAACTATTTTTAAATGAACAGAACAATGATCTCATGGGAAGCGGGCTTGTGATACATTCAGGCTTTGAAAGTTCTGCTTTTCAAACCAGCAAACCCGGCTCCCATGTAAGTAGAGATTTGTTTATTCTGCTTATCTCAAGCCGTAGCAAATATTGTCCCTGTCTCTCAATGGTCAGATTTCTGCATACCATATCTTAATTCTGCCTTAGAAAGATAACTGAAAAGTTAGAGGCTGTTTACTGAACTTGTTATACTCATACAAAAGGATGTTAAATATTTGATGATAATCTTCCCGTTCTTTGAATTAATATGAGTGCCAATCTAAACAGCACATGTTGAACGGAATTTTATTTTAATTGCATTCTGCACATTCCCTTCCCTTCACATAAATTCTGAGAATAAAATTAAAGTCAGCTCTAAAAAGTGTGTCTTTCCTCCTCTAAATGACATGAAGACATTAGTTTCGCCTTAATCACTTTTCGTTTGAGCATCTTAGGAAGAAGGCTCAGCATGAATTTTTTATGTGTCAGATATCCTCCCCCACCTATTCAATCCTTCCCTGCTGTTTTCTGCCTTTCTCTCCCATCATCCTTTGACTTTGATAATCTATTTCCTCCAAAATATTTGGTATTTTTTGTAAAAGACTTTTATCCCCTCTTAGCGGGGATGGTGCTGAGCATGTAGGAATACTGGTAACTCAGCAATTCAACAGGCAAAAATGGAAAGACAGTGTCAAGATTATTGGGAGATTTCGGGGCTGCCTATTAGACATCGCTGAACCCCCCCTACCCCACCCCTTTGCTCCCCAACACGCTAGGAAGCAGTCTCAATTCCAAGATGGGTGAGGACTTTGTGATTTCCTTTTTGTGCTCACCTACAGGAGTTAAGTTCGGGAATTAAAATTTAATGACGAATCAAGTTTGAAATTCTGCACCAGTGCACAATGCTTATAAATACACCACACTGATACTACCCGGCTATTATAAATAATACATGTAATGTTGATTAAAATTTTGATGTAAATTTCTAAAAACTTTATTAAAGTTGTAAAATAACTGACATGGGTTGTTTACAGTTCGGTGACAACTTAATTAATCAACCGCAGTCTCCACTGCAATAAAGACTGGAAGTGCAGATCTCCATGTTATTTTTATACCCGAAGAATGAGCCAGAAAGCACAAAGTTATCTCCCTTTCAAAAACCAAACTACCCTTCTTTCAAAACAGTCTTGAATATTAATTGTGAAGCATGACAGCCCAGAGTCCTCGCCCACACTAATAATTAATCTGGAAAATACAAATCTCTGACATTAGACTAGTAAAAAGCTACAGTAATAACCAGGAAACATTTATTCACACTTAGTCCAGAAACAATACTTTCTGGCTTGGTACAGAGGAAATTTTCAATTTTCAAGTCACCAAACAATTTAATTTTGAGCTAGAGATTAAAAATTAAACGCACAAAGCATCACCAAATGAAAGAAAAAAATTATTTATATATATATATAGCATATTGCTTGTTTCAGGATTCTTGCTTAATGAAACTTTCGCCTTTCAAGATGGGAAATCCCAGAACAATACTGAAAATAAATAAGATGATGGAGAAACTAATATTTTAGTTTTTTATTACTTTATCATTGCCTTTTTCCTAGAGTTTTGCTAAAAATGAAATATTTTAGGAATTACAAGAGCCTGTTTCTCAAGGTCAAGTGTAATTGCTGATACAGGCTGTATTGATTCATTCCTTCACTCAACAAACTTACTACCTCCAACACACTAGTGTAGACATCTGGAAGGTTGCAAGCGTCAAGATACAGTTCCACTGAAAAGAGTTTACAGTGAAACAGGCCAAGATGCATCATGGACAGAGATAACTTTGTAACACAGAGACTGAGCCATA
Organism: Aselliscus stoliczkanus; assembly: GCA_033961575.1. Lineage (NCBI taxonomy): Eukaryota > Metazoa > Chordata > Mammalia > Chiroptera > Hipposideridae > Aselliscus > Aselliscus stoliczkanus. The sequence continues at coordinate 125,560,825 of CM066734.1, forward strand.
TTCACCTAGATTTGAATCCCAGCTCCATTTGACCTCTAATTCTCAATTTCCACATCTGGGAAGTATGGATTGCCAGCTTACATACCTAATAAAGGTGTTATCAGAATTCAATGAGACAATTCATGATAAGTACATAGCACAGTGTCAAACACATAGTTAGTTTTCTATAAAAAGTTCATTCCTCTTCTTCCTATAATTGTAGTGCTGTTGTTATTGTGGTGGTTGTCCAAAGCAGTAATGGTCAGGCCCTGAGCTCTTAGCATCAAACAGGAAACAGTGGCTTATCATTACAGAGATCTGCATCCTTTTAAATTACCCCATCTCACGATTAGCCTGACTTTCCCTCTGGGCTCGGCCATGTATAATAACTACCTCCTTAAACCATGCTTCAAATCCAACTCAAGTTGCTGTCTGCCAGCATTAAACACTCACCCTGAATTAACCATTAAACAAAATAAGCGTGTGCTCAGGGCACAAAGCAAAGGGAAGAGAGACACCCCGAAGTTTCTCTCCCTCGCTAGCATGTCCTTAACTCTTTCACAGTTCCTTTCAACTTCAATGGAATGATTTGTCATTGTTTTTATCTGTCATGTTCAGCGTTAATCTGCATTGCTTTAAAAAAAAAAAGTTTTTTTGGACATGGTGAGTGATAAAAGTTCAACATTTTGGTTTGAAGGTGTCCTCAGACATAACTTTCATGGAGTAAGTCTCTGCTTCCCTTCAAGTGCAAACACAGCTGGCTGGATCTGGCTAGCATTTAACTCACCTGCTGATTTGTGTAAGACTTTTAAGCTCTTTATTGTAAGCAATGGAAGTGTCCAGGGGGAACCACTGCAGGGTACCATTTGACCTTACAGCAGGCCTGTTAACACACACAGGGTGCACAGCCTCTCTCACCTCCAGTCTCCTGATAGATATTTCCCCATAGATATGTGAGCCTGCCTCCTCATCCCTGAAGAAAGGGCTGTATTGATTCGCTGTTTGCATGAAATTCAGATTTTCAAGGACCTCTCAGCATTGCCTAGTCCAACCCCCTATTAGAGATCTAAATCCCCCGCCTCCTTCGAGTTGCTCTATAGATCTTTCAGCCACTCCTTCTGCTGGGTTCTCCTACTTACTGTTACTACAGCACTTTGAATGTACCTCCATTATAGCCCAAATCAATTAATACTGTCATTGTTAGTTTGTGTTTATCCCTTCAGGATTATACCCCACGCATCTATCTATCCTTAGCAATTGACACATATACATAGTGGGTGTTCAATAAATATTTTTGAATAAATTCATTAGTAATTTAATAAAAAGAAATCAATCAAAATAGCTGAAATAAATTTACTGCTTCTCATCAGGATCCTAATTAGATTGAGCTCTAATTGTCCAATTAACTACAGAAATGTTCTCTTAATAGGAACACTTCCTCATAAAGGTTTCTAAATCTGAAAGTCCAAGTATGACAATCAGTAAATCTCAGAGGATTCATAAAGAACGTGTACAGGGTATTCAGCTCTCTTGGACAACATGAAAAGCAGCTGAGACATTCTTGGTCACTCATATTTCCACCTTCTACTGCAGCTCATTTGGATGTCATTAGTTAAACATCAAGTTACCCTGAAGTCGGATCCTCCTCTAGCAATTAACCCCCTTTTCTGCATGTTTTCCTAGCAAAACACGCCAATGAAATCATCTGTTCTTGCCACATCTTCACATTACTATGTCTAACAGGCAGTTCTGTTCTCATTGGAATGGATCTCATGGGAGCATGTGGCATAGTTTATTAATTTCTCCTCCTTGTAACCCTTTCTTCACTCAGCTGCTTCGCCAACTTCTTATCTGGTTTCTCTGGTTTCTCTTCATCTCTTTAACTTCCAAACACAGGTGTGCCCACAGGCCAGTCCTTGAACCTCTTACCTTCTCTAGCATCAGTCGCTTCTTTAGAAATTTCACCCAGTCTCACAGCTTTAAATACCAACTATACATGGAGGGTTCCCACATGTATATCTCTAATCCAAATTCCCTCATCAGTTCTACAGCTAGAAATTCAACTGAGTAAATAACCTCTCCACCTAGACTCCTACCAGGCATTCCTGTCCCAGCCCATCCCAAACTGAACCTTTATTCTTCCTAGCTCATAAATAGCAACTCTTTCCTTTTTTGTGGTTATTCAGACCAAACTCCTTGGAATCATCCCTGACTCCTATCTCCCCCTCACACGCCACACCCACCCTACCTACAAATTCTGCCTTCAAAACTGATTATGCCTTCAAAATAAATCCAGAGTCTGACTGCTTCTTATTATCCTCACCCTAGTCCAGGAACTATCATTTTTTGCTTGGGTTATGGCAAAAGTCTCCTAACAAGCCTTTCTGCTTCCATCTTTGCTCCCTTTACAATCTATTCTCAACACACAACAAGAGTGATCCTGTAAGCTAGGCAAGGTGGCTCCTCTGCTCAAACTCTCCCATGGCCCCATCACATCAGAACAAGAGCAGACACTTTTACAATGGCCTGTAGGGCCCTCTAGGATCTTGTTCCTGTCATCTCTCCACCTCTCTGGCCTCATCTCTTACCATCTTCTCCCAGCTCTCTCTGTTCCAGCCAGATTGACTTAGATAACTATTTGTGGAAGGAGAGAAGGAAGGAAAGGAGGGAGGGAAGGAAGAAGGGAGGGAGGGAGGGAGGGAGGGAGGGAGGGAGGGAGGGAGTGAGGAAGAGGGAGAGAGGGAAGAAAAAAAGGAAAGAGAAGGTAGAAATGACTCAAACACAGTTTTCAAAAGCAAAGTGGCTATTTTTAAAATAATATACTTTCTTATTTTAACAGTCAATAGAAATATTCTTTGGAGTATGTCTCAGCAGAATTTGGATTTTGTTACTAGCTTTAAAACTAAATTGTAGGCTTGTAACCTTCCTGACTATTCAGTGTTTCCAGAAAATCTAAGTGTCCATGGGCAAATGGAATGGACACATTATAGATCCTCAGAATAATTTCAGAAACAATCAAAGCATTTTACAAAATAGAAAAAAAATTCTGGGGGATTATTTAGAGGAGCACAGGCCTTTATTTCATGGACAAATCAAAAATGCAATGCTGAAAAAAAATTGATGTTTTGCCAGGAGAAAAAAAGGATACAACCTAAGGAGAGAAACAGGGTTGACAGAACAGAAGAGATCAACCTATGATATGGTTAAAAATTTCAGAATAAGTATCTATTAGCTTTAATATTCACAGTTGCCCCATACCTCACAGGTTGATTTTAAAGTCATTCTCATTGTGCCGCAGAAAGCACATATGTGAATCTAAGAAACTTCATTATTAATCGAGAATATTAATATTCTTGTTATTGTCTTAAGAGAAAGCATCATGACATTAACACCCACAAACTGTAGAAACAAAGTAAATTTGGATCTGAACATGGAGCTGAGAGATTCTGCAGAAATCTAGGACAGAGTTAACAGATCTCTACCAAGAGAGATGGAAAAGGCTGATGTCACCACTCGCGTGACAAAACTAAAAGTGACTATTCAATATTTGATGAAATTGCTTAGGGTCCCATCTGATATAACAAAGCATTACAGTGGCCACTTTTCTCTGTCTAGTCCACCTAAGTGCCTTATCCATAACTAAAGGTTACATGATAAGTGAGAGTTTTTGTTTAAACACACGTAAAACGTGTTACCTCCTTGTCTATAATCTCAAGCAGAGGTCATTTGACATCATTTAACTTATTTCTCATGGCTCAGTTGTTGCCCAGGAGACAGTATAATGTAGCAATAAGGAACTGGGTTTATTTTTGGCTTTATTAAGGTATAACTGACAAATAAAGTGATAAAATATTTGACGTGTACATCGTGGTGATTTGATGTATGCATACAATGTGAAAGAACCCTACCACCTAGTTAATTAACAGATTCATCATCTCGCATATTTATCTTTTTTGTTGTTGTCAAGAACATGTATGTTCTCAATTACATAATACAGATTAGATATAATTATACCATAAAATTATATACAATATAATACCTTATATAAGTTACATAATGATACATCAGACACATAGACATACAGTGTTACCAACTATGTGACTATCTTTTTTAAATCATAGTTGACATTCAATATTATTTTATGTTAGTTTCAGGTGTACAGTGTAGTGGTTAGACATCCATATAGTTTATGAGGTGATCCCCCAGACACGTGGAATACCCACCCGGCACTATATGTAGTTTTTACAATATTATTAACTATATTCCCTATGCTTTAATTTACATCTCCGTGACCATTTTGTAACGTCCTTAATCTGGTCACCTTGCTTATCCATACTCCCCAACCCCACTTCCATCTAGTAACCATCAGTGTGTTCTTTGTATCTTTGAACCTGTTTCTGTTTTGCTTGTTCACTTACTTCGTTCTTCAGATTCCACATATAAGTGAGATCATATGGTATTTGTCTTTCCTAGTCTGACTTATTTCACGTAGCCTAATACCTACCCTCTAGATCCTCCATGTTGTCGCAGGCCACAACTTTTTTTAAATTGAGATATAATTGACATGTAATATTATATTTAGTCCCACAACTTCTTAACTAATGTGAATATTAATTCCCATTACACAATATTAATCCCATTTGTCCTCAAGGGTGGGATCGGGGAGACCAGAAACTCCAGATAGATTAGTCCATTTATCACAGCATGCCTGAGCAGTGCAAATAGCATCATAATGTGAAAAAGGCTGTGAAGCCTAGAACAAGCTATTCTCATTTTTTGTCATTCTCTTCATAACTCCAGCGGGCTCTGGTATCTTCAGGTTCTGAAACTTCTACAATCTGAACCCTACAACTGGCAAGAAGCTGAATGTGAGCATAAGAACTGAGAAAACATACATGAAAAAAGATGGCTCAAGCAGGAGCCAGTATGTGAAAGGATTCAAGAGGGCAGCACGTAACAAAACAAAGGATTCCACTAAGAAGAGTGCTGATGGGTATAGCAGGTTCCTGATGATGATGTTTGACAGGACACCCAGCCAGAGGCCACAGATTCAGCAAACAGAGTCCTTCAGAGAGAGTGAGGAAGGGCGCATCCTTGATACTTGGGATTCTCTGCCCAAAGCAGCAAGATGCATTCTAGATCCCATCAGGAAAGGAAGCTGATACTGTTAACACGTTTTCCACCCAGGTTCGGATTAGCTCAGAAATTGGGTGGGACTGAAGGTGGGAGACTCTCAACCTAGTAGACCCTCCAGGAAGCACATATGATCATAACATCATGGAGATGGCCTAGTATCTTCAAAATCATGGCCCTGCTGACAGAAGGGGGGTCCATCTTGGAAAGAACACAATTAGTACATGCAAACAGGGACTATCCACCATCTCGGCCCACTGGAGTGGACATTGCTCGACTGAACGGAGAAGGAGCAGATTTACCCCTCTCTTCCACAAAGCAAAGCCCGTAGCTTAGTTTAAAGGCCCCTTCAAGACTCGAACTCCCTGGCAGGCACCCTCCCTCTCCCTCACAGCACTTCCCCTGGCCTCTAATTTACTTTACTCCATCTTGGCCCCAGTCCAAAACACGAAGCCATGAATCATAGAGTTTTTCACCACACTCTCAGACTGGCCACCGCCCTACTTCTGTGGGTAGTTCTACATTTCCAATTCTTCAGACCTTATCTGTGTTGCTGATGCAGCTAGCTTTTCGCAGGAACCCAGCCCTCATTTGGTCCTCGTTACTGGAAAATATAAAACCAGGAAGATGTGTTGGCGAGTCTCACTAGATTTCTAGCTCCAGGCAAAACCACTCATTCCCACAGTGCTGATGTGCCAATCCCAGGTGCCAACCCCACTATTTCTATGGGACTTACCATGGTCTCTAAGATTAGGAGAAAAAAAATGGCCAAGAACCGAGGCAGCATTCTGCAGCCTAATGTTTATCCAGCCCAGAGAGTGTCTGCCTGCTATTCCCTCCCATTCCAGGTCTTGGTTTATTTTTAAAAGGAGCCTCTTGTCTTCTGATCTCCCTTGCTTATTAATAGCTGAGAATGTCACCTCAAAAACTTTTTCCCCACCTCTGCTTTGACCAAATAATGCACCCTCCCAACATCTTCCCTTGACATTCAATATCGTATCAAATTCAAATAAATCACAGTTGACTTTAAAACCCTCCAGCAACTCATGTCTGCCTACATCAACTCCCACACTCCTCAGTTGCTCCTGTCACATAAACCATCTCACAGCCCTCTCTCCTCCACTCCTTGCAATTCTTTATCCTTCTTCCTTGCTCTCTCACCCACCCGACTCAACCTCCCATCACTAACTATCAAAATACTTCTTTTAGAGAAAGCAGAAAAGGTTGGGTCAGGTATCTCGGTTCATAGTCTTACCTGGCTAATTCCTAAGAATATGACCTTGTAAAATAGCAATAAGAGTAATGAGAACAACACAAGCATTTATCAAGCCCTGATATGTGTCAACCCATCTAATCCTCACAACAACCCTGTGATATAAGAACTACCATTATCCCAGTTTAAGGATACGAAAAAAAATCAGCCACTCTCTCTAAGCACAAGTTTTCTCATTTTTTTAAAATTAGAAATAGTAACACCTACTTCTGGAGGATGAAAAAAAAGAAAATTGTGAAATGCACAATTTATGACTATTTCCTTGCTTCCAAGCCCCATCTCCAAACCCACCTTCTTCACTATTTCCCACAATAAGTGTCTCTCTCAGGAATCTTCACTTAGCTCAATAAAAGAAAGAACAGCTCTTCTCCAGCAGTTAAATATTGTCCTTCTTTTCTCCTTCACAATGAATATTGGCTACACACCAGGAAGCAGGGGTTATATCCACTGTGCCCCAGAAACACGTGACCTGCAGCTTAGCCTGCTCCATGGTCCTTGGTTGGAAACAGAAACTGAGATGTTACCTTTAGGAGGGGTAGGCAACTGCCCACTAAATGTGAATTGAGGTGTTTTCCCTCTGCAGGCTCCCTCTGGAGAGAAAGCATCTTTCCCACCTGTCTACTGCAATTCCTTCACCAGGGGCCAAGGCTTTTTCATTCCACAAAACCCGGCTTAACATGCAAATATCGCTGGATGAGCTCATACTTTGGTGTGTCTCCAAGTTACAGGTTTCATATCTTTTCTTGCCAGCAAGAGTTGGCAGAGGTAATGAGAAGACCAGACAGTGAAAGAGGGCAGTGAATGAAGCACAGAGACAGCTGTGTCCACTTATCTATTTGGTCCCACATAGCATCATGCCTCACCATACCTAATATATAAAAAGGCTACAGTAATCATCAAGCTGAAAGAAACCTGTTTTCATGTGACTTCTGAACTGAGAGGGAGAGGATTAATAAACTATGATTACAAGCTACCTGTAGCCAACTTAGAAGACTTATCTCAGTTTACAAGGTGAACTACCTTTGCTTCTCCTTTATACCCATAACATTATTTGATAATGAATGTTCATATATCCACAGTCCACTACAACCATTGCAATTACCAATAGTTCACATATTTTAAGGTAGGGCTGGAATTTACCTGCCCTACATAAATGGCCACTATTTGTAAAGATTATTGTTTTCCTGTCCAGTAAAAGAGAAAGAATACAGTAAAACCTTGGATTGTGAGTAACGTGGTTTGCGAGTGTTCCACAAGAAGAGCAAACATTTCTAATACATTTTAACGTGGTAGACGAGCGATGTCTTGCAATATGAGTAGCTTGTTTCCCGAACAAATTATGCTCACAAACCAACGTATTACTGTAATTATTTTCTATTTCTGTAATTATTTTCCTGAAATAAAGTGAGGGAATGTTAAGTGTTATGGCAGACAGCCTCTAAAGAGTCCCCACCTCCTGGTTTTAACGCTCTGATGTAATTCCCATCCCTTAATAATTGATTGAAATTATTGACACGCTTCTAATTTCTAGACTATGGCATAAGGAAGGGGATGACTCTTATGAGATAAGGTTATAAAAGGACTACCTGCTGTCCTAGGTGTTCATTCTCTTTCACTCTTTCATTTCTTGCCTTGAGGAATTCAGCTGCCATGTTTTGAGCTGCCCTGTGAAGCCCACAAAGCGAAGAATTGAGAGAGGAAGCTTCTAACCAATCACCAGCAAGAAACTGAGGCCCTCATTCCAACAGGCTACAAGGAACTGGATCCTTCCAACAACCACAAACACGAGCACAGAATAAACTCTCCCCACAGCTGAGCCTTCAGATGAAACCACAGCTCCAGCAGACAGTGTAGCTTCACATGATCTTGAACCAGAGACACCCAGAGAAGCCACACCCAGTTTCCTGACCCACGACAATCGTGCAATAATCAATATTGATATTTTAAGTCACTAAATTTTAGCTTACATTACACAGCAACACATAGCCGAAGCAAAAATATTTATAATTCCTTTTCTTTTAAAGCCCCAAAGGATTTACTGTGACTTTCAGCATCATAAAAAAATAACTAGCTTTTATTTTAATATTTTATTTAATGTTTAATGAGATACAAAGCAACAGGAAAGCTATAGCTTCCTTGGTCTCTGTTACTTCTTCTAGGGTAAAATTAAAATAACCATAGAACATTCTGGTTTTTATATAACTCAGAAACTTCAGGGTTGTTTTTTTTTAAATGATGTTAGACTTTTAGGATTATGTGATACAGTGAGTTTTCAAATATCAGTTTAACCTTATATCTCTGGTAGGCACCCATAAGCTTCCTTAGAGTGTATAGATATCATCTAGACCAGTTGAAATGTAAACAAATTAAACCTCAAAAGGGTAAAGTGATTCTCACATGGTCACAGAATTAGTGTGTGGTATAGCACAGACCAAAACCCACATTTTCTGACTCCAGGTCATTGTTCTTTCCATCTCACTACTTTGAAAAATAAAGAAAGCATGGCCCGTTGTAACAATATTGTCCATTTAACCCAAATAAAAATGGAACATCATCGGAAAAAAAATTAAAACGTCCTACAGCAGCATAGCAACCTCTGGTTTGTTGTCATCATTTTCAACGTGCAGTCTGCATCTCAACAGCAAATAGCTAATTGACTGACCAGTTTATAAAAAGTCCTGATTTCACAAGTAGATTTTATGGGGCAAGAGCTCTCCTTGGGGTTAACTTGCTCTTTGCATAGCTTAATTTAAATAGCAATGAAAATTTAGCTTGAAAGGATAATTACAATATTTCACCTTCTTTTATCTTAGGTTATGTAAATGAGGCTTTAATCTTCTCACAGTTCATATTATATTAATACAGGGAATAAAAAGACCTCGATATATTGTGTGCTGTCAATCATTTTGGAAGTATATGCTCTCACAATCGTAGTAGGTACAAATTGGGATAATTTCCATAATCAGTAACTGTGCATATTATCAACAAGTAAACAGATGAATTTATAGCTTGGCAGGATTCTTACTTGAGCAGTGTGAGCTGTCATTTTTGTCATATTACAAAGTGTGGGGGCCTTTTTTGACATCTCTCCATTATCAAGAGTATTTACTAGACAACTAGAGATACCCTCAAAAAAGCTAATTCACCTTCTGAACCCTTTTAACCTATGATTTTCAGGTCCTGCTGCAGGTGATGAAAGCACGTCCCCTGGGTGACAGGCCCTGACTTCTCCTCTCCTTTGCACCATAGCTCTTGAGGGAGACACTGTCGTTCACAGTATTAAGCAGTGAAATGTGATGGTTAGAGAAATGCAGCATCATCAAGTTTAATAAATATCAGGAGGAAGCTGGCAGATAAGTTTTAACCCTAGGGCATTAAAAAAAAAAATCAAAATACTGTTCTCTATCCACACAGTATTAACACGACAGTGTGTTTAAACTGGAATTTAGAGAGAGAGAATAACTAAAGTTTCTCCATTATACCTCTAGGCCAACCTCAAGGTCTAAGTCCTCCAGGAAGCTTTTCATGATTATCCCAGTGGTAAATAATTATTCCTTCAAGTGCCTGATGACAAGACGTTGCTTGTTCCAGTGAAAGGCAGTATAAAGTGGTTAGGAGTATAAGTTTTATAAATAAATGACCTGTCTTCAAATTCCAACCCCACCATTGGTTAGCTAGGAGTTTGGTGTAAATGATTTAGTCTCCATTAAGTCTCAGTTTCACCTATAAAATGGAGCTAGTACCTGCTTCATAGATTGTTTGAGATCATTATGAAGAAAGATTGGAACTGCACAGAGTACTCCATAAACATTAGCTCCAGAGTGATAACTGTGTGCCCACCAGGAATATTCACCTATTGTATTGTAACAACACTCTGGGTTAGACACAATTACCCCCGTTTTTCAAATGGGACACCAAGGCTCAGAGAGGTTAAGTAACCAGCTCCACACACACAGTATTTTGTAGAGCTAGTCTCTGAAACATGGCATTTTGTGTCTAAAAACCAACCCTGTAAAATTTCACAGCTCTTAGACTTCTAGAAGGTATTATCTTCCATCTCCAATAATTTCATATGCCAGAATACATACATATCTACCTCCCTCATTGCACTGTGAAATTGCCCTGGGGCAGGAATTGCTTCTTATTTTTCTTAGGATTCCCAATACTAGTGTAACACTTAGCCCATAATAGATGCTCATTATATTTTCTTGAAATCAAATGAGTTGGGAAAGTCGCAGCTTCCTTGTAGGAACTGTAACTTTTCATTAAGGAAAACTTCCTACCAAACTAAGAAAGGCCAGAAATTTCATTGAGAAAAAAAAAATTGTTGAAGGATGAACATACACAGCTATGGGCCCTGAACTGTCAAAATCAAAATGGGGCTGAGATTCTGCCAGAGGCATCTCTCCTCAAGCCCAGCAGCCAGCACACACTTATTGATTATCTTCCGGATGCCAAAATAACCTCATGATATCAGTGGCTTCCAAACAGCGAGGTCAAGCTCATTTCTGACATTCTGAAGGAATTGCACAGGTTACTTTCTAACCCTAAAGGACGCTGGGAAGACCTCTATTTCAAGTTATCCATAAAAGTTTATAGTTCCATAACAAGCTGTCACACGTAAGTCCCTCTGAGAAGACAGCAGCCCTTTTCAGGTCCTACAGAGAGAAAGCAATTTGTGGATGCTGCTCCTCTCGGGAACAGATAAGTGTCAGAAATGGCGTTAACCCTTAAAGGGTGAGGTGATGAGAAGTTTATTTCGTCTTATTTTTCTGTGTTGGTTAAAATAAATTCTTAAAGTTTTAAAGATACTGGCAAGAAAGAAAAAAAAATATTTCTGAGCAGAGTAAAAAAATCAGTGAGTGGGGACAATTAGACTTACACATGCAAAAGAATTAAGTGGGACCCCTATCTCACACCATATACACAAATTAATTTAAAGTGAATTAATAACCTAAATGTAAAAGCTAAAACAAGAAAGCTGCTAGAAGACAGCATAAGGGTCATTCTGTGTGACCTTGGATTTGGCAATGCATTCTTAGATAAAAAACAAAAGTAAGAGCAGCAAAAGAAAAGAAGATAAATTGGACCAAATAAATAAAAAAAACTTTTTTGCATCAAAGGATATTATCAAGAAAGTGAAAAGAAAAATATACATAATGGGAAATCTAATTAAAAATGGGCACAATATCTGAAAAGACATTTCTCCAAAGAAGATAGATAAATGGCCAATGGGCACATGAAAAGATGCTCAGTGCACCATCAGTCACTTGGGAAATGCAAATCAAAACCACAATGAGATATCACTTCATATCTAGGATAGCTAGAATTTAAAAAAGAAAAAGAAAAGAAAAAGAAAGCAAAACCAGAAAGTAAGACGTGTTGGTGAGGATGTGGAGAAATCAAAATTCTCCTACATTGCTGGTGGAAACAGTTTGGTGATTCCTCAAAGAGAGAAACAGAATTATCATATGATGCAGCAATTCCACTCCTAGTTATATACCCAGAAGAACTGAAAACAGAAACTCATATGTAGCTATGTGCCGGTATTCACTGCAGCATTATTCACAACAGCCAAATAGTAGAAACAACCCAAGTAGTTTGGGACAAACAGGTGTCCATCAACAGATGAACACAAAAATAAAATGTGCCATATACCAGGGGAGCCAAAAAAGTGTATACAAACAGACACTTTGGTCCACGTTGCTCAAGCAGTAGTTCGCCAAAATCACAAGTGTCTGGACGCTGAGGTAACCACTCTGAGCACCTCTTGTAATTGCAGAGATCAAACGTGACTTGTATTCATCTTTTCTTATTGGTATATATTAAGTACTACAATTTTAATAGATTTTTTCCTTTCTTAAAATGTGTATACATTTTTTTGGCACTGTGTATGTGTGTTTGTGTGTTTGTATGTATGTGTACACAATGAAATATTATTCAATCATAAAAATGAATGAAGTTCCAATACATTATACAACATGGATGAACCTTGAAAACATCGTGCTAAGTAAAATAAGTCAACCACAGAAGGACAAATATTGTGTGAATCTACTGCTATGAAATATCTACAGTAGGCAAATTACTATATACAGAAAGGAGATTAAAGGTCACCAGAGGCTGGGGGAGGGAAAAATGGAGAGCTTTTGCTTAATGGTTCCAGAGTGTCTGTTGGGGGTGGGGTTGTGATGAAAAAGTTTTGGAAATGGTAGTGATGGCTGCACAACATTACGAATATAACTAATGCCACTGAATTGTGTGCTTAAAATGGTTTAAATGGTAAATTGTATGTTATATTTTACTACAATAAAAAACATTTTTTGTTTAAGAAAAAATAAATCAATGAGTATTGCCCTCCCTATTTCAAATAGCTCTTTGAGTCAACTTTCATTAATCAGTGGAAGCATATCACCATGGTGACACATGGCCATGGGACCCCGTGAGTCCCTGGGGTCTTATATCCAGACTCCTGCATCATCCCTTCTCCCCTCTGTCCCATGTAAAACACGGCATCACAGCACTCAGCCAGAAATTATTTTCTTTTATAAAGTTTCTCCACAAAGAAAGGGTATACAATTTAGCTCAATAGCTCAAGTCGGGCTACCTAATAAAAGGACAAAAACCAAGTTATGTGTATTGTCTAAACTCATTCAAAAACTTGGAGGATAATATATAGAAACACCACAAAAATTTCACTGCAACACTTGGAGTGCAAATTGTTTATAGCACAATGTTATTTTCCTTTTGGGGAATCAATCTACTGTTCTTATTTAAATATTTTATATAAACTTCCCCCAAGTAATAAAGTGACAATCGTAATAAGTAAGAGCATATATTTAGACTCGTAAACGTCTTCTCAGAATGACAAAACATTGACTTGCTTCAAAAAAGACAGTGATTAAAAATGGCCTAGTAATACATGATGAGAATTTTAAGCCCAACATTTTACCTTTCATATTCCACATGACCATGAACAAGAAACGGCTATAAAGAAAACCCCTGAAAACACCAGAGCCATATGTAATTGTTGGCAAGCATTTTGCAGAACATGTTGGAGGAGGCAATAACTGATTCCTTTGCCCCAGCTTACCAGCAGTACCTCACAGAGAAAGAACACCAAAATAGTCAGGCTTACTTCTGACACAGATCTCGAAATCCATATTCTAAAACAACGAGATTTACAACATTAGGCAAGGCAAACTGATATTGATGCTTGTAGTTTTTACAAAGGAGTATTGTAAGAAACTTCTCAACCTCGCTTTTTATTTATCCTTGGCCATGATATTCAAAGCCACTCAGGAGAGAGAATCTTCAAGGGCTCTCAACGCTGTCATGGTCTATGCACCATATACAACCGTCAATGGGATGGGGAAGCTATGATGAGCCTAGTTTCAGGGTGCATTTGTAGAGAGGAACCAATTCTTTACGAAATTCATTTGCCTATTCAACAAGTAATTTTTGAATGTCTGTTTGATGTGAGGCAGTTTGAAGAAAAGTGTGAATTGTTGGTGTCTCCCTCTGTCCCTCCAACATCTGCTCTTTCTCTATGACGCCAACCTCATCACACTTCAGACCCTCCGTGTCCACCCCTTACCTCATCAGGATCATTGATACTCTCCTCCCTCAAAACCTGGTTTCTGGAAAAGCTCTAATAGCCACTCATTGTTCGCTCTATCTCCAATGTCTAGAGCAGGGCATGGCTTATACTTATAAATTGTATAACTTTTTTATTCAAATAAAGTGATCAATATGTATTTTCTGATGGATTAATAAGTAAATCAATAAATGAATGAACTTTACTATTCAAACAAATAAACTTTACTCCGTCTATACATTCTCAAAATAACAAACAAGAATGCGGGGGGGGGCTTTACTTTTTTAAAAGGAGTCCTACATTTGGATGGAGGGAGACTGATAGAGTGAGATAAAAACATCTAGAGCCAAACAAAATTATGTGTTTTGCATTAGTTTTTGGTTTAGCATAGTTTGCTTTGCTTTATTTTGTCCATTTAAATTTTGACTACCAAAAGACAGAAGATGTGTGTTGGGAGAGGTGCTTACTCTAGAAAACACTTGCATATAATAGATGATAACATCACTGTTGGAGGAAGTCACGGAGAGGACATGCCGCTGAATGCCGGGGCTGGACCTGGGCCTAAGGCTCTTCACCCCTCCCCGCCCATCCTTGGAATGTACATTCTGCCCATCGTTCCCACAGCAGGAGCCATTCTCAAGGACACAGCCTAGAAAGAAGAATGTTGTTTTGAGAGCATTTGGACGGTATCTGTGGCTGAACCTGGGTAAAGCCTCTTTATAAACTTTTAAGATTCTGGCAGGTGCAGGACAGAGATCTGCTGGTCTCGTGGTCACCCAAGACAAGCCTCATAGGTAAGTTCCCTTGCTTATTATACCTGACACCTACCAATTTCCAGTGCCCTGCCTGGTTTTTTTTCAGTCTATCCTTGCCTTCCACTTATGGGAGCCATTTTGTGAACCAAAGATTATATGCTCATGGGATAGGGAAGAATTCAGCACAGCCTTTTGGTTCTAGCCTTTTAAAGCCTAATAATATTTAAAAAGAGGTATGTATGCTAGTTATTTAATAGCTTAAGTCCTAAAACAGGGGTTGAACAGATTATAATTTTTTAACCCTCCTTCAAGTGAGGTATTTTGTGTTTATAACCAATAGTTAAGGTTACCTAACGTATGTGCCACTTTCTAAATAAAAAATTTCATCTCATAAAAATGGCATACCCTTTCTTCTTCCTACAGCACTCACCAGAAAGAAGTCAGCTGAGCCTCAGGCCAGCTTGGCCCCCTCCAATCATGGGGTGGCTGCTCCATGAATTCAGGCAAAATTCTTTACAGGAATTGCCCTGAAATTTCAGAACCTTTTTAGTAATCAATGTTTCAGAGGACTGAAGTCAACAGATTATTGCTACTAATGTATTTGATGAAAGGTTCATAGGGTTTGAAGTCAGACAGACATACTTTGCAATTTTCGTTCTATTTTTTTTCTAACTATAAGAAGGAATAATAATTTTTCCAGGCAAGATAGTGACTCTCCCAAAGTCCTAATGTCCTCATCTATTCAAACAGCATGTGTGAGGAGATAAGGGTAAAATGTCTGGCACAGAGTAAACACTATAGGAAAATGGTGGAGGCACAATCAGGGGAGAGTAGTAGTCAGCAAATTCGTGTGACCCCACAAAAAAAATGGTGGCCTGGAAAATAATGGGAAGTAAGAAGGAAAGAGGAGAGAATTATATGATTTTGAGTACCTATCAATTGCTAGGCACAGCCCCAAATTCTATTCAAACATGACTTCACAATGGCCATGAGAGGTAACTACCATCATCTCCATTTCACAGATGAGAAAATGAGGTCTGGGAATGTTTTATGTCATTTATCAAAAAAGTCACTTAGCTGGGAATGGGAAGTGCTAGCATGGAAAAAAAAAAAAGTTTGTGACTTCAAAGCCCAGGGTCATTTTAATATCATCACCTAGTTTATAGGACTAGCTGATCTTTTCACATAACCCAAAATACAACCATTATAGTGAACCACTCAGCTGGTTTCACTAGGCAAAAAAACTGAAGTATTTTAAATTCCATGTAACAGCCAATCAATCATGGTAGGCACTTTATGGCTTATTATCAACATCTTTCATGTTGCACTCATATGTTTCAGCTTCACCTCAGCATTATTCAGCAGCAGGAAATCAGCCCCTTACGATGATAACATTCAGCAACACTGATGTTATCAGTTAACTGACGACATTCAATTAGTGGAAAGCTAGGTCCTTCTATTAAAAACACTCCAGAAAAGATTTCTAGATCTCCAGAAACTGACCACAAACTTGAGTGGCTTTTAGAAATAAAACACATGTGTTGAATTAGATGGCGCTTTGGGCTTTCAAAACACCAGTCCCTTTGTAGTTCTTTTTCCTTTTCAATGTGACGGTTTCATCCGATCCTTATTCACGTCCTACCATGTTGATAACTTGGACAGATTCACAGAGAAGCACAGGCTTTCCATAGCGCGATTCGACGTTGCACAAAAGAATACCTACAACATGATCAATTAGAAAAATGTAAACTGAATTAAATCACAATGAGAGAAAATACAGGCACAGCAGAAAGATAAGACCAGGAGGAAAAAATAAATGATGCCATTAAAGTGATAAGATCTTAGAGGAACTAATACTGAGCCAAAAGGAAAGCTGTGTGGTACTGATGACCAAGAATATACCTTTATAGATAAATTAATTTGATTATAATACCCATATTTTCTTTGAGAAAACAATATACAAGTTCCTTAGAAGAAACAGATTTTTTCCCTGGAACTTCGGCCTATACCAGAGCTGTCCAATAGCAATATAATGTGAGTCACATATGTGAATTTTAAGTTTTCTAATAACCACATTTTAAAATGTTTTTTAAAAAGACATTAATTTTAATAACATTTTAACTCAATACATCTAAGATGTTATCATTTCAACATAATCAGTATATAAAACTAGTAGTGAAAATTTTTTTGCATACTAAGTCATCAAAATATAATGTGTATTTTACACTCAGCACATCTCAATAGAGGCACTAAATTTTCTCTGGGAATACTTGATCTATAGTCAGAGTTGAAAAAATGTATAGTTGAAAAAGTAGACTTACATACCCAAGTCATTCCAATGGACTTAAAAGTTTTCAAATGGCAGAGTATTCATTTTAAATTTAAATTAATTAGAAATTAAATAAAATCTATTTCCTCGGTTGTACTCACCATATTTCCAGTGCTCAGTAGCCAAATGTGGACAGTATAAGTCTAAATGAAAGATGTTTTCTAGGTCTTCGTATAGAGGATATTGAGTAATACAAAATAAAATATCTTCAAGGGCCAGCCGAGTGGCGCAGTGGTTAAGAGCTGGCTTGGGAAGCCAGCGGCCCCGGTTCAGTCCCACATATGAGGGCCAGTGACACTGCCCTCAAAAACAAACAAACAAACAAACAAAAAACCCTAAACAAAATAAAATATCTTCAGCAATACCCCTACGGAAATTTGATTTCTTCAGGGCATTCCTCAATGTAAGCTGAGGGTATGATGCCAAAGCCCAAACCCAGTGTTAAGCAGAAAGCCAAGGCCATGAGGTCCAGTCACCCTGCTCTCTGACGATTTCCAATGAAAGGGCCTCTCAGAATCCCCTTCAGTCTGCTCTCTGTCTGTAGTGTCTCTCTTGACTGAGTTTTTTATTCCCAGACTAAATAAGATAATATTCACAAGCAAGAGCCTAAAATTCAACTAACATTTTTCTTGACTAAGAATAATGCATATGTTTTGAAAGTCCCCTGGAGGAAAATTGATAAGTACATCTAAGATCCAGGTTTTTGGAAAAAATAACTAAATATACAAAGTTCTCTTTAGAAGGAAAGAGATAAATTTCTAAAAGCTCATGAAATCAAATGGAAATAATATATAATTCTATTTCAATACTGTTTAAACAGAAAACAAAAAATATATAGAAACCATTCTAGCTTAATATTTTTATTGAGCCCTTAATAACCCTTAACCCACCATAACCCTTATATCTAAGCCTAAAAATGATTTCACAGATAAAAAATAATACAAATTATATTTACAATGCTAATTTCACTTATGAATAGGTGCAGGGGTTCACCAGGGAAATTTGAAAATCCTTTGCACTATCTTACTCTTCTCAATCCCTGATCTGTCTTTGTCCAGTTATGGAAATAGATGAGCTCAAGCATATTTATGTTAAGGGTTAGATGATAGAGAAAAGACCAAAATGTAACTATAGTTAAGGAAGAAGAAGAAAAAGAAAAAAAGAGGACTTAATCGGAATTCCTAATGTGGAAATACAAAGACATTTTTCTTGTTTGATGGAAATTTAAAATGCCAGTGCTTTTGCCTACAAATCAATTTCACAAGGAACTTTCCATGTCTATTGGCACATCATTCTCTGGAGACGAGTGTCGTTGGGAAGGGGTCTTCGGGTTCCACATTGACACTTGTGGATTTCCTCTGGCAGCCAGAGATGATTATGTACACACCATGGGGTGTGCAATAAATAAAGGTTAAATGATTCTCAAAATGTGGCCAACGTCTGAGCAAGCAGCGTGCACCTTGGCAGGAGGGATAGCAGCATTAAGGCAAATCATATCCACCTGTGGAAATAAACTGGTCAGGCGCAGGCTGTGACTGGAGTCTTAGCCACAGACCTTGTCCGGGGCTGGCTGGTTGGTGAGAATGACTCCAAGGTGCGCCCAGCCTCCCACGGCCTCCCTCTGCTGGTAGCCTTCCCCGCCTGTCAGTCATTGTCATGGCACATACATGTCAGAGATCAGAGTTTGAATTCGCAAGTCCTCGTTGGAGGGAAGGACATAAGGAAACAACAATATTTGTGTAATTTAAGTGTGGAGTCTCTGGAGGGGAAAAAATTTTGATCTGTTGACCTCCACAGTTAGTCAGGTTAGAGATCTTTTGGGCAGACAATCAATCAGAAAAGGAATGTGATCTCTCTCAAGGGGATGAAGTGGGGTGGGCTTATCGTGTGCCATGCGCTGTGCGAAGAGCCTGAATTATCTCATTGAATCCATACAACGGACCTATGGCGTAGGTTTTATTATCATCCCCGTTATTCAAATACGGAAACGAAGATACAGAGAAAGTAAGTAACTTTCCCAAAGTCACACAGCTAGGAAATGCGGGAACTGAGATATTAACCCCAAGGAGTGACACTAGAAACCTGTTTTAACAGCAATGCTACAGTGCCACCTATGGACCAGCTGGGAAAATCCACTTGTCAGTGAAATCCAGTACATGAGTTTCAACAAAATTTCAACTCAGAAATAGAGGAGCTGTTAGACAGGACTGATGGTAGGTAGGGACTCCATTTAATGTAAACAAATATTTGAAAATTGTGTGAATTAAAGATACCAAGGATAAAGTAAACCATGAATATTATAAAAGAAATAATGTAATCAACAAAACTATGGAGGGCCGGAGGAAATGTGAGAACACTAACCTTTTGTGGCAGAAACTCAAACTCCAAATGTAGTTTCAAAAAAACGATAGTGACTCCAACTTCTTAATGTTTCTCATAATCCTTTGAGTGAAATCTTTGGTGAAATATTATTCTCAGAGTAAAAAAAAAATCCATTTAAAATTTTACCTTTCTTTTATTTTCATTTTTTTCTTCGGTTCAATTCAAATGAAATTAAAGTTAAAACTCTCATAAAAATAGCACCAAAAATTGTATCCTATTTTTATAGGAGTATATATAGAACAATAACTGGAATGAGTTCCTAATGTGAATGGTGTTTATTTCCGGATGAGAGTATCGGGGAAGATTTTATTATCATTACTATTGCTATTATTAGTATTTCATTTCTCCCATTGTCATATATTTATTGAGCACTTATAATATGCCAAGAATTGTTCTTGGTTCTGGGAACACAGCAGTGAAGGAGACAAACCCAAACCTTGGTCTGCTCAGAGGGGAGACAAGCAATAAACAAATAAGCACATGCTCCCATATCACGTATTGAAGAATGAGAAGGGGTAGAGTGATGACGGGTAGAGCTATTTTTACAAAGGTGATGAAGGAACCTCCCCAACATCAAAATCAAGAACCGAAAGAAAGGCAAGAGGGAACCATGCAAGGGCCTGATAAAAGACATCAATGTAGAAAGAAAAGCCGATACAAATGTCCTGAGGCAGGAAGGTATAACAAGGTAATAAAGGATGTTAGTAAATTCAGGTACTGCAGTTTCCAAACTTGAACCAAGTATTTAGTGAGTCAGAGGGCATGTTTAATTTCATGCTATTTAATGCATTGGTTATATCTAAGTTTGACCTGGCTTTTGTTCATTTTCAGTTTTCTATTGCCTTCTCCACTTTCCCTAGCCTCACATGCCAACTTCTTATTCCCAGAGCAGTGATTGCCCAAGTGGAGTTGTTAAATGCTTACTTAACTAACAACAACATCGAAACTTTTATTGACATTAAACCCTTTCAGAAGTATCTGACAAGCTGGCTAAAAGAATATATACTGTGGGAATCTCCTTCATTAATGAAGCAATTAATCGTGAGAATTAGCAAACTTCACTGAGAGCCAAGTGAGCTGCTGTGAAGACAGGCCTCTCCGGAAATCCCCAGTCAACTAAGGCAGCACCTCCTCGTGCAGGAGGCCTGCTGTGATTGACAGCTCTGCTTATTGATTTTTGGATCTGAGAACAACTCCCAGAGGGCTGGTGTCTGTGAGTCAGAGGCAGAATTTGATGAGGCAGATGGGACCCTGAGAGAAAAGCTCATGAGAGGAGCAGTGAAGTGCTCCTTCCTGACCCTCTCAGGGGCGATGAGAGACGGTCTGGTTCTCATTTTTACTGGGATTCATTCCCACCAGGCTGCATTTGAAGAAGATGACAGCCCAAAAGAGTCTTCTTGCTCTTTGGGAAAAAATAAAAATAAAATTTAAAGCTTCTTAAGTACAAACTTTCAAACTGCTACCAACTGGCATGTGCTTCAGGGAAGAAGGTAGGAACAAAACATCTGGTGCCCCTGCTCACCTTGCATCCACTTTAGATTATGATAAGTATTATAGAGTGTGTGTGTGTGTGTGTGTGTGTGTGTGTGTGTGTGTGTGTGTGTGTGAGCGTGCACACGTGCGCGCACTTCTCTTCTGCTGGTAAACAGAATCTAGCAGTGTTTCTAAGCATATATCTTCATAAGGCAGGCCCCTCACCTGGCACCCCATATCACCTGCCATCAGGGGCAGATGGTGGGATGATTCTAAGGTAATGAAACAGCAGGCTGTCTCTGTCTCCTAAACAAACAGTTCTCAGACACTCTCAGGTAGAGGGGTGCCTGAGAGTCGTTTGGTTTTGCCACCCACGCAAAATAACGATGTGCTAATTCCATCTTACAAGATAGGAAACGCTTTGTCTGGCAGAAAACATGACTACATGATATGTATGCAAGTAAAATCCCACCCAGAAACACATGGGCCCCTGCAATACAACGTGAACCCTTGACCTAAGAGCAAGGCGTGCTTCTGGGAAAGTTCGTTGCATCAACGGTCTCTTATGTGTCACGTGTTCGTTTCTAATCTCATCTGCATTTAAGCATTAAAAAGTGTCAACGTTTCAATTAAAAGTCACAGAAAGGCCATTTTAAGCTGTAAACATTCCGATCTCACTGCTAACTTCGTTGTTTCTACAAATTAGAAAAAGCCTCTATTTATTGCTTGATTCTAGAATTAGAACTGTTCTGTCTAGTGTGGGGGGGGGGAAGAGGGTGGCAGGGGGGACACTGAGTGAGGCCCACACCACCGCTCTCCATGCTGCTGTGGACCTCTTTTTCTCTTGTCTGTCCCACTGTCCCCTCCCTGCTCCCAGCAAGCCTGCTTTCGCTCCCAGCAGACTTCAAAAGGCGGGGAAGAAAAGGCGAGATTGCAGGTGGCCCACCAAATCCATGCTCTCAGTCTTCCAAATCACATTGAATGGAATTGAAGGAGAGAACATGGCTGCTGAGCTAGTCTCCATTCCCAGCCTTTGTCCCTGTCAAACTGGGTCATAGGACAGGGGATGTGTCTCCTCCTCATACCCTCACCCCTTTCCCATGATGAGCCTGAATGTGGCATCCATCCAGCTACAACCACACAGAAAATGGTAACACCATAAGGGATGGCCAACCAACAACTTGGGAAGTACCTATCCTGCCAACCTGGACGGGTCACATTAGGACTATTTCATAGGAGAGAAATAAACTTCCTTGTTCACTGGGTCTCTGTTGCAGCAGCCTTGTCCCACCTATCTAATATAGGTGGGACAATTACAAAACCTGTGCTGTGAACACACAAGAAATGCAATTAGTAATTTCTACACAGCTCTTAGCTCCTTGTTCAGCGCTTTTCCTGGTTTGCTAACCCCTCCTGTCACCTACTTAAATCCCCCTTCTTCCAGGTTTATCTCAAATGCTGCCTCCTCCAGGATGGCAGCCAGTCACACTGGCTGTCTGTCCTGCAGAATCTCATGATGATATCACAGTGGGCTGTTTTTTTCTGTCAGTGGTTTATCTTCCAAAACAACAAATCAAATGCTTCTTGTGAACTTAACTATGACACTTTGAAGATTCTTGTTTGGACAGCCACTTGGATGGTGAGCTAGTTAACTGAGATAAAGAGCAGAACAACTGGAGAGAAAAAGCTGGGCTGGAGAGAGACATTTGGTCACCTAAGCAGTCCTCCAGAAAATCTCCAGTTCTAGGAGAGAAACTGAAAGGGGCTCTAATCAGAAAATCAGGAAGGGAAAGAAATTCAAAACAACCTATCAAAAATAACAACCAGGACTATTTGGGTCAGAGACCCGGAACTGGAAGGAGAGAGAGAGAGATTATTATCAGGGAACAAGCCACTAACACCTCTGTCCTTACAATAATAATGCACCTTACAGGCGAGCATTGTAACTGACTCTGAACAAAAGACTGAACTCCAAACACCACTACTCTCCACTGGCCTGCGACCACTAACCGATCGCATCTATCTCTCTGCATCTGTGTTTTCTCATCTGAAAAATAGGAAGAATAATGAAAGATGAACAGAGAATAGTATATGAGGCAATACAGTCATGATAACTAAATAGGATAATATGTGTGAAAATGATATAAATGATATGTAAAAAAGAGCACCGTGCATGTGCAAGCTGTTATGACTTACATGACATACAAAGTAAAGTGGGAATATAAAGATGGGATAGTACGAGCTGGGAGATGGGATAAAAATAAGTTTAGAATGTTGAACAGGGCAGACAGGGTGAGGCACTGAAAAGGAACCTGGAAACGTAAAACAGTAGCAAAAGCAGACATTTTTATCAAGCGTGTGCCTTCCTTCCTTTGTCACCCGCTGCTCTTCTCCCAGCTCTGATATAATACACACACAGACACACACAGACACACACACACACACCAGTCTCACTCCTACTTAGGCACTGATGAGGCTTGAAGAGGGACCCCATTAGGAGTGGAGGTCCAGCTGACAAGCTGCACACTTCAAACAGAAATTGAACTGATACAGGTTACAAAATCATACAGCTTAGCCGATACTCTGGCATCAAGAATAAACTTTCATAAATACTGCACAATCCCACTTACATGAGGGATCTAAAATAATCAAGCTGACAGAGGCAGTAGTGGTTGCCAGGGACTGGGGGCTAGGGGGTGGGGGATACAGGGAGTTGTTCAGTGGACCTGAAGTCTCAGTCCTGCCCGATGAGTAAGTTCTGGAGATCTGCTATGCAACACAGGGTCCATAATTAACAATACAGGAGTGTGCACTCCAAAATATGTCAAGAGAATAGACCTCCTGTTAAGTGCTCTTACCACTGAAACAAAAGGTACTCAAGGAAGTTCTGGGAAGTGTTAGATGTGTCTGTTATTTGATTGCAGTGATGACATCAAGAGTGTTTGCATATGTCTATACTCATGAAATTGTACACATTAAATATATGCAGTTATCTGTATATCAATTATACCCCAAATAAAGCTGCTTTTTAAAGAATAAGTTGTCACAAATAAAATGTTTTTCTTAGTGGTGTCGCTAGCCTACATACCAGATCCAGTTGTTGTAGGCTTCAGACTCAATGGTTTATTTGTTCATTGAGTTACTAAGTCTTTATTAAAGCCAAAATTATATTATGGTTGACACTAATATAGGTTAGTAGTTCTTTTTTAATTCATAAAATTAAAAGTTTGGCTCTGCCTTCAGGTAGGGAATCATTCATCTGAGAAGGATGAAGCGGACTCAAGTCTATCCTATGTGAAAAACTTTTAGACAATTAAATTCTAATAACTTCCTAGTCATTCAACAAATATCTGTTGAATATAAGCCATTTTCAAAGCACAGTGCTAAGCATTATAGGTACAGCGAAAGATGGAGAAGCTTACCTCTGAATGCCTTATATGTGGCTAATAGTTTAAATGAATTTATCAAATGTGTACACTAATCTTATGCAATAGGCTTGATTGTCACTGGTATAAAGATAAAGAAACTGAGGTGTAAGATCAAACAGCTGAAAAATGGCAGAGGCCCAAAAGATTGACAGCCTCTCTCCAGCCCTGTGAGAAGACAGACGCCTATGAACCCAGAAGTGGGCTCTCACCACACACTGAATCTGCTGATGTCGTGATCTTGGACTTGCCAGCCTCCAGAACTACAAGAAATAAATTTCTGTTGTTTGTAAGTCATTCAGTCTATGGTATTTTGTTATAGCAGCCTGAATGGACTAAGACACAGCGCTAGCAATCTAATATAATAGAATAATGGGAAATTGTGGTAGATTAAGTATCACTGCAAATCTTTTGTAGTTTGCCCCATCAAAAGGAAGAGTCCATCACCCCACACCTTGAACCTGGACCCACCTTAGGATTTGCTCTCTCCTGTAGAATGTGGTGAAAATGACACTGCAACATCTGCGCCCAGGCCTCCAGAGAGCTTGCAGCTTCTGTCCTTGGAACCCAGCTGCCATCAGAGGCAACCAAACCAGATTTCTCTAGGATGAGAGAGATCGTGTGCAGAGAGAGACCAGCTAGGCCAGCTGTTCCTGCCAAATGATCTGAGGGCAGACTTAAGAGTGAAATGAGGCCATCCAGGACCAACTACTGCCCCCACGGGCCCATCAGCAGAACTCAGTCACATCAGGTAAAACCAGCAGAACTGCCCAGCTAAACCACTGAACCACGAGAAATAAGAAATGTTTGTTACTGCAAGCCACTGAGCTTTGGGGTGATTTGCTGTGTAACAATAGATGAATGAAACAGAAATGAGGCAAACGGTCCTACAGAATTTTGTTTGTTCATTGGTTTGCTCTCTGATACGCTGCATGTATAAAAGCATGTTACAACCAAATGTAACTACTAACTACTGTGAAAAATTTAGGTAGATATAAAAACAAAATTATCTAGTGTTATTAAACATGTTTTTAAAATATTTTAATATATGACCAACATATATACATGTGATTTTATGCTTTAAAATAGCACAGTTTTCTGACTGTTAGGTCTATAGCGGCACTATGGTGCAGCAGAAAACCTGCTGGCTGTGGGCTGCTCTCTGTGTGTTCATCAGGTTCCCATCACTTTTTTCCCCATTCCAGGAGGATGCTCAAATACAAATGTGAGTGACATTGTTGTAAAAAAAAAAAAAATTGTGACCACCTTCTATTACATTTGAATTCTAAAATTAACAAAAGTCCCACAGTCCTGTTCTTTAACTCTTATTAAGGAAAACTTATGTATAACATACAGATTTTTGCCTCATAGTAACAGGTCATAAGAGTGAGATTAAAACTGCTGCTCTAGACCATCCAGGGTCTGAATAGATGGGAAAGATTGGAGGGTTTTGAGTCCCATGGTCACTGTGATATGTTAAGAAAACCAATCTAGATATAAAACGAAGAATGAATTAGAATCATTATGTGGATGCCCAGAAACTAACTAATTGATTAGGGTATAATTATAATAGCGTCATCGGAATATACATAGTAGCTAGTATCCACAGATGGCCCCCAAAGGACCACACCTGCCAGAATTTACAACCTGTGTAGTCAGTCCCAACCCTCTTCAATCTGGACGTGCCCCGTGACTCATGCATAACCATTAAATTGTAGCAGAAGCAATTTCCAAGGCAGAAGAAACCTTGCATCTCCTATCTTGGTCTCTTAGAACATTCATTTGGGTGGAAGCCAACCACCATGTAAGAAGTTCAACTACCTTGAGACCACCCTGCCGTGAGAAAGCTCTATGGAGAAGCCACACAGAGAGGCCACCTGGAAAGAGATGGGTAGCCAGCCTGTAGTTCTTCCAGCCAGACATGTAAATGAAGAAGCCATCTTGGACTCCTAACCCAGATGACTCTTCAAATAACTGCAGTTTTTGTTTTTTGTTGTTTTTTTTTTTGAGGGCAGTGTCACTGGCCCTCACATGTGGGATCGAACCGGGGCCGCTGGCTTCCCAAGCCAGAGCTTAACCACTGCACCACTCGGCCAGCCCCAAATAACTGCAGTTTTAATTGACATCTAGCTGTCACATTAAGAGACATCCCAAGCAAGAACTGTTTAACTGAATCCTGTCGAGAGAGAGAGAGAAAATACTCATTTTTGTATTTTAAGTGAATAAGTTTCGAGGTGGGTTCTTATGCATCTATAGGTAGCCAAAACTATCTGTACCAAATATTACCTGCTAATTAGATAGAGGAGTATTCTAAATCCTGTCTGTTTTTCTCTATGATCATATTAACCTAAACATATATTAAAAACTTAGTGTATTAGTTTGCTGGGACCGCCATTACAAAACACTGTGGACTGAGTGGCTTAAAAACAACAGAGATTTATGTTCTCACCGTTCTGGAGGTTGAAGTCCACAGATGTTCGGAGGTTTAGTTTCTCTGGGGGCCCTTCTCCTTAGCAGGCAGGTGGCTGCCTTCTTGCTGGTCTTTCCTCTGTGCTCCTTCGTGCATCCCATGTGTCTTTTCTGCTTCTTATAAGGACACGGGTCCATTGAATTAGACCCATCCTACGGCCCTCATTTTACCTTGATCACCTGTTTAAAGGCCCCGTCTCCAAATACCGTCACATCCTGTGGTACTCAGGGTTAGGGTTTCCACATATGAACTTGGGGGCGGGGGTGGACCATGCTAATCCACAACACTAAGTGACCAGAGCAATGTTGCCGCAAGTTTGTTTATTTTGTGAAATAGTTTCTGTCATATAGAAATGGACACAGACTTAATGAATGGCTGGACAGAGAAGGGTGACAGGGACTTATCTGAATTTGAAGAGGATTTCCATGGATAACTCAGTATTAGGTATGCTTAGGAACATACCTGTATCCCTCTACAACTCTCCATCCATCCAACCCAGAGATATACTTGCTGTTTCTGGTGACTCATCACCTTCAGGTTTAAGCAGGGAAGAGACTGGATGGCCATTAGAAGTCTGTATGCCTACTGGGTGCAGTCACCTGGGTGGCACTGAGTCTTCTAAAGCAAACTGAACACTTGCATTTCTTGTTTCTGTGGTGCTCACATCCAGCAAGGGTATGGAGAGAGTAAAGGGCAAAAGGGGTAACCAACACATAAAGTGCTCTGGAAGCCAGAGGAAGGGTGAAGGAGAGGGCTCTTGCATATCCTGTGTGTGCGCGCGTGTGTGCATACACACACACGCGCGCACACACATACACACGAGTTTCTGCCTGGGGTATCTCCACGGCTCTCAGGATAATATTTGAGACACCACTACAAGTCAGCAGAATTATGTGATTCTGTTGCCAGCCTCAGTATTGATTTGCTTCCTGCCCTAAAAGAAGCTCTATAACCTCCCAGGGACATAATTCCCCCATTTGCTCTGAAGGAAAGGCCCTTGTTGACAGCGGCGTGGGGAGAGTCTATTAGCTTGCTAGCATAAGCCGGGGCTGCAGCCCAAGCTCAGGCAGCTTAGTTTCCAGGCTTTACTTCCCAACTAATGAGTCTGCAGCCTCAACCTCAGGCTTAAGTTCTTCACCTTCGGTTTCACTTGACCCAGATGGCTCTGAGCCCTCCTTGGGTGCTCTAAGATGAAATGCAGCTCAGATTCTTGAGGCTTAGAGAAAGTGAACTTCTGTGAGTTTCCATGTTGTTCTCCTATTGAGACAGGAACATACAGTGTTTGTGTGTGTGTGTGTGTGTGTGTGTGTGTGTGTGTGTGTGTATATATATATCTGTTCTTGTTCCTAAAGGAAACTGTACTTTGAATCAATAGATACGCCCACTCTTGAATATTAACTAAGACAAAAGTCAAAATTCCTTACCCACTCTCTCTCTCACAGCACTTAAAACTAAATGAAGGGTCCTTTCCACAGCTGCTTTTGTCTGAGGCTCTTTGAGCATCCCTCCCTCCTCCACCAGACTCTCATTCTCATCAGGGTCCAGCAGAGACTCCTGAATTTCAGGTTGCTAGGATGGGGAGGATAAATTAGGGGATGATAATCTGATTAGAAAGAGAGGCTGGGGACTCACCTTGATGTTCCATTTGTGTAGCAAGCACATTGGTACTACTTAGATTTTATATTTACTATTTGGAGTTGCCCAAAGCTGCTTCTATTGCAAGCTCCCAGCTTTTACTTCTACTCTATGATAGTTAATTTCATGTGTCAACTTTGCTGGCCATGGAGTGCTTATGTAACTCATTGTTTCTGAATGTGTCCCTGAGTGTTTCTGGGTCAGGCTAGCATTGGGATTGGTGGACTCAATAGATTGCCCTTCCCTATGTGGGTGGGTATCATCCAATCTGTTGAGGGCCTGAGCAGAACGAAAGGTGGAGGACGGAGGAATTCATCCCTTTATGCTCATGGACTACCTGCTTGAGTTGGGACATCCCATCTCATCTTCTCTGCCCTCACTCTAGGACTTAAACCATTGGCTCCCCTGGTTCAGGCCTTCAAAATTAAACTGAATTACACCACCAGCTTTCCTGGGTCTCCAGTATGAAGACAGGAGATTGTGGGACTTCTCAGCCTCCATAATCATGAGTCAATTCCTCATAATAAATCTCCTTTTAGATAGATAGAGAGATAGCTAAATAGACAGATAGATGATAGATAAGTAGATAGGTAGATAGATAGATAGATAGATAGATAGATAGATAGATAGATAGATACATAGATAGATACATAGATAGATAGATAGATAGATAGATAGATAGATAGATAGATAGATAGATATTCTACCAGTTCTGATTCTCTGGAGAACCCTAATACATACTCTAGGTTTACTTTGAATGGTTTTGAGGGAGTGGTGCACATTAGAAGAATAATAAAGCCCCCTCCCCAAAGTCATCCTTGGAGCTGCCAATGGCTGGACCTAAGTCTTGTGCATAGCCATATTTTACAGAACACCTGGCACCATCCATGCAGGAGCGACAGCATTTGGCTATAGAATGACACCTGAAATGAATGTATGATCCAGAGAAGGAGACAGCAAAGCAGAGCTTGAGAAGACAGGCTCACATAGCGGGGCTTAGTGCATGTTCAGTGCATACTATTACAATAGGGCAGCACCCAAGACAACCCTGTGGGGGCCTGCAGAAATATTAAAAACTGAAACAAAATCAGCCCTAATAACAATTCCACTGATCCCCAGGAAGCCCACTTTCAGGCAGGCGCTCTAAAAATTAAGGGAGAAATGTCAGTGCTACCAAGTGGCAGTCAGCCATTAGAGCAAATTTAAGTTCCTCAGCTCTGGAGCGCCAAACTCTCTCCATAGGCATCTTGTCCATTAGCCTGCTCGTGTCTTGATCCAATACCCTTGAGGTCTCTAAGGAGCAGCTTTAGAAGGGTAATTGAAAGGATATTCCTGGCTGTCTATTTATCATCTCCTGATCACCTAACACCATGGTACCTATTAGGATGAGCTAGTGGAGTCTGTGCTCAAGGTTGCCTCAGCTGGAAGCTTTTCTACCGCTTATCCAACAGGCAACAAAGCAGGATTTCCCTGAATTCCTCTCATTTTAGCCCAATCTTATGTGCTAATTAATCATGATTACTCCATACAGTAAGCATATTTGAGGAGATTTATCTGCACTAGCCTCGGGTAGTGTCCTAATTAGCAATATGCTGAAGCAGCGTTCTCCTTGTAAGTGTAAATACAGCACTGATTCCATTTGCACGACAACAATATGACTGTTTATTAAGCACGCATGCTAATGCATGCTACGCTGATCTATTATAAAACTTTCTGTCCTTCAGCCTTTCTGCCTCATTGTCTTGGCTGGATAGTCAAGTACTGGCGGAATATGTGGCTCAGCTTCTTAGGATGTCTTAATCAAAAATAAGAAGAAGAAAAATAGAGCATGGCCAAGAAAATATTATAGCGGTGATACATAATGCAGATAATGCATTTCCTTCTCTTGTTTGCATGTTGGTTAATAGGGAAATGAAATAAAGTCATCCGTAAGAATGGGTGAACACCTACC
This sequence comes from Aselliscus stoliczkanus, assembly GCA_033961575.1. NCBI lineage: Eukaryota > Metazoa > Chordata > Mammalia > Chiroptera > Hipposideridae > Aselliscus > Aselliscus stoliczkanus. Next base: position 125,591,224 of record CM066734.1, read on the forward strand.
CATATCCATCTAAGCTACATGCAGGCTTGTGCTTCCTTCCTATTCCCAAACTTCCCTCCACACTTCTCTTTTACTACACCCAGCAGTTTCATTCCTGATCCTGGAGAAAGAGGAGGAAAATCAGGGAGAGTAGGAATTCAATGTAATCTCTTTACAAGCCTATCTCAATTTTGGCTCAATTTTTCCAATAGTTTCCGATCCTAACTCTGTAAAAGAAAGGGATCCTTTCTTTAAGCTGGAATGAGGATTAAGCTGGAATGAGGGTATCGAGCTAATAGTGATGTCTGATTATGATTTGTAGGTAAAAGCCAGCTAATAATGGAAGAAAGCACCTACCTACTGATGCCTCCGAAGCAAATGGACAGAATGGATATAGAATAAAGGTCGATATTGGTCCAGAGAAGTCAACATCTGTGGAAGGGAAGAGCAGAGAACAGAATCAGGCAGAGGGAAGATTTGGTGTATGATAAAGTCTCAACCAATATATCAGCCAACTTTCTGGGTAGCCCTGGAGCTCCAATGGTCCTTCAGATTAGCAACTAGAAGAGGAGAAAAAATACATTAGTGCATTTTTATATTTTAAAAAAGACAGATTCTTAATATCTGTTTGCACATGTTGGATTAGAGTTCACAGCAAAGCAAAGTCTGAGATGGAGATTGGCCTCCTGCAGGAAGTTCCTTGGGGATGCTCTCAGAAACAACATGAGAGAAAGGAAAGAGAAAGAAGCATTATCTTCTAGGCCAATATTATAGATTCATTTCTCCCAAAACAATTCACTGAAAGTCTGCTATGTGCCGGATACTAACCATTAAAGATACAATAGTAAACAAAATGTCCTAATTCCGGCCTCACAAATAGAGCTTTTACTCTAGTGGGAGAGGAAGACGACCAACAAACACAGACACATAAGGTCAGGGACTTGTATATACCATTTAAAAAATAAATAAAAATGAAAACATTAAGAAAATAAAGCAAGATTAAGGGATAGAGTCGTCAGAGAATAGTTTTATATGAAGTGGTCAAGAAGGGTAAATAACTGACTAAAGACTTGAAGGAAGTGAGAGAATGAGCCATGCAATTATCTGGACAAAGAGCATTCTAGGCACAACATGCAAACTATGTTTGAGAAACACACCATTATTTTTACTAACTTACTGAGGTTCCATAATATGAATGCCTGATAATTCATTCATTTACTCCCTAATTGATGATCAAGTTTTTCCATTGCAAAAATGTTGCAAGTAACATTTTTGTACATATATCCTTAGTTACTATTTACTTTTATTTCTGTAAGATAGATTATTGGGAGATTTCTGGGTCAAAGAATAAACTCATTTTTAAAATAAATACTTTTTCAACAATGTATAGCAATTCATAATCTCACCAGCAATGTATGAGACATCTCATTTCCTCACATTTTCACCAGTACTGGTTGTTAACACTTTTTAAAATTTTTGACCATCTGCTGAACAATACAGGTATGTCATTTTTTCATTTGCATTTCTGTGATTACTAGAGATGCTGGGCAGCTTTTCAAGTTCACTCCCTACATGTCATTACTTTTCTGAGTTGCTCATTTATGCCTCTTACCCAATTTTTAGTTGAGTTGTATGTCATTTTCATGTTGAATCAAGAGAACTTTTTGTAGATTAGGAATCTTAACATGTGCCATTCATATGTGTTGCAAATATTCTCTCCAAGTCTATTTATTGTTTGATATTTTTATTCTGTTTAGGATATATGTTTGCTATGCAGAAGTTTGTAACTTTAACTGATCAAATCTATCAATCCGTCTTTTCTGAGTTGTAATGAGAAGAAATTTAGCCAAGATAAGTGTAATGTTGTCATTCCTTATCAAACTCAGAATTAAAGTTCAGAAAATCCTCATCAGAGATGTTGAGGTTGGGAAATTAACAATATAAAAAATAGAATTTGCAGAACTAAAATAAGAATTAAACTTATGAATGCCCTTTAAAATACTTTGCCTTCACAAAAATAAAAGAACAAAGACATAATTATCTCAAGTTAGTAATAATGTAATTAATAATTAATAAATAATTAATAATGTGTAATAACTACAACATGAATTTTCATTTAGATTTCTTGCTTGAAATTTTCAAGACTTTCTTAATATTCCAGTGAAGTGCTTGTAAATTCCATTTACTTCTTTTCTTTCCCTGGTTCTCCATGCAAATGATCAATGCCTCCCTAATTACACAACTCAGAAGATGCTTCCTACAGCTTTCCCTGTATCACATGCCTGCGAAATCCTCTCTCTCACATCTCAGCTCTCACTCACGCCTCCTCACAGATGTCACCTAATATCATTCTGAGTGGACTGTGCTTCATCTTCCTTTGTCTTCCCCAGGGATTCACTGCAAAAGTCTCCATCCTTCCTCTGCCATCTGCTTTACCTCCCTTTTCTACTCCCAACTCCCAATTTCCTCTCTTTCTAATTATTCCCAGCAGAAGTGACTCACAATCCACACAATTCTGTTTTTCTGGAACTGAAATTCCAATGGTTACCAAACAGGTGTCTGGAAGCAGATTTCTATTTTCAGTGTATTTTGAAGTTAGAGGAAGATTATCGCACTTAATTTCAAAAAAAAATAAATAAATCACAGGCTCTAGTATGGAAGACAGTAATCTGGTTTAATAACTGTTCATGTAAAAATGATCTATCTAGAGGTATTAGCTGTATACAAGTTAGACATGAGTTAACACCATGAAAATAGTAACAGAAGTAGAAACGTTCATATACATCAATAGAAATATATATCCAGATCAGAAGAAAATTCAGTGCTCACAGTCGCAGTGGAAGGTGGGGAAATTATCTTTGTCAACCTCCATCTTCCTAAACCAACCATCAGGAACTAGAATAGCAGCAACATAATGGGCTTAGACCAAACTGATTCTCTACCCTGGGCTGTGACAAGGACTGAGTTCAGCATCCCTGAAGCATGTGGGCATGGAGAACAGACACCTGAAAAAAATGAAGTTCTGTTAAAAATATGCAGAGAAACAGTTGTTTCCCACTCCTCATGTTTTCTTCTGTGTTGTAGGGAGTTCCATTAGTAGAAAGCCCCTGGGTTCTCTCTACCCCCAAATTCATTCAACTCAGGTTGATGGGAAGGGGAATGGCACGATGTATGTGATGGGTAAGTTTGGGAGGATAAACTGGCCAGCAGGTCCCAACACGCCTTGTCCCCACTCCTCCTTGTGATCTGAGAAACACACAATCTGCTATATGTCATGCAGGAAAGTCTGTAGTCTCAGGGGAGAGGTGCCTTTCGATTCAGAGGACAGTTAACTTCTGTTTCATGAGCCAGAAACAGTGGGAAATAGACACTGTATAAAGTATGTGTCAACTAAGTCCTTATGGACTTATAGAAGTTTCTGATGTGTAAGGGCGCCCCATTGGGCGCCTTGGGATATGTGACATCAGGGTGTTATGGTCTTGTTGGGTCCTAAATGTTTATTTTGATCCATACAACTCTTCACAGATGTGCAGTAGGCTTTAACCACTGGGACCAGACCAGGAGGCAATAAACATCTTGACAAAGCAGACCATTACTGCTTACAGCATGGCAGGATCTACATGGAAGGTCTAAACAAAGGCATCTGGGTCTCATCAAAGGAGCCCAGGGCCTCAGCAAAGGCAGAGGCTATACGGCCCCAGCCAGGAGGGAGGACTCACCCAGCACAGGCCACACAGGGGTTATAAAGAGACCCTCATCCTTCTCCCCTGAGAAAATGCCTATAACTTCCCCAGGTATAGAAACTGCTTTAGGATGCAGGTTACTCATGGTTGACTGTGAACCTTGCTTCAGCTTTTCCTGAGCAATTATCTTTGCTCAGGTTCCCCACAAAAGAATCTCCTAACACAAGGTCTTCATATTCAAGCAATTTATTAAGAAACAGTTTCTAGGAGACACCAATAAGGATTCAAGGAAGGGAGAGCCGGCTGAGTGGCGCAGTGGTTGGGAGCTGGCTTGGTATGCCAGCGGCCCCGGTTCAGGTCCCACATGTGAGAGCAAGTGACACTGCCCTCTAAAAAAAAAAAAAAAAAAAAAAAAAAATTCTTAAATAAATAAATAAATAAATAACAACTGTTTAGGGCCGGCCAAGTGGCGCGGTGGTTAAGCGCTGGCTTGGGAAGCCAGCGGCCCCGGTTCGGTCCCACATATGAGGGCCAGTGACACTGCCCTCAAAAAAAAAAAAAAAAGGAAGGGAGAAGCCAAGCAAGAGTGCAATTTCAGGTCAAGACCCAACCTCAATCCAAAACCTCAGTGCTGTCTGGACCATAAATTATGCCACAGCATTTGTCTTGACTCAAGGCAAGGATGCTCAGCTATCACACACCCCCAGCACAAGTATGAAAGTTAGCACTCTCCTTGTCCTGGGGGATGAGAAGTGTCCCAGTGAGGATCTGGGATTGATTTTGTATAACTTCTGCGGCCCAGGTTGAAACTCTGCTCCTCTAGCTAAAACTGAGCAGAATAAGAAGTTGACAAGTGAATCTTGGACTTGATGCAGATGAACTAGCCGGATCTCCACCAGCCCTCTGCTAACTTTGACAATGGATGCCACCTACTAAGAATGGATTGGTGCAGAGAGAAAAAGTTTGAGCCCCTGGCAATGTCATGAAGCTGCTCTACCTGGTAGGAACTCCCCAACTCTGGCTTTTATTTTATAGGAGAAAATTAACCCTGAATTTATTTAAGCCCCTATAGTCGGCTCTGTGTTCCTAGCAGTCCAACAAAATTCCTACCTCACACAATTGATGAAATACTTTAAGGAATTTTTAAATCTACCTATATATTTTTTTTAATGCTAGAAATCAAAGTCCTATTTTGCATTTTGGGTTGGTTTGTTTTTGTTTTTTTTGAAGATTCAGGGATTGTTGCATTTTTAATTCCCCAAATTATATTCAACATGTTACACGTATATTAATTTTTTACATCTACATTTATTCATTCATTCCTTACCCAAATATTTGCAGCCTGCCAAGTACTGTGCTAGGATCTGTTACAAAAACAGGGTAGAGTCACTCTAAAAAGTGCATATTTGTGGGAGAGGCAGAGCAAGGAGACAGATAATACAGCACCAAGTGTCAAACACAATGATAAATGCCTGAACAAAGGGGCTGTGGTACCGCCGCAGAGATGAGTTATTTCTCTGGTAGCTGGAGGGAAATGAGCAAACAGGAGCATCCTCGGCAAAGAGCCCCAGAGGGAAAGAATATGTTCTCACTCAGCTCTGAGAGTCCTCCATGTCATCAGCTGGGTGTTGCCGCTGCCCCTTCTGTTAGGAAAGGAACTCCAGGAGCAATCACATCTGAACACGCAAAGAATAAAGAAACGGTAGGCTGGCGCTGGAAATGTGATGTGACAAAGCCACCAGCCACACACAGGATCCTTTCTCTTAATCTCAGCTTTAAATCCATTAAAGGAACAGCAGACAAAAGTTGTCCTTGAGAAATCTTTGTAGTTTCCTATTTCTTTTTCTTGTTTTAAGGCATCATGGTGGTTTGGTCTTTTTCTTTTTTTCCCATGAAGATGACCTTGTGAAATTTACTCCAGTCACACTTAATGTTTTTCAACCCACAGTGAGTTTGTATCTAATGGACATTAGAGTTAAGCCCTAAGATGAACATTTTCTGAATCACTTAGAGAGCTATTCTCTTGCAAAGTTTTCTCTTTAAGTTCTTTGTTTTAAGAACCAGTTGTGGATGGTGAAGCTTGAGGAACAGACTCTTGGAATAGACTAGCTCAGGACAGCAAGGAGGCGAGGAGAGGGAATGAGCCATGCTGTCTTTCCAACCAGATATTCTCCCAAAGTGGGTCCACTCACCTACCAGTAGGTTAAAGATGGGTTGCTGGGGGTCTTGGCTGGGGATCACACTGTTCTTTTCACCATTTACTATCTTGATCATTACCCCCAGGGAAGTGACCACCCACAGAGCTGGAGCAGCTCTTTACTCAAAAATTTCAATAATAAAAGCATCATTTTCTGAATAGAGAGGGACAGCAGTGAAAATCTAAATCCATCTCTTACATGATTAAAGAGACAACCTGGGGTCTGATACCTATTTTTCAGAGTGTCCCCACTTGGTCATTCCCTACACCAGTCAAGTGCAGACCCCTCCCTAACCTCGTATTCCCTTTTCCTTTTCCCTAATTTCTTCACCCTTTTAATTCTTTCTCCCCTGTTGAATTCTCCTACCTTCATCTAGATGGGGTTGATGTGAGTCAAAGCAAAGGGAAGAGCAGCAAGAAGTGAAATGTAAACAATAAAGAGAATTCAACAGAAATGTGAAATGAGAGCAAGAAGTAAATGTGAAAAAAAGAAAAGCTTCCCAAGACTGTGTGGATATTAGGGGGCAATCTGGCTTGGGATGCCAGCGGCCCTGGTTCAGATCCCACATGAGGGCCAGTGACACTGCCCTCTACAGCTAAGATGGTGAACAACAGCTCCACCTGGAGCTGGGCTGCTGTGAGTCCCGGGACAGCATAGCTGCAGCCCCTGCTGCAGTGGGCTGCCACAGGCTACAGTGAGTGGCCAGAAGCCAGCGTGAGCAGCCAGCAGCCACTGTGAGCTACCAAGAGCCGCTGTGAGCGACTGATCCACCTCACCCAGGAAGAGCGCAATGACAATATCAACATGGGCCAGTGAAACAACGCCCTCCACAACTAGACAGAACAAAAGGAAAGCAACTTGTCTGTTTCCCTTCCCCTCCCCCAATTCCCCAATAAAATCTTTAAAAAAAAATCAATAAATTCGAATTGGCTTTAAATACCACCCAAAACTAAGTAAGAGATTCCTACATAAAAGGTAATTCATTGACGTTACCTGAATAAGTCATTTTCTCATCCACATTGTAATAGTTAGGGTAACATAAGCTACTGTAAAATTAAACCCCAAAATCTCAGTGATATTACCTAAGAGATGTTTATTTTTTTATTCTCATAAAATCCAAAATGGTACTCCTAATTGACGAGCAACTCTCCTGCAAATGACGATGCAGCGACCCATCTATGTCAAGCCAGGAAAGGGAAAGACCCTGAAGTAGGAGGTCTTTAAGGAGCAGACCTGGATTTGGTATACATCAGGGCTTCTCAAAATGTAACATGCATCAGAAAGACCTGAAGAGCAAGCATGCAGATTTCTGGACCCCACCCCCAGAGACCCTGGTTCAGTAAATCTGGGAAGAGATTTAAGAATCTGCATGTACTATGGAAGACAACGTGGAGATCCCTCAAAAACTTAAGAATAGAATTATCATATGACCCAGCAATCTCTCTCCTGGGTATCTACCCAAAAAATCTGAAAACATTTATCCGTAAAGATATATGTGCTCCAATGTTCATTGCAGCTTTATTTACTGAGGCCAAGACATGAAAACAACCAAAGTGTCCTTCAATAGATTATTGGGTAAAGAAGATGTGGTATACACAACAGAATACTATTCTGTAATAAGAAAAGATGAAATAGTGCCATATGTGACAACGTAGATGGATCTTAAGATTATTTTGCTAAGTGAAAGAAGTCAGACAGAAAAAGTTGAGAACCATATGACTTCACTGATATGTGGGATATAAAACTGAAAGCAACAAAGGAACAAGGCAAACAAACAAAAACTCATAGACACAGGCAACAGTTTAGTGGTTACCAAAGGGTAAGGGAGCATGGGAGGATGGTAGAAGATGGTAAACTGGATCAAATATATGATGATGGAAGGAAAACTGACTCTGGGTGGTGAACACACACTGTGATATATAGATGATGTATTACAGAATTGTACACCTGAAACGTATTTAATTTTACTAACCGTTGTCACCCCAATAAACTTTAATTTTAAAAAAAGAATCTGCATTTACAACATGCTCCCCAGTGATGCCAATCCTGCTGGTCTGTGGACACACATTCAGTAACACTGACATGTATCACCTCTGCTGACATTTTACCAGCCAGAACTTAGCAATATGGTTATACTTAACTGGGAGAGGGTCTGGTTCACATGGTCTAAACATATGCTAGAAAAGAAGAGAAAATGGGTTTGATAAATAGCTGGAGAGTCTCTTCCATATGCTTAAAAAAAAAAAAATTACTAACTTCTCATCCAGGCAACCAAGAAACCAGGAAATGAAAAGAGAGACATTTGTAAATTGAACTTACAAATCCTTCTCTTAGTCAATCCTCTACCCACGTAAGATTTTTCATTTAAGGAATCACAGGCCACTATATCCTAACAATTGAGGCTGAGAATGAGAAAGGGAAATAAAAGCCCAAGAAACAAACAAACAAACACACAAACACACACACACACACAATATTAGCCAAGGAGAACACATTTGTGCACCAGGATCTAGGCAAACCTACTCTTGCAAATGGAAAGGCTAATGGGTCCTTAACTCTGGATAAAATATTAGCAGCGCTGTAAGTACACTTACTCATCTCCAGGAGACCACGCTTAATGGATATAACTCCCTGACCTCTAAGATTTTACTTACATTTTTCAAGATGCCCCTGAGAGTCCTTACTCTGTTCCCATTTAGCCATTGGTCATGAGAAAACAATCCTCTGTGATATAAGTAATTGCTTGTAACAGTCATTGCCCTCCAGGGTTTCTTTCTCCCCTAGAAAGATTGTGTCCCCAGGATCAGAGGGACTTAGAGAGGTTATTTAGTCTCTTTTGGCCTTCAGGCTGGAATGTACTTAAAAGATGTCCCAAAGAAATAGAAATTTGAACTCCACTCAGTAACCCTTTCCAATTTTCATCCACTCTTCCTAGAATAGAATTCTGCCTTTGTTTAACCTAAGTATATCTCATTGCAGTTAATTCATGCTTCTCTCCTCTTTGTCTTCAGTGAAACAAGAAATATTTGGCCACTGGTATTTCAAGAGCCTTTTTGAAAAACAGTGATTCAATACATAAATTATTGAACATCATATGTGTGACGGACTCTCTACTATCACCGAGAGTATAAAGGTGGACAAGTCTATTGGCTGGAAAGTAGAAAATTATTTGTTAGTGGTAACAACAAATATATTTGCACCAATATATTCAAATAATATTTCTTGAAAAGAAATGGATTTCGTATTTCCTTTACAATGGTGAACCTCACACTAGTATAGACATGATTTGCAAAAGTAAAATCCCTCCCACCAGAAATCAACCAACATCAGACCATTAGACCATCAGGACCTGGAGGGACGTTCTCCCAGCTACCTGTCAACTGGTTGTGATGGGCTTGACTAGGCAATTAGGAAGTCATCCTCAGCACTCTCCCAATCCAGAGCCATTCAGAACAACTCATCAAGCAAAATCTTGGGTCAAGAATGTAGCTAAGTGCTATAGCAGACACAAATAAGGACAAGACTTGGTTTCTGCCTTCTGGAAACAAAAAGAGAGGCAGTCTATTTCAGGAATGGTAATTACATTTCCCCTGCATGTGAAGTCTTATTGATTGATGTTGGTTGTGCTGAGTGCTGTGTTGAGAATTATGAAGCTTGGTCTAAGGTCATGAGAAAGTACCAGAACTAATTAGCAATGTCTGCCAGGACATGGACTATGGGAGTGGCTGCATGTTTTCCAGGGGTTCTCTTTCCCCACCTAGTATTTAGTCTGGGACTCTCCCCAGATAGAGGAAGATTGCTTCCCCTGCCTACCATTATCAAATTTTCCTTCAGGTCCTATAGGTAAAGATAAAGTCCTAAGAGGAGCCCACTGGGCCCTCAGGTACAGGGTTGGTTAGCCCTTCTATTCCTCTGGTGGCAGCCAGGAGGGAAGCAAGAATTTCTGTAGCTTTTCTTTCTTTTCCCAAAAAGAACACTTGAATTACACAGAATCTGAACTTCACCCATGTATGTTTGCTGTGATGATGCCTGAAAGCAAAAGCACGTACAATGTGGAATTACAGAAAGAAACACTCTCCCTAACCAAGGCAGGGTTTTTTTTCTTCCTTGAAGCTTTCTCTGTTTGACTCTACTCCCACAGAAGGGCCTCTGTGGCTCTCCCTTTAAAAGTGTGACCTGAGAATGAACAAACACATCATTCCTGAGACAGCCTGACATTTTCATAAAGAGCTTTATTAAAATCTAGGAGAGAAAAAAAGACATAATTACAGAAATGCAAAGGGTATAAAAATAGTTGGGTTTCCAAAGCACAGGTCTGTGATCCTAGCCATACCAGCAAATCACAAAGAAAAATGAGCTTCAAAATCACTTATCCTCAACAAATTGCACCATCTCCCACCACCACCACCACCATCCTAAGTGGGCTGGCTAAAACCAACAGGGGCCTTTGCTGGCTCCCTTCCCACACCTCAGAAAGTGACCTTCAGCTGCCTCTTAGCATCTGACCCCTGGGATCCAGTCTAAGGACAAATTCCAATTATCTTTTCCTAGTTCCCCACTCCCACCTAGGGTCCTCCTCCTCCATTTCAGATCTTAGCCACATACTCATTCCCCCAAATCTTCACAGCAGTGGTATCTGGCACTCACTGAGAGCTAAGTAAGGATATTGCTCCTGCCTTTATCTGTTTTCAATGGATTTTGCAAAGATTCTGTTGAGTCTCCTATCTCCCCACCAACACACATGAAGGAATTGTCTTACAAAAGTCTACCCAGTAGAGTTTTAATATATTCTAACTTATTCACCACAGCTTGGCAAGTGGGGTTCTGGCCCTGATTTGAGAAGCCTGGGGCTGGTCCAGGCTCAGTGGGAAAGAGTGAAAGATCAATTAGTGATGCCTATCACTGGTGTGGGAGATCCACTGGCATCATCCACAGCCGTATGCAGCAAACCCAACTTCAACTGCATGATAACTAACACCAGTTCAGAGTTAGCAAATATGAAAAGGCCCTTCTTTCCTGGTTGGCTGGACCAAGAAGCATTTATTTAGTCTTCAGAAGAAAGCAGCTAGAGTGACCACGGAAGAGTATAATTCTAGGTTTCTAGACTGATGATTAATCCACTTTCCTAATAAGCTTCAGGCCTTTTCCAACACTCCTATTCCACCTTCAGGCAAAAAGTGGATCTTCTTTAAGAAAACTTGTATTTGTTCACATGATGCTTATATTCATCCTCTGCTGCATAGATATGTTGGAAATGCTATGATAGCTTTCTTTAACATAATCAGGTTGAAACTGCTGACACAAGGCAACTTCCTGGGTCATGTAGCCCTCCAGTTTCTTTGTAAAATTGAGAAAGCTCATTAGATTGTAAAACCAAATAGAATACACCACAAATTACTCTCCTCTTGACTAAAAGTTATGTGTCCAAGATCCAAACTGATTTCAATTTTGTTGATTAAAAATAGAAGGACAAGTGATTTCACTCTACCAATAAATGTCTAAGATTTTAAATACAAGCATTCTTACAATTAATAAAAAATAAAAGCCATAAATTCTATATCTGGTACAGGTTTCTTCTCCTAAACTTGGCTCCTACATAGTATAAAGTAGGAGAAAATAGTAGCCTTGTTATATCTTTATGCCAGAGGCAACTATGTAAAAAAAAAAAAAAAAAACTATAAAAAGTGTCTGTTCAGGTCCCCTGCCCATTTTTTAATTGGATTGTTTGTTTGAAGACATACAAATGGCCAACAGATATATGAACAAAATGCTCAACTTCACTAACTATTAGGGAAATGCAAATCAAAACCACAATGAGATATCATCTCACACTTGTTAGAATGGCTATTGTCAACAAGACAAATAATAACAAGTGTTGGAGAGGTTGTGGGGAAAAAGGAGCCCTCATACACTGTTGGTGGGAATATAAATTGGAAACAGCCACTATGGAAAACAGTATGGAGGTTCCTCAAAAAATTAAGAATAGAATTACCATATGACCCAGCAATACCTCTCCTGTGTATCTACCCAAAAATATGAAAACATTAATCTGTAAATATATGTGTATCCCTATGTTCATTGCAGCATTATTCACAGTGGCCAAGATATGGAACCAACCAAAGTATCCTTCGATAGATGGTTGGATAAAGAATACATGGTGCACATATACAATGGAATGTTACTCAGCCATAAGAAAAGACGAAATACTGCCATTTGCGATAACGTGGATGGATCTTGAGATTATCACACCTAAGCAAAAGATGTCAGACAGAAAAAGTCAGGAACCATATGATTTCACTCATATGTGGGATATAAAACGGAAAGCAACAAACGAACAAAGAAGAGAAACAGAAGACAAACAAAAAAACAAAAAGTCACAGGCACAGACAACATTGTAGTGGTTACCAGAGGGTAAGGGGAGAAAGTAGGTGGCAGAAGAGGTCAAATATACAGTGATGGAAGGGAACTGACTCGGTGGGGAACACACAATGCAACATATAGATGATATATTATAGAATTGCACACTTGAAACCTGTATAATTTTATTAACCAATGTCACCCTAGTAAATTTAATAAGAATTATTTTTTTAAAAACAATAAATGAAACTGTAAGAAATAAGGGTAAAAATAGCATTAAAGAGGAACAGACAAAATTATCCTATACATTGTTAAATCTCTCAGAGAGCAACAGAAAATATGATAAAAAAATGAAAGGATATATTATGAAGAATTTCTAGCATTATCAATACATTATTAACACCTTATTAAGATTCTTCTAAGAATCTCAAGGATTTCAGGATGTGAAAAAAAAATTCCCATTAAATCTAAACAGTAGAAAATGGGCTAGGAACAAAGTAATGAGGAAGCAGCTACAAAGTCAAGAAACCTGCCTCACTATTGAGGCAAATTCTCGATATTATTACTACTTGGGGTTCTGGTGAGGAATCATTAAAGAATTTAGAAATTAAAAAAATTAAGATTGAAGTTACGACTTTAAGACAAATAAAAAGGGATCAGAAAACAGATAAGTTAAAAGTCAACTTAAAAAAATAGAATTACTCACACATGAAGTCCCTTAATTCAGAGTCCACGTTGACAAGTAAACTTTTCATTATGATTTTATTTCCCATGTGGTCTGTAGTGGGTTGAACTGTGCCCCCCAAAAGGATATGACCAAGCTCTAACATGCTGTATCTGTCAATGTGACCTTGTTTGGAAATAAGATCTTTGTAGATGTAATTAAATTAAGGATCTCAAGATGAAATCATCCTGGACTTTGGATCAATGACTAGATGAATTAGAGTCACCAAGACACAGAAAAGAAGGCCATATGAAGATGGGGGTAGATATTGGAGTTATGCAACCTGAACCAAGTGCCAGAAGCCACCAGAAGCTAGAAGACACAAGGAAGGATCTCCCCTAGAGCCTTCAGAGGGGATGTGGTCCTGCCAACATTCTGATTTTGGACTTCTGTCTTTCAGAACTGTGAGAGAAGAAGTTTCTATTGTTTTAATACATCAATTTTATGGTCATTTGTTGCAGCAGCCGTAGGAAAGTAATACATGGCCTGCTTTAAGGAAAAGAATGTACTGACCTCAGGGCTGAGATGTCTATTCCTTAAACAGTTACATTTACCATTGTACATTTTAAAATTAGCACTCTATTTCTCTACAGCAATCACTTGGTATATTAGGCAGGATTACATTGCAGTGAAAACAACCCCCAAATCTAAGTGACTTAACAGGCTACAAATCCATCAAGGATTGGTAGATGATAGAGCTCTCCATATTCACTCAAGGACTGAAAATTCACCATGATTTGGCAGTACCACGTTTAGCTGAACACACAAGGCCTCCTGAGTTATAGGAGCCAAAAGGGAGTACATCAACATTTCACACCAACCCTTCTATGTCTTAGCCCAAAGGAGAAAAATGCAACATCTGTTCAGAGCCCACCAGCAATAATGGTCATATGGCCTTGCTTTACTGCAAGGGCGATGGAAAATGTAGGAGAGTCAATGAAATGTTTTGTGAACATTACCTTTATTGCTACACCTCTTTAAAGTGAATTCACATGGGTAAGAAAAGACCCTTCTCTTAGTCACTCAAAACGGGAAACTAAGTTTATAAGATTGCAAGTTAGTTCTTGAACTGTGGTCAACTTCACTTATGCTTCTGAGGGGTATACCAGGTGACTTTCTCTGGCCACAAATTATCCTACTATGTCAGCACTGTGTGAAAAGAAAATATTTTAACATTATTTTTAATCTCCACAGTACAAAAATGCTGAAGAAGCCCCTCCCAAGATGCATCCCAAATCTAGCATCGTGTGGCTTTAATTCCAGGCATACTACAGCTTGGGCACCAGGATGCATATGTATAAGCCATCCCATCCCACCCCCTCCTGCCAGGTACTATAAAAGTTTGATCCCATGGGATTATCAAAAAAAAGGTATCCTGGGACACTGAAATTCCTGTCAATTGCAGGACCAAGACCAAGAAAATGCTTATGTCAAATCTTTACTACAAATTTTTCCAGAAACTTCTATAGACCATTATGACTTAGTAAGTAGAGCGAAATAAACGTAAAAGAATCTTCGATATTCTGAACTGTATAGCACTTGAGGGTCCTCATTCTTCACCAGACACTCTACTGAGAGGGGACTACCCCTCCCCAAGCCAAGGGAAAGGCTTTATCTTGAGGGGTTCAAACCATGGAACTCTTCCCGATCTGTTGTCTCTTTCCAGAAATCATTTGGAATCACATCCATTCTATTTCATCTAGGTGTCAGGAATCTAATCCAATTTTATTTCCTACCATTTTCAAACAACAAACTCTGGATCCCAATAATTACCACTGAGTATGATTTAGAGAGAAAAAAGTAAACACTCTTCAAATTACAATCTTCTGCAAATTCCAGCTGAGGTAAACAAGCTTCACAAACACAAATGTTTGCAGAAAATTCTTCCTGTGCTGGTAAAAACTGTTTTTAAATTGATGCAGGTGGTCCCAGGGAGGCTCCAGTATAAAACAGTCAGGTATTCCCTCAAGGGCATGCTACCTTCTCGCTACTTAATTGCTATTTTTGTCTACAAATTAATAGGCACCAGTTAACCTGGAGTTGGAATTTAACTAGTGAATGGGGAATTGGTTCCTCAAGGAATGCTGCACAAAGGAAGGAAGCTGGGTCTCTCCCAGAAGGCCTGTTAGTTTCTGTAATGACAGCTTAAGGTCAAAAACAGATGTCTTACCTTGAAAAGGAATTGGCCTGAAGAAAGAGCAGAGGAGACCTCGTTTAACTTACAGCAAACCATCCAGAAGTGGTGGAACATATTAGAAGAAATGGCATGTCCTGTCACCAGCTTTGCACTGTGCTGTCACGCCTTGAAAGCAGGGAATCTAGAGACCTCTACTGACTACCCTCCTTTGATAGTATGATTGGACACCACCATGACCAAGGTCCCAAACACTGTTGCACAAAGCAGAGAAAACCAGATTCTGCCCCCAAAGGAATGACTAAACTGATGACACTGATCTAGAGCATTGATTAAAGGGAGCCATGAATACCAAGTGCATTAGTGAGTCACTTTCTTATGGTTAATTTAGACTTGAAGATAAAGCTGTTAATACTGAAGTTTCTGAATAGTCCTACATTAGCAAGCACTCTGAGTCATTATTGACTTAATAGAAATAAATGTGTCACTTTTTCTTCTCAGCAGATTCTGATGAAGGTTGAATAAATCCAAATGGTAGTCCACATTTAAATGATCCAGATTTATGTATCAATAAATGATTGCCAACTGTCTTTTGTGATAGACTATCCAGTATCCCTCACTCTTACATAGAAACAACAGCCAATTTTGTTCAGTGAAATACTCCTTCTCTCATTCTCACTTGATGATGTTTAGATTATATTAATCCCCACGTCTAGCCTGGCTAATGAAAACATTACATTCTTTAGCTACCATGATGGGTTGGGGATGGATAAGCAATCCAATTAAAACTGAAGTTTTAAAAATTAAAACAAGAGAGAGACAGAGAGAAAGAGAAAGATAGATGTTCTCTTGCTCCTCATCTTCTGGCCTGGATTAGCTCAGGTTGCCACCAAGGAGGAGAAGTCTGAGCTAATAACCATAAAAACAAACCATGGGAAGTAGATCTGAAAGACGAAGAGAAACCAGGACCTGAAAATCATTTGTGACATCGTTTGACCCTGAATCCAGCCACACATGAAGGTGATAACATCTAAAATTATCAGTTACTTAAGTCAATGAATTCCCTTTTTTGTTTGTTTGTTTAAACATGTTTGGCTAAGGATTTATTACTCTACCCCGGAATAATAAGATTTACACAATTATATTTCTAACTCGGTGAAAGTAAATTTAAAGTACAAAACACATAGGGTATTCCCACAAGAAATGTACATGCTAGATAAAATAGCACACATCATGGTACCCAGGAGTAGACATTCATGGTTATGAGTTAAACTGCTTGCCACCAGGTAAATCTTCATAAAAATTAGGACAATGAATCTAACAAGTTATCATAGTTCTGTGGGAAACGGAACTGGGGTTACCCGAGGTCCCAATTTAATTCCAGCTATTAAGTACAAAGAGAACCCATTCCAATGATTATCTGAGAATCTTGTTAAAGATTTAGAGACCTTGAAACCTCCACCCACCACCATCACTTCTTGCTTTATTGTTCATAATGTGTGAAGCTTTAGATTCTAAATTTTAAGGCCTTCAGGGTAAAGACCTGACATGGAATCTCAGCTACACAAAAAACAAAGAATGTCAGAGAAGCTATATAAATTACGCACAATAGCAGTGATGACAGGAAAGGAGTTACAAAGAAATTGTGCTCTTCAGAGTTTTATGAACATAATATTTCAAATTGAAACTAGAAAATCTGGGAAACAATTTGTGCTTCATAGGAATGAAAAAATTGGGAGGTTAAGGTCTGTGTTTCTAATACATTATGATTAACCTAGGAATGGAAATAGAAATTTTATGATCTGGATCATTCTTCCTCATTAGAATAATATCTTATACTTAGTTTTGTAAGCTATATAGAAATTAATCTTCAGATTAAAGGCCCAAATCTGTTCATGAGCCATTTCTTCTATGTCCTAGTATCTAGCAAATTGGTATAAAAACTAATAACATAAAAACTATACAACATTTTGAAAAGTATTCAGTTTTGAAGGTTTATTTCAGACATAATAAAATTACAAAGTAACATAACTCTGCGGTTTGACAGACAGAAAATGGCACAAGCAAAAATAAAGAATCATAAGAGATATTGACAAAACATAATTAAACGAATGTGAGATACAAGCATAAATTAATTGACTTTACCATCCTGTAAAGTTTTCTCCATTTTCTCCTTCTACTTTTCTCTCCAAAAGAGATTGAAATGACCCATAATGGAGGTAATCAAAGGGAAGTTATTTCTATCCTGTAAAATGTCCAAGTTACCACTCACTCTTTGTGGCAGTTAAAAAAGCAAAAAGGAAACATTGTGATTTTTTAAATAACAACTTTGTTGAGATATAATCCACATGTAATTAAAGTTCACTCTTTTATAGTGTACAACTCTGCTTTGTAGTATAGTCACAAGGTACTGAAACTGACTCAAGAAAATCTGTGAAGAGATTAGTAATTTGTTCAATTCATTTAGACTACCCAATGTGTTGGCATGCAGTTGCTCATACATTCCCTTATAATTTTTTTTTTAATTTCTGCAAATCAATAGTGATGTACTCTCTATTGTTCTTAATTTTGAGTCTTCTCTCTTTTCCACTTAGTCAGTTCAGCTTAAGGTTTGTCCATTTAGCTGATCTCTTCAAAGAACAAATCTTTTGTTTCATAAGTTTTCTCCATTGTTCTTCTATTCTCTAATTCATTTATTTCTGCCCTAGACCTTATTATTTCCTTCCTTCTATTTGTTTTGAGTTTGCTTGCTCTTCATTTTCTAGTTTCTTAAGGTGGAAGATCAAAATATTGATTCGAATTGTTTCTTCATTTTTAATATAGATGGTAAAAAAAAATTTTTTTTTACCTTTCAAAAATAGCTTTGTTTTGTTTTTTGTTTGTTTGTTTTTAGAGGGCAGTGTCACTGGCCCTCATATGTGGGAATCCAAACCAGGGCCGCTGGCGTCCCAAGCCAGCTCTTAATCACCGCGCCACTTGGCCAGCCCAAAAATGCTTTATTTTTTAAAACTGCTAAGTTCCTTTTAAGCACTAATTTAGCTGCATCCCATAGTTTGGGTATGTATGTTTCAATTTTCATTCATCTCACAGTATTTTCTCATTTCCCTTGTGATTTCTTCTTTGACCCATTGGTTATTAAGAAGCGTGCTGTTTAGTTTCGAAGTATCTGTAAACCTTCCAAATTTCCTTGTGTCAGGGATTTCTAATGCTGTTTCATTGTTGTCATGGAACATATTTTATATGATGTCAATGATTCAAATTTATTGAGGCTTGTTTCGTGGCCTAGCACATAGTCTATTCTGAAGACTGTACCATGTGCACTTGAGATAAATATACGTGTATGACACTGTTGTTGAGCACAGTATTTCATAAATGTTTATTAGGCCTGGTTGGTTTGAAGTCTTTCATTCCTTGTTGATCTTAAGTCTGGTTGTTTTATCCATTACTGACAGTGGGTTTTTAAAGTCTCCACCGATTATTATTGTTTTAATAGTACCTATTTCTCCCTTCAATTATGTCAGTGTTAGCTTCATGTGTTTTGGGGCTTTGTTGTTAGGTAAATATATGTTTATAATTGTTATGTCTTTCCGATTAATTTTATCTTTATAAAATGTCCTTCTTTGTCTCTAGTAACAATGTTTATCTTAAAGTCTATTTTGTCTGATAATATAGCTACCTTAGCTCTCTTTTAAGTAACGTGTGAATAGTCTATATTTTCTATCCTTTTACTTTCAACCTATTTGTGTCTTTGAACCTAAACTATATCTCTTGTAGACAGCATATACTTGGATCGTAGTTTTTAATCCATTCTTCAAATATCTGCCTTTCAATTGGAAAACTTAATTCATTTATATTTAATGCAATTACTGGTAAGGTAGGATTTATCAACAGGGGATTTTTTTCCTATATATTTTATGTCTTTTTTGTTCCTCTATTGCCTTCTTTTATGTTAAGTATGTTTTTTCTTGTAAAATAATATTATTTTATTTGTTGTTTCTTTTACTATATGTTGTGAGTTATTTCCTTAGTAGTTGCTATGAAGATTACAATTAACACTTTAACTTAAAACAATCTAGTTGCATTAATACCAATTTAATTTCAATAGTATACAAAAACTTAGCTCCTATATAGTTCATTCCCTCTGCCCTCCCTGTACTATTATTTTCACACAAATTACATCTTTATACATTATAAACACAGTTGTATAATTATTCTTGCTTGCAGATGTCTTTTAAATCAGACATGAACAGAAATTAATTACAAACAAAAATACATCTAAATTGGCTTTTATATTTACCCAAATAGTTACTTTTACCAGTTCTCTTTATTTCTTCATGTGGATTCAAGTTAATGTATATTGTCCTTTCATCTCAGCTCAAAGGACTTCCTTTAGTATTTCTTATAGAACAAGTCTGCTGATGATAAATTCTCTCAGTTTTCGTCTTTCTATGCCTTAAGATCATCTTCATTTGTAAAGGATAGTTTTTCTGGATATAGAATTTTTGGTTGATACATTTTTCTTTCAAAGTTTTGAATGTGTCATCTGATCTGACCTTCCTGGTGAGAGAATTCAGTTAATCTTACTGAGGACCCCATGTACATGAAGAGTCACTTCTCTCTTACTGTTTTCAAGATTCTTTGTCTTTGCCTTCATGCAGTTTCACTATCATTTGTTTGGTGCAGATTTCTTTGACTTATCCTCTTGAAGTTCATTGTTCTTCTTGGAAGTAAAGATTCATGGTTTTTTTTTGGCATTATTTCATCAAGTACTGTTTCTGCCCCTTTCTTTCTCTCCTCTTGTTCTAGGATTCCCACGACGCATGAGTTGATACACTTGATGATGTCCCAAAAGTCTCTGAAATTCTGTTTACTTTTTTATTTTTCGTATTGTTCCTCAGACTAGATAATTTCAACTTACCTGTCTTCCAAGTTCACTTATTCTTTCTTCATCCAGTTTAAATTTAGCCCCTATAATAAATTTTTATTTCAACTGTTCTACTTCTCAATTCCAGAAATTCTTTTTTTTTTAAAGATTTTATTGGGGAATTGGCGGAGGGGAACAGCGTTGGGGAATCGGGGAAGGGGAACAGACAAGTTGCTGTCTTTTTGTTCTTCAGTTTAGTTGCGGAGGATGTTGCTTCACTGTTGGTATCGTCATTGCGCTCTTCCCGGATGAGGCAGATCGGTCGCTGGCCTCTGGATGTCGCTCACCGCGGCTATTGGCAGCCCACGCTTGGCTGCCAGCCGCTCACGCTGGCTGCGGGCCACTCACTGCAGCCTATGGCAGCCCACTGCAGCAGGGGCTGCAGCCCACACCATCACCGGGGCTCGCACAGCCCAGCTCCAGGTGGCGCTGTTGTTAGCTGTAGAGGGCAGTGTCACTGGCCCTCATGTGGGATCCGAACCGGGGCCGCCGGCATCCCAAAACCAGAGCTTAACCAATGCGCCACTCGGCCGGCCCTCAATTCCAGAAATTCTATTTGAATATATATATATATAATTTCTATCACTTTATTGATATTCTCTGGTGAGATATCATTCTCTTACTTTCCTTTAGTTCTTTAGACATGATTTTTTTTTAGTTCCTTAAACATATGTGTAATATCTGATTTAAAGTATTTTTCTAGTAAGTTGAACACCTGGGGACAGTTTCTATTTACTGCATAATTCTTATGTATTGGCCATATGTTCCTGTTTCTTTGTGTATCTGATAATTTTTTATTGAAGCTTGGAAATTTTAAATAACATAATGTATCAGTTCTGGTAATCAGATTCCCCTCTTCAGAGTTTATTTTTGCGATAATTATGACAATGATGGTGTTTGTTGGTTTATGGCTTTCCTGAACTAGTTCTGCATAGTCTGTATTATTTTGTCCTTTTCACCCACTGAAGTCTCTGCTTGGTTGCCTAGTATCAGCTAATTATTGGGCAGAGATTTTTCTTAACCTCTTAGAACCGGCGAGTTTCCCAGTCTTTGAGTAAAGGCTCTCTGTGTGTGTTGGGATACATAGTCAATGTTCCTACAGGCAGTTTGCAATTCTGCCTCAGTCTTTATTTACTAATTGTACAGAGCCTCAAGCTCAGTCATAAATGAAAGAAGCTCAGGGCTTGTCCAAGCATGGCTTCTAGATTACCTGAAGAGACATCTCAGGGCTTTCCCCCTTATGACATTCCATTCCCCAGTTTTTCTTTTTAAGTTTTGTGATTAGTCTCCTGTTAGCCCTAGCTGGTAACACCACCTCTGGCAGCATGATGTTAGACACTTTTCACTGATTGTTTTCAACAAATGCCTTGCAAGTAGGGCTGTTTACAGAGTGAATTCTGAGTCAAGTCAAATAATGCCCTGAGAGTGGATCATTTCAGAAAGATTCCAGGTAGGTCAGATGCTGACTATGAGGCTTTTAGGGTACTCCAATCCCCCTCTGCCTCCTCCACTGGCTTCTAAGCTACTGGTTTTTACAGCTATCATAGTTGCAAGGTTGTTTGTTTTCAAGGCTATTCCAAAGACGGGAGGAAAGGGTATAGTTAGGACAATTTAAAACATCACAAGGCAGGCTGGCTGAGTGGCTCAGTTGGTTAAGAGCTCGCTCAAGAGTACGAGCTGAGCTCTGAGCAACAGTAGTTCGATGCCCAGCCCAAGCTGAGCTGCCGCTAATCTGCCAACAGGTGGCAGGATGGCTCAGCTAAAAAAAAAAAAAAATCACAAGGCTCACAGTTCTTACCAAGATTCAGCAGTTTCTCCTGAGCAAACATGCTTGAGATTGTTACAAGTCTTTAGTTAATTTCCAGAGTTCTGAAAAGTTAATTTCGACAGTATTCACAGTGTTCTCATTTTTTTATGAATTAACAGATTTTCAGAAGCCTTACTCTACTATTCCCAAAGTTAGATCTAGTAGACAGTAATAGCAAGTTTCTTTTAACTAGAAAATAAGATTATAGAAATAATATACCATATATAATTGAATAGGAAAAGTAATTGAAATCATATAATATAAAACATATATTAATAACAGAAATAAATAAGTAATAGTATATGGTTTCTATTATTTGCTTACTTCAACATTTCTAATTTTTGGTCTCTACTAATGGATCAAATATTCAGTTGGTGCCTGATATGACATTCCACAGACAACAGACAGAAATTATTCCTGTGATTCTCAAATATGAGCAGGTATAATTCTATCAATCAATAAAAGAGGTTCTATTAAAATAGTGGAATAAAAACAAATCTCAACAGCTTATCCTTAAAATGTTATATCTCACTCACACTACACATTCAACAGTAGGGTAATGTAGGGGGAACTGTGGCCAACACACAGAAATCTGGACTGATGGGAGTTTTAACTTGACAGGTAATTTCATGATCAACACCACAAAATAAATCTCCCACTGGCTCTTACAGCTTCTACCCAGAAGTAATACCACCTCTACTCAGGTTTCATTGACTAAAACAACTTACATCTAACTCTGAAGTAATCAGAGAGGTCTAATCCTATCATCTAACAGAAAGGAGAGAACCAAAAGATTATGAACAGCTAGAATGTCTACCACAGTGGGTATAATTTTATTCTTTATCTTTATTATTCTCAATTTAACAAGGACTACTGAGACCTAAATACATATATGCCAATTTTCAGAAACCTTTTTAGCAAGTAAATGAAAAAAAAAAAAAAAAAACCTGCCTGGGAATGTATTAAATTCTAGTCATTACACAATGTGTTTTCCTGAAGAAATTCTAGTAAAATTAATTCCAGTGGGAGAATTCTAGATTCCTCTGTTAGAGTTGATAGTGCTAATATTGTGCCCCACAATATCATTTGGTATAAAAAAATTAAAAGGCAAAGATTCTGTGTCATTCTTAATACCTATTCTGTCATTTAACAAACAATTATTGGGCAATATATACAAATCTTTTTCACTCACTTAACAAATTTCATTGGCAGTCCATTATTTGACAGATTCAGTCCTACAAACATGTATTAGCACCTACAATGTACTAGGAACAGGGAATGCAAAGATAAATTGAATTCAACTTCTACCCTAAATAAATATAGTAGCCCCCCTTTTCCGCAGAAGATATGTTTCAAGACTCCCTGTGGATGCCTGAAACCTCAGATAGACTAAACCCTATATCTAGGATTATTTACTAGACATACATACTTTTACTCAAAGGAAACATTTCATGGCCTCTTTTTGGTACATCCCAACTGCCAGCATCACAACTCTTGCATTTTGAGGACATTATTAAGTAAAATACAAGTGGCCTGAACACAAGCACTATGGTACCATGACAGCTGACCTGATAACTGAGAAGACTACTAAGTGCTAATGGGGAGGTAACATAGAGAATGAATATGCTGGAATAGAAGGATGATTCACATCCTGGGCAGGACAGAGCGGAACAGCACAAGACTTCATCATGGTACTCAGAACAGCATGCAATTTACAACTTAGGAATTGTTTATTTCTGTATTTTCCACTTAATATTTTTGGACCTAGTTGACTGCGAATAACTGAAATCACAGATCAGGAAGGACTACTACACACAGACAGTGTTGGGTGGTGGTTATGAGATCAACTAACTATAACACAGTTGTAGTTTTGAAGGTCAGGGACCTCAAATTCTATCCCTGAGACCAGTTAGAACAACCCGAGTCAACATGATTACCTCCTATTGGTTCCTCTCAGGCACAAACCATTTGCTAAGTTGGACTTTAATATGACACCCTTGATCATTATAAGCACACCAGCTCCTGAAAATTACTTCTAAATTCATCATAAAACTCTTATTACATAATATCCCTCCCAAGATTTTTTTTTCCTCTAAGAATTTTATGCCAAAACAAAATAAGTCCCCTCTAAAGAGCCAGAGTGCTTCCCTGTGATAATAAGAGTATACATTTATGCCTTTTCCCTTTTTGCCTTGGTGACCAGGAAGCTCTAAGACAGATGCCTAAATAATTACTGAGCCCACCTTGATATCATATTTGCTTCTCATCCTTTTCATGCTCTTACATTTCAATTGTATTAGTATTTCCTTTTTGTAAGAGTCCAGAGAAAGGAAGAAAAGCAAAAATTAGACTGAACAAAGAATGATACATTCTCCAAAGTTACCAAAGCACCCAGCCAAATAGCTTCTCCTCTTTTGCATTTTCTGTGACAGACTTTCCCCAAGGAAATTTAAGTGGAGCAATTCACTGGCAAAGGAAACCTGAGTGAAAGGGTCTCTGAGTGAAAATGATTAAAGGCATTAGAACATGGAATGTACTTGACCTGAGCCAGTCACTCATTTGGCCTCTACATTTGAATATACTCTATGCTAAAAAATATGTTCAGGGAAAGACAAAAGATTGACTCAGCCAAAAAGATCCCCAAAGGGAAGTTTTACCATTGCAGAAGAGTTGGTTGGAATACAAAGTAACCATGCACATTTCCTCTGGGGAAAGCACATTTTGTCTTGTTGAGAAAGCAAGAGTTCTATTTTCATTTCACTTCAACTCGAGTGGCCCACTTCAGACATTCGCACTTTTATATACTGAGTCAAACTCTCCCTGATCCCAAATTCCTGCCAGCCACGTGGGGCTTAGAAGAAGCCCTTGGAAACTTAGAATAGCTTCTATGTAAGAGGATACGCTCTGTGGTGCCCTGACAGTGACAATTTCTCTTCCTAAATTGAGAGAAAGAGAAAAGACACGGGACATGATATGCAGAGACAGAGAATGCAAAGCACATAAGGATTTTTCTATCCGTCGTCTTGGGAGGAAGTCCAGCACATCATAGACACTCAACATTTGTTTGCCAAGATTATTTAATTTTTAAAACGACACCCTTGTGAAAGGGATGGGAGGAAAAATTATTTTTATTTCAGGGGTGGGAAAATAGAACAGAGAGACTGTCTCTTATGTGAGGTTATATAATGCAAATGACCTAGGACAAGTTACCGCCCATCTTCCTCCTGGCAGCCTGCTCCTTCTCCGGTGTTTCTTATCTCAGTTAACATCACCAACTGGGTACAATATCCCTTTGACCGAAATTGTTAGAGTCAAGTACAACCCCTTGTGCTCTTTCCTCTCCTACCACTGACTACTGCTGAGTCTGCGGTAGAATCCAGCCCCCTCCTCTTTGTCTTCACAGACATGACCTTGGTCTGTCCTTGTCTCTCACCAGGACATTCAGCCAGTCAGTTGATCACCAATCCATCATATAGTTGAGCACTACATTATGCCAGGTTCTGAGCTAAAGGACTAAGCAATTGTGTTAAAGAAAGAAGTATTCTCAGCTCCAAAGGACTTACAGCCTCCAGGGGAAGACTAGGAAAACCAGTGTGTGAAAGTGCTACAACACAGGAAGAAGAGGGTGCCATGGGCCACAGAGCTCAGGCAGTCATTCATTCATTGACAAATATTTGAACGTTCAACAAACTCTGTGCCAGGTACTAGGCTACGTGCTGGAGATCCACTGTGATCAAGACCAGTAAGCTTATGCTTTACCCATGGAGCTTATACTTTCGTAGAAGAGACAGGCAGAAAAAATGTGCATAGATGATTGATAGATAGATAGATAGGCGCATAATATTAATGGATCTAAAGAAAAATAAAGCATGGATAGAGATCAATGCAGGTTCTAGTATAAACAAGGTGATCAGAGAAAGTGTCCCTAAGGAAATGTCACTGAAGCTGAGACCTAGACAGAGTAAGGGGGAATGCCAGGCAAACATCTGGGCAAAAGTTTCCTAGGCAGAGCAAACAGCAAGTATACAAATGCTGCAATGGAAGTGTGCATGTCCCTCCACCCAGGACCTAGGGACAATTTCAGGAAGATAAAGCATGAGCTGACTAGAAGAATGTATGAAGCGCCAGATGGCAAAGGAGAAGGACAGCATCCCAGCCAAGGGCAGATGCAGGCAGAGCACAAAGCCAGGAAAAAGGAGCGGCTCATTCTAGGAGCTCCAAGTACGGAGAAACACTTAGTCATCAAATCATGTTGGTTCTGTGCCACCGGCTTCCTATCCCCATGAACTCTCCAGGATTTTTGCCTCTACGTTGCTCAATTTGAATTGTCTTTCTATACAGACCTTTCACCAGGGATGCGTCTGTGACCAGCTGCTCCTATTATCTGGCCCAGCCAGGCACCACACTTAGGGCTTTGGCTGATTTCCACATGCCAATGGCCTGAGGTTCTAGATGCAAAGTAAAGGAATGAGCCAACCTCAGAGCTGGCTGACAGGTCCTAAGGGAGGGCTGGGCAATCCTCTCCTTTCTGAGCCTGAACTCAGGGTGAGAAGTTGGGCTGGGTCTGGCTTCACTGACTTCTTTGCAAGAATAAGCATAGCCTCAGTTTCCCCATCTGTTATACAAGGACCAATGGTTTGTCCCTTCAATCCTGCTTTTTAAAGCCCTAAATGTGGCCTAAAACCCCTGGTGAACCCTTCCACACAAGGCTTTATGGAAATGCAAGTTTAAGACCCCAGCAGCAGGCAAAAGGCTGGCTTTTGTTTCTACATCAGCACTCTTTATTTTTTCCTACAGAAGCAATTCCATCACACCAGAACTCACAACAGGAAAAAAAAAAAAAAAAGAACTCATTTCTGATTTTACTTCCGCACCATCCAGCAACATATGGCCCATAGATCTATCACAAAGGAAGCCAGAGGGCCAGACGAAGCATCACCAAGCAGAAGGAGCACAGCATGGGGGAAGTGCTACCCAGACAACATGAAAAGAAAGAAGTCAGTCTGCAAGAGGAGAAGGGAAGAAAAGTAGGACGCAACGCAGAGGAGGGCAACCACCCTCACTCCCAGGAACAGGGGGTGTGGGGAGGCACCCAGCAAACCATGGCAGCTCATCACCCGCATCTCTTAGACC
Organism: Aselliscus stoliczkanus; assembly: GCA_033961575.1. NCBI lineage: Eukaryota > Metazoa > Chordata > Mammalia > Chiroptera > Hipposideridae > Aselliscus > Aselliscus stoliczkanus. The sequence goes on from CM066734.1 coordinate 125,618,163, forward strand.
AACTGCAGGTGACTCTTGAACAACACAGGTTTTAACTGCGCAAGTCCATCTATTTGCAGGGGTTTTTTTTAAATAAAGACTGTAAATGTGTTTTTCTCTTTCTTTTGATCTTCTTAGTCACATTTTTTTCTTTTCTCTAGTTTACTTTATTGTAAGAATACAGTATGTAACAGATTGAACGTACATATAAAATATGTGTCAACTGTTTGCTGTGTTGGTAAGGCTTCCAGTCAACACCCGGCTGTTAGTAATTAAGGTTTTGGGGAGTCAAACGTTACACATGGAATTTCGACTGTGTGGGAAGGTTGGCACCCCTAACCTCCATGCCGTTCAAGGGTCAACTATACTTCTGCTCTGTGATCCCCCCTTCAATCAATAGTGCCACCCAAGTCACCGCCACTTTGCTAAGAATTTGAGTGTCCTCCTGGATTCCCCTGTCCCATCACAATGTAATCAATCCCTGTGTAAGGAAACTGGCAATGCAGGAGGCAGGACTGTAATGACAACCTCTATCTGGGCAAACAGGACTGTCCTACCCATGCAGTAGCCAGAGCAAGACCCTGCCGGGGTCGAGTTTGCTCCTGTCTCCAGGCGCCTCATTTGTGCTCGAGATCCTGCCCTAGGCTCCCATCATTCGATCTGATGTTCTGCCTGCTGTATGTTGTCACCTTTGCCTTCTCAGCCAGGGGTCAAGCCCCCCAGGATGTGTCTGGCACTGACTCTGGCTTTCAATCCTGTTATGCCTCATACTGAGGGAGACACGCCAGCTACTGCCTCTGCAGTAATATTGAGTCCTTTATTCATTTCCTTACATGCATATAACAATTATTAATAGACACAGTGCTCCTACTGTGTGTCACATGCTATTCTGAGCACTGAAGATACAGGTGCACAAGATGGAGAAGATTCCTGTTCTCAGGTGGCTCATATGCTGTAAAAAGAAGACATATAAATAGGAGAGAGGTGATTGACGGGATGTGGATAACTGAAGACAGGTAGTCAAGGAGGAACTCTCAGAGGAGGGGATGTTTGAAAGATGAAAAACAGCCAGCGCTGCAGCAATGTTGGGGAAGAGAATGGGAGTTGCCGGGCGTGGGAGAACAGCCAGTTCAAAGCCCTGGGGCTGACGCAAAGGGAAAGGGGGATTGGTAGATGATGAGCTCAGAGACGCTCCGGTGCCTCCCTGGCTATGATAAAGATGTGGGGCTTTATGAGTGAAATAGGAAGGCACTCAAAGGCTTAAAGCAAGAGAGCTATTTCTTCAGATTTGGAAGTAATTTTAAAGGTCACCATGGTTGCTGTATGGAAAGCACCAGTGGAAGCAGAGGCCTATCAGGAAGCAGCCACAGGGTCCAGATGAGGGGAGACGGTGGCTTAGGTGAGAGTGCTGCCATGCAGATGGTGGCCTTTCCTGTACTTCATCCACACTGCCTTCGCCCACCCTTATGGAGGCCTTCCTCACTTCTTGCCCAGACTATTACAGCAGCCTTCAAATTCTTTATCCACACTCCCAATCACTCCCACACCAAATCAATTCTGAAAACCACCACCTGGTAACATCCTGAATTACAGCTGTGAAGACGCTGCTAGAAATCTATCCAACCGCAGACTCCCTCCTATTCACATTCCCATGGCCTAGTTTGGGTTAATGAGATACACATGGAAGTCAACACGTGGGGCTTCCCAGAAAGTTATTCGTTTTCTGATAGAGACAATAACAGACTCAGCTGGCACAAGATCTTTGCCTGGAGTTTGCCTGTGGTGCAAACACCGTGCCTGGTGGTAGAGCCACATGCTAAGGATGGTGAAGCACAAAGCTAGAAGGGCCCTAGTTCTGATGGCATCTTTGAGCCCCTGGAGCATCCCTGGAAAATAGATCTCTATTTGGTTAAGCTGCTGTCGTTGATTTCTATTAAAAGTAACTGAACACATTTCCTTCCCAAAACAAAGAGCTCAGGGAATTAACTCACCTGCAGCAATTGAAGACTTTAGTTCCAAGTGTATTGTTCCCAAAACAAAGGGAGAACCTATTCTGGGGGACAGGTATGTCACTAGGATGTGAGCATTTTCACATCCTTGATTTGACACAAATCCTTGATTTCTGTGGGGTAATGGCTAGGATCCCACCATCTCCATAGAGGCAGATGTGCTAATGGAAGAAGAAGACTGGGCTGAAGCTCAAGGCCTCAGCTCACCAGAGGGGTTCCCTCTGGATACCGGGGTTCCCTTCTGTAAGCTCAGTGCATCATGGGAGTATCTAGAGAGGCCTCCGAGCATGAGCTTCAGGGCATCTTCCAGAGACAAATCACTTCCAGCAGCTGGCACGTGTCAGAAGACCAAAGAGGGTCTGGAACCCAGAGGCAAGACTCACCCTCCAGCATCCAAAATGTCCTCAGAAGAGATGATGCCGGAAGCTAACGGGGATGTCCAAGGGAGGACTCACCCCGGAGGAGTGGTGACCAGGTTCTTGTCTCCACGCAAGAAGACTTTAAGAGGGAGACAGATGCAGGAAAGAGAAAGCAATTTATTGAAAACGAAAGTACACACTTGAGAAGAAAGGGCCCGTAAACTCAGAAAAAGAATCGCCAGGAGGGAGTCCCAATTAGGGGTATTTATCCCTCCCAGGGCGGAAACTGGTAATGTCCCATTGACGTGGTTCATTCATCTCCTCCCCCTGGGCAGGATCCTCCCTTTCCTGCTTTTTCTTCCTTATGTGGTTCTTCAGAAACTGTCATGGCTTCAGATGCATGATGGGAGTTGTAGTAACCACAATGGAAATGACATTAAAAGTAGCTAAAGGTTAGGCCCCAGGTCATAGGAATTAGCTTTGCAGAGTGAAACTGGGTCTTGTTTTTATTCCAGCTGTAGGTGCTGGATACAGTCACTTGTTACTTCTATAATCAGTGAGGCACTCCACATTGTATTCTGGAGGGGGTCATCAATTTCCTAGGCTATCTACCCAGCTTCAGTGGGATCATGAGCAGTGATGGGGGCCTCCAATCAGGCCAAAACAACATTACAGGCCCTGGGTGTTGGTCCAGCATCCAAGAGGCCCACTGCGGGGGAAGGGAAGGTTTCCCAGTAGGGAGAAAGCAGCATGTATGAATCAGTGGGGGTCACGTTCAAATACAGATTCCAAGTCAGTTGGTCTGGGGTAAAGCCTAGGAGACTGCATTTCTAACAAGCTTAGAGGCTGCTAAGGCTGCTGGGCACGTGACCACGCTTGGAATAACGAGGCAGAACCCAGGGTTAGGACATGGGGCCATATAGGGGTAAGGAAAAAGCTACTGACTGGAAGGTGCACATGTCTGTGTGTGTGTGTGTGTGTGTGTGTGTGTGTGTGTGTGTGAGATGCTCTAATTTTACAGGACACTATAATAGCAGGCAGGTTGCTTAGGCAGGAACTCCAGAAATTTCTGAGGGCAAGCGATTCCCCCAGCACCCTGAGGAGCCCTGCCAGCTACCATCACTGCATCATGTGACCGAGGACAGCATCCTGTTAATAGGCTCAGTCTGGGAGGCTACAGTCCATGGATTAGACTCAAGAGGCTGCCCACTTCTCCCCATGCTGGGCAGTCATAACCAGAATTGACTGCTCAGATCGAGTAACTTCCAGGAGTTCTTGGACTCCACACAAGGAAAAAATAAATAAAGGCCCCGGGAAGGTCAATACATTGCTGCAATAGCAAGCTGGTGCCCAGGCCATTTTATTTAAACATAAAAAGAGATTTGACCTCAGTCTGAATTCTAAGCCAGTAAACCACACAGATTGCTGCCTTTATGATTGAGGCAAACAATAAAGCTATTTTCATTTGAAAGAAAGTAAAAGTGCAGAAAAGGCCTGGCCTTCTGAAAATTGTACCAGATTGACTACAAAACCATGCATGCCCACACTTCACCAAAATTTAATCTGCCCTGGCAGCTCCAATACTCCAAGTCACAAGAATCTTTTTATGTGCTCTTAAATGTGGATGACAAAAAAAAAAAAAAAAACCAAATGAGTAAGAGAAGGGCACTAGATCTAGAGGAAATAGAAGAGCTGGAATGGGCTTGGCCTCTGCTCTTTCAAGCCTAGCTGGGGCTGTGTGAAGAAAGCCCCTGGTCTGTTCCATCTGCCCTCCGTGCTTATTTCAGCTGCATCAGGACGATATGTGAATAAACAGAGCACAAAAGAAATGCCTTGGAAAGGACCATGTGTGGTAGACGGAACACATGAAAGAGGAGAGAGCCCAAAGCAGGGGTATCTTAGGACTCACAATCAAATCTGCGTGAAGCCTGTATTTTCTTTCTCAAGAGTTTTGCTTTTCTTCTTGTCTCAAATTCTGGCCTCCTCACAGGTTTGGGATGGGAAGGATAGATTGGGGATTGAGAATCCAAGAAGGAGACCACAGCAGCCCCAACTCCATCCTGACAGCTGCCAGGAAGTCAAGCCAAGTAAGGCTCTGAGGTGAGCCTGCTTTCTCCTCCATTTTTGTCCAATGTGCTACTGACTGTGGAGTTGGCCCTGGAATTCTGGGTATAGGTCTTGACTGGTTTCTCAAGAGGCACGTGTAAAAGTTTATTTACAAGCAACAGAAATCCCCTTTTATTCTTACCTCATTATTGGCATAAATCCACCTGCCCTCTTTTCAGCAGCGAGCTGCTGCAGGCTCCTGGGCACATTAGTCTTCGTTAAGTAGGGAAAAAATTAAACTTTGGTGCAATAGAGATAAAAGCTGTGGGAACGCTGAAGACCTGCAATGCAATGTAGGGAAAAGAGAAACTAGCTGTTTGCAAATATTGTTTCTGATCAAACTTGTAGTGTGGACATGGAACTACTGTGATTCAAGGACACTTTGGGGGAGGGGAGACTAAGGAAAGAGGGACTTGCAACATTTTAAACCAGTTTGCTCTGGAGTTGCCTTCATATAAGTAGCCATAACCTTGTACTGTTGCTTGGGGGGTTCTGGGGTGTCAATTTCACCCTAGAGCCCCTATTCCATGTACTTCCTGGTAAACTACAGACTGAAAAAAATCTTGAGGAGAGACAGAGGGGCATGCCAGTAAGTGATTGAGAGAAACCAACGCAAAGGATTTGTTTCTATGTTTTCCAAGCAGCTAGAAAGGTGTTTTGTGTTCAGCCCTTCTGACAATAAAAACTTCAGGAACTTACCTGAATGATGTGCCACCAAATAGAAGTTATAAAGAAAAAGGTGAAAAGTGAAAAAGAAATAGGTAAACTAGAAAGAATCGCAGAGAGAAGGCATGGAACAAGGATAGATGGAGACTTTCCATGGGCTGGAGGATGACATGCCTAACCGAGCTGGGTAGAAATCTCAGAAGAGAGCTCTTTCGTGCCCTGAGTCCAGCTCAAGGCAGATGCATTTCTCCTAATTCCTTTGGGGGAGGCTTGCAGGGGCTGTGGATATATCAGTGCTGTGAGGTACTGAAAGGAAAACTGGATTTGGGATTCAAGGGCCAGCATCAACCGCCAGGTGGTGATGAACTCCCCACACAGTATCCATTCTAGAATGACCTATTCAGTGTCTGTGCAGAACATGTGATGGGCCTTAGATCCAGTTATGAATGAGACAGATGCAGCCTGCAGACCTTGCACTAGAGAGCTGAAAATCTAGAAGAATGATTTAAAATATATTTTTAAACCCACACACAATTGCACCAAGAGTCATAAAAAGAGAAGGACAGCACTAGGGAAAGGCTTGTCAAGGAGTCCTGATGTAATCTAGGGTTTAAGGAAGGTGTCCCCTGAGGGTGTGAAGAAGAAAGAGGAGGAGGAGGAGAGGAAGAAAAGAAGGAGAACAAGGAAGTGAAAAAAGATGCATGCAATTAATTGAGCACTTCCTATGTGCACAGCACTATTGCAAGCATTTAGCATTTATTAACTCATTTAATTCCTACAACTCTACAAAACCTGGGCTGTTATTATTCCCACTTAATAGATGTTAAGTACCTTGCCCAAGGTGTATCATTGATGTTTGTCGTCTCTGTCTTTAAAAGATCTCAACTTACTATTTAAAAAAATGAGAAGGGCCTGCCAAAGAGTCTCAGTTGGTTAAGAGTTCACTCGAGAGTACGAGCTGAGCTCTGAGCAACAGCAGTTCGATGCCCAAACCGAGCTGAGCTGCCGCTAAGCTGCCAACAGGTAGCAGGATGGCTCAGCTAAACAAAAAAAAAAAAAAAGTGAGGAAGATGGTGAACAACAGCTCAACCTGGAGCTAGGCTGCCATGAGTCGCCGGCGATGGCGTAGGCTGCAGCCCCTGCTACAGTGGGCTGCCCCGTGAGCTACCATGAGTGGCCGGCAGCCAGCGTGAGCAGCGTGAGCCACATTGAGCGACTGTCCAATCGCCGGCGAGTGCAATGATAATACCAACATGGGTCAGTGAAGCAACGTCCTCCACAACTAGACTGAAGAACAAACGGACAGCAACTTGTCTGTTCCCCTTACCCCGATTCCCCAGCGCTGTTCCCCTCCCCAATAAAATCTTTAAAAAAAAAAAAAAATGAAGGAGACATAAACAAGGTTTTAGTCTGTCCAAGCCCCAGATCGTTCTATACAACAGGAAGAGCACAGCAATGGCCGTAAGAGCTGCCTGAACAGGCCCCTAGATGCTCTGCAGACTGTCACGGGGGCTCCCCTCCGCCCTGCACTCTCAGTGGGTACATGAGGAGCCACTGGGGCCACCCTGCCTGGGTTCAGATCCCAGCTCCGGCACTTACCAGCCGAGAGGTCTGGGGCAGGTTACTGAACTCTCTCTCCCTCTGTTTCATCATCGGTAAAGTGGGAATACGACTAGCACCTGCATCGCCGAGCGGTCCTGAGAATTAAATGTCACTTGTGCAAAACACAGGGGACAACCTCTGGGGTGCCGTTAGCGCTATGTACCTGCTCAGAAGTATGCCTGGCAGACAGGGCCTGTTCAATAGCCCCCAAATGTTCTCTGGTGAGCAAACGTCCCAAATGAGGAACAAGTGTGCTCAGGGAGGAGTGTGGATGCAGTAGAAGCCCAGAGCTGACAGGAAACCCAGAAACCTCTCCTTCTGCCCCTCCCTTCTTTCATTCTTTTATCCAACACACATCTGCGAGGACCTTGCACTGTGCCAGGCGCTCCCAGAGGAGGGTGGGGTGTTTAATGGGGGTTGAGAGGAAGCCCCGGGGCACCGCCATATTTTATACCGTCCATCAATCGCCATGATCAGGTGGGGGCTGAATAGCTCAGGCAGAGGGGTGGGGTGTGGAGTGACCCCTGTGCGTGCTTTCACTTGCACCATCTGACACACAGCAGCGAGAAGGAGTGATTCACCCAAGTGATACTGGACAAACAAAAGCAACTATTTCCACTGCGTATACAGATTTACACAAAAGAGTCTCGTTTTCCATAACCTCCCTCTGGGCCCTTTGGACTCTCTCCTGCTCTTTCTTCCCAGCGTCCCCACCACAGCTTCTCACTGCCCTTGGCTTGTCAGAGGCGGGAAACAGCATGGTAGCTACACTCTGTAGAATCATTCTTTACATGTCGGTACAGCCTCGGGTTGTGGAGCAGAATGAACTGGAGGCATAAAAAAAGAAAGGCTTTCTGAAATCCTCACTGAGTTCAAAAGCAGCAGGAGATGGTAGAACAAGAGATTTGAATTTCATGCTCTCCCTTACCTGGGCCTCCGAGTTTTGAAAATACGGAATTCCTAACATGCTGACCTTGGAAATGACAGGACTCAAGCTCAGAATCTTCTAAGGGATTTGGGCTGCGCTGTGTTTTCCCCCACGGAATCGGGTGTCGGCTTCTTCAGCACAAAGTTAAAGCCTGCAGACATGGGTGCACATATTTCACAGATTCACTGAAGTGTGAACGTGTTTCTTTGTGTATTTGTTTCTTTGGCATCTAATTCAGTGCTTTGCCCCAGGCTTTATATCCCAGACATAATCAAGTATTATTGAAGACAATCTTTAAATGTAGCCAGTGCTAAAAGTCCTTTTCTTAATGTAATGGAAACTTGGGGGTACAAGGAAAAAAGAAAAAAAAAATCATATTCAACATTCCTCTTGTCTAAGGGGGCAAAGGTCGCGCTGGGTGGACATTAAATTAAGAAGGGCTGGTGCGTGGAAATATGAAAATATTTCTGCTTTCAGGCGCTGTACTCCAGCGAGTGGCAGCACCAAGCAAACCTGGCCCCCGAAGTTTCTGATGCCCAAGGGTTGTCATTTGCTGCTGGCTTTCCCCATCATCACTGGAGACATTTCCCAACTGTGGATCCCGCCATTGAACAATTTATGTTTGTTGCAATTTGCATCATTGATATCAAAGATCAATGCTGGGTTCCGAGAGGGATTCTGCAGGGCCAGTTCGATGTCCCTGGTAAGTTAAGCAACAGTACTTTATAATCTCTTTTTGCAGAGTAGCCCTCAGACTTTAGAAATAGCCTTCAAGATAGGGTGTGGGAGGGTTGTTGGCAGGACCTAGCTGAGTGCTGGGCTCTGTGATGGCCCTGCTAGAGGCTGCCTGTGCACAGGTACAAAGCAAAGGTGGCGAGAGAGAGAATGGGAATAAGGGTGGGACAAGGAAGGAGCAGACGGAAGGGAATGAAAGGGCGATTTAAATGACTGGTCCATGGGCCCTCATCTAATAAGTAGAAGAGACAGGACTTAGATTCAAAGCTGATTCTATTTGACTCCAAAGCCCAAATTCCTTCCTTTATGACAGGCTTGGCAAGGTGTCACAGGTGGCTCCCAGCATAAGAAAGGCATTCTCTTGACTACAGTTCCTAATTGATCTGTTTAGACCTATTGATTTTTACAAAAGCATTTTTTTTGAAATATGCTAATTATTTTTTTTTTTTTTTGAGGGTAGTGTCACTGGCCCTCATATGTGGGACCTGAACCGGGGCCACTGGCTTCCCAAGCCAGCGCTTAACCACCGCGCCACTCGGCCGGCCCAACACAAAAGCATTTTTAATAGGCTTAGTGTGTGCCAGACAATCAGCTGGGAGTTTAACAAGGCATAGTTCTCACTCTTGAGGAAATCATAAGCTAGTAGAAGGGTGAATATGCAAATAAGTAACTATACAAAAAAAAAAAAAAAACACAAAAAAAAATGTAGTAAAGGTAAGAACATAAACAAGCATAAAATGCCATAAAATCAGACATGGTGAACTAACTAATGATCTAGAAAATATGGCAAAGATACATAAATATGGGGATATTTGATCTGGGTTTTGAGAGGTGATTAGAAGTTCAGACAGCAGACGATGGCAAGAAAAGGCATTGCAAACAAAGGAACAGTGATTTCAAAGACAAATATGGGACCAATATGTGAAAGTGATGAGGTGGTAGATTTGGCTCAATAATAGAATACTGCCCCAGGAAGCAAGAAATTCTCCATTGCTGGAAAGGAAAGATTGTAGCAGAGTGTAGACAACCCTCTGTCGACCAAAGAATAGTCACGGTGAATTCTGCCTAGAGTCTTAGGTGGTCCCTGAGGTGTTCCCAGCTCAAGCTCAGCTCACACTGGGGTTGGGAGGGGGGTGCAATGGTGGAAGGCACGGCCTTGAAATCAGACAGGCTGGGTCAGAACCCTGACTCTTCACTGACTATGTGCTAGGGGCAAGTTACTGAACCTCTCTGAGCCTCAGGCTCTACACCTGTGGGCTGTAACACCTGCCTCACCTGCTAGAATTAAAGAAATGACTGATGTAGAGCATTTAGCACGGTGTCCGCAGCGGAGGATGAGTCCACAATGGATGACTATGAACCATGACATCATTTTTGCAGCAAAAGATGGGAAATACCATCGGGGTGAGGAACTTTGACCGTCTCACCAGGCAAGGTGCTGTGGAGTGCTGGGGGTGACGGCCACCCGCAGAAGTCACATCAGCCTGTACTGTGGACCGGAGCTAAGACCCGGGTGAGGACAGGGCGGTCATGCAAATGCGATGTCAGAGCCTGTCTTTATTTCAAATTTTGCTATTTTGTTCATCAGAGTTTTTTTGCCTTAATTTCTGTTTTTTAAAAAAATGTTACTGGCTGGCCGAGTGGCGCGGTGGTTAAGAGCTGGCTTGGGAAGCCAGCGGCCCCGGTTCAGTCCCACATGTGAGGGCCAGTGACACTGCCCTCAAAAAACAAACAAACAAAAACCGTTGCATTACTATATTATTATCTTGATTCCTGAGCTTTTTATAAATTTGGTGCCTGAGGCAAATGCTTCGTTCTCCTCACCTTTTCCCCTCCCTAAGCTGTTCCCCGCCGTTTTCCATGCCCAGCACCCACGTAAGCAGCTGCTGTGGGTCCAACCTTCGCGTGAAGGTCTTTCTTCCTAAGACCCCCTTGCCCGTGCAGAGGGCCGGTGAGACCCCAAGGCTCTAAACAAAACAGCATCTGCCTGGGAAATACCTGACTTCACTTGGTTCGTCTTCTTTCTTTTTTTCCTTTTTCTTTCTTTTAATTTTTGCCTGTCCTAGTATAAATTTTATAAAATAAAAGGAAATTTAAAAAGAAAACTGGAGAATTGGACGGCTGAGAGCTCTCTGCTAGAAAATAAGCCTGAATTGTGCCATTACCCTGAGGAACCAGAGGAATGAATTGAAATGAATACATAAAATTCACATCACCTCCAAATGAGTTGTCTTAATGTAATTTTTGCCAAGAGCCTGTGCTCAAAGGGGCTGTTTTCAAGGTGTAAAGTGCAGCAGGCTTCCACTAAGCGATAGCCAGGCATGTTTTGCAACGTGTGGAAGCCTTAATCAGCCTCAGCCTTAGCAAATTCCCTGGTCCCAGTCCCGCTGACTTCTCTCCCTCCGTGGCAGCTCTAAACGATGCTGTTAAGTAATTCAGTTTGAAGAACTCTTATGGAGATCAATTTTACTAATGCACACACAGCATAATAGAGGCTGGGTTACTGTAGAGAGAGGAATCTTTTTTCTTTTTTTTTTTTTAATCCGAGAACAAGAACAGGAATTACCAATCAGGTTAGAGCCGTGGCTTAGGCAGGGCTTCCCTATGGATTAACATTTCCTGACTCCGCACTTTGCAGAAAGGTTACAACTGCTTTGTGATGTGCAAGCCATGCATAGCAATTAGAGCTGCTGCCCAGCTTTAACCAGGACACTTGTTAGGATTTCCATGCAGACAGCAGAGTCCTTGAATTGCTGATGACAGTTGTCACTCAGGTGTGGCAGCAAGGGGTCTCTCGTGTGTGTGCACAAGTGTGTATGGTCTTTTAACTAATTCCTTATCATACATGAGGGCTGTTGATTTCTTTGCCAATGAACCCTTGTGTTACAAATTTTTATGTTCCCAATGTAAACAGTTACCTGGTGAAGCCTGTAACTTAACAACTATCCAGCAAGAAGGAAGTCTAGACAAGCCTTGGTCATCTATAAAGACTTATTCAAAGCATGCAGAGTTCATGGAAGTCAGGAATCAGCTAATGGCAAACCACATATGAACAAAGAAAGCATTTTCAATGGTAAGGGGCTAGGATAGTCTAGAAACTCATCAGGAAATCACTTGGATAAAGTACCTGTGAGGTTTGTGCATGTTAAATCCAACAGTTTCTCAATAGAATGAACAATCGTAAAGATGCTAGATACCCCAAGATTGGTATTCTATGGAAAAGCTATTCTCTTAAAAACTATGATTTCCCAGTAATGGAGCCTCCCATTTGTATGCCTCTGTGATTCAGATGTTCCCAATGTAATTTTGGTTATACACTAAGGACACATTTGGTTTGAACCCGTGGAAAAGTAGGACATCACGGGAGCGCTAGATCAGCCAGGCTGCTTCATGCCACTTAGAAGATTAGACATCTAAAGGGCACACAAACCTGCTTTAAAATGCCTTTTGCTTTCCAGCATCTAACTTGAAATAGGCTTCCAGGAAGAAAAGATAAGGAGATGGGAGGAAGGGACGAAATTATCATTGATGGGGGTCTGCTCTGTGTCAGACGCTATGCCACGCTTCACATGACCTTCTCAGGTCATCATGATTTGAAATCACCGATCATCCTGCCTTTTTCTTTATGTTCAGAGAAGCACATTCACTACAAAGGACCTTATGGTATCCAATTTTTAATTACTGTTGTATTAGTTTGGATGCAAGTGATAGGATCTCTTCTCCACATTTGAGAGGAACCATGACCCTTCCCACATGATCAGCCCATGAAGAGAAGATTCTTCAGAGAGGGGCAGGGTGATTCCAGAGGACTTAGGAATCAGGTAGCATCTGAGGAAATGGATAGAATTAGAAGGCACGGAAGACATGCAACAGAGTCAGCCAAAAGGCAGAAGTGGGAAAACGAGGGGACCCTTGGAGGCAGGGATGAAGCCATTGTAGCTGGGGCAGGTGATTCACGGAGGAAGAAGGGAAAAACCAAAGGCCTAGGAAGGGCTCAGATTGTGGAAGTTTGGGCTCCAGGTCATAGAGATTGCACCTTGGATGGTAATAGAGACTCTTTGGAAGCCTTAAGGCAAGCTCCCCTAAAAGCAGAGTTTGGTGACTAATAACCTAGCAATATGAAGGATGTGTTAGAAGAAGGGAGCCTCATGTTGGAACCTCATTCTCTCCCATCTCTGGAGTTGATGCTGGCTGCAGTTGGAACCCTAGCTGGGACACCTAGCTGAAATGACTTCATGTGAACGCTCCATGTTACGTGGATTTCCTCACAATCGGGAAAGTTCTAAGAGGAAGTGGGGAGAAAGAGACAGAGAGAGTGCGCATCAGGCTGACACTTTTCTGATCCAGCCTCAGAGTTCATGCAGCTTCGTTTTCGTTGTGTTTTAGTCATGTAAGTGAGTCACTGAGGCTGGCCTATATTTAAGGGGAATTAGTCTCCACCTTTCTATGTGGGGAATGTCAAAGAATGAATAGACAGCACAGAGAGTAATGTGTCTTTGACACCAAATGGTTAATAAAGGGCACTCCCAACTCAGTCAGGGTTCTCCCAAGAGACAGAACCAACAAGAGAGTTCACATATATATTTAATATATCTACATATATATGCACACACACACACACATAGATACATGAATGTATACACATACAGAGGCCTTTATATCAAGGACTGGCACATGCCATTGTGGGAGGCGGCAAGTCTAAAATCCACAGCACAGCCGGGAGCTGGAAACTCAGGCAGTAGTCAAAGGACTGGAAACCACTGGGAGATTTGTGAGCAGGGGCATGGTGGGACCTGATTGACACCAGGTACAGATGGCAGTGCTGCTAGGGGAGGCTACACACCAGAATAAAGGGCTGCCCAGAGCTGGCAGCAACGTGGATCCAGGAATCTGAAAAGAGAGGTGGGAGGACACCCTGTGCCCTCCAGGCCAGCGGACTGAGCACCGTCAGCCATGGGACAGAAACGAAGACATCAAAACAGGGCTCCCCTGTCAGGAAAGTCAGGTCTGAACTGAAAACTGTTCCACCTTCTTGAATCAAAGCAGTAGGAAACTCAAGGCTAGGGTTGGCTGGCTGGCTCAAGGCTCCACCACCATTCTGGAAAGCAGGGCTCGGACTGATGGCTAACACCACAAGCGGGAGATGGGCACTAAAGGGAGACAGAGAAAGCGCCATGCACACCTGTAGCCAGTGCCTTATGATTATCTATTCATGGCCACAGAGAGGGGATTCAAGTAGCGAAGAGAAGAAATTAAAACAGTTCGAAGAGAGTACTTCTCTGTTCTCCTGAAAAGGCCATGCATGTGATGAGGTGTTTGAGGCAGTCCGAGAGACAGCTGAGCGGCATGCATTACTTATAAGGCTCCACTGAAATGTAAATGGAGGTGAGTTTATTGGTTCCCTCCGTCTTAAATGGAGCCATAAAGTATTCATGGGGTCCAGCCAAGGCCTTTCAGATCTGGAGCTCTGCAAGAAATATGTGGCATGCTAAGGTTACATGAATAAAAAATAAATAAATCCGTGTCCGGGAAACGCGTGCTTGTGCATTATAAAACTGCCCATTCTGTAGATATTAATGTTTAATGTGTTTGTAAAAAGCAGGCGGCTTTGCCAAGCACAGCAACAAAAATGTCCAGCAGCCCTCAGTACTTAACATCTCAGCGCATCACCTAAGTGCTCTGTTGGGGACCACACCAGCCAGGGTGGGGGGAGCGGTAGATCCCAGTAGCATCTCGTCTAGCCACGTTTCAAAGCTGCTCTGCTAAGAGGAACCATGCTCGCGGGCTGTTGATGTGAGTTAGAGTCTAACTGTCACCCACCTTTACATTCCACTGGCTCTTCGCACTCAGGGGAGATGCTAAAAGACACTGAATTTTCAAAACTGGATGTATAATGACTAGAAATCGGTGTAAAGAAGGACACTTGAAAGATTCCCACCAAAATGGAAAAAAAAATAAAAATCTGACAAACACTCAACTCAGAGAAGCAAAAAGATTTTTTGGTTTTGTTTTGCTTTAGACCACTTACACAAGCCCAGCTGTTTTGTTTCCTAGATGTTTCGAGAAGGAGTGCAGAGATCAATGGGAATCATCACTTTCCCAATCCACTGGGCAGCAGGCTGCACACCGGATGCGCTGCTCTTGGTAGCTGTTCAGGTTTGGCTTTTTGTCCCAAGTCAGGGCAGAAAAATCTCTGCTTGCCCCCAAGCTGATTTGTAGTCAGGAAGCACCTGCCACTTCCCAGACCTGCCGACCAAACCTTAGCACCGCACCACATGCCTCTTGCTTACTGTCCATCCTGAGGCACTCCTTAAAAGTAGATGGAGAAGTGAGAAAGGACAGGTGCAGAGAAGAAAGCTGAACTTTCAGAAATGGGGATAGATGCTGAAACCCAGCATCAGGCACCCCACCTCTGCCACCAGCTGCAGAGCAAACTGTAGCAGGGAACCACAGGAAAAAACGATTCTCTCATCTGCTCTCTGCCTCCACATCCTGGATTTCAGCACTCATTTTCCTTTCTGCCCCTACTTCAGGAGCTATTGACAGTGCCCCCGTGTCCCTGAAGTCAGGGACAAAGCTCTCGGAGGGAATTTAGGGGCCTTAACTGCTTGAGAAGTGCTGGGAGACTCCTGAAGCTCTGCTTGTTATGTGAGAAAGGGGGCCTGGCTTTTGACTCCCCCCAAGCAAGCTATGCTTCTCACAAAAAAGATATGCTGAAGTCCAAAGCCCTGGTACTTGCGAATGTGACCTTATTTGGAAATAGACTCTCTGCAGATGGAATCAAGCCAGGATATGGCCATTCTGGCTTGGGGTGGGCCTTAATCCAATCACTGGTGTTCTTAGAAGGAGAGGAAGCTCTGCATGGGCACACGGGAAGGAGGCCACCTGAAGACAGAGCCACATGATGCTGCCACCAGCCAAAGAAACCCAAAGAACCCCAACGATTGCGGAAGCCACCAGAAGCTAGAAGGGGCAAGTAAAGATTTCCCCCTGGAGGCTTCAGACAAATTACAGCCCTGCCAGGCCTTCATTTCAGATTTCTCGCCTCACCTGGCTTAACCCCGCCTGTCTGCGGAGTGCTGTGGGCCTGGGCAGCTGCTTCATGCAGCGGTCGGCTCCTAGGGCAGGGCTGGCTGACCATCCCCAGACTGGCCCCCTCCAGCCTACGATAATCTTTGCTTTTTATTTAAACACCTTACCTAGGAAGGTGGAGGGCATAAAGCTGATGGGTCACCACTAGAGCCCAGGGGCCAGGGCAGGCCTAGAAGAGCAGGCAGCCCATGGGTATTTGTCGATGGATGAAAGGAATGAAGGAACGTACGATGCAATACAAGCAGAGGGCAGAGAGGAACCAGCCTGGATCCCAGAAAGATAAACTGAGGGGAATCAAGGACCACGGGAAGTACAATCAAGGAGATTTCTGGAAGTGGTCTTCTGGGAATGGTGGGCTGAATGGACACTGTTTACGGAAGCTCTCACATGTCAAGGGCACTTGGTGGGGGCAGCTGGGGGTTCAGTTGGTTAGAGGGTATGCTCTGAACAACAAGGTTGCTAGTTCGATTCCTGCATGGGATGGTGGGCTGTGCCCCCCCACCCACAGCTAAATTGAAAACGGTAACTTGACTTGGAGCTGAGCTGCACCCTCCACAACTAGACTGAAACAGCTACTTGGCTTGGAGCTGATGGGTCCTGGAAAATCACACTGTTCCCCAATAAAATTTCTTTAAGAAAAAAAAGAGAGCATTTGGTGGGCTGGCCTTTCCCAGCCCTCCAGCCTCCTCTCATTCCCCTCCCCCTTTTGTGCTTTATAGCCAATCATCCTATGGCATTTCCAGCTGCCTACACTTGCCTTGCTATTTCAGGTCTGCAGGCACATGTTCTTCCCTGAGCCTAGAATGCCTGCCCCTTTGTCCTTCTCCAACACCACTGCTTGTCACCCCTTCCCCTAGGAAGCTTTCCTGGGTAGCTCCCTCCCAAGTATCTGACGTCATCCCCCTTATCCTCTTGGGCATACCCCACAGCGTTGCAATGATCTCCTAGGGCTCCCTCTCCAGCCCATCTCCGTATCCACAGTGCTTGGTACCGGATAAATTCCAGAAAAATGTTTAACTGAACTTGGGGTGGGGATGAAATGGGGTGGGAAAGGAGAGAAGGATAAGGATGAGAAGGAGGAGGGCTCAAAGAGGAGAAATACAGAGTCAGGTTGGATTTGGGCCCTTCCGGGATGTTGCCTAGAACGAGCCTGGTTTTGAGTCAACAGTTAATGATCTGAAGAACAGAGTGTGGGCACGTTTGCTTAGGAAGGAGCTGGAGAAGTGTGAGTTACTAAGCACTCACTGCTGTGTGCTTACGCTTAGGCGTCTGAGATCTGCTTTCCCCCACAGCTTCCTGCTGGCCTGCTGCAATTAGCTGCAGCCATTCTAGAAAGTTCACACCTTCCTGGAGCTGAGTCTGCTGTTGACTCACTGGAAAGGACACAGCTCTGTCTCCTGCTGTCTCTTTAGCAGAGGAAGGAAGGGAGGAAGGAAAGAAGGGAAGGAGGGAGGGAGGGAGGGAGAGGGAGTCTGGATAAGTGGATGGATGGATGGATGGATGGATGGATGGATGGATGGATGGATGGATGGGGGGAGGGAGGGAGGAATAAGTACATGGATGGAAGGATGGGAGGAAGGAAGGAAGGAAGGAAGGAAGGAAGGAAGGAAAGAAGGGAAGGAGGGAGGGAGGGAGAGGGAGTCTGGATAAGTGGTTGGATGGATGGATGGATGGATGGGGGAGGGAGGGAGGAATAAGTAAATGGATGGAAGGATGGGAGGAAGGAAGGAAGGAAGGAAGGAAGGAAGGAAGGAAGGAAGGAAAGAAGGGAAGGAGGGAGGGAGGGAGAGGAAGTCTGGATAAGTGGATGGATGGATGGATGGATGGATGGGGGAGGGAGGGAGGAATAAGTAAATGGATGGAAGGATGGGAGGAAGGAAGGAAGGAAGGAAAGAAGGAAGGAAGGAAGGAAGGAAGGAAGGAAGGAAAGAAGGAAAGAAGGAAAGAAGGAAAGAAGGAAAGAAGGAAAGAAGGAAGGAAGGGAAAGTTGACCATAGCAGGTTAAATTATACTTGGCCCTATGTACAAGTATAAAAGGACATAAGGAGCATAGGTTTTGCAGTCAGACAGGCCAGTGTGGTATCTACCACTTCCTACCTTGTGACCATCAGCAAATGACTTACCTCTGAGAGCCCCCATTCCCTCAGCAGCAAAATGGTTGTTACAGAGAACTAAAGATAAATATACAAAGCCCGTAGCACCTAGCAGGTGCTTAACACCAAGAGTTTCCTTCCTGATTCCTCCATCCTCCCCTTCCTCCCTACCTCATTCCTTTTTTATAATAACTAACATTTGATGAGCACCCACCATGCCGGGCCCTGTGTGCTAGGGACTTTCCTATACGTCATCTCATTTAAGCTCATCCCTATGGGTTAAATACCCTCCCGTATTAACGTGCTAGGGCTGTAGACATAACAAAGTATCATAAACTGCGTAGATTAAATAACAGAAATGTACTTATTGTTAAGTTGTTAATAGTAATCACAATTATACACTCTTACAATTCTGGAGGCTAGAAGTCCAAGATGCAGGAGGTGCCAGGGCTGGTTCCTTCTGAGAACTGGGAGGACGAATCTGTCCCATTCTTCTCTGATGGTTTGCTGGCACTCTTTGGTGTTCACAGGCTTGTAAAGAATTGTCATCCCATCGCTGCCTTCATCTTCACATGGCAAAGATGTGACTATCTGTGTCTGTCTCCGTGTCTAAACTTCCCCCTTTGTATAAGGACACCCTCATATTAGATTAGAGCCCACACTGATGACCTCGTCTTCACTTGATCACCTGCAGAGACCCCCATTTCCAAATAAAGTTACAGTCACAGCACTGCCCTTCATTCACAGGTACTGAGAGGGTGAGGGCGTCAGCATCTTTTTGGGAAAACACAATTTAACCCGTTCACCTCCCAAGGGTGGCCAGCAAATATAGAAATGGGACTCACATATCCTTCTGTTTTTCTGTCTTTCACAGGGAAGCTGCCTTGGGGGTAACAATTCATGCCAAGTTCAAGAGAAGTGCAGTGTGGACAATCCAACCACAAGGAAACAGCTCAGGCGATTCTCACAGCATATCAGGGTGGAAGGAGACCGTAAACATCTCCTAGTCCAACACTGCTCTTTCCCAAATGAGGACGCTGAGGTCTAAAGAGAGGCAGTGACTTGCCCAAGGTCATACCACCGGATAGAAACAGGCCAGGACTGGCAATCAGGTCTCAGGTGTACCTGGAAAGCATCCCCTCTCCTCTGTAGAAAATCCTTCATTAATCCTGCACCCCAGACTTGCTAGCAGGCACAACAATGCTCCCCATTAATGCTGAAAAAGAAGACGTTGCTTAAACATAAAATCGAGTGAAATCTCCAAACACCCAGTGGCATGAAAGCACTGCAGTAAGCAAAGTGCCCACCTTAAACCATATGAAGTGACTATTTTTGTCGTTATCATTATTATTCTCATCTCAAGTCAAAATTGCCTGTAAGTCAAAGAATGTCACTTTCCTCCCATGTCCCTTTTCAGGAAAACAACCCACAGAAATTAAATCACAGTTTCAGCTAAATACATATTTAATTCTTTATGTATTTTTTATATTTTGTTTTCTGCAGGACTGTTTACCAAGTTAATGATCTATGGGCATCACGTTTCTGGGTTGTTTTTTTTTTTTGGTTTTTTTTTGAGTCAGTCTTGAAGTGCCCCCTAGTGAAATGATTTTATACTTAGGAAGCTGAGAAATGAGCTGAAAATAAGATTTTTCAGAAAGCTGAAGAGAATTTTTGAAAGAAGTGAGGGGCAAAGTTGGGGGTGGAGGGGATTGTTTCAAGGGGATTTGAACCATGATTCTTTTAAAATCTATTTCTGAGCCCTGTTGTGTATGCTCACTCACACGGAGAGCCTTGCAGCCTGGGCCCTGAGACAGGAAGGTTTACCCACAAAGCGCATAGCAGAGAGAAGCCCGTCAGCCTGATACCAGGCAGGCAAAGAGAGCAGCCAGCATGGCCAGCCGCTGCGGCCACAGAGAAGCCCGGGATTCAGCCAGTCATGCAAGCAGGTGCTGCAGAACTTGTGCCAACACTAGGTTTCTGCATGAGCGATTTTAGAAAGCATCTTTCCAGGAGAGGAAATCTGAGCATCTTCCTTTGGTTAGTTCAAGTCATGCAAATGTGGATTGAAAAAACATTTCGTGGGGCAAGCTGTGTGTGTGTAGGTATGGGGGTATATGGGAAGTCTGTACTGAATAATAATGTTGATTTTTCTTTTTTTACACCCACAGCATTTGATAAAGCAAAAAAAAAAAAAAAAAGGAACTAAACATCAGAGAGGCAAGTAAACTTGTCAGCTTTCTCCAATTAGCAGCTTACAGCTTCTGCTCCCCTCTTGCTATTGTAACCATTTTGTAACCATTTCTCCAATTCACTATCCTCTCTCCTTTCTACTGTGCTCCAAGCAGGGGAAACACCTCTTCTATTTTTCCCCCAAGTATGGACAACAGGCTATGGTGTTTGATAAGTCTTGACTGAAATCCTGTGCAAAAACTAAGAAGTCCCCATGTGAAAAAGGACAGTTTCCAACAGGATGATTAGATGGCTCCGCTCCCAAAGTCCACCAGTCTCTCCCCTTCTTGGGGGCTCTATTGAGACAGAAAAGGGGGACAGAGCTTCTAGAAGGATGAAAGGATGAGGAAGCTGCAGGGATCGGTCCCCTGGAGAGCTCCAAGTGGTACAGCAGTAATCCAGGGGACCACACACCTTGGTATTGGATCCTGATAGTCATCCAAGAAAAAAGAGAGGCCTCTACCCAGGGAAAGCAGAGTGAGGAGGCCCAGAGAAGGACCACTGTAAAAGATTCATCAAGGGCCAAGTCCACCACCAGTGATGACCACGGCCTCCACAGGACCTGGGGTTCCAGCCAGGGCACGAGAGGGCCAGCTCTTTGGCTACTGACTGTACAGCCAGAGTGACACCTGTCCATGCCCCGGATTGCTTGGCATCATCCAACAGCCCTTGTGTGAATACATACACTCTCCCAATAGTCCAAGAAAACATGACACCAAAGGTTGATGGGTAGGGACTTCTAGCTGGGAGATAGGATACTGAAAGTTCCTCACCTATTTCATAGGGAACCCAATACCTGTCTTAGGGACCCCTCTTCAAGGTTAGTGATACCCTTCTTTATGTTTGAAACCAGCTCTACTTTCCCCATTGGATCAGAACAAGTAACAGTTCTCACAGCTTGGCACTCAGGACCCCACACCCAGCACACGAGGATTCCAGCCAGAGTCCAGGCAATACTGGGAGGAGGTGCTGGGTGATCCCAGGAGGGCACTGCCCTGTGGTGAGAAGGCACCGGCTCCATATGACACTGTAATGAAGAACAAAGGACATTCCACATTTGAGTAAACCCTAATGTAAACTATGGACTTTAGTTAATAACAATGTATCAATGTTGGTCATCAACTTTAAGAAATGTACCAGACTGATGCACGTTGTTAATAGTAGAGGGGAATGGTGTGTGTGTGTGGGGGGGAGCACAGTCTATGAGAACTCTCTTCCTGCACACTTTTCTATGAATTGTTTCCTCAAACTGCACTAAGAAATAGTCTATTATTTTTTTTCCTTTTTTTTTTAAATTTATATATACTTTTAATTAGCTTCAGGTGTACAACAAAGTACAATAGTTATACTTTTTACCCCTCGAAGTGACAACCCCCTTCCCCCAATTCTCCCCCCACTCCTCCCCCCCATATCATACTATCTATTACAATTCCTTTGACTCCCTTCCACCATATAATCCACATCCCGTAACTGTCTATATATTCAATTACAGTTGGCATACAATATTATACAACATCAATTTCAGGTATACAGTGCCGTGATCAAGCCTCTACTCCATCCATGAAGTGGTCTCCCTAACAAAACATGTGACCATCTGACACCCCACAAAATTTTAACAACATTATATTCCCCAAACTGTCTTTCATATCCCTGTGACAATACTGTAGTTACCTATTTATGCTGTCTAATCCTTTCCCCTTCTCCCTCATCCCTACCCCTCTCCCAATTAGCAACCCTGTTTTTCCTCTATATCTATGAAACTATTTCTGTTTCTTATGCTCATTCATTCAGTTTTTCAAATTCCACATATAAGTGAGATCATGTGGTATTTGTCTTTCTGTGACTGACTTATTTCACTCAACATAACAGTCTCTAGGTCCATCCATATTGTTGCAAATGGTACAATTTCATTCTTCTTTATAGCCGAGTAATACTCCATTGTATAAATGTACCACAGTTTCTTAAGCCAGTCATCTACTTGGTGCAGCCATTATGGAAATCAGTATGGAGATATCTCAAAACACTGGAAATGGAACTGCCATATGACCCAGCAATTCCATCTTGGGAATGTACCCAGAGGAATCCAAGACGCTAATTCGAAAAAATATATGCACCCCTATGTTTATTGCAGTGCTATTTACAATAGCCAAGACTTGGAAACAACGGAAATGCCCATCGGTAGATGACTGGCTTTTTTTCCTTTTTAAGGCGCTCACCCTGTGAACTTCCCTTGAAATAAAAAGTATGGCCTTACCCATCAGAGTAAGAATCATTTAAAATGTCAGCCAGGCAAATACAGCCATTCCCACCCAGAAGATTAAAACCCATCTGAGCACACACAGAGGTGTGCGCCAGCCCTCCAGGCCTCCCGGCTGGGCGAGGTGGCCCCACCACCAGGCTGCCAGCTCTGCCAGCCACGTCCCCAGCGCCAAAACGCCCTCGCTCCTCCCCTGCCATCAGAGAGCCTAGGCCCCTCCTAAATCCTTAGGAGCGGTGCTCTGTTTCTAACAGCTCAGATTCAAGTGTAAATGAACCAGACCAGTGGAGATTACATCCCAGCTGCTCTGGGAATGATGTCCTCACAAAGGTGAATCCTGTCTCCAGAGCTGCTTCCCGCCAGCAACATTCCTGGCACCCGCCTCCTGAGAAATGTGTACAAAAGACCACAGCCGGAAATTCTCCACGCCCCATTGGGCCAGCCACCAGGATATCGATCCAGGGCTGAGGAAAGCTACGTCTGCCGACTTAACCAATTTGTCTGCCCAGGAAAAAAGAAAAATGACGCTGAAAAAAAAAATAAAGGCCAATTTTAAGACAGAGGTTGCTTTTTCATTATTGTGAAACATTTAGGATAAAGGAATATTTATCACCCTTTGCTTACTGCATTGCATGCTGATTGCTCAAAAATAAGGAGCCCATTATCCTGAAAGTGGATAAGCTTGTGTTAGCGAGGCTACCAGGGGACTGCGCAGCGCCCTGGGGGGGGGGGGGGGGGCAGGAACAGCTCCTGGTGAAATGTGCACACAGCACCCCCAACAGGAGCCGTAATAAAAACAAAACAACAACCATAGATGGGGATAATGAAGGAGGAAGACACAGTATGTCCTCAGGACTCAACGTCATGAATAGGTTCTGTGACATTAAGCGAAATGACTTCTGATGAAACCAGTTTTACCATAGGCTGATTGATATAAACAAGTTAGGTTTGTACACCATCTCAGCACTATAACCAAACAACACTGAACACAACAACGTTATTCAAGGACTTGCTGGTGGCTTGGAAAAAAAAAAAAAAGCATCCCTAACGTAAAAATTTCCTTCTATGCAGGACACCAAAAAGGAATATTTCCAGGAGGCTGATCATCGTCCTTTAACCTTTGGATTATCCCCTCTTCCACCCCATTCCGTCTGCCCCTCAAACCATCTGGCCAGGTATAGGATTCCCCACTGTCTCCGTTTCAATGTGCGCGTCCTTACAAGGAATTCCCCCGAGGCATTTACTACCACTTCCTCTCCCACACTCGTGTGCAGGGGGAACCACTGCACAAGGTCGCCCCTATAGGAGACACTCAGCAAAGATTTGTTGACTGAGCAAAGAAAGATGGTCATCACTGGCCTCATACACAGACGGGAGAACGGAGATCACTCCATGTTGGCTCCAAATCTCAGTTCAGGAGACTCCTTGGATTAAATCGGAAACGCCCCCATACACAGAGGGCAGGGAGGCAGACCACTCCAGATTGGTAGGTGGGAGTTTTAATAAGCAAGGGAATTTACGAATGAGACCTGCCTTGGGCAGCCACAACACAAGTAGACATCCGCCCAGCCTGCTGGGAACTGGTCTCGATAACACATTGCTCTCTCAAGTCTGTGTTCTTGAAAGCACCTCCCACTATGGGAACTGTGGACAGAGTGTACATTCCAAGGACAGGGGTGAGGAGGCCAATGCCCGGGCCCAGATTTCTGGTCAACCAGAAGTCACATCCTCTCAATCACCTCCTACAACACTTGATATGTGATCCAACCAAGGTAACAAACCAAAGTGACAGAAGAGCCTGATCAAACCCAAAGGATTGCCTTCCCATGGTCCTGTCATAACAATGTTCTGCTGCTAGTGGCTGGTGGCTTCATAATGCAATAACCCAGCTCCTGGCTGATCCACAGTGATCAACCCAGACGACTAGGGCTGGTAGGGTAGCCATGTGCTTAAGAGACCTTCTGCCCTGTTCCGGTTCCTTGAACGACTATATTAAAGGAAAGTTTCTTAATTTGCAAGGAACCCCAACACTGGGAGAGTGCTGGTGATGCTTGTGAATGTATAAATGCCACTGAATTCTATACTTTAAAATAGTTAAAATGCTAAATTTTCTGTTATGCATATTTTACCACATTTTTTTTAAAAGCATGACATTCCTTAACTTTTAGCAGCTTTTAATTCCCTACCAAGTCCCTTCTTGACCTACAATTCTTCCCCAATCCCCTCTTTAGCCTGAGAAGAGGTATTTCTGAAGGAGAACCTGTTGGCTTTTTACCAGAGTGGCTCATACACTATTCCAAGATGTCACCAAGACTCTAGAAGAGTGGGTTGAACTGGACTGGACAAATAAGCATGACAAGAGCTCCCGGCTTTCTTTAAAATATATTTGTAATCTGCCTCTTTACTTAATATACCATGAACATTTCTTCTATCCCTTCAATATGGCCTTCAGTGTCTGCATAATATTCCATGTCTGGATGTATCATAATATGCCTTCAGGTCTGGCTCATTCACATTTCTAAATACACTGCAGTGAATGTCATCAGCTATACATCTCTGTGCCCTCCTCCAGATATGATCAAGGCTTTTTTGATTGTCCACAAAGATAGCCACTTCCTGCCCCTGCCACTGTGTCCCCAAGCTCTTGGCTCCCTCTACCCAGGAGAAGATCCTGGGAGATCTCTACAGAATTCCCCTCAACCTGACTCCATCTTCCTTGGCAAATATACTGAATCCTTGGAAGGCATTTTATTGATCTTCATTTGCAATTTTAACCATTTGTTCAGAAAGCATTTACAGATATTGTTCTAGGAGTTGGACATTAAACCAAGGCATAGGCAAGGGCTATAAACGCCGTATTTAATCCATTTTTTTCAAAAAAGAGAAAAACACCTTATGAGGGCTCTGTCAGCACGCTGGACAGTTCTCTGCTTTGTAATAAATTCATCTGAGAATTGTACTCAGCTCTAGTCATTTTTAAAGCTCTTTCTCCTTTAAAAGGAAAACAGCAAAGGGACACGTGTTTTATGCCATGAGATAGCTACAGAAGGTTTGTGTTTCCTTTTGGTTAGTATTAATCTCCACATTCAAGTCGACGCTGCTTTCGCTGAGTCAGCGAGCGCCCTTTTCCTTTAAGTGACCTGATTCTGTACTTTCATTATTAATATTATGAAAATGGCTTTCCTCTACACTATTTTGTGCTATCAATGGAAAACCACAGTTCCAAAATGCATTAGCCATGGCCGGCTCTGGCAGGATTATTTGCATCAATACAAACCGAGTTAATCATCAGGCTATTTGAATAATCCGTCACGTGGTGCCCCAGCACCAAGTGGGGGACTCAGCGGCACCTCACTGGAGCCATGCAATTTCATTTGGGTGCCACGTTCTCCAAGCCCTGCAGATTTTCCTGCTCATTATCATCGCAACATCTTGCCACTTACTTTGCAATTTTTTTCTCACCTTCCCCAACGACGGTGATGTAAGCCTGTGCCCAGCCCCCTAATAGCAGGTCGGGGTGGTAAATGACATGTGTTAAAACCGATAAGCCTGACGAGAGAAAGAAACGTTCATTAGGAAAAAGAACGAGCCTCCGAAGAGAAAAACATCAGAACAGCAAAGACGCCACTTACTTTTCACCATGTTAGAATGCCTTTGGTATCTTAGGCCTTGAGGCAATATTTTACTGACTTACTATTTGCAAAACCAAAAGGCAGATCGGGATCAGGGGGGCGAGGGGACAGAGCAAGTGAGATGCTAATAAAGGGGATTTTGATGAGATGCATTCCAACCCATGCACCTTCCCCTCACCTAAACCTGCCTGGAATTGTCAGGGATTTCCCACGGACAATATTGTTGGTGATCATCGGAAAATCAGGGGAGTTGGAAGCTGGGTAGAAAAAAGAGGAAGCCAAGGAAATTTTTTTTAATGCAAATCACATCACTTTACTCCAAGTTAAACCACGAGATGACTCAGAACCCACCTGTCTCTCCAGCCCATTGCCCCACCCTCTGGGCACACACACCCTCTCTGTCCCAGCCTCTCCTTCCCTCCCTGGATGGTGCCTTCTCCTTTCCTTCTCAGTCTCCCTTCTTTTGTAACGTTCCTCAGCTCAGTAATGCTCTGCCTTCCCGTTTCAGATGATGTAACTTTCTCTGACAAGCCTTCCCTGACCCCTCAAAGAAGAGGTTGTTGCACCTCTTTTCTTGAGCAATTTATGAGTCCCCTTAGTAACACTCTCCATACTCCTAACAACTGCTCATCATCTGTAGTGGGTTGAATAGTGCCCCCCCACACCAAAAAAAAATATGTCCATGTCCCAACCTCTGGGACCTGTGAATGTGACCTTATTTGGAAGAAGAGTCTTTGCAGGCATAATTACGTTAAGGAACTCAATATGAGTTCATCCTGGATTATCCAGGTGGACCGTAAATCCAATAGTAAGTGTCCTTACAAGAGACACCTGGAGGAGAGACACACAGGAAGAAGAGAAGGCCCCATGAAATCAGGGGCAGAAATCTGAGTGACGCAGCCACAAGCCAAGGAGTGCCTGGAGCCGTCAGAAGCTGGACGAGGAAGGAAGGATTCTGCCATAGAGTCTCTGCTGACACCTTGATTTCGGACCTACGGCTTCCAGAACTGGAAGGGAATACATTTCTGTTGTTTTAAGCCTCCAAGTTTGTGGTCATTTGTTACAACTGGAACAGACCATAAGCTCCATGAGGTCAGGCACTGGGTCTATTTTACTCACCAGTCCCCCCAGAGAGCATACCACGGTGGCCAACATATGGCAGAGCTAAATATATGCTCATTAAATGAATGAATGAATGAATGAATGAATGAATGAATGAACAAGTGATGAAGTGCACAGTAGTATGTTTTTCTTTCAATATGGGTTGCCAGCCTATACCCATCGAAGGTATAGGACTCTTATTAGAAAGGACTCTTCTGTTTGCAAGTGATGGAAACTAACAAAAACTATGTGGCGGTGTCTGAAGGACAGAAATGTAGCCAGACCTCAGAAGATCCAAGAAGAGAAAGTGGAATGGCATCAGCATCATTGCTCCATCTCTGAGCTCAGCCCCACACACACCTGTTTCATCCTTCTCCCTTGCAGCCCAGTTTTCTCTGCTCTGCCCAGAGGTATCCTCTCTGCCCACAACTACTTTGGGGGTAGCCCAGCTACACAGAACAAGTGACTCTCTTTCTCCATCCCAATTTTAATTTCTCAGGGAAGAATCTCCAATTGGCCAAACTTCAGCCAAATGCCCATCTTTGTCAGTCAGGGGCAGGGGAGCAAACATGGCTGTAAGGTGTTCTCGCAGCTCAGAAGGGCTGAGCAGATAACCCAGGAAGTACCCATACAGTTCCCCTGAGCTTGTCCTATAGCTCAGGCTTCTAAGCGACCCGTTGTCTCTGGAGCCACCACATCCTTCACAGGCTGCCCGCCTCGTGAATGGACTGTCTGTCAGGGCCCGAGAGTAGACTTTGATAGATGACCTGTGCTCAGCACTAATGCACGCAGATTTATAGGTGTTCCCCTGGAAAAGTACTAAGCGTGAAGTCAGCCTCCATCAGCACATGCTAGAGACCCAGGCTTTTGCAGATATTATACCATCAGGGAGAGCCACATGTTGAAAAATTCCCACAATAAGAAAAGTACTTGAGAGCACTTATCATAATGAAGCTACATTAAATTACAACAAATTAATATCTCCTTGAAAGAACTTCCACAGAGAAAAAGCTTCAACTGGCAGAGGAGGACCAGGAATATCAGAAGTGGAAAGCAAAGTAAAAATCATTGAATTCAATGGTCTCCCTTGACCCATGGTGAACCAGCCTCAGGCAGAGAAGTGACTTACCCCCATCTCATCATTAGCCAGTGGGAAAGCCCTGGTTATACATTAGCTTCCCCAAGTCCCTGGTTAGTATTAGTATTGCCCCCTCTCTCCTCGTGCAAGAGTAAGTAAAACCAAGAGAAGGGGTAACTTTAAAAGTTCAGGGAAAAGAAAGGACAGAGGCCATGGGAAAGGCAAACAGACTCACTCAATCAAATCTGAATGTTCTAGTGAAAGAATAACACCATCACTCCCTATGAAACCAGCCTGGCATACAGCAAGTACTCGGTGAGCAGCATTTAAAGAATCGTGAGTTGCTGGTACTCAGTAAGGCTCATCATTAACAAACAGTGAATTCTCTCTTGAAAGGACAACGGCCAGTTGCAAGGATATTCCATAAGGGTATTTTCTCATTGCTTCTTTCACAAAACAATTGTGCTCCTCTGTGTGTGAAGCGAAAGATGAACCAACTCTTGATAGGGAGAGGAGTGAGGCCTGTATCCTAATCCACATACAGTTCTGGAATCCATAGCAATTTAGGAAAACTACTTGTGGGAAGTTTACGATCTCTTTGCCAAGCTCTCCAGCCTTTGCCATGCGGGCCTGATGGGCCAGTGGAGAGGAGTGCCCAGTGCTTCACCCAGGACCCTATACCTTGAATTTTGGCAACTGTGATATTGTGATTCATAATAAGAAATATATATACTTGGTCTTTGTCTTTGTTTCTGGTACAGAGCTCCCAAACTCTTGGAATTTTATAAGAGCAATAATAAAGGTGACGTTTGTTACGCAAATGAGGCTACTTTTGAAAATCACCTAAGGCTGGAGGCTGTTTGTCAGGGGAACCAACCATGTGATTCGAGAGTAATGTAGCCTCCATAAAAAAAATAAAAATAAAAATTTGGGGTTCAGAGAGCTTCTGGGTGGGTGAATTTGTGGAGATATAGCAGGAGGAGGGGGGCGTGGCAAACTTGGAGACAGCATGGGAGCTCTGAGCCCTTTCCTCACACCTTGCCCTGTGTGTCCTCTTCATCTGGCTGTTCCTGAGTTATATCCTTTTATAATAAAATGGTGATCTAGAAAGTAAAATGTCTCTCTGAGTTCTGTGAGCTACTCTAACACATTAATGGAACCGAAGGAGGAAGGTTGTTGGAACCTCCCATCTGTCACCCAGTTGTCAGAAGCACAGGTGACAACTTGTGGGCAGGTGGCATCTGAAGGAGTGGGGAGAGGACAGTCATGTGGGGCTGGGCCCTTAACCCATGGGATCTAATGTTATCTCCAGGTAGACAGTGTTAGAATTGGGATGAATTGTAGGACACCCAGCTGGTATCTGAGAATTGCTTAGTGTGGGGAAAAACACACGCTGGAATTGGGCAACAGAATTGTAGTGAACTTCCCAGAGAAGCGTGGGCAGGGTCTGCAGTGCAGATAGCTGCTCCATGTCATCTGAATTAAAATAGAAACAAGTCCCCCAGCCTGTTTCAGCTGTTTGGGACCACTGAAACCACGGGTTGTTCAGGCACGTTGAGCTAACCGATGAGCTATACCTACCAGGCCTAGACATAAACTAGAAAATATACCCATAGAATGAATATATCCTTTTTTCCAATGAAAGGTTAGAACTGTCAACTTCAGTCACCAAATCTTTTTGTTTCCATTGTCTTCTTAACAACCTTCCTTCATTTCTCATTCAATTAACTTTTACTAGGGGAAGCTTGGGCTGGTACAACATCAGAAGATCAGTTTTTCTCCCAAACCTACACAGGTTACAAACTAAGTTCTTGTGCCCAAGCACGACTTTTCTCATGTCTAGGGGTCAAGGTTGCACGTGCAGCGTGACAAGGAGAAGCACACTACTGGGCCCTGTTCCATCCTATTTTGCACAGATACTCAGTGCAGTTGGGCCTTAAGTGCACAAGACAGGAAGTTAACATTAGTGTTGCTCTGAAAGTCATTTTGCTTTGCTTTCTTGCTCCGAAATTCCTGGGTCCCATCCCCTTAACAACCTCCTTTTAATTAAAGCACTGAAGTGTATATGAAGTTTCTTAACACTAAAAGAGATAGGACCCCAAGGGAAACAAAGCACATCCATTTTGATGGACAGAAAAGGACCAGAGAATGGGGGTCAGCAGCCACAGGAAGTGGTACCGCCCACATAACAATGGGAGAAGACTGGCTCAAGGGGATGATGTTATGAGTTCCCCCTAAGGCACAGAGAGAATCCAGGTGTCAGGAGTCATCCCCATTTGATGGAGGTGATCACCTCTGAGACACACCAGACCCCTGGGGTCCACCCCAGGAGAAGAGACACAGAGAATATGAGGATTACTGGAGACCTCTGACCCGCCACAACATCTCTGCGACAAGGAGCCATGCAGTAGCTGACAGTGCACGGCGATTTCCACACATCCCCTCTTTCTGTCCTCTCTGACATCAAGTGAGCACAGCTACTGTTATCTCCACTTTAGAGAATGAAAACAGTGTCCCGGGTGCTTTACACATAGTCCCACCCTTATCCAAGGCAGAGACCCCCAGGGGATGTCTGAAGCCACAGATCATACTGAACTCTCTATATACTATGTTTTTTCCTCTACATACACACCCATGATCAAGTTTCCTTTATAAATTAGGCACAGTAAAAGATTAACCACAACTATAATAAAATAGGACAATTACAACAATATACTGTAATAAAAGTTACGTGAACATGGGCTCTCTCTTAAAATATCTTATTGCCCTGGACATACAGTGTGGGTACACTGGACAGAGGGATGGTTCACGTTTCGGGTGGGACGGAGTGGGCCATGCTACTCAGAAATGGTGTGCCACTTAAAACTTATGAGCTTTTTATTTCTGTCACGTTCCATTTAATATTTTCAGAACACAGTTGGATGCAGGTAACTGAAATTCTGAAAGCAAAACCGTGAAGAAGGGCAGGCAACTGAGGCTACTATAGTTTGCAACCTCATTGATTGCAAGTGGCCAAGGTCTTGTCTTTACAAGGAAAGAAAAACATCTCTTACAATCCCCAATAAGAAGACAGAAGGTGCTTCTAAGTGCCATATAAACCCCTGCCCAGGTTCCAGCGGCACCACCATGCCAACTTCCTCCACCCATGTATTCCAGATCTCCAGCCTGACGGTAAATCTTTTTATTATTATTATTATTATTATTATTGTTATTATCATTAGTTACAGATGTACAAAACAATGCAATAGTTATCCTTTTCATCCCTTACCAAGTGACTCCCCCTCCCTCCTCCCTTGTCCCCCTCCCCCGATATCATACATATCTATTACAATTCCATTGACTCCATCCCCACACTATATTCCACATCCCATGACTATATATATGTTAAATTATAGTTAACATCTAATAGTATTCAGTGGCAGCTTCAGATGTACAGTGCAGTAGTCAGGCCACTACACCGTCCATGAAGTGGTCTCCCTGACAAGACATGAGTCCATCTGTCCCCTAAGAAAAATATTTACAACCTTATTGATTATATTCCCTAAACTGTCTCTTCTATCTCTGCAATAGTATTGTATTACCAGTTAATGTTGCGTCGTCCCTTCCACTTCTCTCTCCTGCCCATCCCCATCCCATCTAGCCCTCATCAGTTTTTCCTTTGTGTCTCTAAGACTAGTTCTGTTTACATTGCTTGTTTACGCTGGTAAATCTTTCCAGGACACTGCTGGCCCTCGCAGCCCTGTGCCATGGAAGGGATCACCCTTCCCTCATATCAACTTCTGTGCCTCAGAGGTGGAGGTATAGGTTCTTTTAAGCCCTGAAGCCTCCTGGGTTCCTCATTCAAGCAGTTCCTTCCCTCTTAGACCCCAAAGGGGTCTAACCACAAAACAATATTTCCTATTCCCAGGAAAAGATGAACCTCCTAGCCATCCCTGTTCTCTGATCCCTGGACAAGTTTTCTGTTTTCTGCAAAATGAAAATAATAATTTTCATTATTACCATAGGAAGTACCAACTTCATATGGTAGCTATAAATTGAGGTGAGATAATGCATGGAAAGCATGGAGCATGCTAGGTAGATAATAAATATCATATAAAATATTGCTATCATTGTTATTCACCTACATTTGCATACATAAGGTTTTTCAAATGAGCCTCTGTAAAATGGAGACCTGCTTCAACCTGTCTTTCTGTCCCAGCCTACTCCTGCTGCAGCTGGAATCCTCTCTCAGCTAAAGCCTGCCTCCTCTGCTCACATAGCACTCTGGCTACAGAAAGAATTAACGCTGACCTTTCAATGCATTGCTGTCTCCAGGTATTCTGCACATTGATGCTCCTTGTCTTTTATTCATCTCTGATTCCCCTCCACAGACACACAGACACACACACACACACACACACACACACACACACACACACACCCCAACACACCAATTACTTACAAAAGAAAAAGCAGGCTTTCAGAAGACTGAAAAAATAATGTAATCCCTGTTCTATGCTCATGATTCCTGATACAGAGTAATACACTGGAGCAAATATTTGAGCCCATTAAAATTAAATCATGCCTTGCCCCTGTCTCTGTATTACCTAGTACACAGGGGTCTCTGTCGAGTGAAAAAGGTTGACCACACTTTTATAGTTCAAGTCCTAGGATAGCGATCACTTTGTAAGTGCCCGGCATCACCTGTGCATTCCTTTAACTCCTAGAAAAAAGAGTTCTTAGCAATTGTCACTTGAACCTGATGAGGATGGGGAAATGAAAGGAAGCCAGGATTTAAATAGACTGGTGAGGGCCGGCCGAGTGGCGCATTGGTTAAGAGCTGGCTTGGGATGCCAGCGGCCCCGGTTCGGATCCCACATGTGAGGGCCAGTGACACTGCCCTCTAAAGCTAACAACAGCTCCACCTGGAGCTGGGCTGTGTGAGCCCCAGAGACAGTGTAGGCTGCAGCCCCTGCTGCAGAGGGCTTCCATAGGCTACAGTGAGTGGCCGGCACCAGCGTGAGCTGCCAATAGCCATGGTGAGCAACACCCAGAGGCCGGCGACCGATCTGCCTCACCCAAGAAGAGCACAATGATGATACCAACATGGGCCAGTGAAGCAATGTCCTCCACAACTAGACTGAAGAACAAAAGGACAGCAACTTGTCTGTTCCCCTTCCCCGATTCCCCAATGCTGTTCCCCTCCCCCAATTCCCCAATAAAAATCTTTAAAAAATAATAATAATAAATAAATAAATAGGCTGGTGAGCTTCAATGCGATTTGATGGAACACACAGAGAATCATTAGCAAATGTGAATGTGACTAATGGAAAATTGCATCAAGAGCTGTTTAGGAAAGGGTTCACTTTTCACCATTCATTTATGGGAAGGCTGTTCAAACTTCTTTTTCTTCACACCTTTCCTCCTCAGTTACCCACTTCAGTACTTGATTTGTTTTCCCTCTAAGATACAGATTCAAGGCAGGGTCCCTGTGATGTCCCCAGAACTGTCAACCACTTGGAGACATGGAGATGTAGACGTCAGGGTCCTGCCTTAACGGGACTCATGGTGGAACATGCTGCTGAACATGGGAAGGGCTGTGATGGAGAGAGAGAGAGAATGTCGGGGGCCACAGAGGAGGACAAGTGTTGTTAGCTTCGGGTCTCTGGGAAAGCGTGACAGAGAACACATTTCAGAAGGGCATTTAGGGCTGAGGAGTTCACCAGAAGAGAAGTGGTCCTGTGCATGAAGGAAAGAGTAGAGATTTGAAGAAGAGAAAGTGCTTAGTGTTGGCATAGAATGGCAAGCCCAACAATAAGGTTAAAATGATTTGTTGAGTTTTTCCACAAGTAACAGAAACCCAGACTTAATTAATTAACTAACTAACTAATTAACAATCTGTAGGATCTAGATGTTTCCCGGGTTCATTCCGTGGCTCAGTTATGTCATCAGATTCCCCGGCTCTGAGCATCTTTTTACCATCCTCAGAACACTGGCCTTCTGTCCTGGTGCGTGTCACCTCATGATGACGGCTGTCACAGTTGCAGACATCATTTAGTCATCTAGTGCCCCCCAAAAGAAGGAAGAGGCAGGCGCCAATGGAATTCTTTTATCAGAAAATAACACTTTCCAGAACCACTGCCCTCCCACTGACTTCCTCTTAAATCTGAAAATAGGTTATGTGCCCATTCCCATCTATAAGGGAGGTGGAAAAAGTGAGTAAGATCTCCATGATTGGATTAGGTCAAACCTGATTGGCCCCTGAAGAACGACACATACGTAGATGGGTCTGTAACTATTGATGAAGCAATTTTTTATTATTAATGTTTGAGACATACAAAACAGCATTAAGAATAATAACTCTTACCCAACATAAAAAATAATTCATTGCCAACATAGTGAAATCCCTCTGATTGGAACTCCAAGATTCCCCCCTCACACACACTTTTTTTCTACATGGGAGAAACTTCTGTCCTAATTTTGGAGGTTTTTCATTTCTTTCTTCCTTTCTCCTTCTCCTTCTTCTTCTTCCTCTCTTCTCCTCTTCCTCCTCCTCCTCCTCCTTCTTCTTCTTCTTCTTCTTCTTCTTCTTCTTCTTCTTCTTCTTCTTCTTCTTCTTCTTCTTCTTCTTTTCTCTCTCTCTCTCTCTCTCTCTCTCTCTCTCTCTCTCTCTATATATATATATATATATATATATATACATATATATATATCTTATTCAATTTATAGACTTGGCACACATACTGAACTTTCATATAGACGTCATATTGCAAATATTCATTTGCAAATTGCTTTCTTTTGATCAATATTATGTTTGTGGAATTAATCCATATCGATTCGTGTAGCTCCAACTCATTCCTTTTCACTGCTACGTGGGATTCCATTCTAGATATAACACGATTTATTTCTTCTCTGGATATTGGGAAGCTTCCAGTTTTACTATTATAAACAACACTTCTATAATTATTTTTCATGTCTCCTGACATATATGTGTGTATGCGTGTATATATACAAAGGTATATGCATATATGTATATATATGTATATATATACATATATGTATATATGTTTATGTATATATATATATATATATATATATATATGAATTCAACCAGGGTATATATCTAGAATTATAATTTTGAGTAATAATATAATTTCAACTTTATTGGGTGTTGCCAATTTTTTTCTCCAAAGTGATTGTACCAATTTTCATTTCCAAGAGCAAGGGACAAAAGGTCCCATTATTCTACATCCTACCCAGAACTTGATACTGTCAGATGTTTTAGTTTTTGCCAGTCTCATGGTGTGAAACAGCATCTAATTTTAATTTGCATCTCCCTTATTAATAATGAGGTTAAGCATCTTTTTCTGTGTGTTGGCAATTGATGTTCCCATTCCAGTTATGTCTGAACCATTTTGCCCATTTTTGTTAACCTGCTTGACTTTTTCTCTTTGAATTAGAGAAGTTCTTTATGTAGCCTTGATATTCATACTTTATTTCTTCCCGGCTGTGGGTTATCTTTTCATGTTCTTAAAGGTACCTTTTGATGAATAAAAACTTTTTCATTTTAACACAAATTGAATTTTCCGATTTTCGCTGTGGTTTGTGAGTTTGGAACATTATGAAATCCTTTTCTCCATCAAGTTCATACAGATGTTCTACATTTTCTTGTAAAAGTTTTTAGATTTTCATATTTCAGTCTTCCTACAATTAGGATTTTAACCACGTGACTCTAGAGATGTCACTGGTTTTTCTCCATATTAATAACCAATTATCAATGAATAAAAAACATTAGGTGATGGGCCAGCCGAGTGGTGCATTGGTTAAGAGTTGGTTTGGGACGCCAGCTCTGAGCAACAGGGCCCCGGTTTGGATCCCACGTATGAGGGCCAATGACACTGTGCCCTCTACAGCTAAGATGGTGAACAACAGCTCGACCTGGCTTCGCTGCCCTGAGTTGTTGGCGATGGTGTAGGCTGCAGTGGGGCTGGCCGGCAGCTGGTGTGACCTTTCGTGAGCTGCCGTGAGCCACTGTGACTGGCCATCCAATGGCCAGCGAGTGAGTGCCTCACCCAGGAAGAGCTCAATGATAACACCAACATGGGCCAGTGAAGCAATGTCCTCCACAACTAGACTGAAGAACTAAAGGACAGCAACTTGTTTGTTCCCCTTCCCCGATTCCCCAACGCTGTTCACCTCCCTCAATTCCCCAAGAAAATCTTTAAAACAAATATACAAACAAAAAACATTAGGTGAATAGCGCCATTTTCCCACCGAGCTGCAGTTGCACCCATACATGCTTGGAGCAGGTTCAGGCACAGGCATTAGGACGCTTTGCCAGGCGCCTGTGCTAAGGCCACACTGCACTCACTTTAGCCACGTAGCCTATTCTGAGAGCTGGCAGGGACAGTCCCCGCCTTGCTCTTCCCCTGGGGAGTTACTTGCTAGCATAGCATCAATGGGGAGGCACCCCTGTTCCCACTCACTCTTTTCTGCCAGTCTGCACAACACTGGCTGCTTGTTTTACTAGTTAATCCACTTAAAAGCATCTCTCACCTTTTAACTGGCACACTCAGCAAAGGGTGGGATGTTTTGTATTTCTCTTAGCCAAAAGACTCACTTTCCTTTCAAAGCTCATCTGAAAACAGACACCCCAGTAGCAGAATTGCATTCAGAAGACAATGTCAGCGTCATCATTTACCTCACCTGGAAAGGGGGAAGCAGTCTGCTGAACTGCCGCCCCATACCCAGTAAAGTATCAGCCGCACGGAAGCCAGAGAGAACCACCGTACACACGGCTTCAGGAAGTCTCAGATGGCAGATCAATAGCCACTGGGGTGAGGGTGGCAGTGGAGGAAATTTAAGATGGCCCAGCTTTCTCCTTCTCTCATGGCGGGGGCTC
Source organism: Aselliscus stoliczkanus (assembly GCA_033961575.1). Classification (NCBI taxonomy): domain Eukaryota; kingdom Metazoa; phylum Chordata; class Mammalia; order Chiroptera; family Hipposideridae; genus Aselliscus; species Aselliscus stoliczkanus. The sequence continues at coordinate 125,654,910 of CM066734.1, forward strand.
CCCCAAACCCCGCCTTCTCCCTCCCTATGCACCGCACCCACTTCCTTCTTTCACCACACAGGGCAAGAGAGAATTTCGCTTTCTACCTCATCCAGGTCTCCTCTGGCTTCCTGAACTCTCAATCTAATATAATGTTCAGGTTTTCTCATCCCAAGTTCCTGCCACTGATGTCAGCTCAATTCCCCTACAGAGTTCCTAATTTCTGTGTATGTATTTCTAACTGCTCTTTTACATGCACTTATAAGTATCTTCAAAAATGTTTTAGGGGAAGGTAAAACCTCAATACGGTAAAACTTTGGTGTGTGAGAATAATTTGTTCCAAAAACAAACCACTCGTATTGCAAGACGTTGCTCGTTTACCACGCTACAAAGTATCAGAAATCCAAGTTTTTACTGTATATGTGCCATTTACAGACAAGGAGCTGTGCCTCTGGGAGAGGAAACGATGTGTTCAAGAGTTTGTTATGCATCTGGGGCTAGAATATCAAAGCCCTAATGCCTCACCAATGCCCTCCTCTCTTCTTAGGGCTCCGTCCTCTCGCCCAGCCTTCTGGTCCAGGGAACTAAAATCCAGTGGCTGATGTGGCTGAAAAGGCCTTACTATGATGCTCTTTTTGCTGAGGGCCATCCAGGAAACCACAGTGCAAGCAGAACTGGGCTTCATGGAACTTGATACCCAGGGTGTGTGTGTGTGTGTGTGTGTGTGTGTGTGTGTGTGTGTGTGTGTGTGTGTTACCCCCTTTAATAATTAAATGTGCATCTGAAACTCTGCAGGAATGGTGACCCCCTCGTGTCAATTCCTTTTTAATGCCTAAACCCTCAGCACTCTATCTAAGGCACCAGGTTTTAAAAGCTGCTCAGAAAAGGAGGAAAAAAATCTTGACACCAACTTCAAAGCTCCGCTCGCCCAGCAGGAATCATGACTTTGCTATCAGCAGAGAGACCTTGCCTGACAAACGGGTTCAGAGGCCCTGTCCAGAATGCAGGAAAAATGAATCGCAACCAATTGCGAGTGCGTTAGCCCAGGTGAGGAGGGCCCAGGACAGGCTCGCTCAGAGAGCTTGGGGGCCGCAGGAAGACCCTGCCCCAGGGCAAACAGGTCAAGCCTGACTGGGGCAGTCAGGCCACCAAGGAGCTTCTTCCCACAGGTGCACATGCCTCTGACCCTTGAGCAGCCGCCAGATCCTGTGCAGGGCTCGTTAAAGCTAACTGTGGCCCCATCTCAGAGACTCTGGTTCAGGCAAGTGGGGCCCAGGAGTTCGCATTCCTACCGTGTCCCCCAAAAGTGATGCAGCTAGATCACAAACCACCCTTGAGAATGGTGGATCCAGTCAATTCAATTAAACATGGTAAGACTCTCAAATACTACATAGGTGCCAGGCACTGAGCAGACAGGGAATCAAATAAGACAGAGTCTATCTATCCAGGGCGCCTGAGAGTCAAACACTTTGCCTGCTTCCTGCCAAGATGCTTCTTATGCTTTTGAGATAAGGTCATGTTTCCAGCAGGACCACCCAGGAAGCTTGAAAATATACAGTCTGCTAGTCTCCTCCTAGAAAATGCGGGATTAGTATGGCTCTGATGGTATATGGAATCTGCATTTTCAACAAGCCCCCCAGGATTCTTAGGGTCACAAACATTTAAGACAGAGTTGACTAAAGGCCTGGTTTTCCAGAAAGCTCAGAACTTCTACTACAAGAGAGATCTCAGGGGAACCCATGAGTGCTCCCACTTCCATTATCTATTATCTGGCACAAATTATTCTCAATTAAGCTGGTTCTTTCCCATAAAGCATCCTGAATAAAGAGCTCTGGAATCACTAAGGGAGGAGATTTTTTTAAAAGCAGTGAAACCAAGAAAAGGTAAATTTTGGTAGGCTGAGAGGAGTCGGGAGGTAATGCGGTGGATTGCAAACTGTCCACAATGCTTTGTAGCTCCTCCCCAAAAGAAGTGGGAACTAGTCTTCCACCCCTGGTCTCTGAGCGGGCCTGTGACCTGCTTTGATCAGCATGATGTGGCAGAAGGGACTCTATGAAAGTTCCAATCCTAGGCTTCCACAGGCCTGACAGCTTCCCTTTTCTCTGTACTTGGAGCCCTGCTGTCATCCTGAGAACAGGACCAGCCAGTGGCCTGGAAGATGAGGGGCCACATGAAGAAGCCCCAGTCAAAAGCTACTCTAATCCTTCGTAAACCAGCAAGGTCCAGCCACAAAACACAACGCCTGAGCGAGGTGACCAGACCGGGACTGCCCTGCTGAGCCCAGCTGAAACGACCTGCAGAATCAGGAGCTAAAGGGATGGCTGCTATTTTAAACCACTACCTTTTGGGGTGTTTTGTTACATAGCAAACAATCACTGAGACAGAAGGGAGGCCAGGAAATGTCAGGGGGACCCTGAAACCCAGTTCCATCACTGGTGCATTTTGCGTAGCCCAGATCTAAGTATCGGCCCGTACTGTATGATCAGGCTGCCTTTGGGCTCCCCCACTGCTACTCCCCCACAAATTCAAAGTTTTTCATTGAGTAGTGAACAGGAAAATCAAATCTTTCTGACATCTCAGGCTTACTCATTGTCCCATTGTCCTGAACTCGGTCATAAATTCAGTTTAGATGGGACTTCCCTTTATTAGTCAACCACTAATGCTAAAAATGTCTCTGCTAAGGGATCTAAGAAGGCAAAGCAGGTCAGTTTTCTGTACACACACATCAAAGACGTGTCCAGCAACGTCTCGTGGATAACTGAACCCTGAAGAACTCTCCGCAGTGGGCTCTTAGCAAATAGGGTAGCTGGGAAGCAGGTGGCAAGGTGATGGAGTAGAGCAAGCAAGGGACCAGGGTTCTGGAAACTAGTCCTGCCTGTTCCCACTGGGAACCTTGGGATAGGCACTCAACCTTCCTGGCCCCCAGGTCTTCAGTGGTTGGACTCAATCACCAGCAAGTTTCTAGGGATCTGGAGCACAGGGCATGAAGCTCAGCTACGAGACCTGGTCCACAGCTCTGGGAACTGGCTTTGTGGGTGTGCAACCCACATGGCTGCACAGATCCCAGGCTCAGAAAAGCCCCATACCTGGGATAACCCTCAACTGTTGCCATCTTGAAATCTTAATAATCGTACCTTTGAACTTGGGTTTTGTAAGCGAAGTCCAATGAGACAATGAGCACGCACGTGAGCGGAGATCTACATGGTTCCTCGATGCCATATTCACACATAGTGGTCACGGTTCCCCACGAGCATGGAACGTCAGCCAACCCACAGTGTGGGGACGCTAGCACGACTCACGTCTATGACTGAGACATAGGGGCAGTGACAGCCCTGAGAGGCTCCACTTTCTGTTTAAAGCAGGACTTGCTCCAAATACAGAAAGAAGGCGGTAAGCTCTAAGAAATATGAACAACGAGTTGAATGTGTATACTCCCTCCCAAAATTCATATGCTGCAGTCCTAACCCTCAGAATGTGACCCTAGTTGAAAGTAGGGTCTTTGTAGATGCAATTAGTTAACATGAGGTCATACTAGGGTAGGCTTAGCCCTACTCCAGTATAACTGGTATCTTTATATAAAGGGGACATTTGAATACCAATATAGGAAGAAAACCATGTAAAGATTGGAGCAATGCTGTCAAAAGCCAAACAATTCTCAGAAGCTGGAGAGAGATTTCGAAGACCCTTCCCTAGAGTGTTCCCTAGAGGGTGATGGCCCTGCCAGCACCTTGATCTCCTAACCCTGGCCTCCGGAACCATGAGGCCATACATTTCTGTTGTTTAAGGCACTTGGTTTGTGGTACTTTGTTACGGCAGCCCCAGCAAAGTAAATCAGAGCCCTATCATATCCGTTCTTCTCCATATTACTTCCCTTTGTTAGTCAACCACTAATGCTAAAAATGACAATAAAGAAGGAAAGATAGGCAGCTCATAATTGCTTTTCCTTTCCATCCTTCCTTACTCATCAGTAGGCCAAAGGTAGAGAGTGTTGGTACAATGTGCACATATCAGGAGGTGACATTTTAAAACTGCTGAGTTTGTTTTATGCAGCATTTCCGCTATTCTGGTACAAGCATAATATATATGCATATACAAACTACAAAATAGGAATTATGTAATTTCAGTGATTATATGAGTTAAATCTTCTTATATTTGCATTTAAAAGAGGCATTGTACAATATAAAGATGAACAGGAAAATTCATGTTGATAATTAAAAATTTAATTTTAAGTTACTTAGAACAACATTAAGAGCAAATATAAAACACTATGACAAGTTGAAAAAGGGACCATGGAAGAAAGAAAAAAGCTTTTTATTTTACTGCCTCCTTTAATGGCATTCTTTTCTTGCTTTAAAAAAAAAAAAAAAAAAAAGAGAGAGAGACCTGTGTTTTCATTTCGCACCGGGCCTGCAAATTACATAGCTGGCCCAGTTTTAGAATCAGCCAAGAACTGCAGGAAATATTTCTACTCAGGTGCTTCGAACTTTTGGCTTTTCCCCAACTCCAAAATCTGGATATCCCTGATATCATTTCTTATAACCATTTATATGCATATAGTAAGCGCAAATTTTACATAATCACAGTGCTCAGGTGTGCGAAATGTCCACCTTTTTCATTTCTCCATAACTGTACAAACTGAGGTCTCGAGACATTTTTTACCACTGATGCGGAGAAAAATTGACAATTTAAGGAAACTCAGTGACTTGGAGGTTTGAACTCAGTCAATACAGGATACTCTCCCTGCAAACAACACACACACACACACACACACACACACACACACACACACACCCCCAGGGAGGGATTAAAATCTGGGAAGAAATTTCCAGCCTGCCCTCACTAGTCACTAGCGTTCGCCCATGCTGACTTGTAAAATTCCATTCGTCTTTAGTCTTCAGTCCTCATCCCTCCAGAGACTGAAATGTTGAGGCCTGCCGTCCAGCCCGCATGAGCTCACTGAGAAGCCCTCCCCCCAGGAGCCTGCCTCTGCCTCTTCTCACTCCTCCTGGGGCTGCTGAGTGCTGAGGATGCAGGGGCTTGACTCAGTCCTGGAAGCCTAACCAGAGGCCAGCAAACACGCCCAGGGGCCAAACCCGGCCTACTGCCTGTTTTTATAGATTAACTTTTGTTGGCACACAGGCAGGCCGCTTTCACTCTACAATGGCAGAGTTAAGCAGTTGTGACAGAAAATGTGTGGCCCTCAAGCAAAAATACTCATCTGATTCTTTACAGAAAAAGTTTGCCAAACCCTGACCAAGACACACTGGGTGTCGCGTCTGCCTACTGTTATTTCAGGCCAGTAGATATTCTTTTCTTCTTTGGCAAGTTTGCTGTCTCCGCAGAAAGCAAGGCTTATGTCCTCTCTGCTTTGTAGAACCCCCAAACATACCTAGAGTTTCCATCCACTCCTCTAGGAAGGCGGGGCATTTGTCCATGTCCCAAGATGAAGGTCCATCCTTGTCTTATCTTACCCTTGATGACATTCTCTCTGCTTATCCTCTACCACCAGTAAGCCATCAGATCACATCCCCTCTCGGGGCAAGAAGACTGATTTTATATCCTCATGCATTGGGCACATGTATTCATTAGTTATTGCTGTATAACAAATTATCCTGTCCTTCACAGCTCAGCCAAACAAACACTTATGATCTCTCAGTTTCTATGGGTCAGGAACCCAGGTATGACTAGCTGGGCATCTCTGCCTCACAGTCTTTCCCAACACTGCAGTCCATCCGCTGTCAGCCGGGCCGCAGTCATCTCAAGGCTCAACTGGGGGAGGATCTGCTTCCAAGCTCCCTCAGGTGGAGGTGACAGGCTTCAAAAGTCACTTCCAAGGCCACTCACACAGCCTCTCCATGGGGCAGCCTCATGGCACAGCAGCTGGCTTCCCCCAGGGCGCACAATACGAGAGAGTGAGGGACAGCTCCTAGAATAAAAGCCACAATCTTTTTATACTCTGTTTTTGGAGTATTCCAAAATATTCCATTTCATCACTTCTGTCATATCCTATTCTATCTATGTGCCATATTCTTTTAAAGGATGCAGCCTGAAAAACCACCACATCATTCTAAGACTTTTGACAAACTCTGGCTTCAAAACACCTTTTGTCAAAAATAAAACCAAAACAACAAAGCTCTTGCAGGAGAAAGCCTGGCTATCAGACTTTGTAGTGGCGCCCACTACAATCCCTGAAATTGCATTCACAAATTCACTTGAAAACCATTCAGTGATGTCTTAAAGCTCCGCTTTATCCCACTCTTCCCCTGGAGGCAATGAATACTTTGTGACAAAAGCAAAACAAGAACCAGAAAGAAAAAAAATCTCCTAATTTCATCCTACCGTATATATTTGACAAGGCATATTGGATGTCTGAAATCTAACCGTTCAAGCAAAGAAATCAAACAGATAAAATGAACCAAGTGAACAGGGATTGCCAAAACATGAGCCATAAATACTCCACGATTCTGAGCCCATGACTACTTGAGTAAATATTTAGATCCACATACACATGTTAGCAAGCAAGTCTTTCAGGAACAGAATTGGAAGATACTGGCTGAAGAAAAACCAAAGTCCCTGCACAAACGAAGTCCATTCTATGGAGTCCACTGACACATGTATTTTCTTCTCTCTGGCTATCCCCAGTTCCTTACTCAATCCCCTGTCAGCAAAAGTTTCCCACTGTCCACTCTGAGATCTCAGCCTTGATTAAGACTAAAGTTAAGTGGCCTTCTAGCATCCAGATGAAAAACATTTCTTCACAATAATTAAAAATAACAGCTACTGTTTCTCCTATACCTAGCATCACTTACCTGGTTAGGCACTTCACATCCATGATCCCATGTAATTATCCTCACAACCACTCTGCCAGAGAAATATTATCTGTATTTTCCAGATGAGATGACCAGCTCAGAGAAGTTCATTGGTTTTACACAGATCACACAGCTCTAAAATGGGGAAGCCAGAATTCTATCCCATCTCTGTCTGAATCCTGAGTCCCTTCTCTCTATAATATTACCACTCAGGGACTAAACCTGGTACACACATCTTACTGGAGCGTCGGTTATCTGTAAAGATCTTGGGGGGGGGCTATAATTTCTATGTTAAAATAAACATGAATATATTATGCATAGGAAAAATGAATATGTACGGCTAAGATCAGGCAACTGTGCTCTTTTGGTCTGTAGGATGGGAACCACACTATTGAGATCTCTGGGGAGCTAGGTTTCTTCTCACCTGCCCTTGAAGTTTCCTCTTTAAAAACGTTCAAGAAGCATAACACTCCCCCATTACATCGCACCTCCCCACAAGTAAGCAAATGACAAGCTAAGAACAGCAAGACACTAGATAATGATTTTTGATTTTTTTTGTTTTTAACACAGTTTTGATTCCTTGTGGGGCTTTCTCAACACAACAACTACTCCTTACAATGAATGATTGTGTTTTGGTTACTGTTGTTCCTGCCCCACCCTCCCTGCCTTTGGGTTCTGATACAATCCTACTGAGACGTTTACAGGGGAATAAGACGCTTTGATTTGTTTGTTGATTTCAGAGGCAAATCCCTGGGAAATATCACAGCAATTGTGTTCAGATTCACCTGAGTAAAATCTTTTTGCTTATTAGAAAACAATCTTTGCAACAGGAGCAAGCCATGCATAAGATGCAGGGGTCAGGGAGGAGGGGGCCAACCAGAGACATTCTGAAAGTTATTGATAATTTCTGGAGATGTACAAATGTGCCATGTTTGACATGAAAGTGAAGGGAGCCAAGTGGGGCTCTATTTGAAAGAGTACAACTCAATAATTTAGACTTCAGTCATGAAACTTTGGACATGTCCCAAATAGACAACTGCCATTGGGAGGGTGACTAGTGCCACCAAAACTACACGTGTGGACCTCATGTATTCCTCGCAACTCTTTCAGGTAAATATTGTTATTCCCATGTTCCAGGTGAGTAGAATGAGGCAAAAGGTCCAGCACCTTCCCTGGGTCACTGAGCTAAAACGTGGTATGGCAAAGCTTCCAGGTGGGTAAACACACCCGGGAGCTGGGAACGTGGCACACTCAGAGAGAGCTCTGTGCCCCTTCTCTCCATACCTTGTCTATACATCTCTTCCACTTGGCTGTTTCTCAACAGCACCCTTTATAATAAATCAGTAAACATTAGAGAAAAAGAAAGTAGCGAAGTGAAGTCCCTGCTGGAGACAGGTTCTGCAGAGCCATCAGTCACGGACGCGTGCTATACCCTAGAAATTCCCTTATTATAATATTCTAATGTCTGATGTGATTGGATAGCCCCCCCAAACAGAGGTTTACACATCTCCGGGGAAGCAACGGTCAGTGAAGCAGCTGCTTGAGCTCATAAACCCAGGAAGTGCCAGGGCTGTGGAATAGCTGCCTACAGCCCCCAGGGGGGTGATTTCTAAGGGTTCGTACAGAAGCTGCATCAAGCCTCATGCCAGCATCTGCCCATACTTCTGCCCACAACTGCCCTGAAGGACGATAGCCTCGCCTTCTCTTCCACTTTCCAAATCTCACTAGAGTGCCTCTGGTTGGCTGAACGTAAGCCAGAACCATCTGAGGACAGGAACTGTGGGACATGTACGTCCCCGCGTCTTCCCACAGCACAGCAGAGAATGGACAAAGAGGCAGCAATGATACTGAGACGATCTCAGCCAATCCAGTCAAAATGCTAAACAGTCCATGCGTCACCAATTTATAATCCCAGTGTATATACCTGGGACTGATAAAAGGAGTTTTTGTTTAATGGATGCCATCAGTGTATTATTAATCTATTGCTGCATAACAAATCATCCAAAACTTTGTGGTTTAAAGCAACAACCATTTGTTTTGCTCACAAGTTTCTGGTCAACAATTTTTGCTGCTCACAGCTGGTCTCTCTCATGTGTCTCTGATCAGCTTCCTTCCAAGAATTTGGATGGCGCTGTTGGGGGCAGAGGGATTGGCTGGGGGGGGCGGGAAACAGGGCCATTATTTCTCATCCTCCAGCAAATTAGCCCACACTCGTTCCTATGGAGGCTGACAGGGTTCCAAGAGTGTGAAAAGACGTTGCAAAACCTCTTGGTGCTGGGGTGGCAGGTTAGCTCAATTGGTTAGAGCGCAGTGCTCATAACACCAAGGTTGCTGCTTTGATCTCCACATGGGCTGCTACTTGACTTAGAGCTGATGGATACTGGAAAAATACACTGTTCCCCAATAAAGACTAACTATAAAATTTAAAAATTAAAATTATGAAAAGAAAAAAAATCACCTCTTGGTGCCCGGGCTCAGAACTGGGACAACATGTCAGCCACATTCTATTTCAGCCACTTTCTAGTAGCCAAAGCCTGCCCAGATTTAAGTCACAGGCCTACCCAGATTCAAAGGGTTGAGAAATCTTTCGACCTACTGATGAGAGGAGCACATGGAGTCACCTTGCAATGGAGGGGAGGAGACATGCCCGGAGCAGAACATGAACTTCTACGAATCTCATCAACTAATTTTGGGAGTGGGGTAATAAAGTTCAAAATGTTCTTCAAAACCCCTCACAGGACTTTAACACATGAAAGCAGGTTGTTTGTCTCCAAAAGGGTGGAGTCCCCATGAAGCCCTTTAGGTTGTGTGTCTCCCGTGGGCCTGGCACTCTGAGAATTGTCATTGGGGGACACCACTCTGCCTACTGTGAATCCCCAGCCAGAATCAAGGAAGAGATCTGCTTCCATAATTTAGGGGACGCAACACCATCCACAGGGCAGATGTTGCTGTGGGGGAGAAGGCCGTTTTACAGTGGGGTTGAGGGGAAATAAAGCTCCGTATGGTCCCTCAGCCTTTGGTTCCCACAGCGTGGGTTCTCACAGCCTCCCTGAGGTCATTACTGCTTCCGAGCCGGCTGGACTGCTTGATAATAACAATTCTCTGCACTTACAGAGTGCGTTTCATCTGAGGAGTGCCAAGTAATTTACAATCACTTATTAATTAATCCTCAGCCCCCACAGGAGCTGAGGATGGGTTATTACGCGCCTTTGACAGATGTGTGAAGTGAGAGCAAAGGGAGAGGAGGTGACATGAAGCTTCTGCCCCAGGTCACTGCGCAGCCACACTCACGGGACACCTTCCCAGCTCCTCAGCCCTCACCGTCAGTTTAGGAGCCTGGGCCACAGCCACACGGGGAACTCCTCAGGGCTGGGTTCCTGCCATTTCAGAAAAGTGTGAGCTTTTCAGACCAAACGTGAGGATTTTGTTCCAGTTCATGGGTGGACGTAGGACATCGTTTTTCCGGTTCTGTTTTTTGGTGTTGGTGTTGATACGAGCAGTTTTAAACCCACCATGTAGGTGTCCGTGAAGAGTTGGTTCTAATTGCAATTCTTTCGCACTTCGTTTGCACACATCCCTTACGCAGGGAGGGTGTGAGGTCCCCGGGACGCCATGAAAACTCACGGAGTGTGAAAGAGGGACTGAGGTGGGGGGGGCACGTTGCCTCTAATGGGGTCTCATATTTTCACAGCATCGGCCAGTTAGGAGGTACACACAGATTCCAAACAGAACATGCTTACACAACACTCAGCAAACTGGGGTCCCCTTCCCTCAACAGCAGAACATTCGCAGAAAAAGCTACTGGCTGCAGAGGAGTCTGTGAGATTACTTTTAGGCATCGTTTCCAATTTATCTCCAAAAGCATCTCTTAACCAAGTATGTGTTTTTCCACACATACAAACCAACCAGAGTGGGTTTTATTTTCTATAGGAAAGGAAGAACCTGTCACAAATGTTTCTCAGAACATTGGAAACCCAGAGACTCTGAAGTAAACGTCCCAATGATGAGGCAGCAAGAGTCACAGCCAGCCTTCTGAGCTGTACAACACAGCAGCTGGCGAGTGAGAACAGGCACTTGAAGTGACATAAAAACCTAGAGCCACTAAGGAGTGCTTAAACATGGTGACTTTCAGGGCTAATTAATGGAAGAAAGCTTCGTGATGTTCGGAACTCTGAGACAGACTCCTCGGGCCTTATACAGTCAAAGTTGTGAAAACTGATGGAATTCTTTCTTTCCTTCCGTCCTTCACTCTTTCACTAAATATTTATAGAAAATTTTTAAAAAAATTTATTGAGCACTTACTTTGTTGATGTCCCTGTACTCTGCATGAATGTACCCAAAGCCGGCAGCCTGCAATAGAACATTCAATGGATTCATATTCCTGGATTCTCCCTTCCGCCCACTCCTGTCCCTTCAGGCCCATGTGCCATTTGGGTTCTGGCTGCGGATGGTATCAGTCCCACTCTTGGCAGCTTAGGATGCAAAGCAGAACAATGTCCTAGAAAACAATCTATTAAGGTTTCGTGAAAGTCCCAAAATACGTCAGGTCTCAAAAGAAGAAGGCCATGAGGGCCGGCCGAGTGGCGCGGTGGTTAAGCGCTGGCTTGGGAAGCCAGAGGCCCCGGTTCGGTCCCACACATGAGGGCCAGTGATTCTGCCCTCAAAAAAAAAAAAAAAAAAGAAGGCCATGGTGATGAGTGGCAGTTAGAAGGGCTGCCCTTTTGGTAGGACAGAAGAAGTGGGGTCACCAATGAATCTAGCTATCGTAGGAGCCTCTGCGCTGCATGGGCTGCATGCAGAGTGAGGCAAGGTGGGGAGTGGCGTAGGGAGCGGGAGTATCATTGTGTCTGGGGACTGGCCTGTAACTTGCAGTTATTAGTTCATATCATGAGGTTCCTGCGTGATCATACCAGCACACCTACATACTTTCTCACTGTGAGCTACAATGCTTCTTGTTTTTCCCTGAGTCCTGAGATTAATCTTGCATATATCTGTGTATGACAGGTGATTGTATGTCCTCACATGTGTTTTAACTAATTGTTCATGACGGAGTAAAATATATTATCTTCATCCCATCCTCTTCCCTCCCATCTGCCCTCACCTCCTAAACCCTACTGATTATATCCCAAAGCCATATTTGCCTGGTTCAAATCTCAGCTTAGTCACTGCATGATGGTGGGTGAAAGAGTTAACTTCTGAGTCTCAGGGCTTGTATCAGGTATCTGGATATCTGTTGTGCAGGGTAGTTGTGAAAGAGAAATGAAATGACCTGCGTAAAGCACTTGGCAAAGAATCTGCCATCAGTAAATGTTAATTCTTTTTATCTGCTTTCCAACTTCTTCCTCTGTGTTCCTGCAGCAAGTTACTATACAACTATATTTGATTTGGGCGATAGACTATTTTGTGGAAAAGTTAATGACAACTAGTCCTTTAAACTGATGGTGAATAATTTAAGGAAATAGGAAATAGAATCTATATTGATTATAAGGTAACAAAGATAGAAATAAGAGGCACAGCCTGGGCTGGCAGTAGGGCATAGAAACAGGAATCATATTTGATTTGCATATGCTCATTTACCAGGGAGCCAGAAACCACTCATTTGTTTATTATCAAATCCTATAATTTCAAATATCTACAAAGTATGTATCAAATCAACACAGCCATATTTTGGAAGGTAATCTTCCAGAAATTTGCCACACAAAACAATTTATCTCTATTTAGAGAGACAAAGGGAAATTAGATAACAACAACAAAAAACAAGTTGCTACCAAAAGGGGATATAAATATGATACAAAAGACCACAAGAGAGAATATATTTGTGAGGTTGGGAAAGGATTTGCTTGCTTTGGGTAGATCCTTGAGTGACTGTCAATAACAATTTATATGTAAATTAATAAAACATCCACCACATAAAAGGCCACATTTGGCAGACATCTAAGAAGTAGCAACCAGTGGATAATGAATTAACACATACTCTACTTGGAGACAACTCTATTTTTCCTGACCTATTTGGAAATGGAGGATCAAAAAGAAGATCCTAGAAGAAGCAAAGAGAAATTCTAACTCTTTACCAAAACAGTCTGTTACCTGGTCTACATCACCACCAGCACCTAGGCTACAAAAATGCCAGAGAAGGACTGACTAGCCAGCGCCTAAATTATCCACCCCCTTGCTCATGCATTGAGCCCTGCTCAGCACAACATTTCTATAATTCTGTGCTCTGAGGGAAAGAAATATATCTTCACCTGAATTTTATTTTGAGGCAAATAAATACACTTTAGGCAAATCAAAACGATGATTATTCACTATCCTCTCTTCCTCAAACAATGGGGTATGGCTTAATTAACAGCAATAAAGACTCTGGGGGCAGAAAACATGTGAGGATTCTAAGCAAGTCCTAGTCCCACACTTTCTCTCACGAAGCAGGAATCAGGAAAAACAGGGAGAGAGCAAGGCCAGCCCGAAGGTCACCACACTAGGGGAAGGTGACTCCTCTCTGATTTTAAGAGAGGCAGAAAAGGCAAGACGCAGCAGCTGTTCATCCACGGAGCTGTATTGTGGTTGACCAAGGACACAGGGCCACATAGGTGACAGACATCCTTCTCACAAGCAATACACATGGAAGGCAAAATAAGGATATTTGTGTTGGTAAGTTGATTGGGACACACACACACACACACACACACACACACTCACACACACACCACACCAACACACACAGAAGAAATATTTCCTTTATTGGGTAACTGTGCTTTTTCCAGAACCTATCAGCTCCAACTCAAGTCATTGTCCTTCAATTTAGTTGTGGAGGGCACAGCTCAGCTCCAAGTCCAGTCACCGTTTTCAATCTAATTGCAGGGGGCGCAGCCCACCGTCCTGTGTGGGAATCCAGCTGGCAAACTTGTTGTTAAGAGCACACACTCTAACCCACTGAGCAATCTGGCCGTCCACCAGCAGCTCAGCTAGGGCGCAGCTCACTGTCCTGTGTGGGAATCGAACTAGTGACCCTGTTGCTCAGAGCACATGCTCTAACCAACTGAGCCACCCAGCCATCCCAGAAATATTTTCTTTGAAGAGATGTCCACAAATAAAAAACTTTTTCTCACCAAGTTTGGACTTCTCCCGCCTTCTACCTTGAGGTCTCCTGTGATGAATCTAGACAAACTCAGCCTCATCCCGGGAAGGGTGCGTGCCAGTTCAGATGGGCAGACCTTCACCTTCAGTCCCCACGATGATGGATGGTTGTGTGGCTGCAGCTCCAGTTCTGGTGCCCAGTGCTGAAATCCCCCAAGTGCCCAAAGCTCCCCTTGCCATCTATCACAGGCTACATTGTACTAGGACAAACACAATAGATTTCATTCAAATCAACTGCAAAACTGGAAGGCAGTTTTCAATTTTGTTCAATCATGAAGGTGGCTTTATTGTGGAAACCACTGGAAGAATACAAATTGGCCAGAGTTCGGGTCCATAAAAAGGCCAGCATCAGAGTCGAGAATGTGAAGTTGAGATGAGGAATTCTCAAGATTTATGTGCAAATGAAGTTAAAGTGCAAATCGGGGAAGCCGGGCTCTTTAATATAGCTCCTTTTAAAGAAATATTTATACAAGCCTTTGAACTGAGCCTAACAATTCAGAGTTGCGACTGTGCAGTGTTCTCAAAAACTTATGAAATATTAAAAACCCCATTTTGCAGAAAAACAACACTTTACATGCTGAAAAGGCAGAGTCATATTTAAGCAAACTTCCTTTTGTTTTCCACCAAAAGAGACTGGAGCATTTTTTTTCACGCTTGACATTCTATGAAGGAAGATCCCCTTTCTTCCCCCTTTTGTTGCAGAATCAGTAAGAAGCTGGCAACCTGGAAATGTTTATTACATTCATCCTGGACTCCCCCCGCTCCAGGATGTCAGCCTCTGAGCAGTTTACGGAGCACAGTATGGGGACCGGGTGAGATATAGGAGAGGAAGGAACTGGTCTCCAGGGGCTTCCAGTCTCACTCTGTAAGATTTAGGCACCAGCGGTGATCATCTGTGGCCTGAGATGATCAGGAAAGCTTTCAGAAGAAGGCAAGCATGTATTTAGCTGAGCCTTGAAGCAAAGAGAACGTGTAGATAGCGAGCTGTTTCATATTTCCATGTCTTTGCACATATTATTCCCTCTACCTAGCACCCCAACGCCGCCACCTTCATTTCATTTTTTGGACATCACCTCTTCTCCTTTAAGAACCTCTAAGTCCACAGTCAGGCCATCGCACCACCAGTCCTGCCTCTCAGCCCTTCCTGTTCCCTCACATCACTCAGCCTTTGCAAATGCTGTCCATTACGCCGTGAGCATTTGACAGAAGACCAGGGTTTAACACAGGACTTCCAAAACCTGAGACCAGACCAGATTGTCCCAAAGGGGGATTGTAAGCCTCGTGCTTCTTATAACAAGGTCCCATTAGCCAAAGGCTCTAGTGCTGAAAACACACGCTATGTATAAAAAGGTGACCTATTTTGAAATGTTTCTTGAAACTGGAAAGGTTGTCAGAATTTTAAGTGCTCCAGAGAAGGTGGATATTTATATTGCTCTCATTTAGATTCCATTTACCCAAGGATTAGAGACACTGAAAATCTGGACAAAACAATAGTCAGGCGCCATACCTGTCTGGGGAATCTTTCAAATGATTTCTAATGGGGTGGATCGAAGACCTGGAGGCATTCAGAGAAAGAGACAATTCTGTTGTGGGCACAGGTGTGTCTAGGAAGGTTTGGTGAAGACACGCGGTCTTAACTGAGGTCCTGAGGGACACGGAAGGGAGAGGCGGGGAGGAGGCAGGAAGGGTGTTTGGAAGGGTAGCAAAGTCAGGGTTGATTCCGGGTCCTGCAGGGGTGGGAGCTGTATGGGAAGACGTCAGGCTGCCTCGCTGATTTCACCGGGTAGGATCCAGCTCATGCTAACAGCAGAGATGCCTGAAAGCTGCAGCTACTGGCGACCCTTCCTCTGGACATCTTCCATGGGTGCTGCCAAGCTTGACCCCAAAGCTAGACTCCACACAGGATATGGTAAAAGGGGTACGCCAGTAGTGGAACAGTGGTAAAAGCCAGCACTTGGATCTTAGGTTTAAGGCATTCATTTCAGGGATGGAGAGTGAGTCTGGATCCTAGAAGTAAAGCTGTCTCTCTTGTATAGTAGGACCAGATCACAGACCACTCTGTGCTGCGTTCAGTTGTCTGAACAAGCCCAGGAAGACTGATGGGTTCTACCCCACGTGCCATTTCCAATGAAATCATAGTAACTGCCTGGAGGGCTTGTAGGGGAAGGTCCCAAATCCTCGAGGTGGCCTGCAGAGCTCTCTCTACAGACAGGCGGCACCCTGCTCACCTGTCTGCCTGCATTGCATGTCCTTCCCGCCGCTGCCTTCCCCTTGGCTCCCTGGGAGGAAAAAGGTCCGCTCAGTTCTGTCCCTCAGGGGGGCCAGTGTAGATGCAGTGGACCCCGCAGAGACAACAGCACAGGTCTGTGGGGGGAAATGAAACACTTGAACACTGGATGAGAGAGGACCCCCACGGAGTTCTTCCAACTCTGACCTTTTAGGATGTAATCAAGGTGATGACAACAATAAAGCTTAAATGCGCCTTTGCTTGGTCCAACATGTAATTGACCAAGCTAGTGCAAAAGGAGCCTGCAGGCGCCCTGTTTCACACTCAGCTGTCAAGTCAATTAACCAGAACTAAAAAGACGGAGCTTTCAGAACCCAAAGCACCAAAACCAAAGAATTAAATCAGTGAAATATAAGTGGGTCGTGCTTGAAGATAAAAATGGAGTAGTTAATATTTGTCGCATACCAAAGCAAATTACACAGAATAACTCAAAATGAAATATTTAATTAGCTACTCTGAAATGGATTTGTCCTCAAACCATTAATCTAATTAACACACACAACTTCCGTTTTGCAGCACTGGCCTTGTTTATGCATGAGGCCGACTCACAGCTCACATTTGTCTGCTTATGTATATGTGGATCTCTAAGAGCCTCCCCTTTGTCGTACAGACTATTTTCTGCTCCCTTGCCTCCCATAATTGTGGGTAACATTCATTATCCACAAAATAAAGTAAAGTAATGGCTCCAAATGAGAAACATTTGATATTTCAAAATGCACAGAAAAGGGCTATTTCTCCAACGTGCACTGCAGATGTGGCAGCTGAATGCACGTGCACACGCGCACTCCAAATGAACAGCCCGCATAATCGTGACAATTATACGTTGCAATATGTTCTGTTTCCACTAATCGATTCAGGAAGCTGCAGGAAGGGAGGAGGGCGGGAAGTCTGGCGTTTTGTTCTTTTAAATATTGCATCTTATGGACCCTCCCTATTTACTAATAAGTTTTACATTATTGAAAAAATACTGTAATAAATTTAGAAACAAAAATTATTCCCACTGAAAAATTATACAATTAACATTTTGAAGGTGGCTGGAATGGGAAATCGCCAAGATAACACCGGTGCAATGCTGCCATCTAGAGGAAATGATAAGAAACCACAGCCTCTTTTTTATTTTTCTGATTGTTTTGTTCCAGAGATGTAAAAACAAACAAAATAAAGGAGTTTGCTGGCATATCTGATAATGACAGGAAAAGGAGACTCGGATTTATACATAATGAGATTCCTATTATGCTAACACGGCTTAAATCAGAGTTCTCCACACTTTTTTCCACTTCCATGAACCCTGGGGTATTTGGGAGGTTAGCGCCGAGCAGGGGTGTTAACCAGAAGTCACAAACTCAGACATCCACCAGGAACAGCAAACGAATGGCGGTCCCAGGATACTAACACTTGGTGTTCCTCTGATTTTGTTTGTTTGTTTAAGGAAAGCTGAAAATTTGTGTTTGTATTGTGAAACATCAAGATATTTTGATTTGGCAACTTTTAAAAATTTTAACTGTTTCATCAGAATAAAACATGTCTAAGGACCAACTTTGGCTCAAAGGGAAGTATGTTTATGACACTTGAAATGGATGAAAATATATTACTGGTGACCACTGACCAAACAAAAAAAGTAGAGAGAAGGAGGAAGTTATTACCAGCCTGGAGAGTTATAAAGTGAGAATTTGTGCTATATCCAAAAAATGCCAGTCAGCTGGGAACACAAGATTCTAGCATAACATTAGCTTTAACTGCCCTGCTCTGTCAGCCATAGACTTCTGTGGTAGGGGACTTCACGGAATGTGCACAGCCTTCTCATGTAAATGCAATAATCTATTTACCCACTTTGTCACACATGTAAAAGTGCCCATAATGCTGAATCATTCGTGTGTTAGGTCAGCCCTTTCTCCTAACTCTGGTAACACCTGAGAAATCTCCCTCAAGAACTGTGAACAGGGGACAGAAGAGACAATAGATAACAAAGGAAGGAGAAGAAAGCTTAGGGGGAAAATGCCAAAGGCAGAGAAAACATGAACCAAAGAAAAAAAACAGAGGTTTTTGTTCTGATACTATTTTCAATAACTGCAACGAACAAGTTAAAAATCCTAACTATGGCCACAATATCAAACGACCAAAAGAGAGTTCAGAAAAAAAAAACAACAAAAAAAAACTGTATACGCAGTGAGGCCAAGCTCTGCATGTGTCTTTGTAGAGGAAATAAATTCTTGCAGGTATCAAACAAAACACCAGGCAAGCTGGGATGTTACAACTGATTTGCACTCTTCAGCGGACTTGCACCGAGGTGCTGAATGGTCTGAGTTTTCCCTCTTGATTAAATAATCGTAGGCTTGTACTGTCACAGAAAAAAGAGAACCATGACATATGTTTCATAATTTATGTAGCTGATTCCACATACTTGTGATAAACAGAGGGGATAAAGAACATTTCAAATACGTGGATGGGGAAAGACCAGCAAGAAATAGCTCACGGGGTCTAAGCAGTCAGTGTGAGTCAGGGAGACACACCTCCCCTCCAAATTTTCTTTCTTTCTTTCTTTCTTTCTTTCTTTCTTTCTTTCTTTCTTTCTTTCTTTACTTTTTTTTTTTTTTGTCTTCATCAATTTATAAACACAAGGTGTTAAAATCTCCAATTTTAACAGATTTTTCTAGTTCTTGCTTTAATTCTGTGAGGTTTGGCCCCCGTATTTTAAAGCTCTAGTATCATATACATATGTACATATTTAGGATTCCTGTTCCTTCCTGGTGAACTAACTCATTATTATGAAAAGTCCTTAGATATGTCTTTGTCTTGAAGTCTACTTTCTGTGAAACCGATATAGGCCCGGCAGCTTTCCAATGCTTACAATTTCATGGTATATAATGTCACCTCCTTTTTTTTAATATTCAAAAATACACGTATACTTATATTTAAATTGCATCATTTATAGATAGCATGTTGTGGATTCTTACATTTTTAAATCCAGTCAGAGTCTCTGCCTCTTAAATGAAAAGTGTAGTCTGTTCACTTTAAGTAGTTAATAGGATTGGGTGTGATTCTATTATCTTGCATTTTGTTTTCTATTTTTCCAGTCTTTCTTGTTTGTTTTTGTTGTTCCTCCATTTCTCCTTGTTTATTTCCTTTTGGATTAATCACATTTCAAGTATTCTCTTTACTACCTTCATTGAGGTTTTAGCTATATCTTATTCTTTATAGTGGTTGCTATATTCATCCTTACGTATCACATACTACATAGAGTTAATGTTGAACCACTACATGAAACATGTAAGATGCTTTCAAGAGTAAAGTTCTGAAAAAGTTCCAAGATGGCAGTGTAAACACTGTGCCTGCTTCCTTCTCTGAACACATTAAACTTACAAATAGATTATACAACAATAACGGAGACTAATCTGAAGTCTGAAGCTGAGCAAAAGTTTTACAACTAAGGCTATAAAGGAGCCATGTAGAGACTGGTAGAAGGGGTGGAGAAGTGAAACAAGATAGCAGAAAACAGCCAATTGGAACACCAAAAAGAAAAAAGAATCCAAAAATATGAGGAGAGTTTAAGAGACCTCTGGGACAGTATCATGCATAACAACAGTCGCATCATAGGGGTACCAGAAGGAGAAGACAGGAAGCAAAGGATTGAGAACCTAAGTGAAGAAATAATGATGGAAAACTTTCCTAACCTGGTAAAGGAAATAGACATACAAGCCCAGGAAGCTCAGAGTCCCAAACAAGATGAACCCAAACAAACCCACACCAAGAGACATTATAATTAGAATGCAAAGGTTAAAGACAAAGAGAGAATCCTAAAAGCAGTAAGAAAAAGGCAACTAGTAACTTATAAGGGAGCTCCCATAAGATCATCAACTGATTTCTTCACAGAAACTTTGCAGGCCAGGAGGGATTGGCACAAAATATTCAACGTGATAAAAAGCAAGGACCTGTGACCAAGATTATTCTTCCCAGCAAAGCTATTATTTAGAATCCAAGGACAGATAAAGAGCTTCCCAGACAAGAAAAAGCCGAAGGGGTTCATCACCACCAAACCAGTATTACAAGGAATCTTAGAGGGGCTTCTTTAA
Organism: Aselliscus stoliczkanus; assembly: GCA_033961575.1. Lineage (NCBI taxonomy): Eukaryota > Metazoa > Chordata > Mammalia > Chiroptera > Hipposideridae > Aselliscus > Aselliscus stoliczkanus. The sequence goes on from CM066734.1 coordinate 125,675,189, forward strand.
GATCAGGGTTTGGGGGGAGTGGGAATCAAAATTATGAATAATAAAATGGCCATAGCTACATATCTATCAGTAATTATTTTCAATGTAAATGGATTAAATGCTCCAATCAAAAGACATATGAGGGCTGAATGGATAAGAAAACAAAACCCTAGATTCTGAGAAGATGGAGAAGGTCTCTGCTTTACGATGTCACTTGAAAAGAAATGTGAAATAAACCAAGAGAATGAAGAGAAGAAAACTCATGAAATAGTGAGCAAATTGTGGAACTTGGAGAGGAATTGATTGATGAATATGTTTCTAGGCTTGGAGATGATATTTGGATCATATATGAACAGGTGTTGATTGCGGCCCTAAACTATGGTTGGGATGATTTGGCACAGTTTTGTCTTCAAGAGTTGAAGAGTGACTGGTTAGCTCAGCTGGGTAGAACATAGTGCTGATAACACCAAGGTTGCCAGTTCGATCCCTGCATGGACCACTGTGAGCTGCGTCTTCCCTAAAAGAGCCAATGTAGCATGAAAGCAATGTGTAACCAATGACCATGGCTGTTCCACAATAAAATTTATAAAACAAAAATGGGGTTGAGAAGACAGTTCCCTGGTTGTCACAGAGTCGAGTGACTAGATGGCATGAGATTTGAAGCCATGGAAAGATATAATGATGCTATACAGCTATATGATTGAATTTTGCATGAAGATCCAACTAATGCTGCTGCAAGGAAGTCTAGGATTGCCATTCGAAAAGCCCAGGTAATCCATGTGGAGGCCGTTCGGGAACTGAATGAGTATCTGGAACCATTTGTTGGAGACCAAGAAGCCTGGCATGAACTTGCAGAACTTTATGTTAATGAACATGACACTAAAGCAGCCTTTTATTTAGAGGGGCTTATGAAGACTAATCCACCAACCACTTATACTGTCAGCAGCTGAAGCTAAATATACCCAAGGTGAAGTTGAAGACCTTGAACTTTCAAGAGAGCATTTTGCACAGGCATTGAAACCGAACAACAGAAATGTAAGAGCTTTGTTTGGACTGTACATGTCCACAGGTCATATTGCTTCTAATCCAAAAGCAAGTGCAAAAACAAAAAAGGACAACATGAAATATGCTAGTTGGGCAGCTAGTCAAATAAACAGAGCTTATCAGTTGCAGGTCAAAGTTAGAAGGAAATCAAATACTCTCTTAAGGCAGTTGAAGACATGTTGGAGACACTGCAGATTACCCAGTCTTAAGGTTTCAAAAACTCTTTCACATTACATTTCACAACTCCACAATTGAACTTATTAGCCTGTGATTTATTTACTAAATATCCAGTGCTATTTATATAATAATTTTCTGTTAAGGCAGTTGTAAAGAATGTGTTTATATAAACCTGAAAATACTTTTTACTTCTAAGCAGGAAGATGGAGAAAGTCCACGGGAGAAAGATTTAAGAGTCTTATCGATTGTACATCATTCTCTTCATATCACACATATATAGCTGCTTTTAAACCATGTGATGTAGAAATAACCTCCTTTAATAAACCATGATGATTTATTAAACTTGAAAAAAAAAAAGAAAAGAAAAGAAAACCCTTATATGCTGCTTATAAGAGAATCACTTCAAATTGAAAGACACACACAGGGGGCCGGCCGAATGGCGCGTTGTTAAGAGTTGGCTTGGAGTGCGGGCTATGAACAACAGGTCTGCTGGTTCAATTCCCACATGGGCCAGTGAAAGCTGCGCCCACGCTGAGCTGTCACTGAGCTGCCAACAGGTGGCAAGATGGCTCAGCTGGTGTAACTACACGATTGCCTGTTCAATGGTGGGCTATGCCCGCCCACAACCAAGACTGAACTCGGCACCTTGAGCTGAGCTGCTGCCCGGATGGCTCAGTGGATAGAGCGTGCACTCTTAACAACAAGGCTGCTGGTTCGACTCCCGCATGGGATGGCGGCTACACTCACCCACAACTAAGATTGTAACACAGCACCTTGAGCTTGGAGGCCACGAGCTGCTGACGGGAAGCCAGATGGCGACTGGCACCCTCCACAACGAAGACTGAAGAACAACAACTTGGCTGGTCCCCCTCCCCAATTCCCCAACACTGTTGCCCTCCCCCAATTCCCCAATAAAATCTTTAAGAAAAACAAGAAAGACGGAAAGTAAAGGGATGGAAAAAGATATTTCATGAAAATGAAAAAAAAAAAAAAAGCTGGTGTAGCAGACAAAATTAGACTTTAAAACAAAGGCTATAACAAGAGACAAAGAAGGACCCAGTAATCCCACTTCAGGGTATTTATCCGAAGAAACCCAAATGCTACTTTGAGGAGTCGTGTGCATCCATATGTTCATTGCAGCATTGTTTATAGTGGCCAAGATGTGGAGGCAGCCTGCGTGTCCGTAGATGGATGAGTGGATAAAGAGGAGGTGGTACATATAAACAATGGAATAATGCTCGGCCAGGGAAGAGAATGGGTTCTTGCCACCTGTGGTGGCATGGCTGGACCTGGAGGGTGTTGTGCTGAGTGGGGTGTCAGACAGAGAAGGACAGGTGCAATGTGACTTTGCATATATGTGGAATCTAAGAACACAATTAACAAGCAAAACAGAAACAAACTCGTAGATACAGAGAACACATTGATGGTTGCCAGATGGGAGGGATTGGGGTGAGTGAAAAAGGGGAAGGGATTAAGAAGCACAAATTGGTTGTTGCACAGTAATTCTGGGGATGTAGGGTATAGTATAAGGAATATAACTAATAATATTGTAATAACGCTATATGGTGTTAGATGGGTAGTAGGTTTTATTGCAGTGATAGATGGGAGGTGGGGTGGGGGACAGGGTGAAAAAGGTAAAGGGATTAAGAAGTAAAATTGCTAATTACAAAATAGTCATGGTGCTGTAAAGCATAGGGAATATAGTCATTAACATAATAATAATTATGTATAGTGTCAGGTGGGTACTAGTCAGGGGCATCACTTCTTAAATTATACAAATGTCTAACCACTATAATGTACACCTGAAATTAATATAGAATAATATGGAATGTCAACTGTAATTGAAAAATTAAAGGTGGTGGTGGGAAGCTGAAGAGGAATAAGAGGTTCAAATGTCCTGGTGTGAAACAAATGTCATGGGGATATAATACACAGCATAAAGACATTCCTTTCTGGATTGGCCAGACTTCAGTCTCACAGCGCTGTGCAACGGCCCACCAGCAGCCATTCTCTCCTAAGTCTCACAAAGCCTCCCCGTTTACGTACAGCCCAGCCCTCAGCTATGGGTCCGGAAGAAACCCCTATGGTCTGCCGTACCCCACTGAAGTCCCAAGCATGTGCCGGGCAGAAAGCTGGTGACTGGTTCTCTCAATATGTTTCCCTTCTATCAGGAACACAGTCTGGGATTATTTTTTAATGCCTAAAACTAATTTCCTCATATGTATTTGGCATGTTTTATATTTGTTTATGGCAGATCAGTTACTCCATCAGCGCCAAAATGGATGTTCCACGAAGTGCCATTTTAAACCAGCTGAGTTTTCAATGATTCTGAGACGTACAGGTGGAGACATCCAAGGGGCAGAGTATAGAGATGGGCAAGATTTCAAAAACACAAATTGTGTGTGTATGTGACACTTGCTATTACATCAAAAGAGAGAAAACCTCTCAGAGGAAATGCACAAACGATAAGAGAAAAGGGCAAAGGATTGAGTCAAGGGGAAAAAACAAAGGTGAGAGGGACCTGAGAGTTAAACGCTCTCGGGTGTCAAGTGAAAGGAGCCACAGCCTTCCCTGGGGTAAATTTCTCTCTGAGGTCTTACATTCTAGGAATGTCCCAAACAGTGGTCAGTGTCCTCACTGTAAAATGTCTTTACCCTCAGGAAAAGCATTCATCCAAATCTTATATAAAATATTCATTACCTCATCCTTACAGATATTGCTCTCCTCCATCCTAATATTGTTGATTATTTAAAAAAAAAAAAAAAAGTACCCTCACCATTCGCTGTTGTCATCAACTTCGGGCTTTTCCTCTCAAGCTTACCTGAAGATGTTGCTATCAGCTACAGGCTAAAAAGTAAGTGTTCATGAAAATGGACAGCCTCAGAACCTCAATGAAAAAGACAAGGTATTCTTCTTACCTGTTGACACTGTAAGTGATAGACTCATGGGTACAGACTTCAAGCTGATACCACGCAGACAACTGCAGCTCAGTGGGTGACTGAGTCAGGGTTTCCTGGACTCAGCTGAGAAACAGCCACTTTGTAAAAGCAGCCGGCAGATGCCAACATCCAGTCAACAAGCATTAGTTATATGGGATTTGGTGAACTGATACGGTGAATATAATTTTGACTATTTGTGTGGAGATATTACTTATCTACTTACTGTGTATTGGTGTTATTTTTAATGCTCTGTTTTCTCATGGGCATATGATAAAGCCCTTTCTCCTTCTTTCTGATCTATTTCTAACCTTTATTTTAAACTGGGGATTAGCCAACTATGGTACATGGTTGAAATCTAGCTCACCTCAGGCCAAATCTAGTCCATGGCATGCGCGGCTGTTTACTTGTTATCTACGGCTTCTTTCGTGTTGCAAGGCTGATTGGAGCACAGATCGGGCAACAGAGACCAGTGGTCCACAAAACTAAAACCGTTAGCATCTTGTCCTTTATAGAAAAAGTTTGCTGTGTGCTGTCTTAGACTATGCTTTTGCAAAATGAAACAAAACATTATTTAAAGAGTGTTTTTTTTCTGACACCTCAAAATTTAGAGACAAAAACATTTTACTGTCTCTTTACTTTCAAAATCAAGGTAGTTTTCAAGGCATCAATAAGTTGCTTTTGTTTTAAGCAGATATTGTTAGGGGAAAAAAAACAATTTTGTATCCAAAGTTAGATTTAAAGTATCATATGAAAATAAATCTCATTTAATCAGATATGAGACACTTCCCATTGGGACCTGGGGTTGTGTTTCCTATTTGCAACCAAGGCTCACAAAGCCCTCCTAGGAGACTGTTCTGGTACCTGTGCTATGGCTTTGGGGGTCCAGAAATCTAAGGTAGAGGAGAGAATGATTTCCTGGCAGACAAAGTACCTTAGCAGCTTTGGGGGACCTCACAGTGAGAGAGAAATTCATCCACATTTACAGATACCCCAGGCAAAACGGGTAGAAATGAATTTCTTGGGTTTGGATTTCTAGCCTCAAAACATGAGTGCCAATAAGAGCAATAAAAACCTCTCTGGCTTACAGAGAAGACAACAGTAGATGGCATAAAGTTCTCCAGACAGAGGTTAATTTTTTGGCCTTAGTATTTACTTAATACCACAAGGTACTGGGTTTGTTCACCATACTTTAAGGAAATTTATATATTTAATTAACACTTCTTTCCCAGTGTTCACGACAGAACAAGGTAAGACTAGCTTTTGTGATGAAGAATAATCTTCAGGAATTATTTATGATCACAGAGGCTGGCTGTTGGAAAAAGTGTTCCAAAACCTTGCAAAAGGTGAAGGGATCTCTGCCTGTGGTTTCAGTTTCCTGTTGAACGTTGTTAAGCACCGTGCCCCCTTATTTTGATTCTCCAGGCGTGCGCAACTTTATTAGACTTGGTACTTCCTACTTAGGGTATTTTTCAACTCTGCAAGTGTAGATGTTAACTCCTAGAAAACAAAGAGAAATGTGACTTCTTCTTGTTCAACAGGAATGAAAATGAAATGTGTCCCTGGAGAGATGCAAATGAAAATATTATGACCCAAAAGTTATGGTTATGGTTTATTTTATACATAATTTAGCAAGCTTAGCCCAGCATCCTTTCAATGACTTTACATATCTAGTCTTTTAAATTTTCTTTGAACCAGCTTCGCCATTCTGCTGAGTCCTGCATTAATGAGTTAATAAATCATTTACACAGTGTCTCTCTCTCCATATATATATTGACTACCTTCCTAGATGCTTGGGTGAGATAGCAAAGCTAGAGAGAGTTAGGATTTTGTTTTATTTTTCTTTTAAGATAATAAAGATTTAAGCCTGTTTCGCAATGTAAAACAAACAAATAAAAGCCCTGTAAAGAGAGATAGTAAAGATGCAGTAGAGAGGAGACAGTTGATAGGTGTGGTAGGTGCTTTAACGCAACATCTCACTTACTAGAACAATGACAAAGGAGGTGTTAGCATCCCGACTTAGAGGAGCAAACAGGCTCTGAGAGGATGTTATTTGCCCTGTGTCACAGGTAGGAAATATCAGAGCTTGTACTAGCTATCAAGACTCCAAAGTCCATTGCATAATTACTAGAGCATATAGTCCTCCAAAGAATAATGAAATAAGGCAACAGGATTCTAGAGAGGGAGAGAAGAGGGAAAAGGTACTTAATTTCTCAAGATATAAAACTGGAAGCAACAAATGAACACGACAAACAAAAATTCATAGACAGACACAGGGGAAGGGAGTGGTAGAAGCGGGTAAAGGGATCAAATGTATGGTGATGGAAGGAGAACTGGCTTTGGGTGGTGAACACACAATGCGATATACAGATGATGTATTACAGAATTGTACACCTGAGACCTGTATAAACTTATTAACCAATGACACCCCAATACATTTAATAAAACTTTAAAGAGATGTATACTCAGGCATCCTGTTTTTTCCAAAAGGGGGTGGGAGCACCAGGTAACACAACTGTATGTACCAATGTCCATATGAAGAAATTAAGATCAAAATATTGAGAATCCATAAAACAAACATGCCTTGGAAATACAAAGCAGACCCCGGGTTTACTCTGTTGTTCCTGATGGCTCTGCCTCCAGCCTCGTGCTCTTCTCCAGGCATTTGCATGTCTTTGTCCCTCACTTCCTTCATGTCATTACTCAAATGCCATCTTCTTAACGTTGCTTTTCCCTGAGCACCCAACTGAAAATTGCAACCCTCCATCTCAACCCTCCCTTCATCCAAGACAGTACACATTTCATTTGTCTAGAATGTAAACTCCAGGAGGATGGAGCCTTTGTCTGGTCCTTTTTCTTATTTTTTACTGCTCTATTCCCAGCATCTAGAATGGTTCCTGGCACTTGGTAGAAACTCAAACAGTTTAAAATGTATCTCAAGGTCAAGCAAGTGCCCAGTGACACCCCCTACCTTCACACACACTTGCCCTAGAGAACGGCGTTCCCAGGTAAAGCCAGGCGTGAGACTTCAGCTTGTCCCTGGGGCAGATATTTCTAATTCTTTACTCAAAATCCACCCACCGCCTTCTTTCTTAACAGTAGAATTGCGTCTGAGGGCAGCAGTACATGAAAATTAAACATGTACGCACATACATACATACTAAACCCTCCTACTTCCCAGCGTTCTAGCTGAGGATGGCCACGTGGCATTGTCCAGCTGACGAGCTGGAAAAGGAGGTTGCTGGGTGAGGCTTCCTGAAAAGCTCTTGCCCAGGCAGTCACCTGGCACGCGCCCCTGTTTTGCCCTTCTTCCTGCCTGGCGTGGGAATGCGAGGCTAGAGGTGGCAGCTATGTTGGGCCACTTGGCAGCTCAGGATGGCTAAGTGGAAAGCGCAGAGCAGCCCAGTTTCTTGTGGCATCAGAGCCACTGCTCGAAGAGGAGGGGAGGGCATGGGATGGAGGAATCCCTTGGTTTACAGGCTAGGAATAAAATGCAGAGACATCGCAAGTGCTCCCTGATACAATCAGGATCATTTTAGGGAAATTTTTTTTTTAAAATGTAGATTCTGAATCCATAGCCTAAAATTAAACAAAAGAGAAACTTCCAAGACTGTCACCTAAATGACAATTTGAGGAAAGCTCCCCTCATGCTACCGACTTGGTTGAGACCTTGGTTGAGAACCATGGCTCCAGGGGTTTCGTGAAACCTGTTATGGGTTGAATTGTGTCCCCCAAAGTTCATGTTGAAGCTCTAAGCCCCAGTGTGGTCATACTTGGAGATAGGGCCTCTGCGGGGGTAATTAAGGTTAAATGAGGTCATTAAGTGGGTCCTAATCAATAGGACTGGGGCGAGCGCTTGCTCTCCCTCTCTCTCCCCTCCCCCTCTGTCCCCTTCTCTCCTCCCCTCCCTCCCTCCATGTGAGGACACAGCAAGAAGGCAGCTGTGTGCAAGCCAGGAAGGGGACTCTCACCAGCACCTGCCCAGCCGCTCTGACCCTTAATCTCAATTTGCAGCCTCCCAACCCAGGAAATAATGAAGTTTCTGTTGTTGAAGCCCCCAGGCTGTGGTATTTGCTTATGGCAGCCCCAGGTGACAAAGCTTCTCATTGAAGGTGGTGACCACTCTGCTTACGTTTCTTCCCACTGCTCCCCATGTTCCAAGTTCCTTACTAGTCTCCCAAAAGATCCTTCTCATTCTCACCCTCATACTTGCCTCCTTGTTTGGAAATCAAATTGCTAAGTATTTACTGAGTATCTAATTGAGTGACAGGTGCCAAGAGGGAATTTAAGGACATATAAACCACTGTGTTGGGCCAGCCGAGTGGTGCGGTGGTTGAGCGCTGGCCCGGTTCGGGTCCCACATGTGAGGGCCAGTGACACTGCCCTCAAAAAATAAATTAAAACAAACAAAGAAACCCACCGTGTTTACCCCTCAAGCTGTCTGGAAGCTAGAGGTGTAAAATAAAAGAATCATCTCTCCCACACTTAACCCTTTCCATGGTTTCCCATTGATCTCAGGTTCAAGTCTAAACTCTAAAATATGGCCTGTGAGGCACTGCAGTCTTGCCCCTTTTCTCTCGCTCCCTCATTAAGACCAGTCCTGGGAGCCTCATTCCGATCCCTGAACATTCGAGAGCCTTGCCATCTGGGAGCCTTCCCTGCACACGTTGTTATCAACGCCCGGGCCACTCAGGAACCTGCCCTTCTCCGTGACTGTTTCCCACTAATCCTGCTGGGGAAGTGCAAATGCCACTTTCTCAGCAAGGCCCATCCTGACCTTCAAGTGAAGTGTGACCACCATTGAATAATTCCATAACCCCGTGAACTTTTTCTTCGTAACATTAATAACACGCACGGTAATTTATTGGGTTGTCGGAAAAGTCATGACGTATTTTTTCTATGTTTTTCGTTGCAAAAATGCATCATGACTTTTTCAGCAACCCAGTAAGTATTTAGAGATTTGTTCAGTAAGCTACATAAGGGCTGTTTATCTTAGCTATTGTCATATGTCCAGCACTCAGCACATTCTAGGTTCTCGCTATATAATTATTGGAAGAATAAGATCTAATAATACAGAAACCACATGAATTGCCCGATGTGCAGTAGAGCCATTGAACGCTGAGCCCAGGAGAGGGAAGAGGACAGCGCCAGGCCGGGAGAGGCTGATGAGTGATGGCGCGGAACAGACACCTCAGTGGGGCCCGGAAGGAATCTGTCCAATTAGGTCTGTTCAGACCACACTCATCCTTCAGGGTCCAGCTCTAAGACTACATTTCCCAAAGAAAACACCAGTGACTCCACGCCCTCTCGGTCCCTTCCCTCCCTGGAATCTCCACAGAAGACAAGGGAAAGAAAGCCTATAATGCTCATTGCTACTGGGCCATCATCTTGGACTGTTTTCTAATCATTAAACTTGGCAGTGCCCTCCACAATCTGAAGGCAGCAGCGTTTGTTGTTCATTTGTTCCTCCACCAGGGATGTTATGTGTTCAGTGCCAGTCTGTGTGGGGCGGGGAGCGGTCCCGGCTAGATAAGGCAGCGTGCCTGCACGCAAGCAGTTCAGTTTATTGGACAAACAAGTGAACAGGTTATCGTGATGTGATGTGACAAGTGTGCAATAAACACCAAGTTCTGGCCTTTCACAGAAGTGACGTCGCACCCATGTTAGGGGTGTGTACGGAGACTTCCTGGAGACACCGGAGTTGAGTTAAAGGTTTAGACTTAGTGGCCCAAGAAAGGGGAGGGCGTCCCAGGTAAAAGCAGCCGCCGGTGCGGAGAGGGAAGTGAGTGGGAGCAGCCTGCCTCGGTCAGGAACCAGCAGGAAGCACCGAGCAATGGATTAGATTATGTCTGTAATGGCAGGCCACGAGGTGGAGGGCATGAGGGGGCCAGACGGCACGGTCCTTTGCTAGTTGCTGTCAAGCTTGTTTCATCCACAGGCAACAGGAAAGCACAGAAAGATTTTAATCAGAGAAAACCCATCATGTGGCTAAGAAAGCTCACTAATAAGATGAAAGGGGTGAGGCTGGGTTATTAGCTTGTTGAATAAAATGAGAAATGAAGCGGCAAGGCCCCGGGCAGTAGACAGGCATTAGATGAGACTCAGGGATTAAGGGACAAGATTTGGTCATTTGACAATAAATGCTCCTTCTCCCTCCCTCCCTCCCCTCCTTTCTCCAATGCTCATCCTATTTCCAGGTTTGTCCTCTTACCTTTACTTTACAAAGGTCAGAGGCTACCTCAGGTATAGTTCACTGTTGCACCCAGGCTGTATTTTGTCCACCTGCAAAACCCTCCTCCCACCTTTGAATTTCTTGTCATTGTATTTTTTGGCTACAGGTGCACATCGTGGGTGTTAAACAGAAACCTTTTTCCAGAAGAAGCCAAGTTGAATAGTTGGTATTTGAAAAACAGAACATTCGCATTCTAGAAACCTTGCCCAGCTCCTAGGTGGTGGCGCCCTTCAGTTTCCCTAGAACCCCTAAAAGGGCCACGGCTTCCCAGGGACCACAAGCAATTAGCATGCCCACACGTGTAAATTAGCCCATGTGGGCATTTTAGGACTCAGATGCTTCCGTTAAAGAGCTGGTACTTAAGAAATAAACGCAGGGCATTCCTAACAGAACTACAGCACGGAGACGGCCGCTATTTGAAACTAAAATGTGGCAATCTGAAGCAAAAGCTGGAGAACAATTTTGACCCAGACAAGGTTTAAGAGTCCTGCTTTTCCAGGGAACAGGAACCTGGCCCCGGGAAACTTGGAGGAATGTGGGACACGGGAACGAGGAGCACTGCCACTGCTCAAGGTCTGGGGACAGAATGGCTGAGCAGCTGGGGCTCCCTGGGATGAATGCGCAGAGCTGCTCTCATGAGGTGGATGGAACCGCCTGCCTTACCTTCAGCTCACTGCTCTGTCTCTGTCACCTTTGAGGCTGGTAAAGACACGGCAACATAAAAAACGGAAGATAGGATAAAAGGAGAACCTGGCAGCCAAAACTCTAACTCATGAAAGGATGCTGGGCATTCTGTTTCTATCCCTTCACAGACAAGAAATCCAGATCTGGACCGAGGCTCCCCGACAAGGTCCTAGCTGGGCCTACAGCAAACACTGTCACATGGACAAAGCTCAAGGGCCACTTGGGAGACCTGTGGGCAACTTCAAGAAATCCCCATCACAGGACCGAGGTAAATCCCGAAACTTGGCCTGAAGCTCGCTTGACACCACCTGATCCACACAGGATCAGGCGGAGCTGGGTAAACCTGGAGGAGGCTGTCCTTCAACAGAGTATCCTGTTTGAGGGCTGGGGGTGTGGGGAAGGAGTCTTTTATCAGTGCTGTGCGGCGCCTGGGGGATTGCTCCAATGCTGTGTTTCTCTCTGGGAAACAACTGAGCCCAAAATGAGCACTTTCACATCTATGACTGGAATTCAGGAATTGCAAATTCCTTTGCTACAACTAGACTACTACTCAGTAGAAGCCCTAAAACTAACTTGCCCCTGGGCCTGTATGTTTCAGCCATAGCAATTCTCTCCACATCTTTAGCAAATTAGCACTTTTAAATTACTCTTGTACTTTTGAGCTACATAATCCCTCTACCTGTTAGCTCCCATCTCCCCAACATTTGGTTTCTATTTCCATTATAGCCCTTATTATAAGGGTTTTTGTTTACTCTCTCACCCCAATTAGATATTGAGTTCCTTTAGGGCAGGTGGCTGTCGCACTAGAGATATAGAGATACCTCTGGAGCTTACCATGATGTGTGGTACACAGGAGGCTATTCAACATTTGTGTAATGAATTAAGTGGATTCTGCATTGTCTCTTACCTGTAATTTTGGGGGTAAATCTACTCTCATTCAAGACCTAAAAACAGCATATCAATAAGATTAAAACTTAAATTTAGGTTTTCTTTCAAAACCGAGATTAAAAAAAAAAAAATGAAAACTACATATGATTTAAAAAATCAGTTTTAGTTGGCAAATAAAGAACACGAGAATAGCTACATTTGAAAGACAGTGTAAAAGACTTAGAAAAACACTAGGACCCCAAGAATTTAATGGGCAAAAGACACAAACAGACACCTCATTGAAATGAAAAATATGTAACATGAAAAACTTTCCAACCATACTAGACATTATTTACTTATAAATTGGCAAAGTTTGAACCAACTGGTAATTCAGAAATCACGGTGTGAAGTAAAAGGAAGTTCATACACTCAAGTACTAGGTGACATATATAAACATGGTTATGTGGAAAAGGAACCTTAAAAATAGTTATACTCCGGTTATGCGAAACTGTGTGTGTACATAGATTCATATGTACTTATAAACTATTTGTATGCTTTTCTATACACTTGCAAAAATATATATTCTAAGGAATCAAAATGTTGACCAGAACTTATGTGACATAACTTAGAAGTTAACAATATGGTTCTACCACTTACTAGCTGTGTCGCCTTCAGTAAATTATTAATTTTCTGGGTTCGGTTTCCTCATCAATAAAGCAGTACTTTAAAAAGCCAAGATTTTAAAAAAAGTACCTAAAAGGCTGGTGTAAAGATTAAATGAAAATATATATGAATGAGTTTAGAACAGTGCCTGGAACACAGAGTGCTCAATTAATGTTAAATGCTTAGTCCACATATCAGAAATTCAGAAACAGCCCAATGATTAATAACATAAGAATGGTTAAAGAGATTTGGCTAATACATAAAAATGGCATATTATAGTCATTAAAATGTTGTTCATGAAGAGTTCTTAAATGATATTGGAGAAATGCATATATTAAATGAAAAATCAAGTAATAAATATATAGCATCAGTATGTAGAAAATGATCTAGTAGAAAACACACCAAAATATAAAAAGCAATTATTTGGGCAGTAGAATTGGACCTGTTTGCTACTGTTTTTCTTCTTTATAGTTTTCTATCATGAATTGTTTTTTTATAGAAAGGAGGTATTGCTTTAAACATCAGAAAAACACCATGGTTTTTAAGGTTAAAATAAGGTGACAAAAAGGTAACTTAAAAAAATTTATATTAATACCCAATTCTTCACATGTAAATTATGTAACAGAAATTATCATGGTTTTCCAAAATTCAATTACTTTCTGTTGAGTTTACAAATATAGCTCTGCATGCAAAGTAAATATTACAAGAAACAAAAAGCAAGAAGTATCCCTTGGTTGAATGTTTATAAACGAGGGTGTGAAATTTAGCATAAACAGTGCATTCTCTGATGGTGCGCGCTGTGCTTGGGCCAGCCTCTCCCAGCCCCACCGCAAGCTCCAGCGTCCAGGGCTCTGATCCACAATTACCTTCTAACCTTAGACAGGCAGCAAGCCTTCACTCCGTGCTCCAGGGGCTTTTACCTTTTCTATCCAGCAAACTACAAAGTTCTTATCCCTTCTGCGGTTTTCAAAGGGCTCCCGTCTGGTTTTAAGAAGGAGGAAAAAGATAAGGTATTCCCTTCACTCTGAAGAAACTTTGCAGAATGCTTTTCAATTCTTTATGCTCACCTTTTCCCCTTCGTGAACAGCTTTAAGAGCCTATGTTCCTCAACTCATGACTTTTCAAGTTATTTTTTTTACCTTATACTTACTTAATCCAAAACACTATGTTCATTTCAGTCAATTTCTGCCCTTAAAGCACTGGTAAAAATATAAACAGCCACATATAAAAAATAGCACTGAAGATCTTAACAGTTTTTAACAACAGTCTTAAAAAGAATAAACAATCAAAATTTACACACTTCAGGAAACTGTTCATATTGTTAATAAAGTATTTCTTTGGAGCAAATCTCAAATCAACTTCCTGTTTATCAATCACCATTTTCAACTAAACAAGGCTGGGTTGGACATTGTATAGTTAAGCCATAATGGTTATTCTAGCTATTATGTTATCCGTTGTTCACTCAAACATCCATCCACATTGTATTACCCAGATCATTGAGGATTGAATTTTTAAAAGAAGTTTAAGCAGAAACTTCCCAGATGTTAATGTACTTTCTTGCTCTATGAGACAATCTTCACAGTAAAAACTACCCATAGAATAACCTATCCATTTAATGAACCCCAAACTTTACAAATTAATATGACACAATCTAAATGCACCATAAGTTTATATTTGTTAATCTTGATATTAGAACATTTAAACATTTCAAACTACATAAAAATATGACAAACAATGTAAAATAGAAAGAAATTTGTTGACAACTTACTTCCAAAACATCACTATTTCTTTCTTACATTGCAGCTAAGCAACAAGACAGCTTTCCATAGGTCTCCAGGAAACATGTAGTGTTTTTAGTGGAGTGTTCTCAACAAAAATCAGACGGCCCCACACAATAATGTCTCCGATTTATTATCTTTTCCACAGTACAAATTTTTCACAAACCATAAATCCTTTGCAGTTATTCAAAGTCTGTAAACAAATGTCTGAATCCCCACATTCCCCCACCTCAGTTTAAGCTTGTGAATGTTTGAAGTCCTTCAATCAAGTTTTAACTTCCACTTGCATAAGGAATCAAGAGCCTTCTCTCTTTAAATTATTTATATTTATCATACAGCCTGCAGTGCAGTAAATCACAGTGAAAGCCCTGGGAAAAACAAAACAATATGATCTTTACAGCAGGACTTGAAACTTTATAATATTAAATGCATTTAAAGAAGCTTCCCATAATAAAAGCGTGGGTTTTCATTTCCAGAAATCGAGTCAATTAGAAATCCTAGGTTCTACTTAAAAACCCATTTGATCTAAAAGTGAAAACGTCCCCTATCCACAGTCATTTTATAAACTTTATACAGTTTCACTTGCAGAGATTTTTTTTTTTTTCCAGTCTGGAAAACAGTAGTGCAATTAGTTTTACTTCTTTTAAGTTATTTAGTCCAGGATGTAAATAGCTCTGTGGAAAGATACGAAGATGCTCTGGTAAACAAGAGGTTTTTGCAAGCCCATGCTGGCTTACTAGTCCATTAAAGCTTGTAAGTCCATAGTGGCTTTTAACAAAATGTTGTATATACATCACTAATAACAAAGCAGAAATAAATAGGCAGAAATGACTGTAAACTGTCTCATCTCTTAATGACTTTTCAGTAATAACTGGCTTGACGAATTGGTTAGACAGTCATTTAAATAAGCAGACAGTAGACAGCTGCCCAGAAGGGCATTCCACTATGGCATCCAGTCTGGAAAGCCCCAATGGAGTTACATTCCTAAAATTAAAACCAAAAAAAAAAGGGGGTGGGGGGAGGGGTGGGTGTAGATAAAAGTTTAGAGATGCCACTTGAATGGAATTCCATCAAGTCGGCCAGTTCACTTAGATTTCTTCTTAAAAAGGCTTTTAAGTTTTGATGGCTTTTTGCTTTTCTCTCCATTATGACAAAGGTCATGTGGGATGCTGCTGATGCTGGCAACATGTGGGGCTTCCAGAACGGGTTTCCTGTCGTTGCCGGCTGAGGAGCAGGACGTGTGGCGAGGCTTGGGCAGCGGGACGCCGCTGGAAAGCTGGTGCATGCTGCAGGACTTCTCCAAGATGCCGTTGTACACTTTGCTGGCGGGACTGAAGATCATACTCTTGGTTTCCGTCAGGCCTCCACAGTCAGGGGAGCCCCGGGAGATGTCTGCAGTTATGGGAGAGTCTCCTCGGGAGGAATCTTCTAGAGAGAGCTCATCTCTTGATATCTTCCGAGGAGACAAGGTTTGGTATATCTCAAGGCTTGAAGGGGGAGACTGTTTCCTCCCAATGGAAGAGTTTAAGGAGTCACATTCGGAAGCGGTGTCGGGCAATTCCCTGGAAGAGACGGAGGCAAAGATGAAATTTTAAGTCAGTGTGTTGAGTACAGACACTCCAATCCTAATTAAAACAACTCCACCATTCCATCTATCACAATGTAAAAGGGGGAAATGCTAAAATGTATACAGGTTTCAACAAAGTTAGAAAATTACTACTTTAACTAATACAAGTTATCAAAACTGTGTGTAATGTTTAACATGAACTGTAATAATGAAATCTTCCAATCCAAGAAACATTATGTTACACCTTTTTCAATTGTCAGAGAAATGAAAATGTTTCAATTTTGCAGATTTTTATCTGTCAGCTACTTTTGTGTTTCGTTTCAAATGAGTATTTTTCTTCCTGAATCACATACTTGACATTATAAATTTGAAAACATGAATTTTAGTCATTGATTCGCCTTTTAATTTTTTAGTCATTAAGAAAGGAAGAGCCAGCGGCCCCGGTTCGGTCCCACATATGAGGGCCAGTGACACTGCTCTCAAAAAACAATAAAAATAAAAACAAATTAAAAAAAAACACCACAAATGCTTATTTAAAAAAAAAAAGGAAGAAATACAGTAGGTGAAAACATAAGTTCTTCCAAGTTTAAAAAAGGGGGGGAAGGGCGTTTGAGGTACAACAGCGTGGGGAAGTGAATGGGAGGTGAAAGGAATGATATAATGCTATTGTTTAAAAAGCAGACATGTAGGCCGGCTGTTGGTTAAGAGCTGGCTTGGGATGCCGGCTCTGAGCAGAAGGGCCCCAGTTTGGATCCACATATGAGGGCCAGTGATGCTGCCCTCTGCAGCTAAGATGGTGAACAACAGTTCCACCTGTGAACCCCCGGGACGGCATAGCTGCAGCCCCTGCTGCAGTGGGCTGCCATAGGCTACAGTGAGTGGCCGGAGGCCAGTGTGAGCGGCTGGCAGCCAGCGTGAGCTGCCAAGAGCCGCTGTGAGCGCCCGTCCAGAGGCTGGTGACCGATCTGCCTCATCAGGGAAGAGCGCAATGATGATACCAACATGGGCCAGTGAAGCAACATCCTCCACAACTAGACTGAAGAACAAAAGGAGAGCAACTTATCTGTTCCCCTTCCCCAGTTCCCCAACGCTGTTCCCTTCCCCAATTCCCCAATAAAAATCTTTTTAAAAAAAGCAGATATGTGATAAACTCTCAAAAATTTATTCTTGTGTGATTCTGCCCCCCCAACCCTTCTCCACAGTGAACAGAGATATAGAGGAATGAAAAAATGAAGTTCACAACGCCAAAGCCAGCATATGGTAAATGCCATCAGCTGTTCCTTCAAACTGTGTCTCAAAGCCCGCTTCGCACTCCCCCACTGCTGCTATCCCTCTTGCTGAACCACCAAGGCAGTCACCGCCAGGAGGGCGACAGCTTCCTACTTGGTCTCCCGCGTCCATTCTTGTTCCTCCCTCTTAGTTACTCACTTCTCTATTAATCAGTCTTCAAAGTGGTTTTTAAAAACACACTCAGAGCACCGCATTCCCTTGCTCGGAACGCCCCACTGCTTCCTCACACTCAGGCTGAAGGCCAAAGCCCTGTGTGATGAGGCCGTGCTGCCCTCCAGCTGGCTGCACATGAGCCCTGCCGTCTCTGCCCCTCGGCCTTCTGCCGGTCCTCCCCGCCCCCGTGCCACTCCTGTGACATCCTCAGGGCTGTAGCCCTTGCTGTTTCCTCTGTCTCGCACTTTCTTCCCTCCATCTCTATGTGGCTTACTTCTCCATGCCATTTGGGTGACTGCTCCAATGCTCTCTCTCCAGGGATGCCGCCCCTACCACCTTACCTAAAACAGCATTCTCTTTCCTTTCACCTACTTTTGTTTAGCATCCTAGAATGGACCACTACCTATAATGATATTTTGTGTTAACTTTTTATAGTCAGTTTCCCCAGAAGAAAGGAAACTTAATGAGGACAAGGAGTCTTTATTTATTTCTGTATTCTCTACACTGGAATAGGAGCAAGCTCTCAGTGGGTATTCAGTAAATATGTAATAAATGAATGGAAAGGTACAAAATCCCTTGGGCAAATAGAGACTTAAATAATGCTTTTTAACACAATTACATGGGCTACATCATTTTCAAATGCTTTTACAATTTGATGATGGGTACTGCTCAAAGGTGGCAAGACGCAGTTCAGATAGGAAGAAATGAGTCAAAACTCAATCCCTGGTAGGGACTTTTCTGCTAGGCTTCTCTCTGGAGTACATGTCAGTTAATCAGAGTATATATCACTGTTCCCTGAAGCTGTTCAGCTTCCAGAGCCACAGGATCACTCAGTTACAATTGTATCAATTTACTGTCTATTCTGCTGTATGGTTTGGCTACTGTGTGTGTGTGAAATTCAAAGCTAGGATAAAAATATTTCAAAAACTAGTCCTTAGGGTCTAAAAAACGAGTGAAAAGAATACCAATCTAAGTTAGGAAGACTGTCCTGGTCTTGCCATTAATCAGCTGTACAATCTAGGGTGAATCACTTAATTTAACCAGGTCTCAATTGTCCTGTCTGTTAAAGTGAAAGCATTTGATTAATCTCTACCATTACTTCTAGTTCTAACAGTTTCATGCTGAAACAAATAATACTCTGAAGTGTCACTTCTTCTGCATAACTTTTGGAGTATACATAAAGTACAGCTTAAAATCTCCCATTTTTTCTAGAGCATTTATTCTTTGGGATACTGAACTTCATTATGTACACCATATATTTCTGTTTTTCTTCTTCCTCCCCAGTGACATATAGTTGAGTTCAATTAAGTTTAATGCACGTCTAACAAGGTGAGGTCTATATGAGCATGTGTGTGCAGAATGCATAGAACATAGGTTAGTAAACAGGAAATGTTGTTGTTATTATTTTGTCAGTATTCCGGTGGTTCAACACTTAAGAGATTGAAAATGGAGCGTCTGAATCCAAATTCTTCTCATATTTAGGAGCTACCTGAGAATTTTTTTTCTTTTTTTTTTTTTGAGGGCAGTGTCACTGGCCCTCATATGTGGGACCCAGACCAGGGCCGCTGGCTCCCAAGCCAGCACTTAACTACTGCGCCACTCGGCCGGCCCTACTACCTGAGAATTTCTGACATTACTGTTTGAAATGAAGACTAAACATTTCCATCAATGCAAAAAATTCTATTGGACAACAGAGCTCTGGACTTTTCCTACTAATTTCCATAAGCCGCCCAAAATTAGTTTTGTCAGGAAAGCCATCATGCTAGTGACGACAGTTATATTGCAAAGGTTATACAATCAAGCTACTCATAAAGTACCAACCAAGCAGAGTGGCGCCAAACTCTCTGGCTGCACTGAAAATACACAATGTGGACTACCTCCTTAGCAATATGCTATAACGATCACTTGTGAATCATGAAACTTACCTTCACTAGTAGATGAAACTACTAGTATGAAAAATGGCTATTTGCTGAGGATGTGACTAAAGAATCACACGACGGAGAGCTATGTGGGATCATGGAGAGCATCCAGCCCACTCCCTCTGGTTTTGTTTCTCATATGAGAACAGTAAGAACAAAGCCCAGCAAATACCTTGATTTTAGCCTTGCGCGGCCCTGAGCAGAAAGCGCAGCCACACCAAGCTCGGGCTTTGGCATACAGAATTGAGAGCTAATAAACGGGTGTTGTTTGAAGCCACTACGTTTGTGGTATCACAAAAGATGAAGCAAAAGAAACACAACCCATCACTCCTGCCCACCCCACTCCTGCCTCCCACACGCCCCGCCCGGCAGATATTGTATTGATTCGTTGCCAATACCAGTGCTTTTCTGCAGAGAAGTAAATGGCCTCCTCCTCTTCTTCACTTCGATAAAGAGCAGGGCAGCTCGACACTGAAAGGATATCTGGATCAGGGGAAGGCAAGGCGTGCTGTGTGTGCTGCGGGTGGTGGGGGAGCCGCGGGTGTGACGGGTGAGGCGCGTGCGCAGCAAGCTGGGCGCGCTGAGACTGCGGCGAGGGCGGCAGGATGCTGCGGCGAGAGCGACACAAGCTACTGCTTCGGGCTAATGATCCGGCAGGTTTAGCCATGGTCCCTGGAAAGCAAACATACACAAGTGAAAAAGCTCAAACTATCCACCGCTCCTTTTATACACACTACGAATATTCACAAAATACAGCTGACGTTACTAACATGTCACCCTTTAATCTACCTGCATTGAAGTAAGCGACTGTATAATTACTACCATCCTTCCATCACCTGTATGGCTTCTCAGGAAAGTGAAGAAATAAAAACAATGAAATGTTACAAAAATGGCACGTCCAAAAATAAACAGAAAAGAACCTAAACAAATGAGAATTGATGATAGATTTGCTATTACTAACCACAAAGACTTAAAAATTTACCCAACTAAGCCTTCCTTACATTAAAAAAATCAATACAGCGTATTTATAAGGAATCTGTACTTTGCTGCAAAATGAATTTTAACATTAAAAGAAGAAAATTATCAGTAAAAAATAGGTTAGATTTTCCAACAGATATCTCTTGAGATGGTGCAACTTATTTTAACTTCTAAAGTTTTAAATCAAGGATCATTTAAATACTGCATATACCTTCTCAAAGCTAGTCAGGCAGAGGTCAGACCAAAACTTGTATGGCCGGCAGAGTGGCGCATCAGTTAGGAGTTAGCTTGGGCCACGGTTTGGATCCCACATGAGGGCCAGTGACGCTGCGCCCTCTACAGCTAAGATGGTGAACAACAGTTGGGCTGCCGTGAGTCACCGGCAACTGCATAGGCTGCAGTGGGGCTGGCCGGCTGCAAATGTGAGCTTTCATGAGCTGCCGTGGCCGTCCAATGGCTGGCAAGCAACTGCCTCACCCGGGAAGAGCGCAATGATGAAACAAACATGGGCCAGTGAAGCGATGTCCTCCACAACTAGACTGAAGAACAAAAGGACAGCAACTTCTCTGTTCCCCTTCCCCAACGCTGTTCCTCTCCCTCAATTCCCCAATAAAATCTTTTAAAAAAAAGAATACATTGGGGGAAAAAAGTTGTTTCTTCGAAACTGATTATTGTGGGACTAACCAGGAGTCTTAGATCTCCCTGTTTCTGCTACCAGTCTCAGTCTAGCCCCACACAGGCAGCACACAAACTTCCTCCACAGGCAGCACACAAACCCCATTCAATGGACAGTCCACTTCTTTGCCTTAATTGAAGCACAACTCTCCCAAAAACAAGCTTCTCAAGCTGAAGTTGTTTCTTCCTGTATACCTCATACACTGCAGCGTCAGAACAGCGAGTTGGTGGCCTTCTCACTCTGCGGTACTGTCTGTAAACCCTCGCTCCTACACCCCTTTATAAAACGTACTCCTGGGTTGGCGGAGTGGCGCGGTGGTTAAGCGCTGGCTTCAGAAGCCAGCGGCCCCGGTTCGGGTCCTACATATGAGGGCCAGTGACACTGCCCTCAAAAAAAAAAAAGAAAAAAGAAAAAAGAAAAAAACCTCATAAAACATACTCCTTTGGCGCTCATGATAGCGAGCCATGTGATTATTCACCTCCATTTCATTAGTCACTTCCCAGTCATTCTCTCTTTCCAGTCCAACTTTCATCGACTTGAGCAATCTCATTTTTAAGACTTAGCCCTCACCTTCACCAATTATGGTTTTCATCTCTTCTCACCAGACATTTACCTCTACTCTATTCCACCACCCACTTTCATGTCTTGTCTAGCCATCTTTCAGAATTGCTCCATTTCTGAAATTATAAATCGACACATCGATTTCGATTCTGACCCAGCTTCTCTCTACCTTTCTAGCTCACACATTCTGTGCCTTCCACTTATCTCTATCCTAAGCTCAAGGACCTTACTCTGTTGGCTATCCCTTCTCTTACACTTATTTTCATCTTCTCTCTTTTGACAGTATTTAAAAATCAATGCTTTAAAAAATAAACAGAGTGGGCCAGCCGAGTGGCGCAGTGGTTAAGCGCTGGCTTCGGAAGCCAGCAGCACCGGTTCAGGTCCCACATATGAGGGCCAGTGACACTGCCCTCAAAAAAAAATAAAAAATAAAAAATAAAAAAAAACAAAAACAGATAAACAATAGCAACAACAAAAAAACCTCCTCCACCCTCAGATTGTTTTTCAACTGGCATATCTCTCTTCCCTTTTATGCAAAAGAAATATCTGTTACTGTCTTCACTACTAAGTCTTTACTCAATTGTCAAAGAAATTATAAAAAGCTTACATTCAATTTCCCTGCAAGTATTCTCAACGAAGTTGTGATCTACTTTCTTATTGCTAAATTCAGTGAATATCAATCCTTCTTTGACATTTGACCAGCACCTGACATTGATTTTTACCTGTCCTTTCCTTGACTTCTCTTCCCACTTTACCTGCCATCTTCAAAGTTGTGTTCTAGGCCTTGTTCTATTCTTGTTCCACTTAATTCATCTTGAGAAATGTCACTCACTTCCACGACTTCAATTATGATTTATAGGGTACAGAAGCCCAAATCTGCAACTCTAGCTTTAATCCTTTTCCTAAACTTTACAACCTTACATCCAAACTGCATTCAATATTTTCCTCCCCAAACCCACCCCCCCCCTCCTGTTTTCCTTATCTTGGCAAACATCAACACCACCCACCCAATTCTATAAACTGGGAACACAGACATTCTTGACTCTTCCTCCATCATAATCCACATCTAGTTAATCATAAAGTGTTTTCAATTCTCTCTCCTTGATCTCTGTCAAATCTGTCCACTTGCCTACATCCCCACCACCCCTACACATTATGCTGGACTACTGTACCAGCCTAATAACTGATCTTTCTCCTCCAATTTATTCTCCATTCCATATATAGCCTGCATGATCCCTCTAAAATGAAGAAGAAATATGATACTTTATTGCTTAAAACCTTTCAATGGTTCCCCATTACTTTCAGGATTACAATGAAGTCCAACTCCTTAAGATGACTTGGAATGCTCTATTTATCTGGCCTCTATTTTGAAATTAGTGTCCCTCTTCTCTGTTACAGAAACAAAAAACAGCGTTTCTACCCTCACAGCTCCTATAATAGTCTCTCTCTTGCCTCCGTGGCCCCTTTCTCCATCTCTCCCTCGACCGCTCATTTCAGGTCCTTGTTTAAATGGGAGTTCCTCCAGGAAGTTTCCTGAGCCCCGCCCCCCATGGGTCAGCGCTTGCTCTCCGGAGCTCACATGGCAGTACCACAGTATAGTTTCCCACCGCATCACTTATCTCAGTGCATTGCTCTTGTTTTGTCCTCCATTAAACTGTAAAGTCCATGAAGGCAATAACTGTGCATCATGCTCAACACGGCATCTTCAACAACTAGCAAAATGCTGGGCAAAAAGTAGATGCACAATAAGCTTTTCCCGAATGAATCAATGAAGGATTCAAACAGGAAGCACCACTAAAATAACCTGACGGATTGAAAAGGAGAAAATGAGGTAAATTAAAGGGAATATTTCCAGAATATCTGACTACCTCCCTCGATACTGTACAAACCTTTTTCCAAACACAAATTATATAATATAAAAATATTTGCAATTTAGTAGGCAAACATTAGAATTTACTCACAAATTAGGGAATGAAGAGAACCTAGAGATCTTCAGTACAATGTTCTCACTTTGCCAGAGACACTACCCTACCAATACTAAAAGAAGGTGTCCAATGTGACCCAGATAATTCAGTTCTTCAACTCGCAGCATATGCTGCAGCCATTCTCGTCAGTCACTGGGTATTTGGAATATGCAGTAAAATGTAGCCAGATTCAGGCCTGACTACAAATATGATAAAAAGGGCTGAGAAGAATCAGGAGTCACTGCTTATAAAAATGAGTACTACTCACAGAAATGGAAAAGTACTGCATGAAGACGTTTTAAGAAGGAAGTAAATAGTTTAAGAAAATCACTAAATAATCCAATAAGGAATGTAACAAAGATGAGCAACAGTAAATACGTCACATCTAGAAATTGTTTGTAACTACAATCTTTTCCCAAATTTTTCTTCTTATATATGTTGCCATGTCATCTGCCTGGAAAAGTGTATGAATTCCCTATATTAGAGTCATATACACTTGGAGTTGAGAGGCTTTCTTCCTTGTTGCCTGAAGATGCCCAGCCAGGGCTACATATAGTTATAACACCACAAAACTCGCATAGTATTAAAAAGCAGTACACACTGACCTTGCAGTAAGCGTTCCTTTAGACAATGTGAATATGTTTTACAGTATCTTCAAGCCATTATTAATTTCAAATGAAGGCAGAACACCCACTCAACTTGTGATTTGTAAGAGTAGTTAAATAAAACATTAAAGTTCACTATATAGAAAATTCATTTCTGAGATAATTTTTCATCTTTGTATCAAAAATTATATACAGAAGCATAACAATTTAATATGACCCTATTTTGCAAAGTGTAATTTCTTATAGCAGAGAAGGTAAAATTTTGTTTTGCAATAAGGGATTGCCTCTGCCACTGACAACCAAAAGTAGTAATATATGCATTTCTGGTTCTAGCAATATGGCAGTCAAAGACTACCTGACCACCGTTTCCCAGCCCCCAACAACACACTGTAAATACCCTCAAACATTTGGATATGATGAATGAAGTAAAACAACAGTGTTAAATGCACAGCTGAGTTTGCAAGGAAGAAGAGAAAATTCTCAGATGCCAAAACAGAGAATAAAAGTAAGAACTAATAAGCCTGTGAGTGACATAAGCTGGAACTGCTGTGGAGGTTCCCATCTCAATAACTTAAGGGTTTGGGTTTTAATTTGGGGATATAAAAGACATCTTAGGCCCACATGAGGTAAGGAATAGGAATTTTAAGTGTTCTGTATAAAAAGCCCGGGGCCAAATGGGCTACATTCCTCAGTGAAAGGGTATATTTAAAACATACAAACAAATAAACACACAAAAAAACTCTTTAAAATAGCTCAGGAAAGAACTATAAAACAGGAGAAGGCAATAGTTAAAGTGGTCCTTAGAAGAAAATTCATAGCCATAAAATCATATATTAAGGAAAAAAGGAGGACTAAAAATTAATTCCATACATGTCTAAAAGTAAAACAAACAAGAAAGTAAATCTCAATAAAGAAAACAAAGGCAGAAATAAATGGAGAATATCAAATGATGATCTTAAATTATGCAGAAAAAGAAGTTGGTAAAATTTAAACCCATTAATTTTAAAAGAAAAATAATGTAGCAAAAAAAAAAAAAATTCTCAACAAAATAACAAAAATTAATTTCCTTAATGTAAAAACGTAAGAAAAAGGTGTGGCCGGTTAGCTCAGGCGGTTAGAGTGCAGGCTCGTAACACCAATGTTGCCTGCCCGTTTGATCCCTACATGGGCCATGGAGCTGCACCCTCCACAACTAGATTGAAGACAACTACTTAACTTGGAGCTGATCATCCTGGAAAAACACACTGTTCCCCAATAAAACATCTTAAAAAAAAAAAACAGAAGAAAAAAAAAATCACACTTCATGATGAAATATTGGAAGCATTCAAAGGCAGAAAAGGCAATCGCTATTGCCTGCAATCACCACTTTTAGTCAACATTTTATTAGCAGTCTTAGATTGGACAATAAGGGGGGAAAAGGGATCTCTTAAAAATTAGAAAGGAAGAAACAATCCATTATTATTGTTCACACAAAATAAATCCAAAAGACTCTCATAAGAGAATTCTATGTTTCTGTATACCCAGATCAACACCATTTCTCAATATATCAGCCTCAAGCAATTTGAAGTATTTTGTTAAGAAAGATAACATGTGTAACTACAAAAAACAAGTTATAAGGTACCTAAAAATTAATCTTTAAAAAAGGATATGCAAGAATTATACAAAGAAAATTATAAATTTTACTTCAAGATATAAAAGCAGATCTCAAATAGAATTTATGAATAACATTTCTTCCCAAATAAATCAATAAATTCAAGGAAATTCTGGTAAAAGCCCAACAGAAAGTTTCATGGAATTTCATAAGTTCATCCTAAAATCCACACCAAGAGTAGCAATTCTGAATTTGAATAATAAATG
This sequence comes from Aselliscus stoliczkanus, assembly GCA_033961575.1. Classification (NCBI taxonomy): domain Eukaryota; kingdom Metazoa; phylum Chordata; class Mammalia; order Chiroptera; family Hipposideridae; genus Aselliscus; species Aselliscus stoliczkanus. The sequence continues at coordinate 125,701,119 of CM066734.1, forward strand.
AAGATTTCAACCCATCAAGCACCAATACTTACTATGAAGCTACATATAGCAACTAAAGCAGAATGGGACCAATGGAACCAAACGGAACCTGAAAGCACTTCTGTCTATGGAGAAAAGTGGTATCACAAGTCGGCAGAGATAGCGCAGGAGTGAGGCTGGGACAACTGTTTATCCATATATCAAGAGAGATATTTAGATGCCTAACCTCACAGTATGAATAACTTCTAGGTAGATTAAAAGACTAAGGGATTAGAGAAGAAGGTCCAAGATGGCGGAGTAGAATGAGAACAGAACAACAACAAAGACTAAAGGATTAAAGCAAAATTGAAAAACTTAGGAGAGCAAACAACAATCTATCAACTGAAAAAGACATAAAAAGCACAAATCAGATTCAGAAAAATCCAAGCTTAGGAGAAGATATCTGCAACCCTCAAATAACCAGAAAAACAAAACAAAACAACCTCTTGCAGATCAGTAATAAATCTTGGAGGGATTCCATATAGCAAGAAGGAGCAAGCAACTCAGATAGAAGAAATCTGAACAAATGCCAATAAATGATATGGTACGCAATCTCAGTAGTCATCAAGGAAATAAAAATTTTAGTATCAGTAAGGTATCATATAATGCACATTCAAGTTACAAAACAAATAAATCAGATCATTCCAGGTACTGGTGAGGAAACCAGCAGATAGGCACTCTTAGGTATGGTGGGTTTGTACACTGAAAGCACCATTTTTGAGGGCAGCTTGGCAAGGACTAGTAAGAGGTGCCTTCCCACAACTCAACAATCCATTTCTAGATGTCCACCCAGAGAAACCCTCAGAGCTATGCACATGGAGATAAAGATAAGGATGCCCACTACACTATTGTTTTGTAAGGGCCAAAAAGCAGAAAGAACCTATCTCAATAGAAAAACGGATATACTGTGATTTATTATTACAATAAACAGATTAACTGTAGTTAACTCAGACTAAATGATTACAGTGAATTTAATTAATCTATACATAAACATGGAAAAATTTTAAAACATACTATGAACAAAAAGAATTGCGATACCTACAGTTTGATAACATTAATGTAAATTTTAAACAAACAACAAATGTATCTATTGCTTATGGGTATATCTGCATGTAATTAAAGCACAACAGGTGTGAGAACGGTTAACAACTTTAGAAGACTGGGAAGGGCAGGCGAACTAATGGTTTATGTCGGGGAAAAAGAGAGATGAATAAAGTAAAATGTTAAAATCTGTTTACCTTTATCGTATTTGAGCATATTGTTTTCAGTATTTTTAGGTACATCTGAAGGGCTTTATAAGAAATGTCAAATAAATTGGTACTACATTCCCACTATGAATATTTAGCAGTACTACTGGGTTGTTGGAAAACTCATAACATATTTTTTCTATGTTTTTCATTGAAAAATGTGTCATGACTTTTTGGACAACCCAATATAAAAGTACTAAAAGGAAAACAAACCATCACCTCTTCTCCTACTGACACAGCGCTAACCTTTGATAGTATTTTCTTTTTTCTTTACTCATAATTACACATAGACAATATTATGCTGTGTATGTAGTTTTACAATCTTAACGTATCACAGGTATGTTTCCTTGTCATTATTTCACACTTACACAATTTACCTACCCATGGTACAAATTTAAAACTGCTCAGGAGGGTATAAAATGAAAAGCCTTACTTAATCCTACCCTGGACCCTCACCCTACTGCCAAGAGTTTCTTATTTATCAGGTCCAGAAATTACGCTTTTATGACTAAGCAGAGTGGAGTGTCACTGTTGTGCCACTGGGTGGAAGCAGAGCTCTCCACGTATGATCTCTGCAATGAGTTATTTTTCAGAGATAATAAATTTGATCACAGCATTTCTAAAACATCACACTAAATTTAAAATCAACTCTTGTACGTTTTTCCTATTTAGAAGTCCAAATTTCTATATCACAAGCACTGGAAACTTAAGATACTTGTTTTTATTTAGTGCTAAGTGTTTTAATGCACATATGATTATTAGCTTTTCCCCAAAAAAAGTACTTTAAAAAAAAGTAGAGCAATAACCTAATTAATTTAGGGACTACAACTTCACGCATACTTCTGATATTGAATTATGTATTCTAAGTTGAAATTGCAATTTTAGAACGCTATAGTTTTCAAAAAAAATCATTTACTTATGAATCAGTGTTGCATCTAGCAAGCTTAGGGCATGCAATTCCAATAAACACAAGCTGACAATATTCAAACAGCAGAGCCGGCCCAGATCTAGATGGACTGTTAACTCTGCAACCGTTAGTTACCATCTTGCAGCACAGGGCCAGTGAAATAAGTGAGGTCACACACTTCCGGAGTTCATTATAGTCACAATCTGTCCTCTCCTCCCTCCTCTTGTAAATTGAGTGCTTCTACAATCTGCTCGCTTTATTTGCCTGCCATTAAGCCAGAGAATTAAAACCACAGAAATGAACACAATCGCATAGTCACTGACTATTTACCTACAAATTTAGAGCTTTATTTCATGAAACTGTCTTGAAAATTAGAACCCTTTCTAAATCATAACTTCATGAAAGCTGTAACAACTGAATATAAAAATTCAAACTGAAAACGCTCATATATCATGATTTGACTCAAAGATTAAAATTTCCATGTAAGTTTTCATCCAATCAATGATTAAATCTTGTTCTCTATTCCTTGGAATCCTGTTCTATCTATACTGTTTCAAAATAGTCAGAAGATTGGAAAAGTTAATCAGTCAGACAATAACAAGGATAAAGAGTTTTCCAAATGATTTCCAATACATTGAAATACACTATTTTAAATTCAAACTCTCTACAACTTTGCAAAAATTCCAAATATTTATTAATAAACTCTAAAGTTTATTAATAAAATCTGAAATACTTAATTTTCACTTTTCTACCAAAATGTATTCTTTACAATGTAAAAATTTTTTAAAAAATAGAGCACAACAAAGTAATACAATGAAAACTGCACATGTTAAACCACCTTTGGGGAGAGCTCCACTTCCTAGCAACAAAAAAATATACAAAATTTTCTAAACATAAACACATGTTTTATTTTGTATGAACATAAATTGATTTAGTGCTTCATGAATTAATACTCTTTCAATAAAAGGATAAAATCGGAAAAGCAAAACATGAGTTTTTGCATGTTTGATGTGCATATATGCATATAATATATGTATACACATATACACACATACCTCATACAGTATTCTCAAACAGGAAACACAAATTATAAATGACAAAAAGAGAAAATAAAGAATGAACAAAATTTTTGTCATAGATTTCCAAGTAAATGATCCATGAATGACATGGTATAATATTATTTTAAAAACCGTACCAAATCTCTCTTTTGAACTCACCACTTACCAGGAAATTGTGATACTATAGGGGGTGTGTCTTCATCTAAGTCATCAACTCCCCCCGCAATCGGGTATGGTGGAATGGAGACTCTGGGCATCACCACCCAGCTGTGATCAGAGTAAAGGGAAGAGGTCAGGCTGGGGAGTCCCGAGTTATGGGCTATCTGAAAGCCACAGATCTTCTCAATCTGCTGCCAGCGAAAAAGTCGTTCTCGTAAACAAGTTGTCAATTCAGAGAGCGCTTTCCTGGAAGAACCAATATAGGAATTATTGTTTCAAAGAGTCTTTACTATGGCACTGAAAAAAAGGCAACTACAAGACAGACCATGGCCATAAACCAATTTCCAGAAGACATTAAGTACTCTTAGAATGAGTATAAATTATGTACTGATACACGATTAAGTTACAAATGAAAATATAAATTACACATCTCAACACAATGAAAATAATAAGCACACAGCTAAAACACCATTCTTACTTGGCTTCCAGAATCTTGTGGTCTACCTCATCTAGGGAGGAGCTATGTGCAACATGCAGAGTCCCAAACACTGTGCTTCTCTTCTTTTTAATTTTCTCTGCCTAGAAACCAAAGGAGAGAAAAATAAGGCTAGGTTTGGGGGCGGGAGGGGGAATCACACACACACATATATGAATGAAGTTTGTTTTGTTTTAATATAGTAATAATCATAAAACCAATGGAGAATTATTAGCCAACATCTTAGCCCTATGATGCAAAAGAGAAAACAGATGAGGGAAAAAAAGCATGCTTTCCTAAGCCAATTAATATGATTCAAAACTTTGTTCTGGGGAATTTTTCTCTATTTCTATGGTTCAGAAAGACCTGAATTTTCTATTAAAACAAACAGAATGACACTATATCCTACTGTAATAGAAGTGTTAGTGGGTGATCCAAGCTTTTTTCTTTTTTACTAGAAATCAGATTAAGACTTGATCTTATTTCACACCATTTAATAAAGTCAGACATTAATTTCTAGTAACTACTAACCTGAATTAGATACGTAGCAGCAACCTAGAGGAGAAAAGCTCTGTATAAAACATTTACGATATTGATAATAGGGGCAATTTTTAAATGACACTGAGGTCATTCTGAAAGGTATATACTACTCTAAATAATTTTACTTTATAGCCTGTGATTATGAGAGTCAATTTATGTAATAACTTCCAATTCAAGAAAGGAATCCGCAATAAAACGTTACTCATCTTTGCATCCTAACTGGTTCATCCTTCTGAAAGTTTAGTAAGTACTGAAATATAATAGGGTACCTCATCCTTAGCAATTGCTAACTGCATTTCCGCATTCTGTCGTTTAATATTGTAGTATTGCACTTCCACTTCATGTGTTAACTGGAGCCATTTCTGAAGCGCATCTGGAACAGACCAGCTGCTTCTGAGTTCAAATTCCTTTTCAGCCTTTTTTAAAGCCATTCGAACCTGGGAGGGAGGGAGGGAAGGAGGGAGGAAAAGAGGGAGGCAGGGAGGGAGGGAAGAAAGGGAGGGCAGGCGGGCAGAGGGGAAAGGAGAGAGAGAGAGAGAGAGAGAGAGAGAGAGAGAGAGAGAGAGAGAGAGAGAGATTGATTTAAGATATTTAAATTTTTTAAAAGAAACTAAGATATTTTAGTACCAAAATTATAAGGAAAAGCCATTTTAATTATGCTCTTTGTAAGTATCTTTTAAAATCACAAAGTCTAAACAATATTACCTCTAACATTAAAACTAAAGCTGAAGTGTTAAGTGCACCTTAAATTCAGTAAGCAGGGTTGTCAAGCCAAAGGATGGAGGGGGCTTCCATATATCTTAAGCTGCTGTATTTAATTTTTACATCTTCTCATAGCCAGACTTACTGAGAGAGAAAGCGCACTACAAACTAAAACTGATCATAATTTTCTCATAAAACCCTACTACAGCTCCTTAGCTATATGCTCACTTTTCAAATTATACTATTTTTTGAAGTTTTTCATGACATCTTCTTTAAATCCAGTTGTTTCTCACTGCTACAAGCCTATCTGTCTATTGCAGTGTCTTTTACCATTTCTATTTAATTTACTGCTTCTAATATACCAGAATACCAGAAAGTAAGATAAATCAGCATTGGCAGACCACATGTGAATTTTGAGAAAATGAATTTGAGTGACAGTCTACTTAATTTTTGTCTGAGAAACTATGCATAGCCTTCAGTGTCAAAGTCTTTCTTGCAGCTGCCCTTTAGGGGAGCCAGACAATAAACAGAAAACTAAAGTGCTTAGTGTGTGAAGTGGTATTAAGTGCTGAGGAAAAAACCTCGTAAGGAAAGCCTCACTAAGTAAAGGACATAGAACGAAGAGCACCCATTCTAGGAAGGATTCACTTCAACCAGCAAGAGTTCAAACTAAGGATATGAAACGAAACCCGGTGGAATTTATGGAATTATGTCCACACGCTCAAGATCTTGGGACAGAGCGATGAGGGAACTATGGGGGACCCTGCTGCTGGAACACCATTGCTGTAAATGAATTTCCCTCGAAGCAAAAACTCCATTTCTAAACTAATGTGCAGAAGAATGTTTGATCTGAACAAACACAACTTATTTAAATAAACTTTATCATATGCCAGACTAAACGAAGATGAGCACTATACACAAACTTCTGGTAAAGAATAGCTGTCGGATACTGTAAGAAAAGAATTATGTAGAAAAGCATTTTTTTTAAAACTCCAAGAATTAAAAAAAAAAAACAACCTCACAATGGGACAAACACCCAGTAGACAATTAAAAAAAAACAGACATTCCACACCAGGATAAGATAGCACTTACGCACTGAAAACAAATCCTAAGCAACATCTCCCTGACAATACTGTGCTGTGCGCTCAGGACAAGCCTGTTTCATCAGGCGGTTGGCTAAGCTGTGTGGCGCCCCTGCTAATCTCTCAGGAAGAGAGAATTCGAGCTCAGGTCCTGTGACAGGCAGGCCCATGTAACACCACCAAGTGCAGGTCTCAGGCCCTTCTTTTGACAAGACTTAAAGGCTAGAATTTCTACATAATTTTCATTGCCAAGGAAGTACACAGGCAATCTGAACAACTGCCACTCAAGTTTTATCCTTTAACCATAAAGACTTTCCTTAATGTTATACCCATAAATTTCTCATAAAAGAGCTCAATAAACACATTTCACACAGCATTGATATAGTTCTAGCATAAACTGAGGTTGAACAATGTTTTGATTGGCAGTCAAATAATATCTCAAAAATTCAGAAACTCTGACCTTCCAATAATAGCAACTATTTTAACAATTTTCTCTACTATTATTTGGAAGTTCATCATTTGACCTAAATTCCAACCCTTAGGTTTGAATTACATTGTTATTAATAGGAAAATGGATGTGGTGAAAAGTGAGTAACTAATATAGCTTTACAAATAATGAATTATTAAATGGTTTAAGAATATAATTATTTATGTAATTTTTTGTGTTAGAAATAAAACAGCAATAAATAAATACATGTTATCCCAGAGAAAAACAGCCTAATATTTTAAAACCCGGCTTCTAGACCCAACTTCATTATTTATTACCTCGGTGACCCTGGGCAAACCCTTTCCTTTCTGAGGCTGTCTCAGGTAGAACAGGGGTACTATGACTTGTCCTGACTTGGGGCTTCTTCAGACTGTAAGAACAAAGTAATTTAGGTGAAAAGAATTTAAGCCACACAAAATATAAAGTGGCACTAATATTCACCCAAAAATTTTTGTTTTAGGGCAAAAAACACCATGTAAAATATGTAACCGATTTTCCTGCCATTGAGAAGCTGATTATCCCACAGAAAAGATACAGTAATGCCTCAAACTATGTGGAATTGCGGATTATGCAACGGCATGCATAAATTAATCCCAGTTCAACGCTTGTATATAAACAGAGCTTTTAATAGCATTATGGGAAAACATGGACTTTGGAATAAGACACATGATATCTTGCCTGTGCCAGTTAATAGCAGTGTGAACCAAAGGCAAGTTATTTCACCTCTTTACATATCTCATCTATAAATGAGGATAATATTTATGTAATGCAAAGATTAAAATTTAGGAGCAAACTATTTGCAATATGCATAAGAACACATATGAACGCTCATAAAATTGTGCTTCTTATTACTATAATCATGTTGGACAGAGTTCTTTTTTTCTTTTCTTTTCTTTTTTTTTTTTTAGCTGAGCCATCCTGCCACCTGTTGGCAGCTCAAAGGCAACTCAGCTCGGGCTGGCATCGAACCGCCGTTGCTCAGAGCTCAGCTCACACTCTTGAGCGAGCTCTTAACCAACTGAGCCACTTGGCCGGCCCCAGAGTTCTTTTTAAATACCCACTTCTCTCCTTTTTAAACCACCTCTTTCCGATTCTGGATCTCATTTGGATTATTATTTTACACAGGGATATTACGTAATGGCAATCTTAGGGTCCACTGAGTGTAAGTTCTTTAATGCCAAAAACCTCAGGTGAGGATGTTAGTGATTCTCAAGTACTCTTTTATATCGTGTCTTCTCCCTCACTTTGGGGCAGTCACCTGCAAAATACTGCTACCAGTTATGTCTCCATAGAAGACCCATACTGCTTTCTGATTTACTCTTTTTGACCTGCAAGGTTCAGAAAAACAGCTAGCAAGCTTTTCCGTTGAGTACCAGGACACATCAAGGTAAGGCAGCTCAGTGGGAACAAGCAGGAGATCTCACAGGAGTAACGGGCAGCCTATCTAATTCTTTGACACGGTATAAATCTGGGTAGGCCTTTTTGTGTTAACTCCCTGTTCTTTACTACATTCTATATAGAAGGTTTGTCAGGTAAATAGGGCCTGACTGCAAATTATGTCTAGGAGGCAACGTCAGAGAACAAACTCCTTACAGGGAAAAGATCCAAAAACCAGACGTCTGGGGGATGAGGGAAAGAATAGTTAACAGGTAACAAACAAAAGAGATGGCTGCGCAAATCGGTCAAAAATGACAGACTTGAAGGCAACAGTAATGCACACAGAACATTTTCTCAGGAGCTGAACTGCAACTTGTTCATCACATAATTTTTATTTCTTAGTCAGCACTTGACTGAGAAGGCAACACTGCAGAAAGCTAAGCGGGAGGCAGACTATTAGGTTCCGGGCCCGGCTTTGCAGCGGAATCACTCCCTAACCTTCAGCAAGTTTCCTCACCCTCATTTTGTTGCTCAGTTTCTTTATCAGTAATGAAAGAGTCAAAACCAAAAGAGGAGATGAGACCATGGAAGCAGAGACTGAAGTGACCTGATTTGAAGATGATGGAAGGGGCCATGAGCCAAGAAATATAGGCGGCCCCTACAAGTTGGAAAAGACAAGGAAACAGTTCCTCCCTGGAGCCTCCAGAAGGAATGCAGCCCTGCAGACCTATTTTAGACTCTGACTTCGAGAACTGTAAAATAATAAATATGTGTTATTTTAAAGCCATTCAATTTGTGGTAATTTTTTATAGAAGAAATAAAAAAGAAACGAATACATTAGCGTTTAATTAAAATTTCCCAGAACCACCCCTCTTTCCCAAAGGACTGTACAAATGCCTGAATGCCTATATTCCACCTTGAGGAAATGCATAGTAAAAGAAGATATTAGAAAGGACATTTTTTAAACAACCTCAGATTCTGTTCTAAAACCATTTAAAAGGATCCAAATGGATGTTTAATAGAGACTCCATACCTTTGCAGAGAGGTTTAACATTAGATATATTTTACTAGGTTACAGTTGGAAACTGAAATAGATTATAGATGTTAACTTAAACGCCTTGAATTTACTCAAGATCATTAACATGAAATGGGATAAGATTTCATGAATGAATGAAAAGGACGTTTAACTTTATCCTTTTGTTAATACTTGTTAATTCTGCTCTCTGGACTTTGATCGATGCTAACAATATGAACAAATGGTTCTTTTATTAACTAAAGGAAAGCATACAATGGAACTAAACGTGCGAGACAGAACAAACACCAAACCGCACAAATGTCCTAAGAGGACTGCGGTTCCCGCGTGAATACCTGCTCCAGCTCCTGTTCGGTGTACTGACGTCGGCTCAGCTCGCATTCAGCTCCCTCCCTCAGCTCTCTCAGACGACAAGCCTCTTCCTTCGCGTAGTTGATCTCATCCATCATTTTGCGCTCCAGATTTTGCTTTTCGACAGCAACATTCCTGTTTTCTTCCTGTGCCTTCTCAAGCCTTGGAGAACAATAACAATGAACATTCACTGAACAGATTTCCCAAATTTCACTTTTTAAATGCAAGATAAATATGTACCATGCAATAGGATACATGTTTCAAACAAAATTCACAGCATTTTATGTTAATCTTCAGTGTGGATAACAAAAACATCAGGTAGCCTGATACACAGCTGATTTGGTTATCTTGAGCTCAAAACACATGGAGAATAGGGAAACACTTCAGCAAAAAAACCTTTTAAGAAATACAATAATTATTTATATATTGCTAAAAATATAATTTAACTATGCATATAATTTTACCAATGTATGATTTATTTCCACTGGCCACTACCTATTGATTCCCTAGTGCATACAAACCTTTGTGATAAATCTGTAATGATAACAATACATAATACTTTTATAAAAATATGAAGTATACATACAAAGGTCGGCCAATTAAGTTCACGTACTTCCCACCATGTGAGCACACGGTGGAAAGCTCGCAAACTTAACTGGCTGAGCTTCGTACATTGCCGATGTGTGTACCAACTGAAATATAAGCGTGTACACAGGTGCCCATGTCACATTTTCACAAATTGTATTTTCCTACATAAATAAAAAGACTTACACCTTGTTTTACTCACCTCTCTTGTAAGTCCATTAGACTTTGTTCTGCAGTTTGTAGACTCTCTAAGTCTTTCATCATTTTTGCAACATGTTCTTTTGATGTCTTATTTTGAGTATAAGCGAACCAGCACCCTCCAACACCAATTACTATAGAAACTGTGAGGATAAAATCCTTCATCCAGTTGTGAGGAGGGCCTATGAAGAGAATTACAGATGGATAAATTAATCTTTGAGTGTAACAGAGGCATTTTTTTAAAAAGTAGTAGGCATTTGAAAACAAAATAAAATGTGAAAACGTACCTCCTATATACAAGCTCTAGCTTTTTAAAAATTATTTTGTCAAAAAATGTGTTTATTATACTACCTGATATACTAGACCTATAGGAGGAAAGAGATAAACCCACATGGACACACCATGTCCTTGCTGATAAAGGAGATTGTGACGAAAGTCCTGGGGAGCCCTGAAAAAGCATCTCCTATCATGTACTGTCAGAATGATCACTGGGTGAAAGGTGTCATAAAGACTATCAGCATTATCATTTCAACTCCTTTCCTTCAGGAAAATTAGGCAGTTGTCATGCTTTGATACACAAACTGGAATTCTAATCATTTACCAAAAAGCATCTTCCCCAAGCATACAGCCATGTAATTAAGATTAATCACTGTTTCTCAATCGAGGGTGATATTGCCCCCAGCAGATATTTGACAATTTTTGCTTGTCATAATTGGGAGGGTGGAAGGGGGTGGGGGGGTGCTGTTACTGGTGGGTAGAAGCCAGGGGTGTGGGTAAACATTAAATAATGCACAAGACAATCGCTTTCCCACCCCACCCCCCTTCCGCAGGTAACAGGATTATCTAGGGATTATCCAACTCCAAAAGTGAATGGGTTAAAACACCTTGGGCTAAATGACCACAGTAATGCTGATTTAGGTGGCTCTTGCCAGGGATACCTGGGTTAGAGAAGGAAAGCCTGGGATTGCCTTCCCTCAGACGTCAGGCAGGACAGTAACCCCCAGCGCTGCTTCTAAGGAAGGAGTAAGGTGCCAGGACCTCCTGTCTTCAGTGATAACAGAACACAGAACTCACTTGTCACATAATTTCCTAGTTTAGGACTTTATTAGGACTGTCAATACACACTACTGTTCAGGGGACGCTCTAGAGGGAGACACAATAACTTACATAGTAAAATACATTATTTGCTCCAAAGAGGTATCTGGTGAAAGTACCGAACTGCCCAGGCCTCCAGCAGGAAGACAATTTTGCACATTTCATGGGATGAAGAGCTCTACAGAAATGACAAGGCCCTATGCTTACAAGTTTAGGGTTCGTACATGTTTACACAGTGTGGGTAAAGAGCACGCTCTGTGCCCCAGACCTGGGGCTGCATATTTCCAGAGTGCACACCCTCACCGACAGCGAAAGAAATGCACTACACAAGGCTGATGTCTCAAAAAGATTTATTTTTATTTCTGCCTCAAACAGAGAGGTTCAGCTTAGCCTCTAGTTCAATTACAAGCCCTGTTCGGGCTGAAATATAATCACTAGAAATAACAATAAATAGATGGACAAGTCCCAAACTACAGTAAATGGAGAAGATGTCAGTGAAAACGCCTTTAAAATGTATCTCTGCTCATTTGACAATGCTGGTTTTTAATAAATCTAATGTGGGGGTTTCGACTGCAGGGCTCATTCACTCAATGCTAACCCTAAGTCGAACACATTGAAGAGGGAATGCATCATTAACTTAACTGCTTTGCGTATTAAAACATTTGTTTTCCACATTCTTCTAGACCAGTTTGGTTCCTTTTCAAATAATAATATAATACTGTTTTGGCTTACAGGGGGGGTTGTTCCTGGATTAATAAGATATAAATATTCCTGACCAACTTACTAATATAGAGAGACAAATTCTATAGTTTAATTCCTATTTTCATCAATAAGTCATATGAAAAAATTAGAGCCTCAAAGATGACAGTCCCCTATAGATTCAGTTGGAAAATTAGAACAAGGAAAAGGTTAGAAAGGGTATCATCTCCGTGGAATGCTCAGCATTTCAGCAGTGTTCTATTTCCTAGGGTTTGTAATTTCCACCAACAGTGCATTTCCACCAACTTTCACAAAGGCAAGTTCCAGCTGTTTCACCAGCTGCTCTTTTAGCCTGAGCCAAAAACGAACCATCAGTAAAGGCATGGAATCCATCCAGCCATTCCAGTAACCCTTTTTTAGCAGGGCCACCACCAAGATAGTATCATAGGAACCTTCAAGTCTCCTAACTCCAAGAACTGAGGTAAAATAAACATGAGTCTCCCAGCTTATAAGTTGTGGAAGCCATTTTTTATGTATTAATTTTTGGCTTCTGAAAAATAATACATAATTCCTCTAAAATGTGTACTCTTCAAATTCTTTAACCCAAACCTTTAAGAAATTTGAAATTAAATGAAATAAACATATTAAACTTTCCTTCTGAGAAAAAGTATTCCTGTCAAATTAAAGAAACACAGGTTTATTTTCTTGACAAATATGACAGAGTAATTTCTTAGTTGTTCTTCTTCAAAACAATATGAAGAGCAATCAAATAACGTTCTCTACCTTGTGCTTCTGCCAGGACAGTCTGTTACTTTATATAAAGTTTCAAAGTGGGTCTTTGCTTTTCATCTATATCTAAAAAAATCATTTTCTTGGTGATTAATGAAATCCAGTTAGGCTCTATAACTTCATGCCATCAAGATGGTTAAATTGCACCAATTTTAAAGGGATTCTACAGCGAACATCCAGCTATAATAATATCAACATTACAAGTGCGAAAGTGGTAATCAGAGGAAAATTTATGTCTTTACAGGGCCTACCTCAAGAAACAAGAAAAATCCCAAGTAAACAACCTAAAATTTCATAGTAAACAACTAGAAAAAGGACAAATAAAACCCAAAGTCAGCAGAAGGAAGCAAATAATAAAAAATTAGAGAGGAATTAAATGAAATACAGAACAAAAAGACAATAGAAAAAAATTAATGCAATAAAGAACTGGTTCTTTAAAAAGATTAATACAATTGACAACTAACTCCCTGGCTAGACCCACTAAGGAAAAAAGACAAAAGACACAAATAAACAAAATCAGAAACGAAAGTGGAGGAGTTATGATGGATACCAGAGAAACACAAAGGACCATACACTATGAAAGATGATATGCCACCAAATTCAACAACCTAGAAAAAATGGACAAGTTCTTAGAAACATATGAGTATATGTTTCCTAGAGTGAATCACGAAGAACTGGAAAATCTAAATAGACCGATCAACAGCAAGGAAATTGAAACAATCATCAAAAAAAAACCTCCCCAAAAGCACAAGTCCAGGACCAGATGGCCTCAACAGTGAATTCTACCAAACATTCAAAGATAATTTAATATCTGTCCTTCGCAAACTCTTCAAAATATTTAAAGAAGAGGCAATACTCCCTAACTCATTTTATGAGGCCAACATTACCCTGATACCAAAACCTGGTAAAGATAATACAAAAAAAGAAAACTACAGACCAGTATCTCTGAGGAATACAGATGCAAAAATCCTAAACAAAATTCTAGCAAATCGAATACAACACATTAAAAAGATTACAAATCACAATCAAGTGGGGTTCATTTCAGGAGCAAAAGGATAGTTCAACATACACAAATCAATCAATGTGATACACTACTTAAACAAAATAAAGGACAAAAATCATATGATTATATAAATAGAGGCAAAAAAAGCACCTGACAAGATACAACATCCAATTATGATTAAAACACTTAATAAAACGGATACAAAGGAAACGTACCTTAACATAATAGAGGCCATATACTATAAACTGTTAGCTAATATCATACTTAATAGTGAAAAACTGAAAGCTTTTCCTCTAAGATCAGGAACTAGACGGATGGCTCCGAGACAATAACCCCCAGTGTTGTTTCTAAGGAAGGAGAAAGGCGCCAGGGAGAACTCACTGGTCACAAATTTCACTACTGTTATTCAACATAGTATTGGAAGTCCTAGCCAGAGCAATCAGGTAAGGGAAAGAAATAAAAGGCATCAAAATTGGGAATGAAGTTAAATTGTCACATTTTACAGATGACAAGATTCTTTATATAGAAAACCCTAGAGATTCCACCAAAACTCTATTAGAAGCAATAAACAAATACAGTCAAGTTGAAGGATACAAAAATCAATGCACAAAAATCCATTTCATTCCTATATATTAAAAATGAAATTTCAGGAAAAAAAATTCCTTTTGCAATTGCCAAAAAAAGAATAAAATACCTAGGAATAAACATAACAAATTATGTGAAGGACCTGTACACTGTAAATTGCAAGACTTCATTAAAAGAAATTAAAGAAGACACAAAGAAATGGAAAGATATTTCAGGTTCATGGACTGGAAGAATCAACAGACTTAAAAGGGACACATAACCCAAAGCAATATACAGATTTAATGCTATTCCCATCAAAATACCAATGGCATTACTTAAAGAAATACAACAAACAATCATCAGATCTGTATGTAATTACAAAAGACCCCTGAATAGCCAAAGTAATCCTGAATAAAAAAGAATAAGGCAGAAGGTATCACACTCCCTGACTTCAATCTATACCACTACAAAGGGACATTAATCAAAACAGCACGGTATTGACAGAGAAAGTGATACACATACCAATGGAACAGAATTCAGAACCCAGAAACAAACCCACATATATACAGGCAGATAATTTTTGACAAAGGAGCCAAAAACACACAACAGAGACAAAAAAGCCTCTTGAATAAATGGTGCCAGGGAAATTGGAAAGCCACAAGCAAACGAATGAAACTAGACTGCTGTTGATCACCATAAACAAAACTTACCTCAAAATGGATCAAAGACCTAAATATAAGACCTGAAACATAAAATACATAGAAGAAAATATAGGTAGTAAACTTATGGTCCTTGGTCTCAGGATTGTATGATTTTGACCCCAAAGGCAAGGGTAGTAAAAGCGAAAATACATGAATGGGACTATATAAACTAAAAAGCTTCTGCACAGCAAAAGACAAAACAAAGAGGCAACCAACCCAATGAGAGAAGGTATTTGCAAACAACATCTCCAATAAAGGGCTGATAGCAAAAATATATAAAGAACTCATATAACTCAACAACAAAAAATAAACAATCCAATTAAAAAATGGGCAGAGGACCTGAACAGACACTTCTCCCAAGAAGACATACAAATGGCCAACAGATACATGAAAAGATACTCAACTTCAGTAGCTATTAGGGAAAATCAAAACCACAATGAGATATCACCTCACACTTGTTAGAATGGCTATCATCATCAACAAGACACATAATAACATGTGTTGGAGAGGCTGTGGGGAAAAAGGAACCCTCACACACTGCTGGTGGGACTGTAAATAAGTTCAGCCACTATAGAAAACAGAATGGAGGGTCCTCAGAAAAATTAAGAACAGAATTACCATATGATCCAGCAATCCCTCTTCTGGGTATCTATCCCCCAAATTTGAAAACATTTACCTGGAAAGATATACGTATACCCCTATATTCATTGCAGCATTATTCATGGTGGCCAAGACATGGAAACAACCAAAGTGTTCTTTGATAGATAATTAGATAAAGAAGATATGGTATATATACACAATGGAATACTACTCTGCCAAAAGAAAAGATTAAATACATTTGCGACAACATGGATGGATCTTGAGATTATCGTGCTAACGGAAATAAGTAAAAAAACCGAAAAAAGTCAAAAGCCATATGATTTCACTCATATATGGGATATAAAACTGAGAGCAACAAATGAATAAGACAAACAAACAAATAAAAACTCATAGACACAGACAACAGTTTAGTGGTTACCAGAGGGGAAGAAGGGGGGAGGCGGGTGGTAGAAGAGGGAAAAGGGGGTCAAATATATGGTGATGGAAGGAGAACTGACTCTGGGTGGTGAACACACAATGCAATATACAGATGATGTATTACAGAAGTGTAAACTTGAAATCTATATAATTTTACTAATCAGTGTCACCCCAATAAATTTAATTAAAAAAAAAAAGAAACCATCAACACAAAAAGAGACAGCCAACTGAATGGGAGAAGATATTTGCGAAAAACATACAAAAAATGAAACTGCTATAAAGAAGATGTAGAAATTTAAATCTAGAAATTCTAAATTATCAACTAATATAGTTTATGCAACTTTTTACATCAGTAACCAGCTTTGAAAATTTCACCGTCTATATTTCAATGACAAAAGATCTCAATCTATAAATCTTTTGTTTTAAGACAGTAATACATTTCTTTTACACCTAAAAGATGATTCTTCCCAGTGGGCTACTACCTTTCTTACTTTTTCTTTCTTTAGATAACAAATAGGTGATGTGATTAATCTTTTTTTTGCATCATACTCTGGGAGAGAGAATACTAACGTGTTAGAGGTCCAAACAAAACCACATCCAGCGCCTTGAGCCGAAGTTTTTGTCTGTGACTCCGGTCGTTGATTTTCAACTGAGAGATCATAAATGAAGGTTCATGTACTGCTATCCTGTTCATTTAAAAAAACACAAATATATTAAATGAAAATATTTCTCCTATGTAAAATTAAATATTTGAGCAACATATTTAATACTTTATATAGTAGTGATGATTACACTGAGCTCTTCCATGTGTGATATAATAGTTTATTACATATATCAAAAACCTTGTCAGTGCAAACGCAGCTGTACAAACACTCCAGCATGTTAATTTAGTTGCTAAATTGAGATTCTTGTTTTCTAAGGTTATTTTATGTTATAACTACTATGATTTAAAAATTTATAAAATTCAAAATATTTTATAATCATAATTACCTTTGACATTTTACTATCATTTCCCAAAGAATAAGAAAATTACAATTTACTTAACATCAACAGCTGACTTTAAAAATATTTCTCAATTTTAGATCATGTTGCTTTTCTTTGAAAGTATCTCGAGAGTCCACATCTTTACATTATCATGTTTAAACTGTTTAACAATTAAACGAAGTCTACCAAAGTCATAAGAGGGAAGTAAGAAGTCATCACTGGTTGCGGGTATAAATTGAAGGATTTAAGTAATAAGAAATACTAAACCATTTTATTAGCAATGAAGAAAGCACGTAGGGGCCAAAGGTACAGGTGAAATAAAGAAACAAAATCACTTTGTTTTAGACTTCAGATCCAATAGTCAACTAAGATTCCTTAATAACCAACTGTGATGCTAATGAAGATTTTATAACACATGTCTAACAATAATAATATAACTGCTAACAGCAATGACAATAAAAACAAGCATGTACTATATATGCCGAATCCTGTGGCAAGGGCTTAATTAAAATTAAAAATAAATAAAAATTAAAAAACTATATATATATATATATATATATATATATATATATATATATATATATATATTTCCCATTTTATAGATGAGGTAACTAAGGTAGTGAGAGGTTGAGTAACTTGCCCAAGTTACATAATTAGTAAAAGGTAAGGCAGAGATTCAAATCCAAGTATGTATGATTCCAACAACTGTATCTGAACCACTATATTTTATTTAAGGCACCTCTGAGTATGGAGAAGTTACAGGAACTCCTATGAGGCTTCTATAAACTTGATCATAGAGAGTAAAGAACTCTAACTTTCCCGTTACAAAAATGCCTTTCTTCATCTTCTCCACAAGTACCTTTTGTGTATGGTCCTGTCCCTCCTTTAACATGACACTCATCAAATTCCTTGAAGACAAAAGCTGTGTCTTATCTCTGCATCCCCACACCTAGCACGATGTTTGGCAAAAGTAGATGCTTGATAAATGTTTGTATAATAGATGAATGAATGCACAGATGGATGCACGAATAAATTCATAGCCACACTATCAACAGACTAAATTTAAGAAAGACAATGAGGGCCGGCCGAGTGGTGCAGTGGTTAAGAGCTGGATTGTGACGCCAGCGGCCCCGGTTCGGATCCCACATAGGAGGGCCAGTGACACTGCCCTCAAAAAAAAAAAAAAAAAAAAAAAAGAAAGACAATCAGATGTGGTAAAAAGGAAACTATATAACAGAATTTTATGCCAAGTTCAGTAGGAGCCCGGAGGTGGCAGTGACTCTCCCTGAGTGGGTGAGGATGCCAGGGACGCCCACACAGGTCTGAAAGGAATGAGGAGGCATGGATCAGGTGAGGAGAGCCTCAGCATACGCTCCGGAAATACAAATTACAGAGTCTAGAATCCAGAGTAAAAGGCTAAGATAACCATTGCAACTAATATAAAACTAACATCATTTTGGCTACCTACTCCAGAGGTCACAATATTTTAATGTCACAGAAAGGAAACATAATAATGAACTCTTTTAGGCATACGTACATCCGGAATGTGGCAAAACATTTTCTTATACATTTTATAAACAGCTCTTATCTAAAATAACCCCACCAATAAATTCTGTAACTTACACAGTGGTTCAAGTTCATTGATAATTGCTCCTTTAAATTGACTCACTAACTGCATTACCATATGAGAGGGTGCTTGATGAAGGGTATTCCAGTTTTCTTTTCTCTTCCACTCAAAAAGGCTCCCATAGGCTGACCTGAAAACTTCTACATTTATAACTTTTCCTCTGTAGGAACATGTTCACTATTTTTAAAACTTGATCTTGATTAAGTGTGTATACTACCTCAACAATTCTAGCAGAATTTGAGGTATCTCTGATAACCCTTACTTAATGAAAAGTGGCTACAACATTTATTGCCAAAACACAGAGCAGGCTATTTCATCGCATGTTGTTATATACAGAAACTTCCCAAAAGACAACATAAGGAGACTACTATGGGTTCCTCATAACCAAGGTAACATGTGTAACCCAAAAAACCCTAATCCCATTTTAATGCTCCACTATATCCTGTTTTGTTTTAACTTAGGAACTTTTATTATTTAAAGGCAAAAACTCTTATCTTATTTTTTATTTTCTTTCCAGCATCTATTTGTACCATGAACATAAAAGACACTCAATATGTAATTGAGTTGATTCCTATCCCCATAATTTTGTCACTATAGTCATGTGCACAGTAAAATCAGAAATACTGATGTTGCTGCTCAGATCACATTTAAGCAAATAAGAAAACTTTCAATTTGATCCGAAATACAAACTTCAAAGCAACAAAAGCCACTTGTTTAAATAAGGTATGTAAGCAAATTGATTAGAAATATAATATGCATTTTATCATGTACAATTAGATAGTAAAAAGGGGATTAGGGTCTTTTTTGATTTAATAAACAATCCACGAGGGATGGAACATGAGTGATCTGGCAAGAGTCAAGTTGTGGTAGAATCACTGCCAATTTTAAACTTAAATCTAGAGATTATTAGGTCAACTAATGAAGATTTAGAAAATATAATTCAAAAAAACTAGTAATTAATTCCAGACATCTGAAGAATAAATTAGCATGCTAAGGTCTACCATCAGGTCTGTCTGGGTTCAAACACTGCCTTGGGCAAAATATTTAACTTCTCTCTGACTTGGTTTTTAAAATCTGTAAAATGGGGATAATACTTCATTTTAACCACGAAGCTTAAATGAGATAATACAGAGTACCTCTATGTAATATACCTTTTACAATGATTGGCATTGTTTACATTTTGCTTATTAAACTTCATTTTTCTGAGGTTCAACTTATGGGCACTAATATTAAGTGGTTATTGTTCTTATTAAAAAAATAACAATTAAGAAGGATCTGAAACTTAATCCATTCAAATAGATGTTTTCATAAAGTTGAATCTGTTCAAATGAATGTTTTTTGTTATATTTACAAGGTGGTTAGAGGTTGGCCCTCCAGTTATCTGAAAAAGATATAGCTGTCCCACATTCTAATTATCAAAATTACTTTCGCTGAGTATAAATATTTTAAAGAGCCTGATTATTTCAACTAGAAAAACTGATTAAAACTTGGAAATTCAAACCTTAAAAAAATTAAAGATTTCCTCTGAGCTCTTAGTTACAGAAGAAACTTGTAGATTTGGCATTGAAAAAAACAACATCTAGCATATAATTCTCCATGAGTGGAATGACTACATTTGGATAATAAAGACTCACCTGGGAAGTGTTGTCCCTTTGACATTATTGTCTCTAAAATTCTTCTCATATTGGGGTAATTCAACAAATTCTATCAACCACTGAAGTGTGTCCTCAAGGGTCCAATTATGAACTACAAAAGATAAATGGGGAAAGCATTATTTCATACAAACCTGCTTTTCAGAACTTATATATAAATTATATCTATCTATATGTGTGTGTGTGTGTGTGTGTATAAAACTACTATAACTTCAGGGGAAATAAACATGTTAGATTGAATTTTTCAACTCGATTCAATCAATAGTAAGTGCTAAAATGGTATTTAGCATTCTATGGGAAGCTAAAAACAATGGAGAAATACCTCCTACCCTCAAGGGCTTACAATCTAGAACAGAGAAAACACATAAAAGAGACAAGATATAATTAGCATGGTTAATTCTAAAATAAGCATCTACGCAAAGTTTGTACAGGATGAAATAATCCATTACTTCCCTGGCTGTAGAAAATTTACCAGCTATATGTATTGACTCATCATCCTTTCATTTAGCCATCCACCCATATAATGTAAACGCTCTGAGTATCAGGTTCCATCCTAAGCACTGAGAATATGGTAGCAAACAAGATGAATAAAGTCCTTGCCCTAATGGAGCTTAAATTAGTTTGAGAGTGAGGAGGTGCAATTTATCAAAGAAAGGCAAGGGTGGGGAGCAGAAATGTCAGATATTGATCAGCTCTAAGGAAAGATGTCATGGTGAGCCTCTGTGAGGAGCTGTTACCTAAACTGAGATCTAAAAATTGCAAGGAGCCAACATTGTGACAATCTGTAAAAAAGTATCCTGAATGGAGGGAAAAGTCAATGTAAAAAAGGCCTTAAGATAGGAATAAACTAGATGTATTTGAGAGATAAGAAGAAAGCAGTCAGAGGAGTCATAGAAGCTTTTCAAAATTCTCGATATTTTTCTAATTTCAATAAGAAGGAAGTAGGGGTAAAATAATTTATGGTTTCAAAATCTTCGAAATGTGGAGAATGGGACTGAAAACATAAAGAAATAAGAAAACCATTCCTTACATAACTGTCCCAGCCCTGGACTACGGTGCTGGTGGGGAACACGGTGACACGTGGTCAGTCTCAGGCCATAGTCCAGGGATAATGCTGCCAGATGGGGGTTGGTAGCTAGACAAAAGCCCAAAAAAGTACAGAGGGAGGAGTCATTAACCGAGACAGGAAAGGATGGGGAGCGATAGACTGAGGAGGCAGGTGACAAAGACCAAAAGTTCTGTTTTTAGACATCTTATGTTTGAAGTATTTACTAGATATTTAAGTGTACATAGACAGGAGCAGCCAGGTATACAAATCTGGAGCTTAGGGAAGAATGATTGTTAGGCACAGGGATATAAACTGGGAGTTATCAGCATACATGGTCTTTAGACTCAATGAAATCTCCCAGAAGAGTGAAGACAGCTATGAATGGATTCTAGGTGACTGGTTCTGTCTATATCAGAAGAAAATGAGGCCTAACATCTCTTCTCCTGGACAGGTTTTGAGTTAAGCAATTTTTCCCTTTAAGCCTTAAAACAAACAAACAAAAAACTTAGGCACTAACATGATTATCTCCATTTTGGAGAAGAGGAAATGAGAAGTTAGTAGGACCCACGCTAGTCAGTAACAAGACTGGACCACGCCGACTGACCTGGGACCTTACTCGATGCTACCCTGAGAGTAATAATATTCAACAACAGTGGAGACATAAACAAGAAACACGAGAAGCAACTCAGATATCTCTGCTTGAAAAGCATGAAGGACAATGATAGTTTATCCAAAGGTAAGGACACAGGTGTACTTGAAAAATGAAGAGCTCCATAATATCTGCATTTAATTTGAGGGTCTGGGGAAACAAAGTGCGTATATACCACACAAAAAATTAAAGAAAGTGGAAAAAAAAACCCACAAATGAGCAATCAAAGCAGATCTGGGAATCCATCTGTGTAAAAATAAATCTGAGAAAAGATCTTTCTGATAAACTACAGAAAATTATGAATTCACTTTTGCAAAGCTAATTTTTCACAACCTGCCTTTTTCATTGAGTTCTTTAGTGAAACTCTTAAATAAATCATGAATTAAAAACTCATTTAAAAAACACACATGATAACTGATCATTTTCTATTGAGACAAAGCTTTGACTATTTTATGTCCTCTCCTTCATGTGTTCCTGCCATCAGCTTGGACATGTGCCTGAGGCTGCTGTATCCATCTGGCCAAAAAAAATATCAGCTAAGGGTTCAGGTCCTGGGTGCTTTCCACTGAAATTAATACATTTAAAGCAGTCTTTTTACTTTTAAATTTCTTCCTATTCAAGATGAACTCCATTCAGATGCCCTGTCTTAACTGCCAAGAAACGAGCACTGCAGCTGCATCTCACACACCCACACAGAAACCTCTGCCAAGAAAACAGGCTGAGATTCTCTCTGTCATTTCTAGGCTGTTCAACTGATCAACAGCAAAAGTCCCTGTTCTAAACACAGGCACATCAAAATACTCCCTCAATTCCCAATGAGCCAGGATTGAAAGTAAAAGGAAATAGAAAAGAATACATATTACTCTGCCATCACAAAGAGTGAAACCTTACCATTTGCGACAAAATGGATGGACGTTGAAGGTATTATGTTAAGTGAAATAAGTCAGACTGAGAAAGACAAACACCATATGACCTCACTCATATGTGGAATCTAAAGAACAAAATAAATGAACAAACAAAACAGAAACAGGCCCATTTTTACAGTCAACAAACTGAAGGTTACCAGGGGGGCTGGAGGGCTGGGTGAGAAAGGTGAAGGGGTTAGGGAGCACACATCAGTAGCTGTGGAAGAGTCGCCATGATGTGGGGTGCAGCATGGGAAGTATAGACAACGATACTGTAGAAATCCTGTGGGGTGTCAGATGAGTGCTGGGCTTCTCAGGGGGATCACTTCATAAATTGTGTGGATGTCTAACCACTATGCTGTACACCTGACACTAACATAAAATAATAATGAATGTCTACTATAATTTAAAAATAATAGTCACAGCGCTATATAGTACGGCATAGGGAATATAGTCAATAATATTCTAATAACCATGTACAGTGTCAGGTGGACAGTAGACTTAATTGGGGCTATCACTTTGTGAGGTATGGAAATGTCTAATCATGATGTTGTTTTGTGCACCTGAAACTAAAAGAAAAAACAAACAAACAAACAAGACTACAAAGTTAAAATGCCCTAATCCTAGTATGACTCTGCCTAGTAAATAGATTATAGTGGTTCTAAAGTAATTTTCGTCATAATGAATCTTTAAAACAAAGCAATTCTCATATGTGCACAGTTTATTTGAGGGGAGGTTCACTTCTTGTGCTGTTTGCTTCCTTCAGTGATGGATGATGCCTAGTAAATGCCTTCACTTCTCTTCTCAGGACCAGGACTTGTATTTTGTGTTAGGTTTTTCTGCTCCAAATACACTTTCTCCTTCCTCAGGGCCTCTGCACATGCTATTTCCTCAGTACGAGACCCTCTGCTCCACCCCTGTGACTCACCTTCACCTATTTACTTTACTGAGTCTTCATATCTCAGTTAAAACTTGCATTCCTCT
Source organism: Aselliscus stoliczkanus (assembly GCA_033961575.1). Lineage (NCBI taxonomy): Eukaryota > Metazoa > Chordata > Mammalia > Chiroptera > Hipposideridae > Aselliscus > Aselliscus stoliczkanus. The sequence goes on from CM066734.1 coordinate 125,725,055, forward strand.
GGGGAGCCTTTCCAAGCATTGCTATATAATCAGAAATCACTCTGTATTTTTTAGGCACAGCATTTAACTAATTTATGATTATTTATTTGTATGATAACACACTATTTCAATATCTGTTTATTCCACTAAAGCACAAGCTTTTTGCTCACCATTCTATCCATAGCACTTAGTACACAAGATGTGTACAACAAATTATCTGTTGGATCCTCTAAAACAAATGGAGTAGACCATGTGTAACGGATAAGTATTATGAAAATCTGTTTTCACATTTTAGTGAGGAGACCCAAATCAACAGAATTAGAAATCTGTATCAGCAGTTCTTGATGGCACTGAGTCACTCATTTAAGATTTATCCGGTTCCTGACTGCCCGCGCCTCACAGATCTCTCACGTGGGCTGTTGTTAAATGGCACTTCCACCAGAGGGTAGGCAGAGGAGGACATGGGGCTTCCTTTAAATACAGCTTCCCTATCTGCAAGCTACACAAATGCCAAAGCTACTGAAACACTGAAATACTGACTTACACTGTTTCTGCTGTAAATTGTGGCCAATGCTATAGGCTGGCGTCTCTGAGTGACCTCGGGCAATTGATCCCAAGAGCAGTAGAAAGCCCTCCGGAAAGGAGAGAGACCCGATTCCAGTCCCAGCTCTGCCACTGACTGTGACATCATAACCAGGTTATTTATCTGTGACTAAATTTCTTCACACACAAAATAATGAAATTGAGCTGGACCATCTTCAAAATTCATTCAAATTCTATGGGCCAGCCGAGTGGCACAATGGTTAAGCGCTGGTTTGAGAGGCCCCAGTTTGGGTCCCAGTATGAGGGCCAGTGACACTGCCCTCAAAAAAAAAAAAATTCATTCAAATTCTGTCTCTGATTCCATTGTAACAAACAGAGTTGGTGTTTAAAATATTGCTGAACAGCCTAGAACAATAGGTTACAGAATACTGAAAGGGGAAAGGTAACTCGAAGATTTCCAGAGGGCAACAAAAACTGCTACTAACATTTATAACATTGTTCATTAAACACCAGGAGATTTGTAAACATTATTTCAAATAATCCTTGCAATAACCCTTTGAAGTAGGTATCTTTATCATCATGTTGAACCTAAAAGTTGATGAAGGTGAAGTTCTTAATTAGTTATAACTGATTAATAAATGGTCCAACCAGGTTTCAGATCAAGTGTGTTTCTAGAGTTGTGAACTACTGTGCAGTAACACTGGCTTTAGAGTTAGGTACATGATCCTGATAATCAAATCAGGCACGGCCGGTGGACAGTTCATGCTTCAGTCGTACTTGCAGCCATGTTTTCTGAATGTACCATCTTCTCCCATTTCGCTCCTTCAACCTGAAGTGATTTTATGAAGTGATCAGGAACGCCCTCCCCGACACAGTTTTCCTATCCATCCATTTGTAGATCGCAGTTCCTCTTCTTCGTGACCCCTGGTCCCCTGTACATGTTTCTGCCCTAGGATTTCCACGTACCCTGATGTAACTGTTCATGCCTGTCTCACACCCTGGATGATGAGTTCCTAGAGGACAGGAGTTTGTTCTTTTACCTAATCTAGTGATTATTAACACCATAATGCCACATTCCTTTGATATAGGATTTTACATTTTATTATACACTTTCACTTACATTCTCAGTTAACCATTACCCCCCCAACCACATTTGAGAGATAACTGTTACCTCTATGGTCTGTACTGAGAACCTTGTCCAAGAGAGTCCAACTAATCACACACATGGCCACACAAATCTAGTAACTGGGAAAGCTACAATCTGAACTCTATGATCTTCTGACCACAAGTTCAGTGCCAATATAGGTGGCTCCTGACTTGGAATAATAATTCACTGTTTAAAACTTAAAACACATTTTCTCTTGGAAACAAACCTTCCAGACATATAGAACTAACAGTGATGCAAGAGTCAAACACTAGATATGAGCAGTCTGTCAGAGGTAATTGCACTGGTAGATTCAGGATTCCACGAGAGACATCAAGTACACACTGTGGCCTCCTGAAGGTGAGGGTGACACAATCACTCAGTGGAGCTAAGCCAGTTCTTCATCACGGAGGCCAACTCCTATGACTTAGAAAAGGACAAGATTGCAAAGAGCCAGGGGATTCAGAGCTGGAGCGCGGCTCAAGGGCCAAGGAGACGGTGGGGACAGGGGACAGTGGGGACAGGATGGTGTGTAGAACCAAATCTCCAGGAGATGAGCGGGTGTGAGGATGCGTGGGTGGGGCCATGTGCTACTGGATTTTCACAGGAACACAGGCAAGAAGAGGCATCTCCTCTTCATTATCCCTCCCTCTTGCTGCTATCGACAGGGCTATTTCTATCATAGAAACAATGCTCCTGATTCTGCATCAAAACCATGTCTTGTTCTTCTCCTTACTATTGACCTTGCTACAGTCAGTACCACACCCTGTAAGTATTTTGGACCAGCACTTGAAAAAGGTGAAAACTGACTACTGGGCCTAAGGGGGGGATGCTTTTAGACAGCTAGAGGAGCTGTAGGAATGGGGAGAATGAAGAGACAGGAAGGGCTAGAAACAGCCAGCACCAGAGAGGTAAGGAAACGAGCATTCCAGCCGAGGCAGCCACGGGTCACCACAGCCACAGGTCACCACAGCCACGGGTCACCACAGCTGCATCCTCCTTTGTTCCAACTAAGTTATCAGCATAAGAAGCACTCCAACCGGAAGTATTTTCTCCCTCCCTGAATTCCTATACTATTTACTATTTCTATCAAATGGCATATCATACGTGCTCCCTCATTTTGTAACTATTTGCTTAATTACAGCTGATGTGCCTACTATATATTGTAGCTTCCATAAGACAGGCATATGCAGCCCAGCATGGAGTTACCACTGAAGTATTAGTTGAGTGTACCACTGACTTTTTTCTTCCTTGAAGATGAGAACAGCTTTGTTTTAATTGTTAATTGTCTACTTGCTATCCCATGGTTGTGTGAAAGACAAAACAATACTGTTTTCATGATATCTCATTTCAAAGCAACACTGGAAAATCCTTAATGCCAAAACAGGGTCACAGGGACCTATATAATAACATAATGGGGGTTCAAAGGTGCCAATTTAGAGCTGTCTGATACTAGGAAAAGATATGAATTTGTGTGCTTCCTGTACATCCCATGCCTTAAGCAACCATGATACACAAAAGTCAGTATGAAAGACAAACTTCAAAAGATTAAAATATCCATGTTACTTGCTCCTTTCATCTATAAAAGGCAATCTTAAAAAAACAATGTACTCAGTGCACTTATCCATATACTTGGATTAAGTTACAGGCCTAAAAATACAAACAGCTTAGTACAGTACCACCACATAAGTTTTCATCTGTTATACTTAATGCTGTCCTAAAAACCTTCAGATTTGGAAATCACCTAAACACTGTGGGGAAAAAACTAACTTCTAATTATAAAGCATTAGTGTGCATGTAGGAACAGGTTAACAACAGCAGTAGCTAATGTTTTGTGAGTACTTGGCAATTTCCAGGAACTGCGAAATGCTTTCAACAACCCTACGAAGTAGGTTTTCAAGGTAATATTATAATCTTGGTTTACAGATCAGAGCGCTGAGGCTCAGGGAGTTATGAGTAACTTGTCTAAATTCACACACCAAGTAAGTAGTGGAGACAGGATTCAAGACTATGTCTGCTGACTTTGAAGCCCCAACTCTGAACCATTAGGCTCTTCCTCCTGACCTTCCTCAGCATGCAAAGGGCATTTCAAAATACAGCCAAATTCACCATCAGCCGTGTCAGGCCTTGCAAATAACAGACACACCGTTACATCAAATTGGCATTTCATAACAGCTCTTCCTACTTTTTAGAAACTGCTATGTCCTAAATTTATGATTAGAAAAGCGTTTATAATGTTCTTAATGTTAAGAAAGTAACTGGCATCACAGTTTCTTTTGGCAAACATATATTTTAGAGAAATCGACCTCTGATATGGTAATACTGTACCACAGAGTTAAATACAGTGCAATTAAACATAGACTCACTGCCTTTTATTAAAGCATGAAAACATCTTTTTAAGTACCAAAGGTCTGGTGGGGGGGCAGGGAGGAGAAAGAATAAAGATTATTAATGAAAGTGACTATGTTTCAAGTTGGCTGTATGAAGTGGTTATTGAAAGAAGTTCTGCATTTTGAACAATCTGACAGACAAGCTTACAACTATCCGCAATTTGAAAGATACCTGAATTATTGGCATGTTTATACGAAGCACTATATTCTAAATAGGGGTGCATGGCAGTATTTACCACTTTCCTCAATTCAGTTTCGACTGAGAATTTCACGTTATAAAAGCCTCAGAAGTTCTCTTTATAGTGATAAGACATAACTTATCATGGGAAAATGCAATTAACCTAAGGTTCAATGGAGCAGGACTTGGATGAAAAGCAACTTTAACTACATGTAGTATACACATAGAAAAAGGAACTTTAAAACCTGAAAGGTGAAAAAGTTTAAAGCTTTTCTCATTTCCTCTTGCTCAGTTAGTTCACAGAGCAGGTGGTGTGACTTCTGAGCTGAGGCTTTAGGTGAGCAGCTGTTCAGCAGGAAGGATGGGCGCAGTGCCAGGGTGCGAGCGTCAGCACTCCGTGGTCAGCACCGCATGGCTCTGGAAAGGGGGCTAACTCCTGCAAGACGCCATATTGGGACACCTAAAAGCCACAGCCTGAACATGGGCAAGTCCAGATAGTAGCAGCTGTACCAAAGAGAATAAACACACACTTTCTTTCCTTAGCTCCTTACCCGTTACCATGCAAGAATTACCTGAAATTTTTAGGCACACTAGGTAAATGTAGGTAAATGTCTGAACATTTAGAACTTAAAAATTACCAGGGTGTTCTCTTCCCAACAGTGGGCCAACGGTAACCAAGGGAAGGCATCACCGCTTTTTCTCCTGTCAACTACAATCTTATTATCATCAAACACAGTGTACTGTCAACATCTAGTTTCATGAAGATGGTGAGAGATAACAAAGGCGTATCTTAAAACAGAAGTTGGAGAAACACAGTCTCAAAGTGCATGGCTGTTCGAAATGGTAAACATGCTCTACAATGTAAACTATTATAATAAAATAATATAGAATCAGAAATTTTTTATAATTAAGCAAATTCAAGGAATACACTTTCTTTATAAATGATTCAACAAAACCAGTGGACTCAATGGCCATAAGGGAACTAGCTGTTCAATCAGCTAGTTCTAAATATTTCATTACATTATTGAAGATGTCAGCTTAGGGAAAGAGTGGCTGAATGAATTCATTCATTTTACATTCAGCCCTCAGCCGCATTCATCTTAAAAAAACAACAACAACAAAAAAAAAACCAAACCAAATACACCCTGCCCCCAAGCTCCCTCCTATCTATTACCCTGATATGTCTAGTACCCATCTGACACCATACATAATTATTACAATATTATTGACTATATTCCTGTGCTATACCCTACATATCCATGACTACTGTGTAACAACCAATTTGTACTTCTTATTCCCTTCCCCTTTTCACCTACCCCCAATGTCTGGTGTTTTCTTGTGATTATACAGACTAAGGTTATGGATTTGGGGGGGAAAATATCACAAAGGCGCTATGCCCTGTTTGTTACATTTCATGGGGTATAAGAAAAACACTGCCACTCTTTTAAGACTCTGCTACATTGTAAAATTTTTAAGGGTTCAGTGTCTGAGGCTCCTCAGGATATGCCCTCTAAAGTGAGAGATAGCACACATCATCAGCCTCTTAGGATTTTGATGGCAATGTATCTGGATGAGCTTTACTGGATAACAATAATCCATAAGATTGTCAGGTTTTTGTGGGTTCCGGAGCAAGAAAAGGATTTATACTCAGGTCAGGCTGTGGGGAAAGCTGCTCCTCCATGTGTATTATGATTTAGTGTTGGAAGTGTAAATGGCAACTCCAGTTTAGTTAATTCACCTTTTCTTGGTTTATGTAGCACGTTGAATTTACCTCTCATTTGTGTTATTACATGGTTATTGTAATGGTTTATATGTGTATGAGGCCACTCTAGGCTGTACAGGGGTAACAACCCTGAAATCTCAGGAGCTTATCTCAATGAAGATTTATATCTTATTCATGCAAAGTCTGTTGCAGGTCTCTTGGTCCTTGTCCTTATTGTAGCCATGTCACCTGGCAAAATGTGGCCTTTAGGGCCATTGCTCTAGGAGTAGAGACAGTTGGAGGAGTCATATCAGTTCACAGCTGCCTTAGCCCAGCAGAGACATGCTCACATCTGCTCACAGTTCATTGAACAGAACCAGTCATAAGGCCCCAACTTCATCGCAATTGAGGCTCCAAAAGTTAGAAAGTATTTGGATACTTGGCAAGCACTCTCTTTCTCTGCTACAACCCATCTTACTCACTCCAATATGGGCCCTTAGATGGTGGCAAATCTTTCTGATTCTTCTTGTTATCACCAGTGCCTGGCAAATACCTTGCCCATTTTGGGGGATCGGAAACTACTTGGTGGATAACAGCTATTGGCTAATTGAGTGAATGCATAAATGGGTGATGCACAATATATAAACAAAATATATGTTAAAATTATTTGGAAGCTATTGGGTTTTCAGAAAAGTCATGACATACTTTTTTTGTTTTTCATTGTAAAAATGCGTCATGACTTTTCAGACAAGTAATGTTATTATAAAGCAAGAGTTATGTTCTTCCTGGTATTTAAGAAAAACAACTTATTGCTGCATTTCTAAATAATCCCTTAAAAGAGTCAACCCTTCGTTGAAGAAGACAACTTTGTCTATGCCCATCAAGTAAAACACAGAATAAATTTTTTACCAGTTTGTGTTTGTTTACTACTTTTCCTCTCTTTCTAAAACTGTCCACATGACCTTTACCCATTATAAAATTAAAATAGCTTTATTGTATTAGACTTTAAACATACATGAAGGAATATAGGAGGGAATAAAATTTGGTTGGATCTCCAAAAAAAAAAAAAAAAAAAAAAAAAAACCAAACCACTAAACCAAGAATAAAGAATTACTTCAGATTAATGAAGGTAAGTTCTTCATGGACAAATTTTTTATTCATCTCTATATTCCCACCATGTTATACAATGCCAAAAATACAACAGGCACTGAACAACAAATGTGGAATGGCAGATACGTCGTAGAAATTCAAATAATACATCAGTGAATGGATGACAAAACGATTCTATTAATCAAGGCTGCAAGAAAAATGCCACTTTCATTCACTCTTTTTAGTGGCATGTCTAGATAAAGCAATAATACACTCTTTCAAAAGTAGGATTAAGCTTCATTAAACTGAGAGCGTGCTGTTTTTCAAAGAATATGTTTAAAAACAACAAAAATTCTACTTGCAGATTATAGCTTCACAAAGGTTTCCTTTAATTTTCTGCCATTAAAATGATCAAAAATGCTCAATTTTTTTTCTCTTGGAATTTGAAAGTTTCTTCACAAGATTTTCTGTGCAAGTAACTAGGGGTTACTTTATTCAGCAAATATTCATTGAGTAATTACTACTGGGAACTGGATAAACTAAATGTAAAACATCAGGTCAAGAAATTATTGCCAAGACTAGCAGAGAGCTCAATATAAAAAAAAAAAAAATGCATTGACTTGAAGAGTTCAACAAAAAATGAAGCCCAGTTATTAAATAACTTCTTTCCAAATGGTATTACATGAAAGTCCAGCTAAAAATTGAGCTTTCACAGCCTGTTGTCACAAAATCTCCAGGAAAGAAGAGACAGTGCAAACTTGTTAATCCTAACTTTTTCTAGAGTAGGAAAATTCACCACTTCCAACGGTAGAAACATTTTCAAGATAATTTTACTCAGGAAATTTTGTTTCAAACTGCTACTTTTTCTAGTACATTTAACATTTAAAAATCTAACAGTTCACAAATACCACTAGCTGCATTTACTTGGTATAGTTACTATAGAGCATTTTCCAACTTAGGCTTCACTTACGATATATAGTAGTGGTTTAACTAATTATTAATGCCAAAACAACTTTCAGGAAGACTTTGCTTGTTTGTGAGTACTGGCACAATGGTTAAAGCATTAAAATACTAGGGCTGGCCGAGTGGCTCAGTTGGTTAAGAACTCGCTCAAGAGTGCGAGCTTTGAGTAACAGGGTCGCCAGTTCGATTCCCGGCCCAAGTTGAGCTGCCAATAGGTGACAGGATGGCTCAGCTAAAAAATAAAAAAAAAACCCAAAAAACTAAATAGCCTCCCCATCACAGGGGACTTTTGTCAAAAGCTAGAGTTACTTGAAGAAAGAAAAATGTGAATAATGTGCTTTAGTAATAAAAATAAATTCTTAAAAATGGACTCATTAACTGTGTCACTATATAGTGCTCACTCAAGACTTTCCAGTTTTTTTCCAATTTTCCGATTCATTTCAAAATCTTTCAATTGCCCAGCAATAGCCAGGTTCCGTACGAGGACAGGAAGACAGGCTAGTGATGGCCAGTAGGCCTAATGGAGACACTGTGGTGGTGGCTCTGCGAAGGCCGACATCCATACAGAGCAGTCTTCTGAGTGAGGTAACAGCCCAGTGGGGCAGGAGACTTGGCTCCCTACAGGGGCTGAGCAAACAAGAAACTGTATCAGTCTTAACAGAGCTAGGTTTTCCTGTCAGTGAAAGAAATTACAACTAGGGAAAGAGGTTAAGCTAGGATTAACTCAGCAGTGTTGGAATCAGTGTGAACTGGTATCATGCATCACAGTGTGAACTTATAAGTTTAATGTAGAGAGAGAAGTAAACATAGAGGTATGTTTTTCATAACTCTGTCCACCTCAGAGTTATGAAAAACTCTGGTCTATGAGAGGTCCTGAGAACACCACCTCGGTAGCAATAAGCACACCTAATGTACAAATCTTGGTTTCTAAACATCGTCTCAACTGAAAGTAAACAGGTCCCCTTGGAGAAATGGTTGTTTCCAGGGCTAGGGCTGAGAAATAACAAAATGAGACTGAAACATCTTTTCATGCCAGAAAGTAAGGAAGGGCTCAAAAAAAAAAAATGATGGAGACACAAATATGAAAGAATATAAAAGCCAGCTTGAAAGGCTTCTCACTAGCCAAATTTGGGATAATTTGAGCCTCAGAATAATGATAATAACAAATTATAGCTCAATACATAAAACAGGAAAACAGGAATCCAGGAGTCCACATTGATTTAAATGAATAAATGCAGAAGATCTATCTTCAGAAAAGTCATGAGATTTTGAAATGCACTATTTCTACAATTTTTCTTTTCCAGATCTGTCTGTTATCTCCCACCATCTTCCCAGGACAAAGTGTTAATAGTACACTCTGTCTAAACCTCTTCCTTACAGTAGAATATAAATTAATAAATAGAAAGAATGATGGAATTTGAAAAATTGCAACTTGGCAACCATCATGATAATAATTCAAGCAAGAAACATCCATGGATGCTAAAACTAGTGTGGAAAAATGGTATGAAGAATGTGATTTTACAGTCTCCAAGTTTCTCTTCACATACACACACACAAAATTAATTAATATAAAGGGGGTGAAGGTAACTTTACAGTTACAAAAATGTAGCAAATACTATCCTAAGTGATAAAAGATAATATCATCAGTATTAGGACAAAATGACACCACGTTCCACTCAAAAGAATGTAATGAAAACAATCATCTCTGTGACAGTCCAGCCCAAAATGTATGACCTGGATCTAATCATATGAAAACATGACACAAATTCTAATTTAATTACAATCTACAAAATGACACTTTTGAAAATTAGCGACCAAAGACATGCAAGTCCAGAAAATACTAAGACACTGTCTTGGATTAAAGATGACCACAGAGCCAGCCAACTGGGTTTTAATGTTCACTGCTGGATCCTTTGGCTATAAAGGCCATTAGGACAAATGGCAAGACTGAAATGAGGGTTTCTGGACAAAGTGTGTATGAGAGCTCTTTGTCCTGGTCCTCTAACTTTTCACTAAATTTGAAATTGCTTTCAATTAAGAAATTAAAATTTAAAACAGAAATCTTTCAATTCTTTTTTAGTTATATAGGTCGAGAGTTCTAATAATGGCTAACTTCTCTATTGTTTTGTAGCTTGTGATTTTCATCCAGAAAGTATGGTAACTTTTTAACATTAACAAATAATAGCAAACACTGGGCCTTATTAACTACCAAGTACTGTTCTAAATTCTAACACATTTAACACTTAACACAATTCTCTAAGGTGGGTACTATTCTAGCTGCATTTTATAGATGCGGAAGTAAAGGACAGAGGTTACAGGGCTTGCGCAAGGTCACAAATCTACTGTTACATACAGACTTGTATCCAGGCAGTCAAGCTCCACGCTTACTTTGGGATACTGTCTCTCTAGAAATGGATAACTGTACCTTGGGTTTTTTTAAGATATCCGTGTCTAAAAGATGAGAGAGAGGCCTCAGTGATTATGAAGTCTCAGAACCCATAAAAAGTGTACTTGTTCAATATTCACTTAGTACCAGGTTGAAAAAAATGTTAAGATCCTAAATTCACAAAATTATAAAGCTTCTAGTATGGATTTAGAATGTTCACCTAGCAAAAAAAACCAAAAGACAAAAAAAAAAAAAAAAAAAGAATAAACTACTACAAAAATATTTGACACCTGTTGAAAACCAGACTTTAAAGGAAAATCAATTCCTCTCTTGGCTTTGGTTGCATTCAGTAGTAATCTGAAATTTTAGTAGTCTTTTTTAGGAACGATGATTACACTGGTTTAAATTACTAAAATAATAAACTTTATTATTTCTCTACTTTTATGAGCTAGAGTTAAATGACCTATTTCATATTTGTTTTGCCTTTTCTAATTGTCTATTCAAAAATTCCTAGCTGTATTCCTTTGTATTTCTTTGTTCTTGTGCAATCAACTTATTTCCCAGATCCGGAAGTGCTTTCCTGTTTCAACTTTTTTTTTTAAGGCCCCTGCTGTGCCAATGGGGAAGAAAGTAATTCCTCTTACTTTGGTGAAACAGTGTTGGAGACAAACCAACAAGTTATTACCAAATAATTAAATTCAGAGTTCTTCTTAAATTATAAATTGCCCTTTCTTATACTTGTTTTCCATGTAAACAAAATACTTTATTATTCAGTAAGTAATGATTATTCATTTCAGTGGAAGTGCTGACAAACCCAAAACAATATAAGTAACCTCTAAATCTTGCCTAAACAATTTACTTGCAAAATAAATTCTTATATTCTAGAAGACAAATACCATAACCATTTTGGTCCATATGTGACTTCAGTCTATACTAACGCTACTAATAAAAATACTACACCAACTTTGTATTTCAGAGAACTTTCTCCTTGTTTCCTATTGATGTAAAGAAAAGTCAAAGGCACTCATAATAACGTCAAATTAATTTTTGAAAAACTACGACCCAAATTTTTGATTAAAAAATATGAAAAAGACAGCACTAAAAACTATAAAATTACCATTTTTTATAGTAGCCTAGTTCGCATAAAAGTACTGCTTTTCCTAGAATTGATAACATCAAGATATTACCTGCATCTTACAAGTCAATAAAACTCTTCTTGTTATTTCATAAAGGTATATCCTCCCAGGCAATTTTCTGGATGGCTTTATGTTTTATACTCATTCGTTCTTGAATGTTCTATTTGTTCTTCTTCCCAACTGAGAAGGCCTCATGTGGCAAAAATTCATGAGTAACTCAAACGACAAGAACTCCAGGACATCAAGACAGCCTTGCAAAATCCTCCCACATTCTCAAACTGTACAGTAAGTTATAGCTGGAGTTGGTATTCTTAGCTATTACTTTAGCTATTACTTAAGTGTGACTAATAGTAAGTGCCTTTTGGGGGTATTTAGGTCATGTGTCAACAATCTATTCCCTGAATTTACAGGTATTTGAAGGGCCTCTATTTCTCAAGATTTCTAAACTAATTCAGAATGGACAGCATCTAGTTTTTGCCACCTCAAATCCACTTTTCTGCTCCTCCAAAGATACTTTTCCAAACACAGATGTTTCTCTTACCAGTATGGGCATCTCTGGTGAGCCTGGGGAAATGCGGGCAGTGTTTCACCTTGCCAAAGTAGGAAGTGCTGTGCAATAGTGAAAGTCTGTCAGTCAGAAAGGTTTTGGAAAAGGGAAAGGTGGAGCATATTTAGTTAGATTGGGTTGTCGGAAAAGTCATGATGCATTATGCAACAAAAATCATTGAAAAATTACATCATGACTTTTTCGAAAACCCAACAGTTTCCAGTGTTGAAAGTTGTTATTAGCTCATTTCATTAACACACTAAAATGGGATTTAATAAGGCATCTATATTTGGAAAATAATATATTCAATTATCATAAAATTCAGAGTAAGACCAAAAGAAGTCCATGAGAAAATCCATTTACAGTCCAAAAGTTTTGGACAGCAAATGTCAAGAACATATCCAATTTTTCTGAAGGAGTAGCTGTATATCATGAGACCCCATCCTCCCAGCCCTGAGTCCAGAATAGCCTTGTAAGCTTTTCTTCCAGCTACTCTTCTCAAAGTCTAGTTTCTCAAGTTCATCAATCTGTTGTGGCTATTTGTCTGCTAGGTACCCCTTCTCTTCTCTCTCTTCTTCTGAGACAAGACTCATGATGGCCCGTGAGAGGGGCCAGGGGAGGAAGCAACCATAGGACTCTATCTGGAGGTCACCGTGATAGATTCCAGGTGTGGCCACATAATCTAAGCCACTTACTTCCTGAATTTTTTCTAACTAGAGCAGGCAGGAAACACTCCTATTTCTCTTTGGTCATGATCCTGGGAAAACATAGGCTACAACTTCCAGTAGCCACAGAGCTAGCCTCTAGGAAACACAGTAGGAAAAAAAGAAAATCAAAATACAGAAAGAATCAGAGAGAGAAACACATAACCAAAGTGGATTAGGCCCTGACTACACACCTACCTACATCTTCCCATTAAATATGGATGATTTCTTTTTAATTAAGATTGATTTTTCTCCTACATCAATTAATTTTCAACTGGCTCATTCATTAATATATAAACACACTGTAAAATCTTCCATCTTTTAGAAAATAAAAAACTTCCTTCACATCAAATCTATCTTCAGGTATCAAAATTCCATTTCTCTTCTCTTTCTGAAACAACAAAATTTACTATCTTTGCTGGTTTTAATGCACTCCAATCAGACTTTCACTTCCACCACTACAGCGCAACTGCTTTCACCAACAACTTCACCCTCTACTCTGCCAATGCAATAGTGACAGTCTCGTCATCTTATTTGATGTCGTCAACTTCTTGAGCTGCGGACATTAACTGTACCCTCTTTAAAGCACGTCCTTCGCAGGCTTCCAGGACCCAACATTCTCCTGGTTCAGCTCATATCCAACTGGTCATTTCTTCTTTCTGGCACCTCCTCTGTTTCCTGGCCTCTCGGCAGTAAGTCTCACGTCTTTGCAGCACGATCTCTGCATTTTTCAACTTGTTTCTTTCATTATTAACCCCCCCAACTCAGCCTGTTCAGACTTTTTCCCTCCCATCACCTCCATTTCCAAGAAATTTTAATACCACAGGCACATAAAACCGAGGCACCATTCTTAATTCCTGTCCCCACCTCGCATCAACTTCCTGAATCCAACCCAACTGCAAATCTTGTCAGCTATCCCTTCAAACGACATCATAAATCAGACCTCTCTGTCACCTCCCGCTCACCGGTCACCACAGGAGCCTGAACAATCCTTCCTCCTCTACTCCTGTCCCTCTTCCTCAAGAGTCTACTATCCATACCATACGGTAACTACAATAATCTTTTCAAAAGATAAATCACATCACTACTTTGCTCAAAACTCCTAAATGGAGCTAGGCTTGCAATATATGTACATTATACTTACAATAAATAAATCCCAAACTCTTGGATAGGCCCTATAAGGTCCTATGAGATGTAGCCCATCTCTCTCACTGATCTGATTTGTCTCCTACCCCTCCCCCCACCCCTCACCCCCCTTATGACCTTCTAGCTATAATGCCTTTTCTTCTTTTTTTCTTTTTGCTGGCTGCTTGTCGTTTATTTTCTATATTGCCTTCTTACAGTCCCTCACATACTTGGGAGGTCATGCCAGCCTCAGGATCTTGCTTAGCCTGGCTGATCCCTAAACATGGACTATCCTTCACTCAGACCTTTCCTTGGCTCCCTCTCATCACTCACATCTGCACCCAAATCTCATTTCTTTGGGGAGTTCTTCCTTGACCACATTACTTAAACAGCGCTTGTCCTACCTGGTCACTGACTGTGTCATTCATTACTTTGCTTTATTTTTACCATATCACTTATCTGTTCTCCAGCAGTCACGTGAGCGTGTATACATCTACATGCACAGGTGCACACCTGTTCACTATCTATCTCCTGAAGAGTGTTAACTTAGGAGGGCAGGACATCTACTTTGCCCAATGCTCTATCTCCAAAACCTAGTATAATGCCTTTCTGACAGGAAGGACTACATAAAATTTTGATGACCTAATGAATGAATGGAGCAAGTGAGTCTGAATTTTGTCACTTGCAATTAATCAAATCACTGATGATAAAGTATCTTTACAACAAATTTCCCATTATTTGAGGTAATTTGAGTCTATCTCCAGCCACTAAAAACACTTATTAAAACAGATAAACTGCTGAAACTTTAAAATAAAAAGCTGTAGTAAAAAAGAAGACAGTGTATTGCAATTTCAAGCCACTCAACAAAGCATGTTGAACAATCAGTTATGCACAGGGACTTATTAAGCGTTTAGTTTTGTGATAAATTCAGCCTTCAGTATTTAATATAGTGCAGGTTCCATTAGACACTGGAGTGATTACTTTTTGGGGCATTCCTGAAAACCACTCAGAGAATCTAGACACAGTCCTAAAAATATATCCACTAACTTAAAACTTAACCTTCCTTTTTCAAAGCTTCCAGTTACACATCTAAAAGAGAATGCAGTCTAATGTCATGGTCACATTCATGCAATTGAACATGCTCATTCAAAACAGATGAGAGAAATTTAGACAATTACCAAAGCAGATCAGTCTTCAACTATCTCACACTGCAATCTGGACATACTTACCTTTGCTAAGGTCACAGGCTCTGGATCAGTGCGTATGCAGCTAGTACACAGAAACCTATTATTATTCATTGCAGTAGAGCTGTAGCACTATCATTAACATTCTGCCACAAAATATTTGGTACTGGTCAAAACATGGAAAACAATGATGTTAGAATTCTATATTCTTACAATATATAATTCAGAAACCAAACAAATGCACAAGCAAATTTAAAAGATAAGGAATTTCTTGGGCTTTCCCTTTCTAATTACTTACTCTCCCATTTCTCCTCTTCCCAGCCCACCTCCATCCCTCCCAACAAGTTCAAGACACTGTTTTAAAGAATTGTGATTTGAATTCTTCATAGGGAATAAATTCTATGAAGGATTTGAAAATGGTTAGTGACATATCTGTAAGTCAGTGCCATCTAGCAACAAGTTTCTTGCCTGTATTAGCTTAAATTCGCTTTTTATTTACCTAACGATATCTTTTCAATCCATAAAACTACACACTCATCCATGAAGAAAATAAGTGTGGACATTAAATGGAAAGATGTAATAAGATGTAATTCCAATTACCAACTCTTAAACATGGCGGTAGTACTTTCTGAACAAAGGACTTGCTGACTTCAAAAAACATTTTAAGTATTCAACTTTTTTAAGTGTTCAACTTTTTAATCAGTCAGTAGAGTGCTTCCCTTTTTCTTAAGCATAGTCAGATCAACCAGTTCTTAAGTAAATCCTTTACTTGATCATACTAGCCATTTGTAACTACCATTCAATTCCCCTCCATTTTCTTGCCTATCCCTTAAAGAAGAGTTTACCCACTGTTTCTACTTCATATCTACTCATTCTCTTAAATTATTTTTTTAATATAGCAAAATACACACAACACAAAATTCACCTTTTTAAGTGCAATATTCAATGGCATTAAGTATTCATATTGTGCAAATATCACCACCATCCAACTCCAGAACTATTTTCATCTTGTAAAACTCTGTATCCATGAAATAATAACTCTCCACTCCCCTCCCCTAGTCCCTGATAAACCACTATTTTACTTTCTGTCTCTGATTTTTACAGTTCTGGGTATCTCATATAAATGGGATCATACTGTATTTGTCTTCTTGTGACTAGCTTATTTTACTTAGCATAATGTCTTCCAGGTTCATCCATGTTGTAACGCATATGTCAGAATTTTGTTCCTTTTAAGGCTGTATAATAGTCCATTGTATGTATATACCACATTTTGTTTATCCATTTATCTGTTGATGAACATTTGGGTTGCTTCCACTTAAATCTTTCTTAAGAATTATTTTGTGTGTATGTGACTCAGTTCCCCATACCAATGTCTAAATTGATTTCCTGAAGGTTAATGATTTCCTTCTTGCCAAATCTAATGGCTTTTACCCAATACATCATATTCTCTATATCAGAACTACTGGCCACTTTTCATCTCTCCTCTATCTTTCACTGAAAGAGAGAGAGAATGACTTACAAGGGTCATATACAGTTGACCCTTGAACAACATGGGTTTGAACTGTGTGGGTTCATTCACACACATGTATTTTTTGCAATAAATATACAGTTGGTCTTCCATATCCCCAAGTTTCGCATCTGTGGGTTCAACCAACCGTAAATGGAAAACAGTATGTATTTTCACTCCACAGTTAGGAATCCGTGGACACGAGAGCTGACTGCACGCACTGTTCTATACCATTTTATATAAGGGACTTGAGATTACGGTATTTGTGGGGAGTCCTGGAACCAATCCCTGACAGACAATGTGGGATCCTATCGGTAAGTTTGGGGGAGTCAAAAGTTATACATGGATTTTTGACTGCTGTAGGGTGTTGGTATCCCTAACCCCCAAGTTGTCCAAGGGTCAACTGTAATATAAAGAAAATAAAACACAAAAAATGTCAACGCACCAGGGAAATAAAATGAAACAAGACCATGCACTGAAAATATACATGATATCCTGAATAACAGCCACAAAAAATAGACAAGGAAACAAAATCAGTCGCAGGGCTCACATCTCCTCAGGAGTACATCTGTTCTTATTACAGAGAGCTACAGAGAACATTCTGCACGAGGGCTCGCAATACTTTGCAATATGATGCACTATGACCTCAGTTACACAGCCATCCTTTACTTCCTGAAAACACCTCTCTAAACTTTTAAGACACTGTACCTTCCTGATCCCATGTCTCTGATTGCCATTACTTATTTCACTAGCTAAGCGTTTGTTTTTGCCTTATTGCCAGTATTCCCAAGGAGTTGTTCTCTTTCTCTTTCCTTCTCTTAGTGAACTATCAATTCATGACTTTAACTATTATACCTTTATGAGACTGAATCACAACTGTATGTTATTATTTTGTTTTAGAACATTGTCCTGAAGCAATCATAATCTTATAGTGATAAAAACCTGTTTTATACTTTTTAAAAATTGATTACATGGTAAGGAAAAAATGATGATGAAGTAAAAACTTAATTTCCTTCAATGAGATTGACATTTGCTGTTCTACTTTATCAGACGGATCTGGAGTCTTAATTTTAAACTAATACGTAGCTGATTTTAAATACTGTGAATCAAAAATATCTAAATGGTCCACCATTTTCAACATCCTGGAAGAATTTGATGCAAAGAGAAAGAGAAACAAAAGACTGGCCAAACATTAGAAGAATGTTTATTAAGAACCTCTTATTGAAGACTTTCACGTCCTGCGTGGCATGGGCAAGTGGGACACAAGAGGGGCGACGCAGATTAAGGAAAAACAAGAGACAGAAGAAAGATAAGAGCAAGACCAAGGGACTCAGCCAAAGACGACTGAGCCCAAGGGACTCAGCCAAGGAAGACTGAGCCCCGAATCGGGCCAGCGCATAGCTTTTATTGAGAATTTTCAAGGAAGCAAACTGTAACAAATCATTAACGGTGGTTTGTAGTTCTCAGGATTTACAGTCCTCTACTCCCCTGAAAGTGCTCTTTCCAGGGTGTACTGTGACTTACTCTTCCATTAAAGGATTACCTTGTCTTTATTATGATAATTGCTATGAAACCCAGACTCGGTTTCTGTATGTCACCTAAAGAATGTTTACTAAAGCTATCTTGACTATCTAGAAGTCATCCTAAATTCTAGCAGTTAAACACAATCATAAAACTCACAGTATACTTGAGCTATACCAAAAGACTAGGAGTGGCTGTGTTTAAGGTAAAAGCATCTAAAATCTCTTCGTTTGTAAATAACAATACCTAGCAACCAAAAGGGTTTCTTTCACACCTCTCTTATCCTACAGAGGGCTGCATCCGTTTCTCAGTCAAAGCTTCAGTATCTGTTGCTGCAACAAGGCACTGGGCAAAGAAATTCACACAAGGCTGATTAACAAATCCATGGTCAGCGGATGTCTTAGAGCTGTCTCTTACCCGGAACTCTCATGGCCTGAAGACTTAATCTTCCAGGAGACTATTCACAGTAGGGCCCTTAGGCAAATGCATCAGCTTCTCACAGGCCTGAGTTTTCTGGCCTGAGTTTGTCAGAGGCCTGTGCCTCAGTTTCCAAGGGGCTTGATTCCCAATATCACAGTTCAGGGGTCCCCTATGGAACTACCGCCTGGCTTGGGTTGTCTCCCCACATTTAGGAGACCTTACCCGTCCTTGGCTGCGTAGTTAGCTCATTGGGGTACCACAGGAACATGTCACAAGTGTAGTGAATATATTGTCTCCTATAGAAGAAAAGGCACATGGGTTCACAGAGGCAGGAGATATTACATGACCAGCCATAAGGCAGCACCCCTAATATCCAGTGCTGAGCAGGGCAATGTGGCCTTGTCAGACACTGGGTTGCTATCAGCTTCCCACATATCCCCCTTCTTTATTATATAAAAAGCACGCCTGTGACCCCAGGCGGCTGCGAGTCACAGTGCCTGTCTTAGGTGTCCTCCAATAAAATAATAACCTTACCCGTCATAGGCACTTGATCCTCTAGCGATCAAGCCCTGTCTTAGGTTGGTTACATTCAAGGAGGTCCTTACCCGTCTCTGGCTAGCCTGTCCTCGCTGAAGATTAGGGGCAAAACATCTAATAAGGACGGGGAGTAGGCACAGAACCAAACAGACACAAATACCTAAAGCAAGAAACGTTACAACAGAATGGGCAATATTAGGCATAGATAGCAGAGCATTTTTTCATCATATCAACAAACTGAGAGGCAGCTTGAGCTGCATCAAATTTTAAGGGTTTAGCTTCTCTCATGTTTTGTATATCATCATGAAGTCGAAGCATATCTAAAGATATATTAGCATTATGTCAAATTTCTTGAAGATATAGGCGAACTCTATTTCAATCATGTTGACTACTATTACATATTTTTGGGGTTACACAAATCCAATGATATTCTGAATGACATCGTAAATGAGACTATACTTTTAAACTTTGAATTTTATCACCTAAATATTGAACCATATCATATAATGCATTTACCTTTTGTTTTAATTTTTTATCTATATCTTCTTGGGTTTTTAAGGCTAAAGTGATATTTTTTGAAAGTGTATTAACATAATGAGCATTTTGAACAGTCTGTGAAAGAGCCACAGCAGCAGTAGTAGCAGTTGCAATCAAAGTAACTAAAGCCATAATTTTAGCAATCATAAGTCCTATAAATCTTTTTGGTCTACTTAAAGCATATTAATTTGTTTAAAATTTTGTAGACTTCTCTCATCATACCACGGTCCAGAAACATTAACAGGAAGCATAACAAAAGATGGTTGATGAAATATCATAACGTGGGTCCCAAGTGGTACCCAAGAGACACAGTTTGTTAAAGTATAATTATAGCAAGATACATTAAATCTTAAACCATTAAAAGTAATAGACAAGTTTTTAACCAAGAGTACATAAGGAGAGGGAACACAGGCGGATACATTAACAGAGTGACTAGTTGAAGTACAGGGAGTACCTGGTCTACAAACAGTTACAATTTGAAAATTTTCACCCATTGCTCCTGTAAGTTTCCAAGGAGAGTTTTGCTGATATTGTGTGTCTGACTTCCATATTTTAGAGGCCAGTCCCCTTGTCCAACCCGTCCTGTCACCTCGAGACCAGTCCAGAATATACCGATTTACTCCAGGAATATTGTATCTCACTGGCAAGTTGCTATGGCACATTCTCCAGGGGACAGCTTTGGTGTTTATAGACCGGGATTTCTGGGCTCTCCCAGACGGACGGATGGTGGATGAGAACTGGGTGGTCGAGCAGAAGGCCTGCTCCGGAGCAGTGGAGAAGGAAGGGGCGTCAGTGGCCAGTGGATTGTATGGGCTGCGGTGGCCTGGGCACGGCAGGGAGCTGTTACGGTGGCTGTGGTGGCAGTGTGAGCACCAGGAGGCGGCAGCTGCGGGCGGGGAGATCAAACGATCTGGAATCCAAACTGGAGTGTCTGTGTCCTGAGGAAATACTTAAGCATACCCTCTTCCCCTGGGTTAACAGTATGTCCGGTCCCTTTCAGGTACCAGTTAACAGGTCCTTCCATTTTACTAAAGCCCTAGGCTGACACAGGTCAGAGTTTCAATGTTTATACATAGATGAGTGTTCTGATGTATCTATTTTTAAAATATGACTGGAGAGTCAGGGGTTAACATTGCAAGGGCAGTGGAGCTGAGGCCCAACCCTGTGCTCCCTGGGGTTGCTCTGAAGAGCTCAGGGACAGATTTAAATTGTTAAATAAGTTGTTGCTGCTAAATGGGTTACAAATCGATGTCTCTATTGTTGCCTGGGCCCAAGGCTGGGGCCCTGGGGCATTTTCCAGGTTGGATGAAAAAGGACGTTAGAGTTAAGATTTTTAGATGGCAATAATTGTCCATTTTTATGATATTTAGAATGGCAATCTATCAGCCAATGAAATCCCTTGTTGTATCATGGACATATAGTCTGTGGCATCAAGGATAAAGTTTGTTGTGAGACATTAGGAACATTTTGTGGCTGTATATTTTGCGATTGGGGAGCTCATCTAGTCTTAGGACATTGTCTGTTAAAGTGTCCCGGTTCCCCACAATTATAGCAATTGTAGCCACTGTTTGTGTTATTAGTATTGGGAGTGCCCTGCATTGACTAAGTTACTGTCTTAACATCCCCTTTAAGGGTGGCAGTTATTGCTACTTCTTGAATAAAAGCTGGAGAGACATCAGCACATTGTTTTACTTAATCATTAATAGTGTCAGATTTACAGATAGGCCGAAGTAGATTTTGACATGTAGAACTTGTGTTTTTAAATACCAACTGTTTGATTAAAATATCTGCGGCTTTATCGTTGGTAATTACTTTACAAACTGCTTGAATGAGGTGAGACAAAAGTTTTTGAAAGGCTCCTTACTTCTTTGTATTACGGTAGTTAATGTAGTTGGCTTTCCTGATGAAGCAGGGAGTTCTCCAGGCATTTACAGCACAATCAGTAACTTTTTCTAGGACCTTTTTAGATAAATACATCAGGTCTTGTGTATGAGAATATTTA
This sequence comes from Aselliscus stoliczkanus, assembly GCA_033961575.1. NCBI lineage: Eukaryota > Metazoa > Chordata > Mammalia > Chiroptera > Hipposideridae > Aselliscus > Aselliscus stoliczkanus. The sequence continues at coordinate 125,746,649 of CM066734.1, forward strand.
CCTCTTCCCATAAGCATATCTGTAGTAACTGAATCACGTTTACTGGCAAATTTTTCTGTCCTATCATCATATTCAGTCCTCCAAAGGAGATAATCTCCGCCTGTTAAGCAGGCTTTACTAATTTGAGTCCAATCATGGGGAGTCATCCATTTTTCTGCCAATGTATCAATTAAAGAAAGTATAAGATGTTACAGGTTCATACTCTGTACATGTAAATTTTAGCTCTTTTAAGATTTTATAGGGCAGGGGCTCCCAGGAAGGCCATTTATCTCCTTCCCGATCCATATCAAAGATCACTGGACAACTAAGAGTAAAATCAAATTTTTTGTTTGCCTCTGTCTCCTCAATGGCTCTATGAAACCGAGATGTGGATTTAGAATTACGTGGAGGCATAGGCATTACAGGATGTTTTAAAGGAGGTTGGGGTTTTACGTATTTTTCATTTCTAGCTGAATATTTTGGGGGACCTGGCCCCTTATCCTCCTTTTTAGTAATGGGAAAGTCCCATAGATCTTGTTTATTATACTTGGCTGCCTCCGTTTCCAATTTGGCAGCATCTGGGGGAGGGAGGTTTTTGCCCTCACTGTCTGAATTATTGTTTAAATCTGTATATTTTTTAACTGAAAAGGCCAGATTAGTTTTAGAGTGAGCGGTGGACAATAATGGCGTATGTTTATCAGATAGTGCCGTTGGCACAGAAATAGTCTCTGGAACGAGTGTGTCTTTAATTAAGTTCCAGAAGGCAATAAAAAGTAGAAATTTAGCTATCTGAAAAGTTCCAACCTTTAAATCTCTGGCTGCCAAGAGAGCAGCGAATTAAATTAATAAAGAGTTTAAGTTCCTTTGATTTATTTTCTGAGACTTTTACCCCTCCCTTCTTAAAAAGTTGCTTAAGGAGGCAAATATACGATCTATATCGACTCTCAGAATTTCCCATGTTAGTTTTTAAGAAAAGGAAAGAAAAGAGAACTTTCACTCAATTGTTCACTCAGATGCTCGTCTGGCCGCGCCCCTCGTGGGACTAAGTCTGTCTTGGCTCAGGCTCTGCGGTATAAGCCCCCGCACAGGTGAACGAGTCAGTCGCCGTTATGCCTTATGACAGATTACGGAACCGCAGATTAGAGCCCACTCAAGTTCCGTAGCGAAAAGCCGTGGAACTATATGCATTCACTCACACAATCACACACTTTCACACAAAGTTTGTTAGGTTATTTTCCGGATACCCCGGTAATTCCTCAGGACTATTCCCTACTCCTTACCAAGTAGAGTGCCAGCCTGCCCTGAGGTCTGCGCCTTGAATTTTCACCCAGATTCAAAGTCTTCCTTCCCTCTTCAAGCCGCACGTTGAGGCGCCAGTTGTCACGTCCTGCGTGGCAAGGGCAAGTGGGACACGAGAGGGGCGACGCAGATTAAGGAAAAACAAGAGACAGAAGAAAGATAAGAGCAAGACCAAGGGACTCAGCCAAAGACGACTGAGCCCAAGGGACTCAGCCAAGGAAGACTGAGCCCCGAATCGGGCCAGCGCATAGCTTTTATTGAGAATTTTCAAGGAAGCAAACTGTAACAAATCATTAACGGTGGTTTGTAGTTCTCAGGATTTACAGTCCTCTACTCCCCTAAAAGTGCTCTTTCCAGGGTGTACTGTGACTTACTCTTCCGTTAAAGGATTACCTTGTCTTTATTATGATAATTGCTATGAAACCCAGACTCGGTTTCTGTATGTCACCTAAAGAATGTTTACTAAAGCTATCTTGACTATCTAGAAGTCATCCTAAATTCTAGCAGTTAAACACAATCATAAAACTCACAGTATACTTGAGCTATACCAAAAGACTAGGAGTGGCTGTGTTTAAGGTAAAAGCATCTAAAATCTCTTCGTTTGTAAATAACAATACCTAGCAACCAAAAGGGTTTCTTTCACACCTCTCTTATCCTACAGAGGGCTGCATCCGTTTCTCAGTCAAAGCTTCAGTATCTGTTGCTGCAACAAGGCACTGGGCAAAGAAATTCACACAAGGCTGATTAACAAATCCATGGTCAGCGGATGTCTTAGAGCTGCCTCTTACCCGGAACTCTCATGGCCTGAAGACTTAATCTTCCAGGAGACTATTCACAGTAGGGCCCTTAGGCAAATGCATCAGCTTCTCACAGGCCTGAGTTTTCTGGCCTGAGTTTGTCAGAGGCCTGTGCCTCAGTTTCCAAGGGGCTTGATTCCCAATATCACAGTTCAGGGGTCCCCTATGGAACTACCGCCTGGCTTGGGTTGTCTCCCCACATTTAGGAGACCTTACCCGTCCTTGGCTGCGTAGTTAGCTCATTGGGGTACCACAGGAACATGTCACAAGTGTAGTGAATATATTGTCTCCTATAGAAGAAAAGGCACATGGGTTCACAGAGGCAGGAGATATTACATGACCAGCCATAAGGCAGCACCCCTAATATCCAGTGCTGAGCAGGGCAATGTGGCCTTGTCAGACACTGGGTTGCTATCAGCTTCCCACAGAAGACCACCTTAACCAGATGAGAAAGTTATACAATACACTTTATTTGTATTTACTAATCTATTTGAATAGAGTAACCACCCACAGAGTGAGAAATTTTAAAGTATGAGATATTATTACATACTATGTAATTTATCCAATTTTTTTGTCATTCGTTCCCTCTAAGCCATAAATTTATATATGTAACATAATATGTGTGTGTGTATTCCAGAATTATGGAAATGTTTAGAATTTTTAGAAATAAGCCATCTTCATATTGAAATTGAAATAATATCTTCAAAATTCTTAATTTCACTGTATTTATAATTTACATTATTCTATTACAGCTTTTTCTAAATTGCTAAATAATTCAATGGAATCGAAAAAAAAGTGACCGAAACAAATGTTAAGTCTCGTTAGACGAGTAAAATGATTTTTGTTAAAACTGATCATCCTTGAAGAGGAAAAAAAATTATCAACAAATAATTCCCTTATCTGAAAGAGAAGGAGTAAAATATGCACGTAAGGGAGAAATTAATATAGTAACTCTCCTGTATGCAATAATATAAACTTTAAAATCCAGAACTATAAAGAGTCCCTCCTACCCAACCCTTTCCCAGACCAAGGATTGGTGACCAAAATTAACCAGACATCCATATGGGATTGATTCCCAACAGGTGGGGAAGGACAGGAAAGAACAATACGATGTTCAAGAAAGCCTACTGTTTTCTACAGAGGCCATCCCAGTGAAAAGTGGGCAACGCTCATTTTTACCTTCTGCACAAGGCTCTCTTACTGTACTCCAAACTTGAGGTAGCCCTTGAGTCTGTGAACATGGCAGAGGAGAAATGTAGAATTCAGGTGTATAGAAAACCACAATAAGGCAAACTCACAAACAATTTTAAAATAGTGCTTCCTTAAACTATAAGAAAAGCTTCATCACGTGATGAATTTTACATACTAGAAATTTTGTTATTTGAGGAAAAAGAGAGGCTCACTTCATATCTATTTCATGTGTCCCCACAGCTTAGAAATTGTCGTATTTTCAGGAGCCCAATGTACAGAGAGATGCGACAGGCAGTTGGTCTCTGCATCCCTATTCTAAGAGGTGGTCTATTTCAGAATAAAACCAAGAAAAAGGTCTTTAAAAGGTAGACAGAGCTATCTCAAAGTCAAATATCTTCCATAGATTAAAAAGGCATAATTAATCCTAGCAAATCAGTATATGCAATGATCCTAAATCTCCAAAAGTCAAATGTCCTAAAGTAAAAAAGGAAGTGTCAACAATCAAAGGGAAAGACTAATAGCAAAGAAGACAACTACTCTAACAAACCCAAAACAGTCAGCTCTAAATGAACAGATGTGAAGGGGACAGAGATGGAAATGCTAACATAGGATCATGATTAAGAAAAATTATAAACTCACTGAGTGCTCTGAACTCATTTGGATGATTTTACAATAAAAGCAAAGCTATTTGATCATAAAGGAATCAAGGACACACTTTATACAACGCACAAAAATCAATGCTGATTAATACAGAACAGTGTTTTACAAATTGATCAAGTAATTTGCAAATCAAAGTAACGTTCATGCTACTCGTCCGACAAGAGCCCACGTTAAACACACAAGTATCCCTGTTTTTCAAAAGTTCGCAGTTGGTCAATTGCTTTTATGAAAAAGACCTACGATAATTGTACCTGTGTTCGCTAACTAAAGGAAATGTGACGATATTAGCTTTTATGGAAAAAGATGAAAAGCGAAAATGGTGTTGGGTGTGTGTTTGGCAACGAGCTGGTAGAGGCGCCTAGGTACTGCCAAGCTCTTCCCCAGGAACTACACTCAGCATGAGGCCACACAGCTTTGAACTGTGCGAGCATCTGGGCTTTATTCCAATTTATTCGGTGCATCCGTTAGCAAGATGTGTCCTAAGGTATCAGAAAACCCTAAAAGACCTCATACGGGTGTTACACTTAGCATAAAACTGGATTTGTAATTGTGAAATAGAAAAACCATAGGCAGTCAGGGACAGGGCCACCGGGAGGAGGGTAAGGCCGAGCAAGACCCTAACAAAAGCCAAAGGACACTTTAGAATAGCTAGACTAGCTAACAGACAAATTCAAATGGCAGAGCCCACCAGAGTTATCAGCCCAGGTGCAGGGGGCCAGTCAGTTTGTGACAAACAATTTCAAACTGCAGAGCCCGCCAAGGTTAACTGCCCAGGTACAGGAGACCCGTCAGCTATGACTCAGGCATTATAGTTCCCAGCACAGCTGGGGGTGGGGAGTCACATTCCACTTTCAGATCCCCCCTCTCTTCAGAGAGCTTTTCTCTTGCACTTTACAATAAAACTGCACTGCTTAAACCTTGCCTCTCCCATCCGCATTTCCAGTCTTCGGCAACTGCAAGGTCCCGGTCCCGGCAACATACCAGGATCCTGTATCGATTGTGTTTCAGTCGTGGTGAAGGAAATGAAGACAGTGGGCCTGTGCTGAACTTGCCGGTGTCCATCACTGATGCCAAGTACACGCAGAGAGAAAGACCCGACAACTCCAAAGATACTACCGGTTCTGTGAGTCGCAAAGGGATCTCTTTTGGCAGGAATCCAATAATGGATAAAATGGAAAGTTTATTGTTTGAGTGAACACATGGGTGTATAAAGTGTGATGTGTATTTATCATATCATTCCTGCTTTTACTGCATGTTAGTGTAATTTTAGGTTTCATGTGTTATTTGGGATGATTTGTTAGGTTATTTTGGGGGTCTGGGAACACTCAAAAAAACAATTCCACATAAATTCATGGTAATTGCTTCTTTGCTTTAATCCATTTGGACTTACAAAAGGTTCCACAGAAAACTTAACTTCCTCCAGACAGCCGGAAAACCTGCACTTAAATGTTGGCTGGTAGAGTAAGTGAGCAATATGTTTTAGTCACCTATTCTCTACCCACAAGAACCTGTGAATATAAAAGACTTTTGTTAGTGTTACAAACAATGACATCTGTCATTCTGAAACTAGCCTCTACCTCAGGGACAGGCCTTCCCTCATACAAACTGCGTTCTGTGGACAATGAAAACTCAGTGGCTCTATAGGTGGCTAACAACAGCTTCCCCTAGAACTAACAGTATCATATAAAAGTGGGAAAAGGTGAAAAACCTAGGTTAACAAAACAGCACAAGTTTTTGGAGCATATTAAGAGCCCGTGTTTTTAAAATGTGCTATATTAATTACAAACATCCTGAAAGCTGCTAATCCAGCCTAGTGCCTCCCAGTGAGAAGCAGCAAGGGATGAAAAGCAAATTGCCTTTAATGCAACCGACTCCTCTGGCCTTACCTGACCTCTGTGCGCAGCTCACATACTTCTTATTCTCCTGTCCCACAGTGCCTACTGCGCATGTCAACTACGGATTGCATCACATCCTTCAATTCCTTGTTAACAGACCTTCCTCCACTAACAGACAGCAGGTGGGTGGAGGACAGGAAACGCATTCTTCATCTGGACATCTTCGGCACCTAGGACAATGCCTTGCTCGTCAATGAGCATTTACTGAGAAGCCCACTATATGAATCTGTTAAATGATCTCCTCAAGCCAAGTGGGTCCAAAATCACAAAAAGGAAAAAGAAATGGAATTCATGCTGCACAAAGGGGGCAAGGGGAATTCAAGTCTTCCTTAACATTTCTCAGAATTCACGATTTTTCATTCTTCCCACTCAAATCCACATATTATGAAACTCAAAGCTAGTTTTCCTACCTAGTGAATTCATTATCCTATAGCTCTTCTATATGATAAGGCTTTCCAGAAGGAGAAGCTGTAATAGCTCCTAGTACTTAGTGTGCAATTGTTGATAAAAATGTGAAAATATGCTTTCACCTCCCACTCACATAATAAATATTGCTAACCAAAAATTTCTAAAATATATTCTCTCTTTGCTACCGAGACCAGACACAGGGCATGCTTCCTTAGCACAGTGCTCTGGGCAACCAGTATCAAGAGTCCCCCAGCACTTACTATGCACCAGGCACTGTTCTAAGCACTTCACATGTACAAACGCATTTCATCCTCAAGGATTTCACGTGGTAGATGACATTTACCCCCATTTAACAGAAGACAAAATTAAGACTCAGAAAGGTAAAGCACTACATGTTAATAGCAAAAGACATATTAGAACAGTAGTTTATTCTTATCTCACACACACTAAAAAATCACTATATTTCTGGCTTGTATATTGTGCTCATTTGAGGGATTTAGGGTTTAAGGCTGGAATTACACCTGTTCATTTATCATTTTAATGTGCTAACCTGTATACCCTTCTTTTACTTTCTCATTTCTAAGAAAAAAATGTGTCTCTTTTAAAATCTTCCTGAAAGCCACCTCCCTAATGAAGACATCCCTATAATAAATCTGTCATTCTCTTACTCTCCCATAATAGTGCCACTTACCTAGTATTTAATCAAACCTGCTGGTATTGTTATTTACAACATTTCATCTGCTAGTATTGTTTTGTCATTCATTGTACTGCTATTTAACATTTCATCAATCCTGTAGGCTCCCGGAGGAGAAAGGCTTTATCTTGTACTTCCTTGTATCCTACCACAGGACTGCTATGCATATTGTAAATATGCAAATAAATATTGTGTTGATGGATGTCACAAAGATAATGCTACCTTATCATCTGTAAGGCTTACATTCTGAGTTACTCTTCTGATAATGCTAAACAATATGTACTGGTCTTTTTGCTTTCTTTTTCATTCCAGTTTCATTGTAACCAATAGCACACATCTAAAAAACGCTGGTACATTTTATCAATATTTAAAGATCCACTTACACTTTCACACCCAGAAGAAAATCCTTATGAATATTAAGGATCGATAAAAAGAAAATATTTAGAATCCTCCTTACTTTTATAAATTTAACACCCATGGCCAGGAATTTTTTTCCTTGAAATATCCTTTTATGTAACATTTACATTTTTGTTTTCCATAACAGAAGAAAATACTTAAGTCATCTCTCTGTAGCTAGGCTTTATATGCATTGAAAGTAGTCATTATTAAGTGCCTCTCACTTCTCTCATACAATTTCAGCTCTTTTAAATTTCTAATCCAAAAAAAAAAAAAGGAAGCCTTCTGCAAAATTTCCAAATATCTATTTAATTTGTAAAGCCCAAAATTAAACAGTGACCTCAGGTGAGATAAGATCCATGCTGAACAGGATGGAAAGAATGTCTCATGGTTATCACATGTTATAATAACTATTTAACCCAATGAGTTACCTTTTTAAAAACAGTACATTACTTAATCAGTTTTTATCCACTATGATTCCTAAATCTTATACATTACCAATAATTTTCTATCTACATTTTCCTTTATTAGGAATCTGACTACTATTTAACTGCATTCAGTAATTCTAACAACATATCCAGTTTATCAAGATCTATCTGAAATCTAATAATAGCTTTTAAAATGGTTCTCATTTGCATTGGACTGTTGCCGTGTGCAAACTGACCAAGCATTCTCTACAGAAACCAAAAAAAGTGCATTTGGATCACACTGAAATTTTTCTTTGTGAAATCAGGATCACTGTCTACGCAACACAATTTTACTTTTTGTCAGCTGACAACACTCCATAAAGATCTTAGGCACATTTCACCCTCCAGGAAATTACATACTACAATGGTTAGTATTTATTCTAATAGGCCTGTTCACTTTATTAAGTATTAAGAGACGAAATCAAAAACCTTACAAAACTTTAAATACAGCTGAAAGCTTTAGTTTTTTCAGCTCTATTACAAAGATAAATAAATATTTACTGCGTACCATGTATTGCCAGGAATAACACCAGGCACTTTTACTACATTAGTAATTTATATCACATAAGTTGCATTTTATCAATGAATTTTACAATGTGCCTAAAGTCTTCACGCTCATGAACAGAAGGGCCAGGAGTTAAGATTTGTATAGCTCGAAAGCCCACACTTCCTATAGCATGCCACTTCCACTTGCACTTCTAGCAAATTTTCAGATGCCCGAAGGAGGAGCCATGAAGGGCTACCACTTATGGTCTGCCTCTTGGTCCCCTTCCAGAACTTCTGGTCAACCCTCAAAGACTATTGCAAACGCCACCTTCTGTGCATGATCCTACCAGAGAGTTAACTACTCCTTCCAGTGAGCTATCTCTGCACCCTACACTTCCCTCAATTATGTACATATCACCATATATTGTGATTTGTTCACATTGTCTTTCCTTCTCAGGTATTTACTTCTTAGAGCCCAGAGAGCAGTTTGACTCATACCTTCAATAGCCAGGTGCTCATGACTGCCTAGCACATAATACAACAGATACAACCTGTTCTGCTACTTTTGCTTCTGTGACATGAATTAGCTCATGTGCATCTGGTAATAAGGGATCATGTCAATATAATAAAAAAAGCCACGTTGTTTCACATGTGACTTTTCCTCACCCATTATCATTTTACACTGCCAGGTAGCAGCGAATGGATACAAACTATACAGAATGCAAAACAATGAGCTATGAACTTCACCGCCCCTCCCTGCTCCTTCTTAGCTCAATCTGGCCTCAGCCTCTGTCATAGGAACGTTTGTTGGCAGTTCTTGTCTTCAAGCACACTTAGCCCTTTTCTTTGTCATTTAGCAACCTCACCCCTACATAACACCTCCTTCCATTAAGTTATCTTTATTTATTTTTTAAGGTAAAGTCTTACATCAACTACAATATTTACTGATTATGTATTTAACACACGCTTTGACCTGTGCTAGTATTTGTATTAATACTGTTTATGTTCTGGTTACAAAGTTGCAGAAGTTTTGAGTAGTCTCCTTCAACTCCACTTTTTCCCATAAATTCTGCAATTAAGTTCATAATTTTGCAAAACATAAGTTACAGAAATGCATATATTTCATTTTGACAGAAATGTGTGTACTCAAATGACATTTGATGAACTATTTGATGAACTGAACTACTGAGTAACTAATGCTCGTCAGGCATTATACATTCATTCATTCATTCATTCATTCAACAAATATTTTTTGAATATCAGTAAATAAGGCACTGCTCTAAGCATTAGAGACAGAACAATGCACCAAGTATAACTGTGTGTGTTTGTGTGTGCATGTGTGTGTGCACATGTGTATATTTGTATTCACAGTCAGCTAAATAGCCTTGAATTATAGAGTATCGATTAGAGGTACACTATAATCTCTGTATCAAGTTTCTAAACCTTTTTACAAGAATCATTTTCTGTTTCTCAAGAGAACTCTTCAACAGAAACGAAATACAACAAATAAAGCAGAACCCTGCACATTCAGCACGCCTGGCCCGAGATACCTCCAGGCAACTAGGGCTTGTCAGGATACGAATGGAAAACCAGTGATCTAGCAACAGCGCTGAGCCTTTACATGAACGCTTTTGTAAATAGAGAGTCTGACATGGGCTGAGAAGATGAATTAGGTCACTGTAAAGCTTCTGGTGGAGGTTTATTTTACTCGACTCCCTCTATCTTCCCTTTCACGCAGCTATTTTAGTAGGAGCCCTAAGTCTACTCTTCCCATACCCTAATCCCCTAAAAAGGTTAGGTAAGAAACGGGGTTTGGACAAAAGGAAGCAGAGAGTAGACAATTTAGGACAACTATCTGGAGGCTTAGGGGGGAAATCTCATCATCATAAATGTAAAATCTTAGAGGATAGAAATTAAGGCAAAAACATAGGGGAAAAGATTTAAGAGACTTTTTTCAACTTGAAAAGGCCTTAAGCTTAAAAAAAGGAAAATAGGGCCGGCTGAGTGGCATGTTGGTTAAGAGCTGGCTTGGGACGCCAGCGGTCCCAGTTCGGATCCCACATATGAGGGCCAGTGACACTGCCCTCTACAGCTAAGATGGTGAACAACAGCTGCAGTGGGCTGCCATAGGCTATAGTGAGTGGCCGGCAGCCAGCGTGAGTGGCCGGCAGCCAGTGTGAGCTGCCAAGAGTGGCTGTGAGCAGCCATCCAGAGGCTGGCGACCGATCTGCCTCATCCGGGAAGAGCGCAATGATGATACCAACATGGGCCAATGAAGCAACGTCCTCTGCAACTAGACTGAAGAACAAAAGAAATCAACTTGTCTGTTCCCCTCCCCCAATTCCCCAATAAAATCTTTTAAAAAAAAGAAAAACAACAAATAAACATTTTCATGTGCTCTCACCACGCTCACTAGGGTGGGATGTTAAAATGGGGCTTAAGGGCAGAGCCCCCTTGGATTGGGGATACACTAATAAACAAAATAGACAAAACTCCTGGCCTTCTGAGGTTTACATTCTTGGAGGCAGGGGAGAGAGAGAAAGGAGACGAACATATCGAGTAAATCAATTATATAATTTCTTAGAAGGCAATACATGATATGGGTAAAAGAAAGTGTGGAGCTGACAGGGACCAAGAGTGCCAAAAAACACTGGGGAAGGGAGTGTGGTTTGCAATTTTAAATGGAGTGGTCAGGGCAGGCCTCATGAGAGAAAAGCCCTGAAGCGGACTTTAATGTAAGAGGTAAGGGAGTTAGCCACGAGCACATCAGCGGTCCTGCAGTTACAGACTAGCAAGGAGTGCGGACAGGACAGAGCGCAGTAAGGGAGAGAGACGGACCGGACAGAAAAGAGAGCAGGGTGAGAGAGCAGCCAGATCACACAGAGGCTCACAGGGCTTTGTCAAGATTTTGGCTTTTACTCGGAGCCATTACAGGGAACTGAGCCGATCTCATTTATAGTTTAAATAGGTTACTCTGCTAAACGAAGTCTGGGCTACAGCAGAGCACAAGTATACACAGGGTGGCCGTTAAGTGGCTACTGCAATTACCCAGGGGAGAGATGGGGGCTGAACACGGTGGTAGCGTAACAGGAGGAGAAGCGGTCAAATCTTTTTTCCTTCATTTAAACATGGTTAATTGGGCTCCGTTCAATTCATCATGTAACGGTGACCCTCGATCTTCTACTTTTGAAATTTAAACCTCTGATGTAATTGTTGTGGCTGCTTGCTCGTGAGCCATGAAGAAACTCACGAGTCAGGTGGAAATACAGAAGGAAGATTTATTGAAGTAAGAGGAGGGTGGGCGGGGCAGAGTCTGCTGGAAACTACTGCGTCGAGTCTGTTTCATCTCAAGTCTGATATTTTCTAACCAGAATGCAATTGCTTAGGTCTGTAGTGGAATTTTCTATTGAGTTCGGCTCGGTCCCTTAGAGTGGGAGAAGTGGTTCAACTGGTTATTGCCACCTTTGCATATGTTATGTAGATTCAAGCTGGAGCTAGGAGTGGATCCCACATAGATGCAAAACCTTTCCCAAGTCACAGGGTCAGAAACACTGAAACTGGGAAGCACAGTATATGTATCAGAAGCAGAATCATTAACATTTAGTGGAAAGAAAGCCAAGAAAGGAAAGAAGGCTTTCAAAAAGTCCCAAGCTAAATTACACTTGTTAAATCAAATTATATCAGAGATCTAAATCTCAAAATAGAAGATTTAGTGCCACCAATTCAATCCCCATCTTAACAGTAATTCGATTTGACAGTGGTGGTTTGGCTTCGGACTTTTTGCAAGTTTTTCTTTCTTTCCTTTCTTTGTTTCCCTCTCCTTCTCCCAAACCTTGATGACTCTGTTTACTGTGCATTTACTATGCAAACCAGTTTCAATGGTTCTATTTACTTCAGACCAAAGTGCAAACCTGGCATGGTAATTTGGGAAGGGTTTTTTGCATCTGTATGGGGTTCACTCTTGACCCTGGCAGGGAGAGAATAGCACTAGGAAGGGCCTTTTCTTGAAGTTGCCTAGCCAACTTCTCTTTCCTTTGTTTTGCCCCTCCTTGTGTGTCTACAAAGCCATTTGCCAATATTGAGAGAGGAAGGCAGACTTTGGGACAGGGAGTCTACTGTCTTCCCTTAATGCTGGCATTTTACAATAAACCCTACTTTTCTTTCCACCAACCTCGCCTCTCAAATTTTGGCTTTGGTTTGGAGACCGGCCGGACCTTTTGCAGGGTAACAATCACATACACAAAACCTAAAATATACTAATAGCAATAGACTATAATGAATCTCTAATTCCTTTCGTAATATCTACATATGTTAAAATATTTCATTTAAATAGATTATGTCTTACTGAGTTTTCCACTATTCTATCACTTTGCCACATGAAATTTATATTCAGTTATTCCTATTCCTAACCAGGTTCATATTGATTAAAAATGGTACGGGGAGGGGAAATGGAGAGACAGATTTCTAAGTCTATTTATCTTTCATTTAAGTCAGTATTTTTTACCTTTTTTCTTTTTCTTCTTCACAGTACATTTCAACACATACCTCTTTTAGAAAGTGAAAACAAAAATGTAAGCAAGATATAAATCTTTTACATTAATAAAAACACTGAGCACTGATGGGATGGATGGTTTTTTGTATTTTCCCATTTCTAAACATTACCACTGACAATCGAGTAAACTTTCTATTTCTTTATACTCTCACTTTGTAATCTGTCTCAGATTCCTTTTGATTTCATTTCATTATTCAATCTTGGAGAGAAAAATATATTGTACAACATAATTCTTTGACTTTGATACAAAAACAGAAATACTAGAAAAAGACATTTTGGTTGACTCATACTCAAAAAAAAAAATAAAAGCTTAATGGGCTTTTTAAAAATTTTTTAGGAGCTTTCCAATATTAGTGATCAAGTTGAGCTTTTAGGTCATATGCTTTCCCTGCCCTAAACAATTACTATCCATAAAACAGCTTGAGGACTTACAAGTAGAAAAAGGAATAAAATGTAAATTATACAACTTTATCATACAACTATAAGAAGACTTCACAAAGGGTTTATTTAAGGAAAAGCTTAAAAGTTCTATGCCTTCTAAAGACTTTAGGAACTGTTCTTCATAGCTAAAAAGAAAACTTTGGGATCCATATGTTTGTTTAATAAACAACTACTTACTAAAATATAAATATCCTCGCAGAAATGTTATTTTGATTTTCTGCAAGATCATATGCAATTAGTGAGTTAACAATGGCTACACAGCGCAGAGGGCAGGTAAAGGATCAGATCACTAACCAGTCTTCTTACCTTCTGATGTTTTCCACCGTTTCCATAAATCTTCAACAGTTATGTGCTTATCTTCTCTGTGCAGATGACTATGTTTATTAGTAGCATCTTTGTATTTCATATCTTCTCTGATAAACTATAAAAGAGAAAACACTGTGTTAAGTATACGAGGCATGATCAAAAAATACGGTGAATGGTGCTGCCGAGAGCAAACCAACAGAAAGGCAGGGATCTTCAATACAGAAAGCGGTGCGTCGAACCTTAGTAACAGAGTGTGATAAGTTTCAGCTTGTTCGGTGCAGTCGGTCAGGTGTGAGCTACAGTTGGGAGAAGGTGTGTTTTGAAGTGTGTGGTAAATCATGGATCACGAACAATGCGCGTTAACATGAAATGGGCAAACGGTTTCATTCTCCATCATGACAATGCTCCGTGTCACACAACGCTTCTGATATGCTTCTGATATGGCAATTTCTGCCCAAAAAAAACATTATGCTATGTCCTTATCCACCTTATTCAATGGATCTGGCACCGTGTGATTTATGGCTCTTCCCCACAGTCAGTCATTCATGACCTGGAGGCCGCCAAGACAGCACAGCTCACGAGAGAGGATTCCAGAGCTCCAGCGCTTCTTGCTTCAGAAAGCGGCAAGAATGAAGGGGTAAGTGTGTTTGAAGCAAGGGGAATATTTTGAGGGGGATTAATGGCAATATATCTTTTACTGTAATAATTTTTTTTTAATTTAAATATTTGCATATTTTTTTTATCACAGCTTGTACTTAAATTCACTGTTTTCGTCTCTACAAACTGAGAAAAGAAAAAATTGAAATCCAATGGGTGGTAATTTTCAGATAACAACTGGTACATCTTTGGTATTTTATAGTCCCTTTATTGCTAGGCCATAGTTAGGCCAGGAGCAGAAACCTTATCTTAAAAGCCATCTTGTCTTGCTTTGTATCTTGTACCTGCCGGCTTGTATTTGCCTTAGGCTGGAGAAGAGCCTGGAATGTATTGTAGAAACCATCTTATCCTAAAAGCCATCTTGTCTTGCTTTGTACCTTGTACCTGTCTGCTCGTGTTTGTCTCCTAGGGGCTTATGATCAGTGGGCAGACAGCAGCTTAGGGGCCAGGATGTGGAACCCAAGGGCTTGGTCATGCCTGGAAACCCTTTGTTGCGAGACAATGCAACGAGGAGACCCCTAAGCATTGAAGGGGGAACAGCCTTGTATGCCCCTCGCTAAAACTCCATACCCCTCTTTGCTAGGGGATGTTATGGTCTTTTCTAGTCTGACCTCCCGCAGCTCAAACAAGCCAAATAAATTCTAATAGACCAATTCTGGTCTCCCTCAACTCTTTCCTCCAGCCGTGCCTAACAATTATTCTTATGTTTATATAATTTACTGAATGAAATGCCTTCCACTACTAATCATGACAGCAGCAGCAGTAAAAGTACTTATTTAATGCTCATTATTTGCCAGGTACTATTCTACATTATTTAATAAATATGTCTATATACTTATAATAAAACACGAGAGAGAGAGAGAGAGAGAGAGAGAGAGAGAGAGAGAGAGAGAGAGAGAGTTAGTTATATAACTTCATGCCAGTTCTAGAAG
The DNA here is from genome assembly GCA_033961575.1 of Aselliscus stoliczkanus. Classification (NCBI taxonomy): domain Eukaryota; kingdom Metazoa; phylum Chordata; class Mammalia; order Chiroptera; family Hipposideridae; genus Aselliscus; species Aselliscus stoliczkanus. The sequence goes on from CM066734.1 coordinate 125,761,809, forward strand.
TTCAGTGTTATGCATCTGCATTTTATAAATGAGAAAACCAAGGCTCAGAGAGGTTAAGCATTTTGCCCAAGGTTGAAAAACAATGAACAGCAGAGCTGAGATTCCAATCCAAGCAGTTTGATTATGCTCAATAGCATAATATACTGCCTCAATATTATACATTTTCATCCTTACTTAGTGACAGGGGTGTTTCAAAACATACTAAATACTAATCTCAATTACTTCATCATATTTCTATGTTCTCCTATCTTTTAAGCTATTACTTACAGTTGAGAGGCATTCAATGCGTGTTTAGAACTAAAATGAAATAGATCCTCAGTCTCAGTACAGAGACAAAGCACTAAAATATTCTTTGCTAAAAACCAACCTGAAGTCTGCATTACTTCATTATACAAAAATTTTTAATTGCTCCCCACTGTCCACCAAATAAAAAGCAAACTCCTTTTTGTGGTTTATATACCATCTACCATTTCCTCACAATCTTTTAGGCCTTATCTCTTAACACTTTCCCCACATAAACTCATTAATCTAATTGTATGAAACTAATAATTTTTTAAATTATTATGCTTTTCCTAGCTCAATATTTCTCATTTTTCTTGTTTTGGTAATGTTTTACTTGGTATTTTTATTGATTTTCTTCTGATTCCAAAATATAGGATCATACGAAAGATTACTTCAGAAATCCAGAATGAAGAAAGGAAAAATCCCCTAAAGGCCCAAACCCCAGAAGCATATTTTTCTGACTTTTATATACTGACAATGAACATTATCTTCATATAAAAGACCAAATTTTGCTTTTAAGGAAAGTTGTCCACTCTCTACTGGAACTAAAAAAGAAAATTTTAATAGTTATACAGTATTGAGCAAATTATTTATTTCACTTTTCTGAGTTCAATAACGTTGGGTGCAAAATGAAGAAACAAGGCGTTAGGATGGAGAGTAGCCATTTAGAAACTTTACGGCATTTAGACAATGTTTTCAAAGCATCTGACCCACCATGTGATAAATGTACTTACCATGTATGCCTCAATGCAGGAGTTGAAAATGAACACTCTTATCCTTCACCATACATAATTTGAAAAGCACTCATCTAGAAGTTCTTTTCTAGCACTTATATATTCTGTTGTTCAAAATAGCACCTTATTCTTTTCTAAATGCCCCCTTTTAAAGTTATTTTTAAAGGGCCCTGCCTCACTGCCCCAACTTCTCCTGTCTATTTCTATTCCCTACTTTCTGTTTCCCTTTTTCTGCTTCCCCTGCTGGCTCTTCCTGACTAATATCATCAGAATCCAGTACATATGCCTGGAAAGTCACCACCACTGAGAGACTCTGAAACCGCCCTTATTTTTGAAAATGCCCAGGAGTTAGAGAGAAATTCTAGATTGAAAACCATAATGATGGGCAGAGCAGGGAAGAAGCCTGTTTTGGAAATGGTCCAGTCAGTTAGAACAAATAGCAACTGTTTCATTTATGTGATTAAAAAAAACAATGTCCTAGGAAAATTCTTCTCACCACATGAACATTAAGAACCCAGAAGTACAGTTCTGTAGCTTCGGGATCAATATATATCAGAAAATAAAGCTGATTTCCATAGACAGACGAGATGCAGCATTCTAGTTACTGAACTATTTCAGAAAGCCTAGAATGAGTGTATAGGTATCTGTCAAACAATATGCTTAATGAAATAAAAATATATGACTATATCAAAAAAGGAATTTAAAAAACGCTTCTGAAGATATCTATAGTTCACTGGGTATAAAAGAACTCTGACTCCTAAGTTGACTGAAAACTGAAAAAATACACTGAATTATATTTTCTCTGGAATTATCATTTAAAAATTAATATCTACTTCTGTTTTAAAACATGAGCCCAAGATAACACAACTCATAACCACATAAAAGTATATTCTATATCTTAGACATCTTCAACGTTTTTATCATAAAATGTGACTAGAAAACACTACAATTAAACCTATGTTGAAACTAAGGTGGAAAATGTTTAACTGAACCAAGTGGACTAAACAGCAGCTTTCATTAAACCACCTTCCTGATATCTAACAGAAGAGCAGACCATTCTGACCAGACTTTTCTAAAACTCCAAAGAAAACTGCAAATTTTAGAAATGGGGTAGGCTAGAGAAAATTTAACACTTTGTAAGCGGGCATAAAAAGCTATATGACGAGTTTACTCATTTCCCACATACACTTTGCAATCGGGCATAAAAAGCTATATGACGAGTTTACTCGTTTCCCACAAAAAATGTTTAAAAACAGTCACCAAAACATGAAAATGCATGAGCAAACGACAAATACTTCTTATTGATTAAAACAGTGAATTAAGAAATTGGAAAATAAGGGCTGGATGACTGGCTCAGTTGGTTAAGAGCTTGCTCAAGAATGAGAGCTCTGAGCAACAGGGTCACCGGTTTCATTCCTGGTTCGATTCCCGGCCCAAGCTGAGCTGTGGCTGAGCTGCCAACAGGTGGCAGGATGGCTCAGATAAAAAAAAAAAAGGAAAGAAATTGGTAAATATGGTAAATAGAATCCGAAATTCTGTAAAATAAATATTCAAATAATGTACAGCAAATAGCAAATACTGTAGAGTTCCTTGGTAGCATAGCCAATTATGCAAACCTAGAATAGCCTGAATTGACGATGCAAACAAAAGAGCACTCAATAAATAATGACTATTGAACATTCTTTCCACCCAGATGATTCTTGGAAACAAATTCTTCTACAAAGAAATTACATATCCAGTTTTAGGAAGGTAGCTTTTAGATGATAAACCGGTTTCAGTTTTTTCTACCTATAATATGTATATATTATTTTGTTCTTGGTATTTGTGCTGTTATTTTTGTTATATTTATTTTTGTTGCTTATGTTTTATTTTTATGTTATGTTTATTGTATTTGTATTTTGCATTTGTGCTGTTATTTTTATGACACCGCTTTAATATTATCTAATCATGTCAATACAGTAAGTCCTCATTTAACGTCACTGATAGGTTCTGCAACTTGAAGTGAAATGACATATAATGAAACCAGTTTTACCCCAGGCTAACTGATATAAAGAAGATTTAAATTCCTATGGCATCTCATTAACGTTATAACGAAACAGCTTTGAATGAAATGATGACTTCGAGGACCTACTATATAGACAAATTGGGGGGCTCTATTCAGCCTGTACCTTTTTCCCTGAGAACCACCTACCAAAATCAGTGTAGATCCCTGAATGTGTCCAGTCACCCTGACATCAACCTATCACCCACTGCCACAGCTATATGATCAAAGGACAGACAATTGACCTAGAAGAAAACCATCCAAAGCCTGACCAGGATGACTGAATCCTATCTCACAGGAAACTATAATTCAGGCCATGAAAAGGGTCCTTTGGCAATGGCTCTGGGTTTTTAAGGTGTTAAAGACATTGGTATTCAAGGTACAGTTTAAGGGCAGTCAAGATGGGCCAGGCGATAAGGAGAACAGTGGCAGCCAATACAAACAGAGAAAATAATGAAAGACAGCAGAGGTGAGAACAGAGAGAAAGAAATGACACCAGGAACTGCCTCCATTCTCGATGGTTTTCCAGTTTCAGTTCCTCAGGAGGCCTGGGCTACACAGTTCTGGTCCTGATTTCTATGATATGACAATGATAAATCTGCTTCCTCTTTTATTTTTAAATACACAATTCTAAGACCTCAATACCCAGGAGAGGTGATTCACTATCGCAGTTAGGCACTCAAGACTCTGCAGTCTGACAGGCTATATTCAAAATCAGATCACTACTTAAATTCCCTTTAGCCTCATCTTTCTCCTCTGTACAATGAGAAAAATAAAATTGGCTACCACATATGGTTATGAAGATTAAATCAAAATGCATAGTGCATGGAAATGTTAGACAATAAAATTACATTAAATCAAAATATTTTGAGTGTTTTTTATATATTAATGGTGCTACTGCTGTTGAAATTTAAAGCCTGCGAATAAATGAGTTTCACCCTGACTATACTGGTACGTTTAATACACATTTGGGGGCATACCAAACATATTTTATAAAGCTAAGATTACCCAATAGTCTCAGATGGGTTCCTCTGAGCAACAGCAGTTCGATGCCCAGCCTGAGCTGAGCTGCCGCTAAGCTGCCAACAGGTGGCAGGATGGCTCAGCTAACAAAAATAAAATGAAATAAAATAAAGCAGATGGGTTCCTTAGAAAAACTGCAGGGTCTTCCTGTGTTGAAAAATATTAAATTGCTTAGCATAATGTTTCCAAGCAAAGAATGCACAAGAAAGATACTATTGTTATTCTTACTTTGAAAGAGGAAAAGGCTAACTGGGGAGTTAGCAATTTATTCCATCTCATCTAACTATTTAGGAGGCCTAAAACAGGAAGAAAATTCTGTAAGAATTCCAAAGTTTAAGTTCTTCACCACCATCCTAACCTGGATGTTCTATAAAAATGTAATGATTCCCAAACTCTTAGAAGTGACTGCATGCTAATAAAGTATGAATTGTCCATGTTGCTGTCAACCGCAAATTGTTGTACCAAACAAGTTGCACAGTGATTTAGAGCACAGATTCAGTCTCTAGACTATCTATATATCCCAAACCTATTACTTATTATTGTATGAACTTGTGACTGTACTCTCTGTGCTTCGGTTTTCTACTCAGAAAAAATGGTAATAAGTCATACATCAAAGGATTGTGAGGACTAAGTGATTTATTTCATATGAAGTGTGAAGAACAGTGCTTGGCATAGAGTAAACACTCAATGATGTCAGCCAGTGCATAGAAATCATTTATTTATTTTTTTTAAATAATGAGTAAAATTTTTGTCTTGACTTGCACTCTGTATGATATTTTGAATGACTGAAATATTTTGAGGTACTCTTTCTTAACTTCTATCCTAATGCATTTCCAGAGTCTTACTGAGATTAAAATTATCTTATGTGTTTATTAACCATTTGTATTTCTTTTATGAAATGTCTATTATAGACTTAAATTACATCTGGGAATGTGTGTTGTTTTCCTCTCTGAGAAAACAAAAGAGAGACAGACATAAAAGGAGAACAATATCCCTCCAATCTCCTCACTTTTGATGTTATCATGGGAGGATACACAATGCTTGGAGCTCTTACAGCGATTTCCAAACATGAGCAGAAAGCCAACAAGATGAAAGAACAGCTAACACATCATTGAGCCTTTGAATTAACCTTGAAACAATTTACTCCCAGACTTATGGTAATGCAATTTCAAATATTAACCCCCCTATTGTTTAATCTACTTTAATTCAGGTATTCTATTGCTTGCAGCCAAAAAAAAAATCATCCTAAAATACACAGTAGTCCCTCCTTATCCACAGGGATTCATTCTAAGACCCCCAGTGGATGCCTGAAACTGTAGATAGCATTGAACTTCACCACATATACAATGTTTTTTCCCCTATACATACGAACCTATGATAAAGTTTAATTTATAAATCAGGCAGAGTAAGAAATTACCAATAACTAATAATAAAATAGAATTATTATAACAATATGCTGTAATAAAGGTTATCTGAATGCGATCTCTCCCTCTCTCTCCCCCTGTACACGGATCTGATAACTAAGATGGCTAATAGGTGACTCATGGTTAGGGAGGCTGTACAGAATGCATATGTGGGACAAAAGGATGATGATTCATGTCTGGACAGGATGGAGGGGGAAGGTGAGAGAGTTCATCACACTACTCAGAGCGGCACACAACTTAAAACTTACGAATTATTTGTGAAACTTTCCATTTAATATTTTCATACCATGGTTGCCCGCAGGTAAGTAAAACCATGGAAAGCGAAGCTGCGGATATGGAGGACTACTGTACAGTCAGTCCTCAAATAACAAAACTCCTAGAGCTTGCTGCTCCCCATCAACCAGGTTCAGTGCCCAGAATCTAGACTCATTTAATGGCCACATATAAGCAAAAATGGCTTTTGACACAGAAAAAGAAAGCAAAAGACAAATACAGAATTACAAATATAAGGAACCACAAAATCAAATTGGTAAATTGACTTTAAGAGCCAGATTATCCAACTGCACATAATTATGCCTGTATATTCGTTTACAAAAGACAGCACTATGAAGGCATCCAAAATTTCTTACAGCTTTGTGAGAACTCAGGGAAAGGCATACTTCCACACGAAATGCAAAGGAAAAAGAAAAATGCACATAAGTGCAAATGCACAGAAGTAAACACACATGCGCAGGTCAGGCAATTAGATCAACAAATAGTGAGAGGCCTTCCCATGGAGAGAAGGAAAAGATACAGAGACAAAAGCCAGAGCTGAAATTAAACAGTTCCTTCCATCTGACATTCTTTCTTCCTCACCAATCTTAGGGAACCAGTGTATGATCAGACTACATTAAGGAAACTGACAGGTTCTTATCAGAGGTTCCAATAACTTCTATTAAGTATTTAATTGTATTTTCTTGTAATTTCTGTATGGTTTCACTTTCATTATTAAATTTTTTAATCAATCTGGTTTATTTTTAAGGCAAGTGAAAACGTAGGATCTAATTATATTTTTCTCTAAATCTTAATTATCCAAACATTGAAATAAATTTAATATCCCCAATGATCTGCAATGCTACCTTTATATAATTTAAACGTGATCAAATATCAGTATTTTCACATGGTTTATCTAATCATACACATACACAGGTCTATTCCTGGAATACTCATTCTATTAATTGCACTTACTTGTTTCACCTCAATATTAATAGAAGAAAAATGATGATGATTTTTGCATGTACAACTTATAATAATGACATCATATACAAATGCAATGACTTATATATATATATATATGTGTGTGTATATATATATATATATATATATATATATATATATATATATATATATATATAGCTCCTGGCACAAATCTCACTGACATCACTTTAACTCTGTAAATCTGCCATCATTCCCAGTGCTAATAGTACTAAAATAGCATATGATTTTTTTAAGACTTTATTTTTTAGAAGATTTAGGCTCACAGCAAAATTTAGCAGAAAAGTAGAGTTCCCAAATACCCGCTGCCCCCAGTACATGCTTTTTTTTTCATTTAAACATTCTTCGGGCACTGCTAGATTTAAAGATCTATGCTGAGCCATATCCACAAATCAGTATATATATGCATACATATGCACAGAGCTAACAGAGTTTGGGGAAATATTTTTGGGTGATCAATGAAAAAAAGATATATTCAGTGATTGTTAACTTAAAAAGAATATTTTGTTACTTTCATTAAGAAACTATTTTCACTAGTTTTTGGGACAGATTATTACACAGAAGTTAAGTAAACTTTTTAGATACTAATTTGAGCTCTTCTGTATCTTGTCACTCTTAACTGGAGTATTTAGTAATGAATTATATTTTAACAAACACATTTTAATTGGCATTAAGATGAAACACCAAGAAAGCTCAATGTAATCGCTTACTCACATAAATACTATCTGTTATGAGCCAGACCCTGATCTGAGTGGTGAGAATATAGTAGTATAAAGCAAACAAACATCCCGACCCTCAAAGAATATCACTCCTAGCACAAAGAACCCAGAAATTAATAAAATAAGTAAAATTAAAAGTATACTGTTACTTGAAACAAGCAAAGTTATTTTTTAAGAAAGAAGAGAATAAAAATATGTAAGCATCTGCTTATATTTAAAAAAAATTAAAGGACAGGTAAACCAAGGAATTAGGAGGGAAAGATTACCTTTAAAGAAGTAGAGGTAATATGATATATGAGAGAGGGATAGAAGCTATCCTCTCTGTATATACTTCTGTTTCACAGATAGGACTGTACAACTACATATTTTTATAATTATAGAACAAAATTAATTTTTAAATGTAATCACTAAAAGGCACAAATTAAATTAAATAAATGAACCTAACTGTATATGTAGTTAGAAGTATAATCATACAGGTAGGAACTATCTCCTAGTGGGAAATACCCTACGGGGAGAAAGACAAGAGCGGAAAGAGAAAAGGCTTACGCTGTTCCGGTAACCACATCACTGGCATCAGTGTCAGCACTGTTATCCTGGTGTGGCTGTGTGCATGCTGGGGATAAATCTAATGATCCGTCATGCTGGCATTGTTTTGTGTTTTTTTTTAAAAGAAATTCTATTGGGGAGCAGTGTGGTTTTCTAGGACCCATCAGCTCCAAGTCAAGTCATTGTCCTTCAATCTACCATGTTTCCCCAAAAATAAGACCGGGTTTTATATTAATTTTTGCTCCACCAATCTGCAATTATTCATTTATTCATGTACAAAAATCTACACTTGTTCAAACAGTCATGTCTGGCTGACGATCTTAACTGGGGCTTATGTTTGGGGAAGGGCTTCTATTAGGAGCATCCTGAAAAATCACGCTAGGGGTTATTTTCCATTAGGTCTTATTTTTTGGGAAACACAGTAGTTGTGGAGTGTGCAGCTCAGCTCCAAGTCCAGTCGCCATTTTCAATCTAGTTGCGGGGCGTGCAGCCCACCATTCCATGCGGGAATGAACTGGCAACCCTGTTGCTCTGAGTACACGCTCTAACCAACTGAGCCATTGGGCCTCCCACCGGCAGCTCAGCTCAAGTCATTGTCTTCAATCTAGTTGAGGGTGCAGCTCACTGGCCTTTGTGGGAATCCAGCCAGCAACCTTGTGTTCATAGCACACGCTCTAACCAACCAGCCACCCCCGTGCTGGCATTGTTAAGCACCAAAAGTTTCAGTGAGATTGTAGGAAGATACAGGGGTGAGATCAATGAAATTAAATGAAAACACTGTAGTATTAAATTTGGATCATAGGGCTGGCCGAGTGGCGCATTGGTTAAGAGCTGGTTTTGGGATGCCAGCGGCCCCGGGTTCGGATCCCAGGTATGAGGGCCAATGACACTGCCCTCTACAGCTAACAACAGCTCCACCTGGAGCTGGGCTGTGCGAGCCCTGGGGACGGTCTAGGCTGCAGCCCCTGCTGCAGTGGGCTGCCATAGGCTACAGTGAGCGGCCGGCAGCCAGCGTGAGTGGCTGGCAGCCAGCGTGAGCTGCCAATAGCCGCGGTGAGCGACACCCAGAGGCCGGCGACCCATCTGCCTCATCCGGGAAGGGCGCAATGATGACACCAACATGGGCCAGTGAAGCAACATCCTCCACAGCTAGACTGAAGAACGAAAGGACAGCGTTGTCTGTTCCCCTTCCCTGATTCCCCAGCGCTGTTCCCCTACCCCAATTCCCCAGTGAGGTCTTTAAAAAAAAAAAAAAAAAAATTTGCATCATAAACATCAGGCTGAATTTACAGTGTATATCATCTTTCAAAAAAAATAACAAAATATTTCCTAGCTCTGTCCACTGAAAAGGCACAGAAACAATGACTGACCCTTGATTGTGGTCTGTCAGGTACCGTTTTCCAATAAAAGAAATCAAGGCTCTTTAGGGACCTGGTTGAAGAAAGTGGAACTCTGGGACCAGAAATATACAAGCTGAGCCTATCACAGTAGAAAGCAAGAAACCTCACAAAGACTACTAAGGTGGGGCAGAAAGGATCCAGGTGCAAACTAAAATAAGCGTCCACTCATCAAATACAGGACAATTTAAACAACAAAATAAATCATCATAATGATCTGAAATGCATTCAAACACACAAGTTCACACGTAGCTACACACCCCCACACACTCTTCCATCTTCTTTAGAGGATCCCTGGAAACCACCTAATTAATTTGAAAACCTATAAATAAGGGGAAAGAGCCAAGCATTTATACTGTATTTCCTATAGAAATAGGAAACCAAGTAATTGGTATATTACAATTTCTTTTTTTTTTTTGAGGGCAGTGTCACTGGCCCTCATATGTGGGACCGAACCGGGGCCGCTGGCTTCCAAGGCCAGCGCTTAACCACCACGCCACTCGGCCAGCCCTACAATTTCTCTTTACAGAAGCATTCCAACTAATACGAAAAAAGAAGAGAATTAAAATATTGGCATTTGCAACCTCTAATAGATTAATGGAGCTCGGCAATAATCAGCGATGGTGGATAAGATCACAAAACATCAATGATGATGTCAAAATTTTTGGCCCACTTAAGGAGTGTTATGAGGCAGCTATTTAAACAGAAACTTCAGGGCGGGCCAAATGGCGTGTTGGTTAAGAGCTGGCTTGGAGTACCAGCGGCCCGGTTCAGATCGCACATATGAGGGCCAGTGACACTGCCCTCTGCAGCTAAGATGGTGAACAACAGCTCCACCTGGAGCTGAGCTGCTGTGAGTCCCTGGGACAGCATAGCAGCAGCCCCTGCTGCAGTGGGCTGCCATAGGCTACAGTGAGTGGCCGGCAGCCAGCGTGAACAGCTGGCATCCGGTGTGAGCTGCCAAGAGCCGCTGTGAGCGGCTGTCCAGAGGCCGGCGACCAATCTGCCTCACCTGAGAAGACAGCAATGATGATACCAACATGGGCCAGTGAAACAACGTCCTCCACAATTAGACTGAAGAACAAAAGGACAGCAACTTGTCTGTTGTCCTTTCCCGGTTCCCCAATGCTGTTCCCCTCGCCTAATTCCCCAATAAAATCTTTAAAAAAAAAAAAGAAAAAAAAGAAATAGTAACTTCATTGTTAGAAATTAAGATAACAGAGAAAAAGAGATTTGGATGAAGCAGAAAATCAGGTTTCAATTTTGAACACTGTAAACCTAAGATTACTATCAGATATTCAAACGGAGATGTTCACGCAGCTGATATAGAATCCAGAGCTTAGGGCCCCAATAATCAGAGGGTATTTAAAAGTCTTGAAATTAAGCGAGATCACCAAGAGGGTGAGTACGCAGGCGGGCCTAAGGACTAAGTCTGGGAGAGCTCCAACGTTAGGAGGTCAGGGAGGGGAAGAGGAAATCAAGGAAACTGAAAGGAAGCAGCCAATGTATTAATAGGAGAAGGAAGACAAGGAAACTGTAGTTTCCTGAAAGCCAAGTGGAAAAAAACATGTGTTAAAAAGGAAAGCATGTCTAACTATATCATGATGCTGGTAAGTGATATAAAGACTGATAACTGACCACTGCACAGCAGCACGACAGCTCTGGAGAGCATCACAAGAACAGTTTGGGGGCCGACCGAGTGGCGCATTGGTTAAGAGCTGGTTTTGGGATGCCAGTGGCCCCAGTTCGGATCCCACATATGAGGGCCAGTGACACTGCCCTCTACAGCTAACAACAGCTCCACCTGGAGCTGGGCTGTGCGAGCCCGGCAATGGTGTAGGCTGCAGCCCCTGCTGCAGTGGGCTGCCATAGGCTACAGTGAGTGGCCAGCAGCCAGCGTGAGCGGCTGGCAGCCAGCGTGAGCTGCCAATAGCCGTGGTGAGCGACATCCAGAGGCCGGCGACCCATCTGCCTCATCGGGGAAGAGTGCAATTACGATACCAACATGTGCCAGTGAAGCAACATCCTCCACAACTAGACTGAAGAACAAAAGGACAGCAACTTGTCTGTTCCCCTCCCGCAATTCCCCAATAAAATCTTTAAAAAAAAAAACAAAACAGTTTGGGTGGCAGAATAGAGGCAATCACTTAAGTGAATTCAAGAAAGAATGAGCTGAGAGAAATAGCAGACGAAGTCCTTCTGAGGATCTTGTTGTAAGGGAAAGATAAAGGAACTGGGCAATAGCCAAAGGGACGAGCAGCATGTCAGAGAAGTTTTTATTTTGTTGTTTTTGTAAGATGGGAAAATAAAGGCAGGTTTGAGTTAGATGGGAAAGGTCCAGTAGAAAATTGAAAATACAGCTATTGGAGAAATGAACTGCTAACTCACTGTCCTAGAGTGGTAAAAGGAGACGAGATTAAGTGCACAAGTGGGGGGATTCACTTTGACAAAGAGCACAAACAGTGAATCCATGATAACAGGACAGAATACAGGGTTTATGGACACAAAAGCAGGTGGATGAATCTCCAGTGGTTCATGGCCTCTGACAATGAGAAAGGCAAATCCTGGGGTCTTTCCCAGACCTTCTGAATCAGGAACACGGAAGGCTGGCCCAGGCACCTGTGTTCCCGCAACTCATCCAGGTGACTCTGAGGCACACTGAAGTTGCAGACCACTGGACTATGAAGATACAGTATAAATTTTTGAGTAGGGAGAGAGAATAACAGAATACCATGTTCTAAAATGTGTTAATTAAGTAATAGTGGTCAAAATGAATTTTAAAGGAAGAAAAGACTGGCAATGGGAAGACCTGTTAGCAATAAAATCATAAGAATAATGCTCAGAAACTCAGAGAGGGAGACAAGAAGGCAGACACAAATGAGTCTAGAACATTGAGCCTGAGTTGTAAGTAAAATTGTGATACCATCAATAAAAACAGCAACGTACTTAAGAGACAGGAAAGCGGTGAGTGATTGGTTCAGGATGAGGCTTTACAGACAGGAAAACAAGGACAGACAGCAATGTATCATTATTATTATTATTATTATTATTATTATTTAGGACAGAGTTGGAGATCCTAGCAGACAAACGTGAGAATGGAATTCAGGACAAAAGTCAGCACTGAACATACACAGAAGTAATAATTAAAGCCATGAGCCCGAATAATGCTTCCTAGTGGAAAGAAAAGAAAAAAGAGGGCCAAAGATAAAAATCTTACAAAACAGACTTTTGGTTTCTGGTTCTGCATGGAAGGAGTTTGGAAGTCACCGCTCCATTCTAACAGGTAAAATGCTGAACTGACTAAAAAGTAAACAACTCTTCCTAGGTCCATTACAGAGGGAGGACATAGAGCAAACCCTTCCCAGTGCAGGGGTAGGAGAATCTGAACTATAATTAACTAATTGCTGGGAGTTTAGTGCAGAGAAGTCTGGGAATTAAAAACTCCAGGGAGGGCGGGCCAAGTGGCTCAGTTGGTTAAGAGCTCACTCAAGAGTGCGAGCTGAGCGCTGAGCAACAGCAGTTCGATGCCTGGCCTGAGCTGAGCTGCTGCTGAGCTGCTGCTGAGCTGCCAACAGGTGGCAGGATGGCTCAGCTAAAAGAAAAAAAAAAACATGGGCCGGCCAAGTGGCGCGGTGGTTAAGTGCTGGCTTGGGAAGCCAGCAGTCCCGGTTCGGATCCCACATATGAGGGCCAGTGACACTGCCCTCAAAAAAAAAAAACAAAAAAAAAAAAAAAAAAAACTCCAGGGATACCCAGTCATAAGGAGGGTGCAGGGGTCCAGAATGAGTCACCCCAAGATGTGCCATTGTGATCTGTGAATACTTTGAGCTAAAAGCAATGGAGACCCTGTGGGCTCAAGAGAAATTTCTTTGCCCCCCACCCCTTAACTACCTAGAAGATTTTGAATTAGAGATCTTGCCCATAATAAGAGATTTTCAGAGATAAACTCTGATGACCTATCTATATTGCAGGGCAAACTGCTATTACTGAACATCTATCTGGCTTCTTGTCGTCCTGCAATGACCCTCTGAAGCCCCAAGGTGCCTTACCTCTTCTAAAGTCCAGAATGTCACATATACCTCATTTCCCTTTCCGTCTCTGGTCTTATATGTGTAGGGTCTCTGACTCTCTCATGTATGTGGAGTTTCCATGCATACATATGTACTTAAATTTGATTATTTTCTCTTGATAATCAGTCTCATGCAGATTTAATTATTAGACCAGTCAAAAGAACCTAGGAGGGTAGAGGACAGTTTCTTCCTACCTCACAAGGGCCCCCACGACATTCTGAGATTTGCCTCCAGGAGCATGACCAGACTCCCCCTGTAAATATTGGGGAGTAAGTCCCCAATGTGCCCCTCCTGCTGAGCTAGAGGATATACCGACAGAAACCTCAAAAACTCAAAAGCAAAGAGAACAAAGACTAAAAAATAGACAGAACAGAACATCCAAGTATGTGGGACAACAAAAAGCATAACATGTGTAATGGGGATACCAGAAGGAGAAGAAAGAGCTAAAGGAACAGAAGAAATATCTGAAGCAACAATGGCTGAGGATTTTTAGGGCAGTATGATATTATAATGACAGATACATGTCATTATACATTTGTCCAAACCCACAGAATGTACAACACCAAAAACGAGCCCCTAAAGTAAACTACGGACTTGGGGTGATTTTGACAGGTCGATGTAGGTCCATCCTTGGTGAAAAATGCACCTCTGGTGAGTAACGGCTGATGAGAGACTACACATGTGTGGGGGTACAGGGTATATGGAAATCTGTTTCTCCTTCTCCCATCCAAGTACTAACCAGGCCCGACCCTGCTTAGCTTCCGAGATCAGACGAGATCGGGCGTGTTCAGGGTGGTATGGCTGTAGACTCTCCTTCTCAATTTTGTTGTAAACCTAAAACTGTTCTAAAAAAATTAAGTCTTAAAAAATAAATCATATGAAATACATACACTTAAGGGTGCAAGGAAAGCAAGAACAATGAAGAAATCAGAGGACAAGTAGCCAGAAGCAGGAAGAAAGAAGACCAAGCAAGCTTTTTTCAATCCCCCCCCACAAACACACATAAAACCACGCTGCAGTCAGGCTGAATTGTTCCCTGCTGCATAAATCAGTACCCTATGTTCTTGCTTTAATGCTTTCTCCCTACCCTGACATACCTTCACCTTAGAATGTCCCACCTATCATCTACACCTATAAAAGCTATATCCATTTCCAAAAATCCATCTCAAGGACTCTTCCTTTCTGAGTTTTTCTTGATGTTCCCCAACAGATTTGTACTCTTCTGAAACACAAGAGCACTTTCATGATTTGTGGGATTCCTACCACACAATTTGCCATATGTCTTGTATTACACATGTATGACACCATATGCCCTACTAGATGATAAGCTCACAGAGGCCTATGCTTGATTTTTCATTCTGCCCCACACTTAGTACAGTGCTGTATATATATATAAATAGTAACTTTAAAATATTAGATGTCCTTTGTCTTTAACTGAATAGTCAGCAATGCCCTTCCTTAGTCAAGAGTGTAGGCATATTTCCCAAGCCCTTGAGGGAACCAGGGTAAAGACAATAAAAAGAAAATGAGAACAAAACAACAATCAACTGTTTGATTTTAAAATTAGTTTTTTAAGGTCCATAAAAGTTCCTGTATCTCCTCAGTTAAGATCTGAAAGAAATTTTAGGTACTTATGGGATACAAAAAAAATTTTTTTAAGGTCAGTTGGCAAAGATGAGCAATTATCAGACTCTAAATATCTTTTATAATTATTTTAAATTTTTTCAGGATCAAGGTAAAAATATTCCTTCAGTTTAAAAAAAAAAAGTGCTCTTTAGCAGTACAGCTTCATAATCCTATAGTTTCAGCCCTCCAAACCTAGTAACACTGTAAAAAGGCCAGGGGGGGTCGTAAAAAGCAAGCCATCAACACTTGGTTGTGCCAGGACTAGGGCATAAGTGATATCAAGGCAGGCCAGCCCCAGAGGGCCAGGAGAGGAAGCCTAAGTAAAATATAGGGGATAATAGTAACCCTTTGGGTGAGACAAGGTGGATTCTCCATCCAAGTTTAAGATAACACTCAAGACGTAAGTCAATATGATTCAAGCCAAATAAACAGAGCAAGCAGGTGTGAGGTCTTAGTGAAAGAGCTACATCAACACCCAAAGGTTACCAAATAAAATTGAAGTCATTATAGATACGCAGTTCAAGAATGTGTACAGAGAGGTTCTTTCAGTGTTCTGGACTCAAAACTGATGACAAGTGAAAAAAGTCTTGGGGCTGTGTCTAAACATGCTCAGGAGGGTACACCGGAGGTGGGGTGGGTGAGTTCGAGTCCAGGTCTCCTCACACACCCTGTGACCCAACATCACTAAACCTCTGTCTCCTCATCTGTAAAATACAGAGGTCACCTGTCCTGGCTTACCTAGCTCTAAAAACCATCGCTGAAGAAACTGTGAGACGGCATAAGTGCTTTACAAACCATGATGGTACAATGGACACACGCTGAGGTTACCTAAGGCTAGAAACCACTGACCTGACTTCTCCCTGATACAGCACAGTATCTTACCTTAAAACCATACACACAGCTTTCAGAGCAAAACAGTCTTCTGAAGACCATGTGGTTAGTGACCGCAACCCGACGCCCTGGGAGAAATTCTGGCAGGCCGAACGCTGGACAGGTCCACAGGAAAATTCTGACTATTATATAAGTCTTCGGATTTGAACATTTACTATTTGAAATTTAAAAATTCTTAAAAAATCAAAGAAAGGGTCAGTGAGTATTATTTTAAGTTAATATAGAAAATATTGTTAAGCTCTATTATTTCTAGAGATCAAAAAAGACAAAAAGAAGCACTTAACTCTAAGAAAAAGGAGCAAAAAACAAAATACCAGAGTCTCTGTCACATTACTAGCAAAGCTGTCCCCTATAAAAAGACTACTCGATATCGTATACATAATAAACAAAGCTGAAACAGGTCCAAGCTTTACTAATAGCACACACTGTGGCACAATGCTCTGATCAATTTCCTGACAACTTAGTGAAGGAGTAAGAGCCAGGTAAAGACAAGTGCTATGGAGAGCAGACTGTGATGAGACATAAGCGAACTAATTCCACGGCCCCATTTGCCTGAGACAGTCCTCATTTACACCGCTGCCCTGGTGCAATTATTAATAGGCTCTCGCTTAGTCTCCAAAGTATTCCAGTTTGGATGATGAATTCTACAGAATTCATCTAGAATGACAACAATATATAGCATAGAGTGAATGCTACAGTAAAGGCACTTTTTTTTTAACATTCATTTGTGAAATGGGAATAAACAGCATCTGCACCCACCCGAACTCGGAGAACGTTTGAAGATGAGACAATATGTGAAATGTGCTGAAACTCTCAAAACAATAGATTACATAAAGGCAGTGCCATGCTGGGATCCTGCACAGGCCCAGGGAGGGGGAGGCAGGGGGCGGGACTGGCAGTTCCCGGGGCTAGAAGCCAAGGAGTGTCCAGGCGGGTCTGATTCACACTCCCACTCCTGCCCCTCCCCGGCTGTAACGGCATTTAACAGGGAACTCGGTTAAGGTAAATTCAAAATAATGGAACAGGAATGGGAAACAACTGCTTTCATTTAAAACTGTATATATTTTTTAAATTTTTCTTTGTTTCAATTAGATTTGACATTCAATATTATATTAGTTTCAGGTGTATGGCATTAGTTTCAGGTTAGACATTTATGTAACTTACTAGTTAACTTACTGACTAGTCTAGTCCCCACCTGGCACCATACATCGTTACTGCAGACTGCAGTATTATTGACTGTATTCCCTAGGCTGCACTTGACATCCCTGAGACTATTTTGTAACTGCCAATTTGTATTTCTTAATACCTTCCCCTTTTATACCCAGCCCCCCAACTCTGCTTCCATTGAGGGATCATTAGTTTGTTCTCCGTGTCTATGAGTTTGTTTCTGTTTTCTTTGCTCATTTATTTTGTTTGTTAGAATCCATATATAAGTAAAATCATAATGGTATTTGTCTTTGTCTGACTGACTCCACTCAGCACCATCCCCTCAGGTCCATCTGTATTGTCACAAACGGTAAGACTTCATTCTTTTTGTGACTAATACTGCATTGTATATACCTGTATACCACATCTCCTTTCTCTAGTGTCTATCAATGGACACTTAGCTTGCTTCCATCTCAGCCATCGTAAATAATGCTGCAGTGAACACAGGGATGCATGTATCTTTTCAATGGATTTCTTCAGATGAATACCCAGAAGTGGGTCTGCTGGGTCATAGGGTAGTTCTATTTTTTTAATTTTTTGAGGAACCTCCATACTGTTTTCCACAGTGATTGCACTACCAGACATCCTAACTGCAGGCTTGTGAGAAACCCAGAGCCAGAAGCCCCAGCTAAGCTGCACCTGGATTTCTGACCCACAGAAACCATGAGATAATAAATGTATATTGTTGTAAGCCATGACCGTTTGGGGTAAATTTGTTACACAGCAATAAATAACTATAATAATACCTAAGTTAAATTTTTAACTTAGAAAATTTCATTAAGAACACATCTATTTATTCCTTTAGAAACAGTACTCCACAAAATTCAAAACTCACTGATCCTATTTTTTAAAGTATCTTCTATTTTTTTCCAACTCTACTTTCGCTTCTTTTCATAAATGACTCTCCTTGTTTCAGATACAGGTACATCTGTGTTGTTAACTAAGTTTTCTGAGGTTAACAGACAAATGATGACTGAAGTATTTTACAGGCTGAACAGCTAACGTAAGAAAAATTGAAATACAAGGCACAATCTTTTTTTTTATATAAGTTGGTCTTAAAGTTGACTACTGAAACCAACTGATATGAAGAAAATCTCTAAAACTATTCTGAATGACATCAACGATAGGGGAGAATGGATAAAAAGGAAGAAAAATTAGAAAAAGGGAAGGAAGTTTTTTTTTTGTAATTTAAAAGGAAAAAGTAGAAAAAAAACAAAGTTCATACCCATTAGAAACTGTAATACATTTTTCAGTCACCGAGTAGGCAACAACAAGGTGAATTCTCACTACTAAACAACAATGTGACTCCTACTGCTGTGCTCAGGGCAACAAAACCATTCACTTCTCTTGCTTACCTTATTGGTTGATCAAGTACCTACACTTTCCAAAATATCTTCAATATTGATAGAACATTCGAATGTAACTGTAACAAACAAATCAATCTAAACAGGTCACAGATTCGGTATATATTGATATCTTTTTGATCGTGGGCCAAAAGACAATGAGCTAGAGAACAAAACCCTTCCATCTTGTTCCTAATCTGAAATACCCTAAATCCTCTAATCCCAGTTTTTGAATAGCTCTGGAAAACTGCCCGATAGTCTCTTATTTGTACAAGTACGGCATAGGCAAACTTTAAGTGTTACCTTCTTAATGAAGCTTATCATGACCACCTTATTTAAAATTACAGCCATACAGGGCCAGCCGACTGGCGCGGTGGTTAAGAGCTGGCCTGGGACGCCAGGGGCCCCGGTTCAGATCCCATATGTGAGGGCCAGCGACACTGCCCTCTGAAAACAAAACAAACAACAACAACGAAAAATTACAGCCGTCCATCATCTATCTGTCCTCAACCCCCTTTCCTGGTTTATTTAATATTTTGTTTAGACTGCCTGTCCCGTAAACCCCAACTGTAAGCTTGAGGGCTCAAGGATTTATGTGAAATATTGTCTGTCTGTTCCAGACATACTCTGAGATCTATTTGAGTATCTGGTATATAACAGATCTTCAAATGTTAACTCCATGTAAAATGAATGAATAAATTAGAAAAGTAAATGCTTTCTCATATGAGAAAAAAACAGAGAACACAAAAGAGAAAATAAGTTTCAAACCAGCTTTTAGAAATGCTAAATATTTTTCTAAATTTAAAAAAAGCAACATCTCAAACCAAAAATTACAATAAAGTATTTTAAAATGTTTTACTAAGGTTTCCTATTAAAATTTGTTTCCTAATGATGGTTGCTAGAGGCTCACAACAGTATTACTACTTACTTCTATAAAAGAGACAACTTGAATAAGAAATACAAATCAAGATATAGCTACACTGAATTGAAGGCACCAAACTACTACAAGAACTGCAGAATTAAAAAGTTTCATTCCTTAAAGTCTACAACACACCATAGTTTCTAGATCAGTGCTGAGCAACAGACAGAAACTATGATCTATGTATGTGATTTTAAGTTTCCTAGAAGTCATCTCAAAAAGTAAAACGAGAGGAGGCCAGTTAGCTCAGGTGGTTCGAGTGCAGGCTCTTAACACAAAAGTTGCCGGTTTGATTCCCACGTGAGCCACAACTAGATTGAAAACGACGACTTGACTTGGAACTGATGCGTCCTGGAAAAAACACACTATTCCCCAATAAAGTGTTGTTTTTTTTTAAAGAAAAAGTAAAAGGAAACAAGTAAAATTAATTTGACATATTTCATGTAACCCAGTATGTCCATAATAAACTCATTTCCTACATGTAATCAATGTTAAAATTCCTTTACAAAAAAAAAGTACCTAAATGTAAACAAATTAAAATTTTGAATTAAATAATTAAAATGCAAGATTTTCCCCCTGAAAGTTTGGGTCAAAAATGTGGGTGCACATTATACATGGGAGCGCATTATACAGCAAAATATAGTAGATATTTTACATTATTTTTCTCATATAAATCTTCAAAATTTGAAGTGCACTTTACACTCATAACATACCTCAGTTTTAAGTGCTCAATAGCCAAATGGGGCTAGTAGCTACCATAATAGACAGTGGATCTCTGTGGGAAGCCGAGAGCCCCCCAGTGTCTGACAAGGCCACATTGCCCTGCTCAGCACTGGATGTTAGGGGTGCTGCCTTATGGTTGGTCATGTAATATCTCCTGCCTCTGTGAACCCATGTGCCTTTTCTCCTATAGGAGACAATATACTCACTGCATTTATGGCAAGTTCCTGTGGTACCCCAATGAGCTAACTATGCAGCCAAAGACGAGTAAGATCTCCTAAAAGAGGGGAGACAACCTAAGCCAGGCGGTAGTTCCGTGGGGAACCCCTGAACTAAGATATTGGGGACTCAAGCCCCTTGGAAACTGAGGCACAGACCTCTGACAAACTCAGGCCAGAAAACTCAGACCTGTGAGAAGCTGATGCATTTGCCTAAGGGCCCTGCTGTGAAAAGTCTCCTCAGAGGCCAAAGGTCTCTAGGCCATGGGAGTTCTAGGCAGCTAGCTGACCACGAGTTATGTTAACAGCCTTGTGCAAATTCCTTTGTTTAGTGCCTTGTTGCAGCAACAGATACTGAAGCTCTAATTAAGAAACAGATGCAGCCCTCTGTAGGATAGAGTGGTGTGAGACCCCTTTAGTTGCTAGGTATTGTATTTACATAGGAATAAAACTTTAGATGCTTTTACCCTAAAACAAGGTAACAGCTAGTCTTTTAGTAATAATTCAAGTATACTCCCTGAGAGTCTAGCTGCTGGAATTTGGGATAATGGCTAGGTAGTCATGGTAACCATTATTTAGGAGATATATAGAGACAAGTCTATCCTTAGCATAAGATAGTCATGATAAATATTCTTTGGATGACAGGCAGAGACTGGGTCTGAGTCTCAGAGGTTATCACAGTGAAAGACAAGATAAATCCTTTAATGGAAGAGTAAGTCACAGTGCACCCTGGAGAGAGCACTTACAGGGGAGTAAAGACTGTGTAAATCCTGAGAACTACAAACCACCAAATGCTTTGTGATTGACATAATGGTCAGAAGCCCCTATAAAAGGAGCTAGGCTTTAACAATAAAACGTGACATTCCTGAGAAACTCTTTCCGGTGTCTCCGCTTTCTTTTTTTCTGCCTTTACTGTAATAAAAATTTTCCGTATCACCAACGCCGTGTCGACCTTCTTGAGCCCTGGTCAGCGGGGGCTGGTCCCCCACGGATCTCTAGATTCTTTTAGGTACTAATAAAATATAAAGGTAACTATATTTGCATTTAAATATTAATATTAGAATATAAAGAAAAAGATATCTGTTTTTAAACAAAGTTCACCTATCATACTGATAGAATTCTAAGTTCTTTTAACATACTTTCAACATGAAGTTTTTAGTTCTAACTTTTATTACAAATGTTTAGAATGCCACTGAAATTTAAAAGACTCAATAAAAATCCCATTAAAGTACAAATTATACAGCCATGCACGCTTACTTTGTTTGGCGAGTGATGATGATAAGACTTCACACATTTGAGCATTTAGTATCTGATGGTGAGGTAAAAAAGATTAAAATAACTTATAATTCTAGGAACTCTTATGTAATCAAATATATTAAATAGGCTATCAAATATCTGCATAAGCTTACTATTACCTCTCTATATATTATACACAACTTTAACATCTTTCCTTAGAAGGTATTTTTAATGATTAAGAAAAGGTGAATTTTGGGCCGGCAGAGTGGCGTATTAGTTAAGAGCTGGTTTTGGGAGGTCAGCAGCCCCGGTTCGGATCCCACATATGAGGGCCAGTGACACTGCCCTCTACAGCTAAGATGGTGAATAACAGCTCCACCTGGAGCTGAGCTGCTGTGAGTCCCTGGGACAGCATAGCTGCAGCCCCTGCTGCAGTGGGCTGCCATAGGCTACAGTGAGCGGCTGGCAGCCAGCGTGAGCTGCCAATAGCCGTAGTGAGCGACACCCAGAGGCCGGAGACCGATCTGCCTCATCCGGGAAGAGCGCAATGACGATACCAACATGGGCTAGTGAAGCAACGTCCTCCGCAACTAGACTGAAGAACAAAAAGACAGCAACTTGGTTCCTCTTCCCCAATTAAAAAAAAGAAAAGAAAAGAAAAGAAAAGAAAGGAAAGGAAAAGAAAAGAAAAGAAAAGAAAAGAAAAGAAAAGAAAAGAAAAGAAAAGAAAAGAAAAAGAAAAGATGAATTTTTTCTATTTTTTTCAGATTTAAATATTTCTGTAGTTGTGATATAATAAGAAATATATTTGGTCTTTGTCCCTGGTATCTAGCACAGCACTCTTAAAATTCTTGACATTTCCTGAGTGACAGGAGTGTCTTTTGCCCCTTTGATCACACCTGAGTTGGTGTGAATGAGATAACTTAGGGTTGGTCTCTTAAGAGCCCTCAGGAAGAGGCTGGTCACCACAAAGATCTAGTGATTAGAGGTTGGAACATTCATTCCCACCCACCTGACCACTGGGGAAACTGAGCTCTATAAAAAACCTCTTGACCTTGGAGATTCAGAGCAC
Organism: Aselliscus stoliczkanus; assembly: GCA_033961575.1. Classification (NCBI taxonomy): domain Eukaryota; kingdom Metazoa; phylum Chordata; class Mammalia; order Chiroptera; family Hipposideridae; genus Aselliscus; species Aselliscus stoliczkanus. Next base: position 125,784,530 of record CM066734.1, read on the forward strand.
TTCCAGGTAGTGGGAGGGGCTGGGAGGGAAGGAGGCCTGCCCAGAGAGGGCATGAAAGCTCCACACCCACGCTCCTTCCATACCTTGTCCTGTTTATCTCTTCCATTCACTGTTCCCGGGTAGTGTCCTTCATAAGAAACCAGTCAACATAAGTAAAGGGTTTCACTGAGTTTTGTGAGCCATTCCAGGAAATTATCAAACCTGACTGGGGGGCTGTGCGGACACCTGGCTGAGGGCAGGTCCATCACAAGCATGGCCTGAGACCTATGACCGGCAGGCAAAGTAGGGGCAGTCCGGTGGGACTAAGTCCTTTAACCTGTGGGATGTGACATCACTCCAGGCAGACAGTGTCAGAGCTGAACTGCATTACTGGACACCAGGTTGGTGTTGGAGAAATGAAGAACTGACTGGTATCAGAATACACCGCAGAGTAGTAATATTTATAATTTCAAACGTCAATGACAAAAGTAGTTTTTATTATGAAGACTTTTTAAATAAAGAATATAGCCTAGGGGCTGGCCGAGTGGCATGGCGGTTAAGCGCTGGCTTGGGAAGCCAGCGGCCCCAGTTCGGTCCCACATAAGAGGGCCAGTGACACTGCCCTCAAAAAAAAAAAAAGAACATAGCCTAGATGGGCCAGCCGAGTGGCACAGTGGTTGAGAGCTGGCTTGGGATGCCAGCGGCCTTGGTTCGGATCCCATATGTGAGGGCCAGTAACACTGCCCTCAAAAAAAAAAAAGAATATAGCCTAGGGATAAAATTAACCAATCTCAGTAACTTAATTTTTAACTTCTGAAATGTGACTATCTAAAACTACTCCAGCTTTAAAAGTGAAACTGTACACCAATCTTTTCAAACATTTTATAATACTAAGGCTCTTAAACTTAACCATATATGGTCTCGCAGTCCCATTTCTCCCTCCCCACAAAACACCCCTCAGCATTGCATTAGTATGTCTCTTAACCTAAAACAATTCTAACTAAGTAATGATTAGGTCCTCAAGTAATACCAAAATCAAAGGAAAAAGGAGCACCATCAGTGTGATAACTTAAAATTATGTCCTTTCAACACAGTACCACAAAGTTTAATGTTAAAAGTTAATTCCAATTTAATTGCTGAATATAATTATAAAACTGCATAAGCCATTAATACATTAAACACTATACACTTCAGAGCTGGCATGGAATTTGAAAAAACTAACAAATAAATTATACTACAAATGACTAAGAAAATGTACAACAGTAATTTTAGGAACACTATTTAGCCTAGAAAATAATTTCTTCTATAAATAAAGTATCAAATATGCCAACATAAATTTTATTTATTCCATAATTTATATGGATAGAAATAATTTATGGAGTAAATAGAATTTATGTTAGTATAGTTGACATTCAAACTCTTGAGCAATTATACTGGCAACTAAATATACCACTTAGACAATCTTAGGAAGATTAGAAAGAACATTCATCGCTAATAATTCCAAGTATTATTACTAAAAGTAATCTTATAGTTTCATTGTGTGTACATGCCTATTTGTGTGTGCATGTGTGTAAACAGAGACAGAATGGTTATGATATTGAATGAATTACTCAGTATAATAAAATGACTCAAGATAAATGACAACTACTTTATGGTTTCCAGTAATAGCAAAACTCAATAATCCATCAATTTCATTTCACTCATTCTGCTTATGACAAACAGAATATATTTACATACTTCAAATTGTTTTTTAAATTGGAAACACAGTATAAGATAGGATTACCCTACCGTCTGTGGTTCCACAAATGTATGAAATAAAGTATTTAGAACTAAAAGCCATGATTTTGATATTAATGGCACTGCACTCTAGCTAAAACAATTTAACCACAATGAGAAGAGATTACCTCAGTAAGCAGAAGTCAGTTAAGGCAGACATTAAATATAACACTGATCTAATAATTAGCAATAAAAAAATCACTGTTAAGTTTCTTAGCTAGAGAAAAACACTCTCAAAGTGAGATTCACCATGGATTACAAAAGAAAAACTTAGAGATGATGATCTAGGCATAAGATAACCTACATGAAAATAGAGCAAGCAAATAATAAGAACAGATAAGTGAGAAAGGAAGAAAAAGAAATGGATTTTAAGAACACGAGATTTTATTTACAGCAGGGGCTGGCAAACTGAAGCCTACTGGCTTGTTTTTGCACGTCGGGTTTTACTGGAACGCCGCCCTGCCCATTAGTTCATGCGCTTCCTGTCACGGCTGCTTGGCACTGCGATGGGGGAGCTGAGCAGTTACACCAGAGACCAGGAGGCCCACAAAATCTAAAATACTTAGTAGCTGGCCTGTACTAGTTTCCTCGGGCTGCTGCAACGAAGTGCCACAAACTGGATGGCTTCAAACAACAGAAATGTATTTTCTCACAGTTCTAGAGGCTGTAAGTCTGACATCAAGGTATCAGCAAGGCCCTGCACTCGCGAGGACCCCAGGGAAGAATCTGTTCCGTGTCTTTCTTTCTTTCAGTCTGTGGTGTTACCAGCGATCCTTGTCATTCCTGGACTTGGAGCTGCATAGCTCCGATCTCTGCCTCCACTGTCAGAGTCATCTTCTCCCGTGTCTATGTCTCTACATGGCGTTCTCACTCTTATGAGGACACCTATCACACTGGAGTAAGGGCCCAAGCTATTCCAGTATATCCTCATTTTTAACTAATAACATCTGAAATGACCCTATCTCCAAGTCAGGTCACATTCTGAGATAATGGGGGTCAGGACTTCAAAATATGTTTTTTGGAGGGTACATATTTCAAGCTGCAACTTGGCCCTTTACAGAAAAAGTCTGCCAATGCCTGATTTAGAAGAAAAAGAATTGAGAAGTAGGTCCAGAAGTATCATTCAACAGTGAGGGGTTTCAAAGTGGAGAGCTGGGATTTTGTTTTAGACACACGAAGCTGAAAGCAAAAGAGCCCTCAAAAGATGCCAGGCAGAAAACAATCCACGTAAGTCAGGGATCTGGACTGGCTTAGAGATGGAGGAGTCAGAAGTGACCTAAAACTGAACGAATGTTCTCAGGGTAAATGCTTTATAACAGGTCAAGAACCGATCCTCAGGCCGGCCGAGTGGCGCAGTGGTTAAGCGCTGGTTTGGGAAGCCAGTGGCCCCGGTTCGGGACCCACATATGAGGGCCAGTGACACTGCCCTCAAAAAAAATAAAATAAAATAACCGATCCTCAGAGAATGTAACTGTTAGATAACAAGGCAATTAAATAACAATATGATCAGAGGATGTCACTGTTCTGTAACAGTAGATAACAATGTAGAAAACAATGTAATTTAGTATCATATAAACTAAAAGAGAAGCATCTCAAAAAAAGAAAAAAAAAAAAGAGAAGCATCTCAATAGTAAATAACACGAACAACAAAGAGGTTAAAGAGACCTGAAAAATGACCAAGGGATTTGGTTAGAATGAGACCACAGCCGAATAAAGAAAACAACTTCTACAGAGACACTAAGAGAAACACCAGATCAGGGGGAAGGCGAGCATGCTTAGGAAATACAGCCTTATGTATTTGTACAGTGAGTACAGTAGATTATTACATAGGTGACCCCCAATAAACCGCATCTCCTGGAATTCATGCTCTTGTGTAATGCTCTCCCACATGGATTCTAAGCTTAGCCAAAACTCGCTTTAGCCAATTGGATGTTAACAGGTATTGGCAAGCAGAGGCATGATAAGCACTTTCACATGGGAACTCGTTTTCTGGGAACACTGTCATCTGGAAGCCAGCTGCCATGCTGTAAGGGAGTTTGAGTTAAACTCCCGAATGGGAGGAGGCCACATGGACAGAGGCCCTCAAGGATCAGAGGTCATCTTAGGTACTCCAGCCCCAGCAGAGTTCCCAACTGAATGGAGCTGCCACATGGCCTTGGCCCATACCCAGGGGAACAGAAAAGGTGCCCAGCTGAGCCTCGTCAACTCAGAGAATCAGAAGACATAATAAACATTGTCATTTTAAGCCATTAAATTGTGGTGGTTTGTAAGGCAGCAATAAGTAACTGACAGAGTGAAAATACCATGTAGGTTTGAGAAACCCAAGACCATGAAACTAAGGATTCATATAGAACTGGGAAAACTTGGTAAGCACATGAAGGAGAAAAGAAAGAAAAGAAAGAAAAGAAAAAAGAAAAGAAAAGAAAAGAAAAGAAAAGAAAAGAAAAGAAAAGAAAAGAAAAGAAAAGAAAAGAAAAGAAAAGAAAAGAAAAGACACCTAAATACAGAGTAAAATTAAAGACACCTAAATACAGAGTAAAATTAAAAAGTAAAGAGAAACACTAAAGATGTTAAAGAAGTTGAGTCATATGAGGAATAACGGGAAAATTTAAGACTAAAATCTCAGTCACTGGGTTTTATGAGAACACTAGGGAAAAGGTTTTTCCACCTACTTCATCACTTTCATCCACTTCAATGCCACCATCTTTGTCATCATCCATTTGTTTATGTATTGTTTGAAGAGCTTCCAGACTAAATCTATCTTCTTCCGTGAAGCATGGTGGACTCAATGACATACAGGGATCTGAAATAGAACAAAGGGCAATTACTAACTCCCCATACCAAAACACAGGCTACAGTTAGAGAGTATATATAATTTTATAAAAACCCAAAGAATTAAATTTCAGACTAAGTCAAACGAAGAGGCTTTTAAAAGTCTAGCCGAATATTCTTTACATCAAAAGTATAATATATGAACACAATCAACTAAAAATAAATATTTCAATTTAATCAATATTAGGCAACTACACCCAGGAGTTACAGCAATATTAACTTCAGGTTCTCTGCATTCTTCCACATTTTTAACAATTTTATTCTTATGCAACCCATTATATTTACCAATTACCACACACACACACACACGAATTCTTCCTTTAAAAAAGAGAAAACAAACTAAAAATCACAGAATACCAGATGCTATTTTTTGTATAATCCAATCAAAATGTAAGTCCTGGAGAAATATCACAAAGAATAAAAGAAAAGGAAATGTAGAGTATTCACATGATCCTGAAAAACTTTTGTTGGTTTTCTATTTAAGAGAATCCAAGAGTCAAATTGACGCTTGGAATCCAAAAGATAAAATATGTATCTTCTTGGACTCAACAAGGAAAAGCCAAAAGACAAAGAACAACTGAATTTTTAGAAATCTTGTTCCTCATGTTTTCCTTCATATATACTTATTGGTTAAACCTCTTCCTATGGAAAATGTGTGAATCCTTACATTGGGGTTGTCAAAAATTAACAATTAAGAGAAAGCATGAGGGTTTTCATGGCTTCAAATTAGATTCATTAAAAATTACGTCCTGTGGGCTCAGCCAGTAAACAGCCTCTATCCCAAAATGGAAAAGAGGTGAAGGGATTAAGAAATACAAATTGGTAAATTGGTAGTTACAAAAGCATTACGGGGATGTCAAGTACAGCACAGACGGTAATATTGCAACAACTATGTACAGTGCCAGGTGGGTAATAGACTTATGGGGCGGGGGGGTCGCTGCATAAATTATAGAAATGTCTAACCATTCTGATGTATACCTAAAACTAATATAAATAATATTGAATGTCAACTCTAACTGAAAAAAATAAATAATTCAAAAAAAAAAAGAAAAAGAAGAATACTCAATGAAACATGTGAAAGTTCGGAAAAAGAGAAGCCCTGCCAAACCTCTCGCACCTGACCTGGCTATCTGGCAGACAAATCCCAGCAACTTACTTCTATCCTACCAGGTCACTAAAATAACATCCTTTTAAACTGTCATCAGAATCATATATATTCCTAGAAATAGCACAGTCTTAAATTTTAAAGAAAGTATTAGCATAACAGAGGAGTTAGCCAGTTTGGTTGTCTGTTCAATGACAGTTAAAACTCCAGGTCATCGTTTTGGCCCTGTTGAAATTAACTGTCTGGCCGGACAAACCACTCATCCCTGTATTTGTTACCTCGTCTCTAAAATGATGTAAGTAGACTAGACGCTTATTAAATAGGCCAGACGCTTACTTACTAAGATCTACTTCAGCTATAATAGTGTAAGAATTATCTAATTCTGTGCTTGGGGGGGGAGGGGGTTGCAAGAAAAGAAACCAGTGCTGGAGACCAACTAATAATTTAATTTTTTAAAAAACAATATTAACCGATACCACCAGTTATAGCCCATTTTGGTGATTTAACATTTTTAACAGTTTTAATTCCAAATCTAATTCTAATTTCTTTAGTCTTGGAAGGGAAAGAAACAGAAAAGGAAACTATAAAAATGCAAAATTAAGTTATATGACATGTTTATGTATGCATGTAAATATTTAAAACTGTGATTAAGGTTTGCTAAAATGTAAGAACTTACAGACAAATGGTCAATTATGATCCCTAATTCACAAAACAACCAGAATCCTGATATGGCTATCAGTTCAAATTCATTTGTAATTATTTTAAATGTATGCAAAGGAAAAGATAAAATCTCAGGTATCAATACAACATATGGTATAAAAATCTCTATATATTGCATTTTGCTAATAAACATAAAGTGAAAGTGTTATTGCAACAATTATATGATGAAAGGGTCACACCACTCTCTCTGGTTCAATTGGCTTTGTGTCAAACTCTAAGAAAAGTCAACAGTGTGAGCTGTACAAACCTTGTAAAATTTTAAGAGAAAATTAGAAGAAACACATGACTTGAAAAAATTCATACAAAAATAAAATTGGTGGGCGGCCGGATGGCTCAGTTGGTTAGAGAGTGTGCTCTTAATAACAAGGTTGCCGGTTCAACTCCCGCATGCCTCCCCGCCCCCCATGGCCGCCGCCCCTCACTCCCTGCACAACTAGGTTGAAAGCAGCGACTGGACTTGGAGCTGAGCTGCGCCCTCCACAACTAAGATTGAAGGACAACAACTTGACTTGGAGCTGATGGGTCCTGGAAAAACACAATGTTCCCCTTCCCCAATTCCCCAGTAAAAAAAAAATTTTTTTTTAAATAAAATTTGTAATTTTTTACTTAAATTTATTTAATAAACACAACTTCTTTAATAAAACATTATCTTTCAAGGTGCACTTCAGGACGTAACTTCATGAAGTGGTTTGTAAGTACCATCTCTTAGTGATTACTTCTCTGAACACCATTCCATCTGTCCAGTAAATGTCTACTGAACACCTACTATTTGTCAGACATTGGAAATACCACAGTGAATAAAAGAGACAGAAATTCCTCATAAAACTTACATTCTAGTGGGACAGATAAGCATTGACAAGTAAAAAGTAAACCATGCTAGACTTGGTGAGTATTCAGGGGAAAAACAGAGTAAAGAGCAGATATAAAATGACAAAGGATTCAAAATTTTTGATTATATCTTTAGTCTCAAACCAAGTCCTTATGTAATGTTGTACTTTATTAGTCTCTAATTACTTTATGAATCATTTCGTCCACACAATTAAGCTTATGAACAGGGCCGGGGCCATCTTCTTCCTTTTCTCACATGTTGACACAGCTGGACACATCTGGGCCTCTGATAAATTAACTATCATCCATTAACTAAAATTCTAGGCGTCCACAGGGTGCAAAGCTGTGACAAGCATCAGGAACTAAAGAGATAATAAGAGCATCCTGTACTCAAAAGAAAGCTCCCAGTCCAGTGAGAAAGACAGCAAGTGGACAATACACTGGACTAGGTACCACGGAGAACAGGGTTAACAGGCACTGTAGGGTGCTGGTTAACAGGCTGCAGGGTGTGGTGAGGGCATGGAGGGAGGGCACCTAATTCAGACTGAGGAAGAAAAGGCAGAAGTTCTCTAGAGGTCACCCCAGGGAGTTTTCAATGACCTGTAGTTGATGACACTGGGAAGGAGAGAAAAAAACAGGCCTGGAAAAGGAAACACTGTATGTTCAGTGGTATAAAAACAACATGGAACATTCAGAGAAATCCAGCTGGTTAACATGTCTGGAGTCCAGGAGACACACAGGAAAGAGTCAAAAGGTCAGGCGAAGATTGGTTAAGAGGAGGCCAGGTTTCTAACGGTTATCTTCCATACTAAGGAACGTGGATTTTTAATCCTGAAGACTGTGAAAGTCCATGAAGGATTTCACAGAGAGGACTAACACAATCAGATTCGCTACAGAAAGGCCATTCTGGTGACTGGGAACTGGGCTGGAGGCAAGAGGTGGGGGCACAGCTGTCAGAGGTGCTACAGGAACCCCGCAGCGCTCAGCAGTCCGTGCCTCCCAGTCACGGAGGAGGCAAGGATGAAGAGTGCTCTGGGTTGGTGTTTTGCCAAGCTGATGCAGCGAAAAGGAAAGAAAAGACAGGAGTTGAGGCTATGGCAAGAGTAGTCCATTTCTCCACGTAGAATTTTAGTTGCTCTGGCACGGTGACTTAAGGCCTAGAAGTCTAACTTAGGAGCGCTTGGAATGCTGAACTCCAATATCTGTTCTAAAGTCTTACACTTCTTTCTTAGCCGTTTGTTTCCCTTCTAGATTAATTCACAAGTGATTGTTTTGACTCAAATCATCTGAACCTAAATTTCCTTTAAAATACACTAACTGATAAAAGATCTGTGCCTATAATGAATCAGGTATAATGGTTGTAAAAACAGTGGCTAAGATACCAAAATCGTTCTCCTTGCCAGCATCTCAGATGTCTACCTCAGCTGCCCCCAAATGCTCCAGCGCACCACGCACTCCACAGCCGGACACCACGTTTCTCCTCTAAACCACGTTCACGCTTCCATTTCAACACGGTGTGGACTGCCTGGAACGCGCCGGGCCCCACTTCTCTCCTCTAAACCGCGTTCACGCTTCCATTTACACACGGTGTGGACTGCCTGGAACGCGCCAGGTCCTTGGCGTGGTGTGAGGCACCCAATGAGATAACTATGGCAGGTTTCCTCCCAAGTGCCCTCACTTTGTGTTAAATGCAATACAGTGTGAGATATCTTCTTAGCATTACGCTCTGAGCATTCCTTTCTTTTCTTTGCAGCGAGGTCAACCCTTTCCACTGAGGAAAAAGGAATCAGCTAAAACAAAATAAGACTAAACCAAAGGCAGCAATCATCACCCAATGGTAAATTCCTCCTGGTTTTCCTCTACTCAAAGCCAAACAGATGCTCAGTCCGATTCTGCAGAAATAGGCAAATGAATGAAAATGATTTCACCTAATAAGAAGCACCTACTACATTCTAGAAGCCAAAGCTATTTTATGTACCTAATTTAATCCCTACTCCCTAGTGTGAGGCACACATTACCTCCATTATTCAGATGAGAAAATGAGACTCAGGAGTAACAGGCTTAAGATCACACCCCTAAAAAAGACAGAACTGAGATTCAAAGCAAGTCTTTGAAACTCCAATTCATGCTCAAGTGTCAGTATAATGAACAAAAATGGGTCAGTGTCACTAGTGTCAGAGAAGAATAAAGCCTTGATATCGTAGATACTGCCAGGACCTGGTTGAGAATCTGAGAACACCAAAAAACATAAATGTGCCCCATGGAAGGGAATCACTAGACATGTGGGCAACGATATTCACAATCTAGAATACAAACCTATATACTTGCTACGTTACTTTTCCTTTTGATAGTAATGTATCTTCACTTCAATTCACACTCCCTTGAACAAACTTTTATGATAAAAATACAAGTAGTATTACCACAGAGACAGACATGTTTGTTGAATAGTTTAAATATTAGAAGCCAAACAGATTAACTTCTGAATACAAAGTTATTTACCTAGTAAATACATACACGTCACACTCTAGGTTAGAAACCACGTATACGAAAAGTAAAAATAAATCAGATATGTCAGGAGCAATGACAGACATATAATAAATACATACGATGGATGGCAAAACTAAGGGAGTAGTCCTGAAAAGCCAAGAGGAGGAATGACATTTACACTGATTCTTGAAAGATGAGAAAGCATCCCCTAGGAAGATATGTACAGGCAAGAACATAAACTGCTAATAGTTATTATAATGACAAAATAATGACAAGAACTATGGAAGGGGTTCAGAACAGGCCTCCCCAGGATGTGCTATTTTGTATTTTAGTACATGGATTATTTTGAGCTGAAGGCAAACTCTATGGACTCACAAGCAACTTTTACCTCTCTCTTAAAGAATTTAAATTTGTGGCCTTGCCCAGAACAGTTATACCAGAAATAACTGTTTATGACCCATCTATAGGGCAGGGCAAACTTCCAATGCTGAACATCTGCTCTTATTACCCTGAAAATGATCTTCCTCCTTTTGAAGCCCCAAGGTGCCTGACCTCATCCTTAGCTCAGCATGTCCCATATACCTCATTTTCCCTTTGTCTGTGAACCTCTGCTGCTCGTGGGGTTCCCATATGTATGTGTGATAACTGAATTTGGTTATTTTCTCTTGTTAATCTCTCTCACCTAGATTTAATTATTAGACAAGCCGAAAGAACTGTGCAGAGGAAAGTTTATTCTTCCCCCCACTATCAATTATGGAGTGTCTATTATTTATGTACAGAGGGTGCCAAAAAAGTATAAACATTTTAAGAAAGGAAAAAAACTATTACAATTACACTGATGGTAACCACTTTGAGCACGTTTTGCAATTGCAGAAGTCAGACGTGACTTGTTTTCTTCTTTTGTTATCAGTATATATTGAGTATTACAATTTTAATAGTTTTTTCCTTTCTCAAGATGTGTATATATTTTTTGGCACCCTCTGTATATAAATGATATATCATTCATTTCACTTTGCCTTTAAAGTAGACATTATAATTCCCATTTAATTGCTTAAAAGAAAAGACTGAAATTAGTGAGAGCCAGACTATGAAGGGATCTACAGCTTACCCTAAAGTAACTATAAAAAAGTAAAATAGGGCCGGCCGAGTGGCAGGGTGGTTAAGTGCTGGCTTCTGAAGCCAGCGGCCCTCGTTCGGGTCCCACATATGAGGGCCAGTGACACTGCCCTCAAAACAAAAAAGAAAAATAAATTTTATTTAAAAAAGGAAAATAATAAATTACTCACTGAAAGCCCCTACTTGCAGTTCCCCCTGTCTACAAGGACACCCTTGGTTGGATAACTCCTTTCATTCCAACTCCAACATTTTTCCTCAGAGCCCAGCCTACTTCCCTGTAAAAACAGCCTTCCCTTTTGCTCTTTACTTGCTTTATTTTTCTCCATCACACTTTATCACAACATACTATCCTATGTATCTATTTATTTGTTTACTGTCCAATTCCCCCATTACGATGCAATTGAGATCACAGGCTTTGTTTTGATCATTCTCTTTCCCAAGTGCCTAAAACAGAGTCCACCACATAGTAAGTGCTCAAAAAACATTTGTTGGCCGAATTACTTACCTAACGGATTTTTAATACAAATGTTTGGAAGAGAAACACTAAGAATTAGATTAGAAAACTAACTAACATGTACAAACTGAAAATAAAACTCACCTCTTTATGGCACTAAAGTTAAATCTAAAGGGTTAGCAGAAATCTAATAACATTATTTCTCTGATTAAAACTATTCAGTGGTCTCCTAGACCTTAAAGTATAAAGTCTATTTATTCATTGTCAAATATTATTGTTGAAATACTTATTGAACAAAATATACAATATATTATGCAAAAATAATTGAGGGGAACTTTAAAATATTTAAGACAGTCATCCTCAAATCTCTTATGCTCCAGCAGTAAAGATAACACTTCACGAAGGGAAGGGCTAAGCCTGTTTTACTGATTACTATATATTACTACTACTATTGGGTTGGTGGAAAAGTCATGACGTATTTTTTCTGTTTTTCATTGCAAAAATGCGTCATGACTTTTCAGACAACTATACGTGTGTGTGTGTGTGTGTGTGTGTGTGTGTACACATATATACACACACATATATATATTATAATTACCATACATTATACACCTAATAAGTAATTATGCCTGACTGACTTTTTTTTACATGCAAATAATTTCATTTCTGGTGGCATTAGGAAAGAGAAATTGGATTTTAATAAGGGGGTTAGAAAAAGAGAAAACAGAACAAATCAGAAATAGATGGGCTCCGGGATCCACAGAGCCGTCTGGCCGCTGGCTGGCTCTCCACTGAGAGTGCTCCCCGGCTCCTCCCTCGCCTCCTGCTCGCTTCCCCTCCCACTGCTGCTTCTGGCACTCAGGGGAGGAGTGGGGAGGCCGAGGATGTTAAGTAACTACAATGCACAGGCCAGTGGACACATGAAGAAGAGTGCTCTGCGATGCCGACAGTACTCCCCAAAGAGAGGAATAAAACACTATCAAGTGAGGGGTGGAGAGCAGCAGGAAGTGAATGTGCAGAAAGAGCCTTGGGGGATGGATATCTGTCACGGAAGGTCCGTGCACCTCAGAAAGCAGAGTCTGAAAGAAGCCACTAATGAGGTTTAGGTAGGACTGTGACATGATGACAAATGTAACATGAAGAAATTAAAATACAGTTTGCGTAGTGCTTTCAGGTTCAAAAACTACTTTCCTATATAGTCAGTTTTGCTTTAATCTAGAGAAGAAACTATAGCCTTATATTACAATGCTTGTTCCCAACGAATGCCTATTCCAAAGGTCCAAGCAGAAAGCAACAGAATGTAAGCTACAATCATGGCGGTGAGGATAGAAAGAAAAGGTCATACCAAAGTGTCAACTGGTGTAGTGAAAGTAAGGTGACAAGTCCAGCTGACACTGCAGGCCTAAAAGTGTGGGGAAAACAAAGGTACATTTCTCTTTTATTTGGCTGAGCCAGACCAAACAAGAGAATCAGGAAATGTCTATATTTTGTCATCACAGTCAACTAATATATGTAGGGAATACAGTTCAGAAATCTAAGAAAATAAGAGCTTAAAAAATAAATAAAGCTGAAAAAGAAGTCCTTATGGCTAATTTCCGTCTATAATACCATTAAGATCAGCAAATTTCATGCAGAAAAAAACAAATAAGAAGGAAAGCCAGCTGACTGTTAATCACAAACCAGTGACTGTAGCCCATTAACAATGAGTTGCAGCATACGCTGCCAAGAATGGCTTACCCACTGGCAACCAGTTAAGTCTCATGATTAGGATTTTCTTAATTACTACCACTGAAATTTTTAAAGTAAATATTGTTTGTATTTAGCACTTCCATTAATAGTTCAAGCATTTATCAAATCAAATCCTCTAATCCGAATATTGTGAGAGTAAATGTTCTCTAAAATTTTCAGATAATTCTTTGGTGTCATTTTTCAATAAACCCACAATCCAATTCACACTCAGAAAGAAAGTGAATAATGTCCTCTTTCTCTCCTGATATCCCCGTTAGGACAGAGTCTGCCTTATTCCTTTCTATTTCCAGTGTCTAGCACACCACCAACAACCAGTATATAGTAAGATTAATGAATGCTTCTTGAAAAATCTAATAAATAATAAAGTCTGCTGCATACTTTTTTAGAAGGAAGTGAGTTTCAACATATTACCTATTATATTATCTGGTATATAGCAGATATTCAAAATATGCAAACATTTATTGAGAGCATATTACATGCCAGAACAACAAATGAGAAAGGGAAAGCTGTAACTGGTATACACAATGCAATACCTGGATGTTTTAAAAATGTAGGTAGAGGGCTGGCTGAGTGGCGCGGTGGTTAAGCGCTGGCTTGGGACGCCAGCGGCCCCGGTTCGGATCCCACATATGAGGGCCAGTGACACTGCCCTCAAAAATAAATAGAGTGGTTTCGTTAAAAAAAAAAATATGTAGGTAGAAGACTCCGGCATCTCTAATATTTACTCAAACTTTTGAAAAGTTCAACAGTTAAAGGAGACAGACCTTACCAATAGAGGGCTGAGAAACGGCTGCAGATGCACCTATTTACAGCTTAAGTGTTGCTCTGAACTGAACAGAAAGGGCCCTTACTTTGAAACCCTGTCGGATTCTTGGAGCTCTAACTCTCTTTTATCACTCTGTATAAACAGTATCTATTAATTAGTCTGAATTCTTATGAAAAGACAGGAGTTTCCTCTGATCGTTAGCTAAAACTTTCCCTAAAAAATTGCTAAGTTCAACTACACCTTCCAAATGTTTTAAACAGGCTATCTGATACAAACCTAATTGCTTAGGTCCCTTCCACTTCCCAGGCACATTTTTCAGTTCACCATCTTCTGATTATTTCACTCCCACTGATTCCTCCACCCATACAAAGCACCAAATCCTTGCCACCTGAAAAAGCTCCTGCTGATCTTCTCAAAGAGCCTCTTTACAAGCAGGAGACAGAATGCCTCTGCCTCACAACTACCTTAACAGGCATTCATTTACCAACACACTCCGCTATCTGAAAACACAGTTAACCAATATGCTCCTTCAATGTATCTACATACATGAGAAGGGCTATTTATGTGGCTGTTTTTATGTCTATATTCACCGACAGCTGTCTACTTTTTCCATTGTGTTTCATACTATACGGTCCTAGAAAGCAATAACATGTTTACAACATAGTTACATCTGTCCTATGTAGGAAAATACTGTTGACTAGGTGCCAAAAAAAAGTAAGCAGGTGCATGAAAACACTTATTTACTGACTCCTGGTTTCCCAGGATGCTATAAAAACTTAATGAAAAATATTTTAAACCAAAGAGAAGAATTTGGGTGCACATACACAGAGCACAGAGTCAACTCTACAAAGATCTTTTTCACATAAAAACAAGAGCATCGTGACCAAAATAACTGGGAATTGGGATTCCAATAAGCCCAGCCTCTTTCAAGAAGGTATCTCATGCCACTAACATTTTCATTAGCAACATTATGCGCACAGAATAGTGGAATAGCTTTGCTTATTTTTATTTATGTTGTGCCCCAATTTTCCAGATAAGAAAGGTTGAGTCATCTGTAGTAGGAAGAAAAAGAACTTTTAATTCATTCTCATCCTGCAACGTATAACTTCAGGAAAGTTATTTAACTTCTTTGCCTCAACTTCCTCATCTGTAGAATGGGAACAGGAGCAACCTTTGTAAGAGTGCTGTACAATTAAGCAAGCTAGATCTATAAAACACCTAGTACAGTGTGTGGTACCTATTTGGAACTCAATAAACAACACTCAAAAGATACCTATTACTATTACCTACAGAGGTAAGGTGCCCATAGGAATTTGCTAATACATGGCACAGTAGCAACTGAATGCTGTTTCTTTCCATCTAAGTACGTATAGCCTTTCTATTATTACTATTACCTTAACAGATAACAAAAATATCACATTTTTCATTAAACCTAACTCTAAATATCTTTTGGCTGATTCCAAAACCAAATGTACCCTAAAATACAAAGAGAGGAGAGCGCCTATGGGGTAGCTATTACAAATCAGGTGCTTTACTTGGTTACCTAATTGAACTTCTCTCAACAATCCTGCCATGCTGGGATCACGCTGCTGCTCCACACGATGCAAAAACCCCAGTTCTCATAGGCACAGATATTTGCCCAAAGTTAAACGGCTGCTTAATCGTGCTTTTGAAATGCAACCCAGGTTTGTCCAAATGCAAATAAGTTGTTTTTTCTCAATATCCCACAATGTGGGGGGTGGGGGCGGAAGGAGGAGGGGGGCTTCTAGTTTAACACATTCCCAAAAAGAATATTTTGAAAGCGAATTCCAAAACAGGAATTCTAAAAGCAGGTTCATTAACACATTGTTTGTGGGAAGCGAGTAAACTCGTCATATCGCTCAAATGCCCGCATACAATGTGTTAAAAGCAGTACTTACTAGAAGTACATGATCTCCAAAAATCTTTATTTTGAAAATGAAACGTTCATTTAGATATAAGTTTTGCTATGTGCTTAATGGACTTTTTTATTTGCTCAAACAATTACTTTAGAAAGTTCCTAATGTTTCTAGGTGAAAACATTCGTGGCTCTGACTGGGATGCAGAGTCCATTGCCCCGCCGATGTGGTCTACGCACTGTCCCCTGGGAGCAGGAGATGTACAGAGCTGCGCTTCACTCAGCAGACGGTGGAGAGCCAGGCACGCAGGCGTGTACTGTGGCCACAGTGGAGAAATGAGGCCACTACCGGTGTTTCGGACATTTGTAAATCATACTTGTAACTTGGGAACTGCCTATGCAATGTACAAAGGAACAGCCAACCCATCCCTTTTCTTAGGAAAATAATCTCCAAAAACAGTGACTGATGTGGTTTGGTTTGATTTTGTTTGGAGAAGGGAAAGTCTCATAAATCTCTCTATTCAAATTTTCAAATTCAGCTTCAAACACACAGGACTCCAAAGTAATGTAGTTAGAGATTACTGAAATCCTTATTTATAATTAAAACATCAAAGCAGAAAATATTATAATGGTGTGTCAATTTTTAAGCAAATATCTTCCTAGGTTTCTTTAAAACAAACAAACGAACAAAACAAAACCTCTTTATGATCTCCAAGAGCAGCAGAGAGAAACTGGAAATGTCAGTACTTACGAGTAGCCTGCAAAGGGCCTTCAAGCAAAAAGCAGAACCAGGCAAAGCATCCGTTCAACAGCTGGAGAGAACTAACACCTAACAATGAGGATCATCAACTTCATCCTCCAATACAGCCTTTTCTATCTTTTTCACATGAGTTTTCACATCACAGAATTTTAACATCTATTTCTGCTTTAAAATATGTAAGCAGACATGGAGAAAGTTCAGAGTTACACAGAGGTTACTGGAGATCCCTCATGTGTTGTAAACACGTTTATAACGGGTATGGTAAACTAAATCACTCCCCAGAGTCACTAACATCTTTTCTCTGGAAGTGTTTACTTCCGCTTTTCAGTAATAATGATTTGTTATCACCAACTTCTAGGGGTTCTCTCTCTAAACATCAGATTTTACTGAAGATAACACTAAAAGTACTGAAATGATTTCATCACTATATTTAAATATATGCACATAAATTAATACTGCCCATCCGATTCAAAGAATTCTCCTAAGGGAGGTATATACATTTACTCCAACAACTCTGCCACTGCCCAAATCTCATGGCACTCACGACTTAACCAAAAGAATCACCCCAAAACATGTGAACTGTTTACTGTATATTCTTAAAAATAGTACAATTTCTTCCATTTTGGGTGGATTTAAATTTTGGACAGTTCAGGCAATCAATAGGCAGAGTACCATTTTTGGTCCAAATGAGGTATCAGGTCCAGTAAAGAAAAAGATTTTTTCGTACCATTTGCAAAGATATGGATGGACCTAGAGAACATTATGTTAAGTGAAATAAATCAGTCAGAGAAAGACAAATACCATATGATCTCACTCATATGTGGAATCTAAAGAACTGAAAAAACGAGGAATGTAAACAAAAATAGTCTTAGAGACACAGAGGAAAAACTGATGAGGGCTATATGGGACGGGTGTGGGCATGAAGGAGAAGGGGAAGGGACGAGGCAACATAAACTGGTAACTACAGGGATAGAAGAGACAGTTTAGGATTACAACATTATAATCAATAATGTTGTAAATATTTTTTAGGGGATCAGAAGGACTCATGTCTTGTCAGGGAGACCACTTCATGGACGGTGTAGTGGCCTGACTACTGCACTGTACATCTGAAGCTGCTGCTGAATAATATTAGATGTTAACTATAATTTAACACATATAGTCATGGGATGTGGAGTATAGTGTGGGGATGGAGTCAATGGAATTGTAATAGGTATGTATGATATCGGGGGAGGGTAAACAGTGGATGGGGGAGGGGAAGTCACTTTGTAAGGGGTGAAAAGGATAATTATTGCATTGTTTTGTACATCTGTAACTAATAATAATAATTAAAAATTAAAAAAGAAAAAGATTTTTCTCATGTGGTTCATAAACTGTAAAATAAATTCTAATTCATTAGCGCTTAAACTTACTTTTTTTAAATAAGTCATTAGTATCTTAAGTTATATTAAACGATCGTTAACTAAAAATAACTGTGATAAGTTCCTAGAGGAAGAGTATTAAAAATATAAAACTGGCTATATTCAACCGAACCACTCATTTAGCAGTTCAATACAAGCATAATATAAATTTTCATTTATTAAGATATAATAATCCCTTTTATTTCAAAAGTTTTCCAAAATTTCTCAATTTGAACTAAAACCAATGTAAATTACTGATTTAACTATTTTTGTTCAATGCTATATTCCCATCACCTAAAACACCACCTGGAACATATAGCAAGTACTGAAATAAGTATTTACTAAATTAGTAAATCAATATGGAAATTCAATGAGTGGTCATGCATTAAGCTGCTTTATATTTATATTGCCGAGCTTAATTATATTAGAAAATTTTCTCATTTTATATGGAAGAATCAATAAAACATAACCGAACCATCAAATGTGATAAACTACCCAGCACTTCAGCTGACAATAACTCCATTCTTCTAACTGCTCAGGGCCAAAAACTCAAAGGTCGTTCTTTCTTTTTTAATTTAAAAAATTTTTCATTTGCAGTTGACATTCAATATTATATTAGTTTCAGATGTATGGCATAGTTGTTAAGACATTTAAATAACTTATGAAATGATTCCCCCCAATCAATCTAGTAGCCCCCGACCCCATACACAGTTATTACAATGCTACAGACTACATTCCCTATGCTGTACTTCACATTCCCGTGACTGTTATATTTGGTAACTGCCAATTTGTATTACTTAATCCCTCCACTGCGGTCATTCTTGCATACTCCTCTCACATACATCTTCCCATCCAACCTCAGGAAATCTGTTGGCTCTGCCTTCGAAACGTTATCCACACTAGGGCCTAGTCAGAGTCACTCTCATCTCTGTAGAGATTCCTGCCCTCACCCTTTAATGTCGTCTCTCCCCTCCGCTCATTGTTAAGCCCATGGCCACTAAGAATCACTCCCCTGCAAACACTTTCAACTCCCTTCTCTCACTTCATTATACTTGGTTAGCAAAGCCATAACCCCAGTAAAAATGTAATTCTCCGCCTACCCTCATGCATCCAATCATGGCTGATCATCATGCCTCGACATCCATACGGTATCACAGACCTCAAGTGCCCCCTTACTGCTGCCAGGCAATCATCCTGTAACTCTATTTCACACCTTCTTGATCCTCAACCCCCAATGCCTTCTCCACAACCTTATTCACAGTGATGACTTTTTTTTGCCCTATACGTCACTGAAATAAAGAAAAAAACGTTTAATTAAACAATCAGAAGAGAACTTCCATAAGCTCTCACAACCTGCCGAGCTACTCCCAGTTCCCATACCTCACACTGTGTCTCTGGCTTACCACCACAGATAGATTATCCACGTTTCTATACAACACCAATCCCTAAACGTGTGAACAAAATCGCATCCCATTCAGTCCCTCAAGAGCACTCCTCCAGAAATTCATCCTGAACATCTTGTTCTCAATAGATGACCACCATCAGACTATAAACATATCCCTAAAAAAAAAAAAAAAAAAAAAAAAAGCAACACATTCTCAACGCCACTTCACTCCTACCCTATATCCTCTCTCCCCTTTGCAGATAATCTCCTTGAAAACATTGCTAATTTACTATTTCCAATTTCTCTCCTCCCCTTCTCTCTTAAAATAAACTCCAATCAGGCCTGTACTCTCAACCGCTCCACCAAAACTGCCTCAGTCAAAATCACCCGTGATCGCTACATGACTAAATTCAATGGTCAATTCTCATTTCTCACGTCACTTGGCCTGTCAGTAAGCATCAGCCGCAACTATTCATTCTCTTCTTTGTTCAGTTTCCAGGACAACATAATAGTTTTGTTCTTCTCTTCACTGACTGCTCCTTCTCAGTCTCTACTTCCAAAGGACAGGCGGAAACTTTGGGGGAGTGACGGGGATCCTCACCGTACAGACTGGTGGTGGGGATGGTTTCATGGGCATATATGTATGTTAACACTTACCAAATTGTACACTTCCAATAGGATAATAAATACAGTTATCCTAAAAAAGTGTTTTTAAAAAAACCTGTCAGCCTTCACATACCATTACTAGTCTCCAAAATTGCTCAGAGATCATGAAACAGGATTATTAAAGTGGTTTTTACATCTAAAATGAAAATATCCTGGCCACTGAGAACAGTTAGTTCCTTTCTCATCCTATTCTCTCAAAATCCTGGATCTACCATTTTCAATCAATTATTTTCCTAACAAAAGAGAGAATCAAATGGGTGAAGAGTTTGACTTTATTTTGTCATTTATTAACATGACAATATCAGAAATAATCTGCTGTCTTTGTTTTTACTCTAAATATAACAGTCAAAAATGGCTTTTAACACATTTTTTGCGGGAAACGAGTAAACTCGTCATATAGCTTTTTATGCCCGCTTACAAAGTGTTAATATAAGCACTCAGCTAAGTTAGCCTCAGCTCAGGTAGGCCTTTAGTATTATATAGTTTAGACAGATGTGTGCCACTTTTATCTACAATTGGTTATATGTCCTATTTTCTATCTTTTCATAAATTTATACTCCTGTCTCAATAGTTAGCCATATCAGGTATTTTAATAAATACTATTAAGAAGTAATTAAGTAAGATAGTACTTTAAAGAACATTGAAAGAAATTCATTAAAATATTTTACAAAAATCAAGTACTTGTGTGTGTAAGCGTGCATGCGTGTGTGTGTGCAAGTATAAAATTACTGAGCTGCTGAGACTTCATGGAAATTAAATGTTCAAGGACCCACTCTGATTATGTTGCAACCCCAAGCATTTAGCAGAACTCAGAGACGGGGGTGGGACCCTGTCAGAGTCCGGTGGCTGCCGAGTGTGGCCTTAAGGACAGCCGACTGGAGGTAGGGAGCCATTTTATTATCCCGAGCGTCAGGTGTAAACTAAGGCTGTGCACATAATGTGAGATGGAAGGCGACAGATTACAAAAACATTTACAAGGAAAAGTTTACTAATTCCTAGAATTCTCCTTCATTCCACAACAGTGTGCTGCCTCCACTCAGGAAATGACCTTATTCATTACCAAGCATAAAGATAACTATCATTTTCCTTTGTATTGTCTAATTTTAGAGAAAGACACTTCTAGATACATAAATGAAATTTCTGATGGATTAAGATACTAAAAACTAAACTCATGTTATTATAAACTTTTTTTTTTGCCCCATTAACAACAGGAACACTGTTCCTACAGACAGGCCAAGAAAGCTCCGCCTACCACATGACAGACTGGAAAGTTGCAATGGCTCCCGTCCCGCTCAGGACATGAGGACAAGACATGAGGCAGGGTGGCATCAAATAGGTAGAAACTTGCCTCGGAGGACATGCTGTCAAAAAGACACAATTACTGCATTCTTTCTGTCTGCAGACCTCAATCAGAAATTTCTAAGAAATGATTTAGAATGATCTAGAGTGGAATGAAAGAAGTCATTCATAAAACGGTGATTTAGCTTTGCTTCCTGACACGATGTGACTGTGTAGATTCTACACTGAACAGTCTTATTTACATTATTACCATAATTCAGGCATAAATGTCGCTTTCATCTAAAGTTAAACAACTCTGTAACTAAAAGACATAATTTCTATCGTAAACGCGGCTATACGTTTGCCAATTAAGAACAAAGTTCTTTCCAGATCAGCAATCTGCAGATCATCAGAACTGCGTCTGTCCTCTAAACACAAACTTTTAGCTCTCAGTATTTTTAACAGGGAGGGAAATGAGTGGGAACATCTGTAATTATTAAAAAGCTCAACTCCAGTTCCCTCCGCTTCAGCCCTCCATCACTGCCATCAGACCACCTCATCACTTCTCCCACAGTTTTCCAGCCTGGAATGGTCTCCTATTGCAGGTACCACCACACATCAAATATCCCCTTTTATGGCCCCTGTATGTTTTTGGCATAGGAAGCTGGTCACATCACCCCTCCTGCTGAAATCCTTCCGTACCTCCCAGTCCTCCAAAGGATAATGCCCACTCTCCACAGCATGAATGACAAGGCGCATTGTGATCCCTGAAGAATTACTGCACCAGCGATATGCCTCTAGATAGCCGTCCTGGCCTTCCCAACTGTTTGGTGTTTCCCATTCGCCACTCTTCCAGCATTTTATGCATAACTATTATAATTCCAAGGAACTATTTACCTATCAACCCGCATTCTCCTGAAATAATCACACTACCACCAACTTTGCAATCAGACCTGAGCTCAAATCTCAATTCCATAATTCACCAACCACGTAATCTTCAGTAAACCTCTTAACATCTTTGGTTCTAGTTTCTGCAGCTCCAAAATTAGCATAAAATATTCATGCCTTCATGAGTTCCTATGAATAGCAATGAAAAAATATAAAGAATAATATAGTTCTAGAAAACCTATAGAACTGTAGTGCAGCTAATAACAACCATAAAACCTAAACAGAAACTAACATGTATTATATAAGGGAATTAAACCTTCTCTATGGCACATACAAGTCTAGCTTTGTGATGAAGATACATGCACACTTCCTGACTTACGAAGGTTCAACTCATGATTTTTTGACTTTATGATGGTGCAAAAGCAATACGCATTCAGTAGAGACTGTACTTCGAATTTTGATCTTTTTCCAGGCTAGCGATATGCAATGTGATGCTCTCTCTCTCTCGTGATGTTGGTAAGAGGCAACAAGTTGCAGCTTCCAGCCTGCCACACACTCACAGGGCAAACCACTGATACTCTGTAGTGGGTATTGTGTTTTCACATCCTATCATGTCTACAAAGCGCCTGTGTCTCCTGCTTCTGGTAAGAACGTGATTACTCTTGAGATGCAACTCAAGATAATTACGCAACTGGAGGCTAATATAAGTGTTCTGAGCACATTTAAGGTATGCTAAACTAAACTCTGATATTCAGTAGCTTAGGTTTGTTAAATGCACTTTTTACATACAACACTTCCAACTTACAAAGGGCTTATTGGGTTGTAACCCTATTGCAAATCGAGGAGCACTGGTAATGAGTTTTATTTAAAGAAAATGTCCTATTTTTAAGGGAAAAAAAGTCACAAGCCTATATAACAGCTAGCCTAACATTAAATCTGATTTTAACTATAAGTCAACAAAACCATAATTCATTTTATGTAAGTTCTTATTGAATCCCAAAAGAAATTAGTATTTAAACAAAATAAAAAACAGCCTCAGTTCTTAGCAAGTTTTTATTTAAAATAACCATTGACAAATCTATAATAGCATTTGATGACATTACCTCTAAAAAAAATACAAGTAGGGTTAAAATGACTTAAGCAAAATTTTTTTAAAAACTCATCTAAAATATGGGACACATATTTTCTACAAAGAGTTTTAGGATTTTTAAATTGCTTCAGCAAACCTAGGCTCCTCCCTTTAACGTGTTCCTATGTATCTCATCATTTCACAGGAAACAAACTTCCTAGGACAGGAAGGGTAAGAAGGGAAGGAAAGAGGAAATTCTTAAATGAGAGCAGGCAACAGAACTGGAGATGCGAATTAGCAATTGTACCTTATGGAGCAGAAAGGGCGGAGGCGGCAAGGCTGGAGTCTGGGATCTCCAGTGTTTGTGGGAAAGAAAGAGGAAAGACGTCCCTTCCTGGGAAGCAAATGCCACAAATACTATACAATATATTGAATCTTCGAAGTTCAAGTAATAACAAACCTTTCAATTAATAGTATCAAGTTAAAAATCTGAAGGAAACAATTTTTTTCCAAACTATATTTAGGGAAAATAAAAAATTACATAGACAAATTCGATTTCAAGGAAATACCTTTTACAAACACAATTAGTTTAAAAGTTTTCATGTTTTATATAAGGTAAAATTTCACAACAGTTATACTGAAGCAATGGTTTTTAAAGTACAAGTTCAAAGAAAATAAAAATAAAGTACAAGTTCAACTGAATTTCAAGAACAAAGTTACGCAGCAACCACACACAGGGCCTTACTTCTTACAGTATTAGATGAATGTTAATCCCTGAGAAGTGTAACAAGTCTCTCTTTGTCTAAATTCTGAGAAAAAAAAAAAATTCAATAACTACTTTGACAGCAGTTTTAATTACTGGTAACTTAAGAAACTAAAGTATTAAAATTCCTCTTTCTTCCTAATGTCACATGTACTTTTCTACCTAACCTTTTGCGAATGATACACTCAGCTATGTACCGAAAGAAGTCAAGTTTGTCTCAAGTGCCTAGTATTTGAAGGAAGGCAAACTAGGATAAGCCCACTGACTTGGGAAGCAGGAAGGCAGGGTTATGCAGTCAGCTCTGTACACACACCAGTAGGGTCTATTTCCTATAAAATAGAGGGGCTCAAACAGATCTCAAATGTTCCTTCTAACTCTCAATATCTTTAAAACTTTTCATTTATGGTTTATATAGAATTTTGCAGTTTATCCTCATAAAAATTATGTGAAGTAGATATTTGTTTTATAAATGACAAATTTGAGAATCCAGAAAGTAAGAGATAGACCCAAGATAGTAACTGGCAGGGCCAGAAGTTGAATTTGGATATCTAACTCAAAGTCTTCTAAGGCTCAGATTCATGATTCAGAAATCTTACAAACTTAAGAAGCTTAAAACACAAATCTAAACTGTATTAAAGCAATACAGTGCTTTTTAAAAATGTAATTGTATTCAATATAAGTGTAATTATTTACAGACAAAAAGTATGTTGGCTATACCTCAAAAAATGGAGACAAAACAGCTCTACTCAAACCATCCAATAAAAATTATTACTCAGCAATTGAATTTTTCACTTGAAACTACTAGCCTGTCACCACAGGAAGATACTGTGTTTATCTTACATTCTTCAAAAAACTAAAAACTAAACCACCTGGGAATTTTTCCCACAAAGAAAATTCCAAGCCCAGAGTTTTCATTAGTGAGTTCTGGCAAGAATCAAGGAAAAAGGAATTCCACTCTTCACCCAAGCTTTTACAAGGAATACAGAGAAGAAACCTCCCTAACTCGTTTTCTGAGGGTAGCTTAACACTAGTACCACAACCAAGAAAACAGCAAATTTTTATTTTATTTAAAAATAAAAATTATAAAGCCAGCTTCACTCATGAACACAAATGTAAAATCTGAAACTATCAGCATATGAAATCCAACAAACTACAAAAAGATAATAACACATCATGACAAAGTTGAGTTATTCCAGGAATGAAAGACTGGTTCAACATTAGAAAAATCAATTAGTGTAATTCAAATTAATAGATTAAAAGCTAGAAAACCCATATGATCATGAGAACACATGCAGAAAAGCATTCCATAAAATTGGACTTCAATGCATGATGAAATGTATAAGAATATGAGGGAACATCCTTAATCTGCTAAAAGAACCTGTAACAAACCACATTTTTAATAATGAAATAGTACGTTGCCTCTGAGGTAAGGAACAAGAGAAGAACTGTATTATCCCATTTCCATTTAAATAGTACTAGAGGTCTACACTACTACAGTAAGGAAAGGAAAAGGAAGAAAAGGTATGAAGACTTGAAAGGCAGAATAAAATACTGCCATGTGCAGAGGATAAAAATCTAAAAACAAATTTAAATGAACAAGAGTTTAGTAAGGTTGCTGGATTTAAAAGACCAACATAAAAAAACAATTATATTTCTAAATACCTACAGGTAGAAAGTGAAATTTTAAAGAAAACATCATTGGAAAGCATCGCATACCTTTTTTAAAAATCCAAAAATTCAAAATGATCCACACACACAAAAAAAAAAGGGGGGTGAGGGGGAACCACCTTATTGGTGTCTTCTGTAGATTGCTCAAGCACCAACTAATTACTGAGAGTTGATAAGTAAAAGGGGTTGGGGGGAATTGAGCATTTTCCAGCCTTTCCTGTATGAATGTATTTCATGAAAACCAAAAAGTTGATAAATGTACTTGACGGTGTAGCAAATAAATGCAGGAATAACTAAATTGGAAAATCGTCATTCTGCAACCCCCAATGAAATATTGAATCTAGGCAACAATCAATGGAAGCCATAACTACTGGGTGCAAGATTAATGGAAACTTTTTAAAAGCAGGAATGGAGATGAAAATATCTAAGCCAACTGATCACGCTTCATCCAAAACGTGGGACAACCAAACAGCATGTGCCTCGTGATGCAACAGACACTTCACAATGTCCCTGTGACGTCCTCTTGTCTAAAATCCTGAGCTGATTTAACCAAGCCCCCACATCTCACTATCCCTTTAGAGGGAGCAGGGGACAGAACAAGTTAAGTGATAGAAATAGAAAGGGATCGGCCAAATTCAAGTTAGTCTAGAAGACAAACAAACCAATTTCTCCAACAAATCAATTGCCTGAGGAAAGAAAGGGAGTGCTGTGAAAAAGAGTACATAACTAACTGATCTTACATGAATTCTGATTCAGAACAACCATTTTTAAAAATACATCTTTGAGGGCCGGCCGAGTGGTGCGGTGGTTAAGCGCTGGCTTGGGAAGCCAGCGGCCCCGGTTCGGGTCCCACATATGAGGGCCAGTGACACTGCCCTCTACAGCTAACAACAGCTCCACCTGGAGCTGGGCTGTGCGAGCCCCGGCGACGGTGTAGGCTGCAGCCCCTGCTGCAGGGGGCTGCCATGGGCTACACTGAGTGGCCGGCAGCCAGCGTGAGTGGCCAATAGCCGCGGTGAGCGACCATCCAGAGGCCGGCGATAGATCTGCCTCATCCGGGAAGAGTGCAATGACGATATCAACATGGGACAGTGAAACAACGTCCTCCGCAACTAGACTGAGGAACAAAAGGACAGGAACTTGTCTGTTGTCCCCGATTCCCCAACGCTGTTCCTCTCCCCCAATTCCCCAATTTAAAAAAAAAAAAATACATCTTTGAAACAGAAAAGTGTAAATGTGGACTAAGTATTAGATATTAGATATCTATTACCCATGTACTATGAATATACAAATTACAAATATATACTATTACTAATATGTACTAAGTATATACTA
The DNA here is from genome assembly GCA_033961575.1 of Aselliscus stoliczkanus. Classification (NCBI taxonomy): domain Eukaryota; kingdom Metazoa; phylum Chordata; class Mammalia; order Chiroptera; family Hipposideridae; genus Aselliscus; species Aselliscus stoliczkanus. Next base: position 125,811,426 of record CM066734.1, read on the forward strand.
ATATTATTAGGTATCAGTATTAGATATTAAGGAATTATTATTAAATTAAATATAATATCCTGATGGTTATATTTTTCAAAGTCCTCATAAGATAGGAATGAAGTATTTACAAATGAAATGTCATAGTATTTACATATTTGATTTGCTTTGAAATGCTCAAAAGAAACAAAAGGGTAAAATGTGGTAAACTGTTGAAATTTGATAACAAGTTCATTATACTAGTGTCTCAACTTTATTTACTTGAAAATGTCCACCGCAAAAACCAATTCTAACTCAATTAGAAAAATGAACAAAGAGATGAACAGGAGATGAACAGGAGAGGACCTGGAGATGGTAGATAAACGTATGAAGACGTTCAATGTTGCAGTCATGAGGGAGATGCAAATTCAAATGTCAATGAGATACCACCAAACACCCATTAGAATGGCCAAAGTAAGAAACGCCAACAGACCAGATGCTGGCAAGGGCGCAGGAAGCTTTCTCTCCTACCTTGCTAAGAGTGTAAAATGGTACCGCCACTCTGGAAATCAGTCTGACAGTTACTCAAAGGTAAACATACACTTACTAGGTAAACATGCACTTATCACAGAGCCCATCAACCACATTCCTGGACATTTATTCTAGAGAAATGGAAACACACTCACACAAAGTCCTGAACGTCAATGTTTATATAATAGGAATTTTATTTGTAATAGGCCCAAGCTGGCAACAACTCAAATGTGCTTCAGGGGGTGAATGGCTAAACCAGCTGGGACATCCGAACAACGGACGACAACACAGCAATAAAAAGGAACAAACTATTGTTACCCTCAACTATCTGAATGGACTGTGAGGACATTATACTGAGTGAAAGGGCCAATCTCAAAAAGTGACATAATCCAGGATTCCATTTAGATGGCATCGTCCTAATGACAGAGATGTGGAAGCATAGCACAGAGCAGTGGCTGCAGGATGGAGGGGAAGGGCATGATTCCACAGGGAAGTCCTTGGTGATGACAGCAGCTCTGTGTCTTGAATGCAGTGGTTATATGAATCTATACACAGGATTAGACACAAAGACGCGCCAAAATTTAAAAATAATTGCATATGAAAACTGGTGAAATTGGAGTAACGTTTGCAGTTTACTTAATTGTATTACGCTAATATCAATTTCCTGGTTTTGATTACTATGTACTATGTTTATATAAGATGTCACCATTGGGGAAAACTTCCAATTTTTAGATTGAAGATTCAATGTCAGGACGGGTACACAAACCTCTCTCTGCCCAAGTTTTGCAACCTTTTGTGAGTCTATAGTTAGTTCAAAACAAAAGCATCAGGTGGAAAAAAAGGCAATCCAGGTGAGAAGAATCGAGGCATCAGTTGACATGAGAAGCTTAAATTGTCATATATGGATCAGAGTGTGGGAGGCAGAATTCTAGATGGCTCTAAGAGTCCTGCTCCCTGGTGTATGCACCCTGTACAACCCCGTTCTCTGAATGTGAGGACCTGTGAATATGATGAACTATCACTGTCATCATTATGTTACATTACATGGCTGAAAGGATTTTGCAGATACAATTCAGGTCCCTCATCAGTTGACTCTGAGTTCGCTTCAAAAGAGGATTTACCCTGGGTGGGCAGCATTTCATCCAGAGAGCCCTTAAAAGAGATCAAAGGGCACAAAGTGTAAGAGAGGTTCGTCTGCTGGCCTAGCAGGAGCAAACTGCCAGGATGTGGAGAGAGCAAGACTGGCCAAAGGGCACTGAGAGACCAAGGACGTCGGTGCTGGCCACAGGGAACTGCATTCCGCTAACAATCTGGATGAGCTTGGAAGGGGACGCCACAGTGCGGATGAGACAGCAGCCCAACCAACACCTTGATTTCAGCCTTGTGAGGCTGAACAGAGAACCCAGTTAAGCCATGCCAAGACACCCGACCAACAGAAACTCTGGGATCTATGCTGTTTTAAGTGGCTAAGACTGTGGTAATTTACTATGCAGTGATACAGATAACTAATACATCGAATTTAATGATTACTCCTCAGACATGCTGGCAAACAGAATGACTCTGGGGTAGTGGCTAAAGACAAAAATAGGCTCACTTACTTTTTCAAACTAATTCAAAATTTGTCTGAATCTTAAGCCCTCGTGTTCTGGCTGAAAGTTTCATAAGAACAAACTATCAGAGGAGTTCCATGGTTTGGGATTGCAATTCTAATTGGCCCTCATAAAAGACAAAGCAAGATGTGACTTAAAACCAACGAAATTTGGTTAGAGCCAAACCGTTGTTCTTTACATTTCTCATTCCCAGGTTTTCAAAACGCAACTTAAGGTCTCTTGTCTCTTCCTAACCATACTAAAAAAATTCAGGAAAAGGAAGAGAATATTTACAAGTTTGTGCTTCTTGAGGTACAACAAAATCTCAGTGATGAATGCATGAGAGCATTTATTATCCTAAGAAGTGGGAAGTGAAAATCCCATTTTAAAAATAAATATGAGTATTTTTTTGAAAAGAAGGGGGATCAAAACATAAAATACCTAGGAATAAATACAACAATGTAGGGAACAATTATAGAGCTGTATGATAGCCAGGAAAATATACTTAAACAAATAGGGATAAATACCAAATTTTTAGAATGGAAGACTGTTATAAAGATGCAAACTGTCTCCAAATCAATTTGAAAAACATCAAGGCAATTTCAGGCAAATTCCCAATAGGTTTTTCCCCCAGAGCTTGACAAAATGATTGTAAAATGTATATGAATATGCAAAGGGAAAAGAATAGCCAGAGAGTCTTGGAAAAGAACAAAGAAAACTTGCTGTATCAAATATTAAGACTGATAAGATGACAGTCACTTAAAAACACTGTGAGGATTGTCAAAGCAACAGGCAAATAAATCAGTGGAAAAAATAAAGAGCTCAGAAACAGATCTGCATACAGACACTTGCTATTGTATATGACAGAAGTAGCAATGCAAATTGGTGAGGAAAATTCAAGCTTGTTAAATAAATGGTTCTAGAATTGGCTGAGCATCCACACATAGAAAAATATGGAACTCAGACTTGATTCTCACAAAAATACAAAAATCAATGGTCTAGCAATTTAAAAGCCTAAATCTGAAATACAAATTATACATCTTTGAGAAGATAACGTAGGGTAATACCATCAGGGTAAGGGAAGGATTTCTTAATTAAGACAGAAAACACATTTCATGATAAATGAAAACCCTGGTTAATCTAACAATACTAACAAGAACAATTTCTGTTCATTACCATAGCATAAAGTAAATAAAAAGACATGCCATAAATTAAAAAGATAATTGCAATCATAACCAAAGGATAGAAATAGAAAGAATTCCAAAATCATTATAAGAAAAAAAAGGACCAATCCAAATGAAAAACAGAAGATTTGAACAATCTCCAAAAGAAGGAATCTATTAATATGAAATGATGCTCAATCCAATAGCAATGAGCAAATTAAATTCACAGGAAGATGCCATTATATGCCTACCACAGAAATTTTTTAAGTGTATAATACCAATGTCGGTGATGCTGAGGAAGTAAATGATACATATCCTTTGCAAATAATTAGGCTTTACTAGATAAAGTTGATGCCATCTGACCCAGCAACCTCCTTGGTTACACACCCTTGAGATACTCAGAGATGCACAATACACAAAGCATTTTTTAGAAAAGGCCAAAACTACAAAAAAAAAATGTTCATTAGAAAAACTGATTAAACCGTGGAGTATTCATAACTGGAATACCGCAAAAACATGAATGAACCACGGCTACATACAGCAAAATGAACAAAACTCACTTTTCCTGAGCAAAAGTAAAAAAGACAAAAAGTACATATAACGATCTATTAACATGTACTTCAACACCAAGATAAATACCATTGTTTAGGTATACACACACGGTAAAGTCAAAAGGAAAGGACGGAACTAAGGACCACAGAGGTGATGACAGTAAGAAAGGCTGTCATTATGGGGAGACGGAAGGAGCGAGCTTCTGGGGGTGCCGGTGAAGTTCTGTTTCTTGACTTGGTGGTCAAGGGTGACATTTCAGACCGCCCTACAAGTTTCAAACTTGCTAATCCCCACAATCTTGTGAGGCAATTTCCTAAAAGAAATCTCTTCTTTTATGTACGCACACGTTTGTGTGTCTGTGTGTGTATGTATGTACACGTATGCATATACATACACATATACTTGTTCTGTTTCTCTGAAGAACCCTGACCGATTCTGACTTGGGTCCCACAGAGCCGTTCTAGAGGGAAGGATCTGAAGGATGAGTTTTCTGAAGTGGTTTCTGAAATTGGTTCTCTACTCTGATTAGATTTAAAGGCACTAATCGTTTCCAGTAAAAGAGATAAAGAAGGTACTGGGAGTCCATGGCATGACACAGCGATATATACAAAATGTAACCATGGGATATTCCTCATCAAACATAGAAAGCAAGTGCTGGGTGAACAAGCAGTTGATACCTTAGAATAGCTGCCAAACTAACAATTATAATGAGATTAGCTGGTGATTAATTGCGCTGGATAAAGTGGGGGAACCAAAGGATAAGCTCAGGGCTTAATATGCCCAGCTTGAACGTCACATAAACGACCCGAGAGAACTCTGCCTGAAGAGAAACCCTCATCTACTGATGACTCGGAGTGGAGATTTCTGAAACACGAACACCAAGTGTAGTCCTGTGAGGGGCCGAAATGCACACAACCTCACACAATATTGTCTGTTAAAGGAAGGGTGTGGATTAGAAGAAATGGGACCCTGAAAACTGGAATGGGAACATGTTGGGAGGTCTCTCTCAGTGAAGCTGGGGACACTGAACTCCCTAAATTCTGCTGGGTCTCCTTTCCTAGTTAGTTGAAGCTGACCTTCTACCCTCACTGAGGTAAGCTCTGCCCTGCATGAAGGATCTGTAATGGCCTTCCCTGGGGTAGCTGCCTGGCCAGACTCAGCCACATCTCCTCAGGACCGACACCAGCTCTGCCTCTATACCTCTACCAGACTCAAGTCCCAACAGGCCCCAAAAGGGGGGGTACAAATTGTGACCCCCAGGAGATGCACTACAATTCAGAAGAGCAGCATGATTTTTCCAATTTATATAGACAGAAACCTGGGGAATGTGTGGGATTTGATATTAAGGATGTGGGATAATATGGATCAAACATAAAGTTGGATGAGACCAAATTTACTGAGACCACTAAGCAGAGATTCTAGATTCAGTGGTGTAGCTCAAGGAGTTATAAAAGGCTCCAGCAGGGCCGGCCGAGTGGCAGTTGGTTAGGAGCTGGCTTGGGACACCAGCTCTGAGCAGCGAGGCCCCGGTTCGGATCCCACATGAGGGCCAGTGACACTGCCCTCTACAGCTAAGGTGGTGAACAACAGTTCCACCTGGTTGCCTCTATAGCTAAGATGGCTAGCGACGGTGTTGGCTGCAGCCCCTGCTGCAGTGGGCTGCCATAGGCTACAGTGAGTGGCCGGCAGCCAGCGTGAGCTGCCAATAGCTGCAGTAAGCGACCGTCCAGAGGCCAGCGAGCGATCTGCCTTACCCGGGGAGAGCGCAATGACGATACCAACATGAGCCAGCGAAGCAACGTCCTCCACAACTAGACTGAAGAACAAAGGAAGGACCGCAACTTGTCTGTTCCCCTTCCCTGGTTCCCCAACGCTGTTGTTCCCCTCCCCCAATTCCCCAATAAAATCTTTAAAAAAAAATTTTTTTTAAAAGGCTCCAGCAACCAGACGGGTTGGTTGGCTGAAATATGCACCAAACAGTGGCCTGCATTAAATGAAGCTAAAATGCCAGAAGTGCCTTGGTACAATGCAGAAGGTATTCAAAGGCTTGGAGAATTGGAATGTTAAAACAGTTTTATCGGGGCAGCTGAGTGGATCAGTTGGTTATAGTGTGTCCTATGAGCAACAGAGTTGCAGGTTCGATATCCACATGGGCCAGTGAGCTGCAACCTCCGCAACTAGGTTGAAGACAATGACTTGAGCTGAGCTGCCACTGAGCTGCCAGATGGCTCAGACAGTTAGAGTGCGGGCTTTTAACAACAAGGTTGCCAGTTCGACTCGCACACAGGATGGTGGGCTACAACCCTCACAACTAGACTGAAAACAGCAACTGGACTTGGAGCTGAGCTGTGCCCTCCACAACTAAGACTAAAGGACAACAACTTGACTTGGAGTTGATGGGTCCTGGAAAAAACACACTGTTCCCCCAATAAAAAAAACCATTGTTCCCCAATAAAGTTATTTTTTTTAAAACAGTTTGATCATGTAAAACCTGTGCACCCAGAGGAGGGTCCAGAAGACATGCCTTTCGCAACTCTGAAAAATAAATGCGTGAAGCGAGCCTCAGCATCCTACAAGCTCTGTGGGTGCTCTTCTCTGCGGGTCAGAAATTACAGTGGGATGATGCTACCACTGAACTGAGGTCCTTAAATGCAATGGGAGTAACTGGATCTGGGGAGGCGGGGCTAAGTGACAGTATTTATTCACCCAAGACAAGGTGGACATGGTTACCATAATGGACAGCAGAATGAAACAGTCGCCAGAGCAGTCTGCCTCAGAGACCTACGGCATTTGCTAGTTATTCATGGTGCTCCTAGAAGAGAAACGGATGGCTGTCTACTAAATTCATCCTTGATCTAGGTAGGCAAGAGTTCTAGGTCAGCAGAAGACTAACTTGAATTACCAAAACAGAGTCAAGGCCCCTCAATAAATCCCCAGGCCTGAGCCAGTTCACAGCTAAGAACACCTTGAATGAAAGGGAGCATGGGTCTTCTTGAGGAAGGACCCAGCCACACAGCAAAAAATTCATACTGTGCATCTTTCTCTGACTTTCCCAAAAGGGATCTATAGCCTTTACCAGGGTGACTATGCACAGGAAGCCCCGTGAAGATCATAGAGATTAGCGGCACCCACACCTCACAGTCGCAAATCTGCATAACTTTTGACTCCCCCCAAACTAACTACCGTTGGCCCTCAGTATCCACAGGGGATTGGTCCCACGACGGCAGCAGATACCAAAATCTGCTCAACTCTCTTTTATTAAAATGGGAAAGAACAATGCCTACAGTCAGCCCTCCATTTCTGAGGGTTCCCAAATCTTGGATCAAAATACTGTTTTCAATCAGCAGTTATTTGAATCCGCAGGTATAAAACATTAGAATACAGAGGGCTGATTGTATTTACTGATAAAAAAAAATCCATGCATAAACATATGTTTACCCACACGGCTCAAAACATGTTGTTCAAGGGTCAACTGCAGTTATACTTTTTGGGGGACTATCGGACATTGGCTGTTTACTGACACCAGTTCCTAGAGACCCCAAATATCACTGTGGTCCATGTGCCAGAGCAGAGGATTATGGAGGTCAGGTAATCAATCAATGGAGTTTCAGCTCAGGTCCATCTCAACATGGGTCCAGTGGGCCCCCTGTATCCATCCTGCAGTTATTTCCCAGTTCCAGAATTCATAATTGGAACAGACATAGTCAGCAACTGGCAGAACCCCCACACTGGTTCCCAGCCCTGTGGGGTAAGGGCTGGAATATAAGACTATGAAAGGCCAAGTGGAGACCATCAGAACTGCCCCCATTTAGGAAATCAATACCACATTCACGGAGAAACAGCAGATTAGAGCGGCCATTGAGGACTTAAAGAATGCAGGGCTGGTGATTCCTACCATGTGGCCATTCAGCTCACCCATCTGGCCTGTGAGCAAACAGAGACCTTGGAGAATGACAGTGGATTATCATAAACTTCGCCCAGCGGTGGCTCCGAATGTAGCTGCTATCCCAGATGTGGTTTCATTGCACAAGTAAGTTAACACATCCTCTGGTGTCCAATACGCAGACACAGTTCTGGCAAATGCTTTCTTCTTGATACCTGTTAATAAAGACGACTAGAAGCAGCTTGTATGCGGCTGGCAAGTCCAGCAACGTATTTTCACTGTCCAACCACAGGGGTGAATCAATTCTCTAGCCCAGTGAGGCCAGTCATAATTTAGTTTGCAGGAATCCTGATAGCCTGTCCCTTAAACAAGACATCACACTGCTCCATTATGTTCATGACATCACACTAATTGGACCCAGCGAGCAAGAAGTTGCAACTACTATAGACTCATGAGTAAGACATTTGGGTGTCAGAGGGTAGGAAATAAACTGGACAAATATTTAGGGGCCTTCCACCTCAGTGAGATTTCTAAGTGTCCAGTAGTATGGGGCATGTCTAGGGTAAGTTTGTGCATCTGGGCCTCCTACAGACAAGGAAGAGGCAACACCTGGGGGGCCTCTCTGGATTTTGGAGGCAAAGTATTCCTCATTTGAGTGTGTTACTCCAGCCCACTTACCAAGTGTATCAATCAGGGTTTTCCAAAAATACAGAACAATGGGATATATATATACACACACACACACATACATACATACACACACACACACATATGGTATCTGTGTATAAATATAATATCTACATATGTGTATATATATATATATATAATGTATATTATGCATCACAGAGAGAGAGAAAAGGAAAGAGAGAGGAAAAAAGCACATTAAGAGAGTTCTTTTAAGGAACTAGCTCATAGTTGTGGAGGCTGGGAAGTCTGAAATCTGCAGTATGGGCCATTAGGAAAGAAATTCAGGCAGGAGTTAATGTTGCAGTCTTGAGTCCAAACTCTATTGAGCAGACCAGCAGGCTAGAATCTCAGGCAAAATTTCTAGGATAGAGTCTTGAGGCAGAATTCCTCCTTTTCTGGGGAAATCTCAGGTTTTGCTTTTAAGGCCTTCGACTGATTGAGTGAGGCCCACCCACAATTTCAAGGATCATCTCCTTTACTTAAGAGAATCATCCCACTGTAGGTGTTAATCACATCAACAAATTAATTACCTTCACGGCAACATCTCACTAGCGTTTGACAAAAAACCGGGCCTCTTAGCCCAACCAAGCTGACACATAACACTGATCCATCAAACCAAGTGACCCAAAAAGCTACTAGCTTTGAGTATGGCCCAGAAGAAGGCTCTGCAACAAGTGCAGTTCCCTTCCAGCTGCTCTGCCACTTGCCACATGATCCAGCAAGTCCAGTGGTACTTGAAGTTTCAGAGCAGACAGGTGCTCTCTGGAGCGTGTGGCAGGCCCCTACAGGTTAATCACAGTACAGGCCTTTAGGATTTGGGAGCAAAGCCCTGCCATCCTCTGTGGATAACTATTTTCCTTTTGAGGAACAGATGGGGGCTTGCAACTGGATCTTAGCAGAGACTGATGTTTAAGTGGGAGCCACCAAGTTACCACGTGAACTGAGCTGCCTGTCATGAACTGGGTGCTGTCTGACCCACCAAGCCACAGAGTTGGACATGCACCACGCTACTCCATCATCAAATGGGAACGGCATATACGTTCATAATCACATAGGCCCTGAAGGCACAAGCAAGCTATATGAAGAAGTGGTCCATTCCCGCTACATTATCTTCTCTCTCCCAGCCCACGTTTATAACTCCTTAGCAAGTTCCCTACCATCAGTTGAAGGAAGAAAACTTGGGCTTCATTTAAAGATGATTCTGCAAAACATGCAAACCCTACCGGAAAGTGGACAGCTGCAGCTCTGCAGCCCCTTTCCAGCACAGCCCTGCAGGACAGTGGTGACGGAAACCCTCCTGGGAGTCAGAACCCCGCGCAGTGGTTTCATTTTGCCTGGAAGACATGGGCAGAGGCGCCACTGCAGACCAACTCACAGGATGCAGCCAAAGGGTTATCTCAATGGGCAGGAACTGGGAAGGACGTGACTGGGAAATGGCTGGCAAGGCGATCTGGAGAAGAGATATGTGGAAATGGGCCAAAACCAGGAAAATATCTGTGTCTCATTTGAATGCTCATCAATGGGTGACCTCAGCAGAGGATGGTCCTCATCATCTAGGATGACCTGTTCTGTATACAGGTGCACCTCATTTTATTGCACTTTATTGTGCTTCCCAGATATTGTGTTTTTTACAAATTGAAGGTTTGCGGCAACCCTGCATTGAAAGAGTCTATCAACACTATTTTTCCAACAGTATTTGCTCACATAATGTCTGTCACATTTTGGAATTCTCACAATATTTCAAACTTTTGTTATTATTATATTCATTATGGTTATCTGTGATCAATGACCTTTGATGTTACTACTGTAATTGTTTGGGGGTACAACAAACTGGCCAAAATACTGCAAACTTAACCAATACAAGTTGTGTGTATTGACTGGCCCTTCCCCATCTCTCTCCCCCTCCTTGGGTCTCCCTATTCCCTGAGACACAACAATATTGAAATTAATTTAAAAGGCCAATTAATAACCCTACAATGACCTATAGGCATTCAAGAGAAAGGAAGAGTTGCACATCTCTCATTTTAAATCAAAAGCTAGAAATGATTAAGCTTAGTGAGAAAGGCATGTAGGAAGCCGAGACGGGCTGAAAGCTAGGCCTCTTCCACCAAATAGTTAGCCAAGTTGTGAATGCAAAGGAAAACTTCTTGAAGAAAATTAAAAGTCGTATGCCAATAAACATGGTAAAAAACTGAAACCACCTTACTGCTGATCGGAAAAAGTTTTGTTGGTCTGATGGATTAAACGAGCCGCAACATTCCCTTGAGCCAAAGCTTAACCCAGAGCAAGCCCCTAACTCTCTTCAATTCCATGAAGGCTGAGAGGGGTAAAGAAGGTGCAGAAGGAAAGTTCTAAGCTAGCACAGGTTGGTTCATGAGGTTTAAGGAGAGAAGCCGTCTCCATAAAACATAAAGTGCAAGGTAAGCAGCCAGTGCTGATGTAGAAGCTGCAGTGAGTTACCCAGAAGATCCTGCTAAGATCATTAATGAAGGTGATTGCACTAAACAACAGGTTTTCAGTGTGGACGAAACAGGCTCATGTTGGAAGACGCCATCCGGGACTTTCATAGCTACAGAGAAGTCAGCGCCTGGCTTCAAAGCTTCAAAGGACGGGAGTCTCTTGTTAGGGGCTCATGCAGCTGTGACTAGGTTGAAGACAACCTAATAGCTCACTGACTATTCCGAAAAGCCCCTTAGAATTACGTCTGTGCTCTATAAATGTAACATCACAGCCTAGGTGATAATAAATCTGTTTACCACATAGTTTACTGAATATATTAAGCCCACTGTTGAGACGAATGCTCAGAAAATATTCCCTTTCAAATTATTACTGCTCACTAACAGTGCGCCCCAGTCACCCAAGAGTTCTGATGAGATGTCCACTGAGATTCATGTTGTTTTCATGTCTGCTAACACAGCATCCAGTCGGCAGCCATCCATGCATCAAGGAATAATTTCAATTTTCAAGTCTTACTATTTAAGAAATACATTTCATAAGAGTATAGCTGCCATAGATAGTGAATCCTCCCGTGGATCTAGACGAAGTAAATTGAAAACCTAGAAAGAATTCACCATTCTATTGTAGATGCCATTACGAACATTTGTGACTCATGGGGAAAAGGTCAAAATATCAATATTAATAGGAGTTTGGAAGAAGTTGATTCCAGTCCTCATGGATGACTCTGAGGGGTCCAAGACCTCAGTGGAGGAAGTAACTGCAGATGTGGTGGAAACAGCGAGAGAACTAGAATTAGATGTGGAGCCTGAAGATGGGGCTGAATTTGCTATAATCTCATGATAAAACTTGAACGGATGGGGGGGTGCTTCTTATAGATGAGCAAAGAAAGTGGTCTGAGATGAAATCAACTCCCAGGAAAGATGCTGTGAAGATTATTGAAATGACAACAAAGAATTTAGAATATTACATAAATTTAGTTGATAAAGCAGTGGCAGAGTTTGAGAGGATTGACTCTAATTTTGACAGAAGCTCTGTGGGTAAAATGTTATCAAACTGCATCACATACTACAGAAAAACCGTTCATGAAGGAAGGGTCAATTAATGCAGCAAACTTCATTTGTTGTGTTAATGAAGACAGCCACCCCAACCATCAGTAGCCATCAACATCGAGGCCTCCACCAGCAAAAAGATGATGACTAGCTGAAAGCTAAGATGATGTTTAGCATATTTTTAGCAATAAAGTATTTTCAAATTAAAGTATGTACATTGGTTTTTTTTTTAGACATGTTATTGCACACTTTTCAAATTAAATATATATTTTTTAGACATAATGCTATTGCACACCTCATATACAGTGCAAACATTTTACATGCACTGGTAAACCAAAAAATTTCATGAGACTCGCTTCATTACAATACTCACTTTATCGTGGTGGTCTGGGACCTGCAATATCCCCAAGGTCTGCCTGTCTACCGGTCAGCCTCTCTCCCCAGCCACTCCAATCAGTGCCTAAAGGGCTTGTGAACAAAGTGGTCTGCGAGGGAGGGCGGTCATACATGGGCTAAGAAACATGAACTTCTACCTACGATGGGTGAGTGCCCAATATGCCAGCAGCAGAGATCAATGCTGAGTCCCCAGTATGACACCATCCCCCAGGGTGATCATCCAGCAACCTGGAGGCAGCTTGATTACACTGAACTGCTGCCATCATGGAAGGGGAAAGGTTTTTTTCTCCCTGGGACAGACGTTCGGGACACAGATCTGCCTTCACTGTACCCAGTGTTTTTGCCAAACCCTCCACCTGGCCACCGTGGCCTCTTCCGCCCTCTGCATCAAAAGGCAAAGTGGGGAATACTTTACTGACTGGAGTGACTGGCTCTGATGCCCCAGAGAAAACTGGACTGCCGTCACTCAATGGCAGTATAGAAGAGGAAGTCTGGGATACAGGAGATTCCTTAAAGGGACTGTGATTCAAGTCAACAGAAAACTGCAACAACCAAATTCAGGCAGGACTACAAATGGCCCACACCCTTCAAGGATAAAGTTTCGGGTAGCCCCACCAGGCAAAGAACCGGAACCAGCTAAGGTGCTTGGGTAGTGGAAGAAGCCAGTAAAACTACAACCACGTGACCAGTTACAGAAGAAAAATTGTCACTGTTATGAGTCTTTTTCCTTATTTTGCTACGAATCTGTTTATAGATTTATATATTAAGCAACAATCTGTTTTCTTCCCTCTTTATTGCCTTATCGTCGAACGTAAGATATATTAATAACAGTTAATGTTCCGCCCCAGTATTGAAGTTACAGGATCTCAAGAAAAGTGAACAAGGCCTTACATCCTCCCCTAAGAAAAGGTTGAGCATGTTTTCAGTTATACACATACATGATGTATTTATACAGGACAGCTGTTACCATGTTAGGGGAAAGTAAGACTCTGTTATTGTCTTCATTCGCAGATTAACTATGGGTTTTAGGAGATGTGTACAAGTGCCAAGGTGACAAAGATAAAATGTGATGGCGGGTTTTATGGCTCAACCTGGCTAGACTACAGTATCCACTCACTCAACCAAACACTAATCTAGGTGTTGCTGTGAAAGTATTTTGTAGACATAATTAACATCTACAATCAGTTGGCTTTAAACAAAGATTATTCTCCATAATGTGGGTGAGCCTGATCCAAATCAGTTGGTTTCCCTGAGAAGGAAAAATTCTGCCTCGAGGCTAAAGCATCAGCTCCTGCCCTACAGATACTGGATGCAGCAGTTCCTACAATCATCTGTACCATCTCCTTAAAATTAGTCTCTCTCAATTATAGATATATAAACACATATCTATAGATATAATTTAGTTTTTTACTACTTAAATTGTAAGTATTAATTAAAATATCATTTATTTATATATATTTTCCTCCTTCTACTTATCTAGAGCCCTGACCAATACAAGGTCCTTCAAAATATCAGGAGAGAAAGGCAGCCATTTTTGGCTTCAAAAAACAGACCTAGGACCTATAGAAGGAACTGAACGATTTTATCCCAATATAACAAAGAAGTTCCCATAAACCAGAGCTGTCTCCTGATGGACTAGACAGCTCAGGAACCAGTGAGCTCCAGTCACTGATAGCATCTGAGAAGCTAATGAACAAGGGATGGGGCACTGGGGTTCTTGTAATTAGAACACTGAGCATTCATTTGGGTTTGTCCAGCTCCTCCAATTCAAAGTCTGTAACCATTTACCAGTACGCTCTGATTTTAGACTAGAAGGATTAAAAAACCTCAAGTAAAAACTACTTTTACTGCCTTTGCCAGTCTCATTTATGAAAACCAAGTCATCTGCCTCTGCTCATCTCACAAGTAGGTCATAATGGGCTTCTTTATCTGGTGTGTTACTCTTATCACAAGTCCAGAGAAGACTATCTCTGTAGTTCCTTCCAAAGGGACCAGGACAAAGAAAAAGAAAAGGGAAAAAGCAAAGGGAGTACCAACTAAAAGGAAATTCAAGGAAATACTTCATATGTTTTGTCTCCGTCAACTGAGAAAATAAATCTAATGGCTTATTAGGGAAAAAGAGACAATAACCATTAGAAAGAATACGGCTGTCAGACACATGCTGGGCACATTTCACAGCCTTGAAAAGCAGGCACTGCATTTCCCATTTTACAGGTAGGTAAGAGAGGCTCCAAAAACACTGCCAATCTACTAAATGGCAGAACCAATATTCTAACTCATATTGGTCTGATTGTAAAGCCTGGATATTTACCACAGACTAATCACTGGGATATACTCAAGGATGAATTTTTAAATGTGTACATGACATAATGAATATAGTCTGCAACAGATAAATGTAAAAACAGAGTAAAGAAAAACTAATCCAAAGTGAATAAAGCAAAACAAATTAAGCATTTACTAACTACATTTATCTGCTGGACATTCATTCTCTCTGCCGCCTTTTCCGAATGAAATAAGCTCCAGCTATGTAACCAAGCAAAATAACTTGAAGGTACGTAGCAGAGACAATGGTATAAATTTAAGAGAATTTAAGAACAGGATACAAAATCAGGAAAGAAACGTCAAAAACCTAATAAACTACAAAAGGAAAACTAGCTGAAGTACAGACTAATAAAACAGATCAGGTATTTACTTGTAATTACATCAGCACATAAAAGGAAAGCTAAAAAATCAGAAACTAAAGAGTTGAGAGGTGAAAGCAATAATGACCAGAAGAGTAAAAAGAAACTAAAATAAACCCTATGCTTTAAAGGGATTGGGGACATGGAGATAGGCAAAAAAGATTGAACTATCTGTTTGGCGTTTATGCTACCCCATAATATCCAGCATTTGAAAACTACAATAAGTTTGTTCCAATGCCTTAACTCCTTATATTACGCAACACAGCATAAAGCTTTTATGTTTTTACGTCCCAATGATTACAATGAACTTGATTTTCGGGACCGCAGAACAGAAAGCCTTTCCCTGTGTGTGGTGTCTGCGTCCAGCACCGCCTACACCACCCCCCATCGTCTCCAGCACCAGCCCGGGGACTCTGCCACCCTCTCCCACGGACAGAAGCCTCCTCATAGTCTGTCTGCTCCATGAGACTAGCCCTAGACTAATCTCAAACAAAATAACTAACGTGATCCTTTTCAAGCACAAGTCAGCCCACCAGGTCACAGCTCTTCTCAAAACCCTTAGGGCAAAGAACTATCCTCCCATCAGCCTACAGGGTCCTGTCCTTTCTGGCCTTGGCTACCTCTGACAACCTCAGATTTCTCCCCACACTGCTTACTCCACACCAGCCCCATGGTCTCCTTGGAATGTTCTCGAAAATCCAAGCATGTTCCACATCAGGGCCCATGATGCTGTTTCCTCCACCTAAGGGGTACCCCACATCACTCTGTCCCTCCCTTCCATAACTTGTCACCTGTCATCTATGCTTTCTCTGACAGCTACAAAATAGCAAATATATCCATATACTCTGCACTGAAATTCTCTGGTCCCTCTATTTAATTTTCCTCTGTAGAATTTACCACCTGACTTATTCTATATTTACTTTTCTACTCGTTTACTATCTCTTATCCACTTAAATGTGAGCTCATTGTTTTGTTGTTTTATTCATCGCTCCGGTGCCTAGAACATCTCCAAAAGTGCTCAATAAATGTATGCTGCATACATTAGCCTTAAATTAAAATTTCAAACATTCTTCTCAATTATGTGAATATGCTGGCAAATGGTAAACGCTGTAAGCAGGGAAATCTGATATACTTTCCTACTTCTTCCATTCTTCTGACTGATTTGGTTTCACGATGAATATAAGAGGAAAGTAAATGTTCCAATTATATTTTTCTTCTTTTCCACTTAACCACAAATTATGAGATTCCAGAGTCCCAACTTCCTTATTTGTGAAATAAGAGGAACTGGCCCATGGTAATCAGCTTCTAGAGATCTAGCATCTAAAAATCAGATTTAAAGCAAAGTTTATATGAATTTTTCAATAAACCATGCGATTTCTCAGTACTTAGGGTAAATCAACAATGTATATGTGTACATAAATTACATATATGTATACTCTATCTTAACTTGAGGTGCTAAATTTAGCTTCATTCTCATAATGCAAGTTAACAATGGATAAGTTTCTCTGAAAAGCACAGTAAACAATTCACTTATCTGAAAGCTCTTTCTGACTACACCTAGGCAAAATGCAGATATACCTGAAAATATACAAATCCATGGAAATGAAAACAAATCTCACACTAAAACTATACACTCTGCTCAAAGGAAGATCCTTCATACTACCAATGGTTATGAGAACTCAAGCTTCGATTCTCATCCTCTAGCCTTAACAGATACCAGAAAATTACAGCTGTCCAATGAATAGACTGTCGTTCTGTATAAAGCATTTAGCTCAGCACCTAACACATAGTAAGTACTCACTAAGTTGGCTCTTCTTCGTTCACGTGGGATACTTAATCTCCCAATGATGCTAAATAAACAGCGTGTTTCCACCACAGCCAAATGACAGATGGGCACAGAAATCCAGCCACGAGCCCCGTCTTGAATTAACCTGCACAGTAAGTATTCTTCCTACAAAGCATAGTCATTAACTACTAGCTTTCTTTATATTTGAATTTCCCAAAGTAGTTGCTATAGCAGCAATAAATCATACCCTAGTCCCACTCTGTTTCTGTTTTATTCCTTTATCCCAAATATCTTTAAAAATTAAATAGACAACTATTTAGAGCACTGCATAGGAAGAAACAATAGGAATTTAAAATACTAACAGCTAACAGTAAGAGTCACATGAACATTGTGCTAAACATTTTTATATTGATCTTACTTACTGTTCACAACAACCCTATTAAATAAGTATATTATTGCTCAAGTTCACTAAAATAGCATAAGTTCATTTCACTTCCGAGCCCATTTTATTTATCTCCTTCACCTTATTCTCACAACCCTACATATACCTCAGATATGCTAACTTAAAAATAAAAAGGCCTTTCAAACTGAGAGGCAAACAAGCATTTATTCAAAATGAATAATAGCTATTCTGGAATTATTAATTGAGGCGGAAGCCTAAATAATGTTTTGATCTGGAGACAAAGACAGTGGGTAGCTATGAAAATGGAAAGAGCGGCAATTACAGCCGTAGAAGGAAGGCATTTCTATTGGTGCCTCTAACACAGCATCGTGATGTGAATTCTAAATAATTTTAATTTTCAGTCCAGTAGCTATATTCCAGTAGTCATCTTGTTCTCTTGGTAACCAGGTCTTTGGGAAACCAGGTTGCGGAGGTCTGTGCTCAGTGTTAATATCCCAAAGGTTTAGGACATAAGCCCTGCAAGGCAGTTCCTCTGGCAGGGCAGCTCCAGCTCCATTTTAAAGGGGCTCCGTTTGTTAACGTTTATCACACTGTTTTGTAGTTATACCTGCACTTCCTCACTAGATTATAAATTCTCAACTCCCCATTCCCAGAGCTGGCAGAGTATGGGCACAGATGGGACTCAGGAATGTTCACAGGAACTGGTTCATTATAAAGATGAGACGTTGTAACTCTTAAGCCTGACGGTTTGAGTGAATTCTAGAGCAAGCACCCTCTCTTCCAGAGGAATATAAAGAATGGGGGTCTTATCCCATTATTTCACTTGAAATACCTTTCTTAGTTTGCTGAGAGGTTTGTCCATTTGCCAGGTGTTAATAAGGTGACAACTGCATAATCCTATTGTTAACAATAACTTTTTAAAGAATCAGATAAATGTTGAGGATCCATTGGATAGGCATCTAGTATGAAATTAAATTATCAATGTTCTATCAAGAGACACAATCTTGCAGATTTACATGCTTTACTCAGTATAGCAACACTAGTGTCTTACATGCTGCTTTTTTCCTTCCGTTACAAAGAGGAACATTATTTGATACAGCACTAAGTCTCTTTCAAAGAAACTAATAAATGTAGCAGGGAATTTTCATTTTAAACCAACCCTCAAAGAGTCTTTTCATACCTTATTTTAATTATACAATCTATTTCCACTTCAGTTTGGTTACAGGGAACAAATCTGTTAAACTGCATTGCCCACCACAATGTAACTTATTGTATATGTTCAGCACCTCAGGCAATGACCTGGCATATACTAGTGTAACTCAGACCTGTGTTTATAAAACATGGGTTTCCCAGACATTTTGACAATGCCCGTATTTCCCAAGGGAAAAAAAAAACAGCTCATTTACTGAATGCCAAATAATATGTTATACAGCACAGGACTATATTATATGTGTGTGTATAATTTAATCCTTACTATGACCTTAGAAGATAGGGATTATTAACTCCTTCTTACCCAAAAAAGAAACTGAGGCACAGGAACTTTTTTTTTTTTTTTGAGGGCAGTGTCACTGGCCCTCATATGTGGGAACCGAACCGGGGCCGCTGGCTTCCCAAGCTAGCGCTTAACCACCGTGCCACTCGGCCAGCCCCAAGGCACAGAAACTTTGAGTCAGTAAATAGTACACAATTAAAATGCAAGTTTATGTTACTCTAAAGTCTAGTTTTCCCTTTATTCATGTTATCTTCCCCTCCTGAACCTCCTTTTTTCTCTCTCTGCCGTTTTCTCTGATCGCCAGTCTCCATAGTGGAAGAGAAATTAACACATTATAGTTCAAGCCATAAAAAGTGATGAATAACACAACTTCAAACAAATTATGCAATTAGGTATCTGAACATCACCGTTTAGAGAAAGGGGTGAATATTCAAGAGGAACTTGCAACAGAAAAAAAAGCAGCCAACATTTGTAATATTCATAGTAATTTACTCCTCAGAAATCTCAGTTAATTAAATTAAGAAATTCAAGAAACTAAGTTTCTGGATTAAACCGGAATTTAAAAGAGAAAAAAAATCTACCAAAAACTGAAACTTGAACAAAATTGGGAGAAAACTTAAGCATGAGTAATGTATCAGAAAGCTCAAGCCTTTTGATGACATCACATTTTCACAAGCATCACCATGATGGAATGTCAGGAGAAACTCAGTCTTCATCCTCTCATTAGTTTAAGAGAATAGATATGTTGTCAGGACCACTCCAACCCTTGATCACAAGAGACAACATGTTTAACAGTACACAAAAGGGAAAATATGCAAGCTCCAATAACTAAAGAAATAAAATATGATATTTCACCCAAAGTAGCAGATTCACTTTTTTTTAATGAAAACACCAATGGGCATTCAAAAACACAATCCTTCCAGGGAGCAACTTGGCAGTAATATATATGACTACAAGTAATATACGAGATCCAACAATTAAGTTCAAGAACTCATCCTAGAAAAAGTGCTGTATACCTCATTGCTGAATATTACTACATCACCTTTGAAGTAGCCCTGTTGGGAAGCTGTATACATCAAAGCCAGAGCCTGGTCCACCCTTCAAAGCAATTTTGGAACACTTTTTCTGGAATGGCCATCAGAGCTATCGTCGTTGTTTTACTCTTGATGTCGTGAATGTCATCAACATGTCTTCTACTTCCTTTATCTTCGGGTAAAGGAAGAAGTCATTGGGGGCCAGATCAGGTGAGTAGGGAGGGTGTTGCAATACAGTATTTGTTTACTGGCTAAAAACTCCCTCACAGACGGTGCCATGTGAGCTGGTGCATTATCGTGATGCAAGAGCCATGAATTGCTGGTGAAATTTCAGGTCGTCTAACTTTTTCACGCAACCTTTTCAGCACTTCCAAATAGTAAACTTGGTTAACTGTTTGTCCAGTTGGTGCCAATACATAGTAAATAATCCCTGATATCAAAAAAGGTTAGCAACATCATTGCAACAAGTTCACGAACTTAACTGTCAGACCTCATACATGTATTTTTTTAATCTTAAACTATTTCATACCTTGTAATCTAATAGTATGCATTTGGGAAGGTACTCTTAAAATTTTAAATGCAGAAAAGGTTTTATTCATATGTTCATAGCAATATTTTTAACAAAAAAACTGAAACAATCTACTCAACAATATGAATCTGTCCAACACTAAGAATGTGAGAGAGAAGTAAACGTTCTCTACCCTGAAGGTTCTTTCAGCTGATCTAATAATCAAACAGGCATGAGACAAATTAACATGAGGAAAAATAACCCAATTTAATACATATGTACTCATGGGAACCCCACATACATAAGAGATTCAGAGACCCCACATACATGAGAGGGTCCAAGACAGGTATATGTGGCACTCTGAGCTTAGAATCACTTTGGAGCTTCAGAGGGGAGGAAGGTCACTACAGGACAGTGGGAAGGGCCGATGTTCAGTAATTATATAGCAGTCTGACATGCCCCTATAGACAGGTCAGAAAAGGTTATCTCTGATAATCCCTTATTATGAGCAAGGCCACTAGTTCAAATTCTACTAGGTAGCTAAAGAGGTTAAGTGGGGGGATGGGGCAGAAGTTTCTCTTCAACTCGCAGGGTGTTGGTTGCCTTTAGCTCAAAACAATGCATATCTTAGGGTGACTCATTCTGAACCTCTACAAAAACAAATAAATAATTTATATTTTCTATTCCATTTAATAGTTAAGAAAAAGCTCAGAATATATTAGATTTTAAAAACACAAGACGTAAAACTGCATCTAAGCCGATTGCACTGTATAAAATAACACTATACATAAAAAACAATACCAAAGTGGTTCTGAGAAGTGAAATTTGTTTTATTCTCTTTGTCACACTTATCTGTATTCTCTAAGTCGATAAGAAAAACTATTTATATAAAACAAGATGAAAATTGAGATGGCACAGCACTCATTTTAAGTATAAGATCTAAAAGCAAGGGTGGGGTCATTTCCAAATTGTTTAATTTAGCATATATGTTTAAAATATATATTGAACATTCCCCTTAGCTTAATTCTACTTTGACTTCCTACCTCGGAGGTGCAGAGGACATCAAAATACAGAAAAAAGTTTATGCACAAAAGGTATGAATCAAGACATTGTTCATCCACAAAGTTTTGCGGGTTACTTATGACATACTAGATACTATTTAGTAATATATCAGCAAGACAGACCAAGAACTCAATTCTCTAGAAGCTTACATTCGTATGGGTAAGTACAGAGAGCAAATTAATAAATATATTAAAATACAATTTCTAGTTATAAGTATATACACGTGTTAAAAGAGCTTTGCGTGTTTATTGGGGGAGGAAGGAGGGAAACGGCTCCTATAGGTAATCACCAAAAAAAGTTCCGCTCAGAAAAATACAAAACCAAAAACTAAAGTCAGCTATGCAAAAAGCTGATGAGGAAGAGAGGACCAGTTAATACACAGAAAACTTGAAGGGCCAAGACTCAGAAACAGAAAGAGTCTGGCATGTTCTGGCCGCAGAAAGGAAGTCGGTGTTGGGGGAAACGGTAGAAGGAGCTGGAAAGGGAGCCGGGGCCGGACCACGAGGGATCTGCAGGCCAGGGGAAGGCTCTATTTTACTGTAATTACAAACGGAAGCCACGGAAAGGGGAGGAAAATGATCTTAGGTGCATTTTCACAGGCTTCTGAGAGAAGAGATCACAGAAGGTCAAAGCAGTAACGAGAGAGGTAATGGTGGCCTGGCTAGCGTGATGGCAATGGAAAAGAGAAAGTAGAGAAACTCAAAATATATGTGGGTGGTTAGAACCCACATATTTACTAATAGATGGTCAGGACGTGGGAAGATGAGGACCCCAAACAAGTACAGCTCCTAGGAGTCTGGCTGAATCACTATTTATAAAACTAAAACTTAAAAGTGTGTTTCTAATAATAAAGGAATAGGTAACTATATTATGAAGTATCCATCAGATAGAACATTACTAATGTTTGTGGAAGGTTTGCTTTGCTTCTCTTACTATCTATGAGGTAATGGGCATGATACTTAACTATGCAGGCCTTCAGTTTCCTAAAATAATTACACAACAATTCCTCAGTTCATTTCTACAAATACTACCTACTGCTCTCAGAGACTTGTTGGGAGGTCAAATGTGAACCTATGAACAACACTACCTTTGCTAAGTTAAAGCTGCCACTAAGTCACAGTCATGATTCTGCGCCCACAATGGAGAAGATGGTCCATAAACGTTTTGTGAATAAATAGGCAGGGAGATAAAAGAAATGGTGGAGTTCAAATTTAAGCCCAGGTCCTCTGATTCAATCTCTACAAAACCATGCACTCTTCACCAGAGGTGAGTAATGAAAATTAAAAAGTGTAAGAGCTGTTAGATTGCAAAATCAACTAAGGAGAACTATGGAATCCTCATTAGAGAGTTTCTGGTACAAGTTATACAACACTCCAAGGTCTAGAGGGGTTAGCATGGTATTAATATATAGTCAAATAGATTAACTAGAATAATTGGTAATATATGAATCACAAAAATAACTGAAAAGCTTTCTGACTTTTCAATAAGTACTTAAGCAAGGTTGATGATGACAACTCAACCTCAACACAATGCAAAGGGAGCACAAGACTAGGAATTCGGTTAGACTATGGGGGTCTAGGCAGCAAGGCCTGATCAATAGGAAGTCAAGAGCTATGTAGGGAATATAAGTGAGTGCCAGCATAAGAAAAAGAATCCAAAGCCTGGAAGGAAAGCAATGGCCAAACAGCAGGATGAGTAGGAGTCTGAGAGGCGAGCACAGGCCGGGAGAAGCAGTTTTCTACCTCCGGGATAGGCTTAGGAAACCCTCCCACCCCAGGGCCCAGGCAAAGATCCACTGCTCCGAGCGGGGAGCTGGCAGTAAAAGCCGCCCCCTTCAGGGGGGGACAAGAGCCCTCTTGGCCCAGGATCCCGCGCCACAACAAAGAACTGAGCTACCACCGGGCAAAGGACAGGAACCTCTCTGGCCTCAGTCTTCCCTCATCTACAGGACAGAGCTTCCCTGAGAGAAGGGAAAGAATGAGAACCCAGCTCCGAAGGCCCCGTCTCACAAGCCCTGCCCTAAGTGAGGGCAGCTCAGAAGAACCAAGAGCTCCTTCACTCCCACCACAAGCCTAGCGCACGCACAGAGCGCCTCTGACGCTCAGCCACGCTGCTGATAGCTGCCAATGGGGCGGGAACAGGACTCAGGCCCTACAAAGTAAGAGCAACTCACCACCGGGGAAATTTCAAGTCTGTGGGACGCTGCAGGCGACAATGATGACAACAGGGCTATAACAGCTGGTGACAAAACAGACTCAACCTACCATACCAATGGTCTGGACAGAAGATGCACACCCATTTCTGGATGTAGACAATATTTACTTCAACTTCAACTGTTCTGTCATTCAATAAAAACATTATGAAACATAAAGATGGGAAAAAAACACATCAAGAGATAACGCAAACTACAGAACCAAACACAGAAATAACTCAGATGTTGCAACTATCAGACAGGGACGCTAAAATAATTATGATTAATATGTTAAAAGATCTAGAAGAAGAGATTAATATGTTAAAGGATCTGGACAATAGGTATGAACAAATGGGGAATTTCATCAGAGATATGGAAACTACAGAAGAGGCAAATGGTAATAAAAAATAAAAATAAAGTTTTTTAAAAGACGATTTCAAAGTTGGAGAATTCCTTTGACAGGATACCAGTCAACTTAAAACACAGCAGCTCAACAGGAATTATCCAAACTGAAACAAAAAAGGAAAAAAAAGTGTTTTAAAAACGAAACTGGAGGTCGGCTGAGTGGCGCGTTGGTTAGGAGCTGGCTTGGGAGCAAGAGCTCTGAGAAGCAGGGCCCAGGGTTCAGATCCCACAAGAGGGTCAGTGACGCTGCGCCCTCTACAGCTAAGATGGTGAACAACAGCTCCACCTGGAGCTGGGCTGCCATGAGTCGACTGCGTAGGCTGCAGTGGGGCTGGCCAGCAGCTGGCGTGTGCTTTCATGAGCTGCCATGAGCTGTTGTGAGCCACTGTTGAGCGGCCATCCAATGCCTCAGCAGGAAAGAGCACAATACCAACAGGGCCCAGTGAAGCAACGTCCTCCACAATTAGACTGAAAAACAAAAGGAGAGCAACTTGTCTGTTCCCCTCCCCCAATTCCCCAATAAAATCTTTGAAGAAAAAAGGCTCAAATAGATTTGGTGAACCTCGTTGTAGAAATAAGGGACAGTTTTGGGCCGGCCGAGTGGCTCAGTTGGTAAAGAGCTTGCTCAAGCGTGCGAGCTCTGAGCAACAGGGTTGCTGGTTGGATTCCTGGTCCAAGCTGAGCAGCTGCTGAACTGCGAACAGGTGGCAGGATGGCTCGGCCAACAAGGCCCAGGACAGCCAGCCTCCCATTTATAACTAAGATGGCCAAGATGAGGATCCTTTGATATGTCTCAATTTTTGCATGCACAATTAGAAAAAGCTGGCTATAAAATTAGGCAGAATGGGGCCGGCCGAGTAGCTAAGTTGGTTAACACATTGTATGTGGGAAACGAGTAAACTCGTCATATAGCTTTTTATGCCCGATTACAAAGTGTATGTGGGAAACAAGTAAACTCGTCATATAGCTTTTTATGCCCACTTACAAAGTGTTAAGAGCTCGCTCAAGAGTGCAAGCTGAGCTCTGAACAACAGCCATTTGATGCCCGGCCAAAGCTGAGCTGCTGCTGAGCTGCCAACAGGTGGCAGGATGGCTCAGCTAAAAAAAAAAAAAAAAAAAAAAAAATTGGGCAGAATGAAGCAAAAACATATTTAAATGGTCTCTTGAAACTTCAAAACGAGAATTTAGATAAATATATCAAACTATGATGTTGTTAGGTGGCAACCCAATTCTCTGAGATGTTAAAAATGGCGGTCCTTATTTTAAAAAGAGAAAGGTCATTTGGAACTTGACTTGCCAAGGACAGCTATAAATTGTAAATGCCTCCAGGGCAAAATTTGGATCCAATTGTTTCTTTATAAATTAGTTTCTCTCAGGGCTAACAGGTCTCCGTGTCTGTCTGCATGTGTGTCTACAACGGGGTAAGAAAAACACGTATATGCATTTTAAGAGATGTTATCTATGATATGTAGATATGTAGCTGCCTCGAATGTATTACTTTTCAAAGTTGAACTGAATTACAGTAGCAATGTGTAATATGATGTTCGCTCAAAAGATGGCGTTATTAATTGAATGCTAGCATCACCATGCAACAGGCAGGACAGTCAAAAACAATGGCAGAAGCACGGTTGTAGTTTGCACTTCCACCGAGGTGTGAGAGCTCACCTCAATGAGAATCTGCAAGGACAACGGGTAGGATGAAGAGGTGCGGCTGAGTTTCCCCCAATTCTCCTGACTTAACACCCCTTGACTTCTACCTATGGGGGACCTCAAACGATGCAGTTTACCACAGAAAACCAGCTACATGGACAGTACTTCGGGAAAAAATTTAAATGGCATGCACAGCGATACAAGCAGACATTTGGTCAAAGTAGCTCAAGCAGTAATGCGCCATAATCAGAAGTATCTGGGCGCTGATGGTCACCACTTTGAGCACCTCTTGTAATTGCCGAAGGCAAACATGACTTGCATACATCTTTTGTTATCAGTATATATTGAGTATTACAGTTTTAATAGTACAATTTTAATAGCTTTTTTCCTTTCTTAAAATGTGTGTACATTTTTCTGGCATCCCTGCTGAAAAACTGAAAATTATCCTGTAACATTAGAAGTTAGCAGTCATAAAGATGTCCTACAGCTCTTCCCCAAAATATTTAACATATACAATATTTCAATACCATCAGACGTCTTACATAAGAACAGAGGCCAAAGATTTAATCATACTATATTCTAGACCAGGGGTTAGCAAACTTTTGAGATGGGAGTGCGACCAGGGGTCAGCAAACTGCGGCTCGCGAGCCACATGCGGCTCTCTGGGTACATACATGTGGTTCTGAAGTAAAACTGAAAATGAAAATAAAACTATCATAGTTTCATTTATAAAATTTTTAAGGGCATTATTCACATAATGGTGATTACGCAAAAACATATTTATGGCTCTCGAATAATTTTTTTTCTTTTTTTTTTTAGAGGGCAGTGTCACTGGCCCTCATATGTGGGATCCGAACCGGGGCCGCTGCCATCCCAAGCCAGCTCTTAACCACCGCACCACTCAGCTGGCCCTCGAATAATTTTTAAATTGTTGTGAGGGACAGCATTGGCTCTTCCAGGGGTCAGCAAACTTCTGAGACGGAACGTACCCAAAGAGCTGCATGTGGCTCGCGAGCCGCAGTTTGCCAATCTGTTCTAGACTAACTATCTATATACGGTAAAGTCTTGGACACACTGTGTCAAAGTGATATTTGTAAACCATTAATCACTATACAGATGTAAGGTATCATCAATTACAATAGATTACAATGAAAAACAAATCTTCAAGTCAAAAAGTATTTAGAAGGCTATATGGTACACCTTATGAGAAAGATACCATAATAGATACCTCAAATAGGTAAAAAGGAAAGAAGAACCACTGTGATACAACACAAGTAGACTGCCACTCAGAATTACAATAAGAAGGGTATAAATAATGTGTTAAGAAAGTTCTAAGGTGGAAGAATCACGTCTCACTGAAGACGACTTTGGAACGGCTTTTATAACACAAGAAACACAGAAGAGCAGGAACCATGTCAATTTATGCCCACTCTGTATCTCCAACGTACAGCAGTGCACTGGACACAGAATAGTACATATTTATTGACTGAACAATGTTCAAAATGAACCTTGAGAGACAGAGAGGACAATCTAGTATGAGGGAAACATGCACAGGAATAAAAGAAGAAAGACGGTGTGTTCAAAGAACAAGGAGTAGCCTGGTTTTACGGGGGCGTTCCTATGAAATGCAGAGCAGTAGGCGTCTGTGGCCACTGTGAAATGCATAACAAGTTTAAACTTAATTTGGTATTAATTAAAAATAATAAAACTTTCAGTAATGAAAGTAGCATATGAGAGTACAAGGTGAGCTACACAGATTTAGCACAAAGGATTTAGTTTGGAACCAACGTGGTAGCACTGAGAATGGAAAGAATGGGAAAACGGTCAAATGTAGCCCCAAGAATTTGGTTGATTAGAAAACCAGTTGGTACCATTAAAAGGAATACAAAGTCAAAAAAAATATCATTGGGAGGACAGGGGCATCAGGTAAAGAAAATGACATTTATCGAGCACTTATTCCTTGCTAAGCATTTCAGATACACTCTTTCATTTTATCTTCACACCATGAGGTAGTCATACTCCCATTTTACAAATGAGGCAAAAGCGATCAAGATACTTCCCCAAAGCTCACAAAGCTAATTAGTTGTGTCATTCGGTCCCTTCTTCCTTCCTGAGAGAGCCTCCATTTTCTTCAAATATGAGGCAGCAATGTGCTTAGGAAGGTGGGCCGCTCTCCCAGCCCCAGGAAAATGAAACCCGATTGTTCTCAGCATGAGAAACTCTACTTCCATATAGGAACCCAGGCCAGATCTCTGATACACGAGGGCTTCTGGGGAAGGCATTCCTACCGGCCTGAGCATCCTGGGGGCCACTAGGGGCCTAGAAGCCACTGAGCTGAGAGCTGTCCTCGATTCCTCCCTTTTTTTCACTCCCATTTCCCAATCCATGAGCAAGCCCGATCAATTCTAATTCCAAAAACCCTGTTAACCTTTCCTCTTCTACCATCCCAGTCCAAGCCATTATTAACTATCAACTGCACTCCTAATAATTACCCAAGGCCAGGGCTCGGCAAACTGCGGCTCCTCGGGGACGTTCCATCTCAAAAGTTTGCCGATCCCTGGAAGAGCCAATCCTGTCCCTCACAACAATTTAAAAATTATTCAAGAGCCATAACTTAATCACCATTATCTGAATAATATCCTTTAAAATTTTTATAAATGAAACTATGATAGTTTTATTTTCATTTTCAATTTTACTTCAGAGCCTGCAGCTGGCGAGCCACAGTTTACCGACCCCTGGTCTAGGCAATCCCCTTGTAGTCACTCTTGCTCCCAACAATTCATTCTTGAAACAGCAGGCAAAGAAATCTTTAAAATGTAAATCATGGAGCAACTGGAACACTTGTGCTCTGTTGGTGGGATTGTAAAAAGGTACAACCACCATGGAAAACAGTATGAAGGTTCCTCAAAAAATTTTAAAAATAGAACTACCCTATGATCCAGCAATCCCACCACTGAGTATATATCCAAAGAATTGGGCGCAGTCTTGAGGAGGTATTTGCACACCCATGTTCACAGCCGCACTATTTACCAGAGCCAAGCGTCCATCCATAGATGACTGGATGAGCAACATGTGGGAAACATACAATGGGACACTATTCAGCCTTAAGAAGGAAGGAAATCCTGTCACATGCTGCAACAAGAATGAACTTTGAAGACATTATGCTAATGAAATAAGCCTATCACAATAAAGCAAATACTGTATGATTCCACTGACATGAAGTATCTTAAGTAGTCAAATTCACAGAAACGAAAAGTAGAAAGGTGGCTACCAGAAGCTAGGAGGAGCTGTTTGATGGTATACAGTTTCAGTTTTACAAGATGAAATTGTTTTGGAGATCTGTTTCACAACAACATGAGTTTAATGCTATTGAACTGTATGTACACTTAAAAACAGTTAAGATGATACATTTTATGTTGTTTTCCCCCCCCAAAAAAAATAAATCATACAACTTCACCCCCTCCTTAAAATGCTTCAACTGCTTCGTCTCATCCCCTGATTAAACCCCAAACAAGGTCTATGAGGCCTGTCCCTCTTGTACAGCCAGATCAAATGCTAATCTCACCCTCCCTCAAGATGTGCAGTCAAAATGATACTCTTTAACTTCTGCAAGTAATTCAAATTCTTTCTCCCCGCAAGGTCTTTGCCCGTGCTATTATTACCCCTGTGTCCAATGCTATTCCCCAACTCTTCATAGACTTGCTCGGCTCCTTATTATCCATCAGATGTCACCTCCTCAGAAACCTTCCATAACCAGCCTACTTAAATCAGTACGTGTCCCTACAGCATGCACATTACTTTCTGCCTTAGGTCTCTTTTGTTCCTTGATAGCATTTCTCACAAATTGAAATACTTTTCTTTCCTATCTTCTCAACTGAAATGCAAGTTCCACAGGACAAGGACCTCACCAATCCTGCTTATCATGTGTCCCCAGGAATTACCATTTGTCTGGAATAATTAACATTCAAATATTGAGTAATTTCACATTTCAAAAACCCACTCTATGAGCCTATTATTACATATATACAGATATACATACAGATCTTAAAAAGACTAACTGATGTTACAGCTGTTATCTCTAGTTGTTGAGGTAGGCATATTTTCTACTTTATATTTTTTAGTATGTTCTAACTTTCAGTAAAAACCTTTATGCTGGGATACTGAAGATGTTTAAGTCTGATATTTCAACTGCAAAATGCTTTAAATCTTTTATATAAAACAATAAAGGTACAAAATGACTTAAGCTAATGATACAGCTAACCTTTTCAAAATACCATAGTACTCCTCAATCTCACAATCTATTTCGTATTTCTACAAAGTTTCATATTTCTACCAAGATTTAAGTAATCTCAGACAATTAATTATCTAGATCACAGAAGTGACGAAAACAGTATCTTCATACTTTTAAAAATGCAATATAAAACATCTTAACAATAATTCTCAATATATCACTGCACATTTCCACAACTATCCTACATCTATCACTATAGAATAAAGCCAACAATAATTGAACAATTACATGTGCCCAGGCTCTGTTCTAAGCACTTTATGTAGATTAACTCCTTCATACTTCAAACTCATTTTAGAGATAAGGAAATTTAGGTGCTAATAAACGAAGTTGCCTACCCAAAACTACAAAACCGCTGTCTGACTGGGACTCCAGCCCAGGAAATCCTGCTCAAGTCACATGCATGCGCACACACACACACACACACACACACACAGAGATTCACCAAAATCTGACTTCCTCACTTTCAGTGATGCTTTTAGATTATGCTCCATAGTTTGTTTGTTTGTTTGTTTTTTTAGAGGGCAGTGTCACTGGCCCCCATATGTGAGATCCGAACCGAGGCCACTGGTGTGCCAAGACAGCTCTTAACCAATAAGCCACTTGGGCGGCCCTTGCCCCATAGTTCTTTTTAAGATTCATTTCGACAAACCTAGAACCAAACACTGGATGCACATCGAGGTTATATTTTAAAAAGAAAATTCCAAAAACAGCAAAGGGTACCTCTACCCACAGGTAGACAAGATTTAAAGTAGATTCTTTTTTAACTTGGTACTGAGAAATACAAAAGAAAGAAATCTCAAGGATGAACAGTCTGAATTTGTTTGACAAAATAGAAAGAATTACTGAGGACCACAGACAGTAAGGAAACAAAAACTTGCATACTTGTCATTAATGGAAAAGTTAGAGATCTATCAATGGAGAATAGGAATAAAGAAGGACAAGATTATCTACTCCTCAACATCAGATATTTTTTGAAAAGAAAGAAAAACAGTAGTGGAAAGAAAACATGAGCACAATAACATGGACCTGTGAAACGTGGTGTATTGAACAAGAGTAAATTTTCAAATAAGGTTTTAAAAAACATTTTCACTTACTGAGAATCCTTTAAGAAACTACTACAAATCACTTTCATCACTCTAGGGACTTGTGAAGAGGTAGTTCAATGTTTTTTAATCACATAAATAAGATATTCAAGTATTTTTAAAATTAAAAACCCAGTACTTAATTCAGTAAAATAGTTCTTGAAGTGTTTCAGTTCCCTACAAGTTTATGAAGATCAAAGAGAGGCAGATAAAGAGTGAAAGCAACTAGAAGAAAAAGAGTAAGTTACATGAGGCCAAGATCCACGGCACTCATAAAGACAAATTCATTTGCAAGAAACCCTGGGGCTAAGACCGGCACTTGGGTTCCGAGGTGAATGTCAGTCCAAGTGGACTATTCTTCTCATACTCTGGGTTCCCTGGTCCTGGCAGGGAGGAATCTCAAGAAAACACTGAATTCTAAAACTAGTGTAAGCCTTAATCCTTAAGTTATTTCACTTGAGACAATGTGGCTGATGAAGCCTAGCAGAAAGGAAATTACTCTCGGGACTGCAGTCATGATGGTTATAGGGTATCACACCTCAAAGGCCAAATGAAATAAAGCCAATAAGTCAAATCAATCATTGGCTTGGGGTTCCCTATCCCCAATTAAGGACTTTCCTAGTAATGAAGTTCTCTAAGGAGGAAATGTTCAGCTCGACTAGAGGAACACCAGACTGAAAACAGAGATTTAAGAGAACCACCCTTAAAATCAGCAACAATGAAACCAGTCAAGGAGAACAGTTAGTGAAGGTAGGATTAGAAAGTGTGGTGAAGGATTAAATATCTAATACCTACCAATATACAGATCTAGAAGGATAAGGAAAAGAACAAATCAATTAGATCATCTACAGATCAAGCTTGAAGTTCACACAATGAAATTCAATAGCTAATTCTGAAACAAATAACATGACTGTACTCTGACACACTGCTATTCAAAGGAGGGGGGGGTTGGAGTGGGAGGAGTTCAACTCCAATGCATTCTGTTAGATGTGGAAACTTATCCTTTGTTAAAGTAATAAGCATGCTTAAATATGGAATACTAAAATGCTCTATAATAACTTTGTAAATCATCACATAAGTCCAATTATATACAAAAATAATTTTTATACTAAATAGGTACATTTGAAATTTAAAAAGACACAAGTTTTTCTTCTTGCATATTTTCAAGGACTTGTACCAATTTAAATCATTCTACAAATTTTAGGCGTTTAAAATTAAAACGTAATTTTTGTTTCTTGAACTTTCTATAGTCAGATTCCTTTCTAATCTTACATAAAACAAATTTTATAAAGTTTCCTCTAAACATTTTCATAGCCACTGCACAATTTAAACTCTCAAGACTTCTATTTCTATATAGCTTCCTAACTGGCTTCTTTGTTTAATCTCTAGTATCTTCTCACTTCCATCTACCCAGACCTTTCTCAAACACAGAGGTCACATGACTCCCATGTTCAAACCCACAGTACTTCTCAACCCGACAGGACAACAGATTTAGAACTCTGAAGTTTATGAACAAAACACTGAAAAGTCAAAATACTTTTTTAAGTCTTTTACCTTAAAAACGAAATTTACATTCTCCATGACATACCCATGTTTAGTACTAATAAATAAAATTAAATGTTTTGAATTACTATTGATCAAATATTTAATGTTGGTTTCCAAATAATCTAGCAAAATGGCTATGCCAAGAAAATGCATCATAATGTTCCTGTGGCTTTCCATCCTCCCCAGCACGTGGCTGAGCAGCTCAGTTTTAGATGTGTTGACATTTTTTTTTTTAAGATTTTATTGGAGAATTGGGGGAGGGGAACAGCGTTGGGGAATCGGGGAAGGGGAACAGACAAGTTGCTGTCCTTTTGTTCTTCAGTCTAGTTGCAGAGGACGTTGCTTCACTGGTCCATGTTGGTATGGTCATTGCGCTCTTCCCGGATGAGGCAGATCGGTCGCCGGCCTCTGGGTGTCGCTCACCGTGGCTACTGGCAGCTCAAGCTTGGCTGCCAGCCACTCACTGTAGCCTATGGCAGCCCACTGCAGCAGGAGCTGCAGCCTACACTGTTATAGGGGCTCGCACAGCCCAGCTCAAGGTGGAGCTGTTGTTAGCTGTAGAGGGCAGTGTTACTTGCCCTCATATGTGGGATCCGAACTGGGGCCGCTGGCATCCCAAAACCAGCTCTTAACCAATGCACCACTAGGCCGGCCCTAGATGTGTTGACATTTTAATACATAGTGAATGAATCAGGGAATTTTAAAGCCCTGGATAATTTGGCCTAACCCTCTTTCTCCTAGCATTTCCCACCACTGTATATACAACCTGTGCATAACTTACGAAAACTATTAATTTACTCCTTATTCTTGCATGTGGCTCTTCCTAGACAGCCCTTTCCAGTTATCTCCACAAGTCCTATCTATATAATCAAGGTCCAGCTCAAACCCTACCTTCCTCAAAGTAATATTGCTCAATAGCCTTCTTTTCCCCAAAATTGTGCAGTCCATTATGGTACTAATCATGTCTAATTATTCTGTTTAGCTGTGTATATAAGGATACATAATACATACTAGTTAATAATCAAAGCTTTGAAATCAGAGACGCTCAGGTCAACATCTGACTAAGTGTGACCTTGGGCAAGTTACTTCAGATCCTGTATTGGCTCCCTCATTTCTTTATAAAGACAGCAGCTCTCTAACAGAATTAATCTCAGAATCAAAAACAGGAATGTATATAAAGCACTCGGCACAATACGGACAGCTAGTAATAGTTTAATAAATATACCTATTATTCCCAATAGGCAGACCCGTGTCTTACTCATTTTTGTATTCTTTCTCATTCCTACCATGTAGTATTCTGCACGTGCTAAATAACTGCTTGGTTGATGAAATCTGATCAATTCAGAAATAATCTCCTAGGCAGATCTTAATAAGGTCCAAATTCTAATGAATGTCAAAAATGGCTCGCTTATCATATTATTAGCTGTTAATTTTAACATAAGCTTAACCAGTTTATACTTTAGCTACCATAAACATAAATACAGATCCCAAAGATTCATTTTGAAAGTGTTCCACCCTGTCTTATTATCTTGAGTAGGTCAATATCCAAAATGCTTGATAGAGTTACTTAAAGATCCAAATTAAACTAAAAACATTAGCAAGTATCCAATCACAAAGCAAGCCTTTAGCAAATTAAAGAATTCCCATGCGGATCCTCCTATTAAAACTGTTAAATCCTGCTGAACCCACTTTTCCAACTGGTTCCCTGAGCTATCCCTATGCCAGGAGATTCCCAACAGAAACCAATCAGTTCTGACATATTCTCCAGAAGAGAACCAAGGGCAGCAATGTTTCCAAACCAATAAATAAGATTCCTAATTCTTAAAATGTTCACTACAGACTAGATCAAAATGGGTCTGAGTAGATTTTTGAATCCAGTAGTTAGCAAGAGCAAAAACACCACCCTACAGCAATGGGTAACAGTGCATGAAGGAAAGGACTGGCAATGATAGCTACAGGGAAGGAAAAGGAGGGTACAGCAGACCTAGCCATCAAAAGGCGGCTTCAGGAAATCATAAGCTCAAGTCAGCAAGAGCAACTTCACAAGAGGAAAAACAGTTTCTAATACTATGTGAACTACACTGAGTTTAACTACTATAACATGTAACATGAACAAGTGTAAATTCATAAAATAGTCCTCAAAGCATATGTAAACTACACTCAAGAAAACCATCAATATAAAAAAGGTGACGACGACATTTGCAGAGGAAATATTGTTCCGGATGCACGGTGACATAATTAAAAGTGAAGCTTAAGATTTTTCCAGTAACCATAAGGCTCATGTGAGATGTTTTCATCTAATTAATGAACGCCCCACAACACAGATGTGTTTAACGCTAGTGAGTAAAGTGGCTCTTCTAAACTTTCAAACTAAGAATGTTTTAAATTTTCATTAAAATTTTAATACTTCCAAAAAACATGTTTTAAAAATTAGTGAAAACACTAGTTAAGATAAAATCTTTATAAAGGTTCTAAAGAAGGTTGCATGAACTCATTAAAAAACAATGACAGAAGCAAATATTTCCAAAGTTAAAATTTGTTTTAAAAAACTCTGAAACAAGTAACTCCACAGAAGAAAAAACTGTTTAATTTCCATTAGTCTGCATATTCAGCAAGAACAAAGAA
Organism: Aselliscus stoliczkanus; assembly: GCA_033961575.1. Taxonomy (NCBI): domain Eukaryota; kingdom Metazoa; phylum Chordata; class Mammalia; order Chiroptera; family Hipposideridae; genus Aselliscus; species Aselliscus stoliczkanus. Next base: position 125,846,446 of record CM066734.1, read on the forward strand.
TTGTGTTCTATATATATGCAACATATTTATGCATTTTGTGTGTATAGATGTGTGTGTGCGTGCACGCATATCTGGATGAGGTCAATTACTCCCCACTGGGATCAATTCATTGATTCTAAATCTGTTAGGCAAAAAAGAAAGAAAAAACAGTAATGTTTTAAATTATTAAAGAACTGCTTTACATTATAGTCAACAAGTTCTCAGTCACCAATCCCTAATCTTTAAATTACAATTACTTTCAAAGTAAGAACGCTAATATACAGAGGGTGTCAAAATAAACACACACGCATTTTAAGGAAAAAAACTGTATTAAAATAGTAATACTCAATTGGTACCGATAAGAAAAGATGAATACAAGTCATCTTTGACTTCTGCAATTACAATATTTTGAACGAACGTCATACTACACGTTGCTACCATAATTCAACTCAACTTCGAAACATAATACATAGATAACATCTCTTAAAATGTGCATAATTTTTTTTGGCATCCCAGTATGTAATTTAAGCCCTTACTACACAGCATTATAATTATTGCCTTCACCTTATCAAAATATTTGCACACTGAATCCTGTAAAGGTAATATAAAAAAGGAACTATAAACAGATATTATGACAATGGGTCTTTATTTTTGTGATCTGTCATAGTCGCTCTCTATACAAAAGCTTGCACAAAACTAAGTATGCAAAAGATGATTTAAAGGCAATTGATTCTAAAAATACACTAAGCATCTAAAGTAAAACTCTTAAGAGGCAAACTTCAGCGGAAAAGAATGTTTCCTAGATTTTATTAGTAAGAGGCAAACTCTAATGAAGTTTCTAAAGGTCAGTATTACAATTACTAACTTGCAGAGGAAAAGAGAAGATAAAGCGATTTTGGCTGTCATTTTCAAAGTTATCAAGGATAATCACAGTTGAATGACAACTTTAATATGGAGCCAGAGAGAACAATTCTCTCAGAATTCTTCAAAGAATTTTCCATTTTCAAAATTCACATGAAGCTTCATTTTATTACTGATGCTCTCTACTCCATTCCTAGCCATTAACACTGCATTCCTAGCCATTAATATGATAATGCAGTGTTTTTTAAGTTTAGTTTATTGTTCTACTTCCTGAAGTGTACAACAGGAATAATTATGTTCTGGGTTTACCACAACATTTACCAATGGAAAGAAACAATAAAAGAAAGCACCACACAGACAATTAGAAGAATAGGAATGAACCCTGCAGAGATCATACAGTTCAAAGAAATTTTCAATATGCTCTTACTTTAACATGGACTTTCAATCTACCTTTCCCAGATATCAGTGTTATTGACTGTTATTTACATAAACTTATTAAAATGATCACAATTTAACTTGTACATTGTACAGTTTATCTTAAACTTTAAATGGACATGTTTAACTTGTTAAAAATCTATATTCTACCAAATGAAAAGTACGAGAATATCAAAAAATAAATTCCAGGGTTAACATTATTTTAAAGCACTACAGCACAAACCCACTTTGTGTGATATATCAGACATTTTATCCAATAAAAATCAGCCTTCCTTTTTCACAATGCCATACATAACGCAGAGAAATTTAAGTCTTCAAAAGGAAGGATTAGAAACAGCTTATTAAAATAAAATTCCATCTGAAGTCATTTTCTTGATATAATCTACATAATATCAATGTTATCAGTGGTTAATAAATACTAAATTTTCTGAACCATGTGCCCTTCTACCAACTTCGTATTAACAGAATATTAGCCAATTATTTTTTTTTTCTTTTTAGGGCAGTGTCACTGGCCCTCATATGTGGGACCCGAACCGGGGCCGCTGGCTTCGCAAGCCAGCACTTAACCACTGCGCCACTCGGCCGGCCCCTAGCCAATTATTTTTTAATCTAACTTTTCTGCTCATGAAACCAACAGCCACACTCCTAGAGCTTCTAGAAGCCCAGATACTTCTGTTTCCTCCCATTCCTGCATGAGGCATTAAACCTTCATGTTATAGTTTTATCCTAATTTTCTAATATCACTATTCTTCACCACATTTTTACATTCCACACTTTTATCTGGAGAATAAAGACTATTCAAGTATAAAAATATCCAATCTATCCTCTCACTCAACCTATATTATGCTCCTAATAATAACGATTCTGTAAACATTTTATCCAAATTACCCAGCAATAGGATTGATGTTTTAAGCTCCATGTAAAAAACTTGATTTGGTTTCGGGGTAAAGCAAGTTAAATATTCTGATGATTATGTTCTAGACACTCCAACTTCCAAAGAGCTTGCGAAGTTTACTGACACCCTCCGCTCCAGTAAACATCCTGGGGCTCCTGAGCACTTCTCAGAGCAGCTGTTAGTAACTTTCAGATGCCCGCTGGACTATCATTTTGGTCAAATGATGTCATCTTGTTCCGCTTTACTTTTTCCTTTTTAGTCTTGAAATTAATGTAGAAAACCTACAGATTACTTGTAAACATAAAGTACGAAAAAAATAAGCATTAGCTCCACTACTTTTCCAAAAGAAAACATTTTAAGATCCTTACATCAGTATTTATGCCATAAGGTTATCACTTGTTCATGACACTTTAGAAGGCTTTTCAAAGGATTCCATTTTCTACCTCAACTTAACCAAACATGCTTGCAAGTTTTCAATAGTTTCGAGAACGCTCTATAGTACAAAGGTGCTGGTGCACCCTATCAGGACTGTGCTGCTCATATACAAGCCACGAATATCCTACACCTGGTACATGTTAGGTGCATTTCTTGTTAACTGCTGAGCTTTCGGCACCCTCTGTCACCCAATGATGCTCCCACAAGCAAACACTTTCCAGCCTTTCCCACGGCCTTCCTCCCACCCCTCAAAACACACATTCGGCAGAGGTTTCAGCATGCGAACCCAGAACCACTCATACCACTAGGTATTAAGTCTCTCAAGGAATCCTCGTTAGCAGCCTCCCCAGGGACATTGTGTTCAGCGGGGCTCAGAACCTGAAAACTTGCTGCCAGCTGCCTTTGCAAAAGCAGCACCCGAGGCAAACTCCATACCGCATTGCTGTTGCTGCTTCCTTTTCTAGTAGCTTCAACAAAAAAAACACACACACAAAAAAAAAACCCAGCCCAGAACCTTGCAGACTCTGCCGGCAATTCTGCAGCAGGGAAGAGAGCCTCCGCATTGCTCAGCGTGGAGCCTCGGGGAGCCCGACTCAAGGGCGCGGAGGCGAGTTCCGTCGAAAACCCCGGGGGTCGGGGGGTAAAGCGAAGGCGTCCGGAGCGGCGGCCAAGGCACTGGAAGCGCGGCTCGGCATCGCGCCCCGGCCGCGCACAGGGGTCCCCCCCGGGCCTCACCTGTCATGAGCGCCGGGCTGCCGCCCGCCGCCGCGGCGGGAGAGGAGGCGGCTGCCGCTGCCGAGCCCGCCGCCCGCCGCCCCCGGAGGAGCCTGGGCACCAGCTCGCATCCGTCCGCCGCGCCGGCCACCAGCAGCGAGAGCAGCAGCAGCAGCAGCTCAGCCCAGCGCCGCCGCCGCCGCCCGCCGGAGGCCGGGCCCGGAGCCGCCTGCGCCTCCCCGGGCTGTGCCCGCCGCCGAGGGCGCCAGCTCCCGCCGGACGCCAGCCCGGCTCCCTCGGCACCGGCGGCCTCCGGGGCTCGGGTCCCGGCTGCGTTCATTGGTTCCGGTTATTTAAAAAAAAAAAAAAAAAACGGTGGGGGGCCGAGAGGGACGGCGTCTCCAGGGCGCGCGCGACGCCCCCGCTGCTGCGGCAGAGAACCCGGGAGCCGCTGCTCGGGCGCCTCCCGACACCAGCTCCAGCGCCCGCGCCCGCGCCGCTGCCGCTGCCGCTGCCGCCGCCGCCGCCGCGGCGCATCCCCCCGCCCCTCCTGCCCGCGCCGGCCGTAGTACCACGCTCGGCCCCGACGCCGCCTCCCTCGCACTCGCTCGCATACCAATCCCCCGCCGGCTTCGGCGCCTCCGAAGCGCAGGCGCGGCGCCGCTGCACTGCGCCTGCGCGGCGCCTGCGCCCCGCCCCCGGGCGTGGCCGGGAGGACAGGGGTGTGGCCGGGAGCACACGCTCGTTGCGGAACGACTTCGCTGAGCGGCGGCGATGGGAGGCCGAGGGTGGGAAGGAGGATGCGCCTGTTTCCCACCCCCGTGAACGCTCCTCCCGACTGCGATGGCGGGGGGGGGGGGTTGTGGGACCACGGGGACGGGTAGAAAACTACAGACGTAACAGGTCGTTTGGGCGACCCTCATAGCCGTGTAGACTGCAGCAAAAGAATGTCTTGGGTCCGGAAAACCTTGTCATTGTAAACAGCGGCGTCTCCAGAATTTCAATTGAGGTGGGGCTTCCAAAAGGCCAGCAGTATAGAAGGGGAGGTTTAGCACCGTTTCATTAACATGTGAAACACTTAAAACGCTTGCCAATGTAAATGCACTATATTCAAGAGCTCTTTACAGATTTACACGTTGTAACTCTTAAGATTAGGTGGAGGTATCCTTGGTATCAAACCCATTTACCAATTAGGAAACTAAGGCCCAGGAATGTTAAATAACTTGCCTTCAGGTCGCACGGCTAATAAAAAGAGACAGGGCCAGATTTAGCACCACTGAATGGAAATATTGAAAGGTATTGGCTCCAGCCTCTCCTATGTTCAAACATTACCTGAACTCATCACCTGCCTACCCCGAACCCCACCCCATGGAGTCTTTGCTGTTAGGCTGAATAGGTTAACAGAAGACACGTGGTCTTGACTTCGCTTCACCTACCTCGAATGAAGCACAGTTCTTGAGTGTACAGGCGCACGATCTCTCTCTCTCTCACACACACACACAGTTGTTTAAGATTTGCATATAGGGTTCTTAAGCACAAAGTTTCCTGTTTGGTACTGAGTTTTTGTTGTTTGCTTATGGGTTTCATTTTGTTTCTTACTGGCTTGTTTTCTCAAGTCAAGAAGAGACTCAAATTACACCATCTTCCAAAGAATCCAGGCCAGAAGAACCATGGATATCATTCACTGTGGAAGTGTGGCGCACACGTTTAGAAAAGGATCAAGGATTTTTTTGAGGCTAATCAAGAATTATTTCTTGACAGACTTTTTGGGGTCATGGTGTTCAGGTGGCAATTCTTCAGAGGGCAACATGGAGATTGTATTTCCCAGGCTGAAAGGCAGAGCAATGAAGTCACATGCTGGCTGAGTGTCCACCAAAAGGACATAATTATGCTAGAGGACCAGGAAAATACGAAGAAAATAACAAATACTGTCTCCGAAAGGCAACATTTCATTCATTTAATATACTGAGTGCCTAGTATGTGCCAGTAGGGTACTGAGTAGTGAGGATTCAACCTGAAATACAAGAGACACAGGAAAAAGTCATTTAAGTCAGTACTCAGGGATATTAGAGAAAATAGTCCTTGCCTGGGGAATCTTACAATCTTGCTTAGGATATAAAATGTACACCCATTAAACAATTAGAGACAAATACAAGGTAGTAATCAGGAGTTAAATTGGGTAGATTAGCTGTGTTATAGCAATAACAGCAGTATAAAACCACTAACAAATTAGCAAATAACCAAGGCCAATCTTCTTTAAACAAAGGTGAAATGAGTTTTTTTTTCTGTCTTTCTTTGAAAGATAGGGAGGATGTTGACACTGAAAGGGTACTGGATTTGGGATTATGATTAAGTGTTTGCTCTCCTTATGGGGAAGCCACAGAGGAGACAGGGAACCTGCAAACACTGGAGAGACGTCTCTTAGCAAGCCAGGGGCCCAGCAATACATGCCCATCTTTATCAGCGATACTAAGTTTCTCACTATGAAATGAGTGGCCGGAATGCGTCCTCCTGCTGAACAGAGGTCAAGTATCGCTGTGTAGTTAGCTAGCGTCAACTTTAGTACAGAAAAAGAGAGAGTCCATTGCTTTGGAAGACAAGCCTATGTCTGGAATTAGAGATGCCTCTGTTTCCAAGCTGAACATACACAGGTTCCCGTGAAGGCAATCGCTTCCTTCCTTCTCAGACTTCCTCTCCCACTGCAAACCTTTGCTTTCCTTTCCTTACCGCCCAAACGCTTTTCTTCTCTCCTTTCCTCTTGCCAAACCCCAATTCAAACTTTACTTGGAGCGACTTTTCTTTGCCGCCGGTCTCCAACAGCCTGGTTTAATACCTCTTAACCTCCCTAAAGTTCCCGGTTTGCCATTTCTTTCCAGAATGTCTTGGCTGTCTAACTTTCATCCTTTTAGGATGACTTCAAGCGCCCGGTGGGCAGCACGGAGTTTTGGAATCAGACACACCTGGTGGAAATGGCAACTCCACCCCCTTTTCGGCTATGTGACAGTTCATGGGTCCTCTCTAATTCCAGAAATAGGCTTGTCTTCCAAAGGAATTAGGAATCATGCCTCAATGCCAGCCCCCCGCCCCTCCCCAAGGTGGTTGGTGGCGGCGGGCGAGTGCAATAACAGCTCAGCCTTTGTGCAGTGCCTGGCACGAGGGCGCGTTGTCATCCCTCGGGGAGAACTGGCTCCAGGCGCTGGGCGCGTCTTGTGCGCGCGTTCCAGGCTTAGGATTAGCACTTCGCGTGGTGGTTTGATTTCACCTTCCGACAAACCCTTGCTTAGCTCCGTGGGGCGCACCATGCAGAGACGCACAGAAGGACCCTTCCACCCCATCGCAGAAACACACCCACCCTTCTCGAGTCCGGCTCCTTCCCCAGCTCCTTCTTTTGCCCCGTCTCCCCCGCAGGCAGGACATCCCACGACGCCCCACCCGCTCCAACAGGGAGAACCGGATCGCCAGCCGCGGACCAGGCCAGCGGCGCGCTTGCGCGGCCGCCAGCCTCGCGCATGCCCGCTGCCTCCCGCCGCCTGTCCGCAGCGCTGCCAGCTCGCAGGCTCCCGCGGTTCCGGGACACCGCTCGACGCTGCGCGCTCGACTTCCGGCTTCCAGTCCATGGGCGGGGCGTCCGGGAGCCCGGCCCCCGCGTGATGACGTCACCGCGCGGGCGGACCAGGCGAGCTGTGGGTGGGCGCGAGACGCGCTGGGCTGCAGGCAGGCAGTGGAGTGGGGAATTCCGGCCGCGGGTAACCGAGAGTGGCTTCCTTCTCCTGCGTCTTACAGCCGCCTTCCTACGAAGCTTCTCCGACCTGCCTTTGACCCAAAGAGCGGGTTGCAAGTAGGATTTCTCGTCTTCGACTCCGTGCCGCAGCAATGGGCACCTCTGTGCCTCTAGGCACCATCCGAGAGCCTGTTTCCTTTATTCATCACAATTAATCTCCTGGGAGAATGCAAAGAGCTCCCATTGGTAGGAGCTCTGCTGTGTGCCAAGCATTTTATTTTCCCACTAACGCCCACACGAGCTTGCAAGGGAATTAAGGTCCAGAGAACTTGGGAAACATCTCCAAAGTGGTATAACGGCCCCGGGATCCGAACGGTTAATAAAGCCTCAGCCAATAAATATGGTCCTCAGATTGTTGAGTAAATTAAAGCACTAAGAAATAGAAGTGACACTGTGGAAGTAACTCACTAGCAAGATTCTTTCTCCCTAAAGCCAATAAGGCATGGGATATTTCTCAACTAGTTTAGTGAAGGTGGTAAACCTCATCTTTCTGTGAGTGGAGGAAGTCTTTTAAAAGGTGTCCTGCATCTAGAGTATGACATCAAAACCATTAAGAATTTTCAACTTACTTGCATAGTTTTTAAATGCCACACAACAAAGCAAAAGGAAGTCAAACTTTGTCCACCAAAGCCAAGGGAGTCCATGGGCTTGTGGGGTCACTTTTGTTGTTTGCTCTGTTGCTGCTTAATTTGAGGTGTTCCATGAGTTAGTTATTGATCACATAATACTAGATAAGTGCTAAAGAAGTAAGAGTGCTGACATTGCCTGTAAAAAGAGAATTGTGACTCAACCAAAGGTAGAGATATCCTGCAAAAATTAGAACTGCACATTTGCGTGGAGATGAATCCTTGGATAGTAATGACAGTTGTGAAGATGAAAGGCAAATGATGCAACAGGTAAAAGATGGTGTACCTATGCTCTTGACAGCAAGAGACTGGAAAAGTGATTGATGGAATGAAAAAGCTTTTAAGTATGATATATGAGGCTAAGCTTCTAAGTCAGGTGCCTACTAACATAATCTTAAGCCACATAAGACCAAGTGTTTGTTCTAGAACTAAAGTTTAGGATGGTAAAATGTATGTTTGGGGGAAAGTATGGTTCCATGTATCCAAAGCACCAAATATTCATAATATCTGTGAATTATGGGACACAGAATTGCTAAAGCCTTCCTTACAACACTTGAAGAGCTCATCTAGGAATTACCTATCCTCAATTTCAAAGTATACAAAACATGTCTATTTTAGAAAAAGATGCCATAAAACATACATGCTCAAGGAGGATAAAAGTAGACCTGTTTTAAAGCCTGAAAGAGTTGCCCGTGTTCCGCTCCTTTTGTGGAAAAATCATGCAGAGACTGCAAGTTTAAACCTCTGCTTTTTAAGTCTGAATGAATGCAAACACAGCCCTAAGTACAGCCATTTGAACTCTAAACCCTTGGGAGGAGTTCGTGTACCTTGATTCCAGAAAAGCCAGGTCTTTGCTGGAGGATTATTTGAGGTATGATGTCTTTAAGAATATGGATTCTCAGCACAGTTAAAGTGGCCATAATACCCAAAGCAGTTTACAGATTTAATGGAAGCCCCATCAGAATCTGAATGGCATTTTTAAAAGAAATAGAAGAAAAAAAATCATGAAATTTGTATGGAATCACAAAAGACCCTGAATAAATAAAGCAACCCTGAGGAAAAAAAAAAAGAACAAAGCTGGAGGTATCACACTCCCTGACTTCAAATTATACTACAAAGTGAAAATAATCAAAATAGCATGATATTGGCAGAAAACAGACATACAGGCCAATGGAAGATAATTGTGAGCCCAGATATAAACCTTCATATATGTTGCCAAATAATTTTCAACAAAGGAGACAAAAATGTACAATGGGGAAAAGAAAGCCTCTTCAATAAATGGTACCAGGGAAATTGGAAAGCCATATGCAAAAGAATGAAACTAGACTGCTGTTGATCATCATACACAAAAATTAATTCAAAATGCATCAAAGACCTAAATATAAGACCTGAAACATAGAAAAATACATAGAAGAAAATAGGTAGTAAACTTGTGGTCCTTGGTTTTAGGATTTTATGAATTTGACAAAGGGAAGGGAAGTAAATGCAAAAATAAATGAATGGGGGCCAGCCGAGTGGCGTGGTAGTTGAGAGTTGGTTTGGGACGCCAGCAGCCCCAGTGACACTGCTCTCATAAATAAATAAATAAATAAATAAATAAATAAATAAATAAATAAATGGGACTATATCAAACTAAAATGTTTCTGCACGGCAAAAGAAACCATCAACAAAACAAAAGGCAACCAACCAAATGGGAGAAGGTATTTGCACACAATTTTAAGAATTAAATAAAAATAAAATAAATAAAAAATACATAAAGAACTCATACAACTCAATGACAACAAAAAACAAACAATCCAATTAAAAAATGGACAGAGGACCTGAACAGACACTTCTCCCAAGAAGACATATAAACTGCCAACAGATATATGGAAAGATGCTCAACTTCACTACCTACTAGGGAGATACAAATCAAAACCACAATGAGATATCACTTCACACCTGTTAGAATGGCTATTATCAATAAAACAAGAAATAACAAGTATTGGAGAGGTTGGGAGAAAAAGGAACACTCATACATTGCTAGTGGGGATGTAAATTGATACAGCCATAAGGGAAAACAGTATGGAGTTTCCTTTCAAAAAAAAATTAAGAATAGGGTACCATATGATGCAGCAATACCTCTTTGGAGTATCTACCTGAAATTTTTGAAAACATTTATACATAAAGCTATATGTACCCCTATGTTCATGGCAGCATTATTCACAGTGGCCAAGACATGGAAACAAGCTGAGTGTCCTACATTGGATGATTGGATAAAGAAGATGTGGTACATACAAATACTGGAATATTACTCAGCCATAAGAAAAAATGAAATAGTGCCATTTGCGACAACATGAATTGATCTTGAGAATATCATGCTAAATGAAATAAGTCAGACAGAAAACGTCAAGAACCATATGATTTCACTCATGTGTGGGATATAAAACAAAGCATAAAACAAGACAAAGAAACAAAAACTCACAGACACAGACAACAGTATGGTGGTTACCACAGGGGAAGACGGTAAAGGGGGTCAAATATACGGTGATGGAAGGAAGCTTGATTTGGGGTAGTAAACACACAACGCACTATATAGATGATGTATTATAGAATTGTACTTTTGAAACTTATATAATCATATTAACCAATGTCACCCCAATAAATGTAATGAAATTTAAAAAGAGTATGGATTCTGGAGTTCACACAGCCACTTACTAACTGTGCGGCTTTGGCCAAGTGTCTAAACATCTTAACCTCAGTTTCCCCTGTAAAACATAGTAGTTATTGTAATAGTACCTGGAAAGGGTTGTTGCAAGATAAAAATGATTATAAAAGTTCCTGGTACATGAATCATCATTATTATCTAAGTCCTTGATGGTGCTAAGGACTAGAGCTTGTTTTCAGTTAAACTGTGCAAAAGAGGAAAGTAGAAAGAAAGAACACAAGAAAAATGTATGAGTACGTACAACAAAAGTGAGCACATAAAAAAGTTTACAAGGCCATATGCCTGAGGGGACAATCCATAATGATATTTTAATCTAGGTTCCCAAGAACACAGGACCTGAGCTAAAGGCTTATATAACAAGGATTCCTTAGAGAGTACAACCTCGGGGAAACAAGAGTGAAGGAAAGGGAGAAATGAGGCAGGGAAGGATTTAGAAAAAAATCAAGATGAACTACTGAGGAGGCCACAGCTTTGCAGCAGGGAGTGCAGACTGCTCAGGCTCACATGCTGTCTCCATAAAAGACTTGGGGGATCATGGCATTTGGGAACCAAGGAAGAGAGAACAGTGGAGCTCCTGGCTCCCATCAGTCCAAGGTTACTGCAGGAGACATGAACCCCACCCCCCATACTTTTGAATCATGCCACCTGCCTTTCCAGACAGCTGCCAGGGAAGCCAGATCCCTAAACAGCAGTGACATTATCCATGCATGAGCTGAGCCAGTAAGTGAAGGGGAGCCAATATCACTTCCCAGCTGTCCACCTGCAGCCTGCAGCATCCAGCAGTGTCTACCCCCCTCAGTAGCAACAGAGAAGCCCCAGGAAAAAAGGCTGGGGATGCAAGGCATTAAGTAAGTCTTTACTAAGTCATGCCCAAAAGCAACACGAGGGACGTGGAATAAGCAGAGCACCACGACATCTCAGCCACTGCCACCAGGGCAGCCACAGAGCTCAACAAGCCTCTCTCCAATGAAGACTGAAACATTCTTTCTGCAACCTGGAAGGATGCTGTTGCAGCCTAGCAGTGTTCCTGGATGGTAACAGTAGCAACAAATAGAAAACTATGGTCATAGAGACTACTATGTTAAGTGAAATAAGTCAGTCGGAGAAAGACAAATACCATATGATCTCACTTACACGCGGAATCTGAAAAACTGAATGAATGAGCAAAGTAAACAGAAACAATCTCATAGACATAGAAGAAAAACAGGGTTGCTAGTTGGGAGGGGGGTGGGGATAAGGGAGAAGGAGAAGGGATTAGACAGCATAAATAGGGAACTACAATATTGCCACAGGGATATGAAAGACAGTTCGGGGAATATAATAATGTTGTAAAGATTTTGTGGGGTGTCAGCTGGTCACATGTCTTGTTAGGGAGACCATTTCATGGATGGAGTAGAGGCTTGATCAATGCACTGTATACCTGAAACTGATGTCATATAATATTGTATGCCAATTGTAATTGAATATATAGATAGTCATGGGATGTGGATTATATGGTGGAAGGGAGTCAAAGGAATTGTAATAGATATGTATGATATGCGGGGGAGGAGTCGGGTGAAGAATTGGGGGAGGGGGGTTGTCACTTTGAGGGGTAAAAAGTATAACTATTGCACTGTGTTGTACACCTGAAGCTAATTTTTAAAAAAATGTTTATTTCACAATAAAAACAAATAAAAATAAAAATAAATAAAAAATAAAAAAAGAAAACTATGGTCAGGCAAACCCAGGAAGGCACGTAAACTGGGTTCAATATAATAGTTAATGGCAGAGACATACGAGGACCAAAACATAAAAGGCATTGTAAACTAAGAGCAGCCTTTCATGCTTTTGGACTAAACGCATACTATATATTAGGTGCTAGGATCCTAGACAAATAAGGTATCCCTATGTCTAGGGCTGATAACCCTCACAGTCACACAACAATAATACAAAGGTAGATATTTATTTCATTCATTTATTCATGCTTTGTTGTTTAACACTATCTGTCACTATCAAAGGTGGTTAAATGTTCTAATAAAAACAGCTTGTTTCAAGAAATTGTTGCCTCCAAAAATTAATATCAAGTGAGTTTATGCATGATCTCATACTGTACATAATGCAGCTGCCAGGAACTGGTGAAATGAGGTATTTGTCTGAATGTTTTAATATTTACACAAAGGTGTTCCAGAATGTGTTTGCAGATGGGGGTATGGAATGATTAAAGGGGAGTTTGGAAACAAGCCTTGTTTCAGAAGGAAAGGAAAGGAAGGAAAACAGACAGCCTGGAGACATGAAGGAGTACATTCTCATAACATGACTGCAAGTCCAAAAAGAAGACAAGGAGAGCTTAATGTTCTCTCTCTGAGACAAATTGGTGCTATTTGGCCAAAATTTACTATGTGGCAATAAAAAAGAAAAGAAAAGAAAAGACACCTCATAGAATTACATTCTATTTGTGGAAGCTGACGATATGAGATAAATAAGTAAAATATGTCATGTGTTAGATACTAAGTGCTAAAAGGGAAAAAGGCAAGGAAAAGGAAGGTGACTTTTGAGTAAAGAACTGAACAAAGTGAGATAACCATATAGATATCTGAGGAGAGAGGATCCCAGAATGCAGACAGTTTTTTGAGAAGTGGTATGTGTGGCTTGTCCCAAGAATAGCAAGGAAGTAAGCATGGCTAGAGTAGACCAAGGGAGAGAATAGTAAAAGATGTCAGAGAAGTAATAGGAGCCAGAAAATGCAGGTCCTTCCAGGTCATAGGAAGAACTTTAGCTTTTTTCTCTGAATGAGTTCAGAAACCAGTGAAAAGTTTTGAGTATCATGATGTGATATAACATATTTTTTGTAGGATCATTCTAATTGCTTCATGGCAGGAGTGGTGACAACAGTTAGGAGGCTCCTGCAAAAATCCAAATAAGACATGATGGCAGTTTGGGCCAGAATAGTGGCAGAAGTGATGACAAAAAGTGGAATTCTTTGTAAATTTTGAAAGTAGAATCAATAGGCATTATGGACCAACTGAACACAATGTGTGAGCACACAATGTGTGAGAACAAAATCAAGGGCAACACTGAAATTTTTGCCTTAAGCAACAGGGGGAATAAAGGTGTCATCAACCAAAAGGGCAGAGCTATGAGAAAAGCAGGACAGGGTGGGAGTGAGCAGCGACAAGATTAGAAGCTCAGTCATGGATAGGTTTCATTTGACATGTTATTAGGCATCCAAATGGAAACGTCACTGAGCAGTTAGATATACAGGCCTCGAGTTCAGAGGAAAAACCCAGGCTGGAGACTGAAATTTAGGGGTCATCAGCATATGGATTGAATTCAAAGACATGAGATTATTCACACGTTTCCCAAATTTACACTTCCGATCTTGATCTTCATGCATGAAACAGGTTCAAATAAAAGAAACAGGACTTATCACAGCAAGGAACAAATTTATAGACTTCACTACCCGTAGAAGTAGCACAAAATAAATATTTATGTAACTGCAAAGAAGGCTTAGTTAAATTAATAGTCAGATGAGCTAATGTGAGTTTGTTAAGGGAAATTCAGTAGCTTAGGTTTACACTCTTGCATCCCGCACCCAAAGTTTGAAATGTCAAGGAGCATATTTCACAATTAAAGGAAAAGTCTTTGAGACCAATCAATCCTGGAAACAGTCAACTCTGATTTGTCATTGAAAATTTTAATATATGTCTGTCTTAGTTTGCTAGGGCTGCTGTAACAAAGAACTACAGTCTGGGTGGCTTAAACAACAGAAATGTATTGTCACATACTTCTGAAAGCTAGAAGTCCAAAATCAAGTTGTTAGCAGGACTGGTTCCTTCTGAGGGCTGGATCTTCTGAGGGAGAAGGATCTCTTTCAGGCCTCTTCCCTTAGTTTGTAGTGGGATGTCTTTCCCCTATGTCTCTTCACATTGTCTTTCCTCAATGCATGCCTATCTCCAGATTTCTCCATTTTATAAGAACACCAGTCATATTGGATTAGGGCCCACCCTAATGACCTCACTTTACTTGATGACCTCTGTAAAGACCTTATCTCCAAAAAAGGTCACCTTCTGAGATACTAGGGATTAGGATTTCAACATATGAATTTGGGGGAGGACACAATTCAACCCATACAAATGCCTACATAAAATAATAAACACAAATTTCAAAACTGCCTTGAAGTTTAAATAACTACAGTATCTGATACAGTACCTGCACATCATAGGCAATCAAATTATGGGGTGACAGAAAATATGCTTTGACTAACAATAGTGATCTAAGTACAATCCCTAAAAGAACCTTCCATTAGCATGATACCAGATATGCATTAGCTATAAAAGTAATGCTAATGTCACTCTTCCTCAAAGCCAACCACAAGTTGAAGCTATGAGTGTATAGGCTGACTCTAAAACCTGGCAAATGATTTAGGATTTAAAGTTTATGTGATACGGATTTAGAATCAATCTAACAACAAGACAATCTTAATTTTTCTATGTGGTAATGTTTCTTTTGTTTGCAAAGGTCGTTAATTTTTCTTTTAGCATATACTCGTATGTATCAATTGATTACTAATGCCAGTTGCTTGCTACTTGCTGGGCATCTGAGGTTAAAAAGACAGATTGCTCCCAAGAAACTTTCCATCTAGTGATGGAGACATATGAATAAGGATTTACAGTAAAAATATGATAGTTGGGATATAAATAGGATACTAGATAACCACAGTCCACCTGGGCTACTAGGAAGACTTCTTAGAGGAGCTAACAGTTGAGATGGCTTTGAAAGACGAAGCTGTTACAAAACTAAAGACTAGACAAAGAGGAAGGGAAAGATATTCTCATTGGAAGTAATAGCATCTGAACATTTTTTAAATGAATAAACTAAAATCTTTCTTATAGAAGAATAAATACATGCTCTTTGGAGAACAACCGTATTTTGTTCCACATTAACATGTAAATCAATGAATACTAGATCTTGGCCTGAGGAGACCTCAAACTCATGATGTATGTGTATGTGTATCTCTGCATGTGAGCATCTTAATGCTGAACCACTTAGAAAGTTCTTAGCATATTACATTATAATTTGAAAGATCTAAACCTAAATGCTTATTTCTACCTAATAAGCAATGTGGTTGGACAGATGGGAGAAAAACCACAGCAATGTACACCCACAGGAGCAGAGATGGGTGGGAGAGGATCTTTGGAAAAGCTAGTGGCTTATTATTGTAAAGTAAAAGGAAGAAGTAACAATGGCAACAAGACTTCTGATAATTTCATAAGCACTATTCATTCTTTGGCTGCCAGGGAGCTTAAAGCTAAATTCACTGCAAGATTTTAATCTCATATAGGAACTTCAACCTATACAACAGATTACTCTTTTATCTTAGTTTTTATTTCTCTGTCCCATCAAAATGGTGGTTTTATACATAGAAATGGAGAACAAAACAGAAGAGGCAATGGAATTTGGGATATGGTTAGTTTGAAATGCCTTGGTACATACACACAGGTGCATAAACACAATAAGCACTTAAATATGTGACAGAGTGCTCAGAGATCAGTGTGTAGACCTCTTCTCAGCTATACTTATTCTTTGATAATTTCATCTAATCTCATGGCTTTTAATGCCATCATATTTTAATGATTTCCAAATTCATTTTTCCAGCTCAGAGCTATCTTATAAACTCTTGACTCATCTTGACATCTCCAATTGGATATTTAATTAGCATCTCAAATTCATATATTCAAAAACTGTGTTCCCATTATTCTCCCCAAATAACCTTCTCTCTACAGCCCCCATCTCAGCCAATGACTGAGCCCCTTCTTTGCATTCTCATGTCTAATAGCTCAGCAGATCCTGTTGACTCTACCATTTCTCATCACCTCTACATCTACCCCTGTGGTCTGAGCAACCCTTAACTCTTTCCTGGGTTATTCCAATTGTCTCTTAACTGGTTTCCCTGTTTTGCCCACACTCCCCATAGTCTATTCTTGACACCTTTGCCAGAGATCATGTTATTTCTCTCCTTAAAAGCCTCAAATAGCCCACCTTCCTTGAAGCCATAAATGGCCAACAGGGTCCTACATGATCTTGGCCCCACCACCTTCTGACCTCATTTCCTATTGCTCTCCTCATTCCATCTGCACAAGCCCTTCAGTCTCTTCATTCCTCCTGGATCAAACCATGTTTTTGCTTGTCTCAGGCTTTTGCATTTGCGTTTTCTTCTGCCTGGAATGTTGCCCCAGGTTTTGCTTTTGCTTCTTCTTCTGCCTGGAATGTTCTTCCAATAAATATCCACAATGGTCGTTGCTTCCTTCTCTATCTCCTGCAGCTGTCTGCACAAATATCCCCTTCTCAGTGGGGCCTTCCCTGACCATACAATTTAAAATTACAACCCTCATATCTACCCAGAGACACACTCTAATTTCCTTGCCTGTATTGGTTTTCTTCGTAGTCCTTATGACTACCTAAAAAACTACATATTGTATGTACCTACAATATTGTCAATCTCACTCACAAGAATGTAAGTTCTGAGTGGATAGACATTTTATTTCCTGAGCCTGATAGAAAAGTGCATGATAGAATAAGTGTTTAATTACTATTTGGTGAGTATTGAGTAAATCAGTGACTAAACACACAAATCTGGGACCCAGGTAGGGGTTTCTACAGAAGATATTTTCTTTTTTAAAGGATGTCATTCACATATGGGTGGAAGATGGCATTGTGTCCATTGGACAGGTTACTCAGAAAGTATGTACAACATGAGGAGAATAAAGGGTGGAAATCAATCTTAGGCTAAGGGGAAGGAGCTGGAAAACAAGTAATAAGAATGCAGAAGGAGAACAAGGAGAGATTGAGCAAGGAAAACATAGACATACTTTCGAAAGGAGTGGTTAGCAGTGTCAGATGTAGCAGAAAGGTGAAGGAAGACTAGCATTAAAAAGTGTCTGTAGAAATTGCTTAGCTATTTGGAAAACTAAATAAATGTAGATCTGACACCATCTATCCTGATGGATAAAGCGTTGAATGCAAAAATCAGCGAAGAAATATGCTCTTGATGGGAAAAAAATTTTCTAAGCTTAAAATAAATGATGTAGTTTACAAAGCACTGATAAATTTGACTCCATTAAGATGAAAAAAATGTTCCCTATATCAAAAAGAACCCTAACCCAAATGAAAAGGCTAAAATAAACTGGGAAAAACATGTGCAGTAAATTTGACAATGGGAAATATTTTTATGTTAAAAAAACCTCTTACAATAAAAAAAATATAAATCTTGGGCTGGCCGAGTGGCGCGTTGGTTGGGGGCTGGCTTGGGACGCCAGCGGAGCCGGTTCGGATCCCGCATGTGAGGGCTGGTGACACTGCCCTCTGCCGCTAAGATGGTGGATGGCGGCTCCGCCTGGAGCTGGGCTGCAGTGGGCAGCAGGCAGTCAGTGTGGGCGGCTGTCCAGAGGCTGGCGGCTGGTCTGCCTCACCCAAGAGGAGCGCAGTGCCGGCATGGGCCCATGGAGCGATGTCCTCCACAGTTGGACTGAAGAATAAGGGAACAGCGGCTTGTCTGTTCCCCTACCCCGGCTCTCCGACACTATTCCTCTCCCCCAATTCCCCAATAAAATCTTTAAAAAAAAAAATCTTAAAATTTTAATATATGAAAGATGAAAAACAGGAACAGATTTCACACAAGTAGAAATATAAACAGTGCAAAATGGTCTGCTTGACTAATAGATGAAGAAATATCAATTAAAACAATGCTAAGATGTTTTCTCCTTTTCATTAACAAAGTTTAAAACTATAATTATGAAAACTAAACTGTGAAAAAGAATTACTTATATACTGTCAGTAGACCCAAGCCGGTACAATCCACTTTCGAAAGCAATTTTAAAATATTCACAAGGACCAAAAGGTGGAAACAATCTAACTGTCCATCAGTAGATGAAGGCATATACAAATTAAGGTATATTCATATGATGGAATATTATTTAGCTTTAAGAAGGAATGAAATCTGATACTTGCTACAATATGGATGAACCTTGAAAATATTATGTTAAGTGAAATAAGCCAGGCAAAAAGGACAAATATTGTAAGATTCCACGTATATGAGGGACCCAGAATAGTCAGTCATGGAGAAAGAGGGTAGAACGATAGTTGCCAGGTTGGCGTATGAGGAGTGGGAAGCTATTGTTTCATAGTGAAGCTAGAGTTTCAAGTGGGGATGATGAAAAGCTCTGGAGATGGTTAGTGGGATGATTGTACAACACTATGAATGTATCTAATGCCGCTGAATTGTACAATCAAAATGGTAAGTTTTATTTATATTTAAATTTAAATAGTAAGATAATTATTAATAATATTATATTATTGATACTAGTAAAATATTACTATTTTAATTAACAACTATTCATTATTATTATATATTATTATTAATGGTAAATAGTTATTATTAAATAGTAAAATAATTAAAATGATAAATTTATTTGTATGTAAAAAAAGAAATCTCGAGAATGAGACGAGTTTCTCCGTGCTAAGTGGGGCCTGACGGTGGTCACCCAGAACCAAAGCAGCAGCCAATGATCTCTGGAGAATATCACACAGAAAATAAAATAAAATCCAGGGATCCAATCAGATGCAGAGAGTGTGGATACAGAATAATGTACAAGGAGAGGACTAAAAGAATGGTGGTTTTTGACGCTCAGTGAAACATGGAATTCAGGGAATGTCTTTGGATTTGCTGTTAATGTTGTATAGCCTCTGATTAGTGTACATACGTTTATTAATACAACTATATACCCATGATTTCTTTTTAAAAACCATATTGTAGCTAGATATCTATTAATAGTTTATATAAATTATTTTTGTTCAATTAAAAAAAATCTCGGGCCGGCCGAGTGGCGCGGCGGTTAAGCACTGGCTTGGGAAGCCAGCGGCCCCGGTTTGGGTCCCACTTATGAGGGCCAGTGACACTGCCCTCAAAAAAAAAAAAAAATCTCAAAACATATATGTAATAAGAGTCTTAAAATGATCCAGTAATTCCACTTTTAGAAATTACTCTTGTGAAATAGACCAAAATTTTAGCAAAATGTTTATGAGAATGTTATTTATTATTGCAAAACAATTCTTTGTAAGCAAAACAATGGTCAAATATTACAAATAACAGCACACTCCTGTGAAACTGGAAGCTCCCGGACTCCCAGAAGCATGTCCCTTCTCTCTCTTCATCTCATCTCCACCACCTTCCTGTGTTTGGCACATAGGAAATACAGAATATTTGTTGAATGAATTAACACGATGAAATGTTATGTATAGGAATATTTAGAAAGGATTTTAATGACATGGGAAATGATACAATAAGTGAAAAAAGCAAGATGAAACTTGTGTATACAGTTTGATTTCAATGATGTAAAACAAGGATTCTTGTTACATGAGATAATTAAATCCCTTATTGTTTAAGCTGATCTGAGTTGTGGTTTTTTATTACAACCCAAAAGCATCCCAACTGATCTTTGCATCCACACAAGAACTTTACCAGAGAAAAGTTCCTCATGCTTCCCCAGAGCTTACTGACCAGAAAAACTGAAAATATCAAAAGTAATGGAACCATTAATAAGTTACCTGAGCGGGGGCCGGCCGAGTCGCGCGGTGGTTAAGCGCTGGATTGGGAAGCCAGCGGCCCCGGTTTGGGTCCCACACATGAGGGCCAGTGACACTGACCTCAAAAAAAAAAAAGTTACCCGACAGCAAGGGAGGAAACAGGAAAATTATTTAAACAAAATACAAAAAGCAACTGTAGTATCACAAAAAAAAACCCCACAAAAACCACACACAGCTGGCTGGAGCTTGTAGTGTAGGACAGACAGTGTTACAGACTTCATAACTTTTTAAGCTATTCTTACATTGGTTTGTCGGAAAAGGCATGACGCATATGTGCGACAGATGGCACTAGTTCATTTTTGGAAGTACTAGAGTCATTCGCATCTATGTTATTGCTATGTCATTTGACAGCTGACAATTCTAGCTTCATTCTGAAAAAAAAAAGAGCGATTTGGTTGAGTTTTGGAGATTTTACAACAAGTTGAAGATGGAAGACAAAACTGTGCATTTTTGTGATATTTTATTGTTTTACTTCCCTAAAGGGAAGAATGCACATCAAGCTTGTGAAAAGTTGCATAAAGTTTACGGTGACAATGCTCTACAAGAACGTCAGTGCCAACGATGGTTCACGAAATTCTGTGCTGGTGATTTTTATCTCAATGATGCTCCTCGGTGAGGGAGGCCCGTTGAGGTTGATGATGACAAAATAAAGGCATTGATCAAGTCAAACCCATGTTACACAACATGAGCAATTGCAGAAATATTGAATCCATCATTCAAGCCTTCATGTCCACCTGAAGAAGCTGGGACTACGTAAGCAAGCTCGATATTTGGGTTCTGCATGAACGAAGAGAAGTTCATTTGATGGCGCGTATAAACATCTGCGATATGCTCATTAAAGGTGAGGAAAACGATCCTTTTTTTGAAGCGGCTGATAACTGGTGATGAGAAGTGCATTGTTTACAACAACGTGGTGCACAAACGGTCTTGGTCCCGACGTGATGATTCACCTCAAATGACGTCAAAAGCAGACATTCATCAGAGGAAGGTTATGCTCTCAATGTGGTGGGATTTTAAAGGTGTCGTGTTTTTCGAGCTCCTACCAAGGAAACAAACAATCAATTCAAATGTATACTGTCGGCAATTGGACAGTTTAAATGAATCCATCAACCAGAAACGTCCAGAGCTTGTTAATTGTAAAGGAGTTGTTTCCATTGCGATAATGTGAGACCACACGCAAGTTTGATCACCCTTCAAAAATTATTGGAGCTTGGATGGGATGTGTTGCCCACACCCACCATACTCACCTGACCTTGCGCTGTCAGACTTCCACTTGTTTCGCTCTCTTCAAAACTCCTTGGGCGCTATAACGTTCAATTCAGATAAGGATGTAAATCAGCACCTTGTTCAGTTTTTTGCAAATAAAGAAGGTCCTTCTATGAACGAGGAATTATGAAGCTCACTGAAAGATGGCAAAATGTTATTGAACAAAACGGGCAATAAATCATTGATTGATCTTTGTTCTTTATATAAATAAATGACCTTTGAAAAACATAGACAAAATACATCATGACTTTTCCGACAACCCAATAATAATGGATATTTGTGATAATGATCCTGAGTCACCAATAACAATACCCAGTTTGTGCAATATATTCTGTTTGAGAAAATGGTGCGTTATATAACACAGATTAGGCGGATTTTCATTAAAATGTACAAAACATTTAAAAGTTCCAGGACTTTTGGGAGTAAACTGAAATTAGATCCTTGTAGAAAACCAACTTAGCTGGTACTCTTCATTTTCCCAATATTGTTAAAAAGAAATAAAAGTTATTTAATAATCAAAAATTCTTACATTTAGTTTGCAAATTGGGTTTTCCTAAAATCTGAAGTGAAGGGATGGGGTAGGGAGCTTGTTAAACGTACAGTTTCTTCAGTTCTTCCTAAAAATTCTAATCCAGTGAGTCTGCGGTGGGGCTTACATACTGGCATTTTTTACCGACACCTCATATGATTTGCTCTGGACATTCTGAAACAGTGGGATGAAGATTTAATTTAGGAATTGCTAGTAAATTCTCTGCTTTACAAAGCCCCCAGCTTAGATCATGTTAATGCTTGCCATTCTGCATGAGAAGAGACAGAGAGCCTCACTTCTTAGATTAAAGGAAAGTACAGCTTCCCTAAAATAACCGGCTGCATTTTTAAGGCAATTGCATATAATACCTATACTGAGTTTAGTTAAGATTCTATGATTCTGTTTTTAACTTTAAAGAACTCCTCCTCTGGTATTACTAACTTTTGCAGTTTAGGTTATCATAGACCTTATCCCAAATTTCACATTTAATGTTGATAAAAATGTAATGTGGTATATGGTATGAGTGGTCCCTGGTATTGGTACAAGATTTTATCACACAGTCTTTTCATCAGAGGGCTTGGACACCGTATCATCTTTCTCTGACTCCTTGAGATGTTTAATCCCAACATCTGATACCTGGACACATAAATTCACTTGGACATGGCATTGATTTTTTTTTTTTTTTTTTTTTTTGAGGGCAGTGTCACTGGCCCTCATATGTGGAACCCGAACCGGGCCGGTGGCTTCCCAAGCCAGCACTTCACCACCACGCCACTCGGTCGGCCTGATTTTTTTTTTTTTTACTGAGTAGACTTTACTAAGCTTGAAGCTTGAAAAAGTGTCATGATACTACCTATATGATGAATGTAGTCATACTTTTAGAAGCAGAGAGTAGAATGGTGGTTGCCAGGGACTGGGCAGAGAGTAGTAAACCGGGGTATTAGTCAAAGGGTATAAAGTTTTAGTTCTACAAGATAAGTCCTAGAGATCTTCTGTACAGCATAGAACCTATGGTTAACAATACTATATTGCATACTTTAAAATTTGCTGAGAAGCTAGATCTTATGTTGAGTGTCCTTATCAAATAATAAATAATAACACTAATAATAATAATAAATAAGAGGGCAGGAGAAAACTTTTGGAGGTAATGGATAAGTTTATGGCATAAATCGCAATGACGGTTTCACAGGTATATACTTATCTCCAAAACCATCAAGTTGTATACATCAAGTATATAAAGTGTTTTGTATGTCAAACATTTTTAAAAATAACAAGTGTCAAATTAACACTTCCCAAAAAATGTAATGCATGGATTATTCCATAAACTTTGTTAATTTCTATTATATCATGTTTCTGCCAATGGCAGAGAATTTTTGTTCCTGCTTTTTCTCTTCCCCTTTTTCTCCTTCATGACAAGTCTGTCCTTGAAATGAACTTCTGGCTACCTGGATTTGGGATCTGTCTCCATTTTCTGTCCCCTTGTGCTCAGGTATCCCTAGAAAATAAGTATCCCTAGAAAAATAGGTTTACCCTCTACAAGAATCTACTCTTGGTGGTACCCATAAATTCTGTCTCATTTTCCCTATACCAGTTAATCTGGTATATTGAGAGTCTCCAATATACTATCCTAGAGATAAAAAATATAGAGATAAATAAATATATCCTGTCTTTGTTGGCTTACAGTCTAGTAAGGGAGACAGACACATAAATGAATAATTACAATATAAAATAATAAATGTTGTAAAAGCAGGCTGTTGGATCCCAGAACAAAGAATGACTAATTCTGTATGGGCAATTACAAAAAAGTCTTCTTGAAAGTGTAAAATATGCTCTCGGTTTTAAACAAGTATTGAACAGGTATTCAGGTTGCATGGATCATGTAGGTATGAAGATATGAGAAGCCGTGGAGTATTTGGTAGAACTGATAGAACTTGGTGACCAATTGGGTATGGAAAGTTGAGAGAAAGAAGAGAATTCAAAATGTTTCTAAGATTTCATTCATTTAGTCAACAGTTTAATACCTACTCAGTTACAAGAAAGTAATTGGATGATATTTTATTGAGAGAAAAAGGAAATGTAAGTGGGGAAGCAGATTGGACAATGTGACCAAATGAGAACATGTTGAGTTTGAGTTGCCTGTATAAACCCCAGACATATGCATCTGAGAGGAAGAGTGAGGTCCAGGCTGATGATGAAAAGGTAGGCGCCATCAGCAAATGAAGAACTGGGCAGGACCAGATACACAATTTGTGAGGCCTGGTGAAATATAAAAATGTGGACTTTTTGTGCAAAAAGCAGGAAAAAGTTGCCATTAAAGTTATTAAATGTACTAAGTTACTAAAATACAAAGTATGTTCCTTCTTTCCATAGTTGCTCAATATGTCACGGTGTTTTGTTTTGTTTTTTAAAAGATTTTATTGGGGAATTGGAGGAGGGGAACAGCGTTGGGGAATCGGGAAAGGGGAACAGACAAGTTGCTGTCCTTGTTCTTCAGTCTAGTTGCAGAGGATGTTGCTGCACTGGCCCATGTTGGTATCGTCATTGTGCTCTTCCCGGATGAGGCAGATTGGTCGCCGGCCTCTGGATGGTCTCTCACTGCGGCTATTGGCAGCTCACGCTGGCTGCCAGCCGCTCAAGCTGGCTGCCGGCCACTCTCTGTAGCCTATGTCAGCCCACTGTAGCAGGGGCTGCAGCCTACATATCACGGTGGTTTTTATTTGCTATGCACCGTTGTTATAAATACATAAAAATTTACAATTTTTTTCATGAATTTTACCATTCATCTTTATATTATGCAATGCCAGATCTAAAGGTAACTATCAGAACATATAACTTGCATGTAGAATTGCTGAAATTATGCAATTCATATTTCATGGCTTGACCCTGGAGGGGCCCTCAAGCTGGTCCAAAGAAATGAATACAAGACAAACTAGGGAAATTTGGAGGAAGAAAGGTGTCCCTTGGCCCAAAGGATCTGAGGACACTTGCGGGGTGAGTTCAGAGCCTGGGACTGCCTAGGTCTGCATGCACTTGGACCTGACAGCTGCCATATTCCCCCCTCCCACCAGCCCCCAGATCAATGCTTGATGCCTCAACAGGGAACTGGGAAGTCAAGTCAATCATTTCCCCTTTCCATGGGGCCAGCTGTTCCAACCCACGGCAGATGGATGACCCCAGGATATTGCAAACTCTACACCCCGATGCACTGGGTATTTGATTCAAGAGTGAACAGAGGTTGGCCCCAGGCAACTTGCCCACTGAATGAGATGCGGTGGTACCAGCCTGGGGTAGGCACAGCGGCCACTGCCAGGCCTTGGCCCAAGATGCCACTGGTTGTGACCCTACCCCCCATCGCACCTGTACTCAGATCCCTTCCAGGGAGGAGAGCAGCAGC
This sequence comes from Aselliscus stoliczkanus, assembly GCA_033961575.1. NCBI lineage: Eukaryota > Metazoa > Chordata > Mammalia > Chiroptera > Hipposideridae > Aselliscus > Aselliscus stoliczkanus. The sequence goes on from CM066734.1 coordinate 125,871,689, forward strand.
AGTTTGGGAGGTGGGGATTAGAGGGAGAGCAGGCAGAACCCAGGGCACAAGGGACAAGGGTCTGGGGGCAGGTGACAAGAACCCTTCCCAGAGTGGCGGGGGAGGAGAGATTGCACTTAAAATGAGATGCCAAGCCTCCAGCCCACGCTCCCGTTGCCCAAGAGATTTCACTTACAAAACACAAATTCAGATATTATAAGAAATTCAGCTACAGCGCGTTAAAGCCCAAATGTGGAGCCCTCCCAAGTGTGGGGCCCTGTACAGCTGCACTGGTTGCAAACCGGGGAGCCTACCATAGACCTATGACATCGCCCATGAAATTGAGAAAAACAGAAGAGAACCGTGGAGAAAGACCAGGGAACCCCAACCTGAGAGAGGTGGATGGAGAAGAAAAAATAAGAGTGAAAACAAGGCAGAAATGAATGGGCAAAAGAGAGAAAGGGAGGTGGACCCAGAAGCCAGGAGAAGCAGGGGATCATCATTCTCCTGGGAGGCCTGCAGGTATGTTTACTTTCCCCACAAGCATTTTAACAATTTGAGCCAACATTTAAAAATTGGAAACATTCTTCTTAAAACTAAGCTTTTCTCTAAAGTTAGAAGATTTAACAACGCTGTGTGTATATTCCTCCATGGCCAAAATCAAAGCAGAGAGGAGCAGTGGCTGCTTTCCTAGGAGGGGCACATGCCCACTGTTTGACAGGCTTCCCGTGACTCGCTCGGCGTCTGCATGGGCAGCTATGCAGGACCCGCTTTGCCCATGTAGATTGCTACTGACACGTGGGTTGCGAAACTCGGGTCTGTATTGCAGGTCCAATGCTGCAGAAAGGTCAAGAAAGAGGGGCCTATAAAATAGGTCATTGGGTTTGGCCAGCAGGAAAACGCCAGTAACATCTTCATCAGAGCAGCCTGAATGGAGCGACGGGATGGAAGCCAGATGGCAGTGGGTTGTGAAGTGAATGGGAGGTGATGAAGTTGAGACAGCAAGGGTAGACACTAATATTTCAGGCATCTTTTTTTTTTTGTCATAAAGGAGGGTGATGCAGAAGTACTTTGAACCCACACCACTATCCCTATTCCTCCCGCCTCCTCCTTCCCACACACTCTCTATAACTAAATATAGAAGTAAAGCAACATGATGGTGAAGCAAGATCTCTCTTTGAAATTTTATACTTGTGAGAAAAAAAATCAAGAACAGAAGTGAAAATTGACTGGGATTTTCCATACTTTTCCATACTCAGAGATACCAATCATGATTATTTATTGCTGCCAGTATCGGTGATTTGAAAAAAACAAAATTAGGTTGTTTGAGACTAATTCAGAGGTTTCAGCTACTTTATCCTATTTTACTTTATTTTAATTTTCATAGCATTTCTTTTATTGGCTTATTTAGTACTTTATTTATTCTAAGCTATGTTATCCTATGAAAACATAGTTTTTAGGACAAGATTTGGGAAAAATCAGTTTTGTAGTATATGAACAACACAGTTTAGGTGTAAATTAAAAAGCTAGAGAATGTTTGGACAGCCTTAAATAGTTTTTAAATAACAGGTAAACTGCTCACATCTTATGTAAAATAAGCAACAACCCTGACCCCTTTTCATTGTTAATAAACTAGCCTTAAAATAAATGATAACGTGCGTTTCCATCTACTGTACTGTTGTTTGGATGTGTTATAGGTCTGTTTGTTCACACAGAATGTAATTTAAAGGCTAGTATTTGATCACTAACACAGTTATGTTTGGATTTCACAGGCTCTGCACTTTATGAAAGGTCTAACTTGGTTAAGTATACCCTCTATTCAAAGTGGAACTTACTGGAATTGTGAGGGCTGAATGCTTCTTGCTGGGTGCTACTGGCGATGCTCTGATTCGTTAATGAATTTCTATGAGATGATGTAGGTCAGTTCTGGAATCCTTGCAAAGTAATCAGATTTGAACCTTGGCTTCCGCTAGTCTGTCAAAGCACAGGAAGTCGGCTCATTCCCTCTGTAGCCTCCTCTCAACCAACTGTGTAGAGTGTGGTTTGCAGGATACACGAGCAAACTGTGAGTTCCACAGCTTTCAGCAACACCTCAATGGTGTGTGTTCAAGCGATTTTATGACTTCAGATGGATGTCAAGTACATAAGACAAACTACACTTATTTTTCAAAAAACAGGGAGGGGAATTGTATAATGCCTTTATGTTTGTCTAGTGAAGTTATAGAAGATAACTAGCTTTTCTTTTACAAATTGCTAGACGTCCTTAAGAAAACACCCTAAACATAACTTTCAGCACTATTAATCTACAAATTTTAAGTACCATTCTTTGACGCTAATAAATAACTTGGCTTCCACAATAAGCTGATGGTGTCTACATGATGGCTAAACTTGCAAATCAGTGAGCTAGCTTTGAACACTTAATCCCAATAATTGGCCCATCTTAGACTTGGATGAAGGTGGTATGCGGAGTTTGTGGGTGAGCAGTTGAGGTTGTGGTAGGGGAGGGCTTTGTGGTAGGCAGAGGTAACGGATGCAAAAGGGGCCAACAGGGTAGTAATACAGGCCATTCTCACTGTCTTACTTCCTCATTATTCAACCACTCTTTGGCCACTAGAAATTTAGTTTCTGTCCCTACTACATCAGTGAAACTGCAAACCCTGGGTATTTTTCTTCAATCTTTTTTCTCCTTAACACCTTGCAAGAGGTGACAGCCGGAAGAGGACCATTCCCTTTTGGTTGCCTTTGGATTTCCCTCTGGGCCCATCTAGCAAAGGAGTCTGGGAAATGTAGTTTTCAGATACCCAGCCCTGCACCTGCAAAGTCCAATGGAGCTGTGAGATAACAAGCAAATAACTGGACAAAGGCCCAGTTCAAACACTGTGTGTTTCCTGAAGCATTTCTTTGTTTTTGTTTTTCTTTTTGAGGGCAGTGTCACTGGCCCTCATATGTGGGACCAGAACAGGGGCCGCTGGCTTCCCAAACCAGCGCTTAACCACCGCGCCACTCGGCCGGCCCTCCTGAAGCATTTCTTGATTCCTTACTCTTCCCTGCACCTCCACCATCCTCAGCTAAAAGAAACGTCTCCCTCTTCTGAATTTTGTCTGAATTTCGTGTGTCTCTTTGGCTGAACTTAAAGTATAATTATTAGGAAACCGCTTTGTGCCAGACACTGTGCTAGGCGCTGAAAATACAACTGTGAGTAAGATGGACTTGGCTTCTGTTCCCTTAGAGCTTCACAGAGCTTAAGGTCTAGCTGGGGAGACACAAAATGAAACATGCAATTACAATGCAGTTCGATAAGCACGAAGATAGGGGAAATGCAAGTGCCATAGTCCATAAGAATGACGTTTAAATCAAACTGGGAGGTTCAGGAAGTGCTTCCACAGGAAGCCGAAGTCTGAAGCCAAAGAGGCAGAGGTCAAGGGAAAATGCTCTTGATAGAAACAAAATCACATACAAAGGCCCAGCGGGGAAAGCGTGTACTTCACCCAGAAGAACCAGAACAGAGTAACCAGCACATAGATTTTGAAGCGGAGAATACAAGAGAGAATAGTGGGGAGGAAAGGTGTCATATCATCACGCAAGGCACTGCACGCCACATTAAAGAGTTTGGACTTTATCCTAAAGACAATGGAAAATCACTGAAGGTTTATAGTACGGATGTGACATGATCAGGTGTTCATTTTAGAAGTCTGTGTTAAATAACATTCCTGCACAAGTTCCATTAGCCACGACTGTTTTTATAGCACAAGCTGCCCCATCTGTCTTAAGGTGCTGTAGAGACATTTGAGCTCTAAAAAGCTCCTCTTTGTTTGAGATTAAAAATCTCACCCTTCCTGCTACTAACTATAGGATTCCATTTATCTGATGTTCTGGAAACGGCAAACTATCAGGACAGAAACCAAATCGGTGGTTGCCAGGGGTTGGGAGTGGCCAGAGAGGCTGACTGTAAAAGGGCATAAGGGAATAGTTTGTGATGATGGAAATATGTTTTCATGACTGTATGTGTTTGTCAAAACTCGTGGAACTATATACTAAAAAGCGTGATGTTACTGCTTGTAAATCATGCCCCAATAACCCTAACTCTAAGTAGGACATCCTTCCTTCTTATTGTATAGTAACACTTGTTTGCTCTGTTGTGCCGCCTCCTACCTTGGCATGTGTGAGGTCTGATGACTTAGATCAGTTTAAATCGGTTACCTGGCAATGTAAAGTCTTGCCTTGCTTGTCAGTCTGTGTGTCTGTGACTCCGATTTAAGCTCCTCGAGGACAGGCAAAGCTTATTTTTGGTTTTGGGGGGGTTCCGGTAGGTAACTCAGAACTCACTAATTCTGAGGGGGTATGGTGTAACCCAGAGGAGTGATTTCGGTTTCGATAGGCTCTTTGCTAGCCTTTTGGTGGACTTCGCTCAGGCTCCTTTGCCCTTTCCCTTTTCCTCTTAGTTCATCTGTTTAAACTTCACTATCTGTTCCTGTGCAGATATGAAAATTTCTAAACAGACAGCATGCAAAACTAATTATTGAACAGGAAGATTAAAAAAAAAACACGACTTATTTCAAACGTGGAAGGTGAAAAGAGTACCCGAGTTTCTCCCATTTTGCTTTGGAGGAAACTGCAGGCTTGAGGAACTGCAGGCTTTTTGGAGCATCACCAGGGTTTCTTTTCTCCCCAATTGGACAAGCAGCAGCCTGAAGCCTGGCAGGCACTGCCTGCTTGTTTACAATGCCAGAAATCTGTGATTCTAAAAGATATTATGTTTCCAGAAAACACAGAAGTCTACCTGTGGAGGGACCAGGGAGGGATTTCTGACCAGGAGTGAGGCCTTAGGGTAAAAGGATTATTTTCCTATGATCATTTGCCAAAAATCTGATTTCCTTGAGTTGCATGGGAAGACAAATCATGGTTTAAAGAATCTGGTTTTCCTTTGTCTTATGTTCTGGAAAAATATGGCATGTGGCATTCTAGATTTTAACTATTAGGTGTTAAACATCGCTCATAGCTTGCCCAGCATGTAAAAATACTTGTTGACATTACTTTCGTTACACCACGACAACCAACAGAATAGTATGATCAGGCATTTTAGTTTTGCAAAGTGGCTTCAAGTCAGTATACAACATAAACCTGGCAGAGATGTGAGCTTTATTATTTTCATTCAATAGCATCTTCCAACCATTAAGGGACCCGCAAACTGCTACCATGGGCCAAATCTGGCCTATTCCCTGTTTTTGTAAATAAAGTTTTATTGAAACACCACCACTTTCATTTGTTTACATATTGTCTGTGGCTGCTTTCCACACAATGGCAGAGTTGTGAAGTTATGGCAGAACCCATGTGGCCTGAAAGCCAGAGCTATTTACTATCTGACCCTTTACAGAAGAAGTTTGATCACCCATGCTCTAAGAAATAATATTTTCCAGAGTCAGTTTCAGAACCCCCACCAGCCCTGTGCTCAGGCCTTCCCACTGAAGTTAAGAATGGAAAAGTAGCATCTGTATGGTGATAATCTCTCTCATTAATACAGGTATTTTATTTCGAATGACAAATAGGAAAAAAGATAATAAAATTATTGTTGTGTATTGTTCCTAGAAAATAGGCAGTTTCCAGCTGCCCCTCTTGTGATATATAAAATATATGGGCCACATGTTTATGTATTTTCATGTATCTTCAATAGTAAATAACTTCAAACAACTCATCAAAAAAAAAAAGGCAATTATTCTTAAACCTTTGGTGAGTTACTGACATTTTTGGATACCAGCAAAGACCTAAAGATCCTCTCTTCAGGGCTAAAAATGGGCTTATATATTCAAACTCTGTGTATAATTTCAACAGTTCCCAAAGACCTGAAGCCGACCTGTACAGTTCCAATAAATCACTCTTTCACTGAAGGATGAGTCTCTACCAGCAGAACTCTAGGCACAAGCCAGTTTGAGGAGGGGAGTATGGAAGGTATTGGGGTAGTTTCAACATCCATGAAAAAATCACACCTCATAGGCAGTCACTTTGTTTTATAAAACTGAAGCCTCAAAGGGCTTTTAGGCTGCAGATGCTAGAGTTTGGGTCCTGGTTCTATGTGATCTTAGGTATGTATACACAACAACGTTTGTGAGCCCCTGAATCGCAGAAGTCACAATCTGGTGGTTAGGGGATTCCCCAGTAACGGAAGACAAATGTGTGTTCAGAGGTGATAAGTGTCCCAGAATTATACAAACACCCCACAGCTCTGAGAGCTCCTTGAGGGCCCCACAACTAATTGCAATGACCCATCTCTTTTCTCTTTCAGTTTTGTCTATCCATTCGTAGGCAGCGGGAGTCATTTTTGCAGAAACATCTACTCTGCAGAGGTAGGATGTCACATAGTTACTTAAAGTAACTAAAAATAAGTAAAAGATAACTCAGCCAAGTTCAAGATGGGAGCCAGAGATGCTCTGATGATGTCTTCACTGGCATGTGACCTACAGTGCTCAGGAGTCCTGTCCAAACATAGGTGATTATCATTTGCATACAAGCATTGTTTATTCATAGATGAAACAGAATAGATGATTTGCAAGCACAGTTGACCCATGAACAACAGTTGGAGGAGGTTTAGGGGTGTTGGCTCACCCCTGCGCAGCTGAAAATCCATATATAACTTTTGATTTCCCCCACTATTAATTAATAGCCTGTCGTTAACAGGAAGCCTTACTGATAACTTAAACAGTCAATTAACACATATTTTATATATGTATTGTATATTGTTGTTATATACTGTTATTATATATTAGATACTGTATCACAATAAAGAAAACCTAGAGAAAAAAATATTAAGAAAATCATAAGGAAGAGAATACATTTACAGTACTTACTGGGAAAAAATCCACATATAAGTGGCCCCGTGCAGTTCAAACCCGTGTTGTTCAAGGGTCAACAGTACCTGTCAAGTTGAGTGAACAGTTATGTAATCTTCCTGCCAAATTCAAAATGTGAGATTGAGTACTCTTCTAGTAGGGTCAAGTTCTTGCAGGAATCTGTTTTGTGGGCCATGGCCACTGTAGAATGGAATGGCCCAAATCACCAAGGCCCTATTTCTCAAATTCATTTCCTCTATGGCTTTATGACTGTGGAAAGGGTGCAGAAGGAATTGCCAAAAGGTAAAGCTATCACCACCCCGAGGGCCCTGTAATACGGGGAAACTCTGAGTTGGCCCTGTGTCAGTTTCCATGGCTTGCTAGAATAATTCTGGGCGTGCAACTATACTCTGTGTCCACAGGCCTCACAAAAAGCTGCCTGGACCCAACATAGCAACAGGTTTCAGTCCTGATGAAGTGAAAATAAACCAACAAAAAAAGTCTTACCTGCCTCGGATAAACTTTCACCTTGAAAGCTTGGTGATTCATTTCTTAGCCTAGGTACTTTCTCTGCAAAATCATTATTGTTTCTGCAGGTATGTCATCAGTTTATCTTTCTTTCTGTGTGAAAGAAGGAAGATATTGGAGAATTCCCCATGTACCTGTGGCAGCTTCCTCTCCCCTCCCCCATGCCACTCCTCTTTCTGTAAGACTGGAGATGTGTTAGTGGAAAGGGACTGAACTAGGAGGTAAGGAAAGTGGGTGCTGATATTAGCTCTGCAGTTGCTGAGGGGCTTCAACAAACCCTGTAAGCCACTTGGGCTTATTTCTTCAGCTATAAGAAGAGAACTTAGGAGGAGATGATTTCCTAATGGTCTCCTAGCTCTAAAATGTGATTTTGTGATTGCTTTGAAATGCCTTGGGATATTCAAAGAAACTTTGACTCCCACAGCGGGGAACAAAGTCCCAGGAGGGACATGGCCTGGGTATTATCAAAAGAATTGAATTGCAATAAGGTTCTTCCCGTTAAAGCATTTGGTACAGGCAAGCATTTAATAATAAACTTCCCATGAGCTTATTTAAAGCTCCATTAAAAAGCAAACATAGTTTTAAAAATGATCTCCTTCTAATTGCCTGTTATTTGAGCTTCATGTTTCTTTCCAATATGGAGTTCTGGGCATCTATGGATACCCGGGCAAAGTTCACAGCACTCAAGGAAGATAATTGGTTTGATAAAAGTTCTAGACACAATGACTATGGGGTATAAACTAAATGGATTTGTCTTGATCTCCATTCCCGAGTTCTTCCTCCTCTCCTGCATCACGGTCTCTATCATTTAAAACAGTAATGTAAAAGCTAACATTTATTCAGTGCCCAGTAATTGCCAAACACTGTTCTAAGAGCTAACACCAAACAAAGCACTTATAATTTTACAGGCACCATTCTATGCCCTTTAAATGCCTAAATTTAGCTAATTCTTCCTACAGTCCTATAAGGTAGGTACTCTTATTATCCCTATGTACCAATGAGGAAGCTGAAATACAGAAAGGTTAACTAACTCATCCAAGGTCACAAAGCTAATAAGTGGCAAAAGCAGGATTTGAAAGTGGTCGGACTCCAGAGTTCATACACTTGACTAACTTTACCATTGTTCATTAGACTTGGGCATGCATGGATTTAGGGAGAAATGTCTTGTCACAGAAGCTTTTCAAATGTCATTTCATCAAGTATTTACCATCCAAACAAAGGCTAATTGAAAGATGATTTGGAATAACAAAACGATTTCCTTTGATTCATATTTCAGCACAAAAGCAACAGTTCCAAGATTATATAGAACAGTCAAATATGTTTCAGTCCTTTCTTTTCATCTCTTCTCCCATAATGAATTTCTGTGGTGGGGTAGGGGGGGAACTACCAGAAGAGTTTACTTAAGATTAAGCAAGAGTTCGCAGGTCAGGCTGCCTCCATTGAAGACAATGGAGGCTACAATTTAGGAGGCAGAAATTGATGTCCCAGTTGACGAACATCAGGTCTACTTGGAACAGTAATCACAATGGCATCCCTGCCATTCACATGCATAGCCTGTTGTTCCTCTGCCAAGCCCATTTTACAGAAGAGGAAACTGAGGCTCAGAGTACTTGATAATTCTCCTGGAGACCACATATTTAATGACAGCCAGAGCTGAGGAATTCTGACTTGCAGCACTAGGCAGTTTCCATCCTGCCCTTTAAACCCATAGCTGCCCAAGCGTCTGCCAAACTAGATCTTGGAGGAACCATTCCAAAGTTCATTCTGTTAACAATCTTCAGATATGGGTTTGTTGGGTGGCCTCTGTTCACCTCAAAGTCCAGGGAAATGGTCCCATCCTCAAAAACCATTTGCTTGGGTTTAGAGCTGGGTCAGTGGGTGCCAGCGTAATGTTTCTGACCCAAATGATGGATTTGGTGACCAAGGTGAGAGATCATTTGAACAGCCATACATTGAAAGCTGAGTCTTTTAATCAAGTGAAAGTGAAAATAGTGTTTAATCTTTATATTTGTCATTGATTGTGATCGAATTCATGATTAGGAGGGAAAGAAGCTATGGAACACCAGGGTTACCATATGAAGGTCAAGCTCCCCCGGTGAAAGTTAAAAATTACATAGCTTTCCCCATGATACAATTGAATAAGCACATTAACAGTTTATAGAAGAGGTTGTGAAACCTCCTACGGAAAAGAAATATTACCATTATGTAACCAGTTTAGCAGAGAGGCTTGCCTCACCCCACATCTCAGTAGGGGGTTGAACTACATAACTGGGAGGCTCATTCCTGTTTCATAACTATTATTATTTCTCTGGGAGGGCGTCTCTTTTATTGCTAATAACACTTTGCTCTCCACTTTCTCTGCTCTGTCCCCTCAATCTACGTCACCTCCCTCACCCAGAGCCATTACAAACATCTAAAACCACCGTCTTTTCTGCCCACCGACCAGGTTATAAACCTTGAAATGGCATGCCAAGCTTTACTGGATGTTGTTGTTGGGTTGTTGAATATCTAGCTGAACCCAACCTAACAAAATATGTGTGGACATTAACTATCAATGACTCTCAAAGTGATGAGCATTTCCGAAGGTATGTTATGGAAGAGAAATAAAAATTACTTGTGAAGCCCTTAATATCTTAATGAGGCCTTAATATCTTAATGAGTATAATCTCTTTATTTCAAAATTAAAACTTGGTTAGTAGTAATACCATTCTTTTTTTTCCTAAATAATGGTCACCTACCATAAGCAGACAGTAAGGGAACTAATACATATAAACTGTAAATTGTTTTAAATGTCCTGCTTTTCGTGCTTATTGTCACCATTATACATATATTAGGTTGCTGGCACAAATGCTCTAATACTAGATTTAAGTGATAGACAGGCAGAATATAAAGTTCTACCTGCAATGGGAATAAAATTTTCCTTTTCTAACAAAAATATGGTCTTCAAATAAGAAAAAAAAAATTTAATGCAATTTGTCCTCTATATTCTCCCAGACTTGGGATTAAGTCCCAGTCTCACAAATTAATAAAGAGACTTTGGCTAAATTATTTAATCTTCCTGTTTCTTAGTTTCTTCATTTACAAAATCAACATAACAAATGAAGTTGATCCAGAGAATTAGTGTAAATCAAATGGGATGTTCATATCATTGTATCACAGTAAACATTCAATACGGTTACTATATTCTATCACAAATAGCTAATGTTTGTTGAGGGCTTAACTTGCATGGGGAGACCCTGTTACAAGTGGTTTACTCATCTTAATGACATCATAACAACCCTATGAAGTAGGTACTATTATCCCCATTTTACAGATAAGGAAAATGAGGCATAGAGATTTTCAGCAATTTGTCACACAACTGCTTTCGTGATAGAGCTGGATTTTGAACCCAGAAAGTCTAGCTCCAAACACCTTTTACTGAACTAGTATAACTACACAACAGTGCCTCTCAAATCATTTTACTTAACACATAGCAGGTCAGTGATGCATAAAATTATCAGCAAAAATTGAAAGCAATAGTGGTGTTTCTAATGAACATTCATCCACTAGTGCCTGGAATCTTTTTGCCCATACAGAAAATGTCTTTGGAAAAATAACTAAAATGACTGATAATGAGTAGCCAGTTACTCTGGGAAGAAAAGTCAAAGAATTCCAAAGTTTGGACGTGAAGAGGCAAATCAAGAAAACATCAGTACAAATAGCCAACCCACATACGAAGAGGATGGTTGTCTTGATCAGTAATCAAGGTAATAGTAACACCCAGTGTGTGTGATTGTGCGAAGGTGCATCACAGTACACAGCCTCTGCAGGGCGATTTGATGACAGCTATCAAAAGCCTTAAACAGGCATGCCCTCTCCCCAGCAAGTCCACTTCTAAGAGCTCAGTCCATACAAAGGCATGCATAAACCTGTTCATTTACACATTATTCATAATAATAAAAAAATATATATTGAAAACAGCCTAATGAATTTATTATGTTTATGGCAATATGAATCTGTTCTAAGGAAATGGCCATGGACATGTGCAAAGATTTACCAACGTAGATATTCGTGATAGTAAATAGTAAATAATGGCGATAGACTATGGGAAAGAGAAAGACGCTTCACCTGTGAAAAGGAAGAAATTAAACTGTGGCACATCTACATGATTTGGGCATTATGTTGTCGGAGTCCATACATATGCACATTAAGAAGGCTCAAGAGAATACACTCTAAGAGGGTAGCAGTCATAATCTCAGAGTTTGTAGTATTATACTAAAAATAAATTTTGCTTTATTTTGCACTTCCCAGACTTTCTGCATTAAGCATGTATTACTTTTGTACTAGGGGAAAATAAGAATATTATTATAAATAGAAAGAAATATTTATTTCAGTGTGAAAAAGATTTTAGACCTGTATTCATCAAGATTCTAAACTGCAAGTGACAGAAAACCCAGATCGAACTGTCTTAACAAGAAGGAAGTTGTTGCTTTACAAATTTCAGGCACGGCTGGATGCATACCTCAGATAACAGTTGTTAGGACTTGGTCCTTCTCTCACCATCTTTTTATCCCTTGTCATTCTTTTCTCTCTATTGCTTCATTATCAGGAATGTTCTCTCCATGTGACAACATCCCCATGAAGATGTTTATATCCGTCTCCCTCAGTAAACCCTCCAACTGCCTTTTCAATAAGACTTAAAAGTCCTGGATCTTATTTTCACTGGTCATCTTGGGATCCAATCAAAAGCCCCTTGAATGAAATGCCCTGATTGGTTATGCCTGTGTCACATATCCACCACCGGAGCCAGGAGTCGGGGTCAGCTAGGTTGGCATGAAGTGAGTGGGAGAAGGGTAGTTCTCCCTCAGAGACAATGGGGATCCATCTAAAGAAAAAGAGGATGGAGAATGCTGGTGAGGTAAAAACCACAACAAAGAAACATTCACTACCAGATTTCAGAGGTTTTTTAGATGCTGGCTGTGCTTGGCTAGGAATGGCATTAGCAGCCTTGAATCACTTAGGTCTCTTACGGTTGCAAATGCCAGAGAATTCAGTTAGACCTGCCTGAAACAATAAAGAGAATTTATTTGCTTATGTAACTGAAAAGTCCTAAGGCACAGCTAGCCTCAGCTGAGTCTAAGCCGCCCAAGGACCTGGCTCTTATAATGTTCTCATTGGTGGCATTTTCATCTCCAGATTGCATACAAAGCCTCCTGGTAACTAAGCTCTCTCCCAGGTAGCACATTGCTTTAGAAGTTCCACACCTCACATCCTCACACAACATCAGCTGTGGTCCGGGGACAGAGAAATTCTCTTAATATGTTCCACACAAGTCCTGTGATTGTCACCTCTCTCTCTGGCCCAAACTGGAACAATTTAAGAAGGATGGATATTAATTCTTCTCTAAATGTTTGGTAGAATTCACCAGTGAAGCAATCTGGTCCTTGACTTTTCTTTGTTGGTAGGTTTTCGATTACTAATTCAATCTCCTTACTAGTAATAGGTCTGTTCAGACCTATTTTTTCATGATTCAGTCTTGGTAGGTCGTATGCTTTTAGGAATTTATCCATTTCTTCTAGGTTGTCTTATTTTTTGGCATATAATTGTTCATAGTAATCTCTTATGATCCTTTGTATTTCTATGGTATTAGTTGTAATGTCTCCTCTTTCATTTCTAATTTTATGTATGTGAGTTCTCTCTCTTTTTTTCTTGGTAAGTCTAGCTAAAAAGTTTGCCTGTTTTGTTTATCTTTTTTAAAAAAAACCAAGCTCTTAGTTTCATTGGTCTTTTCTTTTGTCTTTTTAGTCTCTATTTCATTTATAATTTCTGTTCTGATTCTTGTTATTTTCAGACTTCTACTAACTGGGCTTAGTTGTTCTGCTTTTTCTAGTTCCTTGAGATGTAAAGTTAGGGGTTTTTTTGTTTTGTTTTGTTTTTTGAGCTCTTTCTTTTTTCTTAATGTAGGCGTTTATTACTATGAATCATTGGCCCAAATTAAATCACGAGCTCATCCCTGACTAATCTGTGTGGCCTGAGGAATGGATACATTGATTGGCTTGAGCCAATTATAGTCCATTTTTGGTACTGGAGGAAAGGTCAACCACATCTAGACCACCAGTGAGAATGGAAGAGGCATGTATTCCAAGGGGAATCAAAGGGAGGAGGAAGAATCTATACTGGAGTGGTAACTAGCAAATGTCTATCACAACTCTTTAGAAATTTGACACGTTTTAAACTCTATCTAGTTGTTCATTTTTGAATAGGAACTATTGGGTTGTCAGAAAAGTCATGACGTATTTTTTCTATGTTTTTCATTGCAGAAATGCATCATGACTTTTCCGACAACCCAATATTTATTGAAACTACATCTGGCTTGTGGCTTAGTTACAGAATATTGCTAATAACTTACATGGCTAAAGGAAAAATCACACATTTATTGTAGGACTTCAGATGTCCTTTCCCATTTTCAACCTTTCAAATGTGCCTGCTGTCACCTGGGGTGGAGACAAGCATGGCATCCTATAAACTATCCTACGCAGCTATAGGCAGCCTCTCCTCTCTTGGGTTGTAATAACCAGAAACGATGTTTATTTTTTAAAATACATATTTTCAGGAAACTTTGTTTTGGGAAACATATGGGGCTGTGAAATGTCAGCACACTGGGAGGAAAGCAGGAAGTGTAAAGAGTTTTGTGTTCCTGTCTCTCTTATTTACAGAGTCGGTTCAAAGTCATGTAGGGTTAGCCAGAAAAACAAACAAAACGTTCCATGCTTGCTTTGGATGACATCTGTCCACTAGGACAGTCACTAGCTTTTGGGTTGGAAAGGATTTCAGTAGATGGCACAGGCTAGGAATGAGGTGTTTTCTTTTCATCTCTAAAGGGAAGTTTGCACGAATCCTTTCAGAGGTAGCCTCTTCTGTGATAAATAAATGTGCCTCTGCTAGAGATGGCAATACTAAAGCCTTGGCAACTGACAGCTTCAGAGGGGGGAAAAGTCACCCCGGCGAATGTCATTGCAAATGAGGGACAGCTTTGAAGTTTACATGATTAAAATTGCTCTACTCATATAACAGCAGGGCTTGGCATATGATGTGACTAAGTGATCTGTTTTCCCATGTGACAACGGCTGCAGAAAAATCCCCCATCTTGTAGCACATGAGTCAACAGAATTCTGCAAAAGTGTCATAAAATGTCAGTGAAAATATTTTTTCCATCAGGGCCCAGGAGATGATGGAAGTGGGGAGAGGAGGGTCACAGAGGAAAGTGGTCCATCTGCCTGGCCATCAGAGGGCTGCCCCACATAAAGAATGGGTACCCAGCTGTCCTGTGCATGACAGCACACTGGCACAGAGACTTCCAGCATAACTATGGTGAGCCCTGCCATGGCTTGCTGGCTCCCCTCTCGCTCACAGACTATCAACCACTAATCAAGGAGGTACATTATCAGGCAGTAAACGGGGACTTCCTTTTTTGAATCTCTGATTCTTCTTTTTTTTTTTCCCACCCCCAGCCCTCTCCCTTGAATCTCTGATTCTTGCCACTACTATTTTAGCCATTGGACTTTCTAGGTCCAAGAAGGCCCAGGCACTATGAAATTCCAGGGACCCAAATGGCTGAGTCCTCAAATAAAACAATTATCAGCTCTAATATGCACAAGGGGCATTGCAAGATCTGAATTAAAGAGCACTTACATAAAGTCCCACAAAGCATAGAATTATCCCAAATTTCATTAACTGTCAAATTGATTATTCATAAAAATTTCATTACACTTGAAAACCATTTTACAGTTAGATTTGATTTCACTTCAAAAGAACTCCCAAGTGTGCGTGATGACTGCTGAAAGTCAGAGCCAGTTGCAAAGTAACTGCATCCCTCATTGCCAAATAATTCCAAAAGCACAATTACAATAATCTTATTTTAGCCAAAATGATGTTTGCAGTGAGAGGTTGGTGTATTTAAATATACAGAGGGTGCCAAAAAAATGTATACACGCTTTAAGAAAGAAAAAAAACTGTATTAAAATTGTAGCATCATGAATGACGCTAGCATTAATTTGATTAATGCCATCTTTTGAGCAAACATCATTCTACATACACATTGCTACTGTAATTCAATTTAACTATGAAAAGTAATACTAGATAACATCTCTTACAATGTGTACTTTTTTTTTTGGCACCCCTGGCATTTGCTAAGAGGTAAGGGAAGATGTAAGATAGTGAACTCTCAGAGTCTGGAACCTGCTGGGTGTTTATTCACACCATGCTTAAATCCAAAGTTCCTGTCTTCTTCCCACGCCTTGCATTAGGATTATGCCTCCCTATACCGCAGGCAGCACGGGGCTTAGCGTCACAGAAACCTGAGTGGAGAGATTCCTGTCCATGCAGCAGCGGGTCAACAGGTACTTAGGCGTCTACCATATTCCAGGAGATGTTCTAGGCACTAAGAATACAGCCAGGAAAACAAATATATCCCTGCACAGTTGGATCTTTCCATCTAATGGGGTCAAAGCCCATCACCAGATAAATTAACTGTATAATATATTGGGTCGTCGGAAAAGTCATGACATATTTTTCTGGTTTTCATTGCAAAAATGCTTCATGACTTTTCGGACTACCCAGTATTAGCTGGTAGTAAGTGCTAGAGAGAAAAGTAAAGCCAAGAGAGTGTGGTGAAGGTTGCAAGTTTTAGACACCGTGGCAAGAGAAGTCCTCATTGAGAAGGGATTATTTGAGCATGGAACTGAAATTCGTGAGGAAGAAAGTCAGGCAGCTATCTGAGGGAAAAGTATTCCGGGCTGTGGGAAGAGTGAGCACAGATGCCCAGAGGCATGAAATGTTTGGGTAGTTTAAGGGAGGGCAAGAGGCCAGGGCAGTTAGAGGGAAGTCATCAAGGCTGGGACCAGCCTTTGATGAGGTCAGAGAGGTAACTGAGAACCAGACTGGGTAGGGCTTCAGGAGCCATCGTAATGAGTTTGGACTTTATTCCGAATGAGATAGGAAGCATTTGGAAGCAACAGTGTGGCACAGTCTGATTTATATATTAACAAGATGACTAGAGCTGCAACAGTGAGGACAGATTGAAAGTGACAAGAGCAGAAGTGGAGCGATCACGGCTTTTGCTATTGCTGTGGCCATGTCTATAGTTATTCAGTCATCTAGATGAGAGACATTGGCCGCTGGACCAGTGTGTGTGTGTGTGTGTGCGTGTGTGTGTGTGTGTGATGGAAACGAGAAATGATAAGATGCTGAATCCGTTTACACTTTGAATTCTTTCTTTTTTCTGTATAACCAGTTTCCTCCGCTCTGCACTATTTCCATTCTGGTCAGAGGAAACAGAAGCAACACAGAGCAGGAATGGGTGTTCCAGGGCCCCAAGCATCAGCATACTTTGCAGTTAGTCTATCAGAGGTTCTGTCCCAGCCACCTGGACCTCCATGTACCATCTCTGGTATCCATGGGCCAGTGTGCTGGGCGAGGGAACAGTAGAGCAAGCTGCTCACAAACACTAAAGACAAAAAATCCAGCTAGTCTTTTGTTTGAGGAACCAGTTTGTCGCTGGGGATTACTTTTGTGCTTTCTTCCACCAGCTGCCCTGGGAGGTCACAGCCTGATTTGTTGAGTGTTGGTCTCCCTGGCATCCATTTCCTTGGGGATGCCACAGTCATTGTTTCCAGAAACTCAGAGGAGTTTTCTACATATGAGCTAAGCCCGGGGCTTTACCTTGAGCCTGATATCAAGAAGGCAGCACTTGTATAGGGTATAGGCTGGTGTTACAGTGTGTTGTTTCCCCTGAGGCTCAGGCACCAGCTGAGGCTGCAAGCTAGCCTTGAGTCCAGTAGCTGGTCAAGCAGCGGTGGGTTTGTGGTAAGAGGCTTGGTATCTGGGTAGGGGTTACAGGTAAACTTGAATAGAATAAAAATGGCACATGCCTGTTTCAAACTATTCATACAATATAAAAATTTAAAAAGTAAAGATTCCTACTCTTTAGGTGAAACCTTTGGAAATAGTTTGATTCTAGGTGCTCGTAGGAAATGCAGATTCATGGATCTCCTCCCAAACTATTTCTTTAGTCAGAGCAGAGTTGTATTAATACACATTTTCACAAGTTCACCAGGTTTCTCTTATGGACTCTAGAGTTTGAGAAGCCTATTGTCCTTCACCTTTCTGTTAATACAAAATGTGTGTGTGCAATAGTTTCCCACACGCACACACTCATACACACACATTCTCTCACAGAATAAACGTACCGGCATGCTCTAAGGGATTCATACCACACAAACTGAATGTAGCTGGGCTACTTTGACTCCACCATACATCATGGATAACCCTCCATATCCGTGGCATTTGCAGCATTATCTCATATTTGAAAACAGTCAGTTCCTGTTCCCCAGCAGGGATGGACACACACTATTCACCTGGACCCCCATTGTTAGCCATGGATGCTGTCTTCTATTATTTAGAGCTGAAGTAGGTTTGGGATTCCTACTTGGCCAGTTTGTAGCTGTGTTCCCTTGGTCAAGTATTTAATACTTTTACGGCTTATTTTTTCCTTTTGTTTGTAAAACTAACTTATTAACAGTCTTCCCGAGGTTGTTGTGAGGATTGACAGAGTTTACCTGAAGGAAAGTATGTGACATTGTGGGACGTAGGAGAGGTGATGACGTAACTAACTTTCAGTCACTTTCTGATTGGCCTGGAGGAGGGGGAGTACAGGTGGGTGTGTTCCTGTTCTAGGACCAAGTAATGTGTAGGGCGACCCCCTAATGTGTAGGTTACTGCACACACCACAGAGGTGTCATGCCATGTCTTACTAAGAGATCAATTCTGCTTTACTTTTTAAGTATAATTATAAGTTATCAAGAAGAAGGAAAATTATGCCAACTCACAATAATTAAGTACAATTACTGTAATTGGCCTGGCCACAATCTTTGCATATCAAAGTATTGTCAAGCCCTGTTAGAATGTCCTCTATTACTTCTAGCCAATATTTGGTTCTACAAAACTCCAGGGATCAGAAGAATTTGAACAACTCTCAAAGTGTGTAACGTGAAGACAGACTCTTGTGTTGGCACTAGATTTGGTCAAGATAAATAATATGGGTTATTGGGAAGGTAAAAGTATCAATTCGTCATTTACATGTGGAATCACCTTAATTTCCAGAATGTATCTTGTTCACTAAAGCTCTAGGCAGGATTAGGCTAAACTGAATGTGTTGCTCAGAAGGCTATGTTTTGTGATAGGAAGAGGAAGTTCTGGAAAATCAATTAAGAACTCAAAGTAACTTAATCTTGTTGATTGTTCCCTTTTAACAGGGAACACCCATGCAGGGCTGGAGTGACTAGCTCCGGGAAAAGATCAGACTTTTAGGCTAAGCCTATATGATTAAAGTAAGGGAGACAATTAAATATCTTTCTGTTGAATTTTGGCAGCAACCACACACACACGCAAACACACACACACACACACACACACACACACACACACACACACACACACCCAATCTATATTTTTCTAAAGCCAAAGCAACAATTTCTTATCGCTAAAAACTACACACAAGAGGTTCCTGGTTGAGACAGTGTGGGATGAGGAGGTGAAGAAAATTTTAGTGAGTGATAGGGTTTTTACTAAAAATGATAACTTTACACTCTAGGACAGCATGTGAACTTAAAACAGATAAACCAACCCAAACGGAACAGAATGTTGAAGATTTAGAAGAACATAAAAATGAAGCCCCCAATGATTACAAGATGGCAGAAGATGGAAAAGAAAAAGTAGGTTGATCAGTGTAAGACTAAAGCACAGAAGCTTCTACCCAAGATAACCACTGAAGGTGGATGATAGAAATTAGTCTCAGGCAGCGAAAGAACAGAAATAGACCTCCAGGAAGAAGGGAGGGCAGAGCTGGGCTTTCCTCTTCCTAGCCATCTCTGGTCTCAGCACAGCGCACAGGTATACTTTGCTTTAAACAAAGTGTTATGGACTGAATGTTTGTATCCCCGCCAAATTCCTATGTTGAAACCTAATCCCAATGGGATGGTAGTAGACGGTGAGGCCATTAGGAGGTATGTATGACTAAATGAGGTCGTGAGGGTGGGGTTCTCCTGATGGGATTAAAGCTTTTATCAAAAGAGGAGGCGACACAGGCTCTCCCTGCTCTCTGCTCTCTGCCCTCTGATCTCTCTCTCTCTCTGCTCTCTGCCATGTGAGCCTAGGAGGAGAAGGTGGTCTTTTGCAGACCAGGAAGCAAAACCTCACCAGACACCAAATCTGCCGGAGACGTGATCTCAGACTTCCCACCCAGCCTATGGTATTTTTGTTATAGCAGCCTTCACAAACTAAGATACAAAGCAAACACTCTCTTATCCAGAAGGGTTGAGGGATAGGATATTCTGAATAATTGAATATTATAGATTCCTAAGAGTTCTTGAACTCTTTTGCATTTCTTTAGAGTTTCCTAGACATTTTCCCATACATTGATGTGTTTTATCATCACAGCACACTCTGAAATAGGCATTATCAGCCGCTTTTTACAGATAGAAAAGCTAAGAGCCAGAAGAGTACATTTTGGCTACAAAAGAAAAAAATTCAATGAGACACGATCATCTGGTTATTCAGAGAGAAGGCTTCCTCCCCCGCTCCTCGCCCTCTTCATTTTCACTGCCAACTATCACTGTCCTTCACAACCAAACAGCAGAGTGATGTGCCCGAAGTTACCCAATCCTCAACGTCAGGCCTCCTAAGTGAAGATCAGTGCATTTTACAGGATGCTACAGGGACTCTGTGATGTTAACATATTGGTTGGTGCACAGCAGGAAACAGTGTTCACTCCAGATGGTTCAAATGGAGAGACTCTAATAAAGAGGCTGCTTACAAGGTGTGGGCAGGGTACAGAGGGCAAACATGGAAGTGGATGCTTCTGTCCCCTGTAATAGTGAAGAGCAGTCACTACCCCTTAGAGCTGAAAGAGGGGCAGGGGAGGGGGAGTGTTTATAGCTGTCCCCAGCTCAGAGGGTGCAGGAGCTATGGCTGTGCATTGGGCTGCTCAGCAGGAGCTGGCATGGGGAGGCAGGCAGGTGGAGCCAGGGGTGGATACTGAAGCCAGAGGAAGTGGAGAAGAAACACCCCAACCTCCCTCTCCCTTGGCCCTCAGCTCTCCAGCTAGTACCTGCCGCTGGCCAGCAAGGGGGTCAGCCAAAATGAGGCCACCCACATGTGTCACCTTCCTGGGCAAAGAGCAGGGCGGCAGAGTATGGATCCAGGAGGGAACAGGAAGGAGACAGGCAATAAAAAGGGGTCAACAGCCAGCACCCCAACTTCAAAGTTGGAATCCCCCAAAAACGCCTAACATGAAAATTAAGTTGAACATAATTTATATAGGCTCAGGTCCATAATCCCTTATCTGAAGCCCTTTGGGCCAGATGTGGTCTGGAATTTAGAATATTTTGGATTCTAGAAAGACAATAGTGTGCATAAACTATATCGTTTATATATAGCAGGGTCTAGGGCAGCGCCCTGTATTAAAACACATTCATACGCTGCAGCAAAAGGTATGAATATTTACATAAGATAAATGAATATGAACATCTTCTCATTCACCCAGGTCAATTTTCCCTACAAATGAATTTTGGAATTGCAGATAAGGGATTACTAATCAGTAGTTCAATTTTCAGAAGGCACCCTAGGATTGGGAGGTATTTTACGATCATTATTATGAATGCTGATTGTCCCTGTGTAGTCTTTCTTTTGCTATCTAGTGATTTATATGTATTTTTCTGGAATCTAAAAAAATAGAAATTAAAAAATAAAGGAGCATAGCGATTCACTTTGCAGAAGCCTCTGTATCCTGGAAATGATTCAAAGCAGGATTCAGCTTTAAATAGCAAACATCCTGGTCCTTACAGTTTGGCTTTGTTGACAAAGAGCAGGGGGACACACTTCTTCTCCTGAGTGGCTTTGCATGGTGGGTCAATGACAGGCCCCTGAAAGTGAACAGGACATCCCCCTGGCTCTTTCCCCGGGGCTGGTGCCCTCTGGAAGACCAGGTTAGCAGTGTGAGGAATGGGTTCTTGGAATTCAGTGGGGACCTTTAGTGGTAATTGTGCTGGCAGGCATTCCTGGTCTTTAAGCTCTGAAAACCGCAGTTCCCAGAACAACTTAACAGGAAGCCTCACCCACTAGCAAAGGAAGCTGAGGAAGGAAGGAAAGATGGCAGTGCTGGGGGAGGGTCGGTGTATTAAACAATAAGCAAAGTCACACGCCTTGGGACTCTGGGGTCAGAGGAAACACCCCCATCCACACCTTCTTTGCTGCCCCCAGTGCTTTCTGGGGAACCCTACACTCAGCTGGTCTGGGTCATTCCTCACTGTCCAGGCTAACTCACAAATGTCCGGCCTGAGGACATTGGTGCGCAGGGTTCCTTCTCTCTGGAATGCTTCCTCCTCCTGCTCCTCATCTTCTCCATTCCCATTGCCCAATGATCACTGTCCTTCACAACCTTCAAAGCCTCTTTGACAAGGAAGTAATCGTTGTTTTCTCTCCACTCTGGCAGCCCACACTGTGGTTTAGACTGTCCTCATGACTCTCCCATATTTCACCTTATGTTAGAGCAACTGTCTTATTCCCTTTCCAAAATTAAAAGCTTTGTTTATGTACTACTTTTCTCTATTACTTCATCAAGCCTTTATTTAAAACCTACTCTATGTAGGTATGGTGCCAGGCTTGGAATTTGAAATCAATAAGACAGGTTTCCTGCCCCACAGAGCTTACCTACAGTCTAGCCAGAGAAAATCGGCACTATCAGAGTGGAGTGGCTGGGGGAGCCCAGGAGAGGGGTGTGTCACCCAGCGTGGGTGTGTGCTTGTGAGGGGTGGTCACAGAAGCTGAAGCCTCAAAGTCAAATGGGAGGTGAATGAACCCACGGTGGGAAAGGATGTTCCTGGCAAAGAGAACAACATGGCATAGGGCCAGAGGCTTGAGGACTGGAATACATTCCAAGAACTGCAGACAACTGAGCACAATGGGTATATGAGAGTCAAGCAGGAGGGTGCAGTGGGGAAAGTACTGGGGAAAGGTGAAGGTGGACAGAGAGCAGAGGCAGCAAGGATCATGGTCTTAGCAACTCAGCAGTGGGATGTAGCATAATCCCTGGTGACCCTAAGTGACCTGTGTCAGATGGGGCACTCAGTGACTCTCTAGGTCAAGCCATGATCACCTGGTACCTTAGGTTGACTTCCCACAGGAGCAGATTCCGAGACCAAGATTGAAGTGGAAGCAGGTTCATCAGGAGGAGATCCCAAGGACTGTTAGGGGCGAAGGGAGGTGCGTCAGGAGAGGGAAGGCGGGTGCTACAGGGAGCACCCACAGCAGTTAGCGCTGTGAGCATGTGGGTTCAGGCTCTGGACGACTGTAGAACGTGCTTTGGAGCCATTCCACTTGATGGAGGAGGAGGCCGGAGTATTACCCACCAGCTGCACTGAATCTGCTCAAGGGTTGCCCTGCGGGGCTGTTACCTCCCCGGCACTGTGGTTTGCCCCGTGGGAGGGCCACAGGAGCCTGCAGCTGGAGAAAACCTGCAGGCGCGTGAAGAAGGAACAGCGAGTGACAAGGGATGGGGTGGGACAGGAGCCTCTGCTACATGGTTATTCAGAGAGAATAGTTTGGAAAAACGTGGCAGATTTTGGAGTCAGGACAGGAAAGAGATGGCCCACTCAAGGGCTCAGTGAAGGGAGGTGGATGGAAGGATGAGTGACAGAGCTATGTGTAGGTGAGGCAGCCAAAAGTGAGGGCAAAGCCAGGAGCTGGCATTGGTGGTCTCAGCACTCGAGACCTGAAGGGTCCCTTTATGCTCCACACTGTTCAGATTAGTATCTGTGCTGCCAGAAAAGTCACCATTTCATGGAAAACACAACTTTATCAAACAATGGTTTACATGTCGGATAAGAAATATAGTCACAATTACTTTTCATTGACCCCATACTGCCTTTGCCTCAAAATACCTAGTTCAGCTGGGTGAGAAGGTGTTAATATCCATTCTCTGTTGAGCCAGGAGTCCAAATCTTATCTTTTGCTCGAAGTTCAGCATTCACTCCAGGACACTAGGCCTTTCCAGGTCATTGGTGCTCAGCAGTGACCACTTTCTGAGTGTTACCTTACATCTTTGTAATTGATTAGTGCGTGCTTAGAGTCAGTAACCAAACTTCTTGACCCCTGAAGGTTGCTGAATTAAATTAGATGTGACCTAGGATGGTGCTATAGATGGAATGGTTTTGCATCCTTCCCCCCAAATTCACGTGTTGAAATCCTTACCCGCATGTGAGGGTATTAGGAGGTGGGGCCTTTGGAAGGTGATCAGATCATGAGGGTGGAACCCTCAAAAATGGGATTAGTGTCCTCTCTGTTGTTCTTATGCCATCTATTCTGTTAGAGCAGCCCAGGTGGACTAAGACAAATGAGTACATAGATCTCCTTAACTGTGGAATTTCATGTAACACACACTTAGGCAGAGAGAGGCTCATAGAACTAGGCTTGTTGAATGCCTACTACATGCCAGACAACTTGTAAACGTCATAACCTTACATATGGTGAAACCAGGGCCCAAAGAGGCTGAGTAACTGGCTCAAGGTTACAAATCTCGTAGGGCACAGCCAGGAACAGAATCTATGCCTTCCTGCCTCCAAATTCCATATTCTCCTCTGCTTCAATAAAGGCTTTAAGTGGATTATTGCTAAGAAAATTGATACTAGTTGTTTTTAGACACACAACAATCAAGGTAAGCATGCTCAGAGGAATCGTTTTGGGGGCCCTCAATGATGGCATGATGTGCCTCTTACAAAGACATGCCCTACAGGGCGCTGTCAGCAGTGGCTGGGAGCCTGGGCCCTGGAGCCAGACTCCCCTCATCACACTCTTGTTTGTCACTTATCTCTTATTCACTGTGTAACCTTAAGTAAGTTGTTCAACCTTTTTGTGCCTCAGTTTCCCCATCATCAAAGTAGGGTTGAGAATAGTCCTTACCCCTAGGGGTGTAATGAACATTAAATGAACTTCATGGTGCCTGATGCAGAGTAAGCACTCAGTGAATCAGCTGTGATTTCTTATGTCTTCAACCTATGACCTGTTCTAAAGCAAGAAGGGGTTGACCTGAAAAGGCCAGGAATCCGGGACCCAGAGAGAGAGACCCACAGGCGCTAAGTGCTTTTGTGTCCTGGGCAAACTGATAATGTCCTCTGTGGATGGGAGAGGATGAACTCGCCAAGCAAGTGGCACGCTGAAGGGTGGGCGGCAGGTCTTGTCACAACGTATTTTGGTCTGTGGTTTCTCTGAGCCATTTTTATCTTTGCCAAATGACCCCCTTGGGAAAACAAGGCAGCTTGACATATATAAATAGCCAAGATTTGAGAAAGGAAGTGAGAGGTTTCCCAAGAGAGGACAAAGCAGTGGTTGTGGGAGCTCAGAGCCGGGCCAGCACCTGGCCCATGGTGGGCCCTTGGTCAGTATCGTGGAACCAGTGAATGGGTTTATATGACTTTTGTGGTGGAAGACCTTCCTCCACCTTCGGACAGAGACCGTTGTCTTGATGGCAGGTGGCAGGTGGTAATTTATGCTGGGCTGATCTTAGCTAAAGCAGGGCGGTTACTGGTTTCTCCACCTCTAAGCCAAGAATGTGAAGGACACTGGATCCCCACTAACTCGAGGGAACGCTGTCTGCCAACACCCCTCAGTGCTCCCCGGTAATGTCATAGGGAAAAGGAGAAGGAAGCACTTGCCTTCTCGTTGGAGTCAGAGTGCAGGGGGAAGCAGGTGAATTATTCACTCTCTCCCTCTCTCACTCACTCGCCACTTATTGGGTGTTGTATTAGCTTCCTAGTGCTGCCATATAATGAAGTACCATAACTTGGATGGCTTGAAACAGAGATTTCTTCTCTCATAGCTCTGGAAGATAGAAGTCCAAAATCACAGTGTTAGCAGCGCCACACTCTCTCTGAAGGTGCTGGCGATGACCCTTTCTTGCCTCTCCCTAGCTCCTGGCATTTTCCAGCAATCTTTGGGGTTCCTTGGCTTATAGGGATATCAGTCCAATCTCCCCTCTGTCATCACATGGCTTTCTTCCTTCTGTGCTGCTGTGTCGTATGTATGTACATTCACATGTTTTCTAAAAGGACACCAATCATGAGATTTAGGGTCCGCCCTAATTCAGTATGACCTCACTTTAGTTAACTACACCTGCAAAGACTCTATTTCCAAATAAGGTCACATTCTGAGGTTCCTTGTGGACATGAATTTGGGGGAATACTATTCAACACAGTATAGGTGTCTTCTGTATATCAGATACCCTGCCAGTTGGCCTAGATATAACGATGAGTTAGAGAGGTAGGCACGTAAGTAAATTATTGTAATCCCATGAGATAAATACGAGCTAACTTTACATTTATTGAGCACTTACTAAGAGCCCAGCACTATTTTAAACAATGTACATTTTCATCGATGGACAAATGGGTAAAGAAAATGTGGTATATATTTATTTATTTTTTTTATTTTTATTTATTTATTTTTGAGGGCAGTGTCACTGGCCCTCACATGTGGGACCTGAACCACGGCCGCCGGCTTCCCAAGCCAGCACTTAACCACCGCGCCACTGGGCCGGCCCGAAAAAAAATGTGGTATATATACAATGAAATATTACTCAGCCACAAAAAAGAAGGAAATCCTGCCATTTGTGACAATACTGATGGATTTTTGAGGGCATTCTGCTAGGTGAAATAAGTCAGATAGAGAAAGACAAATACTGAATGATCTCACTTATATGTGGAATATCAAAAAAGCCTGAACTCATTGATACAGAAAACAAATTAGCAGTTGCCAGAGATAAGGGGTGGGAGTGGGTGGGGGAGGGTGGTGGGTTGGGAAATGGGTGAAGGTAGTTAAAAGGTACAAACTCCCAGTTATAAGATAAATAAATTCTGGAGGTGAAACGTAACCCTATAACATTACCAGGGAGCTCTGAGAGGTGTTGGCAGACAGGGTTCCCTAGGAGACACAGCAGGCACCCAGAGTCCTTCCCACTCTCGACTTGGAGGTGGGGAGACCAGTAACCGCCCTGCTTCAGCCAAGGGCAGCCCAACATGAACAGAGGTGCCACTCTAGTTAACAATACTGTACATTTGAAATTTGCTAAGAGACTATATCCTAAAAGTTCTCATCACAAGAAAAAAATATAATTATGTAAGGTGATGAATGTTAACTAGCCTTATTGTGGTGATCATTTTGCAATATATACAGAAGGAAAATGTGTATGCTGTACACCTTAAACTAATGCAATGCTATGTGTCAATTATATCTCAATAAAACTGGAAAAAATAAAATTAAAAAAATTTTAAATGTGCACTTTAACTCATAAAATCCCCATGGTGAATCTAAGAGGTAGGTAGTATTGTTGTTTCCATGTTCCAGGTAAGAAAACTTGAGTTCCAGAAAAGCTAAGTAACCTGCCAAAGGTCACAGAGCGAGTTCCTCTGCCTGTGGAAGTCAAGGCATACCTCTCTGAGGACGTGGAATGCAAGTAGAGACTTGGATGAGGAGAAAGCAGTAGGTTCGGGAAGGCTGGGGGCGGATGGGATGAGGATCAGTGTTCCAGGCAGAGAGCCAAGCCAGTGCCAAGGCCCTGAGTCCAGCATGTGACAGGGAGGAGGGGTGGCCTCTGCGGCCGAAGCCTAGTGCAAGGCATCCAGGCGAGGGGGCCCTTGGGAGCAGGGGCTCCTGGGGCCTGATCGGTCTTTATCAAGGTCTCTCTGGCTGTGAATGGAGAACCGTCAACAGGGGGCAAGACGGGAAGCTAGAGGTCCAGGCGGGCAGGGCAGGGTTGGGAGGAAAGGCTGCTGCTGGGATGTGCTGATGCATATAAAGGAGAAAGGGAAAGAGAAGCACTTGCTTGGAGCCTGAGCACTGGGGTGAATGAGGATGCCATGAGGAGACAGGCAAGATGGGGCAGGCGGGAGTCGGGATGTGAGGAAGCACTGAGCTTAATGCTGTATGTCTATTAGGCATCCATTGGTCTTTGAAGACGGACTGATTTGAATGAGGACCTCTGCGTTGAGGGCCGCTTCTGCACGGGCTCATGGGACTCTGGTTCCTAAACCTGGCTGTCCGGTAGAAAACCCCAGAGGGCATTTTCAAAATACAGATTCCCAGGCTTCATCTCAGACTCACTGAGTCTTAATATAAAAGGGTCCAGGAATCTGTAGTTTTAATAGGCCTAGTGTAGACTTAAATAGTAATAGCTTATTTCTATTAAGTGCTGCTATTCCTTGTTTGTTTTTATTAATTGATTAATTAATTAATTTATTGGGGAACACTGTGTTTTTCCAGGACCCATCAGCTCCAAGTCAAGTAGTTGTTTCATTCTAGTTGTGGAGGGCGCACCTCAGTGGCCCATGTGGAGGCTCGAACCAGCAACCTTGGTGTTATGAGCACTGTGCTCTAACCAACTGAGTTAACTGGCTGCCCCCCTACATTCTTGTTTTTTTTTAATTTTCTTTTTTTTTTTTTGAGGGCAGTGTCACTGGCCCTCATATGTGGGACCGAACCGGGGCCACTGGCTTCCCAAGCCAGCGCTTAACCACCGCGCCACTTGGCCGGCCCTTCCTTGTTTTTTTTAAATCTCATAATAAATGTATTAGATAGATACTGTGTACCCCCCCCCCCGCCATGTATAACAGATGAAAGCATGAAGCAGGCTTAGAGCAGCTCAGTGATTTGCCCCAAATCTCAGAGCAAGTCCCATGAAGCATCTGTGGGATGGGGAACTGGGTCACATGATCTCAAACCCTAAGCTGATTTTTCATGGCTCTCCTGAACCATCAGACCCCCTTTCTTTCTTTCCGCCGGGAGATTTCGCTGTGTATTGCCATGGCCTACTTCAGAAAAGCCATCTTCAGCTTCTTATCCCCAGTCTAGGCTAGAAGGTTTCAGCTGTCTGTCCATCTCCTCTTTGAGTAAATATTTAAATCGGATTTAAATTTTTCCTCTTTAACCTTTCTAAATAAAAATAAATCTTGCCCTCTGGACTGTGTCCGCCGCTTCCCGTTTATTTAAGAGCTCCATTTATCGCACACAGTCAAGTGCTGGCGAAGCAGAGAGCCGGCAAACAGCGGCTGGCTGTGGTCAGGGGTGGGAGAGGAGCTCCCCATGAGCCTCAGCTGACCTCTTCGGCATCTGCTCAGCCAAAGCCAGGCCACCGTCATGCCTGATGCTTTGGGCTCATCAGAGCCCCTTTTAGAGAAACAAGGTTGCGTCCCAGCTCTTCCACAAGCTTTAATTCAGCTCAGGTCCGCCAGCACTCGCCAGGTGAAAACCTTGAGAGGGAGTCACATCCCAGATAGAGTTCCAGATACCAGGATACATCTACTGCCTATTGTCAAAAGAGCACAAGTTGTGAACTCTTAAATAACACAGAAAAATGCAGGTGCTCGCTTGAGTTTTTTGCTTGTTTTGTTTTTCAGGAGGTAGCTCCTTGGGCCCTCAGAGACAAGTCGACTAAAACAGAAATCGACACTGTCCATTGAATTCCACGTGAATTCCTATGAACTCACTGAGTTCCAGAAAATTCTCTTTCCAACTTCAACTGCCCCCACACCCCTTCCCTTTATTTATAATTTAGCTTAAGTTTACCAAGACACGCAGCAGGAAAGATTCTTGTTCAGAAGGCCCTGCAAAACCAAAAGTGAAAAAGAGACCTTTCCGTCTCCTCCTTTCCTCAGCCATCCTCTCTGTTCTGCCAGGAGCCCCACCAGCTAGCTTGCCAAGAGCCACCCAGGAACACACTTCCTCCCTGATCTGTTGCATCTGTTCCCCCACTCCTACTCTGCCCCCGCCCCCCAAATCCTCCACATGCACTGTTTGCCACACAGGCGCTGCAGACAACTGGGAGCGAGACCATGGCGCTTGATTCTCGGCTCCAGCCACACTCTCATTTGTTCTGTTTCTTTTCGAAACAGGGAGGCACCTTCATTCCCCACAGCGAGATGCTGCTGGATAACTCCCTTTGGTCACAGGGCCAGTTCCAAACTCTCAGGCTGGGAAGCCAAGCCTTCGTCATGTATATGTTTGCGTTCATCAATTTCATGCTGATGACTTAGTTGTATTTTTCTGGGAATGGTTCTGAGTCAAGCCATGGGAAAGTCAGGAGGCTTGGGTGGTATTTATGGTTCCGGAATGCCTTGCTGTGGGGTCCTGGCTCAGGAAGTAATCCTCTCTGAGCTGGCCTGTCTCCATCTTGAAAACAGGGAGAAATGGTCCAGGCAACAATTATTTGTCAGGCACTGATAAAATATAAATCTTTATTTTAACAGAGAAATCTTGTGATTTATTTTCTTCTTTCCCCCCTTTTTCCTTTTTACTTGTTCCGTAGCATCCCCAGTGTATCCTTGATACCCTGGCAACCTATATAAACAATTTAGTGCTTATCTATTATAGACAGACGGGATAATTATGTCCTCCCAAATTCATATGCTAAAGTCCTCACTCTGAGTGTGATGCTATCAGGAGGTGGGACCTGTGGGAGGTAAATAGGATTAGATGAGGTAATGAGGGTGGAGACCCCATGATGGAAGTAGTGTCCCTATAAGGGGAGGAATACATATCAGAGCTTCCTCTCTTGGCCATATGAGGATAGAAGGTGACAACATTAGTTTACACTAATTATCTATTTTTCAAACTTAAAAAACTGTGACACTATCTAGTATATTATTATCTGTTTCAACGGTGGATTTAAAGTCACCTTTTTCACCTCCTCTATGATAATTAATGTTCATTTGATTTTTCTAATTCTTTTATTATTAATTTTGAGATTTTGTGCTTTGTTTAAAAAATTATACATTTCAATTGTGCATCCGTTTATGACTTTTAATCTCTTTTGTATGTGTGGTTGTGTCTCCTTTTTTATTTATAAACTTACACGTTTTGCTCTCTTTCTTTTATCTTTAACAAAGCTCATGAAATCTGTTTATTAGTTTTCCCAAGTAATTCGATTTTGGATTTTTTTGCCCTTTCATTGTTCTATTGATTTGTATCTCAATAATGTTAGATTTTTGTCTTTATTAATTTTATTTTCCTAGTTTTATTTGGCTTACTTTCTTTCTTACTTTTTAAAAACTTAATTCTCAAAATAAGCTCCCAAAATATGAATAGTTAAGCAATAATAATTCTTGACTAAAATGGGAACTTTTTCTTCAAAAGTAAATGGAAATTAGCACTGTAAAATGGACATCAATATTTGGTTTTGCTCCTATAATATGTACCCCCCTTCTTTTGGGCAAGAGAACATTAGTTTCTCTCTGGGGACAACCTCTTTCTCATCCTAAGTCTATGAGATCTCAGCTCCAAGCTCCAGGTGGAGGCACTTGAGTCAGTCCTAGATAATCAGAATTCTATATCTACCTGGCCATAGTCGTTGGTCCAGGAATGGGCACATGACCCAAGATGGGCCAATCAAAGCTAGACCTATTGGGAAAGAGACTCTCTGTCCTTCTGAGATTCCAGGTGCTATGAAGCAAGAGTCTGGAGTGCTAGAGGCCACCTTTGTTGCCACTAGAAAGAAACTTTCAGAGAATGACATCAACACAGAAACAAAGAGGTGGATTCTTAATGACATCAGTTGAACCCTGGATCATCGTGTCTGAAGCTGAGTCACCCTCTTTGAACATTCTAGTTATGTGAGTAAATTGGGCTTCTGTCACACACCATAACAGGAATCCTGATAGATTCAGACCATGTCAAACTCTTTTCCAGGAGAAGCAGGTCCCTGCATATTTCTTGGCAGAGAGGCCTCAAGTTACCATGGTAGAGTCAACCCACACACTTTAGGCTACGAATCTCTGGTTTCTTGGCTGTATCCCTCAAAATTCCCTCCTTGGAGACGCTCACTCCGTTGGCCTCTTCAGCATGCAACTTGCAACTTCCACATTATTTGGCTCTCTAAGTCTTCTAGTTGAATCTACCTTCTCTGAATGGGGCATGCATATCCTTTGTAGTACTTGCAGGGCAATAGGACAAATACAGCATTTTTTGCAGGGGAGAGGCAGGGGATAAATTTTACTGAAAGATATGGGGAGGATGGATTACTTATAAATTAAAACAGATATTCTTCAGAAATAAAAGGAAAAATTGATATGAATCGTTAAGATTTCAAAGGAATTTTATGCTGATGGCAGGCTGCTTTATCCAACACACGCTTAATTTTCTGGTGACATACACTTACGAAGTAATTTCTCTCACTTTAAGGAAAACCATCTTTTGGCTCCATAGTCTCCTCCAGCTATGGCCCCTTTAATCAGCTTCCTTGATAGTAAAACTCACTGAAAGAGTTATGTGTAAATTTACCGCTTCTACGTCTCTTCATCCTAGTCTCTCCTGAACCCACCCCAATCACCCTCTTGCTCCCACTTTGCTCTTGTCGAGTCCCCGGTAGTCTCCAGTAGATTCCACGTTGTGAAATCCAATGGTCAGTTCTCTGCCTTTAGCTTATTTGAATACTCCAGAACTGAGTATAGCTTATCAGCCTCTCTTCCCGGAAACACTCTTCACTTGGCTTCCAGGACCTGCCTTCTGCTAGGGTCTCATCTCTCCCAGTGGCCACTCCTTTTCAACCTTTTTTGCTGGTTTTTCTCATTTCCTAGACCACTTAAGATGGGGGGCCCCCAGGTCTCAGGCCTAATATCTTCCCTGTCTATGTGTTCTTCTTTTTATCTTTTTCAATTACAGTTGACATTCAATATTATTTTGTATCAGTTTCATCTATCCACATGTTCTCATGGTTTATATGCTGACAACTTCCAAATTTATGTCTCTGGCCTGAACCTTTCCCCTGAATTCCAGCTGCATACTTGTCATCCCAGCTTGGCTATCTAATATGCATCTCAGGCTTAAACACACCTAAAAAGGAAATTCCTAATTTTTCTACGATAAGCCTGTTCTTTCCCCACCTCATTGAATGACAACTCCATCTTTTATATGTTTAGGCTTCAAACTATGGAGTCAGTATTGATTCCTCTTTTACTTTTATACCCCACATCCAATCAACCAGGAAACATCTTGGTTCCATGTCCAGAATTTCCACTGGTACCACCATGGTCTAAGTTGCCATCATCCATTGTCTCTTGCTCATTCATATTACTCTTAGGCTCTTTACTGGTCTCTTGCTTTCTGTCTAGGTAGTTCTCCTCCTAGCAACCAGAGTGATCATTTTAATACATAAATGAGATCAAGCCCTCTTCCATTTGGAACCTTCCAGTGGCTTCCCTGTTCACTCAGGGTAAAAGCCAACTCCATCTGATGGTTCTCAAGTCTTCACTCAATCTAGCCTCTTCTTTATCTTTACTCATTCCACGCCAGTCATGCTGGATTCCATGCTGCCCCTCAAACATTCCAGGCCTGCTCTTGGCCCAAATTTCTTCCTTCTGCAATGCTCTTTCTCAGGTTTGCACATACTTGCTCTCTTACCCTCTCAGCTCTTGGCCTAAATACCACTTTTCAGTGATTCCTTCCCTGAGCACCTTACTTAAAAAAGCATTCTCCTGCCCTGACCCGTGGTACCTACTATTATTCATCCCTGATTTTTTTTCCTTATTCTTATCACTATTTCATGCATCATGATTTAACTTATTCATTTATTCTCTTCTTACACTCTAGAGTAAACTCATGAAGGCAGAATTTGTTTTGCCTGTTTTGCTCACTGTTGTATCCCTGGTTCATAGCAGGTCCTCAAAAATATTATTTGAATGAATTGAGTCAATTATTAAAGAACAAATGACACCAGTTTGTTCTCCTCTATCGTGATGGCTCTTCTCTAGGAACGTTTGAGATTCTCAGTAGGAAGCAGCCAAGAGCAACGGCAGGGTTTGGAACAGGAAAAAAAGGTGACAAAGGAGGATTTGGGACAATTGTCCTGGGGAGAGTGTGCTGGGTGGATTTGGGGGTGGGCAGAGAGGTGTGGAACTGGGGGCAGGTTGGCCAGTAGGAGGGAATTTTAATAGCCATGAAAAGAACTAATGATGACTTTGGGGTTTAAGCCTTTGTGACAGGGACACAAAGAGAAATACCAATATGTAGAGAGGGAGCTACCTCTGAGGGCGCTCAGTTATGACTTTCCTTTCCTTTCCTCCCTCTCTCCATCATTTTCTCCCTTCCTTCCTTCTTTCCTGCCTCCCTCCCACTTTCCTTCTTATTCTCCATATAAGTAAATGATTTTAATGACTATTTGAGTGGAAAAGTGAAACTATTATTTTTACATAAACACCATATTTGGCTGAAAAAAGTTTTTAATTGTCCTCTTTGAGGAAAGGGGTAGTCTTGTTTCTTTTCAAGAAACATGGGAATGTACTAATGAATGCCTCAACACATTTTCCTACAATGACATCTTTTGGCCCCAAAAGTATAGTAAAAATATATTTTTGATATTATCTTGGTGATAATTTAAGAAATAAGGCTAGCCTAAGTGAAATAAATCAGACAGAGAAAGACAAATAATGTATTATCTCATATGTGGAGTCTAAAACAAATAAACAAACAAACAAACAAAACTCAGAAAAAAGAAATCAGGTTTGTGGTTACCAGAGGTGGAGTTTGGGCGTGGGGACTCGGATGAAGGTGGTCAAAAGGTACAAACTTCCAGTTATCAGATAAATAAGTATTAGTGTTGTAAAGCATAATGGCTGTAGTATGGTATATTTATATGACTGCTGTATAGTATATTTGAAAGTTGAGGCTAGATTCCAAGAGTTCTCCTCACAAGAAAAAGAAACCACTTTTTTTCCCCCTTTTTTGTGTCTATATGAGATGATAGATGCTAACTAAACTCATTCTGGTAATCATGTCACAATATACGTAAGTCAATTCATTATGTTGTAAACCTTAAATTTATACAGTGCTGTAAGTCAATTATGTCAATTATAAAACTGGAGCAGAAAAAACAACTTCTGTGGCCAACTACCTTTGCAACCTTTAAAGATAATTCTTGCAGTTTCTCTTTCTCTATCAATATCCATTTATCTTTCTATCCATCCATCTATCCTGATAATGGCAATCATGTATATAGCTCATTTACATCTATGTTCCAGGCACTGTTTTTGGAGCTTTGCATATGTTAATTCATTGAACTCTTACAATAACCTTACAAAGTAAGCTAACTGCTGTAGCTATCCATAGCAATAGCTGAGGGCAGGTGTTTGACAGGCAGCCTTCCACATGGCAACTCGGGGGCCAGGTTCCTTCCATCAGGTGGCCCCATCATCCCCCAGGACTTCAGATTCCTCTTACACACCCTCAGCCCGCTGATGGGATAAGAGAGAATGTGAAGGATCACTTGGAAAACTTTTATGACCAGGCCTGGAATCAATGCTTCCCCTCACATACCATTTGCTAGACAATCCAATCACCCAGCCGACCTGAGAGCCAGGGAGGCTGGGCTGGGAAGCATAGCCTGGCTGTATGAAGAGTTGGTGCATATCCATCTTTACCAAATGCGGGTACTAGTATGCTATGTTACACCTGGGAAAATCAAGGTCTAGAAGGTAAGAAACTTGCCTAAAGTGACATCAGCAATAAGCGATGGAGCCAGGATGCAAACCTAAGCTGTCAGCCTTCAGAGTACGGGCTCTTTATCATTATAACTGTGACGATGTTTCACGGAAGTCAAGCGAAAGTGAAAACCGATCATCCAAATAAATGACAAAAAAAAAAAAAAAGGCAGCAATGACTCCCAGGCCCCCAGAATGTTCCCCCTTTTCTGCTCACCCTCAATCTGCTATTTCCCCTGAGTATACAGCCAAGAGGGCCAGAAACTCAGCCACAATCCTGTCCCCCACCCCCAGGTACAAGATCATCAGGGAGTCAGCCTCGGCCACCCTCCCACTGCCAGTGCCTGTCACCAAGACCTTGTCCTCTCACTAGGAAGCCTGGCTGACAGGTGGGTGGGGCTATGGGAGAGGGATTAACTGGAAGGAGGGGAGGGGCTCATGGCCAAAAGACGTTCAAAGTTGTCCCTGGGACATTTAGTTTCTGTCTAGGGGGCCCTGTCCAGAATGTTGCCTTGTTTTAGGCTCTCTCATGGGGTCAGAGAAACAGAAAGGGCCCTGGAGACTTTGCTTCCACTCCCTTCTCTGTTACCCACGGGTGAGGTGACTTCCAGAAAGTCACTCAATCATGCTCTCTGGGCAAAATAAGGAGATTTAGGCATACCCGGGACATAAAAGGGGTCTTAGAACCAAAAGCATCTGATTAAAACTATGGGTCCTCTCCGCACAAAATGCACATACCCACCTAATTTTACAGGAATCTACAGACTTCCTGAAGGATATCCTTGAAGCACTTGTTAAGATCAGCTGGACTCTGAGGCACGTTTTAGCTCTAAAGCCCTTGTTTGCTGAAAGCAGTGAGAAAAGAACTGCTCTCCTTGTCTCTGCTGCCTCCTATGGAAGGAAACCTTCCAGGCACCTCCCAGGTTCCAGTGTCAGCCTCCCTGTGGCCGCCTTGGTCCCGCAAAGCACAGTCCCTTCCCACAAAGGTCTCTGGTTGCCTGGAGCCCAGTCCCTAGACCTGCTGCTGGCAGATGGCCTTCTGGACGGAGCCTTATGGAAGCATGAGTCATAGCAGATCGCACTTCTGATTCAGAGGTAGCTTTTATTTGACTAAGGAGGTTTTTAAGGGGCCTTGTTGCCTTTTGTGCCAGCTAACTTTTAAAAATCATTTTCTTCTTAACTGTCCAGGGAGCGTTTCTATACGCAGATGCCTTTCCGCGACTCCCCTAGAGAGAGAGAAAAGGCTGGCTGGGTGAGTCATGCAGCTGTTCTGAGCACAGGATGTCCAGCAGCTATTGTAAAAGGTAAAGGGAACTATAAATACTGTTAAAAATGAGAGCCTCCAAGTTCAAAGGAAGTCCGGATGTTGTCAAGTTCAGGCTGAGGAGGAAAGGGGGCCTCCCGAGGGACCCTTTCTGCTTCCTCTGAACCTTTGGTATTCCCTGCTGACCTCCGCGGAAAAGCCAGAACTCCTTAGCATTTCAAATCCTCTAAACTCAGGCCCCAGTTAGCCTTTCCCATCCTGCAGACCAAGGGCTCCAGTTAGCCTTCCATGGTGACACCGAATGTGCCTCCAGCTTTTCTAGGTACACGCTCTCATCCTGCTCTTCTTCAGACTGTCCATTTCCTCCTTTCCATCTACCTCTGCCCCATCCTTTCTTCTGGCCTGCCTCTAATTCCTGGAAACTTTTCTAGACCATTACCAATATAAATAAAGCATAACTGCTCCTTTTTGAGCGCCTACCAAATGCCAGGTGTCTCACCAACCTTCACACATTTGACTCCTTCAACAAGCTTTCCAGGCAAGTGTTATCATCTGTATTTTATATAATAGATGAGGAAATTGGGTTTGAAGGGGTTAATTAAGTCTCCTGAGGTCAGGAAGCTAGTAAATGACAGAACGGCAACTCTTATCCAATGGGCTTCAAAACCACCAAGGCTTACCCTGCTTTCCTGGGCAGGCTGAGAAGGTACTAGCCACGTTCCCAGGTGACCAGGGTCCCCTGGATGCCGTGTCTTCCAGGGGACCAGGGCCAGGAAAGGCCATTCAAGAAAGGTAAACAGGCGAAGGGCCTCTTGTTAGAATCTTGAGCCAGTCTCCTGGAACCCAAAAGAACCCTAGTTTTATATTCTTTCAAAACCTTTGGACGGGTACACACTGCTGTCAAGAAAACCCTGCAGTGAGCAAGGAATTTTAGCCTTGAGATTGTAATCACAGGAAATGTAGTGTTTAGTTTCCTAAGCAACCATAACTCTTGCTCTTTCCATCCTGCCTGACCCTTTATATTACAGTGGGATCTTGGATGACTGCAAAACAAATCCAAAATATGCTTTAGGGGCCGGCCTAGTGGCACGGTGGTTAAGCGCTGGCCTGGGAAGCCGGCGGCCCCGGTTCGGATCCCACATATGAGGGCCAGTGATGCTGCCCTCAAAAAAACAAAAAAAACAAAAAAAAACAAAATATGCTTTAGGAACATCCAAAGTGGTATTTCCCCAAAGCTCCTGGAGATCCTGGCCCTAGGGTAGCACGGGGAAAGGGAAATGATAAATGCCGCAGTTGCCGAAACTCACTCTGTTCCTATTTACACACACAAACGAGCAGAGCAACAGGCATTGTGCAGTCATGCACGCACATGCACACTGGACAGCTGCGTGTGACTGAATGCTGCAGTCCCCACGCGCACCCCTGCCCCTGTCTAGGCTGAGCTCTCCTCTCTCAGGTCTGGTCACACTTTGTGCATTCTTCTTACCTCACTGTTTTATGAGCATTCACTTGAATGCTTCCTCCACTAGACCGTGAACTCCTTGGGAGCAATACCCATGTCTGTCGTCATCGTCGTCGTCATCATTGTCATCATCACCATGGTGATAGTAACATTTTTCAGCTAACTGTGTGACACACACTGTGCTGAGGGCTCCCATGCATTGCTGGAATCCAACCCAAACAATCCTGTGAGGTAGGTGCTCTCAATTCCCTGGGGCCATTTGATTCTTCGCAGTTCAGCATGGTCTATCTCACTGTAAATGCTCTTAAGGAAAAAGTCACTGAGGAGAAATGCTTCCCCCCTTCTGTGCAAAAGCACTTGTCATCCCGAGATAGAAGCTTTTGGAAGGGAATCAGTAGATTGCCAATGCAATGTCCGAGTAACGGCTAGAAGGAGCAGGGAGGTAAGAGACAGGCAGACCTGGCTGTGAGGCGCCTCTGACAGGCTCTGTGACCTTGGGCAAGTGCCCTCATCACCCTGAGCCTCTGTTTTAACAAATGTGAAGTGGGGATGATACAAATGTGTCTTAGGGTGCTGGGAAAACGAGGGAGAACATAGGCACAGGGTCTAGCATAGCACATGACCCAAAGTAGCTGTTTAATAAACTGTGGGTATTATCAGCATTATTTCCATGGTCAATACTCACCCTTTATTATCAGAGAGTAATACAAGCTGGTGTGCAGGCTGAATTTATGTCAAGGCAGTTTTCGTCCTCTACAAATAATTAGCCAGTGTTCCCCAGGGCAGAGAACTATTTCTCTCCTCATAAATTCAGAAATTGCTTAATATTAGAACATGAAGTTGCCATACTAGGTATGAGGCTACTCAAAACATGTTGTTTGGGCTAGGGTCAAGGTCTTTCACGTCTTCAGAAGATTCTTGGGGCCGACCTTAGATTAGGGTCACCATGCACACGCCAGGTCTGGGTTAGGAGACCCTATGACAAGGAGCTCGCTGCATGGTCGCTGGAGGCTTGTGGGACTCTGCAGGTGGAGGAAAGCAGACCGGCCCAGAGCCCTTGGGAAGGTCACAAGGCAAACTCCGGGAATGCTCCCCAACGAAGCTTTCTGTTACGTTTTCCATTGCTGCTGGGTGGTTGGCCCAGTTGTTGGCTGGCCCAGGTATCCACCAGTAGCCTGCAGAGACGAGGCGGTGAGGAAGCCAGCTCCAGCCTCGGATTCCAGGCTCCGCTCCTGGGCTCCTGCCAAGTGCCTGGGGCAGTCACGAGCTGTCTTTGGGCCTGGGAGATAAGAGGCTTAGACACAGGTCTTGAATCTCTCCCTGGCTTCCCCCTGCCAGATTTATGGAGCACAAAGATGCTGGCCAAGAAACAGCCTTTCAGATTCTTTCCTGGGGGAACCACTTGGGGCTGCATGACCCCTGGGATTCTTGGGGATCCTTGCTCTGCTGATGTCTGCCACCACAGCAGCCTTTGTCTCAGCCTGGGCAGAGGGGAAGGGAGGGTGATAGTCTCTCTCCCCACAGCTTAGTGTGAACAAATTCACTCAGGTTGCTCTCTATACCTGTAAGGATGATGGAGCTCTTATGGAGGGTGGAACACAGGAGAGCAATTGAAAGCCAAACCCATCGAATGGCTAAAAATCTCACTAAGGTTAGCACAATCAGGGCTCCCTGGAGGACTTGGCTCCCAGGTGAAGGCTACAGAAGCTTGGGGGTAGCTTCCTGGAGACGGTCACCACCACAAGGCATGCCACAGGAACCTTTCTGCCATGGCTGCTGAGTCACACCTCTTCGGGGATATATGAGAGGACCAATTTCTCTAAATTAAAAACAGTGAAGAACATTCCTTCTCCGTTTAGTTCTACTGCCTCCATCCTCTCTCCCATCTTTTATCTCCTCCATCTAGCTATTATTTTGACATTGCATTGCCAATCTTTACAATTCAGTTCAAAAAGCATACCCACATTATTTCTTGGGGATGACAAGATCTTTTGCATTAAAGGGGGAAAAAAAGGATTGGCTGATGTTTCTACCAAATATCTTTTTTTTTTTTTAAGTGCTTTTTAAAAATCTTGGAATAAGATACTCTACTTTGTTCTGGTGTTCCTGGTCTGTTTAAAATGCTTTTCAGTAGGCCTTTAATCTGAAACCAGATTTTTTTGCCTCATACATTTCAATAGGTGTTTTTCTAATGAATGGCAAGTCATCTTCAGTGATCAGCATCTAGAATCAATCACTCCTCATGCCTTTAATTAAATCTTCAAGTTGGAAACTATGTAGTGAGATCTTTTATTCAAAATACCAAAAGAAAACATAAGCAGGCTTGATTTCTTGTTGTAACGATGCCAGTTTTCCATAATCTGACCTTCACTTGACATCAGTGGACCAGAACCTTTCTTCAAAGTAGTGTATGTATTTTTATAACCTAGATGCACAAGATGATGACCGAGGATTATCTTCGGTCATTAAAGATGTTGGAACCTTCTTTATTACAGATGGAAAAAGTAGCCCTGTGATTAGTTATGATTCCTATTTGAAGCTAACTTGAGTTGTCTTTTGTTGTCACAAGGTGTGGACTCCAAATACAGGATTATAAGAAACTACATTCTTTAGCACCAATATTTAAAGTCAGATTAGGTACGTGACTCACACATGGTGCAGTCATATTTTACAGGATGGTGAAAGTCACGTGCAATAATAAAAAAGGCAAATGTACTCACAAACAAGAAAACTATCTGTATTCTCTTCCCTGAGCAAGCTGTACTTATGATCAAGGAAAATTTATTGATGCATTGCTTTCAGGATATAGGCTATGTTTTATTCTTCCATGACCTTTTTTATGCGTTTATTTTGTAAGAAAAAGATCGATTTGTTTAATTCACAAAATCCTTCTAGAATATAAATAAATACGTGTTCAATAACAGGAAAAGCTGACATGGCCACAAGATGCCAATGTCAAAAGAAAGTTAATTTGACAATGAAGCTTTAGGTCACCCTTAAAATATAAAACATACCATGGTAAATTTAAGACAAAGGTGTAAAACTGTGCGGGTAATAGAGTCTCACTCAGTTTTGCTGTTTGGCTGTTGAGCACTTACAGGCTCACCTTTCCCCTTTCCCTTTCTACCCCACATCTGGGCAAGATCATGGGAAAACTCAAGGGCATCATCCTTTGGCACCCCTGGGGAGTTCAAACCATAGGTGGCCGGTCTGCGTGCAGGGATGTGCAGGAGCCCTTGCCCAACCCCACCTTCTAAACACAGTAAAACCCCCAGCCAGTGTCCTTGCCCTGTAGTCTCTCGAGACATTTCTGGACCTCCCCGAAAGCCTGCCCTGCACTCCCTGGCAAGTTTCAGAATGTGAGTAATAAAGCTTTTCATGTCCTCTTGGTGTGTGTGTGTGTGTCATCATCAGTTTTGACAACTGAACCAAATTTTGCGTTGTGGGGAGAGGTGGAGTCCATCCCATTTCTGCAGGGTGATCATAATACACAAAAAGTTTTCATATGTGTACACATATTAGTAATTATACCTGTGAGCAGAAAACAAAACCACCAAGAAATAAACTGAAACATTAACAGTGATTATCTCTGAGCAGTATGATATGGGTCTTTTCTTTCCTCTTCAAAATTCCTGCTATAAACATATATATATATATATATATATATATATATATATATATATATATATATATCATGCACTATAGAGTCAAAAATATTCTGCCTTAAGTAACAGAAAAGAAGGAAAAGGCTCAAATCATTTTATTAGTTTTGTTAACTACGAATCCTGAAGTACATACACAACAAAACCTAATCAAGCATCACATGATTAGTTTTTTCCTATCCTAAAAAAGGAAAAGGGGCAAATATGGAAAAAAATTGGAAAAAGCATGAAGTAAAGTTTCACTTTTTAAGAAAGTTTAAATTTAACCTTTGAAACTATTTGGATGAAAATCAATATGGGTAAACATATTTCTGCTAACACACACACACACACGCTCAGGACGCAAAGGCTGAAATGAACTCTTTTAAACCTAGAACCATTTAAAAATGTTAATTAAAAATGTATTAACATTAGCACCCTGCACGTGTGTGGCCACTCCCTGCCTTGCAGATTTTCACCCTAGGGACAGGAGCTCTTGTTCTGTAAAATTCCTATTAGAAAAATTAGGGTGGGGAAGGGCAGAAACTATTATATTCCAGACACACGTGACCTCCTGTGAAAGACGTGTGATTCCTCCCATCTTAGAGTTGAGGGATCTGATGTACCAAGTCACATGACTAGGAAGTTGCAAGGCTAATAACCAGAATCAGGCAATCTGGCTTGAAAGCCCCACTCTGTGACCTGATGCTCACCTTACCTCTGGATAGTCTCGATTCCGCCTGAATGTAAAGGGGCTGAACAAATGATGTTTCCCAGGAGAGCAGTGGTCCTCAAAATGGAGCCTGCACCAAAATCGCCTGGAAGGTTTTTTAGGGTCTTAGAACCCTGAAGGAGCTCCT
The DNA here is from genome assembly GCA_033961575.1 of Aselliscus stoliczkanus. NCBI lineage: Eukaryota > Metazoa > Chordata > Mammalia > Chiroptera > Hipposideridae > Aselliscus > Aselliscus stoliczkanus. The sequence continues at coordinate 125,913,795 of CM066734.1, forward strand.
CTGATTTATGGGCTGTTTAAAGTGACAGTGCCATGCTGAAACTTCTAGTCCTATCGGTGGCCAGTCTCCGCACACTGGGCTGCCTCCACTAGGCAGGGCTGCTTCCTCCGCTGCTCTCGGTTGGTTAAATAGCTACTCCCCCAGGTGAAGTTTCCCTCGGCCAATTACTCACTTAGGGACCAGTCCTCTTTTGTTTCAGTCCCCAAAAGCCTACGTTTAAAGAGTACCCCCAAGGGGGTGTTATTAGGCTTGGGGAAGTGCAGAGAGGAACTTAAGTCTCCTTAGTCTCCTCCTGGGACACCAGAGGCTGATCCTGAGAGGTTGGGTCCAACCCACAAGCACTGTGGGTACTTGGCCACTTACTAGGTGGGTGGGAGAGTCTTGGGGAGGTTTTTGTACTACCTCATCTGGGGAGTGAAGTGTTCCCTGGGTTATCCTTTGGGGAACAATAAGGATTATGCTGCCAGTAGAGGGGAGAAACCTGCTCAGCCTGTAAGGTGCATTAACAACTTGAGGTATCAGAGTGGCTTTCTCTGAATCCTTAAAAACTGGCAGGAAATTAAAGAAAGCCTCAAGAACCTGGGAATGTTATTCCATAGGGTAAACAGGTTGTGTTCTGATGACTAGTTCTGCCAGGCAGGTGGTAAAATGCCTTGGAAGCAGCGCTTAGAAGAATGTCAGTGCACAAGTCCCAAAGAAAAAACACAGATGATCCCAACACAGAACGGAGATTTAAAGAACCTGCTGCTTAGCTGCCTTAGCACAGGACATCCTAAGGTCTCAGGTTTTCCCTGCCGTTCCCATGGTTCTTTTCTTCCCGTCAAACCTAGAGAAAAGTCAGTTACTTTGCTCTGTTGTAGAGGCGAACGTTGGCCTATTGGAATTCTGGGTAAGTGTTTCATCATCTCAGAAACAGGGCCAGTGAAGGCTGTCAGGGGGATGCCTCCAGATGGAAGCCCTTACTCAGCCTTTGCTTGACAAACAACAATCCCCATTCTGCCACAGACCAAGGGATTGGAGTCAAAACTCTGGGCACCAGCTGAACCCAATACAGGTCCGCCTCGCATTCGGCCCGGCCCACACAACCTGCTGATGACAGGTACTTGGGTCTTGCCAGGGGAGAAAACTATGTAAATTATAAGCTGAAGTGAGAACAGTGCGTGTTAAGTCCTGTCAACTACAGTTGTCAGACCAAATCTTGCATGTCACGAGTGGAGCCAGGAAGAAAGACAAATCAAGTTCTGTCATGCTGTGTCTCTTAGGCACCCATCCCTGTGGCCCTGGCGTTTCTAGCTTAAGTTTCTCAGTGTTAAGGCCCAAGCTTTTGCAGCTTTGACCTAGTCCAAAGCCCAAGTTAGCACACGGGGTACTGAGCACATGCTCTGGGGATTCCTGGAATGCCTAGACACAGGACCCCACAGAAAAGTGAGAGAGAATAGATTCAGGGAAGAAAAGGCAGACAGACAGCTGGCGAAGGCACAGGCAGCCATAAGGAAGTATGTGCTTGCAAGAGCTCTTGCCCTGGGGCTGCCGTTGATGCTAGCTGGCCCCTCAGCCCCAAGAACCACAAGCCCACTCAGCTAGGTGCAGCTGCCTGGCCCAGCCCCAGGTGTGAAGTAACCTGCAAGGCCTGCGGAAGAGCACCCCTTGCTTCCCGAGGAGTTCCTTATTTTATCTTGCTCAGAGATAAGCAGGCCAGGACTGTGCCTTAGGGAAGCTTGTCTTGATTCTGTTCTATCTGTACTTATTGATATTGTTGCAGGAAACACCAGGGAGTTTCATTTTATTTCAGAAACAACTCAGACCAACCAGCACCTGTCATCTGGGGACTTGGCAGAAATGCAGCACCTCAGGCCCCACTCTGGATTCACTGAATCAATACCTGTAATCCAAGATGCTCCCAGGTAACTCCTAGGAACATTAAGGACTGAACCAGGGGCATAATCATTGGTTCCCAACTTGGCTGTGCTTTTAGAGAGTTTTAAAATATACTGATGCGTGGGCTCGGTATCCAGAGATTCTGACCTAATTGATAGGAGTTGTGGCCACAATATCAGGATTTTAACTGATGTCATGGTGATTGTAACGTACATTAAAGTTGGAGAACAACTGCCTAAAGTACCTTCATATTTTTCTTTTAGGCCAATGCTTATTAAATTTTAATGGGCACAGGAATCACCAGGGGATCTTATAAAAAATCGGATTCTCATTCAGTAGTCTTAAGAAGTGGAGATTCTGCAGTTCCAGTAAGCCCCCAAGGGATGCCAAGGCTGCTGCTGGTCCAAGGACCTTACTTTGAGAAGCAAGGTTTTAAGACATATCAGAGTGACCACTGGAAAGAAAGGCAGTGAAATAAATACAGGAAGAATCCAATTGTGTTTTACCTGGACCTGGGCAGTAGGGTAGTATGGGAGAAAGACTTCAGATTCAGAGTTAAGCAGGCCAGAGTTCTAGCTGTGGAAGCTTGAACAAAGTACATAATCTTTCTGATTATTAGTTTCCTTAACTGAAAAATGGAGATTAAAAAGCCTATCTAGTACAGCTACGTAAAGATATAAGGTGACCTACCATTCCAGAGTTTCCTGTAGAAGAAAACCAAAACAAGGAAACAAAACAAACACTAAACCTGTATTACAGAAAAAAAAATCTTTGTTAAAAAAGATTTGAAATTACATATTGAAAGAGCACACCACAAACCTCAGAAGATCGACATAAAACAACCAACACCAAGACCTATTTTAGTTAATCACTTGGCTTTAAAGAAAAATTTTAAAATCCTTAAAAACAAGTGACATATTAGGAAAAGAATATTAGGATATCATTTCATTTTTAGGCAGAAGAAAATAGAGTAACATTTAAGATATTCAATGAAAAAAAAATGTGAGCCAAGAATTTTATATCCAGTCAAACATACTCTCCAGTAAAAAGGATGCATACAAGTTTGTTAGCAACATGCAGACTTTGGGGATTATTGTTGCTCCCATGAGCCTTTCTTAAGCAATCTACTAGAAAACAAGCAGCATCCAACCAAAACAATTAGCAAGACATTAACATAAGTACTGATGGTGAGTATTCAATATAGATACTTATGAAGCTATGACTAAATAAAGGTTAAATGGAAGAGGGTATACTATGTTCTGACTCTGTTGGGGTGATAGTTTTGAGACTATGGTATGTGAAATGTTGGGTAAATAAGTGATTACAGATATTTTATTTCATCGTCTCTTGTGTCCTTGAGAACCATAATAATTAGTGTGGAGGAAAGGATATATAGATATAATATAGAAGAGCTAAAGTAAAAATATTATACCATCACCTGTATTTGAATTGTAAATTACTTCTGAACACTTGAAAGACCTAATACCAATCACTAACCTAGTAGCAATGAATTGCCCTAACAGCCAGATTGTGTCTTTGAAATATTGTTTTCCACTGAAAGTTCTTGGAGAACTGGCTGAGTTCAGGTTTGGTGTAATGTACAAAATGAACCTGGAACACCTTGTCACACTAGAGAACAAGCAAGCTTCCAACGGCGACTAGAGCCATGTCACAAGGACTTCGCAGTCTCCTTGAAGGGGCTATCACTGACCAAATATAGGCAACTTGAGCTTCAATAAAGATAAATTGCAATGGATCAAAACTCATAAAATATCAGATTTAAACCCATGAAGTCCATAATGATATTTGAAAAACAACTGGCCATCTTCGAAGAATAATAAGGAACCAATCCATTGTCTTGATAATTAATAAAGGTAAAGAATCAAACATTATTCTGGCTGTCCTATATATATTATATAAAATTATTCAAATGCAATTCATCATATTAACACACTAGAAGAGTAAAACCATATGATTACCTCAATAGATGCACAAAAGGCATTTTATAAAACTTAACATCAATTCCTAACAAAAAGTATCAGCAAATTTGGAATAGAAGAAAACTCCCTTAACCTAACAAAAGGCATCTATAAAGAAAACCTACTGTAACACCATATTTAATGGAGAAATAATGAATTCTTTCTTCTTAAGATTAGGAAGAAGGGGGACTGTGCATTCTGACAACTTCTACTCAACATTTTCTTGGAAGTTTTAGCCAATGCAAAAAGTCCAGAAAAATAAACTAAAGCCATCCATATTGGAAGGAAGAAGTACAACTGTCTTTATTCACAGACATTATCATTTACATGGAAAATCATAAGAAATCTACAAAAATCTAAAAAAGGACCAATAAGTGAGTTTAGAAAGGTCTCAGTATATAAGATCAATATACAAAAATGAAATGTATTTCTGTATACTTGCGACAATCAGTAACTGAAATTAAACAATAACATTTACAATAGCATCAAAAATAATTTTAAAAACTGTGACAAAGGATGCACAAGACCTGTACACTGACAAATGCAGAACTATTGTGTGACAATATTCCTGAGTGAAATTTAAAATGACCTACGTACACTGAGACATATACAATGTTCATGGATTGGAAGATTCATTATTGTTGAGATGTCAGTTCGACCCAAATTGATCTAAGGATTCAATGTAATCTTGATCAAAATCGCTAAAGTGTTTTTTGTAGAACTGACAAACTGATTCTATAATCCTTCTGTCTCAAGAGCTGAGCTGAGCTGAGAGAGCACTGAGCTGCCAGGTAAGGCAACAAGCCAAACGAAAGTAACAGACAAGCCTTTCATCACTTACTGCAATAGCATAAGCAAGGAGCTAAAAATGGCAAAAGTGCACCCTCCTCTTCCATTTTTCCCCATGAAACAGCTCTGGTTGGAGGTCAAGTGGCTCAGCAGAGATGTGGGGAATTGCCTGAATGTTCTGGGGGTCTCAAACTAAAGGTTCCTGTGGTATTATGGTACAGGGACCAGGAGGAGATAGAAGGGGGAGAGATAAGAGTGGAAGAGTACTGAGTATTGTGTCAGAGTGGGAGAAAAGTGCCTTCGAGTCCTTCCCGCCCCCACCACCCTGATCAGGTCTTCACAGAGGCATCTGAGGAAGGTTTCTGTGGAAGTCCCTGATAAAGAATACTCATGGGCAGCCCAGGGGCTTGAGTCCATGACTGCAACTCGTTTAAAGGTTGCAATACATTGTCTATCATGAAGTCTGGCAAAGGAAGGGCAGCTTTCTCCCACGAGGCCTTCCAGGTAAAGCCTTTGTAATTGCTGATGGTTGAACTGAAAAAATAAAAAAAAGAATCACACGTAGGTTGTCATCCAGGAGCCAGGCTCCTACTAAATAAAAAGATGCAGAGATGCCAGAATAGCCAAAACAACTTTGGAAAAGAACAAGTTTGGAAAACTCTCCGAAGTCAAATTTATAGGCCTGAAGTTCATAAGTTATTTATAGCACTGTTCTCATTTCTGATATTGATAATTTTTATATTTTTTTCCCCTTTGCAATCTGGGTAGAGGTTTATCCATTTTACTGATGTTGTCAAAGAACAAGGTTTTTGTTTTATTGATTTTTCTGTATTATTTTTGTTCTCGATTTCATTGATTTCCGCTCTGATCATTTCCTTTCTCCTACTTTTGGTTTAATTTTCTCTTATTTTTTTTCTAGTTTTTAATGGAAGCTAAGATCATTGATTTGAAACCTTTCTCCTTTTCTAATTCAGATGTTTAGAGTATAAATTTCCCACTAAATACTGCTTTAGCTGCATTCCAAAAATTATAATATGTTGTGTTTTCATTCAGCTCAAATACTTTCTAATTTCCCGTTTGATCTATTCTTTGATCCATGGGTCATTTAGCAGTCTGTTAGTTTCCAAATTGCTCAAGATTTTTCCAGATATCTGCTATTGATTTTTAATGTAATTCCATTGTAATCAGAGAACAAATTTTATATGGCTTGAATCTTTTATATTAATTGAGACTTGTTTTATTGCCCAAAATATGTTCTATATTCATAAAAGTTTGTATGTACTTGAAATAAATGTGAATTTTGCTGTTGTTGGATCAGTGCTCTATAAATGTAATTAGATGAAGTTGGTTGATAATGTGGTTTGTTTATATCCTTACTGATTTTTCTGCCTATTTGTGTCTATAGATAATTGGTAGAAGGGTGTTGAAATATCTACGATTTTTAGATTTCTCTTTTTCCTTGCACTTCTATCAATTTTACTTCCTGTATTTAGAAACTGTTATGTGTATAATCATTTAGGACTGTTATGTCTTCTTGATGAATTCCTCTTTTATCATTATGGTAATGTTTTTTGCTTTGAAATCTAATTTGTCTGATATTAATATAGCCATTCCAGCTTACTTTTGATTAGTGTTCGCATGGTATATCTTTTATTACCGTTTTAGTTTTAATGTAATTATGTCATCATATTAAAATGAGTTTATTGTAGGGAGCACAGAGATTCTTTTGGGTAGTTTCCGCCCTCTCCCCATCCTCAGCCTTAGGTCATTTTTTTCTTTTGCATGATATAGAGGAGGACCTTTTGCAGATCCTTAATTTTCTCTCTGTTCCATCTCTTCAACTCAGGGAGGGCTACCAAGTTCCTGCAGGCTTCCTCCTTCCTGAGTTGCATAATGAAAACTTTCTGTAGGCAGTAAGCTGGGACAATTGTAAGGCTCAATGTCCTTAGCACTTGATGTCCCATCTTGAGAACTGTTGTTTTGTCTGTTTACTTTGGTTTCTTAGTTGTTTCAGATGAAGAGTAGATCTGATTCTAGTCACTCCACTGTCTTAGCCTGCTGCTATAACAAAATACCTGACAAAATCAATTGGGTTGATTAAACAATAGCAATTTATTTCTCACAGTTCTGGAAGCTGGGAAGCCCAAGATCAAGTTACTGGTATAGTAGGTTTTGTTCTGAGGTCTCTTGTCTTGGTTTGTAGGCAGCAGCTATATCTTTGTGTGCCCATGTGACTTTCTCTTTGTTGCCTGTGCCTGCAGAGAGTTCTAGTGCTTCCTCTTCTTAAAAAGACACTAATCCCATGATGGAAGCCCCACCCTCATGACCTCATGTAACCTAATTACTTCTCTTAGGTCCCACCTCCTGATACCATCAATTCAGGGCTATGTCTTCCACGTAGGAATTTTGTGGCAACATAAACATTCAGTCCACAATGTCCATGTTGGACAGAAGCAGAAGTCTCCCCCAAATTGTATTTTGAGGAAGATTAAATGTTAATAGTCTGTGTGTATATAATTGACAAAGTCTGATTAAACAGGTAGTTAGGTGTTTTAACTGCAAGAATTCTCAGTCTCTAATGGACTAATGTGCAGTATAAATCTCCAAAAGGAAAGTAAGGTACTAAACATTTCCCAGATTTACTGATCATGTAACCCTAAAAATGGCAAAGACCTTTGATGGGTTCTACTATTCTGGACTAGCGATTTTTTGCATGACTATGTACCTATTAATTGTAGACCCCTTGTGGACAAGAACAGTTTCTTTTCTTCTTGGTAGTTAAAATGTGTAGTGTTAAATGTTTTATATGCAGGATCCCATTTAATTTTCAGAGGAGTCAGCTCTATTTGGTAGTGATTAGAATTTTATAGATGAAGAAATTAAGGCTTATAAAAAAGTTAGGTCATGGGCTGGCCCAGTGGCGTGGTGGTTAAGCGCTGGCTTGGGAAGCCAGCAGCCCCGGTTCTGGTCCCACATATGAGGGCCAGTGACACTGCCCTCAAAAAAAAAACAAAAACGAACTATCAAAAACTTAGGTCATTTTACCAACATCACATGGCTAGCAAATGGTGGAGCTTGCATTTAAGTCTATGTCTAGCAGAGCAAACACAAAAAGTATGGGATATTATAAAAATATTTGTTTTTAGCGGTGGTGACTATTCCCTTGCTTTCCAGCACAGGAGCTACTAGTATGCATGTACAAAGCGCAGGTATAGGAACTGTTCCCTTCCCTTCCAGCCTTCTCACATGGAATAGGTGTCAGGTGAGTCCTTAGGCACAGTCCTGAGGGTAACGCTGGGAGGTGTCTTCGCACCATGCTTGAGTGCCGGCGAAGTCTGGCAGATCAGGAAGGCTGTTGTGCCCACCCTCTGGGTTATGCCACTGCCCTTGTCCTAGGGCGGAAGTCCTGGGTTTGTCTTCTGTCTAGGGCTGTTCCTGCCCCTCGTATGGTGCCCTCTTACATTTCTGTACTGAGCCACCAGCCTGACAGCACCCAGACCTCTGATAGAGTGGGGGACAACTCTCAGGATGGAGTCCTATCAGCCTGTCCACAGACCTAAATCTTCCTTTCTTTCCATACATGTATTCGGGTCTTTCCATTTTCTTTAGGCTCTCACACATGAAATACTTAATCATTTTTTGAAATACTCAATCATTCAGCCACTTTACTCCTACACAGGGGAGGAAGCCCATCAACACCACAAATAAGATGCCTTTCTTTGAGGGGAAGGCAGGCACAGTTCTATGAAACATTGACAGAGGGGAAGAGAAAACCCTGTTTCTTCCTACGGAGTCTCACCACTGACATTCTAATCCTCTCCTTCATTCACATTCTTATACCCACAGCCCCTCCATGGGTAATCACTGTGCATGCTATGGGTGCAAAAAAAAAAAGTGTATATTGGACATAATTTGTATATTGGAAATAATGTTTTGCTTTCTTTTTCATGAAAACTTTGCAGTGATTCCATTTATAAAGAAGCGATCCTTTTGTCTGAGTAATTAAAATACTCTTTCCTTAGCCAGGAGTAAACTGAAAGGATGAATAGGCAGAAGCAAAAGGGAGAGAGGATGTGAAAAAAATAAAGCTAAGTCACCAAACTGTGCAGTGCTAGACCTATAATTACACCCTACCAGCTCACGCTGCCTGAGGGAGCAACTGCCCCACCCCACAGCAGAGACAAATAGCCTGGACCACAAGGCAACTGATTGCTCAGTCACCTCTGAGAAGATCAGCCTATCAACGCCTCCCTGCTTATCCCACTCTCCATCAGAATTCTACTTCCAGTCATCAATTACCTCAACTGTCTTCCCTTAACCTGATCTGACTCCCACCCACCCTTACCCTGTTCCCCTCTATCTCTTGGAATTCCCAATTCCCAATGGGAGGTCAATGAACACCTGTATTTTTCAGCCTCTTCTCCGAAGGTGCTATTCACTTCACTTCACAAAAGCAGGGTATATCCTGGGAACATGGCTTCTCCGCAGCCCTCTCAAATGGATGGCTTCTTTTCTCTTGTACCCGAAGTGCTTCAGCACCAGCCTTACTCCTCAGTGGCACCGTCAGAGTGTTATTCCCCCTTCCCTCTTGCAGACCCCTTCTGCTCCTTTGAGGCTCACACCCTCTGATTATACTACTCTTCCTCCTCCATGCTGGCCTTTTCCTCCTCATTCTCCATGATGAAACTAACTTTTTTTTAAGCAACTCAGTTTTCTTCTTCATCCCTCCTCCTGTCATTCTGCTTGGTGACTTCCACATGCAGGCTGATGATTCGTCCAACACCACGGACTCGTGGTGTGTTCACTTATTCAGATTTACAGTGATGTTTTCTTTTACTTTACCTCAGCGGGTATACATCATGCCTTAGACTTTGGCATCAACAAAAATGGCACCAAAATTTCAAATATCTCATTCTGACTACAAATATCATCCTTCCAAGGTCCTTGCAGAAGTATTCTTCCCTCAAAAGGGCTTTTATGTTTTTGTTGTGACCTTCAATCCATCCATCCTTCCTTTTTTAACATATCCATCACCAACCCCTCATTGCCCTTCATTTCTCTCTTTTTTTTTAAAAAAGACTTTTATTGGGGAATTGGCAGAGGGGAACAGCATTAGGGAATCGGGGAAGGGGAACAGACAAGTTGCTGTCTTTTTGTTCTTCAGTTTAGTTGCGGAGGATGTTGCTTCACTGTTGGTATCGTCATTGCGCTCTTCCCGGATGAGGCAGATCGGTCGCTGGCCTCTGGATGGTCGCTCACCGCGGCTATTGGCAGCTCACTCTTGGCTGCCAGCCGCTCACGCTGGCTGCGGGCCACTCACTGTAGCCTATGGCAGCCCACTGCAGCAGGGGCTGCAGCCCACACCATCACCGGGGCTCACACAGCCCAGCTCCGGGTGGAGCTGTTGTGAGCTGTAGAGTGCAGTGTCACTGGCCCTCATGTGGGATCCGAACCGGGGCCGCTGGCATCCCAAAACCAGCGCTTAACCAATGCGCCACTCGGCCGGCCCTCATTTCTCTTCTTATATTCCATGACTCATCATTAATAGTCCCTTCCTTACAACGCTTAACATCCTTGCCCTGTTGAATGAGGGTTAGGGGTCCAATAAAGAGCACCCTTCTTCCAGCCTGAGTGCTCAGTTCTTGAGAGAGAAGATTAAAGCCCGAGCAGATGAAAGCAGATGATGCCATCTTTCTTACTGATAAAGTTAATCCCAGGGAAGGTGACATAGTTTTGCAGCAACAATGGGCTTTTTAAAACCAAGTCTCAGGCTTATGTACTCAGTGATGCTCTGCTGCAGCCACACTGTCACCTCCCATCCATGGGGCCCAGACTTCCTAAAACTCAGGGCATTGAGGAGCAGGCCATCACGCACTCCCTCTACTTGGGAAGAAGCCTTAGTAACTGGGGATTGATACGTCTCTTTCTCCATTACACTTGTGTTATAAAAGCCCAGCTTTCTAGGGTACTTTCCCTGTCAGCATCAGAGCAGTAGTACAAGGTAGTCTTCAAAATACTTTTACATATTTTATCTTATTAATCATTTTTAAAAACACAGGATAGAACCTGACAGGTAGACCCACCTATTTCATAGGTAAGCGAATTGAAGCAATGTGAACTTACTGTCATATGTTACAGTTGAAATGGTAAACGCAGTTTATCTCAGAGGAGGTAGATTATAGTAAAGTGACTTTTGTCGTGTAGGGTAACATAGTCATAGGATCCAGGGATTGGAACAGGAACGATTATTTTTCTTACCATAGGTCAGACAGTACCATTACTTCAAAAAAGAGGTGTTAGTATTCTATTTCCATAAAAAGTATTGTCTCTTACCGCATTGATTACTGAAAAGGCAAACATACAAATACATACAAACATTGAATTCCCAGCACAGCACTTTGTTTAGAATAAGCATTTGATGTTTGTTGAATAAGTATATGCACACCACATATCTAAAAAGCAAAGTTTTAAGGATAAATAGAATACAAAAACAATTACCTAATTAACGTGGGAAAGGCATTGATAATACCTGAAACCAACTGCTAAAGTTAAAAGAATGATTTGAAGAAGGCATTTGGATGATCAGCAACCAAAAAATTACCCAATTTTATCCTCACTGTGTATCAATCTCTCTCCTCACCTCATTCTGCATCTGCCTGTTTCCTTTCCTCCCACTGTTTAATGCCTAACTTGGCCAAACTACTAAATACACACACACAGACACAGATACAGACAAATTAAGTTCTCAAACTCACCCTAGGAAAAGTGCTCCATACCTCATGGCTGAATATCACTACGGTCACCTTCGAAATACTCCCTTGGGAAGCTATGCACTGACGCCAGCACCTAATCCACCCTTCAAAGCAACTTTGGAACTCTTTTTCTGGAATGGCCATCAGAGCTGTCGTCGGGTTACCCTTGATGTCCTGCATGTGATCAAAACGTCTTCTTTCAATATTTCCTTTATCTTTGGGTAAAGAAAGAAGTCACTGGGGACCAGATCAGGTGAGTAGGGAGTGTGTTCCAATACAGTTATTTGTTTACTTGCTAAAAACTCCCTCACAGACAGTGCCGTGTGAGCTGGTGCATTGTCGTGATGCAAGAGCCATGAATTGTTGGCGAAAAGTTCAGGTTGTCTAATGTTTTCATGCAGTGTCTTGAGTACTGCCAAATAGTAAACTTGGTTAACTGTTTGTCCAGTTGATACAAATTCATTATAAATAATCCCTCTGATATCAAAGAAGTTTAGCAACATCGTTGCAACAAGTTCAGGAACTTAATTGTCCAACTTTGTGTGTGTGTGTGTGTGTGTGTGTGTGTGTGTGTGTATTTAAAATTCATGTTGTACTTATTCAAGAAAAAAGTACATTTAATTTAAAATTAGGTGAGCTGTAACACTTTTGTATATCCCATTGCTGGTTCTGATTAGTAAATAAAGGGAAAAAAAGAAGTAAAAGGCATATCGATTTGGAAAAAAGAAGTAAAATTGTCTTTATTCATAGATGACATACTGTATATGTAGAAAATCCTAGGGAGCTACAAGAAAGGATAGTAGGAGTAGTAAATTTAGGAATGTCTCAGGATACAAGATCAATATAAAAAAAATCAATTGTATCTCTATATATTAACAAAGCATTAGAAATTGGAATTAAAAATACCATTTACAATAACATAACAATGTGCAATAATTAGGAGTAATTTTAACAAAATATGTGCAAGACTCATACATGGAGAACTACAAAATATTGCTGAGTGAAATTAAAGACAACCTAAATAAATGGACAGAGATACCATGTTCATGGATTGAAAGACTCAATATTGTTAAGATACCAATTGTCCCCCAACTGATTTTTAGATTCAGTGCTATTTCAATACAAATCCCAGCAGCTTTTTAAAAAAAGTACAAATGGAAAATCTGATTCTAAAACTTATTTAAAAATGCAAAGAACTTAGAATAGCCAAAATACTTTTGACATAGATAAAGAAAATTAGAGGGCTTACACTATTTGATTTCAAGATTTACTCTAAAGGTATAAAAATCAAGACAGTATGGCACTGGAATAAGGACAGACATAAATCCATGAAACAAAATAGAAAGTCCAGAAATAAGCCCACATATATATGATTAATTGATTTTATAGAGAGGTGCTGGTGTAAAAGGGAAAGGGTAGTTTTTTGGGCAAATGGTGTTGGAACAACTGTATATCTATATGCAAAAACATGATCCTCAACCCATAACTTGTTCATACACAAAAAGTAACTAAAAAAACGGTCATAGGCCAAAACATAAGACCTGAAAGTACCAAATTTCTAGAAGAAAATATGAAAAAAAATCTTGGTGACTCTGAATTATGCAAAAATTTCTTAGAGAGGACAAAACAATAGGCACCATAAAAGAAAAAAGTGGATATGTCAAACTCAGAAAAATTAAAACTTCTGCTCTTTAAAAATTCATTAAGGGCTGGCCAAGTGGTGTGTGTGGTGGTTAGGTGCTGGCTTGGGAAGCCAGCAGCCCCAGTTCGGGTTCCACACATGAGGGTCAGTGACACTGCCTTGAAAAAAAAAAAAATTCATTAAGAAAATTAAGAAACAAACCATAGGGTGGGAGAAAAATTTTACAAACTATAAGTGTATCTAGAATAAAGAATTCTTACAACTTAAAAAGACATTGATTAAACATGAGCAAAAGATTTGAATAGAAACTTTACAAAAGAATATGTATGTATGGCAAATAAGCATGACAAGGTGCTCAACATCATTAGTGATTAGGGAAATGCAAATTAAAATCACCTATTTGAATGGCTAACATGATAATAACAAGTGTTGGTAAGGATGTGGAGCAACTAGAGCTCTTGTATGAGTTGCTAGTGAGAATGTAAAATGGTAGAATACTTCAGAAAAGAGTCTGGAAATCTGTTAGAAAGGTAAACTTGTGCTTGCACGTGATCCATAAATTCTACGGTTAGGTATTTATCCCAATGACATGGAGAGGTATGTCCACATGAAGCCTTGTGCACAAGTTTTTAGTAGCTGTATCCATAATACACCAAAACATGAGAACAGCATGTCTATTAACAATCATGCATAAATAATTGTGTAATAGTCATACAATGAAATATCACTCAGTGATAAAAAGGAATGGACTAGTAATTACACAACAACATGGATGAATTGAAACATTATCCTGAGCAAAAGAAGCCAGAAACCAATCAGATATGTGTATATATGATTCCATCTACATGAAACTCCAGAAAAGACCAATTGAGTCTTCAGAGACAGAAGCTTATTAGTAGTTTTCTGAAGTGAGTGTGTATGTAGGGGATTGAATGGGAAGGGGCATAAAGGGGACTGGTGTAGGTGATGGAAATGCTTTGTACCTTGACCAGGGTAGTAGTGATGTAAGCATAGACATTTGTCACACCCTAGAGAACTGTATACTTAAAGTGCATGCATTTTTTTGTATGTAAATGATACCTTAATAAAGTTGATTTAAATGAAAAGTATTGAGTGAGCTGAAGCATTTACATGTTTTCCTCTCGAACTATTCTTCCCCTTTGGACTTCCACAGGCAATTCCAGAAATCAACTTAGTGGGTAAAATAGTTGTGTGACACTGGACAAGTAAGTTATTACTCTGAACTGAGCAAGTTTCCTCAGCAGCCGAAGGAGTGGACTACATATTAGATGACTTCGTGCATTCATTCAATAAACATTTATGACAGCCACTATGGGACAAGCACTACACCATGTTCTAGAGATAGAAAGCTGAAAAAGAAACCATTTTTGCCCTTGAGGATTCACAGTCTTGTAGAAAAAGACAAGCTTCTATATGATTATGATACAGCTTATGTACATTTAGGGTATGAGGAGAATTCATAAGAGGAGCAGTCATTCCTGATGGTGCAACACCTGAGCTGGGTTTTGAGGTGCAAGAGTTAGGTAAAGAGGGAAGAGAAGGCATTCCAAGCAGAGGTGCTGTTGGGCACCAAAGGAGAGAGACATACTATGTGTCCAAGGGACTTCAGGTAGCTTAGTAGGTCTGGAACATAGGATTCATCCTTATAAGGTCAGGGTGTGTCGACTGAAAAAGCTAAAAAGATTCCTTTTTAAGTGGTATGTATGTACACACATGTACATACATGTACAAACATACATGTATGAAATAATGATACCCATGATATATATAGTGGATCACCTAAAAAGTAAACTAACTGTATCTTCAGTTGGGGTCCTTTCTGTTGCAAAGAAAATCTTTTGGCTTGTGTGACGCAACAGTCCAGGGCTAGACAGACTGAGGGAGTGTGACCTGGGGATCAGCAAGGTCACCAGAGCAGCTTTTTGTGCTTTCCATTCCTAGGCTACAGCAGCTCCTGACCCTATCTCCTCTCTCTTTCATAATCAGCTTCCCTGGAAGACTAAACAAAGCCTGGCAATCAAGGTTCATTGGTCCTCAGTGGTCTTAGATTTTGCTCTGACCCTGAAGCCATCCCTGCAGCCAGAGGGACGGCAGATGGCTACTGGCTCTGCAGGGACCCACGGTGCCCTGTGGGTGTGACTGGGCCTCACGTGAAGAACATGGGGGAGGGGGAAGATTACCAAATAAAAATTAAAGCCTTTGTGAATGAAGGGAGACCAGGTACTGAGGAGGAATTATATTTTAAGAAAAACAGATCCTGACAATTTTCAGAACAAGTGAGGGACAAGTTTCTTCTTGCATCTTCCATACCTAGGACTAGTCAACGAAAAGTGACTTGAGAAGAAAGTGATGTGAGAATCAGTACATGTATACAAAAAGCTATCACTCAATATTGTTAGCACCATATTAAGGGAAGAACAGTTTCATGAGAACAAAGAGAAGAGCACCATATTTCATCCTAATTTACAGCTCTGGGGTGTCATACCAATTTTTTTTAGTGGGGCCTTGAAAAACGGAAGCCCTTCTGTCAGAAAAAAGCACGTGTAATCTGGTGAGACTTAAGTACAGGTAATGGATCAGTGTGGGGGCGTGGGGATGCAAAGGCCAAGCTGTGGAGACTTTTCCCTGCTTTGCTACAAAGCCTGGGCTTGATCCTTTAAGCAATGGGATGCCATTTAATCTTTGAAGCATGTGAGTGACCCAACTTAATCTGTATATAGAGCTGTAGGAATAGATTAGACACTTCCTGAGATAAGAAAGAGATAAGCACAGGGAGGATAAAGCTAAGTTTTGAAGTGGAAGGTTGAGAGGGAGTCCAAGCCTAATGGTCTTTATTTTCCTTATGATATAAGAAGAGAGAGTACATGCTGAGTGTAAGGGAGTGCTATGCAGTTAAGACAAGCTGGAAATTTCAATTAGCCAGAACGCTGCATTGCCAAAACATTCTGATGAAAAATAGTGTTCAGTAAACTCTCTTACAATAGAGTCATACATATTACATTAGTGGGTGATTTGAAATCCAGAAGAGCCAATTGCAATTTGTCTATTAGTCTATTTCACCATCAGTGCCAGAGCCACATGTAATTATGTAAGCATCGCTGGCCACTCGGATCCTTGTGTGCAACGACAGAGCAGATATGAGGGGGTGTCAGGGAACCGTAGGAGATGGCACAGGAGATTGCAGGAGGAAGGAAGCCAAGATAAGTGGTGTGAAGAGGTGCAGTGAGAGATGGAGTGGGCAAGAGAGCCTGGCTGCCCTTTATGCAGTATTTTAATAAGCAGCCAAGAGCCAGCAGTGCATGGCTGAGAGTGGGGAGGAGATGGGGTTGTGACTGCTGCAAAATGTGTGGCAGCCTCCCAGGCTTGGCTTTGGGATTCAGATCCAGTAACTGGCTGGGGCCACCTGTTTGAAACGTAAGGATCTGCTATGTCATGATCCATTCATTTTTTTATAGACAGTCTCAAATTATCAAATAAAGTCATACAAATGCTAATGGGGTTAGACATTCTTTAGACATTACCTTCTACTGCTAGACTTTAAAATGTCATATTTAAAATTAATTACCAATAACATCTTACATTTGCTTGGTGCTTTGCAGTTTGAAAATCACTTACAAATACATTTTCTCATTTGGTTTTACTCAGTCCTATAAGGTAAATGGAGCAAATACAATAATTTCCTGCTGCCTGCCCTCCTGCACCGCCCCTCCCCATCCCACAACTGCAGATAAGAGAGATTAAATTATCTAGGAACTTACAGCGAGAACCAGACCTCTCCAGTCTGCTGTTTTTTTCTACTAGACCATCAACACTCCTGCTTTTACGAAGGCTTATGAATATTCTCCTAAAGAAAGAGGCTAAAGATGGGCATATCTCTACAAATTGGACCTTCATCAGTTAAAACTCTCTCTCTTCCTAACATAGTTTTTCTCATTTTCTCAGCATGAGGGAATGAGAGTGGTAGTCACAGGTGTGGACTTATCCTTGTGATAAGTGTTCGTCTGCACACACAGAATGTCAAAGCGTATGATTCTGTCACACCTTCAAAAGCAATAACACAGGGTTATTAGGAATCAATCACTGAATAAATCATTTAATCCTCAATAAATCAATAAAAGCATATAATATAGATTTTCAAATTAACACCTACTTATATCAAACTCCCCTACACCTGCAGTCAGTCTTGTGCTAAAACCTCACATATTTCCTAATATATACTCTATAAATAAATGACTCAGGAAATACATTTGGATAAAACTTAATATAACTCTAGGCATTCAATAAGAGTATAAATTTATTGATTTAGAGTTTCGTGATAATAATCAACATCTTGAACTTGAACCTAAAATTGAAAGACAACAGTTTTTAGACCTTTTTTTTTTTCATACACTATTATTCCGTATTATAGAAATGGTAGGCTCTTTAGAAAGTAATACACAATCAAGACCCTTCCCTTATAATAAAGACCAAAATAAGATAGATGCCTTGCATAATGTCTTCAGTTCTAGAATGAATATCTAGTACCTACTTCTAGTCTCTCTCAGCTGCTCTGCCAGAGAAGAAAATCTCATTAAACCAACCTGCAGCCAAAGTAGATATGGTTTTGATTTCTCACTCCCTTCCTTGAACCCTGAAGTGTCCTCTTTGTATGCTTCAAAGTAACAGAATCTAGCAACAGACCTCACCAGTGTCAAATCTTCTAACCAAGAGATGGAAGGTTGAGAAGTTTGAATGGCCTCCCCACTCCATCATTTTGACTTTTTTTTTTTTCCAGGAAATAATGAATAAAATACTGTCAGATGGAAAAGGCTATATTTGACCTTCCCCAGCAGAAAACTCTAAGGGAAAAATAAAGTGGATGGGGAGCTAGAAAAAAATCTCTGGTGAGAGAAAAGTTGTTAAAAACACCCAAGGACATTTGAATTTCAACTTAATAGCATTCTCTTTTTTCAAATCTTCCCACATCCTACCCCGCCCTTGGTTCTGAGTGAAGAGCAATTTATAAGACAAAACAATACATAAGAGATAAATTTACAAACTGACATAAGAGAATTGTCCCAGAGGCTACAGTACCGCTTCAAGTTTATTACAGTATCTTTAGTTCTTATTGCATATATGGTTGCATGCTTTTTACAAGTCAGGCTCATTTATACATTGTATGCTCACGTTAGCAGAAGTTATGTCTGTTGCTTCTCTCCTGAAAATCAGCAGCATGCAGTGCAACATTTGGTGTGCCCAGTTATTGTTTCAGAAAGTAACAAAACTACGTGGGTTGAACTGAGGAGGGAACATGATCTTTATTGGCTTATTTAATTTTGGTTTTATGCAGAGTTTGCATAGTTCATGATAAGTTTCTAATGGAAAACTAAATGTGTTGTCAGTGACCTTGAAGAAAATCAGGTGACAGTGGCAAACAAAAAAATTTGAAGAAGAGGCATCACTTTTAAAGTAGAAAGGTCAGCAAGAACTGCCTGAAACATAAAAAACAAAAAAGAATTATTAATCAACAAAGTGAAGCCTTTGAAATGAGGTACAACAGAAACACCATTACAATGTAATTCTGGCATCGATACACACTCAAGTGCTTCCTATTTGCCTTAAATCTCTGTAATGAAGCTGCGACATCCCTTCTCTTTTCTGAGTATCTTAATGTCAGGACATGTGCAAATTGCCAAAATTGCAGTAGAAAATACACTGGACTTTAGCCTTGAGCCTTCTTCAAATATACAAGGTAGCATGAGTTTATAAGAGGTCTAACATTTCATCTTGTTTCTATTAATAAACGTACATTAGGAATCCTAGCCTTGTTGTACTAGTAGAAGAAACTGAGTTCAGGAAATCATTTTGAGACGGACTAATGTTTATTCAGTTGCAAGACGCATAAACATCCTCTTCCCTTTAAATAATGAATTCAGACAGCTATTTTAAGAATAAAATTTACATTTCTATGAGAGATACAAAATTGAGTAATATGGTAAGTCACTATTTAATTGAACCATGTTTCAGTTATAAATTATACTCTTGAAAAGAAACCAGCTTTAAGTAATTAACCCACAATTAAAAACAACCAAAAAAGCCCATGTATCTTTGCTATATCATCCAAATATACACACTTCAACTCCTTCAACTAGCTTTTCTTTGTTCTGTGAGTATAACACATGGTTGTGAACACTAATATGAAAACGCCACATAAGACCTAATAGTTTCTGTTAAATTTACTCGGTTTTCTTGTTTTCCATAATGGCTTCCTATAGTAATCTTATTTATGACTCCTCTGCAACAAAATGATTTTCAAGTAATTAAGGAATTTTGACTTCTTAATATTACTTAGCTCACAACTTACAGGTTTTCCCCAAGAAATTAGGCTCTGGGTAAAGTGTGCCTTATGCATCTGAGACAAAAGTGCCAAAGCCTGGCAGTCTCTCAGAAACTATTTCCATCCCATCGGAGTGAAACTTATCCTTACTTCAGCTGCAGCCAGTGATGTCACCTCCATCAGGTTTACTGCTCGGAAAGCAAACACGGCAGCTGCCAGGACTGGAAAAGAATGCACACTATTTCAACTGCTGGCCGACGCATCGGCAGGACAAATTGTCTGCTACGCCCACAGCCCACTCTGAGAGCCCGGAACCACGCTTCTCACAACGGCACACCTGCGTTCCCAGTTACGCGCTTGTGGTGAATGGAAGTCGTCTCCCCTGGAGAACAGTGCCTGCAGGCCAGACAGACTGTATCACAGTTAAGGGAAAAAGAAAACTTCAGTGGTCTCAAAAAACGCCATTTTATAAATTGTTTCTTTCATACCTACCTACAACTTAAATTATAACAGTTTTTAAAGGTAATGACTGTCTTATAAATCAAGGTTTATTTTGAGGCAGGTGTTTCTTACTCATCCAATAGACAGCCTTCTGCAAAGTTACCTGGAGCCTAAATTTTTAAGTATACCATATCATGTTTCACTGAAAAGATATCCTGATAAAAATGTGGCAATAATGGCTTTTCTTAAAAATACCTTTATCATATTTTGTTATATTTACATTTTGATAATATAATCAGCATTGAACTTTCTTAGAGTGTCACAAATGGATCTGTCTCGGGGGAGGGCTGCTGTGGGAGTGATTCTGACATTTGCATTAATGTTGTCTATAGGAAAAAGTTGAAACTTTGAGAAAAACTATTATAGGACATCTTGAAGGTCAATATTAAACTCTGAGTAGAAAGCAACATTTGGATTTTTGTTTCCATTAAACATATGCATATGAGAAACGAGTAATGCTAACGTGCAGTACTTCTCATTATACTGGGGTGCCAAAAAAATGTACACACTGTGACTTGTAGTCATCTTTTGTTATCAGTATATATTGAGTATTACAATTTTAATAGTTTTCCTTTCTTAAAATGTGTATACATTCTTTTTGGCACCCTCTGTGTAGTCTACCATTAAAACCCCACGTGAGGGAATGAGTGATCATCATAAACAATGGAAGGACCCATGTAAGAGGGGGAATCCTGATAAGGAGACAGCACTGCCTGGAGATAGAAGACCCCTGACTTCTCCCCCTTCACCCCCCACACCACCCTTTTTTTTTTTTCATCACCAGTGGCGGTAATGCATTCACTACCCAAAAAGTCCTTGAAGTTTAGGAAATGGTAAAGAATCTTCAAAATTATTTGGAAGACTGGTTCCTAAGCACTGCATAGCTAATGCAAACACATACACACACACACACACATTTTACTATGGGAATAATGACAACAGCAGTTAACTCTCATAGCAACGCTATGAATTAAGTACTATAATTAGCCCCATTTTACTGATGGGGAGACTGAGGCACAGTGAGTTTGGGTGACATGTTCAAAGCCACACAGGCAGAAAATAGTAGACTGAATACCACCCTGGCTCTGGCCCGAGCATCTAACCACTACGTGATGACGTTACTGAGATTGAAGGTATGACTCATCCTTGACATGGAAATCTGTGTGCTTTCCTAAGCATTGTCTTCTTTGCTGTCCCTCAGAACAGTTTTCTAGAGATGGCATGGGGGCTGATGCCATGGTGGCCCTGGGCCCTCACAGGCAGGTGGCTATGCCCGAGGAGGGGACGTTGGGATCCAGGCCTCTAATTGCCCTGGACAGAGGCAGTGTGCGCCAGTGATGGGAAAGCACAGGCCTTTTTCCAGGGGACAATGGATTGGACAGGTTGGCAAAGAGCACTAGAAGTAGTTAGAAATATTCTGGGGGGAAAACAGTAGTGGTAAAACAAAATTTAAAAAGTCAAATCAGCTGGGAATATTGAATATGTAAACAAGGCGTGTATGGGAACTGGCACAAAGAATTTACCCTTTCATTGAAAAAGAGAAAACTTAGGGCCAGCTGAGTGGCTCAGTTGGTTAAGAGCTCGCTCAAGAGTGTGAGCTCTGAGCAACAGGGTCGCCAGTTCGATTCCCAGCCTGAGCTGAGCTGCCAACAGGTGGCAGGATGGCTCAGCTAAAAAAAAAAAAAGAGAAAACTTAAGTACAGTACTTTAATGTAATTGAGCGTCTCTGTTTACAAGACTGTCAAAGAAAAGCATTTATGTGGACCTTTTTACTTTCCTAATATCTGGAACCTAATTTGACAACAGAGACATTTTAGAAGCTAAGGAGTGTGATCACTGCTTTAGTTTTTGTGTGTAATTTAACGGAGTTGGTGAAAGCTTAACAGGAGGGTCAAAGTTTCTGCTGTAGCAGGAAAGAGTTTTACATGGCGGGGAAATTGTTTTTCCAAATGTAGATAACAAGAGGGAAAGGAGCAGTTTACTAATTGACCTCAGCATCTGCACAGCTTATGTGCTTATCTTGGGGTCACATCACAGAAGCGCCTTTCCAGCTGCCCATGTTTGCTTTGCCCCACCCTTCCTCAGAGCAGGTTTGCCAGCCAAGGAGGAAAGGTCTATGCTTTAGGATATTCCCAACTGAAATCATGTTTCATATGAAATCTAGAAATGCTAATATTGCTCTTTTAAATTCTTCTCATTAATTTTAAGCAGCTCTACCAAGAACACTAAGACACCTTTGCTTTAAACTGTTCTTCAAAAGACTCTAATTCACAATTAAAGCCAGTAATATTTACTAAAGTATTTATAAAGACTATATAATAACTCACTTGAGCAAAACAGGTAGATCCAAAATATGCAGACCAAAAAATAACATACAATATTTGAAATGGTCAAAGCTATCTTACTCTGTGACCCTTTATGTGAATTCCGTGGTAATGGAGTTCACATCAGTCTAATTCCATTCCTAGATGGTCTAGAACTCTTCCCTGTTGATTTTTAAAAAACACTCAGGGAACACAGGTGGACGCAACAGCGTGGACTGCATTTCTCTCTTCTTCAGTCACTTTTTTATTAAGTGTTGAGCTCTCAGCACCATGCCTGCTTAGTGCAAATGCAGTATTCATTTATTTCTGCATTTCTTTTTTGTTTCTGTTTGCTGAGGGGTGAGCAGTCACAGAAGGAAAGAATTTAAATTGGAATAGGCCTTGAAGGTCTTCCAATTCAACATGTCTTTCATAGTAGGAAACTTCTTAACCCTTCAGGTGACAGCTGAAAAGCTCAGTCTACTTTTGGAAAAGCCCTAATTATTAGAAAGTACCGAACCCCTTTCTTTAACATACCTTGAGATCTTTTTTGAAATGATAGAAAAAGCTCCATAAACACTTTGCAAACTTAGGGCATACCCTGAGGACAGCTATGTGGTGGAAAGTCTAAAATTCTGTTGCCTGAGAAATGGTAGCAGAAAACAAGCCTATTTAGCTTGGAAAATAGAAGACTTTGGGGAAAGGAAGGGATGTGAGAGCAGAAAAAACATGATGATGACCCTGGTTTAACAGGAGTACATTTCAGCAAGTTGTATCATCCAGAAGTGAAGTGGGCTACCTGGTAAGATAGGCACTGCCCTATACCGGTGTGCTCAAAGAGAGGATGAGGACCACCTGTCAGAAATACATAGAAGTTATACTTGATGACGTCTAGGACTCCTATCTCTAGATTATATGTCACTGTCATTCATCCAAAAGGGATGAGGGCAGACCGTTGTTTCCTAACTCACATTTGTATGGGCTTTAAAAGCAATTGAGACAGAAGGATACTAGGAGTTGTGAAAAACATCAGTACATGACATCTCTGATTATACCGGGGGCAACATTGCTCTTCATTGGACCTTTATAATTACTGGAATTTTCTTTTTCAAATGCCATCCAAGTACTTTAGACCTGCCAGCATTTAAGAATATGTTAATATGGTACCTAGAGAATCTTCTACAAGAAAAGGGTCTTCCTCAATTAAGCATTATTTCCACAGTATCCCAGAGAGGTGTCTTTAAAATGCTATCAGTATAAGGTAAGGAGACACAGGCTCACGCAGTTTAAATAATTTGTTCAATATCACAGAACTGGAGAAGGTCAGATCCCACACTCTGCCAACTTTTTTGCTCTCCAAACATTGTTGTGAAAACCCTGTAATACAGAGTGTGCCAAAAAAAGTGTACACATTTTAAGAAAGGAAAACCTGTATTAAAATTGTAATACAATGAATGAAGCTAGCATTCATTTGATGGATGCCATTTTTTGAGCGAACGTCATAGTACACATTGCTACCATAATTCAATTCAATTTCGAAAAGTAATACATAGATAACATCTCTTAAAATGCATACATTTTTTTGGCACCCCTGGTATTTATTTGAATCTTCTAATAATCCCAATGATAAAAATAACTGAGACTACTTTGTACAAGAGAAGCAAAACAATGTAATAAGAAATCTGTGCCCTATGTGTTATCATTCAGTTGTCTTGTGTGATAACTGCTGTAAGGACTGCTTAATTATCACATAAGAGATAAATCTGTGGCTTCCTGAAAAAAAAACAAAAAAAAAATCATGAAATATTTTGGGCTTAAGAGACTATTTAAAAGGGGAAATTCAGTCACCAAGGCGGAAGTCAGAGGCCATTAGCAAAAAGGAAAAGGTTTTGACTTCAGCATAAGCTGAAGCCCAGGAGGGCTGAGAGTGCAGCTGTGCGGGGAGGCTCAGGGTCAGTTTCAGTTTGAGGTGCTAGTTGAGGAGTACAGAACAAATGCTGCTAGTCCGAGGAGCCCCGAGTAGAATGGATGCCCCCAGTCTGCTGCACAGACCTCGCAGGTGTGAGGGACGGTCAGCCCTGGCTGGACTCAACAGAAAGGCGGCGGGAGGAGAAACAGAGCTTCCTGGAGCCCAGGACGCAGACTGGGAACAGGCTGGTGCGGGCGGTGACACGGAAGTACCCAGAGCGCTCAGCCTCAGGGCTTGTCTTCTAAGGAACATAAATCTCTTAAATGTTCATGAGTTAGAAATGGGAGGTAACTGTGGACTCAAACTCCAAATACAGATGGTGAATGTTAGAAGGAAAGGGCTCTGTTATAGGAACAGTGTGTGTTTTACAAGCAAGCGCTTACTCTTACCAGCAAGAATTTCCAGCGAGTTGTATCCTAGAATTCTATCCCACAGAAGCAAGAGCTGATCTGTAGCTAAGTATCCAGAGAAAGCTCGGACCATCCATTTAAATGATATGCGAAGTCTATAAGCAAAGAAAAAAGAAAACGAATTTTACCAGTGTTTTTGTTTGTTTGTTTTTTACAAAAAGGCAATGTCTTACAAAAGGTTGGAAGAGCCCAAGGGATTCTATTGTTAAAGTAACTCCTTTGTGAGTCTTAGAAATCATTTGGGCATTTATAACTCAAGTACTTTCTTAAAACTTTCAAAAGTGCAATGGTGAGAAACCATCCTCAAATTCAGGGTCTCAAAGTATTAAGAGGAAGAATTATATCTGCTGGGCCCTCCTTTATGTCATATATAGTTCATTCAGCCTTTAGAAATCTCACCATTACCTTTTATTTTTCAGGGTGTGTACTAATTCACTATTAATGAGGTGATCTTATAGTCTTAGTTTCAGGCAAGCCACAATCATTTGAATTGTTACTCAAAATACTTGAAAGAGTACTTGATAGCTGCATGTTTTTCCTATTCAATAAATTATATTTTTTCTCTCTAAGATTCTCTTGATTTTAAAGACAAGGAAGTTATCTTGATTTAAAGAAGGAAATTAAGAATAGGTAACTCAAATAACTTTACCAGGTTTATACAATTAAGTAGAGACAGAATTTGAATCTGCATCTGTCTCTTAAACCCACCCATTCATCCATCCATCGGACGTAGATTTAAGCATGCGGAACACAAATACTAAATTGTTCTATTTCCCATTAAATCCTTTTGTGTCCTCAAAGAGTTAATGCTTCTTTTAAATATGCCCTTCTCACCAAGGGAAAATGGATGCACAGACAACAAGGCAGGAACAAAACATTGATAAATCATTTGGGAACTTCTGTTGCCTTAGACGTTGTTAGTTTAAAAAGCGAGAACCAATAATATTGAAGTCCGGGGTTCCCTTCATATTCACTGACAACTCATACTGAGATAAATGAAAACACATTCAAATTTTGGAAAGCAAGAATCACAGTGTAAAACCATGGGTAGGTAATTGATCTAGCTTCCTTTATCAACAGACAACTAACTTTAACCTAGATAACTTTCATAAGTTGTTCTCTGATAAATTGAGCCTAAACTGACTTAATTTTAGTATTATTACATTTCTCAGGTAGTATTTGTTTCACAATTTTTTACCTCAGTTTTGGCCAACACCTTTCATTATGAATAGAAATTAGTTCATTTTGGTGATTTGTGTACCAGGCACAGAAATCCTAATAAATAATCCTTCCAAGAATTTTTGGCACAAGGTAGAGTTACAATTTGCTGCTTGATAATTGTTTTATTGGGGAAATTGCTAGCTTAATTTCCCTGAAAAATTACTGCATCTTTGCAAGTGCTTTACAATGCGAAAAAGCCTCCTGATGTCAAACAATCTAGTCTTCAATTAAGAGAGAAAAATACTCACGGTTGGGCCCCGATTTCTCGTAGATGGTAGAAGAGTTGGGGGAGATAAGTTTGAAGAAGAGTTTCAAAGAGCAAACAGAGTGACACAATACCCTAGAAACAATAATAAATCATAAGAGAAATACATATTTTAATATTTAAAAATTAACTCTGCTGAAAAATTACTCAAATGGAAATGAGAAAGATTATCAACATAAACATTTTTTTCAACATAAATCTTTTTTATATTGTTTAGGAGTCAAGAACAGGAAATGCATTAATCATCTCCAGCACTGCTTAAAGATACATTTGATCCCACTTCATGGAAACCTACTCTTACAGATAGGCTGACGGGCCTATATCTTAACACAATAGGTACCCCATATAATTTGGTATGTAATATTCAGAGAGGCCAACGAAAACATTTCATAGAAGTGCTGCTGCTCTGTAAGCCATATATTATCACTTAAGCCCTGCAAAATTAGTTTTTTCTGGATGCATCCCAGTTTCCAGGTATTTCTCTGGTGCTATAGCCACGCCCTTAACTTGCTCCCCACATACATCCCTTCTCTGCCAGCTGCCTCGCCCATCCAGGAAAGTATTTCCTGCTTTTTTTTTCACTCTACCTTTGAAATCCATCCACAGGGAAAGACTGACTGCTGCTCATGGCTTGAAGTTTGTATCGGAAAGTTATCAAACAAGAATGTTTGATTATTTCATAAAAAGATCATTTTTTTTTTTTTTTTACTGAAATCTACTTTTATAAAAGGGGATTATTTGTAGAGTACAGGAAGTAACGTATTTAAGCAGATGGTTTTTCAAGTATGTTTATTACTTGACAAATCTGAATAAAGTCTTTCTTGCGGCTCAGCATTCCTCAGCGCTGATCTTTGTAAGGAACTTTTAATCCTCTTTCTGAGTTTCTAAAGTAAAAAAGGCTGAAATGGTTCCAAAGAGCTCAGTCTGGCAGTAAGCCAGAAAAGGAGATGACGGCCTGTAGGTCTTTATTCCACTGAATAAAGAAAGGGCAGAGGCAGGGCTGGCCCAATCAATTAACTGAAAAATGACACCTCAGGGTCAGCGTGGGGATAGAGAAGGGACACCCCGAATTGCCCAGGGCTGAGTTTCAGTGTTCTGCGCAGAGAAAACCACCATGGCTGCGTACTGAGTCTGAAGCATAAAATGGTACAAAAAGTGGCTGCAAGAAATCTGATGCTGAGAATGAGGTTTTAGGAAAGAGAACTATTCATATATTTCTGATGATTTTAGATGAAACAGTAATGTAAAATAAGCTCTAAATAAGTTGTCTTCGAGAGCAGTAACCTGAGATAATTGGTGGTGCTTCATTTGTTCATCTGTGACATCCTGGGTATCTGTTATTGGCCAGCTTTCACTGGCGATGTAGGAGGGCAAAACTGGGGACAGAGGAAGGTGGGAGAGGAATACAGGGGATTCAGCTGGGGGTATGACGGGCAGCATTTAGTTTAGCAGCAGTGACAGAGCCTCCTCTGTGGGGAAATTTGGTACCCCGGACACATTCCAGTTTAGTGTTTCATCTGGAGTGTCAGTCGAGTTATCGACAAGTAGACCAAGGCAGGCCCCAAACTAGAAAAAGAATCACCAAGATAAAATAAGCACTGCTTTTTCTCAGGCTCCTAAGGGGGAAAAAGATACGACACAGGATCAGCCAATATAAACACATAAAAATGTTCAACTTCCAATATGCTTCTCCTTGACTTTCCTATGCGGCCAAAGGAGCTACCTACGGAATAAACACAAAGGAAATCCCTGGTTTGATAACTGATAACTAGCCAAATATGATACTGAAAAATAAGCGACAAATAAATGTTTGATTTTCATGAACAAAGAAGAGATGATTATGATCACAGCAACAACAAGAAAAACCACCACCACGTATTTCCTGAACACCTACCACAAGCCAAGCACCACCGGGGTGCTTTGTAGTCGTTTTCTACAGCACCCCAGAAACACTAGGAACCTCATTTAACAGGTGAGGAAAGCAGCATTCAAACAAGGTAGGCAACTTTGTCAACAAGAATAATAGAGATCTCTAGGTTTTTTTCTTTTGACATATAAAATATCATGTAAATGCAATTGATAAAGGACCTCTTCTTCTCTAATTATCACCAAAATATTTAGATATCGATTTCTTCTTCTCTTTCATTTCTTCTATAGAAACTTGCTGCCTGACATCACAAATGGAGGTTTGCTGCTTTATAATTTAATTGGGAAGAATTGTTTCTGAAGAAAGCATTGATTAGGGTGATCTGATCCGACTTTTTATGAACTTACAGAAGGATGAGAAGAGATGGAATGAAGTCTGAAGAAAAAACGCACGTACATCTCACGGAATATCTGATACAATCTGGAAGGCTCGCGGTAGAGAAAACAAAGGGGTGCGACTGAAAGAACAAAAAAAGTTAATTGACAATCTTGCAGAACTGCTGCAATTTTAAAAATAAGTTCATAAACATGAAAGAATAAGTCAACGGTTTATACTAGTAATATTCATTCATAGACGAGTTTAAAGAGGGAAAAGTTTTGAATCAATTTTTAAAAGATGTATTATAATTGGAAAGAAATACAGTAGCTAAAACTGACATGCACAAGTGCTACCTGGAGTCCCTTAGGGATGACCGCTGGTTATTCTAATGGTTCTGAATAAGTGGTTACTGCTGAAGTACCTGGGGATGCTTAACATGGTTTTCTAAAACCGTATATATGAGTATATAAGCTCTTTATCAAACACTTCTCATCATCTGTTCCCTTAGTGAACATTTTCCCCTCGGGTGTGTCAACCTTGGCCCATTTAAACAACTAGAAATGTGAATGGACAGGGGATGATGTAGTTTGTATTCTGAGACTTGTTAGAAGACTTAAATTTACCTGTCTTCCAAATCACTCAAGTACACTTCCTAAGACTATTCACTTGAAAAATTCTTGCAGTTAGAATTATTAAAACAGGATAAAAGGGCTACCATGTTTACTATTCGAGGTAAAAGTTCATATACTTAATCTTTTTAGGTTTTTTTATTTTAAATTCCTCACATATTTATAAAATAATTATGCTGAAAGGTCACTATATCATCATGTATTATGTTATGAAGTTTTGGTTGCTCAAGAGAATGAGGCCGAGAACCCTATAATTTGTGATTTCTCCAGACTACTCGTATGCACAGCAACAATTATATTAAACCATTCATCATCCCGATCAACACCATCGAGCATGGCATGATGCAACGTTCCTATATGCTTCGAGTCCTTTTCTTTGTATGCGAGTTTTAAAAGTTTTATATTATGTCGTTCACCACGTTTGTCTGATGTTGGACACCGAGGCGCTTCTTACAAAGAAAAGTGTTCATTTATGGCTGATTCTTTTTACGAAAGTAAAACACCAAAGGATTTCTGTTTAGCCTAAAGGTTGGGGGATAGCCATAGTGGGGACAACAACCTTCAACAAGCTCATATGCAACGTGGAGTACCGCACAGAGACTAGTCAACAGTATAGTAACAGGTGTCGTATGGTGTCTAAGGGGTAGGAGATTGGGGGTGGGGGCTATCACTTTGTGAGGGGTGTAAATGTCTAACTAGTACAGTGTTTTGTACACCTGAAACTAATAAAAATAATTTAAAAAATGAAACGGTGTTAGGTAGAGCATTCTTCTTCTTCTAATCTTCATTAAGCTTCTTGCATTCCTCATTCAATGACAGGGGAGGCCAGGAAGGCACTGTTAGGGAGAAAGAATTTCCCTCTTCCTGCAAAGGTTCTTTCCGCTGGTCTAATAGGCAAACCAACACGAGACATATGAACAGGAGAAAATCAAATTGAAGTTCATACATACAGGAAACCTACACACATGAGTCAGAGACCCCACACACAGGAGAGATTCAGAGACAGAGGGGAAAGTGAGGGATCCGTGACACTCTGAGCTAAGGCATGGGAAAGCAGCCTGAGGCTTCAGGGGAGAGGAGGGTAATTCACAGGATAAGAAGAGCACAGGTTCAGCAAATAGACGGTTACCCTGACCTGCAGATAGGTCATCAAAACTGACATGTGGTAACAATTTTTATTACATGCAAGACCCCTAATCTAAACTCTTTAAGGGAGAGGTCAAAGTTTCTCTTGAGCCCACAGGGTCTCAAATGCCTTTAGCTCAAGACAATCCTCATGCCGAAGTGGCACGTCTTGGGGGGCCAGTTCTGAACCCCATCAGCACTCAGGGCCCTCAGGCTTGCACACGTGTTTTCCACGTGCACCTCAGGGTGATGGAATGCTTCAGTGTAATTGTTGCGGTGCATCCGACTAGTCTGGACAGATCATGAACTCAAACTCAGTGTGGTCCCTCGCTTCACATGCTTTCTGATCTGCTATTTTTTCAAAAGACTTATGAGCATTAGTCCAGGAACTTAAGCAACCTCATTTTACACCGATTAGAACTAAATATCAACATGTATCTCTAGTTTCCATTGGATTAGAACTGAACCATAGAACTGCTTTCACAGTATGTTCTAACACTAATTTGTCAGTCTGACCCATTATGATGACTAATTTACTTTCATTGGACATATAAACAAATACTAAACTCAATGTTTAAAACTGTCCACAATAACTTGTTAAATTGTGTGGGTGATACGATATAAAGTTTAATTTTCTTAAGTGTAATAAAACAGTGAATATTTTAAAGCCCAACTTACCATACATTGAAAATCCATGAAAAGGGATTACACCTAAGAAAACAAAAAAGTATTTCTTTTCAGTTAGTACACCCACTTAATTGTTGGGTAAACTTTGGAGGATTAAAACTGAAACTAGAAAGTTTTCCTATTTTTGTTTCAACTTTGTTCATGAATGTCAGAAACACTTAATGATGGTAACTAACAAGGTACACCTTTTTAATATCTTTAGAAAAGCAAAGTAAAGGTTTTCAACACATATACCCAGTTAACTTTCTATTGATAACATTGAAAAATTAAAACTTTGAATATATGTTATAAAAACAGGCCAAAAACAGAACACGGCAGATCAGAACTAAGTTTAGGAAGTAATTATAATGATTTCAGAAAGTCAATTGATTATGTCCTTTCTGAAACAACTTCACCCTATATATTTAAATCTAATCATTAAAAGATAAGTGAGCCTCTTGGTACCTCTCGTATACCAGGGGTGCCAAAAAAAATGTATACACATGACTTGTATTCATCTTTTGTTATAGGTATCTACTGAGTATTACAATTTTAATACAGTTTTTCCTTTCTTAAAATGTATATACTTTTTTTTTTTGGCACTCTCCATAGATGTATTCCTTTGAAGACTTACCAAAGATTATATCATAGAATGTGGTTTAGAAAAAAAAAATATTGGCAGAAATATGGTATAAATTCAGTGTAGTCTTTGGCAAGAATCATACACAAGTAAATTACACATCCATTTCAAACAAATACTCAAAGCCTAACTTGGTGTGCATTGCAACGCATCTTGTTGCACTGTAAGTGAAAAACTAGAATTTTCAAAGCAGAAATCCTGTAATACACACACACTGTATACACAGTGTGTATCTAACACTGTACGAAATCAGTTGCAAACGCAATATAGGAAAACGCTGAGAAATTTACTTTTTGGACTACTACAGAAATGCTTTATTCATCTGACATGTCTAGAGGCAAAAACTCTCAGTGCTGGCGGGGACTTCGGAGGCAATGTCGAGTGAATTCTGGTAAATGAGTGTTCAGTCTCCACTTAAAGCACGTCCGGCAATAGGGGCTGCAACGATTCCCAACGCGACAACCAACCCCAATTCTGAACAGGCTTGGTTCGGGGGGTCACTTTTCGTACAGAATCCATCTCTGCCTCCCTGTAACCTCACTTGTTACTCCTGGTATTGAACACAACGGTCACACAGAGCGTGTCCAATGAGTCTTGCTTGAAAACGTTCAGAAATATGTGAGGATATTGTTCTCTCCCGCCATCCCCATCACTGCCAGGTTTTTTATTTTATTTTGCTCCAAGACTTTATGAGTTCCTTTTTATTAAAATGTGGTTTTTCAATTATTGAAGGCCTTAAGAGTTTCTTTAGTGGTTCCTCAGATAAAGTGGTCCTGAATAGCTGCCTTATTCTACTTTCCTCTGGACAAGCTGCAGCTCAGCTCCGTCCTTACGCCAGGTGACTCAGCCCCCTCTCTACACCCCACACAGCTAAGACACAGCTCGTGCAGCTGTCTGTGACCCAGGCAAATGATTCCATATTCTTATCTCTATCACATCTCTTATTCCATCCTTCTTTGGTGAACCATTCCAATTTGAGATAATTCTGGATTCTCGTTATTCTAACGTATTCCTTACTCTTCCGGGTTCCACATTACTGAAAAATTTGGTAAGTGCACTGTCTACGTCCTCATCTAAAACACTGTCACAACTGAACAAGACAATGAGGACAGGATTTCCACACTGGCAGTAATCCAATAATTAGCGCCGTATCGGGGTAAGTTAAGGGCAGGGCCAGGTATCAGACAAACTTGACTGGGTTCCTCTAGCTCTGTCATTTAAGAACTTTGTGCCGTTGGGTAAGTTTCTTTGCTACTCTAAGCTTCCATTTCCTCATCTGTAAATCAGAGATAATGCTGGAACCTACATAACATGATCAAGTGAAATAATGGCTGTGGCGTAGCCATCAATAAATAAATAGTGTGGTCCCTTAATAAAAGGTCTTTATTGGTATTATCATTCACCCATTAGCTTCTATTTCTTGTTCTTCCTAGAAGTAATTTTATTAGAAAGAGTGAGGAAAATCCAATATTGCTCCGCCCTAGTACGCCAGGGCATCTCTGCAGTTAGGCTTCACGAGCTCTAATTCTCAGCATCCACCTTTCCCATTTTCCCCTGGGCTTCTAGAACACACCAGGTTCATGTTGTCCGACTTTGGCTGAATCCTGTGCTGCTGGTGTTCTTGTTCGCCTCTGTCTGACTAGCCGCCCCGTCCTGCCCACACTCTCCTGCTCTTCAAGTGTTAACACCCAATCACAGAACTCGCTTTCTCCCCCACTGGGAGGCTGAGCCACCGGCACAAACGCTCTCACTGTTCTTTACCCCAAATGCTCTTCACATTTCATCTGCTTTCTCATGTCCCTGTAGGGAGGTGTTTAGAGGAAGATGTTTCCTTTTCCTTTTTCAGAGCTGACATCTTCACCCATGTTCTTAACCCCATTTCCCTGGCTTTCACAGCTGGCAAGCCAGTCAGGCCCGTGGCTTGTTTTTATGCGGCCTGTGAGCTAAGAATGGCTGTTATATTTTTAAAGGCTTATTTAAACAAACAAAAGAAGAATATACGACAGAGATTGTGGCCAGCAAAATTTCATCTACTGACCATCTGGCCCTTTACAGGAAAAGTTTGCAGACCTCTGCTTTGGAATCCTGCCCCCTCCATCCCCCAATTCTCTCCTCCCCTCTTTATGTGCATTACTCAGCAAATATGTATGGAGCCTGTACTATGTGCTAGAGCCTGTTCTGACAACTGGAGCTCACTTTTTATTAGGGACATAAAAATCATGATTAACTAAGCAAATGTATGTCAGATGGTGATAAGTGCTACGAAGAGAAATAATGGCGGGATAGAAGGGACAGGCTGGGGGGTGGGGGAGGCCTAACTGATAAAAGAACCATGGGAACAATGGAGGCGAGAGTCACTGGACAGGGGGTGACCTGGGCTGCGTCTGGTGAGTGCCATTTACCGAGGTTGCTGGTCTCGAGGCGGATAGTGGTGGCATCTGGTCGTCACTGACGGCGGGGGCGGGGGGTAGGGACAAGGCGTGGGGAGGCCTTATCAAAGTACTCGTCTCGTCAGTCTCTCTTATTCCACCGCCCCCTTCCAGCCACGGATAGCATAACTGTATAAACACCCTCAACAACGTAACTAAAAGTCCATTTGTTCCCCCAGACCCTACTTTCCCATCCAACAAATCTTTCTCCTGCCCTTGAAACCAAGTTTAATTTTTTTGAAAATCATCTAAATTAGCTTCTTTACTTCCTCATTATATATCCTCAACTCCCTGTCAACCGCTTTCCACCCCTACGACCCCAGCTTCCGATTCCTGAATCCGGGGATCTCCTCTCCGTGTGGCCTGGCCCCCAGCGACCGAAAGCTGCTTCTCAAACTTGAGCCTACGAGGCCCGGGTGACATTAGGCAGGTCACACGTGTCTCCCCAACTTCTGCTGTGCAGTTTTTTGTTTTTGTTGTGTTTTGGGCTAGTTCCCTCTTCAGCCCATTCCTTAACTGTCCCGGGCCCTGGCTTCATACTGTGTTCTCTCTCTTTCCACCAGCATCTCATTATTAACTGTGATTCTAACGGGAAAAGCCCAGGATCCTGCACCTCCTGGATTTTCTTTCTGTAAAGAAGTCCTGACCTCCCTAGTTTTCAGGGAAGCCAGCCTTGGGTCACCTTTGCTTCCTAGGTCCCCTTCAGCTCTTATACCGAAATGTGACTGTGTTCCTTTCCTGTCCCCTCAGGAAGCAGCGCGCTTCACTTTTCAGGATTTGGCCACAGTCGAATGTCAGCAGCTTCATTTCTCTTCCCCAATCCACAAGCACAGCTCTAATCCTGCCAAAATGATTGCCACCCCTCCTTCAGCCCCTGGGACTTTGGACAAGTGCTGTAGGCAGTGCCCTCCACCTCCAGCCCTGTCCCAGCCTCACCCCTTCAAGACTATAAACAGCACCCTTTCTAGAAAGATCTTCCTGGCTCCCTCCTCTTTGTCCCCAATCAATTCATGAACCAGCGCGCTTCCATCCACCGTCTTGCCCTGACTGATTGAGGGACCCCTTCTCCTCTACGCACCTAGACAATCCTGCAGATTTGGCTATGCCACTTTCTACCTGTGTTCACTTAGGCCCGCTCATTAACCTGCTTCCTCAGCTGGCACTGCCCTCAGACCAAGGTGGGGGTGTGGGAGGGAGGAGGGCTTGGAGTGACAGCCCTGCTCTGGCCCTCCTCTGACTGTACCCCTCACCCAGAGTCCATGTCCCTCCTTTCAGACCACATCCCAGGTGCCCAGGGCTTGGACATTCCCGGCCCAAAGGCCCCTAGCCTTCTAGAATCCACGTGCCTCTTTGGTGGAGCCACCTCCCTGATGAAAGGTGGCCCAAGGCTGGCTATTTGTGGAAAGTGTGAACAGAGCTTGAACCTGGAGGTCGCCATGCAAGAAGCCTTTGCAGGTGTGGGGTGGAACCACGCAGGAGAAGGCGTGGGGGTACCAGGAGCTAGGGACTGCTGAGGGGTCTGACAATCTGAATTTGAACCTGGCCTTCCATATTGTTATAAAGATGTATGTGTCAAGACAAGAAAACAGAGTAGACTTTATCATCAGTTGATTAGCGTGATGCATAACTTTTAAATATCTAGCCTCCATTTGTCCTCCTGCCTGAATCCTACAAAAATGAGGAATAGACCTGACTTCACCTATAAAATGGGGGTAATACCAATGAGATTGGGAAGATTAAATACGGTATGTTATGAGTCTCTCATGACACTTGACGCAAAATCAGTGCTTAACAACTGATGTTTTCCTACTCTTACCATAACAGAATAAACTCTTTGAGTACAGAAACTATGCTTTCCCCAGAAATAAGCTTACTGCCCAGAATATAATAGGAGCTTATTAAATGTTTCCATAAACATAGCTGAAACCCTAGAGAATCTACCTCTACCATTTTGCAACCATTTATGTTCTTCCTACTGCCAGGGCCTGAATTTAGGCTCTGATGAACTCTTACCGATGGACCTGCATGAGCCTCCTAATTGATATCTCTCCCGCCAAACTCTCAGCCCTCCAACCAACTTTTGTAATGATACAGGTTATCTTCCCAAAATGTTAGAGACCATAAAGAGACCTCTACATCACATCCATTGAGGGTTTTCCACTTACCATTCACCCATCCACCAAATATTTGCTGAGCTCCTAGTCATCCAATTAACCAATGTTTAAAAACTACCCTGTAGCCTCTGGAGGTATTAAAGTGAATATATTTTCCCTATGTTTATGGAATTCATACTGAATTTTACTGACATACAATATTATATTAGTTTCAGGCATACACCGAAATGATTTGACATTTTTATACACTGTGTAATGATCACCACTATAAGTCTAGTTACCGTATGTCACCATAGAAAGTTAATACAATAGTTCCCATGCTGTACACTACATCACTATGACTTCCTTATTTTATAACTAGAAGTTAGTACTTCTTGCTTCCCGTCACCTGTTTTGGCAAAACCTGATCTGCCTCTTCTTTGTCACACCATGCTGACTCCATACCCACTGTGCTATAGCCTGTGGTTCAAGATTATTTATCATCACCAAAACTCATCATACACTTCCATACTTTGGTAGCTTTGAACTTGATAATTCTGTATCCTAAAATCCTTTTGTTTTCTACTCAGCCTATAAAAATCTCACAAAGGTCAAGTACAACCTCAGAGAAACATCCTGATCCCTTAATCATAATTAAATGCTTATTCTTCTGCATTCTCATGGCATTTGGTTCTATTACAGAACTGTAATTTCATTATATTTTGTGTTAAAATTAGCTATTTAAGAGATTGCTCCAGAGGACAGGAAATATGTTCCAGTCATCTTTGCATGCGTTTCATGATGCCATGCACATAGTCGATGAATACACATTTGCTGAATAAATGAATGGGTAGAGGGATGAGCAAATAATAAATAGAGAAGCAGAAAGTAAATTACTAGTGTCTAGTCAGGGGAATCAGGATTCCATGGTGGGCTCACCACAGACCAGCTGAGAGCCTCAGGAAACTCACTGGACCTCCTGAGGTTCAGTAACTGCTTGTCATGCAAAGGGACTAAGATTGTCTCTGAAATATCTAACTCTAAAATTCAGTGTTTAACAATTATGTCTAGAGTAGATGCACAAAACATTGTGAGATCTGGAGAAAACTGGACATACAAGAATTTTCCAATGGTAAGATTCTTTACTAATTTAACGATCTTTTGCTTTCTAGAAACTGAAAAATGTCAAAACCAGACTAGATCCCTTTAAAAGCCAATGTTCCCAATGACACTATCACCACCAGCTCTAGCTCCATGGAGCACTAAGGAGGAGGCCCCCAAACCACATTTCTTCTTCAAAGTCTCTCTCTCTCTGCTTCTGTCTTTGGCTGAGTCTCTTTCTTCCTGTGGACACCCATCTTTTCTATATTCCCTCTCTGCTGCTTCATTTTATTCCCTTTAACAATCATGGACTTTTAACAAATAACAAAAAAATGTCTTTTCTAATTTTCTACAATATTGTTGACATGTGAAAGAAAAATAAGTTAATAAACAGAAGGCATATTTTGATGCCTCACAGAAATATATGTATATATTATATCCTTCTAAAATGCTAAATCTTAAAGCAGATTGCTATTACACAAAATCCCTATGTTCTCACTGCAAAAACCTTTCCTTCCACTGCTAAGGTGCTGCAGGGGCACTGCATGCGCTGGTTCAGGCACTCAGAAATGAAGGCCTAGTGTCATTATTTTCATCTTCTACAAATATTTATTAAGGATGTGCTAAGTGTAGGAACACCTTTATCAGCACAAGGCACTTTTAATTAGGGAGCTCACAGTGAATGAATCAGTCAACTGTCAAGCAACAAAAAGGGATGCGTGTATTAAAGTGACTCATGGCCAATCACACTGTCATTGCGTTTCCTCCAGTTCTGGAATCTATAACTGCTCCATAAGCTGTCGGAGGCAAGGTCACAGTTCACACCGTGTGTTCCCTTCGGTGTCCAGCACAAGCATTCAACAAAGAAGGTGCTTAATACACGTGGCTAATGATGGGAATTTAATGATGGGAATATAATTGTAAATAAAATAAAATAAAAAAGATTCATTTAAAACAATTAACACATAGGACAGGCAGCTCTAAATAACTCAGTGTTGAATTATAAATGACCGACAAAGTCATAGACATAAATGCAAATTCTGTGTAACTCTGGACAAGCTACCAGCACTCTGAGTCTCTAGCCTCATTTCTGAAAATGGCGACAAGACCAACTCCACTGGGTTGTACCAAACACCAATGGGTTAATGTGTTTAAAGTGCACCAGTGTAGTCTTTAGTGCACAGCGGATGATCAATAACAGTAGCTATTTTACCAGGTCTGACAATTAAGTTTCTGAACTTGTTGCAACAATGTTGCTAACCTTTTTTGATATCAGAGGGATTATTCATAATGAATTTGTACCAACTGGACAAACAGTTAACCAAGTTTACTATCTGGAAGTGCTGAAAAGGCTGCATGGAAAAGTTAGACGAAATGACTTGAACTTGTCACCAACAATTCATGGCTCTTGCATCATGACAATGTACCAGCTCCTAAGACACTGTCTGTGAGGGAGTTTTTAGCCAGTAAACAAATAACTATATTAGAACACCCTCTCTACTCACCTGATCTGGCCCCCAATGACTTCTTTCTTTACCCAAAGATAAAGGAAATATTGAAAGGAAGACATGTTGATGACATTCAGGACTCAAGGGTAATATGACAACAGTTCTGATGGCCATTCCAGTAAAACAGTTCCAAAATTGCTTTGAAGGGTGGACTAGGTGCTAGCGCCAGTGCATAGCTTCCCAAAGGGAGTATTTCGAAGGTGACCATGGTGATATTCAGCAATGAAGTATTGTAGCACTTTTTCTAGGATGAGTTCGCAAATTTAATTGTCCGACCTCGTATGCTGTCAGAAGGGATGGTACCACATTTCAGCATCAGCTTATGCCTAAGAAAATCTTTTCTGGTCAGTATTAGATAAGGGTTCACTTCAGCTTAATTAAGCTAGGGCTTATGACCCTGAAAGAGGAAGAGGGTGCATGGCCCACTTTGTTGAAGAAGGACGAAGTCTGATTCTGGCAAACAAAAGTAGGAGGCATAAGAGGCACTGAAGAATCCATTAACACCGAAGGGCACATACCACCTAGGACATTTCTTTGATCTCAGAGGCTGTCATGTTCTTGGGCAGGTTTTCAAAATCCTTTCCTTTGGCTCTCATCACTTGTCTTTCAAGGGTCGAGTTTCATTCACCTGGCCATCACCCAGGAGTCTTACTTCTAACAGCCATTGGGATGCTTGGGACACTGTCTCGTATCTGGCCTTTGAGTTCTGCAAATCTGTGGTAAATGATTATCCTAAGATCCAAGCCTTCCTGTATCAATTTGAGAATGTCTAAAATATTAACTGCCTACCCCATTCAATAAGAATAACTTTACAAAGTAATGATTTCATGGGGCTTTAACACAGCTCAGAATGGTAAACACTGTCAACAAAAATAAATCTTAAACTAGGGGAGATATAAATAGCAAATATGACTCAGAAAATACCCCAAATATTAACATGCTTTGCACTTACTAAATATTTTCCCTTCATTTCCTCACTGTCTCTATTAATATTTAGCATTTCTAGTTGTACCATAACTCTCATATCTGATTCACTTTAACATCACTCCAGTTGAAAGTAAATTTTTACACTCTTTCATTTGGGATTACTTAGTACTGTTTATTTAATTCATTTGTTGAAATAGTCATTTCCTCTGTTTATTCTCATTCCACATGTAGCCGACAGGTCAGGAAGAGGAGGGATTAGAACAATGATTACATTGTTTTCTAACTATTTCCATTATCTTTCTGAATTAGAACTTCAGAATATGACTTTGTTATTTTATTTTAGTGATTAAAATTTCCCCAAACATCAGAACATATCCATCTTTAAATACCACTCTAAAAGTCATACTTAAATAAAAGTCCTAGTTTAAATAAAATTTCAATTAGGTTTCAATTTATGTCTCAAGTTACACATCAAATGAATTTTGGATTATGAGATGTTTTATACTATTTAATTAATATCGATGACAAAAGTACATTGCTATTTATCAACTTGACACTTGAAAGCAGATTTAAAATGAACTACTTTCATTATTTCTTCAAAGAGTCTTTAGTACCCACCCATCCCACTTACCCACCCCGCTGTGTCAACCGAAGTGGCTTCAGACATTGCCAAGTGCTCTCTGGGGCTTGGGGGTGTGGGTGGAATTGGCCTTGGTTGAGAACCACTGGTCTAGAGTCCTAGATGTCCTCTACCTAACGTTCACTAGCATAATTATGTTCTCTTGTCTTACAGGATACCAACAGTATTAGCAAATTCTGATGTTTGCTTGAGTCTTGGTCAGATCTATGTGTAAGTCTTGTCTCCTTGCTTCTATTCTTGATCCTGTATATTTTTCTACATTCATTCCCTTATTCATTTAATAATGGTTACTGATCAGTGAGTTTATGCCAAGGTGATTGTAGGTGCTAGATATGTTGGTCATTCAAACTGACATGAGAGTGACCTTTCCCGAACACGTTATCTAAAATGCCCATGGCCTCCCCCATCTCCCCACCTATCATCAAGTCCTGTGCCCTTCCATTGTTCGCTTCATCACTGGGAAATGACATCCATAGCTCTTTGTTCGTTTATTGTATGTCCCCCTCACTAGAATGTAAGCTCCCTAGTGGGAGGAATTTTTCTTGTGGCTCATCACCTGGAAGAGGGAGCCAGAGTGGGCTACATAAGTATTTATTAAAAGAATAAATAAAGACAAATTATACACGTTGAACAAAGAGTAAAAACAAGAAAAGCTTATAAAATTCCTGTGAGAAGTCTCCCTCAACTCAGAAATTTTGCTCATCAGTTGTTTAATGAATCAACTAGAAAAAAATCTGTCCATTGACAAGGACACAAGTGAGGTGGGAGGGTAATGTGTGACACCACAGTGGCCTGTCATTTCCACCAAGGAAAGGGAATCACAGCGGGGTACAGAGAAAGCCCCCTGAGGAGGAGGGCGCCTGAACTGAGCCTTGCCAGTCAGGTGAGGAAAGGTTGAATGGGCTACTCCAAGCATGAGAACAAGCCAAGTAATGAGGTAGGAAGAAGCACAGTGCTTTTGTGAGAGTATGCAGGAGTGTGTGTGTGTGTGTGTGTGTGTGTGTGTGTGTGTGATTAATAGTTTGATATTGATGTGATTTAAAAAAAGTGAGATGGGAAATTGTGAGACATGAAGCCAGGAGCTAGACTGAACAGAGGCCAAAGTCAAGAGATATCCCTGGGCCAGCTAAGTGGCTCAGTTGGTTAAGAGCATGTGAGCTTTGAGCAACAGGGTCCTGGTTCGATTCCCACATGGGCCAGTGAGCTGTGCCTGAGCTGAGCTGCAGCTGAGCTGCCAACAGGTGGCAGGATGGTTCAGCTGCTGAGAGCATGTGTTCTTAACAACAAGGTTGCCAGTTCCACACCTGCATGGGATAGTGGCTACGCCCACCCACAACTAAGATTGAACAAGGTGCCTTGAGCTTAAAGGCCATGAGCTGCCGGCAGGCGGCCGGATGGCGCTAGACTTGGAGCTAAGCTAGCTGCGCTCCTCAACTGCCAAGCCAAGAGGCTTGAATATTACCTATAAAGAGGTGGGGAGCTGAAAAGAAACCTTTAAGGAGAAAAATGATAATTTTCATATTTTCCTTTTAGATGAATAATTCAGACAGCATTG
Organism: Aselliscus stoliczkanus; assembly: GCA_033961575.1. Taxonomy (NCBI): domain Eukaryota; kingdom Metazoa; phylum Chordata; class Mammalia; order Chiroptera; family Hipposideridae; genus Aselliscus; species Aselliscus stoliczkanus. Next base: position 125,955,399 of record CM066734.1, read on the forward strand.
TCAAAGCTGGAGCAAAGCTAGAAAAGACTAGAAGAGAGACCTGTTAGGTGTCTGTTGCAATTAACAATCTAGAAACGGTAAAGCCTTAATGAGGACAAGGGAGCAGTTATGGTGAGGAAGAGAGAGGGCCCACATGTATTTTAAACATAAAATTGGATGCGCCTGGTGAATTATTAGATGAGCGTGGTCCAAGACTGAGAGGGGACGAGGGCAACTGCCAGGGTTTAGGCCTGGAATTGGCTAAGAGAGAAACAGCAGAGCATTTTGTTTTGTTTTGAAATTTAATTTTGTTTTTGTTTTTCTCTTTTGAATAGTGGGCATAAGAAGATGAATTAATGAGTTCAGGTTGAGACATATTAAGTTTCAGTAATTATTGTAGAGGTCAGAATTGAAGATGTAAACTTTAGAGTAGTTATCAAATTGGGCCAAGGGAGCAGATAAAAAGCCCTAGTAATTGTGTGAACGGGAAGCAGAACAAGGGTTGGGGGGACACCGGAGAACACCAGTGTTTAAAGAGGGGTACCGGCAGATGGCCGTGAAAGAACCTTAGGGGTGGGGGGACGCCACACTGAGAGGTGCAAAGAAGCCCACGAAAGCCCAGTGTGAGCTTCAGATGGAGTGGCCAATGACGAAGCCGCATTTCTTTGAGCACTCAATACACATCAGGCACCGTGCTATTTTATACATTGTGTCTCCCTTCATCTATTATCCATATGCTATAGGTGATGAGTCTGAAGTTCAGCAAAGGCATATAACTTACCCAGGGTCACAGGGTGAGCTGGCAGAACTGGGATCTGAACCCAGGTCTGTGGGATTACAAAGCCCATGTTCTTACTTTGCTGGAGTAAGAGAACTTCTTCAGGATGCAACCTAATATCATCGTAAGGACTGCTACATATTGCTTTCCAAGAAGCATATCTTAAAAAGTCTAATAATCTCAAAGGATCACTTAATATTTCGCAAGGTCATTTTACATTTGATTCCTTTGTATGATGAATATAGATTATTTCAGTGATATGTTTCTTCATAATCTTGTTATTTTGTAAATACTGCACTTGTCAAATTATGAAGCCAAAAGGAAGGTCCTGGACGGGCCAGCTGGTGTTCTTCAGAGGAAAATTAGGTGTCCGGGACTCAGACACCTATCTACGTAGTGTTCTCACAAATATTATCATTGGTCTCAAGGAAAACCAGCAAGGATATGCATAGTTTAGCACAAACCTACCAAAAACATGGAAAAGTTCATTAAAGTAGGTATTCTACAGAAGGTGTTAGATAACAAATTATTATCTGTCTAATGGCAGAGAATAAGAAAGTCATTTCTATTGTGAAAGTTGTAATTTTCCTATTTCCCACTAGAGGAAGCAATAGCATTAGTCTTACCATTTGGTGGATAAAAGACCGCATATTCTTCCATTCCTAGTTTTCCTGTAACAGGAAGCCACAGAGCATTTCAGTATGATTAAACAAAAGAAACGAAACTTTAAAAATGAACTGACTTTGTGAATTTAATGATACTGGAATTTTTTAAACTACAATAGTAAAGTCTAATTTTGTTTCATTTTAGGATACGGAATTAATTTGAAAATATGTCCACCAACTTTTGATATTAGCAAATCCTTTCATCAATTGAAATCAATAATATAAACTTAAGTACAAGGTAAGTGATATAAAACCATTAAAAGAACAAATGCTTTCAAGCTTCTTAAGCACTTAGAGAAACATCTCTCTATAAGCTTAGGATTGTTTTGCTAATTACAAACAATTCTAACATATTCATTAAAGAAAGTCCTAAGCTTTGCAATGCCTCATTAGTTTACATTTTTATAGAATATACTGAAAAGTTAAAAAATTAAATGTCTTTAACTATATGGTGGTAATATTTTTGGAATCCTAAAACTGTTCATAGAGTCCAAGAATGAGGTTAAATATCTGAAATCAGAATTGTCTCCAAACATGCAAGCATATTCACCATATTCAAATGTTTAAAGGAATTTTAAAATAATAGGTTTTCCTCAAAACTTTTAAGGTTCTGAGTTTATTCCCACCTTTCACTGAATATCTTTAGGTAGCTTTTATCTTGATAGTTTTTCTAACATCTTTGAGGCTTGCATGAAAAGTCACATGCAATCTTGCCCTGAGCTTTAAGGTAATATTTTTAATTAGATAAAGAAATTTTTTTGTTGTTCTTGAGGTTGATGACGAATAAGAACCATGACTAGTTTAGGCTAGGGTGGAGAGAATAGGACAAATTTTGTGTGTTAAGGATGTAAGGAGAGAATGGAATAATGGAAAATAGATGATAGATAGATAGATAGATAGATAGATAGATAGATAGATAGATAGATTTAGGAAATGTTTGCTAAATTTTCTGGCACCGGCTTTATGTGTTTTAGAGGTTTAGATGAGAGGGAAATTGATGACAGATTGATGGACTTGGTGAGATATAGGCTAGTTCTTCAAGGACCTATGATTTTTTTGCGGGGGAGGAGTGGAAATCTTTCTATATGTGGGGTACATATGGAGGCTACCATAAATATGAGATAATGTGGAATAGTCAAGCAAGCAAAGTTAGCTAGGTTAGGACAGGAGCAACTGATGGACAGCTAGCCTTGAAATCTTGGCTGAGTTTAGGCGTCATTCTATTAGACAATTAAATTGTATAATCAGGTTTTAGTAGATGATGTTAAAGAAGCAAACAAGCAAATGAAAGGTTTCTATGAGTTCAATTTAGAAGCAGTTGAACAGAGAGGGCCTCCAAGTTGTGGGGAGACTGACCCAGCACAAGGTGCTATGGGCTCGTCCTCGGGCAGGGGTTAGGGTGTGCAGGCACAGTCAGACTTAGGGGATACAGGAGAAACCATTTCTATACTGAAACAGCAAAGTGACCATACACAATCGCTTTTGGTGCTGGGTGTTCATCACTTAATAAAAGAAGTTGGGGGCCGGCAGAGTGGCGTGGTGGTTGAGCGCTGGCTTGGGAGGCCAGCTGTCCCGGTTCGGGTCCCACATGTGAGGGCCAGTGACACTGCCCTCAAAAAAAAAAAAAAAAAAAAAAAAAAAAGAAGTTGGGAAAGGGTTCCAGGTGAAATCAGTTCAGTTGTCAGGTGACGGCAAGATATTGAAATAGCGATGTCTTGTAGGCAGTGAGTGATAAAGAGAAGAAAGCACTAAATATAAATTAAGAGATCTTTTAGCTTATAAATTATATCAAAGTTTTAAGTGTTGTAGAATATTTTGAGAGAAGGGATATAGAAGGTTAAAAACAATAGAAAAAGCAAACTCATGGAATAAACTCATAGAAGGAAAAATAAAAGTCAACAGATATAAAAGACAAAATAAAAGACAAAAACAGTAATAGAAAGAGCAAACAGGTAAAATTAAGAATGTAACTTTAAATGCTGCTACTGAGAACCATTCTCCTGTGATACCATTCGTGATAAGTTGGTTGAGCATTGATTTAAGTGGGAGAGAGACTAGTTATAGTCATCTGAGAGAAAACTTATTAAATAACTTAAAACAAAAAATTTGACGACACCAATGTGTGCTATTAAATAAACAGTCTTGGTACAATAAGGTAAGTGTTAAAGAATGCTTCCTTTATGTTACCAAAATTTTTACCTCTTATGTATGATTTCGGAGGTGAAGCACTGTTGTACGCAAAGTGAGCCAACACAGATGTATCCCGGGAAAAACAAAGTAAAACCTGGGTACGACATTGGAAAAAACAAACAATTAAGCACTGCTTAATTCATGGCTATTTCCTGCTTGGGAGGCAACAGGTAGAATCTTTCAAGCGCAGTGCTGTGCCTGGACATGGGAAGGGCGCTCTTTACTGATGCACCTGTGGTGTTGGGTGGATGTCAAGTGCGATGGCCGAGGTTCCTCCAAAGATGCCTTACTGTTAGCCACTTAAACCTTGAACAACAGCAGAAAATGTAAGTTGTGCTATCAGTTGATTCTTTCACTGTGTTTTGTAGCTGGAAAAGAGAAATACTCATACTTGGTTAAAATTTAACAGATGAGAAATGTATGGGGGGACCCTAGGGAATTACAATGGCACAGAGCAATTTGGGAAGTGCAGAAAGTTGGAACTACATTCATTGCAGCTGGGCATGTCCGAGTGAGAGGGGAGGCGACTCATGATATTCAGAAGGGATGGGGGCAGCAGTGGCAGACAAGCCGCAGCCGGATACACGTTAGGAGCTGTTTGCCCTGACCAGCAGGTAGAGTGAGTGGCAACTCTCCCCGAAGATGAAAACAGGTAGGGCAGAAAATCAGGATTAAGGATGTCCGTTAGGGGGAACTGGGCTGCTGACATCCACCTGGGATTTTAGGGTAGGGGAACAATCCTTGGGGAGGCAATTAGTTACAGGAAATCTGGGTCCTCGTATTAGAAGACCTGGAATTCAAAAGCTGTTACTAAGAAAAGAATGTGGGAATGACTGGAAAAGGCAGGAGCACGGTTAACAGAACAGGGACACAAAGGCAGAACTGGACTAGCAGCAAGAGTGAATGGAGAGGGAAACTGTGGGCCAGCTTTAAAAAAGGACCCGTATGGAGACTGGACATCAGTCAGGCCCAAGGGGGAACTGTGTGCCAACCATTGCTACTGATTTATTTATTTATTTATTTATTTATTTATTTATTTATTTATTTATTTATTTTGAGGGCAGTGTCACTGGCCCTCATATGTGGGACCCGAACCGGGGCCGCTGGCTTCCCAAGCCAGCGCTTAACCACCGTGCCACTCGGCTGGCCCTGATTTATTTTTATTATATCTTAAAATACTACATGTGCAATATGTTTATGATAAAAATTAGAAACACCGGTCATCAAAATAGGAAAAACACCCATAATCCCACCAGTGTTAATATTCTTATGTATATCCTTTCAGGCTAGTCTTATACACACATATATACATTTTTAAAACAAAACAGGATTATGCATACTGTTCTATAACCTAGTATATTTCTCTCAATATTATAAAATAAATACTTCCTACCCACATTTTCTAATGTTGAAGAATATTCCACTATATGGATGAACAATAGTTTATTTAACCTTTCTCTGTTGTTGCTCATGTAATTATTTCCACTTTTCCTGAACTATAAATAATATTTATGTACACCTTTACTTAAATTCCTAGATGCCTCATCAAACCAGGGGCATTTTAAAACAAAAACTTTTGATATCCATTGCCAAATTGCCCTCCAGAAAGGGTTTCTTTTTATTTAAACATATCCAGCAGTAAAATAATGCATTTTCTCTTATTCTCATCCAAACAGATTATCATCATCTTACAGGTAATAAAAAAATGGCATCTTTAATTACTAATGAGGTTGAACATGCTTCCATTTACATTTCCTTTATTTTCCAGTTCATTATCTTAGTCCATTTTAAAATTGATAGTTTTTAAATTATTGATTTATTTAAATTATTTGTAGATTAAGGATTCTAATCTTCGGTCTAATTATATGTTACAAATGGCTTTGCTCAGATAATTTTTTTATCCCTTCTCACATTTATAATATTCTCTATACATTCACCTAAATTATTAAAGTCATTGGTGTTGTTTAGGAAACAGTCTGGTTCATCCCTTTTGGGAACATATCTCAGCTCATCTTCTCTGGCTGCCAACCTCCATCTGAGTCTGCTTCTCTGGGATCCCATCCCAGAGCACATTAAAATGGGGGAAATGCTGAAATTCCAAATACAGTGTAAAGGAAGAGCGAGCGGGATTTACTAACAGATTGGGTGGTGTCTTTGTGTGTGTGAGAGAGAGAGACAGAGAGAGAGAGAGAGAGAGAGACAGGGGGAGAGAGAGAGAGAGAGAGAGAGAGAGAGAGAGAGAGAGAGAGAGAGAGAGAGAGAGAGAGAGAGAGAGAGAGAGAGAGAGAGAGAGAGAGAGAGAGAGAGAGAGAGAGAGAGAAATCAAGGATGATGCCAAGTAGAAAGATGTTTGATCTGAATAATTACCATCAACTGAGATAGGGAAAGTTGAGTGGACCAATCTTTGGAGTGAGATCAGGGGTTCAGTTTTCAACACTTTAACTTTGAGATTATCTGCAAAATATCTAACTGGATATGTTGAATAGGCAGTTGGAGATACAGTCTGTAGTACAGGAGAGAGATTTGGATTGAAGATATAAATTTGGGAGTTATAAACATACAGACGGTAATGAAAGCCACGAGATCGGTGAGCTTGGTGAAATCACCGAGTGAGTGAGTGAACTAGAGAAAAGAAGGCCAAGGACTGAGACCTGGGACACTCTAACATTAAGATATTAGGGAGAAGGGAAGAAGCCAGTCTAGCAACCAACAGAGGCGGATTTCCCATGATGCCAATGAATGGTCTCTGGAATACCCATTAGCATGGGTCCCTTTGAGTGCTTCTGTGTATGTATTTCTAGTAAACTGCTTAATAAGAGTTCAGAAAGAGAAGACCTGAACCTCTATGGTTCAAATAACTTATTATTTTCCCCCTTATTCTAGGTAGGATGACAAAACTCCCCCTGATTTTGTATTTGTAACATTATATACTCTTTCTTAAAGAGGGACCCACAAATTATATAAGCTTTAGGTCCCCAAAATGCTGGATTTGCCTCTGGTGACTAGTTGAGTAAGAGGGGGGAAAAAAGAGTGTGGTGTCTTGAAAGGCAAGTGAAAAAAGGGCACAACTGGGTCAAATGCTGTTGAGAGGTCAATTAAGAGGCAAGTTGATCGTTGGTCATTGGATTTAGTTATTGGTGACTTTGACAACAGCATTTTTAGCTCAAGTGGTAGGACACTATATACAATGTTCAGTGTCTCATTATTGTTTTTTAACAATGTATTTTAGAGATCTTTTCAAACCAGTATATACGAACATACTGTTGCTTCATATAGGGAAGCTTCATTTGAGAACTACATCATATTTCATTGTGAGTATGTACCATAACTTATTTAATGGGTTAGATTTCTAAAAATGAACATTTAGGGCTGGCCGAGTGACTCAGTTGGTTAAGAATTGGCTTAAGAGTGTGAGCTCTGAGCAACTGGGCCACTGGTTCGATTCCCACATAGGCCAGTGAAGCTGCGCCTGAGCTGAGCTGTCGCTGAGCTGCCAACCGGTGGCAGGATGGCTCCAACAGGTGATAGGATGGCTCAGCTGGTGTAACAACAAGATTGCCTGTTCGATGGTGGGCTACGTCCACCAGCAACTAAGACCTTGAGCTGCCGAGCTGCCACTCGGATGGCTCAGTGGATAGAGCGTGCACTCTTAACTACAAGGCTGCTGGTTCGACTCCCACATGGGATGGTGGCTACGCCCACCCGCAACTAAGATTGAACACAGCACCTTGAGCTTAGAGGCCACAAGCTGCCGAAGCCAGATGGTGACTGGCGCTTTCCACAACAAGGATTGAAGAACAATTTGGCTGGTTCCCTTCCCCAATTCCCCAATACAATCTTTTTTTTTTAAAAATGAACATTTAAATGATTTTCCACTTTCTGCTGTTTCTGACAGTGCCAAAATAATTAGCCTTTTACTGAGTAACTTCACACATATATGAAATGACTCAGTTGGACAAATATATAATGGAATAGCCTAGTCCAAGGGTATGTGCATAGAAAAATGTGATGAATATTTGGCTATGTATTCACATTCCTTGTTATTGTCTAGCCAGAATTTCTTTTATGTACTTAAGTGGAAAGGGGGCTAGGTGAGTGAGCTCCGTCTCTTATGTTGCCTGGCTCTTTATTTTCCATTACATAGTCTAAGTGATTATATTTGCTCATATGTGAAAGAGTAAATGATTTTAATATTTTACTTGGTAAATAGGCACTTAGCTGAATTATCTTATTAGTTCTAATGGTTTTCACTTTATTCCCTTGAATTTTTATATCTGTACTCAATAACAATTTTGTATGCTTTCTGCTATTTATAACTCTAATTTATTTTTCTTATCTTATTCATTATCCAGAAATTCCAAAGTGACTCATGTTCTTTCCTTGCTTTTATGGTACCATCTCTAGTACTTTAACATAAGTAGCATTAACTTACATTAAGATAGCAAATGTCAATTTTATATAAATATCATTTACATGCCAAAAATATACTTCACTGTAGTGTATAAATAGTAAAAAAAAAAAAGAATGTTAGGTTGCATTACAGTGTGAATATACTTAACACTATTGAACTGTACACTTACAAATAGTGAGGTGATTTTATGGTTTTTTTTTTTTTTACTACAAGTTAAAAAGTTAGATGTTATTAAATATAGTCTCAAATATGGTTTCTTTCTTTCTTTCTTTCTTTCTTTCTTTCTTTCTTTCTTTCTTTCTTTCTTTTTTTTTTTTTTTTTGAGGGCAGCGTCACTAGCCCCTCTGTGGCACCGAACCAGGGCCGCTGGCTTCCCAAGCCAGCGCTTAACCACCACGCCACTCGGCCGGCCCAAATATGTTTTGAGCATCTACTGACATAATTATAACATTTTAAAATTGAGATATAATTGACATATATTAGTTTCAGGGTAAAACATAATGATTTGTACATACTGTGAAATGATCATATTTTTATTTTTAGACCTATAAATGTAGTATTTGCCAATAATTTAGTAAAATCATTAGATTCTAAGATATTCTAAATCTATAAAGTTTTGCCAAACCAGTAAATAATATTAATCTCTTGGCAAACTTTCCTGTAGCACCATGGCAGGAAGCATAATATCCCCGCCCCCCAGGAGAGCCACACTCCAATCCCTAGTACCTGTGGATATTCTACCTTACACCACAAAAGGAATTTTGCAGATGTGATTAATTAAATTGAAGATCTTTAGATGAGGAGGTTATCCTCGATTATTTTTCTAGGCCCAATGTAATCACAAGGATCCTTATAAATGAAAGAGAGCCAACAGGGTCAGAATTAGAGACATTTGAAGATGCTATCAGCTGTCTCTGAAGATGGAGGACTGGGCCATGCACCAAAGGCGTAGTTTTACTTTAGGAGCTGGTAAAAGCAAGGGAAGGGGGCGATGGCCGAGTGGCTCAATTGGTTAAGATTGGCTTAGAGCGTGTGCTCTGAACAACAGGGCTGCCGGTTCAATTCCTACATGGGCCAGTGAAAGCTGCACCCTCGCTAAGCTGTCACTAAGCTGCCAACAGGTGGCAGGATGGCTCAGCTGGTGTAACAACAAGATTGCTTGTTCAATGGTGGGCTACGCCCACCCGCAACTAAAGATTGAACTCAGCACCTTGAGCTGAGCTGCCACCCGGATGGCTCTGTGCGCTTCACAACAAGGCTGCCGGGTTCAACTCCCATATGGGATGGTGGCTATGCCCACCCGCAACTAAGATTGAACACAGCACCTTGAGCTTAGAGGCCATGAGCTTGGAAGCCAGATGGCAACTGGCACCCTCCAAAAACAAAGATTGAAGAACAACTTGGCTGGTCCTCTTCCCCAATTCCCCAACACTGTTGCCCTCCCCCAATTCCCCAATAAAATCTTTAGAAAAAAAAAAAAAGAAGGCAAGGGAAGACAATGGATTCTCCTTTCCAGCCCTGACAACCCCTTGGCTCAGCCTAGTGAAACTCATTTCAGGTTTCTAGGCTTCAAAACTACAGGAGAATATACTGATTTTGTTTTAAACCACTAATTTTGTGGTAAATTATTATGGCAGCAATAATAAACTAATACAATTAATACAACTAATACAATAATAAACCAACTACTAATAAACAGATATAATTAAAGTTAAATAATGCAAGTGTTGGCCAAGTGGCTCAGTTGGTTAAGAGTTGGCTTGGGACACCAGCTCTGAGCAGCAGGGCCACAGGTTTGGATCCCACATGGGCCAGTGACGCTGTGCCCTTTATAGCTAAGATCGTGAACAACAGCTCCACCTGGAGCTGGGCTTCTGTGAGTGGCAGGCGATGGCGTAGGCTGCAATGGGCTGCCATAAGCTACCGTGAGTGACCAGCTACCAGCGTGAGTGGCCGGCAGCCAGTGTGAGCTGCCAAGAGCCACCTTGAGTGGCCATCCAATGGCCAGCGACCGATCTGCCTTAGCCAGGAAAAGCGCAATGATAATGCCAACATGGGCCAGTGAAGCAACGTCCTCCACAACTAGACTGAAGAACAAAAGGACAGCAACTTGTCTGTTCCCCTTTCCCGGTTCCCCAATTAAAAAAAAAAGTTAAACAATGCAAAAGGAAAATATACTTAACAAATATTTTTCTACCATTGCCTAGAGAGAAAACACCTCCTAAGGAAATATTTGTGTTAGCTTTGCCTTAACAGGCTGGTAGGAACACAGTAATGTCAGGAGAAGCCCTGTGCTTAAATCTGTCCCCCTTGAGTCCCTGCTGACTGGAGAAGACACGACATCTGAGATGCTCTAGAGAGGACAGTGGTGCCTGTAAGGTGATAATGCCAGAGGAAGGATGTTAGACATCACGTACTGGCTGGTGTGCAATGCTGGGATACCAGCAAAGAACTGCCAATTCTTATTCCAACCTGAGCTGTTGTTTTAACTTCTGAGGTTCCAATTTTGTATCTGTAGTAAGATTTCTGGCAGAAGAACAGCTCCCTGGGAGCAGATAGGCAAGCCTGGGGTTGAAGGGACAGGTCCAGAAAGAGATATAAAAGTGAGAGATGTCAGTGTATAAATGGTATTTAAAGCCATGAGAACAGATGAAATCACTAAAGGCAAGGACATTAAAGAAAAACAAGAGGTCCAGCGACTTGCCCTTGGGGTACGCCAGGAACAGGGAGCTGAGGAGAAACTAGCAAAGGTGAATGAGTATGCCATAGTAAGAGAGAAGGATGTCCTAGAAGCCAAGTGAATAAAGATCTAAGGAGAGGACACGAGCAACTGCATGACCAAACAGATAAAGCAAGCTGAGAGGCGGGAACTGACCACTGGATTCAGCAACATGAAGTCGCTCGTGACTTTTGGTAGCGCAGGTGGGCAAAAAGTCTGATTAAGGACGGTTCAAGAAAGAATAGGGAGATAGGAATTGGGAATGATACCTACAAATTTTTTTAAAGCAGTTTTGCTGAAGAAGGGAACAGAGGAATGGGACAGCAGCTGGAAGGGATGTGGGATCAAGAAAGATTTTTTTGTTTCATTTATTTTGCTTTGTTTTTCAGGCGAGAGGAATAACAGCATATTCCTCTGAATATGCTGAGAGGAGTGATCCAAGAGATGGGAAACTGACAGTGGCAACATTACCACTGCACTGCCTTTGGGTACCAAGGGGGGCTGAGGTCTAGTGTCCAAAGGCAGGGATTGGCTTTATCATAAATAAAAGCAAGGACTGTTCATCCATAATAACAGGGAGGGAAACTGAGTGTGTGGGTGCAGCTGAGGCAGTACATGTGCTGGTGGGAGTACATGGGTGTTCTCTCTTCTCAGAGCTTTCATAACTTTTTTTCCGAAACAGGACTCAAAGTTATCAGCTGAGAGGCAAGAGGTGGAGGCTTGAAGAGAGAGGGCGTGTGAAAAGCCATCTAGGAGGATGGATGAATGATTGCACTAGGAAAATGATGTAGAATTGCTGGGCAGAACTAAGAACTCTTGAAGTTAGCAGTCATGCATTTAAAGTAAAACTAGTTTATCATGGCTGCATGTTTTTCTCCAGCACTGCAGCTGTTCAAATGCACACTGCAGCCACAGAATTGGTGGGGAATTGAACTTAACCAGGGTTAAGGTTTTGTCAAGTAATTAACTGCTAGAAGGTGGGAAGAGGGCAAGGGAGTTGAACAGGTATTCAAGAGGAAAGGGTTCTAATGACAGATCATGGTAGTGACATGTCTTTCACATTTGTTCTCTTTTTTTATATTCACACAGGCCTTGCTCTCTCTCTGACGGGGGCTCAGGAACACTGACTAAACTGTGAGAGCTGGTCAGCGCCATGCTGAGCTAATTCTCCTCACCAATCCCAGCATGCATGGGGTTCGTGTTTATTTTTGTTTTTCCCATTCTCCTCCGAACTCCTTGCCATTAAGAACCAGACATTTCTTATGCAGTGCATGTGTGAGAACACTCTTACTAATTTGACTAAATGGATACAGGAATAAACAAGATCTGATTGCATGTTTCTTAAACTCTATTTGTTCAATGGCATTAAAATATCTGCAACGTTGGCATTCTCTATTATGTCAGTACTGCTACTAAGCATGTGCTACATTAGGAGAGCATATGATAGAGGATTTGTCACAAGACAGAAAGAGTAAATTCCCATGTCTTCCCTTTACTGTATAGGAATTATTCCCCACGAACATTTTGTACACTTCGGACAATAAGTGAACTTGTAGGTTGTCATGATGCCATTAAGTACTGGAACCCAAAAGTAATATTCACAATTTACTTCCATGGGGAAGATGTGTCTTCTGATTGAATACATTTTAAAACTCTGACATAATTTGAGACTTTCAACACCACTAAGTATTTTTATGAATTTCATGTACAATAAAAACTAACTAAAATTTGGAATGATAAAAAGTTGACTTATTATTCAAAACCTTATTTCTATAGTAGTCAGTGTTGTTCCCTATAAAATTTAGTTAACTACCATGAGTTAGTCAGGGGCAGTGCATCCTTGTAATAAAGGCCCGGATTTTCTATGAAGAGGGATTGCTAGAGGTTTTCTCATCTTTATATGGACACAGCAATGCCGCATGCCATCTAATTGTGTAGTCTAGTCACAAAACCCAATAAATGGGTTGGACCCGGAGCATGACCAGAAACATTAAATTCATTCCATTATCACCAATAATTTTCCCAGACAGCAGCTGTGTTGCTGGGCAGCTCTGTGAAAGGAAAGCCTGTCATTAATGATAAAAAGGCTTTCTTCTGCCTTGCCTCACACACATACACACACACACGCGCACAGGTGCATATATGAATAAATTTTTTCCCAGAAAAAAATCAGAACTCAATTTCTGATAATAAAATATTGTTTTCAATGTATACAATTACATATTTTTATTACTTAAAATGAACTTCTCTCAAATAATTCATATAAATCATTAAAGGGTATGATCACAGAAAGTGTTTTCTTAGTAACTATCCACATGAGAAAAATTTAGTTCTCATAATTCCCAAAGACAGAAATTAGGTATCGTACTTATCTTTTTACTTAAAAACCCTATTAAAGCTTATTTAGTGTCATTTCCAAAGTACTAAAAGCAGCAGAGGCGATGATATATGACTGAAAAAATTATATAAAATCTAAAATTGAGGGCCGGCCGAGTGGCGCATTGGTTAAGTGCTGGTTTTGGGATGCCAGCGGCCCCGGTTCGGATCCCACATGAGGGCCAGTGACACTGCCCTCTACAGCTAACAACAGCTCCACCTGGAGCTGGGCTGTGCGAGCCCCGGTGATGGTGTGGGCTGCAGCCCCTGCTGCAGTGGGCTGCCATAGGCTACAGTGAGTGGCCCGCAGCCAGCGTGAGCGGCTGGCAGCCAGCGTAAGCTGCCAATAGCCGCGGTGAGCGACATCCAGAGGCCAGCGACCGATCTGCCTCATCCGGGAAGAGCGCAATGACGATACCAACAGTGAAGCAACATCCTCCGCAACTAAACTGAAGAACAAAAAGACAGCAACTTGTCTGTTCCCCTTCCCCGATTCCCCAACGCTGTTCCCCTCGGCCAATTCCCCAATAAAATCTTTAAAAAAAAAAAAAAAATCTAAAATTGATATAATTTAGAGTAAAATATTGATAAAAATGGAAAATAAACATTAAAGTACACTCCTATAGTATTGTCTGTGATATTAATTTATTTAATATCCAATGCTTTACATAAACACTTTAAAATAATTTCAAAACTTTTTTTTTTTTTTTTTGAGGGCAGTGTCACTGGCCCTCATATGTGGGACCTGAACCGGGGCCGCTGGCTTCCCAAGCCAGAGCTTAACCACCGCGCCACTCAGCCAGCCCCTCAAAACATTTTTAATGTTCATGTCTTATCCCCTTAGCTAGAAATGTAAGCCCATCAAATGTGGTATCATTTATACATAAGGTTCAATAAATATTTACTGATGATCATTATGCTTTTTCTCAGGAAATACACTCACTGTTTGTAAATAATTCCATGTATTAGACTCAATCATTTTTAAGTTTTCCAAGTTAATGTGGGACAGACAAAAGGAATATCCCATCAAGGGTTAATTCTGGCCTTATTTGGAGAGACTGTTTTTTGTAAAGGAGACTGCTCTCCTTTAAAATGATACCCTCACCGACCCTGTTCACCGAATAAGGCAGATTTGAGACCCAGCAAGTCCCTTACCACCACCAAAAAGCCTTTGTAGTTGTAACTTAAAATTGACAACACTGCTCTCTCCAGTCGCCACATGGGATGAAACTGTCTAATTTAACTTTCTCTACTCACACACTGAATAGAATAGTCAACACACTATAAATCATGCCATTATTGGCCTTCGGATGAAGTTATAATTTATGTATTCACGTGCTTAGTGTCATTACAGTTTCGTGTTCGGGACTGAAATAGCTAGCATAGGAAGGACCAAAAATGTAACAAGTTATATTTTTTGAAAAGTAGTAGATATTTAGTTTATTTAATTTTGTTTGTTTTATTTCTTTAATACTGTGCAACATCAACAGATCTGTTTCCATTAGGACTCAGCTCATATAAAGGATCCATCACATCTAGAACTAAACTTCAACAAGAACCCTGTACAGTGAAACCTTAGTCAGCCAATCATTACTAACATGAGGCTTTCACACACAAAAAAAGCTTCTTTGTCAACAGTAAAAAAATAAATAAAACCCTCTCAATAAAAAAAAATTTATTTGGGATCTACAGCATGCTACACACTAGAATGAACAAGGAGGACCAAAACAGTTATGGAATTTATATGGGAATTTGATTATAAAGTAATCAAATGAACTATAATAAGTACTATAAATAAAAAGCATGAAAAGCATTACCTGGGATTCAGACGAACATTAGATGGCCATGACCTTGTTGTGTGTGTCTGTGTTAGAGGGAGTAGGGAGATCAGGAAAGGTGTATGTGAGGAAGTGATATTTCAGCTGAGAGCTAAATGAAAAATCGGTATTTAATAGCATAACACTCTACATCAATGTATACAATTACATATTTTTTAATACTTAAAATGAACTTCACTCATTACGAAACTGCAGGTCTGATGGCCTTGAGGTAGGAAGGAGTGTGGCAAACTTCAGGATGAGACATCAGGGTGATACAGTGCCAGAGTGTCAGGGCAAAGGGGAGCGATGAAGCTGGAGAGACGGGCTGGTTCACAAAGTGGCATGTGGGCCCAGGCCCCAAACAGGAGTTCGGTCTTCTGTGTTTTAATCACATAAGTGACGTGAATGGATTGATATGGATTGATATTTTTAAAAGATCACTCTGGCAGGCCAGAAGGGAGTGGCAGGAGGTTTTCAAAGTCATGAAAAATAAAGGCCTACAACCGAGATTGCTGTATCCAGCAAGGTTATCATTTAAAATGGAAGGCGAGATAAGGAGCTTTGCAGAAAAGAATAAGTTAAGGGAATTCATTACCACCAAGCCAGCTTTGCAGGAAATGCTAAAAGGGCTTCTTTAAGTAGAAGAGAAAAACAACCTAAGAAAGACTATGAACACAAACAACAAAATGGCAATAAATACACACCTATCAATAATCACATTAAATGTAAATGGATTAAATGCTCCAATAAAAAGACATAGGGTGGCTGAATGGATAAGAAAGCAAGACCCCAGCATATGCTGTATACAAGAGACTCACCTCAGATCCAAAGACTCATACAGGCTGAAAGTAAAGGGATGGAGTAAAATATTTCAGGCAAATACTACTGAGAAAAAAGCTGGAGTAGCGATACTTATATCAGATAAAATGGACTTTAAATTGAAGAATATAACAAAGGACAAAGAAGGACACTTCATAGTAATGAAGGGATCGATCCAACAAGAGGACATAACTCTAGTAAACATCTATACACCTAACATAGGAGTCCCTAAATATATAAAACAGATATTGTCAGACATAAAGACAGAGATCAACAGTAACACTATCATAGTAGGGGACTTCAGCACCCCGCTGTCACTAATGGACAGATCCTCCAGACAGAAAATCAATGTGGAAACAGCGACCTTAAATGACACATTAGACCAGCTGGATTTAACAGACATTTTCAGAGCATTTCATCCCAAAGCTACAGAATATACGTTCTTTTCAAGTGCACATGGAACATTTTCTAAGATAGACCACATGTTAGGCCACAAAACAAGTCTCAATAAATTTAAGAAGATTGAAATCATTTCAATTGTATTCTTTGACCACAATGCTATGAAACTAGAAATCAATTATAAGAAGAAATCCGGGAAGCTGACAAATAAATGGAGGCTAAACAATATGCTATTAAATAGTGAGTGGGTCACAAATGAGATCAAGGAGGAAATCAAAAGACACCTCGAGACAAACGAAAATGAAAACACCACGACCCAAAATCTCTGGGATGCTGCGAAAGCAGTCCTAAGAGGGAAGTCTATAGCAGTGCAAGCCTACCTAAAGAAGGAAGAAAAATCTCAAATCAACAGGTTATCCTTACACCTAAGGGAACTGGAAAAAGAACAGCAAAAAGAGGCCCAAGGGAGTACAAGAAAGGAGATAATAAAGACCAGAGCAGAAATAAACAATATAGAGAACAGAAAAACAATTCAAAAGATCAATGAAACCAAGAGCTGGTTTCTTGAGAAGATAAACAAAATTGACAAACCTCTAGCCAGGCTCATCAAAAAAAAAAAAAAAAAAGAGAGAGGACTCAAATTAGCAAAATCAGGAATGAAAGAGGGGAAATGACTACAGACATCACAGAAATACAAAAAATTCTAAGAAATTACTATGAGCAACTATATGCCAACAAATTTGACAATCTGGAAGAAATGGATAATGTTCTAGAAGCATACAACCTTCCAAAGCTAACACAAGAAGAAACAGAAAATCTAAATACCCTGATTACTACCAAGGAAATTGAATCAGTAATTGACAAGCTCCCAAAAAACAAAAGCCCTGGACCAGATGGCTTCACAAGTGAATTTTATCAAACATTCAAAAAAGAACTATCACCTATTCTTCTCAAACTATTCCAAAAACTCCAGAAGGAGGGAAGGCTCCCAAACTCTTTTTATGAAGCCTCTATCACCCTGATTCCAAAACCAGATAAAGACATCACAAAAAAGGAAAACTACAGGCCAATCTCCCTGATGAATATAGATGCAAAAATTCTCAATAAAATATTAGCAAACAGAATTCAGCAATATATTAAGAAGATCATACATCATGATCAAGTGGGATTCATCCCTAGTGCGCAAGGCTGGTTCAACATCCGTAAATCAATTAATGTGATACACCACATCAACAAAATGAAGGATAAAGATCACATGGTCATTTCAATAGATGCAGAAAAAGCATTTGACAAAATCCAACAGCCATTTATGGTAAAAACCCTTAGCAAAGTGGGAATACAGGGATCATATCTCAACATAATAAAAGCCATATATGATAAACCTACAGTTAACATCATACTCAATGGGGAAAAGCTAAAACCATTCCCCTTAAGATCAGGAACAAGACAAGGCTGTCCACTTTCTCCTCTTTTATTCAACATAGTGCTGGAAGTTCTAGCCACAGCAATCAGACAACAAAAAGAAATAAAAGCCATCCAAATTGGCAAGGAAGAAGTAAAATTGTCATTATATGCAGATGATATGATACTGTATATAGAGAACCCCAAAGACTTCATCAAAAAACTATTGGGAGGGCCGTCCGAATGGCGCAGTGGTTGAGCGCTGGTTTGGGAAGCCAGCAGCCCCGGTTCGGGTCCCACATGTGAGGGCCAGTGACACTACCCTCCAAAAAAAAAAAAAAAAAAAAAAAAAAAAAACAACAACAAAAAACTATTGGAACTGATAGACGAATTCAGTAAAGTAGCAGGATATAAAATCAATGTTCAGAAATCAGTGGCATTTGCATATACCAATAAGAAACTAATGGAAAGAGAAATTAAGAAAACTGTCCCATTTACAATTGCGTCAAGAACTATAAAATACCTAGAAATAAATTTAACCAAAGAAGTGAAAGATTTATACTCAGAAAAGTATAAGACACTGAAGAAAGAAATCATAGAAGATACAAATAAATGGAAACACCTACCATGCTCCTGGATAGGAAGAATTAATATAGTTAAAATGTCCATACTGCCTAAAGCAATATATAGATTCAATGCAATTCCTATCAAACTACCAAGGGCATTTTTCACAGAAATAGAAAATATAATCCTAAAATTTATATGGAATCATAAAAGACCCAGAATAGCCTCGGCAATTCTGAGAAATAAGAACAAAGTTGGGGGGATCACACTACCAGACATCAAAACCTACTACAAGACTACAGTAATCAAGACAGTTTGGTATTGGCATAAAAACAGGCACATCGATCAGTGGAACAGAACAGAGAGTCCAGAAATAAATCCAGGCATTTACGGACAGTTAATCTATGACAAGGGAAGCAAGAATTTACACTGGAGTAAAGATAGTCTATTCAATACATGGTGCTGGGAAAATTGGACTGACACATGCAAAAAAATGAAACTGCACCATCTCCTTATGCCTTATACAAGAACAAATTCAAAATGGATTAAAGATTTAAATGTAAGACCTGAAACCATAAAAATCGTAAAAGAAAATATAGCGAGTACATTTGCAGACATTACCCGGAGCAATATTTTTACTGATACATCCTACGGGCAAGGGAAGTAAAAGAAACAATGAACATATGGGATTATATCAGACTTAAAGTTTTTTCACAACAAAGGAAACCATTAATAAAACAAAAAGGAAGCCTACTGAATGGGAGAATGTATTTGCCAACGATATATCTGATAAGGGGTTAATATCCAAAATTTATAAAACACTCATGAAACTCAACACCAAAAAAACGAACAACCCAATTAAAAAATGGGCAGAAGATATGAAGAGACATTTCTCTAAAGAGGACATACAGATGGCCAACAGGCATATGAAAAAAAGTTCAACCTCACTGGTCATTAGGGAAATGCAAATAAAAACCACCATGAGATACCACCTCACTCCAGTCAGAATGGCTATCATCAATAAATCAACAAACAACAAGTGCTGGCGGGGCTGTGGGGAAAAGGGGACCCTGCTGCACTGTTGGTGGGATTGCAGATTGGTGCAGCCACTGTGGAAGTCAGTATGGAGGTATCTCAAAGAACTGGAAACAGAGCTACCGTTTGACCCAGCAATTCCACTCCTAGGTATTTATCCTGAAAAAACCAAGACACTTATTCAAAAAAAGTTATGCACCCCTATGTTCATAGCAGCACAATTTACAATAGCTCAGACTTGGAAACAACCAAAATGCCCATCAGTAGATGACTGGATTAAGAAACTGTGGTATATTTATACATTGGACTATTACTCCGCTATAAAGAAGAATGAAATCGTACCATTTGCAACGATATGGATGGACCTAGAGACTATTACGTTAAGTGAAATAAGTCAGTCAGAGAAAGACAAATGCCATATGATCTCACTCATATGTGGAATCTGAAAAACTGTATGAATGAGCAAAGTAAACAGAAACTGTCTCATAGATATAGAGGAAAAATCAGTGTTGCTAATTGGGAGGGGGATGGGGATGAGGGAGAAGGGGAAGGGATTAGACAGCAAAAATAGGCAACTACAATATTGCCAATGGGATATGAAAATCAGTTTGGGGAATATAATTAATAATGTTGTAAATATTCTGTGGAATGTCAGATGGTTATAGGTCTTGTTAGGGAGACCATTTCACGGATGGAGTAGAGGTTTGATCACTGCACTGTATAACTAAAGCAGAGGTTGTATACCTACTGTAATTGAATATATATAGATAGTCACGGGATGTGGATTATACTGTGGAAGAGTCAGAGGAAGAGTAATAGATATATATGATATGGGGGGGGAGTGGGGTGGCGAATTGGGGGTGGGGAGTTGTCACTTTGAGAGGTAAAATGTATAACTATTGCACTGTGTTGTACACCTGAAACTAATTAAAAAGAAAAAAAAAAGAAAAAAAAAAAGAAAACGTACTGTGGGGTGGGGATAAGAGAGAAGGGAAAAGGATTAGACAGCATAAATAGGTAACTACAACATTGCCACAGAGATATGAAAGACAGTTCGGGGAATATAATAGTGTTGCAAATATTTTGTGGAGTGCTGATGGTCACATGTCTTTTTAGGGAGACCACTTCATGGATCACTGCACTGTATACCTGAAACTGATGTATAATATTGTATGCCAACTGTAATTGAATATATAGATAGTCACAGGATGTGGATTATACGGTGGAAGGGAGTCAAAGGAATTGTAATAGATATGTATGATATGGGGGGGAGGAGTGGGGTGGAGAATTGGGGGCGGGGGTGTCACTTTGAGAGGTAAAAAGTGTAACTATTGCACTGTGTTGTATACCTGAAGCTAATTTAAAAAATTGTTTATTTCACAATAAAAGAATTAAAAAAAAATTTAAAAAAAAATCACTCTGAGCAATGATGCAAAAAAAAGAAAAAAAGAAAGGAAAAGGAAATTAAACACATCCAAATAGGAAATAAATAAATAAAATTGTCTTTATTTGCAGATTATATAATCATATATATAGAAAAACCTAAAGGCTCCACCAAAGCCTGCTAGAATTAATCAATGAATTCAGTAAAGTTGCAGAACACAAAATCAACACACAGAAAACAATTGTGTTTCATATACTAACAACAAAATATCTGGTAAAGAAATAAAAAATAATCATCTCATTCACAACAGCATCAAAAACAATAAAATGCTAAGGAATAAGTTTAATCTATACACCGAAAACTATAAGACTGATGAAAGAAACTGAAGAAGGGACAAACAAATGAAAAGACACCCCTTCCTTATCCATGGATCAGAAGAATTAACATTGTTTTAAAAAATATTATCCAAAGTCATCTATAGATTCAATGCAATCCCTACCAAAATTCCAATGGCATTTTTCACAGAAATAGAAAAACCAATACTAACATTTGTATAGAACCACAAACAACTCCAAATAGCCAAAGCAATCTTGAGAAAGAACAATGCAGAAGGCATCACACTTCCTGATTTCAAACTATACTACAGAGCTAAAGTAATCAAAACAGTATGGTACTGGCACAAAAATAGACACATAGACCAATGGACCAGAATAAAGAGCCCAGAATTAACCACCCACATATACAGTCAACTAATATTTAACAAAGGAGCCAAGAATACTCAACGGTGAGAGAGAATAGTATCTTCAATAAATGGTGTTGGTAAAACTTGATAACCACATGCAGAAGAATGAAATTGGACCCCTATCTTACACCACTAACAAAAATAAAGTTGAGGGCCGGCCGAGTGGCGCATTGGTTAAGCGCTGGTTTTGGGATGCCAGCAGCCCCGGTTCGGATCCCGCATGAGGGCCAGTGACACTGCCCTCTACAGCTAACAACAGCTCCACCTGGAGCTGGGCTGTGCGAGCCCCGATGATGGTGTGGGCTGCAGCCCCTGCTGCAGTGGGCTGCCGTGGGCTGCAGTGAGTGGCCCGCAGCCAGCGTGAGCGGCTGGCAGCCAAGCGTGAGCTGCCAATAGCCGCGGTGAGCGACATCCAGAGGCCAGCGACCGATCTGCCTCATCCGGGAGGAGCGCAATGACGATGCCAACAGTGAAGCAACATCCTCCGCAACTAAACTGAAGAACAGGAGGACGGCAACTTGTCTGTTCCCCTTCCCCGATTCCCCAACGCTGTTCCCCTCCACCAATTCCCCAATAAAATCTTTAAAAAAAATAAAAAAAAAAAATAAAGTTGAAATGGATTAAAGACCTGAAACCATAAAACTCCTAGAAGAAAACATAAAGGGAAAGCTCCTTGACATTTATCTTGGCAGTGATTTCTTAGATGCGACACCAAAGGTACAAGAAACAAAAGCAAAAATCACTGCCAAGATAAATGTCAAGGAGCTTTTCCTTTATTTATAAATCATATATCTGATTATGGGTTAATATCCAAAATACATAAAGAACTCATATAGCACATCACTACATTGTTTCCAAACAGAAACCTGCTAATTTCAACAGCTAGGACGTATTTACACTTAATCAAGCAAAAACTGCTTTGTGAAATCTAGATATTTTCTCCATGGCGTTTATACTGACATTTACATAAAATCAAATTATTAATATATATGTGAAATCTTTAAAAAATCATCCAGGGGCCGGCCGAGTGGCGCATTGGTTAAGCGCTGGTTTTGGGATGCCAGCGGCCCCGGTTCGGATCCCACATGAGGGCCAGTGACACTGCCCTCTACAGCTAACAACAGCTCCACCTGGAGCTGGGCTGTGCGAGCCCCAGTGATGGTGTGGGCTGCAGCCCCTGCTGCAGTGGGCTGCCATAGGCTACAGTGAGTGGCCCGCAGCCAGTGTGAGCGGCTGGCAGCGAAGCGTGAGCTGCCAATAGCTGCGGTGAGCGACATCCAGAGGCCAGAGACCGATCTGCCTCACCCGGGAAGAGCGCAATGACGATACCAACAGTGAAGCAACATCGTCCGCAACTAGACTGAAGAACAAAAAGACAGCAACTTGTCTGTTCCCCTTCCCCGATTCCCCAACGCTGTTCCCCTCCACCAATTCCCCAATAAAATCTTAAAAAAAAAAAAAAAAAATCATCCAGGCAATTCTATATAAGTTACATACTTCCTATTTATGATAAGATATTTTTATTTTAGTAGATAACAAGAGCCTAGGTAAGGATCCAAACATCCACAATATCAGCATATGAAATGATCAAAGGGTAATTAATCATCACACCTCAAAGTGATTTCAAAACATTTAATTATGTATTCAATACCTTTAAAAGAAAAGTATTATGTAAAATGCTTTCTCTAAACATCTTGGAATGGCTTAAATATGAAGTTGACACCAGATTTAAGAATCTGTGCCTGTACACCTCCTGGTTGTACCAGAAATGACCAAAAGGCACAGTCCAAACACTCATGTGGGAACTCTGGTTCTCCCACCTAATCCAACACAAGAACAAAAGTTAACCTCATCCCAAACTGAGACAGGTAATCTGATAAAAAATAAACATGGCTTGGATTTCAGGGCATTCAGTTAACAACACAGATACCTCCTAAAGCATCATGAGTTAGAGAACTTAAAAATGAACATTATATGTTTTAATTTTTTAACTTACCTGATATAAATAATCTTCAAATACAAAATAATAATCATCATTGCTTGCTGTCAACTTCACATCCTAAATTAAAAATAGAGAATACTGAAAAGAACCTAAATAAATATGTAATATTTATTTGCAATACCTAGAAAGAATACTGTAATTATTTTATTACTTTATATATGATTAGAAACTTCACAATTCGATTTTATCACTGCTATAAATTTACTTGACTAATGTATATGATACATTGACATCAAATTGCTGACACATTTTCAGGTCCCATTAGTAATTCCTTATTATTTATTTCAATTTTATCTCCTTTTAATCTAATATTTAGGTATCCTAAAAGTTGGAAAAACAGATGTAATCATAACACCCAGAAGCAACCATAGCAATGTGGCATCAAATTACTGTTCCAATCTCATCCTCCACTGTTCAGGTCCTCGATCTTGCCATCCCCTTCAAATACCAAAAATCTTCCATGCCTTTGTAATTATTCACTTGCAAGTCATTGCTTCTTACCAAACAAACAAACAAGACAATGTTTACCTTCAAGAAGTCTACAGTCTCACCAGCAAGAAAATAGACAAAGTAGAAATATGGGAATAATTGCAAGGAATTATTGCAGAAACCCCTGAGAATAATGCTCAATCAACAAAATTCAACTGGGCTGTTGAGCAAAGCAGCAATCAGGGAGGATGACATGAGTTATGGGTGACTCTGGAGGTGGTTGAATGTATGCTAAGTCTGGAAAAACTTAAAGACACAGGTTAACAGAACAGAGGGGCCGGTTTTCTATGTCAGAAGGCAACATGGGCAGAGGTAGAGATCATTCATTCCCCACAGGGGTGATACTGTCTCTCAGGGAGTGAGAATCGGTTCTTGGAGGCCAAAAAATTGTACACATTACAATGGTGGGTGGACCTCCAAAGCTTATCTCTAGCCAACAAAATCTTATTCTCTGGTATTTCATTTTTATATTAGAGAAAAATTAGTGAATTTTTCTCTTTGGGGATAATAAGGAGGAAAAACATTGGTATAAACTGTCAGATCACAGTAAGTGGTGGAAAACTGTAGACAGTGGGGATAAAACTCGAGACTGTGAAAAAATAGAGTCCAGAAAGAACCATTTAATAGTTTAGCTTACGGAGGGTTGGATGATGTTCTGTATTTAGTATTGCCTTGTTCCATTCATTCCTTTAACCACTAAAATAATTCGACTTTATTTTCAGTTAAATTAAAAATGAGTCTTTGCCAAAGGGAGCCGTAATGAAACTTCACATAATGTTTTAAAATGCTCATTTCCTCAAGGGCTGATTTTAATAACGTTTGGTGTTGCTCCAACAAGATCAGCGGAGCTAAACTAACATACATCAGGAACAATCAGAGACAGATATCTCCCCCAAAACACTCAAGTCGTGAACAGCCAGGATTGACTACCAAAACTTACAGTCAATTCTTCAGACACAAACAGTTTACCTCTTTCTCACAGCAGCTTTTCTTTACTAATTCAAACTGACCTTTATGTCGGCAGCAAAGAGAACCCTCATACTAGCAACTCCCTGAACATTTTCTCCCGTGAGTCTACTCATTTGAATAGAAAAGAGGTGGAAAGTCTTAAAGCCCCAAAGATCTCTCAGGCGGTTGCTAAATAATCCTGAGCACAATTATTTGACCTCCAAGCTAATGCTAGTACCTGTGACCCACATCTATGTAAAACCTCTGTGAGAGTCAAGACTTTTCATCACAACCCTGTATCCTCTTAACTCTCCTCATCTTTGCTGCCTGTAGAGTGTAGTGGTTAAAAGTCCAGTCGCAAAGTCAGATGGCCTCGGTTCAAATCTTGGCTTTTCTACTTGACATGTGAATTTAAACAAATTTCTTTAATCTTCCTTTGCCTCAGTTCCCTCATCTGTAAAATGCTAAAACTAACAAACAGTACGTCCTGTTTTGTTATAACACACATGTCAGTATGTGGCTGGTGAGTAAGAGAATGATGTCAGTATAACATGGAAATTGTATTGGTTCCTATGACTCTTTCTTTAAAAACGGGGAGCCAAACACCAGGAGTAGAATCATAATCAGGAAAGGAAAGGGCCTTCGGCCAGCTGCTGCACAAGCATGATCCCCTATAACTGTGTTTCAAGAAAATGAAAAATGAGTGACTGCACCGGGGCTCTCCCTCCAGAGAGGAACCCCCCAGCCTTACATATCTCTCAGCTCCTTTCCCTCCTCTCCTGCTCACCTTAACAGCAGCCCCAGGAGCCCAGTCCACTGCTTCTATCTGCATTATTTTAGCATTTCCACTTTATTATTTTTTTCCACTTTATTATTTTTACACATTTTTAATAGCTCTTGCAGGAGCAGCCTGCCTGAGCTGTCCAATTCATCTCCCAAGCTACCAATTATTGTCTTCATTTAGTATTCTGGTCACAAATTGCAAAACCTACCTCAACCTTATGTTTCCCATAAGCTCTATTATTTTTAAGGCATGATTTTGTAGAATACAAAGTTTTCTTTTTCCTTCAGGGAAAAGTTGATCACTTATGGCCTAAATGTTGGTATCTGCTGCTCGGAAGGTAGCTGTCAGGGTCAGACACTACGTAAAGAGTTTGGAACACTGTATGTCACATAGTGAGCAGTTATTAAATACTAGGAGTTGCTATTATTAACCGTGGTCATGTTCTACCCAGACAAGTGTTCAGGTCCTCAGTGTGTAATCTTCTTTCCCCCATTTCTGAGACTTGAAATAATATGCCCTTCTCCTCTATCTTGCAAGTTCTAAATTTAAAATCCAAGTGTTTTAAATAGACTAATTATTAATCCAGAATCAGCCATGTCTTATATCATGCTTACAGCATCTACTCAACTTGACATCAGCTGCCTGGAGACAAAGCTCAGTGTATCCTATCATAAAACTTGAGAGGTGCTTAACCATATGTCTAGAAACTAAAAGAAATTAAATATAAAAAATGACTTTGATACAAGAAAATAAACCCATAGGTTCTAAAGAATCACGAGATAGATAAAATAAAAATATTATAGTCTGATTTTCCTTTTAGTTGCTTTTTTATTTTGTATAGTAAACTCAAATTGGTAAGGACCAGAAATGCTTATCATTCCCTTAATCACAAAATGAGGAGCAGGAAAGGATAATGAGGACAGCTGCAAAGAGAAAGACGATAACATTGGATAGAGACTGCACATTTTCAAGCAACCTTAACCTCACAAATATAATGAACAATTAAAATTATTTTTCAAGGTTAACATGAATCATCATGCATAGCGCAGGCCCTGCATGATAAAGACTCTCAATAATTGTTAAATAATATTAAACATGGAAAAACTATGCATACTTTTACTTACTTTATAAATTAGACTGTCCACCAAAAGGTCATGTTGTATCACATTGGTTTTAAGCTGTTCATAATACAATATATCCTACAGTTAAAAGTAAAACAAACAAAAAAAATGAAAGTCAATCACATTTATAGACTGTGAATGAGCCTCAGACTTTAATAAATTATAATCTTTAATAATCATATAAATAATAATCATTATTCACCATTACATTTTCATGCCTGGCCAATTCTAGATGCTCAATAAATATACTTACTCCTGTCACTTAGTATAAGATCTGGCACCTGGTAGGTATTCAATCAATGTTTGCTACATTGATTAACTATAATTTAACTTTAACAGCAAATATAGTATTAAGTAATTACTAGGTGCCAGGAATTGTTTTACCCACTATATGAAGGTCTGACAATTAGTTCGTGAACTCATCCTAGACAGAAGTGCTCCATCCCTCATTGCTGAATATCACTACGGTCACCTTTGAAGTGCTCCCTTTGGGAAGCTATGCACCAATGCCAGCGCCTAGTCCACCCTTCAAAGTGATTTTGGAACTCTTTTTCTGGAATGGCCATCAGAACTGTCATTGTATTACCCTTGATGTCATGAATGTCATCAAAATGGCTTCCTTTCAATATTTCCTTTATCTTCAGGTAAAGAAAGGAGTCACTGGGGGCCAGATCAGGTGACTAGGGAGGATGTTCCAATACAGTTATTTGTTTACTGGCTAAAAACTCCCTCACAGACAGTGCTGTGAGCTGGTGCATTGTCATTATCCAAGAGCCATGAATTGTTGATGAAAAGTTCAGGTCGTCTAACTTTGCCATGCAGCCTTTTCAGCACTTCCAAATAGTAAACTTGGTTAACTCTTTGTCCAGTTGGTACAAATTCATAATGAATAATCCCTCTCATATCAAAAAAGGTTAGCAACATCATTGCAACAAGTTCACAAACTTAATTGTCATATCTCATATATACATTAACTCATTTAACCCCCATACCAACAAAATATAATAATTCTGATTATTATTCCCATTCTCATTTACATTTGAGAAACTGAGGTCCACAGAAAAAAGTTAGTTGCTGTCCCAGGCTATAAAGATAGTAAGATTTCACGGTGGTTAAGCGCTGGCTTGGGAAGCCAGCAGCCCCGGTTCGGGTCCCACATATGAGGGCCTGTGACACTGACCTCAAAAAAAAAAAAAAAAAAGTAGTAAGATTTGATCCCAAGAAACCTGGTCCCAGAACCTATACAAAAATCAGAAGGTCTGCACTATACTGCCTTTCTAATCTCTAAATTACTATAAAATAAAAAAGTTTAAACATACTAAACCACCCTTGGTAGTAAAAGCAATCATATAGCACATGGAAGAAGTCAGTTTTTTAAATACTAGAATATGGTCCCATAATACTATAAATTATGATTAGTTCTCTGCAGTGATAAGATTAGGCTAATGATTAATCTAATAGAGAAAAGAAATAGAAGGAAGAGAGGAAAGCTGGAAAGGAGAGAAAAAGGAAAGAAAGGAAAAAGAGAGTAGGAGGGACTTGAGACTGCAATCCAGTTAAGCATTAGGTTACCAGGTGGTAAGGGCATTCATAATAAAGTTTACAAAAATAAGTAAAGGTAAAAATCGAGTGGATAGTAGCTGTGTTAAAGGGAGTTGGAACTATCTCATTGCTGACCCCTGTGTTCCTCCACACCCCTCCATTCATCTCTCAGGCCCTTTATGTAGCCCTGGTTTGGCTCCGTTAGTACACACCAATCTGGATGATTCTTTCTGAAGAAATTCCATCAGACAAGGAAGAGTTGTGGGACAGGGTCATCCGGGACTAAGAAGAATATCTGTTGCGTAGCTGCCTTGGCTAGGGCAGTTACTATAGTCGCGCAGTGGCGAGTTTGCCAGGCTACAGTAGAATGAGGAATTAATGAAATTAAGGAAGTAACAGCATCCAGCACAGACTTTCCTTTCAGTATTTAGCTGTAAAAGTAGAGGAGGCAGGCGCAGGTGCTGATGCAATTAAGTTTACAGGTTTAGTAGAAGGAATTTGAATGAATTTCTTATGATGATTTCTGTTTTCTCTGAGTAGGAGGATGTGAGGTCTTTTGCTAAGAGTCTGAAAAGAAGTGGTTGAGAAGCGTGAAGGTCAAAAACAGTTCCTGTGAAGACGAGGTGGGCTGACCAGGAAAATCAAGGTCAGGCATTGTTGTGGACCTTGGTCAAGTGGAGAGTGTTATTTAGAAATCACTAAAGAAAATCTTAAATGTTAATATTAGTCTTGGCTATTTTACAGTAAGCAACTACCTAAAAAAGTATAGAAAAAAATTGTCTTCTTTTAATTAGCAAGCTAAAATTAAGCACAAAATTTAAAAATATGAATAAAAAAATCAGAGTTTGATAATGTTTTTGTGAAAGTACTAAATAAACTAATTACTAGGAACTTAAAGCACTAGATCCAAAGTCTCTCTATTAAGATGAGATTTTAAAAAATAGCTTCATGGGTGTGAAATATTTCATTTATCTCTCTAACTCCTTACCTATGACTGCATTTGTATG
Source organism: Aselliscus stoliczkanus (assembly GCA_033961575.1). Lineage (NCBI taxonomy): Eukaryota > Metazoa > Chordata > Mammalia > Chiroptera > Hipposideridae > Aselliscus > Aselliscus stoliczkanus. The sequence continues at coordinate 125,984,574 of CM066734.1, forward strand.
TGTGGTTTATTTTAAGCGATTGAAAAGCAATTGAACACAAAAGGTTCTGATTAAATATTCTTGACAACAGAAGGATTTTCTCCTTCTGTTCCTCTCTCTCTCTCTCCCTCCCACCCCCAATGTACCACCCTCAACAATTATTTTGGAACTGCTATATAATAGTTCGTTAAGGTCACACTTTTATACCTGAAAATAAGTGTAAGTGATGGAAAATGTTTTATTCAACAGAATCAAGATTGATTTTCTGAAAATATAAATTTCTATTTACAGACTTGTCTTTTTACATTTAGAAAATTAAGATGACTATTAACTCCAAAATTCAAGTAAAAAAAACCCACCTTTGAACACTGTAATAAACAATTATTATCTGAGATTACTATTTTTATTCTAGGATGATATTTCTGGGAAAATTCTAAATGTTTTTGAAATGGCAGTAGTCAGTTCCTCTGCAAAGAGACAGGATTTGTCAATCTAGTTCCCGATCTGTGAAATTGGTAGGTCATTTACACAGATCAGGACAAGAGTTACAAATACTTCTGCAAGAGCTGATACACTCACAAAAAAACGCCCAACACACACTCAAATCTGTTTTGTAAACTGTTACTTCTAAAGTGTCAGCACAACAATATGTGTTAAAAGACTCACAGACATTATTTCATTTAATTCTCACAACCACTCTGTAATATAAATATTTTGACCATATTTAAGTATGGGTAAACTGAGGTTTGAAGAAATGTAAGCAGCTCACTCAATGACACATTTCAAGTAAGTTGGGAGAGGTAGGAGTTGAAAGGTCTGTATGATTCTAAAACCCATGTTTTTAACCACTAGGCTGGGGAACTATTAGTTTTCTATTTGTTGAAATATTTAAATGGATGACTTATGTGATTAACAAGCTTAAGGAAAAAAAAATTCCCATTAAAATTATTTCTAAAACAATCAATGTCTTAAATAATTTTTCTTTATTGAATCTATTACCTGTCTGTTGGTGATTTCATATTCATTACACTTCATAAAATAAAATGTTCTTATAAGACAGGTTAGTTATTATACTAACTAACTAAGTATAATATCAGGCAGTCAGGAATTCCCTGGTAGACTGAGCAAAGATAAGAAAACTGGTTATTTCTTAAACTAGCCATTCCTCTCAAAATTATAGGGTAACTCCCTCATGCTGGAACAGAGACATCAGTCATGCCCCAGAGCAGCAAAGCCATTTTGGAGAACATTACAAAAGGCCTCCCCAAGGCTGAGCAACAGAACAAACCTGATAAACCCTTTAATAACAGGCACCAGTATTTCAGCATTGCCCCTTCGAGGCAGAAAAAAAGTATAAAACTCAAGCCTTTTACCCTAGCTATGGGAAACCCAGTCGGGATCCCCTCTCATTTTGAGAGTTGTTACTTTCTACTCTAATAAACTGTCCTCTGGTGTAAACTTTACCTCTCTGGTCTGTGTCTCCATTCTTCGGCTTCACGAGACTATGATCCCGGCACAAGAAAAAAATCCTACATCCTTATACTTAGAAAAATAATCTGTCAATTTCAGAACTATAAAAACAGTGCATATTTCAAAAGTAACTGTAGGGACAAAGTACTCATTTACTCATATGAGTTGCCCATCTTTATTTTTCTCTATTCTATTGGGTTGTCAGAAAAGTCATGATGCATTTTTGCACCGAAAAACAGAAAAAACACGTCATGACTTTTCCGACAACCCAGTAACTTCCCAGTTCTGCCACACATATTCACTGATCTAAACTGGCAGACTCCATTCCTTAAAATTTTACTTATTGTTCTGATGTATGTGTAAAATGCACACTAACTAATTATTAATAGCAAAACTTCTATATGAAGCACACAGTGATTAAATTATGTTCCTCTTGTCTTACAACTCAAAACTACAGCAATTTTGAAAACAAAAAAAGGATAAATATTAGACTAATAAGCAAAAGTGTTTCTAACTTGAATAACTGGTCTTTGAAAAGTAAATATCAATAGTTCGACTATGGCCCATCCTTTTTTCTTCTTACCTCAGGATGACTGGAAATATTCAAAATGAGAGCCCATAATTCAGCTCTCAGGGCAGTGGGACTTCCTTGTCTGATATATTGTTGAGCAGCAGCACTATCTTGTTCCACTAGAACTGGCAAAAGTATAGTAATATCTCATTAGAAAATGTATAATTTAAGAAATAACACAGAAATCTTTACTTAATAGTCTTTTGGGAAGCTAACATTTCATCTTTATATCTAACATAAACACATCTTGTCTCGACAATCTTCTTATACTCTCTAAATTTTGATGTGTCCCTATTTATAGCCCTATAGGTTTTAAGCCTTAAGCTCCTCCAACCCCCAGTCTGCCTGGTAAAAGTTTTTAATGCCGGTACCTTGCAATCACTCTGCTTTAACTACAGCTCCATGAATCTGAAACTAGTGATGCATGTATATAGTAAGTTTTGGGTTCCATGATCAAGTAAAGTCATATCTACAGAAACCCTAAATTTCTTATGCATATTCCAATAAGTCATCAATGTTCTAGTATTTGGAAGTAGTATGGTACTTGGAGTATTATGGCTAAGAATTACAAAGGATGTAAGATATCCATTCTATTAGGGGGCTTCTTAGCTATCTGCCAAAATCAACAGTTAGCTATCTGCCAAAATCAACAGAAAAGAGGGGTTTTTTTTAAAAAGAAAACTAAAAAAGATCTGATAACCTTTTAAGAGGGCCAAAATTTATTCATAAGCAGCCAAATTCACAAAATCAATCTATTATACTTTTACTTTCATTTCCATTTTTTGTTTTCTTTAATGAAAATACCAGCTACTCAGTCTGGAAATAAAGCCCTCCCCTTTGCCCCCCAACCCCGCCAAAAAAAAAAAAAAAAGACAACTGCTGATATTTGTCTAACAGAGCTGTTTCTTGTATTTTCTTCTTAAAAGAAAAGGGGAAAAAATCTTATACTAAATGAAAATGACAAACCAAATGAAACAACGAGATGATATGAAATTTAAAAAAAGATGAAACATTTTAAATTTGCAATTGTGTTTAATGAAATTGTCGAACCACACAAGTGAAGTCTTTTAAATGAATATGATTTTGAAAAATCAAACTGGAGAGTTTAGAATATGACGATATAATTGCCATCGAAGGTTCATTCTGACACGAAGAGTTATTTGTACTTCGCGTTTCAAAGATAAAACAGCATTTACAAAAACAAGGAAAACATCTTCAGAAGACAGGGAAAAATTATTCCCAGGAACACTGGGGCTGCCTCCGTTATTAAGTTTATCAGGAACTGTCCTGGGAAGGGTGACGTGTGGCAGTTACATTTTCCCCGACGCAGGAGCATAATTAACATTAATGAGAAGTGTGTGGGCGCATCAAAGAGAGAAACTGCTTCTTTGATTTTAAAATGAAATTCTACTGCTGAAGGGAGTAAGCTAACATCCTTGAGGAATGTGTATCTGCATTTACTATTTCCTTTTCAGTGAACTATCTGTAGACTTCTTTAGCTGGTATTTATTGATGAAGCCAAAATGATGTTTTTCCTCTCTTTATAAAGATCCCCATTATATTATCTATGTAGTTAAATATAGCCTGTTAGATTTTCAGAGGTTACATTTCCTTTGGGGTATATGATACAGACATTTACTTAGGACGGTCTCATTTTCAGAAGTTATAAGAAATATAATGAAAAGCTTACCTTTTTGCCCAATACGTACATGCTCATTTTCAAACAGTTCTAAAAATGATAAAAGAAAATAAAATCATTAAACACAAATATGATCAGCCACATTTATAATGGTATTTTTTTTTCTGGTATTGATATTTTGAATTATTTTTAGAGCTGAATGGCTCTATAGAAAACTGTAAGAATATTTTAATTTGTATGTAGAAAAATCTTTTCTCTACAATAAGTTGTTTAAAGTTTGTAGAAATTAGAGTTAAGTACATTTAATCAAGAGAAAAAATTGATAATTTTCTTTTATTAAAAAAAAACAAACAGAATATCTTCTCACAACACAAAAATGTTTATCTTCATTCATGTGATTTTTTTCCCCCCTAAAAACTCCACAAAACTTGGGTGGTTGCCATAGGTGGGGGAGGGTGAAATAGGTAAAGGGAGTCAAAAGGTAGAAACTTCCAGTTATTAAATAATTAAGTCATAAGGATAGTCAATACTATATTACATATTTGCAAATTGCTAAGAGAGTAAATCTTAAAAGTTTTCATCATAAGAAAAAAAAAATCTGTGACTATGGATGGTGATGGATGTTAGCTAGACTTATTGTGGTAGTCATTTTGCAATATATACAAATACTGAATCATTATGTTGTATACCTGAAACTAATATAATTTTGTATGTCATTATATCTTAATTAATAAAAAAACTTGTCAGCTTCATTTGCGAAGTCCCACTTCTACTCTAATCTACCATTATAGCAAATCTAATTTTAAAAAAGCCTTAATATTACATAGGTAAAATCCCACTATACAAATACCATATAAAAAATTATGCAAAAGAAGCAAAGGTTGGTTTTTAAAGTACTAATCAACAAGAGAAGACTCAAACTAGACAAAATTAAAATTTAAAAACTTCTGTTCATCAAAAGACACCACTGAGAGTGAAAAAGGTAAGCCACAGAGTTGGAAAGCATATTTGTGATATTAAGGACCTGTATATAGAATATATAAAGAATTCCTGGGCCAGCCGAGTGGCGCATTGGTTAAGAGCTGGTTTTGGGATGCCAGCGGCCCCAGTTTGGATCCCATGTATGAGGGCCAGTGACACTGCCCTCTACAGCGAACAGCTCCACCTGGAGCTGGGCTGTGCGAGCCGCGGCGGTGGTGTAGGCTGCAGCCCCTGCTGCAGTGGGCTGCCATAGGATACAGTGAGTGGCCGGCAGCCAGCGTGAGTGGCCGGCAGCCTGTGTGAGCTGCCAATAGCTGCAGTGAGCGACCATCCAGAGGCTGGCGACCGATCTGCCTCATGTGGGAAGAGCGCAATGATGATACCAACATGGGCCAGTGAAGCAACATCCTCCGCAACCAGAATGAAGAACAAAAAGACAGCAACTTGCCTGTTCCCAACTTGCCTGTTCCCCTTCCCTCCCTGATTCCCCAACAATGTTCCCCTCCCCCAATTCCCCAATAAAAATCTTTAAAATAAAAAAAAAAGAATTCCTAGTGGGCTGGTCGAGTGGCTCAGCTGGTTAAGAGTTAGCTGAAGGGGCCGGCAGAGTGGCTCAGTTGGTTAAGAATTAGCTTAAAGGGATGGCCGAGTGGCTCAGTTGGTTAAGAGTTGGCTTGGGAGTGTGAGCTCTGAGCAGCAGGGCTGCCAGTTTGGTTCCCACATGGGCCAGTGACACTGCACCCTCTACTGCTAAGATTGTGAACAACAACTCAACCTGGAGTTGGGCTGCCATGAGTGGCTGGTGATGGTGTAGGCTGCAGCCCCTGCTGCAGTGGGCTGTTGTGAGCTACAGTGAATGGCTAGCAGCCAGCGTGAGTGGTCGGCAGCTGGTGTGAGCTGCCATGAGCTACCATGAGTGGCTGTCCAATAGCAGGCGACTGACCTGCCTCATCCGGGAAGAGCACAATGATCATAATATCAACATGGGCCTGTGAAGCGGTGTCCTCCACAACTAGACTGAAGAACAAAAGGACAGCAACTTGTCTGTACCCCTTCCCCGATTCCCCAAGGCTGTTCTCCTCCCCCAATTCCCCAATAAATTAAAAAAAAAAAAGTTAGCTTAAGAGTGCACTCTGAGCAACAGAGCTGCCAGTTCGATTCCCACATGGGTCAGTGAGCTGCGCCCAAACTGAGCTGCCACTAAGCTGCTAAAAGGTGGCAAGATGGCTCAGCTGGTGAGAACACGTGCTCCTAACAATAAGATTTCCTGTTCGATGGTGGGCTATGCCCGCCCGCAACTAAGACTGAACTCCGCACCTTGAGCTGAGCTGCCGCCTAGATGGCTCAGTGGATAGAGGGTGCACTCTTAACAAAAAGGCTGCTGGTTCGACTCCCACATGGGATGGTGGTTATGCTGACCCACAACTAAGATTGAACACAGCACCTTGAGCTTAGAGGCCATGGAGCTGCCGCCAGGCAGCCAGATGGCGACTGGCACCCTCCACAACGAAGATTGAAGAACAACAACTTGGCCGGTCCCCTTCCCCAATTCCCCAACACTGTTCTCCTCCCTCAATTCCCCAATTTAAAAAAAAGAAAAAAAAAAAAAAGAAAAAGAATTCCCAGTAAGTCAAGAAGAAAATGACAGACAATTATCTGATACAAATAGGCAAAAGTCTTGAATAGGTTTTTTACAAATGAGGCATTCCAAAGGACCAATAAACATATGAAAAGGTGCTCAACCACATTAACCATCAGAGAAATTCAAAATTAAAACTGTTATGAAAAATACACCCAACACAATATGGCTAAAATGAAAAAGACTGACAATTCTAAATGCAAAGGAAATGGAGTAAATGGACTTCTCATACAAGGGTTGCAGGAGTATAAATTAGTACAACCACCTTGGAAAACTGGCAACATTTATTTATTTATTTATTTATTTTTATTTCTTTTTTTTTTTTTTGAGGGCAGTGTTACTGGCCCTCATATGTGGGACCGAACCGGGGCCGCTGGCTTCCTAAGCCAGTGCTTAACCACCGCGCCACTTGGCCGGCCCCTGGCAACATTTATGAAGACTTAATATATGCACATCCTAAGGCAATCAGCAATTCAGTCTCAGGTATATATACCCTAATGCACATATACTTGTACTGAAAGACATACACAAGAATATTCACAGCAGCGCTATCGATAATAACCAAATAGTGGGAACAACTCAAATGATCACCAATAGAATGGATAAATAGCGTGTATTCATACCATGGATTATGATACAGCAGTGAGAATGATTTATAACTACACACACTATGGATCTCACAAACATTACACTAAAGAAGCTAGATGCAAAAGAATACATAGTGTATGACTCCATATCTATAAAGTACAAAAAGAGGCAAAACTAATCTATGATGTTAGCAATCAGAATAGGTGCTACCTCAGGGCATGTGCCTAAGGGGACTTCTGGGATGCTGATACTATTTTGTTTCTTGATTTCTGGTTGAAGGTCACACAAGGTGTTCACTTTGTAAGAATTTACTTATCTGTATACTTATGTATTCTTTGTGTCCTTTTCAGTTTGTATGTTATAGTTCTATAAAAGTTATTTAAAAATTAAATCAAACCAAACCAAAAAGAATATATAAAACCATGAGGGGGAAGAAGTTAGCTCTTTTCCCCATCCCAGAGAAAATCAGTTTAACTTCCTTTCTTTTCCTTCTCCCCACCACCTGAGAAAGGAGGGCCTGCTAATTGCATTTGTTAGATTCTACAACAAGTTAGTTACCCATTTCTAATTAACTGTGTGTTAAAGGCCTTGAACTCCATGTGACTCTCTGGGTAAGTATAGCCTCAGCTCCCTGGCAGTCTGGCAGCCATCTTGGCCCTTGACTGCGTTTTTTTTTTTTTAATTAATTTATTTTTAATTAGTTTCAGGTGTACAACACAGTGCAATAGTTACACATTTTACCCCTCAAAGTGACAATCCCCCACCACCAATTCGCCACCCCACTCCCCCCACATATCATATATATCTATTACTCTTCCTCTGACTCTCTTCCACAGTATAATCCACATCCCGTGACTATCTATATGTATTCAATTACAGTAGGTACACAACCTCCACTTTAGTTATACAGTGCAGTGATCAAACCTTTACTCCATCCATGAAATGGTCTCCCTAACAAGACCTATGACCATCTGACACCCCATAAAATATTTACAACATTATTAATTATATTCCCCTAACTGTTTTTCATTTCCCAGTGGCAATATTGTAGTTGCCTATTTTTGCTTCTTGACTGTCTTTTGAGCAGATTGCTCATGTTCAGGCACTTGGAAGTTCTTACCTGAACTCGGTGGCCTGCTGGTGGTGAGATCTGGACATTTAGAGGGGGATGGAGACACGTCCTAGGCTAAGATTTCCACTGTTTTCTAGAAAGCCTGTTCTGTGATGTCCGGGTTTAGCACAGCTATATATAAATTGGTACTCTACTTCTATTTTCCATTTGCTATTATTTTCAATGTTGGATAACTTTTTTGGAACTATAATTCTTTTATTACCAGAATGTACACAACCCTGATCCTTTTGTAATTCTGCTACTTTCTCAGAATCCCAGAGTTTCAAAACAACTCATCTTTTAGATTTCCATAACATCCACTTAGAATAAATGTGATTTTGTTGATTTTGTTCATAATAGAATTAAATCTTTAGCTTTGATGGTTCAGACCTAATTAAACAGAAATGACTGAGTCTGGGCCTGAGATAAATGTGGTGAAGAGCACAGAACTCTCTACCAGTGCATGCAAACCATACTCCATTAGAATAGTCCTGGGACCGCATAGAATGGGCCTTCAAATAAGGAATTAACATTTTTAAATGTACTGATTAACCAATAAAATAAAGTGCAATGTCACCAAACATGCATTTTCTAAGATTCATTTGAAATTCAGGCTAATATTTAACAATAACAGTATTTCAATTAAATTGTGGCATTTGAAAAACGTTGTACTTCTGGGGAAAGATCATATAAACATGCTTTTTTTTGCGGGGGGGCATGTTGAGAAAACTGCAACAAAAACTAACTAATACTGCCTTAACATTTCTAAAAATCACATAAAAATGACCATCTTTGATTGCCATTTCAATTAATCTTGATACAGGGAATGTTACTGTCTGCTTACTAGTAACCAAAACATAAACAGAACAGACTTGTAACAAATATTCAGAATGAGTTATTTCCATGAGCTAAACATTTTTGCGATATTTAAGATTTGTGTTTGAGCATACAGTACTGTAATGTTGGCTGCATAAAACAAATAGAACATCTTTTTGAAAGGAAGCTCAAAAGTCAGAGGCTGTATCGCATTTAAGGATTTAACACCTGCTAAACACAGAAGGGAAAGAATTTCAAGGAGAAATACTTCACCTGTTACCGAGTTCTCCCTTTTAAGATGGTAACATTTAGCACTTACCATTCTGACATTTAAAAATCAACAGGAATAGTGCTACTCTTTTATCCTTTGGTTCCCGGTGACAAATGAGGCAGTAACAACGCCTCTGGTTTTCAGTTCCTCTTGGATGACATTTATTAGCGGAGAGAAACCTGGAGCTTTAGCTAAATTTGGCAGAGCAAGAAGTGCAACAACTGCTCCAAAGTATCCCTCACGCTCTAGAAACAATGCTTTCAGTTGACCTTTTGACCAGTAATCCAGTGCATATGCCAAAAATTACCCTGAGAGAGTACTGACACAGGAAAAGCTTCCATCAAAGACAACTGTTTATTTTCTCACTAACGGCACACATTCGTGCCATAGAACCTATGTTATTAGTGATAAAGTAGCTCTTGCTACATCTTCTTTACTAACAGATTCTCGCTTCTCCTTATAAATCATATTCCCAAATATAGATGCTGCAGCCCAACCTGGCAGACCAAATCTTTCATAATCTCCCCCATAAATACCACGAACCAGCTTGTCAACTCGGGTGCTGTCGCCTTTGGATGCCATTTTAAGAACCTCTTCAAATTCACAGCCAGTCAATAAATTGCATAAGCCCAGAAAGATGCCCCCTCCAGGGCTTGTCCCGGTTACTCGTTTATAGTTAGTTGTCTTTGGAATGGACCAGCAGTGGACAGGGATTATCCAGGTTAAAAGGCATCTTTCAGCCTCTCTCAGGGTCTGAGGCATTAGCAAAATAATAGCTCTCTGCTTGTCCACGAAACTGACAGAATCTACATATATAGCAAGTCCTTCACAAGGCAGTCAAGTTCATCCAGCTTGTGCAGGTAGAGGTTCCCAATTGTACAAAAATCTTTTTCAGACTTGTAAGCACCACCTGCTGCAGCACACAGACACTGTGCTTAGTGCCGAGATTTTATCTCTTCCTATTTGGATAGAAGTCAGCAGGTCCTGGGTTGGAAATCTGATAAAGTGCAAGTTCCCTCTTCGGCCAAGAAGTATTAAGGCCTTCAGTTCAAGGTGTACATCCCAAATACCAGTGGATCCATATGCTACATTAGAAGTCAAATATTTCCAGATACGTTTCAAGCTCTCAACTTCTTGTTCTTCCTCTGCTGTAATACCAATAGGCTCAAAATATGAGGGTTTTACTAGAGTTGCCCCCAATGTCTATGCCAAACCATGGGAAAGAGGGTTTCTTTGATCCTTGATCTTTATGGCAACGGCCTGATGCGTGAGGGGCTGCCTTGGGTTTGGTGCATGGAGGGTAGTGGTGGCGACTCCGGAGGTGGCTGGGCAGCATGGAGACCTGGTGGGTTGCTCCACTCACCCAGGAAGGCAAGGCGGACCTAGGGCAGGCCCATGGTGCCTAAGGTGAGGCCCAGCCTCCATGTGGCCCCCACCCCTGCGAGGGGCATCCAGGACCCCAGATAATGTTTAGCAATCCCTCTTCTGGGTATCTACCTAAAAAAATCTGAAAACATTTATCCGTAAAGATATATGTGCTCTGATGTTCATCGCAGCTTTATTTAAGGTGGCCAAGACATGAAAACAACCAAAGTGTCCATCAATAAATGACTGAATAAAGATGTGGTATATATATACACAATGGAATACTACTCTGCCATAAGAAAAGATGAAATACTGCCATTTGCGACAACATGGATGGATCTTGAGATTATTATGCTAAGCGAAATAAGTCAGACAGAAAAAGTCAAGAACCATATGATTTTACTGATATGTGGGATATAAAACTGAAAACAACAAAGAAACAAGACAAACAAATAAAGAAACAAAAACTCATAGACACAGACAATAGTTTAGTGGTTACCAGAGGGTAAGGGGGGAGGCGGATAGTGGATGAGGGTAAAGGGGATCAAATACATGGTGATGGAAGGAGAGCTGACTCTGGGTGGTGAACACACAATGTGGTATGTAGATGATGCATTACAGAATTGTATACTTGAAACCTATGTAACTTTACTAACCATTGTCACCCCAATAAACTTAATTAAAGAAAAAATTATCCATAAAGCTGATTTTACTAAATAGAATATCTGAACCAGAGTACCTTATTTTTATTTTTATTTTTTTAGTTTATTCTATTCTAGTGCTAATGGCACTGAGTTAGTTGAACAGATTATATAATGACCAAGTAAAAAATGATTATATGTTTGGGTCCTGACAACATATAATCATTTTATATCACTAAAGTATTTGAATATATTTATTTGAAAGACTGTATATAAAAATAACAATACCAGTTTCATTTTAATTAGATATAATTGCTGAGACTCGATAACCAAAGAATCAAAACTTGTCAGCCAATTCCTGTCTCTTATAAAAGTGGATGATAATAGTGTTCTATCACTGAACGTAGTACAAAATAAAGATGAAAAGACTGCTCTTTACAGAACGTAACTACTCAATTACGTGAACTACAATGCTTTTGCTTTCTAAGTGCTATTTTCCAGGGCCGGCTGAGTGGCGCGGTGGTTAAGCGCTGGCCTTGGAAGCCAGCGGCCCCGGTTCGGTCCCACATATGAGGGCCAGTAACACTGCCCTCAAAAAAAAAAAACAAAAAACAAAATCTAAGTGCTATTTTCCAGTCCAAGAATAAGAAACCGAAAGAGGTCAGAACCAGAATTTCCAACCTATAATCTGCGTTTCTCAAAGGATGATCTGAAGACCACCATGTTGATAGATGCATCTGTGTTACATCAATAGAACTTGTTTGGGGAAAAAGTGCTCTGGTAAAATGAGCTTATGAGATGCTGAGCTAAAAGTTTACTTAGTCTCAGTCTTTAAGACAGGAACATACACTGTATATTTTTAAAAGGTGTATGCCACAGCTTTTCCCAAACCTTGTTTGACAACAAAGCCCCCTTTTTCACAGGCCATCAGGGGAATGCTTCATGCAGCACACTTCAGGAAATGCTGTGCCAACTGGAGATGTTTTTCCTTTTAGAAAGAACAAGCTGTGGAAAATCTATTTCACAGAACTTGCACCTGATACGACTCATTATTATGTACATTCAGATACTAGTATCGGATTATGACCCCCCCTTCATCATAAAGCCTATGAAAGACTGCAAATCCTGCTCCCCCTTTATCATGGGTCTCATAAACAGTTTCCATAGTAAGTGTGGGTGTGTGTATATTTAAGATAAAGACTCTGCATTACAAAGCTGAGGACTTTTCACTTGACTTTTACATAAAAACCGCTAAGTGAGTGAGGAATGCACTTCAAATATAAAAATTGTGTGAAAGTATTGATTAACCATAGGTAACACAGGTTTGTAAAGATGAGTAAAAAGGATATGGTTCCTTAGGTCACACTTAAACTTAATCCTAAATATAAAACTTGCTTCTAGACAAACACAAGGAGTAGCAACATTTTCAAACACTCAGACTACATTTACAATCTAACGAAAGCCATAACATAGACTAAAAAAATAGAAATAACAGTGAATTCTAGGCAAAAGTAGTTATATCTGACTTTATTCTTCTTTCCAAGTAACATTGTTGCTAGCAATTCTCCTCAGGTAAAAATCTAAGTACTACACCACTAAAAACAATCTCATTGGATAAATGCTGATTGAACCCAATTTTTAGCAGTCCTGCTTTGAGAAGTAGAGAGAGGAAAAATGACAGCATCAAGTGAAGTGATTACCTACTTCCAGAGTTAGGTGCTCTTTCGTCTATTCCAGTTGCCCTTTGCATATAATAATAGCGAGTACCATGCCAATGCATAGAGTATCTTATTTTCTACTATGTTTTCCCTGAAAGCAAAGACTATGTCATACCTATGTAGTCACTAGTCCCTGGCCCTTAGCAGGGCTTTACACATATTTGTTGTATTATGAGTGAATCAAAGAAGAGAGAACTGTACTCTAAGGAAAAACAAATAGGTTTTCCAAAGCATAGCTATTATAAGGTTTAGAATAATTTAAAACAATGCTAAAGGATTATTTCAAAAGTAAAAAACATAAATATAATTCAAGGTATATTACTATCTCCTTTTCCTTTTGTTAGTTACATATGACTGTCACCGGCGAGAAACAGAAGTATAAGATATTTGTCTTCGTTCCAAGCTGCTATAACAAAACACCCACTGACTAGATAGCTTATAAACAACATAAAAGTATTCCTCACAGTTCTGGAGGCTAGAAGTCCAAGATCAGGGTGCCAGTATAGTCAGCTCTGGTGAGGGCCCGCTTCCAGGGGGTACACCACCAACTTTTCACTGTGGAAGGGGCTGGGATCTGTTGGGTATCTTTTATAAAGACATCAATTCCCATTCATGAGGGCAGACTGCTTACTTTTTTTATTTTTCTATTTTATTTTAATTAGCTTCAGGTGTACAACACAGTGCAATAGTTATACTTTTTACCCCTCAAAGTGACAACCCTCCTGCCCCAAGACTGCTTACTTTTGAATCTTGGTTCCACCACTTACTACTAGTTTTGTGACTTCGGGCATTACTTAACATCTCCACGTCTTCAACTTTCAACTGTTGGTAATACTTCTCCTCATATCATATTATGAGAAAATTAAAACCGTAATGCAATACCATTCTATACTACCAGGATAACTAAGACAAAGAAGTCCTCTTTTGTGAGTGTCTTTAGTTGTGCTGTCGTGGCTGCCTTGATGATCTGAATCAATTCAAAATGTTTACCTTTCATGGTCATTTTGACTTTGGGGAAGAGCCAGAAGTTGCACAGTGCTAGATACGGTGAATAAGGTGGATGAGGACACACCGTGATGTTTTTATTTGCCAGAAATTGCCATAACAGAAGGGATGTGTGACACAGAGCCAAATTGTCATGATGGAGGATGAAATAAAGACACTCACGTAAGTGGACTTCAGAACTGCTTCAGATAGTGGCAAGAATGATGGGATACGTGTGTTTGAAAGGAGAGGGAGTATTTTGAGGGGGATTAATGGCAATGTGTCCTTTAATAAATTTTTTTATTTAAACATTCATCATATTGTTTGATCACACATCATATTAATAAAGTTTTAAAAGTGGTAATAAACATACCTTCTAGATTGTGGAGAGGCTAAAATGAGATACTACAGATATATAACACATAGTATATGTTCAATAACTGTTTATTATTATGTTTATTATTATTATTCTTAAGAACAATAAATAGCCAACTTCCTTATTTTATAGAGGAAGAAACAAGTACAGGGATATATAGCGACCTGTCCAAGACACACAGCTAGCCAGTGGCAGATGAAAGACTAGAACAGCTTCCTGACACCTGTCTAGTATTATTTCTAGTACAATACAGGCCTCCCATATTTAAGTCAATTTTTACTTCCTTTTTATTATACCTCAATATCAATCTGTTTTTTTATGAAAAACACATGTATTTATGACAAAAAGAAAACTTAGGGGAGTTTTCTGGATGGGAAAGGTTTAAAAGACCCTGATTTTAAAGGCTAAGTTTATTCAAGGTAGAGTGTCATGTTAGCTTAATTTGATAATATGTAAAATAACAAAAATAGATAGTGATGGCCAGTAAAGGGAAATGCGAGTGCTGCCAATGAAGATTTTGCCAACAAAATGATGTACAATGGATGTACAATGACTTTTCAAAATTATTTTAAAGACCTCCAGATAAAAAGCAGGATCTAGTTGAAGTCTGATAATTACAACATACAGGATTCTACTCAATAATTAAGAGTAACCAAGGAAAGGCAAAATGTATGCTTAGTTTTTAGATATAAAAAGGTTACTAGATTAACTTGGAGATGACAAGATCAACCTTAACCTTACTCTCATTTATCATGAATTATATGCCATATGGGTGAAATACTAACCGGGAGGCACTTGTGTAGAATCATCTATACCCAGTTGTCCTGTAGTTAAGCCAAGTTCTACAAAGAATTCTTTCTGAAATATAACACACATAGAGTTAACATACATCTCAGACTTTGCTACACATCATTAAAAAAACAATCTTCACCTAAACATCAGCATTATCAGAGTAAATAAAAATTACAATGTAAAACAAATCTTTGCATCATTCAAATATCTAAAAAAAGAAAAGGACATTATTGAACATTTAAATTATAACACACTAGTTCAAAATTAAGGAGCAGAACAATTACAATTATTTTTACTACAAGTGTTGTTATGTAACATTTATTATTTTCATGTGAAATAAACATGAATAGAAAAAATAAAAGCTTTTAGGAAAAAATTACATATATATTGGGAAAAGAAACACACAATATTTTTCCAAATGTAGAGCCTTTGGTAGTGTCTTCCTTCTCCTAATTTCTTCTAACTCAGAAAAAGTTTTACTTTGATGGCTTCTGACCAATATAAATGATGCTAATGTTTTTTTTTAATTCTTTTATTCTGAAATAAACATTTTTTTAACTAATTTTTTTAAAAAAAGTTTTTAAAATAGTTCTTGATTTTGCTTTTTTTAGGTAATAGACTAATCAGTAAAGTAAGGAATGATAATTACCCTTTGAGTAAAGAACTATTAACATTCAAATCTATCCTGAAACACATATACACATAACATATGCAGCAATTGTCAATTTTATCTTCTAGCAATCTTTGTCTAAAATTACCAATATAATTCTGTATTTCTGCTTTCTACCGTACTGTACTTCACTCAGTTCTTAATCAACTAAACACTGCAAATATCCAAAACAACTTAAATTAATTTTTAAGTAAAATTAGACCAAGTGCTCTGCTAAAATTCAAATAAATTAGATTTATTCTCCAGACTTCCTCTACTTATCTAGTAATTTCTAGGGAAAATAATCATGTTTGTCTGTTACTTAAAATATACAACAACCCCATAGTATTCATATTATTTTTCTTTTCTAAGTAATTAAATATTTCTATTAATATTTGCCTCAGTGTTTTGTTACTACTGTAATTGCTAAAACCAAACTTCCTTCTCCTTTAAAAAATGGAATTAGTTTTAATCCTTCCTAATTATCTATTATTATTTAAGTTAGAAATTTATTAATGTCCCTCACAAGAGTTATTCAGCCTAATATGTACGCACATTTCATTTTTGTACTGATTTGAAATAACTGCCCGTATATTTCAATTTTTAACTAAACCTGACTTTTATCTATACTTTAAAAATGCACTGCCTCATAAGTTATCAATTTTTAATGACTAAAGAGGTAAAAATTTAATGTTAATTCTTCTATTTTCAACCACTATTTTCCATTTATTTTAAAGTCATCCTTTACTGAAATCACTAGAATTAATAATGTATTTGATTTTTTAATAAATTTGATCTTCATACTACAGAGGGACTTAAGTCCAATAAACATTTCAGTATTAGGATCTATAATCACAATGGAGAATTAGACTTATGCTAAGACATGTTAGGAACATAAACAAAACTCTGAACATCCATTTTCTATTTCACTGCTCTGGACTATGTTTTACTCAACATCAGTAAACCTGGACTTGAACCTCAGATTTCCTTCAAAACTCACCCAAGATACAATGCCTTCTGGGATCTCTTTTGATATTCCAGGCTGATTTAAGCAACTCTCTATGCACATGTATTACGTTACATCAACCTCTACCAAAGCCTATAATCACATCACATTGAAATGATCATTTTTAATATCCATCTCCCCACTAGCCTGAAGCTCTTGGAAGACAGGAACTGTCTCATACACATTTGCACCCCAGTACTTAGCATAGTGCTAAGTGGCACATAGGAGAGAACTCCATAAATATTAACTCACACTGCTGAGCTCCAGTTCCAATCTGCTGCCTCCACATGACCGAATTAGCAAACAGGAATTAATCAGCAACTTCACCTTAGAGTTAATAAATTTCAGTATCAAGAAATTTCCTTTTAACTTGTGTATGTCTACATAACACTGCGAACTACGTTAAGGGCCATCCATTATAGGATCACAAGGCTCACTGAGCTTCACCAAGTTCAGTGCTCATTTACACAAGCCAGGGTCACAGATAAACCACACATCCTGAGCCAGACTCCTCACATCACCAGGCCATGGGATCAGGGAAGATAGGGACAATATCCCAGAAAGAGAAGGACTAACCACACTCTTAGTACAGCCACAGTTTCTTGAAAATTAGTCACAGGCTTTTGTGTGCCAATAGCTGAGAATGAATCCACATGAGCTCCAGGTCCCCTCAGACAGACAGAAGACACGATTAGTCCCAGTTTCGCACATGCTGAACCTTTCATACATTATCCACTTTCTCTGCTTCTTTACTAGGAAATCCTTCAAGCTTGGACAAATGGCAGTACTTCTGAGAGGACTGCCCACCACTTCCAGAAGAAGAATCTGCCATTTCCTCTGTTGTACAAAACCAGCATTTTGTACGAGCCACTATTAATATAGGACTTTAAAAATAACTTCTTAAGACTTAACTTTTTATCAAAGTTGTAGTAGTCATGATTAATAGTTACATGCTGTTTACTATGTTCCCCTAATGGGGTGGCTTTAAACAACAGAAATGTATTCTCACAGCTCTGAAGGTTAGAAGTTCAAAATCAAAGTGTTAATATACAGGGCCATGCTCTCCAGAAAGTTCTAGGAAGAATCTGCTCCACGCCTCTCTCTTGGTTTCTGGCATTGCTGGCAATCTTTGGTGTTCCTTGGCTTATGGCTGCATCATCACTGCAATCTCTGCCTTCGTGGTCATATGACATTCTTCTCCTTGTGTCTCTTCCCCTCTTCTTATAAGAATATTAGTTATATTGGATGTAGGACCCACCCTCCTCTTAACTTGATTGCATCTGCAAAGACTGTTTCCAAATGAGGTCACGTTCACAGGTACTGGAGGTTAGGACTTCAGCATATCTTTTGGGAGCATACAATTCAACCCATAACTTCAATCTTTTTTTTTTTTTTTTTTTGAGGGCAGTGTCACTGGCCCTCACATGTGGGACCAAACTGGGGCTGCTGGCTTCCCAAGCCAGCGCTTAACCACCGCACCACTTGGCCAGCCCACTTCAATCTTAACTTATGGATCTACACAACACTCCTATGAGATATTATTATTCCAACTTTACAAATAAGAAAACTAGGGCTCAAGTTCAAGAAAATTTGCTCAATTTCACATAGCCAGTAAGTGGCATAGCAAGAAATTTTAAACCCAGGTTAGCTGCCTTAAGAACCTAATTATCTCACCATCACGTTACACTGTCTGTACAAGCAGCAAATAGTTTAAGAAGTCAAATTGGCTAAAAGACTTATAACAACAAAATAGCAGTTCTCTATCTTATACGCTTCTCCCCAACAAAACATACACACACTCATTCATAATTGGCCCACGATCCAGAGGTGATCACCTTCAGCTTTCTTTCTGGTATATATCTCCATATTTCAAGTAACAAGCGTATATTGTTATTTTTAATTTACCAATTTCAGATATTTATTGATTTTTACAGTGAGGATTTCAGTTCATGTACTTTTTTCCTCTCTCCATCATTCCAATATAATTATACATCAATTGTTGATTAAATCCATATTAAAAGTTTGCATTATTATGACCATTTAAATACTATTCAAGGCTGAGCCACATAATATGCTATAAATGTGTTTCTTTTCTTGTACTTCATTTCATTCAGTTCATAAACCATTTTTCACTTATATGATTTTCTCTAATCATATACTTCTTCCCACACCTTTTATCAACTCTGAAAACACCCTCCTCAATATAATTTTGCATGTGGTCAAACCTGCCAGATCACCTGTACTTTTGGTGGTTTCTTGCAGGCATTCATCCTGGAACCCTCCCACCTCCTGCTCTAATCTGGAATCGCTATGCTCTCGACCTGCTGCACAGCCTTTGTCCTGGAACTTCTGTCTCTTCATTATCGTTCTGGAAACTGTTCTCTTAGATTGAAATCCTGTCTCCTGGCTCCTCTTTGCTCTTTTTGTTCATGGCCTTGTTTGGGGGCACTTCTACCAACAGCTCCCTGAATGAGAGGAAAGACTTACATCTGAAAATATCTGCTCTAGTTTCCCATTTCAGGGACTGCTGGTAACATATAGAATGCCAGGCTTGAGGTCATTTGGATTTTTAGAGGCTTTACTTCAAAATATGATGGCTTCCAGTCGGGCTGCTGAGAAGTCAGATACTACTCTGACTCCTGATAGTTAGATGTGTACTCTGTTTTTCTTCTATAAAAAGTTTTGTCTTCTTTCCAGATGCCTTGCTATGGGTGTTCTTTGTTCCATGGCCTTGGGTGCTAGGTGGGCCTTTTCATACTGTCAGGTTTCTGTCTTTCAGTTCTTGGAAATTTTAATAATTCCCTTACCTCTGTTTGCTCTTTCTGAAACTCCTACTGGTCAGGTGTTAGCCCTCCTGAAATGATCCTCTAATTAAAACAAAACAAAACAAAACACCTTTTCTCTCTTATTTTTCATCTTTTTGCTTTTACTAGGTTTTCTGATAGATTTCCTTGGCTTTGTTTTCAACTCTTCTGATTTTTTTTTTTTTTTTTGCATACCATATTTTTTTATTCCTAAAAGCTCTTTTCCATTCTCTAATGTTTTGTTATTTTAATACAATTCTGTTCGCTTCATCAGTAACATTTTCTCTCTGAGCATATTAATGGTTTGTTGGGAAGCAGTAGTTAACAGCAGGCTAACCCTTTGTCTATGTGAAGATGACCTTGGGTTTACCTTCTTTCAGCACTGTTGCCCTGAAAATGTATCAGATCACACACATAAATGTGAAGAGGAACGCCAGCTATACTACTAAGCAATGTTACTTACTGAAAATAGTATGACCGGTGACTGGTAAATTACATCTGAACTGGAAGCCTATGAGTGGATTATAAAAATCCTGGTGTGGTGTCCCGTGAGAGCACCTGGGAAGAAAAGAACTGGGAAGCTCTGCTCAGGTGCATTACAAGGAGTGGTTCTTACTGTGTCTGAGGCTTCCCGATGTGACCTTGGCAGTTCCAATTGCATGCACTCCTTGTGGGGCCTAAGAAGGAGCATCTGGTTGGCTGTAAGGACTTCCAGTGAAGATCTGATAACGGCATGCTGATATACTGATGTGCTATGCTTTCGGGCCTGTATCACTCTACAAATCTAAGTGAACCTGATGACAGGTTATGGCCTATTGTATCTTGTGAGTGTGAGTGTAAATTCAAACCTGAAACAACTACTAGTGGTCATAAGTACTCATTCCATACATTGGCTATTTTTGCGATTATTATTTTTTTTCATTTGTTTGTCTTAGTTTTGGTTACTGCCTTTCAAACCGGACGATTTCAAATGTCTGTAGATCCCAGGCTCGTCATTCACATTTAGGAAGGAGCCAATAAAACACTGACTGGAAGATCTGTCTGCAAGGATTGAGTGTGGTGGGCTTCGCGGCGAGGCAATGTTATAGCCAGCCAGCTACCTTTCTTGTAAAGGCTCTTCAAAGCTCTCTTAGACTCTTCTCAGGCATTCTAGACTTGGCGGGGGGTGGGGAAGAAGAGAACTGGCAGTGGGGATGAGGGAATTAATCTCACCATTCCATCAACTTACACAGAATTCCTGTTTTCCATACAGTGCCTCATTCCTGGCCTGCTTTGTATCTGAGGTCTCTGAGCGCCTAGCCCTTTTGCTTCTGCTTTCTAATGAACATGCCTCTGGTCTCCCGTGGGGGAGGAGGGGTCCCCTGACTATGCAGGTGGTAGGGGCCTGGGGGTGTCTAACCCGCCTGATATAGACTTTCACACCCATGGCTCAGCATGGCCTTCTATAACACATGGGGTCTCCAATTCTTGAGCTTTCCAAAGCTCAATATAGAAAATCATCTTGCTTCTTGTATCAGTCAGTGTCCAATTAGGGAATAGAAACCATACCAGAAATGGAAACATGGAAAAACAGAATTAGCAAATGCAGAAAGCACTATGACTTCTAGGCTGAAGGAGAGCGGATGAAGAAGGGACAAAGAATTCAGGGAAGCATCCTCAAGGCTGAGATTCAGGTCTCCATGGAGATGAAGTGGTTGCCACAGGAACATGCAGACCAGGGCTGGTGAAGAAACTTGCCGGAGGCTACAGGCCGGAGCTGGTTGGTCGGGTGAGGGCTTCCCAGGTGAGTGCTGCTGGGTCATCTCCATGCTGATCTGCTGGGGCTCACACAAGGCAACCAGGGAAGGAGGCCTCTTTCTCCTGGTCTGAGGGTCCTGCAGTGTTCCTCCAGAACCCTCTTAACACAGCCTAATATCAAGCCCGTTGGCAAAAGAGACATGTTTATACGGTCCAGTTCCAGTATAACAAAGCAGAGCAGAAAAAGGTAGATTGGGAGCTGAAAGATAATCAACTGATTACTCTCCTTACTTTCCCTTATCTCCTTCAGTGCCTCACCCTGTTAGGAGCTTAATGAAGATTGGTTGCATTTTTAAAAATGTATATTCTTTAAAAACATTATGAAATTCACGGTTTGTTTCAACGCATTTTATAGCCATACATTAGGCGCCTGAATCCTAACAAGCTGTCTTATAAATCTATGCTGTTTACTAAAATGAGGGATAAGCAAAAGCATTTATAAGTCAATGTCAGCTCATCATTAGTCCTACTAGCAGAGCAACTCACTCTCTAATATGTGACATATTTACAATAAAAATGAAACTTTTCAATCTATTTAGCAGATTGTCCTATTGGTTAGATATATCCTGCACGAAAATATTTCTCTAATGATTGTCTTCTAAAATATGTTCATTTGTTTTTAGATGGCTATACTTACCAATTCAGGGATGTCTTTTACTTTCAGAGGAACTTGGATTAAACCCAAATGAGTCCTGAAACTAAGAGAATCACCATTTTCATAATTTGGGTTGCGAAGATTAATTAATACCTTTAAAAACAAATCCAACAAAATTAGTTAGTTTATCTACACTTATAAAATTGGCAGTCATATTCTTGTTGTATCACCACAAAATTAAAAACCATTTGAGGTTACGCATATACTCTAGACATACACTTTAGAGTGACATTCTAAAATACTGTAAAATTATATTAAAAGGTTAAAATGCCATAAACATGCTTTAATTAGTATGACTGAATTGTCCAACTGATGATCTACCATATATAAAACTAAAAAGTTAAGAATTTAGTTTTAAAAAAACACTTTTTGATAGTAAAAAAAAATAAAAATTGTTTGATTATAATAATTTACCAGGGAAAGTGATAGAAAAATTTTTTTTAAATGCTTGATTGTAATATTTACCAGGGAAAATCTTAGAACCAACTCTAACCCTTTTAAAAACAAATACTGCCAATGTTTTCAGAAAGATGGTGAAGCAATATTGCAAAGTATCACCTCTAAACCAAACCTGGAAAAAAAAAGGGAAATTTTCTGAAGTTAAGTTAACAAGAAAGACCATTTACATATTCTTCAAAATTAAGCAGATATAAAAGTGAGATATTTGCATATCCTTTAATCTAGGCATCTCATTTCTATGAGTTATGGAAATGAAAGATGTTTTTGTAAATAGTGCAGAAAGAATGTTAATGAAGTAAGTGCTGTTTATAACGGAAAAACATAAAGCAAGTTAAATATCCCACCAAAACAAGTTAAGCATTTCCACTTCAGAGGGAACGACTTAAGTAAATTAAGATTAATTTATATAATAAGATACAGTGTAATATGCCCCAATTAATATAAGTAATATAGGTAATGACATGAAAAAATGTTCATAATACATTACGTTTTTAAAAATTATAGTAATTGTAGTGTGTATTGCTGTATGATATTATGATGAGTAAGTTTTGTTGAAAATTTTCTTCTTATGTATGTTTTATGTTTCTATTGGTTAATATGCATTTGGGGGAAGAATAATAATAATTTAAAAACATATTTTTAAATTAAAATTGTGAGGGAATGAAATCATCAAGAATCTAGGGAAGGAGAATTATAACACAGAAATGCAACCCTATTGGAGGAAGGCGTTATTAGTGACCTGATAACTAACGGCTGATAAAATGGAATGTGCTATAACGCCAAAAGTTTCCTGAAATTGCAAACACCAATTGAAACTAAAAATATCGGTGGTATTTGTTTTAAAAAATAAAAGGTTTAGCAAAGAATCAACAGTGTTAAACACAGGCTAATACAGAACAGCACAATTTTAGGCTAATTGCACAAATCATGTATCATACTGCATGGGAAACTTACAAAAAACAGAAAAGGAAAAGAAACTATGAATACATGGGAAATAGAAAATATTAAAAATGCATAAATTATAACTAAGGAAGTAATTATAGAGTATGTTCTTGAACTAAAGAAGAATCTCAGCATAAATTCTAAAGATCAATTCAGCAACAGTCCTTATGTATGACTAGTAATGAAAAAAAAAAAACACAGTTAAAAGTAACCTTAAAGGTAACCATGTAAAAATTACATGAAGTTTCAACCCTTAATGCTACAAAAGGAAAAGTTTGGGAGAAATTGTTAAGAAGATAAGAGAAATAATGGCATCACTAGAAAGGCAGTTTCTGACCAACCTAACTTCTCTGTAAAGTTAAAAGGAGACGATTTAAAACTAACTCCAAAAGCCCTGACATAATTTCTAACAACGTTTAATGCTGGCAACCTGGTATCAGAGACAACAGGTTCAGAAAACTAAAAATAAATTGTGAAAGACTCATTCATTCACTCATTCATTCAAAACTATTCACTGAGCAAGCATGTGCTAAGCACCGTTCCACCTGTTGGCAATACAGCAGTTAAAGGTAGGATTAACTTTCAGCTGACTATCCTTGCGTGTTTATATCCAGGGATACCTGGAAGTCTCATATTGACCCTTAGTCAAAATGGGACAGAATATACTAACTAGTCATTTAACGTCCTCCCTATTTATATTGTTTATTGCCTGGACTACTAAAACAGGGAGGGGAACAAAAAGGGAAAAGATTCACTGAGCAACCATATGTTGCAGGCAGCAGGCTACATGACTCACAGTCACTATTTGTTAATAAAAATCTTTCTAATTGATTTACTTGCCTCTAATCTTTCCACACTCCAATGTATTTTCCAAGAACACTTTCCAAACACAAATCTGATCATGTCATTCCACCACTCCAGTGGCTCAGTGGTTATTTACATGGTGATTCCTCTGTCTGGAAACATTCTTACATCATTTCTTTCACATTTTCCCCTTATTAGTATACATACATTTAACCAACAGAACATACCTCAAGGAAATCC
Organism: Aselliscus stoliczkanus; assembly: GCA_033961575.1. Classification (NCBI taxonomy): domain Eukaryota; kingdom Metazoa; phylum Chordata; class Mammalia; order Chiroptera; family Hipposideridae; genus Aselliscus; species Aselliscus stoliczkanus. The sequence continues at coordinate 126,008,871 of CM066734.1, forward strand.
TTAGGTGCATAAACGGGTCTGAAAAGGCTTAAATCTAGAATTATGAAGACAGATTAAAATAAAGTTTTCAGTTAACTCATTATATGAATGTTTACTAATAATAAATGTTAATGATTCTTTCATACGTTGCTGTGCAGCTAGATTAATTCGAACATTTGTCATACATTTTCTTAAGTATTGGGAACATAAAAATAAAAAGACAGTTCCTCCCTTGACAACCTAAATGACATATTCTGGAAGAAATTAAGAGTCTCCCTTTCATAAATTTGTAATACATTATTTACAATTGAATTGAAAAAACAATGCCAATATAATATAAAAATTCTATATGAGAATTCTCAAAGCACATGGAATACAAGGAATGCATTCTTAGTTCCTTTGGTTGCAGTGAACTGTTCTCCCTTTTGAACTTCTATAATACGCTGCTTCCTCTAACCTGGCACTTATTTCTTGCCCAGCCCCCGACACTTGTTTTTTAGGGAGGGTGATGAGGAGTTATGTACATGTCTACCTATGGAATTGTATATATCTATTTATCATAGTAAATTATATGCACTTGCTCATTATAGGATGTCTGACAATTAAGTTCGCGAACTCATCCTAGAATGTGCTACATACCTCATTGCTGAATATCACTATGGTCACCTTCGAAGTACTCCCCTTGGGAAGCTATGCACTGATGCCAGTGCCTAGTTCACCCTTCAAAGCAATTTTGGAACTCTTTCTCTGGAATGGCCATCAGAGCTGTCGTCGTATTACCCTTGATGTCCTGAATGTCATTAAAATGTATTGCTTTCAATATTTCCTTTATCTTCAGGTAAAGAAAGAAGTCATTGGGGGCCAACTCAGGTGAGTAGGGAGGATGTTCCAATACAGTTACGTGTTGACTGGCTAAAACCTCCCTCATAGACAGTGCTGTGTGAGCTGGTGCATTGTCGTGATGCAGGAACCATGAATAGTTGGCGAAAAGTTGGCGAAAAGCAGTTGGTTAACTGCTTGTCCAGTTGGTACAAATTCATTATGAATAATCCCTCTTATATCAAAAAAGGTTAGCATCATCGTTGTAACAAGTTTGCGAATTTAATGATCACATCTCGTATATTTATAAAATTTGTTGACTCAATTTGAAACATTAAAGTGAACCAAAATAAGTTCTTAAAAACATTTTTAAAGTTTTAAAACTTTTCACTATTTAACCTATCTTTAACATTTCAATGTAATTGAAATATTTACCTTAACTAGGAGTCTAAGAAATCCATGGAATGATTTAACTCTTTTATAAAAATGTTTTCAAATGCTGCTTTAAAAAATATATAACTTATTTAAATATTCTCAAAATAATAGAGAACACTGGCCAAAGTTAGGGATTTTTGAACTGCAAAGTAGAAGTTTAAGCAAACAAAACAGGTGATAGTAAATTAATGGGAAGGGAGAGTTGCTTCCTGTCCAAAAGAATGGTTAATATTGTTATTTTGTCTCCACAATTAATAAAGCAATTTTTTTTCCCCACTACCACATTTTGAAAAAAGTCCTTCATATACCTGGTTCATCAGTTCCCATTTCATTCCACTTATTGAGAAGTTCTTTCTGTTCTCCAGCTGGCCTCTAAAAAAGGCAATTTAAAAATTGGTTTCATTTTGTGAAGTTTAGCAATGCAGCTGAAAAATAAGAATCAATAACTTATCTAAAGGTCAAGTAAGCTATATAACATAAAAAATAATTTCATTACACATGGTAAACTGTTTTGGAATTATACTTAAATTATTATTATTATTTAACTATTATGTCTAGTCTCAACGGCTCAGCTAATGAGTCCAGGAAAAGAAGGTAACTAATCTGTACAGGCCAGTAACTCTGACAAAGAAAACCTGCTCCTCAGCTTCACACTACACCTCTTACCCCATCCAGCAATCTCAGAAATGCATCGCAAGGGGGACTGGCCAAGAGAGGATGACTGGGAGTCAATAGCATCATCTTTCTATATGAGAGACAGTATATTATACAAGACTACGTATTTAAACAGTTTTTCATATAAAATTTATCCTTTTTTTACACCATCCTTCTGGTGTCTTCCGTGACTTGTCCTTGGATATTATCCAAAGTCCATCCACTATGTTTTGTCCAACAGCAGGGAATAAATATCAAGTAGGGAGAATAAAGAGAAACTTGTTCTCTCCTACTAATGAACAGCTATAAAGAATCCAGAACATTCCTCAAGTGGATTTTCTCTCCTTTTTCATCTCTCCCCAACTCAAAGCCCAGATTGACAGATCAATGTTGAGTATGAGACCTAAGTAAATCTATTGGGTGGTCGGAAAAGTCATGACGCATTTTTGCAACGAAAAACATAGAAAAAAAACGTCGTGACTTTTCCGACAACCCAATACTACTATTTAATCCAAGTAGCTCTGCAGAGAGATGACAAATCATTCTTTCGTTCCCTATGTAAATACTGAAAGATGGTACCATATTGGTTATTACAAGATGACAGTGCCTGAACTCCATCTCTAATTAAAAAATATGGTAATTGTGCTAATTAGCCAAAATGTAAGGCAACTAACATAATTAAAACCTTTAACGTGCATTTATAACCTTATAGCCAAATCTCTAAATAATCTACTATCCTGTAGATTCTATACTTTATTTCTATTTATTCTCTAGTTATAGGTTTATTACAAAAAGCATTACAGCACACATAATAGAAATCTATATAGAATACGCCCACATAATTGGCCCTTTACAGATTTTTTCCAAAACAAAGTGATATCCTAGCAAAAATTAAAAAAAAAAAAAAGATAAATCTGCCAAACAGTTATAACTTCATGATAGTTCCTAGTGTTCAAGTAACAATAAAAAACTTAAATGTTAAAAGTACCTTTCGTGCCAACGGAATACTCAGTTCAGTGCACATACTATTTAAACTCTTCAAAATTCTTTTTTCCCAACTTCCCTGAAACATAAGGAGCAATCTATTATTGTTTCTGGTTAACAATACTGAAACTGACTTAAAAAAAAAAAAAAAAGCACTGGTAAAGAAACTAAAGATATTATGAGTTATATAGAAACGAGGTTGGTTGAGATTGGTTACCTTCACTCATTAGTTTAGTCAACAAATATTGATTACTGCCTACTATGTGCCAGATACTATCCTCAGTGCTGTGAATTAAGCCATGAATAACAGAAAGTCTCAGTCTTCATAAAATCAACATTCTAGTGAAGGATGGGAATGGGCATTGATAAAAATAAAAAAAAAATCAATGTCATATGGTGATAAACGATAAAAGAAAAAACAGCAGATAATAAAAAGGTAAATTAAATTTAAGCATTTTATAAATGTTTAATACTCAGGAATCAAACTAATGACTGGTAAAAAAATAAAATTTTATAGAAACTATTATATTGTCATTTTTCCAAACATGACTTTTCAGCCCTAAATACTTCAGTATGTTCTAAAAATAAGAACCTTCTCCTACATATCCATAATACCACTATCACACTCACAAAATTAATATTTCAGATCATCTAATATTCAGTTCATAATCAAAATTTTGCAGTTGTCCTAAAAATGTCTTTTACAGATTTAAAAATCCAGGCTCCATTAAAAATTCATTCATTACATTATATTTGGTTGTTAGGTCTCTTTTAGTGTAGCTTAATCTAGAGTCTTTGTGTTATTTTCTTTTTTGTGATAATTGACTTTTCTGAAGAGTCTCTTTTAGAATGTGTCACAATCTGGATTTGTCTTACTGCTTTTCACAGTATTGACTACCTTCTTCTCTATCCCCTACATTTCTTGTAAACTTGAAATAATAAGTTAATTTTAATGGTATGTCATAGGTTGATATATATATATATTCTTTTTAATGCCAAGATAAAATGTCATAATTTTTTTTTTTTTGTCTTTTTACTAAAATATGCCTAGGCCTAAAAAGTTTCTGACTCACTGAAACTGAAACTAAACAAAATAATACCAAAGGTCCAAAATTTAGACCAAGTAAAGAGAAAAGAACTATATTATTCATAAAGGACAGTTATAACTAGTCAATAAACGTAGGATAATAATAATAGCTCCTTTATGTGGTTGTTATAAAGATTAAAGATGTAAAGCACTTTGAACAGTGACATCATAATAATAATCAATAACTGATAGCTTTTACTATAGCTATCATTATTCATAGCTTCTCTGTTACCACATATTTAAATACATTCATTACCCTCTTTATCTGGAATATACTCTCAATGCTCTACTCCAATCCCCAGGATACTTGTTCCTACTTTATCTGAATACATCTTACTCACCTTTCAGGTCTTCACCTCTATTAAGCCTTCGCTAGCCTGGTCCTCTACCGCAGATGGTTATTAGGTGCCTATTGCTTATGGGTTCTCAAAGCACCAGCTCCTAGGATGGTGCGTTATCACACTTTGTCTAGCACATAATAGAAGCTCAATAATTGAACAGATGTCTACTCTAAGTAATGTTGCAAGCATTGAAACTTTTTTTTTTTTTTTGAGGGCAGTGTCACTGGCCCTCATATGTGGGACCCGAACCGGGGCCGCTGGCTTCCGAAGCCAGTGCTTAACCACAGCGCCACTCGGCCGGCCCTCATTTAAACTTTTTTGATACAATGGCCTAAGCAACGAATGAACAAAAAAAAATTAGTCATCTATAGGAGAAATGTAGAGCTGTGTGAAATGTATAAGGCTTGTTTTTATTAAATATATGCAAATAGATTTTCAAGAATAAAATAATACTCTTAATAAATTGTGTAAAATAGTCCCCAAAGTAATTCCATTTACCGGCTTATTTTCAATTCTCTTTACTTTTTTTTTTTACTGTAAATATTTCTTTTAGATCCAAAACTTAAAATACATTAGAGTACTTTATTCATGATCAAACATTAATTACAATACAGCCCACTTTTACCCTCAACCTCCTTATTTGCAATTTATCTGTATAAGTTTTATTCAACTTTTAGACCTCAGCTTAAACAACATTTCCTGTAACGAGCCTTCGGTCACTTGTTCCCCCCAACTCCCGACTGTGGCAGGAGCAGATACAAAAAAAGCTTATATTTTTATACAAAGATTTAATCATTTTTACAAATGATTAATTTAATCATTACTATAAAAATACAATTTGAATAAAGATCAAAAATCCAATCCTTGAATTTTTATTATTTATCCTATTATATAAAGAATCAAATTGCTATCTATTGAACTATGAGTCCAAATATCCTGATTTTCGTGCGGAGCGAAGCGGGGCGCAGGGAACCTCGGAGCCGCCGGCTTCTCCCGCGGGCGGGTGGGCCGGGTGGCGGCGAGGGCACCGCACACAAAAGCTGGTAGGCTGACTGCCGCCGCCGTCTCAGGGAGGACTTTCTGGCTACTGACCGTTTTGCTGGTAAGTCTGACTGTCCTGTCTGACGGCTTGCTGTCCCTGGGCTGTGTTATGTATTATACATGATCTCATTACGCTTCACCCTTAAGTTTCCAGTGTTGAGAGAGAATCACACTATATAGCTACACCTCCCAACAGGAGCCTGTGTGCACGTGTGCCCTACAGATGTGTCATCTGGCTTCCATCTGTTTGCAATCTTTTTATCTTAAATGGGAATTATGTTTGCTCAGGATTATCTGACTTTGGATCTTGCCTCTCTTTAATGTAGAGCTTAATTTTCTTGAACTTGTAGAGGTCTTATTAAATTGTAAGAATTATGCAAAAACTCACTCTTCTAATTAAAAAAAAAAAATCCTCATTTTCTACCATTCATAAAAAGGGCTATTAAACTGATAAAAAGACAACTTTCAGGTATAAAAAAAAAATTACAGTTACAATTGACTTCAACATGTGGCTCATAATATATACTGTATGTATTTTCCAGACAGCAACATACAATTTTCATGCAGCATAAAGCACACTAAAACTTCAAACATGAAGGCCATTCAAAATAGAATGACACATTCTGTAATGACACCTTAGCAAGAGTTTATGTAACATATTTGTCAACTTATCCTTTAAAAAATTATTTCAGGGTCGGCCGAGTGGCGCGGTGGTTAAGCGCTGGCCTGGGAAGCCAGCAGCCCAGGTTCGGGTCCCACATCTGAGGGCCAGTGACACTGCCCTCCAAAAAAAAAAAAACAAAAAAAAAAACAAAACAAAAAATTATTTCAGCAAAAACATCTCATTCAAGTATTTATTTTCTATAAACTATAATTTTAAGTGATTAATCATAGTTCTCCTGAATGGATACCCCACTGTACCAAGTATTTCACTTTGTGAACTTTAAATTTAAGATTATATCTTAGAAAGAGAGAGAAAATAGTTGGGAAAAAATTACACAGAAATCAGACATCAGAAGAAAGCATTCTGAATGAAAAGAATTTAGGAAACAGCTATGTAATTTACATGTGTTTACATGTTATTTTATTAATCCTGTGACATACGTATCATTACCTTCATTTCATGAATAAGGAAGCTTTTAAAAAGAACACATGAGAGTAGAATGAGAAAGAATATTAAGAACTGAAGCAAAGCTGATCAAATTTTATTCAATTACCATTTTTTTCTGTGCTCCACAACTAAAGCAGAATCTTAGAAATAACCCAGAATATGATGGAAAATTGAAGGAAGGAAAGAGGAAAAGTATGTTCAATGTTTAGAAAAAATGGGATTTTTTTTTTAGTTTAGAACTGGAAAATGAGGTGTAATAAGTAGCTGAGTTTTCAAATAATGAAAAGACACTGATTCAACAAATATTTATTGGGTACTTATTTAAACACATACCACTAAAGACGAATAAAAACAACTTTCTGTCCCTAAGAAACACATCACTTTTGTGTTGGGATGGGGAGGATAAAACAGATAAATAATGTGGGACAGGTTCAACAAGTTCATAGGGGCTGTACCAGTCCATATGTCATAGCCCACAGAAAGAATATAAAAGAACGAGCAAAGAAACAGGAAGCTGGATATACAAAACTTCCAGTTGTCAAGAGAATACATATCACTTCCTTTAAACTTTTTTTTTAAAACGAAAGAAAAGTGATCACAGTGGTTCACCACGTCTTCTCCACCCCGTTCCATATTTATGACACAATGACAAGGTTGGTAGGCCTTTCCAAGCTGCCCCTTGCAAGAACTTCAGTCAGATGGTCAGAGAAGTCATTTCCACAGACATCAGAAATAGGAATAGAGTTTCCTAACAATAAGGGGAAACCCAAGATAAATAGAGTGGCTGCTTTCAAGCTGGGTCACCCTTCAGGTTCCCTCAAGAACTATAATTTTACTTATGTGGCATTCACTCATTCCTTTGTTTACTCACTGACTCACTGACATATATTGAGTGCCTTCTATATGCCAAGCACAAAACTAGGACCAGTGGGTAAATGTTACAAGGAGAATATGACCATTTAATATAAAAAAGAAACTTTCTAAGAAGTAAAAGACTTAACCAAATGGCATAAGTCAGTGAAAAAGTGAGTTTCCTGTTTTCAGAAGTACCTGAGCAAAAGGAGATGAACTCCAGAGATTGGACTGGTTAAATGTAAAGATCCATTTTAGCTCTAGTTTTACAGATACTTCTATTCTTTTTTTTTTGAGGGTAGTGTCACTGGCTCTCATATGTGGGACCCGAACCGGGGCCACTGACTTCCAAAGCCAGCGCTTAACCACCGTGCCACTCGGCCGGCCCCAGATACTTCTTTTTCCTCAGGTTCTATTTATAGAGGTGGTTAAATAAGCCCCAAGTCTCAAAAATAATGCTCAAAAAAAATCATAGTTATTCCTGTGCTATTAAATAAAAATTTCAATATATACTTAGCACAAAAAATAAGTGGAAGTAGCAAATAGGTTCTTAAAAAAATGACAGTACATTAATACAAAAAAAAAGTAATGTTTTCTACCCAAAAGATTTACAAAATAAATAAAGCTTTAAAATGTTATTTAAAGGAAAATGAATGGCCTTTTACATTTAAAAATGTTTAAAAAGGAAAACATTACCTTCTACCCAAACCCATATCCTCTCCAAATGAAATTACTGCTGCCTTCAAATCAGTTTCCCTAATAATTGGAATCTACAATATTAACTCAAAGGATTTCAAGAGTTTTAGAAATAAAGTAATTTCTGAGCAATGAGAGGCAATAGATTTATTTAAAAATCACAATTGTATTGAAATCTTTAAATGGGTATTATCTATCATCATTTTTTTATAACAATGAAAGTAAATAAGAAGTCTTTTAAAACTGCATAATATATATAGCATTTAAAGCAAAACTATGAAATAACAAAATTAACAATTAGTTTATTCACTCTGTCAAAAAATAAAGTAAAACAAAATAATTATAACCTAGCTACCTAATGGAAAAAGATTTTAGTAATTCTTTGATTATCGATGTAACACATTTACTTAAGATAATTTGGAAACCATAACATTATGTAAAGAATAAAATAATAAATAAGCATCCACAAATTTCCATCAGCCGAAAATAACCACCACTGTTAATATTTTGTTCTTTTCTTTCATTTTCCTATGCATGTATATATATGATATGTATGTGTATATACATATATACATTCATGTACATATTTAAGTGGATATTGTGTTGTTTTGCTTTTTCCATTTAAGATTACATTGTATGCACTTTCATATTTCTTTAAAAATGACATATTTGATGCCTGTATAACATGATACCATGTTATATTTAAGTCAAGCTTTATTGCTGGTCATTTAGATTCTTTTAAATTTTTTATATTATCACAAACATAAATTTCTGTGTTTCTTAGATGCTTTCCTTTAGATAAGTTTCTGGAATGTAATTATACTAGGGAAAAAGGGCATGAATATTTTCTAGGGGGGAATATTTCCCATTTTTGGTTTATTCCATTCATTCATCATTATAATAAAATCTATTGAGCACCTCCCATGGGCAAGGCACAGGGCCAGATGTCAGAGACGCAGCTGGGAAAAGAGACACTGGTCCTGTTTCAGAGACGACAGGATCTAGGCAATGATGCAAACAACCCAGTGTGGTGGTGGGAAGTACAGGGTGCCTCCCATGTAGAGGATGGAGACACAGGAAAAGGACCTGAAAATCTGAAATCTGGGGGTCAGAGGGCTTTCCTAAAAAAGCTGTCATTTAGGGCCGGCCGAGTGGCGCGGTGGTTAAGCGCTGGCTTGGGAAGCCAGCAGCCCCAGTTCAGGTCCCACATATGAGGGCCAGTAACACTGCCCTCAAAAAAAAGCAAAAAAAAAAAAAAAAGCTGTTGTTTAACCCGACACATGGAGAATGTCCGTAAGTTAGCCAGAAACATGTGGGACTGTGGGAGGCAGTTGCAGGTAGAAGCAACAGCATGAGCCGTGGTTCTCCTACTGGAACAGCTGAAAGAGGCCACGTATGATTGGATGAAGAGAATGTGAAGTGGGGAGGGGAGTGGCAGGGTGAGGAGTGTGAGAAGGCAAGAAATCAGGCCTGGGTGGTAAACAGGGACAAAATCATTAACAGTCTTGCAAGCGTGAGTAGATTAGAATTGCATCCTAAAAGTCTTGGAATTTTAGAGAAATGGAGTGACAATACAGGAGACAGAAAGACCAGTTAGGAAGAGGATGAGAATTGAAATAATACAAAACTAAGAAAATTCTCATTTTTGTTTAGGTTACTGGATTGACAGAGAGCAGGGTAAACACAACCTTATAGTGTATTTTGATTTTGCCTGAGCATTTCTGGACTGAATAGCATTTGGAGCCAGGCTTCCAGGTTCAAACCCCAATTCTTCCACTTATTAGTTTTGTGAAGTTGGATGTAAGATCATAAGAGTAACTCATCCCAGAGGCTTTTTGTGAATACGAAACGAGTGAATACTTGTGAAGTACTAAAGTGGTACCTGGCACATATTCAGAGCTCTGTGTGCTTATTAACACGAGAAAACTCATGCATTTATATATATCATGTGGTGTATCAGTTTCTTCAAATACTACTTTCTCTGAAAGGTGTAGCAAAGCAATTCCCGAAGTATTTTACATGGAAATAGGGTTTCATGGTCTCATAAGTTTGAACAACACTGGATTAAATAAAATTGAACAGTCTCCTTACTGCAGAATTTCTCTGAGCCTTTAACATGTCAGAATAAACTGTAAGCAACAAAGTTAAGGTGTATTGGATTAAAACCCAAAGTATAATATAAAATAAATATGAATGAGTTCATACTGATACAAATAAGTGATTAAATAAATAAATAAATGGGGGGGGAACAATTCTTTCATGCAGAAAAATTCCCAATAAATTCTGCTGATACTCCCTCCTCAAGGAAATAGAACATAATTGCCCCTTCTTACACAGGGACCATACCTAGTGACTTCCTTCCAAACAGTACAGTACAGGGTCGGCCAAGTGGTGCAGAGGTTAAGCGCTGGCTTGGGATGCTAGCGGCCTGGGTTCAGATCCCACATATGAGGGCCAGTGACACAGCCCTCTTAAAAAAAAAAAAAAAAAGAGTACAGTACACAAAGGGGGAAAAAAAGAGTGACTTTACAGTAGAGAAACCTCACAAACACTACCTCAGCCAGGCGATCAAGGTCAACATCACCAGTGACAAATCACGTTGATAGTATGTTCCCTGATATGGTGTGATGAAATGGCACTTTCTATCTGTGGTTGCCCTCCCAAAAGACCTACAACCCCAGTCTAATAAGAAGAAAAGCATCAGATAAATTCCAACAGAGGGATATTCTACAAAATACCTGACCAGCCCTTCTCAAAACTGTCAAGGTCATCGGAAACAAGGCAAGTCTGAGAAACTGTCATAGCCAACAGGAGCCTAAAAGGACATGAAAACCAAATGTAAGGTGTTATCTTGGATGGGGTCCTGGGACAGAAAAAAGACATTAGGTTAAAGCTAAGGAAATGTGAGTAAAGTACAAACCTCCGTTAATAATAATGTATTATTACTGGTTCACTACTCGTAACAAATGTAAGAACTAAACAACAGGAAACTGGTACGGGAATCTGTGGAAACTCTCTGTACTACCTTCTCAATTTTTCTGTCCATCTAAAACTCTTGTAAAAAATAAAGTCTATTAAAAATTATAAAATACATTGTGATTCACCAAGAGGAAGGCAGTGTGTGCCTCAGTTTCCACACTTATTTGTCCATGGAACTCTTCTTGTGGAGCATTTCTCGGGGCGAGTATTCAGCGGAAAAGACTCTGGGAAATGCTGATACAGAATAAGCAGCCTCTTTCCTTCATCAGCCCAGAAAATCAAACACCAGTCCAGCTTGCCAAAAACTGTGGAGAGTTGATTTACACCCCCACTACGAAGACAAAAGCAAGAGCTAAGTGAAGCTAAATAACTCCCAATTTTAATAGGAAAAAAAAGGAATCAAAATGTTCCAGGGTACAGTTCCAAAATATTTTCTGCCCACATATTTTAGTGAATTTTTAAAGTTCGTTTTTGATTATGAAGAGCAAAGAACAACCTGGTAAGGAACCACCCATCCCCAGCTCCTTCCCAGCACTCCTACAAAATGTCCTAGCCATCTCCCCTACAGCATACAGAACTTCCTACTTTCTATTATATTACAACTACTTGTATCCAATTCTTCTTTCAATTGTTAAACCATGAAGTTATCTTAAGGCAGAATCTGTATCTAAGTTTTTTTCTGAATCTCCCATAGCACATAGTAGGGCAGGTATTCAGTAAATATCTTTTAAATGAATATTGTAATAATTGGTGTGATAGCAAACGTTTTTCTATTCATTTAACATAAACTTACTAAGCTCCTGCTACATAAAGGTCAGTATACTAGATTTAACAGGTATACAAAAATATTTTTAAATTGTTACTGTTTTCAAAAGACTGATAACAAAAGACAGAAAGATGTGTACAGAAATTACTATGATAGAATGGAATTTGTGATAAGGGCCATACAATGACTATGTGCTAAGGGAGTCCAAAAGAGGGAGAGATCCTTTTCAACAAGGGTGATATAACAACATCAGAGAAAATATGTCATCTGAGCTGACCCTCAAAAAACAGATGGGAGGCCGGCCGAGTGGCGCGGTGGTTAAGCGCTGGCCTGGGAAGCCAGCGGCCCCGGTTCGGTCCCACATGTGAGGGCCATTGACACTGCCCTCAAAAAAAAAAAAAAAAAAAAAAAAAAAAAAAAACAGATGGGATTTTCATAATGCAAAGCAGACAGAAAGGGTTTCCATGACAAGAAAAAAAATAAGAAAAGTGTTAAAGATGCAAGAGGGAAAGACAAAATGATTCACTTGGACGGGCACACAGGACAGTTATAAGCAGCAGAAATTGATAAAGTGAAAGGGGAAGCTGGGACTTCGGAGCAGGAACTTAATTTGTTAGGCAATTGGGAGTCACTAAAAGTTTGTTAGAAGGCGGTAAGACATATAAAGCTGGTCATCTGCTTGCAGTTAAAGTTAATTGCATTGAAATTACATAAGGTGATGGGGAGAGAGACACATAGAAAATTAGGAGATGTAAGAGTAAGAAAGGATATGAATTAATGCCTGAAAAAAGTAAGCACTCTTAATAAAAGATAGTTGTCATTATCATGATCATCATTGTGATCATTATGGTAATGGTGTTGATCACGAAAAAGAAGAGAAGGCCATACATAACACTACGGAAAGAAATAATTTATAGAACTTAGTGACTATCTGGATATGGAAAGTTGAGATCAAAGATATTTCAAGTCTAAATTACTATAATGATGGAAACCAAAGAACAGAAATAGGAAAGTCAGGAAGAGATGCTCCTTTTAGGAATGACATCCTAAAGTCAGTTTTAGACATGTTGAGATTCATCTCACAGAAGAAATAAATACACAGTAGATAGTTGATCATAGAGGATTGGAACCAAAAAAGATAAAAAGATGTGGCACCAACGAGAGAAACTATGAAAGCTTGAATGAGATGACCTAAATATTAAGTGGCAAATGTTAAAAATGGGTGAGATAGAGGTAGAATTTTGGGCTACACATGCATGGAAAAACTTTGGGAAAACCTAACTGGAAAGCAGATAATGAATGATGAATAATAAAAAGACTGAAAGGCAGCGAAATGAATCCACTGAAAGATGAATAGATGGACTTAGACAAAAATTAATGTTAAACATAAAACTTAGGTGATTTTCTTCCTAAGTATTCAACAGTTTGCAAGAAGAGAAAAAGTAGATGGTAGAGGTAGCCTTAGGCTGAAAACTGGAATGGCAGACAGAATAGAAATCTAATGGGGTAGAGATTCTGAGGTGCAGGAGGGGACATGATGGCATGGCAGTGATGCAATCCAAATTAGGTAGCTTCATGCAAAGAGACCTGGTCAATAGAACAGGAAGCTGAAGAACCAGATGACTCAAGGAGGACAAATATAGGAAGAGAGGTAGACGCTAACTTTAAACGAGGTATTTTGCATGACCATGGTTAAAGAATCGGTTATGTCAACAAGTATTTGTTGACAGTGTTCTGTGGGCTAGGCACTGTGCTAGAGGCTGAGGATAAAAACACACAGTCCCCACTCACAGAATGGATCACTCAGTGCAGGAATTGGCAAACTTTCTGTAATAGGAAAAGCAGTAAACATTTTAGACTTCGCAGGTCATAACGTCTCTATTGCAGCTACTTAACTCCGACACTGTCGTGCAAAAGCACCCATAGACAACACGTAAATACATGAGACTATTTTCTAATAAAACATGTTATTAATTCCCATAATTCTCATGGGTCACAAGATAGTATTTTTCTTTTGATTTTTCAACCAGTTGAAAACACTCAAAAAATATTCCTAGCTGGCTAGCTAGGAATAAAAACAGGTGGCAGTGCAGATGTGGCACATGGGCTGCCGTGCGCCGACCCGATTTAACGGGAAGTCTGGAAAGAAAAGAGAGAAGTTCCATACACATACACAATACATACACCTACCATTCGTATATGTTCTCAGCAACTAGCAGTAGGCTATAAGAATGAATCTACCATTTACCTATCTCTTCTTTTCAGTCATAAGAGAAAACCAACTGTTGTTTTGTTTCTTTTTTTATTTTTTTGAGGGCAGTGTCACTGGCCCTCATATGTGGGATCCGAACCAGGGCCACTGGCTTCCTAAGCCAGCGCTTAACCACCGCACCACTCGGCTGGCCCTGTTGTTTTGTTTCTTACATCTAATATGCTAAAAACCAATACTTTCTCCAAACCTTTTGGAAATTTTCAAGTTTCACCAAAAGATATTTAGACACAACCTTTTTATTTGGAGGGTAGGGGGGTGTTATATCTTTACAACAAAACTATCAAACAACCCTTTCACACATGTGTCATTTAATGATTATTGCTTTATGACATATCAATAATAAATATCATATGATTGCAAGCCCTAAAGGTACCACACAGAGATAGAAATATATGACATATATCCTCCATGATTTTTTTGTTTATATTGCTTCCTTTAACAATCTAATTTTGAGGGTTTTTAAATGAAACTTGAAAAATAAAAATCTGCCTAACCTCCACTTCTGTGGAACATGGTAACTCAAAGCCACAGACATTTCTTGGAGCCGCAGAACCACTATAATAATTGTTGAAGCTGGATGATGGGTTCATGGGAGTTCTTTGGGGTATATTTGAAATTTTTCATAATAACTTCTGAAAAATAAAATTTTTCATAATAACTTTCTGATGGAGAAAAAAGGACAACCCTGTGGTTTTTATTAAATGCCTCGGCAGTGGCCCTCAGAGAGTCCCACACAGCACTGTGATGCAGGAACAGTGTCACCTGGCAGGCAGGTGGACCCGGCTGCTGGGGCAAAGGACAGGTCAGACTCAGGGGCATGTGACAAAACTGATTTTCTATTTTAGCAGCTTTTTTTACATTGTTTCTGTTTATTTTATTTTATTTTTAAAAGTGATTTTAGTTGTTTTGGGCCCATTTTAGATAGCAAATTCATTTGATTTCTGCAACACAAGACAATTAATAGTACGTGAGAACATGTATATTTCAAATACAGTATCAATAACACTGGCTTCAAAAGGCAAAATTTCAAGGGAAGAATGAATCAATTCATTCCCATTTCATTTCTTCAATATCACAGAGCATGAGAAATGAATGGTGCATAATATTTTCATCATATTTTAAAACCAGGCCAGTATGGTACATAATTTTTTTTCTTCTAGTCTACATTTTCAGAATTGCTTTAGTGAAATAGGTGTGATCCTTGGTTACTGAAAGTAAAAAGGAAGAGTATGCAAATCCCATTCACACCACTTTAGTGGTTCTTATCCAATTCTTCATACAATGAATATACTCCTGATATCAATAAGGATCTTTTGCTCTGCATTATATAACTCGGCATAGAAAGATAAAATTTGAGATGAACAATAGCCAACCTGTGCTTTTCTCATGTACACCAAAGGCTCTTTAAGATGCTCGGGGGGTGCAGCCGGATGACTAGGTAAAGGGAACCTAGGGGGAAAAAGAGGCAGCTAAATATTGTACATCATTCTTGGTAATTCACTAATTCTTTTAGTTAGAAATGACTTACCTCTGTAGTCCGTGTTATAAATGAAACAGAACATTTGTTAGCAGTTCTATGTGTCTACACAAGGTGCAACAGACTAATAAAATTTTAATTCTTATCCTACTAGTATTGCAGTTTTCGATTAGCAGTTGAATTACTTGTTAAATTGCATAATAATCTGAATTCATAAATTGAGGTAATTTAAAAGTTATCTAGCTCTGTAAATGCTCATAAGAAAATTGTCATAACTGTTCATTTTAATGCATCAATATAACATTTAGAGGAATTTTTTAAGGTTGAAAAAATCTATTGACTCACTAATATATCAATTCTTATCATTTTATTCAATTTCCTTTTCTATATGATTACATACTTTTTACACAGTTGAAATGGTAATATAAATACTATCTATTGTAATAGCCATGTTTTAATACATAATACATAAATTCAAACTTAGTAAAATTAAAAAATTTTAATGTCTTATGAATTATTTCCATTTTCTAAGTTACTTTTTATATTCAAACTGTATTGTTTTTATTAAGAAAACATTTATTTATGTAACAAATTTTTGAGCCATTTTAGGGACCAAGGATATGGTGGTAATTTAAAACAATACCCCCTGTTCTCATATACCTAACATTCCAGTAAAGAAAGACAGTCAATAATTATAAAACCGAGTCAATACATTGAATAATATCAGGTAGTAATAAGCGCCATGAAAAACTGAGAGCCGGGTAATGAGATAGAAGTGATTTGGGAGAGTAGGAAGACATCTAGGGGAGCTAATATTTGAACTCAGGCACGAGTGGAGGCAACCCAAAGGCCTGGGGGAAGGATATTCCTGGCAGAGGGACAGCAAGCATAAGACCCTGAGGTAGAAACACACGCAATGTTTAAAAACCAGAGAAGCCACAAGGATTGGAATACAATGGTGGAGGCACCGGGTGACATGAAATCATACAGAAGGCAACAGGGGAACATGAAAGTTCGACATTTACTCAGAGGTTCCTTACATGTTGTTCTTTCACACATATAATTCCGATTGAAGTTAGTCCTAGGACTTGTTCCTACAGCAAAGCAACCATGTTCCAATAATTGAGAACCATACACCGAATTTTCAAGAAATTCCACATCCAACGTGGGACGTCAGCATGTGAAGGGTTAATGACATACCAAACCACTTGTACCAATCCCAGAACCTAAGTGTAAAAGGTTCAAATGTCCATAAGAAACATTTTTAGAATAGAAAAAGGCAACCTATTCTACCTAATTTATCAAGTAGTTTCACTTACTGATTATTTCTAGCTAATTGGTTTTTTTTGACTGAAATCTACATTCCATGTACCTAAATAAATCACCCTTTTCAAAGGAAAAAAATTGATAATATCTAGATATCTCAAAATTCCTTCTTATATGCAAGATAGTTTTAAATAATATATATTTCATACTGTTCAATATATGATTTGTAAAGGGACATGTGGTTTAAAATTAAATATCGCTTTAAAATCGTTCCATTTAATGTTAATTCTTTCTAAATTTAATAAATCTTAGAAATTTAGGATTGAAACTTGAGAGTACTTACTGATGATCGTAAGAGTTATTTAATTCTCAAAGAAATTTATCCAAAAAAAGAAAAAAAAAACACCAAATACCAAGAAGTGGCATCCGGAAATCATTAATATTAAGCCAAAATCAAGTTAGATATTTATTCATTCAGAAATATTTAATGGGAACCTACTAAGTGTGTAAGGTAACAAAGATACAGCAGTCAACAAGACAGGCTGAAATGCCTCGCATTCAGTAATTTGAAGAGATGAGGGTTGTCAGATGGGAAATATGCATGGAAACTGTGCATCGCTCTTGACCCCTGCCTCGTTCCATCCCCCTAAATATGTCTCATCTTTTTCCACCCTACTGACACTGTTTTAGGCAACCAACATCTCTGCCTGCGCATATCTGACAGATTCTTAAGCAGTGTCCCCTGCTGCCACGCTATTTTCAAACTATTTTCCAATTTGCCTGGCTATTATCCAGAAGCAATGTCTTCCTTGTTCACCAGCGCCTAGCATAGTGCCTGGCACACTAGGTAACCAGCACATTGCTCAGTGAATAAAATGCAAATATGATTATGTCATATTTAAAACCTTTTTGGGTTGTCGGAAAAGTCATGATGTATTTTTTCTATGGTTTTCGTTGCAAAAATGCATCATGACTTTTCCGACAAGCCAATAAATTGACACCCAAATGCTCTTAGGACCCAGTCTACAAAGCTTGGAGTATGAGGCACATCCCTGCCTATCTAGCATCATCCTTACCCATGCCCCTTTCCCCTGTACCTCCCAGCCAACACCTTTCCCTCCTCCAAGGTGCCACATTTCCACCTCCAAGTCTCAGAGCCGTTGGTTCTCTTCTGAAATCGCTGAGGCCATTGTTCCCTTCTGCCTGAAGCAGTTCTCTACTCCTTCCCCTGACTAAGTCTAGCTTAGCTTTTTGATCTTAGTCTGAATGTTGTTTCCTTTGCTAAGCCATCGTGACAGCCCCAATCCGAGTCAAGTGCTGCCCTCTGCGCTCCTTGGACTTCCCCTACCACAGTGCTTATCAGATTGGGCTGGAGTTGGCTCTTCAGTGTCGGTGTGCCCACCAGGATGTAGCACCAAGAAAGCAGAGGCTCAAGCTTGTTCATTACCCTCAGAACATAACACATAGCAAGCGCACAGTAACATTTCAGATCAGGCAAAGAAGAACTACTTGATTAGAATATTTTCATCCAGGTCTTCGGCCTGAGCACTCATTCCGCAAACGCCATGAACCAGATCTTGAGGTCTAGTGTAAGATACACATTTTCTAAAATCTTCCCACAACTGGCCTACTATCTCTCTGAAGTATGGCAGACATTTGAATACGTGGTCATCTATTATCACAGTAGACTATGGTACATATTTTCATAACATATACATATAAAGATATTTAAAATCTTTTTTATTTACTTCTTTAATTTATGTTCCTGAAGGGAAATAAGTCATCTAATTCTTTACAAACTGCTTTACACAAAGTACGATGAATAAGACACAGAAAGAAATTGGTGCATTTTCTATATAAAAATTGTCTTAGCGAAATCTTTATAGTAAGTTTAGGACCAATAATTACACTGAGTTCCTCAATTCAACACATATTTATCATGGGTTAGCACTGGTTGATGGCTCAATAACTATTTCCTAACTCAATATAATTTATTTGATGCTATAGGAGATATTGAAAGAAAAGTAAAACACAATTCTTGTTTAATAACTTTTAATCCAGGCAAGAGATGTGATATAAACCTATGTGAAATGTAGTAAAACTCATGCGCTTTGGAATCAGACCTCTGGAGGTCAAGACCCCACACTGCCATTTACTAGCTATATGATCTTCAGTAAGTTACTTAAGTGGTCTAAAGCCCCAGTTTTCTCTTCTGTAAAATGGTGATGATGAATTCTATATCATAGGGTTGCTATAAAGATTACATGTGGCAATACAGATCAATTGTTGAGCACAGTGCTTGTTATAAAATATGCATTCAATGTAAATTATCATTAATATAATATTAAATAATTATTAACAAGTAATGAACAATAATTAAATAACAGGCAATCTTAAGTGGGAAGAGCTAAACTGGGCTACAGTTACAAGTTTCATGTAAATAACAGAATATGAAAAGTTTTCAGTTATATTTGATAAATAAGCATTTGACAAAAATCTCTGGAATGTTTACAAAATATAATAAGCAAAATGAAGTGAGCAATTTTTAGGTATCATCTGTATAGCTCATGTGTTACCTCTATTAGGCATGAGAGTAATTTTTTTGGGCTCCAATTATTTAACCTAATGAATACTTCTACTTTAGTTTTTGTTTTCTTTACTTGTCCATTTAGTGGTTTCTGCCAATGAACTATACAACACAACATGCTGAGTGCACTTTATTCCTCTGATTTATGTTAGGGAAACACTTCCTCCCCTGCTGGATGGGTCCTTCCACATGAAAAGAGCTGTGTGGCTGTACATTCCTGGCCTCTCTCCAGGGCTTTACTCTATCCCACAGAAGAAGTTCAATGCCTTATCTAATTGTTAAATTTTGGAAGAATGAACTGAACGTGCTCACCAGCACTGTTTAACTGGAAGAGTAAGTCTATTTAATTCTGGAGTTCAGCTAAAGGACTCGTGTTGCCCTTGCACTTGACTATGTCCTCCCACCTAGTCTATATCAGAAATAAAAGTATAATTTTGATCTCCCATTGGCCTTTGTGTTTTATCTTAGATCTCAATTTGTTCAGAACCCCAGTGAGGAAAAAAGGTAGTATTACTGGGTGCCTTCGAAAATCCCAACAAGTTATTCAGAAATATTTCGTTAACATCTATTGTGTAGGATCCTGAAGATATGACAATGAATAAAACACTGTCCTGCCACAAGTAATAAGCTCCCTATCTCACAGAACAGTTTTCAGGATTGTAGACCACAGAAATAGCAATCATCAAATGAGACTCCAATGTCTGGAATTACACACAACATATGCTTTGATCCCACCAGTATCAGACTCAAAGACACTGAAGTTACTTACAAGTTTATACATAATAGACAGAGAAGTCACCATGTTCATATGAATCAGCCTATGGCCTCTCTCTATATATTGTGAATTTAAAATCTTACTTGTCATGATAAACGTCCATTCCTTTGGTGACGTCAAAGGTATAGTCACACTCAACTTTAATTAATAGATAGCAATTACATATGATGTAATTAAGGCTTCAAAACTAGCTGGGGAAAAGGTGATAAGCAAAGAAGTGGATGCTAATTTTAAAAATGTGTGTCTAAGCACAGGTCCACAGGCCTTCATCTGAGTCTCTTTATTTTAGAAATAGCTCTGGTAGACTGCATTCTCTTGTCTCCCGGTTAACAGCAGATTAGAAGGGGCAAGCTGGAAATGGGAGTGTGAGAGACTAGAGAACGCTAGAGACACAGGTACATAGATAACAGTAAAGAAAACCCAGCAGACATAAGAACTCCATTAGACTAGAAACCCCGTGAGGGCAGGGGTTGTGCTTATTGCTCTACACTATATTCCCAGCACCTGGATCTGTGCTGGCACATAATAAAATATTCAGTAAACACAAAAGCTAACGTGTAAATCTATGTATTTGTAATGAAAAATAGTTCTATATACCTCAACAGACTCTGAGGGCAAGCTCACATAAATAAAAACATTGATATTCTTAATAATGATACCAATTTTGCAGAAAAAAAAGTTAATTATGTTTAGAATGCTCATTTATAAAGACCAAAAAGAAGGACAACATCCAAAATGGCAACAATAAAAAGAATGTTGGTAAGCTTCAGTTTTCTGAAATATTAACTTATGAGAAACATCTTATTCCCTAATTATACTGCATAAATGAATTGTTAATATAAAATTTGGGGGATACAAATTAATCCTCAGGCAAAACCATAATTTTTAAAAGGATTAACTTATTTGAAATGCTATTTAAATACTAGTGAGAAATAATAATACACTGAGAGGATATAGCAATACTATATTTAGTACTTATAAAGAAAATACAGCTAAACCTAACAGTATCTCAAATAGGTAGGAAAAACTCACACACTCAGCTCACTATAAACAGCATTCTGAAGTTTCTTCTCCCAACCTGTTTTAAAAGAAGAATAAAATATATAAACATTAGTTTCTAAAATAAATATACATTATAATTAAATTTATCTAAAACTGTGTATCATATTCATTTTTGAAAGAACTTTATCAACTGTCAATTGCTGTGTAAAGTGTTATTAAGGAATTAGCTCCTATACATTCACTCTACGCCTTGGCAAACACTGAGTCACCAAACTGTCAACGCGATATTATTTTTTAAGTAAAACAATTGCACCATTCTCTCAAGATGGGAGGAAAATTTCCTTCTACTGTTAGGTGTTCAATGAATGCCCAAACCTTTAGCTATTGTACTACCAGTAAGAGGACTGTTCCAAGGGAAGGGCAAGAAACAGCCAGCCACTTGACCAACACAGATCACAAGTAATTAGTTACTATTAACTTGTCGGTTAACTCCTGAACAACAGAGGCAGATTAGTATAAGGGATCCCCAGTCAGACAGGTTGCTTAGTAGTTGAACTTTTCTGGGTAAGAAAACCACTTAACAACTCAGTTTCCATCTGCAAAGGCTAGAATATGAACCTCTCTTCTTGCTCTAAAAAGAAGTAAGATTTTCCTTTTTTCTTTGAAAGTGTAGGAAAGAGAAGAGAAAATAAGTGTAGAAGGAAAAAAATCCCCCACAAATAAAAAGAGACAAGTTGCTTAACTAGGGCGATTCTTTATACATTCAGGATGTATTTTGATCAGAAAGATAACAGTATTGAAAACTGATTAATGTCCAGCAAAAACCTAAAAAAGAATAAAAAACTTTAAGAGTTAAAAAAAAAATTGATTAATGTCAGTCATTTTCCCCGCGTGCTTCTGAATCTTTGCAGCATTTTATTGCTATGTCTCAAAGTTCTAATTCTTCCCAAATAGAAACCTATCCAGCCACTGTTTCACATTTTTGCATAAGTAATTGGGTGGCTGAGGATAAAATATTCCCTTCAGGGCTGGCCGAGTGGTGCAGTGGTTAAGAGCTGGCTTGGGATGCCAGCGGCCCTGGTTCGGATCCCACATATGAGGACCAGTGACACTGCCCTCTAAAAAGAATTAAACAAACAAACAAACAAAATATATATATATTTTTATATATAAGTAAAATATTTATATTCAAGTAAAATATTTCCTTATTTTGCAGAAAAAAATTTAGAAAAAAAGCAACTGACAAACCTGATGTTTTAAAGAATTTCTTAATATCTTCTTTTAGTGTTTCAAGTTTAATCTCAGGTCTCTGAAGACTGGCCTAATTTTAGAAAGCAAAAGAAGAAAGAAAAAGACAAAGATCAAAAGTTAAGTCATTTGGGTTGATATTTCATGCTAATGAAAATTTTAAAAGTAGTGTCCAAATGTGCATATTATTTAAAAACTCCCTGTTGAGATCAGAGCACCTTAGAATTAACTGGACTAGCTCACAAGAGAGGCTTTTTCACGTACCCTTAATGTAGATGATCTGTGAGAGTACGCTGTAGTCTAAATATAAAAACTTGCAGCTTATGAATATTTAACATCATGTAGGGTTTTTATCTTTATGAATACTTAACATCTATTTTTTCTGGTAGGAAAAATACTCAGATTTCATGAGCTCATTCTCTTAATATTATATCCAACATGTACAGACAGCATCCACACCTAACGACCAGAAACCCAGCTGCAGCCATAAAATGGAGCTGTGAATGAATAGTGTCTTCCTCTTAAGATTGCTGCTCACTGTGAACCTGCATTTGTCATGCATATTTATAGAAAATATATAAAACTATTATATTTCACAAATGCTACTTAGTAGCATCTTTCATCTTCAAGTGCAAGTTTTCTACTCTACTGGTTTTTCATCGTGTAATTTTTACCAAAAATAATAATTTCTTCAACTTATAATAGCTTCAGTTACTTTCAACATGTTGCTCTTTCATCACCTACAAAGTCGGACAATTAAGTTCGTGAACTCATCCTAGAAAAAGCGCTCCATACCTCATTGCTGATATCACTACAGTCACCTTCGAAGTATTCCCTTTGGGAAGCTATGCCCCAACGCCAGTGCCTAGTCCACCCTTCAAAGCAATTTTGGAACTCTTTTTCTGGAATGGCCATCAGAGCTGTCACTGTATTACCCTTGATGTCCTGAATATCATCAAAATGTTGTCTTTTCAATATTTCCTTTACCTTCGGGTAAAGGAAGAAGTCATTGGAGGCCAGATCAGGTGAGTCGGGGGGGGGGGGTTCCAATACAGTTATTTGTTTACTGACTAAAATCTCCCTCACAGACAATGCCGTGTGAGCTGGTGCACTGTTGTGATGCAAGAGCCATGAATTGTTGACAAAAAGTTCGGGTCATCTAACTTTTTTACGCAGCCTTTTCAGCACTTCCAAATAGTAAACTTGCTTAATTGTTTGTCCAGTTGATACAAATTCATTATGAATAATCCCTCTGATATCAAAAAAAGGCTAGCAACATCAGTGTAACAAGCTCATAAACTTAATTGTCCGACCCGGGAACCCTCTCCATCAGGTTCTAGGAGGCTATTTATCCAGCAGGCATTTCTATTAGGGTATTTTATAAGCATGTCAAACCTCAGAAATAAAAAATTGATCTTATCTTCCACTCACTACCTTCTGCTTTTTCTTGTTTCCTTTTTAATCCTCATCCATGGAATTGCCATCCACCAGATCTTCCAAGTCAAAAACTTCAGTTATTCTCAATGCCACTCTAATTCTTCTAGGATTCAACCCATTCCTGGGAAGATGGCATTGGTGGCAGTGAGTTTTTGGGTTTTTTAATCTCCCTGATTTCCACATAAAAACAGTTCGAGCAACTAGGTAGAAAAACCAAAACTCCAAGGAAAACATGTACAACAAAACTTGATGATAAGATATCCTCTACGAACCTAAAATACCAGCAGTTGGGGACAAACCAATATCACAAGACCTATAGGATATTAGCTTCTGTGCAGGAAGAAGCAGAAGGAAGCAGTGAGATGGCTGATAGATGTAAAAACAGGGGAACTCCAAAGCAGCCAGCAAGTATTCACTGGCACATATGACAGATAAGCCAGCTTTAGAACAGGAGCTGACATGGGGGGTGGGGTTCTGTCTAATCCAGTGTAGCAGATGGGGTCTAAGCTGAAATGGGGGGGGTTCTGTCTAATCCAGTGTGGCAGATGGGGTCTGAAGGGAGACTGGAGCTACCTGACACCTACGAACTCTTCAAAGTGACTCACCAAGGCAGCCTTTCCGCACAAGGCCACACTGAGGAGAAAATACTGATAAAGCAATAAAAATTGGGGATGACAAGGAACCAACTTATTATCTTAGAAAGTGGCAAATAAAGGAAAAGTCATTTATCCTTCTTTTCCTATAGGAATTGTACCACTGGGTAACCAAATAATAGATAAGGGGAAATGTCTCTTTATAAAAGTATTTCAGCTAATAACTAACACAGATATAATCAAAATATCACCATTGTGCAACCCCCGATGAATTACTAACTCTAGGCATGGAGCAGAAGACAAGCAGACATCACGTGCTTCTCAGTGAAAGCTTCTCATGTGCTTCTCACTGCCATGGTGTGCCCTCTCGAGTCAGCTCAGTCCTCAGCCTCTGGGCCCAGCTGCCAATTTACAACTCACACAAAGGGACGTGTTAGGCTTCACCGTGAGTGTGAGGTCAAAAAAAATCCAGAATGCGAGAGACTCTAAACGTCAAATGGCTCAGCTGTTCAGCTGATAAATTATATGTAAGGAAAAAGGAGAGAAAAACCTGTAGATTTTAAAGGACTTTAAAAGGTATACAAAAAAAAAAAAAAAACACACACCCCAAAACTTGAATTGACAAGATTCAGAGCATCTAGGATATGTATTTGGTTAATAAAGTGATCAAATAATTCAGAAAATCAGGTTGAGGGGTAGCAAGGGGTTTGTGATTGGAGCAAACGGAGGGGTTTCTGGTGTGCAGGCAGTTTCACTTCTTAACCAGGGTAAATACAAGCTCATGCATCTTATAATAATTCATCATAGATTCTGTTTGTGTTTTATTTTACAATAAAAAGGGTCAAAAACAAAAAGGAAAACATGCCCCAATCTATTCCTTCTCTCCATTCTAGAGTCCCACACGTTAGTCAGTTCTCATCATTTCTCATTTGGATCACTGCAACAACTCCTGAACTGGACCTCTTGCCACGTTATCTAAATTGCAGCTGCCCCCAAGCCCCATTCACAATCCCATTATTCTATTGTTTCTTCTTTCTTAGCATTTATTACCTCCTAACATACTGCATGATCAAGTTTTTACTATGCTTATTGGTTTACTGCCTATCTCATTACACTGGAAGTGACAAGCTCCACCAGGCAGATATCTTCGTCTATTTGTTTTCTGTTGTATCCTAAGTGCCTAGAGTAGTTACTTTACAGTAGGTGCTCAATAAATGTTTATTATTAAACAAATGAATGAATTTCTCCCTTTTCCAATCCATCCTTCAGCATTTTCTTCCTAAAACATAAGTCTTTCCTGGCTATGGGTCTCCACAGCATACACGAGAAGTCTAAACTTTTTAAGAGGGCGGGCACACTTGACCCTTCATGATGTAGACCAACTTATCTCTCCAAATTCATCAGCTACTTTTCCATCATGCTAATAGCATCCTCTCTTTTCTTACACTTTCACCCTACACATACCCTACTGTCTAGTCCCACTGAACTATATTCACTGATTCTCCAACTGTGAAATTTTTGAAGGGTTCCAGGGTTTTTTCAGGGTGTTTCCTCAGATGCAAGGGCACCCTCACCATCCTGGCGAAGACCTACCAGCTCCCCTCACTATCGCCTCCTCTCCCGAGTCCCCCACCTCTGCCTGCAAAGACAGTGCACTCTGTTCCTCCGTGACAGCACTTAGCAGCTCACCTGTTTGCCTTTCTGACTGCTAAGGTCAAAGGCGAGGACGACGTCTGCTTCCTTTCTGCATCCCCAATATTAGCTTGTCATTAACTGTTGCTTGACAAAATTATATTGACCAAATCATGTTACATCCTTTTTGACAAATTCACCCCCAAAATAAACAAGGAACTTGATAAAAATTATTTTTAACCAGGGAGACTGTTTTCCAGTTTGTTATTCCTAAGTTTTTAAAAGCTGAAAAATCCGGCTCATTATTCAAAAGCACTATGGCAAAGGAAAATATGATCAGAAATATAATCTAGCAAGGGAGTTGGCAGTACATTCCTAGTCGTGGCCCTGCAGGCCGCCATGCTTCCGCCATTTGTTTACGATGACATTTCTGACACCCTTCGCCATTCTGCATTCTCACAATATGGGATCATTCCCTCCAACACACACACATGTGCACACGCACACATACACATGAATCTTTCCAGTTTCTTTCTGTTTCCGCCAGAACAATAGCCAAAGCACTGGCCACTGGCAATCTTCAATCTCTAAACTCGGGGTGAATAAAGGACAATGGAGAAGCAAAGTGGCTGAAACTGCGGCTGGGTCAAAGAAGCTGCGAGCGAAACTGAGGCTAAATACTCCATGAAGTACAAACCAGGGCATAGGAAGGTCTCCGAAAAGGGCTCTAAGGATCCTTTAGCTTCCTCTGAAGAGGTCCCACCCGTCCCCTCCACTTCTCACTCTGCCACCAAGCTCCTCCTAGACTACTATCGTTCTGTGCCTGAAGAATCACAGAATTTCAGGGCTAAAAGGGACTGTCACAGGGTCCTTCAAGGTCAGCTAACTATTTAATGACTGACTCTTCTCTCCAAGAGGTTTTCCAGCTTAGAAACTCTAACTTAGACACTCTAAGTGAACTTCCTAGCTGTCACACCCATTACATCCCTGCCTTAGCCAATTCCATCTTTGAGCTATCATGTAAAAAAAATTCTTTATTATGAGCTAAAATTGACTCCCCTTAAAATTTGCCACCGTCACCCCACCCCCACCCCAAGGTCACAGAAAATAAGCCTAATCCCTTTTCTGTGAGATACCTACAAATATTCAAAGATAGCTATTGCGCCTTTCCTAAAAGCTCTTCTCAAGGTCACATATCCATCCAGGTTCTTCTTCTCATATGACAGATTCTTCTTACCACTCTGGCCGTGCTTCTCTGAGCAAAGTCCAGTCCAGCTTGTCCTCTACTGGAGTAACTTGCTAACTGGCCTCTCCACTTCACTCATTCCGCTGGACCAGGGGTCGGCAAACTGCGGCTCATGAGCCACATGTGGCTCTGAAGTAAAATTGAAAATGAAAATAAAACTATCATAGTTTCCTTTATAAAATTTTTAAAGGATATTATTCACATAATGGTGATTTCATTTGTTTTATAGGTCTTGCAAAACTTCGAGGGACAGGATTGGCTCTTCCAAAAGTTTCAAAAGTTTGCCGACCCCTGCACTAGATCACTGACTCTAAGACGTTTAAGTCTCAGGACCCTCTTACAAATTATTAAGGATCTAAGAGTGCTTTTATTTATGCTGATGGTATCTGCTGATGGTACTGCTGATAATTTACAGCATTAGAAATTAAAACAGAAATATTAAACCTCTTTGCTTATTAGTATTGCAGGTCCTCAAAAAATAATAATTCAATTACCATACGATTCAGCAACTCTAATTCTGGTTATATACTCAAAGGAACTGAAAGCAGGGACTTCAACAGGTATTTATACACTCATTTTCACAGCAGCATTATCCACAATAGCTAAAATATGGAAGCAAACCAAGTGTCCACAAATGAATGAATACATAAACATAACTGGTACATACATACAATTGAATTCTATTAAGCCTTAAAAAGGAAGAAAATTTTGACACATCTACAACATGCATGAACCCTGAGGACATTATAAGTGAAATTAGCCAGTCACAGGAAAACAAATATAGCAGGTGCTCAAATAACATCATTTTGTTCAGTGCCATTTTGTCATAAAATTGATGAGATGACAGAGGAACTAACCCTTGTTTATGTCAATTAGCCTGTGGTAAAACTGCTTTCATTATATGTCATTTTTCTTATAGTCGCAGGAATTATCCATGATGTTAAGTGAGGGCTTACTGTGCCATATGATCCCACTTATAATACGGTACCTAGAATAGTTAAATTCAAATAGACAGAAAGTTGGATGGTGGTTACCGGGGCATGTGGGGGTGGGGAAATGGGAGTTATTGTTTACTGGGTACAAACTTGCAGTTTGGGATGATGAAAAAGTTCTGGAGAAGTGCTTATACCACTGAATTGCACACTTAAAAATGGTTAAAATGTATATTTTACCACAATAAAAATCATTTAACTCATTTAAAACTAACAGTATAAACCCATTTATTATTTATTAACCTAAACATTTTTATTTAAAAGAACTGTATTTTCAGAAACAAAAATTAATGAGAAAAAGAGGCATTGTTTTACATTTTTTGCAAATCTGATGTTTGGTTTAATAGAAGATAGCTGGATTCTTCAATTTGCTATGCTATCCCATCTGTGACACTAGCTTGTTTTGATTGATGTATATGAAAAAATCAGAGTCACACAGATATAGAACTCGAAAAGGGAAGGAAGGGTATTGTAATGTCCATTCCTAATAAGGTTGATATTCTCCTTTGATAGTACACCAAAACTTGACAAGTGGTAATTTCCTAAAGATTAGTTGCAATGTTGAATCTGAATATCAGTAAACTTTTCATACTTTATTACATAAACATGCATCGATCTGCCCTGCACTTTGAATCAATCTTCTACCTATACCTGAGTTTGTAACATTATGCATTGATTATTTCAAATATATCAATTAACTAAGGGATGCAGTGGACACATTTCATTAAGCAATATCAAAAAGTAACATTCCTTAACATCACCATCAGTATCATTAGAAAAGTCTTTAAGTACTGGGAAGCCATCAAGTTCACAGTGGTGTACAAAAGTTTTACAGAATCTAATTTTTATTTAATGCTTGAATTTCATCTTTGGCAACATAATGGTTTTCCTTGAAGTAAGGCTAACTTTGCTCATTTTAGAGGAAATATCTGCCAAATACCTAAGTCTGAATAACCATTTGTCAATAGCTCTTTTAAGAAAAAATGGTGTTTCATTTAAAAAAAAAAAAAAGCAGTTCCACTTGTAACTCAATTAATCAATTAACTGTAGGAGTGCTTTTCCTCTAGATAATCATCTTATTTCAGTATATAGCAGAAGTGCCTTATGCCTACTTTCCATTTCCAGAAGCAGAATATTAAAAAGATGTGTAATTTACCTATCGGTCCCTAATAGAGGGATACTTTGGTTTCCAGTCTTTGTTTATACAATACCCTTTGTTTATACCCAGTGTTTTTTTTTTCTTTTTAAATAGAAGCAATCCTTGAGTTTTCTGAATACAGACAAATTGATAGCATTCTAAGCTTGCTGATTTATTGTCTGCAAGATGTTTCAAAGAATAGAATTGCTTAATTCTTTAAGGATTAAGAGTAAACAATTTTTGCACTAAAAAAAAATAAAATAAAAAGATGTGTATTCAAGAAATGAGATTTAATCTAATAATTGTTTACTGTTTCATCAAGGACACTCAAGTAAGACTGGCTCTTTTTTTAACTGTAAATGTGGTGGTGAAGAGAACCATGACTACTAGCGCAGTTCCCTGATTCGTGCTAAGACACCAGCAGTTAAACCCACTGCCATTGTTTTTTGCCATCAGCACAAATGTCAGCACAATGACATTTTCTTTTGTAAAACAGATATTATTGTATGAAATATTATACAAGTATATTATATAAACTAGTTTTGATCTGGAAGTGTCTTAGGCACCACCAGAGGTCCACAGACCACACTCTAAGAACAACTGCGCAAGGCTGTAGGCTTCTTGAGGACACGTGTCTTTCCTCTCTGTCCCCCAACACCCAGCACAACAGCCGTCGCACAGCACTTCAGAAACACGTTTCCAGTGAACGCAATTGCAGTACTACAGGTCCCTTAGATCTACACCTGCAAAACCCCATGGCAAACACAAGACAAATAAGACATCATCCTTGATCTCTGGAATTTTTAGTCCAGAAAAGAAAAGAGCCAATATAAACAAACTCATTGTACTATAAGTAAGAAAATAAGTTACAGCACAGGTATCATCCATAGAGAAAGGAACAATCACATGTAATTCTCACGGAAGAAACTGGACACGGGGAGCAAAGGCGCGGGAGTGCTCTGTGCACGGACGGTCTGCCGAAAAGCAGAGTGTCCCTGCTCGTGGGAAGGAACGAAACGGAGGGTGGCGCTGGGACACTGTCCGCTATTCCTGTCCTGCTCAGGATTAACCGGTGCCAGGTTAACGTTCCTAAAAACCACCCTCCTCAAAACACCTCAGGGACCCCTCCACTGCCTAAAGAATAAAGCCCAACTCATCCTGGCCTTTACAATGCTGTAAAAATCTAGAGCCACCCACTCTATCTAACCTTGTCTCTCTAGAAACGCCCTCCAACAGAGAACTGCTTGGCCTTGGCACTGTTCCTACAGTGGGAATTCAC
The DNA here is from genome assembly GCA_033961575.1 of Aselliscus stoliczkanus. Taxonomy (NCBI): domain Eukaryota; kingdom Metazoa; phylum Chordata; class Mammalia; order Chiroptera; family Hipposideridae; genus Aselliscus; species Aselliscus stoliczkanus. The sequence goes on from CM066734.1 coordinate 126,039,559, forward strand.
TCCCATCTGCCCACCTTGGGCGCCATCAAGCCTTCGCTACCCCCAGCCATTTTCTTTCAATATAATTTTCTTTCAAAAACTACTATAAGCCTATTCATTTGCATTCTTCTGTCAACAGGTAACTGAACACTTCCTGTTTGCCAGATGCGGGGTATAAAAAGAAAAACAAGACACAGTGCTCCCTCACTCTTGAGGAACTCACAGCATATTGACACAAACAAAAAGCTAAGGGAGAAGTGTGGTTAAAAAAAAAGGAGACGGTGCCCTGTCCCACATCAATCTCCATGCATTCTTATCATTCACATAATTTTTTTGGACTTTGTTTAATTTCTCTCAAGTGTCCATCACCACCACAGAAGAGAGGCTCATTAAAACATGTTGAATTGGGTGCCCCATTTCTTCCTAACACTCTGCATCTTTTTAAAACTGCGGACCAGATTTGTTTCTGTAATCTTAGCAGTCCCAGTGGACATGCCTTGTAGCCAGGAATGAGTTTTCGTTTCACATTTAGTTGGAAATGCTGGCCCTGTTCAAGCTGACCATGCCTATGCTCAGTCTGGGTTGTATAACGGGAGCCCGGCTCTGGTTTCTCTCACCTGAGGATGGATCCCTCATTGGCTGTCTTCTGCTGATATCCCCGAGCTGACCCACTACTCTGCCAGCGCTGGCTGTCTTACCCGCCCTGGCTCCATCCACATCTTTACTTCTTAGCCTCCTTTTATCATATACTTTAGGCCTGAAACAGGCTTCAGTTCACATTTAGGAATCTATCTTTTCCCTCTCGTTTCAACTTGGTCTTCCCTAATTCAAGAACCTTACATGACCTTCTCTAACCAACTCAGTGCTGAAACAAAACATGAAGAGACATACTTACGTACACAAAGCAAACCCACATTTCAATCTTATCCCTCAAGTACATATGTTCTATGAAGACAAGAGGTTCCTTATTTTGAAATTCATTTCTTTACTGTCTTACTTTCCAAGGCTAAAGGACATGGCAGTAGCCAAGGTAGATACGGGTGAGAAGGCTACCACTCCCTGGCTCCCACCAAACACAATCAGAGTCCCTGCATTATTAATGTATATGTCATCAGCTGTAGTGCAATGTGGACCTTCCCCTAGTGTATGCCCAATACCACCACAGAGAGAAAAAAAGACAGAAGATAGTAAGCTCTAATCATGGCACAGGAATTCAATACCAATATATGTTCTATCTATCCATGCCTTACAAAAAATATATTTAATTAAAATCTACTTAATTAAATCCATTTAATTTTCAGTTCCCTAAAATAAATAATACATGGTCAGTTTCTTCTCTTTTTATGGTCTCAAAATTCTCTATACGTGGTACATATTTCTGATAGTGATGAACAGAAAACAAACAACACTTGTGATATAATCTCCTAAGTTTTTCAGTAAAGAGACACTAGCGTTGAGATGCTCTGGGGTTCTAGACTTGCGACTACATCCTGTCATGTGTATTATTTCTTCTCTCTTCAAAGCCTATCTTCTTTCAGATTGCTTCCTTTCACAATTCTATTACTTATCATAACAATCTGAACAAAAAGACTTACTAAATACTTAATGGAATGGAAATAACATTTGCGGTTTTACACAACATCCATTTTAAATACAAATAATGCACGATTCAAAATAATAATGCCGATCTAGTGCTAGATCTCAGATTGGGACTCAGGCTATTATTCTAGTGCCTAGAGGATGAGTGAGCAAATTCGGTTTTAATATGCAAGTTGACTTCATAACAAAGTCACTCAGGAAACTCAGAAATCAGAAACATAACCCTTTCTTAGAAACACAGAACTCCATGTTATCACAATAAAATCTTAAAGAATTAAACTTCAATATATAAAAGGATACATTACAATACAGTCAGTGTTTAATTATAATACAAAAAGATTGAAGCAATAGTGATGGGGAAAATCTAAAAATCATTTATATTGGTTTTGAAATGTTCTGTGGGCTTTTATTTTTCTAATTAAGTTGAGCCAACACTGTTCTAGCACTTTCTGAGTATACTCAAACAGACAAAATGGAGTCAGTCCAGAAAACGCTGGTGACAGGAAAATGCCCTTCAGAATAAATATTTAAAGGCATGTAACAAATAAACATCCAGTTGTTTCAAAGTATATCATCAAAACTGATTGTAAAGTGGGCTTTTAAGAGTTAGCTGATTTCTATTAAATGTCTGTGCTAATGGATATAAACTAAAGTTGTTATCATGTATTTTTCAAGTCCAAGATTTCATTATTTATAAAAGATCTCTAATTATACTTTTTATGAATTTATAATAGGTCTATTATCTTATTTATCTTAAGAGCTAGTCAAATAAATGTTTTTGAGTTTCCCGTGTAATCATCTCCTTACTCTGCTTTATCTTTCTTTCTATGCCCTTGCCAGGCTTTTTATCACATCAAGGAAATTAACTACCTGATCTTATATGTACAGATATATAATCCTTTATTTAAAATTCCAAAACCTGAAAAGCATTGAAAACCAAAGTTTTTTCATAACTGAATTGGTGGCAAAATATGCCCTGACTTGAATGCATTTAATGGCAAAACCTGATCTGACCTGAACTGACACAAGACTATTTACGGTCCTTTATTTACCTCACTTAGTGTGAAAATTCATACATTTTGCTCCATAAATATTAATGTGTATAATTACAACATACTGCAAGACCATGGTAGGGATATTAAATAACATACGGTATAGGCATAAATTACCTTTCTAAATTTTGGAAAAAAAAATGAATTCCAGAACATACCAGGTTTTAGATAGTGGCTTGTAAACCTGTATTTACTTGTAATACTATCATCTCCTCATGAAGGCACATCTTTAGCTAGTTCACTGTTGTATCCCCTGGGCCTAGTATGTGCCTGACACATACTAAATACTCTCAAAACTCAACAATAAGAAAACACCCAATTTAAAAAAATGCGTAAAAGATCTGAACAGAGGACATATGGATGGCAAATAAACATATGGAAAGATGAAATATGAAAATATCATATGCCATTAAAGAATTGCAAATTAAAATAACAGCGAAATATTACAACATGCCTATTAAAATGGCTAAAATCTAAAACACTGATAACACCAAATGCTGGTGAGGATGTGGAGCGATAGGAACTCTCATGCATTGCTGATGGGGATACAAAATGGTACAGCCGCGTCAGGAGACAAGCTGTCAGTTTCTAACAAAGTTAATCATAGTCTTAACTATATAATCCACCAATCACACTTTTTGGCATTTAGCCAAAGGAGTTAAAAACTTAGGTTGAACAAAAATCAATACAGGAATGCTTATAGCAGTTGTATTTATTCATAACTTTCAAAACATACTGTTTAATCCAATTATGCCATTCTTAAAGGCAAAAGTATAGAGACAGTAAAAAAAAAAAAAAATCAATGATTGCCAGGGGCTCAGGAGAAGGGGGAGGAATGAGTGGGTGGGCACATAAGAGTTTGATAGTGAAACTATTCTATAAGATACTGGAATAGTGGACACGTGACATTAACATTGGTTAACCCATAGAACCGTACAACATAAAGAGGGAACCTTGGGCCGGCCAAGTAGAGCATTAGTTAAGAGCTGGCTTGGGACACCAGCAGCCTCGGTTTGGATCCTACATATGAAGGCCAGTGACACTGCCCTCTACAGTTAAGATGGTGAATAACAGCTCCACCTGGAGCTGGTCTGCGTGAGTCCCCGGGACGGCATAGCTGCAACCCCTGCTGCAGTGGGCTGCCATAGGGTACAGTGAGTGGCCGGCAGCCAGCGTGAGCAGCTGGCAGCCGGTGTGAGCTGCCAAGAGCCGCTGTGAGTGGCAGTTCAGAGGCTGGTGACCAATCTGCCTCACCTGAGAAGAGCGCAATGATGATACCAACATGGGCCAGTGAAGCGAGGTCCTCCACAACTAGACTGAAGAACAAAAGGACAGCAACTGGTCTGTTCCCCTCCCCCAAACCCCTAATAAAAATCTTAAAAAAAAAAAAGAGGGAACCCTGATGTAAATTAAGGACTTCGATAATAATTTATCAATATTGTTTCACCAATTGCAATAAATGTACCATTTGCAACAAACGTACACTATGCAAGGTGTTATTAATAGGGAAAAAGTGCACCATGGTGGTGGTGGGGGGGCGAGAGTGTATGGGAACTCTGTACCTTCTGCTCAATTTTTCTGTAAACCTAAAACTGTTCTAAAAATAAAGTCTACTTATTTAAAAAAAAAAAAAACTTCCCCAATAAAACCTGAGACACAGGCTTTGCTGGAGAATTCTTCCAAACATCTAAAAAAAAAAAAATTCTCATAACACTGTTGCAGCAAATAGAAAATAAAAAAGAAAGGAACACTTCCTTACTCATTTTATCAGGCCAGAGTAACCTTGATATAAAGCTTCTCAAAGACATTACAAGAAAGGAAAATTATAGACCAATCTTTCCCGTGGATACAGATGCATTCCGCGAACACTTATTACTGGAATTCTGCTAATGCACAGGATGTAAAAAAGCCAGTATTAGAAATGTCACTCCTACCTTAACAATGAGAAAAAGCAGTATAATCTACAAAATCGTAACCTTTAACCCATCAGGAAACTAAAGATGTAAGACAATCAAGTGCATTAAGTTCCAAAGAATAACAAGAGGGAATTCCAAACTATTGTACCTTTGGCAGAGCATAGGGGGAACCAAGGCTGTCATACAAGTGAGAAAGGAATCAGCTAATCAGCTAAAACTTTAATTGCTATAGATTAGACGTGGGCTATTGTGTCAGCTTAGAATGACTGGGAGCTCAGAGCACAAGGAAAATTCATACTCCCCTTCATGCTCTTTTCTGTAGGTGTCCACCAGGTGCCCCCACAAAAGATGGGATGAGCGGGGAACTGCAGAGAGCCCCTTTCCGTGGCACAGGTGTGCAAGAAGAAATAGATAGATCGCCACTGCAGAACAAGCATAAAACAGTGTCAGCTTGCCCAGACTCTCCGCTCAGGTGAGGGAAAAGCCTTAAACTTCTACGGGAGGGTTCAGAAATCAAACCACTTTGAACACATGGCAATAATTCATTGCTTTGGGGGTGAGACAGATGCAAAAATCACCTTCTTCATGGAGAGGTAAGAAAACTCTCCAGGGCCCAGGACGCTGTGCTGGTACAAAGCAGAGGTAGCCAGCACTAGGAGGGACAGGGATTCCTCTTTCACCCATTATCTGCCACAGAGTTTGGCTGCCAAAGGCAGAGGAGGCAGGGACACTGAGACAGACCCACGCCCAGTGCACAGGACTGAGACTGGACCAAGGGGATAGGGAACGCCTGTACCTCCCGCGAGTTAGGGCTGGGTCGCAAACAAGACCACTGCTGAGGCAGAACTAAGAGCATGGAGAGAGACCTGCCTGTGTGGCGCCGGTAAGCAGAGACAGATGCAAGCTGAGGATGTGGCAGAAACACTGAGAAAAGCCCTCTAAGCCCCAGACCCTTTCTAAACACAAAGTTACAGCGGCCCACCAAATCTGAGGCCTGGATCCACTGAAGCTAATGACAGTAATAACAAAACTCGAACCTAGCTTGACTCCTCACCGTACTGACTGAAGCCTCCACACTCAGTAAGATATATTGGTAGAACACTTGAACAGAATTGTCAATCTGTTTGACCTAATGGATATTTATAGAAAAGCAACAGCAGAATGCTAATGCTTTTCCAATACACATGGAACATTCAACGAGATAAATAACCTAAATAGCTTTGCCTATGTTTTAAAAATTAAATTTTCTCTTAAAAATGTTTCCACAAAGGAAACTCCAGGCCCTGATGACCTTACTCGGAATTCTACCAGACACTTAAGAAAGAAATCATATTAATTCCATACAAATTTTTCCAGAAAAGGAATGAAGGGAATACTTCCCAACTCAGTTTATGAGATCAGCATTACTTGACATCCAAACTAGACAAAGATGTTAAAATAAAACTAGAAACCATTTTTTAATGAAAATACAAGCAAAATCTTCAACAAAATATTAGCAAATTTTATCAAGAAACATATAAAAAGGATAATGTATTGTGACAAAGTAGAATTTATTTCAGGAATGCAAAATTGGTTCAAAATTCAAAACCAGTCAGTACCATATCAACATGCTAAAAAGAAAAATCACATGATCATCTCTACAGATATATGAAAAGTACTTAACAAAATTCAACATTCATTCATAATAAAACTCTCAGAAACTCAGGAATAGAAGAGAGCTTCTTCAATAATAAGAATCTATACATCATTGCACCAGAGGCACTGGCCTGTGTAACAAGACAAGAAAAATAAATAAAAGGTGTACGGATTAGAAAGAAAGAAGTAAAATTATCTTTATTCACATATGAAATATGTACTTGGAAAATCCTAAGCAATCTGCAAAAAGGTACTATAACTGAGTAAGTTTAGTAAGGTCGCAGGATGCATGGTAAATAGATAAATATCAATTGTATTTCTGTCTACTAAAAAGAAACAATTGGAAAGAAGCTTTTCTCTTTATCAACTTTAACTTCTTTTCTGAGTTTGGAGAATGCAAAAGGCAAGAACTGGAACTCCACAAAGAAGTTAGGGGAGAAAAATATGACTTGCAAATTCCAACCTGTGTCAGTAGAAGCTGAAAAGGAACCAGGGGCTGCTGGTGAGCCAAGTATACAAAGAACCTCAGGCAAGGGAACCAATCGAAAAAGATCTGTGAACGATGATGGAGCTTCCTGTCCACAAAAGATGGCATAGGACAATAAAGGAGTAAGACTTCGGAAGAAGATACCAATTCCTCCATTACTCTCTACAGTGCTACCAGTCAAGTGGTTTCACCGAGACATCATGAGGGCCTGGTACCAGCAGTGAAAGCTGGGCACCAGAAGCTTGAATTTGGAAGCAGGTAAGAGACTCTGTGAATATACTCACTCTAATCAAAGGACATTCCTGTCACAGCGAAGGAGGCCCAGGTCCTGACAAAATCACAAAGGAAATTAAAGATAGGAAAGGCGGAATGACTCTGGAAAGTTCTGATCCTTCTAAAGTGACTGCTCCCCCTGGGGGAGGGGAGCCTGCCCTCCTGGAGGGAATGGACAATGTCGTCATGACAACTTTTGCCCCGATGTGTCTGCTCCTGGACCAGAACTGCAGCCAGAGCTAGGAAGATGGAGGAGCGGAATCACCACGAGAGGACTCTGGGGTCAGGTGGTGTGTGGTCCACGGGCGAGGTCTCCCTGCAGACACAGAGGGCTAGGTCCAGCTGCCGCCTTATGCTGGGCAAGCCAGGTTCCTGAAAGACAAGGGAGAGTGTGTGCACTCTTCTTGCAACGGGCCTGCAACTTTCCACCCCCGCACCTAGAGGATAACAGGTTGTGTCCTAGATGTGTTCATAGGAATAAGGTATTGATGAAAAACCTGCAATGAGGTCCAGGCAAGTGACGCTTTGGTTAAGAGCTGGCTTGGGATGCCAGTGGCCCCAGTTCAGATTCCACATATGAGGGCCAGTGACACTGCCCTCTACAGCTAAGATGGTGAACAACAGCTCCACCTGGAGCTGGGCTGCTGTGAGTCCCTGGGTAGGCATAGCTGCAGCCCCTGCTGCAGTGGGCTGCCATAGGCTACAGTGAGTGGCCAGCAGCCAGTGTGAGCGGCTAGCAGCTGGTGTGAGCTGCCAAGAGCCACTGTGAGCGGCCGTCCAGAGGCTGGTGACAAATCTGCCTCACCCGAGAAGAACGCAATGATGATACCAACATGGGCCAGTGAAGCAATGTCCTCCCCAACCAGACTGAAGAATAAAAAGACAGCAACTTGTCTGTTCCCCTTCCCCGATTCCCCAACGCTGTTCCCCTCCGCCAATTCCCCAATAAAAAATCTTTAAAAAAAAAAAAAATGTTCCAGGCTATGTCTGAATCATAAATATTGGGTTGTCGGAAAAGTCATGATGTATTTTTTCTGTTTTTATTGCAAAAATGTGTCATGACTTTTCCGACAACCCAATACATAATATGTTTAAAACATATATAGAAAATAATTAATCTGTTGTATTTAGGAAACCATGTACTGTATGCAAATTAACATTCTTAATAAGATTAAGCCAAAAGGCATGATTATTAGTTAGTGGTCAGAATTTTTCAGTGTAATAAGTAATACACACATTTTATTTATTATATCTTATTTTATGTATGTTCTGTTTTCTTTTTAAGTATTTCCCCTATTTTCATTGGATTGTTCAAGTTTCTATTTTATTTCTTCCCTCTCTGCCTTTATTAAGTTGGGGACTTTGCTTTCTGATTCTGCTTATAGATAGCTCCCTGTTCCTAACACAATTAAATGAACTTAAGATTCTCTCTATAGAAAATCATATTCTACCACTAAAATGGTTTATTTACCCCTCCTAACTTCCCCTGGCAAGATAAAAATCTCTAAAGCCACATTTATTCCCCCAACTCTCCCTAAAATCCCCAATGCCTCTCCCAAAATTCCTATAAAGTTTTAACCACCTTATTCTATACCCCCATCTCAGAATATCATTTCAAGGAAGAGAAACAAGCTGTAGCTATGTACCCTGAGCCTCAGATTAATTCCATGCAAAGGGACCCTGTGGGGAGATGATCTTGATTGGGGGGAGCTCAAAAAAGAGCCACAAATATATGTCTGTGCCCACAAGCACATGTGGTGTGTGTGTGTGTGTGTGTGTGTGTGTGTGTGTGTGTGTGTGTGCAAGGTGTGAGGTGCAACAGGAATGTGATGCAAGAAATCTGGGATCAGCCCTCCAAACTTTCCTTGGCTCCAAAGGGACAGTTCAGACTCCAAAGTAGGTGCTGCAGCACCAGCTCTGAAGTCGGGTCCTGGCCATCACGCTGCTGACTGAAGCAAACTAATCTGCATGGAAAAAGCCTGTGCACTCACTGCCGGGAAGCAGAAGTGGAAGTGGGCACATTTCCAGGGATGCCCAGAATAGAGGTGGGAAGAAGGAAAGAGATGAGAAAACTTTTTAAATACAAATTTGCTGAATTGGAATTCATTTACCTGCAAGCACCTCAAGTAAATTTCTAGATTTGGCAAGATGGGGCTTATAGACAAAAATTGGTTATGTCCACCTTAATCAAGTATTCAAATGTATCACCAGGAATGATACAAACAAATGTGTTGCTGATTGGATACAATATATGACCGATACTATTTTTGCCAAAAAGATCGAACAGGAATCTACTCACAAGGAAGCAATCAGTCCTTTGTCTCAGCATAATTAAATGAGCTTACTTTGTTTTATGTGGGAGTTTGTTAGGCATATCCATATGTAAAAGTCTACAGAGCTATGTGCTTAAGATATGTATATTTTATAATACTATAGGTAAGTTATATATTACTTTTTAGATGTCTTGTGGTTTGAATGATAAACTACAGTGCTAGTCAAAAGATGTTTTAGAATAATTGGGGAAATTTAAATATAAAGTAGTATTAGATGATACTACAGTCATGTTAAATGTCTTGTTGTAATAACTATATTGTGGTTATATAGGCGTGTGTGCGTGTGTGTATGTGTGTATGTGTGTGTAAAATCTCCAAAATTGTTTTATTATGATTATCATTTAAAGGTATATAAACACACATGCACGCACACACACACAGAATATACAGAAATAATATTGCATTAACCATTGACAATTGGTTAATGAGGTACATAACATATAGGTGTTGTACCAACCTTTATGTTTGAAAATTTTTTAAATAAAAACTTTAATTTTAAAATAAAAAAAGAAACAGTGGGAAATTGAAATAACCAGAAACATTTATAATAGCATCAAAATACATGAAATACTGGGCCGGGCCGAATGGCGCATTGGTTAGGAGTTGGCTTGGGAATGCCAGCTCTGAGCAGCAGGGCCCCAGTTCGAATCCCACATGAGGGCCAGTGACGCTGCGCCCTCTACAGCTAAAATGATGAACAACAGCTCGACCTGGAGCTGGGCTGCCATGAGTCCGCTGGAATGGTGTAGGCTGCAGTGGGGCTAGCAGGCAGCAGGCATGAGCTTTCGTGCGTGAGCTGCCGTGAGCTGCCATGAGCGGCGGTCCCAAGTGACTGCCTCACCCGGGAGAAGCGCAATGATGATATCACCATGGGCCAGTGAGGTGATGTCCTCCACAACTAGAGTGAAGAACAAAACAACAGCAACTTGTCTGTTCCCCTTCCCTGATTCCCCAAAGCTGTTCCCCTCCCCCAATTCCTCAATAAAAATCTTTAAAAAAAAATACATGAAAGACTTAGGGGAAAATCTTAACAAAATATTAGCAAGACTTGTATACTGACGTGTAAAACACTGACAATAGAAAATAAAGAAGATATAAATAAAGAGAGAGAGAGAAAGTGTATTCATGAGTCAGAAAATTGGAGGTCAATTCTCCCCAAATTGATCTAGGATTCAATAGAATCCAATCCAAATCTAAGCAAGCTTTTTTGTAGTAATTTACAAAATGAATTACCTGATTTCAAGACATACTATAAAGATACAAAAATCAAAAGTGTGGTTATTAGCATAGCATTGAACAAATAGATTAATGGAACAGAAGAGAGAGCCAGAAATAGTCGTGTGTGTGCATGCGCACTAAATTGATTTTCAAAAGTCCCAAGGAAATTAACAAATAAGCATTAGAAAGAAATACGTATGGTACTGGTCATCAACATGCAAAAAAAAAAGAATGCTTTACATTGCATCACATACAAAAATTAACTCAAAATGAAGTACAGATCCAAATGTAAAAGCTAAAACTATAAAACTTCTAGAACAAAACAGTTCATAAAAGAGTCTTAGGTAGGGCACAAAAAGCACAAATCATGAAGGAAGAAACTGATAAAAAATGTATGTCATCGAAATTAAATTTTTTTGCTATTTGAAAGAAAGACCCAGTTAAGACAATGAAAATATAAGCTACAGACTTGAAGAAAATATTTGCAAGATGCATACCTGATAAAGGACTGTGTCATATAGAAAGAATCCTTACAATTCAACAATAAGAGAACCAACACAATTTTTTTACTGGGCAAAAGATTTGAACACAATACTTCACCAAAGATATAAACATGATAAGATAGTCAATATCATTAGTCATTAGGGAAATGTGATTAAAGCCACAATGGGATATCATCATGCTCCTACCAGAGGAGTGTAATTATTATTATTTTGTTTTTATTATTTTTTATTTTTTTGAGGGCAGTGTCACTGGCCTTCATATGTGGGACCCGAACCCGGGCCGCTGTCTTCCCAAGCCAGCGCTTAACCACCGCGCCACTCGGCCGGCCCAGGAGTGTAATTAACAAATAAAAATTAAGTAATAAAAACCTGACATCAAGTACTAGCAAGGAGGCAGAACAACCGAAACGCTCATAATTGCTGCTGGAAACGCAAAATGCTACAGCCCATTTGGAAAAGCTTGACGGATTCTTATAACCTTAAACAAACACCATACAACTCCTAGCTATTTATCCCAGAGAAAACAAACATTCAAACAAAAACCTATAAATTACATATCAGCTTAAAATGTATATGTCAGCGTTACGCATAATCTCTATAGCTGGAAACAACGCATTGCAACCGAAATGCCCAGCAACCAATGAATGGGTATACAAATCATGGTATGTCCAAACAGTGAAATACTACTTAGCAATAAAAAAGGAACAGAACTACTGAAATGGCATCATGATGAATCTCAAAAGCATCCTGCTCAATGACAGAAACCAGGCACAAAACTTTACATACGGTATGGCTCCATTTATATGGCATTCACACACACACACAAAAACCACACACACAGGCAAATATCTCCTCATCAATCTCCGCATCCAAAGAACCTAGTACGTTGGAAAAGAATAAATGCAGGAGGAGATGGATAGAGGGGAGATGACTGCAGGGAGGGCAGGGTGCAAAACAAAGGTGATATACTATAGACTGACGCTAAAGCAAAAAGGCACTGGGGCCCAAGCCCACCTACAGAACATTCAAAGGTAGGCGTCATGCAACCTGCCTCCACTGATTGCAGCTGTTAAAAAAAAAAAAAAATTAAACCCTGTAAAGGACCATACTATGAATGAACAGGCTCAGCGTTTCCCGGGCCTGAAGAAAGGCACGATGCGTCCCACGCTTCTTTACAAACCTCCTCCCCCGTGCACGAGGCTGAGCAAGCGGCCCTCGCCGCTGGGAGCGAGGCTTCCCGTGCCCGGGAGCGGAGCGGAGGCGAGCCTGGCTGCGGCCGCGGGGTGCAGGGCCCGGGGCCCCGCCGCGGCCCCGCCCGTCTGCATCGCTTCCCACCCGGCCTCACTTACCCAGGCCTGCCGTTCCAGCTGAGCGTACAGATTGGAGCCCTTGAGCTTTTGGACTATCTGAGCAATAACGAGAGACAGATCCGACTCCTCCTGCCACATTGCCCCTGCCCTAGCCCGCCAAGCAGCGCGGGGACAGGCCTCCGGGGCGAAAAGGAAGCGGCGACGGGGTCCCCCTTAGGGCCAGGGACACTTCTCCGGGACCTGATTACGCTGGGACTCCTCCAGCGGGCGTTGCCAGGCAACAGCCGGGCTTCGTGTCCGTGCCTCTCTGGTCCCCCCCCGCGCCTGAAGGTCCCAGCACCTGCGTTCCGTTTGCAGAAAACCAACTGCTAAGGAGTAGCTTTGCATTCATTGCCTTGCTCCTGCTTCCTCTGTGATTGAAAGGCAAGAAGGCTCTTTCCTCCAAAGCCACAACGCCTCCGATGTACGAGGGGAACTCAGAGAGTTGTTTAGTTTTGTGTTTTATTGTAAAGGATCATTCATCTTCCACCTTTCCACCTCTGCAGAAACAGAGCTATGCACACAAGAACATAGCAAATTACTTGGAAGATTGATCAGGTCTGACGCCAGCTGTGTGAGCTTGGGCCAGGTTCTTAAACGTCAGAACTCAGTTTCTGCTTCTGTAAAATAATACTCAGTGCACAAGATGTTGCGATGAGTAGCTGAGACAATAATTGCGAAGGTGCCTAGCACTGTCCTTAGCACCCCATTTTATTTCCATTTTTCCTGTTCCTAGTCTCTGTGGTCTTATGCCAGGAATAAACAACCAGGAGCTTCTCATCGAACAGCTTAACCAGAAAGCATTAATTGATAGGTTTTCTGCGATTCACTGACAATTCAAGGATGACCGAGACATTATCCCAGTCTTCAAGAAATTTACCATCTAGATTCCTCTTCTTCCATGTATTCACTCATTCAATCAGCTTTCATTCAAATTTCATCCAGCTTTCAACTTATTGAGTGTTTATGTACAAGAAACTGTGTTTACATACAAAGGTAAATACAACATGGTTCTTGCCTTCAGGGAAACAATTCAAAGATTCTTAGGAGAACTGGACGTAACTGATTTAAATAATTGAACTACATTCCCAAAGACAACTAGAAAAAGGCTTATGAAATAATACACACATTAGACTAACCTTGCCAAAACCATCAAGGACTTATTTCAAAATTGTGCTTGCATATGTGTTAAGCAAAGCAAAGTTCAGATTCCAAGAGAACAGACCAAGATTCCTTGAGGCAGCCCAGTCCAGACCCCCTTTACTTTTGAGAGCTGTAACTTTCCGCTCTAATAAAACTACCCTCTGCTACAAACCTTAAAAAAAAATCCTACAAAAACTCTAGTCTAACTACATTAAACATTAACGTGCTTAGAGATCAGAAGATTCCACTAGTGGGACCTTCTAATCTGCATTTCTAGAAACTCCCAGGATATTGTGATGCTGTTGGACAAGGACTACCTTCTGAATCGCAGAAGACAAGAGCAGGTAAACAATAGACATTCAAAGGTCCTGGACCCCTGGCATCTATGCACAACACCCTGACATTCACAACACCACTGTTCAGAATATTGTGATGGCAAATACCGATTCCAAAAAACCTATTTGGTCAGGTTTGTTTATTTAAACAACTTTGGGAAGAGTCAGGCAGGGGGGAAAATGTAAAAGCAATTAATGATAGATTCTACAAAATGCGCAATTTCTCCACAAAACATGTGGTTTCTGTACAAAACATGCTCCCAGCTCAGAATTTCTCAAACTTGCAGATAAGGAAATCTCCTCAGCTCTTTATCGTCTCTCCATCCCAACACCCCACTCATTCATGAATCCCCCAGCACAAACCTCACTTGGAACTAGGAAACAAAATTATGGAGACAGTTCTATTGAGATTGAAAGGGGTGAGGTGATAAATAGCTAAAGAGGTAAGGATGCTTATGTTGAGAGGGATAAAAATCATAGAGGGGAAAGAAGATAAAAGTGTGGAACAGAAGAAAAGGCATGATGCCTGGAGTCAGAAAATAGCCAAGCTCCCCTCCTGCTGTATACCCTTGGGATTGTATGAGTCCCTTCCCCCTCAGAGTTTCAGCTTTCTAATCTGTAACAAGAGGGCAAATTACCCACCTGAGGAGATACTATGAAGAACAAGTGTACCTACCATTAAAATATCAATAAATATGAATAATTAAATATTAAAATTGAGATAAGTAAATAAAAACAATGCCCTATACTATAGACAAGAGAATTAATGGAAAATAACAAAACAAATGTAGCAAAGTACACAGAAGTACCCAAGTGCCCAGCACAATTCTTTGCACAGGTAGAGGCTTTACATTTTTTTTAAAGGGAGAACAATTTGTAGACTTAAAATAATAACTAAGAAGTCTGATTTGATTCTGAAGGCATGCTCAAGCAAAAAAAAAAATCTTAGTCCTAACATAAAAAGGTTTTCTTACATAGATAGAAGCATGTATGTTGAAATATAATTCAATTCTAGAATACCTTTTGTTCTCTTTTTCCAATTCAATTTAGCAGAACTTTTCAGAACAACTGTTCTGTGCTGGGAATGGCAAGGAACACAAAAGTGAGTAAGAAATGGTCCCTTTCTCAAGGAATTCTCAGTCCTAAGGGGATTGTGAGACCAGTACACAAAGAGCTGTAATGGTAGACAGGCACCTTTAGTCTCCCACCTGTGTATCTGGAAACTATACACTTTGAAGTCATCGTTGCATAAGAAACAGATGGTGTACATTCCCATAACCATCCCACAAGGGAGAACTTTGCTTTGGAAATCCTTATTCTACCCAGAGAGGGTGATATTGAGAAAACATTCTATTTCTGACATGACCCAGTCTAACAGAGGAATAGCAATCTCATCTGAGCAGTTAAAACTATATAAAAAGGGACAAAAGTAAGATAGAGGCAGAGAGAAGTCTCCTCAAAATTCCCTCAAATTCAGAGCACAGGCGCTTCTGGGCCACCATGTGTAAGGCTGTGGGCTCAGTCCTGCCTTTCTCAGACCAACTCTGCTTTGATGTATTTACAGATTTCACTGTGGGCGAGGGGGTAGACGGATACATTTACAAACCACCAATCTCACATGAGCAAGGATGTAGACAACATCAAAATCATCCTGCCAGCCTAACAGAAAACTGAGGCACACTTCAGGGAACACTGGAATATGTTATTACTGTATTCACAGAACGTGACTTGCATAAACTCTATAATCTACAAGGAAAAGTATGTTCAACTGTTATTTAAAAGGAGCTACTTCTCTTAGCAGGTGATGTCTGTAGAATAGATTGAACTGTGTTTTGTCAGGAATTGACTTAAAATCAATAAAAAATATTATGTGTGTTGTGTCCTGAATGTCACAGAGCTCTCTGTCTTTGTGAACCAATGAGCGCATCGTGATACCAGTTGCTGCATAGTTAGCGCACACGTGCTGGAATGAAACCTCGGGCCCCTCTTCAAAGTCTCTTCCTGTGATTTCTATGAGTCTCCAGGAAGTGGCACATCATGTGTGGAAAGAGTCTGCTTGTGATGTGCTCTGCCTGCTTCAGTGATGCCTGAGGCCTCAAAGCCACTGTCCAGGGTGCTGCTTCTTGGTGTTCCCACAACTGCAAAACACCAGATGTGCTTAAAGCCCAAAGCTCACGAAAGCCCTCTTGGGAAAATGTCCCTTCTGATTCTGCTTGCCACCTCTCTTTGCAAAGATGGTCATACCTTGTTCCTGAGTCCAGGATGAGCATTGAAACATGTTCTCCTCCACTTTCCCGTCTTTCATGCCGCTGGCCCCAGGCAATGAAGTGTGAACCTAACCTAAGTCTAATACTTCATATGGTGCCTAGAAGATAGCAGGTACTTCTTAAGTGCTGGCCAAAGGAAAGAATGGCCATTTACAGTTTTCTTCAGATGGGGCTGCGTGGCTGAAGTCTTGCTGCTTTAAGCTCAATCTTTCGGCCCAGCAGTTTTCCAAACTTTATACAATGTAATATGTCAACGGTACTCATTTATCATCAATCTCATATCTTTGCATTAGAGAAGAAAAATAACAACAGAGGTTAAGAGTCTCCAGAGGGACAGAACCAAAAGGAGAGATTAGATATAGATAGATACAGATATAGATATATGAGTATAAATACAGATTCAATTTAAGAAATTGACTCACATGATTGTAGGTACTGGAAAATCTGAAATCTGTAGGGCAGCTCAGCAGACTGGAAATTCAGGTAAGATTTGACGTTGCAGTCGTGAGTCCAAAATCCTTAGGGCAGCAGGCTGAAAACTCAGGCAGGATTTCTAGGTTGTAGTCTTGAAACAGAATTATTTCTTCGCCAGAAAACCCCCATTTTTGCTCTTACGGTCTTAACTGATTGGATGAGGCCAGCCATATTATGGGGGGGCAATATGCTTTACTTAAAGTCAGCTGATTATAGATGCTAATCATATCTACCAAAGGCTTTCACAGCAACATTTAGGTTAGTGTTTGACCAAACAAGTGGGCACTATAGTTTAACCAGGTTAACATATAAAATTAACCATCACAAGAGGTATCGGTCTTCTTAACAGAATTCTTTAACAGCCCTTGTTCTAATCACACCTCCCTCTACAAAGTCCCATTCTAGTTTGATCCCTCTTTGTCTTGCTAATGTTCTGACTTTCTCTATAGCACTTCAATTCTGATTTTCTGGTTTATGAGGGTCTTTGGCCCCTTACACTGCTCTATTGGTCTTCTGTTCTTGGTTTGGTCCTGATGAATTGGACTCCACTCTTGGGGTGCCCCCTTGGCAGGCATCTAGATCCTGTGGTCCATTGTGCCGCGTTCTAAATAAGGAGTGATATTCTCTCCAGATTCCCAAAACAAAACAAAGTTTAATTCATGAGACTAAACATGGCATACATGTCAAATAGCACTGTTGATAAGGGGAAAGAAAGGTGACAAAGTCAAACCACAGTCCTTAGGGGACAGGAAAGAGGATGGCTGTGATTCACCACTAATATTTTAGTACGACTGTGTGTGTGTGTGTGTGTGTGTGTGTGTGTGTGTGTGTGTGTGAGATAAATAAATGTTCCCATCTCAACAAACTCATTTGCTGTAACACCTTCACTTGACAATACAGATAGAAGAAAAAGGGATGGGAAATGTGGATAGTTGCAAAGCATATTTTAAGGTTGTTAAGATATGAGTAATGGTGTAAATTTTTAAAATAAATTTCATAATTACTTTTTATATTTCTGCAACATAGACTGTCCAAATTAGAATAAACCTGGAAGTCAAAACTTTCATTTCCCTTTGACAAGAGTGAAGTTTGCTCTTTCCAAGAGTAAACTTAAGAGAATTGTTTCAAGTCACACAACAGGAAGGAAGAGTTTCAAGTTCACACCCAAGTTTTCCAACAATTTGTCTCATGCATCCTCATGATTCCAGAATGTTTATTTTTGGTGTGCATGGTTGGTTGTTGTTATTGTGAATTTTCTATTTATTTATTTATGTAATTGAAAAAACTTTTTTAGCTTCAGAGCTCTGGAGGTTCAACATGGAAGGGGAAAACTCATATTATCTCATTTAACCCTTGGAACACCTTATAAGGCAGGGGCTATTGTCTCTAAATTTTACAGACTAGCAAACTAAGACTTGAGAGTTAGATTGTCAAAAGTCACAATAAAGTGTATCACAATAGAGCTGTGATTTGAACCTGGCTTGTTTAGCATCACATTTCCTCTCTGAGACAAAGCAGGGTCATTTTTGCCTAAAAAAATGTTCAGGCCCCACTTTTGTCTTACAAACCCCACTAGAGATAAAAATGACATCTCCAGAAGTTTTCAGGAATCCTCTCTCTTAATAATGATAACTTTAAATTATAGAACTTCTACTGACTAAAGGGGTTACAAAGTATAAAAGAGGAGAATGTTTCCTTTTATTCATGGTGCATGTCTGCACATCTCTATAACAAGTTCTCTGGACATCTTCTAATATCTTCCTCCACATTATTAATTTCTAGGCATTAGAAGAATAATAAGATTTTATTAAATCTTAGAGATGCAATCTTGAAAATGTAAGAAACACAATTAGTAAGAAAAAAGGAGTGTGGGACTCTACAGCTAAATAATACTATTTTGATCTATTCTTCTTGAAAATGCATAATGTTTTCTCTAATAAATGGATGGACCTAAGGGTCAGTTTTGCTATTCTTCACTTCAAAGATAATAACAAAATTCAGGGACTTAGTTTTGTATCTGAGAGCAATTATTCCTTCAAGCTATTCCTTGATGTAAATAGGTTTTATTAAACTTTGAAATGTTAGCATTTACCTAAGAGACTATTGTTTCACTAGAAAGATTTTTGTTAGCCCAATATTTTTCTATAATAACTAAATCACCTGATCAGAGGTAGTGGGATATGGTTAAGTTTTGGTTTTTTTAAATATTTGGAGCAATCTGATTTAAATTCAAATGAGATTCATCTTTAGACTCTATGGAGAGAGGAGATCATCTAAGCTGAAGAGTATAGACGTCATGAGCTTGGGGCTCATGGTCTAAACCCGTTGGTGCTTAGAGTTAGATACTAAGATTTACCACCTACTAGTTGTGTGATCTGGGTCACTTTCCAAGGCTCTCCATGTCTCAGTTTTCTCATCTATAAAATGAAGAGAATACTACTTCCTACTTCATAAGGTTATTATGAGAATTAAATGAGTCACAGAGTATCAAGTGCTTAGAAGCATGCCTGGTCCCTAGTAGGCCTCAGAAAATGTTTAAACTGGAGCTTCTCAAGCTTTAGTGGGTATTAGAATCATCTAAGGAACTCAATAAAAATACAAAGACTAGGGCTCTAAGTGAGCCTGGTCCTTTGTTTTCTTATTAGCTTTCCACATGATTCTGGTACATATCAAAGATGAAGACCCACTGGAGGGGTGACCGGTTAGCTCAGGTGGTTAGAGTGTAGTGCTGATAACACAAAAGTTGCCGGTTCAATCCCTGCATGGGCCACTGTGAACTGAGCCCTCCCTAAAAAGAATCAACTATGCCATTATAGCATGAAAGCAAAGTGTAACCAATGACCATGGTTGTTCCCCAATAAAATTTTTTACAAAAGGCCCAATGGATTAGACAACAACAACAAACATTGGCTCATCTTTTATATATGCCAGGTGTTATGCTCAATACCAAAGGCACACAAAAGAATGCACCTGTCATGGTTCCATAACAAAAAACAGAAAACGCTGTAGTGTTCTTAAAGAGAAAGAGATTTGAAATGGACCATTACGTATTTACAGAAGAGTGGGAAAGCCTTGATGGGCAAATTTAGGCCAGAGCTCCAGAAGTGACTGTCAGAACAACACTGCCAGGGTGGCCCACCAAGGCGGCCGCTCCCTCTGTCTGCCACAGTCAGGGGTGGGAGAATCAGATCACCTTCAGAAACTGCTGAGTTTCAGGATACAATGCCTTAGCTGCCAGTTAGTGATCAACAGGCTACCTCCACCACAACTATCAACAACTCAGACTAGGGACTTGGTACGAGAATGCTGCTGCAGAACCGTCAGGACTTTGTCTCAACACCAACATAGCAGCCCCAAGATGGCCCCTGCTTCCCAAATCTCCCAGGAGGGCATCTAATTGGGGAAATCAATTTACATTTGAAACTGAAAGAGGACATTTTGAGCTCTCTGGCCTCCACAGTATAGGAAGACACACTGGAGGGAGACACACTGGAGGGAGATTGAGGGCCAATCTACCATTTCCACCAATGATGAATGCATGAGTTGGCTAGGGCTGCCATAATGAAATACCACAGGCTGGGTGGTGTAAACAACAGAAATCTATTCCTCACAGTTCTGGATGCTGGAAGTCCAAGGTCAAGGAGTTGATAGGTGGTTTCTCCTGAGGCCTCTCTCCTTGGTTTCCAAGGAGATGGCTGCTTCTTGCTGTGTCCTCGCTTGGCCCTTCATCTGTGTCTGTACATATCCCCAGTGTCCCTTCCTCTTCTCGTAAGAACACCAGTCCCCTGTTAGAGTATGGCCTTACTCTTGGGACTTTGCTTAATCTTAATTACCTCTTTGGAAGCCCTATCTCCAGATGCAGTTTACACTGGGAGTTAGGGTTTGAACATATGGGTTTGGTGGTGGGGAAAGACACAATTCAATCCATAACAATGAGTAAGACAGGCCTCTGCCATAGAAACATTTGCTGTAGGAGAAAATGTTATAGACACAGTTGCCCGTGCTATGTGTCATAGCAGAAGTAGGTAGAGATTACGGTGAAAATATGCCACAGAACATAGGGTGCGCCTTTGACAACGAGTTATATGTGTCTCCATAGAGCTTACAAATGGAATCCTTATCCTTATTCTTCCTTTGCATTCCAGACATAGGGTTCTAGTGCAAACTCAGGTACACAACAGTGAGGGAAGGAAATGGTACAAAATGTTGCCTGACGGAAGTTGCTGACATTCTGCACAAATCGTTACTCCTTCAACTTCAGGAGCAACGTAATGGCTGCAGGAAGGAAGACACAGAAGCTTTGCTCATTAGCATCCTGTTTACTGATAAAAAAAGACATAATATAGGTGACCATTTTGAACGCTCACTAAGAAGAAGTACAGAGCTAAGACCTTTAATGTTTGTCTCCTTTAAGGCTCATCTCCCAATGATCTACACTTTCCAGGATTTAAATCTGAGTCGTTTTTGGTGACTGGGGTCTGAATTTTGATGCCAGGAAGTTCCAGACCCACCCAGCATTTCATTCCTGGTGGATGACGGCAGGAAGCAGCCCAACCCTGCGGTTCAAACCTTCTACACATGTTTTTGCCTAATTTATATCTGCCTTGTAATCTTTCTGTTTTCTTTTGAATTTTTACCAGTAAAATCATTTAAATTAAGTCATTTAATAATAATCAATTAACAATCATTTGACTTTAGTCTTCATTTTTAATCATCTGGCTCCGTGTGTTTGATTCAATCTTGTGTTTTAGTCACTCCTAACTTTTTCCAGTTTCTCTATTTGTCTTCTAGGGCTTTCTCCCTTGCATGGCTGACTTGAAACTAAGTTTTCACTCCAAAGGAAAGGAAGAGATCTAATTAAGGCCATATGCCTTAGACTTTCAGATATTAATTTAACAAATATTTATTCAGTGTCTTCCATGTGTCAGGCTCCATCCCAGACACTGGAGATCCAGCAGTGAACTAGGTCATCGATGAACCTGACCTTACAGTGTTCACACCCCATGGAGGACATGCACTGTAAAGATATAACCAAATTCTTTGTTTGAAAAGGACAATGTTAAATCATCATGGTTGGTGTGAAGAAAACAAAACATTGTGATGGGTGGAGGTGTCTGATATATAGATTGGGTGGTCAGGAAAGGCATCTCTGACATTTGACATTTGGCCAACCCACAATTACTTAGTCATTGACATCAAATGATACTCATCATCCAAACAATTAATACAAATTTAAAGGTAATTATTGCTTCTGTGAACCAATGAAAAACTAAGGCAACAAAAGCCCAGGCTGCTAGCAGTTAGAAATTTGGTAGCTCTGAGCAGTGAAGCTTCTGAAGACCAATGAAAAGATGTGGGTGACAGCCAGCCTCCCTCATTCACTACAATTTCCTGCTTTGATGTGGTCCCCCCCCCATTTTGTGGACATCAGGAATTTCTTTGCTGAACTCCAAGACAGGTATGTGTAGATGTTCTTTCCTGAGAGTAATCAGGAGAACTTAGCGCTTGGCCTTCTGGAGACCCTGTCATTATACTGAGACTTTTCAAATGATTGTCTTAATGAGCATTTACATTTAAAATGCACCTCATTATGCCAACAGTATGCTGGTTTCTAATTACAAGTTGTAGCTGGATTGCTTCAGTCCTTTCTCTTATGTGATGCTTTCAACTAATTTTTTATTTTATGAATTGTGCTGTTTCATATCCAGCTAAGCTTTGCTTGTTCATTAAGCTAGTAATCATTACAAATTGTGCCTTAAACTTTCAATTATATTCCAGGTAGAAACAAATTGTTCCTTGACTATAATGCAGGTTTCAAGTATATTGTGTCCATGCCTATAAGTCTGGGTGATAAAAAAAAATGTAGGCAGTCATAGATACTTGCAAATACCTAGTTATATCTTTGTCATTATGTAGCCCAAATACCCAGGCAATTGACTGGTTTTGTTTTGGTTTTTATTTTATTTTTTCCAATTTTCCTTCAGATGAATCAGTGTACATACTGCAAGGGAATCATAAATGCTCAATTTTCATGGCAGATGACAAACTAACCAGCATGAGTCATCAGACTTTTCTCAGAAAGAACAGCTCTTCCTAGGACCATTCAGTTTTCTTAGGAATTCTTTGACATGAATCTTGAATGCAACCTTTGCTCTTTAAGATGAGCTTCTGAATTTTAAAAACAAAATGGAGACACATAATGAGAAAAACACAATACAGCCAGTTCGTATTTTATTGGCTTTAGCACTCAGTTAATGTTTCCCTTCCTTGGAAGGCCAAACAAAACAAAAGAATGTTGAATGGAAAAATCAAATTCTGGGACACTAACACATAATTTCCAGTGATCTCATGAAGCATGGGGAAAGAATAACTGAGTCTCCTCTCCTATTCCCGAGCTGGATTTAGTCCCAATGAATCATGCCAGATAATATTCTCTAGGTTTGAAGTGTATGAGATAAGTGTCTTTCTGGAGCCACCAGAGATTTCTGGGCATGTAACATGGTGCCATGTGTTATGGTGGACAAGAGCTGGACACAGATTCAGGGAACCCAGATTCTTGTTGTAGTCCTGCTATAAATGGGATATGTGGCTCTTTGGGTCTGTGTCTTATCTGAAGACATGATGTGTCTAAATAAGATGATCTCTAAAGATCTTCCATCAAAACCCTGTGATGGTGTAAAGGTAACAAGGAGTCCAGCAGCTCAAAAATACAACTGTACGGCTGGTCAAGTGGCGCGTTGGTTAGGAGTTAGCTTGGGATTCCAGCTCTGAGCAACAGGGCCTGGGTTTGGATCCCACATGAGGGCCAGTGACACTGCCCTCTATAGGTAAGATGGTGAACAATAGCTTGACCTGGAGCTGGGCTGCTGTGTGTCGCCAGGGACAGCATAGGCTGCAGCGGGCTGCTATAAGCTACTGTGAGCAGCCGGCAGCTGGTGTGAGCTGCCAAGAGCCCTCCTGAGCGGCCATCCAGAGGCCGGCGACTGATCTGCCTCACCCGGGAAGAGCACAATGACGATACCAACATGGGCCAGTGAAGCAACGTCCTCCGCAACTAGACTGAAGAACAAAAGGACAGCAACTTGTCTGTTCCCCTTTCCCCGATTCCCCAATGCTGTTCCCCTCCCCCAACTCCCCAATAAAATCTTTAAAAAAAAAAATACAACTGTATTTTTAGGAAGGACATCTTTGGTAAGGTGATGAAAGGGCCCAGTATTAAAAAGAATTTGTTGACTTTCTGGTATCCCGCTATATATTAATGTCATGACTATATAGAGAATTATGAAAGATTAATGGAATAACGATTACTCTAGGAACAAAAGGTAATGATTATAGTAGATGAGAACAGCACATTGCCTATTAAGGCACTGAACAGTGACATCTCCTACTGCTCAGACATTGCTCAGTTGGATTTATGGAACAATAACAACAACAAATACCCAACATCCTGTACCTGGCCTGTGTCTAAATAACAATACACCCTAAGAAACTTTCTTGATCAACTCGACATTTAGTCCTCATATTATCAGCTTCCTTGATCATGAAAGCATTTTCATCTTTGTGGCTCCAATTAATCAGAATGGTTTAGACTTTCTTGTCCTCGATTTTCTATCTATAAAATAAGGGGTTTGGCCAAAATAACTCCCAATCTATAAAATCTATAAAAGTTTCTCCCAGTCTATAAAATCCTGAAAGTCTAAATTTTTGGATGGTTTGAAAATCTGGATTCTATTTAATTAAATTCAACCAATCTAAGAAATGTATGCAATTCACTATGTAGACCCAGAGGGAGGAATACCTTGCCAGAAAGAAAAGTGGTTTCCTAAATATTTTTATTTCAGGAATAAAAATAAGTTTTATTTCAGGAATATTAACAGGATATTTAAAGTCCTATGGTTTCCCTTTCCCCAGAAAACCTCTCCTGTTGCCTGACCTGTAGAATTACAGATTCATCTGTTTAACTTCAGACCTTATTTTCCGGTAAAATACAACTGCCTCTGGAAAGGTCACACATTAAACATTATCAGTCATTTTACCTTTATTTGAATGAATTTTTTTTTTCAGTCTGACCCTGTCTTGTTCCATAAAAGGTTTGAAGCTGCTTCCTGGGACTGAGTTGAACAAATGCATTTCTGAGATCAGATTTGGTGAAAGCCCATCGGGTCCAGGGGAGATCAGGAGGGAGCCAGCCACCCACAAGAAAAGCTCTATGTAAATTGCAAAGTGCTATAAAAATATTAGAAATTGTTAATAATAACAGGAAGAGGCTGGATGGCTAAAGATAAAACTTGCTCATTTCCCAGTGATTGAGAGTATGCCATTTCAACAGGTCAAATTATTCTTTATTCTTCTTACGAGTCTTAATGTTCCTTTTCTCATTCTTTGGACAATTTGTTAGTAAAAGAAATCCATTCATAATTTGCTCTTTACCTTCTTCTTGCTTTCCTATTTCTTGAAGTGCATGAAAATTTGTTAGCCCCTGTGCTATCTGGGACCACTATTTGCAGTCTCATCATCTTCCCTATTTCCTGGAAATGCAAAGATCCTTTCTCTGTCTTTGCATAAATAGGTATCTATTAAGCTCAGGAAAGAGAAAATGACTTTAATTTGAAATGACTCTCAACATTGCCAGTGCTGATTGTAGCAAAATGGATAGATCGGCCATAAATAGCAAAGAAAAGCCATAGACGATTTTCAGAGATATAAATTTTAGCCAAACACAGAAATATCGAGACAGTTCTAAATTATACTGTACAGATTACATTTTATTTAGGTCACAAAGATAATGTAATCTTGAGAAAGAAAGAAAAAGAAATTTTAAACCCTGAGAATTAAACTGAAACTATGTCACCTTACTGCACAATGCCAACCCCAGAAGAAGATCTGCTATTGGGTCAGAGAGCCAAGAAAGAGAAGCAGGCCTCTTGGGGTAGTGTTTCTGACTCTGCCAGTAAAGCTAAATCTTGAACAAACAATTAAAATATTCTATTAAGAAGCTGTTTTACCATTATGATAAGTATTGACCTGAATTTGCATTCTCCAAAATGGGATTGTAGGATCAATATTAGAAGCTGTATTTGTCTACACTTATCTTATGAAAATAACATTAAACTTCAGTTATTTTGTAAAAGGACTCTCCACATTTAGTCTATGTGTTCACTGGCCATGTTGCACACTCAGCATGGGAAGTGTCCTGGGGGAACTGTTTTAAGAAAGTAGCCTCTGGCATTTCACATCCAGCAGTTTAGGACACAAGGACTTCAGTAGGGAGAGGTGGCTTTACAGATTGTGTGCTCATGTTTCAGTTAAATCAACCTTCTCAAAGGCGCTAATAACAACAACCTGCGACCGACTGCCTCAGCTGGGAAGAGCACAATGATCACAATACCGATATGGGCCAGTGAAACGATGTCCTCCACAACTAGACTGAAGAACAAAAGGAGAGCAACTTGTCTGTTTCCCTTTCCCGGTTCCCCAATGCTGTTCCTCCCCACCCCCAATTCCCCCAATAAAATCCTTAAAAAAAAAAAAAAAAGAAAGAAATCAAGCAGGCAAAACATGAAGGGCCCCTACTACTTTTTAGCAATATTTAAAACTATGTGATATCAATTTAATACTTTACAACAGTTTGTTAAATTGGACAATAAATATTTAGCATGCTCATATGAGATGTCTTAAGACTGAAAACAAAGCCAAGCACCACTGGTGAAAACACTAGGTGAAACCCTTTCACCCATGGTGGTGAAAGTGGCTAAAATGATACATTGAAAACAGTATGGTTACAAAAAAAATACTTTCTAATCTGCCAGAAAATATTGTTGGAAGATGGGAAAGAAACAAAAAAAACCCTACAAAACTGAACAAATTAGCATTAGTACAAATTATGCAGTTTGGGAAGTTTGGTATTCTGTTGGAGGAAACAAACATTGTTGGAATGCTTCACTTTGATAGTTTTTGCAGTTCTGTTTCAATAATGAACAGAGGAAGGATTACGTGTGTGTGTGTGTGTGTGTGTGTGTGTGTGTGTGTGTGTGTGTACCTCTAAGGAAAGGTATCCAGTAAAGGAATTCAATGGTCAATTCAATTGGATATGACTTCCATCAAAGAAAAAAGATGTTTTAGTTAAAAGCTGTGCTAGTGTAACTCCTGATGAGGCAAGATCCTTGATAGGAAGAAAAAAATAAGAGTCCTGGGATGGGAAAGGGTACAAAGATTCGTAGGACTGCCTATGGTGGAGTTCGGAGTTTGTATACTATGTTTTCGTTAGATGAGATGTAACCATGAAAACCTTGCAAACCTGTGATGAACTCAACTCTGGTCTCAATTCTTTCTCTTACTATAAAATTATACTTCAAAACCGTTGACATGGACTCATGGTGAGCAGGGTGTTCTTTCCACTCTTGGTTCTGGGTTTCGTGTATGACTTGTTTTGGCCAAGGGGATGTTGGAAGCTGTTGCATGAGCAGAGGCTTAACAGGCACTCGCCTGTCCCTGCTCAATGGCAGGAGCCCTAAGAAGGCTATGCCCTGGGTTGCTCTTGCCTGTCAGCCTGGGTCTGGAGCAAGGCCCGGACAGCCGAGAGCCAAGCACTAATCCACAGCCAAAAGCAGAGCTGTCTAAGACGGCCTGCAGCAAGAACAGATATTTATGCCCCAGGCCGCGGAGGTCCTGTCTCACACAGCATGGCTGCGTCAAGGGCAGATACCCCACAGACAAAACAGCTATCTCAAAGTAAAATCATTGTCAAACTTCAAGATGATACTCATTTTTTTTTCCACAAATAAACATTAATCTTCCCAATCTGCTGTCCTGCTCTGTGATGACAAGTGAAGGTCAATAGAATGCTACCTAGTAGATACCTTTGATATAAGTAGATATGTTTAATCTGCCCCTTTAAGGTAAAGGTGATTTTTAACGATGAGTTTTTAAAAAGTCATTGTTTTTAAAAAAATATACTTATGCTGTGGAAGGATCATTTTGGAAACTGGAGCTGCAAGTTTTCCACAATTGTTTCATGTTGCTGCTCCAAAGAATTTAAGTGTGTTACCTAAAGAAGCAGCCATATCTGCACACTTGTAAAATGTGGAAACTGAATTTTCTACTGCTTAACAATCCTCTGTTGAGCTTAAGATCAGTGTATTGCATATAAAATAATTTTTTCTAAGCAAAAGCTTTCAATGGCTTTGAAACCCATTTGTTAAAAATATAGAGAAACAACACCTTACAGTTAGTTTAGAAAAAAATGATTGACATCAGAGAAGATGGAAATTTCCTAGCTAAATTTCAGTAACAAGCCTTGCATAATTGATGAGTAGGGATGAAAAATGAGCATCATGATTTGGTAAGCAAAGCAAATGATACACTAGTTCTAGTCCAATCTACATAACATTGTGAGGTATCTTTTTCAGCAATGACAGACATAAAATCAAGTGTCAAAATAAGCTGAAATTAGAACCAGACCTTCGAATTGCCATAATACAAAATGTTAAATCAAGATTTTCAAAACTAGCGAAGCGTATTCAATTACTTAACTGCCACTAAAAATATTATGACTATTAATAATATAATTTATAATAATATAAATAATATTTTGAGTAAGTATTTATGTATCATAAATCATTAAAACTATTTTAAAATATTTTATTTTTATATCATCTAAAAATATCCAGTTTGCAAATTTCATAATGATATAATGGCACATATAAGCAATTTATAAGTAAGTAAACATACTTGGATGCAATGAAAGCCCTAAAAAATATTTTACCAATAGCTATCGTACAATCAGTAGATTCAAGACCACTCACCTAAAAAAAAAAAAAAAATGCTTGTTTTTCTTACATCTGTGGGTTCACACCTATGTCCTCTGCCACAACTTCTTTAGTTCCCCTTGGTGACTCTTCCTTTCTAGTCAAGAAAGCACACTTCTGTCTTGAAAACAAACACAAAAAAATACCCTCATTTGATCCTTTAACCTCCTCTAGCTGAGGTTCTATTTTTCTCCTTTTTATTACCACATTTCTGGACTAAGTGCTCCTCAAGGGTGCCTAGGTTGCTTGAGTAATTGTACCCCCATTGCTTTTTTGGGCCTCACCACCATCCGAGCATGCCCATGCATGCACAGACCTTATTCATAAGACCCTGCACATACAACCCCATGCCTCTGAAGCTGGGACTTCTGATGTTCCCACAGATCTTAACACCAAATCTAAAAGTCTTTCCTTGGTCCTTTACCTCCTGGCTCCCAAATGTATTGCCCTTTCATGTTACTTTTTAAAACTATATTCCAATAAAATCTTTTGCCCTCATTCTGCATTATTGCAGGAAATCCAGTGTTTTGCCAGATACAGCTTAAGATTACTAGGTGAAAGGACTTGTCACCTGCCTCAAGATGGGTGTACAAGGTTGCTCTGTTGGGCAGCTCTTGCCATCTTGCCATGGTTGCCTAAGTGTGGACACAGCTCCTTCCCTCATTCCCCATGGCCTTGCTAACACAAGTTTCCTGTGAGGAATTATTACATAGTGCAAAAAATTTAAATAAGGCATCAGTCATAAATCAGACGCCACAAATCCTAAAGTTCACTCACTAGCTGTGCCCTTTCACAGGGGATAGGAATGGGACTGAGGGGGCCAGCCAAGTGGTGCGTTGGTTAAGAGTTAGCTTGGGATGCCAGCTCTGAGCAGCAGGGCCCCGGTTTGGATCCCACATGGGCCAGTGATGCTGCACCCTGTACAGCTAAGATGGTGAACAACAGCTCGACCAGGAGCTGGGCTGCTGTGAGCCACTGACGACAGCATAGGCTGCAGTGGGGCTGGCCGGCAGCTGGCATGAGCCTTTCTGAGCTGCCATGAGATGCCATGAGAGGCAGTCCAATGGCCTGCGAGCAATTGCCCCAGGCAGGAAGAGCACAATGATGATACCAACATGGGCCAGTGAAGCGATGTCCTCCACAACTAGACTGAAGAACAAAAGGACAGCAACTTCTCTGTTCCCCTTCCTCAGTTTCCCAACACTATTCCCTTACCCCAATTCCCCAACAAAATCTTTAAAAAAAAAGAAAGAAAAGAAATGGGATTGAGGGGACATCCAATATTGGTGGCTATCTCCTTAGCACTGGGCCAGCCACAATGTCGCAGAGGGTCCACTCCTGGATCAGATCAAAGATGCCCCCCTCTTTCGTTCAGTCTCTCCCATCTCCCGATCTCTTCCAGTTCTCCTATGCAGAGGGAGGTAAATTCCCAAAAGTCTCATACAATCTCTGCCCTCAAGGAAGACCATACTTTCACCTTACCATATAAAATAGTTTAGTTCAGTGGTTCTCAATCCTGGCTACACATGAGAGTCACCTGGGGAGCTTTGAAAAAATCCCAGTGATTGGACTGTATCTACAAAGATTCTGATTCTTATGTACTGAATAGGGCCAGTGTATGGTTATGTTTTAAAAGCTCCCCATGTAGCTAATTGTTTCCCCAGAGTAAATGAGCCCCAGCGCCCTGCTCACTGTTTAAGCTCTCAAAGCCAGTAGAAGACCTTGCATCTTGTTTTGCATAGCAAAAGACTTAATCACTCCCTTCTCCTACCTAAGTGAATCCTGACTTCTGGCCTTTAACAAACCAAATAGCAAGCAGAAACTTTTGAAATTATTCATCTTCCTTAAAGGCTGCAATGACCCCAGATCAAATTCATAGGCTGGGCTCAAGGCCAAGTACTCAGGCTTTTCCTAAGCAGGGGAGCTTTCCCTGACCCGTGGGAAGACCCTTCTTAATTCAGCTCTGGAGGGATTGTGATTTGAATCTCATCTCTCTTTCCTCTAGAACAAATGTAGAGGGTTGTAACTTTAAAAATAAATTTTTAAAAATCCTTTTCTGAGTCACTGCAGTAAACACTGCGATCTCTCCATTTCATTAACACCTCACCCTATCTTTGCTTGAGTGATGCTTGATAAGCCAAATCTTCCTTCTTGGGCTCATTTCTGTTTGGTTCAGCATCTGTCTCTTCATCCTCTTATTCAGTTTAATTTAGGCCCTCTCCAAGGCTCAGTCTTGGCTCTCAGCTTTGCTTTCTCTTCACACTTCCTCAAGTAAGTTAATCATGATGATTATCTTCAGCAATGACCTCCATCCTTTATTTTAAGTATTGTGCTCAGTGTTGGGGATACAATGGAGAGCTTCAATCAATTGGCCTCTGCCTCATAGGGCTTCCACTCTGGTGGGAAGACACCAACTCACTCAAAAAAGGCACACAAGCAGATGTATAAATGCAAGTTGCCTGAAGAAAAGGGACAAAACTCTGTAGGGGTGCACCTAGTTGTAGAGATTAGGAAAACTGACTTTTGAGCTGGGATCTTAGGGATGAGAAGGTGAAATCAGCATGTGTAACGGCATTGAGCCTCCCCAGCCAATATGGGAACTCTTTGAAGACACATTGGGTTTCAGACTTTTCCTATACCTAACTTTCAGTGTCAAGTATCAGAAGCTCAGTAAATATCTATTAATGTAAGATTTATTCCAAATAGCAAAATATTTCTGAGGGGAGTCTCTGTTGTTTTTGCCCATCTAGCACATCTCCAAGCAGAGAGATGGCTCTCTCTCTACCTCAATCGAGTGATTCCCTTTTCATACCCTGCTCCTTGGCCCTTCAGCCACTCCTCTGAGGCAGGTCACAGTCTCCCATTTTCCTGGTCATGTTAAAGGGTTCAAGGGTAACAATGCGACCAGGCTGGAACAAACATGGCCTTTTCTGGGATTTTTCCATTTGAATCTAAAGGGACAAGGAGATAAAACACCTGGAACTCAAGCTGCTGGTGGCCCTTTTCCCTACCACATGGAGAAGGCTTATCTTCAACAGGTGAAAAGAAACAAAGACCAGAAAATAGGACAGACAGATGATGTAAAGTTCTGCAGCACTGGCGTCTAGATCAATACCCCTGGAGCAGCCATGATCCCTGCAAGATGTGCTTTAAGTTTCTGAACTACCCACTATAGGATCCACAATTGACTTTCATCTATTAGAGTTAAAATTCTTCCCCCTTACAATACAATGGACAGAGTCATGGCTAATACATGTTGGCTTAACTCTATCATGAAAAGATTTTGAGAGTTCTAATTTGTCTTTAAGTAATGTAAAAATTGGTGGCCATTATTTATTATAAGTAAAATCAACAATCCATATGACGCTGGAACTATAGAGATGAAAAAGAAGTGGATGTTACTATTATGATGCTGACAATCAACAGGGGAAACACTCAACAAATAGTTACAATACAGTATCACAAGAGCAATGACAAAACATATACATGATATAGTAATTCTACTACTACATTAGAGTTCTAATTTCATTTATAATTTATGGAGAACTAATATTTAAATGGTATTTTTCCCTGTCCTTTGACTACCCCAAATGTGTAGGTGAAGTTTATTTTAAAATACAGTACAGTTTTTAAAATACTACAATCACCCTTTCCTAGTGTATTATATGCCCATTCATAAGTTTGAATCAAGTAGCCCAGTCAGCAATGGCTTTTTCTCAGTTGCAAAGTCAGAAATAATTTTAGAGCAGGAAGGTGTAGGAAACACTGTAGCAACATTTCCTTTCCTTTACCATGAATAGACTGATTTTTATGCTCTCTTCACATATTTCCATTCCTTTAAACTACTTGTCTTGGTTCCTTTTCAGGTTGTGTTAAATTCTGTCTAAAATAGAAAGAATGAACTTGGACCCAAAGCTCTAATTTAAAGATAAGATGAGCTCCCTCAGTTTGTTTGTGATTTCCCTGGGCATGTATTCAGTGCCAGGTTGGGTGTGCCTCTTAGGGCCCATGTGACCTGGGGTAAATTTCCAGTCTCAGCTTGCTTATCAGTTAAATCGGTTGGTAACATTACCTATCTTATAGTGCTTGACTCTTAAAAGGTATCCAGCGAATGCCAGATGCTATCTTTCTGTAGCGCTGGGTCCAGTGTGAGTTGCCCAAAGATGCCAATCCTCCATCTGTCCTGGGTGCCGTTAGGTCTTATCACAACCTGAGTCACTGTCCTTTGTTTAAAAAAAAAAAAAAAATTATCTCACTTGTTCCTTTTGAAGTTTATTTTTATTCTTGATGGATCTTTTTCTCTTTGGTAAGGTGACTTTGAATCACATTTATTTTCCCCAATGTGTTAGCAACAAGGCTCAGTGGAGTAATCAACAAGCAATATAAACAAGTTTTAAAATGTTTTCATTCACATAATAAGAACTAAATCATTTTGACCTCTATCTCCTAGGGTACCAATCAGCATAACTCTCCAGGGTGACTTTTAGCCACCTGTCAGTCTACTTATACCACATCTCCCTGATTTAATGAGGAAAATCATTATCGTCATCAGACTTTCATTAACTGCCTGAAGCAGTGCTAAGGGGACAGAGAGAGACACACACAGAGAGGAATATCAGAACAACTTGATTTTGTTTAAAGAGAGACATCCAGGATACATCAACTTGAACAGGCCATGTAGGTAGCTAGAAACATAACTAAGGATAATATATCCACCTGCATTTGAGGGGTGGGAGCCAAATTTGAGTACATAGAGAGACATCACACAGCCAGAAAAGGACAAGGCCATGTGAAGAACAAGGCCAAGACCAGATGCTGCCACAAGTCAAGGAAGCCAGTGGGTGTCGAGAACCACCAAAAGTTGAAAGAGGCAAGGAGAGATTGTCCCCCAGAATCTCTAGAGGGAGCATGGCCCTGCCGATACCTTGATTTTAGACGCCTGGCCTCCAGGATTAGGACAGAATAAATTTCTGTTGTGTTGTTTTGAGCCACCAACCTTGTGGTAATTTGTTACGGCAGCCTCAGAAAACCAATATAAAAGTCTATGATTGAAGGTGTCGGGAAACCAATTTTCTCACACATTACTGTCGGGTGGTAAATTGGAGGGCAACCTTTATGGAGGGCAATTGGTAATATTTATCAAAATTTCAAACACACACATCATTTGAACCAGCAATTCCAATTTCAGGAATTTATCATACAACTACACTCACATGCCTATAATTTGTACGAAGCATTGTTTGTAGCGATAAACTGGAAACAATCTAAATGCATTGACCTTTTTGTTAAATGAGCTTGATTCTGTAGGGTACGATCAAAACATAACTTTATTATTTTTTTCTTATTGTGGGGCTAGCTCTTTTCTGCCCATGGATGAAATCGCAAGCTATCCTCATATTGTTTTTTCCTAGTCACTTAAGATGATAAAAATGCCCTTGGTAATTTTAATTACAAGATTGGCCCTATTGCATTATCTAGCCTAGGGCAAGATTAAAATTGTCATATTCTTAACCTACTTAAGGATGTCCCTGCCCCACAATCACAGGTTCGAAGTCCGCTGTAGGGGAAGAGACATGGCTGGCTGCTTCTTATGTATTTTTTTCTGGCTCCTCTCCTCCCTGCTTCACACTGAGTCCGCCTCTGACTTCTTCAGGGTTGGAGGGGTGGGGTGGTAGGAGGAAAGGGAGGGAAGTGTCAGAAAAAGCCTTCGTTGTTTGTCACAGAAAACAACCTAGCAATGGTGTCCTCCAGGTGTGGAGTGGACTAGTCAGAATGATACTAACTGTCACACAAACAATCCCCAATTATATAACAGTGAACATTTATTTCTCACCCATGTCATCAGCAACATAGATCAGCATTTGAGCCACGTGGGGAGGCAGGACTCTGCTCCACAAGTCATTCAAAGCCCCCCACTTCTTCTAGTAGGTGGTTTCTCTATTCTCTAGGGCCTCGTCCTGCTCTTCTGTTGGTAGAAAGAGAAAAAGCAGAGGATCTTGTAAGATGTACTTTAGTTGGGAATATGTCTGTCTCACTACTTCTGCCCACACTCCATTGGCTGTCCCTCAGTCACATGATCCTATTAAACTGCAAGGGCAGCTGGGAAATGTGGCCCATGTGCCTGGGAGTTGGAATCATAGCATTATCTCCTCTGCATGGAGATTCCCAAAGCTGACTCTTTCTCTCCTGGGCTGTTTTCATGGATTCCCCAGGGATGCACCAAATAATGGCAGCTTTCTTAATGTGGAGAACTCTCCCTCACTGGCCACTTACAATTCCTCCTAAGGCTATGCATAACTGGCTGTCCACTCCCTCTGATGGGGTCACATTACCCCTCCAGAAAAGTTCTCTTGGGTGGAGTCCAATACATCTCCAAGCTGGATCCTTCCAATTTGTTCCCCAGTTGGTCTCCCAGGAAGCATCTGTGCTCCCCATTAGTCAACTACAATTTGCTCCCACTCAGCCTTTCTACTTAGCCACCTAAGGCTGCATTGCTCAGCCACCACTCTGTAGAATTTTCCAGAAGTGGGTCAAACACAAATCCCTGGAAGGAGACATGTGATAAGTTCTCTTGCAAAGTGCAGCATTGGGCTGAAGGTGGAAAGCAGGGTTCTCCTTCCTGCCTCCTCAAAGGAAGGCAGAACACAGTGCATGCAACTCTCTCTCCTCAGTCATCTCCCCAGATCATTCGTTCGGCCGTCACTAAATGGGTTTTTCAAAATATCTTTTGCAAGTCCTGCATAGATGGTCTAGCCTCTCACTCTGGAGCATACAGGTTCTTGACATATTGTTTTGCATATGGTGTTTTCGCCATGTAAAATATTCTTGTTGTTTATTTCTTTATTATAACATAGTCAAATTTGACCCTGGGTCAAAAGAAATTATTATCACACTTCTGGTTTTAGAAACTTTGATTCGGGGTGGCAGGTTACCTCAGTTGGTTAGAGTGCAGTGCTCACAATACCAAGGTTGACTGTTTGATCCCTGCATAGGCAGCTGAATTGCACCCTCCACAACTAGATTGAAACAACTACTTGGCCTGGAGCTGATGGTCCTGGAAAAACACACTGTTTCCCAATTTAAAAAAAAAAGAAAAGAAACTTTGATTCTCCTTCAACTCTCCCGTTACTAACTGAGCTGCTGTGTGCAGATTACATTACAAGTTTGAACCTCAGTTCTTTACCAGTAGAATGGAGTAATAATATGCAATTCAGAATCATTGTGGAGGTTAAACATAGTATTACCTGTGAAAGCATCTAGCACAATGCCCAGACAATCTAAATGTTCAACGAGAAAAGATCTGCCTTCAATCTGTCCTAGAACAGAGGGGTCTAAATCGAAAATCAATCAATCAGTCAATCAATCAATCAATCATAAAGGTTTTGAACTTAACATTTGTAATTAACAAATGGCTTGAAGAGAGGCCCTAACAAGACTATGAATTTGCTAGAAATCTAACCTGAGCCTTGCCTTTCATATTCCTTTGGGTTGAATGCTCTTATTTTTTAGGCAACATGTCACTTATATAAGGTAAACTAAGAGCTTGGCATGAAAATGAGGTTTAGATTTGACCTAATTTCAGCCACCCCAAACCCAGTCCTATATAAACATTGCTAAATTTGCAAAAGTTACCTACTGACACTAGAAGACCTTCTGTGAATATAAAGTGCCCTGGGAAGACTGATAATGTTCTGAAACAAAACAAATAAGAAATATATCCGGCTTGCAACTGGCAATTGGGTTCCTGTTCAATGTTTGGATAATATTTGGCCCTGACATCACCAGGGAGCCCTGTCAGATTGCATACACGAAGACAGCGAAATGGGTGGTCCTGATGTGCTAAGACAGCCCCCGGTATATGCCGTTGATACATCGAAATCACAAGCCACGCCTGATGGGTTCCTGTAACCTGCGAGATAGACACCTTCTCTCACAGTTTGCTATTGTAAAGCATCTCTTTTTTTCTTTTTCTGGGAGACTGCATGTGGTTGAAAAATAGGTAGCTCAGATAATTTCTTGAGTCAGAGATGAAAATTTCAGCTGTTTCTGATTCCAGGGGCTTTGATCAAGCTCCTACCGTATGTTGAGGTCCGTGCGTGGGCCTAAGAAGTTCTGAAATAATTGACAAAGGAGTTCCTTTTTAGCAAGCATGTGTATTTGTTCTTGGACAATCTATTTGTCTCTTTAAATTAGGGAGGAACTCAACACATGTCCCCGGCTGAGGTCAAGCTAGGCTATGCTCTGCCTTTTGTTTCGGCTCTCACACTATAAACAAGTGTCCTTTCTGCAGTCTATTTAGTGCCCTGTTTTTTGCATTTTGTGGTATTTGTTGGTAATTTTGATGTTTAAAATAGATCCTGTGTGTAATGGGGAAGTGCTGTCTAGTGTTCCTAAGGGCAAAAATGCTGTGCTATGGGGCCAGCCAAGTGGCACGGTGGTTAAGAGCTTGCTTGGGACCCCAGCGGCCCCAGTTCGGATCCCACATATGAGGGCCAGTGACACTGTCCTCAAAAAAAAAAAAAAATGCTGTGCTGTGTACGCCTTGTAGAGAAAATGTATGTTAGATAAGCTTTGTTCAAGTGTGAGTGACAGTGCTGTCGGCCATGAGTCCCGTGTTAATAAATCAACAATACATGCTAACTAAGGTGTATTTTAAACAGAAACGCACATGAAATCAGGTGTGCATTGATTGACTGATGAACATGGTGTGGCCAGGGCTTTACAGGTACCTTTTAGTTCCCCTAGAAGCAATGGTTCAGTACCAACTAATATAAAGTTATTGGCAAATCTATAAAACATGACTGCAAATAATAAGAATCAACTGTAATAATAGCAATAGTAATAGTAATATACCAACATGGTCATTTTGTTATTTTTAATGATATAATAATCAAAACTGTTATTATTAGTAAGGCATAACAAGTGGCAATAGAGCCTTCTGGTCCCTGGGTCTCATGATAACAGACATTAAAGCTTGTCCCTGAGTAAGAGTTGCAGTAATAACTGAAGGTGTGGCAGTGAGGAAGGCATTGCTGGAGGCCACCAGGGGCCCATTCAGTCACTCTGCCTTATTTAGCCCTTTCTCAGATACAAGTGATCAGGTAAGATTTCATTTCAGATTCTCCAAATGTCTGTTGCAGGATGTGGTCAACCTGCTTTGATGGAGATCAGTCGGTGAAACGTAATTTTTTTTCCATAATTGGTGGGGTTGCCAACAGAAAGTGTTAATATGATGAAAGAGTTGGGGAAGCTAGCTCTAGGAGAACAGACTAACAAAATTGGTGTCATTTTCCTCAAGGAAAGAGGAAGAAACATCATAAAAAGTGGAGAGACCATGGTTAGTTGGTATGCCTTCTGTCAACTAAGGACTGATAGATTGGGCGAAGATTGTTACTGGAGTTACAACTTTTTGGTGAATCTGTAAATCCCAAGTTAATTCTGAGCCATTTTTTTTTCTTTGAAATAGCTTTCTTGTTTCTATTGACCATATTTTTTAAAAAAGAATAGAAAAATATAGAAAAGTATAAAGACAAAAATTAAACTTGCTGTGATCCCATCAATAAAGGTGGCCACTGTTAATTTTTTAAATACTATTTTGTATAGCAGTTTTAGGTTTTCAACAATTGAGAGGAAGGTATAGAGATTATTATATATCTCCTGCCCCCACACATACGTAATGTTCCTCATTATCAGCATCACTCACCAGAGGTACATTTGTTACCAAGGATGAATCTACATTGACTCGTCATAATCACCCCAAGTCTTTAGTTTACCTTAGGGTTCACTCTTGGTGTTGTGCAGTCAATGGTTTTGGACAAATGTATAATGACATATATCCATAATTATAATATCATACAGAGCATTTTTACTGCCTTAAAAATCCTCTGTATTCTGCTTATTTATTCCCTGCCCCCAAACCAACACCTGGCAACCACTGATATTTTTATTGTCTCCATAGTTTTGCCTTTTCCAGATGTCATATAGTTGGAATCATAGAGTATGTAACCCTTCATATGTGCTTCTTTCACTTAGTAATACACATTTAGGGTTCCTCCATGTCTTTTCATGACTTGATAGCACATTTCTTTTTAGTGCTGAATAATATTCTGTTGTCTGGATGCACCACAGTTTATCCATTCACCTACTGAAAGACATCTTGGTTGCTTTCAAGTTTTGGAAATTATGAATAAAGTTGCTATGAACATCCACATGTGGATTTTTGTGTGGACATAAGTTTTCAACTTCTTTGGGTAAATACCAAGGAGCATGATTGCTGGATTAAATGGTAAAAGGATGTTTAGTTTTGTAAGAAGCCACCAAATTGTCTTCCAAAGAGGTTGTACCATTTTGCACTTCTACTAGCAATGCATGAGAGTTTCTGTGGCTCCACATCATCACCAGCATTTGGTATTGTCAGTGTTCTAGAGTTTGGCCATTTGAATAGGTATGTAGTAGTGTCTCATTGTTATTTTAATTTGCATTTCCCCAATGTCATATGATATGAAGCATCTTCTCATTTATTTGCCACCTGTATATCTTCTTTAGTGGGGTGTCTGTTAAGGTCTTTAGTTTATTTATTTATTTATTTATTTTTTGAGGGCAGTGTCACTGGCCCTCATATGTGGGAGCCAAACCGGTAGTTTATTTTTTAATTGAGTTGTTTTCTTATTGTTGAGTTTTAAGAGCTCTTTGTATATTTTGGTAACACTCCATTATCAGATGTGTCTTTTGAAAATATTTTCTTCCAGTTTGGGGCATGTTTTCTCATTCTCTTGAAAATGTCTATTAGGGCCAGCCAAATGGCTCAGTGGTTAAGAGCTGGCTTGGGATGCCAGTGGCCCGGGTTTGGATCCCACATATGAGGGCCAGTGACACTGCCCTCAAAGAAAGAAAGAAAGAAAGAAAGAAAGAAAGAAAGAAAGAAAGAAAGAAAGAAAGAAAGAAAGAAAGAAAGAAAGAAAGAAAGAAAGAAATGTCTTTTGCAGAGCACAAGTTTTTAATTTTAATGAATTCTAGTTTATCAAATATTTTTTCATGAATCATGTCTTTGGTGTTGTATTTAAAAAAGGTGTTGTATTTAAAAAGGCATCACCATATCTGTCATCAAGATTTTTCTCCTATGCTATATTTCAGCAGTTTTACAGTTTTAGGTTTTACATTTAGATCTGTGATCCATTTTGTCAATATTTGACTATATTTGAGGATCTATTTTTGAATCCCTGTTTCATTCCATTGATCTCCTTGTCTACTCTTTCATCAATACCATACTGGCTTGATTAGTGAGGCTGTAGAGTAAGTCTTGAAGTCAGGTAGTGTGAGTCCTCCAACATAGTTCTCCTTCAAACTGTGTTGATTTTTATGGATCTTTTGCCTCTCCATATAAATTTAGAATCAATTTGTCAATCTCCTCAAAATAAGTTGCTGGAATTTTGATTAAGATTGCATTGAATCTATAGATCAAGTTGGGAAGAACTCACATTTTGACAACATTTAGTCTTCCTATTCACAAAAATGGAATATCTCTCTATTTTGTTCTTATTTGATTTTATTTACTAGAGTTTTGTAGTTGTCCTCACACAGATCTTGTTCATATTTTGTTAGATTTATACCTAAGTTGAGATTATTTTGGGAGGATACTAATGTAAATGGTATTGTGTCATTAATCTCAATTACACTTATTCAGTGTTGGTATATAGGAAAGCAATTGATGTATATATATATATATTATCCTTGTATCTTGCAACCCTGGTATAATTGCTTATTAGTTCCAGGAGTATTTTTGGTCAGATTTTTCAGATTTTGTACATAGATGATAATGTCATCTGTGAACAAAGATAGTTTTATTTCTTCATTCCCAATCCATATACCATTCATTTCTTTTTCTTGACTTATTTCATTAGCTAGAACTTCCAGTAAAATGTTGAAAAGGAGTGATGAGAGAGGACATTGATGCCTTGTATATGATCTTAGTTGGAAAGCTTCAAATTTCTCACCATTAATATATATATATGTTTTTTAAGGATTTTATTGGGGAATTGGGGAAGGGGAACAGCGTTGGGGAACCAGGGAAGGGGAACAGACAAGTTGCTGTCTTTTTGTTCTTCAGTTTAGTGGCGGAGGACGTTGCTTCACTGGCCCATGTTGGTATCGTCATTGTGCTCTTTCTGGGTGAGGCAGATCGGTCGCCGGCCTCTGGATGGTCACTCGCACTGGCTGCCGGCCACTCACTGTAGCCTATGGCAGCCCACTGCAGCAGGGGCTGCAGCCTACACCGTTGCCGGAGCTCGCAGCCCAGCTCCAGGTGGAGCTGTTGTTGGTAGAGCAAGTACATCAGTAGATTTACAGGAGCAGGGAATACAAAGATTGGGAAGTATGGGCTAGGAATAAGGCCTACTTTTTGTGTCTACATACAAGGCCCCTTGTTTGCTTAATCTTAGATCACAAATTTTAAAATAATTAAGATCACGTTGATCAGAAAACTTTTCTTTATCTCCTGCCCATCTGTGGGGTATTCTTCATCCCTTCCCCTACCCTAGAGTAGGCCAGTGGAGAGCATGCCCCACATCTGCACTGCTCTCGGCCGCGGACCAGATACATACCATCATCACACCGCTCTCGGCCCCGGACCAGATTCACACCATCAGCCCATCTCTGTGCCAGGACTCTGATTTGCTCCTCTTCTATCTTTTTAAATTTTCTTTGTGGATTGTTTATTATCATCTGAATGACACATTTGAAGTCTGACAGGAAATCAAAAAGCAATATATTTTATGTTGCCAGTAAAAAGCAATTGTCAGACCCTAGTGAGCCATGAAAGTCCAGTCCAAACATTCTCCTGTAGCTTCAGTGAAAAGGAATAAAGAGGACCCTTTTTAACGGCCCCACATTGGCCTCTACTTCAGCAATAAAACATTCAGCAATAACCTTGTAAACAGAGCTGAGGGAACTGGAAGAAAAAAAATCTACACTGTGACCGAAGTCATTCCTCTTACTAATTAAAAGAATTTCATAAGTCTAGACATGGATTAATTTAAATGCCTCTAAAAGACGGAAAGTAATTTGGACAATAAAAGTAATTAAGCTTTCCAAATATGTAAGAGCAATTTTTAAGAGACTGGGAAAAACAAAACCCTCTTCCTTAGAAATATAAATAACCTTCTGGGAGTAGAACAGAGCTGGTTTTTAGGTAATTCTGAGAGGACTGAAATAGTTTCATTGGAACTAAAATTGTGTAATCTCTGAAGACCTTCTAAATATATTTTAGTCAGTTAACTTTGACCTTATGCATGTGCATATTTTAAAGGGGGCAAACACCACCATGGGGTTGACAAGCCAAATTGTTCATGGTTTGCTTTATGTAAGAGGGATTGGATTTTAAGCAGTTGGATCTATTGATCGGTTCCTTTGTGATTTCTTCTATTGCTTTTATGCTTAGAAAGTCCTTCCTTCTCCCAAGATCAGTTCAATATTTGCTTATATCTCCTTCCAGTTCTTTCAGGGCTCCCGTTTTTATTGTTAACTCCTTAATTCCTAGAATTTATTTTACAGTATTGTAATAAACATTTATGATTTTCAGCTAACCAGCAATGTGGTCACATCCCATGTGTGTGTGTGTGTGTGTGTGTGTGTGTGTGTGTGTGTGTATTTAGGGGGTGTTATCAACTATAAATGTGTACTTCCCTCATGACAGAAGCCAGACACTCAATGTTCCAGCTGCCTTTGAAAATAGGGCACACGTGTGTGAGCCAAGGCTCCACCAATCCATGAAACATTTCAATTTAGAAATCAGTAGTGACAGAGTGGTGGCCTCTAGAATCTTCTGGGGAAGGTAGTGGCACAGGCCTCTGTATCTCAGAGGTAGTGACAGCAGAGGTTCTGGTGGCACCGGCTTCTGCCTGGTCATATTGTGAGGCTTGGGGGCTGGGAATCAGCAGCAGGGTCTTCAATAGAGCTGGCTGCTGCTATAACCTGGGCTGTTCCTGGTTACACAGTCCTTGGGGCCTCATCCCTGGCCTTCTGAGAGAGGCTCAGGGTCACCTAGTATTTTTTAATAATTTAATTATTTCCTTTTCTGCTTAAATTAGCTAGAGAGAGTTCCGTTGTCTTCAACCAAGAACGCTGACCAATTCAAGTATGCTGTGAAAGAAGACTAAAACTAGACTTCTTTAAAGTAGATGATCAATTGCTTCTATATAAATTATGGAATAAAATAATAATAATCCATTTTTACCCCCAACTAACTTGAAATGCTATCTTGCTACACTGAATGTTTGTGATTCCCCCAAAATTCATATGTTGAAATTATAATCCCCAATGTGGTGATATTAGGAGATGGGCCCTTTGAGGGGTGGTAAGGTCATGAGGGAGAAGCCGTTATGAATGAATCAGTGCCCTTATAAAAGAGACCCCAGAAAGCTCCCTCACCCTTTCACTATGTGAGGACAGTGACAAGAACCAGGAAGCAAAGCCTCAAGAGGCACTAAATCTACCGGACCACTGATCTTGGACTTCCCAGGCTCCAGAACTGTGAGAAATAAAAAACTGTTGTTTATAAACTATTCAGTTTGTGATCGGAGCCCAAACAGATGAAGACATCATCTTATTTTTTTAAATAGACTGGGACAGTTTCTGCGTTCTCGATTCTGTTGATCAACATTTGGTTAAATTGTCTGGAAAAGGAAGGAAAGCAGACAACCACAAACCTTGTTCTGGACAGTGACAGTGAATCTCTGCTTTCTAATTTCACCTACAGATAATTGTGTTCTTGCCTTGACTGCTATTCATATCATTTAAAGTAATGTGATTTTTACATTCTTAGTCACCACTCTAATTTTTTTCCTTCAATAAAACCAACGGTGGAAATGTCTAACCCTCTGCATACTTGTGACAAGCAAACATAATGGCAATTGGAGAATTTTGTTATTTAGCTGTTTGGGACTAGCAAATAAAAATTTGGGTGATGAACAGAATTTTTCTATGTCATTGTGTAGAACAGGTGGTAAGGGAAGTGAGGTCACAAAAGATTAAATTAGTTGCCTTAAGTCACACAGCTACTAAGTGGCATGGCTGGAATTTGAAGTCAGGAAGTCTGATTTCAGACCCTGTGCTTTTAGCTATAGAGTACAAGGTGTGACAATTAAGTATGTGAACTCATCCTAGAAAAAGTGCTACATATTTCACTGCTGAATATCACTATGGTCACCTTCAAAGTATTCCCCTTGGGAAGCTATGCACTGATGCCAGTGCCCAGTCCACCCTTCAAGGCAATTTTGGAACTCTTTCTGGAATGGCCATCAGAGCTGTTGTCATATTACCCTTGATGTCCTGAGTGTCATCAAAATGGCTTCCTTTCAATATTTCCTTTATCTTCAGGTAAAGAAAGAAGTCATTGGTGCCTAGGTCACGTGAGTAGGGAGGGTGTTCTAATACAGTTATTTTTTTACTGGCTAAAAACTCCCTCACAGACAGTGCCGTGTGAACTGGTGCATTGTTGTAATGCAAGAGCCATGAATTGTTGGCGAAAGCTCAGATCGTCTAACTTTTTCATGCAGCCTTTTCAGCACTTCCAAATAGTAAACTTGGTTAACTGTTTATCCAGTTGGTACAAATTCATCATGAATAATCCCTCTGATATCAACAAAATAGCAACATAATTGCAAAAAGTTCGTGAATTTAATTGTCAGACTTAGGTACACATACTGGATAACTTCAGGCATAGATATAGCACAATACTGGTTCAGAATACACAGATATAACACTGCAGGGCCAGAACAGCAAATACAGAAATCAAATAAAGACAGGTTTAGGAAATATGATGGTGGCATTTCAAAATCAGAAGAAAAAGAATGAACTGCTATTCAGTAGACTGTTGGAAAAATTGGTGACGATTTATGAAATTAAAATTAAGTTCCTACTTCACATCATAGAAAATAAAAAT
The DNA here is from genome assembly GCA_033961575.1 of Aselliscus stoliczkanus. Taxonomy (NCBI): domain Eukaryota; kingdom Metazoa; phylum Chordata; class Mammalia; order Chiroptera; family Hipposideridae; genus Aselliscus; species Aselliscus stoliczkanus. Next base: position 126,083,866 of record CM066734.1, read on the forward strand.
AAACTAAAAAATATATTGGAGAAAAATCAGTTATTGATTGGGATAGATTTTCCTAATGACGAAATGAAACCAAGAAGACCACTATATCAGAAAAAGATTGACAAATTTGACTACATAAAATTGGGAGAAAATCTGTTTGGCAAATTAGAGTAAAATGAATTAACATGGATCACAATATAAAGAGTTCCTACAAAATCAATAAGAGAAAGTCAAGCAACTCAATAGAAATATGATCAAATTATTTACAGTATGAAGGAAATACACTGAAGACATATTAATGGTTAGTAATTATTAAAAAGAAGCAAACTCTGGGCCGGCCAGGTGGCGCGTTGGTTAAGAGCTGGCTTGGGATGTCAGAGGCCCCAGCTCAGATCCCACATATGAGGTCCAGTGACACTGCCCTCTACAGCTAAGATGGTGAACAACAGCTCCACCTGGAGCTGGGCTGCTGTGAGTCCCCAGGATGGCATAGCTGCAGCCCCTGCTGCAGTGGGCTGCCACAGGCTACAGTGAATGGCTGGCAGCCAGCGGGAGCGTCCGGCATCCAGGGTGAGCTGCCAAGAGCCACTGTCCAGAGGCTGGTGACTGACCTGCCTCACCCGAGAAAATGATGATACCAACATGGGCCAGTGAAGCAAAGTCCTCCACAACTAGACTAGGAACAAAAGGACAGCAACTTGTCTGTTCCCCTTACCCGGTTCTCCAATGCTGTTCCCCTCCCCAAATTCCCCAATTAAAAAAAAAAAATCTTTAAAAAAAATAATAAATAAATAAAAGAAGCAAATTCCTACTAATAATAAAAGAATTGGATTTAAAATAGTGACAAGAGAGGGCTGGCCGAATGGCTCAGTTAAGAGCTCATTCAAAAGTGTGAGCTGAGGACCAGCAGAGTGGCGCATTGGTTAAGAGCTGGTTTTGGGATGCCAGCGGCCCCGGTTGGGATCCCTCATATGAGGGCAAGTGACACTGCCCTCTACAGCTAACAACAGCTCCACCTGGAGCTGGGCTGTGCGAGCCCCGGCGATGGTGTAGGCTGCAGCCCCTGCTGCAGTGGGTTGCCATAGGCTACAGTGAGTGGCCAGCAGCCAGTGTGAGCTGCCAATAGCCGCACTGAGCGACCATCCAGAGGCCGGCAACTGATCTGCCTCATCCGGGAAGAGCGCAATGATGATACCAACATGGGCCAGTGAAGCAGCATCCTCTGCAACTAGACTGAAGAACAAAAAGACAGCAACTTGTCTGTTCCCCTTCCCCGATTCCCCAGTGCCGTTTCCCTCCCCCAATTCCCCAATAAAATCTTAAAAAAAAAAAAAGTGCGAGCTGAGCTCTGAGCAACAGCAGTTTGATGCCCAGCCGGAGCTGAGCAGCCGCTGATCTGCCAACAGGTAGCACTATGGCTCAGCTAAAAAAACAAAAACAAAAACAAAAAAACACTCCATTGGGCCGGCCCAGTGGCGCATTGGTTAAGCGCTGGCTTGAGACGCCAGCAGCCCCGGTTCGGGTCCCACATATAAGGGCAGGTGACACTGCCCTCAAGAAAAAAAAAAAAAAGAAACAATAATAATAATGACAAGATTCCATTTTCTACCTGTTGCCTGGCACAAATATAAAACATTGATTACCTTCGGTGTTGGAAAGCATATTGAGAAATAGGTACTTTCAGATACTCTCATGGCAGCATAAACTCATAAAGCTTTTTGGGAGCATTAGCTAGCAATATCAAAAGTACATATGTGTCTAATCTATGATCCAGAAATTCTACTTTTAGAAATTGAACTTTCAGACATACTTGTGCCAGTGTGTAAAGATAAGTGTATGAGGAAATTTATTGTGTTATTGTCTCTAATCACAGAAAATAGATTCAATTTAAGTGCTCATCAGTTGGAGACTGGTTAAATGCATTATGGTATAAACAAACATGAACTATTATGTAGGCTTTGGAGAGAATAAAATAAAACTATGTATGTTGATCTGCAAAGTGTCCATCATATATAAAGTAAAAATAAAAACTATTGCAAAAGAGTGTAAAATTGTCCCACTTGCTACCTGAAAGGAATGAACATTGAAAATGGGAAAAGAAAAAATTTTTTATATATTTTTGTAGTTTTAATTTTTTCAAAGAATGTTTGAAATCATAAAAAATTGTCAGGAAAGATTCAAATGTAATTTGCTAACAGTAATTGAACTGGAGAATTGGACTGGGGAGTGTGGTTTAATAGAGGGTGGGGGTATGCTTTTAACTGTATGTTCTTTGACATTTTCACTGGAAGTATGTGTTAATTTTGTAATAAAAATAAGAGAAAAACAAAACAAAATATATAAAAAATAGAATATATCATCACTATGATCAGCTGCTTTTACTGTTTTCTCTTTAATCTCTCTCTCTACAAATAGAAAGAATGACTGAGCTTATTTAGAAGCTTAACATACTCCAATCAACCAAGCTTGATGGCATTTATTCTAAGGTACTTGGGGAATGGGAAGTTATTACCCCAAAGCCATTAACTATTATTTTTTAGGTCTTCAGAAGGATAAAGGAAGCTATTGTAAAATGGGGAAAGGTCACTCTTCTATTCAAAATGAAAAAAGGATGATCTTAAGTTTACAGGCTGGACATTTTTAATTTTCTTTTTATCACTTGAAAGATATTAGAGATAACCCTTAAACAAATAGAAATGCTGGCTTACCGAGTGGCATATTGGTTAAGAGATGGCTTGGGACAGCAGAGGCCCCGGTTCAGATCCTACATATGAGGGCCAGTGACACTGCCCTCTACAGCTAAGATGGTGAACAACAGCTCCACCTGGAGCTGGGCTGCATGAGTCCCGGCGATGAGGTAGGCTGCAGCCCCTGTTGCAGTGGTCTGCCATAGGCTACAGTGAGTGACCAGCAGCCAGCGTGAGCAGCCAGCAGACAGCGTGAGCTGCCAATAGCCGCCTTGAACAGCCATCCAGAGGCCAGCGACTGATCTGCCTCATCGCGGAAGAGCACAATGATAATACCAACATGGGCCAGTGAAGCAACGTCCTCCACAACTAGACTGCAGAACAAAAGCACAGCAAGTTGTCTGTTTCCCTCCCCCAATTCCCCAATAAAAATCTTTAAAAAACAAAAACAAATAGAAATGCCACTGTTGGGATAAACATAAAGTTCGGGGTGGTGGTGGCGGGGAAGGGGTGACATCTTAATGAAGTGGCCCCTTAGGCTTTCCAGTCACACTCAGGTGGGTGGGACTGCTTGCCCTTTGAAGGTGGCTCTGAGCAGAGGCAAACACAACAGTCATGGAATCAGGTGATCACATCTGCTGTACCACTTTTGAGCATACGGGGTATGATCAAGACTTGGCCACAGAAACCCAACTCACCTGGCTTGAGTCAGAAGGAGTGTGTCTTTTCATTTTCAACCAACACTTCCAGTTATATCCAGGATAGAAAGAAGCTGGCTGTCTTCAGCTCCTCATTCTTCTGTGTCACTGCTATTTTCAGTTACCGCTTTTCTCCTGTGGACCTTTCTCAAGCTTCCCGTCCGATAAAAAGAAGGCTTTTCTTTTTGTTTTGTTTTTTATAGATTTTATTGGGGAATTGGGGGAGGGGAACAGTGCTGGGGAACCGGGGAAGGGGAACAGACAAGTTGCTGTCTTTTTGCTCTTCAGTCTAGTTGCGGAGGACGTTGCTTCACTGGCCCATGTTGGTATCGTCATTGCGTTTTTCCAGGATGAGGCAGATGGGTCGCCGGCCTCTGGATGGTCACTCACCATGGCCATTGGCAGCTCACGCTGGTTGCCGGCCATTCACTGTAGCCTATGGCAGGCCACTGCAGCAGGGGCTGCAGCCTACACCGTCGCTGGGGCTCGCACAGCCCAGCTCCAGGTGGAGCTGTTGTTCGCCATCTTAGCTGTAGAGGGCAGTGTCACTGGCCCTCATATGTGGGATCCGAACCAGGGCTGCTGGCAGCCTAAGCCAGCTCTTAACCACTGCGCCACTCGCCTGGCCCAAGAAGGCTCTTCTTCAACTCACTCCCAAGCTGAGCTTAGCCACCTGACATTCCCTATACTTCTCTCCTCTCCACTCTCAAATCTATATAGCTGAGGAGGTCACTGACTAATTTTAAATGATGCTTATGTGGTATATTACTCTAACAGCCCCTTATGGAACTACTGGCCACTCAACTTAAGAAAGACCTCATGCCCTGAGATGGAGGAGGTTGACTCCAATAAAAACTAGGGTGGTATTAGAAAAGGGGAGGTAAACAGTAAGTGTTCACTACAATCCCATTGGACAAATCACCAAAAATACCCCAGTCTCACTTCTCTCATTTGTATAAGAATTTTGGGTTTTTTTTTGAGGGCAGTGTCACTGGCCCTCATATGTGGGGGACCCGAACCAGGGCTGCTGGCATCCCAAGCCAGCTCTTAACCACTGCACCACTCGGCCGGCCCATCTCATTTGTATAAGGGGTGTAAAATACCCATCTCATGAAAATATCAAGAGGATTAAAGTAACATAAACAAAGCACTTGTAATTAGGAGAGCACTGTTCAAATATGGGATATTCATATCACTATTGACCTTGACTAATAGAAAGAAAAAGGAAAAAAAAGTAGAAATGAATTCATAAAAAGGTATGGTATTCACAAGAGAAATGAATATGGCAACAGAAAAAATTAACCAAGGTCACGAATTTAAATGTGAAGGAGTCATATGGCGATTTGTTGAAGAATTATTGCTGATGTTGTCAGAGGACAGCTCTGTCTGAATTGGGAGCAAGGGAAGTCTGCATGCTGAGGGCCCAGGGGACGCTCAGTCTTGGCAGCCAGCAGTTGGATATGGCAGTAGAAAACAGAATGATAACCCACAAGGAGCCCCAAAGACAGATGTGAGCGTTCTTTTGTAGACAAGAAAAATGCTAAAATGCTGAGCTCTCCCCTCAAAATGTCAATAAAGGCTTACTCGGCCTGCCTCTGTTCCCTGGCTTCCTGGATGGCCTTGGGTCGGCACTACACACATTTGGAAAGATAAAGGCTTTAAGGTTTGTTTTATAAAAAAGCAAACATTTGTCCAACATTTAACTTGCTAAGAGCTGTGTGGGCAGGGTCATTAGATAATGTTTATTTCTTCAGAGGGAATAGGCCTTTTCACTCCAGAGGAAGAATGGTGTCTCCATAGACTATAGCAGCTTTGAAAGCCAACATCTGGTTTAAATCTCACCTCTGCCAAAACCCTGTCCAGTGCTTCTAAGACCTCTGTGCTCCACTGTCCTTATCTTTAGAATGGGGCTAACATAGGTACTTGCTTGATACATATAATGTAAGGACCCAATGTGTTAACACACAAAAACTCCTAACGTGCAAAGAACAAATATTAACTAAGATTATTAACATAACTAATCAATACCGTATCAATCAAGGGAGATCGCTCATCTCCACAGGTGTGAAATCAAGATTGCAATGAAATAAAAAATTTCCTTTTGGTTGCGGTATCTCCTAATCTGAAATCTCCCCTGAGATTAAGAAAAAAAAAAAAAGAGAAGTGACCACTTGTTAATATGCTTAGGGCCAGGACTATATCTACCCTGTTTAGTGCTTCATTCCTACCACATAAAATAGCGACAGGTACATATTAGGTACTTAGTACATTGTAAGTCGAGCTTCCACATGCATTGCTTTACGTATTTCTTAAAATATTAAAAGGTAGATGTTAATCCCCATTTTATACATAACCCAAATAAAACAAGACCGCCTTAAAAGAAACACAATTCTGATGGCACTGAAAGCAACAGAAATCTTGACTGAAGGTTGTATTGAGGTGGGCGCAAGATAGGGAAATACATGGTGATAAAGAAGGAACTACATGGTACAATCACTGCGAGACCTCCTTTCCAAAGCTCAAAATTCCATTCATCCAGGGGCTGCTCACCTCATATCTTCTCTCCACAATGCCAAACTTTCCTAGCCATCTAATGTTCCCTATACCTCTCTCCACCCTCCATTTTTTTCTCCCTGAGGTAGGTAGTCCGATATCTTTTTTCTTTTTTTCAAAATTTTGTTTTATTTATACAATATATTAAATTAGTGTCAAATGGAACAATGACATACTCACAAATTCTTATGTTGACTGTGGATCAAATACAAGTCCTGCCATAGTCTTCAGGGAGGACCTTAGCCCTTCACTCCCATTTGTGTTCGGTCGTACTTTCTTCTCTGCATGGTTTCTGACACTGCAGGAAACATTTCCCTTAGGCTCCACAAATCTCCATCTTGACCCTTCTCCTTATTTTTTTCTCCCTATGGTCAATTCTCTTCACCCCTGTGACACTCCTATCTACTCTAAAATCACCAGGTTCTTCCAGTCACATCCTACATTTTCCTTTTCACTCTCATCATCAGAAAATGGCATCTCCTCAGGCCAGCCGAGTGGCGCATTGGTTAAGAGTTGTCTTGGGATGCCAGCTCGGAGCAGCAGGGCCCTGGTTTGGATCCCACATGAGGGCCACTGACGCTGCATCCTCTACAGCTAAGATGGTGAGCAACAGCTCAACTTGGAGCAGGGCTGCTGTGAGTCACCGGTGATGGTGTAGGCTGCATTGAGGCTGGCCAGCAGCTGGCATGCACTTTCGTGAGCTGCCATGAGCCACTGTGAGCGGCTGTCCAATGGCTGGTGAGCAACTGCCTCACCCATGAAGAGCACAATGATAATACCAACATGGGCCAGTGAAGCAACGTCCTCCACAACCAGGCTGAAGTACAAAAGGACAGCAACTTGTCTGTTCCCCTCCCCGAATTTCCCAACGCTGTTCCCCTCCCTTAATTCCCCAATAAAATCTTAAAAAAAAAAAAAATGGCATCTCCTCACTGTGTTCCAGGACATCCCTCATCTGGAAATTTTTCATTCTGGATGAAATTGTAATTCTGGTGATTCATTTGTCAGTGACCTGCTCAGGGCCATTTAGAATAGAATCATAACTTTATCCATTAAAACATGAACTCATTTATGATTCCTATCATACACACAAAGCCAAGCCCTTTAAAAACAAATGCGGGACTGTTTCCTTATAACAAAACAGTTGCCTCTCCACTTGTTGCAGTAGAAGTAGAGGCCTGCTTTCAACCTCAGTCTTTTTTTTTTTTTTAATATTTTATTGGGGAATTGGGGAGGAGAACAGCGTTGGGAAATCGGGGAAGGGGAACAAACAAGTTGCTGTCCTTTTGTTCTTCAGTCTAGTTGCGGAGGACATTGCTTCATTGGCCCATGTTGGTATCGTCATTGCGCTCTTCTCGGGTGAGGCAGATCGGTCGCCGGCCTCTGCACAGCCACTCATGGTGGCTCTTGGCAGCTCACACTGGCTGCCAGCCACTCACGCTGGCTGCTGGTCACTCACTGTAGCCTATGGCAGCCCTCTGCAGCAGCCCTGCCATCACAGCAGCCCAGCTCCAGGTGGAGCTGTTGTTCACCATCTTAGCTGTAGAGGGCAGTGTCACTGGCCCTCATTTGTGGAACCCAAACCGGGGCCGCTGGCATCCCAAGCCAGCTCTTAACCAACGCGCCACTCGGCCGGCCCTCAACTGCAGTTTTCATTAATTTTGATTCTAAGGCAAAAGTTTTCAAGATCCTTCACTGTCTGACTTTATTGAGCAATATTTTCTGTGAAATGCTAATGAAAACCATGTGTTTACACAGACAAATGGATGCCTTCAGATTTCTCATGCTTTGCTACCTGTGTGTTCAAATTACTCATTTGCTTCATGGTTTAGATTTCCCCTCAGAATGAATTCTCTGCTTGTCAATAAATTTGAGCTATGACAAAAGACATTGCCAAACTCATAGGCTTCCCACTGCTGTGAATTTTCTGATGCTAAATCAATGAAATTTACAACTCAGATGAGTTCTACTTTCATTCTCCAGTATGAATTCACCAAGATGAGTAAGGAGTACACTGGCTAAAGGTGTTCCCACATTCTTTATTTACAGGGTGTATTCAGTGTATGAATTGCCAATGTCTATTAAAGACTTCTCTACATTACTCACCCAGGCTTTTTCTCCAGTGTGAATTTTGTAATGCTGATAGATGTTTGAGCTCTGCCTGAAAGACTTCCTGCAATCATGACATTAACAGAGCTTTTCTCCTATGTGAATTCTGTCACTGTAGGCAAGGCTGGACTCATGGCTGAAGGCCTTACCTTCTCACAGTCATTCTAGTCATAGGTTTCATGGTTATTATTAATTCTTTGGTGCCTAGTAAGGTCTGAGCATTTGCGAAAAGTACTTCTATACCCATTACATTCATAGGCTTTATCCACAATATGAATTTTCCAACAGAGAGTAAACATTAAGCATTTACTTAAAATGCCTTTCACATTTCTTATATTCATAGCACCTTTTCTCCAGCATATATTCCTTGATGTTGGGTAAAACAAGAGCCATGACTAAAGGCCTCCTACATTTATTGTATTCGCAGATTTTTAATCCATTATGAATTCTGTGATGTTGATAAAACTTGGAACATTGATGAAGGCCATCCCATAATCCTCACTCTCAACGAATTTCCTCATACAGTGAAATTATGGCTCTTATGCAAAATCATTAAATCCTTTTCAAATTCACTACATTTCAAGATTTTCCTTCTTACATAAGCAATTTTATGCTTTATTGTAAAGGCATTTCTTTTGAAACTTTGATCAATGGATGATATTTATGTGTTCTCCTTCTGGGAAAAGGCTGTTGGACAAAAAACAAACAACAAAAAAAACTAACTTCAGATGAAAACATTGCCCAAACTTGAAATATTTATGATTTTGTTTGTGGAAGGAATTTTATTAGACCAACCTCTGTTCTCAAATTGATCGTCCCTTCTCATTTTTGCCAGAACAATACATCTTTAGGTTATGGCTTGTAAGATTTTCTTACCATTAACTTCCTGTGTAATTCTTGATAAAAATCCAACTTTGGAGCTCACCTCTTTGCCACACCCCCAGACTGCTTTCCTCTCTATCAATAGCTGACTCCCTCTAATGTGTTTCTGATGAGACACAGAATCAGAACTGAAAACTCACAGCCACTATGATGGGCAGAACAATGGCTCCCTAAATATGTTCACATCCTAATCCCTGGAACCTGTAAATACGCTGTTTTACACAGCAAACAGAACTTTGCAAATGTGACTCAGTCAAGGGCCTTACCGTAGAAGAGTATCCTGAATTATCCAGGTGGGCCCAATGTAATCAAAAGGGTCCTTAAAAGTGGAAGAGGAAGGCAGAAGAGAGGAGAGAGGGAGGGAGATATGACTACAGAAGAAAGGTCAGAGTGATGGGATTTAAGAACTCCATCTGATGGTTTTGAAGATGGAGGAAGAGGTCCATGAGCCTCTAGAACCTGGGAAAGACAATAAACAAAAACAAAAACAAAACACAGATTCTCTCCTAGAGCTTCCAGAAAGAAACATAGCCCTGTGATATCTGTCTTTAGCTTACAGAGACTCTTGTCAGACTTCTAACCTCCAGAACTGTGAGATAAAATTGTGTTGTTTTAAGCTACTGTCTGCGGTAATTAGTATAGAAGCAATAGAACACTAATGCATCCACAGGGCATCCATAATGGTGTATAGGGTAGAGCTCTTTTCACACCATTGTCTGTGGCAGGCATGGGGGCTTGCCCCTCTCATCTCCCTTTGAGAGAACAGCTGCTGTGAGAAGTGTAGCAGCTGACAGCCTCGAGCTGCTGCACCTTTGCGATCCATCACAGCATCTACAGCAAAGGACACCCTCTCCCTGGGCTTCTCCCAGCCAGTAAGGATGGTGGACTAGAGCCCGGCCATTCCTACCTAGCAGGGGACACCTCTAATGGGCAGTCTTTCACCTGGGCTCCCCATCAGCTTGGCTCAGACTTCCTCAGGGCTACACAGCAAACTGAAGTTCTTATTCAATTCTCCTTCCTTCCCACACTTTATAGCCATCAAACTTCCTTCCTGCTCCTCCTGCTTCCTCTCTCTTTTATCCTACAGGCATTTCTCCCAATCAGTCTTTGTATTTCTAAGTCTATCTTGGAGCCTGCTTCTTGTAAGATCCAAAATGACACATCTTCTTAGGCCCATTTCCAAAGCTCCCATGTCCTTGTATTTAACCATGAAAAAGGTTTCTATTGGCTCCTTTCTGGCTCACCACTGCCCCTTTGTAGTTTTCTTAAGTCATATAATCTGGCCTCTCTAGCTTTCTTTAATTCTTCTCTCCACCTCTCACCCTAATGGAATCCATCCAAAGCCCAATAACTGATTAAGCAGGCAAAGAATCCTTGCTCATTTCAGGCATATTATATCATAGAGTGTGAGTGTGTGAGTGAGTGTGTGTGTGTGTAGACAAGTGCAAATATTCATAATCTAATAGCTTTCTTTCTCTGTCACATGAAGATAAGGGACTCAAGGCTCAGAAAGATTGAGTAACTTGGCCAAGGTCACACACTAGCACATGATGAAATCACTTTCAATGCCAGATTTTGCTGCAAAGCCCGTGCTATTTCAACCTAATTGTGTCCAGTTTATGTGTGTAAATGCACTTGTGGAGACTCACGAGCGTTGACTCTAGGATCCAGATGCATCTGGGAGAGTAGTGGGGAGAATCACATCAAGACCCTATTTGCAATAGGACCAGAGGAGCCTCCTGGGAAAACACTCAGCCCAGGCTAGAGTCAAGTGCACAGATGTGATCCCAGCTCAGCAGGGTTACCACAGAGGGAGGGTCAGAGCACAGCATGGGATTCCATAGTCACTTCCACAGTCTGCTTTCTGATCCAGCCCCCAGGGACTCACACCCAGGTCCTGGGAAGAAGGAATAATAACATGCTGTTTTTAAATATATTAATAAAGATGAAAACACCCCGTGTTAGCACATCCAGTTTTAATAAAACAAAGATGAAAGACGTGCAGAGCACAGACACAGTGTGGAAAATGTCACAAATAAAGCCCTTTTCTATGCAGGCAGAGAAGCTAGGATGGTCAGAGTAGTCAGTTCCTGCAAGAGAGGCAGATCGCCAATAAGGCAGAAGCCAGAGGGGGCCAAGGGGACAGCAAGGTAAATATTCAGGACAGCGGCTGCTCACCAATCCTGCAGTGCGAACACCACCAAGGTTAGGTTCTAGAACATTAAGTGCCCTATAAAATGCCCTCTATGCTCTGTAGCAGCAAGGATCACTCCATATCTGTGTTTTCCTCCTGCTTTATTTTTTTTTTTTCTCATTTAAAAGGGAGGTGCTGCTTCCTAGGTTTTGAGAGCCTTGTTTTAAAATTCAGCCTCTTGAATTAGCTTAGCACAGCGTCAGGCGTGTGGACTGTGTTTAAGAAATGAATGAGAGCCAGTCTACTTAAAATAAAAGAAGCACAGGTGTACTCTAGACAAGTTGGAAATTAGAGTAAAGAAGAGACTACCCCCACCCCAAGCTTATTCACAACAGAAAAGTACCAAATTTTTCAGTTGGTCTGAAACCCAGTGATATGCATTTGTTATTTCAGGGCCGAGGTCATCCCCTAGATTAGTACATTAGCTGTTAAGAAGAGTCAGCTCCTTGAACCATTCACCCAGCTGAGAGGCAGCATCAGCAAAGGTTTGAGAAAAGACAATGCCCTCAAAGATCCTTTGGGTGGTCCAGTAAATCACAGCAGGATTTGCGCTAGTACTTAGATTTTCCACCCATCCCCAATGTCAGCTTTTATCTAGGCCTTTTCTGCTCTTACCACCACCTCTAACTCAGTGGACTCCAAAGTGGGTGCATGAGACAATTCACTGATAGATAGAAAGTTCTATTTTTTTTTCATCTTAGTCTTTAAAAATGTCTACATAATTTATAAATAAGAAATTTATAACCTATAGTTGGGGGTACATGCACAAAAATGTTTGGCTGATGGGGGGATAGATTTTAAACATTTAGACACCAAGTTTAGTCTCTCATATTTTGAACTTTCCAGATCCTTTAAGGTTATTTATTTTTCAATCTTTCACTCACCATATATTCATTGAGTGCCTACTATGTGCTACCACTGTTCCAGCCATGGAAATACAATATTAAGACAGAAAATTTCCTTGAACTTACTGGGAGATAGAGAGAGTTAAAAAATTATTCAAAATATTTGATGTTACATAGTAATCGGTCCAATTTAAATATTAAGCAGGTCAAGGGGCTAGAGATGATGGGAGTGTTATTTCAGGTGAGGTGATCAGGGAAGGTGTCTCTGAGAAGGTGGCATTCAAACACAAGTTTTAAACGAAGTAAGGACATGAGCCAAACCAGGACAGGGTATGCTGCTATGACAAAGAAACCCCACAATACAGCTTCCTAAACAAGATAGATACTTATTTCTCTCTCACCTAATAGACTAAATATAATTCAGAGTTGGTATAAGAGGGAGCTGGAATCTTTCTCTGGCTTATCTGCCATCCCCTAGAGCAGCGGTCAGCAAACTTGGTCCATTCATAGGCCAAATCCAGGCCACTGTCAGTTTCTGTCAATGAAATTTTATTGGAACACAGCTATGCCCATTCCTTTACATATTATCTTGTCTTCCTTTATGTTCCAGGAAGAGTTGGATTGTTGTGACAAAGACTATATGGCCCACAAAGCCAAAAATATTTACTGTCTGCCTCTTCACTGGAAAAATTTGTTGATCTGTGCTCTAGCTTATTGTTTAGAGAACACATTTTAGTGTCACCTTTCCCCCCAGTAAGCAGTTAGCGTCGCTGAAGGAGGAAAGACCCAGCAGAGTCAGGCATGGGCCATTTCCTTGGTCCTCAGTATCGAGATCATTCAGAAAGGCTGGGGATTAAGGGCAGATTCTCCCTTTCTCCCCACCCTCTCATCATGGGATTTTTGCATTGTGACCCCCACCATCCCTAGAAAGACCCTTATCCCACAGCCTGGTTCTCCTTCTTCATGGCTCTCTAGTCTCTAAGGTAGTGAGGCCCAGCTGAGGGACAAAGGGCTTCTGGTGTGCCCATTGCCCAGTTCAGTGCAGGAGGGGCCACAGCATGGAGGACTCACTGAGCTGTGAAGCCTCTGAACAATTCGCTTGCTGAAATAAGGAAACCCCAGTAGGCAGGCAGAGCAGGAGGGTCAGAGAATAGAGACGTGTGGCTCTACCTGAAACACCACCCCCAGTGGGCGAGCGCCAGTAGGCCAGCCCATGTGGCCCTCCCAGCTTCACAGAAACTAACGCTATCATGGGTTTCACTGACAGATTGCACCACCCCGGGGCTGGTCAAAGGCCTGTGAGAAGAATGTGGATCTGGATCATGTCAAGATTTCCCAAAGAGAGAAAGACAAAATGAGCCCCTTCTTTCCATCCTCTGTGTTTGTGAAGTTTGTCAAGAATGAAGCAACTCCAATAACATCAGTGATTTGTGGCTATGAGGTACGACATCATCATACTTCATTGCCAGAGCTGTGGTTAAAATCACAGATAACAGAAAGAGCATGAAGCCTGAAATATTACACATAGATTATTTCAAGAGGCAGGGGTGCCTCTTGTAAATTTTGGGGGGCAGGATCATCTTCCATTTTATAGCCTGTGTTATAACAGGGTTCCCTTGCCCCACCTCCATCCTGGTGTCAAATCAGGAGGGGCACACAATTAGACCCAAAGAAAGAAGCCAGGTTATGAGACGCCATTGTACCTAGGGCTTTATAATCAAGTAATCTAAAAGCATCTCTTTTAGACTGGTTCTCTGTGTTAATCACAGCATGAAAGTTTGGCCTGAAAGGAACCACCATGAACCCCTCCTGTGTTCTTGGTGGCGAAATAAAAAGGGAGAACTGATAACAGTGTATAGGAATTAGAAGGAGTGGGATGTGGGTCACTCTGGCCCATGACCAAAAGTCAGAGTGTAAGTGAGCAGAGCTGCCTGGGAACAGGCAAACAGGGCTGGGCACACCCTGCCTTCCCCCAACTCCCTCCGGAGGCTCAACCCTTCCTGGTTGCTCCATTTCCAGTACCAACTCTATATTTGGGAAAGCCCTGTGGTTTGTACTAAGGAGAATGTGGCTGATACGAGCACAACATGGTCCCAATCCTGACCAGCTGCTTTTTAACAAGGATGAAAGATAGAATCAGGTGCTGTAGGAGGGAAGGCATTCAAAAGCCAAGAGGGAGAGGCTTGGAGGGGGTGCACCTTCCAATGCCCCTTAATGCATACCCGATAGGTAGCTGCCTCCTGGGCCCTGGAGTTCAGGGAGGCACCTGGTTTTCTAAAGGGTACAGAGAGGGGGAGTTAGAGGGATGAAAGCCTGGAGATGGGGGTCCTATCCCAAGAGAGGAGAAAATGAATGAGTTTTTTAAAGGTTTTATGGTATGAAGGCGAGAATGCTTGATATAACCATTCTGAAAAACAGGTAATTTCTTAAAATGTTAAACATATACTTACTATAAGACTTAGCAATATTATTCCTGGGAATTGGCCGTAGAGAAATTAAAGCTTAGATTCACATAAAAACCTGTACACAAGTGTTCATAGTAGCTTTGCTCAGAACTGCCCCAAACTGTAAACAATCTAAATTGTCTTCTATAGGTGAATGGATAAATGCTCTGTGGTCCAGCCACACAAAGGAATATTACTCAGCAAAGCAAAGAAAAAACTATTGAGACACACAACAACTTGAGTAGACCTCAATGCATTATACTGAGTGAAAGAAACCAGACTCAAAAACTTCGTACTGTAGGATTCCACTTATATAACATTCCTTTTTTTTTTTTTTTTTTTAAGATTTTATTGGGGAATTGGGGGAGATGAACAGTATTGGGGAACGAGGGAAAGGGAACAAACAAGTTGCTGTCCTTTTGTTCTTTAGTCTAGTTGTGGAGGACATTGCTTCACTGGCCCATGTTGGTACCATCATTGTGCTCTTCCCGGGTGAGGCAGATTGGTCACCGGCCTCTGGACGGCCGCTCACAGTGGCTCTTGGCAGCTCACACCGGCTCTAGGCAGCTCACACCGGCTGCTGGCCACTCACTATAGCCTATGGCAGCCCACTGCAGCAGGGGCTGCAGCTATGCTGTCCCCAGGGACTCACAGCAGCCCATCTCCAGGTGGAGCTGTTGTTCACCACTTTAGCTGTAGAGAGCAGTGTCACTGGCCCTCATATGTGGGATCCAAACTGGGGTCGCTGGTGTCCCAAGCCAGCTCTTAACCAACGAGCCACTCGGCCGGCCCTTATATGACATTCTTGAAAGACAAACTAATATTAGAGAACAGACCAGTGGTAGCCAGGGATTGGGGAGAGGAGGGCATAACTATAAAAAGCAACATAAGGGAGTTTTTTGTGATGATAGAACAGTTCTGTCACTTGATTAAGGCAGTGAATACACAAACCTACATATGTCCTAAAATTCATAGAACTCTATGTACACATCCCAAAAAGTAAATTGTACTGTCTGATCATTTAGGATATTTAAAAACTTTTTTAATACAACTAAAAAAGGAGTGCTTGATATGGTTTATAGAGACCTGGGTACAAGTTCTTAGCAGGTATGACATCCATCCATCCATCCATCCATCCATCCATCCATCCATCCATCCCTCCTTGCATTCATGCTGGGCAGGTATACAGGATGTAGAGACAGAAGGCAGAGTTTTTGCTCACTAGGAACTTGTCAAATGGAGGAAACCAAGACTTACACACATGACTTGCACATGATTTGATAGAGGTACATGGTGGTATAGAAGTGACTAGGAGGGAACCCCTAGTCAGACTGGGAAGGTCATAGGTAGCTTTGCCTTCACAGCTTCTGTTTCCTCATTTGGAAGTTTGGAGAAAATAGGTCTTCCTGTCTCAATTATATTAGAGGTTTGTTGGGGGAATCAAGTTCATAAGAAGGTCTGTGACCTACAGAGCATGGTCACAACGAAAGTCTTACGATCACTCAGCTTGAGAAGGAGCTGTTTGATCTCTCAGGACAAATGGGTGGTTTTAAGAGCAATGATTTTGTAGGTAATGTTAGAGGGGGAAGAAGAAGACAGGATGTCTCTGCATCTTCCAAGGCTGTTATGAAAAATGTTTTTATAAATTTGCTTTAAAAGTTTTTTCAATGGAAACTGAATTTTACTTTTATTCAGGCTTTCCCCTGCTGTGCTAACAATTTGATTTCTACAACACTGGCTAGAAATGAAAATAAAACAGCCCTCTTGTAGAAGTTATAAACTAAAATCAGATGTGATGTGTTTTTTTTCTACTATTCATACTAAAAGATCTTTCAGACTCATTTTTGTTTTCCTGTAGAAAATAGATCTATAACCAATGGGTAAAAGTTGAAGATAGACATTATTTTGGCTCACACATGGAAGAATATTTTAGAGACTAAAATGAATAATAATAATATATTAATTACGTTTTGAGAACTTATTATATGCCAGGCACTAGGCCAAGCATTTGATAGTCATTATCTCATTTAATTCTACCAATAACCCTAAAGATAAATGCTACTTTCATTTTGCAGATGGGGACTCTAAAGCTCAGAGGGGTAAGTATTTATTCAAGTTATCCAGAAAGTCAGTGTTAGTGCCAGGATTCCAATCCAGGTGTGTGAATTACAAGCACAAGAGATAGATTGAGAGAAAATATTTTTAACATATTTAATAAATGTTTGGTATCAGAGTATAATAGAGAGCTCATCAGTCAGTGACAAAAAGAAATGCATAACAAAAGGAACAAAAGAAATGAGCAGGTAATTCACAAAAGAAAAATACAAATGATCAATAAAATACAAACAGATGCTCAACATCGCTAGTAATCAAAATGCAAGATAAAACAAGAGTTCCAGTCAAGGCAGCACAGTAGGTAAACGCTGTGCTTACCCGACCACATGACAACTACAACTAAACCAGAAAACAACCATCACTAAGAAAATCTCACCTGAAATCTTGCTGAACCCAAGCCCTACAATAGAAGAAGCCACCTGGAGACTAGTAGGAGGGGCAAAGTGGCCCCACGTACTCATGTGACCATTAAAAATTGGGAAGGATATCTCAGCTGTGGAGGCCCCCTCCCCCCAGAAGAGCAAGGGGTCTCAATGCCACACCAGGCTCCCTAGTCCACAGATCCAATGCCAGGGAGAGAAGTCCCCATAACTTCGGGTTGTGAAAACCAGCGGAGATTGTGGCTGAGTGAGATGGAGGGCGGCCGGAGTCCCAGGTGCTCCTCCTAAAGGGACCGAGCATGGACTTACTCACTGACCGGATCGCTGGCTCTGAGCTCCAGCGCTGGGGCAGCAGCTGGACGGACGATAGCAGGGATATACGGTGGGGGGGGCGGGGAACTGAGTTGCCTGGCTTTAGAACAAGGGCCAGAGGGGCAGCTTCTTTTTCCGGATGGAGGAACTGGTGGGAGCCATTGTTTCTTTGTTGAGCCCTCTCCCTTCCCAGCATTAGCCACTTGTGGTGATTCGAGACCCCACCCCACCCAACTTTCAGGCATACCCAAGCCGTTTCCAGGGTCTTTTTCATAAAAACAGCCTTCCTTGGCTCATGCTGCAGATTTTCCTAGGGTTTTTCAAAGGTTTGTGGAACCCAGACAAGCAGCATCTGGCTGGAGCATGTCTTGTACCTCTGGCTGAGCAGCCCTGAGCCCGGCACTAGCGGCAGCCAGCCTTGGTTTGAGGCTTGGCCTCTGGAGGCACATCACAGCATGGCGCAGGCGTCGGCCATCTGCAGATTGCTTTGTGGCTCCTGCCAGGTGGCCCCAAGCAAGGCACAGGCTGTGGCTTAGCCTCACCTGCAGCAGGTCCCATCCCAGGTGGCCCTGGGGCTAGCTTTGAAATGAACTGAAGCATCACCCAGGAACACATTCCTTTTCTTTTGTGGCCTTGAGAAAATTAGTCAGCCTCTCTGGAAAATAGGGATCATAGCAGTTCCACTTCATGGGGTTGATGTGAGGATCGTATGAGTCAATGTATAGAAAGCTCTGGAAACAGACGTCAATAAATGTTAGCTTTATTATTACTTTCTTTGTTGCTGCTGTCATTAATGGTCTGGAAAGAGCACTTCATTCAAGAGACCTGAGTTTTTTGTGTTTTTTTTTGTGATAAAACATAAGATATATTTATTAACAGATCTTAATCTGTCTTTGAATATTTCTGTGACAAGAAGCTAGAAATAGGCAAACTCAGCAAAACTAAAATCTTAAGTTGTCAATAGATGTTGAGAGATTACATCTAAGCATTTTTGTTTGTTTGTTTAGCTGAGTCATCCTGCCACCCGTTGGCAGCTCAGCGGCAGCTCAGTTTGGGCTGGGCATTGAACTGCTGTTGCTTAGAGCTTAGCTCACACTCTTGAGCAAGCTCTTAAGTAAGCATTTTTTTTTATTAGTTTCAGGTGTACAACACAATTCAATAGTAATACTCTTTACCCCCCACAGTGAAAACCCCCCCTCCCCCAGTTCGCCACCCCACTGCCCCCCATATCATACATATCGATCACAACTCCCCTGACTCCCCTCCACAGTATACTCCACATCCCGTGACCATTGACATATTCAGTTGCAGTTGGCATAAAATACTATACAACATCAGCTTCAGGTGTACAGTGCAGTGATCAAGCCTCTACTCCATCCATGAAGTAGTCTCCCTAACAAGACATGTGACTATCTGACATGCCACAAAATTTTTACAACATTATTATATTCCCCGAACTGTGTTTCATATCCCTGTGGCAATATTGTAGTTGTCTATTTATGCTGTCTAATCCCTTCCCCTTCCCCCCATCCCCACCCCCCTCCCAACTAGCAACCCTCAGTTTTTCCTCTACATCTACAAGTCTGTTTACTTTGATCGTTCACTCAGCTCTTCAGACTCCACACACAAGTGAGATCACATGGTACCTGTCCTTCTCTGACTGTCTTATTTCTCGCAACATAATAGTCTCTTCACAACATTATCTATTACATTCCCAGAACTGCCCCCATATCCCTGCAGCAACATTGTAGTCCCACATACACTGTCCAAAACCTTCCCCCTCTCCCTCTTCCCCACTCCCTCCCAGCCAGCAACCATCAGTTTTTCCTTTATATCTGCTTGATGTGACTTCAATCTTCTTAAATTGTCTCTCTGGGTTAGCTTGTTTACACCTTTCTTTTGTTTAAAAAAGCCCTTGTAACATTTCTTGCAATGCTGGCTTGGTGGTAATGAATTCCTTAAGCTTATTCTTTTCTGAGAAGCTCTTTATTTCTCCTTCAATTTTAAGTGATAGCCGTGCTGGGTAAAGCAATCTTGGTTGTAGGCCTTTATTTTGTGTCACTTTGAGTATCTCCTGCCACTCCCTTCTGGCCTGCAGAGTTTCTGTAGACAAGTCAGCTGTTAGTCTAACAGGAGTTCCTTTGTATGTAACCTGCTGTCTTTCTCTTGCAGCCTCTAGGATTCTGTCTCTGTCTTTAACTTTTGCCATTTTAACTACGATGTGTCTTGGTGTGGACCTGTTTGGGTTCAGCTTGTTTGGAACCCTCTGCACTTCCTGGGCATGTATGTTGATTTCCTTCACCAGGGTAGGGAAGTTTTCAGTCATTATTTTTTCAAATAGATTTTCGACCCCTTGCTTCTTCTCTTCTCCTTCTGGTATCCCTATGATTCGAAGGTGGTTGCGCTTCACCTTGTCCCATAGGGCTCTTAAACTATTTTCATTGTTTTTTATTCTTTGGTCTTTTTGCTGTGCCAACTGGGTGATTTCTGCTATTTTATCTTCCAAATCGCTGATCCGCTCCTCTGCTGCATCTACTCTACTGGTGATTCCTTCGAGTGTGTTCTTCATTTCAGTAATTATATTCTTTAGTTCTAACAGGTTGTTTTTTATGGTTTCCCTATCCTTCTTTATGTCCTCGCTAAGTTCCTTAAACATTCTTATCATCAGTGTTCTAAACTCTATCTCTGAAAGATTGGATCCCTCTGTTTCATTTGGTTCCATTTCTAGAGGTTTCTTCTGATCTTTTACTTGTGACATGTTTCTTTGTTTCCCCATTCTGGATGTCGCTCTGGGATTGCTTTGATGTATTAGATAGATCACCAGGAGAGCCTTGGCTGGATCACGCAGGCACACAGCTCACGGCCCAACACTCCCAAGAAAACTCCCAGTCTCAGCCTGTCCCAATCAGCCGCTCACAGATCAGGCTGAGTAGCCCGACAACCAATCACCAGCCTGGCAACTCTACAAGCGGAGTGCGGAGAGCGGGGACCCAAGGCAACTTGCCCACTCCTGTGTCTCAGTGGGCAGCCTGTTGGAACCAGATCACTCCCACTAGGCGTTTCCCTGGCCACGCAGCACAAGCCGAGCAGAGGGTGGGGATCCCAGGCTGCTGGCTCGCGCCACTCCCGGGTCTCAGTGAGCAGCCTGTTGGAGCCGGAGGGCACCCGCCCTGCGTTTCCCTGGCAACGCAGTATAAGCCGGGCAGAGGGTGGGGAATCCAAGGCCGCAGGCGCGCACGCGCACACGTACTTCTGCGCCAATTCCACCAGACCAATGAGGTCCAGGACCCGATCCTTCGTGGGAGGGCCCAAGCCCGACAAAATGGCGCTCTCCCTACACCACTCGCGTGCAGGCTCCGCACCACGGGAACAACAGATCAAAAATCTCCAGCCTTTGCACCAAAGGTGCTCAGTTCAGTCCGTCCCCGCAGGCTCCCGGCTCACACAGCCACTCCCTCCACCAGGAACCAGGTAAGTGCTCACCGGCGAGCAAGCCCGGGCGCCGGCCCCACGGATTCTCCAGCCACTCTTAGCCTCACCGAGCTGAGCAAAGAGAGTCCTCACTAATTTACTGCCGGCTGTCTTAGAACTCCTCTTCCCGGCAAAGGAGCTCTGGGCTGGTGAGCTTGGGGTGCGGCCGGAGGGTCTCTCCCCCAACCAGACAAGCTTCCCACAGCTGGGGCTTCCCTCACGGGGCTCGCCCTCTCTCCTCTCCGCCCGTCCTACCAGACCCGATGCGGCTTCTTCTTTAAGTTCTTCGTTTAGGGTTCTGTTCCTCCAGTGTTCTGGGGACCTCCAGGGTTGAATGCTGTATAATTTGCTTATAATTTTGGTGTGATCCTGGGAGGCAGTTAGCACAACGTCTGTCTATTGCGCCATTTCACCGGAAGTCAAGAGACCTGAGTTCTTAAAACAGTTATATCACAAGTAAAATAAGGGAGATTATTCCATCCAGCCTGGAAAACCCCACAATTTCAGACTCCAAAATTTTCCTCCATCTCTAAGAAAGATAAAATGACATTAAATGACATCAGTCCTCCCATCTCTTCATCTTTTTACCAAGCAAACATTTAATGGATGCTTCTAATGCATTAGACATTGTAAAAACAGCTGGAGATATGATTGCAGCAAACATGGCTGACAGGGCCCTGCCCTCCAAGAACTTGGAGCTCTTTGTGGCGACAGACCAATAGTAAATTGCATCACCACAGAGTAAGCTCTGAGACTGGGCGCTTAGGTGCTATAATTACCTCTTAGTGCCTTTTTAAGATCACTGAACTTGAAATCTAAGGTTTAGAAATTATATTTCTAAAAGCATAGAAATTAAATTTTTTTAATCCTTAAATCTGACATTTCTCCTTTCATTTATTGGGCCATGAAGGGAGCTGACTTCGAGTTTCATTCTGACCCTATTTTCAGCACTAATTAGGCCAGATCAGCATTATGGTGCTTAAACATTTCAAGGCACTTGTACTTTCAATTGCTTTCACTTTTAGTCCAGTTAATGGATTCGGTAGCTGTTACAATCCCAAAATAGCAAGTGGGCACGGGGGTGGATCAGATGGGCACAACTCTCTAAATGATGCCCGTTAAGAGCAATGTTGCTGGCTCCCTACACCTCTGAGGCATTTGAACCTTAGGTTTTTAGTGACCTAACCGTGTGCCGCAGGCTCATCTTGGCCTGATCGGAACACATTACTGAATGATGATGATAATAATAATGTGGTAGGACATTTGGCTGGCAGAGGTGGGACACAGAGGTCCTCACCACCCCTACGGAGGCACATCCAGCTCTATGCATCCGCTGATATAATTACAAACATGGGGCTTTTGTCTTTTAAGTTAGGGAGGAGAAAAGCATTGGATGGGGGTGTGCAGCAGGAGGGCAGAGAGATGGAGAGTCAGGGTGGGCCTTTGCATGGGGTTTGAGGATCGGAGCTGATGGAGCTGTTTTCATGGGAGGCTTTCTGAGGCTCAGGCTCAGAGGGAGCCACCTGGGTCCTCGGTTCCCATATCTGCACACGGGTGCCCAAGAACTGGCCACTGTGGGGATATATGGAGACAGTGTTTTTTCCACGGACTGTAGCATTCTTATGGTGGGATTACAGTGGTTACAAGGGTAGTGCATGTCCACGGTGGGGTCCATGGTGGGAGATAATGTGACAGATGTCACGAGGGAACCGCAGCTAAGAGAATGGCTTGTTGGTGCCCCTGCTTTGAGGACTCCCACGCATAACTGGGGGATGCTCTGTGGTGGAGCAGCAGGTCTAATTCTTGGGACTCAGATTCCTCATGGGTAAAACAGGATCACAAAAACCACCTCACGGGGTTGTGCAAGGAATAGAAACAGCAGAATAAAGCACCATGGGGAGTGTCCATGTTCAGCAATTGGTGCTTTTATCACTCCCACATCTCTCTAGAGTTCAGACATAACTTTCACTCATGTACCCCATCCACGGGATCTTCACGTGACCCCGTGACATTCATATTATGATCTGTCCTTTATGGATGAGGAACTGGAAAATCTGAGGGATGAAGGTCAAGTGTGAGACCAGGTCATAGAAATGGCACAGTAAGGACATACATTAAAGTCCTCGTGTGTTCACATCATGGCAGTTGCCTCCTGGTATCCTGCTCTGTGTGATCCTTGCAGGCCCTAAGAAAGACTGGGAAAATTCTAAGCTAACTCGATTTTGTCTTCCTGCTGACTCTCAAGGTACTGGAGCCTCTGCCCCAAAATGTCTCCCCTAGTGTCTGCCATATATGATGAATTTCCATTCTGAGATTCATGTACTTGGGTCTTAAAGACTCACAAGCCCCCTTCATACTGTGCTGAGGACTAGACAGGAGTGGGAATAAGTCAGTTGTCAATTTCTATTCCCATTAGACTCTGAGAATTGTTAGGGAGGTATTTATGCTGTAATGAAATAAATGTAAAGGCTGGCACCAATCCTCCTTGCGTCTGCATACTGATTATAATTTTCTTTTACAGATGAGGAAGATAAGTCTCAAGGAGATTGCAAATAAAAATTATAATAATATATAATTGTAAAAATGGAGGCTTTAAAGGAGCAGAGCTAGCCACTTATATTGAGGAGTTATTACAATGGTGTGCAAAACAGACATGGCCCTTGTCTTCATGGAGCTTCAGGCTAGTGGGGAGACAGGTGATGATCCCACAATCACACAAATGTAATATTACAAACCACAGGAAGAGCTATGTAAGTGCAGAGGAAGTAAAAAAAGACACCTGGGAGCCATGGAGACATCCAACAGGGACACTTGTTCTAGTCTGGGCCCAACAGAAGATTTCCCTGAGAAGTTGGTATCAGTGGGTGGGGGTTAATGAGAGTAAAATAGCAGGTGGAATAACCCAGGCAGAGAGAATGACGTGTGCAAAGACTCAGGGGGTTGGGGGAGGGAGTGGGCCAGCAGCATAGCCCAGGAGGGAGGAGAATGTATATCTGGCATGCACACAATGGGGAAATGGGTGGGAAAGAGTGCAAGATGGAGCCATGGAGGGAGGCAGGGGCCACGCAGGCAGGGCCTCCCTGGGATAGGCTGGAGAGTTTTAGGTATGCAATGACATTCTGGTCTGTCTGATAAAAACACAACTCAGCCTGCTGCATGGAGAAGAGATGGGAGGCATCAAAGGAAAAGTAGGGAAATCAGTTAAGGGGGCTACAAGTCTCCATGTGAGAGAGAACAACCACGTGGACTAGGGAGGGGTATAGCAGTGGAGATGAAGCGGAAAAGTTGGACAGATATTTACTTTCATCCCAAGAAAGAACAAAACATCAGCTCCTGCCACACAGCAGATGTGACACTGGACAAGGGCAGTGAACGCTGCCCTTGGAGTTGTGCTGATGGCAGCTCTGATATCGTTGATGGACATCAAATGCCACAAAAATGTGTGCACAGGTATCGCTGATGAAAGCAGAAGGCTAAAAACTGTAACTAAATATCCAACTGTATGGAAGCATTTCAGTAAATTAAAGTACATACTCTTAATGGGATAATAGATATCACTAAAAATAACTCTATAGAAAAGTACCGACACATGATGATGAAATAATACTAAGTGAAAAAAATGAATATACAAAAGAGTATTTACATAAAACACCTTTTTAAGTCTCTAGATGATGGGGTGATAGATTTTTTTTCCCTTTCTTATCTAACTTTAAAAAAAATAAATACAATTTTTTCAGAATGCTACAAAAACTATGTAATCTCATTTTGAGGGGAAAAATTTATCTTAGAATACATTTTCAAAAAGTGGCAAATAGGGTGAATACTGTATATAGACTATGATTCCAAGTTGGCTTTTTTAAAAAAATGTGTTTAGAAGAAAAGCCTAGGAGGACATCCACCAAACCATGAATAAACGTTATCGTGAGGTAGTGGCATTAAGGATGATTTTAATGCTCTTATCAACATGAAACATGGTAAGTTATTATTATTAGTAGTAGTAATAGTAGTAGAATCATCGTCATTTACTGAGCCCTTATAACATGCCAAACACTCTGCTGGGTGTTTTACATACATTGTGCCATGTAATGTCCCAACAGCCCTCTGGAATAGGTGTTTCCTCTGTAAACCTGCCCTCCAGGTGAGGATGTGGAGACCAAGAGGGGCAAAGCTACTCGCCCAAACCCAGCTATGGCTTGCTAAGTGACAGCCTCATCAGACAGACATGGAGCCTGCCTTCCTCCGTAGCAAGGAGGGGGTTTTGTATTCATCAGAAATGATCCATTATAATGTCTCCATAAAGGGCAACCAGTGGGAGAAGAGCTCCAGTGGGCAGTTGCACACAGTTCTCTGGGGGGAGCAGGGGTGCCCCAGGAGCTCAGCATGTCACCCTGCAGAGTGACCCTGCGTGGCCAGCACAGAGAGAGGAGGGAGGAAGTCTCGGTCGTTCAGAACGTGACATTCAGAAGTCTGAGATGGTTAGAGGAAAGAGAGAGGTAAACACTAGCAAGTCTCAGGCTGGGTGCATTTGGGAGGGAAATGAGGAATAGGGAACTTAGTGAGTGACATTCTGAGCTGCAGGGGTGAGAAAATTGCCGAGGACAGGCAAGAGAATTTTAAGAAATGTCAGGCTGCCCTGTGATTTGGGTGTCGTCCTGCAACATTCAATTCTTCTGATTTCTGGACTGTCTTTCTCTGAAAGCGGCACCACATTAAGACCAAATCATGTACAGCCCTGAAATTTGTGTTACATTTATACTTATCTATTTTTCTTTATTAAAAAAAAATTGCAACGAGCATGTGGTTAATGTTATGACAAGGAAAAACACATTAATCTTTTGGGTGATTCAGAACAATTGTGTCTTAAGATAGAGAATGGTTTGGGGAGCAGCTACGAATTTCCTTACCCAGGAACCCATCCAGATTGCTCGTGTTTTGTCCTTCCAAGGCAGTACTTGCTAGAGAAGAGTCCCCAACGCCCAAAGGAAATTGTGGACTGTAGGTGACACCAGGCTTTATGCTCAGCCCAGTACTGTGTGTCTGGGAGAGAGTGGAGCCACTTTCACCGTTTCAACTCAATTTAGTAATTTTGTATCAATTTGCCTGGAACTGTACCCAATCAGGAGATAGGACTCTGAGGCAAGAGGGGCATGTCCATTTTGCCCAGTGTACTTATCACCTGTCTCCTGCAGGGGACTGATAATTTCATGAGGGCTGGATTTTCCTCTACTTTACTCATGGTTTATCCCCAGCACCTGGCACAGTGCCTGGCACTTACAAGGCATTCAGTAATGTGTGTTGAGGAATAAAATAAGGTCTCACACCCTGGAAAACGCATCAGTTCTTCCTTTGAAAGCCCCAGTGTCTGCCGTTGGAATGCTCTCATTTTCAATGGAACTCTATGGGATCCCTGATTCAGAAACTCAGGGTGAAAAATGCAGAGTTGGTCAGGAAAGGAACCCATGTAATAGAGTGATAAAAGGGATAATAAGTAATGACATGTTGGCTCTCCTAATTTTCACTCTCTATTCACTTATATTTCCCACATACTATAGGACAGGCATTGTGCTAAGTACTGGAACTCCAAACCCTTAACCTGGCCATGGTAATGGGGATAAATAGAGCATCTCTGGAATTAATCTTATCCACTAATAACAATTAGTGTCCAGTGTTATGTTCCAAGCATTGTTGTAAGTGTTTTCCCTGTATTGCTTTGCTTATAGGTAGCATTACGTTATGTTGTATCCGTTTTACAGATGAGCAAGCTGAGACTGAAATGATTGGTTCACATTCCACAGCTGGGGGTGAGGACCGGCTTCCTTTCCTGCAGTCTGACGTCTGTGCTCACTGTTCACGCTTTGAATGGCTTCCAGGGAGCTTCCCAAGGGGTAATCCTGTGATCACTGGCCTCCAAATCACCAGGATAAAAAATACAGATTCCCAGGCGTGGGGCTAAAGGATCAGAAGCCCTGGGAGGGGGGCCCGGAAGTCTTCACCTATTAACCACTAACCTGAGTGATTCAGATGTGCACTAAAGCTTGTAAAGCACAGGACTCCAACGTGCTCCACTCACTCATTCCTTGTGAGTTTACAAAACTTCCAGTACCCACCCTGCTACACTCCACTCTCACTTTCTGCCCACTGTCCAAAAAACCCCACGGAATAGATATTTAAAAAAAGGAAAGGTGGGGGAGGAAGGAGGGAGGGAGGCAGCCAGGAAGGAAGGAAGGGAGGGACAGGCGGAAGGAAGGAAGGAAGGAAGGAAGGAAGGAAGGAAGGAAGGAAGGAAGACAGTTGTCCCAAATTGGACTGCTTCAGTTCAGGGCAGACTGGCACTGAGCCCTCTGATTCTGCTCTTGGAACCGCGGCAGCATGCTCCCTGGCACGGTTGAAGCAGCTGCTGATGGGTCTGATTGGAGCTCAGTAGGAGGCACCCTCTGTGGATGGTGATGTCTGCCCACTTGAAGCACTTGAAACTGCCAGCTGCTGGGAACAGCAATGCGGTGAAATTTAACTGTGCCCAGGGTTCAAAACCTGAAAGTTGATCCCTCCCCCATCAGGACAGTACTGCACTGGGTCCCCTCCTAGAGGGCAGTGTCCGTATCCTTCTGCACACTGGGGAGATTCAGCCAACAGGACCCATGGCAGGAAGGAATCATGGCTTCCAGTGGGCTGGCTACGTGATACTAGAATAAGGAAGAAAGCTCCATGCCTCAGGAAGCCGTGTGAGGATGGGGCTTGCTGGGTCCGCAAGGGGGTAGCCTCCGCTGGTTCTCACCAGCAGATCACGTGGCCACCCCGAGTCTCAGTTTCCTCATGCATAAAAGGAAAATAATAATTATTAGATAGCTATTAATATTATCAGTGATTTACTGAACACTTTTTGTGTCAGGCACTGCCTAGAGGCAGTCAATCTCCACAACAAATGTCTATGAAGTCATTTTTACCCCCATTTGACAGAAGAAGGAAATGAGTCTGGAGAGGTTAAGAGACTGGCCCAGTAGTTCAAGCAGGTAACCAGTGAGGCCAGGATTTGATCCCAGGTCTGTCTGAGGCCAAAGCCTGTCCTCTTACTAATTACCGATTCCTTCTCCAATATGCCTTCTACTTCTAGATTCCGTGACTAAGTGCCTCAAACATGAGATACCCACGGTTCCAAAGAAAAGGGTACCACTACCTTTCCAGCCCCACATCTGGGCCTCGACAGGGAAAATGCCAGTTATTCATTTATCTTCGTCTGACAGGGATTCAGCAAAGATATGGTGTGTAGCCTTGTCAACTGAGAGAGAGTTGTCAGTACCTAAGGGGCCCCAGAGCAATCTAGCTAATAGACCAAGTCTCAGCCCTGGCCCATCAGCAGAAACAGGGGTTCCACTGCTGTCATTTGCTTTCCCAAAGGTCTGAACTGAAGAGACCTTCTGTATAATGGTCTTTCAAACACCTGAGAGCTTCACAGAAAACCCAAACCCCCCGGGACTGGGTTTCTCTAACCTCACCTCCCACCATTTGCCACTTACTCACTCCTACCACTATCTGTTCCTCAAACAGGCTAAGCTCATTTGCACTTGCCGCGACCTCTGCCCAAAATACTATTCCTCCTGCCTAGCAGAAGCTCTCTCTAGGTCTTCACAAGCTCACTCCTTGCCATCCAGGTCACATCATGGTTGCTTCCTCCAGGAGGCCTTTCCTAACCACCCCATCTAAATTGGCATCCCCAACCCATTCCTTTTCATCACAGCTCCCTGCTGTACTTCCATCGTGGTGCTTACCACTATCTGAAAGAATCTGGTTCATTATTTGTTTATGTGCCCAGAAAAGTGTCTAGCAAATGGTTGACTCTCAATGACTATGTGCTGAATGGATGAATGAATGAAAAAAAAAAAGAAAAATCAATAAATGGGAAATCTTACAAACTTTTTTGTAATGAGAATCCAGGAACCTACAATGCATTCAGAAATACCCCCCTCTTTTAGGTTAACAAGGGCAGAGACCACCAGAAATAACACTGTGACTGGTAACAGCTTAACAAGCAGCCAGCAGTTATATGCACACACATTGCCGGGCATGGTTCCAAAGCTAAAAAGGCACTAATTGCTCTTCTTTAAGGAGGTAGAAACCCAGTCCCTCCGTGTCCTCTGGTCCTGATGGTCTGCATTATCGTATCTGTGACCGTGTTAATTGTTCCTGTCTCACGCGGCCAGTTTAGGCTTCATCCTGCACATGTCTGGGACGGTGACAGGTTCCTACACAGAGAACGGAGGTGCTGGGGGGAGTGTGTGCGCTTGTGTGTGTGTGCCCACGCGTGTGTGCCTGTGTGTGTGTAAAAGCAGTGACACTCTGGGAAGGGTTAAGTCACAGTCTGTGCTCAGGGCCCTGAGGCTGGCCCAGGAATGGGAGGGGTGGGCCTGACGTGCATTGGCTGCCTTTGCCAAGACAGGAGTGCAAATGCTTGCCCAGCTGGGCTGAGGGTGCTCAACTCCAGTCGCCTTTAGGAATGGCTGGAAAAAGCCCACACCTGGAGATCCCTCCCTCCCTGCCCCTCCACAGCAGGTCGCATCTGGGAGACTCTCCGGTCATTAGAGGAATGAGACGAGAGTGAGCAGTTCCCCAGCTCGCCGGCACTGGGTGGAAAGCAGCAGGCAAGGATGGATGTGGTTGACAGCTTTCTTGTGAATGGAAGCAACACCACTCCTCCCTGCGAACTGGGCATCGAAAATGAGACGCTTTTCTGCTTGGAGCAGCCCCATCCATCCAAAGGTAGGCATCAGAGACTGTTCTTTTCATTCAGAAAACTACTAGGTTGAGGGGGAAACCAGCAAAGGCAAGGCTGATAGAGAAAAATATAACCGAGCCCTTGTGAGACAAGGCTGGATAAAGTCATCTGTTCAGAAGTTTGTGTAAGAGATCAACAACCAGAACTGAGTCACATATTCTCATGGTTCGATTAATGTACAGGACTTGGGGGAACAAAACCCGGGGGAGGAGGCGCTGAAGGGTATCAAGGAGAACAAGTGTCGAGGCTTGAACTTAACAAGCATTACAGAAAAGGTGCTGTCACAATCTAGCTGTTGCCTTTTCTTGGGGGAAATCCGGCGTGAAGAAGTGATTAAAGCGAGATAATGCTTAGCAGCTAAGAAAGAAAGCAGTCACTATTCACTGGAGAAGCTTTGTTCTTAAGAAAAAGTGGTTCCCGAGTGATCCTTTAACAAACCAACCTTTCAGAAGCAACGGAATCACTCTGTGCTCTCCTCAGTTTGTTTCTGCAAAATGTTGTCAGTACAAGAATAGTTGGGTTCAAGGGCTGCACCCCTGGGAGGAAAAAACAATCAGGAGAAAATAACCGTTGGTTTCGTGTGCTAAGGTTTTAGCATTCTGCTCTCATCACCTCCATCCCTCCGTCTTGTCCCTGTTACTCTTTGCAGAGTGGCAGCCAGCCGTGCAGATTCTCTTGTATTCCTTGATATTCCTGCTCAGTGTGCTGGGGAACACGCTGGTCATAACGGTGCTGATTCGGAATAAGCGGATGAGAACTGTCACCAACATCTTCCTGCTGTCCCTGGCCGTCAGCGACCTCATGCTCTGCCTTTTCTGCATGCCGTTTAACCTCATCCCCAACCTGCTCAAGGATTTCATCTTCGGAAGCGCCGTTTGCAAGACCACCACCTACTTCATGGGTGAGTAGCTGCAGGTGACTATTTCCACAGCTCCCCACAGACCCCACTCAGCCCCAGACCTTCCCAAACCCCTTACAGCCCCAGCGGAGGAGCCCCGCTGAGTGTAAAGAAACAAAACATCTGGCAAGGACACAGGTGCTGGCTTTGAGGTAGCTCAGTCCTCCTCAGTCCCCCAGCCACACATTTCAGAGGTCAGTGTCTCAGCGAGGATTATATTGATGAGAAACCACAGAAGAGGTTGGTGTTGCTTGCTTCTGTGAGAAAGGAGGAGATGCAAGCAGTTCTGTCACTTTCTGGAAGCTACTGATTGTATTCTGAGCTCTACTCGAGTTGTGGCTTTTGGGGGTGGCAACGGTGGTGGAAGAGGGTTCTTTCTGTTGTTGCTTTTGCCTTTCTGGGGAACACGGGACTTTTTGATAACCAGTTACATCACATCACAGGATTCACTTCCCAGCCTGTTCCCCCAGAGAGAGAGAGAGAGAGAGAGAGGCCTCCTCCACCCTTACGTGGGGGTCACTAAATTGACCCTGAATGGATGAGATATGCGGCTCTCTGCCTATGCCAATCAAAACGATGATGATAAAATTCACAAGAGCTAATATTTTAAGCACTTTTCATGCACCCAATGCTCTGCTAGGTGCTTTTATTCCATGATCTTATTTGTAGCGGCCAAACACCCTATAAAGAAAGTACAGTTCGTTTTCCCTGTCTCACTGAGGAGGGAACACAGGCGCCGAGTTCATAATGTGCTCAAGGGTACACAGGTGTTAAGCCACAGCGCTGGGATTTGAACCCAGGTCCGTGGCCACCGCAGTGGTGAGGACACTGCCTCAGCTGGCCAGCTGCTGCAGCTCTCCTGCAGGAGA
This sequence comes from Aselliscus stoliczkanus, assembly GCA_033961575.1. Taxonomy (NCBI): domain Eukaryota; kingdom Metazoa; phylum Chordata; class Mammalia; order Chiroptera; family Hipposideridae; genus Aselliscus; species Aselliscus stoliczkanus. The sequence goes on from CM066734.1 coordinate 126,115,072, forward strand.
ATGAAGGCGTGTTCCTGGCCCCCTCTGTCTGCCAAATTGCCTTGTCCCTTGCCTGTTCTTAGAACTAGCTGGGAGGAAGAGGCAAGGAGGGACATGGGAGGGACCTGGTTTTTGTTCTGACCTAAGGCTTGCAAAATATACAGGGCTGAGTTGGGCTGGGGCAGGCCTCTATGACCAGAATGCTTTAAAAGCCTTTATTTCTCTCAGTTGAGGAAGTGGGATCCAGCACTAACAAAATGATGATGAATTACCAACCTGTATGCCACGGACAAATAACCAAGAAAGTGTCATTCTGTGTCCAAGTCCTCTGAAAATAAAAATAGTCTTACAAAGAAAAGGGATCATTGTTAAACAATGAAGCAATAATAACAGCTAGCATTACATAGCGCCGTGGGCTTTCAAGGCCAGTCCATTTATACCTTACAACGTTATTTAAGAACCTGAACAAGAATATTGTGAAAGGAGATTTAAAAGGAGTGCTTGTGCTATTGCACAACATTGTGAATTTGCTAAAGGCCACGGAATTGTTTGCTTTCAAATGGTTAATTTTATGTTATATGAATGTCATCTCAATAAAAAATGTGTTGTTTTTTTTTAAAAAAATAGCTAAAATGAAAAGCAAAATAATTCTGAAAGTGTTTGCAATATCATAATCGTTTTGGTGAACTTCTGATTTCAGTGATTTCAGCTCTTCCTTTGATTTCGAGTTCTCCTCAATACTATTCCTAACAGTTATTCCTTATAGCCCCCTCCAAAAAAGGGAGGGGGATGCTTTCTTGATGATGGGTGTATAATTATAGTGGACCCATCAAACAGACTTGACTCTGAGAAATTTGGGGCGATACTCTCTAATCTAAATGTCATCAACTCCTTAGGTTAAAGTCCAGTGAAATATAGTGAATCCTATTTCAGAACATGAGCTTTTATTTAATGGTTTGGGGATTAACGTTTTCTTTAAGTATCTAAGAAATGCTATGGATAGCCTCCCTAGATAAAGAACACTTTTATAGAGTCTCAGAGAATTAATTTATATCCATAAAAGACCCCAGGCTAACTTCTCCCAAACTTAAATGAATTCTTAGGTTTAAGAAATCAAGGTAAGAGATAATCAGAGAAATTGCAAGAAGTCATTGATGAAGAATTAAAGGGAATCTTAATGGGATAAATATTATAATAAATACACACACACAAAATTAAAGAAAAGTCAGCTTTTCTGACTGTAACTCAGTACCTCATTCTAAATGACGTGCTTTGATGTTTTTCTTATTGATGATGATGGCATGCTCATTCTACAAAATACAGAAAAGCAAAAAAAATAAGGCAGACCCTCATCCTCCCACCCAGAGAAACTTTTTGTTACAGTATGCAGTTTTTCCTCTTTGTCCTTTTTTATTGTGTTTTTTCAAGAAAGTACATTTTGAAATTTAGAATGTTTCCCTGTTAAAAACAGTCTGTACTAGAAATTTTCAGAAAGAGCTTTAATGCCTTTACCTCAAATCCCAGTGACTTTTCAGGGTCACAGTCCTTGAGAATCTGGGTGATAAGATCAAGTTAACTGTGCAGATTACGCTCAAAAATAGAGCTTCTCGCTTTTCTATGTATTACTCCAAAAATCTCTGTGGGATAGGAACATATTTCATCCTCTTGGTAATTAGTTAATGAGCACCTTCAGCCTAAGAAGAAGTTAGGGTGTAATCAAAATTCAATAAGTTAGGCTATAATCAAAATTCAACAAACTTATCTGAAAATTGGCAATAATATATTTGCAAATACATTTCTTTAACTGCTTTCTTAATCCTTTTTGGAACAAAGTTAGGAATAAGTCATTTAAAATACACACACACACACACACACACACACACTCTCAAGATTTCATTGCCCTCTGAGTGATTTTCTTTGATATCAACCTGTGCAGCAGATCAGATATGCTTAAGCTAATGTGCAAATAAACTTTGGATTTCAGAGGCGACAAAACCGACTTCTTTGTTCCTTCCCAGGCACCTCTGTGAGTGTATCTACTTTTAACCTGGTTGCCATATCTCTGGAGAGATATGGTGCAATTTGCAAGCCCTTACAGTCGCGGGTCTGGCAGACAAAATCCCACGCTTTGAAGGTGATTGCGGCTACCTGGTGTCTCTCCTTTACCATCATGACTCCATACCCAATTTATAGCAACTTGGTGCCTTTTACTAAAAATAACAACCAGACCGCAAACATGTGCCGCTTTCTACTGCCAAACGATGTTATGCAGCAGTCCTGGTAAGGCTATGTGCTGTTCATTTGATACAACTTGATATAATGTTGACATTTTCATAAAAACGGGAACGGATTGTCTAGAGTGGCTGGGGGATCAGTTTCCTGAAGGCATTCTGAGAAGGATCATTCTAACCTCTTTCTAGGAAAATAGCAGGCACTTAGAGTGCTCTGTTTTCAATTCCATACATATGTTCATTCAATTAATCTTCTCAAACCCCTGTAGGGTAGGTACTATTATTGTCCCCATTTTACAGATGAGGACAGAGTCACAGTGAGGTTCAGTAAATTGTCTAAAGTCACAAGCCTGGAAGAGGCAGAGCCTCTCTGCTTACCCACTGTGCATCGTGCTTCCCGAAAGTCTGCTGCAGGTTCAGGTTAGAAGATTGGGGGGGGCGGGGAACAAGGGGTGGATGGGACTATGATTTTCTAAGAATTGAAAACAGAGCAAGGATGAGTCCCAGATCCTATCTGATTTTTCTTAGAGTTCAACTATGGTATTTGCACAGAGCACTTTAATAAGAAATAAAAAAGCAAGATTCTAATACCTGTTCCTGTCCTTACGAGCTGGGTGATGTTGGACAAATTCACATCAGCTTCTGAGGTAGAGGCTCTTTATCTGTATAAGGATTTAAGATAAATATTTTTCATCTAGCTGATTGGGTGTAAGGTCCAAAAGAGAGTATGTGTATACAAATGCCATTATATATCTTTTAAAAGACTACACAAATGCAAGGTATTATGTTTACTAATTCCAAGCATGTGTTAGAAACAGAGGGCTAGATACTTAAAAATGACTCAAAACTGAGATAAATCTGCAGTCTCTGCCTTCCTGTTTTTCATTTCAAGCCAGTCTCTCTCTCTCTCACACACACATGCGCGCGCGCGCACACACACACACAGAATTATGTTGCAAATGAGAGGGACTTGAACAGGCATCTTATCAAAACATGTCCAATTGAAATGAGAAATGGCCGAGCCACCATGAGCCTCTGACAATTTTATGGCCTAATCGTGTAACCTTACACATGCCAGACTACAAAGATGATTTAGGGGCCAGGCTCATAAAAGAGGAGGCTACGATACTTCAGAAATCAAATGTGTTTAGAGAAAGCATAGTTCTGCCCCACCAGGCACTAGAGAGGGCAGGCTGCTGTGCCAGTGGGTCAGAAACAGCCAGGATGTTTTGCCACACCTGTTTTACAAAACCAAGGAGGTTTTCCATCATTCTTATTCATGCTTTTGATGATTCTGTTGTCATAAGGTCAACACGTGGTATATTGATATGGTTCTGGAATCATATTACTTGGATTCAAATCCCACCTATGCCACTAGCTGAATGACTTAGGGCAAGTTATTCAAATCTCTTTAAGTCTCAGTTTCCTCATCTGGAGAGTAGGCATTATGATAATAGTACCTACCTCAAAGGTTATTATGGGAGTTAATATCTAATAATATTTGTATGAATATCTACATAAAATGCTTAGCCTAGTGGATAGCACATTTAATAAGTCCTCAGTGAATGTAAGCTCTTATTTATTTATTTGGTAACAGCTTTATTGAGATAAAAAAAGAAAAAAGAGTATATGAACTTTAAGTTCTCACTAATTTTATATGTAGATTGCTTCAGGCACAGAATTACACCAAACTTTTGCAATTTAACTAGTCCTGCATAAGAGACTTTATCTGAAAAAGAGAAAAGAAGTAAACAACTTCTAAAGACTGACCCTCCAGACATGGAATTTCCAAGGATATTAAATACTAGTAATTAATGTGTTTGCTCAGACCAGTTAAAATGAGGATGAACCCTATTTATTCCATCCCATCTGAGTTTGAAATACTGGAGTGCTGGTTATTGGATTTCTTTTTATTTTATTAGGCACACGTTCCTGTTACTCATCCTTTTCCTTATTCCTGGAATTGTGATGATGGTGGCATATGGATTAATCTCTTTGGAACTTTACCAAGGAATAAAATTTGATGCTAGCCAGAAGAAGTCTGCTAGAGGTAACTATTCTTCAGCTGTATGTTTATGCTAAAAGATCACAAAAGCTTGTTTTCTGTAACTTAAAATACATTACCCACAGCATATCGGAGAGTTTCAAAAGTATTATGAGCAGTCTCATGCATCATATGCCACAGTCATGAGACCAAGTATCTCTAGTTCCTCATCTGTACAATGGAAAAACCATTCCTCCCAAAAGAGTGCTGAGTGGGGGCCGGCCGAGTGGCGCGGTGGTTAAGCGCTGGCTTGGGAAACCAGCGGCCCTGGTTCGGGTCCCACATGAGGGCTGATGACACTGCCCTCAAAAAAAAAAAAGAAAAGAAAAAAGAGTGCTGAGTGGAATAAAATGACATAATACACACATACCCCAGGTATAAGCTAAGGGCCCATGCAGCCCAGACTTTCTAAATGCTGTATTCAAATGGACCCCCTTTAGCCACAGAAGCTAATTATGATTCCAGTCCCACGTCCTATCTCCTCCCTTCACCCTCACTTTGCAGTGGCCAGCAAAGCCTCGCCCCTTCCCATTCATTATAATCCACTACCCACATAACTTTTTCCCCTTCTCACTCCACCTCTCCACTCTGTTCTTTACTGTGTGTTTAACTTAGACTCTCTAGCTTCTTTGGCTTTTCTTGATTTTTGCTCGTTATCTAATAGATCCCTCACAGCAAAAGCAGTCTGGAGGCTTACCAAGGAAGCAGGAACCTTTCCCCTGAGGAGCAGGGAAAAGTAAGGAAAAGAATGTGAATATTCACTCTTCAAATCACTTTTTAGCCTTATATTCTACATACATAAAATATTATTTTATCATTATATATCATGTTTTATATTATATGGTATTAGTTTTAAGCAGCTTTTCATTTGAAGGAAAGGATTAGTATAGGTTAGTACTTCACAAGGACTAGTATAGATCATTATTTACCAAGGACTAGTATAGATCAGTACTAACCAAGGACTAGTACAGATCAGTACTTACCAAGAAATAGTATAAATCAGTTCTAACTAAGGACTAGTACAGATAGATCAGTACTTACAGTTCAGATCCAAGGTTGCCCAATTCTTCAGTTCAAGCTTGGATTGGCTGCCTTGGTGGAGGGGATGGGGGCCCCGTGCCTTCTGCCTGGCATGGCTGTCCCATTCCCAACAGTAAGTGATGTCCCTTGCCCACCCAGAAAGGAAAGCGAGTACGGGCAGCAGCGCCAGGTACGAGGACAGCGACGGGTGTTACCTGCAGAAGTCCAAGCACCCTCGGAAGCTGGAGCTTCAGCGGCTGTCCAGCGGCAGCGGCGGCGGCGGCAGGGTGGACCGCGTCAGGAGCAGCAGCTCTGCGGCCAACCTGATGGCCAAGAAGCGAGTGATCCGCATGCTCATGGTCATCGTGCTCCTCTTCTTCCTCTGCTGGATGCCCATCTTCAGCGCCAACGCCTGGCGGGCCTACGACACGGCCTCGGCGGAGCGCCACCTGTCGGGGACCCCCATTTCCTTCATCCTCCTGCTCTCCTACACCTCCTCCTGCGTCAACCCCATCATCTACTGCTTCATGAACAAACGGTTCCGCCTGGGCTTCATGGCCACCTTCCCCTGCTGCCCCAACCCGGGCCCCCCAGGAGCGAGAGGGGAGGTGGGCGAGGAGGAGGAAGGCCGGACCACAGGAGCCTCCCTGTCCAGGTACTCATACAGCCACATGAGCGCCTCTGCGCCGCCCCCATGAACCGAACCCTGGCCCTGCAGTGCAGAAGGCAGGGTGGGGACTGAGGAAGGGACAAGGGAGGAGGGCGCGAGGGAGGAGAAAGGCTCCACGTCCTGTGGGAACTAGTCATGGCTTCTCATCCTTCATCCAGGCTCCAGGAAACCTGCGAGAGTGGGGCCATATTGTGCTTTCTAGGCAGGTCAAGGCGGGGAATGTGCAATCACTCGCTCTCAGCAAAAGCTCAGCAGGCCAGTAACGGGAGTCCGACCGGGCTCGTGCTGCAAATATCATTGCCCACTGGGCAATGTTCCACTGGGGATGTGGACCCTACTGAGCCTCAGAAGGTTCTAGAACACCCAAGGTGGGCTCTCATGTCCCATAGTGACACGCTTCTGTGCTTTGCTTCTTCTGCTGATGCAGAAATGCGGCGGCCGCTTCGCCCCTCCGGAGTCTAATCCCTCGCGCACATACTATGGCCACCTCCCTCATCATGACCACAAAGAAGCAAACCCTCTTCTGGCTGTTTTCTGTAGTAAGAGAACAGCTTGACTTTTTCTTTTGAGGTCAGGCAAGGACATTCAGAGGCATACATTGATGCGGTCATCAGAATAGCATAAGAAACTTGGTGTCAAAGGTGGAATTTGGGACTTCTATGTCTGAAATAACAGAATACAAGGCAAATAAAATAGCTGGATGAAATGCTATCTTACTATAAGGAATAGTAAGTGCCAGAAGGTATATAGAAATATTTTTTTTCGACTTGAATGATATCTATTGCTTAATGCCACCTTTATATGGTGATATTAAGCCCCACAGCTTCTTTGCCTCAACTCTATTCTTCACACTCAACTGGCACTTGCTCTTTTCCAGAAAGACCACCAGGTACAAAGGAGAGTTGTAACCTATGCTCACCGGACCAAGGGTGTAGTCAGGCTCAGAATAAAAACTGGCAGACTTGGACTCAATGAACAAAACAGCTTTTGATTGTCAAAGCTATCCATTCTTTAAATACAAGCTATGTATTTGCTAATAATTGCATTGATTTTTATGAACATGTGTAAACTAAACATATGTTCTTTACGTACAAGTATACTCTTTGGTGTATTTAAGAAAAGAAAAATAGTCAATTGATGTTGGAATTCACCAAGTGTTATAACCTTACATTTCTTTACAACAGTGGGACTTTCATGTGAACTCCTTTTCTTTGCAAAAATTTGTATTGAAACCTCTCTCCTCCAATTTCAAAATCTCAATTTAAAATAAGAGATGAGTTATGCATTTAGATAAAAGGCAATGCATTTTTAGAATAGAATGTTTCCATCCAGTCTACCAGTACTTCTTTCTTTTTAAGGACAACATTGTCCTGTCCGCTGAAATATAATAAATTAACAGATATTTTTGACTGAAACAAGTTTACATGCTAATAATGAAGGAAGTAAAAAAAATAAAACAACAACAACAACAAAACCACAAAGAAAGATTATAGCTTCCATGTCTCCAAACATCCGACAAGGAGCTTTTCTTTTTCTTGTTTTCATGGGGATATGACCATCCATCGATCCTGGCCTGACACTCTTCATAGCACACAAGGGCCAGTGATTTCAATTATTGAAAAAAATCAATGTGGAAGAGGGGAAGGAGAGCAGGAGGGGAAGAAGTGATCATGAGAGGAAGGGACATGGTGTAATTGAAGAAGCTAATGAGCGTCACCGTTTGATTTTTTTTTGGGGTGGGTGTGTGGTCAAATGCTAACAGACAAGAAACTTGAGGACATAACTCTTTATTCAAGTCAGATGTTAGTTTTTCTATTCTTCAGACTACAATATAATATTAATATTTATAACCAGTCCTCTCAGTCAAAGATTTCAAAGTAAAAATTCAATCCACTAAAATGCACACTACTAAGCGGTAATGATAAAAGGTGTAAGACATTGAAAATGTCTTCAATATTTGAATAAATCCTACAAAATCTACAATTTTCCTGCCATAAGAATAAATATTCCCTTCTGACAGTGTTAGCATATAAATGAAGATAAATTAGGCCCCCCAATTTTGGGAACTTCTGGAAGTTCCAAAGGGGTATTAATCTAAAAATAGGTTGCCAGATTTAGCAAATACAAATACAGGATGTCCAGTTAAATTCTAATTTCAGATAAATAACAAATTTGTTTTTAGTATGAGTATGTCCCATGCACTAAAATACATTCCTATAAAATGATTTTTGAATCACATCAAAATATAAAAATGATTTCCCAGATATAGACCAATAAAATGCCTCTGTTCACTAAATATCTTGGAAGGTCTTTCACATCAAGTTTCTTTAAAAGAAAGAAGAAAAACGCTATTAACTTTCAGAATCTGTGCCTGACCTTTGGGAATGGTACTATCAACAGGCTGATTTCAAACTTTAAAAAAAAAAAAAATTTTTTAACAAAAGCCTATTCTAGAAATAAAGGCTGGTGCCTTTATTTCATGCTCAAGTGGAGTACCAATTTGAATTTGAAATAAAGTGACAAGTAGAATTAAGAAAACAGATTTACCCAGTTTGGGCATCTTCTAGTGTCCTCTGGTAGCTTCTACTCATCAGCAGAGTGTATCTTTGTGCACACCTTGAGTGTATCTTTGATCTTCAGTTAATACATGTGTCCCAGTGGTTTCTTGTGCCCTAGTTACTGTGGTAATCTCTCACAATAAACTAGTTGTGGCTAACGAGCAGTGCATGCATCCATATGATTGGTTACACATGTTTGTGTATGCTTAGCAGGTACCCATTCCATTCAGTCAAATGCAGTCTCCCTGAGGCCAGTAACAGTAGCTGTTAATCCTGCACTGTATTTCCCTCCAGTGTTTTGCACCATGAGTGCTCAATAAATCTTGTGACTGACTTCTGTTCTGCCTCCTGTGCTTTTGGGGGACCCTCTCTCCATCCACAGTGGTGATTCTCAACAAGGAGGGTACATTCTTGGGGGAGGGGGATCATATTGGAATTTCTAGAGGGCTTTTTTCCAGCTCTATAGGTACCCCCACACAAGATTCAACTATGTGAGCATTTGCTGCCATCTCTTCTTCCCCTTTTTCTCTCGTGTGTGTGTGTGTGTGTGTGTGTGTGTGTGTGTGTGTGTGTGTAAGTAATTAAAGATATTACTGGGCCGGCTGAGTGGTGCATTGGTTAAGAGTTGGCTTGGGATGCCAGTTCTGAGCATCAGGCCCCCGGTTCAGATCCCACATGAGAGCCAGTGACGCTACGCCCTCTACAGCTAAGATGCTGAACAACAGCTCAACCTGGAGCTGGGCTGTTGTGAGTCACCGGGAAGGCATAGGCTGCAATGGGGCTGCAGTTGGCTGCCATGTGCTTTCATGATCTGCTGTGAGCTGCCATGAACAACCGTCCAATTGCCAGCGACCAATCTGCCTCATCTGAGAAGAGCACAATGATAATGCCAACATGGGCCAGTGAAGCGACATCCTTCACAACTAGACTGAAGAACAAAAGGACAGCAACTTGTCTGTCCCCCTCCCATGATTCCCCAATAAAATCTTAAAAAAAAAAAAGATATTACTGATGGCAGGACGTTGTGCTTGTGAATAATGAAAGACAGATAAAAAAGCTTTGGTGGAAAGAACAAATATTGTATGATTCCACTCAAACAAAACATCTAAAATTGTCAATACAAAAAGTAGAAACGGGGTTAGCAGGGGCTGGAGGAGGGAGGAGGGGGAATTAGTATTTAGTGAATTTAGAGTTTCAGTGTTGCAAGATCAAAAAGGTCTAGAGACATGTGCATATACTTAACACTACTGAATGGGTACACTAACCATTTGTCAACCCAATAAATTTAATTTTAAAAAATGGTTAAGGGCCAGCCGAGTGGCTCAGTTGGTTAAGAGCTCGCCCAAGAGTGTGAGCTGATCTCTGAGCAACAGCAGCTCGATGCCCAGCTCCAGCTGAGCTGCCGCTGAGCTGCCAACAGGTGGCAGGATGGCTCAGCTCAAAAAAAAAAAAAAAAAAGGTTAAGATGGTAAATCTAATGTTATGTTTTTTTAACACAGTTAAAAAGGGAGGCAGGGTTTGGGAACCACTGGTCTATAGTACCCCTTCAGCTTTGCGGCGCCCTGCCCTCAATCCCTTTAAGAACAGTAAAAATCCAGGACCACATCCCTGATTCATACTAAAATACCGAACTCGCTCATTAGGGCTGGTAAATATTATCAAAGCCCATCTGGTGCCTTAGATGTCCCCTCTCGTCCATTGCTGTCCTGTGGGACCCCTCTGAGAGCCTCTCAGGGACACCTGTGGAGGGGCGTCCTCTGCTTCCTTGGATGGGATGCCTGTGGCCCCTCAAGTGGAACACAGAATCCATGTTTCCTAACCTGCTCCCACAGCCCAGGGGCAGCCCCACAAGTCCACCCCCTACCCACCCACCCCCAGCTCTTAGCTCAGCCTGAGAAGAATCTCAGGTCCTCCTTCTTGTCCGGGAAGAGAGGCCAGAGAAGTATAAATTATGCAGCATCCCACGCGGGCCATGGCGCATCACAGGGTCTCCGTAGGTGCTTGGGGATGAGTGAGTGAGGGAATGAGGAATATGTTTAAGTGGAGTTGCTCCTCAATGCCAGTCCCATCCTGGCCCCTTTGGGGAGGGCCTGCCAGCCTAATCAGAAGCATCGTGCACAGTGTGCAGCAGTGCTTGACAGAAAATGAGGCTGATGGGGCTGCCAAATTCTGTTTCCAATCCACCACGCTGTACGGGAAGTCCTGCTTTTGACTTCACCGCCCATCAACACCTCTTTTGAGGGGAAAAAGGGTACACTCTGGACTGCAAGTCCAGCATTTTTGTGTCCCAGTCTCAGCAATGTGGCTAACTTTCTGTGTGGCTCCAGGCAAATCACACACCCTCTGTGGGTACCCTTTTTCTTGTGCAAAATGAGGGGTTGTTGTTCCATCTCTAATATAGTATGACTCAGTGGATCAGAATTTCCTATGTCCTTTGAATATACCACACCCTCCCTAATTTCATTGGCTTCCCACAGAACTTGCAATCAGAGAGGCCCCTGACATCCAAGCACATCACTGTCTCTGAGAACAACTTAACCTTCAGGACATCTCTGAGAGAAGACTGCTGGGGCCCACAGAGGGATCTGCAAGCTTACAGCCTCCCTGGGTCACAGCTGCCCAGAGCAACTTCTGGGAGGCTGGTCTCTGGAACACCAGCTCTGTTCTTATTGAAATGTAGGCACAAAAACTCACTTCCACAACAAATGTGGCCTAGGCGAGAGGAGTTCAACATTCATTAAAGCCTGCTTTATGCACTATGCAAGTCACTAGTGACAGCAGGTGACAATAAACATTCATAGAAGGGACGAATGCATGTCTTTTACACATAATTCTGATTTTGTCCTCAGAGCACCGTGTGTGGGGCATCACCTCCCCCACCTCACAGGTGAGGAAACTGAGGCTCAGAAGTGATGGTCATGGGTTGAAGGTCAGGCAGCTAGTAAATGACAGAGACAGAATGGGGCTCCATTCTAAAGCCACCAGGCTGCTGCCAGGATCAGGGGGCATTTAGGAGTCAAAGTAATCAATAGGTGGCAATTTCACTTCCTAGAATGCTTTGCAGTTCCTAGTCCTTGTGCTACAACAACCCCAAGGAAGAGAAACCCCGTTGGTGTTCCTTCCTTCCCTGCCCCCCATGGACATTTGGTCCCCACCCTGAGCTCCCTGGATGTGGAGGATTTCAAAGCTGGCTTTCTGCACTGGTGTTCTGGATGCGTCTGTCCTGGTGTTTATTTTTAGAAGGAAGATAACACAGTTTGTCACCTTACTGGGAAGCCAAGAGATACTATCAGTAAATGAGCTTTCACCTCTTTGGCAACTTATCAACATTATTAAAGTCAACCTGTTTTCTCAGAGTCATCAGAGAGGATACAAATACAAGCCAACTCACCCATCCGCCTGCAGTGTCAAGCTTCCTGGTTGGCCCCTTCACCTGTCACCTTTTCATCAAATCCCCCTTCCCTGGTGAAATGTGCAGATTCTAGTTACCTGTAGGCCATTGCCAGGATGCCTGGATGTCCCACAGACTCATCATACCTGAAATGGAACTACTTGTCATATTCCAAACCACTGCTCCTAATTCTCTGTGCCTGCCCGTGGTACCTCCACTCTCTCAGATTCTCAGGCTCAAAATCTGGCTCACCTTTTAAAGGGTGGTGTCAGGAAGTGATGAGGAATGTGGACTTGGGAGTCAGGAAGACATGAATTCATATCCCAGACCCAAAGCTCAGCAGCTGTGGGAGAGCAGCTACCACTCCGCCCCGCCCCCATCTTAGAGTCCTCCTCTGTAGCACTCAGCTCATGGGGGTTTTGTGAGAATTATGTTAAATAATATTAAAGGATAGTCATGTCGTTAGATTTAAAATGATAGTTTCAATGATATGAAAGGGGACTTTCCCAGCCTCAGACTGTGGCAGAGCAGGAGCTGACTGCAGACTGCATCACCCACATCAGAAAATCACGTGCTATCGGAGGCCCCCACACGGTATGCATCCATGGGAGGGTGGGGGTCTCTGAAACACCGACCACACTTCCCCCAAAAGGAAGAGCCAGTGTTTGCACATCTGCCATGACAAGCAGCATTTGACCACTGAAGAAGAACGACAAACAACATCACTTTTGTCCTTTTACCACTTACCCCTCCTGTCATCCTCAAGAGGAAATGGAGTGAAGAAGAGAGAGGGAGAGGAGGGAAGGTGGGAGAGGGAGAGAAGGAGGGAGAGGGAAGCAGGGACGGCAGGGGAGAGAGGGAGAGAGAGAGAGAGAGAGAGAGAGAGAGAGAGAGAGAGAGAGAGAGAGAGAGAGAGAGAGAGAGGGAGAGACAGAGAGAGAGAGAGAGGCAGGGAGGGAGGGAGGGAGGGGGAGAGAGAGAGAGAGACAGACAGACAGACAGACAGACAGACCCCCAGGTTTTTCTCCACTGTAGCTGTCTTGCTTGGGACCTATCTGACTTAGAGGAAAGGAGAGAAGCTTCAAACTGGATGTGAGATAAAAGGTTTGATTTATATTGTACTTAACACTCAAAGATAAAGTTCTAATAAAGAGATGGGGAAAGCTATAGGCTCTGCAAAAGATATCACGGATAGGGCATGGGGACGGGAATAATCTAACAGATGGGGATTGAAGACAGAGGTAGGAGAAAAATAAAGCTGTTTCCTAATTGTTCCACGTGTTTCAATAAATGTGTTACATGTGAACAGTGTCTGGCCAACAGTAGGCACTTAATGAATGACAGCCATCATAAGCAATAGTTAAGGCGTCTATTTCAGTTGTTAGCCCAGTTTGGCCGGTCTTTTCAAGTTTTATTGAGAACACCGTGATCAGAATTATTTTTGTTACTTATCACCCAGGAAGTCACAGTTACTTTTCAGCTGATCTCCCAACCCCCAACTGTCTCCCACCCTAGTTCACCCCAATCTCTGGTATCTGATTGGTCTTACCAATATAAGGCTTAGATCATCTCATTCCCTGCCCAGGAATTCTCAGTGGCTCCCCATTGCCTAAGAGTCCCATTTCCTTAGCTTGGCATCAAAGTTTCCAGCCATTGAGACGATCTTTCTTCCTCATCAGTCAATTTCCTCTTCTTTTCACAACAGAATGATCTGCTGTTCCCTGAGCACTCCTTGCACTCATGCCTCCCTCAGTTTGGGGTGTGTTTTTTTTCTCTTTTGCTCTTCCTGATAAAACCCTCTCTTTCTTCATGGCTCAGCTCACACATTATCTTCTCCATAAAACCTCCCAGATCCTGTACTAAAAAGGACTTCCTCCTCTGAGCTCATGTAACACTGTCTTTGCACACCTCCCATTGTCCAACAAAAGCCCCCCCCACTTCTCATTGCTTGCATTATATACAAGCATTGATGCTATTACATTGGGGGGTGGCGGGGAGGAGTCCAGTTCTGAGGAATAAATCATGGCACTGGACACAATCTCATTCCTCTTTACTAGGTTTTGGTTTAGGGGTAAATTTATGTCCCAGTTCCAGCCAGTGATGTTTAACAATGTACCCTCCAATTAAACAAACAAAAAACCTTAATCTGTAGTAAGTTTGCTGATTTTCATGGTGTCATTACTCCCACCATGTCCAATTTCAAGCTACCAGTGAGACATTACTGAACACAGAGCTTTGAAAAGATGAACAGTAGTACCACAGTATTTTATAGAATTTCCACCATGCTGATACAATTAACATCAAGAGCCTAGATAATAGTTAAATGTAGTAAAATAAATAGGAAGGGATGCATTTTGAGTATTTATTGCCTCACCCTTTTTAAATTTTTTTTTATTTTTTATTTTAATAGACTTTATTCCTTTAGTTGAATGACCTTTACACACAAAATAGATGGTTTAAGATTTTTGAGTGGAAAGGAATTTAGGTCTCAAGGTTTTATGAGTCTGCTACATGTTTTCTGGAAATCATTTAACTGAGCCTTTTAAGACTCCAGGAGAAAATATAAAAATTGGTTCAAGGAAACCAGCAATTAGAATTTGGAATCCAACTACCTACTCTATAAGTCAGCAAACCCAGAAATGGGAATTGGGGCAATTCTTCTCTATTTCCTACACTAATTCACTCTGGGAACAGAGGCCTAGTCTATACTTTACCATTAAGATGGGCACAACTGATGGCCTGGAAATTTTGTGGAAGGTAAGGATTTTGAGGTAGTTTGAGTAGGAATGAAAAATAACTAGACAATGCTTAAGGTTGGATTGGAAATCATGAACTTGTATTGACATCCAGTACACAACTTTTCCCAGTAGCCTTATGGGAATAATGAATAACCTAGGTTGACCCAATACGACTTTAAGACTGCTTAAACTAAGTCGATGAAGTGCTTTTAAATAAAGCCAACCAGTTTTTCCTCTAAGGTGGCTAGAGGGTTCATAATGGTCACAAATGAACATTAAGTTCTCACTTACTTTATGCTCCATTTCCTTCAGTTCCAATATAGACCAGTGTAATTACCATTATTACTTTGCACGAAATTCAGTATTCTACAGAGCCATGGAGACATGGGATTGAACCAGGAGCCTCCACCTTTTGTCAACTTCACTAGTATTGTGGAGACCAAGCCAACCTTGCGTAGGTTAACCAGGATTTGTTTCATTTAAAAGAACCCCCTTGCACCATGATTGTTTAATTTTCCTAATAATGATGGCATTTAAACTTTCCTTTCAGAACCAGCAGTTAAGTGTAACAGAATGTTGGGTTGAATCTAAAACTGTGAGCCCCATGTCAACTTTCATTTTTTCTACATGATCCTGGAAATGGTTTATATATCCTTCACAATTTCCAAGCAAAATTCAATTTACAATGTGTATCCTTGCCAAACTCCAAAAAACATGCCCCAGAGAATAAACCAAGAGCACTGCATTACCAATAAAGCTGTAGGTTTCATCACATGCACCAACAAATGTACATGGCTAGTTCTATAATCCTTTCACAGAATTTATTTTACACCTGTTACACCACACAGCATTTAAAACACTGACAGATCAACTCCCTAATACGATAAAGCAAAGACAAAAGTATCTTATGAGAAACAAGATACACCATCATTTAGTCTTCAAACATTATTGCACTTTAACTTTCATAATTTGACAATGTTTTCATGAAACAATCTCCAGACAACTAGCTTTAACAGACAAATTAAACAATTTTAAGCAAACGTGACTGTCCTAAATTGTTTATTAAGAATTTTATGAACATTACTCATATTAGCGGTAACGGTGGAGCTGGAGAGTATTGCGCCTTCTCCAAGCCGCACAGCGAGAACCACCAATAGTGTGGTGGAACTTGTGGCCCTTTCCAAGACCACAGCTCTTGCGGCCTGCGGATGTCGGCCCCCGCATCTCCCTGTGCTTGTGGACTGGTTTGGTGATCCACTGGGTGTCAGGGTTCCGTCTGACAGCTTTATGGCATGGATCAATGAGGATAACCTCAAAGAATTTGTATGTGGAATCTTCACCAACCCAGTAAGAATTCAGGACTCTCAGAGCCCCACAGTGGCGTCCAGCTCGCTCCTCTGCAACAGACTGAAGGCTTCGAGCAAACTTTAGCTGGTTAACACCGTGATGGACAGGCTTGCCATAGGTCGCACCCTTAGGAACTGGGCGTTTGCAGCCACCACGGCGCACACGAATCCGATATATGACATAACCTTGCTTGGCCTTGTCTATGCTACCCTTTTTTTTTTTTTTTTTGAGGGCAGTGTCACTGGCCCTCACATGTGGGACCGAACCCGGGCCGCTGGCTTCCCAAGCCAGCGCTTAACCACTGCGCCGCTCGGCCGGCCCACCTTGCTTGGCCTTGTATCCCAGCCTGCGTGCTTTATTGGGCTGGGTGGGGCGGGGGGCCCTGTGGAGCACAGAGAGCTGGCGGTACTGCCAGCAGTGCACCCGGAGAAGAAACCGCATTGCATCGGAGTGCTTCTTCCTCCATAACTCCTGGATGGACTAGTAAGCGCCCATCTTGACTTACCTGATGGCTGCGGCCAGACGGAAAGGCTCCCCCTTTTTTTTTAAAACTTTAACAATTGGCTCTTATAAGTCAACAAAGGTCAACTCTAACACACCACTGGTTCTAGCCAGTTTCTAGATACAGAATGTTTGTGTCCCCTCAAAATTCATATGTGGAAATCTAACCCACAATATGATGGTATTTGGAGGTGGGGTCTTTGGAGGGTGATCAGGTCATGAGGGCAGAGCACTCATAAATGGGATTTGTGCCCTTATAAAAGAGACCCCGGAGGGCACCCTCGCCCATTCTGCCATGTGAGGACACAGAGGAGGTGGCCATTTCTGATGAACCAGGAAGCAAGTTCCCACCGGATACCAAATACGTCGGCACTGGGATTTGGACTTCCCAGCCTCCAGAGCTGTGAGAAATTAACATTTGTTGTTTAATCCACCCAGCCTAGTATGGTATTTTTGTTATAGCAACCTGAATGGACTAAGACACCACTGAAATGTAAGGAGAAGCCTGCTCAGGGTTTCTGGCTTTCTCAGTCAGTTTTTGTGGCGTTATGCTTCAGTCACAAATGACCCCAAAATCTCTCATAGCATCATGCATGGAGGCTTTCAAAACATTTGATGAGTGACTCCTTCGCTTATAAAGTATTTGGACTACATTAATGGTTTTCAAACACAAAGAACCCCTCCTTTTTACCCGCTAAGCAATTCTGTATGCAAGCCCCAAAATGGGAAAGAGATAATAGCATAGTCATTCTAGTTGAAGGAATGGGGGCTTTGAGACACTTCCTTGGTATCTTCATGGAACCCCTTGGGTTCCACAAAATATAATTTAGAAACCATTTATTTAGCTCCATTCCAGGACCCATAATCCTAGGGCCTGAAATATTAGCCTGTTTTCTATCATAACTAACCAGTGGCATCATTAAGCTTGGCCTCATACATTCAGGACCTTAATTTCCAGACTTGCTGTGCCCTTAGTTCTGATGAGTGAGCAGATCACTTTCTATTAAGCTCTCAATTACAAGTGCCCTCATGCATCATTCAGGTGCATCCTCCCATACTCTCCCTGTGTGGCTTCCTGCCCACGATGCACTGGCCGAGTGTGTGGCAGCAATAGTGGGGGTGGGGGTGGGGGTGTGGTGTGGTGTGGTGTCTTGTCTGTCCTACAATCAGAACTCCCTGCCCCATCTTCGGAGTCTGCCTTTCCCAGATTGGCCTTCCTAGCTGTCATGACAGGGATCCCAAGGCCATCTGAGATGACTACAGTTTTCCAATCTCTGCACATGAGAAATAAAGACCCCCAATGGGTTCTACCCCTGCATGAAAGGTCTGTGATTGCATAGTTTCCAAAAGTTCCTCAGAAGGAAGAACGATCTCCAACCTGAGGTCTATCCCCATCTTATGTCATTTGGACCTCTCAGCCCTGATGGAAGCTTTCAGAAGGCTCCTTCCACAGGGCATTTTATAACATCAGCTCAACCCATCAGCAACAACCAGGATGCCTTTCCCAGGTTATGCAACCCGGGTCTCAGTTTATACAACTTGCTTATACAACTCAGATTCATTGCGTGGAGGGGAAGGAGCCCTGTGGAAGTCCCGTGGGGAATACATGAATCCTTCCCATGGACCACAGCATTTAGCTGTCAGGAAACCCTGGGACAGTAGGTCCAACATGGCTCCTGTTATGAACTGTGTCCCCATAAAATTCATATGTCAAAGCCCTAACCTCTAATACCTCAGAATGCGCCTGCATTTGGAGATAGGGACTTTACAGAGGTGATTAAGTTAAAATGATGCTGTTAATCCAATATGGGCCCTAATCCAATAGGACAGGTATCCTTATAAGAAGAGGAAATTGGAAACACAGATTTGGAGATTGGAAACACAGAGACATCTGGGATATGGGAGCACAGAGAAATGACCATGTGAAAAAGCAGCAAGAGGTAGCCATCTGCAAGCCAAAGAGAGGCTTCAGAGGAACCCAACCCCACCGGCATCTTGACTCTGGACTTCCAGCCTGCAGGACTATGGGAAAATAAATTTGTTTAAGCCCCTAGTCAGTGGTATTTTGTTACGCAGCCTTTGCTGACTAATACCTCTCCCCTCCTTGAAGGATGCAGGGCTCAGAGGGCCACTCTCATTCCCAAACCCCAGAACCAGCCCAGGCTGGTCAGAAAAGACAGAGCCTCAAAAATAAATGCTCCTTAGAGGGCGCCAGCTGGAACCCCTGAGAGAGGGAGCTAAGTCCTCCCACCTGCCGATCTTCTCCTAGATTTCTTCTCCCTCAGCTGCTTCTGTATCTAATTTCATCCCTCAAGCCCCCAGGCAGCAGCTGCAATAAGAAAACAACCAGTCGGAGAGCAAATAAACCAGATGGGCAAGTAGAACATGAATGGTGGCTACAGGGGTTTCAGCCAAGCTGAAAAATTCCCCCTGGGGCGGGGCCCACAGATCCCAAGACCTAATTCAGTAGGTGTTTTCCTGGCATCTTTCAGGTAGAAGGTTGCCAGATGAAATACAAGACACACTTAAATCTGAATTTCAGATAAGCAGTGAACAATGTTTTAGTATAAGCATGTCCCATGCAAAGGTACATTTTTATTTGCTGAATCTGACAACTGTATCCAGGGGCTGTCAGTGGGACAGGTGCTAGGGGCAGGGAAGGAAGGCCAGGAAATGGACTGAGAGGTGAGAAATGTGATCAAGTGCTGCACACAAGACATGGCAGGGACTGGCATACATCAGGTGCTGAACCAATTTACAAATAAGGAAAGGAGCGCCCCTGGGTGGTGTGTCTCTGGCCAGGGCACATGGAGCTGGAAACTGTCGTTGTCCCAGCCCTACATCCCCCCATTTGGAGCCCAGTTAAAGAATCTGAGTTGCATTCATTTCCTGTTACTGCTGGAACAAATCACTACAAATTTAGGGCTGTATTACCTTACAGCTCTGGGAGTCAGAAGTCTGAACTGGGTCTCTCTGGGCTAAAATCAAGGTGTTAGGAAAACTGAGTTCCTTCTGGAAATTCTAGGGGAGAACCCTAGAACAGATGAAAGAATGGTGGCATTATTGGGGAGAGCTAGCCCATCTAACTTAGCATGCCCCAGCTAACTTAGAGAGCATTCCTGTGGCAACGAACAGAAAGGCTGTGCCATCTATGTAGCAACCACAAGCAAGCCAACCTGGGTTCTTTCTGGACCCTTCCCCGTCGTGCTGTGAGGCGTTGGGCAAGTTAACAACCTCTCTGTGCCTCTCTTGTCTATGAAATGGGAGGAGGAGAGCAGTGTTCACCTCTGAGGGAATTGCAAACAGCAAAGGAGGTCATTTTTTTTTTTAAAGCACTTACCATATCAAAGCCACTCAAAGGTGTTAGCTAAAATCATTCATCAATGAGTCTCAGTTGGAATTGTTGTTGCTTTTGCTTCTGACAAGCCCATAAGGAGGAAAGCTACAGACACTAGATGCTCAATAAATATTTGTTGAATTACAGACACCCACCACTACCTGACCCTTCACGGGCGGTTTAAGGTTGGTTTAGCGCTGCATTGCTTTGCGTTTGTAAACCTTGTTCTTCTTTCTGTCTCCACCCTTAGATCCGAAGCACCAGGAGGGCAGGCCTGGTGCCCTTTGAGCTTCTCCAGGGCCCTTGGCGCAGGATTTGCCCAAAGTAGGTGCCCGTGACACTGACCAGCCCCCAGTCACTTAAATAAAAGCCCAGGTGAGATGGTCCCATGGGATAGTTGTATCATTTCCCTAACTCCTCCCCTCGAGCTTTAAAAGTGGACTCACCAGGGCTTCACTGCCCATAAAACTGGAAAGTCTGATGTTGCTAATTCTTCATCCTCAGGCACCTTCACTACCTTAAAGACTTACAAACAAATGCATGTGACCCCCAACCTCCTTTCTCAGCTAACCCCCAGGTGGTACCGAGTGGATCCGGACAGAAGCTGCACTGCGGCCCTTGGAGGTGGCGGAGGTCAAGGAGTCAGCACCGCCCCGACCGGGCACCGGGCAGCGCAGGTTTCCCTGGGAGATTTTTGCATAAGGCGAACCGGGTCCTGTTGATTCAGTAAGGTCAGAGGCAGCATCAGGCATGCGGCTCCTGCCACTGCAATCAGGAACCAGCACCCCCGGAGGAAGAGAAATAGCCCTGTCTCGCAGGCCTTGGAAGGAACTAACGTTCCCGTTCCTTTTGTTGACGTCGGTGGGTGTCCAGCTGCCAGCAAATTGTAAGATCAAAGCCAAAGGTGAGAGGCTCTGCGCATGTGTTTTTCCGAGCAAATGGGGAAAATGTGTTTAGGTCTCTCGTTGTCAGCTTTGATCTGTCAATTTCTTATTTTTAGCTCGGCAATAACAAAATATACTTAACTATGGCAATAACCGTTACTATTGAATTTCCTGTGGGCAAGATAATCTCATTAAGGTGAGTCTAAAACTCTAGCTCCTGCTCCCCTCAACGCTTGTTTTTACAAGGGGAATTTTGAGAATGGCTGGGGGTTTTTTTTGTTGTTGTTGTTTTTAATTGGGAAGGGTGGTGTTGGCCCCCCAATATCTGACACTGGAATATAAAGGTCTGGAGAAGAAAGTGGAATCAGATAGATTTTAGCATAAAGAAGTAGACTAACTGTAACTTAGAGCCCTGGACTTCAGGGTGAGTGATGAAAAGTCCTTTGCTTCTTAAAATTGAGAGGATAACATGAGCTAAGGACTCTGATCCCCATTTGAGATTCACTGTCCTAATTCTGTGAGGATCCAATAAAACTCAAAGGGATTAGTGCAATGTGAGGTACCTCGTGAGGTTGGTAAATATGGCCTTCAATACCCAAGCTGCCTGTGGATGATTAAATTATTGTTCCACAAATATCCTTTCTCTTGACACCACCATCTCCTCTATGGGAGACATATACTTCCCTACCCCATTGATACTGGGATTGACTCTGTGATTTGCTTTGGCCAAAAGAATATGGGGGAGGAAGTGACAGGGAGCAAGTTTTGAGCCTATAACTGAAGAGGTGTTGAGCGTTTCCACAGTTTATAGCTGGTCCAAGATGGATGAGTGACAGACACATGGAACAGATCGGGACCTTACCTGCCTCTTAGAATCAAGACCAGCAGAGCCTAGCACAGAGCAGGTGAACCCAAGTTGACCAATAGACACTTGAGCAGGGAATAAAGGCTTACTATGTCCTGAGTTTTGGATGACTTATTACGCAGCATGACTGTAGCAATAGCTGACTAATGCACTGCCCTTTTCCTTGTTTCCTATTACCTCTCTCTATGTGTCTCCCATCCTTTACCCTCTGCCTTCTCCCTATTAAAATCTCTCAACCTAAAAAGTCTGAAGTCAATCTCTCTCCTCTTAGACTGAACTTCAATTACAGACTTTCCCCTAACCCAAATATCATGCTTTTCTTAAGCCATTTGTCTCCTTGCAGACAGACAGACTTTGTTATTAGGATTTCAGGAATCAGCAAGCGAGTAAGAAAGGCATTTAAAGACCACGGACATCTTTCTTGGGTCTCCTGATTTCAAAGTCCTAGAAGCCTAGGGTGAGGCAGACCCCAGGATATGGCTTCCTTTTTAGGAAGACTCAGCGTGTTGAAAGAAGGGCTCAGCAAAAGCCATGTAGCTGTTTCATTCGCTCATTTGCTCTGAAAAAGTTAAAGCATGGTTTGACAATTCTAGCTGGATGTATAAGGACTTCGCCCGCTCCCCACCCCTCCGTAAAAGTTTGGCCAGATCCCCAGTCCAAATAGCAACATGGGTTCAGAAAGATGATTAATGTTAGCAGAAGGCTCCAGAGAATGTCTCTCAGGGCGCTTTTGTTTATTAAATATAAAAACTCATGTTTAAATATAATGTCAAAGGTCTGACACAGACCAACACGATCCAAGACAGACTGTTGGCTCTAATCTTCAATAACTAGATGTTCCTTAAGTTTGACTTCTAGGCGTACAGGCTTAACAGATTTTCCAGGAAGGCTCAAGCGGCTCAAGGAAGAAGTCCAAGGAGGCCAACAAAGCCCATTCTATCTCTTTCCATCATCTGTTCTCAACAGCAGAGGCTCTGAGTTTCATGTTGGGGTATAGTCTGTAGTTGAGTCGAAATCATGCTCCGTAGAAGGCAGCCATGCCTCACTGCCTGGTCTGGGAGCACGACTCTGTTCTTCCGTAGAACCCAGACCTCGGGTGTATTCATTCATTCCTTTACTAAAGAGTTGTTTATACAGCATAGGGAATATAGTCAATAATATTGTGATAGTGTGGTACAGTGTCAGATGGTTGCTGGACTTATCATGGTGATCACTTCCTTAGGTATGTAAATGTTGAATAACTATGGTGTACCCCTGAAACTAATATAATATTGTATGTTAACTATATTTGAATAAAAATCTTTAAAAAATAAACAATACATTCTAAAAATTAAAAAAAGAAAAAAAAGAAAGCGTTATTGAGAACCTGATGGGTGCCAGGCCCAGCTCCAGCACCTGGACACACCTGGAGTGCAGACCATGCCCAGGTCTCCAGGTTGGGTGTAGGGGTAGAGGAGACAGCCAACACAAGTAAATACGAGTGGTTTGGTAACAAGGACTCTGATGAGAATGAAACAGGGTGATGTGATGCATGTGAATAAAAGGGGTGCATCACAGTTAGGTAGAGTGGTCAGGGAATAATGAAGCAGAAGCTTCCATACTGCTTATCCCATGATGGACATTATTCTAAGTACCTCATCCATATAAGTTCATTTAATCCTCATAGGAACCACATAGGGTAGGTATTGTACTGCCCTTTTACAGATGAGGAAACTGAGGCACAGAGAAACAGAGTAACTTGCCCTGTATCACTCAGCATATAGGTAGAGGAGTTGGAACACAGGCCCAGGGGTTGGGCCACAGTCCACACTCTTATCCAATATGTGACATATTGCCTGCCCCACGGAGCAGGTCACATTGGAGCTAAAACCCAAATAATAGGAAGAGGCCAGCCATGTAAACGTCTCTGTAAGAGTGTCACAGAGAAGCGGACAGATCATTGCAGCCCTGTAGGCAAGAGATAAGGAAGGTGTGGACCAAAGTGGCAGCAGTGGACCAAAGTGGCAGCAGTGGATGCAGTGAGAAGTGGCAGCTTTGGGAATCTGTTTTCACTCTGGTGTTATTTCTTGTTTAGAGGTCACCTTTCCTGCTAAACTATAAGCTCCATGAAGGCAAGCACCTCATCTATCTTGCTCACCGTATGTCCTAATGCCTCATACAGTGCTTAATTCATACATATATTTAATAATTCTTTCCGGATTAAGGCATAAGTGAGCTAATTTATTAATATGCATCGGACCAGTCTGATGTTGCTTTGAACCCCAGAGCCTTCACCTGTTCATTGTTTAACCTTGGGTGAGTTACTTAACCGCTTCGCTCCTCACTTGCCTTTACTTACAGTGGGGGTGGTTAACACAATCACAGGGTCGGATGTTGAAAGAATTAAATGAGATATCTTTTTTGTAAAGAGTAAGGCCATCATAAGATAGATCCTACAGAAATGTTGGTGTCCAACTTACCCTATTACATACAAACCAGAGTTGTTCCAGTGACATGAGACCCTTGTAGAATCTAGAGTTAAAGGGACTTTGAGCCCTTGCTACTCCAAGGACAAGCCCATCAGTATTCCATGGGAGATTGTTAGCAATAAAGAAACTCAGACCCCTCTCCATTGAATCAGAATTTCTGTAGGAGGTTCCTGGTTATTTCATAAGATACCCTCCCATCCGGGTATTCTCATCATCAAGGATGAAATTAGGAGAGGTTGAGCCTGCTCTAGTCCAGGGTCCCATCTCCGTTACACTCTTCCAGATGCATGGAACCCAAACCACTAGCTCTGGTGCTTGCTGTCTGGGCATCTGACCATCACTGCTACCCCGTTTCCTGGCTGCCATGCCTCAGACACCTGCCACTTCTCACTGAGTCCCAGTGACATGTCAGCCGTCCCACTCGATGGCCATGCTGTATCCATCCGTCAAGCTCAGGAGGGCCCAGTAGCTTCATGCACAACAGGAGCCTAAGCTTGGCTGCCCAGTGTCACAGCTCCCTGTGACAGGTGCCTTCTCTCTCCTTGCCAGTCCTCCTGCCTCACCTGCTGACCTGAGGAAACATAACGGAACAGAAAGGATGCTGACTGACTGGAAGGCAGCCTCACTTCTCAATCACCTACCACAGAAACAAACCCTAAAGTTAGAGGTCCAAGAGAGGACACATTTTTACTGGCCTACCAAACATTCTCCAGGCCTATGCTTGTGGCTCATTCATCAACTCTGAGCCTAGAGTGCCATAAAAATGTTTTTTCATTTCTAAGATATGACCAAACCTCCCTGAAACTAAACTTTCTTCTCTTCATTGATGCAGAACTCGCTTCACTGCGAGGTGTGGAATCTGCTTTTCATTCTTGCTGAAAGGACTCGTTTGGGGTTGGTAGGCAGCTGAAATAAGGGTGCCTTGCATAGCACCCTGTAACACCTTTGCTTTGCACCTCTATACACCTGCTTTTAAAGAGTACTTAAAGGTCATTTGTATTGAGATGACAACCCAAGTAATTATGCTAAAACAAAACTTCCTAAGGGTGAAGACCCTGTTTGCCATGGTCACCTGCCTGGCACGAAGTGGGCGTTCTATTTATACTTCTTAGTAAATGCCATGAAACCTAGAGAGGGACTTAGCAAAGATGCTCATAATGATGAGAATCGGGGCCCCCTACGGCTCATGTTTTTATCCAGAGCTCTTTGACCTTAAGCCTTCACTGAACGAGGGCTGACTTTCACGCTCCATCACCAACTATTGATATTTCCCAGATCAGGTTCAAGCTTGCTGCCATCTACTGGCCAACACTTAACATTGTCTCACCTCCGTATATTTCAATTTTAACCAAGCCCATGTGAAACTTACAACATTTGCAGAAAATTATAGAAATGTGATCTAGGATCAAGACTAGGCAGTAATATTCCATTTTAAAAAAAAATGGACATCAACTGTTTGGATTCCGTGTTTTAAAAGCTTAGATTATAAATTAGAACTCAATGAAATTTCCAGTCAATAAACTATGTGATGCCCTCATTTGATAAATGTGCTATTTCTGCTGGATTTTATGCCTCCTCCCTCATAGTCTGTAAGTTTGGGGAAAAGCAAATTGGGTCTGAAAGATGGGGAACATTTCCTGAATACACTCAGGCCCAGAACATAAAGATTCAGGAAAGTCTAGCAGGAGCAACTGCTAGATAAGTCAGGAAGTCCATCTTCCCTGCCCCCCACCAAAAATGTGTGTGTGTGTGTGTGTGTGTGTGTGCTATACTTTTTTATATCTGAACTGTCACGGAGGGGTGCTTGCAGAGGAGACAACGGACCCCTTCACCCCAGTCCCTGATGCCTATCAGAGGGAAGACTAGTCCAGTAACTAAAACTACCCCAGAAAGGAAACACACACCCTTAATTTCAAAGATTCTCCTAAGACTTGGGAGTCTTAATGGCTCAGGAGTGGCCATTAAGAAGCTGATGGTTCTGGAATGAGCCCTGATTTTTATACCCAAAGAATTTTATACCCAAATTCTTCAGACTGATCACAGCTTCCGCTGCCTCACTGACCCACAAACAGCCTGCTCTGGCCAGGGGCAGGCAGGCAGACCATGCTGTAGTCCAGAAAATGTACCCCTTCCTTGGAAATAGATTCTGCATCTCTGAGAATTAATGTCTGTCCCTGAGAACAGGGGTGTGTGGGTGTGGGTGTGATTTCAGAGTTGCCTTTTGGACAACTTCTCACTGGCACGATTACCAAAGTCCCCGCCTGCCCAGTGACTTGCTGGGCAGCCCCCACAGAGCTTGTTTATTCTACAATCTCATCCAATAAATATTCATGGAGCCTTTACAGACACTGTCTTAGGCTCTGGGAATATAGCTTTGAACAAGGCAGTTTCCCTTCTCTAGGATGTTGCCTCCTAGTGGGAGAGAAAGGCAACACACAGGTACACAAATGCAAGAGCAGCAGGGGCTACATGGAAAATAAAACAGGGAAGGAGCTCAGGACTGAATGATTTAGGGCGCTGGGTTACTAGGGTGCCAATCTTTGAGGGATGCTGTTTGACACCTGAACAAAGTGAGGGAGACAGACAGGCACACATCTGGGAAGAGCAACCTAGGCAGATGGAACAGAAGGTGCAAAGGCCCAGAGGTAGGAATCTTTTTGCATGTTTAAGGAGCCAAAGGACTGCATGTCACATACATGGCCTCAAATACTCTTCACAAAGACCTTAAGTAGTAAGTACTATTATTCCCGCCCTCCCCATTTTACAGATAAAGAAACTGAGGCTTGGGCCGGCCAAGTGGCACATTGGTTAAGAGCTGGCTTGGGACGCCAGCAGCCCCGGTTTGGATCCCACATATGAGGGCCAGTGACACTGCCCTCTACAGCTAACAACAGCTCCACCTGAAGCTGGGCTGCGAGCCCCAGCAACGGTGTAGGCTGCAGCCCCTGCTGCAGTGGGCTGCCATAGGCTACAGTGAGTGGCCGGCAGCCAGCATGAATGGCCAGCAGCCAGCGCGAGCTGCCAATAGCTGAGGTGAGCGACCATCCAGAGGCCGGCGACTGATCTGCCTCATCCGGGAAGAGAGCAATGATGATACCAACATGGGCCAGTGAAGCAACGTCCTCCGCAACTAGACCGAAGAACAAAAAGACAGTAACTTGTCTGCTCCCCTCCCCCAATTCCCCAATAAAAGCTTTAAAAAAAGAAAAGACACTGAGGCTCAGAGAGGTTAAGTACCTTGCCAAAGGTCATCCAGCTGGCAAATGGTGGAGCCAGGCAAGGAAGGAATTGGAATTAACATGAGAAGAAACAAGTGCCATGTGTTACCTGGAAAAGTTGGGGGGTGCGGAGGGTGAGTAGGGATGCAAGGTAAATCCCAGGACCAAATCAGTCTTTGTGGATAAAGGGCTTTTCCTTCCTATTATGGAGTCTTGTAGAAGAGAATCTTTCAGAAGAGGGAGTGCCACTGACATGAAAGAAAAACAAAGACCTGGAGTGTGTCTACGTGGGTCCCCAGGGAAGTGTGTTTGTCTTCTCTTGTATGACTGTGGGGACAGTGAGGGTATTCTAAATTCCTCTCAACTTAGACCCATAGGTCCTAATAAACCGCCCTTCTGTAGAGTATCAGGGCTTTGTGCAGCCCCATGGGGCATTGTCATGGGGAAGAGCAGGCCCCCTCATCCTCGTCTCCCCTGCGCAGTGAGGAGGTGGCAGCACAGTTCAAGGGGGCGGGGTGGGTCTGGGGTTCCAGAGGGTGAACAGATAGAGAGCCCCACAGCGTTCCTTCTGTCCTGAGCGTAGCCCTTCCCAGGAGAGTGTAGCAGGCAGATGGCCCTTCCTGTCTTTCTCATCCTAGAACTCAAGGTTCCTGAGAACAATAGCACAATCTATCTCACACTAATCTCCCCAGCCTGTAGCACAGGTCCTGGCAGGTAGCAGGCACTTGTAAGTAGGTGTCACATCCATATGTGACATGTCTATCAGGATCTTCTGTTGCAAGGAGTAGAAAATTTCTGGTTTAAAGCCAGAAGAAAATTTCTTGACCTGGTAATGGAAGAACTGGGAACTACATTTGGCTTTTCACCCAAAAGACTTGGGGCGCCTACGGTGAACCCAGAACTCCTGTGCTCTCCATGTCTGAGCTCAGGCTCTCACTGTATTTGTTTTATTCTAAGGTGACAGGGTTGCAGCCATTCAGCCCCCACCCAACCTCCCAAGTTCACACTGATAGGATAGGGAAGGAGAAAGCCAACTGGGCCATTGCCAGGTTCCTGGGAATCACTCTGGTTGGACTAGCCTACCTCACGTTACAAGCCCTGAGCCAATCTCTGTAGGTGGAAAAATGCAGTTTTGATTGGGCTGCATCTGGGTCATGTGCTCCACCCCAGATCACTGAAATGCTTTCCCACACTGACCCTGAGCAAAGGGTGGGTGGAAGACCTCGTATAAAAACCTGCTCTACTGTTGAGGGGGAAGGGATGCTGGGGGAGGAAATACAAATGGGCCGTACCATCCCACACAGGGATATGGTAATGAGAGCAACAATAATGACAAACACGTATGGAGTGCTAACTTCCAACGGGTTCCATTCTCAGCTTTTACAAGTATTCATGCCATCCTGGTAACCATCCTATGGATTGGTCATAGCCTTAGTCCCCACTTCACAGATGAAGAAGCACAGAGAGGTTAAGTAACTTGCCCAAGTTTACACAGCCCAAAACTTGCAGAACCAGGAATCAGACCCAGGCATCTAGCTGCAAAGTCCATGCCACTAACTACAACATGCATAAAAACTGCTGAGAAAGGCCAGAAAAGGGACATATTAGGGGGGCAGCATTACAGCTGACACCCAGTGCCAAACAGAGCCCTGACACATAACAGGAGATCACTGTTTGTCAAATGACTAAATGGTGCACTGGTTTCATCCACATGCATGTAATAGCCTCTCACTGCAAGTGACGTGATTTGGGGAAAAATAATTGATACTACTCCTGCATCCTCCCAGGCTGGAGGTTCAGAGAGGGCGTTGACATTTTTATTTTGAGGGGGAAATGAATAAGTAATCATGACTGGAAGAAATATCCTCTCCTCCCCACTGCAGAGAGGATTCTCTTCTTTCATCCACCTGAAATTTTTACCCTGGACAGCAATTCCAGAATCTGCTTTTCTGGGTGAACTTGATAACATTTCCCACCTCTGCTCTTCTGGGAAAGCCTTCTTCAGAGACCATATCTATCTATGTCTCTTGCCAAACAGCGGGCAGAAGCTGCCAGGTCGCACATGCTGTAGACTCACGGATCTAAGCAGGCACCTGCCTGGCAGCGTGCAGGTCAGGGCCCTGGACCCTGAGGGCTGTGAGGACACAGAAAGCTGTTGGTCCGGAGCTAGTCCCTCCCCTGGCCAGGGTGTCTGCTGGGCAGCAAGCTTGGAATTAGCAGCTCTGCTGAGCGGCATATCTGCTCTAAGTAAGCCCTGTGCTTGGGACTGCAGGGATGAGAGCAATACCCATAGCATTCATTCATTCATTATTCATTCCATCACTGATTCTCTTACCCATCATTTCACAGAGGCTTATTTGAGCACTTACCAAGGCTAATTACTCTTTCAAGGTGCCTGGGGTTTGAAAAGAGGACACAAATTCTTCCCTTATGCTCTTCTCCCATAAGACACCTGCTTGCTCTCCTACGAAGCTGAGACTCTCTTGGGGAATCAGATCAGGCATTAACCAAATAATCACAGACATAACTGAAAGGACAGGGAGCTAAGAGAGCAGGTAATGAGGGAGCTGGTAGAGGCAGGGCTGGCAGTGGGGGTGGGAGCTCCAGCGGAAGTAGGGTGAAGGGAAAAGCTTTCAGCCAGAAGGAAGAGAGAGGGCAAAGGCAGTGAAGAGGGACTGACAGAGGCAGGGTGGGTGGTGCAGAGGTTGGGGGAGGAAGGAAGGAAGGAAAGAGGAAGCCAGACAGACAAGCAGGAGGCTCAGCCTGCAAAATTTTGTTTGGTTTGTTGGGAATTTAGTCTTTCACACTAGGACAGTGACAATCCAATGGGCTAATGCGTTTAAGAGAAGGAGATGTGATCCAATTTCTATTTTAGATGTCCCCCTGGCTGTGGTGTGGAAAAGCGTGTGGATAAGGGGGGAAACCGTTAAGAGGCTATTGGAGAAGTCTACACAAGAGATGATGGTGGTTTGGACAAGAGTGATGGCCGAGGAAAGGGGTAACAATGGACAGAGTCAAGAAATGTTTCAGACACAGAAAAACAGGACAGCTATGCAACCAGAGCAGATTCAGAAATGTATTTTTCACTCACCGCACTTCCAGGACAATTATAAGACTCCACAGGCTCAAGGCACTTGTGTTTCTTGGAGGCCACTCGCTCTGTTCAGACCCAATACCCACAGCCCACATTAAACATGGTTTTGTCATAATAAAAAAATTTTTTTTGAAAAGATCTTTATAATTTTGCCTTTCCAATTATTTAGCCCCATGTATATTTAATACATTTATTTTGCAAATGGTCACCATTTCTTGGCAATCATCAGGTAGACCAGAAATCCTAGCCAAGTGAACAAATCTAACCTACAAAGTATTTCTAACTGTGACTAAGGCTGCACCCCTCCAAGCTCAGCCTCCGTCGTCGTGTGGCCCCCTCTTCTCCCTCTGTATGTCTCTCACAAGGACACTTGTCATCGGATTGGGGGCCGACCTGGATAAGCCAAGATGATCTCATCTTGAGATCTTTTAACTTAATCACATCTGCCAAGACTTTTTTCCAAGAAAGGTTACATTCACAGTTCCAAGGATTAGCACACAGTCATAACTATTGGGGACCCGCATTAAGCCCATATACATATGGATAGGCTGCAGTTGTGGGGTTTATTCTTCAACCAGATGATGGGCATTTGGGTTCTTTCCACTTTGGGGACATTATAAATATAGCTGCTGGAAACATCCATAGGACTTGGCACAGACCTATGCTTTCATTTCTCTTAAATGTGGGATAAGGGTTATTCCTTCACTTTGCTAACATATCAGGTGCTTCAAAAAATGGAAGGGGTCCGTCCCTCTCTGTCTACCTCTGAGTGGCTGGGGTCTGGGACCTCCAGCCCCAGCTCTCACCACATGTCTGTTCTGCCCTGGCTTCGGTCAAGGTCAGGTCCTGTCATCGTGCCCTGTGGCTCCTGTCCCCTCCCCTCACACCCCTGCACTTTGAGAGTCAAGGACATTTATATAAATGGGCTTTTAGAGAGGAAGCGCCTGCCTGGTCAGGGAATGGGACCGAATCTCATTTCCCAGGGCCTGCTGCCTTGTGCGCCAGGCTCCAGGCTCGGACGTGGCTTTCTCTTTCTGTCACAGGCCCTGGCTCATGACGTCCTGTCACGGTGCCCTCAGGAAGCCACAGATAGATGGATCGGCTGCAGTGCATGCCAGCACACTCTAGGATCACAGCCTGGCGGGCCCAGACAGGCTGACGGGAGATGGGCTGAGATGCAATTTTATAATCAACCTGCAATTTGGTTATCTCAAAAAACAAATGAACAATCAATACTGCTA
This sequence comes from Aselliscus stoliczkanus, assembly GCA_033961575.1. Taxonomy (NCBI): domain Eukaryota; kingdom Metazoa; phylum Chordata; class Mammalia; order Chiroptera; family Hipposideridae; genus Aselliscus; species Aselliscus stoliczkanus. Next base: position 126,146,658 of record CM066734.1, read on the forward strand.
ATCTTCCACGGACTCCCCGGCCGAGACGGGAGCTCGAGCTAAGCCTGATTTGTGTTTGGCTAGATAAGTTGTCCCATTGGTTCAAAGGAGTCTTCTGTTTAATGTCAACATTTGCTTTTGAACCCGTCTTATTATTTATTTATTTTCCTTTATTTGCTTCTGCTTGTCCTTGCCGGGTGTGAAACCCCTGGATGCCTGGGCCCTTACAGTCTAGCTGTTCCATGTCTGTGAGATCCAGCACAGCTGTGTGACCCTCAAACACCGGCTTATCTCACACTGACTAGAGACGCGTCAAACTCCCAGAGATGAAAGAGCCAATAAAGTTGTTTAGAAAAGTGACCTCACCTGCCTCCTACCGTGCAGGTGAGAAGGCTCTCACTGGGGGCCAGTGAGTCCCGATTCAGTCTCCACCTCCTGGTCCCATTATCGACACAGAGACTCTTTTTTTTTTTTTTTTTTAAGTGGGCAGTGTCACTGGCCCTCATATGTGGGATCCGAACCGGGACCGCTGGCTTCCAAAGCCAGCGCTTAACCACCGCGCCACTCGGCCGGCCCGACACAGAGACTCTTAAAATTCCATGTCTTTGTGCTTCTGGCTCTATTGCCAGCACTAACTCAGCCTGTCACTGCTGTGCGGGGCGTAGATGGAGGCTCCTTTCCCCTCCAGGATTCATTCCCTCGATTAAAAAGCTCCTCTCCAGCCGTGTGTAGGTGGAAACACCTCTGTGCTGAGAAACTCAGAATACTAGCACAACTTTCCTTAAGTAGAGGGTCTGCTTCTGTGGTGGAGATGGAGAACTCTGCCTGACTTCCTCCCAGCTCTACTTTTATACTCTCTGCTTCCTAGCGGTCATCCTCACTTTTGTGCAGCTTAATTCACAATGATAAACATGGTTTCTGGGAGGCTGGACACCAGGAGCATTCGCCTTTCTTACTAGAGAATTCAGGTGTCTGCTCAGACACAGGTGCTATGCACCTCACCTCCTGCCTGCATCAGGTGATAAATGTCACGGGGTGAAAATCCAGCTGGCTTCAAACAACACGGGTCTGCCCTTTCTCTTCCAAGCAGCTGCCTTCCCCCTAAGGCATAGCTGAGTTTCCACATGACCCAAATCAAACAGCATGACATGAGTGGCTGCGGTCTGCCAGCCATTTTACAGATTCCGTTGCATTTATATCTTTACCAACAACCTCATGAGGCAGACATCATTACCCTCACTTTACAGATGAGGAATAGTATTTAAACACTGACCAATGATTTACATGAAAATTGTATTTGGAGGAAAAGAAGAGAGGAATAGGAATAAGGGTATAGGCACTCAAAACCCTCATCTACCATGGCAAGAACTTGACAGATAGTGTTTAAGAAGTCAAGAAACAGAGGTAAATGCCAGGAGACGCAACTGAGTTGAAAGTAGTTAGATCTGGAGAAGTGGAAAGAGATGACAAAAGAGTGTGATTTTCATTTATGCGCTTGAATACTTTATGGTTTTCTTTAACCTTATGGTTGCATTGCTTGGCTAATAATAACAACTTTCAAAGTAGGGTAGAGGCCCGGATTTAACGGAGTAAGAAATTCTTAAACCAAAGAAATAAATCCTTAATCATAAGTGAGTCAAATTTTTCTTGACTCACAGCACCTTTAGAAGTTTGGGAGGTGAGAAGGAACCAGCAAAGCAGACCTGAGAAGCCAGGAAGTTTGGCGTCCTGAAGCCAAGTGAAAAGAGTTCCAAAAATTTGGATTAACCAGCTGTGTGAAGTGAGTAAAAGGGCTGTGGGATACTTCAAAGTAACACTCTAATAAAGCACTCTGCAGCTAGCTATCAGAATATGGGTTTGCCAATACATTTTTAACAGTTCAGGAAACAGAAACTATTTCCTATGCCTTAACGTGCGCTGCTTTCGATCTTTTAAAAGGTCTCCACATTTTTTACAAAGGTTAAGAAGGAACAAAGCAGAAAAGCAAAGCTTCCTGTCGCGCTGGGCTTCAGCACCCACCTACAAAGTCAAGTCTCTGCTTGTCCAGGTGAACCAAACTCCAGCCAATGTGCCCAGAGTGCTGCTCTTTCCACACACCTGGCTAGCGTTCAAATCATATGATGGAAAATGTTAAACATCACATTCGAAAGAGTCTTTGGTTTTGTTAAAATATTTTCAGAGCAGGTGTGTGTGTGTCTTTGGGGTAACAATTCTGGGGCTCTCGCCCTTTATTTTGCTTCTCTGCTCAGCATAATCACACTCCTTAAGGAACTTGTGTTTCATTTAGATCTAAAATCACAGCAAGGGAAAGAGAACATGGCCTTCCTAGAGCCAGGCCACAGGAAGTTCCTCGGCCGAGAAGGCGGACAGACCACTTTTATTTAGAGTCCAGCTTTCACACAGCTCTGAAAATTGTCTGTCTGTGAAATCTACTGCAGACACCACTCTGTTTGGTTTCTGTGATAATTTAGTTTCTCTGAGTTTGCAGAATTGCTCTCAGGAGTAGGGGAACTCAAAAGCTCAGGATTTTGTTGTTTTCAAACCAGAGGTTTAAAACTCAGGAGCTATTCAACGTTCCTCTAACTTCTAGGCACGAAAATTTGTCTTGGATGCTAAAAGGCTCTGGGGTTTATGCTGCATCGTTACATTGTGCAGGCCTGTGTGCATGGTGACAATAACTGCACGTGAACATTTGTTTTCAGACGGGCCGCGTCATCAGCCTACAAGACTCTGACTAGCCCGTTTGTGATTTGGTATATAAGGCCTTCTCCAGTGTAAGGAGAAATTTTAATTGTGCTTAAAAATCAGTAAGGCTAATTCTAAAACCAATATTACTGAGTTAGTTAATAGTGAGTTAGAAAACGATGTTAGTTAAAAATAATCACTTTTTGTGGAGCAAAGAGGCATTCCTTTTGTCAATGACACTCCCATTGCTGTCTGGGGACACACTAGGCCCTGGCTACTCAAAGTGGGGTCTCTAGACCTACAGCATCAATGTCACCTGGGAGCTTGTTAGGCAGCATATCGAGACCCGCACCTGCAGACCTCCTGTTAAGACTCACCATTTAACAGCCTCGCTTTGGCGCCCTACACACAAAATTTGAGAAGCATTATTTTAAACAGGACATCCCAGAGCTCAGTCTTGGGCCTTCTGCTTTTTTGTTTCCCTCGGTGATCTCATCATGCTTATGGCTTTCAACACCATCTGTATGTGACGGACTCCCAGCACAGACTACGCCCTGAGCTCCAGATCTAGAGATCTGACTGCTTACTGGACGTGGTAACTTGAAGTCTAATAGGTATCTCAACATCAACATACCTAAAACTAACTCCTCATTTCCTCCCCCGCCCCTAGCTTGCTCCTCTCCCGTTTCACGTCCGCCTTCAGTCTTCCCTATCTTAGTACATTGCCCTTGCATTCTTCTGGTTTGCATTCCGAGGTAGGGAGAAAGGGCCCTGCTGAGTGGAACTGAGAGGGAAGCTGAGGGAGACTGCGGCCTGGCTCCCTGCGCCCGCGTGCTGAGCTGCACCACCAGCTCCCCCATCCCTCAGCCCACCCTCCATCCCTGCTTCCCACAGGGCTGGCTCTTCCATAGGGAGGGACGCTCTCTGGAAAACGCAGCCGACCCCACGTGAGCCGGCAGAGCCCTCCTGGCACATGGGATATTTTTAAGCGCGATTAAGGCTTCCCTTCAATTCTGAGTTTCTGCTATTCTTACAAAACCCCCCTTCCTTAACCAGGCTTGGTTTGATTTTGAAAAACCACTGCAACTCCAATAATGGCTACCATATTGACAATACATTTTAAAATCTTTTAAGTATTAAATGCAGAACAGCCACATCATTTTCTGGAATAAGCAAAAATCTGAGGACAATGCTCACATTGATTCTGGAAGACCCCAAGCCGCGGAGACTCCTCAACCCGACTGAGAACCAAAGCAGGTATCTGGACTTGGAGGCCACAGGGCCAGGAGAACAGTTACGGGCTTCTCATTTGTGCTTCCTCTGAATAACTCGGTCACTCCATGCGCCCTTCCCCTTCAAGAGGAGACACATGAAGGGTGGGGAGCTGCAGGGCCAGCCACCCAGGTGATAAATCAATGGCACAGGAGCCTTTATGATCTGAGCATCAATCACAGGGGTCATTATTTCACTCTGGTCTGAGTTCTGGTCTTCCTAAAGCTGGCATGAGGTCCAGAAATGCTCCTTGTTAGAATCGGCCATTACCGTTGAGATGGAGATCCATTATCTTCACCTGGAATATGGAAAATGTTTCCAAGTGTACGGGATAGAGTCTCTCTAGAGCTGTGTAATTAAGCACGTATTAACGTGCTAAATTAATGTGTAAGGCTTGCTGGGGGATTAAGAACATTAGCCAAGAGGTCAGGCCACTAAAATAACAATAACTAAAAATCCAAACACTTGGCAGCTTGAAAGCACTTTCAAATTAATAAGGCATTTTTTTTTTTTCCTGGGCTGGCTGAGTGGCGCGGTGGTTAAGAGCTGATTTGGGACGCCAACAGCCCTGGTTCGGATCCCACATATGAGGGCCAGTGACACTGCCCTCTACAGCTAACAACAGCTCCACCTGGAGCTGGGCTGTGCGAGCTCCGGCAACAGTGTAGGCTGCAGCCCCTGCTGCAGTGGGCTGCCATAGGCTACAGTGAGTGGCCGGCAGCCGGTGTGGGCTGCCAAGAGCCACTGTGAGCGGCCATCCAGAGGCCAGCGACCGATCTGCCTCATCCGGGAAGAACAGAATGACGATACCAACATGGGCCAGTGAAGCAACATCCTCCACAACTAGACTGAAGAACAAGGACAGCAACTTCTCTGGTCCCCTTCCTCGGTTCCCCAACATTGTTCCCCTCCCCCCAATTCCCCAATAAAACCTTTTAAAAAAATTAATACACATTTAGTTCTTCCACTTCTCTAGGGCTTTTTCTCAAATGTAAAATGTGATGACTGAAATAGAATGGCTGCTCCCTATCAAGTTCCTGAAGCCAGAAATTTGTCACAGAACCACTCCCTGGTAACCTTAGTCCCTTGGTCCTTTGACAACTGTGACTTGAGAAGGCTAGTGTGGCACTTAGGAGCGTGACTCTGGGCTACCTGGGCCCATCTGAATCCCAGCTCTGCTAAATTTAAACATGACTTTGGGCCAGTCCTGAGCCTGTCTCTTCATCTCTACAAGCAGCATCTTAGCTCATCGGGTTATGGTGAGGATTAAATCACGGCCATAAAGCAGTTTACCAGGGGCCTTGCCTCGTCCCTCAGCTCAAGTCCGTTCATCATCTTAGCTGATTATTGTGACACCTCAACCAATACCTAAGATGCGGGAAGAGCTAGATGCACATCCAGCACGTCCTTTTCACCTGTAACCTAGGCTTCCCAGAAGAACCCTCCCTGCTATGGACTGAATCGTGTCTGACGCCCTAACTCCCAATGTAACTGTGTCTGGAGGTAATTAAGGTTACATGAGGTCCTAAGGATGGGGCCCTACTCAGATAAGACAGGCCTTAAGGAGAGACAGAAATCTCTCGCACTCGGTGCCATGCGAGCTACACGTAGCGAGAAGGCCGCCATCTGCATGCCACACGAGTCCTCATCAGGACCTGACCCTGCTGGCACCAGCCTTCAGGATGGTGAGAAAATAAATTCCTGATGTTTAAGCCGCCCTGCCTATGGTATTTTCTTGCAGCAGCCCAAGGTAAGACAAGCCCTTGGCAGAAGTTTTCAGGAAATGGCCACACCCTGACGGAGCTGAGGGCCTAGAATGTTACTGGCCCTTTAGACACAGGGCTGGCTATTCAAGTTCTGAACAAATAGCTGCTTATGCCATTATCTTCCTGCTGAAGGCCTCCCCAAACATCTCACTATTCACACCTTTGGAATCTTACCAGTTCCTGGTCAATTCCAGCTGACAACTCTTAGAGCCACTCTCCAGGACAGTTGGTGATTAAAATCACAATTATTGTCCTCAAAGTCACAATTACTTTTTCCCTAACTTTTCATTATATCATCTAAATACCCAAATGTTAAATTAAGACCTTAGTGGTAAAGGTGTAAGGGGCAGGTGAAAGCCAGACCCACTGGCTTCCGGCTGTGTGGTGAGGAAGAACAAAGGAGGGCAGTATTGCAGGGAAGTCAGGTGGGGAGGGGCAAGGGGAAAAAAAGCGGCTGTCAAAGAAAGCACTGTGGGGATGGCTTAGTCACACTCTTCACTCCTTTATATGAAGGAGGTCAGGGGTGTTTGCGGATTGATAGTTCGGGATTTAAGTACCAGTGACCCTACTTGTCCAGCAGCAGTAGAAATGCACAGGAAGGTGGCAGCATATCTGGCCCACCTATCTGAGTGCACTGAAGGGCGCGGAGTGGGACGTAAGGAGACGCAGCACAGCGACGACAATCATTGTGCCAGACAGAACTTGATACACACCTCAACTTCATACTTTAAGAATTTTTTTTATAAAAGACCACATTTAAAGAGCCAGCTCCCCAAAGCAAACTATTCTGTAAATTCCAAGTTATAAAATAATCTATTTGTGTTTAATGTGAATGTTTCTTGTTGTAGTTAAAACCTGTCCCTTTTCTGTATTGAGAATGTTTGTCTGCCGTTCCTATAAACCAAGATGAGTCATGTTTTCGACATATAACTAAACTATTGATTACCGATATGCCAGGTACACAAACAACCTTTTTCTTAACAGAAAGAACGACGTGTGTAACTGCTCAGTCTTACGGGTCCTGATGGGCTCACAGTTCTATCTCTTGGCCTTAAGCTTTAGGATCTAACTTACAAGTCAAGATGAATCTGCTCATCTGTACTCTGCATACATCAACTCAGTCTGTCTCCTTAAGTGTTTTCTAGCACTAAACTTTTTTTAGAGTTTCTAGATTTTTCTTTTTTCTTTCAGAGGAGAGGACTGTTTCTGTGATCACTCACCCCTAAAATCTCCATCTTTGTAACTGACAACCATCTTGGGGTTTGATGACCACACACACACACACACACACACACACACACACACACAAAATGGATCTTTCATAAGGTTGCTTGGAAAGTGATCGTGTACAATATATAGCAAGGGGGACAAGCTTACTATTCTCTCCTAAATTCTAAGCCAGTAACCACTCCCAATCTTAGCTTTTAAAAGCCTCACAATTCAAATTCCAACTAAATTTTTTCTTATTTTTTTAACCATTACTATGTTTAGAGCAAGATGTCTTTAGCAAAATCCTGATAACTTTACTTACACACTTGTATTTTGGGGTAGGTCAGATAAGAAAAGAACTATGATTTTAAAAATACGTATCTTCCCCCTTTTACTGTTTCCCTATTAAACAAAGTATGCTCTCTTTCCAACGAGGGGCCCCCACCAAATAGCACAAACTGTTCTGTTCTTTTGTACACCAGGCCAAACGACAACCTTATCCTGGAAAAGCAAGCTGTTATCAAATAATATTCTCAAATTTTGTTGAGATTTGCTTGAAGTGTTCCTGAATTGGGAGATACGCCCCTTGAGCGACAAAGCCCATTTCCCCATTTATGAGGGGTGGGGGGGAAATAAACCTCTCATTAAAGCACTACATAGTTAAAAAATTGAAAAGCAAGTTAGCACAGCTATTACTTTGATGCGAATGGAGATAGCAAGGTAAGGTTGTAAATACACAAACTGTAACATGGAATTTAATTTTATCTTTATGACGTATTCTGAAATCAAAGACGATATACATGCATCAGGCACAGCCAACAGCAGACTTTTACAATGGTTTACATTTCCTTTTTATTTATTCCTTGAAACTGCCCCTATTGCAGGTTTCTCATGGATGAAATATGGAACTGAGCAGATTCATTTTTCTACAAAATTATGGTATAAACTTGCTCAATTTTCTATCTTATTGCTAACAAACCTTACAGGCGCACAGTTTGTAAAATAAACCCCCTAAGGACTGAATGTGGACAGCATGCTGCAAGGGACAAGAAATAAGCTAAAAATGAGCATATAAACCTACATCTGGACCAACACAGTACTGAATGGTGGCAAACATTTATCACAACACCAGGGAGAAATTAATAAAAGGAAGATACAGTTCAGTCCTGAAAGGGTTAAGTAGGAACCCTAATATATTATTTTTTTGACCATCCATCCCACATTACAGTGCTTGAAAACAAAGTCAAAAGTCTGGCACAGAAAATTACACACATTTGTTCAGTACTCATCAGAAACACAGCTGCTTTTGAAATCAAAAGTAACTTGGTTAATAATTGAATAGCATTTTGTTTCAAAAAGGAATACCAGACCCCCTCCCCCCCATGGGCTACCTGGTGAAACATGGCTAGTTTAGTTTTCAAAAACTGCATTGGAAATTTTCTGTGAGGGCACAGATGGTACCAGTTTCCTTAAAAAAACAAACCAAAAAACTAACCAATTATAACTGCAAATAAGTATGTGCAGTAAGAGTGATGAATATTTCACTAATTAATATACAGATGAGGGTGCTTTAAGTTGCCACAGTTTAAGAAAAGTCAGCAGCAGGTTCAATATCATACTAGTGTTCAACTCTGAAGTTATTCAAAATAAGAAGGGCATTTTACATTTAAAGCCTTTAGCTTGCCTTCCCAATCTATGTGATCAATTTAATGGAATTATAAAAACATTGGATCACAGACTCAGCTTCTATGCATATTTTTAGAAATTCCGTAAGATACATTTCTAAAACAGAATTAAAACCAAACAAGACCTCAAATGTACTAAACTTTAACTGAAGAGGTCACGATCCTAAGAGTCTGTAGGAGGGAAATGACCAGCATCCCTAAAGATGCTACCACTGGGGGAGGGACCATCTTATGTCACTGGAGGGCAAAGCTCCTATCAACACCAGGCTGAAAATAATTTACAAATCCATGGAAAAAAAAAAGCTTTTTTTTAAAGCAGCTGACAAAAGAACTACTGATAAAACAATAAGCTACAATGGACAAATCATTTCAGTATTTAGTTTGTGGTATGCAGATGGCAAAAAATAGCAGGGGGAATGCCTATATGAGTACATTCTTGGACTTTTCAGAAAAACAAACAGGAAAAGTTTACAGTCTAATATTTGAATTATTCAAAGAAACAAAGAGCCAAAATAAGATATATTTAAACAGTAAAAAAAGCAATAGTTCATTTTAATAAAGTCATAAACTTGAAAAATTATTTTGTGCTGCAAAGCTGGGTAAGGAATAGTTTGTTCCTCAAAAGCAGCTCATCTGTTATCAGTGAATTTAATATAATTTTGTAACTAAATACCAAACTTGGGAAGTGGAAGGAACTTGTGGCCCGTTAACAACAAAGCAGCACTAAAAACATTTCCATGCTCTGAACAAAAAGCACTGTGTAAAGGCTAGTTGCATGACTCAACAGAAAGAATAAATACTACTCAAAAATAAGCAAGTTTGTCAGAAAAAGCCAGTAAACTGTTAAAATAAAGAAAGATATAAGGCCACAATGAATTCTGCCCTTGATGAGTGAAATAGATGGAAAGTGTGAGGCTGGATTAGTTTACAAGAGAGAAGCTAGTGACTGGAGCAGATTTGGAGAGAGAAGGCTATGCAGAGTATATAAAGCAGCCTGTGAGTTATTAAAAAGGCTTACACTAAGAGAAAACCACAATAACTTTGATTCAATCACTAACGTGTTTTACAAATGATTTCCCCTTTTGAAAACAGAGGGAAAAAGCGTTTTAAAGATGTTAGAAATTGTATTTACAATGGCATAGTCTGAGCAAAACTATGAGTGATGAAGATAGCAAAGCTGAAAAAAAAAATGCTACTAACAATGATGTTTAAAAAGTCTACTGATGGAAACGTTTCCGAATAGCCCGGGACACCAGAATGGCAATGCATGGTGTGGAAACACTGCGAGAAATGACAGCTTTGCATTCATAAGGTACTTGTGGCTCCTGTTTTATGGGACAGTAAAAGCTTACCACAATCTAGAGGTAGTTTTTACTCTAAGGGTGATTGTATTACTAGGCTGTGTCCTAGAACATCACACACGTGGTTCCTGTACTAAATGTGGCCCAATGATTCTGCTGGAGATTCTAAGAAACCAGACAAAGGCATATAACCAAAGTGCAGGGATGGAAGCAACATAAAACGGGCGAGCTCAGCATGCAAGGCCAGCACGCAACCCTGAATGCAACCAAATCTGAACTGAATGGAAAAGAAATGTCTTCTGAGTAGGAGACATTTCTGGAGACGCTCAGTACTGGGGAAGAGAAGACCAAAAAAAGGCCGGGAAAGAAATGGAAAGATAAGTTACATTTGCATAATCTCACAACTATCTGCTTCTAAAGTACTGTTTCCAGCTATTTTAGTGGACCATCTAATAAGAGCATCTTGTTTTTAAGGTTACAATGATGTCTTGGCCTAGGCTACCAAAAAAAAAAAAAAGTAAATAAAAACATGCTTTTGCTGAGATTTTCCTCATTACACAATAAGGGCACCATCTACCAACTGGTAGCAAATACTTCTATGATATTTTTTCGTCAGATGCTAAGAGGCAGAAAACACCCTACTGAGGGAAATCACTGGGAAAATTACAAGTTCAAAATAAAATGTTTAACTTACACATAATACAAGTTATATACAAGATTAGGAAGGGAAAAAACCTGAAGAAATCCTGGAACATGTAGATACATTTATGCATGGGGACAGTGGGGAGAATACTTCAAATACCAACAGGTTCAGCGCCATGAATTCATTAATGACTAAATGGCCACATGTAATTTCATCTAAATGTTGGAATCGCTTGGCTCACCACTATAAATACATTTAAAACACAAACATGGAAATGACTGCCAAGTGTCTGAGAACAGACTAAGTTAATGTACATTACACATATTGCAGGCAAGGCAGAGGCATTTTTTTTAAAGCTTTTGCACAGACTTCATATAATCTTTAAAAAAAAAAAGTATGCAGGCCTTTACAAGATTTGATTGCTGAAATCAAGACAATTTCGACTCATGAAAAGTCATAAGACTTCAGCTTTAAAAAAATAAAAAATAAAAAGAACAGTTCCAGCCTTAGACCAAAAAATCCTAGAAGGGTACGGTAATTCGAATAAACAGCATGGTCAGGCTTAGAACCTGAATGTACTTAAGAACAAAAGCTCAAGGGAACGGGGAGAAAAACAACCTATTTGGTAACAAAGATGTACTATATATGATGATATAAAAAAGGTATGGTGAAAATGTACCTTTTACTAAAGCTTATACAAGTTCCTTGGTCCATAAAATCTATGTTAGATTTGATTAACTTTTATTCCAGCCACATCTCTATTTCCTGCCCATTTAAAAAAAAACAAAACCAAACAAAGCCCAACCAAAAACAACAGCTGAAGAAAATTGATTTCCAATAGTTGGTACATTTTGATGTTTTGTTTTGTTTTACTGTGGCTTCTGCACTTCAAATCAGCACTTGCGGGTAATGGGGTTTTTGAATAATATAACCTGGCCTGGTATGAAAAGTTTTCCCAAGAAACCACCAAAGATTGTTCCGTTTTTTCCTCTTTTTTGTCAACATCTTGCAGCACTCAAGTCAGTTGAAGTCCTAGCAACAAGACGGTAGTTAGGACACCACTGTTGCTGTAGATGATGTGACACTGGTTGAATTTGTGCTGACGCTTGTGTAACTTCCCTCGCTGTTTGTGTTTGATTCATTCGAGGGCACTTGGCTTGAATTGGCTCGAAGGATTGCTCCTGCCGCACTGCAGTGCGGCCGTGGCCCTGGTTCTGGTGTGTAGGTAAAGGTAAGGCTGGTGGAATAAATGATTCCATCATTTCGGACCAAAGTTACTGGAACCTGGACTGGCTGCCGGACCCATCTCCAACCTTCTCGGAATGCAGAAATATCAGGGACAACACAGAGCATACTCTCTCCACATCTGAGGAGGAAACAGAAATCACTTAAAAGCATGGCAAATTTTAGAATGGAAACTTAACACTAGGTTGCTTAATATATTAATATTATTGGTATCAGGAAACAATCACATGTACCCAGTCCCGCCAAAAACTCTGGATGATGTAAAAAGTTTTATCAAGTACCTGTACATAGTTTCAGCTTCTACATCCCCAAACCACACTCGTAAATTTGGAGTGAAATTCTGTCCTGTAAGTTCAAGCATTGCTACGTCCCCACCGCCATTCAACTGCAATTCACAGAAAATCAGAACAACATTGAGAAAGCTTTTCATTTCTCATTAAAGTGTGCAAATTAGTTTCTCATTCAATCATCATTTGCAAAAAAGAAATGGATCATTAAAATGCTTCTTTAAATGACATGATTATAAAGACAAAGTGAGCTAAAAACATCTCAAGATAACAAAAAAATCAGTTTTAACTTTAAATTTTCTTGCATGAAAGTATGCTCTCATTTTGTTTTTTATCAACAAATGATGCTGTATAACAAAATCCCCAAATCACAAGATTTGGAGAAAAATCAAAATTATTCTGAAATAATTTTCAGAATAATTTTCAGCCAAGTCAGAGCTGAGAAAAGTTGCAAAGAGTTGTAAAAGTCAACTTCTAAGTGGTCTCACCTGAAGACTTTCTACGACAGGCACAGGTGTGACTGGAGCAAGGACGGGGCCCATCCCCTCATAGAAGGTATACTCTGCCTTATCCGTGCTAATGATTGTCCAGGAAGCCCCATCGTTTATCATCTCTTTATTTGGTTCTTTTGGGCATGGAGTGGCCTTATGAAGAAAAAATGTTTAGAAATTGAGTTTTATATACACTGCAGTTTAAGAAGACAATTTTAACAAGTAACGCTCATAGGCTAGAGTTAACATGGAAAGAATTTGGTAAAAATTTATCAACTTCCCAAGCATGGTTCCTTTGCCAATCCTTAAATAAACACAAACAGAATGTTAACATGACAACCTTACACACAGCAGTTTTTATATAATACAAAATAGTTCAGTGGCATACTAAATAACTGAATACTTTCAGGATAACCATTTATTCTACCTGTATCAGTTTTAAAATAAAAGTACAGTATCTGTGATGTAAATAGCAGTTTAAAACTCCGTAGGGATCCCTAAGAAAGAGAGAATAGGAGGAGCCTCTCCTTAGAAAGCAGCTAGAAACTGACGCCCTTTCTGAAGGAGAGACCCGGATGGGAACCAATCCTCCCACTCCCACCATTAAGACACCCAGACTGGTCTCTCAGTGCTGTTTGTGACCATCTCCCTGGAACAGGTCTCCAGATGTTCACAGAGTTTCACATGAAAGTGTAACTCTCCTATGAAGTCATCTGCCCGTCCTAACGTCCTCATGAAAGCCTTCTGAGCAGATGTAGCTAAAAATTAGCATTTGAACCATGTCAACCATGTCATCATTACTATCTTGGAAGACCCCATTATAAATCTGATGAGAATTATGAACTCCCTCCCCCCACCACAAAAAAATACACATGCTTCTACACACAATATGTGCACAAAACTTTCAGGGATTCTCTGAACACTCAAAATCTACTTTTGGATAATGGGAGGATCTTTTTGATCCCCAGAACTACATGTTAATTATTTTTCTGAGAACATTTTCAAGTTTTGAGTTCTTCCCCGAGGTAGGATGACCGCCATGTCTGAGTATGATTGGGTTACAGACCTTTGGACTTGAGAGCAATATCTGAACACAACTTTTTATTTACATACAATTAACATTAAACAAGAGTTCCATTGTTTCTGCATGCTGTTAACCTAATAGTTTGCATTTTAGATTTCACCAATAATTTAAAAACATACCTGAAATTGGATTATTCTTTCTTGAGAAAGGCACAAGTACATTCTTTCTGTATCCTTAAGGTAAAATGCACATTTATGGAGCTGTGACACAGGATCGTCTGCATCCAGTAACGCGGTCTGCTTATCAACTTTCCTAATTATCTGTATTTCAACAATTAGAAAAGAAAAGGTCATCACATGGAGAGTTTTCACTATGTATGCTGTCAAGAGTACAAAGGAAGAATAAGCAATCCAGTAACACGTTTGTTATTTGTTATATACCTACACATACAAAAGCATTTTCAAACAGTAAGGCTAAAAAATACTTTTAGATCTCAAACATGTTAGAATGTGCATACTGTTACCTTCTTCCATGAACACCTGCAAAACAGGACAGGTAGGCACTTGTTTTCTAGATCACTGCTTTTCAAATTTTAATGTGCACACAAATCATCTGGGATTCTTGTTAGAAATACACGTGTTCTGATCCTACAGATCTTGTGTGGGGGCCTCATACTCTGTGGTTTTAACAAATTCCCAGCTGACATTAATCCTGTTGGTCTATATTTTGAGTAGCAAGTTCAGGTGACCTTTCCAATAAAATACAATGAGAAATAATCCAACATCAAAGGAAAACCAATCTCTAAGGGTTAAGTTGGGTGTAGTAGTCAGTGCAGTCCATTACTCGATACTTACATACACATTTTTGAAAACCTAAAACGGGTATCATTTTGCAGATTAGAAATGGGCTCAGTAAGGTCAGGTGAGTTTCTCAAAATCCACTGGTTAGTAGCTGACGGGCCAGAATACGATTCCAGAGCCGGCTGCTGGCCCAGCCTGAGCTCTTTCCATTACGCTCTACAAACTGATAATCCAAATATTCCAGAAAACACACAGAGATATGTGGAAGATAATCCTATCAAGCCGCAGCCGTCCCTTGTCGCACAGAAGGTAATCACTAAGGGATGATTATGAAGACACTCCCGTCAGCTTACAAACATGTTAGAACCACTTCTCATCCAAAATCAAAAGTAAACTCCTTGACTGCATGCCCCTGGGCCCATCTCACCACCCCATTTATCTTTTCTCCTTTGTAGAAAACTCCTCTTCCTCACCATCCAGTCTCCTAAAAGCTCTCCAGCCTTTTGTCTCAAAGCCTCCGCTGCAATTGCTGTTGTTCAGGCCGCCAAGGACTTGCAGCCACATGAATCCCGTGGGCACGTCTCTGTCCTCATTTATTAGCTTTCTCAGAAGCGTGGGACACAGACATTCTCCTTTTGGGGAGACCCCTGCTCCGCGGGCCTTCACACTACCCCAGCCAAGTCCTCTGACCTCTGCTCCTCTCTCCATATGCTACACTCTCTATACTCTCGAGGCTGCCAATGCCGAAATTTGTGTCTCCAGCCCTAAACCTGTATATTTAACTACCTAGCCAACAGCTCCACTTAAGATGTCTAGTGGGGGGCCGGCCGAGTGGCACACTGGTTAAGAGCTGGTTTTGGGATGCCAGCAGCCCCGGTTCGGATCCCACATATGAGGGCCAGTGACACTGCCCTCTACAGCTAAGATGGTGAACAACAGCTCCACCTGGAGCTGGGCTGTGCGAGCCCCGGAGATGGTGTAGGCTGCAGCCCCTGCTGCAGTGGGCTGCCATAGGCTACAGTGAGTGGCCGGCAGCCAGCGTGAGTGGCTGGCAGCCAGCGTGAACTGCCAATAGCCATGGTGAGCGACATCCAGAGGCTGGCGACCAATCTGCCTCATCCGGGAAGAGCGCAATGACGATACCAACATGGGCCAGTGAAGCAACATTCTCCGCAACTAGACTGAAGAACAAAAAGACGGCAACTTGTCTGTTCCCCTTCCCCAATACCTCAACGCTGTTCCCCTCTCCCAATTCCCCAATAAAATCTAAAAAAAAACCAACAAAAAACCAGATGTCTAGTGGGCTATCAGTCTTCATCAAGAACAAATGTTTGATTTCCTCCTAAATGTGAATCTCCCTCAACTCCCAGTTCAATAAATGGCGCCACTATTCACTCAATCCAAAACCCTTGGTTGGAGTCATCCTTGACTCCTTGCTTTCTCTTACGCCAGTCATCTAATCTGTCAACAAATGCTGTTAGGCCTAGTTTCAAATAAATCAGTCACCTCTCATCACCTTACACTGCAATCCCAGTCTAAGATGCCGTCGTCAACTCTTGCCTGAGTTATGACAAAAGCCCAGCTGCCTGTCTCTCTGCTTCTACTGCTACACCCCACTGTTCTCCACAGAACAGCCGGAATTATCCTTCTAAACAGAAACCAACCGTCATTCCCTTTTTAAAGCCCTCCAGTGGCCTCCCATCATACACAGATAATATAAAGTCCTTATTCTAGATAGACAGGGAGGGATGTTAACCCACAGCTCACATTAGAGCCTAATTTCCTGCCACTTGCTTCCTCAGCTCTGGCTGCAAAGGCTTCCTTACTAGTCCCCAGACACCCATTTTTAGTTCTTTATGCACTAATTCTGTCGGCCTGAAGTGCTCCTGACCCAGTTTGTGGTTCCCCAACTTCATTCCGGTCTCTGTTCAAATATCTCCACTTCAAATCAAAAAGGCTTCTTTGATTACTCTAAAACCCTTTCCCAATTCTCTATCCCTTTATCCATTTCTCATCTGCCTTTTTATCACTCATATTAACCTTTGTATATGATGTGGTTACTTCTTTAACTGATTTTTGTCTATCTCCTTATCACAACGTAAGCTCCATGAGGACAGGAAGTGTGTCTGTCTCACCAGGCACACAGAAGGTTCAGGACTGTGTATAATGCACGTATGCATGCAGGACTAGAATACTTTGCTCCACAATGAACGTCCTGAATAGTAACTTCTCAGAGTTTTGTAAGGATTAAATGAATACAGATAAAAGTGCTAGAACAGTGCTATTAATATTATGTAATACTACGGACTTTTATCACTTGATTCACACCTCACTCACTTACATTCAAAGATTTTTCTTCAGCTAAGCCACAACTGTAAAAGTCCCAATCTTTAAGTTAACATTCTTCATATTTACACATTTTTAGCTCTGCAGTTTATTAGTTAGGATATTTTCCATCCTCTTATACCACAACTAATTTTTGAGTTTAAAAGGGAGTCAGTACACTTTTAGCAATTATAACTAAGATAGTCTGTAAGATTAATTAAATTTAAGTAAAGTGTTTCAATTCAATGTTAAAGTTTCAAGCTGTATTTAAACTGAATGACGATTTTCGAGAAGTAACTAATTTTTGAATGACATAAGTCTAAAGCTTCCAGTAAGCCTATAAGCACTCATTCATGCTTCTCTTCTCCCACCATATAAGAGTCAAGATTTGTCTATTATTGTTTGTGTAGTCCGCTAGCCAGTAATAATAAGCACACTGAAAATATGGGCCATGTTTGGTTCAATTTTATTCCCCACAATAATTCTTTGGACATAGACATGGCTAAAGAACCTAGCTCTTACCAACAAAGTAACCGGAGATATCCACTACCATTTGGCATCAAAAACTTGCTTTGATCATTTCTAATTATTAATAACAGGAAGAAATCTGAGAAACTAGGTAGTACGAACATTATAACTTAAGCTACGGGTGTGGTGAATTCTATACTCATAAAACATCGAGGATTACTTACTCCAACTAGCTCTCTCTCCTCTATGCTAGCTTGTTGGTACAGTATTTACCATATTTCTGAGGTAAACTGGACATAGCCCTCAAGGGCAGGAAACATCTTATTCATATTCCTAGCACTTTGCCTGGTCCAATGTCCAGCAAATGTTGGCTGAGTTTATGTCACTGATGGGCTTGTCTAATAGATTTGAGATGTCCCCAAATTGTGCCGTATCTGACAGCTTTGAGGACATGGGATGATAAATGGCTAACTGGTATTTTCTTGTTAGTGGCTAGAGCTACACAGAACATGCCTGTTTTGATTTGAGAGTACCCTAAACAGGACTTCTATCATTAGGACATTTATCCTATTGGAAGTTGGTATTGGGGGGACAGTGTTTTCCAAGCAAAGACCTCCAATAAAGTTGATATTCTAGGAAGCATTAAAAGCAACTTGCAGATATTAAGGCAGTATTATCCTTCTTAAAAGCATATGAAAGCTACAGAATGCCTCCTCTGAAAAATATGCCTTCACTGAAAATTGCATGAATAATAAATGGAAGTGCAGGAGGGCGGGAATTAGTGCAGGCCATCTCAAGTCTGCCTGTGACTTTGAGGAAACAGATTCCTTAGTCATAGAACCTTTAGACAGACACATTTACCAGTATGTTAAAACGGCACAGCCACTTTTCTTAAAGCAGTTTTCTTATTGTGACATTTGTATAATTAAAGCCACGTAGTTTTGAGTGTTGAAAATATTCAATTAAGTATGACTTTCAAGCAAGGCAGACTGTTGGTACTCTACATGAAAATATAAGTGAAAACGCTATTTTAACATCTGAGTCCATCTCCTACAAGTGGCCCATATATAAGCCATTGCTGATCAGAGGCATAAGCCTCTGAACTGTGCTTCTGTAGTCTAAGCATTTAATCCCAGCGCAAAAAATATTATCCTTGCAATAGAGTGACATCTAGTGAATGAGGAGGACTTGAGTAAATGCTGATTTGGTTTGTTTGCTTGTGCCTTTCCTTTTTTCACACCCTTCTATCTCTATCTTTACCCTTTTTATTATAATTTGTTTCAGTTTCAAGGTTTTATAAGTTAATATTACTACATATTTTAGCTTACTAAGTTGAAATAATTAAGTTGAAATAAGATCACCTTGTACAGCCATGACATGGAAAAAATAAAACAAAAACAGTAAAAAGAAATGATGCATTTTCTTGGATCAATCTAGCCCCTCCCTGCTTAAGTCCCAGAAAATATAAGCCAATTAAATATTTCACCAAAGAAATAAATATAAAGCATAATCTGGAATAGTAATACTAAATCCCATTCACCCACCACATTGCAACCTGACCTTGAACCAAACTTACTCACTAAGTCCCCCGCCACCTCTAATATAACTAAATTGTATTCTGTTTCAGAAAAGGAGGGGGATTATGGGGGAGATAATATAAAGGGCTATTGTTTTCATTTTGCTAAGAAAAGCAGTTTTTAGTTTCATGATCTTCCTGTTTTGTTTTGTTTTTAAAGGCCTAAATGCTATATATCTCTCTCCCAGAGTAAGAAATGCCAATTTTACTTACTACTTACTTTTTAATAAATCTATCTTCTTGTGGGAGAGTAAAGCAGTAAAATTTATGCTTGTATTTCTAAAGAAGTAATTTCTATGCTTTTGAAAGCTTGGTCATATGTTGGGATGCAGCAGGTACCATAAAAAACGCATACAGAGTATATCTGCACTAAGAAAGCATAATATAATTGTATAGTGCCCTCTATTGAACATGTTCAGATATACAACCACCAAAAGGGAAAACCACCACCAAAACTTATTAGAAATAGTACAAGAGGAAGTCATTAAGAATGCATTCATGGGGTGGCCGGGTGGCTCAGTTGGTTAGAACATGTGCTCCGAACAACAAGGTTGCTGGTTCGATTCCCACATGTCCAGTGAGCTGTACCCTTTGCAACTACATTGAAGACAATGACTTGAGCCGAGCTGCAGCTGAGCTGCCTGTGGGTGGTTGGATGGCTCATCTGGTTAGTGCACGTGCTCTTAACAACAAGGTTGCTGGTTCGACTCCCGCATGGGATGGTGGACTGAATTTCCCCTGCCAACTAGACTGAAAACAGCGACTGGACTTGCAGCTGAACTGTGCCCTCCACAACTAGACTGAAGGACAATGACTTGACTTGGAAAAAACACACCATTACCCAATAAAAAATTAAAAAAAAAAAAAAGAAGAATACATTCATAAAAATTGAGTAACTGCCTTAAAGCATTTTTAAAATAAGGTGAGTGGGGCACAACTGTCAATTATAAATAGCAGCGCGGATTGGTATCTCTTTTTAAATTAAAAAGCATGAAATTGAGGTGTATTTTTACATTTTAATGTTGTGGCTTTTCTATTTTCTTAATTTTTACTACACATATTAGTACAGCAAAAGTGGAGCCATACCAATCTCGGGAGTGCCATGCCAGTAACTGAACACACAAGTTTGACCGTCTGTCCATAATGGATGTAGCCATCGCGAACCGTGAATTCTTCTCCTTCTGACTCATCATCATCCACTGCAGTGGAATAGAAAAAAAGACATCCAATCATTATCTTTTAGAATTCATTAATTTGCTTAGGAAAAAAACAAAACAATGAACTGGTATGTCTTATTACCAAAAAGAATTTAACGACTTGACACTAAAAACATCAAATAACACATTTTTATACTCACAGAGATGAATGTAAAATGCTCCCCACTGCTGAGAACTGGCATGGAAATTACCTCCTTCTACATGCAAGTATCTGGTACTAACTGTCTGGGATCGAAGTCGATTAAACAGAGCGACCTTTGTTCCGGAGGCAATGCATACTGCAAGGACAAAAACAGCTCCTGTTTATGTGACTGGAAGGGACGGGGTGAAAGAAGGGATCTGTACCTGGCAGGTTATGATTACTCTTTATTATAATCTAATAATTAGTTTTTTCAAGAATTTTTTTTTTTTTTTCCAGCTGCGCCATCCTGCCACCTGTTGGCAGCTCAGTGGCAGCTCAGCTCGGGCCCATGTGGGAATCTAACCTCTTTTAACAAATTTTTTAATCCTCCAAAGAATACAGATAAGTCCCCCAAAGTCAAGGTAATTCTCATTAATGTCAAGCTAAAGGTATAAAATATGCCCATCAAAACCGTCTTTAAATGAGAGCTACACAGTATGTTTAATGCAGTGCTGTTTATTAAAGGGAAATTATTTTTAAAATAGTAAATGTCCAACTGTGGAAATTGATTAAATAAAGACCAACATCATTCACCTATTTGAATTACTTGTATCTAAATGCACTGAAAGGAAGATCTCTCTCTTCCTGGAATATCACTGAATGGAAAAGCAGACTATAAAACACTCGGTATACTGTGGTTCCATTAGGTAAATGTATATATTTTTATGTAATTGCATGTGTGTCTCAATGTGCTCACATCCAATCCTGTGGAATATATTCACAGAAGGGTTTATCAAAGTTGATGGCAATTGCCTCTCTGGATATTATGATTTTTTAGAGATTTTGATTTCTTCTAAATACCTTAAAGTGTATATAGCATTGTATGAAATTTCTTGAAAACACAACCACATCTATGTAAGCAGGAAAATATTCTGAAAGTGAAATATGTTCTCTGCCATCACAAAACTTACAGTCAACAGAAATGCAAAGTTAAAGAGGTCAAATAAAATCTTGTAATTTGAATTAGAAATAACCTGAATACATGACATTATATACCTCCTGATGCAAGAACACTTCACCATGAAGTAAGCTTTGCCCTCAAGCAACAAATAACAGAATCAAAGAACAACCTTAAATCTGATCAAGCTTCTAAACTGACTACTGACAAAGACCCTCTCTCCTTGACCAAACTTTAGACAGGCTCCTCTGAGCCCTCTTCTCAACCGGGCCTCTTCCATGGGCCTTGCCATCAGCCCCAGTTACTGCAAGAAGCCTGCAAACTCAGCCTCCCACTCTTGTTATCTGATGAAGTTCCTCACCGCCCGCCCCCTCACACCCCTTGCCTGCCTTTAGCAAGAATTCTGTTAGACTGGTTTGTCAAAAATCCCCCCACCCTACATGTCTACTCTCAGTAATTTCCCAGCCACTGCCCACCCCCCTTAACTCTGCTCCTTGCTTATAAATCCCCATTCGTCCTTGTTGTATTTGGAATTGAACTCACTTGTACAATGAAGTCTCTTTCCCTTCTGCAATAGTACTAAATCAAGTCTGTCTTTACCACCTTTAACTAGTGTCAGGCTGTTTCTCGTTGACACTGCCAATTTATAGAAAATACATTCCACTACACCAAGAAAATGAAACTAGCAAAATCCAGTATGTGAAAATCTCTCATGGCCAAATGCCTTAGTCTCTTAAATAAGTAAATTACAAGGAGGGAGGGAGGGAAGGAGAGGGGGGAAGATGGAGAAGGAATCAACAGATAAAAAACATGTCAACATAATATATATTGTAATATCTGTTGGACCTTAATTGTTGATTCAAAGAAAGTGACATATGAGGCAATTTAAAATTTTAACACTGACTAGATATTTGAGGAAATTATTTCTTTTCAGTTATTTTATAACATGTTTGTTTTCATGTGATCACACTATTGTGATTATATTAAAAAACAAGAAACCCTATTTGTCAGATACACAAAAATATTTACAGATGGTATGTTGTCTTGCATTTGCATTAAACTAGGGCAGAAAAAAGTGGACATAGGGTAGGGGTACAGAATGAAGAATTAAGATTGGCTTGAAGTTAAAAATCACTGTTGAAGTTAGAAACACAGGAAGTTTCATTTCATTATGCAACTGTCTACTTTAGTATGCTTGAAAACTTCCACAATATAAAATAAATGATAACAATGACAGAGTAGATTAAAATCCATCTAATATTATGAACCCTTAAGTCATAATAAAACAAAACAAAGTAAGAGCAAACAAAACAAAAATCCTAACCCTCACTGGTCACCTTCAAAGAATATTATCGTTATTCTGCAAATTAGTAAATAAGCATTTATCCTGCCTTTTCTCTACAGACTACATTTGAGACAAATAGCTAACAAATGCAGAAGTTATGAATAAAGTTTTATTCATAACTCATTTTTATTCAATAAATGAACATGAACAATGTCATGTTCAATAATACATGAACATGACATTGTCAGATAAAGTGAGGGCCATGAAAATTAGAAAGTCATCATTTTACAGCCCTTGATGAAATATTTAAGTAGCCATCACCAGTGACTACTAAAACCATTAAATTAAAAGTTGCTGAGAAACTCTGAAACTCAGGCTAACAGCTCAATTTACTATAATCATTCTTAAGATGATAAGATGTGGGATAATCAGGTATTATGAGTTCTGAATGGATGGAAATGGACATATACAGGACCAGCTAATTCTAAAATAAAAGTCTTTAGGTCTAACACTAGTTTATGTAAAATATGAGACAGAGAAGAACATGTAGTCAGCCAGAACCAGAATATGGAAATTCCACAGGAAAAAGTGACCCATTTTCTTCAACAAATAAATGACAAGGAAGAAATAAAAGATTGGAGGGGGAGAGAAGAAACTATTATAGATTAAAATATATGGACCTTGTTTGGATCCAGTTTTGAAAAAGTCAACAGTTAAAAAAACACAACTGTAAAATGGTATTTCAGAGACAATGTGATAAATATGCACATGGATTGGCTTTTAGATGGCCTCAGAGAACCACTGTCAACTTTGTTAGGTTGTAATGCTGTTTAAAAAGAACGTTATCTGTTAGAGAGTCACTGGTGAAGAAGTCGTGGCTGAAAGGATAGGATGTCTGAGGTTTACATTAAAATATTCCAGCAGCAGGAAGATGATGAGGTGCTGGTGGTGATGGAGATAATGAAACAGAGTTGGTCAAAAACTGTTAAGGCCAGGTAGATGGTCTATATTCCTCTGTCCCTTTCACGTGAGTTTGAAAGTTTTCATAATATAAAGTTAAAAAAATAAAAATGGGTGTAGGGGTTGAAATGTTTAATTCAAACAGACAGCTTCTGTCTTTGGTAATCTAAAATCTGCTGATGGGATGGCAGTCTCTGCCAGAGCAACCAGGTTAAAAATGTTTAGATTCACAGGACGGCCTTCCAAAGCCCATTTGATATAATAACACTGTTTGTCAAAGAGATGCTTTTGACATTCTTGGTGGGTCCATTCTTTGTGTAATGGAACTGTCTTGGCCTAAGACACTCAATGCTAATATCACTCCCTCCAGTTGCTGTGACAGCAAAAGGAAAAAAAACTCCCCTTTACCCACGTTTTCAAGGAGCAATGAAGAACCAACTATAGTTGAGAACCACTTCCCTAGACCAGGTATTGTCCATTTTCAATTGAAAAAAAAAAGACAATAAAGCGGCAATAATACATGAACGTGACGTTTTCAGATAAAGTGAGGGCCATGAAAATATTAGTCAAGATTGAAGTGGCTATGAAAAAGCAATTTTTAATTAAAAAATAAAACAGTTGCATTTCTCTTGTTAATTCATGGTGGGAGTTGGGGACAAAAAAGAGAACTGAAATATACATACAGTCAGCATTTTTCAGTGACTGCTTCTTTTTGGAAGGCTTGGAGATGACCTTTATTCGCTTGCTGAGGAACACGCCGATGTCATCGCTGTTGCCATAGAACATCTTGACAGACAACATGAAGTGCTTCCTCTTGTCAGAATCAGATATGTACAATGTTTTGGCCGTGCAATAGTTCTGTGAAAGAAAAGGCAAGTTTTAACAGCACCAAAACCTTGTTGGTTATGTACGTCCAACTCGGTATGGCATGGCTAGGTTTGATCAGACTTCAATGCAATAATTTAAGTGAAGAGCTGATAAAACCAACCATAAAAATTACAGAAATTAATCTCTGAAGACAAAGTACAGTCTCCCTTAGCAAGTCTATAAAATACTAACATTGTGATCCATCTAAACCGAACTCTCTAAATTACTTTTTAAAAATCATCTTTTCTTGTTTTATATGGCTCTATATCTTTATTGTAGAATTATCAATATTACAGCGGTAATGTAAAACAATAGAATTTTACAGTAAAAAAATTTATGACTGTCTTTCTGTAAAGAAAATATAAATAAGGCTATCAGAATTCAATCAAATTATGTAAAATATTTTTAGCAGTGGTCCTTCCCAAAACAGTGAATCCAATGTGAACACTAGAGTAATACCTCTAAGTCTGAGGAAAAGAATATTAGTACTAACTGGATGAATAGAAAATACCTTATGCCAGAAAGGGCTCATATGAGAATACTTTAAAGATTCTTTAAAAAATTGTTAACTTTGCCCAATGGAATAATTCATATTGTACCACCGAAAGAACTGAATTTAAAGGTACTAGGAAAGCTCAACAAAGCATTGTGTCACTTTGCTAGAAAATAAATTCTGGTAATTAAAAATATAGTATTAAAGGGGCCGGCTGAGTGGCTTAGTTGGTTAAGAGTGCGAGCTCTGAGCAACAAGGTTGCTGGTTCAATTCCCACATGGGCCAGTGAGCTACGCCCAAGCTGAACTGCCAACAGGTGGCAGGATGGCTCAGCTGGTAAGAGCACGTGCTCCTAACAACAAGGTTTCCGGTTCAACTCCCACATGGGATGGTGGGCTATGCCCACCTGCAACTAAGATTGAGCACAGCACCTTGAGTTGAGTGGCCGTGAGCTGCCAACGGGCAGTCAGATGGCGACCGGACTTGGAGCTGAGCTAGCTGCACCCTCCTCAACTAAGATTGAAGAACAACTTGGCTGTTCCCCTTCCCCAATTCTCCACACTGTTTTCCCCTTCCCCAATAAAATCTTTTTAAAAAAAAGAAAATATATATATATATAGTATAAAAGAGTTATAGCACTTGCAAAAAAGCAAAAACACTTCAAAATGCTATTTCCAACATATATATATATATATATATATATATATATATATATATAACTCTAAAATCTTTCCTATTCCCCTGATCTCTGTGAATCAGGGAAGGGACTAAATTATTGATCTTTTCCAGGTTGGATAAATAATGCTCAAGCACAGCTTAAGTACTGAAATTGTATTTAAATTATCTGAATTATATATTTTTTAAAAGATCAGTGCCCTACTTTAAAATTAGGCTAAATAAGTTTCTGTGACTACCTCTGCTGTGTGTTTTCTTTTAAAAAGCAAGGCGAATGTCACTCCTTTAAGAAATAAGCTGATGTGCTCTAGATTTTTAATCTTTAAATTTTACTCACAGGCAATTTTAGAAGCAGAATAAAAATAGTGCCATTGTTTATTTCATTTCGTAGTTTATTTCAAAGTTATATAAGAAAATTTAAGTGCCATCTTGAATATTTTACACTCAATAAAATTTTTACAAATTTTTATAAATCCGAAAGTGTGGTAAAAGCTTTGAAAGACTTTGTTCTGCAGAAGACTAAATAAGATAAAGCTAATCTTAGTAATAAGGAAAAAGAGAACAGTACTTTGCCTTTCACCCAAGGACCTCCAGGTGGCTCAGAGATCTGTGGCAGGACCTGGGGGGTAAATACTTTGAAAAGGAAATTTATATCTAAATGAAGTCAGTAACATTCTACTGGGAAAATTTAAAAATGTTAAGATCACTAATTTGAGTGTTAACATCACAGGATGTATGGGGTCAATGTCAGAAAAGAGAACGTAATGAAACCAAGCAACAACAAGATAGCTTGAGAAACAGGAAAATAATAAAGTGCAGAGAAGGTTGTGCCTACACACAAAGGGCTTTACTTTGTTTGGGAAGAGCAAACATATGTATCTCCTTGGAAAGAAAGGAAACATACCCCTAATTACAAAAGTAAGCAGTTTGAATCTACCGAAGGAAAAAAAAACACACTAAAATCCATTCCTGAGATAATTTTATTGTAACTATTATTACAAAAATAACTATATAAGGCCACTGACCACTAACTAGTCAAATTCCACTAAAACAAACAAACAAACAAGTGGGTGGGGGGAGAAGTCACTGAATCAAAAAAGGATATTATGACTTTAAGAAAGTAAATAAAAACTAAAGTTACATTTGTTTTATCATACAAAAAAGCTGAATCAGCTAACAAAATCCTAAAACCTGGCATATAATAAATCTTTCTATAAATAATGAACGGTTTAACTTAAAAACAACTAAAACATTTACCCTGAAATGAAAATTACCAGATCTAATGCTGCAAAAGTATTGTGGAAATACTTAAATTGTACAATTTGAATTACAGAAAACAAAGCTAGCAAGAGAGGTATAGGGAATATAATTTTTAAAAATAAGAAAAACACAAGTGTTCTAATTAGTAAATAATTCACATGTTGTATAGCTTACCTAGCTTCAACTTTGTATTAATAAAATTAAGAAAATGAATATTTAACAAATTAACACCATTAAATGAAAGCTCAGATTCAAATATGTCAGGTGTCAAAACCTTTATAAAAATAAGGGATACATTAATACTAGAGCTTTGCTGTAATGAATATTAAAATAAATACAAATACCCAATAAAGAAAAATAAATACTCCTTCCTTTTCAATAATGAGGAATTGTACCATTCAATGAACAGATGGTTGAAAGAAAAGATTATTATCTTAATGAATGGAGGTTCCCTTAGACGGGTAACATGTGCTCCCTGAAGCTCAGCCTCCCAGTGCCCAGGCCTCTTCGCCTACCTTGGCCCCATCCTCTGATACTGTTAGGCCCCAAGCGCACGACTATGTTGTTCTTTCTGCCTGGAATGCCTTCTGCTGACTCGCAACAAGTCTAACTTCATATGGACTTTGCTAATAGCATGTCATTCAAACTCCATGATTTTGACACATAATTTTGGTTTACAGCCATTGTACTACCCTATTAGTAGGTTTTTAAAAACCTTATTAATGCTTGAGCTCTCAAGGTATTCTTTTCCTCTCTGCAAATTTCTAGGGCTTAGAGAAAAGATATAATAGTACAAGTTGAAGCAAGATATACTAAGCCGTGAGGCTGGGAAGGCAAGCGGGGATGCAATTCGTTTGGTATTACTTCCCTTAAAATTGTGAAAGCTGGAATTGATTAAAGCAAGCAGTGACGTTCAGTTAACACAGTGACAAACACTGGCTGCCAAAATCCTGGCTTCTCACTACCTATGTGATCCAACTGTTCATTCATATACCAAACGTCAAGATGTACGCTTGGAGACATAGAACTCGGAGACTTTCTATAAAGAGGGAAACATATTAACTATATCCTTTATATCCTGTGGCTCAAGGGTCATAATATAGAAATACTTTTTACTGTTCTATTTTCTTTAAAGATGAAACATTTATCATAATGTTTTGTTGCAAACCTAATTTGAAATATATAACTGACTGGTCTTACTGATAAATATTATAAAGATACAAATGACCTAAAAATACTCAAATGTGAACAAGGTTGATATGAAGGCTTCCTCATGCTCATTATCTGTAAAATGACTCATATCAAATTGAAGAGTACAAACCCCCTAGCCCACCACCCTCAGAGTTACCCTCCAGCCCTTACCCCTAGAGCCAACTACACCAGAGCAAACACTAAGATAGTCCACAAAGAGTCACGGAGCGATGAAATAGCTCTTCATGTACTATTTTAAAAGATACTCATGTGGGTCAATGAGATCAGAACTTACCATTCTTCAAATTTCATTATCAAGGGAAAATGAAATAATAGTTAAATGCTAAATCAATAAAGAACTATTTTGAAATGACTGTTTTCTAAATGTATAAAATACAATTAGTAAAATGAATTAGTAAAACTAATTCATTAAAACTAAATGTATAAAATACAATTATAAAAATGAATTAGTAAAACTAATTCATAAATCTCATTCCGTAGCAAATTAATTGAGGAAAATCCCTAAAAGTTGGAGTAAAGCCAGTTGTGGCTGTTCTTGTCTATAGCATCCTTTTACTGCACAGAGGACAGGTAACATTTATGATCTTTATAACCCAAGTAAATGCTTCTAAGAATTCATCTATATCACTGCATCTGGTATAAGACTAAGACTAAGATTAAGGGAACATAGCAAAATATTGGGTTGTTGGAAAAGTCATGACGTATTTTTTTCTGTTTTTCGTTGCAAAAATGTGTCATGACTTTTCCGACAACCCAATATTATTGAACTATGTATTTTCACTGTTATTTGCGCATCATGCCCCTGTCGGACAACTGGCCTTAGCCTCCTAAATTTATTACTTCCAGTGGAAATCTGATTCATAACCTGCTGAAACTGCTAGCACGCCGAGGAGGAGGTGTACTGTGCTGCCACCATTAGATGTCAATAGGTTGAGCTCCATGAATCATGACTAGACCACAGATATTTGAGAAGTTTATTTCTGGTTGTGATTTTTATATATTCAAAAAATTGCTACCAACAACCATCGGGGGAAAAAATCGCCATCACAAAAACAAATAAGGAAACTACATTCTGGTACGGCGGTGCCCTGTATGGGGAACCTAGCTAGCCTTGCTTTACCTTTCCTTCCAAGTTCAGCTGTTGCATTTCTTGGTCACTATTTCCTATTCCAATAAATGCACATGGTTGAGACTCCTGTTCAGAACAACCATCGCGCTCCATTTGTTCTTTTTTTTTCTTCCATCCACTGCCCATAAGATACACACAAGGGGGAGGGCAAAAAAACCTGAAACCACAAAAATAATGCAATTAGATTCAAGAAAACATTTCCTTGTCTCCAACATAAGAATGTAAAATCATACTGAAATGCACTAAGTTGGCTCCTAAGGGAAACACTTTGGGGAAGCTTTCTATAATGCAAATAATCACGTCAAAGGCACAGATATCAAGACTTCCACAAAGACTGCATCTGTTCAGGTAAGGCTCATCTGTGCTGGAGTGATGCACTCAGCTAGACTGGATAATTTTTAGAGCGGGGAACTGCTCTTTAAATTTTGAATAGCTCAGAGTTCTGAACTATTAGAGTTCAGCGAATCCAAGGTACAAAATATGATATACCACCACAGAATACACAATTACTGAATGTCTACTCAAAATGATGCATTATTGATGAATGACATTATTGTTACAGATACTATACTTTCTTGGGTAATTAACCTAGAAAACAGAATTAGAGCAATACCCAAAGTAGAAACTTTCAAAATAGTAATAAAGCTAAACAGAATTAAAAGCAAAATGGAACAACGAATTACTGTGCTTTATATAAAACCTTATACACTGAACAACTGATCATATGGATGACTGAAAGAATCATACACTGTTATCTTTCTAATTCCTAGGTTACCAATAGGTTTGTTTTGCTAATTGCCAAAAAACCTGCCCTCACAAACTCTTCCCACCTAGAATACTTCCTTATAATCTGTTTAGCAATTAAAACATACCTATTTCAAAGCCAAGCTCAAGCCTCATATTTTACATAGTTTGGACCGTCAATCCACTCCTTACATAGGGTATAATTTTCTTTTGCTTAATCATACACTGATCTGTACATACTTTACAACATTTATGCCATGTCTCATCAAGGGGCCTGAAACTCAAAACACCTACTCCAATAGTAGCTAAGTAAACTCAAATAGTAGCCAGGTAGAATATAAACGGGTGAACCACATGTACAATAAATAAACAGGATTATCCTTTTAATGACCCAAAGAAATAGGTTCCCTCCCTTCTTTCTTAAAATACATAGCCCTAAGGTAATTCCCACGTTTTGTATATTGTAGTTATGAGTATGGGAAATTTTTTCTTAATTCTTTTAAGCCCACTGTAAGAAAAACAAGAGCTTAAATGCACTAATAACTAGCCACTGGTGTGTAACTCCGATGATAGCAAACATTCGGCACGGCAGGCCCGTGAGTACACACCCACTCACTTACACTGCTGAGCTGTGGGCCTGTGGCCCTTGTGCTGGTCACACCCATCAATTGTTCAATAGATGCCTAAAATCAAATTTTATATGAAATTCCTAGTTTTAAAATTTGGCCACTAATTTATGCTTTTTAACACTCTGTAAGCCAACAAGGTGCAGACTTAAAAAAAATTGTGCACACGCACGTGTGTGTATGCACCCATGACACCCCAGGCTGGATTGGGCCATTGGGTCTTCCTAAAAGGAGTAACACCTACTTCTTGTTTGCTTGCCGTTTAGGGGTATTTAAAATGTCTAAGACCTGGTGGCCAGGGAAAGCTTCTTTAGGAAGGTGACCTTGAGTCAAAACCTAAAGCCGTGGGTATATCCGGGGATAAAAGCACTGCAGGAGAGGGAGAGCAATACAACGACTCTAAAGTAGGAAGGACTACACGGAATAGAGAGGACACAATCAACTGGCCAGGGTGGCCGGACTAGAGAGGAGGAGGAGAGAACAGATGAAGCCAGAGGTAAGGAGAAAGCAGACCAAGCCGGCCCTGTGGGGTCACGCTGAGTGAGTGAGGAGGGAAGCCTCCAGTCTTCTCATATTTATCTAAACCATTAGAGCCGCTTTCATGCCTGCACACTCACTGTGGCCGTGGACACAGAGGTCACAGCTGAGCGGTGGGCTCGGCTCCAAGTCACTCCAAGTTTGGAGGGATGCCTGGATTGGCGGGGCTCGTGCTGGGGTTGGCTCAATTCGAGTCTGCCCCAGGGAGCTTTCTGGCCTCTGACACCGGGAGCTCCCCAATGCTTACCATGGCACAGACTCAAATACCTAGCTGGCAGGCTCTCAGGACGCGGAGAAGACATCAGTTTTGGAAAGTTGTCTATTAGTATTTTATTGAACACGGATATTAAGACTCCTTAGTAAATTGGTATACCAGCTATAAAATTCACAGAGCTGTGCTTTTCATACAATGTACCAAACACAGTAGTCAAACCTCAACGAGGTATCATAAAAGGTACTTTTATTTCACATCTGAAAAATATAAAGAGGGTAAAAACTGTAAAAGACTGGGTAGTGCTGTGTCTCTCAAGAGTACCAGAATAAAACGGCATGAAACAGGGTATAAAATCGGTCACTCAAAACACTGACCAAGGTTCTCTACTGAAAATATTTTTCCAATCATGTAATAAAGAATAAAAATGAAGATTCTTTAATCGCTTGTGAGCTAAACTTTTTTTAATCACCTCTACAACTATTCAAAAAAGTTGTGATGCAAGAAAGCAGCAAATCCAATATAAGGTAAACACTGAGATTATTTTTATATGATGAAGTCATATTTTAAAATCCCAATATCGCTACCCCCCTAAAAACAGCTAATGAGCCAAATTTTCATTTTTACAGACTTCACTAGTAATATAATAGAAGCATATATACAAAAAAATGGAATGCAGACAAAAGAAAGGGAATTAAAGAGAATGGGGATGAGAAAAAAGGCCACCTAATCAACAGAAGAAAAATTAAAATACATCATTATAATGAGGAGTGAAACAGAAGAATTTTTGAATTTGGACAATTGGTCAATATGTACCACTCAGTGAGTGAAGAGCCTGACCAACAAGAGGCCAGGTCACAGAGTTCAGCAGCTGCTTAAATTAACAAGGGTGTTCCACAAAGCACTGTGCCTCTTTTCTAATCTTTCCCAATAGCTATGTTACAACTATGCGAAACAATGCTTTTTACTGCCACTTGATGGCAGTATGCACACATTTATGATTCTATTCATTTCCTAGTTCAAACAGTCTGTCTGTATTTTCAGAGAGTGATTCAACAACTTTTTCCTCAAATCCTGAGATGAGGTCTGGAAAATACCTTACAGATTCAGAAAGGTCTTTTTATTTAGCCCAATATATAAAATTAGCTATGTTAGATAAAATTCAAAAGTTATCATTTACATTACCTGACTACCTTTGTAGAATCATTACCCTTGTTGATTATTTAATTCAGAAGCAAAAAAATAAAAACTGTTTGCACACCACAGTACCTTAATGCACATTCTCAGAGTTCTGTCTAAATGGCCTTACTGTTGTCTCAACAGCATCACCATCGCCTTCACTTCTGCTTAATTACTTTCCCGGACAAAGTTGAAGGAACGTTAGTATGTCAAATGGTGTTTCCATTTCTTCAATGGAAATTTTCCTCTGGACAAAATAATCTTTTTAAAAGTTTATTTTTCAACCTGGAAAGACCTTCTTTAATCAAAAAGTAAAACTAACCACTAACATAAACGGGATACCGGATGTGCTAAGCAAATAAATACTTGTTATTAGACACAAAAGTTAGTAACAAGAACAATTTATAATTTTAGGATAAAATTTCCTGACCAAATATTTCTAGCCCCATTCACTGGAGTGATTTTATAAGCTAAGGAGACGAGTCATGTCCCCAGGTTACCTCATGCCTTTCGCCTTAGCGGCTTTTCACGAAGGCCTGAATGTGGATCAACACGAAAGGGGGCACACCTTAACAGCTGCTTTCCACTGTGCGCTCCGCCCGAGGCAAGGACCAGGCCTGGGGCAGGAAGAAGCCTTCCAGCCATCCAGGAGGCTGGGCTGCATGAACAGTCCCTTACTACTAATCCTTCTTCAAATCAAGTAATTTTAACAGGTTTCCATCTTTTTTGTAAAGCTAATCCATGGCCATTCTAGAGACTTTAATAATACACATATGTAAAAATACACAAAGCAGTTACTCTAGTCTTTTCATCAAGCTTTTTTTTTTTTTAGTCTTTGGAGGATAGAAGCTTAGATTCTTCCAGCTTTCTTCTGACTTGTGTTTTAGACTGTTATCCACCACAGTAGTAAATGACATGGTGACTTTTTATTTTTTTTAATATATATATATATATTTTTTTTCTCTCTCTCTCTTTTTTTTTTTTTTAAGCTGAGCCATCCTGCCACCTGTTGGCAGCTCAGTGGCTGCTCAGCTCGGGCTGGGCATCGAACTGCTGTTAATCAGAGCTCAGCTCGCACTCTTGAGTGAACTCTTAAGCAACTGAGCCACTCGGCCGGCCCGACATGGTGACTTTTTAAAAGAACAGTAAAGACCCTTTTGCATAGTGCCTGACACCTAATAGGTCATCAGAAATGGAGAATAAATGAGTTAATGAATGAATCCAATTGTACTAAATTGCATCTTCAAAAACCCAGAGAAAGAGAAGCTGCGCTCAGGCCGCGGTGACAGCACACACTCAGGCCCCGTTTCCTTCCGACCCAGCCCCGCCCGACTCAGGAATGGTCAGAGGGGCAGCCCTAGGCCACGTTCAGTTCATACAGTGTGTATTCTGTAGGCATCGTAACGCCCGCATCCTCAAGCCCTTTTGTAGATAACCAACACTGAAACACAGAAGGGAAGGCTATGAAAATTAGGGCAATGCAAAGAACAAGACATTTAGAATTACAGACCCAGGAGTTCTAATTCTGGCTACATCACCAATTCCTAACGAAGCTGAAGCTGGACACAGGTAAAGTCTCTGATCTTTAGTTTCCTCACTCGCAGAATAGGAATCATAATATGTCTATTTACAAGAGTATTCTGAGGAGGAAAATGTCAACACATTTATAAAGGCATTTCCAGAACAATGCCTGGCCCATGACTGGGAAACTGTTCCTCAGATTTCCTCTGAGGTGCAAGGCTGGCCTAGTGTAAGAGTCATCTCAAGTAATTAACGTGCTGCCCTGCTGTTCTGCTGAGGGTAGAAAAAAAACAGCAGGTGATTTTCTATGTACACACACTCAACTCTCTTCTCTCTCCCTCTCTCTGAATTTCCAGTATCAACTTCATGAAAAAAGGGGCCACTATCTTGATTTGGTTTCTATGTCCCAAACTGTAGATACCAATATCTTCCAATATTTAACACTAGATCAGATCACTAAGTTCTATTAGTGAAGTAATATAATCAGGAACTTAGTAAACTAGAATAATGATAAAAAAAAAGAATGTTTGGCAGTATGAATCCTAAATACTGCTTTCACTTGTTCACTCTCTTTGAGGACAAAATAAATTATCAACTAAATGGCTTTACCTTCTTTTCAGCTCAGAATTAGAGAACTTTAAGAAAGAGACCTCTTAATTTCCTTTTAGCATGTAAATTAATTATACAGTGACATTTCCCTTCTCTTATACATATGCTAAGGTTTCCTTTATCTCACAAATTCTAACATTCCACTCATTCCTTTCAGCCCAACAGCCAAACCTAAGTTTCCATTCCTTTTCCCACTTTAGCTTGGTGCCTTTCTAGCCAACGCAAAAAAATCTTTCCTCTTCCCCCACAAGCAAGGCTTTGTCCGCGAAATGCTTAACACAAAATGCTGTCTCAAAGACAAAGACTCGAGAAACTATTAACAAGAAAATTCTAGAACTAAGTAAAAAGACAAACAATAAAAGTCCATAGGCATACACCAAAAATGCTGAAATTTGTAAGATACCGTGATAAATACTAAACATAAAGATCACTTTGTTATAATTTAATTTTGGCTAATCAGATTTATGTCATTGGTGTAGTAGCGACATTCGTGTGGTATGAGAGGAATAACTCAGTTTCGCTGTTTTTCTCTTAATCTGAATAGGCACAGGATCAAGGTGGAGGGCACTGGCTCTTCCAGTCCAATTCAGGTGTTGGCTCAGCGGCTTCCTTTCTAAAATGGTACTTTTGGGGTCACACTGGTTTATAAAACTACATTTTCCACCAAAAGGAAAGCTACTTTTGAAAAATGTACAGAACATCTTGCAGCCCAAAAGAGAAATTATGGATTATTACATTTATTTTGTGACATCACGGGTTCATTCAGCCACATGATCGTCGCTAAACCTGTCACAATTCACTTTGTTTCTCCCCTTCAATAGACACAAATCCCCAATTTTTCATTTTGTCCTTGCAAATAACCCAATAAAAACCATCCTCTTACTTGCATGTTAATACATCATTTGCAAATTCATGTGATAGCTACAATGAACTACCAGAAAAACAATCTTACCTTTTTTCATTTCCATATGACTTCTGTGCAACTTTTGCATGAAGAATAAGTACTGTTTGATCCCCTCGTTCTTTTAAATAATTCCGCATAGCTTCCCTAAAATAAAACATAAACATTACTATTACAGGAGTGAGATTTAGGATATTACTACACTCTGTAATGAGAAAAATGCTTATTAGTATTTTTTATACAAGCAAATCTAAAAATGAAAACAAGGCAAAACAAACCTTTGAACTAAATGGAAAGAATATTAGCAATGGAGCTAATAGGTACTGCTCATCTTCAGCTCCATACTTTCTTCCTTAAAAGAAACTGTCCTTCATTCTCGGAACTTACGATGTAACTAAATTTAAATGTAACAATCACAACTTCTAGAATCACTATGTGCATTATTAATCTGGCTTTTAAGTTTATAAAATTAATGACATGCAATACTTTATATTTAATAATCTAAATCCTCACCAGCCACGCTTCCCCAGGTGTTAGAATGAGGGTTTTTCATTGACGACAAAGCCATAACAAATCATTAGATCATACAAACTTACTGTTACATGTTCTTAAAATAACAACCCTACATGAGGACTAAGAAAGACCTATCATTTATATACAAACACAAAATTATCCTGAAGGATGTTACTAAATATATATAACCAAATTTAATAAAAGCTAATTCAAATTAGTGAAAACCTGAATTAAATTTGGGAAAAGAATACAATGTTAATTCTTTCAAGTACAAGTACTCCGCCTACCTATTTATTATGCGGAAATTCTTTATATCAAAAGTTCGACGTGTTGACTGTATTTGCCCAATTATTTTACTAAACATACTACACAGTGTACAGGACATGAGGTCTACACAGATCAAACTTTCACAATTCACAATCAGCAGAATCCCAATTCTGGAGATGTTCTACACATTACAAAATTAAAGCAAGGGTATTTCAAGGACAATCGTCAAGAAACAATTTTAATAAATGCTGTTTTGTTCATATTATAAATAAACGACAGTTGCATACCTACACAAAAGGGATACCTACACAATAGTAAATTATTAAATGGGGGGAATTCTAGATGTGTAAGCACTTAGAGAAACAAATCCTTTAACCGTATCCAGCCTGGGTTTTGTATATGATAACAGGTAATAATGCTGACGTAACACAGAGTGGTTATGGGGATCCAATGAGATAATCCAGATGGCAGCATTTATGTTTACTGACTGAAAACCTGTTAGCTGCAAGGCAGGGCAAGGAACATGGGCTCCCACAGAATGAGATTAGTCCATATGGCTTAAAAGTCCAGTGAAGACAACAGTTTGGAAAACAAATGGTAATGAAATACAGGATCCAAACAGAGGTATATATAAACAGATGTCCCGATCCTGGCATACAACTTGAAAGTTGTGATACATTTGAAAAGAAAAATTTTAAGCAGTAAGTGAATTTCCTCACATTAAATTCTATTTGCAATTACTTCCTATGTTTGTCAGGTTTCATGTCTTTTTTTCTTGTCTTCCCAGGCTACAAAGTCTTTAAGATGCACTATTAGACAATGAAGGGAACCAAAATTTTACCACCCTGAAGCTGGTTTTGGGGGTACTGATTTTAAGCTGCTTATTAAGAAATGAGCCTCAGAAAGAACCTCTGACTTCCCCTTTCCTGCCCAAGAGGTTCAGGTGGAGAAGGCTGCTTCTGGAAGGGGATCTCAGCATGCTGCCTTAGCCTAATTTGCATTAAGTGTGGTAAATAAGAGGGCATCCTCCACTGTTTCTGGGTTGCCCAGCAAGAATGTTCCTGCCGGGTATGCTCCTCTCTTCCTCAAGCACCTGTAAACAGCCCACTCGCACTTCTGAAATCTAATACCCCATCCTCCCTTTCTCCTTTGTCTCAAAATGTCTCATACACCCAAAGGCAGGTGCCTGCCTCACTGCCTTTGGAATTTTCACGCTTATGTGAATTACCCATGGGCACGTATTAAAATTTTGATTTTTCACCTGTTAATCTCTCTCTGTTAATTTATTAGCCCAGCTAGAAGAACTTAGAAGGTGGAAGGGAATATTGTTATTTTTAGCCCCCGCAACACATTTTAAAAGAGAGGTTAAATAACTTTCCTAAGATGATACTGAAGACCCAAGATTTTAATTGAGGCAGCCTGGCTCTTGAGTACAAAACTGTACTATCAGATATTTATATATATGCTCATAACCACAGCTTTGGTGTGAAGCAGACAGGGGTCTAACTCTTAATTCTTGTCACTTACTAAGCCTGAGGTTTCTCAACCTATAAAAACACAGTAAGTAGTATCTCATTCAGCAAAAAAAAAAAGTTAAGTAAGGTAGTCCCACAAACCAAAAATGACAAGTGTCAGTGCACTCTTCCTATTATTTTATTAGGAGGGTATGGGAGGAGGAGGAATGCGGACTTCCACTGAAGCTTGAAAGCGAATGTGAAAAGCACGTGGAGGTAAATGGTCAGGCATCTCATGGTACTTGCGAGGCCTACACTTTGCAAGCACATCAAGTGAGCTGGACATCTACCCACCTTCCCACTGAAGATTTACTGAGAGCCTATCACATCTCAGACACTGGTTATCATGCTAGTTGCCCGTTTTGGAACTATTTGCCCACAAATTATCATCATGACAAATGATTTCAGATCTCAAGGTTTATGATGAATGCAAGATGACAGTCCCGGTATTCCTATCTTTCCCTTCATATTTATAATACAAATTCCTGAAAAAAATCAACTAGAACCTTAAAGTAATCATTAATAGCTGTCTTGCAACAGTTATATACCAAATAGCTTCTTTCAATAGATTAAAAAAAACTTTGCTTACTAGTGAACAATTATGCTCTCTGGCAATTAAAAGATGATAATTAATTTCTGCAATTTAAGGAGCTCATAAAAAAAGACAGTATACTCTAAAGAAACACAATTAAACAGTAAAGCCCTTGGACTAATAGCCTATGTGCTTTTCATCCAAATAGAATAGGGTTGTATCAATAGAACAGGGTTTCAATTTCACCACTGATGGCATCCTGGGCAAAAGAATTCTTTGATGTGAAGGGACTGCCTGTGCATTGCAGGGAGCTCAGCAGTATCTCTAGCTCCTACCCTTCAGAACGCCAGCACACCCTTCCCTGAGTTGTGACAACCAAAAATGTCTCCAGATATTGCCAAATATCACAGGGGTAGAGGAGAAGGTTACCTGAGTTGAAAACCACTGGGTTAGTGAAAACCAAAAATATTCCAACAATAAGATGACAAAATCATCCAATGTCTTAAGAAAGAATCAGGAAAATTTTATCACTGGAAAATATTGGGTTGTCGGAAAAGTCATGACGTATTTTTTCTATGTGTTTCGTTGCAAAAATGCATCATGACTTTTCCAACAACCCAATATAATGCAGGTGTTGCAAGAATTTTACCAGAATTACTGTGTCTTACTAAACTGTTAAAAAATAACGGCAATGAAGTTAAAGTTCATCATTTATTGGAAGATACTAGTTAACAAGTTTTTAATTATATTTTGTTAATTTCACTTAATGAATCCTTATAAAATATTCATTCTGAATAAAAACAAATTAAAAATTATTTCAAGAACACTATGGAGCAACTACTTTTGAAAGAAGTAACATGAAAGCATAACCATTTAGAAAAGCAAAAAGTTTTACTTCTATCAATATTTTTACTGACATAAAATCATGGCATATGCCATTCTAGTTTGACATGTTTAAACTGTCTATCATTATTTCTGTCAATTTTTGGCTGTGTTTCCTTTCTAAGTTTCAAACTTGAAAACTGCAAACAAAATTCACAAAAAGAATATTCTTATGGCGCCACCCCGCATTCTGAATAGACCCCTTACTTCCTCACCACACTAATATACGCCTCTGTGATTGCGCCAAAGAGTGGAATCAATGATTTAAACCAGGCCTCTGTCTGTCTGTGTATGTGTATTTGCGGGGTGGGGGGAAGAGTTGGGAGGTGATCACAGCCAGCCCTGACTACGCTTGGAGAGAAAGTGGCCCACAAAGAGATGTTAAGTCCGGCAAGTCATCCTTACCAACAGGCTGCATTCCTATAACTTCTCAAACTGGATGTCTGTCACTTGTGAAATCCAAGTAACAAAAGTTCCAACATGAACTGTCTTCAAGTAAAGAAACTGATTTTTGTTTTATCAAGCATTTCCATAGTAACCCCCCTCACCCCCACCATGACATGCAAACATTTGCAAGAGCGGAGAGTACACACTAAGAAACCCTACTGTAAGCCGGGCTCAGCAAACCACACCCTCAGCCTGCTTGCGTACTCCCTAGGAGCTCAGAACGCTGTTTACTTTTTTAAAGGGTTGTAAAAAAGAAAAGTTTATGCAATGGAGATAGTATGTGGAACTCAAAGCCTAAAATATATACTATTTGTTGAATCCTTACAGAAAACATTTGCTGAGCCCTGAATAGACAATAAAAATGAAAAGGTTTTAAAAGAAACGTTGCAAAACAGAACGAATAATAACATTCTACCTAAATGTTTTAATCAATTAAATATACCACTTGTTGACATTTAATAAAGTTTTCTTAAAAAAGCTGTTCCTCGAAATTGGACTTGGGGGCCCTTGCAAGCTCAGCGGGGCTCTCTCATGCCTACTTCAGAGTGCTGACTTACATACCTACACCCCCTCTGAAAAAAAAACCCTCTCGGAGCTGCCCTATTTCTGTCAGATCCCAGCGGTTAACAGTCTTTCACACCACCTCAGACAACACTTTTCAAAGTGAGTTCCATAACAGTTACGATTTGCAATGGAAAGTGGCCCACTCAAGGAAGTTTTAGAGAAACTAGAGCAAATTCCTTCACTGCTGCAGGACTCCTCAGCCTTAAATTGTCCAGAGGGGATACCTGTTTGTGCTATTTTCCCAACTATTAGGGGACCAAGATCTCTGTTTTCCCCCCAAGGAGGCTTTTCTCCAAGTGCAATTTTGAAAATGACAATCTAGCCATAGTACCAGCAAAGTCCCTCAGAATTCTACCGAAACACCAAGGCCTACACTAGGTTTGTCTACTTGCCGGCGACTAAGCCCAAACAGCGCAGCTCATGCACCTGGGTGAACACGTCCTGGCAAATTTCATCTCATCCCCTCTTTATAGGGAAAGTAAAAATAATATCCTAGAATTCTATGAAAGTAAATATATAGGTAAACTGCTTCAACTCCTGTCACATAGCTAGGAGACAAATCCTTTCAAGTTCTGATAAACTCTTCCTAGTTTTTATCCCGCCCTCCAAACAGACACAGGCTTTTACATTGTAAGGATTGGGTCACTATCACTTGTGTTCTCTTTTAAAAGCTTATTTTGGAAATAAGCCATTTTACTACTTACTTAAGGCTGCATATTTAGGGCGTAGAGAAAAGTTGACACTTGAGGACTGAGAACATGTAACAGTAGGGGGTACTGACATTTGAAGGTAGATCATCACCTTGGTTCTTAAACTTGGCTCCCTGAATGCCAGGGATGCCCCCCCCAGGCCCTTCCTACGCCACCCCATTTTCTTCTTCCCCCAAGTTGCCCCACAAACATATGACTGGCCTAAGGAAAGTTGAATATTAGTTGCAACTACTTTTATATAAATTATTCACCATTTATGAACTAATTACCTAATAACTATATTGAGCAAAGTCATGCATTATTATTAATTGTAGGTTAACTTTATGGTTTTATTTTACTATAAATCTAAATTCATTTAATGTCTACTCAGTGTACATGGTGTTTGCTTCTTGTGGTTGTCTTATGATAAAATAATAAGAGAATCTATGGCTAGGTAAAAACATGAATATTGTAACCTGTGATATAAACTAGACTCCTGACTACTAGAAAAGGGCCAAAATATACATTAATCTTACCTAAGTCAATAATACAAAAAGTGGATAGTTCTCTTGTTACAAATTGATAAAGAATAAACGGGTATAGTAAGCAGCTATATTCCAGGGTAGATAAGGAGAATAATTTGTTTTAAGAATTTCTCATTATGGACTGGTAAAAATACTTCAAAATTGCATGCTACAGAAGAAAATAAATTCCAAAAGGAAAAAAGGGGGGCTTACTCAAAGACAATGGAATCCCAAAATTAATACAGAAACATCTATAAAATCAATATAACCCATGATGAGGAACAACAGGAAGGCTAATTCTTAACTATCATCTCAGATGTTATTACTTACTCTGCGGCAACCTCCAAAATAAGCCAAGATCTTCAGGCTGAGTTTTCCCAGTCTGACCAGGGCAGTAACAGAGGTACATACAGGTACAAGGAGAACAGGGCGGGTGGTGGTAAGACCAATGAGATAGGGCTTCAATATAGAGCCTCAAAAACATTTGTCCCAGTGATAGAGAAAAGGTTTTAAAAGCAGAGAAAACAACATAAAACAGTTCCAACCATTACAGCAAACCTTAAAGAAATGAACCCTATGAAGGAAATCCCAATACTAAACAAACTCAAGCAAAAAGCATGACTTAGCAGATACCAAACTGGGGTGTTGCAGAGGGGAAGAAGGTTAAGACTACAGGCTTTGAAGGCTGTTTACAACGCAAGAGTCTTCAAGATTCCAGTTCTAACCTTTTGGTTATTGACACAACAGGGCAAAGTCCCTTAGTTGAATAACATCTATGTTTTTTTAAAGCATGAATCACAGTCCTGTTGCAGTCATAACTTCGGTGCTCAGACCTACTCTCTTCCACGGGGTGGTGCCGTTCACTGTGACCCCTCAGCATTCTAGAAACTGCCTCACTGCGTTGCAACTATATCTTCACTGATGACACCAGGTTCTAAATTACTAAATAAGAAGCCTCCACAATTAAAACAAACAAAAAACCTGTTTCCATTAATTAGTATAAGATCTAGTTATTGTTTTGTTTTTTAATCCAGTCAGTTATACCTACCTGTGAGCTACATTTAATGGACTATTGCAAGGAAGTGGGATGCCCTTAAGAGTTAACACTCAATTCCTACCATAGATATTTCTGAGAGAAAGCAGTATTTTTTTAACAAAGTGAATCCATGGTAATGCTGAATAGTACATACGTTAACTATTCTTAATCAAAAATTTAAACTCTGTTTAGGCAGAATTGTGCTTAGAACACTATCTAAAAGATCAACATCTAAATAACAAGATGCTTTTTCAATATTGTTTAATTTTGAAGATGGGGGTAAAAAAGAATGGTTTAAAATATTTTTTTTTTAAACGAAAAGAAACCCTTTCTGAATTAAACTCTCCACTCCTCCACACACCCCAATGAAAAGGGAAATAAAATCCTTTTAAAAATTTTTGATTAAATAAAAGACACTAAAATTTTACTAACAGGGAAAAAAAAACCTTTAAAGGAGAAATGAAAAAACATGGTTAAAAAGAAACAGATGGACCCTAAATGTGTTATACTATCACAAGGGAAAACTTCCTGATTTTTAACTTTGGGTTTAAAATCAATTTTTTATCATAGAATTGGTCATTGATTTTACATTCTAATTTTGTTTTATACAAACTGTTTCACTAAATTTGCTTTATCCTAACGTTAATAACCAATAAAAATCTGTAAGTTTGCCCTTCTTAAAAGAGATATAAAAAGAAATAAAGCTTACCTGAATTCTCCCCTAGAAGATACACTAATTCCTTTTAGGGTATTTTTAAAGGATAAAAGGTACTAAAATTTTTAACAGATTCATTGAGATTTAACTGAAATAAAAAATAATGCACTTATTTTCAAGGGTACACTTTGGTAAGGTTTGGCATATGTATACACCATCACCAGGATCCACAGAAAGAGTCATCATTCCCAGATTTCTCTTCTGCCTCTTTATAATCCCTCCTCCTGCCTCGCCCCATCCCCAGGAAACCACGGACCTGGCGCTGGCATTACTGAGCATTTGCATTTTCTAGAACTGTACATAAATGGAACCATACAGTGTGTACTCTTTTTTCCTGACCTTTTAAGAATATTGAGCATAATTATCATAAGACTCACGATGTTGTATCAATAGTTTAATCCCTTTTATTGCTGAATAGAAATCCACTGTACAATATACCACAAACTGTTGATCCACTAACCTATTGGTGCATATTGGGTCATGCCTGTATGGCTATTACAACTACCACTACCATTACCATCTGTGTTCAGGTCTTTGTATACATATATGTTTTCATTTTTCTTGATTAAATATGTATGAATGAAATAAATGGCTGGGCCATACGGTAGGGGTGTTTAACTTTTTAAGAAAGGCCAAATTATTTCCAATACCCATTCATTATAGGAGAGTGAAGTGGTATCTCTTTGTGGTCTTAATTTGTATTTCTCTAATGGTTATTTTCCATATGTATATATGGTTGGCAGAAGCATCTGTTCAAATCATTTTCCCGTTAAAAACTCCCATTTGAGAGTTTTCTTCATAATCTGGATATCAGTGCTTTATTACTAATTCTGATGAAGTAAATCAATTTTTCTTTCATAGATATGCTTTTGGTGTTATATCTAAGAAATTTTGCCTAACCTAAGGTCACAAAGATTGTCTCCTATGTCTTCTTCTAAAAGCTACATAAGTTTCACATTTAGGTGTACTTTGAGCTAATTTTGTGTATGGTTGTGGACATGGATCGTAGTTATTTTGTGTGTGTGTGTATACGCGTAGCGGGAGCATATGGGTATGAAGTTGTTCCAGAATCCTTTGTTAAAACCCTTTATCTAACTAAACCGCCTTTGCACCCTGATTTTAAAACACACACCTCAATGATTATTTCTGGCCACTACTCTGTTACAATGATCTGCTTGCTTATCTTTACACCAAATACTATTCTTGAGCTTGTGGCTTTATAAGTTTTGAAATCAGATACTATAAATTCTTGCTGCTCTTTTTTGAGGTTGTTTTGGCTATTCTAGGTATTTTGCATCTCCATTAAAATTTTTAGAAACAGCTTGTCAATTGCTACCAAAAAAGCCTGCTGGGATTTTGATTCAAATTATCTTGAAGCCATAGACGATTTTGGAAAGAAATGACCTGTAAACAATATCAAGTCTTCTGCCTGAAGAACATTTATTCAGAACTTCAAGTTCTTGCAGCAATGTTTGGTAGTTTTCAGTGTATAATTCATCTATGCCAGATTTTCCCCTAAGAATTACATATTTTTGATAAATGGTATTGTTTTTTCAATTTCAATTTCCTACTGTTAGGGCCGGCCGAGTGGCTCAGTTGGTTAAGAGCTTGCTCAAGAGTGCGAGCTGAGCTCTGAGCAACAGCTGTTCAATGCCCAGCCCGAGCTGAGCTGCCACTGAGCTG
Source organism: Aselliscus stoliczkanus (assembly GCA_033961575.1). Taxonomy (NCBI): domain Eukaryota; kingdom Metazoa; phylum Chordata; class Mammalia; order Chiroptera; family Hipposideridae; genus Aselliscus; species Aselliscus stoliczkanus. Next base: position 126,191,286 of record CM066734.1, read on the forward strand.
CCAACAGGTGGCAGAATGGCTCAGCTAAAAAAAAAAAGTTCTCACAATTTCCCACTGTTCATGACTAGTATAAAAAATACAATTCATTTTTGTATATTTTGTATGTGGATCATGTGTATCCCACAACCTTGCTGAATTCACTTATTAATTATAGTTGCTTTTTTTTTTTGAAGATTCCATAAAATTTCCTATATGATGATGATCATAACACCTGTAAATAAAGTTTTACTTCTTTCTTTCCAATCTGGATGCCTTTCATTTCTTTTTCTGGCCTTACTGTACTATTCAGAACCTCTAGCACAATGTTTAATGGAAGCCATGAAAGGGGACCCTTGCATTGTTCCTGCTCTTAAGGGAAACACTGTTTTTCACAATTAAGTGTGGTGTTAAATGTGGTTTTTTTCATAGGTACCCACTGTAAAAATAACTTAATTCCCTCTACTCCTAGTTAAATGCGAATTTTCATCAAGAATGAATGGCACAAGCTTCTTCTAAATCTTTGAAGACAGCCCATATGATTTTCCTGTTTTGTTAATACGTTTAATCACACAGACTTCCATTTTTGAGATAAATCTCATTAGATCATATTATCCCTTCCACATTGTTGGATTCATTCTGAAAATTTGTTAAGACTTTTTATACCCATGTTCATAAGGAATATTGGTCTATGGTTTTATTTTCTTGTAATGTCTTTGTCTGCTTTAAGCAACATGACAATGCAGTCCTTAAGAATGAATTGGGAAGCATGTCCTACTCCCCAATTTTCTGGAAGAATATGTGTAAACTGGCATGATTTAGTTCTTAAATGTACGGTAGAATTCCAGTGAAATTATCTTGGCCTGCAGTTTTCTTTTGTGGGAAGATATATACTTATAAATTCAATTTTGTTAGCTATAAAGCTGTTCAAGTTATCTGTTTCTTCTTGAGTAAGTTTGGGTCCTTTGCCAGTTTCAAGGAATTTGTACATTTCTTCAAAAGTTGTTGAATTTATTGGCAGAATTGGCAGAAAGTTATTTGGCAGAAAAGAATTGGCAGAAAGTTATTTATAATATTTGCTTGTTATTCTTTATCTGCAGAATCTGTAGTGATGTCACCTTTCTCATTTTTAATAGTAGTAATTTGTACAGAATCAGATTTCCATCTGATATAACTGTCCTGTTTGAAGGAGTTCTTTAACATCTGTTGGAGCTCAATGTGCTTGTTTGTGATTAATTCTTTTTTCAGTTTTTTTTTTTTATGTCTAGAAAGGTCTTAGTTTTGTCTCCGTTAGATACAGAATTCTAGGTTGCTAGGTTTACCCCTTGGGTGTTTTTTATTTTATTTTATTTTATTTTGAGGGCAGTTGATGCACCCCGTTAATAAGATTTTTCCACACTGGCTACTGGGAACAGGCACAATTCGCAGTACTGAGTGAGCTTTAGGAATTCTTCCCTCTCATTCTTTAGGTTGGCTCCCCACCGCCCAACCTTGGAGAGTCTCCTCACATACACGTGCTGATCAGTACTCAGCTGAAGACTAGAGGAAACCCTCTGTCGATTTCTGGAACTCGGGCAGCACTTTCCTTCCCAGTTCTCTGCCCTGGAAACTCTAGTCACTTTGGCCTTCTAGCTTCCCAAGCTCCATCTCCTCAACTCAGGTGCTCACTGGGCTTCTCCTGGAGTCCCCCTCCCTACGTCATGTCCTGGAAACTCTCTCCAGGCACTAAGATGGAGCAATCGTAGGGCTCACCTCATTTGTTTCCTGTCTCTCAAGGATCACTGTCCTTTCTTGCCTGCCGTCCAATATCTTGAAAACCGCTGTTTCATCTATTTTGTCCAGGCTTTTAGTTGTGTCAGGCCGGAGAGTAATTCCAGTCCCTGTTACTCCATCTTGGCCAAAGGCGGAAGTCCTAAAAACTACTAAAATTTTCCAAACAGGGATAACTGCTTAAAGGGTAAATGGAAAATCATGATAAAGTAGATGGGACCTAACTATATTATTGTATATACTAAAGGAAAGAAACTTTTCTTTATGATGTTATCATTGTATTGACTGCTATTTTTACAGAGGCATCCACTGAAGTAACTAATGTATTCATCAAAATATATTTTATTGTTTAGGAGTCACTCCAACCTATTTTTGCTGGTAATGAAATAAAAATATTTTAAATTTCAAAATGCCTATACATGTGAATTAAGCAATTTCACTTAGAATTCCTTCATGATATATAAAAGTAAGTAATTGAAAACACATTTACACGGACCTGTGAGAGTTTTATTTTCCCAACCCATTCAATCTGCAATATTTATGCAATGTCTTTTGAAAAAGATTTTTTTTAAAATACTGAAGTAATTTCAGACTTACAGAAAAGTGCCCAAGTAGTATAAAGAATTCCTAGTTCCCTTTCCTACAGCCAGCCCAAATGTTAACATTTTACCATATTTGTATACTAGGCTTTTAAACTATTTAAGAGTATACTGTAGACATAAAGCCCCTTTACCAAAAATACTTCAGTGTGTATTTCCTAAATCAAAGACACTCTCTTCTACAATCACAATATAATTATCACAATATTTGTATCTATAGATTTTATTCACATGTTGCCACTGTCCCACTAATGTCCTCTATTTGGGGGAGGGGCGTACTCTTGAGAAGCTACTGCCCTTAGGTCAAATCAGGATAGCCACCAGTTATCCTAAATCAAGTTGAGCTGGAATAGACATGCCATTCATTTACATGGCTGACGTCGGGATACAAGAATGGAGTTGAAAAGTCACAAAAAACTCGATGTGGCTCAAAAAGCCTAACATGTTTATTAACTGGCCTGTTACAGAAAATATTTGCCAACTCCAGCTTTAAAACAAAAGAAAAACTGTTTCCTGGTCCAGGATTTAGGTGAATGTAGTTATCGTGTCTTGTTGTTCTCTAATCTGGTAACCTTCAGTTCTTGTTTTTCATGATCTTGAAAATTTTGAAGAGTAAATGCCATTTATTTTATAGAATGCCCTTCATTTTTGTCTTTCTGATGTTTCCTGATGCTTATATTTCGCTTAACGCATTTCGGCAAGAACACCACAAAAGTGATCTGCGTCCTTCCCAGGATGCAGAGTATTTATTTGTAGTATTTATTTGTCCATTACTGGTGGTGTTAAGTTAGATCACTTAATTAAGATGGTGTCTGCCACGTTTCTTCACTGTCATATTACTATTTTGAGTTTTATGATTAACACACACTTTGTGAGGACATGCTTAGAGACTATGTAAATATTTTGTTTCTCATCAAGTTTTAAACCAATAGTTGAAGCATTCACTGATGCTCTTTTGACGGGAACAATTATCATTGCAGTGGTTACCAATTGTGATTTCCTAGTTCCATCACGCCTACATTTATTAGGTGGGTTTCTTCTGTAAGGAAAAATCTGTCTCCTCTTCTCCATTTACTGAATCATTTTTACTCTCCTCCATTTACTGAATCATTTCTAACTCAGTATCAACTTCTAAACTGTCACTTTATTATATGGGTTTTAGTCTATTACTCTATTTATTTTGATGATCACAAGTGCCCACGATTTGGCTAAAGGGAGCCTCTTCAAGCTGGCCCCTGGAAGTCCTTCTGACACATCCCCATCCTTCTTTGAGTGCCACAGCTTTTTTAATAGCAACAATGTGAAAATAACCCCAATGACCATCAATGTAAAATATTAAACAAAAGCAGTGTAAAGACAATGGAGAGAACTAAGTAAAAGGCGTACAGTTAAGAGGCATTAAAAGATACAGAACAATGGTCAGGTGAAATCCTGTCAGATTTCAAAAAGAAAAAAGACAGGAATATGTTTTACATGCATACAATTTTCTTGAAAGACACTAACAATGCAGGATTAGCATTAATTCTAGAACTGAAACTGTACAACTGGGTATCTATCTTACTTCTTATTTGACAACCACTGACTGTTAGAACTTTTAAAAATCGTTTTCAAGACTAATACTTTTAAATTTAATATTTGTAATTAAAGTATTTATAGACTCATTAAAAATGGGTAAAATCTTGTATTTCCTATAAAATTCTTTTCTAAAAGCATTTTATCTTTCAAATTCCACTTATAATAAATTTTGACTGGCTAAATGCAGCTATAGGAAGCTATCTTTACACTGTAGACATGGTTATGTTAACTATATAATACCCAAGATTAATTATTCAAAGCTTTCATTCCCCCCTTTAAACTATATCCTCTTATCCTGTTTTTTTGGGGGCGAGGGAGATGTGGGTTAGGGAAGGTGGTAAAAAGCTTATAATCTAGATACCAATATTTGGTTAATTTCTTTTCAAGAGCACCTAACATAGTTCCTAAAATGAAAGCATCTTACGCTTTTATGAAATGTTTGCATGAAAGGCTGACTAATATAATGCTTACCTAGTGAGTCGTTTAGGTGGAGGCCGCTCACCAAATTTTCTGGAAAAAAAAAAATAAGAAAAAAATTAAATAGGCTGTATGACATACTCCACAGTAAGCTTTTTAGGAACCACAAAATCTTCTTTAAAACTTACATTTCAACTCTATTGTAGACCAATGTAAAGAGAAATCCTCTAATAAACATCTATACCCAGAAATAACAAAATATTCACTTTAAAATGGTTCCTAAACAAAAACCACACACCCCAAGTAGGCCTTACTTCGTCCTTCATCATGACAATGCTCTGTGTCACACATCACTTCTGGTAAGGCAATTTCTGTCAAATAAAAACATTACTGTGTGTCCTTATCCATCTTATTCACTGGGCCTGGCACCGTGAGCATTCTGGCTCTTCCCCAAAGTCAAAAAGACCATGAAAGGTAAATGTTTTGAACCGACTCAGGACATGGAGGCAGCCATGACAGTGCCAACTAAAGATACTCACGAAAGAGGCCTTCCAGAACTGCTTCAGAAAGTGGCAAGAATGATGGGATAAGTGTGTTCAAAGCAAGGGGGAGTATTTTAAGGGGGATTAATGGCAATGTGTCTTTTACTATCATATATATTTTTTAATTTAAATATTCACCATATTTTGTGATCACACATTATACATTATTACTATATTCTGTGAAAACATTCAATATGAAAAGCAAACCAAATGATACTACAAAGCTGTTTAGTAATTTGCTCACAAAAAAATACAAGAGGCCAATTAGAAAGGGCTACCAACATACAACATTCTGTCCTTGTCTCCAGAGTCATTTATTCACCTAGTACGGACCAAGCATTGGTATCTGATATTCAAAAAGACAAATCCACAACCTAATGGAACTTATATACTATTAATAGGACAAATGGAACAATGAGATATGTTCAAGATGTTCATCTATATGATTTATACAAGCAAAAAAATTATAAACACCTTAAATACTGTACCTACTGAATGATTGAAGAGGTAAGTCTTTACCCAATTGAAAAATTTACTGATAAAGTAAACATATAATGTATCTTTACTTTCAAAAGCTTACTCATTCCCTCAAGACATGTCAGCCTTTGTCATACTTCAATTACTGGTTCTGAACCTGCTCTCACCTTAAGAACCACAGCAATACTGCTTAAAAATGTACAGGTGTAACCAATGGTCCTTTGCTACTGTAACAAAGATGATGATGGAATGATAGCACTCTCCTTGACTGTCACATTTATGTAATATATTTCTATTAGAACAAATATCCTATGGGCTAGATTTCAAAGACAAGCCATGTTTGCAGCTGGTCCCACCAGGGAGAAAACATGTTCCCCTCCTTATTATGTTTATTGGGAAGAACATTAGAAAAGCACTGTTTTCCTTTATTTATTTATTTATTTTTTTTTTTGAGGGCAGTGTCACTGGCCCCTCATATGTGGGACCTGAACCGGGGCCGCCGGCTTCCCAAGACCAGCGCTTAACCACTGTGCCACTCAGCCGGCCCTGTTTTCCTTTACTTTTATAGTCCCTTTATGCTACCTTTTCTTTTTCAATTAAAAAAAGAACAACAAACATAACTTTCTAACGGGTTACCAGCAGTTTGTGGAAAGCAGCAGGAAGAGTGGAAAGCTATAAATGCGGGGTGACAGAGATCATCATGTCCAGCTGTTCCTGGCATCTGGCTTGTTAAGTATCTTCAATATTATAATACCACCAGGCTAAGGGTTCCTTTCCAAAACTCCAAACCTGGGGAGGGATGGTCCCACGTTAAATCTACAATAAGCCTCAATATTCGGATGGCACAACTGAACTGTGAGAACAATAACAGACACCCATTAACATGGCATATGAAGATCTCATATGAAAATTGTATGTCTTAAAATCTATGGCCTCATAAAAAGGAGGCAATCAGAAGATGGGCAAACTACTCCATTTTCATGTATCAAGAGACTGAATGGGACAAACTGACATCAAATGCCTCCTAATCTGATGCAAATAATATTGTAATAACATTATGGTGTGTCAGATGGTACTAGACTTATCGGGGTGATCACTTCATAAGTTATATAAATTTCTAATCACTATGTTCTACACCTGACAATATTGTATGTCAACTGTAATTGAAAAATAAAACTATTTTAAAAATCTCACCTGAAACTAATAAAAAATAAATTTAAAAAAATGATTGTCACCCCAATCAATTTTAATAATAATAATTAAAAAACGCCTCCTAATACCATGCATTAAGAGCACAATATTAATTCTGTGATATTACTGCCAAAAAATGCAGAACCCGGGCCGGCCGAGTGGCTCAGTTGGTCAAGAGTGCGAGCTGAGCTCTGAGCAACAGCTGTTCGAGGCCAGCCCGAGCTGAGTTGCTGTTGAGCTGCCAACAGGTGGTAGGATGGCTCAGCTAAAAAAAAAAAAAAAAAAAATGCAGAACCCGAATCTAAACATGAGGAAACATAAACCTAAACTGTGGAATAGTTAATAAAATAACTGCACTGTACTTTTCAAAGCATCGTGATTATGAAAGACAAACAAAAAATACCGAGGAACTGGCCCAGGTTAAAAGAGGCTGAATACATATGATAACTGAATGCAGCATACTATCCAGAACTTACTTCTGCTATAAAGAACATTATTTAAACACATGACAAAATCTGAGTAAAATCAGCAGATTAGAAAACACAATTATATCAATTTTAATTTTCTGGTTTTGATAACTAACTGTACATGGGTTATGTAAGAGAATGTTATTTTTAGAAACACTAGCTTTAATATTTAGGGCATGATGTCTATTTCTTATCTGCAAGGCTTCAGGTAAAATAAGTGAGTGAGACAGACAGACAGACAGACAGAGACATAGAAAGAGAGATACAGAGGGATGAAGAAAATGTGGTAAAATGTTAACACTTGCAGCCTGTGGGTGAACTCTGTAATATTCTTGCATTTTTTTTTCTATAAATTGAAATTATATCAGCAGAAAAAGATCCAACTCAGAGAAGCATTAATCTTGCTTCTTTGACCCTGGTTGCTGGCCTGACCCTGCTTGTCAGCTGGTGATGACAAACCTATTAATGGGAGGTGACACATAAGTGACTCTGTGGCCAGCTCTACTATTAGTATAGCTTTTACGAATGTTCTTATGAAAATTATTTAAGACTCGCTTGCTGTAGGTTTAAAGTTTGATAATACCCAGTGTCAGTGTAGAGTGGAGAAACACAAACTCTCAATATATTGCTGGGAGTTTGTATTTGTGCAGTCTTTTTGGAAAACATTTTGGCAATGTCTATTTAATTCAAGATGTGCATTCCTTTGAAGTTCTAACCATTTCAATTCTGGAAATTTATTCTATAGGTAGACAATTTGGGACTGTGCAAAAATATGCATACAAAGAAATGCAATAAAGCATCATCTGTAGTACGAAAACAATTTTAAAAATTCATGTGTGCAATTAGGAATAGATTGCTGGTTACATAGAACCTCCTAGTCATGCCTATAACTCACCCCAAAAGCTATCCAGTTAGCAGCATTAATTTTAAATGAAGAAATAAGCTCTACATTTTCATTCCTTTCCCCCAACTGCATATATGAAACAACACACATACACCCTCTACACAATTATTAGTGATAATGGTGGGGCAGCAGCAGATGTCTTCTTCTTTACTAATTAAGTCTGGCTTAGGTAAACAGCAAAATGAAACTGCATTCTCTAGACATCAACTGAGGGCCACTTACATACCAAATGGAGAATACAGGTGGCTTAAAATAAAAACAGAGAAAGGCAGATAAGAATTTACCCCTAAAAACTGATGTGAAATTAGTAAAAATTGCTATACCACCAAATGTGCACAGATGGGTACTAAAAGACATGTAAAGGAATGTCCACGGCATTGTCAGACCCCCAACTAGAAACAACTCCAATGACCGCTGTCAACTACTGCTACCTATGCGGTAATGCTGATTACTAGCAAAAGATGCCAAACACAGAAGGTACGAAATTGTATGATTTTATGTATATGAAATGCAAAAACAAGCAAAACTAATCTATAGAGTTTGACAGCTTATGAGGTACCTTTGAGAGGGAAGAAGAGAGTAGGAGGAGCTGTCATAAGGGCTTCTGAGAAAATGGTAATACTCTATTTGTGTGATTATCACACATGTATATTCACTTTGTGAAAATTCCCTTTGCTCTACATTTATGATTTGTGTGCTCTACTTTTCTGTAGGTATTTTACTTTAATTTAGAAATATATTCACAAATATATATTTTTTAAGGTTTTGGAATGAATGGCTGGTTTGGGGGAGAAAAAATTTCTTTACTGGACTGTATTCCTATTGTCTTCAAATTCTATTTTAACATTAAAACTTTAGAAGACAGTGATTTCTAGTCCTCGGCTGCAACATTCCAGGATGTATATATTTCAAATTAAGTTAAATATTAAGGCAATGGGAATATAAGTCCTGACAAAATTGATCCTGTTCCTTCATCCAAATTGCAGACCCAGATTCCAACAATCTTCTCTCCTATTTAGTAGACAAAACATCAGGATCGACAATGGTCCTCTGGCAAATCACCTACCATAAGAGCATGCAATTAAAAAAAAAAAATCACTAATTAGGCAGCAGCATGGAAAAATACTGAAGATGTACTAGGATTAGAATGTTCCTATTATTGGGCTGGCCGAGTGGCGCATTGGTTAAGCGCTGGTTTTGGGATGCCAGCGGCCCCGGTTCGGATCCCACATGAGGGCCAGTGACACTGCCCTCTACAGCTAACAACAGCTCCACCTGGAGCTGGGCTGTGCGAGCCCCTGTGATGTGTGGGCTGCAGCCCCTGCTGCAGTGGGCTGCCATAGGCTACAGTGAGTGGCCCGCAGCCAGTGTGAGCGGCTGGCAGCCAGCGTGAGCTGCCAATAGCCGCGGTGAGCGACATCCAGAGGCCGGCGACCGATCTGCCTCATCCGGGAAGAGCGCAATGACGATACCAACAGTGAAGCAACATCCTCCGCAACTAAACTGAAGAACAAAAAAGACAGCAACTTGTCTGTTCCCCTTCCCCGATTCCCCAACGCTGTTCCTCTCCCCCAATTCCCCAATTTAAAAAAAAAAAAAATCTTAAAAAAATTAAAAAAAAAAGAATGTTCCTATTATTACATTTAAAATTGGCTTCCGTTGCCTATCTCACCTAAAACTGAGATGGGCAAGGAGAGAACGGTATAATTAATTTTTACTTTTTTTTTTGAGGGCAGTGTCACTGGCCCTCATATGTGGGACCCGAACCAGGGCTGCTGGCTTCCCAAGCCAGCGCTTAACCACCACGCCACTCGGCCAGTCCTAATTAATTATTTTCCTAGATTCTGGTTCCTTTTGTCCCCTTCATTACCCATTTAATACACACACATTTAAGTGCCCACTGTGTGTTAGGCCCTGTACTAGACACTTGGGACACATGGCAAACAAGAAACATGGTCCCTATCCAAACTGAATACACTGTAATAGTAGCCACTAATGAGCTGGCTATTAGGCTACACACTTGCATGTTTATCTCACTTCATACATAAATCAGTCTTATAAGACAGGTACTGTTATCCTCATTACACAGATGAGGAAATCAGCTTAGAAACCACCATGCCTAAGTTCGCGTAACGGTGAATTTGGGATCAAATGTGACTAAGGTACAATGTTGGTGATTTTCCATGTACTCTACACTGAGAAAGAATTTAACTGAAGTTCAATTCTGGATACTAACATGTTAAGAGGGTGCCCAGTGTATAAGTTTTATGATAGAATTGTAAAGTGCACTAATTGATCCTAAAACTTTCTATGATACAGTATCGATTTGGTTTGCTTCAAAAAAACCTGAAAGAGAACGTTCTTTCATTACCTGACTCTCAATACTTTACTATTGACTAAATTTATTTAATTGTTTTTAAAGATTTTATTGGGGAATTGGGGGAGGGAACAGTGTTGGGGAATAGGGGAAGGGGAACAGACAAGTTGCTGTCCTTTTGTTCTTCAGTCTAGTTGTGGAAGACATTGCTTCACAGGCCCATGTTGGTATCGTTGCACTCATCCCAGGTGAGGCAGTTGCTCGCCAGCCATTGGACGGCTGCTCACAGCAGCTCACGCTGGCTGCCAGCCACTCACTGTAGCATATGGCAGCCAACTGCAGCCCCACTAGAGCCTACGCTGTCACAAGAGACTCACGACAGCCCAGCTTCAGCTTGAGCTGCTGCTGTTCACCATCTTAGCTGTAGAGGGCACAGCGTCACTGGCCCGCATGTGGGATCCAAACCTGGGCCCTACTGCTCAGAGCTAGCGCTCCCAAGCCAAATCTTAACCAACGTGCCACTCGGCAGGACTAAACTTTATAAGGGTAAATTTTTCTTTGATTAGTAGAAAGTGAGAAAAATGTGTTCTAAAGCTATAAATACATAAAACTCAGGAAATCTAAAGACATCTGCTAGGGGAGCCACACCTTAGCTAATATATATATATATATATATATATATATATATGCACACATATGTAAATCATAAATTTGACAATTACTCTTGTATTTTTCCCTGCACAAGGGGAATATGTTACAACTGCAATGGGAACTATGAAAGTCTCGTGAATCTCATGTTTACACATATTGATCATTTCTACAAAGTCATTTTTTTCTGAGTTGAAAAGGACGAAGAATTTACACAGGCATGTTCGGTTTAATGAAGAGGTTTTGCATTCTTCTTTTTCTACTTGTAGAAATTATAGACATATTACCACCAGCTTAACCTCCATCAAACCACGTTGGGTCAATCTCTTATACAGCCAAACCGATAACACATAGCTTGGCATTCTAAAGTATGTATTTGAATTCAGCAGTGCATCTGCCTTTTATTTTCCTTTTAAATAATGCAGGCCAGAACATCTAATAGATGGGATAGCCCAAATAAGGTCAAATGCATAAAGGAAAGGCTCTGATTCAGGTTTTCTAAGGAGTTAAGCTGTTTCAAAGAAGTCTGTCCCTAAGGGGAAAATATTAAAAATGACAATTGTCATTTAAGAACTTCTTTTTTTTTGAGGGCAGTGTCACTGGCCCCTCATATGTGGGACCTGAACCGGGGCCGCTGGCTTCCCAAGCCAGAGCTTAACCACCAAGCCACTTGGCCGGCCCAACAATTGTCATTTTAAAACATGTAAAATAGGACAGTGAGTTAAAAGGGAGGATAGTCAACAGGCAAAAATAATAAGATGATCAATATTCACGTTTGGAATGGGGAAAAGAGCTTTCTAGAACATTTCTAATAACACCATTACATGAACAAGGAAATGCCTTTCTGCTTGAGTGTTAATACCCAAAACAATATATTTCTTTTGAATTGTAGTTTAGCTTTCTGTTATCACATGTCATATTATAATATCAAACCTGCATTTGTGGTAAAGCCAAAAACCACTCTGAAGCAGTGGTCTTAACCACAATTCAAAGCTTAAAGAATGCTTTCTGCCAAAGTGTATCTGCACCATTAACCTGTCAAGTTACTTCGGGCGACACAAAGAGCAGGCCCAGCAGCAGGCGTCTGCTTGCTCCAGCCCCGCAGGACGCAGCGAGGCTCTGACAGAGGAATCCACAGTTTGGGGGCACAGGGGCTGATGGAACAAAACTTGACAGCAAGCTGCTTTGCCTTGGGTGGTACTAGCACGCAGCCTCATACTTCAGCTACCACCTGAGGAGGCTCTCCTCAGCACAGGCACAGGGAATTGGAAATCTCCATGAAGTGAGTCAAGTACAGCAGGCATCAATAAGTTATGGTGGTGAAATGTTAGGACAGGAGCAAAGGCTTTGGGAGTTGGAGGGTAGCAATGAGGAAAACAAGGGGAAAGGCTCTACTAGGCGGAGACACCTTTCACAGTTTGGGTCATTCGTACTACGTCTTTACTTGCTATATGCTGTGCTATGAATTTAAATGATGCAAACTGAAAAGCTGCTGTCTTGCAGTTAGTTTACTAGTTAACTGTTCAGTCAACTGCCCTACATCAAACTGGCTAACTAGAAAACAGGATAGTTTTTCTTTGAAGATGAGCTCTGTTGTGGCCACTTATTTCTTCATGTTCCCCTTTCACCAACTCCTACACACGCATGTTCCTTTGACATGCAGCCTGTCTTCTCCACAGTATCGCTGACCTGGTCCCCTCATTCTTGCCTTCCATCACAACAAGCAATTCATTGACAAACATCACCAATTGTATTTCCAAATTATCTCCCGTATTTCCAATCCCTGATTCCATCAAGTTAGGAGCTCTCATTACCACATATATTTACAGCTTCCTAACCTGGCCTCATATACAGGCATACCTCCTTTTATTGCACTTGATTTGCTTTCCTGGGCTCCACAGATGTTGCAATTTTTTTCAAAAATAGATTGACGGCAAGACCCGCCACCAGCAAAAAGATTACAACTCACTTTATTGCAGTGGTTAGTCTGGAACTGAACCTGCAATATCTCCCAGGTGTGCCTGTAGCCAATGACAAGGAGAAAATCCTGAGATATCCTACATTAAATCACAGCAGGCCAAAGAGTGGATGGAAGAGAAAAAGGGGTTAATCAGTTAACAGCTGCAGTGCAAAACCAACAAAAGACTGCACACACTCCTTTGTGTCTGTTGGAATTGTTAGATTAATTTAGGCCATTTTCTGAGATTATCTAAAAAGAGACAATAGCCAGGGGCCGCGGGAGCCTCCAGTTTCTGTTTACACAGGAGCTTTGCAGCCGGTTCTGCACCTGCTCCCTAGCTCCACTTCACCTTCTCCCATCCCTTCTGTCTACAGCTACTGTAAACTCTTTCAAAGCAGCTCACATCCCCCACCTCACCCCTCCTCCCAACTTTAGGTATAAAAAGCCTTGCTAAACTCCAGGATGAGGGACTTGTCTTTTCTAACCTGGCCATGCTGCTGGTGGTTTAGACTCCATGCCCCAAGCGGGGCCTTATTGCTAGCCTACTAAAACCCTTTCCTTTTTTTAATAAATAGACTTTCAGCCTTGGAAGTTAAAATTTATGTTTAATACAGAATATTAACAAACAATATGTCCCTTATGTATGCGCTCATTGAATTCTGATAACAATCGTTAAGAGGTAGGCATCATTTCAAACTTAGAAGGAAAAACTGAAGCTCAGAATGTTACAAGGTAGCAATTTCCCCGACTTCTGATGACACAGTGACAATACTCAAGCTGAAGATAACAAGGCCCACATATAAGGAAGCCACACTCTGGTCCTTAAGCCACTTATGCTCTTTGCCTTCCCAAGATAATTACTTTTATTTTTTCTTAATTCACTAACAAATTAATGTCAATACACTTTTTCTGTTAAAACAAATCACCTATAGTATGAAAAAACATTTAATGTCTCAGAAAAATCAATTCTTAACCTGAACACGATTTCTCAGCAAACCAAAAAACTGTTCAATCCCAAGGATAAAATGCTGTAGTAATAAAACTACAGAATATGAAACAATGCCATAAGTTTAAATAAACCAGGAAAATCTGACTCTGTTAACGGCTCTAAGGAAGCGTCAAACCAGAGCCTTTAAAAATGTAACTAATGGAGGGCCGAGTGGCACGTTGGTTAGAGCTGGCTTGGGACGCCAGCTCTGAGCAGCAGGGCCCAGGTTCGGATCCCACATGAGGGCCAGTGACACTGCCCCCTCTACAGCTAAGGTGGTGAACAACAGCTCCACCTGGCCCCTGCTGCTGTGGGCTGCTGTTAGCTACCATGAGTGGGCCATCCAATGGCAGGCGACTGATCTGCCTCACCGAGAAGAGCACAATGATGATACCAACATGGGCCAGTGAAGCGACGTCCTCCACAACTAGACTGAAGAACCAAAGGGCGGCAACTTGTCTATGCCCCTTTCCCGGTTCCCCAACACTGTTGCCTCCCCCAATTCCCCAACAAAAATCTTAAAAAAAACCCCAAAAAACTATAAGTTAAGTATCCTAATAATGAAAAAAATAACAACCTGTTTCCACAATAAACTGGAAATGCACACAGTGGATTTTTTAGGCCATTAACTTGTATGCTGGACAACACTTTTTTTTCAAATGGCAGAAGTGTACATTAGAGAAATATGGCCAAAGCTATAAGCTTGTATCAGTCACATTGAAGCTGACTTGAGGGCATACTTAACATCAACTTTTCAAATGCAAGTCTGTACATGTTAAAAAAAAGAAAAAATTATCATGGAATAGTAGCTCTTAAACTATATTACTTAGATCAACTATTGTGAGTTAAACTATAGTTATGAGCAGACTCATCGAAAAGGCCTAATAAGCTATCTACAATGGAAAAAGAGATTATAAATAGTCCCTCAAATGAGCTGATACTAACTTGGCAAACTTTACAATGAGGAGAAAAAGGAACTATTTTAGCAAGTCAAAGAACTAAAATGATGATTAATGTCCTCACCTTAATGAAAATATCTATTTCTCCATGGAGAATGCCCTGCAGACACAATGCTCCGAGGGTACAGTGGATACCTGCTCAACAGTAGTAATGTTCTTTAATGAGGCATGCTGACACTTCAAACAAGTGACAATTCAGTTTCTGACAAATTCTATGACATGGTATTAAGATCTAAATGGGGCTACAAACAATACACCTGAAAAGGGGTCCTTAGAAGTTCATGTTCCTTCATGTAGTTTTGTTGCATCCAATAAGAAAAAAAATTCTGATATGTTCTAAATTAAATTACAGTGGCTGGAGAGTCAAAGAGACAGAACTGTAAAAGACAGCACATTCCTGTTTTGTCTGTAGAAATTTTGGATTAATTTCCAGGTGGCTATTTCAGCAGATCCTCTTGTTTACATGTGGGTTTTCCCGACTGCTACCCTGGCCACTCCATAGGAGTGGTCATTTCTTCAGGGGGACTCTGCTGGCCCCTCATACTGTCCCTCACCCCTTTGCTTACAGCTCATAGAAATTCTTTCTTCCCACTGCCCCCTCCTTGATGTGTAACATGGCTCACAAAACTGTGGGACTGCAGGCATGCTGTCTTTTCTAACCTAGCCATACTGCTAGTGGTTTAGACTTCATACCCCAAGACGGGTCTTTTGGCTACAAGCATTTTGGGCTCAATAAAACCTTACTTACAGACTTTCAGCTGTGGGAGTTGAAAGAATTTTAGTTTAACATTTTGGCACCCAAATGAGGGGCGAAGATTTGGAGAAGCAGAAAGGGGCACTGCTCTCTCAGGTAGGCGTGTGACATCTACACAAACCCATAGGGGCTCCTAGGATCCCAGGTGCTCCTCCTTTTTTCTGCACCTCTGAAGCCTGGATTGTGCAGGCCTACGCCTTGTGATAGAAGCACACGTTTTTACTGGAAACTGAAAGCGCTCATTAAGTGGCCCCCAGAACATGAAGAAGCATCGTTCCCTCAGTGTCCATAGCCAGTGGGTACCATGTCTGCATCACGGAAGTGAAGGACAGAATCCCTAATCCTTCAGATGACTGGTGAGTTTGTGGGGTGCCCTCAAGGGTCTTCTTCGTGCATCTTTGACATAACTGACCTCATAGTGGCATCTTGTGGCCATTCCATGTAATTACTGCTTGGTGTGGGTGTTTGGGGCGTGCCTGACCAATGCTCATTAGCTTTGGAAACTGAGAATGGGGCTTTTCCACTCCAAAGGTAAGGCCGTCACTGACCCATTGGTGTGGGCACTCCAGAAGCAACACTCTATCCACCAGAAAACAATTTCCCAGCCTTGACTGGTTGAAAACAATTTAAATTATAGGAAGTCAAAGCTCCAAAACTTACCCTGCCACTCCCCCAAAACACCAGCAGGTGCTTAAAACAAAAAAATAAATATATGTGGTTGATTTGTGCAGCTTTTTTTTTTTTAAATCTAAATGGGTTACTCTTGCTAAAAATGATTTCAGTTAGAATTCAGAATCTTTCTCCCTTCTAAATTTAGATTAGCAGGAGGAAACATTTGTGAAGCTAGATTCTTGGGCTTAAAGTATGAATACATTTTGAGAGAACTAAAATTGTCTGCCCTAAGCTGGTTATTTCTGAATGAGTAAGAAGAAACACTCTAAATTGGACAAGTTATAGGTAGTTTATAAAAAGAAATCTTAACACAAAATTTTATATCGGGTAAGCTGAATGAGATTAGAATGCATTTAAATAAGCAAATTTAAATGTCAAAAATTAGCTGATTCAAAACCAGAGTTTGGTTCTTTTTCACTCTGTTAATTGCAGTTTTTCCTGTACTTATTGTTCTATTCTAGATAAGAAATTATGAAAAAGTTTTCTACCTAGAAAGGAAGAGTCTGTTTCATTAAAATAGTTTTGTGTTTTATATTGAAGGTTTTGCTAACAATACGTAACTTGTATTTTTTTTGATATCTCTAGTCACTTTGAATAAATAATTTAATTTTCATAATATATGATCTTTTAGTCAAGTATGCTTGAAAAACTTCCCAGGGTTTAAGTTTTAAAAGCAGACTTTCTTAACCTGGAAATGGCTTTGGATTATTCCAGTAGGCTCCTGGAATGTCTCAAAGATTTGTTGTCTCTCTTATAAAAGAGAAAATTTACACTAATTAGGTCTATTTGATATACTAAAATTACATGGGAAGCTTTGTCAAGAAATAATAATTATGTTGTATTTTATACATTATATAATATTTTCACTTGTAACTCTTAATTATCTCAAAATGTTAGAGAAAAGCAAATTTCTTTATCAACTGCATTATAATCACATCTATAACCATATCATATAATTAAATTTTTGGCATTTACAGTCATTGTTTTACTCTGATGCTTTTGCAAATATGTTTCATCTTCAAAAAGATCCATGAAGAAGAATGACTTATTGTAAAATACAAGTTTCTGAGAATAAATTTTCAGATTATCTAACTGGATGAAGATTTACAGAACTCTAAAGGATAACAGGACTCATGAAATACTGGCAAATGATCAAGATAAACAAGAATTAATTATGGGACTAAATGAGGATAATTATTTCTATGCTTTTTTGTTTGAAATATTGATTTTTAAAATCTTTTCGTTACTTATGACTTAGGAAGCTTGGTAAATGATACCTTTGTGAGTGGTATTGAAACAGTGAGTGGTTATTTACAAAAATTCAGTAAGAAACTGTTCTCTTAATAACAGGACACAACTGGAAAATGGTTTTATTACCAAGGCTGTGACTGGAATGTCCAGTTTGAGCAGGTAGGTTCAAAAGAGCCAATATGATCAATTGCTATTCTTACTGTATTTATAAAAATAATCAGGCCTAATTTATTAAAACTAGATTTATGCAATAAATAGTCTTAAAAAACAATGGTGATTTTAGAGTGAAAAGTTATGTTTCAATAGAAACTATAATCATACACACTATGGATATCAGATTCTAGTGTTCAGTTAATTGTCTTTATAGTTTTATTTTTTCACCTGTAAACTGAATTACAACCTGAATTCTTCTAGTTTTCTTAAATACTTGGCTATAACTTTCCAAACTAACATTTCATTTTCCTACCATCCTTCGACTTGGAATTATTGAGAACTCAAACTTTTCTTTCCCTTCTGTCTTACAATTACAAACTACAAGTAGACGACTTGATATAAACCAGAAAAATCGCCACAACACCTCATGCTTAAATCATCTCCGTGGCTGATGCTGTGTGAGGCAGTTTACTTGAGCATCCATCTGATGGCATCCCAGACTTTCAAAGTGCAGACCTTCAGCCTATCATATCACTGCCTGTCTGCACTCCAGCGACAGGAGCTTTGATCCTCGCATATAAAAATCTTGATTGACAGCTTCATAGGCTCAGAAACTACATTTATAATTTACTTCATCATTAACTTTTTAAAAAAATACCTCTTATTTAGATGTCTAACTGCTTACAGTAACCTTTCAGTTCGTTGCCAGCCAGGATAAGCTCATTATTTAGAAAACTATTACAAGTTGTTCAATATTTTGCCTTTTTTGATCGTTATAATTTTTAATGTTATGCCTGTTGCTTCTCTCAATTATGTAGATCCATAAATCAAATCCCAACTAACATTATGCTTGCTCGACTGAATGAACTAGCCACCTATACCTTTCCAGAAGTTACTCTTCAAAAAAACTGAAATCCTCATCAGAGTTGACATGTAACACTCTCTCCTGTTCTCCCCGAACTGGCCAAGGAAGGCATCTCATCACCTGATGTCATCCTTGGACTTCCCTCCTCTGTGGGGCAGGACCACCTAGCAATAAGCCTTCCTAGCAATGTGGGACAATGCCTACACAATGCAGACATTCTACAGTGATGCTTTCTTCAAAAGATCTGGGTAAAAAGGGGAAAATCATAAGATAAAAATTCTTGAGATGTTCTAAATTATGGTGACGAAAGAGACAGAACTGTAACAGGACCTCTCACATTCCTGTTTTGCCTGTTGGAATTTTGCTTTCCGGGTGGCTATTTCTGCAGATCCTCCACTTGTTTACACGTGGGCTTTCCGGACTGCTATCCCGGCCTCTCCGGCCACTCCACAGGAGATGCCGCTTCTACTGCGGGCTCTTACACCTTTTCTCACCTTTGCCTACAGCTTATATAAATAAATTCTTTCATACTCTCTTTCTTCTCCCCCTCCCTCCCGCCCCCCTCTGTCCCCACCCTGCCTCAGCATGGTATTTTGACTCCATGCCCGAAAACCAGTCTTTCGGTTAGCATTTCTGGCTCAATAAAACCCAAGATTTTGGAGTTTAACATAGGAAAACCTGCATTTACCAGGTGCAGGTCTCCAGCAATTTCATCCAGGCAATTTTTTATCACAACAACAATCAAATGCTAATATGACTCATTATGTGTAAGCTGATAATAATGATGCCGTTAACAAATTAACTTCTGGACTTTTAAAAATTAAATTCTCAATACTAAGTATAAACTTGAACTGGAATGAAAATCAAAGTTACAGGGAATTATTCTAATTGTTGATTTTTTCCCCCTGGCTATCCATCAATGCCTTGTTTTGGTTCTATTGCTCCAGGATTAATCCTGGCGGTCCGGCCTTTATACCCACGCGCTGTTTATTCTGGACGATGAATATTACCTGTCCTGGGTCAGCCCTCTTCACTTTTGGACAACCTCCAAGGACCTAGGTTTTATACTGTTTTTCATAGCATTGTCGCTTCCATTTGGCCTGAATGGTTCTCGGGCTCACCAACACTGTTCACATATTATTCTAAACAAGAAGAAGGCAGAACAACTGTTCTGTTGGTTGAGGTTGTAAAAGTGGAGAGAGCCCTGAGGGGTGGAGGAGGGAGGAATGGGGCAACACTGGAGCGCACCTCAGTGAAAAGACACAAACAAGACTCACTTCCACTGCTTGAGGAAGTGTCACAAGCCACCGACTAGGAGAGAAATAAAAGAGAGCAATGGAGTGTCTACAGGCCATAAAGAGGGCAACTGCCTCCCTCCTAACAAACCAAATCTGGTCAGTCCCCAAAATGGAGCTGTTTTTAGCTCAAATACAGAGCTTTTTCGTCTGTGGGATATGAGCACAAATTATGATCATTCTTGCCTTACAGAAAATCTCACACTTGGATAACAGAACTCTACCATTGTGAGAAAAACCTGTTGAATTCATAAACTATGACCAGGTTTTGTTCCCCAAAAGTCTAGGTCTTTCTAACGAAAGCCACTCCAACCCTATCAGCTATCCAGAGCCTCAGCCTCCACCCACCTCCGTAAAAACAGGGATGTTAATTCTGACAACCTGGAGAACTGTGTGAAGACTGAGTTAATAATATATGGAAAACACCTGGAAAGGGGCCGTTTTGTAAGTGCAATACTCATTAGATGTTACCTGTTACACACTCAGGTTTCTTCAGCCTTTATTACAAATCCCAACTCGCAGAAGAGCACAGTGATGACAAAACTGTAAAAATTAAGATCATTTCAAAATAAGATTATTCCTTAAGTAATCAACTCATTCTCTACATATGTAAATTACAAGGAAGGTAAATAAGAGACAGCCTGATCTTCCATGACAGGACAGATGATGTCTTAAAATCCTAATATCAAAATTTCATTCACCTGACAAAACATTCACTGAGTACCTGCTATGACTAGTCACTATTCCGGGTATACAGGAGTCCACAAAATTTGTATAATTGAGAAGAAGGAAGTTGGGAGGAGAAGGAGAGAGACTGAAAATTTGCACCCTGAGTGGGAACAAGAATGGAGCCTACTTGCTCCAAATCACTCTGGTTTTATACACACTTATGTTACGTTCCTCTGCCCCTGGGGCTAGAATTTCTCACAGGTTAGTTTTCCCAGAGAAACCTCAACAGTAAGAGTTTTAACAAAGCTCAATTTCATGCATTTGATTACTCTAGCTGCTAAGCTGCTACCACCAGCACTTCAACGAGTATGCCCATTTTTAATCACCTTCATCCACCCATTATTATAAAACAAAAAAGTAGCAGATTTTCAACTTATATGTTGACATGATAGTTGTTAAAGCAACACCAGAGGACTTGTGGTGGTCAACTAAAGCTGCCATTCTTTTATATTTGCACTGCCCTCTTCATTAGCTCACAGAGCCTCACAGAGCTCACTTGCTGAAATGAGTAAGTATCTGGCTACCTCCTTGGTAAGGTCTCCATAAGGAAAGCTGGACTCATTTAAGCAACAAGTCTGGGGTTTTGAGGAAAGATGCATATATGCATATTTTCCTGCTCATTTACATACTCCCTCATAATTTCCTAACAGTTCAATAGCACAAGATAAACTGACTTCACTGTATTTTTCAAAAGGAAGTGAGACTGACACAGCACATCCTACTTCTCAATTACGTTCATAATTGAGATGGTGGTCTAAAGTACTCTTTTAATACCAGGGGTGCCAAAAAATGCACACACATTTTAAGAGATGTTATTTATGTATTATATTACTTTCTGAAGTTGAATCGAATTATGATACCAATGTGTAGCATGATATTCACCCAAAAGATGGCGTTCATCAAATGTTTGCTGCTAGCATCATCCACTATATTACAATTTTTTTTTTTTTTTTTAGGGACCCGACCTGGGGCCGCTGGCTTCCCAAGCCAGCGCTTAACCGCCACGCCACTGGGCCGGCCCTATATTACAATTTTAATACAGCTTTTTCCTTTCTTAAAATGTGTATACATTTCTTTTTCTGGCACCCTCCGTAAACATTCCAGAGCCCACAGAACTGAAAAATAGTATTGTTTTCAAATTAAAGTATAAAATAGCTTGAGAAAGTGCCTAATGCTAACAAGACTGCCATTTAGTCATGATTTTTTAAACTAATCTTCAGAATCTAAAACATCTTTTTGAAATGGTCTCAAACGCAGCTAATCTTCATTCTTAAAGGGTGATTTTGACTTGTTTTTAATAACCAAAAGTTTACCGGAACCATATCTAATAATGTAAGTTATGCAATCTTCTTTCTTCTAATCCTAGATGTGTGGTTGGGGTGCTGCCTCTGGCCACTGACCTCAGTTCTGGGCCAACAAAACTACATTAAGTTCAAGTTTCCCTCTAAGCCACACCTTTGGAGAAAAAGTCTACTAAAGAAAAAGTTTGCGAGTTGCTCTGTTGCATGATGATAACCAAAGAAAAGGGACACAGTTTTGAAGAAACAAATGCCACAAAGTGAAAACAGGAAACCTCGCACTCTCAACAAGATAAACAACATGAGGCAGAAAATGATGAAGTCGGGAGTGAACATGACTGAAATAATGATAAAAAGCCAAGTGATACTACTGGCATGAATAGAAGAATTGGACAGTCTGGGAGAAGATGAGATCAAATGGGGATGGGGGTGTGTGGGGGAAACAAAGCAATTAAAAAACAGGAATTCGACTCTTCCATTCTCCAAATCCATAGGCTCTTGTTCTTTGCCTCCACCACTAGCAAAACATGGCTGTGTACACTGGTGCAAAGACAAGCAACCATCATCAGGGTAGGAAACCCACTGGTTGGGGAGTTACTACTTTAACTTCTGTAAGTTCAAAACATGATTTCTAAGGTTAGTGTATCACACCCAGTTCAGAGCAGGAACTATGTATGTTTGCCTCAATTTCAAAACTTGCAGAGAAAGAAGAACTGTGCTTATTATCTTTAGGCCTTTTATTTTGGCAAAGAGTTCTTCCATTTTCAAGTCCCAAGTGTAGAAAACGAATGTACAAATTCCATTGTTATGAAACAATTTACCAGAATTCTTCATTGTCTTACTGTTTTCTAGGGAGGAAATTGTTTTTTAGACACAATTTTAAAACATACATATCACTCTACTTGATAAAATAACTTTGGTAATATCCTGTAATAGCCATCACTTCAAATGGAAAAGATGGTAGGGGGACACTTGGAGGTGATAGAGCGCACGGCATACCATTAAAAGTCACAGACCGGAACTTATCCTGGTCACTTCTTAGCAAGGCAAAACAATACAAAACTAATACAACCTCTGAAGGACACCTCTAACTAACAACCATACACTTAGTGGGACTAAAACGATCCAATGAACTTACACATCAATGTGTATATATTTTATTTCCGCATTTAAAAAAATTAAAACAAGTTTCTTTTTAAAAATAAAAAAAACTTTTCTACATTCAGTGCACTCTTTTATTTTCTATTATAATACATGTCTTACTTCTGGTTATAGCCCACTAAATTGATTTCTTGACCCACTAATGAATGGGCTGAAACCTGCAATTTGAAAAACACAGCTTTAGAAGATGCACAAATGACCCTAGAAAGAGGACTATACATAAATTACCAGTCTCTGGTGACCATCTTCTTTCACTGATGAGAAAAAGCCCAAAGAACTGAAGGTCACAGGAGTAAGTGTAAGACTCAGGATAAGAAGAAATGTTAATAGCACCCTCCCACCAAGCGAGGTTTGTTCTGGCATTTAATAATCACCATCACTGTTAACCTCACACTGGCTTCCTACATGCTCAACTCGGCATGAAGTGTATATAATTTATATACATATACAAATTGTGTACACACATGGTGCCAAAAAAATGTATACACATTTGAAGAAAGGAAAACTCTATTAAAATTTTGTAATACTCAATATATAGCAATAACAAAAGATGAATACAAGTCACATTTGACTTCTTCAATTACAAGAGGTGCTCAAAGTGGTTACGATCTGTCCAGACACTTCTCATTATGGTGAACTACTGCTTGAGTATGGATAACATCTCTTAAAATGTTTGTACATTTTTTTGGCACCCCCATGTGTGAGTGTCTGTATACATACATATATACATGTATATACACATAAAATACAATATATAAATTACATTATATAATTATACACTTATGTTATATTCTTAATATACAAATTTATGGTTTTTCCCAGATCATTTTACAACCTGTCAAAATAACAAAGTGTTAGATCTAAAACACAGGACAGCTGGCCCCAGAATCTAAGCTCTTAACCACTGTTACAAACTCTTCCAAAATGAATAGGCGTTCCCAACTCTAGCTGTGCATCAAGAATCCTGAGTATTCAGAACAAAACAAACAGATACCAAGTGCTACCCCCAAAAAGGGTTTGAAGCTGAATTAGTATTATAGAGAAACATTTTTGTAAACAATGTATCAATTACCATATATTATGTCAGAAAAGATCTTTTTGGATAGTAAATACTACTGTGTACCATCGGACATAAAATACCTGATTCTAATGAATAATTGCTTTGGTTAATAAGCAGCTGACTTTACTGTGTAACTTGATTAGACCACTATCATTATATTTAACATAAAGCATTTTACCTTAGGTTTAATAACTAAATTCCATAAAGAATTTAACTACCAACATATCAAAAGGATCTTAATATAAGGTAGCCTAACTGATAGATTATGGAGTGCACCAATGTATTTCTATTAAATTTATCTATTCATGACTTAAACCTCTGTCTTCCCAAAATATTTTCCTTCATTATCTAAAAGATAAAGAATTCTGAAAGCAATGTAACATGAATGAAATCAGCATTCTCCCTGGCTTGGGAAGTTCCCTCTCACCACCCTTAAGAAATCATTTAGCAGCAAGCACACAGTACAAAATTAGGAGATTGCCATGGTTCCAAATAATTAAGAAATGGTTTTGCCCACATCACTCAAATAAAATGTTATGAACATAAAAAGCTAAAAGATGTCTGATGGTTAGGTGGTAATACAAAGCCTAGAATTACCACCACTAGCAACCACAAATAACAGCAGGACTACATACCACAAACACGAGGATAATTAACTGCATACATAAAATCACACTGTTAATAAAGAATTACTCTATTGCCTCTCAATAAAAATTCTTTGTAAAAGACAAAAACAAGCACAAAATAGCCCAAGTAAGAACTATTTTGTTTGCTCAAATTAATACCCCAATTGGAGAATTTATCCAAGTTGTTCCTGTTCAGGCTATCATGAAAAAACAGCACTGCAGAAAAATTAGTCTATGATATAAACCAGAAAGATAATTACAGACTAATATATGAATAATCCCTAAACTATTTGGTAAAAGGAATTATAGCCCACTACTACTAAAATCTAGGAAAAATAGCTAGTGTCTTCTCTAACCATATCTCTAAAAGAAAAGGAAAAAAAAATTCACCCATCAGGCTTATAATATATGGATTTTTTTCCCTAACCAAAAAAAAAAAAAACTATTGCCATAAATCCATAACCACATCTGCAATCTAAATATTAACATATCTTAAAATATGAGATCATTAAGTACAGAATTATGAACGTTCATTCTATCCACGACCTTGGGGGTCACTGGGAGATTTCTAAAGCATACCTTTTAATCCACGCCATGGTACTTCAAGAACATGTTAAGGTAAGTCACAGCTTGGGACACTTCGATGCACCTCAAAACACCTCAGCCAGTGTATCAGTATCATTCTCTTTTCCTTTTGAGATCATAATGGTTCCGAAGAACTACAATGCTTCCATTTGAATGATAGTCTCATAATTTCAATGACTTAAAAACAAAAACAAAAAATAAGGACTTAAATGTTGGTATGTTAAGGCACTAGTGCACTGTGTTAACTGCTGCCCTGTCTAAGAAAAACAAAGAAGCTGCCACTATTATTAGGTAACACTGTCATTTTTCATGTGAACCTTCATATAAATGAGGTGTAAGACTCCATGCTTAGTGGTCAAAGTGATCTGTCGAAACCCCACAAATCTCTAACCCAACTGATTCTTCAGTTTTCTTCTCAAGGAATGAAAAATAACCGAAAAGACAGGTCTGCACACTTGGCAGGAGCCAGGTCCACTTTTGATTGACCAACTCTTGTATTCTGTGTTGAATGAGGGCGGGGAGATCACCCACGCACCTGTATAAAAGGGAAGTCATTAATAGACACAGCGGGGATTCCTTCAAACAACGCCCCTCCTGGTGTTAATATTACTGAATTGTTTTAATTTCATGGAAGTCATTAAACTGAAAAGAGCTCCTGTTTCTACAGCTTACTTCCATTCCAGGAAGAGCGTGCACATATATGAACAGAGAGCTGGCTAACTAGCAAGTGTTTCTGCTGGGGTTGCCGGGCAGGTTATCTGCTCCTCCTCTCATCGCGCCATTGCCTTGAAGCTGACATAAAAACATTAAAAACATGTCATTACTAAAATAAGTCTATGTATCACCTTTTACTCTACTTCTGCTTCAGGTTTGGCACTCTATAGTTAAAAAAGAAAGAGAATACTCAACCTACATAAAGAAAATGAAACTAACTGATAAATTATCAATGCACATGTATATTCATGTCATAAAGCAATTAGAACTAGTCAAAGAAGACTGATCAGGAAATTTTTAATGACAGCAAGCTATAAAAAGACTTCCAAGGAAAGAAAGAAAGCTTGGAGAACTTGTTCCACTCAGGGTTATTGGAGCAGCTCGTGTAAAGGTTAATAGACAAGGAATGGAAGATGACAAAAGTCCCGGCTAGAGCTAAAAAGTATGTGCTAAGGAGAAAGTGAAACTATTTGCTGTTAGAAAGGGTAGATTCAAGTGATGAAAACCTTTCAAGTCCACTGTCAGAAAAATACCATATTTCTGAGATTTAGAGCTATTAATTAAAGGCTGTGGAGAACGCATGTTACAAAATGCAGGTCACTTCGGAAAGCTGGTAATGGTGGCAGAATTACATACAGGAAAGAATTCTACCAGGACAGGTAGGAAGAAACTAATGAAGAACAGAAACAAGGCCCTTGGTCCAAAAAAAAAAAAAAAAAAAAAAAAATCACTGCAGCCACAGCCATCTTTTTTAAACTGATCATTTTGTCACCTTCGTGCAACCCCGACCATTCCCACCACAGCTTTAAACCACTTAATGGCTCTGCAGACATGTACAACTTCCTGGAAGGACATCCACATTGTTTCCTGGGGCTCTGCGCCTCCAAATAAAAGACTCCTGCACACACACTATCAGGCTAATAATGTTCCTGAAGCACAGCTCCTCTCTTGCCCGTCAAGAACAGGGCTAACCACTGGGAAACAGGGCAGGCTACTCACAGAATAAAAGCCTAGGTCTGGCTCGTTACCTCGTCTAATTTGCAGAACCCCAATTTACAGAGGAGAAAACGGAGGTTCTGTAGTGAAATGACTGGCCCAAAAAAACACGCAATAAGAGACAAGAACTAGGACTTGAATGTACATGTTCTAGCTGGGATTTCCGCACTTTTCTATTACAGCTGCTGCTGTAGGGAGGGCACTGAATCATGAACTGCTCTGATTCCCATCTTGATAGGAAAGCTGTAATTACCAGTTAAACTCTGGGGGCAAGCACCTACAGCAAAGAGACTGAAGCGGGGATCAGTGAGACCCACTAACTAAAAGATACCTGTGATCTAGCAATTCTGGAAGAGGAAATATTCAGCTAATTTCACTCTGAGGAACTCCCAGCTGGGGGAAGCTCTTTCCTTAAAAAAAAAGTATATCCTAATTTTCAGCAACACTGATAAAAACTTCTATCAAAGTGCTTCAAAGTGCCTGATGAGACTGCTGCTCTTAAAGTGGCAAACTCCCAGGGCTCAACATGGATCAGCCTTTTTTTTTTTTTGGCTAGAATTCTCAATGGCACAGTATGGACAGGTATAATTTAAATACAAACACACATATGCATGCATATATACACATACACAGCTATCCTTTTCAAATGGATTAGTGTACCTGCCAGGACCAAAGCTAGGACAGTGGGAACAGAGAGGGAGGTAAAAGAACAGTAGTTTCAAAGAGCTGAGTAAAGGACTTTAGGAAAGGAAACGCAGTAATAAAGTGAATCTGCTGATAAACTCTTCTATGTATTTATTCAAAACAAGCAAGTCGACAGAAGCTTCTTTCCAGTCTAGGATTGAGAGGAAACTAAGGAAGAAATGCTAAAGAGCCCGAATATCCTTTTTATGTGTATATTCATAAAAATGTTTAGAGGTCAACTGAGTTTCTATCAGGTTCTTTCTCCTTCAGCTTAGTTGCGTAGATCTATATTATATTTAAATATAATGTAAATTTTGGAACTTAAAAGATTATGTGGTTATGAGTGATAAAGAATGTGCAGATCAAGTTCTGACCTTGGGAGACAGGAGTCATAGGTTAGTAAACTTAATTGGATGTTTACCTTCTGTGTAGATAATACCAGCACAAAATTGCAGTAATCACACTTAAATGAGAAAACACCTAAAACACTGCCCACCAGAGTAGTCATAAACATTTACTGGCTTTGGTAAATGTTTGGTAATCATAATTTGGTAATAAGTTACTCCTAATGCCACAATTCTAAAGTCAAAATAAAACATTTTCCTATGAATGTTTTAATTTAATGGTCAATAAATACTTACACTTTTAAGTTTAAAAAATTTTCACAGTTATGTTTATTCCAATTATGTGGGTGATGATCAAATTTGTAGCCCTAATTCATCAGTTTATCAGAATTTTCTGCAGAGTAGGGAGATGTGATAAGTAGTTAGTCTGTTTAGTTTTTGTTTGTAGTTGGATTTTTTTTAAAAACTGATGAGGTAAAAGTATTATGTATTAATCAAGTAATCTTAGTATTTTAATTACACATCCTCTGCCATATTCATTTGTCAGTGTTAAATAAAAGATAATGTGGTAAGCGTATTAAGGAAATTTCTAATTACAGAGGCTAATTTAAGGGAGATAGTCTATATTCAAACACTGCAGAGATAAAACAATGAAGGCACTTTCGGCTAAGAAGAGTAACCTTTTATCTGATTCTCTCCAGCCACCAAAATGCCTCAGTCTCAAACCGGTAGTTAGAAATAGTAAATTTAACAGACACGTTTATGAAGTGCTTTCCACATGCTAAGCATCTTATTTAAATACCAACTACCTTCTATTAGCTTATCTTTTAAGATGAGGTTGAAAGAAATTAATTAAGCTAAAAAGCTATCGTATAACTTTAGTCATCCTAGAAAGAACTAATTTAAGAGTTTCCAGGGACTTCTTTTGATCTGTTTTAATTTTCCATTACCATTCTTCATCTATATTTCCAATGCCAACTGTTAAAAAAATTGATATATAGCAATCTGTGTGGGTAGATGTTTTAATAGGAAAGGAATATCAAGGAAAACTGTGTTAATGGGTTCCAAAACAGAGCACATTTTCCTGGGATGGAATTGTGTTGAAAGGTATCAATAGAAGTCAATTTCAGTCCGTGGGTCTACAATTACAACTCTGCTAAACAGAAATGGACTGCAGAGAGCTTGGAAAGTGAATATGTATTTCCTAGGAAGTAATGAATAAAAAGAGAGAAAGGAACCACCCTGATACACTTGTTCTCATCTGCTTTTCTCACTTTAACTCAAATTACAAAATTACAGCCACAAAGCAATCAAGATTTTGGAGATAGTGTCACAATTAACAGGTAAGAACACCTACTTGATGGCAACTCACTCCTCCCTATGTTATGATATGCTTATCCCTTAAGTTATTTCATCAGATGCTAGGGCTGTTTTATCTATCCAATAATTCAAATTCTCTCAAAACAATTCTTCAACCAGATTAGAACTGTATTACAACACATTCTGTTTGTGCACTTCAAAATGTACATACTTTTGAACCTTAACCCTCATCATAATCCAATGATTATATTAAAAACTCCAGGTCTTCTGGGCCAGCCAAGAGGCGCCGTGGTTAATTGCTGACTTGGGACGCCAGCGGCCCTGGTTCGGGTCCCACATATGAGGGCCAGTGACACTGCCCTCAAAAAAATAAAAAAATAAAAACTACAGGTCTTCTAAAATCCAGTTAACTTTATACTGTACCTTTGACCATTATAGTAATACTATGATAATACTTTGCCTATCCTAATCTAATATTAATAGAATAAGCATTTAGGTCATTTTCCCCAAAACCATGGAATATTTGAATTGCACAAAGTAAGATCTTCTGTAATCATCCTTGTGGCAACAAAGACTTTTTTTCTAACAGTGGATCTATACAAGACTGCAGTGTTTTGTACTGTTTCACAAACTTAATTTTATTGTATTCAATCTCTAATAATTACCCCTCCCCCCCAAAAAACAACCCAAACAAAAGCAACCCATGTGTCCAATAGCCGATGGGATAGATTTTCTTTTAAAGTGGTACGTTCCTACAATGGAATACTGCTCTGCCTTAAAGAGGAAATTCTGACATGTTATAATATGAATGAACCTTGAAGACATAATGCTAATTGAAATAAGCCAGTCACACGAAGACAAATGCTGTATGCCTCCACTTATACGCAGTGCCTAGAGCCATCAAACACACAGAGACAGAAAGCAGAATGATGGCTCCCAAGGGTTTGGAGCAAGGGGGAGTGGGGAGTTACTGTTTAATGGGTTCAGAGCTTCAGTTTATCTGGAGCTGGATAGTGGTAACGGTTGCACAACCATATGAATGTACTTAATACCACTGAACTGTTAGTTAAAACTGATTAAAACAGTAAATTTTATGGGACTACAATAAAAAAACAACACCTTATATACAATGACATACAAATAGTAACTTATCTCCTTTCTTGTACTTTAGTTTTTCCAATTTTACCCCAAACCTACTTCGAATTCTGTTTATCTTCATGAAAGGCACCACCTAACCACTTAGCCACAACATCCAATCTTTCCCTTCTCATCCTAACCACCAAGCCTCACAGTTGAACTCTGGATCACTGCTTGATTCTGACTCCTTCCTTTCTTCATTCCTAATGCCACGGCCTTCATTATAGCATGTGATCCTGCTAACAGCCTCATAGCTACTCTGTCATCCTCCGAAACCTAGCCTTTAGTTACTGCTCTTGAAAATAAAGCTCAAGTGTAAAACCTTTCGCAAGGCCCCCACTGTCTATTCAAGTTGAAAGTACTGAGTAACACATTGAAAATACTTTGTTATCTGGTCCAACCCATCTCTCTGGATTCCTCTTCCACAAGCCTCTCTTGCTTTCTATACTCTACACCAGGTTATTTACTCCGTCTTTCCTCACCGTATTTACTAGGCTCTCCTGCCTCCATGCTTTTCCTACTGAAATCTATTCATCAACTCTCATGCTGCTAATATACGGATGGTAGTTAATATATGCATATATAATAAAGTTATATATGGATACAAGCTTTTGGAGAACATTTGAAAGCATCTATGGAAACTATAAATGTACATATCCTGGTAGCCAGTAATTCCACTTCCAAATGTATGTCCTACAAAAATCCTCATGCATATGTGGTACACAAAGATATTTACCACAGTGTTGCTCCTAAAAGAGAAATACATCTAGCTGTACGCCAAGTGAGAACTGGCTAAGTAAGTTCTGTTACACCTATATTATGGATATGGAATACTACACACTTAAAAAGAGAGAAGTAATCCCAAATACATGCTAAGAAAAAACTTAAGAGTATTAAATTTTGAAACTGAACATAATACATAATATACAAATTCTTTAATATGAACCCATTTGTCCTGAAGAAAACCCAAACTATACTTATGAACTTCCATGTGTATTTAAATATACGAGAGATTGTGTGGAAGAATATATCCCAAATTTTAAAGAGTCGTCACCTCTGAGGAAGGGAGTGGAACTGAGGGTTTCTAAACTATCATAAAAATGATACAGAAATATACCCCTGTATTAACTGTGCACCATTTCAGATGTGTTACAAACAGGCAGAAGAGCCTACGGAGAGGGCAGGCCGTCGCACTCCTGACCCAGTTGGCCTGATCGACTTCCTCCTCTATTTACCCAATGAAACAGCACTTAACGGAGTGGTGGTGGCACACGCAGCAGCAGCTCATGCAGCCTGTCTTGGGCACAGAGTCATCTTGGCCCAAGCTCCCTACGGGCACTCAGAGATGCCTGCCAGGACCAGCCTCCTCGGGTCCAGCTCTAGCAGAGTGGCGACAGCCACATCCATACTTGGCCGCTGTTCAGGCTCACTGACTTTATTTTCTTCCACTTAAAGGAATGTTTACAAACACTAGGTAAATACTTTGTAAACACTAGTTTTACAAACTACTGCTTGTTTTTTAACAAACTTCTGTCTCCAGCGAGAACCGCATCCTGACTGGGAGAGGCAGAGGACAGGTGGTGCCCAGGTGTCCCTTACAAAACCTCCGACCTCCAGCCTCCCGGCCCCCAGAGCTCGCCTCTCTCTAGCGCAATGTAACAGGGTAAAAATAAGACCAAGGAGAAATCCTTCATGAAGGCTTTGCTGAACTCTCGCCCCCCCACCCCGTCTGAATCCATCATTCCTCCTTCTGTGCCTCAGTGTTCCTTGAGAAATGGCTCTTTGACAGGAGGCCTTGTCCTTCCTTACATTACAGTCAGGTATGAGCACAGTTGGATTCCCCACTAAGGCACCAACCACCAAGGACCAAACTGTCTTAACTCACCTTTTATAAAACTTAAGGTGCTCAAAGCTCTTAGCTATAACAGCTTTTCAAGAAATGACTCCTGAATAAATTTGTTGAAAACAGTTCAGTGTATACTAGGCAGCTCACAGATGGGATGTGTTTAACTTCCCAATAAAAATGTCAACAGGCAGTATCAAATCAAATAAAAAGGATCAAAAAGAAGTTTTAAATGGAATTCCATTTCAACATATTTGGTTAAATGAAAGCATTGAGTTGGAAGACAGAATATAAACCTCAAAAACCACTACATGTCACAGCCAAAAGTAGAAAAGTATAAAACATTTAATGGCATTTAAATAGACAGAAGTTCATCTCTATCGTTAGCTACTGAAAAAAAAATCTTTATATCGCCTTTACATTTCAGCTGTCTATATACAATTACAGCTTTTTCATACTCTGATTATTTGATCGGTTTCCTGTGTAAATCTTTGCAGGGGCGGAAAAAAATATATATATATATATCTATTTACTACATTTTGTATGTGATCCTTGTGACCTAAATACAGGTACTTGATGTTAGGAACAAAATCCTGCCTTCTTGTAAACATTTTATATTAAACAAAATTAATAAGGATGTAAAAATTTAAAAATGTTAAACTTGCAGATAAATGCTCCTTCGTATATGTTGTCAATGCTCTGAAGAATCTTGTGAATTATAAGTGACAACTGCAAATAAGAACTTGTATGAGTAAACTGTGTGTAAAAAGGATTGTCTATCTCATATTTTTACTACCAACTCTATGGGTATGTACAGTAATCAATATTCCACTTTAAAGATACAGAAACTGAATCCTAAAGAAGTCAAGTAACTGGCAAAAAGTGACATTTAAGTAGCAGAACCTGAATTTTAAAGCCTCGTCTTTCTGATTCCAAAACTGATACTCACCTCCACCTAGCACTCACTTTATGTAGTTAACAAATCAAATCAAAACAATCTGCTACAATTTGTTTCTTTGCTATGAATTACTTTGAGGCAACTAGAAATCAAATGATGCTGATGTAAAATTCAGACATGTTGCTTCATACATGGTTTTTCCTAACACTGTTTTGGAGTCACTGGGAACAAGCTGTTTCATGATTAAAAATAAAATCTTAGCAATAGATGAATACTTTAAAGAAAAAAACTTGAAAATCTACACAAGAACTTTTATTTCCTATAAGTATTGGTTGAATTCAGTGGCTTCGGGAATTCTTACTCTTTCAGCTGGGGTAATCTCTTTGGCAAAGCTGCCTGAGCAGGTGAAGAAGCTGCAAAAAGAATTCCCCCTGTATTGAAAACAATAGCCTAATCAAGAAGACTACACACTGGATTAGATTTTTAATTTTAATAAAAATAGTCTCTTAGAAGCAATGCCTCTCAGGACTTACTAGTAGAAGGAAGAAGCTGCAGCCCACAGATAAAGACTCCAAAGGCTGATGACAATACAAGGTACAAATGCTAGTCTTTTGCTTATTATTAGAATTGTTGTTTCAGTTAGTATTCAAGATCAAAGTTCCATGGATTTTTACTAGTCTGTCCCAACTGTTTTTTCCCTATAAGCTTTCTTACTGTAACTGCCCGGTTTTGCACAACTCAAGGTTTGTCATGGTGTGTAGGGCATTATGGCAGAGAATCCTGCATGCATTCGACAAAACCAACCTATGAGCCTTCAGTACATAAGGACCTAACTAAAATGCCATGATAATTTTTCCTTTGGTTTTGTTTTTTAGAAGATGGGAGGTAAACTCCGACCCTAGAGAAAATTATGAATTTGTGTTAAAACTGCTAACCATTAGGACAAAGCTGCACACGTAGAGATTAATGCTACTTTGAATTTAAAACAGTTTAGATGACTTTCTGTTGATCTTTAAAGATCAAAGTCAAGTTATTGTGATCCCAGGCAAAGCAGACGTGACACAAACACACACACACCCCTCTCCCTCTCTAAGTAGTCCTTTGGGTACATTCCTTCTTTTTTTTTTTTTTTTAATGAAGATTTAATTGGGGAATTGGGGGAGGGAACAGCGTTGGGGAATCGGGGAAGGGAACAGACAAGTTGCTGTCCTTTTTAAAAGTTCTTCAGTCTAGTTGCGGAGGACATTGCTTCACTGGCCCATGTTGGTATCGTCATTGTGCTCTTCCTGGATGAGGCAGATCGGTCGCCGGCCTCTGGATGTCGCTCACTGCGGCTATTGGCAGCTCACACTGGCTGCTAGCCGCTCACGCTGGCTGCGGGCCACTCACTGTAGCCTATGGCAGCCGCTGCAGCAGGGGCTGCAGCCCACACCATCGCCGGGGCTCGCACAGCCCAGCTCCAGGTGGAGCTGTTGTTAGCTGTAGAGGGCAGTGTCACTGGCCCTCACATGTGGGATCCGAACCGGGGCTGCTGGCCACCCAAACCAGCTCTTCACCAATGCCCCACTCGGCCGGCCCTTACATCCCTTCTTAATATAACTAGAGAAGTTGACACTATGGAGAGTGACCCCACTAAGTAACCTACTGTATAAACTAAGGCAATGGGCCCTATCCAGCACGCATGTTTCCAAATATATAAACATACTATCAAAACAGGAAGCTCATCAAGATAAACATAGTTTGTATAGAAAACAGGCTACTTAGCAGAGATTTTAATACAGTTGCCCTGAATTAACTGTCCATAACATAAAGCATTCTAGGAAAACTTCTCTTACGTGATGCCTGGAGCCCTAAGTGTGTGGTTAAATGGGTTCTGGTACCAATTCCCACGTGGGAAGGGGGTTTCCCACACCAAGCAGCAGCTGTCCAGATACCGGTAGGGTATCCTACAATTTAACTTGACACAATCTACACAGTCAGACCTACAGATTAGGGTTCAGTCCTACAAGACTGGCCTCCTCCTTCAGGTGCCAGCTCAGGTGTGGACTCACCAGCTACAGACGAGGGTCCCATGACCCCCTCCTTGGCTTCCATTAATTTGCTAGAGCAGCTCGAAGATCTCAAGGTGACAGTTTATTTCCTCAATTCCTGCTTTATTACAAAAGGAGCCAGATGGAAGAGATGCCAGGTATGGGGAAAGGGCACAGAGCTTCCGTGCCCTCCTCAAGGGCACTGCTCTCCTGTCACTTCCACACGTCTACCAGCCTGGAAGCACTCCAAACCCTGTCAGGTGGGTTTTTGGGATGGCTTCCTTCCAGTCCTAATTGGTTAAGTCATTGGTCATGGCAAAGGGTCCAACACATAGCCCCCCTCTCCACTCCCTGGAGGCAGAAGGGTGGGCCTACAAGTTCCAACCCTCTAATCACCTGGCTCCAGGGCAACCAGCCCCCATTCTTATGCATTTTCCAAAATCACCTCACTGAGGCAACAAAAGACACCTTTTATTGCTCTTGTGACTAAGGAAATTCCAAGGGTTTTAGGAGCTGTGAGTCTGGAACTGTGGACGAAGATACATGTGAGATATATTTTGGTCATCTGAATGATCACATATATACTTCTTATTAATCACAACATCACAGTGGTCAAAAATTTCTGTCTTCTTCCCATTAGTCCTAATATTGGAACTGTATGCCTCCCAATTCCCAGTTCTATCAAGTCTCAATACTTATGTTCTTCATGTCAGAAATTACATTCTAATTTTAACAGTATTATCACATTTATTGTTTAAATCAACAGGGTTGGGGAAAAAGTTACATTTTAATAGAATAAAGCAGAATTTTTTTCAAGTATTTAGGTAATCCAAAATTAATATATAAAATATGTTTGTTTTCTCCAGGAAAGTCCCCTTCCTTTATAATTACATTTGGCAAATAAATTAGTTCACCTTCCCTAAGTACCATCAATTTAGAGCAGTACAGATATTCCAAGTTATGTTTCTTATTAAGAGTTGGCCTGCCTGACATTTTTTTTTTTTTTTTGAGGGCAGTGTCACTGGCCCTCATATGTGGGACCCAAACCGGGGCCGCTGGCTTCCCAAGCCAGCGCTTAACCCACCACGTCACTCAGCAAGCCGCTGCCTAACATTTTAAAATATGTCACCATGCAAAATCCAGAAGCAATACAAGTAAATTACTCCTTTGCATCTTCTCCCAATTTCACCTTAAACCTGTTTCCTATATCAAATAATAGCAACCCTGTATTACTATTGTTCAGGACAAAATCCGTCTAGTCACCAAGGACTCCTATCTTGTCTTCACAGGCTGCATATCTAATCTAAGCAGACTCTGCCTCAGGGTCTTCACATTTGCAGTTCCTTCTTGCTGGAATGTTCCTCCTCCATATACATACATGCCTCACATTCTCACCTTAGCCTTAAGGTCCTTTGCTCAAATGCCACCATCTCAGTGAGACCTTCGGTGAGCAATTAATCTAGTTGCAAGCTCTTCCTGACACTCCCTTTTCTATTCCCAACTTTCTTTTTCTTCTTAAGCCCTTATCTCAATAAATATTTTACTTTAATGCAACCTCTATACACTTGCAGAGGGGGTGTGCGTGTGCGTGTATTCTGTCCACTTGTATATCCTCGTCCAGGGGTCGGCAAACTTTTGAGACAGAAGAGCCGCCGCCACGGGTCAGCAAACTGCGGCTCACAAGCCACATGCAGCTCTTTGGGTACATACATGTGGCTCTGAAGTAAAATTGAAAATGAAAATATTAATAAAACTATCATAGTTTCATTTATAATATTACTTTAAATTTTTCTTATTTGTAAAAATATATTCATAGCTCTCAAATAATTTTTAAGTTGTTGTGAAGGACAGGATTGGCTCTTTCAGGGGAACACACCCAAAGAGCTGCATGTGGCTTGTGAGTCGCAGTTTACCGAGCCCTGTCCTAGTGCCTGGAATACAGCTGGTCCTTACAAACCTTAGAATACATCAGAGAAGACTCAAGTCAGTGGCTCTCACTGGCTGACTTGTTTCAGCATATCACAAATTACCCAGTTTAGTGACCTGGGCCCTCAGAAAACAGGTTAAGGTCTTAAGATGACTTCTGCAACAAAACAGATATTGAAGAAAATACTAATAATCTAAGCCCCTAAATACATAAATAGCAGAAGGGTGCCTCTTCTTCTTTACCAAGTAACGAGGCATTTGGTATTTCCTCTTTACCAAGTAAAAATGATGAACTAATAATAAGAAATGGATATAGCAAGGCAGTCAAAAAGAAAACAGAAATAACCAAGACAACTTTTTAAAATATAGATTTATATCTATTATTAACAATAAGCTCACCCTACATATACGTTTCCTGAAATATTACCAAATGACAATATAATCACAATTAGTATGATACTTTAAAAAATGATACTTAAGTACCTAAAATACATATCGCATGTCTGTAGGCTGTGAGCTTCTCTCTGGCAAAGTTTAAAGATATGATTTTCAATTCAGTACTTTGGAAAATTTCACTGAATTTAACTATATTATGTTTAGATTCCTCGTTAGCAGTTTCTTCTAAAATAGTTTTAAGGTAAGAAGCCACATACCATGGGGAAAGACTTGTTCTTCCTGTCATGGTAGAAAGGACTGAAATATGACTTGGGGAAAAACACGGACACAACCAAAATGTATTTTCCTGTTAGTAAATTCCTGTATAAATATGTATGGAAAACGCTGTTGAAGATCATGGAGTGGGGACAAGAACTACTATTAGGAAAAATTACACAATGTGGGAAATTTGCCATAATGTTGGTAAGTAGCATAGATGGTTTTTCTATTATACCTCAGTTTATAGTATCTGCTGGCTTGTTAATGAAATGCAAAAGCTTCTAAGAAAATATCTACGGGGGAAAACACTGCCAACTGTAAATTCATTCTACAGCTTAATACTTACTGAGTGCCTTCTACATGACAGGCACACTGCTAGGTGCAAGGGCGGAGCACTGGACAAAAGACAAGGCTATCTTCAGGGGGACGCTTCTCGGGTTTCTTTAATAGAAGTGTTTTATGAAAAATCAGTGACAGCATTCTCTGCTTTAACCAAAATAAAACAATTCCTATAAAAAGCTTTCTGAGATTCATCATCACACAAGAAATTTATTCATTACATCTTTCATTAGCAGCAAGGAAAATGACCACCGAATGGCACAAAGTATACTACCAGATGTCATGGACATGGTTAGGTTTA
Organism: Aselliscus stoliczkanus; assembly: GCA_033961575.1. Lineage (NCBI taxonomy): Eukaryota > Metazoa > Chordata > Mammalia > Chiroptera > Hipposideridae > Aselliscus > Aselliscus stoliczkanus. Next base: position 126,229,711 of record CM066734.1, read on the forward strand.
TAAAACAATATATTTTCACAAGACAGGCAGTAACCACGAAAATCTCTGGTACCGCACAGATGTTTGCTCTTTATCTCTGGCAGAGCACTTAAAATGGTTGTGAAACTTGACAAGTTACTGGTCTTTTATAGCAGCTTCCTGGAGTACGCTGCTGAGTAGTTATTTTTGTAAAATTAAAAACACTTAAGGTAAGTGTGGCATTTAAATAATAGCTTTTCAACTATGAAAATCACTTGTTATGTATAGAAATAAAATGAACTTCGAACCAGCCCTTTGAATGATTCCACCACAGTCTTATTTTTTTAATGAAGTATATTATGTATACTTTACCACAATTAAAAAAAATAATGAAGTGATATGTAAAATATACTGCTCTCGCTAAAAAATACTTTTGATTAAAAGGGTTTCCACCATTCTATTAAAAGTAACCTTAAAACTTTACATCACTTTTTTCACAATATTTTTAACATTTCCAATTTCTATACATATATGTTATTTCAATGTGACTATTAGTCAAGTACACTTCACTACAATTTATCACAGAGACTGAGTACATATGAACCTGCTCTTGATATGGGGGAGCAATGCCAAGTCTAGATACAGTGATATGGTATAAAAACAAAACTGCTGCATGTGTCCCATCGCTCTTAGAGTATGTGAATAAGGAACCCCAAACACAGGCAACCTTCTTTGGCTTCACAGGAATTAACTAAATCCACCACCTCAGTTAATCACTAGAGACACCAAGCAAAAAATCTGAATGGATCAAAGCATAAACATCACCTCTCCAGGAAAAAAAGATTAAAAAGCAACAAAAAAACCCAGAATATTTTCCCTCATCAAAATGTGATGGTCAGTGTGAAAAGACTGAAAAGTTCAATCAAACTCATGAAGAGTCCCAGCATTATTGAATGTGTGGCCCGCTCCCTAACAAACTCCTCTTCATGCAGGTTTTCCATGAATACACAAGAAGCTGTACAGTGTTACAGATGACGCAACAGGAGTTCCAATTCAAGTTTCATTCCCTTCCCTACTTATTTGTTCCTTCCTTTCCAATCAAGTCAGTCAAGCCGACTCCGCCTTAAAAAGCAGCAGCACAACACCTATAAACACTGATGGCTCCACTCCCACCAAGTTCAGAGCCATTTCTCTTGAAAGAGTTCTCTCCCCTTTCTCAACCCATAACAAACCGTGTTACAGTTCCCACCAGTTCACTGAAATTGTTCTTGCCAAGGTCTTTCAAGTCCTAAATCTGGTAAACATTGTAATTTATCTCATTTGCCTCTTTGTGGCATCTGACACAACTTCTTTCTAGAAAGAACTCTTCCTTTTTGTGGCTACACTGTCTAGGTTTTTGTCCCTCCTCTTTCATTAATTTTATTGGTTTCTACACCATTCCTTAAATGTCAATGCTCACCAGCAGTCTGTCTGTGCTTCACTCCAACTTTCCCCAGGAGATTTTGCCCACCCACAAGGTTTTAATTACCATCTAACAGTCTTCAAGTGTGTATTTCCAACCTTGACCTCTGTGTCTCCTGATGTCCAGGAACTACAGAGATAATATTGGGTTACTGGAAAAGTCATGACACATTTTTGCAATGAAAAACATAGAAAAATATGTCATGACTTTTCCGATTACCCAATACATACATGTAACTGGCCACTGGGTATCTTCATCTAGCTCTCTCACAGGGCCTCAAATTCAATATGCTCAAATCCAAAACCTTCTCCCACTAACACTAACTCAACTCTTCCACTGTGCCATTTAGCTCAGTGCCATCTCACTTCCACAAATGGCACCAGCACCACCCCCAACACGTGTGAAGTGCCAGCATTTTTTCCTTCTTGATAATTTTAACAGCTTTAAAGTCAAGATATAGCCACCATGCCTCTATTCACTCTTACAACTTGGTCCAACCAGTTATAATATTAAAGAAATAAAGAAATAAAGTCCAATTCTGTCTTTCCAAAAGTCAATCTGTTGTCACATATCACCCAAATGCCATTAAGAAATAACTTCAAAGGACATTTCCTGCTATAAAATAAATATAGCCTACAGATGCAAAGTTTTCAAAGTCTTAATAGTTGACTGTGTTTTTGAAATTTCAGGAGCATAAATATACATGTGGATCCCCAATATGTGTGTGAGCATGTTTTTATATTTCCACCAGGAATAGGAAAACAAACATTAAAAGGGGAAAAGATAATCCTATTAATAACAAGTAAAATCTCCACATTAGAGCTGAAGAAAGATGTGATTTTTGTAATTATAAGCCCCTCCGTGCTGTATTCTCTGCAAATTCTTCCTCATATACAATGGAAGCCTATCGTTGATCCTAATAAACACCTACCAAGGCCTCCAAGCACTGGCTGGGCTAGCCATCTGACTAAAGCAGAAATGAAAATGGCACATTGATGCCAGAGCTAATGAAAGTGGCAGAGGCAGCGGAGGCATCAGTATCCACTACTAGGTGATTCCTCTCCCAAGAACAGACTCCACTTCTCAAGTTCACGAAGTCATTTTAATGGCTACATCATATTCTATTACCAGGTGTGATCTTTCAAAAGTATACCAAGTTGGTGTGATCAGGAAATCATCCAACAAAAATATGAACCTCAGTAGGCACTATTAGGGTCCAGTGCTAGGAAAGCCATCTGTTTGATGGAAATAATATTTCTGCTTCCCTAGTGATTATAGCTATCAGTGACAACTGTGAAATCCCAAAAAAAGAAATTTTAACTGCCTCAAAATTTTAATTATTCATATAAATTGGCCAAGAAATTAAAGTTAAATGTTACACAAAGGGCTCTCTAATCCCTTAATATTTTTTGGCTTATTATTCCACTGGTAGCCTACATCTGCTCTGCTAAAATTTGTTTATGAATCAGAAGTAACTCACTGAGAATGCTTTTCTATCTGAAAGGGACTGTGGATAGTAACTAAATTCACAAAAACGGTTACTTTAAGGTGCATAAAATCTTCCTGAAAACATGTCCCATACAATAAAAGAACAGATGTTACTGTCAAAGTTTATACTCTCTCAACCACTATGAAGAATAAGGCTAAATTTAACAACAACAAAAGTTAACTTGAACAGCATATTTAACCTGTACCTTTAGAATGTCTTCAACATTCTATCAACAATGTATAATCAGGAAGCATGTAAAGCACTGCCTTTACAAATAAAGTGAATCTATTATGATGATTTAAATACATAAATAGTGAAGAGATTTGCAAATAGGGTGTCAAAAAATGTACACACATTTTAAGAAAGGAAAAAAACTGTATTAAAATTGTAAAACTCCATATATATGGATAACAAAAGATGAAGACAAGCCACACGTGACTTCTGCAGCTACAAGAGGTGCTCAAAGTGGTGACCATCAGTGTCCAGGCACTTCTAATTACTGCAAACTGCTGCTTGAGCAACGCTGACTCAAGTGTCCACTGGTATCACTGTGCATGCCGTTTCAATTTCGTCACACAGTACCACGCGTCTCAAACCTACCACGAATGGGTGCAGTTGTTAGGTGTGTTGGAGGTTCCACTGCATACTCACGCCTCCACTGTAGTTCCACAACGTTCTCGAATTTGAAATACCACTTCAAAATGGCCTTGCGCTCCTCAAACAACAACCGTACTTCCGCCGTTTTCTGACTGTCCTGCGTGTGGCATGGTGTTGCTAGCATTCATTTGATGAACGCCATCTTTTGAGAGAACATCATACTACACATTGCTACTGTAATTCAATTCAACTTCAAAAAGTAATATAGAGATAACATCTCTTAAAATGTGTGTACATTTTTTTTGGCACCCCTGGTATATATTCTAAGATATTTAGAAACACTGACCATAATCCCACATACACAGTGGTGGGTATTTCTTTCGTCAGAGATCATTTGTTTCAACTATTGCTCTTCCACCCTTTTTCTTTTTTTCTTGAAATAAACATTTTCAAGAATTCTTTTGAGAAATTTATCCCCTAAATTTTTTGCTAGAAAACACCATAGCTCCCTTATTTCTTGTAGTTTATCTCCAGGTGTGGTGTTTAATATCTCGGAGTAAAACTACTTTTAATAATTAATAGTTAACTATTTGGATATGCTCCGTAGCATTAAAACCATAGACCTCTGAAATAAAAATGGGTATAAGCACTGTGCCTAAAACTATTTCTGTGTATGGCTAATCATACCAAACAGAAAATATTTAGTTCCAAACAACCCAACATTTATAACTTTAAACAGCAGACCTCGGTCAAGCTTCATCCACAAGTGCTAGTACACACAGTAGTTGCTGAGAGCAAAAAATATTTGATGACAGAAACCATGTTCATATTAAAGTTACAATTCACCTTTACACATATCCAAATATGCGGAAAGAATCATCAAGACAGTAAAGCAAAACATTCCAAATTCCTTCAAAATCATAAGGAAGAGCAGTAGCAGAATGACTGCTCCGAAAACTACCAGAATAGAAACACTCTCAGTCTGTACTATCCTAACTCCCCCTCAACACACATTCAACCTTAGGGATTCACAAATAACAAACAGAATTCATTGCAACTGTGACTACCATTTGTAAGCAGCCTTTCATTGCTCCAAAAAGGCTCATCATTGTACATGCTCATCAGTTTTTAAGCCACATCCACAGCTGCTGTCTTAGTTACAAAAACAACAAAATGGGACAGCAAAAACTTTAAAACGATATTTATAAGCAGTTTTAAACAAAATTAAAAGTACTCTAGTATAAAAGAACGAATGTATCTAGACAATCAAACAGTCTTGAAGTCATTCTTAATAATACCTTTCATTTACATGGTGTGAGAATTATTTTCTAAGCTCTCTGAAATATACTCGCATGTTTAATTTAAAGCCCAGATCAAAGAGGTACCATTTACGCTGAAAAAAGGTAAAGCAGAAATACCAGCAAATTTGTTAGTGGTTGAACAGAATCTGTTTCATGAGCACCAGACTGTGTTCTTTCTATAACCTTTCTTTCCAAGTCGTGTAATGAAATGCAGAGGCAAAATCCCAAATAAAACTGTTCTAAAAACTAAAGTAGATCAAAAACAAAAATCCTACATAAACCAATTTCCTATTCAACTTGACCTGCTGCCTCAGACCTATACTCCACCTGGGATGGGAGGAAAGGGCTCCCTGGTCAGTGGGTATGGCCAACCATGTGTTGATGGATGACTAAGGGGGTGGAGGGAGGAGAAAGGGCAGGAATGCCCAGTAGAGTTATCACATACTAGATTTTATCGGGTTGTTGGAAAAGTCATGATGCATTTTTGCAATGAAAAACAGAAAGATACGTCATGACTTTTCCGACAACCCAACACAATCACCAGATGTTCATGGCAAGGAAATGGAATCCAGAGGCGTGAGTTTGAATGCCAACTCTCCCAGCTCAGTGAGAAGAAAAGGACAGCTTTCCAAAAGTGAGGTTGTTTAAGAAACACTTCATTCGTTCATTCAATAAATACTGAGTACCTACTATGTAGTAAGCACTATGTTCAAGTGGGGGAAAAACAAAATAAAAAGGCAAATAAAATATACTGCTAGAAATCAATACATATAAGTGAAAAAAAAAAATAAAACAGGGAAGGAGCACTGCATGTGTGATAAAAAGCGAGATAAATGTGGTAACATGAAAAAGCACTAGAAAGGGGGCCAGGAAAGAAGAGCCAGTGAGGTGGGAGGCCAGGCATGGGGTATCCTAGAAGCCAAATGAAAAAAGGTTTGAAGAAGAGAGTGATCCAAGATTTCAAATGCTGCTGATCAAGTCAGATAATATCTGAAAAAAACTGACCACTATGCTCACCTGTGTGGAGGGACCTGCTAACCTTAAGAGGAGCAGTTTTATTAGAATGGTGGCGATAACAAAAACCTGGCTGAAGGAAGTTTAGGGAGAATGGAGAGAGTAACTGGAGACAGAATGCTTTACCGGAAGTTTGTTGCAAAGGGGAAAAGTGACAGGGAAGAGAGAGGAGTGTGGAATCCAGGAGAAATAATAGCATGTTTGTATATTATCAAGAATACATCAGTAGAAAGGTAAAAACTAAGACCGGAGAGAAGGAAGGCAGCAGAGAAGAGACGGGATCCAGTGGGATCCAGTGGGATCTAGGGCACACAGGGACGGCTTGCTCTTAAAGGGGAGTGAGTACTCAGGGGTTTGCAAAGTCAGCAGGCATCAGAATCAGCTAGAGGGCTTGTTGAAACAGACGACTGGATTCCGTCTGTTGGGGAAGGTTGGGGGTACAGTGAAATAATTTGCATTTCTAACCAGTTTCCAGATTAGCCCATTGCTGCTGGTCCAAGGACCTTACTTTAAGAACCACAGCTCTGTATTAACAGAAAGGAAGCAGAAAAATATTGAGTGTTTGAGACCAAATACTATACACTTGGTTATACATTTGGAAAGAAATGAGGTTAGAGCCTATATCGCATAATGCACAGAAAATTTTTAAAAATCCTCCCAGGAGAGTTCAAGGGGCAAAACATTTTTTAAACTGTAAGAGAGAATATATACAAGAAAAACACATACAAGTATGCTTTCCTAACCTTAGAGTGAGGAAAATAAGCAAAATACAAAGTCAAACGAAAAACTACAAATCTGACTACATAAAAATTTAAAACTATTAACACAATAAAATTGAATGATTAATAAGAAATTAGAAGAAAATACTTAATATATTGACAAAAAGTATTATCTAGAAAATAAGTTCCTACACAAAATGAGAAACACATCCCTAAGAAAAATACAAATGGCTAATGAACAGATGAGAAAGGAGCAGTGAGTGATTCCTTCCACTTAAAAATACCCACACCCAGGATTCGATATCTTCATCCGTGCACAGGTGTGTTCGGGGAGGCAGGCGACCTCAACGCAGGTACTGAGAACAATGGGGGTCACACCTACTGACACCCAGAACTAGGCAAAAAATACTGTTCCCAAGTAGCTAACGAACAATATGCTATTTAACTGGCATTCAATTTATGTGAAGGAAGGGCAGACAGGAGAACATGAAGTTTTTTCAATCGCATATGGATGGAAATGCATCCTCCAGAAGTGTGGGGACAGGCTGCACATCACACCCTACACACAGGCCATCTGGCGCAGAAGCAGGCCGGCGCCATACTTTACGCTCCGCGTTTACTTCTGAGCTTTTTAAACAATGCATTTATATATTACTTTTGGGGGTGATAAATCTTTTTGAAAAAAGAAAAAGCCTGGAAGGGTAAATACATGTAAGTGTTACTTGTGTTTAATTTGATAGGATTATTATTTGTTTACCTTTTTCTATGCTGTTCCTTTTGTTATGAGAAAAAGAAAATACATATGGCATTTGAACAATCCATAGTCAATACAAAGATGTTGAGTCTCTTTTTACGTGAGCCAAAAAGAAAGTTTGGATTTTTAGAGAATCTTTCATAAAAATAGTAACCATGACTTTCCCTTTCTCGGCGCATGAGAACGGTGAACATGGCAAGATAAATTCACGTGGAGTTTGGGAGGATACTCACCCACTGTCAATAAACAGTGCTATCTCTGGGGACTGGGGTTTAGGTGTGTGGAGGACTCATCTTATTACATTCTATTGGTTTCATTTACAATTAACATATTTAGCTAATGATTTTTTTTTAAACTCAGATGGGATTTTAGGATGGTTGTGTCAATAGCATAGTTTTTCAATCTCTCCCACAGGAACGACAGGGCAACTAGACAGCAAAATCAAAATCTCTGCACACTGTTCACCACAAAATTAGGTTACCAAATAGCCCCACAACCCCCGAAACACCAACAGGTGTATACTAACCATCAAGAGCCATAGATTAAAGAAGGAAGCAAGTGCGGTCACAAATCTGTGGCAACAGTCCAACCACAAGATGGAGGAGGCCTGGCAAAATAAAGCAAGACAGTGGGTGAGGAGATCCCAGAATACCTGAGACAAAAAATCTGGAAGCAGAAAGGGAAAGATTTGGTCATCAACAAAATAAGAAAATGCAAGAGCAGGAGGAAATGAAGAAAATCCTTAAGTTCATTTTTACCTGTGGCAGCAAGATAGACAATAGCACTGGCAGCAGGTATCAAGCCTATATTATAAGATGATATGACAGGTTTAAGTAGTGCAAAGAACAGGTTGTTTTGGAAAAACCAACTTTCATGGGATAGAGAACAACCAATACCGAGTTTCAGAAACATAGATATAAACATCTGAGCTGATGCTACAGATATAAAGTCAAAGAACAGATAAGGAGAGAAAGACGAAGACTGCAAATGATGATATTTAAGACCGAGGAGGAGAAGGTAGCCAAGAAAAGATGGAATGTTCACCAGATAAAGACAGTGAGTATCTTGCTAATCAAGAATAAAGAGATCATGGTCAACAAAAACAAAGGATGCAAAAAAATTAAACAGCCTCATGACCAATATGAGATTTGGAGATCCAGTTGAAAGGTTATTATTTACTGATGACCTGGAGTGACAACCAGGTTTTAACATGTAACACAATATAAAAATGAGAAAAGTGGTAAACAAAAGATAAGGCAGTGTCTTGAATAAGAGCTAAGAATGGAAATGGACATTAAGCAATTTTTTTTTTTAAGATTTTATTGGGGAATTCGGGGAGGGGAACAGACAAGTTGATGTCTTTTTGTTCTTCAGTCTAGTGTGGAGGACGTGGCTTCACTGGCCTAATTTGGTATTGTGATCATTGCGCTCTTTTGGGTTGAGGCAGATCAGTAAGCCAGCCACTGAACGGCGACTGAACGGCGGCTCACGGCGGCTCATGACAGCTCACACTAGCTGCCAGTCGCTCACGCTGGCTGCCAGCCACTCACGGCAGCCCAGCTCCAGGTGGAGCTGTTGTTCACCATCTTAGCTGTAGAGGACAGATTGTCACTGGCCCATGTGGGATCTGAACCAGGGCCCTGCTGCTTAGAGCTGGCGTCCCAAGCCAAATCTTAACCAACGCCTACTCGGCCAACCCTAAGCAATTCTTACAGAGCAGGCCTAGTCTGGCAGCCCCTTTACATACACACATCTGATCCTTACAAGAATTCTGAAAGAGGCTCTTCATTTTACAAATGGGGCGACTAAAGTTACAACACAATTACATAACCTGCTCAAGGCCATACAGTGTGTATACAAAATAATTTAAAAACCTGAAAATTGGTCTTTAGGCAGAAAAGGAGTAAGGTACTCGAAAAAACTGAAAATACAAATTGAAGGAGGGTTAACTGAAAGAACAGCAGCATCACAAGAGTACCTACAAAATTATAGTAAATTTTACTTAAAGATAAATGATGCTATGTCAGAGAACTTTTCAAGTTCAAAGACTAGTCAAGTCTAATTTTGAAAACATTTCTAGAATACAGATTTATTTTTAAAATAACCTAATAATGAATATAATCTGTTTCCTTAAAGCCTTGCATTAGACATATCTGGGACTGTCTTGCCACCTAATAGAGACATGGAAGCTTCCAGATGATTACATTTAGGTGGAGAGGTGAACAAAAGCTCTGTCAGCATGTACAGGGCAATGCAAATGGCAAAGCAGAAGCAAAGCTGTGTAAAGTTGAGTTAAATTATTAAATTCCAGAACCTCACACACCTTATCTATAAAACGGAGATACCATCTCCCTCATTTTGGGGATTCAGTAGATATTCAATGAAATGTCAGTTCTCTAATTCCTTGATATTATGTTTGCTAAACTACTGACATTTTAATTTTATATATATATTATGAATGTTACCATTTCATTAGGAAAAAAAACATTGAACACAGAAGGTGCCAAAAAAAATGTATACATATTTTAAGAAAGGAAAAAGCTGTATTAAAATTTTAATACTCAATATATACTGATAACACAAGATGAACACAAGTCATGTGCACATATTTTTTTGGCACCCCTGGCATACTGCCAACTGTTTTGTTTGTTTGTTTGTTTGTTTGTTTTGAGGGCAGTGTCACTGGCCCTCATATGTGGGACCTGAACGGGGACGCTCAACCTCCACGACTGCCAACTGTTACCAGCAGTCAATTTTCTGGTAGAAGACTACAGCAGCTCACTTCACATGATATATTTTAATAACTTTTGAGTTTCTAGTAACAAACATTATTTTTCCAATCAGAAAAATAATCAACATTGAGTGTTTACAGATGACATTTATTAACCCTTAAATACTTCCACATCAAGATAGTCACTTCCCTGAAATAATTATAAAAACTAGCTAAAAATGAAATGAAAAAACAAATCAACTGTACATCTAAGCTACCACGTCAATTTAAATTCTAATATAATTTAAAAGCTATTTAATTTACCAACTGACAACTTCAGGAGTTACAGCTAAGAAACTAGGTTTAAGCGAATGACATGCCGCTAATCTTGTATGTAAAATGTACACATCACACTGTATATCACAGAGGAAGGCCAGGATGAAGAATGGCTTGTTTACCAGTAATTATGAAACCACCTTTCATACATAGCTACAACCATCCAGTTGTTTTTTTAACATTACAATAGTGAAGCAGCAACTCCCACTAATTCAGTCTATTTAATCAAACAATGACACTCATTATAAACTGTAAATAAATTACCAAAACTATCACTACTATCTCTGAAATACTGAAAAAGATTTAATTCACTTCCTTGACATTTGGATAAGCACAGATGACAGCTAAAACAGATTTAATGAATTCCATAGTCAAGAGAGTAATACTGTCTTGACACATACACTAAAATATAAAATTTAAAAAAATCTCATCATAAATGTGGCCGTCTTTCAGTATAAAATTTCACGTTGTGGCCTCCTTCCCTGTATGACAGTCTTTTGCTCAATCTTTTCCTTTCTTCCACTTTCTCATCCAGAGGCTTTAGGAACTCAAGACAGCTGGTATTTAGTGCCGGTGGCACAGCTGAAAGCTAGGGAGGCAAGAGGCAGGGACTGGAGTGAGCCAGGGGTCACGGCGCCCAGGCAGTTCCTGAGCGGGGTGGGTGAGGAGGTGTGCAGTGAGAACCAACGAGTTCTCAAAGAGGCCGCCACCCTCATCAGGCAGAAAACCGCAGAGGAAGGAACAGGCAGTCTCAGAGATGACCGTTTATTAAGCAACGCTGGCAGCAGCGCTCCACCTACCAGGCTTGGGGCTGAGATTTGTATTCTTGCTCTGTCCCCACAACTAGGATAAAAAGAACTTTTTAAAAACAAACAAACAAACAAACAAACAAAGTGCATGTAACATTAAAAGACAGCCGAGTGGTATAAGAGTAGAAAAGAAAAATAGGCCCAGCATACGTCTCTCCCCAAAAATCAAACCAGGAACTAGTCCCACTCAGTCAGTGAATGTATCTCAGCTATTAGCTAGCTGTCAATTATTTAATCTGTCTGTGCCTACTCATTTACATCAGTGGTTACTTTAGAACACATGAGTAGCAAAGTCTTTTCCAGCTCTGAAGTGTACTGAATCTAATGGATTCAAATCTGTAACATTTGTCACAGAGGATATAGTTAACATTTTATGGTATGTTACTCCACAACAGGGAGGGTACAATATACCAGAGTATAAATAAGAGAACAGAGAGGCAGAGCCCACTAGCCCTGTCGTTAAACCCAGTAAGTAACAAATTGCCACAGTCTCTTCCATTAAAACAACCCACAGTCTTAAGAAAAACCACGACCTAAAATAGAGCCACCAGGCTTCACTTTAAATACATTCAAAGATGGGGAGTTTAATCACTTGTGAATTTCACTGAGCTTCCCTTCAGCTTCTTTCTACAGAAAATAGTCTAATACCATTATGCTTTTCTATTTTTTTAACACTCTGAGTTTTCTATTTACTATATGCTTCATATTCCACTTCAAAAAATAGAGTCCAGCAATGGCAGACAGCTGAACAGAGTGATCCAGAGGTCAGTTTCTCCGAAAAACCAATCAATGATGAATGTCAGCCATATCACTTCAACTAAGTGCCACCTAGTGGCAAGTGTTATATATTATTAAATCCATTCAAGTCATATTCATCCAGAACATTCTGCCCACAACAGTTGCTCCACAATTATGCAAGTAAAATATTGATCCTGTCCTTATGGAGCTGACAGACTAAAGACAAAGAGAGAGATAGAGAGATAATCAATACAGATATATTTATATAGTTGCAGAAAGATTTTAAATGTTACAGCAGATGTATACAAAAGTATTAGGCCTTTATTTAAAAGCTAAAAGAAACAAAAACACTTTGTTAAGTAGGTTCTGTTTTACCTGTTCACCGCACTCGGACTTTCCCATTTCTAATTAATTTATCACTCAGTTTCCAATCGTTAGTTGTTTTTCCCTCACTTTTTCTTTTCACCTCAACCCATCTTATCCTTTTTAGAAAGGAGGAGAAAAACCTATTTATTGAGCACCTACTACTTCCAGAACTGAGCTATGGCATTTTATTTCCTCTATTTCATTTAATCCTCACATCAGTACCAGGAAGTATTCTCCCATTTTTTAGACAAGAGCAAGACTTAGATTAGGTGACACGCTCACAGCCACGGATCCGTAGTGCTGATTCTACAGCTCCCTATGCCACCCTGCCTCAAAAAGCTGCCTGTTTTTCCCCTCCTAGGTCCACCACCAAGATGAGACCTTGGTCATGTTTCTCTTGTGGTCTCCATCAATTCCTATCTATTTTACACTGTTTACATCCAGCCTCCCCTCTTCCCAACGTTCAGTGATGCCCTCTCTCCTCTACCCCTGACTGATCATTCGAACCCTTCGCTCTGCACTTGAGGTCCTCTAAGAGGCCCCAGCCACTTTCCACTTCATTTCCCACCACTCCCTAACTCGCACGTTTTCTACGAACTCTCCTCCAGTTAAGAGATCATCATTCACACTTGTGTTCCCACCAACATTACACATCTGGTACACACTTACAATCTCTCTCATGATCAGCATCTGTACACGTGCCACTAAATCATGAGCTTTGCCAGACCGTTTCTCGACCATCTTTATAAGACAAGTACGTAGCAGCATCTTACAATCTTCTATCTATTAAGCGCTCAACAATTGTTTCTTTAATATGATGTTATTAGAGCAATTAGACAGGAGAATCCCTAAAGCATGGCTGTACCCTTCCTTTCCCTAATCCTCCCTCCAAGTCTGGGGACCTCAGTGTTCCTGCTCCCTCCGGCTGGCGTATGGATCAGGAGGAGCTCTGTTTAGAGCTACGAAATTTTTTGCATGAAAAATTGTCTCACACTCCAACCAAACGTTAAATGATTTAAAAAACTAAGCTGGCACTATGGAGCTAACAAAAAGTTCAGCAGTTGCCAGGGCTTAGGGAGGCAGGAGGGATGAACAGGCGGAGCCCAGAGGAGTTAGGGCAGTGAAACTACTCTGGATGATGCTACAGTGGCACATACATTATACATTTGTTCAACCCTAAAGAATGTACACCAAGAGCGAGCCTTAATGTCAACTATGGACTTGGGAAGATACTAATGTGCAAATGTAAGTTTATAAATCATAACAAATGTATCACTGTGCGGGGGATGTTGATAATGGAGGAGGCTATTTATATGTGGGGGCAGGGAGTACATGGGAAATCTCTATACCTTCCCCTCAATTTTGCTGCTCCAAAAAATAAAGTCCATTAAAAAAAAAAAAAGTATGCTGGCAAAATAAAGCAAGATCTTAGTGGGTCTGCAGTTTTCCAAAAAGGAAACAAATACTCTTGTTCCAGTTATGCAAACCAGCTTAAAGCTTGTATGTTCTTTCTGGAACAAGACTAGCTCCAAAATAAGTTGTTTATAATAATAATTTTTAAAAATCTACAACATTCGTTCTATACTTTATAAGACAACTAATACTGTAGTTATATAACACAATCTTTACCACACTAATGAAAAAACAGGGTTTTATAAAGTAATAAACATTCTTCCTGGTTATATAAACTTTTTGTGAAAACTACTCTTATTCATTTACAATTCTACCAACTAATTAACAATATACAAAAAAATTAACCCTAAGACCAAATTAAAAACACTGAATACAAAAAAGGAAGCATGGGAGAATTAAAAGGGTCAACTTGATTTTCTAGTGTATTGAATCTCACATCTAACAGGTGCAGCACTTTCACTGCAGGGCTTTTACAACTTAGGATACCTAAAAAGGAATGGTTTCTATCTTCTCATTTTTGTCAACTTAAATATTCCCTAGACTGCAATGAACATGACCAATCTAACTGAAAAGCTGCCATGCATTGTCTCAACACAACAAAACTACCTAAATATTTATACAGGTTACTACCAATTATACAAACCAAGCCAGAGTGCCTCCAACGCCTGCTCCTCCCCAGTACTAAGCTATGTTCAGGAAATACATTACCCTTTCCACACCATTAGGATATCACTTCATTCCCTGGAGCAGAAGCAAGCCTAATGAGGCATATACGACACATGATGCCGTGCCAGGCCTAAGGGGCATCCAGAACTATGGGCAGGGTGTCTGAGAAATGCTAGCAGTTGGGCATTCAACATTCCTACAGCATTACGGCTGTCCAGGCAAAGAAGAAAGCAGTAAGATGTAGACCCCAAAAAGTTGGGGGTGACTCAATGACAACATCCGTGGTCAAGCAGTAATTTACCAAGTATGTCTGCTCAAAACGCCAAAGCACATATTTCAAGGGCTGCGGTCCTCTGTACTAAATACACTGCTGCCTTCCTAAAACATGACCCACAAACCACAGGTTGCAATATAAAAAGTCCATCTTGAACCCTGCCTGTGAAAAATTACTAGGAGAAACCAACTGTTACAATTAAAATATTGTATAGAGTGTTTCAGTATTTACAAATAACTTACACATACTTTGTTTCATTTGACCTTTATAATTTCACATATTTTACCTTACTTGACAGTTACAATGTGTCTGGCAGATAAATACAACAAAATTATCATTCCCTATTCTATAGGGGTAGAACCTGAAGCTTGGAAAAAGTAAGTATAAGTAATCTGTCCATAAGAGCTGAGTCTCTCTTATCAACTTATTTGGTTCAATGATATGAATCCCCCCAAAAAGCAGTCTACCGTGTTTTAAGGTTTAATGTACATCCCTATGCATCTAAGAAGTACTTAAAAAGAATGAAATCTTTTGAGAAACACTTGACAGTCAACCAAAAAAAAAGTGAAATTTAAGTTTGTCAGTTTTATACAAACAATATAGCATTTTCTAATAATCCAAAAGACTTTTACCTAAGAGTTTTACTATAATGTTCTTAGGGGTTATGAGACTGCAGCTAGTGGAAAATATCAAATCCTTTGGGAACTTTAGCAACTAAATTCCCTACAGAATCAATATATCAAATTCTGCCTACATGAACCATGTTGCATCAAGATTTCAAAGTACTCAGTCCTTTGCTCAAAAAACCTTTTTACTGAGTCCAGTATCATATGCTAGACACTCTTTTGAGTATAAGAATATACAAATGATTAAGAGAATGATATCCGCCACCAAGTAACTAATAGCCTTTGAATGTGACAATTACAATTTAGTATGACACTTCCAAGAAAATTATACCAGGTCCTTTTAAGAACACACAGGAGGGGCACTGAACTCAGCCTGGTGGGATCTGGTTAGAATATCCTCAGACCTAAGTCCTGAATATAACCCACCAACACCAGCACTTTTCAAGCACAGAGAAGCATTAAACTGCTGAGCCCATTCAGGGAACTACAAGTTCTTAAATGTGGGTGGAGCATTGAATATGAAGGGACAGAGAGGCAAACAGCTCAGCTGGACAAAAGGTTAATGAAATAGATATGGAGGACCCCACATGCCATGCTAGCTAACCTTTTTTTGAGCACTTGGTATGTGTCAGGCAGGCATCCTACTAAATGTTTTCTTGCATTTATTTAATCCTCACAACCACCCATTGAGATAAGAATAATTATCTTGCAATACATGGAAGAGGCAAAGAGAGATTAGAACACCTATCATTGTTTTCAGTGGCAGAGAGAATTGGAACTCAGTTCAGGTTAAATCCTAAATGTGAGCTCAAGCTATCCATCCACTCTCTGCTGCCTCTCTTAACGAAGGCTGCTAGGGGGAGCCATTGAAAGGTTTTGTAACTAAGGAGTGAAGTGATCAGATTTGCTTTTTAGAAAGACTGTGTGGAAGGTGGATAAAGGGTGTGAGTCTAAAAGCAGAAAGAAGAAACTGCCAATGTCTGTAGTAATCCAGGCGAGAAATGATAAGAGCATGAGCTGTGGTGGTGAGGACGAAGCAGACAGATTCAAGAGATTTTTCAGGAGAGAAAATTATCAGTTCTTAGTGATTAAATGTAAAGGGTTAGTTAGTGTGTGAGAGGAATCCAGAAATCTGGCTTGGGGAACTAGTTGGGATATGATATCAGCTACCAGGAATAGAGAGACAACAGGTTTTGTTGGTTCAATAAATATCTACAGAGTGTCTCCCATTACAGTCCTGGTTGTTAGAAAATATTCTTGAGAACAAATGATGAAGCATTTAAAATAAATGTAAGGTATACTGAAAATTAATCATAATTATTAACAAACTTGGCCTAAAGTCTAATGAAAACATTTTGTGCTATTTTTTTAAAAAAAAATACTACCACATGCAGAAAACAAGTCAGTAGAATAAAAGCATCCCATAATTTTACGAAGTTATTACATTTAAGTTTGACAGACTTTCAATCTCTTACAACACACCAACACACACACACTACCCTGTAATTTATTTTACTCTCCCTCTAAGCTTGGGGGGGAGGGGGAAGATCTGTTTTATTACCCGAACTATAATACATATTTGGGTTTTTTTTTTCATCCCACTATCACCACTGTGACTTGCCAAGAACTTAGTTCATAACCTCCTATTTGACTTCCTATAAAATATGACCTACTTCACATCAGCTTAGTTCAGTCACAATTCCTAGACTTTAACCACACCTTTTATCCAAGGATGCTCTCTGCAAATCCTAAAGCACAGCAATCCTGTGCAAATGTGGCAAGTTATTACAATTCCCATTTTACTACACAGTTAGGAAATTGGCCCAGGGGATGTAGAGTAACTTGGAAATAATCACAAAGCCTGATGCCAAAAATAACAACTTTTAGTCAATCCATGAGAAAATACTGCCCCTAGTTGAAATAACATGAAAACGAGTATTAGGAGAAAGCAAAATGCAAAATAACGTTTTAAAGCCAAGTCCTAGGTTTTTAAAATTTATTTTTAAAAATGACCAAATACTAGAAATAAGATTTGCAAGAACCTACACCCTATTTCCCTCTAATACTTTATCCATCTAGAATGCCAAAAATGACATAATGAATTAGAGCTGGCAAGAGTGGTTTCCCCCAAAACCATCTTTTTTCTTGGCCACTTAAAAGACATAGATACAAATCTGTTAATATAGGAGGTCACTTTTTAATAAACTTAACTGCTTAAAATCTAACCTCTGGAAGCACATTAGAATAGATCTGAAAATACTACAAGTGAGCCTCACACTTTTCCTGCACTCACCTGCAATACGCATGGGCAATAAATTTACAGCTTTAATCATCAACTAGCGGAAAGCCTCCCAACCAGAGCTCATGTCATATGCTTCTAAATATGCTATTGTTTGATATAATTTAGTAAAGACACTGTTTCACTTGGTCATGAAATAAAGGTCTTACACAATTTAGAAACAAAAAAAAAACAACAACCACAACTTGGTTTGGAAAAGTTGCTTTTATGATGTTTGTGTGATCACTCTTACATGCACAAGTCAGAGTAAAATACCTTCCATTACACTTTGCTTATAGTGAGAAGCAACAGTCTGCTCAAGATTTTACCTTCAAAAGAATGATTATGCAAAGGAGACAAATGATTATTGGTAAAATCCAGTCATGGAATCCAGACTGCAAATTTCCACAAAAGCCTCACGTATCAATCATGAAACATGATTTTCCGTTAATTAAAATTCTAATCACAGCCTTCAAAAACAAAAAAAATGCTTTCCACTACACCCAACATTGCTCATACTACATATTGCAATATCTTCTAGTAGCATTTTAGGTGGCATTTTAGTTCATAAATGAAAGACCAGATGATTTTAAGGGTAACACTATCTTCTAAAAGCAGTGATCAACTGGTGAGGGGAGGGGAACCTCCTGAAATATATACTCAGTCCAGCCATCCTGGTGAATCTCGTATCTCCCTCCCAGTACCTGAACATTCAGGCCATTTAAACGCACAGCGCCACTCTCTGCCTACCCACCCCCACCACTCCACGCTTGTAACACTATCGTAACAATAAGCACTCTGAACAATTTAAAGCTCCTTTCACAGGAAAGCTCCTTTACCTTAAGCCTATTACTTAAATGTCTTTTCATTGCATGTCATTCATGCATCCCACAAAGATTCTAGCAGCAGTATTCATCAACCAGAAACTGCAGTCCTAAGCGCTTTCCTCACTTCAACTCCAAAGATGGGGCAGAGGGTTGTCATAAATCTACAGAGCAACACCAAATCATTGTAAACGATAATGATTAAGAAAAAGTTAAACATGTGTATCAAATTCACAAGCAGGGTGCCCTCCTCCTTCCTTACAAAGCAGCAGTTACTGGTCAAATAAACGCCACACCTAGAGTCTAGAAAATGCTGAAATTCACCCCAACATTCACAAGTTCTTAACATCCAAATTCCCTTAACTGCTAGTCACATGCCAAATGAATATGCAATGTGGACAGCTGAAACTATTCTCACACACCAACAGAAAAGAAAACAACACCTTGCGCCTCTCCTTCCTATGAGACCCTCAGGTAACCCAGATGCAAAGCCACGGCAGCTGCCTGGGGTCTAGGCCGCCGGAAACCAAGGGCCTGGGGTGGGGGCAACAACCAAGAGACCCGAGCTTTTTTCCAGGGTTCCCGTTTCCAAGCAAAACAACCAAGGGCCCAAGGAGACGGCGAAGGAAACTGCAGACACTGTAATCCGGAGAGAAATGGGGCGGAGGGGCGCCTCGAACCCCAGAGGAAAAGGGGAGCAGCGGGGGCGCGCCGAGAAGGAAAGTCAGGATCCCCACGCCTCTTTCGGACCCACAGAAACCACTACCCCTCGGGGCCGTCTGCGCGCGCACGCAGCGGATGGGGGTCCCCGGGGCTGCGACGGGTCACCGGCACACACGGTGGGCAGTGGATCCATCCATCGGGGACGGGAGGGCAGCGGGGGTGCCAAGCGCACAAGCCACGGGCTGGGGAAGACAAAGCCTGTGCGGCTGGTCCAAGGCCAAACGGAAAGGTGAGCGGAACGCGTGAGAAAAATAAAGAGATGAAAAATGAAGAGCGAGCAACCTGGCGCCTGGGCTGCGGCAGGTCCCTCCGCTGCCGCACAGAGACGGGGGCACAACAAAGGGGCACGGGAGGCAGGACAGCTGCGGGGAGGAGATGCAGACGGCAGGCGGTGCGGGGCGCCAGGGGTCGCACAAAGCGCCCCCGGCGGCGCAACAAAGGGCCGGGGGCAGAGAGTCGCGGGGGGGAAGACAAAGCGCCCGGGACCGGGGGGCACCGGCCGGCAGAGCAGGGCGACCACAGCCCGGAGGAACAAAGCTGCGCGGGGCCGAGAGGCCGGGCCCGCGGGGGGCGGCGCGCAAGGCGCGCGGCGCGCACGGCGCCCGGGGTCCCCGCGCGCCCGGCCGCACTCGCGCCCGCACCCGCCGGCCTCGCCGCCACCCGCCCTCACGCGCCGGAGCCGGAGGAGCCCCGGCGGCGCGGAGTGGGCTGCGCCCGGCCACACGCGCGCGCGCGCGACGCGGGCCGCCCCCCGCGCGCTCCCCGGGCGCCCCGCGCGCCGCGGCCCCCGAACCCGCCCCCCGTCGCGGGCTCCGACACGCCCGCAACTTTCCCGGTCCCCGGCGCTCCGAGTCCCTCAGACTTACCCTGTCACAACAGGCGCCATCTTCCACAAACTCTCGCCAAAACTCCAACCCTCGCGAGAGTCCCCCCGACGCCTTCCCTGGGCCCTCGCCCCCGCCCCTTCCCTGTCGCCTCACGCCTGGATTCCACCCAGCCCCCGCGCTGCTTGGCCCCTCGCAGCCGCCGCGAAGAGCCGGACGCCTCGCGCCGCCCGCGAACTAGGGGGCTCCTGCTCGCTGCCTTCCCTGGAAACCTACCCCAGCGATGGAGCATGCGCAGGCGGCTCCGCCACGGGCGAGCCCTCCTTGTGGTCCATGGGGAGCGCTCCGGTTATCCGGGTTTTCAGACGCGCCTGGAGGGACGGACGTGGAGACGGAGGAAAACCGGAGGGGATTACAACAGGGACGGGGAATGGAGGGGTCAGGAGGCGGGGCCGAAGGCGAGGGAGGAGGGGTCCTGGGAAAAGCGGCCGCGTTTCACAGGCCTACAATGAAACACCTCCTCAAAGGGGTGTTTTCCAAGTGGCTTCCCGCTCACGCGGGTTCTCAGCCCTGTTCATTCATTCAAACGTTCATTGGACGCCTCCTTTATGCTCATGTCAGCGTTAGGCGCTGGAGCTACGCGGATGCCTGCAGTCGGGCGAGGGAGCAAACCGAAAACGGTCCTCTTTCATTGGACCCCCGCCCTAGCCCGCGGAGAGAGACAACAGCACAGTGTAGTTTGACCCTCCAGCACCGTGTAAAGGAAAAACTTTTGCAGTTGAGCTCTGTCAGAGCCTTCGTTTTCCCTGGGACGTGAAATGAGGTCAGGTCGAGGCCTCTGGCAAAGATGTGCCCAATGCCCACCGCGCGCAGCACGCCAGAGCGCCGCGCAGTTTTCCCCAGCGGTGAAAAATGCACTGGAATTGAGAGCCACCACGCCCCCGGCCCCGCGCTGCAGCCAGAGGTCCCGCTAGGACAGAGCTGCCTGCTGTGCGAGCCTCCCTAGCACTTCATTCCAGCCCCCAGCCTTGTGTGAACCCAGGGGTATGAAAGGAACAGACTCTGCCCAGGTCTTCCCGCGGGCCCGGCACCGTGCAGGACGCTGCTCGCTGCCCGAAATGTAGTTCCGCCGCCCTAACCCTGGTAGCCCCCCGCCCCCCCCAGCAAACTTTGGCCCGACTGGGCATTTTGCAAAAAGGTGCAGTGCCCCAACCCCGCACTCCCTAGTGACTAGCAGCGCCCCTTTCTACCTTCTACCCCGCCTTGCCCTTTCAATTCCTAGAGATTCCCAGAACCGGCACGGCCTCCCGCAGGGAGCCCCAAAACCCGGAGAACTGGAATGCGCTGCCCGAAACCTGCAGAACAGCGAGCGCTGCAGGACTGGCGCGGCCCGCGCGAGCGGCACTGCGCATGTGCCCCATGCGGGCAGCCGAGTCTCACGCTACACCTCCTTCCCACCGTCTTCCACTACTCGGCTCAGACACAACACGGGCCGTGGGAAAATTGCGAAAGCCTCGCGAGAGTGCGCCCGCTGTTGCCTATGCTGGCGCCTCAAGTCTCGCGGAGCCCAAGCGGGACAGGTGTTGGTGTAGGGCCGCTCCGGGTGCTGTTGGTGCCGCGCGTGCCCGGGCGGCGGGCGGCGGGCGGCGGGCGCGGGCTGCAGGAGAAGGGAAGGGAGCGGCTCGCCGCGGAGGCGGGGCGGGTGGGCGCGTGGCGGGCCGCGGGGAAGGGAGGCAGGCCAGGAGGGCTCGCCTCTTCTTGCGCCTACATGCCGCGTAACGCTTTGTGGAAGGAAAAGGGGTCGGGTGGGGAACCTGGAAGGGGAAAGTCAGGAGATGAGAAACTCCTGGTGCGGGTGGTAAGAGGTGAAGCTCTAGGGTGGGAGGAGCCCCTGGCGGATCCCCCGGGGAGGTTTCCTGTCGCCCTTCGCCAGCCTGGTACTTTCCTAAAATGTGGTAGACGCCGCGTCCCCGGCCTCCGGGAGCTCACGGCCCCCAGTGTCGGGTTTGAGTCATGCGTCTGAGTCACCTAGTCTGGCCGCCACTTTGAAACAAGTTCAGATTATTGTAGCTACTCCCTTCTAGCAATTCGTTGTATTCTTTCTGATCTACCCGCTGGCCTTGCGCGTTGGGTACAGGGGGCGGAGGGGGTGAGACAGCTGCTCCCTGCGCTCTCAAATTTAAGGACGCTTTTTTTTTTAAATTTCTTCCTCGCTAATCTCTTCCTAGCCCTTTAAAGTGATCTCTATATAACAGTTTCTGTTCTTTTTTTTTTTTTCTTGTTTCCTCCCACTGATAGGACTTAAAATACTGGTTTTGCTTTCATTCGCCTTTCAGTTTGTTGAAATAGTCATTCCATTTTTAAGTATTGTTTCATCAGATGCTTTAGCGACAACTGTTTTAAATGCCTGTTTTAAATGCCTTCTTTTTGGATTATTTATGTGTCCAGTGAATTCCTGGTTACATCCTCCAATCAGGCACATTCCAGATTGCCCTGGTGTAGTTTGTTTTTTTTTGGGGTTTTTTTTTTTTGAGGGCAGTGTCACTGGCCCTCATATGTGGGACCCGAAGCGGGGCCGCTGGCTTCCGAAGGCCCTGGTGTAGTTTTGTACCAGCCTAGCCTAGTGTTGTCTTAAGAATTCATGTCTTGGTGACATCATAGACTCACAAATGTAAAATTAAAGTCAGTTTTGATTTTTGGAGGACAGTGAGTCCTCTGATTGGGGCTCCTGTTCTGCTGGTTATATAGTGGACAAGAAATAAAGTTTTTGAGTTGTTGTCAAGGTGTGTGTGTGCGCGCGCGCACACGCATTTACCTATCCTTTTGATTAAATATTTCACACAGCAAAATAAAAGATATAAGGACATTTATTAAAATATCTCAATGGCATTTGGAACAGGATAGCTCAGGAGGAGGACAATGCCCATGGGCACACATTCCTTGGAGCCATCATCCCAAGAAGGCATTTCAGTCATGGTCTAGTCCAGGCCATAAATCCAATTTGGAACCTTGGCCATCTGAGAACCCCAGTCATCGAAAGCCATCTTTTCCTCTCATATCCAACATCTCATCTAACAAAATCATGCTGGTTCCACTTCCAAAATAAGACCCACAGTCCAACCAGTTCCACCCTTCCATGGCAACCAGCCCAGTGTAACCCATCTCATTTGTCACCTGGTTTACAGTCTAACTGGTTCCGTTCTTCCATTCTTGCCTTCCCTCAGTCTGTTCCCAATAGAGCATTCCATGGAACCCTCTAGAACGCTCCAGTGGTTTTCCCATTTCATTATGAGGACCTACATACACAACGTGGCCTGCCACCCTGACTCCCTGACCTCTACTCTTCCCCTGAGCTGTCATCAGCAGCCTTTCTTGCTGTTCCTAGAACATAACTCCTGCCTTTGCTCTCTCCCTCAGATGCTGTATATAGTTCATTCCTTCTATGTTTTCAGGTCTTTGCTTCAATGTCACCTCAGCAAGGCCTCCCTTTGACCACCCTTCACAAAAGTGACCCCTCGTACTCTGTGTTCCCTCCTTTATGTTGCCTACAGCCCTTACCATAAACTAACCCAGCATCTATCATACCTGTGTGTGGTGTTTACTCTCTGCCTCCTTCCATTATAATGTAATCTTAATGAGGGCAGGGACTTCTGTCTTTGTATTCACTGTTCAAGCCTCAGCCACTAGAACAATGCCTGGTGCATGCTAGATGCTTAGTACGCACTGGTAGACTGAATAGGCTGTCCTCCACGTTAGAGCAGAGAAGAAATGACTCTGGAGACTCACTAAGCTTTCCATGGCTCAAAACAGTACTAGGGTTAGACCAGCCTTGGATACCCCAGAGCCTGCGGAGGAGAAAAGAGCCTAGAGAGTAATTGCCTGTGTTGACTTTCTGCCCCCCAAATTTCTTACTCCTGGGTTAGACCAGTAGATGAGCCTACACTTATTTGAAGGGTTTCTATGACTCTCCAGTTTAGAACCTCAGGAAAGAAAACAGTATTGATGGGATATTAAAAAACAGGTATTCTTGGGCCGGCCGAGTGGCGCATTGGTTAAGCGCTGGTTTTGGGATGCCAGCGGCCCCGGTTCGGATCCCACATGAGGGCCAGTGACACTGCCCTCTACAGCTAACAGCAGCTCCACCTGGAGCTGGGCTGTGCAAGCCCCGGTGATGGTGTGGGCTGCAGCCCCTGCTGCGGTGGGCTGCCATGGGCTGCAGTGACTGGCCCGCAGCCAGCGTGAGCGGCTGGCAGCCAAGCGTGAGCTGCCAATAGCCGTGATGAGCGACATCCAGAGGCCAGCGACTGATCTGCCTCATCCGGGAAGAGCGCAATGACGATACCAACAGTGAAGCAACATCCTCCGCAACTAAACTGAAGAACAAGAAGACAGCAACTTGTCTGTTCCCCTTCCCCGATTCCCCAACGCTGTTCCCCTCCACCAAATCCGCCCCCCCAAAAAAAAAAAAAAAAAAAAAAAACAGGTATTCTTATGTGTTTCCAGGGAGAGTGAAAATGGATGTAAGCTTTATAAAACAAAAAAAACACTTTGATAAAACTTAACCGGAAATCTACCCAAAATATACTCACACATGTGTGAAATGACTTAGATTGCAGCATCATTGATGAGAGAGAATGCTGGTTAATAACCTAAATGTCAATCAAGAGATGTCTTATTTTTTTAAAGAAGTCATGATATATTCATAGAATTGAATAGTATGCATTTGTTAATAAGGCAAGCCTGCTTTTTATGTACTTATGTGGAAGTTCAAAAAGCAAGGTGCAAACTAGTGACAGATAAATATATACTTATTTGCCTATATGTATCTAAAATGGCTCTGGAAAAACACAATAGAAACTGAACAGTGACCGCTTCTCTCTGAGGGTCTCAAGGGTTGTGAGATAGGTGAGGGGGTGTCTTATCTCACAGCCAGCTATCCTGGAGCTTTTGAATTTTGCACCACGTGCATGTATTGCCTATCCAAAATGTAAAACATAAAAAAGGGAAAAAAGAAAAGGAATAAATGTACAAGAAGAAAAAAATTGACCAAATAAAATTATTTGCTTTCTCCCACTTGTTATTAAACTGTTTTCTAATAGAAGTTATGTACATGATCCACCATCTCAGTAGAGTTAAGTATGGTAGAACTTCACTCTAGTCATTGGATAACACTGAACTCATGGTCCATTCAAATAATACGTTTAAAGTCTTTACCACTCCACATCAGGCATGATCTTTGGTGATTTACAAGGATGGATAAGGCAGAGACCTCAGGCCTTCCTGGCTAACCGTACATAGACCAGTGGCAGTGTACAGTAATTTCAGGATAGAGGTACAATGGAAGGAGCACCTACCTCTTGCCAGATGGGCCCAGGGAAAGCTTGCCCAGGTGACTTTTGAGCTGACTCTTAATGGAGTGGGAGTTCAGAAGATAATAGGAGGAGGAAGCATGAGAAGCACAGGAAACACCATGCTCAGGCTCTGAGGTGTGAAAGAGCATCTTATATTCAGGGGAACTCCAGGTGGGGGGTTCGGTGCATGTAAAAGTGTATGTGGAAGGGGGGTATTATTTGAGGGTAGGTGCCCTAAAAAGTCTCAAGAAGGACCTGGTAGAAAAGTGGTTCTCAAAAGTTAGTGGGGGGCCGGCTGAGGGGCGCGGTGGTTAAGCGCTGGCTTGGGAAGCCAGAGGCCCTGGTTTGGATCCCACACATGAGGGCCAGTGACACTGCCCTCTTAAAAAAAAAAAAAAAAGTTAGTGGGGTGGGCATGAGCATCGCCTAATCACCTGGGCCCCACTCCCTAAGACTAAAGGAGCAAATCTGAGGTGTGCCCTGGAAGCTTTTCTGGCAGGCTGGGCACGTATTCTGATGTAAATTGTCTGTGAACCGAGCTTTGCAAATCTTTGTTGTAGAAGTTAGATGTCATCTTCAGGAGTTTCACATTAAAGGGAGTAATGACATATAGTTGGGTTTTTTAAATAATACATGAGCTATTTAAATATTAAGAGGAATGAGTTTACAAACCCCTGAGTATATCCATTGGACTTGTGACGCGGTTAGTGGCAGTGAGATAAACATATTCCTGAAAGATTCACATTTTGCTGTGGTGGTTTAAATACAGTGACACATTTCAGTATTGCTTTCATTCTAAGTTATACCAACTTATATCGAGACACACTAAAACACTGAACATTTTACTAGGCAGCACCATGATGGGGAACACGGGCTCTAGTGCCGCAATGCATGAGTGTACTGGCCGTAAAACCTTCGACAAATTATTTAACCTGTCAGTGGCTCAGTTTTCTCACCTGTAAAGAGATAATAGCACCTAATTCATAGGGTTGTCATGAAGATTCAAAGTGTTTATTATATCTAAAGTATATAGAATGATACCTGTAACATAATGGTCATAGCAGTGTTAGTTTTTACCATTATTTTTATTCAATAAATCTGTAAGTTGCACCCCTGCATGCAACTTCTTGCAAAACATGTCAAAATGTCTTTAAAACTTCAAAAATCAGTGTTGAATTGGCCAAATGGAGTGATGAGTTTATCCAGAGTGGCGTTACTTCATTACTTTGTCATATCCATTGTCACTCAGAAGTGACAATGTCATTACTATTGTTATTTAATTCCTAGGAGGTTCACATGTCCCAAAAGTTTGGGAAACCTGTTGTAGGTGGTCACAGAGAGCCTCTGAGGATGTAAAGCAGAGCTGGATGTGGTCAGATGGTGAGGTGACTGTGTGTCTAGGAAAGCCGACTGATAACTCACATTCGCAATTAGGAACCGTTCACTCCACAGAATTTTCTTAACTCATGGTTTTCATTCATGTCTATGCCTCTCTCTTTTTTAAATAACAGTACCCTGATTGTTTTCTGCTAAGTGTTAATCAAGGAGAATAAAATATATGGGAGATTGAAAGTGTCAAGAAGGATTTATTTCATCAGACTGCAATTCTGTAAGGAAAAGAAGCTCTAACTCAAGGATTACAAGATGTGAAAAGAACACTGAAAATGAGGAATGGAGTGGGCTTCAGGAGAACTTGAGAAACAAAAATAAATATTCACCCTTTTCTTTCCAATCATGTTTGATTTTCTTGGGATTCTTTGGCCCTGGGAATTTGAGACTTTTTTTGCAGGCCCAAGTTAGGTTTTGCTTGACTTACTAACATGTGCAGCAGTTCAAGAAGGTGAAGCAAGAAAAAGCACGGGCCATTTACTCTAGTGATGTGGAACGCGAATGGAATCAAATGCGTATTTTGTGAGAAGAATGTGCACAAATCTAATAATTTGTCAGAAGTTTCGTAGCTAATGTAATTGGAAGAAAATGTTTCCATGTGTGATTGATATATCTTGTTCTTTTTATGACATGAACAAGATAAAGCCAGTTAACAATATCTATACAAAAAAATGACAACACCATATGAATCGTAAAATCCGGTGACCTGTTTTTAAAGGAATATACAATATCTACATTTCTATTTCCTAAAATTTCCCCTTTGCTATGCATCATAGATTGCAGTAGCTTGGGGTTCTGTGTGGAGGCAACGTTGAACACCCATGGTTATAAAAAGAAACAGCTAGGGCCGGCTGAATGGCGCATTGGTTAAGAGCTGGCTTGGGACCCCAACGGCCCTAGTTCGGATCCCACATATGAGGGCAAGTGACACTGCCCTCTACAGCTAAGATGGTGAACAACAGCTCCATCTGGAGCTGGGCTGCTGTGAGTCCCTGGGTCGGCATAGCTGCAGCCTCTGCTACAGTGGGGCTGCCATAGGCTACAGTGAGCGGCCGGCAGCCGATGTGAGCTGCCAAGAGCCACTGTGAGCAGCTGTCCAGAGGTCGGCGACTGATCTGCCTCACCCGAGAAGAGCGCAATGATGATACCAACATGGGCCAATGAAGCGATATCCTTCACAACTAGACTGAAGAGCAAAAGGATAGCAACTTGTCTGTTCCCCTTCCCCGGTTCCCCAATGCTGTTCCCCTCCCCCAATTCCCCAATAAAATCTTTAAAAAATAAACAACAAACAACAGCTAGGTTATGAAGGAAAGCATTGAACTGGCTCTGCCACTGAGTGTTACCTTCACCACCAGCCAGCTGGTTAACTTTGGGTTAGCTCATTTTTCCTCATCTGCAAATGGGAAATGTAAGACCTAGTGCTTAGGGCCATTTTGAGAATTAGTTGAGATATTATATGAGATATCTGGGTACACAGTAGGTACTTGCTAAAAGTTACTATAGGAAATTCTCCCTCCCACACCAATGCTGTTTTCTATTCAATGGGCTAATGCTACCTGCCTCAGAGATTCGTTGCACAGATCAAATTAGATAATTATGGACATAATTAAATAGAAGTGTCTTCAAGTTCATTGTATTTATTTTTGGTTTGCACATTTATTTGTAAAAATTTGACTATGGTTTTACAGCAAATCAATAGAACAGAAAACGATCCCTACATTTTTTTCCTCTGGCCCATGCTACTATTAACCTTGGGAACAGACAGCCGTTACCAGTTTCACAAAGAAAATCTAACAGAAAGGTTTCACTCTGCATCTGTGTTGTTTTGTGTCATAGATAGTGTAATGATAAGCAGCCTGTAAATGAACTTTGTGGCTAGCACCCTTGTCCAAAATAGACTAAGAACTAAGAAGATCAACTTTGGAACTATTCTATTCAAGCACTGACAAATAGCGAGGCTTAATATACAAGTTCCTTTCTTGCGAAATACATAACTCTCAGACAGCGGGTGAACCGAGGATCCCCTTGGACATCCTAATCAGCATTGTGCTTTGTCATTTTTAATAATTCCCATTATGTCAATATTTTTCACTAATTATTAAATATTTAATTGTCATATCAACATGTGGTAATTTTTTAAAATCTTGTGAAATTACTGCAGGAAAGAAGATAATTTCTAATTAAGCTATTTCTAAATATTGAGTACATACTTAGGTTTATGCGATTGATAGGTTTGAGAAGTTTCATCTCAATCTCATAACGATGTATTTAATTTGTAAAATGGATTGGAGGAACTATTTAAAGGAATGTTTAAAGACTGATAGATATAACTGGTATTGTCATATAAGTACTTTTTGCTACTTAAATGATTTAACTAAATTCTATCATGATTAGCATCCTGTAGAAGGTAAAATAAAGTCTATTAAGGTGACTCGTATAAATATCCCACTAGTGGAAAAATATTTCTCAAGATCATAACTACAAATTGCCTCCATTAAGTACTTTGGCAAGATTTGGAAATTTATGTATTTTTTCTTTCTCCCAGCTTTCCAAACACTTGGCTTAAATCCTATCCTCAGAATTACTTTTGACTTCAGTGCAGTTTTAAACTATCAACTGGGAGAAGCATTTGGCTCCTACTTTTCAAGTCTAAAGTTCTCCAGAAATGTTCTTATGAAACACGAATCTGATTTTCATCACACAGTTTTACCTACACAGCATCATATTTTCCTTCACAGTGAACACAAAGTATTTTATTTTTAACTAGCACAGCTATATCTGTATTTGCATGGTACTTTCCAAGTTTCCAAAAGAGGCAACAAATCATATAATCTAGGCAAAAACAAAGGACTTAAGCGAAAAGCAAGCTCTGAAAAACATTACAACAGAAGTGTTTAATTTTATGCAGTAGAGGGTTTTCAAAAAGTTGTATGCCAATCTAACACACTGAAGATCACCTTTCTATTTAAAGAGATTATGTGATATATAATTTGTGGAGTGACAATAAATATGATTGAGTCTACACTATCCTAAGCCTTCCTACAAACATTTCATAGTCCTCAGGACAAAGCTACAGATAAGTAACTGTATCTGTGTTGTTACAGATGAGGCTCAGAGAGTGTGACTTGTACAAGTTATACTTCTAAAAGTGGAATTTATGATTGCCCGTGAGTTATTTTTTGCTATAGAAGTTTAAGTTATTTCATTATTACAACCTGATAAAGAATGTCTTTTGTCAAATATGCAGAGAATCAGATTACACTTTTAATTATAAAAGTATAAATGCTAAGGAATGCAAAAATTTATTTTTAAATAGATGGTTATATATATCATATCATATGAACTTGTAACAGTGGCTAAGAATGGGTGGCCAAGGCATGAGAAGACCTAATACCCTTGTGGATTTTTTTGCCATACTTAATTATTTTGAAAAAATAATTCACCAAAGAAATCACAAGTAAAGAAAACTACAGACCGATAAATATGACCCAAAAATCTTCAACAAAATACTAGCAAATATCAAACAAACTAGGAATAGAAGGGAACTTCCTCAGCCTGATCAAGGGCATCCATGAGAAATTCAGAAGCAACATCATTTTGAAGGCAAAAGACTGATCATTTCCAACTAACATCAGGAAAAAAAACAAGGATTTCCATTCTATCACTTCTAGTCAACATTATACTGGAGGTTCTAACCAGGCAATTCAGCAAGAAAATGAAACAAAAGGTATTCAGATTGAGAAAGAAAAGGTAAAACTTTCTATTTGCAGATGACGTGATCTTACATATAGAAAATTCTAAGGACTCTACAAAAAATTATTAGAACTAATATTCAGGTTTAGCAAGGTTGCAGGCTACAAGGTCAATATACAAACATCAATTGCATTTCTATATGTTTGCAATGGTCAATTCAGAAATAAAATTAAAACAATCCCATTAGAATAACATAAAGACAATAAAATAGGAATAAATTTAACAAAAGTACAATTTTATACTCTGAAAACTATAAAACATTGTTGAAAGAAATTTTAAAAGACCTAAATACATGGAAAGTCACCCCACATTCATGAATTGAAAGATACTATTATTAAGATGGGAACACTCCCCAAAATTGATCTATAGATTTAACCCCAATCACTATCAAAATCCCAACTGTCCACTTCACAGAAATGAATAAACTGTAAAATTCATATGGAAACTCAAGGAACCCAGAACAGCCAAACAATCATGAAAAAGAACAAAGTTCGAGGATTTATACTTCCCCTTTTCAAAGTCACAAAGGTTCCATATTGTATGATTCTGTTTATATTAAGTGCCCAGAGTAGACAAATCTATAGAGATAGAAAGTAGGTTAATCATTGCCTAGAGCTAGGGAGTTTAGGGGGAAATCTTTCAGAGCAATGACAATGTTCTAAATTGTTGTGGTGATGGTTGTACAACTCTGTGAATATACCAAAAATCATTGCATGTGCACTTTAAATGGGTGAATTATATGGTATGTCACATGTATCCCAATAAAGCTGTTAACAACAACAACAACAAATTAACTTCATTTAATTAGATGCTTTAAAAACCACTGTGAGGGCCGGCCGAGTGGCGCTGCGGTTAAGCGCTGGCTTCGGAAGCCAGCGGCCCGATTCGGGTCCCACTTATGAGGGCCAGTGACACTGCCCTCAAAAAAAACCAAAAAACAAAAAACAAAAAAACCACTGTGATCATAACCTGTATCTTAGTCACAGGCTGATATAAAGGTTCCAGTGCAAGCAAATAATAAACTCCATCATGGGATGTGGAATATAGAGTGGGGATGGAGTCAATGGATATGTATAATAGATTGTAATAGAATTTGTATGATATCGGGAGTGGGGGTATGGAAGGGTGGGGTAGTCACTTTGTAAGTGGTGAAAAAGATAACTATTGCATTGTTTTGTACATCTGTAACTACTAATAAAAACAAAACAAAACAATAAACTCCACAGAAAATTAGTCATAGTTATGTCTATTGATTTACCTCTAGCTTCATAGTAAGTTTGAGATTATATTTCTGACAAGGATAAGCTTCCTTAACATTTTAGAAATGGACTCATTTTAAGATGAAAAAAATAGCTGAAATTATTGAGGACAAACTTAACCCAAGGGACTCCATGTATTGTATATGTGACCCTCCCACGTGACTCCTACTCCCCTTTTAATAGCTAGGAAAGATGTGGCCCAAAGAAATTAAGTAAATTTCCTTAGCTTACACTCACAGTTACAGATAAAGCTAGAATGTGAATGCTAGGGTTCTTCTAACCTATGGTAGCCTGCTGGGTCGCTTTATCCCTCATCCCTCATTACAGTAGGTGAATTCAGAACCCAAAGACCTGGAGACTTGTAAGGGAAATTACTTATTGGATGTGCTAATTAAGAATCATGACACCACTCTAGGCCATTCCAGAGAGCTGGTGATAGGTCTGAGGATGGGGTGGAGTTGGAAATAGAACTTTCTTATTTTCAAATGTGGAGGAAAGGATGAAGAAATTGAAAAGAAAATGCCAAAGGTTCCCTCTGCTCTAAAATTTATAGTCAATTTAAGGCGCTACCTTAATGGAGCTGAAGAAATTCTTATTTCTTCCTCTCCTGATTTAGCCTTGTCCCAGGATCCATGACTGAGCTGTCACCTTCAGGACTCCAATGACTCCAATTCCATCAGGAAGTATGTTTTCAGACTCTTTTCTCCCCTTAGCTGTACTTTTCCAGTAAAATGCATGTCATCAAAATCATCTTCTCAAATTTAGTCCTTTTATACTCAGAAAAATTATCCTCAAGCCTCAAACTGAACTTCAATCTATACCATGTCTACTTCTAGTTTTTCATTAAAATTGCTTTTAAATATGTGACAGATCACAAAAACTGCTTTATTTTCTTTAAATTTTATTATTTTTAGAATGGATAATGCATACATATGGAACAAAATTTAAAATTCATAGCAGGGATTGCACCTAGGGTTGCCAGAGCTAGCAAATAAAAATACAGTAATACTTTGATTTGTGAGCATAATTCTTTCTGGAAACAAACTACTTGTATTGCAAGACATCACTCATTTACCAAGTTAAAATGTATTAGAA
This sequence comes from Aselliscus stoliczkanus, assembly GCA_033961575.1. Classification (NCBI taxonomy): domain Eukaryota; kingdom Metazoa; phylum Chordata; class Mammalia; order Chiroptera; family Hipposideridae; genus Aselliscus; species Aselliscus stoliczkanus. Next base: position 126,262,442 of record CM066734.1, read on the forward strand.
ATGTTTGCTCATCCTGCAGAACACTTGCAAACCAAGTTACTCGCCATCCAAGGTTTTACTGTATAGAACACCCAGTTACAGTTGAAGTTCAGATCAACAACAAATAAATTTTTAGTATAAACTTGTCCTATGCAGTGTTGGGGACATACCTATATTTAAGATTATTTTTTTATTTAGATGAAATTCAAATTTAAGCAGGCATCCTGTATTTTAGCTGGCAGCACTAAATACAGAGAAAAGTAAGACCCCCTCTGACTGCGGTTTCCCAGGCACACAGTTGCCCTATCAAAAGCAAATCCTATTACCACTTTCTTGAGTATCCTTCCAGGAATATTCCATAATCAGCTTTCCTTTACAGCAATCAAAGTGATTAAGCCCTAGCACAGAATAGAATCTGAAAGAAAAGGATCTAAACCGAATGGAATGATGGCTGAGTTTTTAATTTGGACTCATAACAGTTACTAAAGGAACTTAATAGAGGCCATATGATGCACCAGCTAGGCAACCTTGAGTAAGTGGCTTAACATCTGGGATCATGTGCAAAAGAAGGTTAATATTAATACCCACCTCATACATTTGGAGCAAATCGTAAGTAACACACGTAAAGTACATACAGAATACCTGGCACCAGGTAGGTGTTGGCTTGGCAGAGCCCCCTCCGTGTTTAGATGGTTTAGGGTATTCATTTGTAACTTTCTCAAGAAGTTCATGGTTAAGGCTCCTGTCTGGAAGCATAGGCCAGACAAACTGACTGTCTCAGTATAACCTAAATTTGCCATCAGATAACTCAGTTATCTCTTTATAATCTCCACTCCACCAAATACTTGTGTCATTCAGGATCCTGATGGCTCAGTTTATCCTCTCCAACTTTCACTTTATTGAATCTGTTCCTGTCATCCATTGATTCAAAAGAAATATTTACTGAACACCCACTAAGAACCAGGCACTGTTCTAGGCACTGAGGAGACAGGTCTGAGCAAGATCACAGCCCTCAGGGGATTCGTGTTCAATGATGGAGACATAGATAAAAAAAGAAAACAGGGTAAACAAATAAGACCATTTTAAATAATGATAAAAGCTATGCCAAAAATTAAACAGGAGTGAAAAATGCTAAGGGGAGAAGGAAGCTGATTATTTGAATTCACTGCCTTCTTCATTGTAAATTCCCTTCATTGTACTTAAACAGCTCAAAGTACTTTGCATAATTCTTTATAAAAGGTTTTTAAACAATACAAGTAGAGAGCAACAACCCTTACAATTTTCTATGTGCTCTTTTGTCTGGCTTGTTTTTCTTTTCATCCTGTATAATCACAACCCAGCATTAGTTTCTCATATCTTCTACAAGTGTCTCCAACAGAGTTTTTATGTCCCAGCTTTTGTCACATAGAAGTCAAATATTAAGGGAAATAGATTTAAGAGACACTTGAACCATTTTTTATAAGCATTGTTCTTGATCATTTAATGTATGGAAAGGGTGTGCTGCTGTGGTTCTTGATTCAACAGCAAGCATTCTGTTTGTTTACATAGAGTTATGGTTTTATTTGTTTTGCTGTATACTGGAAACAAAGTTTCCTACATTATTTTCAGTTAAGAGTTGTGGTACAGTTTCTTTGTGTTTGTGGTGATATGCATATTGTCTTCCTCGGATGTGTTTCCTCACCATGGAGAAAAGAGTGCTTTTGGTTCTTTTCTGCATGAGTGATAATGTTGGGGTGAATTTGCTGAGGAGGAGCCTTGGACAGTAAAGAAGTTTGTAATTGAGACCCAAATACATAGGCACCAGGTGCTTCTTTCTCAGGTTCACAAAAAGTCCTCCACCACGGAACTCCATGGGCGCTGGGGGTGGGGGTGGGGGTAGGGGCAATCAATGAAGGCTAACCAATCTGATGCATGTATAAGCAGTATAGTCCATGGACTGATGCTTAAAACAGCCAATGCCAAACCCATGAGGTTCATCATGAGATACACCAAACCCTAGAGAAACCTCGGCCTTGGACTTTCTAGCATCTTGAAAGTGGCTAAAATGGTCTTAAGTGCCTGAACGAGTCACCAAGCCACCATACACACCATCACAGCAGGGAAGATAGGGATAGTTTTGCTTGCCATGTACATGATGAAGAGGTTAATGGGAATCTGTTTGAGAGGACCCAAGGCAATGTCCTACCAGTGCCTCACCACCAGGATCGGGTCTGTCTCTTGCATGCTGGTATCAGGCACATTCTTGTGCACATAACCCACTGGGTACAGAGAGTCTCCCTGGCCACTGCCTTGCCCCTGCTGCCTCCCCTACGCTCCCTCAGCTCAGTGGCCCACTTGAAGCACCTGCCTCATTGGCCACCAGGCTCCTCCCCTGATTGGTCCTGGCAAAGGCTGCCCATCAAATAGGCGAAGCTCCTTTCTCTAAAGCGTAGCCCGGGGCCGGCCGAGTGGCGCATTGGTTAAGCGCTGGTTTTGGGATGCCAGCAGCCCCGGTTTGGATCCCACATGAGGGCCAGTGACACTGCCCTCTACAGCTAACAACAGCTCCACCTGGAGCTGGGCTGTGCGAGCCCCGGTGATGGTGTGGGCTGCAGCCCCTGCTGCAGTGGGCTGCCATAGGCTACAGTGAGTGGCCTGCAGCCAGCGTGAGCGGCTGGCAGCCAGCGTGAGCTGCCAATAGCTGCGGTGAGCGACATCCAGAGGCCAGCGACCGATCTGCCTCATCCGGGAAGAGCGCAATGACGATACCAACAGTGAAGCAACATCCTCCGCAACTAAACTGAAGAACAAAAAGACAGCAACTTGTCTGTTCCCCTTCCCCAATTCCCCAACGCTGTTCCCCTCCGCCAATTCCCCAATAAAATCTTTAAAAAAATAAAAAAAATAAAAAAAATAAAGCGTAGCCCGGCCTCAGGCCCACCAGTGTCCACAGCCTATACAGTTTTAAATTCCTTCTCAGACTAGCAGTATGTAGATACCAAGGTCTTTCTAGACTTGGGAGTTTCTAATTTTCATTGGTAAAGTCTACATGGGAAAAGGAAAGCTATAAGCATTCGAATTTCTGAGTACCAATTATAAATGGGCAAAACAGCTATTCATATTTATAATCCATCCCCACCCCCAACCCAGGCGTGCTCGCATACACACACACACACACACACACACACACAGTGCTGGAAGCTGGGTGTTTTTATCCCTATTTTATAGGCGATGAAGGAGAGGCTCCAAAAGTTCAAGTGGTTTGCCCACCAATACCGAGGTCAGAAGTAAACAGACCAGATTTGAAGCTATCTTTCTCCCTCCAAGTCAAGAGCCTTTTTACTTATACCACCAGTCAACCTATAATTCTGTGCCATTCCTACTCCCTCGACAAAACTTGCTTCTTCATTAAGAGATTTTCATTAAAAAAAAAATTATTGTGACGGGAGTTGATGTATGTTGGGGAATTTGGGCATAAATATTTCAGCATTGTTTAAAAATTATAATAATGTCCCATTCCATTTTGCCTGTAAGGTCAGATATTATCAGAACTAATATTCAGAGATAATTATCTACTTGTAATGGGGGTGAATACTAAATTATTTTAAAATCAGTCATAACTTTCTTTTCTGAGAAGCTGCTTGTTGTTTGCCAGGATAATGTAATTTCTGTCCGTGTGTTATAAAATTAGTACAATTTATATGAAGAAAATCTTTTTCCTTTGTTCCACCCAGTGAAATGATGCATTTTCGTGATGATTAAAAGCAAAACAGCCTATAATGCTATATTAGTTCAAAAAAATTTCTCAGAATGGTATATTAAAAGTGAAACTGAAACATTACGGAGGTGGTAAAATCTCACATTCAATTATTTATGGGCAGAAAAATATTAGATACCATCAGTGTCTGCAGATCTACAATATGTGTTAATAATGATATTAACACAATAAGTGAAATTTAGGGTGAATCCTCTAGATAAGGAGGTTCTTCTAAACAGGTTTAGATGAGTTAATGAATTTAATAGGCTCTTAAAATTAATGGAGGTATAAAATGAGAAACATAAGATATGATAATCTTAAACTTTGCTAAGAAGATAAGAATCATTTTGAAACATCACTAGTTTGTAGTTTCTTAACTGACTCTCCCTCCCTTCCCTTGTCCCTAAGTCTTTTATCTTTTGAGGTATAAACTGTTTATTTCATTGTCCCATTCTTTTTTTTTTTTTAAGTTCTTTTCTTTCGTTTTTTTGGAGCAGGAGGGAAATGTGATGATTCTGCGTATTTTGAGGTCCTAATACAGCTTTCTCTGTCCTACTTTTTTCTCTTGGAAATCTAGATTTTACTTGCCTCTAAAATGGTTAGTCTTAATTCTACTTAAATGCATTCTACAGATCTACTTCTTCTTAAAAGTGCTTTTTCAGACTATTACTTTGTATTTCAATAACTAAACTGGTTTCCCTGCTTCTAAAATTTGGACTTTCCTGACTTGGTGATGTCATTTTTGGTGTTGTCCGTTTGTCCTCTCCACAACCCCCTCCCACCCTGAATCACTCTGCTCTGTTAATAATACCAAACTCATGTGTTAAAGCACAGGCTTGTCAGGCATACTGCTTTGAACTTGAGTTTTATAGGAATTTCTAAGCCAGAATGTTTCCTCAAATTATGGTTACATTGAACAAATATTAGTTATTAAGAAGATCCTTTTAATACCTCTTTTTCCCCTTTATTCACTGTAAAGGATTGGGTTTCTTTTGGAGGCACACAGATAGCATGGAATTTAGCTTTGTCCATCTTGTGCAAATCTCTGTAGGGTTTGTAAAAATGCAACCCATAATCCCCCCTTGAAAAAACATACTGATTATTTGTGCTTATGCTAGTTCCAAATATTTCAATAGTTTCTGGATTTTTGCCACATTCCTCTCTAGATGGTCATTTGGGAGACTTTGTTTATAATGTGTGTTTTGAACGAAATTTAAAAATTCCAAGACCACAGGATATAAGACTCAATTGTAGGTTAAATTTCATTTTGCACTTTTTCGAAGAGACCTTGCTTAGATTACAACAATAGCAAACACTGAATAGAAAATGAGAGAAGGTATGTTTTTTTTCCCTCCAAGGATTAGCGTTTGGAAGAATATAAGAGAAAGCATGCTATTTCCAAGAATTAGGGGATGATTTCAAAATGCCCTATAGCATTCAGTGGGTGGTTTAGGCGAATTAAAACATTAAGCTGTATTATGGATATCAGGAAAACCATTTTCTTTAGGGATTGTGCTAACTGTGATTTTAAAATCAGAAACAAAACCCCAAATTTAAAATAGCCCCCTCACTCCTCCTGAAAAGTAGTTAAGTTCCTGGGGGATAAACAGTGTAATAGCAACTTTTTTTTAAGGCAACATTAAAAATATAAAAGCTCCCTTGGGACTTTTTCCTTCTAAGAAATTCTAGGTTTTTTCCCCTTCTGCTCTGTTTATTTTAGAAACTGATGCTAATTAAAGAACTCTTTAAGATTTTAGGACCAAATGAAAGACTTAATGATAGACTTCATAAACCGGTGGGTCTGACTTTAGTTGTTCCCTGCTTTGGCTCTTTTGTCTGTTGCCACTTGGATATATTCTTTTGCTCTCCACTGCTTGTAAAACAGAAAACAGTGAACACGACAGACAACACAGGGAAGCTAAGGCCAGCTTCCTCTATCGACATTCTCAGTCACCATAAACTGATGGATTTCTCCTGAAGATGTTTCAGTTTCAGTCTATAATTCTCTCTCTCTCTCTCTCTCTCTCTCTCTCTCTCTCTCTCTCTCTCTCATACACACACACACACACACACACACACACACACACTAGTGATTTCTATGACATATACTTTCTGGAATTCCGTAAACACAGGATAGGCAACACGGGTTAACCACTTGTCTAGGAAAGAAAATAAGCAGACAGTTGCCCACAGAACACATCTTACATTTGGGCTTCTATGTATGCCAAGAAAGAGATCCAAGAAAGCGATCACTTTGAGTCCCTGCCTGAATAATAACAGGACCCTGAAAGCACTATTGCTATTTTAAAAGAATGTTGCTTGTTAACAGATGCACCAAGAATTATGGCCTCTGCATTAGGCTCTTTCGTTTATTGCTGACATTGATCTGCAGAGATGGTGTGGTAGGTAGCCAACTGCACATATAAACCTTATGTTAGGTACAAAGGAAAACATTGTACTTAAAAAAAAAAAAAGGAATATAACATAATGTCACTGGTTAAAATCAAATGATGTGTTATTCATCAAGGTAAGGACTAAGATATCAATAGCTCATATGTGGCAGCTTCCTTAACACTTTTAGGAAATGGAGTGAAGAATAAATGAGTAAATAAATACCCTAAGTATTGCCCTTCTTCATTAAGCCACTTGACTGATATTGAGCCTGATTAATATTGCCTTCAAACAGTGATACCATTCACAGCTTGATGCTTAGCAGCTATACTCATCAGCGAGTTTTGGGCCCAAGTCTACTCCCAGCTACCTAGTGCTAAAAAAAAGAGAGCATTGTTAGAGGTGGAGTGGGTAAAGATGTGACTGACAGCCTTGTGTCTTTGTAATTATAGAGGAAGATCACTATGCTAAATATTAGCAACTTTTCTATTCTATCAGCACTGACATCAGGAAGCTATCATACAACTACTGGTGAACACAGCAACTGATAATTCAAGGAGTCAAATTAGTCACTCTGAACTCCACTTAAGACAGATCCAAAGGAAGTATCTGCAGGGAAGGCGGAGGGAACTCTCTCTCCATGGCACACTTATAGACTCATTTGGGCTCATGAATTCAGGTGCTGTCATAGCAGTTCTAAATGGGAAGGCTCTGTTTTCTCTATGACTGATATCAAATGAACATTGCAGAAAGAAGCGATTTACTGTGGTTATACAATTTATACAAGTCCTCTCATTTCACCTCTCGGGTAACTCTACAGCATCACATCTGAAGGTGAACCCGACTCAGAATGTGGAGGCAAAACCCCTTAGGAGACTTCTTTCCTTCAAATATCCGTGAATCATATGAGTATTGGATGGGCAGAGACCAAGCAGCTGAAAATCCATCGCCTCTCCTCCAAGCCCCACATCAGCTCTGGTTGATCCCTTAGCTCAGCATGGCCAATGGGGTGGAATGGACCCGCAGCAGACTTGTTTTCGTCACAGAACCAATCTTTGGGAGAGACAATTAGGTGGGGTAGGGGCAAGTGGGGTAGGCATTTAGGAATCCCTGCACATTATTTTACCTCTCCTACCACTATCAGCCTCTTTCTCTCACTCCCATCTCACCAATATCCTGGTCCTGTATTCCACATCAAAGCCACCTCTCTGCATTCTAAAAAGACAAGTACTAACCAAATAAAGCAACTCATGTTGTGAATAGGAGACAAGCACTCCTCTCCCCCACACACACGTGTTTACACACACACACACACACACACACACACACACACACACACACAAAACCCCCTTTCTTTTTGGAGAGCAGCTACACTTGCTATCATGTAACAAAGTCATTCAAATGGAGGAAATATAAGCCTAAGAGAAGAGGAGAAAACTTATCTTGTCATTTTCCTACATAAATATTTTCAGTTATTTATAGTGATTCATCACAAAGCCCAATGTTAGTCAGTCCAGAGGAAATGTATAGAGGAGATTATTTGTCAGAAGGGCAGAGCCTGATAAACTTGGTGACACTCACATAGGTATGCAATGGTTCATCCTTGATTCTTCTCTTTCCATCATCAACCTATTGGTAAGTTCTGTTGGTTCTATTCTTAAACGATGCCCCACATCTAATCATTTTTACCACCCCCCTCTAGATCCTAGTCCAGGGCACCATCACCTCTCTCTAGGCACCTGCATTATTTTGCCATCTTCTCCTTACTTCTACTCTACCCTTACCCCTACCATCCATTTCCTATAGGATATCCCAAAGTGACCTATAAAAAACGTAGATCAGATTATGTTACTCTTAAATTAAAACTTCCCACATACACGTCTATTACGTATTTTTTATATTCCTCAAACATTTTGCCATGATAATTAGTATTGAAAATTCTTTAACGAAAAGACTATATGCTGTCTTACAGGAAACAAAGAAGCTGGGAGCTTGAGGGCATCACCTTCCGGATGCAGGAGAAAAGGTGGCTGGTGACAGCTTTCTAAGGGAGGAAAAGCCTGCAGAGTCCTGAGGGCCTACAGTCAAGGAAGAAAGGGGGATGCTTAGAGCTGCCATGGGCCTGAAGAGGGGTCTGGGATGGGCAGTAGAGGGGCCCCTAACTGGCCCACGAGGCCGTCCAGGCTGTGGCTTCTGTCCACTCTTACCCCTCTCCCTGAGTCCTGTGCTCCAGCTATAGTCAATGTCTTTCATTCATGAATGCAGGAATACCGACTTGTCTTACCATTCGTTATCTCTGACTTCACCAAATTTTCTTCCTGGTCAATATTTATTCAGTTCATACAATGTCGCAGAATTGATTTCCCTCAACCCACTTAATTTCTTCCCCTTGCTCTGAAGTTTGTATAATTGCAAGCCTATCCTTTTACTCTACATGACAACCTTGAAATAAAACGTCTTTCAGTAGTTTCCCAACTCTTGAAGTTTTCTATATGCCATGAAAATTAATATTTATAATTCTGTGTGATGTAAAAAAAAAAAGATTATAATGAACAATGTCCTCTTGAATCGGAAAGGCAACTAATACAAGATGTTAACCCTGGACCAGAAGAGAATCTAAATCTATTAGTCATTCTAACAAGTTGTTTCTCCACTCCGATGGCCTTCTTCTCTGGACTCTGGATTGTTGCACAAAGATTAACCCCCATTTCCCTCTACTTTTCACGTGCAGATTAGTGTTATCTCTCTGCAATACTTCTCAACCAGGTGTTACAGAAACACACACAGGTAATAAACTTATAAGTGAATACCTATTTGCTTAGGGTGCATCAACAGTGTCCAAGGAGAATGTTTTTAACTTTTTTACAGGAAAGATGATTTACTTTATTATCTATGTACTTCCATGCAGGAAAAACAACTGGTTTAACACAGAAAGCGCTATTAATTGTTATGTATCTTATTGACAGTTCTATTCTGGAAGGAGCATTCCCATTCATAAATAAACATTAATTGGTACTATAATAACTAAATAGAAGTACACTCAGTCTTATACTTTTGGGGGAATATTCTGGGCATATTTTTCAGCCAACCAGAGAAATCCTGACAGAACCAGAGTACTTGGACAAAGGCATATTATTACTAGAGCTAGACTTGAGTTCTTTTACAGAAGGATTGGACAGCTGCTTACACCTGCCTTAATTTTTATTTGGGCTAAAGTTATCTGTTCCAGGATCCTATGTCATGCAGTATAAAGCTTTGGTTTCAATCAGTCACTAACATAGGAGCTTGGATATATTTGAAATTCCTTTCAGGGGAGAAAATTAGCCAAGGCTTTTGACAGTATTGCTTCTTACACCGAGGCCAAAGTGGGCTGGCTCCGCATCGGAGCAAGAATGCATATTGGCATCTCACTCTTAAAGTCAGAGGATCATCACATTTTGGCCCCAAAAGGGACTTTAGAGTTCATGTGGTCCAATGTACTTATTTTACATTTTTCTATAACGTTTTCTGAGCGTGTCTTGTCCCCTCATAGCAAATATCCAGGGCCCCTCAATTAACTAACGATACAGAACACTTGTACTGCAAGTGCCTGTTAGAGGATGTCAAAACAAAGAAATAAGATTTAGCAGCTCATTCAAGGACTCCCACTTACGACTTCTGACACTTAAGAGAAAGAGCGCAGCAGACAGGTTAACCATCCATTCGCGTATATTCTCCAAGTTCCATTCTCAATTTGGTGAAGAAATTAGAGAGCACCATACCTGGACCACCTTTTCCTTCGCTTGTTGCTCAAAAATATTCACCAAGTTAAAGGTGAATATGCCCTCTGTTTATATACAGGGTTGTATGAGAATATCATTAAAGATATTGACCACAATGTCAAGTAGCATTATCTCTACTCAGATCCATGTGATAAATTCTTTCTTGAATTTAGTTTCAGGCAATGATAACATGTAGGCTTGCTCTTCAGAAAGTGAAACCCCTATAGTCGATCATGTTTCTCTTTCTACCTTCACTGCCAGAAATATATGAACCAAATTTATTGCAAAGTATTGTAATCTGATCAACCCTGGTGCCTAGAAGTATTTACTCCTGCTGCTTTCTTCTTAAATATTTTGTTTCTGACCTGCCTCAAGTAAGTTTAGAGGTATGTAAGTTGACAATAGAAATTTAAATTAATAAAACGGGGACAAACAGCCGGTGGGAGTAAGGAATAGTCAAACGTGCCAATGACAGTTGTGTTAAGACCTTTCTACTAATGTTTCCATTTGTTGGGCAATGAAGAGATCTTGTGTTTGGTGTCAGAAAACCTGGGCTTAATTCCCAGCTATACAACATACTTGCTAAATAACCTTACAAAAAGTCACCTACCTTCCACTTCCTCATTTCTAAATTGGGACATTAATGCTGTTGATCCACTGGGTTGTTGTGACAACTGAATAAGAAAACACGGGGAGATGCTTTCCAAACAGTGAGTCACTCTAGAAATGTTCGTTGTTTTAACTTCCACATTCTGTCTTGCAGTGCTGACCCACTGTGTTTTTAAACAATATATGTTTGTGGCGGTTTCAAACTAAGTTGACAAATTCCCAGATAAATTCACGAATTCTTCGGTACTCCTTTTTTTTTTTTTTTTTTTTTTTAAAGATTTTATTGGGGAATTGGTGGAGGGGAACAGCGTTGGGGAATCGGGGAAGGGGAACAGACAAGTTGCCGTCTTCTTGTTCTTCAGTTTTAGTTGCGGAGGATGTTGCTTCACTGTTGGTATCATCATTGCTCTTCCCGGATGAGGCAGATCGGTCGCTGGCCTCTGGATGTCGCTCATCGCGGCTATTGGCAGCTCACGCTGGCTGCCAGCCGCTCACGCTGGCTGTGGGCCACTCACTGCAGCCTATGGCAGCCCACTGCAGCAGGGGCTGCAGCCCACACCATCACCGGGGCTCGCACAGCCCAGCTCCAGGTGGAGCTGTTGTTAGCTGTAGAGGACAGTGTCACTGGCCCTCATGTGGGATCTGAACGGGGGCCGCTGGCATCCCAAAACCAGCGCTTAACCAATGCGCCACTCGGCCGGCCCCGGTACTCCTTTTTTTAAAAGAGATGGAGCCTAACTGCTCTGCCCTAGAGTGTGGGATGTATTTAGTAACTTGTTTCTAGCAAATAGAATATGGCAGAACTGACAATGTGTGACTTGTGAGACTCACTCATGAAAAGCATTGCAGCTTCTTTCTTGCTCTCACTCTTAGATCACTCTTTCTAGGTGAAGCCAACTGCTGTCTTCTGAGAACATTCAGTCAGAATGAGATCCCCATGATGAGCAACTGAAGCCTCTTGCCAACACCCATGTGAATGTGCCATCTTGGAAGCAGATTCTTCATCCCCAGGCAAATTTTCAGAAGACTGCACCCTCAGCTAACTTTTTGATTACCAACTCCTGAGACATGTCAAGCCAGAACCATCGGCTAAGCCATTCCTGAATTCCTAACCCTCAGAAACTCTATAAGAGAATAAATGTGTATTCTTGCTTAAAGAGCCTAAATTTGGGAGGTAATGTGTTAGAGTTGATATGAACGAGATAAGATACTCTGAGCTACTCTCAACTTGGTACAGTCAGATTCTAACCAAATAATTGTCAGTTGCAAAAACATAATTTATTTCCACTAAGTGTGAAGTTCTGGGTTGAAGAATCTTAATTATAGTAAGGGGTTGGTAAGTGGAAGATAACCTTCAAAACTCTAACATCACAACTGTTAAAGAAATACATTATAGCTTGTTCCAATGAATAAGGGTGAAGTCAATAATCTTGCATTTTTTAACTTTTGTTCTCTTGATTATCACTTATGGATTTTGTAGGTAGCATAACATATAACAATAAAATAAGTACCTACTATTAAAAAGAACTGCCCAATTTTGAGAGGTATTCTCAATAATCATTAACATATTTAACCCTGTAATTTGGCTATATTGATTCATTTGGATATTATGAGGAAATGGAGATGTGGGGGAGATGTGGGGTTAGGTTACCTCTCAATATAATTTACCTCTAACTTAATCTTCTGGATGCCTTACCAAACCACAAAAATCACTGTATCAAAAAGCTTATTCAAATGTATTCAGTAGGAAAGAGGAGAAAATCAGTAGCTTCTGACCCGTTTTGCTTTAGAAAAGCCTAAAAGCTATCTTTAATTAAAAAGAGTCTACACTTGGGCCGGCTGAGTGGCGCGGTGGTTAAGCGCTGGCTTAGGAAGCCAGTGACCCCAGTTTGTGCCCCACATATGAGGGCCAGTGACACTGCCCTCAAAAAAAAAAAAAGAGTCTACTCTTAAAAACAAAGATGACACAATACTTTCCTGGTCTCAACTAAATATTTTATTCTATTATAATATTAAACTATTATGAAACATGTCAAGCTCATTTGTTATGTCATAATTTAAATTTCTTAGATGTTTATTTGAATATGAAGTGTATCACTAACTCTCTCTTGCACCAGTTTATTTTGGTTTTTGTCCCAGATGACTTATTTCTGTGTTCCGATATTTCATACTAAACTGAAAATTAAAATTCAAGTGCCATCTCATAGAGGCGTGGGGATTTTAAAATGGTGTTGGAAGTTTATCCCAGAAGAAATATATGCCCCAGGCATGAACACATTTCTCTTGGTGACCTGATCCCATTGTTCATAGCAAAATTCCCTTTTAGATGATTCATAGGCAAAATTTACATTAGCAAAAAGGAAAGGAAGATTAAGGATGAAGGCAATTATTTTTACATCTCACAGAATCCCTTGAGAATTTGATAAAACTATGACTGTCTCCCTAGATAAACACATACACATAAAGTTTGCATCGAAACTTGGGGGAGGTCCTTTCTGATCTAGATAATTTGGAAAGCACTTGCTTTGAAAGAGCTATCTAACTCAGATAGAAAGGGAGGATTAAATTAGAACAAAAGGGTTTTAAGGAATAACTTTATAAGACCAAGACTAAGAATTGTTAAATTAGCATAACTCTTCTGTCCAAACATCAAGAAATTAGAACTCCAGTGTCTATCAATATTTATATGTAACTCGTTGAAGACAGGGGATAGACTTCTTGAATAATTCCATCTTTTTGATTGCCTTCTCTGAAGATAAATATGTACCTTGCTTATATTATTTTTTCATTGGCTGCTAAAAGCAACCCACAGGATATAAATCTTTTTCAAATACTAAATATTTTAAAATTATAATAAACAAGTCAGAGAGAATTTTAAGATGATGTAGTAGAGTGGTTTCAAACATTTTTTTTCTAACCAATGGAACTTTCGACAGTATTGTAAACTACAACAGATTAAAATGGCATTTTTATCATCATCATTTTTTTAATTTCATTTAAAATGAAAACTCCTTATTATGTCATTCCAAGTGGCTGTTTTTGTTTAACACATTTAGAAATAGGACCTAATGGAAAATAGTGACAGCTTCATCATCCACTGGGTTTTTGTATTTAGTTTTGGTTACTCAGTAAATATCAAGAAAACTCTGATTTGGATATAAATGTAGTTGCAAATGGTAACAATTTTTAAATAGTCACCTTTTCTTGAAATAAATAAAGATTGGAGGAAATGCTTTATTCAAAGTCTACATAAAAACTAGATAGCACATGGGAAGTCTCCAATTTATGAAAATTAAGATATAACTCACCTGAATGCACATATGCATAAATTTTTTTATTGCAATAAAATATATATAACATTTGCCATTTTAATCATTACGTATATAATTCAGTGGCATTAAGTACCTTCACAAGGTTGTACAACCATTACCACTATCCACTTCCTGAACTTTTTTTCTTTTTTTAAAAAAATAAGGATTTCTCATTTTATTTTATTTTATTTTTATTTTTATTTTTTATTAGTTTCAGATCAGGACTTTTTCATTATCCCAAACCACTTTTTTTCTTAAGGTTTTCCAGTCCAGTTTTTAAATTAATGTATTTCATTGCCTTCCTTTATGAAGATTCACATTAGACAGACAGGAGAGTTATTAGCCGCCTAATCTACATCACCAATGAGAAATAGCTGTTCGCAGAGAGCTGGAAATATTAAACCCAGGAACTCATTACATGGGTTTTGCATGCCCCACTGCCCACCCATTCCGTGTATGACAGCTCGTCCATAGCAGGGCTGCCCAGAAAGACTCTACACTGACTTCAGGGGGCCACTGTGTGTGCTTCTCTAACTAGAGAGAGGATGAAGCAGTGAGTGGGGCCCCTGAAAAATGCCTTTCCGGCATTAATCAAACCATTTGCTTTTAACAACCAATTTTTAAACAACAAAAAATGAAATTTGAATTAAATGTTTGCAAAGCTCCTAAAGCACCTTCTAGAATAGTTTAACAAGTATGGTCCTCTCAGTTAGAAGCAGAAAGAATTAACTGACCTGGATGAGTACCAATATCTGTGGTTAGACAGAAAAGAAATGGGACTCTCCTGGCCACTGAATAGTGCTGCTTTTTCTGTTTGGCTCTGCCATCCTAAGTAGCAACATCTCTTTATGATTCTAATCCTTAAAAGACAATTTGAACTCCATTCAAAAAAATCTCTTTCACCTCTCTCTACCTGAAAATGAGAAGTTCAAATGTGACATGCAAAAACCTGCTATCTTCTTGGGAGGTTTCACTGAAATTCATCATCGCTTGTCTAGTCTGGTCTTAGAATCATCCTAAATTAAAAGCAAGTCTAAGCAACTACAGGAATTGGCATAAACATTTCAAATATCATTTGCAGAACAGCCTGCTATGCAAAACCTGACTTCTCTATAAGTGCCCCCCCCCACCGCATGTTTATGGCTAGATCACTGTCCTCTTCCACCCTACCCACCCTTCTGTTAATAACATTCAATTTAGTGATATTTATTAAGAACTGCCAGGTATGGCAGACATTTTCCACAAACAAACAGCTAACATTTATTAAGTAACTCCTATGTACCAGGCTATTTTGCACCTATATGTTAATGAACTCATTTTAGCATTCCAGATTGCCTATGTACGAGGTTGGACAATTACGTTCGCAAGCTAGTCCTAGAAGGAGTGCTACATACTTCATTGCTGAATATCACTACTGTCACCTTCCAAGTACTCCCCTTGGGAAGCAACGTACCCACACCAACACCTAGTCCACCCTTCAGAGCAATTTTGGAACTCTTTTTCTGGAACAGCCATCAGATCTGTCGTCGTATTACCCTTGAGTCCTGAATCATGAAAATGTCTTCTTTTCACTATTTCCTTTATCTTTGGGTTAAGAAATAAGTCATCGTGGGGGGCCGGCCAAGTAGTGCGTTGGTTAAGAGCTGGCTTGGGACACCGGCTCTGAGCAGCAGGGCCCGGTTCGGATCCCACATATGAGAACTAGTGACACTGTCCTCTACAGCTAAGATGGTGAACAACAGCTCCACCTGGAGCTGGGCTTCTGTGAGTCCCTGGGACAGCATAGGCTGCAGCCCCTGCTGCAGTGGGCTGCCATAGGCTACAGTGAGTGGCCAGCAGCCAGCGTGAGTGGCTGGCAGCCGGTGTGAGCTGCCAAGAGCTGCTGTGAGCTGCCTTTCAGAGGCCTATGACCGATCTGCCTCACCTAAGAAGATCACAATGACAATACCAACATGGGCCAGTCAAGCAATGTCCTCCACAACTAGACTGAAGAACAAAAGGACAACAGCTTGTCTGTTCCCCTTCCCCAGTTCCCCAACGCTGTTCCCTGCCCCCAGTTCCCCAACAAAAAAATCTTCAAAAAAAAAAAGTCATTGGGGGCCAGATCAGGTGAGTAGGGAGAGTGTTCCAATACAATGATTTGTTGACTAACTAAAAACTCCCTCACAAACAGTGCGTGTGAGCTGGTGCATTGTCGTGATGCAAGAGCCATGGGTTGTTGGCCAAAAGTTCAGGTCATCTAACTTTTTCATGCAGCCTTTTCAAAAAGAACTTCCAAATTGTCAACTTGGTTAACTATTTGTCGTGTTGGTACAAATTCATAATGCATAATCCCCCTGATAAGAAAAAAGTTTAGCAATATCATTGCAACAAGTTAGCAAACTTAATTGTCAAATCTCATATATATTTGTTCTTCACATTGTCCTTTGAGCTGGTTTTAACATCTTTCTGGTTATTTCATGAATTAATGAGCTAAGTCTTTAGCATGCATTCGTTTTATATTTGTATGAGAGTCATGATTTTACCTTTCTGAAAATTATATTTTAGCACCTTATCTTTATATGAAAAATTGAAAGTGAATATGAAGCATATGTGATAAGTAACTAGAAAGCAAAGGCAGCAAAGAGAAGGTAAAGGGGCAGAATCACTGAAGAGCTTCTATTAGAATGTCAAAGCCTTTGCATTCTCATAGTATTATATACAGTGCTTAGCATATAGTAGATACTCAATAAATACTCATCAAAGGAGCTAGTGGCTTGGAAAACAAGATAGGTAGATGATAGATAGATAGATAGATAGATAGATAGATAGATAGATAGATAGATAAAATAAGCAGCAACTAGGAAAAAGAACATGAAGATATACACAAATAACTTGTAAAGATGCTGACTCCAATTTTTAAAAGCATGACGGAAACCTATGGGGAAAAGTAATCCATTTAAAAACACTAATCGTGCCAGCAAAACCCTTCCTCTGGGCTTTTGGGGCTAGGGAGGGTCAGGAGGGCATTTCTCTCAGGGAAAAATGTGAGCCTACAAGCACAAACCATCTGCTAACATTGGCCATCTTTTCCTCTATTGCTGCCATCCCAGATGACTTTAACTCCAGCTGAAGAGACGAGCAGGCCCCTTTACCCCTGTGTGTCCTTCACACCATGCCTCTCACTAGTCAGCTTTACCATGACACTCCCCTGACATTTGGGGGCACTTACAGCTCCGCTAGGCTGGCCCTCTCCTACACACCTCTCAAGGGCAACCCACAAAATCATGCATTGGAGAACCCAGGCCCCATGGCCCTCAGAGCTCGCAGTCCAGAACTGGACCCAAGAGAAAGACGGGCTCTTGTGTGGTGGTACAGGAGGTGGAGAGGAGATTCCTAAGTCACAAACTAAAGAATTCCATAAATATTAGATTTTCATGAGCACTAGTGTTACAGAGAGGAATCAGAACCCAGTTTTCACAAATTTAGCTTTTTTACTTATAGGAAACCATGTGGCCCGATGATTCTGTGCCAGCAAACATAGAATACTATCTAGCCGCAAGGAAAAAAAAACAATTCAAAACTGATTTCACAGGCTGAAGAAGGAAGATATAATTTAACTCTGCCCCTACTGCAAGGGAAACAGAGAAAAGGATTTCTTTGCTAAACTAGCCTTTCTCTGAAGATGCAGGGACACGAAACCTAATACTTTAAGTTTGCCTGTGTAAAGTTTTTCCTTAACACAGTGTGCGCTCAATTAAATATCAAACACTCAGAGCCACTACTGTAGGTCTCCTGTCGTGATAAAGCAAAGACTTGTTTGTCCTCTTTGCTCCTATTTAAATGATTCCAAACGTTTCACAGGCAGCATTTATCCAGCAAAACCAACAACATAGGAAAGTAATCAAGAGACAGCATTCCCGGGTGTAACAACAAAGCAAGTACAAGCCTAGAAGCCCAAGGCAACTTTAGATTTTCCACAGATTATATTTTAATAGACTTCTGTGAACTGTGCCATTTCAGGGAAGTCATTTCGCTGGAACATGTAGCATGCATCCTCACATCTAGCCATCTTGGCCCAAAGCATGAAGCCTGAGCCCGGAGAGCTCTTCTAGCATGCCACAATTTCCAATGCTTCGTTTTAGTCACCTCACAGAAAGTGTTTTAAATCAGGGACTTTAAAAGCAGATGCTTTAAATTTATAGCAACTCAAAGTTAGCATGTTATCTTACTATCTCTTTTGAGCCATAAAAACTGTGTGGTTTCAAGAGGAGGTGACAATTGTGATATGTTCAGACACCTCCTGCCCGGGTGGTTTTTCTCTGGACCACTGACTTGACATGTTGCTTAACCACATGTGAGTCACGTCGTCTTTCTGGGTTTTAATTTCTTCTTCCGGAGTTATTGATAGTCATTCCCTTCCTACCCCATTGGGCCATTGGGAGGAGTAAGTACAATCATAGAGTGCTAGGTCCCACCTTTTCATTTTCTTCATGGGGAAACAGATTTCGAGGCTGGCCTCAGGTTATCCAGCTGATGAGTAGCAGAGCTGGGATTTGAAACCAAATCTGTGCTAACGGAATGAGTTTAGGATGCCAAATTACGGGGCTTTGTCCCAAACAGACATCAGGGAACTGACCACTCCACAGTGGAAAGAAAACACCAGTCCCTGAGGTTGTCTGTCACTTTCTCTTTGTGTGACCTTGGGTATGACCTTGGATAAGTGTGTGAACTTTCTATGCCTTTGTTTCTTCATTTATGAAGTGACAACAATGACACCTAACCCACTAGTCTATCGTAAACATGAAAAGACAAAGTAGCCAGCTCCCTATCACTTCAATGCTACCTTCCTCCATGCCTTCTAATCTGCCACCTCCAGTCCTGGGACTTTAGAAATATTCTCCTTGACAACAGCTATATCTTCCTCAAATTCATTTATTAGTCAACAAATACTTATTGAGCACCCTAGAAGCGCTGTTCTAGGTGCCGGAGGTGCAGCAGTGAATAAAGTAGTCCAGATTCCTGAGCCTTACATTTCCTATTCTAGAGGCTGAGGTGTGCAATGGGTGAGGTAGGTGACAGAAGATAAGAATAAAGAAGTAAATGCGCGGGACAGCTGGTTAGCTCAGTGCTCATAACACCAAGGTTGCCAGTTTGATCCCCACATGGACCACTGAACTGCTCCCTCCACAACTAGATTGAAACAATTACTTGACTTGGAGTTTATAGATACTGGAAAAACACACTGTTCCCCAGTAATGTTAAAAAAAAAAGAAGAAGAAGAAGTAAATGCACGTACAAAGCATGTTAGGAGGTGACAAGGGTTATGGAGGGAAATAAAGCAGAAAAGAGGGTAGCATAGGATCTATATAGTGGGGACCATATCTGTGGTCTGTGTGGAAATTCCTCTCTGAGAAGGTACCATCTAAGCAAAAACCCATAGGCGACAGGGGAGTGGACCAATAATAACCCCTTTCCCCCGCAAACCAGAGATAACATAAACACTGCCAGGAGAAGCCAACATGAGTACAAACAGATTCCCAGGAAGGTGTCCACAGAGACGGCTGAGGCTTGGCCGTGTGCAGCTTTCAAGAAGAGAGAAAAACGGTTAGAGTACCAAGCTCTGAGAGTGGCTGCAAGCAGCCCCAGGAAAAGCTGTGGTCACCACTGATGAAAACAACTGCCCACTTCCCCACTTCTCCCTGAAAGCTGACAAGGGGACAGAGGCAGTTGTGTGAACTGTTCCCTGGCCCAGTTCCTCTAGACTTTTCTGAAGGAGGGTGTGCATGTCTGGGTGACAATGGTCAGCAGAGAGGCTCGTCCCTGGGCTTGTCATATATGGCCTCCTCCTCTGACATGCCAGAGTGGCCTTGGAAAACTACACTGTCTCTGCCACCAGCTTCTTTCAGCCAGCTAGAGCTGGAAGGGCCTTCATCCTTGCAGCCTGCCAAGGCCAGGAGGCACTGGGCGGCATCGCACCCTCCTGGAGGTCACCAGCCAGCCGGCTTTGGAAAACAGGGAGCTTGGAAAACAGTCACTTGAATTTTATAAAGTGGTAACTACTGTGGGGCTCCATGTAATGAAACCTAAATGCCATTTTCCTCCTAAAGCTCTCAGGTGAGGTAACAGTTCTCTTTAATGTCAACTCAGGAAGTTTTACCCAAGAAAAAGGAGATGGGGGGGGTGGTGCGGTGGGGAGAGAAGGGGGCAGGCTGTTTGCCAAACCAGGAAATGTGAATTAACCGACAAGGAGCTGAAAAATAAAAAAAGAGACAGAGGCAACTGAGAAGGGAAGTAGGAGAGAGCTAAAGGTTGTCCTACAAATGACTGGACTCGGGAAACACGGGCCAATTTTCACTGCAAGTAAATTCTGTTGGTCGAACCTTCCTTTTTATTGTGGGTCGCTTTGAAAAACGTGGCTGGAAAAAAAAAAATCCCAAACTTAATGCTGCCTTCATGGAAGGAAAACCTAAGGCATTAACAAGGATTTCCAGCCTCTACAATGTAAACATTCACCTTGGGCATGGAAACTCTTGCTCTGAGCTTGCATGAGTTCCCTGTTTCACGGCACAAATCTAACCACAGCTTTCTGCCCAATGTATGGTTTTAAACAATGAATACATTATGTAGATCAAATAGGACTTTCCTCCACCCCGCCACCCCTTCCCTGGTATTAGGCCTACCTCATGGTTTCAGACATGCTTGGCACGCCCAGAGGACAGAGAGAGAGAAGAAAGCACTGTTTCTAAGCAGGTGTTCAGGAACCAAGGATGAATCACTTTGGAAAAAAAATGAAGACAAAATGCAAGTTCATCTGTCACCAAAACCTATAGTGCATTTTCGAAAACATAAGTCTAAGTCACCTTTTCATTTTCTCTTTCCTGCAAATATCTCTTGGTTTTATCTAGAAATAAATAAGTATGTCTGAAATATGAGAAATTTTGTCTAAAGAGGTTTTGCTCTGAATAGCTCCTCCTCTTCCCCCACCAACCCCCCAGATTCTACTACTGAGTTTCTAGATGCAGTCTTGATTAGGGCTGCCCCAATCAGGAGGCATTTTAAGGGACAAGGCGAGTGAACCAAGGCACTAGCCCTGCAGAAATCTGGAATCAACAGCAAGCCTGTGTGAGCCTGTGTGTGTGTGTGTGTGTGTGTGTGTGTGTAGCCCTGACACTGTGCAACTGAATGAAAAGGCATCATGGTTTATTTGTTAAAGTTTCGTGGGTCTTTCCACGTTGACAAACCTGGCTTTCACATAGAAGGCTTGGTCTTTGATGAAAATCACTCCACGCTAACTGGACTTGGGTGAGATGAAGGGGGATGAAGTGCACTCAGGAAAGACAACATCCAATTCTTTTCAAACTCTAGTACCTGAAATGCTTGTTGAAAAATCCCTGAGGTCCCATTTCCATAGATTCCAAGTCTTAGCCCAGGGTGGTCATTTAACAACCATACTAGCAATGTCACACATCTACTCTATGACCCAAAGTCTTTCTGTTTCCATGCAATCTTTCCATTAGCAAGTGTATCGCTTCCTTCAGAGGGTCTGGATGCTTCTTAAAAATAAAGGTTAGTTGCCTGAAAGTGAGTTAAGACACCCGTGGAAACTCCTCTTTCCTCAGGTATTCTCCTCCTCTTTCTCTCCCTTTCATTTTCCTCCCATGAATTCTCCTCCCTCGGCCCCCTCACCTGTTCCTCCTTTTCCTTAGTTTAGTTCATGAAGCATTTCAATGAACTTCACTAAAGTTTAAGGTGCTGGAATTATAAAAATAATTGAAGACAGAGCCCCTGCCTTTAAGCAGCTGATGTCTGGTTAAAGAGGCAGACTGATTAAACAGATCATTTCAACAGGGAGAGCTATGTGTTAAAATAACTGTGGGTCCTCCCAGCAGCCTTAGTGGGGCGGGGGGGGGGGGCTCAAAAGGAAGGTATTTGAGAAAGTGCTCTGAACTGTGTGCTAAGTGCTCTGGTTTTCCATCTAGCTGAAGTGGGGGAACAGTGGCAAACTCTGGTCCAAGCATCCCAGTTCCCTGTTACCCCACTAAATAAATTAAGGCACATGTATCTGCCAATTGCCAGTTTATCAGAACAGCCTAAGACACCACATAGCATAGAAAAAGAGCAAAAGTGATTCAGAATTATAATTACGAAATGATACAGTGTCCAAAATGTCCAGGGATTGAACCCATGTTTATCAAGGTAATATATTAAATCTGTTCTAAACAGATCTTCTAAATTTAGATCTGTGCCTAGAAAGAGCATTGCTAGGGGGATGGAGCAGAGGAATTGGGAGGTATCACAAATAACAAGCATTAGAGTGGGAGCTTTCTGGTCAGCAGCTTTGACCCTGTGAAACAGAATGGTGGCATTGAAATAGAGACTTCCTTCCCTATAAAGCGATAACTAAGACTTGAAAATATATATCTTATCTAGAAGTTTATAGATAAAATATTGAGTTTTCTGCTTCTGTGGATCAAGCATATGAGAAAATCTGCAAAACTAAAGAAAAGTCTTTAAAAATGCTGTGAATAAGTAAGAGTATCATCTTTGTGGCTCTCTTGGTAACATGGATAAATTTCAATTTACCTTGGGGTTTCAGTAATGGGGAGAAAAAAACAGTCCCCAAACCCCTTCCACTGCTGCCCCCTCTTCTTTCAGCCCTCCTTGACCTTGGACAATACACCTTCTGCTTTTTGGTTTCGTAAAGTCCACATTAAAAATCTCTTTTGCTTCTAGAAGCTTGACAATGACGCCGAAAAGATTTGTGCACTAAATCTGGCAAAATCACCTGAACTGACTGAAGGAGGAATGAGTGGAGAGAACAGAGAAGCCAAAGAACCACAATTTTTTTTTTCACTGTACTCCTTGCTGGCTAATTAGAAAACAGATTCATTAAGGCTGAGGCCCAAAGAAAAAGCCCAAAGCGTGAAAGAGACCAAAGAGAATTACATCATTTCCTCTGTATCTTCCCTAAGGGCATCCTGGTATTGGAGAGAATGAGTCAGGCCACAGAAATGAAGCAAAAACAGCTCAACTTCCAATATTGATTATTTTGGACCAGAATCTTCCACAGAAGAGGACACTTTTTTTAGAAAAATAAAGGAGACAAGCAAAGAGGGTAGTTTTCTGACAGGCCTGAAAATAAAGCAGAGAGGGAAACTGAAGCTATATCATAGCATGTACTGTTCCTTCTCCCCTCCATAGAAAAATCAAAACAGCATACAGACTTTATTCAACTAAGTTTTAGGAATTCATATTCAGTCAGATTCTTGGAATAGAAGCATTGGTTTAGAAGCTTACACTTAAAAAAATTCATTTATTATTATAGGAATGTCCAATGTAATTGGGCAGAAAAATTAAGTCAGAAGATCTTTTTATTCTGACTATTGCAAGTAGCTGTTATTCTTCTACTGAAATTATAAAGTTTCCTACCATGAAAATGCCTAATTAAATTCATTCCTTTGCCTCTAGCAATAATAACACGCACTTAGAAATCTATTGTTCTTGCTCAGGTGATGAGAGAATACTGATATTTACATATGAATAGAAATCGCTGCTGCTGCTGCTGCTGCTGCTGCTGCTGCTGCTGCTGCTGCTTCTTTTTTTCAGTTTGCCCAGTACACTTAGAGGAACCCAGGAATGATCCCTGGGCAGTGTCCATGGCAAATTCCTAAACTGAGAGTCTGTTGTTATTCTGACTGCTGAATTGCATTTATGCTGGAAGGCTGGACCCAGGACTAGCCTTGTCCCTTCTCCAAGCCCCACCCTCTGCAGACATCAAGACTCTGGAGCACACCGAAGCAAATGTGACTTGAGGAAAACCAGGTCCTCTGATATTTCACAGCTTGGATTTAGAAATCCAGCAAGCTGCATGAGCCCCAGGAAAAACAGGTAAAGTAAATGTTGGGCTTCTGTGTAACCCCTTCTGCTTTACCTTGAAATCAAGAGAAGAGACATCTTATTGACTATTTGCATTATCAGAAAGTACAAGTCTAAGGCTATCTGGGTTTTCATCATTAATGTCATGGAAGAGAAGAAAAACACTTAGTTGGAACTTTGGCAATAAAATGATGAGTAAGAGGTTCAGGTTATGGAAAGAAATTTGGAAAACTGTTTCGATAATTAACACTTCTACCTTTAGCACAATTTAACCTGGGAATTGTGGTGTTTCTGTCACTGAAGCTTTCTCGACAGAACTTACAGGTGATATACCTCATCTTTTTGGACGTTGGATCCATCCATCCATCCATCCATCCATCCATCCATCCATCCATCCTGTATTTCCAGGATGCAGATTCTGTGCAAAGCAATGTGTTAAGTGCTGGGAGCACTCCAGTGAATGAGATGTGGCAGGACAGTCTACTGGGGGAGAAGGATTTGATAACTTCAGGCAAAACACCTGCCCCAGGTAGGCAGGGGGCCATGGGAGCACAGAGGAAAGGCGCCATCACCATCTTGAGGGTTAGAGGCATCCTTAATAAAGTGACAAATGAAGCTGGGACACAAATGCATGAGCAGTGAGCTAGGGGAAGAGCCTGGTGCTTTGGGAGAAATGTTTGTTTTTCCAGTGTGGCTAGATTGGAGAGGGAGAAAGCGAGTGAGTACGTGTGCCTGTGTGGTGGGAGGGAATGTGGAAAGAGAATAGTGATGAGAAATAAGGTTGGACAGATGAACAGGAAGGAAATTACTTGGCAAGATAAAGAGTTTGAAAGCAGTATAGGGCTTTTGAAGAATTTTAAAATAGAGGGAATGGCAGGATCAAATATACAGCGGAGGAAGATCTTGATTGAAGGGGCTACACTGTGGAGGGCCAAAGGGGAGAGACAGGGAGGTCAATGAAGAGGCTGCTGCAGTGCTCCAGGCTAGATATGCTAGAGATTTAGATGAATAAGAATGTATTCATGAATTCGACACATATTTATTGAGGCTTCTTGGAATCAGATTATGAACAAAAACCCATCTGCCTTCACAGAGCTTAAAACCTGGTGGAGGAAACAGACAGTAGTAATGCAATTGTACGAATACATGGAAAATGACAATTGTGATAGTGCTATTGTGGCAGAGATTACTTTGTCCCCAAATCTGTTGTTTGCCCCTTTGTACAGGTAGATAGGTGAACTACATTTCCCAGCCTTCCCTGCAGTGGGGGTATGGCCATGTGACTAAAGTCGAGCCAATTACATCTAAGTAGAAGTGATGGGGCATTGTAGAGAAATAAACCAAGAGGAGTCTGGCCCCCTAAATGTGTGGACAAAGTTGTACTGACAACTGAAACCAGCCCAGGAGTGTCATGTGAGCATACGATAGCTCCTAAGGCTGAATAATTACATATTTGGGTCTAATTGTTATATCCGCTTAGCCTACCACAAACCAGTATATTTGTAAAACAGAATAAAACTGGGGGATCTGACATATCTGGGGCAAGAAAGTCAGGAAGATTTCATTGTGGAGCCTGCGGATGAATAGGACTTAACTGAGATGGATGGACAATTCATGAAATACACAACAGATTCCATGGCAGCCGACAACTGGGTGTGTAGCTGAAAGGAAATTAAAGATGACGTCCAGGATTCTGCTTCAGGAAACTTGATGGATGATAATGCTGGCATGAGAGCATACAAAAATAACAAGTTTGGGGAAGGGAAGACAAGATCAATTTTAGACTCGTGAAGTTTGTGGTCCCTGAGGGCCACACCAGAGATGTCCAAGACTGTTGGAATTATGTTTCTAGAACTCTGTAAGAATGAGATGCCTCTGAATAGTAATTAAAATAAGAGAAATAGAGCAGATGATCCAAGCAAATAGTGTAATGTCAGAAAAGCAGAGAATCAAAGATGGACTCCCAAGGAATGCCAACTTCTAGGAATACTCTAGGAAGGAGTCTTCAAAAAACAAACAAACATAAAACTCAAGAGTAGCAGGCATGTTGGGAAGAGTGAGAATGGATGGAAAAGGGATTCTAAAAAGCTAAGGGAAAAAAATGGTACACATCTATCTTTAGTTTCTGATTTAAATAAAATTAGAGCTAATTTTTCTCTGCTAATTTGGCATAATAGGAATCAAACAGGATGGTCATAAGACATTGTTAATTAAATAGTCATTGGAAAGTTCTGGTTTAAAATGGTTGAAAGGTTATTACATGATTACAGAAAATTTCAACTCAGACTTTAGAAGTTTTGCCTACAATTGTTCAAATTGCATGGAATTTCTGATTCAAAGAATTACCTACCTAATCACATTTCTGGTCCTGACAGAGCATTTCATATTTCAGGGTGCTATTTGGGTCTACAGATCATCATTAGAACAAGGCAGAAGGTGGAAATAACTTTAAAAGTATGGTAAAATATTCCCTTGTAACAAGAAAAGTACAATCTGGACTCTTCTGTTCCCTTTATTGTGATTTTCTGTTTTCCCTTTGATTTTGCAAAGTCGTCAAAAACTGATTTTGTTTGGAATAATTTTAATAACCAAAAAAAGACCAACCACTTCCCTCTGTTCTTCCCCTTTATTTTCTATTTACTTTTCTCAGTTCTCTTACCTTTGACCAAGGGACAGAGCCTTCCTCATTTCTTCTCTACTTCCCAAAGCCCAAATTAGCTCTCCTGGTTGACATAAAGCATTTTCTTCAGGAGATTTTAAAGATGCTTTTCTGCCTTTTTTTTCTGTCTTTATCTCCCATTTTCTCCCTCTTAAAAAAACAAAAACCCTCCTCTTTCCTGCTTATCCATCAATCTCAGCCCTCTAGTTGATGCATCTCTTCCTTTCCTGTCTCTTCTCATTCTTTTCCTGCTCATTTTACTCCTTGCCAACCTCCTCCTCTTCTTCTATTTTTAAATCGTTTCTTTCTTTTTTGCTTCTAGACCTTGGTTTAGGGCCACCACAAGTCAATGTGATATTTTCCTCAATTCCCCCGTGGTGTGTTTTAACTTCCTCATCTATAAGTCGGTACAGTCATGCCTTTTCTTATGCATCCCCCTCTCCCATTTTTTAAAAATATCTTTTATATGCAAGATACTGTTTTAAATGGTTCAGAGAATAAGACATTGGTTGTTTTCTCTGTCCTCAAGGAGTTTACCATAAATAAGTTAAAATGTATGGTTTTCTAAAAGTAATTATAGAGAGAGGTGTTATGCATAAACACCATAGGCAGTGGGCAGGTGGTGAATTCAGAGAAAAGAGGCATTGAGGTTGACTCAGGAAACCAAGATGGCACCATGGAAAAGGAGAGGAGTCTTGGGGGAGAGTGGCTGTGAAGGATTTGCATTTTATGCCTAGGCAGAGTCAGGGACCCAGGGAAGTACAAAGGAGTAAGAGAGTGACATTTCAGGGGCTGGCTGAGTGGCTCAGTTGGTTAAGAGCTCGAGCTCTGAGCAACAGGGTTGCCGGTTCAATTCCCACATGGGCCAGTGAACTGCAAATGAATTGAGCTACCACTGAGCTGCGAACGGGCAGGGGGCGGCCGGACTGGTGAGAGCCTGTGCTCTCAACATCAAGGTTGCTGGTTCGACTCCCACATGGGATGGTGGGCTGTGCCCCCCCCCACACACACACAGCTACAATTGAGCACAGATAGCATCTTGAGCTGAGCAGATACGAGCTGCCCACGGGTGGCCGGATCATGACTGGACTTGGAGCTGAACTAGCTGCATCCTCCACAACTAAGACTGAAGCACAACAGCTTGTCTGTTCCCCTTTCCCAATTCCCCTATAAAATCTTTTTTTTTTTTTTAAAGAATGACATTTCAATGGGGAGTGCTTCAAAAATAAAAAATGGTCCTCAACTGCAAGGTACTATTATTTCCATTCACTTGTAAGTCAACACTATCAACAAAACGACTTCCAGAACTTCCATCAATGTCGGATTGATCAGAGCTTCTGGGCTACAAAAGAACACACAGATAGAGGCTGCTTTTTTGTATCCTGAGTCAACTAAACTTTTTGACTGTAGATTCAATAAGTAAGAGAGTTGAGGATACAGAGCCTTGAACAAACTTTATGATGTCCAATTCTGAGTATGCCACAGCTAAAATGGAACTCAAGCCAAAATCGACAATGAGCAAACACCTAGCAATGACCCTTTAATTTTTGGTTTCTACCCTTAAGTTTAATTTTTTTTTTCAGCAAGAGCTTTGTCCTGATTAGTGCCACTAGTATATGAAAGAAGACTATTTGTACCAGACAAGCCATGCAAAGTACCTACTATGCTCTAAGTTCTTTTCTATACATATGGCTTCATGTTTTGTTCTGTATGATCCCGGCACATTGGCTGTGGCTGATGGACCCAGAGGCATTTCCTCTGGGGCTAGGGGACAGGCAGCCATCTATAGACTTTGAAATGCCTTGATGAGAGTGCTCTGCCCAATGGGAATCCATCTACTCAATGCACCAGTAGATCTACCTATGAACCCAATCAGATCCTCTCTTTCTCATGAAGTCAGATGTGAGCCCTACAGCAAAAAAAAAAGAAAAAAGAAAGGCAGAAGAGAGACCCAGAGCAGAGACAGGAGAGGAGAGGGGTAGGAAGAGACTAGAAGAATGGCAATCGGGAGTGAGTAGGTTGAGAGACAGGAGACCAGCAAAGAAGCCAGGTCATGACTATGGTGAGTAGCTACAACTGTTGTTCAGTGACTAAAGCTAATATTGCCACCTAAAGTAAAATGAATGATGCTCCATGAAGCTTAGCTGTGCAGTCACCGAGACGATTTTCTGTGTTTCCTTACTTGTCATGTATTTTAAAACAAATTCTCCACTAACTGATATAACATCAGCTTGTCTCTGCTCCTTCTTGTAGAAAGAATCTGGTTCACATAGGTATGTACAGAATATGTTTTTATACAGAAAGTATGCAGAAAACATACTTTCATGGGCCTTAGGCATAACCTGTTGCAGTTTAAGCATTGCCGATATAATAAAATCCTGGATTGTTGAAGTTATTTAGGTGGCAAGTGGCCTTCTCTTGTTTTGGTTCCTCTATCTTTAAACATCTCTACTGCAAGCTAATATTGAGAAGATAGAGAATGCAGGAAGAAGAAGCTCAAGTTGGCTACCTATTATTTCTTCTAACTGTTTGGTGATGGGAAAGGTGAAACTAATGAGTAGGTAGTATAGCACAGAGAAGCAGCATGTGTATTGGTTTAAAGGTATGTACTTGAGTTTGAACTTGAGCCTGACTCACCGTTTATATGACTCAGTTCTTTTACCTATAAAATAAGAGTAATAATACTACTTTATAGGACCACTTTGAGGATTAAATGACTTATTAGAAGTAAAAGGCTTAGAAAAGTGCCTGACACATAGTAATGTGTCAGTAATGATGATGATCATTATTACCTACCCTATTGGGCTAATTGGGAATTAAATAGGATAATACAAGTAAGACACATAGTTAAGTACCTGACACATAAACTAAACAAATGTTAGCAAGTACCATAATAACAACATAACAACACACACTATAATAACTCAAGTACTTCTTCAGCTAATGGACTGATCATTTTATATTCTAATCGATCATGTTTTGTGACGAGGTTGACCCATGTGGTTGAAAGTTACAAGTAACTACAGGGTCTCAGTGTGGTAGGATGAGAAGGTCACCAACCAGGAGAAGAGAGGTTAGTTCCAGCTTTAGCAAAATGGGCTCTATAAACTTGGCCTAGTCATTTTATCTCCCTGAGTTTCCATGTTCTCATTTGTTAAATGAAGGCCAAAATGTTCTTCCAGCTCCTAAATGCTGTCATTCTAAATCTTCGTATGGCTTTAAAACTTGGTTTGTAGATACGCATTTACAAGAAATTAAAATCTGTCCTTGCAGCTAACATTATTTCAATTCTTCGAGACATGGAAGAAATTTCCCTTTTTAGTTCCTAAGGCCATTTTTTCACAGCATCTGAAATAAGGAACAGCATAAGTTCTAATGTATAACGTTGCTATCTAATCATCACTACATTGTTTCTTAATGTATATTTTTGGCAATTATAAACTAAATGGCTAAAAGTGAGGCATGTACCAGAACAGTCACTGTAATTAGGTATGTACCAGAAAAAGAAATTTAGAAACAGTTTCTGGCAGTGTCTAAAATCTGATACCACTGCCTCCTATTATCTTCATGGACTTTATTATATTAGGAAATTTTATAAAGTTGTTATGAATCCTGTCAATTGTACCCTGGTTTTTTCAGAAACATCATACTAGTTAAAATTTGTGCAGCTTTTTTTTTTTTCCAGAAGCCAGGGATCCTTCTATTTCATTTTTATTTCCAAAGGCAGGGTGGGGCTGTGGCTTGGCTGTGGAGGGTATGGTTTTGACGGGGTTGGCTAGGCAAGGGAAAATAAATACTACAACATGTGGCTGTGATGATAATTCAGTGATGATAATACATCCTTGAGAGGTCTCTGTTTATGCATAAAATATCTCCAACTGGTTTAGAACTATTCATGAGTCCAAGGGAGTACTTTTGAGAGAGAGAAAGAAAGAGAAGGAGAGAAGAGGAGAGGAGAGGAGAGGAGAGAGAAGAAGGAGGAGGAAGAGGAATGGAAGAAAATGGTGAAAAAATACTTGAATATGTAGCATGGAAATGTAAAAGAAGAGCCCTTAACAAACACCTAGTCCAGTTTACTAATTATTCATAGGGGAATCTGAGGCCTAAAGAGGTTCAGTATTTGCCAGAGATTACTTCGCTACTTAGTAACAAAGCTAGAAATAGAATTTAGGTGATGACTGAAATTGTATGTTCATTCATTCATTCATTGAAGCAACACTATTGAAAGACTTCTATGTGTAGGTATCATTTTAAGCAAGGAATGACAAGACTCTCCTGCAGCTTACATTCTAGGGGGGAGAGATACTATAGCATGAAATAGTTACCCAATAAATGGTAAAGATGGAATCAGAGCATTGAGTGCTTGAAAGAAAGTAAAAAAGTGGGGAGGGATGGCTTCTCTGAGGAGTCAGAGAAGCCTTGAAATGAAGGAAGCCACCAGGCAAAGGTTATGGAACAAAGCATTCTATTAAGAGGACACAGCAAGCACTGAGACCCTACAATAAGGATGGATTTGGGGTATTTGAAGAAAGAAAGCCTGTGAAGCTGCAGCACAGTGAGCAAGGGAGATAGGGGTATAAGTGGAGGTGGGGGAGGGAGGGATGGGCCAGATCAGGAAGGACTGTACGAACCACAGTCCAGGACTGGACTTTCCTCTATATGGAAAGCATTGCAAAGTCTTAAACAGACAGTGACATGATTCGATTAACAGTTAAAAGAGGCCAATCCAGGGCCGGCCGAGTGGTGCGGTTGTTAAGCGCTGTCTTGGGAAGCTAGCGGCCTGGGTTCGGGTCCCACATATGAGGGCCAGTGACACTGCCCTCTACAGCTAAGATGGTGAACAACAGCTCCACCTGGAGCTGCGCTGCTGTGAGTCCCCGGGGATGGCGTAGCTGCAGCCCCTGCTGCAGTGGGCTGCCATAGGCTACAGTGAGTGGCCGGCAGCCTGTGTGAGCGGCTGTCCAGAGGCCGGTGATCAATCTGCCTCACCTGAGAAGAGCACAATGACAATACCAACATGGGCCAGTGAAGCAATGTCCTCCACAACTAGACTGAAGAACAAAAGGACAGCAACTTGTCTGTTCCCCTCTCCCAATCTCCCAATAAAATCTTTAAAAAAGAAAGAAAGAAAGGTGAATCTGACATATTGTAGAGAGAATGATTGGAAGGGGCTACAGTGGAAGCAAGGAAACCAGCTAGGACGCCATAGTTCCTGCCTTCATACAGGAGTGTGTGGACCAGGATGGTTGCATCAGAGGTGGGGAAAAGTGGACAGACTCCGGGGCTCAGAGAACGCACAAACAGGCGTGTCCGCAACCTTGTTACTCAATGTTCTTATTATTAATAAGATAAAGGAAGGAATTTATAAGCACAGCAAAATTCTAAAAGCTTTAAACATGATTGACATCATTTTGCAGTGATGTTGTTTTAGGCCCTACAGCTGTTTAAAGTGTGATTGCTATTTATAACCTCAGAGGAACCAGAATCTCTGCCCTCACTACACTCCAGTTTTGTAATTAAAAAAAAAAAAATCAATCACAAGAAAGCAACCAGATGCCAGGATTTTCATAAAATTCAAAAATAAGCTTCCAGTGTACGATGTGAAGTCAATGTAGATTTTGCTCAATTTCATATACAACTTATACATTTACGCTCACTGAGACATTCATGTTTCAATGATTTTAGTCATGGCCAGGAATGCTGAGGCAAATCCACAAAATATACTATATAAAAGAAATATTTGCAACATTGAAGGCTGAAATCTCTGCTTTAAAAAATTTAACCAGGAAGAGTTGATAACAATTCAATTAATTAGGACCTAATCTTAGAGTTTTATTTTGTTTTGTTTGTACTTTTGCATCCTATAATAGCATTGGTAAATATTACTCTGATTATATGTGTAATATTGGGTTACCCAGTTTAGAATATTTTCCCAAGCGCGGAAAAGGCTTAAGCATGACCTAAAGCTCATGGAACATGCCCAAAACCTACAGCTCAAATGTCCCTGTAATATCAGTGGCTGTCACTGAACACCCCTAATATTCCCCAGATGCTTTAAATATGTTAAGTATAATCCTTATAGCAAACATGCAAGTTTTATTATCAACCTCTCATTTAGAGAAGAGGCAGCTGGGGTTTTAGATGTGGCAGACCCAGGTCAAGAAGCAAAACCAGCCTAATTCCTAAGCCCGGTCTTTTAGATATGCCCATGATTACGAATTATTCATTCTGAGTTTGGAGTAGGGAAACATATATATATATAAATTCACACTCAAGTTCAAAAACTGCTGTTCTCCAGCCAAAGGCCTATTTGGCTGTTTTTGTGGACATTTTTCCATTAGGATGGCCCTGGTCTGGAAATTCTGAATCAAGTTAACTGCTAGGCTAGTGTTTCTGACTTGAACAATGTATGGGACCCTGTGATAGGGAATAAAAATATATTATTGATTTAAATTAGTTTTCAAAAAATGCAACTTTAAAATGTGTGAACAGGAAACTAGTGATAAACTCCTTATACTTATAGTTTTTACATATGCAATGCTAGAACCCAAAGCAAATTTTAAAATTATATTCAGGGGGTGGCCAGGTGGCTCAGTTGATTAGAGCATGAGCTCTAAGCAACATGGTCACTGGTTTGATTCCCACATGAGCCAGTGAGCTGTGCCCAAGCTGAGATGCTGCTGAGCTGCCAATAGGTAGCCGATGGCTCAGCTGGTGCGAGTGCGTGCTCTTAACAACAAGGTTGCTGGTTCAACTCCCGCATGGGATGGTAGGCTACACACTCCATCCCGCAACTAGATTGAAAACAGTGACTGAACTAGAACAAAGCTGCACCCTCCACAGCTAAGACTGAAGGACAATAACTTGACTTGGTTTCTGATGGGTCCTGAAAAAACACAATGTTCCCCTTCCCCAATTCCCCAACACTGTTCCCTTCCCCAATTCCCTAATGAAGTCTTAAAAATAAAATAAGTAAATATATAATAAAATTATATTCAAATAAAACTGTTAAAACATATGGAAATTCTGTGGTCCATACCACTGCAGCCCTTCCCCTGTCATTGCGAGAACACTACTGACTACCCCATTGCTCATTTTTTAAAAATTTGACTTCTCCATACTGTGATGATCCCATTCTTCCACCATTTTTCTTTATTCAAAGTACTGAAAAACCTGAATTCCTAGAGTGTACATGATGTCATTGGTTCTGCAATTGGAGTGAATTTACTAGGTTTGCCACCATTCTTTTTGAGTTACTCCTTGACTTGGCATCACTGCAATCATAAGTACAAGAGTAGATAAGGGTACCCACACTGGTTGGCAATGCTTGTTTGGAAGCTGGTCATTCAGATGATCCAGCTAATGCTTACAACTATATTTAGATTATCTCAAAAATGAAAGCACAAAATTTCATTTTATAAAGAAAATGTGTGAACTTAGAAGAGTTTATCTGTGAAAACTTAAGGTTCCACGAACTCCACTTTAAGAAAATTTGTTTACATCATACAATCTCAGGTTCTCTCTTCATTTTCACCATCCAAGGGGAAAATTTACAGGGACAGAAAGTAGAATAGACATTATCAGGGGTTGAGGGAAGGGGAGAATGAGGAACTATTGCTTAATAGGCATAAACTTTCTGTTTGGAATGATAGAAAGTTCTGGAAATAGGTAGTGGTGATGGTTACCTAACATTGTGAATGTCCTTAATGCCACTGAATTGCACACTTAGAAATAAGTACAATGGTAAATTGGATGTTAGGTATATTTTGCCACAATACACTTAAAAAATAAAAAGAAAAAGAAACATGTCAAACAACATGTATGGTGTGGTTATATATTATACGTTTTTGTGAGTGTAAACTCATACATATACATATTATATACATACACTTGTAAATGCATAGAAAATTTTCTCTAGGATGCATACTAAATTGTATGAGTGAAGAATGACGGGTCATGTTATGGGTCGAATTGCATTCTTCCCCAAAAAGATACGCAGGAATTCCAACCCCCAGAACCTCAGAATGTGACCTTATTTGGAAATAGAGCCATTGCTGATATAGTTAAGATGAAGTCATGGTAGGGTGGGCCTGTAGTCCAATATGACCTGTGTCTTCATAGGAACACAGCCAGGTGAAGACAGAAACACAGGGAGAATACCACGTGAACCCAGAGGATTGCAGTGATGTATCTACAATGCAAGGAATGCCAAAGGCTGCTGGCAAACCAGCAGAAGCTAGGAAGAGACAAGGAAGGATTCCTGAACAAGCTTCAGAAGAAGTGGAGCTCTGCCAAAAACTTGGTTTCAGATTTCCAGCTTCCCGAAATGTGAGAAAATAAATTTTTATTGTTGTCAGTCACCTAGCTTGCATGACTTTGTTATGACAGCCCTAGGACACTGAGACCAGGGCTTTTATTTTCTATACTCTTGTATTGTTAGATATTTTACTATAGACATAATTTAATTTTGCAGCCAAAAAAAAATGTTGACTTAACCTTGTTAGTCATCATGAAAATGCAAATTAAAACTGCAATGTAACAGCATTACACATCTACCAGAATGTCTGAAATGTAAAAGACAACACAGGGCTAGTGAGAAGTTAGAGCAACTGGAACTCCTAGATATTGTTAGGAGGAACATAAATTGGTATAAACACTGGAAAAACTGTTTAATAATATCGGTGGAAGCTGAAAATAAAAATATCTATTACCCAGTAATTCTACTCCTCAATGTACGACCCTACAGAAACTTATATATGTTCATACAAAGACATGTACTAAAATGTTCATAGCAGCACTATTCCTAGTAGTTCTAACCTGGAAATATCCTAGATGCCCATCAACAATAGAATGGATAAATACATTGTGGTCTATTCATACAATGGAATATTATACAGCGGAGAGAAGAAACAAATTATTGCTGCATGCAACAACATCGAGGAATCTCAAAAACACAATGTTGAGCAAAAGAAGTCAGATACAGGGGTGACCAGTTAGCTCAGTTGGTTGGAGCATCGTGCCACATGGGCCACTGTAAGCTGTGCCCTCCTTAAAAGAGTCAACTATGCCATTGTAGCATGAAAGCAATGTGTAACCAATGACCATGGCTGTTCCCCAATAAAAAAATAAAATAATAAAATAAAAAGAAGTCAGATACAAAAAAAAAGGTTTGTAATGTATGATTTTATTTATGCAAAGTTATAAAGCAGCTAAAACTAATATATGTTGTTTGTGATTACTCTTGGGGAGGTAGTAGCTAGGAGAGGGCTCAAGGGGAACTTCTGGGGAGCTGGTGATGTTCTGATTCTTGCTGTCAGTGGTGGTTAGATGGGGGTGATAATTTATTGAGCCGTATGATGTGTGTACTTTTCTGTATGCATGCTATAATTCGATAAGATCCTTACTTTAAAAAAAAGACTTTAAAATGTCATCTCTTTTGGCGTTAGATTTTGCCACTTTTCCTTTGGCTTCTGCGGTGCTATTGTTTTTCTCTCTCCTTGTCTATTAATTCAACAACAAATACATTTTTTTATATACAAGGCACTGGGCTAGGCAAAGGACTCTATTGCACCAAACATGCGAGAAGTCATGTTTGGAAGCTTGAAAAATTCTGTTCTAGAAGCTGCTTGTCAAGACTTTCTATTAATTGTCAGGATTCCTTCCTATCAGAGCTTCATATTCCCTCTTTGACTTCTGCATTAAACTATTTTGACATAGTGGTTCCCTCCCAGCTGGTGTTTTTGGCTTTTGCCCAAGAAAATCCTGCTTTCTGATCTCTGGTCTCTTGTTCTCCCCAGCTGTTCCTAATCTTTGAACTTTTAATCTGCCATCTTGAATACATCAGATTCTTCCTGACTCCCCTCTCCCAACATTCCTTTAAGAATTTAAAGAATGAAAAATTCCTTCAAGTCTCTATTTCTTTCCTGTGGAGACTCAGACTTACTCTGCTCTCAGGGCATTATTCACTATTATATATCCTAACTGTAATTGTTGCTATCCCAAACGGATATAGTTTGCTTTCCTGTTTTGTATTAAAGTTTGTACTGGTTACAACATGTTCAAGAGCAAATCCTCTTGACTTCAATAACAGATAAACAAATATCACCGCTATCATTTAGCATTGTTTGGGAGGTTCTAACTATGTAATAAGACAAGAAAAGCAAATGAGAATTTCAAATATTGAAAAAGAAAAGGCAAAGTTATTTTTGTTTGCATATAATATACCTTTATGCCTAGAAATCCCAAATGACCCAATAAAAATAATAAACCAATATGAGAATTGGTAGAGTGACTGAGTATAAGATAAATATTTTTAGGGCCGGCCGAGTGGCGCGGTGGTTAAGCGCTGGCCTTGGAAGCCAGCAGCCCCGGTTTGGTCCCACATATGAGGGCCTGACACTGCCCTCAAAAAAAAAAACAAAAAAAAAAAACAAAAAAAAAAAGATAAATATTTTTATAGCTTCTCTTCATATTAGCAACAATGTTATATGTAGAAATTACAAAATAAATCTTTTAAAAATAGTGTCATGAACAAATTTAACAAGGGAAGTTAGAGCTTATATGAAAAAAGTAGTAAAATTTTATCGAAGAAAATAAAGCCTGTTTTGAATACATTGAGAGACATACTAAAATCTTGGCTTAGAAAAAATCATGAAAATAAAACGCTTTCCAAGTTAATAGAAAAATGTTACTGAATCCAGTTAAAATCCTACAAAAGGACCCAGTAATGAAAAGGATATGAAAAACAAAAATTTAAAAATTGTCAAGAGAATCTTGAACAAGAATAAGAAAGGACAACTTTGCTGTACCATAATTGTTTTTTTTTAAGTTCTGTACAGTGACTGCAATAAAACTAGCACAGTATGGCACATAGATAACAGATAAGACTATTATAGCTCTAGAGAATCGTCTTTTATGAACAGGGTGTTTGGAAATGAGCTATATCCCACCACAATAGTGTGACAGGCTCCTAAGGAAGATCATATCCCATTGAGCTCTGCTTCCCTGAGTGGTTTCATTGTTTCCCCTCCATTTAGTCAGAGAGCCAGGCACCATACTTAAAGCAGGCATCAGACTGGGCTTGGGATAGCACACTGCACTATTCTCAGAGTTTGAAGTCTACTGAGAGAAGCTGGAGTTACAGTATTGAAAGACGGGGCAGCCAGTTAGCTCAGTTGGTTAGAGCGCAGTGCTCATAACACCAAGGTTGCCGGTTCGATCCCTGAAGGGGCCATTGAGCTGCTCCCTCCACAACTAGATTGAAACAACTACTTGACTTGGAGCTGATGGGTCCTGGAAAAACACACTGTTCCCTAAAAAAAAAAAAAAAGTTATATATAAAAAAAGACAACACAACTGCCTGTCCGAGGTCTTGCTTCTCCCTACTTCCACAGGTTTACCTGAGCCCACAGTCTGACAGGGTATGTGTTTATGGTATCTTAGTCCATACCAGTGGCATTGTCCCAAAGAGCTAAGCTAATGAAATTCCCAGAAAAGTTAATGACCTGTAGCAGGCTATCAGAATGGGAATTTTATCTCACCAGAACAGTGTTTTTTCAAACTTATACTCTTAAATATTATATAGCAATCAGTATACCAAAATCAATTTTATTTCAATCTAAAAATGAAATTAAGAAAATAATTTTGTTTATGATAGCATAAAAAAATAAAATGCTTAGAAATAAGATTAACAAAAGAAGTACAAGACTTCTATTCTGGAAACTACAAAGCATCATTGAAATAAACGAAGACCTAAATAAATGGAAAGGCAGCCCATGTTCATGACTTGGAAAACTTAACACAGTTAAGATGGCAATTCTTCCCAAACTGATCCACAGAGTCAAAGCAACCCCTATCAAAACCACAGCTCGTTTTCTTGCAAAAATTGAAAAGCTGGTCCTAAAATTTATGTGGAAATAGACGGGGTCCAGAATTGCTAAAACAACCTCTAAAAAGAAAAACAAAGTTGGAAGATTCAGACTTGCTGATTTCAAAACTTACTACAAAAGTACGGTAATCAAGACTGTGTCATATAGGCATGAAGATAAACATGCAGATTAAGAGACTAGAATTGAAGATCCAGGAAAAAAATACCCTATACATCTGTAGTCAACTGGAATGGTGTGATCAAATGAACTACGGGATATCCAGTTAAATCAAGTAAACAACAAATCATATTTTAGTAGGTCCTATGCAATGTTCAGAACATACTTTTACTAAAAATTATTTGTAATTCCTCTAACATTCAAATTTAATTGGACATTCTGTGTTTTTATTTGCTAAATCTGGCAGCCCCAAACAGGGAGGCAGGACAGACAAGCCTTGCCCATTCATCAACTGCCAGGCCTCCAGGAAATGGGTAGTGGGAGTCATAAGAATTTAGTCACTTCAATTTCTGCTAAAAGGATTCTGGTTTCTTTACAATAACATCCTTTACAAGAAACAATTGCAAAGTGGTAAGCTGCATTTTACATTTAAAAAAAAAGTCTCTTGGAGTGGAACCATGATGAAAATAGAGAATGAAAACAGAGTGTAACTGGAGTCACCATAATCGCTGAAATAATTAAGGAAATGTTCCCCATTTCCCCATAAACAAAGTTGTTTCTATCAGTCTCTCCCCATCTTCTCCACTCCCATTGCCCCCCAGCTTCCCCATTCCCTCACCCCCATCCTCCCACCCCCATCCCACCCCATCGTGACTGGTCTGGAAACGTATCCGGAGATTCTTGGTTGGCATTTGCTTTTAGTACAGTCCAAGGTCACCGCTGTGCAAAGTTTACCGTCTTTCCTTGATTGCATTGTGCCTAAAGTGGTAGCACAGATTTCCTCAATGAGATTCTTCGGGGCCTGACAATGTAACTATTTATTTGCAAAGTCGCTACCATTGACACTGGTGCTGCTCAATACCAAGTGTTATCAGTGCTTTCTTTATGTCTCTGTTTCTCTTCAGTAACTAAGAAAAGCAAGACAAAGTACAAATAACTGCTTATTCAGAAAGAAATCTCTCGGATTGTTCCTTAAACCTGCTCCAGGCAGCACATACAGGCTTTTGAGTGATCTGGAAAATATGAAAAGCACTTGGCTGAGAGACAAAACCCAAATGATCTGCGGTGATGGCAAAAGCAGAAATAGGAGCTTAACAATAAAAACAAATTTCTGTACGACTGATCGGATCGTGGCTTCAGGAGGGAGGAGAAGTTCTCAGAAGTTAAACTGTTAGCTGTGCAGCCATTGCTTTGCGGGGAAGTGATAGGGAGGGAGGGAAAAGGAGATTTGCTTCAGGGCCGGTCCCTCAATTGTTGGCTGATTGATTGAAAAAGGCAAACGGGGCCTTTGTCTCCCTGCCTAGGGTTTTATTCAGCCTTGGCCCTCCCTGGGTGCCTGGAGTGGGCACTCTCTGTGGTCCTCACCTACTGCTTTGTTCTGACAAAGCTGGCGTCTTGCAGCCAACGCCACTTACTCCTCCAAGCCGTTGTCCCGGCTGTCCTGACTGTGTAAACCCTGCCACCCCCCTCTGCCCAGCCACCTGCCTCCTTGTCTTTAAATAGCTTCCTGCAACCCCACCCCTTCTGGAAAGCTCTTTGGAATGGTTGCCACCCACTTGTCTCCAACTGCCGGCACAATCCTCTCCCAGTCACTCTGAAAATGAGCACATCTCATTTCTGCTGATGGTATGTCACCCAGAGCAGAAAGCATATGCACTCTGAGGCAGGTGGGCCAGGGTTCATTCACCGACTGTCACTCATCGGCTTGGAGACCTCTGGCCACACCAGTCATGATGTTAACCAACAACTACATTTCTTATGCTTCCTTTTATTTTATACCCATGTTAAAGCTATGAGACAGGCGCAATTATTCTCCTTACTTTACCAACAAGAAAACTGAAGGAGAGCTGGAGGAATTTGTTCAGGGTCAAATAGCTCCTTCATGGTAGAGCTGGGATTGGAACCCAAAAGATCAAGCTCTTACCTTCAAGTCCAAGCTCTTACTGTGACCTAAATACCAAGTGAAGTGTCTTTATTATTTCATTTTGTCAACAGCTCTATGAAGTATGTATTATCCACATGATACTAATGGAGTGGCTAAGGTTCCAAAAAGTTTTAGTGGCTGATCCATGATCACGCCTCTAGGTGGTAGGCAATGTTTCCAAGTAGGAGGCTTACACCTGCAGTGGGGGGATGGGGGAGTGCGTGTGGTGCTCAAACAAGTTTGCAAACTAAACAAGACCTTTTTTTTTCCTTCTAATTTTGTTATTGTTTAACTATAGGACTTTCTAGAGTCTAACATCACACAAAATGTGCTCTGCAAGTCTCCAAAAAAAGGATTTAATAGGCAGCCTTTTCAAATGTATTGGATCATGAAGCGTTTTTTGAGCTACACCAATAGGTTGTTAGCAGTAATGTTTCTGGAATACAAGTCAGGAAAACACGATGGTATTCAAGTGGTAACACCCGCCAGGTAAGGATAGCAATAGAGATACATTTGTTGTTGCTGTGGCTGGTTAGGAGGTAGTGATGAGATGCGTGAGCTGCCACTGGTTCGCAGGGGCCTGATCCCCAGATGTCATTGGTTTCATGAGTTTATTGAGCTGGTTGTGGTTGTTGCTGCTGTCTCACCTGAGCTCTATGGCTTTCTGGGTTCTTCTTACTGAGTTCTAATACGGGCTCAAGCATTTTACAAGGTAGTTTCTTGTTACAATCCAATAAAATAAAACTCAGCGCAGAGTTTAGAGCCAGCGCCAACCTTAGACTAGGTTGGCATTTAGCACTTTGGACCCTTTGTAATAATAACTACCATTTATTCAGTGTTTAGTGTGTACCAGATTTAACATGGATTGTTTCATTTAACCTTCCCCACAGCCTGTGGAGTGGATACTGTTGTAAAAGCCTCCAGGATGGCCCTTGCATGGTCCCCTCCCACACTGAATTAGGGGCTGCCTTGGGTGACCAATAGGATATGGCAGAGGTGATGGTGTGTGACTTCCAAGGGTAGGCATAAAGTCACTGCAACTTCTATCTTGGTGTTTTGGATTGTTTGCTCTGGGGGAAGCCAGCTGTCATTTCGTGAAGACACTAAGCAATACCATGGAGAGGCGTACATGGAGAGGAATCAGCTTGCCAGCCATGTGGAGTGAGCTGGAAGTGAAGCCTCTATCCTCAAACAGACTGTCAGATGACTGCAGCCCCCAGTTGACACCTGACTGAAACCTCATGAGAGGCTCTGAGCAACTCCCAAACTCCTGACCTCACAGGGATGACTTATTATTGGGTTGTCGGAAAGGTCATGACCTATTTTTTCTGTTTTTCATCGCAAAAATGCGCCATGACTTTTCCAACAGCCCAATATTTTAAGCAACTAAGTATTGGAGTGACTGTAATTCTGAGAAATAACTAATACATATACTATTACTATACCCCATCTTTAAAGTGAAGCAATGGAAGCAATAAGAGAGGTTAAATTACTTACTCAAAGTCACAGGGCTTACTCAAGGTCATAGCCACAGTGTATGTGGCTGAGGTAGGATGCTGCAAAGGACTCTTCCCCTCACATCCCCAAATATTGCCCCAGAGTATGCTACAGAATCCAAAACCCTATTTTTAGGCTTATTTATTCAGTGTGGTGATGTGATAATACAGAAAATGATGGAATCCTTTTTTTTTTTTTTTTTTTTTTTTTACCTCTCACGAGGTTCCTCAGAGAGTAATATCCTCTACCTGGTTGTAGATGAAATAATTTAATATATTAAAAGTTCAGGCAGATTCTAGGCACTGGATATTTTAAGTCCCCTTCCCTTTCAATTCCTTCTTTAGCATCAGGCCTCACTTTTGTGGTGAGGAAAACAGAAGGTTAGCCCAGCCAATAATCTGTCATTCCCACCCTAAAGGGAATTAGCTCATCAGGATCCAGTCCTAACTGGCAGGAGACTGAGGAGACAGACTTTTTGCTTGGAGAGCAAAGCACAGGAAGACATAATTTTTGAGTATGGGTTACTTCGGGAGCAGGCAGGCTTGGCTTCGTGCCCCAGAGGGTTTTTGGAACAGCTAGAGGGCACCAGGATATCCTGGAGAAGGCAGGAGTGGGACCTGGCCACCATAAGTGGGAAAGCATTTTTCTTCACAAATTTACCTAAGGCCCGACATACCCCAATCGCATTAACAAAGACGGCCATTGTGGAAAGCACTACCTGGAATGTCTTTCTCCAGGAGAGGCTAAGAAAAGGGTGCAGTAGGGCTGGACATGTGGCATGCTGATTAGGAGTTGGCTTGGGAGCACGAGCTCTGAGCAGCAGGGCCGCCGGTTCGTATCCCACATGGGCCAGTGATGCTGTGCCCTCTACAGCTAAGGTGGTGAACAACAGCTCCACCTGGAGCTGAGCTGCTGTGAGTTGCCAGCATTGGCGTAGGCTGCAGCAGGGCTGCAGTGGGCTGCCATGAGCTACTGTGAGTGGCTGGCAGCCAGCGTGAGCGGCCAGCAACTGCCTTGAGTGGCCGTCCAATGGCCGGCAAGCGACTGCCTCAGCCGGGAAGAGCGCAATGATAATACCAACCCATATGGGCCAGTGAAGCAACATCCTCCAGAACTAGACTGAAGAACAAAAAAGACAGCAACTTGTCTGTTCCCCTTCCCCAATTCCCCAACGCTGTCCTCCTCCCCCAATTCCCCAAAACAATCTTTTTTTTAAAAAAAAAGATGCAGTAATTCTCTTCAAAGTTTTGTTTGTTTGTTGTTTTGTTTTTATGAACTTATTTAGAGGCAAAAGTCCTTAGCCCCAGATATAAATCTCTTCAGAGATCCACAAAAACCAAAGTTAATTGTCTTGGTTTAGGTCACAGAGCTAAATACAGGTAGAGTTTGGTCTAGAACCCAAAACCTATGTCGTAATCACTATGTTTGATAAAATCAATTTGTTTGGGGTTGAAAGGCACACATGTCATTACTTCCAAGAAGGTTTTCCTCATTCATGTTGCCAAAGGTTACTTATTTTGAAAAGAGTTCGGCACAAATACGTAGTCTAACATACACTCTTAAACATTTTATCAAGGGCTTTTTACGGACCACCTGATGACATGCTAGGTACTCTACTACTACCTGCTATGGATTTGGCAATGAGCAAAATGCAAAACTCCCCTGCATTTTTTGTTGTTACATTTAGAGGTGGGGTGCATTCTAAGGTAGGTGATAAAATTATCTATCTAAAAGGTGATGGAGCTAAAAAGTGATGGAGAAATGTGGCTCGTTAGCTCAGTTGGTTAGAGCTCAGTGCTCGTAACACCAAGGTTGCCAGTTCAATCCCTACATGGACCACTGCGATGTGCCCTCCACAACCGATTGAAACAACTACTTGCCTTGGAGCTGATGGGTCCTGGAAAAACACACTGTTCCACAATCAAAAAACAAAACAAAACATGATGGAGAAAAGCAAAACAGGACAGGGGAATAGAAATTGTTTGTTGGGTGGTTAGTGCAATTCTCACTGAAAAGGGACATTTGGTCAAGACTTGAAGGAGGTGAGGGAGTAAGCCATGTGATTACTTAGGGGAAGAGCATACCACTAAAATGTATATATTATTAGGAAATGTTCTCAGGTTCTTCCACGCTTACAATTTTCTTCTTCTTCTGTCTCCTAGTAAATGCTCAGGAGTGTATATTTCATCTCCTGCTTTCTTTGGGTCTAATATAAGTGCCTTTTGCAGAATGTTATTTGTACCAGAGGCTTTTAATAATGGTTGTTGAATTTCTTGGTTAAAGTCATTTTCTCACTATTGCCCTTTTTAGGCAAGAAATGAAGGGAAAATACTACGGTAGCTCAGTACTCTGTCCAATAGTCTAAATTACTTAGAATGTACAAACCAACATTTAGTTACACTATCCAACATTTGGGTTTAGTATTCTTTGCCCTCCATAAACATTACATCTAAAAATATTTGCAAAAGTCTTGGCTTCTCCTAAATTCAAAACAGGAAGCCCCTATAGTCTCTAAGCTGTCTTTATTCACCTCCAAACCCCAAAGTGGAATCCAACATTACTATTTTTTTTAATTATAATCGTTTTGTACAATGAGTTCTGA
The DNA here is from genome assembly GCA_033961575.1 of Aselliscus stoliczkanus. NCBI lineage: Eukaryota > Metazoa > Chordata > Mammalia > Chiroptera > Hipposideridae > Aselliscus > Aselliscus stoliczkanus. The sequence continues at coordinate 126,306,813 of CM066734.1, forward strand.
CACTTTTGAGAATGGTTTCCTGCCTCAGCTAAAGACATCTGTTATTCTTAATAATATTCTGTGCCACCTAAATATTAAGGTGTCTTGAATTCATAAGGACAGAACCATTCAGGGCCAATAACTTATTTGTTCCTCTTTGACTTTTGCAAAAAGTTAACACTTCACAGAAACACTTTCCAATTTCCTTTTGAACAAGATTGTCAGTTTTCATATCAACGAGCTCCTGGCCTTGTTTGATTCAGTGCTTCCCATAGAGGTATATAAGCTATGCTTATTTCATTTGCTCTGGTTTTTATTTTGAAGAGACAGATTGAAAATGAAAAAGAATTATAACAATGGTGAAGATTCTAATAATGACCCTAACAAAAATGATGTTGGGGAAAATTTAACAGAAACTCCAAGTCAGAAGATAGAGTCAGCGGCTGAGTAATGAGCTAACATTACACATAGGAAACGAGACAAGGCAACATCTTAAACTGAAGGGATTGGGGAGTCAGGGGGTGTAATTCTCTAAAGAATAACAGAATGCAACCCCAAATGGGAAAGGAAAACTTGCAAGAGAAACAGAAGAGCTTGCTGCTTTGATACCTGTGGTTGTCAATGCCTCTGAGAACAAATATTAGGATAACATGGATGTCAGCTCCTAGGTTTTTTTTTTTCTTCCAGTATGTCAGTTTATAGCTCTATACATACATTCTCTCATAGTCAGTCCTCAGATGTATTTATTAATACTTTATGTACCATCTGGGGAAATAAAAGTTCCATCATGCACCAACTATCCCAAAGCTTAATCATTTCTGGATGTCACATATAGAAAAAAGGGACTGTCTTAATTCTTTCTACAGTGCATATGATACTATTTGAGCATCTGGAGAAGGAAAAGCAGCTGCTCGGTCTGTGTGTGAAACCTTTGGCGAATTATTTACCATTCTGAACTTCACTTCCTTCAATTGTAAAACAGGGGTAATAATACAAAACATAGATGGCAGTTAGGAACAGAAAGAAAATAGTCAACTTACACTAGGCTCCCGATACTCTTTAACCCTCCGTCGGGTGCAACTGAGCTCACAGAGTCATTGCACACAAATTTTCAAATATCTAACAGTTAAGTATCGTGACTCATCGCTTCCATATCTTCCCCCTCTACTGTAAACTACTGCCAGTCATGTTTGTGATAAGCATGCTTACACGTATTTTCATTCATTTTCAATTTAAATAAATAAATGTCATACACACATCTAGTAGATGGATTGCACCCGAACTCGTAACTTTTGCATTGCGCCCGATGGAGGGTTAAACACTTTACATGTGTGAATTTATTTAATTATAATAACAATCCTGTAACATAGGGTGTCATGGCTTACTGATGAGAGAACCAAGCACAAAGAGATCCAAGCTATTTGCTCCAAGCCATGCAATGGTGGAAGCACTGGCAAAGACCATGTACTCAACTGCCACTCTAAAATATTTCTCTAATGATGGATATAAGCTCATAGTCAGTGCTCAATTAATGGTTATTGTTATTGTTATAGAGGAGATACAATATTTTTTACCTCAGCAGAGTCAGTACAAATTGATTGCTTCTCTGAGACTCCCCAACCCATTCAGATGAGAAGAAAATCAGAACAGAGACTTTAAAAATAATTCTATCAAGGGGTGGCCAGTTGGCTCAGTTGGTTAGAGCATGGTGCTCGTAACACCAAGGTTGCCAGTTCGACTCCCACATGGCCCAGTGAGCTGTGCCCTCCACAGCTAGATTGAAAACAACTTGACTTGGAGCTGATGGGCCCTGGAAAAACACATTGTTCCCCAATAAAGTTAAAACAAAGAAAAATTAGAGCCAGCTGAGTGGCGCGGTGGTTAAGCGCTGGCTTGGGAAGCCAGAGGCCTCAGTTCAGGTCCCGCCTGTGAGAGTCAGTGACACTGCCCTCAAAAAAAAAAAAGAAAAAAAGAAAAATTGGGCCAGCCGAGTGGCGCGGTGGTTAAGCACTGGCTTGGGAAGCCAGCGGCCCCGGTTCGAGTCCCACATATGAGGGCCAGTGACACTGCCTCAAAAAAAAAAAAAAAAAAAAAAGGGAAATGGATCAAGTACAGCATTTCCTTTTGGACCACATATCCTAGATTTACAACTGGGCTGAACTGACTGGTCATCTCAATCAAAAAAAGTGCTGTGTTATATAAAAATAGCAGTTGAAGCTAATTGCTTCGCAATATTAATTTCTTAGTTCCATTTCAAATAATCATCCTGTGGCTCCAGTCTTTCTCCTAAGGTTTTGAGGTTCTTTGGGGGTTAGATGGAGTTAAAATATGTGTCTCATTCCTTCAATCAATAAATGGGCTTTGTAAACAGGTCACATCATAGAAGTGACTGTTTCTTCCACCTATCCATTTTTATGTTCATAATCCATCATTTTTGCTGGTATTTATAAAACCCACTTACATGTTTTCTTGTTGGATATTGTCAGAGGCCCTGAGGAGGACGGCTTCCTTCCTGCCACAACATCATGGGGGAGGTGATAAAAATGACAGTCAAGTGGAGCACTTTACTCAAAGTGCCAAAATATATTGGGGGAGATATTTTATCATCCTTCCTTACAAGATGCCAGCAGGCAAAAAGCTATGCTTGTCATTTCTATTATTTTGTGGACCATTTTGATGCTAGGACAAAAATGTGGAAAGCTAATGACTATTTAAAGAAAAAAAAGAGAAGAGAAATGAAGTGAATTTATATGCAAGGAAATAAAAATAAACAGGTTAAATCAGAAATAAAGAGGATTTAATGAAACAAGTTACACAACAGACTGAATGTGTGAGGGCAGTAGAACTTAATGGTTAGAACAAGGGCTCATTTGAATGAATCTTTCAGATTCAAACCCTGGCGGGGCCACTTACTTGCTATATCCCACATAGATGTTAAATATTGATACTGTTATTACTATTTGGTACATTTGTATGAGTTATAATAAAAATGTAAGTTTGCCTGAATTATGGTACCTAGTAATATAGGAATGAGAAAGGCAAAAAGTCAACGGTTTGTTTCCATCCTCAGCTACTGTGAATAGTGCTGTGATGAACACACATCATGATGGCTTCTTAAGATCCAAGTTATAGGCAGTGGGACAGTGCAGTCATTAAGCATGTGATCTCTTCGGACAGATTACCTGGGTTCTAATTCTGGCTTGGTGCTTTACGTTTATTATTTCATTTTATCCTATTGTTCTTTTCCTACTATTATCTTACTGTTCTTAACTCACTATTATTGTCCTAAAATAAAGCCTATACAGTATTGGAACTATTAGTAATCCACGTTTTATAAAGGAGGGAAACTAAAGCTTAGAGAGGTAAGGTTCCTTGCTCAAGAACACACAGCTAGGGGCCGGCCGAGTGGCGCGGTGGTTAAGAGCTGGCTTGGGAAGCCAGCGGCCCCGGTTAGGGTCCCACATATGAGGGCCAGTGACACTGCCCTCAAGAAAAAAAAAAAAGAACACACAGCTAGTAAGTGGCAGAGATGGGATTTGAACCCAGTTCCACCTAAGTCTGTGCCCTTTGTTATTACTTTATTCTGCCTCTCTGTGAGGTGAAAGTTCTGATGCAGTGACGTAAGATGGAAAAGTTAAGGAGCACATACTGCTGGGTAGGAACAGACACTGGGGAAGGGGTGCAGGTCCTTCCAACAGCCCAGAGCAGTACTGGCCAGTGAGTGACAGACGGAAGGAAGAAGACTCCAAAATGCAGGCCAGCTATGAAAATCTTCACTCTTTTCTTATTAACTGTGCCACGGTTCAGCCCTATAGATTAGCGTACACTGACCTACTGAGACAGCTTCTTCCCATTTCACTCAGCTACACTGCACCCCAACTGAACTGCAGAGGCTATTTGGCCCACCACAAACACCCACAGACCTCTCTACCACATTCAGGAAAATCTACCCAAAAGAAAAGAGAGGCACCAAAGTTCATTAAATTTTTTCTAGGCTCCCAGTCAGATTCTCTTCCCCGCTGCCTAACTTGTTTTAATGTCTCCCAAGGAAGCCCAGAGGCATATGCTGATTTGCTTGGCTGCAGTCGTGGGCACTTTTTAGAAAAACAAAGCCAAGAAGAGCTCTAAAGCTCCAGTGACTTGCACCATCAGGCAATAGTTGTTTTATTAAGTGCTGATTCCTCCTGTGGAGCTGAGTTAATGGAGGTGGGAAAAAAAAAGTCAGGGCCCAAACAAGGCACCATTCAGATGTAGTATTCAAGCTATCAAGGTAACAGGCAAGTTTCTGCACCAAGCTCTGTGGGGCCAAGTTCTATATGAATGAAAGGGGAGTGGTTGTTCTACCGGCACCCAGTCAAGCTATTCAAGGAGACCCAGCAAGAGGGAAAAGACCTATTACTCACGGCCTCCACACCTAGCCTGCTTGAAATTATTCCCCATGGGAGAGTTCCTTGCATTTTGTCCAATTTCATTTTAAAATCTGAGTTTTACCTAGAATTCGGTTGATAAACAACACACTGTGTTCTTGGGTGTTGGTTTATTTCCCTTGCTTTTCAAAAAAGGAGAACTGCAGAGACTTGGAAACAAGAGGCAAATCTGAAAATATAGGCCCGTTAAAGTACCTGGCGAAATGTGGAACAAAATACGAATTGGAAGGGGAACTGAAAGCGTTATAAATCATGGATATCAGAACAAAACATCTCTATTAATGACACATACTTGGGGCAGTGAAATCTCACTGTGCAGCTCTCTCAATTTCTCCCTCCAGAGAGACGCCTTGTGTGCCCATATGCGGTGAGAGGTGAGAGAGTGTGTGGTTGCGTATATGTGTTGTTGTGTGTTCGGGTATAGGTTTTAAAAGAAATAATTCAAACAGAAAGAGGCAGCCTGCAAAGCGGCAACTGGGGGAAATGGCAAAACCAGGAGTGATGGCTAAAGTAGCCAAACCAAGAGTCTGCGGCTGAAATTACAACCAGATTGCCTCTGAAAAGCAAATAAACTCAAACAAATAACCCCCTGCGGCAGATTAGCTTTCGCAAGCCCTACCTGCGAGACAATGTCCAGACCCCACCTTCCAGATGAAAGCAAATCAGCTAAGAGGAGGGAGGGGGTGAGGCTGAGGCCGCAAGTTCAGTAAGTGCAGGAACCCGGACGCCCTGAGCTGTCCTCACGGAGGGACTGACACAGGGCCCAGGGCTGCCGGTGAGGCCTGGAAACAAGTAGCAGTTCAGGAAACAGAGAAACCAGAGATGTTAAGGCGAACCCTCTGGGGATACTTGGGAATGAGAATGTAAAAGCCAGCCGGGGGAGGGATAGGGCCAGCCGGGAGACGTGGAGCAAATGTGCTGACATCTGACATGTATCAATAGCACCCAGATGCTCCGTGACTAAAACGAAGGCTGCTGTGCGTTTATGGATTTCCACATCACAGGCGGCAGATTCTGGGAGAGCGTTCTCGGAATGAGGTGGACATATGGTTGTGGACCCTGGGCCTGCTGCCTCAGATATTCTGAGACACAGCAGCAACTCCAAATGAAAAAGAAGAAACGAAGACAAGCCTGTGAAACTCTCCACTCCACTCGGGGTGGGGATCAGTGTGAATTCAACCTCACATCGCAGATCCCTACATACAGTCTCATGGTAGGCCCTTTTCATGGACAAGATGACTCTTGATAATGATCAGAAAAATTGCTAATATTGATTAGTGTTCACTGTGGGCCAAGCTCATCATTTGTATTTCCTTATAACTCCTCACAGCTACCCGCTGAAGAAGCCATTATTACTATCTATCTTCATTTTCCGTGGATGTTGAGTAACCAGCCAAGGTGCCATAGCCACGATGAGGCAGAGCTGGGGGCTCAAAAGCAGGTCCTGCTCTCTAACAGCACATCCCACTCAGCTAACCATCCTGCCCAAAGGACTGAGGCCCTGAACTCAGTTAAGAAATTACCCAGGTCAAAAAGAAAAAGAAAGAAAGAAAAAAGAAATTACCCAGGTCTTTGTTATGGCAAAGGATACAGGAAAGGATTCAAATCTAATTACAAGGTGGCAGACCCCCACAGGATCCAACTATCAGATGACTCAAATGAGAAGGTTTTTTAAATTCTTCTATTGGTGCATAAACATTCTCTCCTCTGTTTTCTTGAGATAGAGACACAGGGGAACATCGGGGCGTTCCGCAAAAGAGCCACTTCCAGGGCTGTTCCATAGGTCACTGAGGATCTACCTACCTCTCCAGCCCGTATGCCTCTGCAGCTCTGAACAAGAAGTGACATGCAGAGGGATTCATCCAGGCCCTGCTGAATCCTGGAGTGCCTTCCTCATCACTAAGGACTCATCATTGAATAAATTTAACTTATGTTCGGCCTACTTTTTCCTTTAAACCAGTTTTATTGCATGCATGCATTCTAATTCTGAGAAAATTGGATGGCTATGTATGGTATCCATGGCAACCTTCACTTAAATAGAATATGAAATTAACCAGACCCCTCTGTGCCTCTGACATTCTAGATAAATGAAGTTAACTGCAGACAGAAGCAATGTTGGCACTCCGTTCCAGGCAATTTCGGGAATTCTATGCCTGGAGGAGCCTAGAAAGGACCACATTAGTTCCTGTGTAACCCCTCTTAGATATACAGCCATCACAGAGCCATTCTGAACCTCAGTTTCTCTATTTCAGAATTGCAGAAATTAGTGGTTAGCTCTTCAAATTGTTCCCCTGCCCCTGATTTTCATTGGCTTGATCCAGATGGGGTTTTTTATTTGTTTGTTTTCAAGATTTTATTGGGGAATTAGGGGAAGGGAACAGCTTTGGAGAATCGGGGAAGGGGAACAGACAAGTTGCTATCCTTTTGTTCTTCAGTCTAGTTGCAGAGGATGTTGCTTCACTGGCCCATATTGGTATCGTCATTGTGCTCTTCCCAGATGAGGTAGATTGGTCGCTGGCCTCTGGATGGTCGCTCACCGTGGCTATTGGCAGCTCATGCTGGCTGCCAGCCACTCATGCTGGCTGTTGGCCACTCACTATAGCCTATGGCAGCCCACTGCAGCACGGGCTGCAGCCCACACCATTGCCGGGGCTCGCAGCCCAGCTCCAGGTGGAGCTGTTCTTAGCTGTAGAGGGCAGAGTCACTGGCCTATTATGTGGGATCCAAACCTGGGCCGCTGGTGTCCCAAGCCAGCTCTTAACCAGTGCGCCACCGGGCCGGTCCGATCCAGATGTTTTATTATCCTCCCCACCCCCCACTTAGTGGAATGTCAGTTGAAAATATCCTATTTCTATTTCATTGGTCTTTGTTTCTGATTTTTAAAAAATTGAATAGGCTTTATTTTTTTCCAGCCATTTTAGGTTTATAGAAAAATTGAGCAGACACTACAGAGTTCCCATATATCCCCTCCCCAACCCCCTAGTTTCTCCTATTAACATATTGCATAGGTGTAGAACATTTGTCATAACTGATGAACATACACTGGTACATTATTATTAACTAAAGCCTGTAGTTTACATTAGGTTTCACTCTTGGTGTAGTGTGTTCTACAGGCCTTGACAAATTTATAATGACATGTATCCACTATTGTAGTATCATACAAAATAGTTTCACTGTCATAAAAATCCCCTGTGCTCCACCTAATCATCCCACCCTCACCCCCCATCCTTGGCAAACACCGGTCTTTTTATTGTCTCTATAATTTTGCCTTTTCTAGAACATGTAGCTGAAATCGGGCAGTATGTAGCCCTTTTAGCTCCCTTCACTTAGTTATATGGAATTAAGTTTTCTCCTTGTCTTTTCATTGCCTTTGATTTTTTTAGCAAACATGTAGACCTATAGGTTTCTACCAAAATAAAGACTTAATCAGTATCTATAACCCACCCTGCTTTCTTACCACAAAGCAATGCATACTCTTACTTTTGTTCTCCTTCATACCAGCTATCTCCAACCAGGGTTTTGTTAACATTTTCGCTCCAGATAGATATCGAAATTTTAAAAATACTATACCTCTTCTATTGGCCAATTCTTTTCTTAATGATATGAACCTCACCACTTTATTGTCATCAGTTGTTTAGCTTTAACTCTGTGTGTCACTTTTTCCACTCCTTACTCTTTACGGTTTCTTGTATACCTTGTCTTCCCTTTCTTAGGTTCTTTGACCTGGCTCTAATTTCTAGGGCTATATTTGGGGCTGGGTGAGCAGAGGTAGATCAGATGGGACCAGAACTCCTTTGACTGTTGGAGTCCTATTGGAGATGTAGCCAAACTGCCTCTGGAAAATTGGACTGCCCCACTTGGCATTAATTTAGCAAGCATGTGTTAAGTAACTGCTACATGCCAACACTGTGCTTCAAAAGAAGCACATGTCACTTGAATTCTGTCATCAAAAATGTTCTGCTCTGGGGTATGGATGGGAGATGGGGGGTTGAAGGGACAGGATGTGGTAGTTGGTGTGTAAGCCTACTCTCTGAGTCAGAAAGCAATGGGGATCAATTCAAGGAATTAACCAGTATTAATCGTTAACATCTATTGAGAATGGCAGACACTCTTCCACACTCTCTCCATATTGTCTCATTTAATTCTCATAACAACTCTACAAGGTGGGTACTATTATTCCCACTTAGGAAATGAAAGACCCGAGAAATTAAGTAACTGCCCAAAGGTCAGAGAGTAAGTTTCAGAGTATGGAGTCCAGCTTGAACAATAGTCCCCAAGAACGGGGTTCAGGTTGGGGATAAAAGGTAGTTTCTCAGTGCTGAGTCTCTCCTTGCCCCAATCTGCCCTCTGATGCCACTCTTGCTATATCCTTAAGGAAAATTCTACTCCTGTCTCTTTCTTCTCTTTTGTTGGTCAAAAAAAAAAAAAAAAAAAAATGAAGATCAGGGCAAACAAATCCTGAGTTCTAAATGAATAATGAAATTAGTAGATGCTACAGGATTACAGGCCAAAATATGTGCTTGGGCCCCACATGAATTTCCTCACAGTGATCTAACTGCTGTAGTACAGTGAGGTCAACACTGGACTTTGGCCAGGGGTGTTCAGCTCTGGGCTCCAGCCTTTAGCCCTAGGCAGGCCGTTTGGATCAAGGGCCTTCAGTCTTTTTTTTTTTTTTTTTTTTTTTATAAATTGCTTTTCATCTCCTATCTGGAGATGAAAATCCTCAGTATATCTTTTATTTTTTTTGAGGGCAGTGTCACTGGCCCTCATATGTGGGACCCGAACCTGGGTTGCTGGCTTCCCAAGCCAGCGCTCAAAGGGGCCTTCAGTCTTTGCACCTATAGTTCCTCATCTCTAAGATGGGGATGTTTATACCAACAAAAGCACCCAGACGCCCTAAGGACATTCCAGAGGCCTGGTCCCTCAGAGCTCAGGGAACGGTTGTTCCATCCAAATTTTTCGGTTCTAAACTTTTTCATGTGTGGGACCCAGTGAAAGGCAGTAAATACTGGGGCAAGAGTCCAAGGTTTGAGTCACAACAAATAATCTAAACCCACCAGCATATAAACAATCAAGGCAGAGATATGCATCTTTTTTGTTCACTGACATATCCCACATGACTACAACAGGGGCTGGCCCATTGTAAAAGTTCACTGAATATTTGTTGCATTAAAAGAAAAGTTCATAGAGCAGTGTAAAGATGTATTTCAGTGCCTTAGAAACCTAGGTCTCCAACTCGGTTACTGAGTGACCATTGGTCCAGCCTTTTGAAGGGTTTAAAATACACACATACGAGTATACCTTTGCAGGTAAGATATAAATGACTGCCCTCCAGCTATTCGATTAGATATGATTGCAACTTATCTGCATATTATATAGGCTTGCATATATAGTAGTAGCTATCACTTACTGCGCACATAAATGGTGTAAATGAGTGGCTGAGAGCACACACTCTCAAGCAGAGTGCCTGGATTTAAATCCTGGCTCTGCCAAATACCAGCCAGGGTGACCTTCGTAAGTCACTTACCCTTTCTGCTGCTTCTTTGTAAAACAAAAAAAGGATAACAGCACTCACCTACTCATAGCTTAAGAATATTGAAGGGATTCATGTGTAAATGTGTAGAGTAGTGCCTGCTATGAATAGCCTTAGGTACTTGCTCACGTTTTATTCATGGGGACTTTGCAGGCTCATCACAAGCTCTTTACTAGCCAAAGTTTAGGAAAGTTAAATAATGGTTAGGAGAAGCCAGTCAGCTGCAGGAGAAGGCCTTGAGCCTTGTCCATCTGCACCAGGGCCTGTGGGCTTACCCATCTCAACTCCCCAATGACAGCAGGCAGGACCAATTATTCTCCTCAACTGACCAAGTGCTTTTGGACTGATCTATATATTCCAAGTGCTCTGCTCTGATTCTTGTTACAACCACCTCGTCTGTGGCCCAGAAAACATAAACATCATCTTCCCTGGATAATCTTGCTTTCCTTAACAAGGTGCCCAGGATTTGCAGGCTAAGTGGATAAACCCCCATCTGGTGACATCACAAGGTATCTGGAGAGTGCTCTTCTTAAAAACCAGCCTTCCTTCAGCCTGGCCCCAAACCTGAATTTCCACATTAAATAATCCTATTCTCATTTCCCTCGATTCATTTTTCTTTCAAACTTACTTTATCTACTGGTATCACTTCCATCTCTGAAAAATGTTCGAAACCCTTTTTTCGGACAAGGGTTTTTCAGTGAGGGCTATAAATACTCCGATTCCCTTTTGAGCTGGGGGTTGGGGGTTGAATAGCCCTGAAAAGAGCCTGGGCCATGCCTCTGCCAGGCTCTGGATGTGCTGGCTCCGGGGAGAAGAACTGGAAGGAAAAGGCAGGGCAATGGACCTCTCCTGAGCCTGAAGCCTGTTTCTCGTTAGGGCTCTGGCTTCCCGCAGCTCCTTGAGAGCTCCGTGCCCTCCCCACCCCACCCTGTTGTACTCTTCCAGGCTCTGAGCACCCTGGTATAGCTTATTTTCAAGGGTTAATGAACAAGCCATTATTGAGTGCCTGCTGTGTGCAGAGATGGGCGGAAGACCCTCAGCAGGGGAGGGGGACGGGCTATGGCAGAAACAAAAGGAAAGAACTGGCCTTTAGGGCTTTGTTCGCCTGGCATGGGCAGCACCCAGACAGCAACCTTCACAGAAACAGCATGGTCAGAGGGCCACTTATGAACGAGCATCTCTGCCAGGCCCCAGAGTGGTGGCCTTGTTTCAACCCATAAGCACATCCAGGTAGGAGGAGTGCTTATACCTTCCTGACTTTCAGATGAAGTGTCCTTTTGGGAGGAGAGAGGAGAGAACATGAGCAAAGCCATGCGGTTCTATTCTCACTGCCCATCAGGGTGCCTCAAGGGGAATTTCCTCAGGCGGTCACAGTTCTGGAATGGACTTCTACTTCTGTCCTTAGAGTCATCTGCTCGGTTCTCTCTTGGTTACATCACTGAAAATCTGTCTGCACTTATTTCCCCATTAGCAAAAGAGAGCCTGAGTAGCACAAAGCCGCAGGCCGCAGTGGGGTGGATGCTGTGGCCCTGGATTGCCATGTACGGGGTCTTCTAACCCAACTCCTCATTTGAACGAAGATGAAACCGAAGCCCGGTCAGGGCCTGAGACTTGCTTCAGGTCACACAACTAGAAAGACAGTGAAGTGGGCCTTGAATCTTCTAATTCCCTGGGCAGGGCTCATGGTAAATCAACATGGCTTCCATCAAGATGATCTTACTGGCATTTCAATAAGGCGGAAGTGCCCTGTTCCATTTTGTTTTATTCTTCCCTCTTTCAAAAACCTTTGAGCACAGATTTGCTCTCGTCCACGAGTATTTACTGAGCACATGTATGTGACTAGCACACGTGAAACCCTGCAAGGGCAGAAAAGATTCAGAGACTCAGACTTTGTCTCCATGGAAAACCATGGGGACAGGTCAGACCAACCCATGAGACAAGGACAGTCCAAGCCCAGGTCTAACTCTGAGGACAGCCCCAGCCCCAGAGCAGGCTGGATCTTGGGGGGGGGGGGGATTTAAAAGTTTTGTTTCACAATGGAAGGAATTAGGTGAAAATACCAAATACCAGCTTCCCATTTTTTTTTGTTTGTTTGTTTTTTGTTTTTTTCCAACTGGGCAAATTTTCCATCCATTTCTGGTGTTACACTGAATGCAAATGACACTGCCAAGAGAGGAAGGGTGTTCTACCTTCAAATCAGGAGGCCCACTCCTTGGTGCTGTGCGAAAGGAGGGTATTCTGGGACAGCTGCTTCTCACAACTCTCCAATTATTGGGCATTCAGATTCCTCGAGACGATAATTGGGTTTTTGGGGTCTGCTTGGGTCTTCTTGGCACTGAAATGCTGGCTAAAATAGCTCAGGCCATAAAAATACCAGAATGAAAATACTTGTAACAACCACACATCCACATATTCCATGCAAAGGCTATTAAAACCTCCAAATTACACCAGGGTTGCTTTTCAAGGCCACAAGAGTGCACAGCTGAATGGAAAAGGAAGGGATATTTTCAGGGTGAGTTCAGCACCAATCATTGTAAGCATTCATTTGTCCTCCTAAAAATGTCTTCTTCAACCCCTTCAAAATAATTCATAAAGGTTGACTCCCTTTGTAAATAGTTTTACCAGGCCACAGTAAGTCACGGTTTTTACATATTGCCTTTCTCAATATGACTAATCAAATCTCTGGTTAGGAGAGATGAGGTCCAGCAAAATTTGGTGGTTGTGACCTACCCATTCTACTCTAAAATTTATCTGCATTGTAAATGACTTGTCTACCTGGTTTTTCTTCCTCATATCCATTCTCCACAAGACACAAGTCTTATTTGTTTTTTGTTTTTTGAGGGCAGTGTTACTGGCCCTCATATGTGGGACCCGAACTGGGGCCGCTGGCTTCCCAAGCCAACGCTTAACCACCACGCCACTCAGCTGGCCCGACACAAGTCTTATTTTTCTTAAATGTACACCTAGCCATGACCCTCCTCTGCTTGATACCCTCAGTGGCTCCCCATTGCCTCCAAGTCAAAACATTTTCCCAGAGCTTACCAGGCCCACAACGATTTGGACTTGCCTAACCTTTCTGGCTTTATATCTCACACCATTTCTAACTTGGTTCACATCCACACGTGCACTCTGCCCTCTCTTCAAGGTCTTCAAACCTGCCAGCTCCTCCGCCTGGGTGCTTTTTCCTTCACTCTGCTAGTTCACATTCACCTTCTGACCTCAGTTAATATCCCCTGAAAAGATGGGACAAGTCTCTCATTCACTGCATATAGTCAATTGAATGGTGCCTCTCATTCCCTAAAGATATGTCCATGCAGTACCTATGAATGTGACAGTATTTGGAAAAGGGGTCTTTGCAGATGTAATTAAATTAAGGATCTGGAGGTGAGATCATTTTGGATTATCTGGGTAAGACTTAAATCCAACAAGTATCCTGCCAAAGAGAAAGGCAGAGGGAGACGGGAGACACACAGAGAAGGCTAAGTGAAGATGGAGGCAGACACTGAGTTATACAGCCTCCAGGCAAAGTGCACTTGGAGCAACCAGAAGTTGGAAGAAGCAAGGAGGGATTCTCCCCTAGGCCCTTAGGATGGAATGCAACCTCCCGATCTCAGAGGTCTGGACTCCAGAACTCTGAGCAAATAAAGAACTCTGTTGTTTGAAGCCACCCAGTTGGTGGTAATTTCTTCCGGCAGCCCCTGGAAATGAACACACTACCTTACCACTTGCACTGAACATGCTGCCTAGCACTGAGAAATGACCCAAATCAATTTTTTGAATGAACAATGTCCAGGATACTGACAAGGGGATGAGAGGGCCTGGGGAGGGTGGGAGCGGGGAGATGTGCTAAGAGGAGCTAAAAGTTAGCAATTTCCAGAGGTACCTCCCATACATGGGCATTGCTCTGCTCTTAGGGGCCCTGACATGTGTGATATGCAACCCTGTTTTCACAATACCCCAGTGTGCCTCCTATTATCTCAGGAGGTGTTGCAAAATCTCAGAAATATTCTTTCAGTAAAATTAAGTTTAATTCACTTGTCATAGGTAATTGTGTATATAAAAACATATTTCAATTAATTAGTAAATGTATTTGAGTATCTATGAATCCCTTCAGACTTTACATGAATTGAACAGACTCTTGATTTTCCCTGAAATCTGTACCTTTTCCAGCCTTTCCATCTTGGTAGATGGCATCGCCATTCACTCAGCTGTGCAAGCCCAAGACGTAAGTGATACCCTTATTTTCTTTCTTGCCATTGCCCCATCAACAAGATCTGTTAATTCTATTTTTAGAACATATCTCCAGATGGTCTGCCTCTCTCCATCTCCAACCCTCCACTCTAGTTTAAGCCACCTTCCTCTTACTCCTGGACTTCTATGATGGTTTTCCTACTTGATTTGCAGCTGCCTCTTGCTATCTTACAATCTAGTCTGCACTGAACAGCCAGCATCACCTTTTCAGACATAAATATGATCTTGATTGTCTCCTGTTTGAAATCTTTGAATTGTTTTCCATTGCATTTATTTAAAAAAAAAAGTCCAAATCCATTACATGCCCTCCTAAGCCACAGTGGATCTAGCCCCTGCCTACCTGTCCATCTCATCTGGTACCACTCTTGTCCGTGGCCACGGTGCCAAGCCTCACCTCACCATCATCTTCTGTTCTTCTAACGGTCTAATCTGCCTCAGAGCATTTGTATTGGCTGTATCTTCTGTCAGGAAGAATGCTCTTTTAGGATTTCCATAGAGGTTGCCCCTTCTCATTTCCCCACTCCAGGTTTCTTAGAGGAACCTTCCCTGATGACTCTGTTCCCCCTTTTCCATTTATCCCATGGCTCCCTTCTACTTTCCTTGGCAGACAGAGTACAAGCTAAATGAAGTTATTCGTTTGCTAGGGCTGACATAACAAACTACCAGGAACTAAGTGACTGGAGGTCCGAGATGAAGATGTCGGCTGGATTCATTTCTTCTGAGGACTGTGCAGGCGAATCTGCCCCATGCCTCTCCCCCAGATCCTGGTGATTTGCTGGCAGTGTTTGGTGTCCCTTAGCTTGTGAGGCTTCGACCTTAGGCTTCACATGGCGTTCTCTCATTTCACATATCTGTGTCCAAATCCCCCCTTTTAATAAAGGGGGCAAGGCACCCACCCTACTTCAGGTTGACCTCATCTTAACTAATTACATCTGCAACGACCCTATTTCCAAAGCAGGTTCACATTCTGAAGTACTGAGGGTTAGGAATTCCACATATAACCTTTGGGGGAGACACATGTCAGCCCATGACAGGGTTCTTTACTTGTTTGATTACTTATTTACTGTCTACTCCAACGGAAGGTAAGTTTCTTGAGGGCAGAGATGTCATTCATCGGTTCCAGCTGCTGTAGCCTCCTCAGTAAGAACAGTACTTGGCATAAAGACTCTCAGTAAGTTATCCGTATTAGATTGTCATGATGGTTGCACAACTTTGTGAATATCCTGACAACCACTGAGTTTTACACTTTACAACTTATGTATGGAATTTATAGTATGTGACAGACAGAGGGTGCCAAAAAAATGTATACACAGTTTAAGAAAGGAAAAAACCTGCTAAAATTGTAATACTCAAAAGATGAATACAAGTCATGTTTGACTTCTGCAATTACAAGAGGTGCTCAAAGTGGTTACCATCAGTGTCCAGACTCCTCAGATTATGACGAGCTACTGCTTGAGCAATGCTGACCAAAGTGTACACTTTTTTTTTTTTTGCATCCCCGGTATATCTCAAAAGTAAATGAACAATCCTTTCATGAGTGTATGTATTAATGATTATTTATTGTATACATATCTATTTTTTCTTTCTCTGTAAGGCATCCTAATTCCCCAGGGGGTTAATGATATTAACATTTTTGAGACTCTGATGAACAATTTCTCCCATAAAAATGCCAATAGGTACATGCCTGGGTGCCCGCACACCTGCTTACAGTACTTTCCATATCTCTTCAGAGAGTTCACGGACACCCTGACCAAGGTTGTTTTCATGGACCAAAGCATCAATGCCTAGGTTAGAAGACCTTAACAGACAAACACTGTTCTAGGTCTGAAAATTATGCGATTCCACACCCCCATGCTCTGCAAAGCACAGGATATCTGGGGGGAAAGTGAAATACTTTGTTTCTCCTTACAAGGAACTTAGAGTCTACTTGGAGAGAAAAAAAATCATATACTACAAAACCAAGTGGAGAAGTCCAAGCAGCTCAGAGAAAGGTTTCATGCTCTTGGGTTGAAAGTATCCATAACCAGGCTTTCCATTGGCATACTGAAAAAGCCAGACATGCAGAAAAAAAAAAAGAGAAAGAACTGCAGACTTGCTTAAGAGTTTGAGAACTAGTGCCATCGATAAAATATCTATTTTGCCACAATAAATTTAAAAAGAAGTCTTACTGATATTTGAAATAAAAACTTTTATTATGTTATGACTGTATTACTTCCCTTTAAAAACCTGTTAATGTCATGTAGCTTCTTTAAAGAATATTACTAACCATGGTTTTTGATGCAATGGGAATGGTTTTTGAAGCAATGTAATTGCTTTCTGCTGGTCTCTGCACCCAGGCAGGGCCAATCAACCAAGTTGTGAAGGAGCCATTTTCTACATAGGCTTTCACCCTCCTTCTCCCAACTCGCACACCAAACAGAAATTCCGATAACAAGAGGCTCAGCTGAGAGGAGGGAATGATGGCCTGTCTCATGGGGGTGGAAACTGGCAGTTAGAGTCTTTACAACACTCCCAGCTGTAGAAACTGTGAATCTGTGGGAACTGTGTTGAGGTTCTCTCTTTTCTTCTAAAATGATTCTGCCCAGTACGTATCCCATTAAGGACACTTCAGGAAACCTGAATGAAAAAGCTGAAGTAGAAGAAGAAGGACTTCCTGGAAAGAGTTAAGTTACTCACTGAGTTATTGCATGGGTTTAGATGGGCAGCATCGTTGGCCTAGAAAGTATTTTCTTATCCCAATGACATCACAATAAGTTAAGAGCAAAGCCTACTGTTAGAAATAGAAATGGCATGAGAGTGAAGGAGGAGAAGTGATGGAGAAGGAAGGAAGGGAAAAAGGAAGAAACTAAGTAGGAAGGAAGGCAGGAGATAGAATGCAGCTTGGTTGTTTAATTTTTAGGTTCATTAATTTAAGTATAAAACCTTTTCTACAACTTGACCATGGAATGACTAGGGGAGCAATTCCTACATTGCTAAGGTTTGTACTTCAAATTATTATACATACAAACCCCAAACCTTCAATTCCAGGCAAACCAGGATAAATCTCTTGCTAAGAAAGTCTTTGTGAGCTGCCAGTCACCGTGTCCAGCAAAGGTCATACTTTACGGGCAGAAATTATAGTGGTTTGGAGCCACTTGTACTAGCTTCATAGAATCAATTGTTAAATTTTCAGGAATTTTGCAAGCCAGTTAACATCATACTGGTGGCTTGAAATAGTCCATGCTGAGAGGATTTATACCATGGGAAACGTAAACAGGTGAAGGCTTCCCCCCCACCCCCCTGGAGAGCTGGCTGTTAAACATTAACCAGCACTCTGCCTTTCTATATGAATTTACAGTTCTAACTGCAATAATACAAAAATCTCTAGCCAACCAATATTGAACAAGCACAAATACTTCTGAAGAAGTAGCTTAGAATCCATCTTAAAGATCACTATTCAAGCAGTCAGCAAACAGTGATAGAGTACTTAGGTTAGTGCTGAAGGGCCAATGAAGGCATCTAAAATAGGTCCCAGTCATTGAGTACCTTATAATTTGTTTGGGAGGCAGGATGCGCATACATGAAATAATTATGTGAGTGTACAAAGCAAAGTATAATTACACGGAAGATTGTCTTGTAAAAACTGGGTGCAGCAGAGTTCAGAGACTATAAGGTAGTTAAAGAAAATTTTGCAAATCATAGTCCTCTGTTAATTCAACAGAGTAACAGATAAACCATCTTCATCCTAATGGGCTGTTTGGCTTGCAGCAAAGGGATCTTCAAACGATTAAAAAAAAAAAATCCTTTGAGTGTCTTTCCCTCTTACTTAATATTACCATCACTCATGAAATATATTATTAGCACAGAGAGACCATTGTTCTTTGTAATAGATGGCGACATCTCTGGTGTGTGGCTATTCATGTGTTCCTGGCCAGCTGATCAATGGGCCAGCCTTTTTTGCACTTGAGAGAGTACACTGCCCTTGCGCCCAGAGCTGTCCCATTTGCGGAGGCTGCTTTAAGTTGGAATGACCTGAGTTTCAATCTAAGCTCTGCCACTTGTTAGCTATGTACGTTAGGCAACTGGTTTATCCTTTCTGTGCCTCAACTATGTCATCTGTAAGATGAGGAAAATAGTCATCTCTATCTCACTGGGATGTTTTGAGGGTTAAAAATGGGTTAATTCACACAAAGCACTTAGAGCAGTGCTGAGCGTGTAGCAAGCACCATATTTATTATTATTGCTATTATTCTGCTGAGCTTGAAGCCCAGCCCTGCCATGTGGGTTTTGTGACCTTGTGCATGTCACTTTTGGTTTCAACACTCTGGTTTCCTCATCTATGGGACTGAACCGGTCATCTCCCCTCACCCTATGGGACTAATGTGAGGACTATGGGAAGGAGGGTCTGTGAAAGCTCTTGGCCAATTGGAAATCTCTGTACATATGTGAGCTGTTGGTGCTGGCACAAGATGGCTGCACTCAACATTACCCACTGGGTTCTTGGTCTCATAATGGTTCATTGCATTTGGTGTGTTGCCATGATTTCCAAGAATTCCACTGCTGTGTCCCAGTGCATAGAGTGGTGGCTTGCTGTGACTTTGTTTCCCCTGCCTGTCTTTTTGTGAGAGAACATCATATAAATGTACTTAAAGCATCTCTTGTAAGTGATTAGTTCATTGTTTATAGTCTACCAGTTCCCCATGCATTAGAGCCCACGCTCCCCAAGGGCAGGGATGGTTTGTCTGTTTTATTCATGACTGGACCCCAAGCGTTTAGACAAGAGATTGGTGTGTGATAGGCACTCAGTACCCATCTGTAGCAGGAATGGATGCTCACCATCCTCAGTTCACATTTCCTCCAAACTGGAAAAGTGAACTGAGAGACCTCTCCATAGGAATAAATCAGCATACTGCAGAGCATTACAAAATGCACCAATTGACTGGTCAGCCAACACTCAGCACCATGTATGTACAAGCCATTCTGTCAGATCCTCTGAGGGGAAGACAGGTGTAGAGAAGAAGGTATGCCCTCTGTTAACATTAATTTTGTTTTTGTTAACATTAATTTTGTCTTTAAAGAAGCTGCCCATCTTGAGGTCTCATAAATCTCACATTATCCCACCCTAGTTCCACATCCTATTGCTGAGCTGCTTGTTGCTGACACTGGCTCCTAGGAGTGGACACTCATCTAAATCTAGAACCACAAGTTACTGGTTTCCAAAGGGCCATCTACTCACCATCTGTTTGCTAAGGTTTTCCATTTCGGAATCAGATGTGAACCAAGAAAGAACCTTTTGCCTTACACCCAGGGGCTTAGAAAAGACTGCCATTTCCACATTAAATAAGAGGGGTGGGAAGGGAGAGGGCTACTTGAATCTAAACATGGAAAATGCTGAATTGACTATGGAATTCTGCAGGTGAGTAGTCCTGGAGCAGGAAAGCAAACCTTAGCCACTTATGCCACTGACATGCCGTGATTTTAAGGAAAGATACAAATATTTAAGGGACTCTTATGTAGATAATCTTCCTTTAAAAAACTATACGAGTTCAGATTTTTAAAAAAAGACCCAAAAATGTTTTCTTGGCTATATTTCTTATAGTGACTGTGAAAACCCATGAAGAAGGAAAACCGGCCAGGAATTTTTTTCTTTTTTTTTTTTTTTTTTGAGGGTATGAAAGCCTCTCATTTTTATAGTTTTGGAAATCCTTGGAGTTTAACTTTGAACTTTAACCAAGAAAAATTACATCTTATAAACAATGGCATTTGTTGATTGGATGAAGGACTAGATCAATATTGGTCTTGGCAACCCATGTTGGCGGCAGTTGCCTGCAAAAATATGCTAGTTGTGGTGTTAAAAAATTATGTCAGTTCCTCACCATGTGCCTCTTTTTCTTGGAGTTTTGCCTGAGAATTAGTTTCCAAAGATACTTCCAGAAGTTAACCTAGAGCCTGGCCTCCGCAGCAAAGGAAGTTACACATAAACCCTCAGAAAGCAGCCCCCCGTGGAGAGCTCCTGGGAGGGGCAGAGGAAAAAACCCCAGACCTTTGGAGAAAGGAGATAACCTGGAACAACTTCTAATTTCACAGGGATGGTCACATCCCCTCTCACTGCTAAGCTTTTCACTTGGACTCATCACACTGAGGGAGAAAAAAACACCAAACTAAACAAAAACAAATCAATTGCATTGAAGGAAAATAATCACATGGCAGCTGCAATGGAGCTCTCTACAATAGACTATCTTAAATCTTTCCCTTTTGCCAGGGTGGAGTGGTGGTGGTTGGGATGTTTAAGAAGGCGAGTAGGAAAGCTCTCAGTGTTTTATTTTAGACCATCATATTATCAATTTATTTTGGACACAAGTCTCTATGCCACATGTTTACTTTATGCATATATTTATAAAGAAAATATGCATCTATCATATCTGCTTTACTCGATGCAGTAGATTAAGTTGGGTTATTTATCTTTATTCTTTGAAACTTTGGTCTGGATTTTCACTTTAAGTGTAATAACTAGAGCAATGCCCACTGGGAAGGGGGGGCAATAAGAAAAGCTAAAAATGAGTCCCACATCCTCACTGCCGAGTCCTACTCCAGGACTGCAGTCATACTAAATCCATCCTCATTTGCCCTATGGGTTCTGTACTGGGTTCTCCTGCACTAGGAAGAGTGTGGGGTGATATTCTCTACCTTATCAGTTGGCAGTGAAAGATGGCATAGGGCTGGAGCTGCCACCGTGTCCTTCCTCCTTGCGAAAGATGAGCACACACCTGTCACTGCCTGAGAAAGGCTGAGAGCCAAGAGCTGTCACTGTATGTCCCCTGAGGAACTGTTGGCTGAATCCTCCCGTATTCCTAGTGGCCAGTGGGCACCTTGCCTCCCCTAAGTCCATCCCCCGTGTAACTGCTACCAGGGGCATCTCCTTCCAGACACATGGTCCCTGCCCCCGAGGTGGGGACCTTGGCACACCCCTTAGGAAAGGTGGCCAACTTTGCACTTGCCAGATTCTCACAGAATTCTCACAGATTCCGACCTGTGTCTTGGGTGAAATGAATGCAAAGGGTGAGATTATTCTCAGCCTAACTCAGGCAGGACGTGCCAAGGCACATACTAACAGTAATAAAACGAGGCTCCTGCTAACATTTATCGAGCACTTGCTGTGTATTGTGCATTGTGCTAAACACTTGTCATACTTTATTTCATTGAATCCTATCAATTACTTTATAAGCGCCATGCTATTTTCAAGATAAGAAAATTGAGACTGGTCATCTCGCAGTTATCAATAGTGCTAGGATTTCTTCCTGGTCAGTCTCACTGTGGCACCATGTCACTTCTACCTTGGACCAACACCCAACTCATCTCATTCCACGGTGCTACCTCTTTTCAAGGCCACATCTATCAGTGTCCCCACCAGCAGTCCCATCCCCTGGGAGCTGCCCACACCCATAAAAACATTGGGTGGCTACACAGATGGTAGAACTGTACCTACCTGCCCCCAAGGACCAGGTGAGCCACCTTCCTCGATGAATCATTTCCAGAACTCTTACGGCCTTTGCTGAGCAAACCATTCAAGGACCCTTTCTTAGTCCTGTCTTCAAAGAGCACCAACTTTTTCGTGGACATGAGGACAATTGCCTCAGCTAGATTCAGTAGTCCTTGAGTGCAAGAAATATGTCTCCTAGTTCTTTCATATTATAAAATAAATAAAATCACTGACTCTTAGGGTTGGAAAGAGTCCGTAAAGATCACCTGCCTGATTCAGTCAATTTTAAGGAGATGGAATGAAAGCCCAATGAGGTTCAACAACATGACCGAGTCCCGCAGCAAGAGAGAGGCAGCTTCAGCACCCAAAGTTCCCTCTCCTGCCTGTCAGAAGACATCAATCCTCCTCCAGTTGATCTGAATTGACCTACAAAAATTCCCTTTATCCTTGGGGGATACATTTCAAGGCTCCCAGTCGATGCCCGAAACCTCGGATAGTACCAAACTCTAATCAACTTCTTCAGTCAGCTGGAAATGTGGCAGCAGCTTCTTCATCAGCAGATGCAGCCTCTCCAGTCATGTTTATACTTTTTTAGTCCAAACCTATTCCTGAATCTGTGGAACCATCCCTTACTTGCAGTAAATGGCTTGGTGTCACTGGATTCAGGGGATCCCTTGCCGAAGTAGTTACATAGGCTCAAGGCTTCCCTGGTGCAACACATTTCCTGCCCTTGGTCAGAGTGCGTGTTCTGTTCATGTCTTCCACCCATCAATTTAATGCCTGTTCCATCATAACTAAGTGCTTCTATCATACACTGTGACTAATGTATGCAGCTGGATGTGCAAAATTAGCATACATTCCCTTTTTCTTCTTCAGTTTCCTGATAGAAGATTTGTTCTTACCATAGATCTTAGCAACCTCAGCATACGATGTCCCCCCTTTCTTTATTAAGTGGAGAATGTGCAGTTAAAGGAAGCACTTTCTGGCTTCTCTTTGATATATCCAAATTACCAGCATCTCTACTCTTATGAAGTCAAACACAAGCACTGTGATACCATACCCTCTGGTTACCCAGCCACCTACCAAGTGACCGACAGGGAGCGCCTGCAGCATGGAAATGCAAGACAAACTGGATGATTCATGTTTGGGGTGGGACAAAGCAAGACATCGCGAGATTTTGTGGCGCTACTCAGAATTGCGTTCAATTGAAAACTTATGAAGTGTTTACTTCAGGAATTTTCCATTTAATATTTTCAGACTGCTGTTGACCAAGGTTCACCACTGGTAACTGAAACCACAAAAAGCGAAACCAGGGATAAAGGGAGGACAACTGTATTCAGGTGGCGAGAGCAAGAGAAGAGAGGCCGCAGAGCAATTACTGAAAGGACAACCTGGTGGGGCCCACGCCTGCTGTATGTCACCTTGTTACCTCAACCTACTCCTCAAAGTGTGCGGTAAGTGATACTTATAACCAAGAGGCACTGTTGGTCTGTGACTTAGAAGAAAATATTGGGTTGTTGGAAAAGTCATGACGTATTTTTCTGTTTTTCGTTGCAAAAATGTGTCTTGACTTTTCCTACAACCCAATAAATGGGAGCTTCTTTCATGATGGGTTGAGTCCCACAGGATCCAGCAGGTGGGAGCCGGACAAGGGCGCATCTGGCCAGGGTGAACAAGGGGCTGTGTTCACCCTGGCCAGATGTGCCCTTGTCCGGCTCCCACCTGCAGGCAGACCCAGATCCCCTCCTCCCAACACTCCTGGGAAGAAACTGTTCTGTGCACTCAGAGAGTGCTCCCCATGGAGCCCCTGCACTGTCTGGACCCACATCCTGAATATCTTGACCTAGATGGGATAGTATGTGCAGCCTGGAGGCCACACCTGCTGGTGGCATGTAGCAGGAACCCCCATGGAGCTCTGCTGGTTAGAGCCCTGGTGGCAGCAGCAGCATCACCTCAAAGACACCTGGGGCTCAAGGGTCAGGTGCTCCTTGTCTGACCCAGCCACCTTGTCCAGCTCTCTGAGGTGCAGGGGTGAGCTGAATTGGGGTAGGGCAGGCCGTTGCAAGATATTAGGATTGTGTATAGAAAATTTGGCAAGTTAGAATGGGCATGGATTTAATAAATAATTCAATTAGTATTATTGATTTTAGGTGCCCCTTCTCCTCACCTGCTCCCTGGCTAAAATAACTTTATATAAAAAAATAGCTACATTCATGAAGCATGGGCTTGCAGCTTGAAATTGAGCTTGGTTATGTTAACTTTGTGTTTTTAGTGTTCACCGTCCTGGCACATCTAGTGAATAGCTGATGAAAGAATGAATTTATTCCTCACAGCAACCCTACAGTTATCTTTAACTGACAGGAGAATGAAGCTGAGAGCTGTACAGTCCATCTCTCTCCAATCATGAGGTCTCTTGATGTGTGATTTTATTCTACACACATAATGGGAGGCTAACTAGAAATTACTTTGTGTATCTGTTTTTCTCTTGTGCAATACCAGCTCTTACTTTTTCTCCTTCCCTCCTTCCTTTTTATTTTTCTGGTATAGAATCCTTAGGGAAGAAAATAAACCCATCTCTTCCTCCATAGCTCACCTCGCTTATGAAAGAGATTAACATTTTACAGAAATAATAGTGAACATTTTGTGCTAAGCATGATTCTAAGCACTTAATCTAAATTAACGAATTTAATCCTTACAACAAACCTACAAAGAAGAGTCTCTTATTGTGTCTATTTTGTAGAAAAGGACACTAAGAAAGGTTAAGAAACTTGGTCCAAGCCACACGACTGTTAAGTGACCAGGATTTGGGCACAAGAAGTTGGCCTCCAACATCTATTTAGCATTATGCTATACTGCCTCTCAGGGTTCTCCTTCCCTCCAGGGAAGAAGTAAGCAGCTTCTGTGTGTATTTGAAAGGTGGTGATGAAGTTAGTTTGCAAGACAAGGAGGAGGTATGGAGGGGCAGCATTTGTGAGTGGAAGAGAACTATGCCCTTTGTCAATGCTGACCCTCTAAGGCACAAGGTTATGTGAGGATGACTGTATGGGAAGCTTCAAGGGCTGAGAATGAAGGGCAGTGAGTGTGGGTACCTTGGAAAAGATCAGGAAGGGAGAGGCTGCTGGCAGCCATCACCTTCACGTGGGTTCCACAGGCAGCAGCAGTGGCCAATCATTCATTCACTGAACAGACTGAGCCTTTAGTCTGAGCCAGATCCTATTTCAGACTGGAGGATGGAGCGGTGAACAACTGACAGAAGTCCCTTCTCTCACTAAGTTTACATTTTAGAGGAAGGAGACAGACAATATAGAGATACATACATTTATAACAAGTCATGCTAAGGGCCATGAAGAAGAATAAAGCTGATAAGGGGACAGAGAGAGATAGGGGTAGGGGACATTATTATATATAGGGTGGTCATGGAAGACTCCACTCAGAAGGTTGCATTTGAATACAGACATGAAGGTGGTGAGGGAATGAGCCATGTGAGTGTTTGGAAAAGATTATTTCAGGCAAAGAAAACTGTATCATGCTAATACTTGCAGATCATTGTAAACTCTTTGGATTTTACTCTGTGATGAGAAACTATTACAGAAGGAGGTGAGAAATTATATTTCTGAGCAAGAGAAAATGACATTTGCTGATGGATTGAATGTGGGATTGGGAGAGGAAGAGAGAGAGAGAGAGAGAGAGAGAGAGAGAGAGAGAGAGAGAGAGAGAGAGAGAGAGATGGAGGAGTCAAGAATGGCTCCATGGAGCTGCAGTGAGCGCAGTCCAATGGCCGGTGGGTGACCTCACATGGGAAGAGCGCAATGATAATACCAACATGGGCCAGTGAAGCGATGTCCTCCACAATTAGACTGAAGAACAAAAAAAGGAAAGCAACTTGTCTGTTCCCCTCCCCCAATTACCCAATAAAATCTTTAAAACAAAAAAAAAAGTATGGCTCCAGGGTTTCTAGCTTTAGAAAACAATGCAGTGAAGTTGTCTTTACTGAGATAGGAAAGAATGGGGATAGAGCTGACTTGGGGGTGGGTGGGGTGATCAGGTTTTGGACATATTAAATTTGAGATGTCTGTTGGAAATCTAAGTGGAGATGTTAAGTAGGCAGTCAGCTATAGGGGTCTAGAGTTGAAGGAAAAATTTGGAGCTGCAGATTACTTTAAATAAAGTCTGTACAGCATTAAGTTATCAATGCAAATTGATGATCTTTAGAGCCATGAGGCCACATGAGCTCATCTAGACAAAGAACGAAGATAGACTAGTCTAAAGGTGAAGGCCTACAAGTACCCTAAATTTTTAGAGAAGATGAGAAGGAACCAGCAAAGCCACTGAGAAGGAGGGAAGGCCAGAGAAGGGAAAGGAAAAGCCAGAGAAGAGAAAAGTTTTTTTTGGAAAATTGGAGAAATCAGCCATATCAAATGGTGCTGATAGTTTGAGTAAGATGAAGACTGAACAACATAGGGATTTTGCAATCAGCAGCTCATGAGTGTCACAGAAATGATGGGTGCAGGACCAGGGACCTTCCCCAAATTTTTGATCTGTGTAAACCCTGAGTTTCTTCTGTGATTCAAGCAGCAAGAATAAACCATGGAAAAAATTCTGGGATTTGGTGACCCTTGATCTTCTGAGTGCAGGGCATGATATAGGTTTAATGTAATCTATTGGGTTGTCGGAAAAATCATGACGTATTTTTTCTATGTTTTTGTTGCAAAAATTCATCATGACTTTTCCGACAACCCAGTAGAACATTAAATAAATGTGGCATTGTTTTGTACTCCAGGGTGTCACAGAACAGTCTACACCTGTTGCATTGAGATTTACTTAAATGCCCTTTTTTCCCCAGAGTCTTGAATTGTAGGTCATGTCTATTGGGGGGTGGAAATGGGAGGCAGAGGTAAAGGCAAGGGAAGGTTGGAGGTTTTTGCAATGAAGCTGTGGGAGTAATCATGGAAAATGAGGGCAAAGCCTACCTGGTCCTTGGAGTCACACTGATGCCTTTTTGGGGGAGGGACAGAGGTACCTGTGAAGGGAGCTCTGTGACATGTTTTTGGCACAAAGCTGTCATAACAGAGCTAACGCTCTTTAACCTTGATTACCAGAGAGAGCATTAAGAAATATCTGCTCAGCTATGTCATCCAATTAAGTAAAAGTTACACCATCCTTTTTCTACTGCCAACATTTCAACTACGCCGCCAGCTTAGGACCACAATTAAAACCAGGAGGACAGACCCTAGAGGCAAAAACCAGTCAACAAATCTGAGTCACAAAATTAGGAAAGCATCAAACATTTGGAAAGAGAACCCATGGGTGGGTGTGGGGGAGCTTTATATTATGCACATTATCTACAACAAAGCAAAATGAAGTTGCAAACCTTTTTTGGGGAAATTACAGAGTAGGGAGACCCTGATATGTCTCTTGAGAGTAAGGGGTGGTAAATGGGAATGCATTCATTCATTCAGTTTCGTGTTGGAAAACCATCCATAAGCCAGGCCCTAAGGATGGATCAGAAAACAAGGTGCACAGGATCCCTGCCCTCACGCCGCTCACAGTCGGTACACCTGAGTAAATAGGCAGTTATGGCCTCGTGTGAAATAATGTGGGAGGAGAAATACAGGTATTAGAGAGTCACAGAGGAGGGGCATCTAATCAAACAAAGGGGGTCAAGGAGGCTTCTGAGATGAAACAGTGTGTAAGCTGAGGCCTGAAGATAAGGAGAATAAAGTGATTTCTGGGCACCTATTATATGCGGGGAGAGAGAGTACAGTGGGCACTGGCTTCCATGGCCTGGGTTCAAATCTGGACTCTGCCACTAGCTGTGGACCTTGGTGATGCTGGCATCTTCCCATGCCTCAGTTTCATCATGGTATGATAATACTACCTCTTTCAAGGAGTTGATGCAATGATTAAATAAAGTCTGTATAGCATTAAAGACAGCACCTAAACATAGCTAAGACGTTGAGTAAAATGTCAACAATATCCTCTTCATTTAAAGCACTGTTTAACTTAGAATGTGAAAATATATTTCTAAGGGCTTTATTAATTTTATCCAAAACCCTATTTTTCCTTACAACATGTAAGTTTCTCAATAGCAAGTGTACCTACTGCCAGGTCTACGGGCTCTGCCCTTCGGGTGGAGAATGGAAAATGAGAAACATCAAAATTGGATGTGGAAAGCTTCCTAGAGTGTGGATGGCACCATCTTCAGTCACTGAAAGTAGAATAAACCACAGGGACATTTATAAGAGAGAAGAACCAGCAGGGCCACTGTGACTGAATGGTACTGGCCAGGGTTTGTGTGTGCGTATTTTTTTTTAAATTAAGAATTCTTTTTATTGTGATATAATTCACATAACATAAAATTCACCCTTTGAAAGCATACTATTCAGTGGTTTTTAGTACATTCACAAGGTTGTGTGATTATCACCACTGTCTGATTCCAGAACATTTTCATCGCCCCCCCCCCCCGAGGAAATCACTTGCTAGGTTTTTTAAAGGTGCAAGTCTGTGTCAGAGTTGCTGATGTAGAAATAAAATATCTGTGATCAAGACATTTATAAATAGCATGAGGTCAGAACCCTAACGTTCATTTCCAGGGGTTTTCTGCCTCCTACCTCTCCATCCCTTGCAAGTTCGCTCTAGACCTTCAAACTCCTGACCTAGAAGAATTGTCACACAGCAACACTGTCCTGTGTTCTGTTTTGACAGGTGCGTGCATATTATACATGCACACATGAGTGTGTGTGTGTGTGTGTGTGTATGTGTGTGTGTGTGTATTTTGCATTACTGGATACCTGTTATCTAGCAGTTAACTTGGCCTCTTACCCACCTTTTCTCATCCTGTCTAATCCCCACATACAGAAGAGAGAAGAATCATACCAGCGATACCTTTTGGTTCCTTTTCCACCTATTCATTCACATCTTCCCTTAGATGTTTCACAGGACCCTCAATTGAACTTTTCCCAAATGGAACTAATAAACTTCCCACCCAGACCAGGTCTTTTGTCCTTTATCTCAATGAATGAATGGGTGAATGTAACCACCAGCAATTCAGTCATCCAAACTGGAAACCCAGACATCATTTGTGACTCTCCCTGCCTCCCTGCAATCACAGAGTCCTGTTACTTTTGCTCCCATAGTTGCTTTTGAACCTGTCTACCATCTGCATGTCTGCAGTGACCGTTCCTGATTTACAGAACCCTCATTTCTGGCCTGATACACACAACCAGCTCCTACCTGGTCTCCTGGTTCCCAGTGCTGTACCTCCTTCCTTCCTACACAATTTCTGATATGCAAATCAGACTATGCTATCTTCCAGATTTAAAATCCTTCTATGGCTCCAAGTTGTTATGAGGATAAAGCCCGTCTGCTTTCATTTGGCTTGCATAGCCCTGCCTAATCTGGTCCCCGCCCACCCCTTGAGCTCCCTCTGTCTTCCTCTGCTCTCCCCACCTCGTGCCTCATCCCTCTATTGTTGGTCATTGTGCAGTTTCTCACTTAGGTATCTTACATTGCAGTCTTACACATACTGTTTGGTTTTCCTTGGACCATTTTTCCTGCCCTCTCCCCACTTCTCTGCAGCCACCTTCCTCCAGCTAATCCCTACTCCAACTTCAGGTCTTGGCAGATATTTTGCTTCTCCTGGGAACCCTTCCTTGAACTCCTCCTGTGTGTTCCCAGAGTTGGAGATTGTGTCCTTGCATAGCATAGAGGGTCACACTCTTTACTCTTCCATGGCCCCCATGATAATGCTCATCAGCCTGTCTCCAAGGCTTCAGCAGTGTCTGAAACGGGGGGGTGGGGGGGAACACGCCTCCATATTTGATGAGTGGATGAAAGAAGGCAGATCCCAGTCCCAGACAAGCGAAGGAACAAAGTTTCTTGGTGTCAGCCTTCCAATCTTCCCTTTGAGCTCTTCCTGAATATCTCCACATACTTGCATTGATGTCCTGACCCTCTCTTTAGACTCATGAAGACTTCAAGGACTTTAAAAATCACAAAAATAACTCCCTAAAGGTAGACTGTCTGAATTCATGATGGCTAACAGAGGAGCACATTTCAAGGGTAAGAATTCTTTATCACTCTTCTCAAATAATTTCACGCAACTGACTTCCCATCCTAGAGTCTAACTCTGGCCACATTTCTTCTTGTTAAGAATTTTATAGGGACAGGGAATTAGTGTTTAATGAATATAGAGTTTTAGTTGGGGAAGATGAAAAAATTCTGGAGATGGACGGTGGTGATGATTGCATAACAATGTGAATATGCTTAATGCCACAGAGCGGTACACTTAAAATGGTTGTAATAATAATACATTTTATATTATGTATATTTCACCATAACTTAAAAAACTAGTGGCCTGGATTTGAATCTCAGCTCCACAGCTCTCTAGCTATAGGGGAATGGGCCAGCCGACTTTTTTTTTTTCTCTAAGCCTCAGTTTCATCGTCCAGAAAGTGGAGATAGTAGTTTTTCCATCATAAAATTGTTAGAAATAATTGAGTTGATGTATAAACATAGAAGTGTCTGGCACAAGATAAATGCCAATTATTATTATTATTATTACAGATACTCTTCGAGTTACAATGGGGTTGTATCCCGATAAACCCATCGTAAGCTGAAAATATCATAAGTCAAAAATGCACCGGGTCACTACACCATACCTACTGAACATCAGAGCTTAGCCTAGTCTACCTTAAATGTGCTCAGAACACTTGGCCTGCAGCTGAACAAAATCATCATGTTATTTGTCCCAGCATCATGAGAGAGTATAATACTGTGCGTCTCTGGCCCAGTAAAAGCTCAAAATTCAAAATTCGAAGTATGCGTATGGTGTCTACAGAATGCATATTGCTTTTGCATTGCAAAGCTGAAAAATTGTAAGTCGAGCCATTGTAAGTCAGGGACTGTCTGTATTATCATTTATTATTATTATTATTATTGCTGCTGTTATTTGAGAGAGTTAATGTATGAAAGTACTTAGAACAGCATCTGGTATAAGTGTTATCTGTAATTATTATATATTGTTATGTCCCAGTTCTAGAAACTGGGGATGTAGCAATGAATCACATAAAGTCTTTGTCCTCCTGGAGCTTATCATTGAGTGAGGGGAAAAGTAAATGTATAGTAGAGTGGGGAGCCCCTAATACCTGCCTCACAGTATTGTAGTGAAATTACATGAGATAATATATATAAAGTAGGTGATGGATTCAGAACCGGGCTCCTGGTGGGCACTTAATACATGTTTGTTCAACTCTCCTCTTTTCTCCTGTCTCTTTTTCTCTTTCTTCCCTTTCTCTCTCTTTGGAGAGAAACCAGTTAGAGGACAGGCAGCCCCTGGACCCAGGGTAACTCATGCCCATCAGTCGTGGATGTGGAGGGAGCAGTTCAGGCCAGGGCCTTAAAAGGTTGGTGGCAATTTCTGAGGCAGGTAGTTTCTCTTTTGATGCTTTAGAGGAAAAGTGAATCATCTGTTGTTTGGTTCCCATTTCCTGGGAGGTTGCAGGCCCAGGAAATCTGTGGTTTGAGCATCAGGGCAGAGATCAAATTAAATGGCTATTGGTGATGGAGTGCGTTGCTAGGACCACTGACAATCGTCTCTTGAGCCAAATGACTCATCTTGAGCTGGCTCCTCAGCCCTCTGATTACATTCAACTCATGAAATGAGTCGAATTTCCGGGCATAGAGTGATTCTTCCTTAGCTGCTGGGTATAAAGCACATCTGGACCAGGTTGGGGCAGAAGTGACGGGTCCAGACTGTGTTCTTTTTTAAAGAAATTTTATTGGGGAACACCATGGTCATTGGCTACACACTGCTTTAATGCTACAATGGCATAGTTGACTCTTTTAAGGAAGGCGCAGCTCACAGTGGCCCATGCGGGGATTGAACCGTCAACCTTAGTGTTATCAGCACCACACTCTAACCAACTGAGCTAACTGATCAACTCCAGCCTGTGTTCTTATCTCCACTTTACAGATGATGGAAAGGAGGCTCAGGGATGACGACCGTGTGTGCATGTGCGTGTGTGTGTGTGTGTGTGTGTGTGTGTGTGTGTGTGTGAGAGACATCCAATGAGTGGTGGGGTCAGGAAAGCTTCTCCCAATGCATTCACCCCACATCATGCTGTTTCCAAACCAATGGTTTTTCCACAACCTCACCCATCCCCTGACTTGACCCAGTTCTCCTCCACTATAACAGAACAATTGGGTCGGTCTTGTGGAGCGTCACCTTGGACAGGACAATTTCTCAGTGTGCTTATCCATAAAATGTGGATAGCAATAAGAAATCTGCAGGTTTGTTGTGATGATCAAGAAAGATAAAGCATTTTGTAAACTGAACCATGACATAAATGTCATTAACAGTGACAATGGCAAGAACACTAAGGGGCTGCCTTACTCTGTGGTGAATGCCCCTCGCTGAAAGAGTTGAAGTGGAGAGTGACATTTAAGAAGAGGACACCTGGGATATGAATGAGGATACGTGTTGTTCTACTTTGTGGGGAGTTCAGGCGGGTGTCATCTTTCCCAATTTTCAGATTCCGTGATGGCCTTGACCAAAAGCTGAAAACTCAAACACCCAGTCCAGGCAGAAAACAGTTGAGTAAAATGGGCAAAACTTGGAGTTGGAGGGGAGGGGAGTAGTAGGGATTGAGGAGAACCGAAAGAAGCATGCTTTACATAAAGAGGGCAGCCACTGCCGAGAGCCAGTCAATAATGAGTAGAATTCCACAGGTATGTGGGCCCACTATTGCTATATTTTTCCATCTATATCAACACAGACACAGACACACACACAGACACACACACGCGTATATATGTTTTAAAAAATTCAATGTTTTTTGGTATATTCATAGCTGTGCACCCGTTGCCACGGTCAATTCTAGAATGTCACCATCACTCCAGAAAGAAACCCCATGAGCATTAGCAGCCACTCCCCATTCCTGCTTTCCCCCAGCTCCACCCAATTACTCATCTACTTTCTGTGTCTATAGATTTGCCTGTTCTGGACATTTCATGTAAATGGAATCACATAGTACTAGGCCTTTTGTGACTTGCTTTTCACTTAGTATGTTTTCAAGGTTCATCCATGTCACAGCATGTATCAGTACTTTATTCCTTTTTATTGCTGAATAATATTATATTGTATGGATCAACTGCATTTCATTTATCCATTCATCAGTTGATGAACGTTTCAATTGTTTCTACTATGAATAATGCTCCTATGACCATTCATCTATAAGTGTTTGTGTAGATAGATATTTTTATTTCTCTTGGGTATATAACTAGAGGCTGCCAGATATTTTAATATTTTAAAAGAACCAGATGGACAAGATCTCTCTCTCCTCCCTCTCTCTCTCTCTCTCAGCACACAATTTAAAAGTATTGACCAAACTTTAAAAAGTCATGTGGACCGAACAAAAAAACCTATTCAGGGGCCAGTTTTCAAGTGTGGTATAGACCTTAGTTCTTTCATTTGCAAAAAGAGAGAAGTAGACCAACTATTTCCCGTGAATTCTTTTCACTTTAAAATTTTACATTCCTCAGATTTTATTAAACTGTCAGGGTGCATTCATTTATAAATAAAACCCACATTTATTGCCCAAGAGATATTGAGGTAACTTATAATATTGATCTGATAAAACAGTTAAAAATCAGCAGAAAGAGAACTCATAATTGTATAAAGACCATGAGCTGAGAGGGTCAGTGGAGGCTGAAATTTAGTATCTAGCTCCCCGGTCGGTGCATGCATAAATGTAGTTTGGAGGATGTGCAAAGCTAGGGAAATAGATATGTTTTGGGATCACTGGTAATAGCCACTTATCTAGGAAGACATTTTTTGTACTTTTTTTGTGAGCTCCCCACTCCGAGCAGCTCATGTCCTCTAAGGAAACACACAAGTCCACACAATTAGAATCCAGTGAACTAAATGCAAAGATAACTCTGGTAGCTCAGAGGAGCACTTTGAAGTATGGTGGTGGTGATTGAGGGTCCACAAGGATCAAGAAAAACATACTGGGGGTGATTGGTTAACCAAGCTCTCTGAAGTCATGTGACATAGCGGCTCTATCACTAAAAGACTGGATGGCATAGGACAAGTTATTTCATCTGAATGAACTTAGTTTCTGTATCTGTCAATGGGGACACCTGCTTTACAGGTGAATTTTTTAAATTAAAGAAACAAAGTGCTTAACACAATTCCTGGCTTGCTGTATGTACTCAATAGGCATCATTTATTATTATTATATCTGTCTCCCTTAGTGTTTTCTCATCTGAGCTAAGTGTGTGTGTGTGTGTGTGTGTGTGTGTGTGTGTGTGTGTGTGGTGTGGTGTGGGCAGGGGGAAGTGGTTATGAGCTGAGGCTGAAACCTCTGGGAGCATCTCTTACCTGAGGCTGCAATTGATACCAGGCTCTTGGGAAAGGCCAAGATCAAAAAGCCAGAAAACAGAGGTTGGTAGGTCAGTATCTGGGCAGAAAATTGGAGCTAGATGACATAGGGAACCATAGCTCAAAGGTAAGCAAGACGGATGTCCTGGACCCTCATCTGTGTGTCTATCAGGTGATGTTACCTGTGTCTTTGCAGGTGACATTGGAAATGGGATGTATCATTGCGCCAGGGAAGGAATTAGTCTAATGGAAGAAGGAGATGAAGGAAGCAAGTGTGTAGGGTACCTTTGAGACAACTTGTCTTCCATGATGGGGAGCATCTGAGCAGCTTGGTAGGGCTGGAGCATGGGAGAGAGAGACCAGGTGAGGTTGGGAGGCTATGGGAGGGACAGAGCACAAGGGGCTCTGGATATCAGGCTGAGTGGTCTGTTGTTCATTCTGAATATAATCGGGGTCAGGGAAGGAATTTGAGGACAGGATTGACACTGTCAGGTTTCTGGAGTCAAACGCTCCCTCTGGCTGTTGTGTGAAGCCTGAGCTGCAGGACGCCCATCTGAGGGCAGAAATAGCGATTGTGTAAGAGTGGAAGGTGCTTATTTTGAACACAGGGTAATTGTTACATGATTTATTATATTAGCAGTTACACTAATGCCAATGTTCTGGAGCAAGTTAAATGGCAGAGTCGGGGCTCAAACCCAGTGGAAAAAGGTTCAGGAAGGGAAAGTTCTGAAAAGTCTTCAAGTAAAAAACTGACACTGAAACAAAGAAGACTGGGGAAATTTCGTAAAAGTAAAAATGACAAAGCATCTCTCTGTGGATACTCTTTACTTATTCCAAAACCGAGACAAGAGGCACCTTCATTTTCAGTAAGGAAGCAAGAACTTACATATTGCTTTTTACCTTCTCAAATGTACTCGTTATTTCCTGGCTTTCTTTGGGCAGCAAGCATGTTGCCGCAATCGGCGTGTGTAAAATATGGTTTGTGAATGCTCACACCTTCCTCTGATCAATGCCTTTTGTTAGTACTTTAGGGATCGAATTAGTTTCCCATCGTGACTATAGTAACTTGCCACAGACTTAGTGGCTTAAAACACCACAGATTTGTTATTTCACAGTTTGGAAGGTCAGAAGTCACACATGGGTCGGATGTACCTAAAAAAGCAAAATGTTGGCAGGACTGTGTTCCTTCTGGAAGCTCTGGGGGAGTATCTGTTTTCTTGCCTTTTCCAGCTTCTAGAGGCTGCCTGGATTCCTTGGCTTGTGGTCCCTTCCTTCATTTTCAAAGCCAACAACCACATCCACTCTGACTTCTGATTCTGACCTCGCATCTTCTATGACTCTCACTCTCTTGCCTCCCCATTTCCCTTACAAGGCCCTTTGTGATGCCATTGCACCATCTCAAAATGCTTCTTTAATCACATCTGCAAAGTCCCTTCTGCCATGTATTCACCCTGAGCTCTGGGGCCAGGCACCCTGGGTTTGCACATTGCTTCCCTCCGCTACCAGCCCTGTGGCCCCCAAGTGTCCATTTCCTCATCTGGTAATAGGCATGTTAATTAGACCCACCTCACAAAATTGCTGTAAGTACCAATTAAGTGCTATTATATGTCAATAACTTTAAACAGTGACTGGTACATAGTAAGGGCTCATTAAATATTGGCCATTATTATCTGATAGATGAGTATCCTGTAATTCTTTTCTACTGGGGTTGAATTTGGTTATTAATAGCAACAATAGTGTGTGTGTGTGTGTGTGTGTGTGTGTGTGTGTGTGTGTATCCATCTTGGGGGAATTACTGTGTTTAAGAAAAGTCTGATTCCTCATCCCTAGGACTTGTCATTAGCTGGAAAGGAAAGTGCTTGACAACAGTTGAGCTGCCCAGGCTAATTAATAATGTTTTAACTCAACAGATGTAACTGGAATAGTTTCTGGAGCTACCAAGATTTCCGTGACACATGAGATAAAACCTGCAGATAGAATTTTAGGTTATGTTTTTCAGGTATTGTGTGTGCTATTTCATGAGGTAATTAGAACTGATTTTATAAAATCATACATTTCCTATTTAAAAACCAGTAGTTATTTGCTACATGCTGGCCTGATTAGTTTAGTAGTATACAGACAGATATTGTTTTCCCATTAAATAACTTCATTAAACAGAAAAGTGTGAGCATGAGGGCTAATGAAATTATTTCTGATTTTTAAACGTAATTCTTATTTAATTATACCCAAAGCCAAACATCAGAGTTATATGCATAGATTCGACCAGCTTAAAGAAAGAATGTCATGCCTTTGCCATATTTCTGGCTCTATAACAACATAATTTTAGCAACAGAGTATGCCATTTTATTGTAAATCAAGTCATGAGAAACAGCATTGTTAATCCTGTTTTACACTTATTGGAATATTAATTATATCAGGGCTACGTTAATGTAAACTTGGCTACTTTTTAGTAACCTATTTATATGATACAGTCCATAACTTATTTCTTAGTGGTTTTTATAATATTCTCCAAAATGAATATCAAGACACTCACCTTAATGGAAAAATAAACTCACACTTTTAATGACAAGAACTACACTTAATTTGGCTGATTGGCTTGCCAATTAGTTTATATGATGGAACATTTTCCATTAGTTGAATGAGCCAAATCTGAAGCTCTAAGATTTTGACAAAATTTTATTAAGGCATGCAATCAGATTAAAGGAGTTCTACTCTAAAAGATATATGGAAATAAATATCTTGATTTGTTCAAGTCTTACTGAGACAAATTTGATGAAGTACCTCTAAGCAAAAGGATAACAGGTAAAATAGCAGTAACTTAAAAGTCTTGGCCTTTCTGATATACTTCACAGAATAAGACATTAATGACCATAATAAATCCTTTCTCAAGTGAGGTAATTTCCAATTATTTATTTTCAACAAAATTGGAGGAAGACTTAATCAAAGTGATAGATACTTAAGAATTATAGTATGTTTGGGGCACACAATTCAGAAGGAGTTCAAAGAGTTGAATGTCAGTCCTTTGGGAAAACGCCTTCTCTTCCAATCTACTTATTTATGTGAATAGAAGTTCTTACTGGCCACATTTATGAAAAGGAAAAACAGAAAAAGAAATGATTCTAAATCGTGTCACTTTCTAGTAGTAATAGTCATCCCTGAACATGTGAACTAGTTGGGGGAAAATATCTCTGCACATCTCATATAGGTTGCATTAAAAATTACATTTAATATAATTATACATGTATATTAAAAGTCAAAATATATTGATGATGTTTTGATCAATCGTGTACTGCTAATAATTTATGATACTTAAATCTGGAAGGTTTATATTATTTTACTTTATTTTTTTTACATTTAGAGCCTGGTAGCCAGAGGGGGGAAAAATATTTCTGAGTGTGAAAGAAATACTTGTTTGTGTATTCCTTAAATGGGTGATGATGGGTGGCAAATTTTTAGGGTATGGTTGGGATAATAATTCCCATGTGATTCATTTAAAATAGTTATCTGACTGTTTTGTTTTCCCATGTATAATGTATAGGGACTCTTTTGCCATTAAATTAAATTAAATTGGTAAATTAAAGTTTAGGTAAATTAAGAATGTGAGCAGAAGTATAGTTTTCACAATTCATTTTTAGAGAGCATGAGAGTGAAAACTTTTGAGGTCTGATTTCGTTAGCAGGTCTATGAAAGTAAATGGTCTGGACCTGTGCATCTCGCTGCCTTACTTCGTGGTTTGTTTTTGATTGGCTGCTCAGCCCTGACCTCAGTGTGTCCCACTCAGGTTCACTCTGCAGAAAAGAGAGCATGATATCCACAGGGCATGATCATCAGCCAGCATCACCCTTCAGATTCCTCTTGATTCGGTGAAGCATGATTATTTTTCCCACGTATGTTTATTAAACATGCATATAGCACTCACTGTGTACCAGGCACCATTCTAATTGCCTTACAAATATGAACTCATTTAAACCTCATAAAAACCCTGTGAGGTAGGTACTGTTATTAGCCCCATTTTACAGATGAGGAAACCTGAGGCACAGAAAGATTAAGTAACTTGTTAAAGATCATACAGACAATCAGTGGTGGAAACGGGACTTCTTATACATTGATTTTCTTTTTTAAAAAGGGAGCAGAAAGAAATGATTCTAGGTGGATCGGGCTCCGTTTCCCCCCAACATGCCTAGTAGTTCATGCTTCTTTGTCTATACCCAACACTTGCCTGGATGACAAGTAGACTGGATTTGCCTGTGAGAATCAGAAGAACCGAGTTTTGAGATGCAATAGAATTGAATTTGAATGCCCTGTTTATTGACGCTAGCTTCCACAGAAATGAATCATCATGGAAAGGTCTTGTGCAGATAGGAAGTCTGGGTAATTAGTATTGCAGGCCTCAGAAAGCATCAAACCACCCCAAGAAATATTTTTCCTGGCCTCCTCCATCTGACCTCATAACTCCAGTTTCAGAGGTTTGGAGTGGGCAAAAGCCTCTTACGGTTTCCTTTATAGCAATAAGGAAAACAAATTATCCTCACGGCGCAGTTGAGGGGAGAAACCGTATTTCTGCCATCTCCTGCCACTACCTTCCAAGTGACTTCCACTGGGCTTGCCATTTGACACAGGCAGAGGGTGTCAAAAAAGGCTGCGACAACTTTTGAGAGTAAAAAATACCTTAGGAAGTTCACCACCTTGCAAAAGGAAACGGCTTTGAAAAGATATACCTCCCTGAAAAAACCAATTTGCTCCCCCTCCCCCCAAAATATAACTATCTAAAAAAAATGTCTGGCATTTATACATAGATTAGTATCTACTACTGTACTTTCTGGCAAGCTAAGATTATATTTGGGTAACTCTGGGACATTTCAATGTCCTTAATGGTATCCAGGGCACTTTGGAGCCCTGAACCAGTCCCCGCTCCACTCCACCCTGTTACAGGGACCAAAGCATCCTAGGCTCTGAGGGCTGGTAAGGAGGATGCAGGGATCAGCCAGCTCCTACCCTGCTACCAACCAGCCTTAAATCTGTTAGAAAGAGTTCCCCAACTCTTTTTTTTTTCCCCCTCCAAAGATTAAATTGTTTTCTAGTTGTCTGAGTTGTTGAGAGCCTCAGGAGATGAACTGAAGTGAAAAATAAGTTTTGGTTTAAAAAGAGCTATGCCTGGGTAAAGTACTATTTATGTCATTGGAGAGACATATCTATGTGTGATGGGGTAGATGATTATTAATGTGACTCTGTGCCCTGATTCTTCCCTGTCCCCTGTCCTGTAAAAAGGAATTAAATATGAAAACGTTGGGAGATGCAGGAGAAGAAGGAGATAGTGTTTGTAGTCCAATGGAAGTAACAGCTTTCGGTATGAGAGAATTAGGAAGTTCAAACTGTTGCTGGGCTCTTTAATTTTGTTTTGAAGGGTACAGATCAAGGATTAAAATATTTTTTAAAAAATCTCCTATAGCTATTTGGACTGTGCCTCTTTGGATGGGACTTTGTGCTGATATTGGACTGGCCATGTAGAGTTTTAGATGGCAGGAAAATCAGGAGAGAAATCTTAACAAAATTAATAATACATTTTTTATTGATATGTTTTTAGGATTTCCTGAGCAGAGGTGGTTACTGTTTGTGTTGAGCTATTTTTGTACAGAAGAAAATGGTGGTGGTGGTGGGGAATAGATGACATTGTTGCTTTGGTATGAATGTGTCCCCCGAGAATTCATATTAAATCAATCTTCACCCCCAATGTGATGGTATTAAGGAGGTAGGAACTTTGGGAGGTGATTAGGCCTAAGGATGGAGCCCTCATGAATGGGATTAGAGCCCTTGTAAAGAGACCTCAGAGGGCCCCTCACCCCTTCTGCCATGTGAAGTAAACAGTGAAAACAAAAAAATAGCCTTCTAGGAAGTAGGCTCTCATCAGACACCACATCTGCTGGTACCTTCATCTTGGACTTCACAGTCTTCGGAACCGTGAGAAGTAAATTCTGTTGTTTATGAGCTACCCAGCTCATGGTATTTTGTTATAGTAGCTCAAGTGGACTAAGACAATCATATCAGAAAATTTGAGGTCAGATCTGCACCTTGGCCTACATCCTGAAGAATGGTCAATTTATGTGGTAGTGCTGAGCCAGTTTCCAGACCAGAGTGGTTTTGAAGGTTAAATGAGATCTGGGAATCTCATCTATTCCAGCCTGTTCCACATGATAGATACTCAATATATGGCTATTAATTCAGAATTATCGATTAAAATTCAAGTGTAAATACATTTTTGTTGAAGTAAAAAAATGTTTAAAATGGGTGTAAAACAATAAACGTGCTTTAATCACTTTGAACCCACTTTGAGCGCTGATTCAAAAATACATGGGGAACATTTCTTCAGTCTTTTTAAAAAATTAGATTGAACAAGTACATAGTTTTGAAATTACTGTGGGTTCCAGTGGTGCTAAGCTCTCTCTGCCTCTTCCCATCATCAGCACAGTAATGCACATTTATTCCTTAAACAAGTATTTGAGGCCTTACTTTGTGCCCAGCAGTATGTCCAACGTGGCAAAATGCTAAATCCGACTCCTGGATAGGGCCCTATACTTTACAAAGTACTTTCACAAGCATTATTTCATTTGAGCCTCACCACAACCCTGCAGGTAGTTCTCTGCCTTTTTTGTTTTTCCCTATGAATGAGGGGCAAAGTGCCTAAATGCCTTGTTTAAGGTCCCACATCTAATGAATGGCAGTGGCAGCATTCAAACCCAGGGCTTCTGATTCTCCAAGTCCAATGCTCTTTCTGTGCTCTTTCTGGGCTGAATTGTGTCTCCTCAAAATTCATACATTGATGTCCTAACCACTGGCACCTCCGAATGTTGGCTATGTTCGGAGACACGGCCTTTAGAAAGGAAATTAAGTCAAAATGAGGCCATTAGGCAGGCTCTAATTCAATCTGACTGGTGTCTTTGTAAGAAGAGGAAGGCAAAACATCAGCGAAAAGGTCATGTAAGGACACAACAAAAAGGCGGCCATTTGCAAATCAGGGAGAGAAGCCTCAGGAGAAACCAAACCTTCCGCTGCCTTGATCTTGGACTTTCAGCCTCCAGAACTGTAAGAAAATCAGTTTCTGTTGTTGAAGCCACCCAGTCTGTGGCATGTTGTTATGGCAGCACTGGCCCTAATACACTGTGGCGCGCATCTCATTCCGGTCCTGGAAATATCAGTTGCTGCCTTTGACCATAAATGAGGCCGAATTCCTTAACATGGCATTTAGTGTATAGGACTCTGTGACTGTCTCCCACCCCCTCACCTTACTTCAACAGGACGTCTTTTTACACCCTTGTCATCTCTGTTCGTCATCACTATTACTGGGTCTTCAAGGCCCAGATCAAAAACTACCATCTCCTTGACCTTCCTCATTCACTTTGTTTCAAGTAATCTCTTATTTAAGGTTAGGAGAACACATAGCCTCTGGAGGTAGACGACCTGGGTTTTGAATTCTAGCTCTGCTACTTATGAGCTGTGTGACCCTGGGCAAGTTACTTAACTTCTCCAAGCCTCATCCTCTTCACCATGCATGGGAATAAGAGTAATACCACTACACAGAGGTTGGGAAGAATAAGTAAGATAATGCCTGCAAAGCTCGTTGTGTGTGTTCCTCCTCCCCTGACATTTTAAATGTTCAATGGTCACAATTTTCTTATTACTGAACTTTATTATTCTTAATATTTTTAAATAACTTTCATTCTCATTTAATTGTTTCTTTTCTTCTTAAAGCTTTTGTAATATTTTATCTGTCCTAATCTAAAAGTACTTCAGTCATTTTATAAAAATTTGAATTTAATTTGAAAATTCTGATTATTGAAGTAATGCCTGCTCATTGCAAAAATTTCATGAAAAACAGAAAAACAAAGAGTATAAATCATTTAGAATCCTGCCACCTGGGATATCTACTGTTAACATTTTGATATATCACCTTTCGTCTTTTTGCTATGCGTAAATGCATGGCTTTGAAACAAAAATGTGATCATATTAACATATGGCTTGTGTAAAGTGCTTTTCTTTCTTTCTTTCTTTCTTTCTTTCTTTCTTTCTTTCTTTCTTTCTTTCTTTCTTTCTTTTTTGTTTTTTCAGGATATATATATATATTTTCAAGATTTTATTGGGGAATTGGGGGAGGGGAACAGCGTTGGGGAATTGGGGGAGGGGAACAGACAAGTTGCTGTCTTTTTGTTCTTCAGTTTAGTTGCGGAGGACGTTGCTTCACTGGCCCATGTTGGTATCATTATTATGCTCTTCCCGGATGAGGCAGATCGGTCGCGGGCCTCTGGATGGTCGCTCACCACGGCCATTGGCAGCTCACACTGGCTGCCAGCCATTCATGCTGGTTGCCAGCCATTCACTGTAGCCTATGGCAGCCCACTGCAGCAGGGGCTGCAGCCTACACTGTCGCCGGGACTCAGGCAGCCCAGCTCCAGGTGGAGCTGTTGTTAGCTGTAGAGGGCAGTGTCACTGGCCCTCATGTGGGATCCGAACCGGGGCTGCTGGCATCCCAAAACCAGCTCTTAACCAATGCGCCACTCGGCCGGCCCTAAAGTGCTTTTCTCATAAGGGTAGATATCTGTCTATATCAACAAAGACGAGTATAGCCTGTATCAGAGGCTCACACTATGGCGTGTCCTGATCCAACTTATAAATTATGTTTTGTTGAGTTTACATAGTGTTAAAAAATATTCTGCCAACTTAAAAAAAAAAAAAAGAGGATATTTTACAGAAAAATCACATTCTCTTGCTTTGGAAAATCTGAAGCCCTAGCCACACTGGGCCTGTGTTCCAGGAAGCCAGTGACTGGCCAAAAATGAGTAGTACGTTTACGTTGCATCCCTGGCCCTTGTAGATCTTTGGCCTACATCACCATTCGTTACATGGCCGCGTAGCATATTCTGGCTGTTTGTGAACACATCTATTCTTCTCAGCTGGAATAAGCAATCTGAGGGCAGAGCTTATTCTTTTTTATC
The DNA here is from genome assembly GCA_033961575.1 of Aselliscus stoliczkanus. Lineage (NCBI taxonomy): Eukaryota > Metazoa > Chordata > Mammalia > Chiroptera > Hipposideridae > Aselliscus > Aselliscus stoliczkanus. Next base: position 126,349,831 of record CM066734.1, read on the forward strand.
TTTTAACCCTTAGGCTCTCAGTGCTTTCCACTTACTAAACTCTTAATAATTGTTACATGAACACTTGAATGAATGGACACATTTGTGACATTTCACATATTCACACGACTCTAGGAGTGCGTGAAAGATTCTGCACCCCACCAAAGCACTGGGCCTTTTGTGTCCCTTGCAGGAGCTCCCACAGCTAGACTCAAAGTGAGACTCCACCCACACGAGTAACTTTGGGGAATCTAACATCTTTCTTCCTGGAGGAGCCTTAAAAGCTTTCAAAAGGCAACACATAGTAATCACTTTACTTCCCACCAAAATGCAGCCAGCTCTCAAGTGGAAGATGACAGGTTTCAGGTAATACTGGTAAGCTTTTCAGAACATCTTACGTTGGAAGAGAGAAAGGAAAAAGAAATCTGTCATCATCTGCCAGTGGTTGCACTTGCTGTTTTTGCTTCTCTTCGCTGTTTTCTAAGCACCTCTAGTTGTTTTCTAGGCGCCATGGGGTGCACTACACAGAAGTTACTGGTGGGCGTAGGCACACAAATTAGAAGGTGGATTTTGGGGACAGCTGGAATGCTCCCTTGCTGCTCCACCCTGCAGGCGGCACGTGAGGCCCAACCGCAAGACGTGAGGCGGGCCCCTTTCATCCGACACCAGGGCCTTGGCTTCCAAAACCTGATCCTTCAAAATTTGGACTTACATAACTTATTTGTTTACTTTTAAACCAACCCCGTCCAAGTTGAGAACACTTAAGACTCCCTTTTAGAGGAAATTTGGAATCCAACATTATCATTAACTAAATCAGCAAAAGCAATGGTTCTGTAAAAATACCAAGCGGCATAGTTCTGAGGACTTTTATCATCATGTTCCCAGTGGAATTACATCGAGTGGTGGTTTCTCTGAAAATTGTTTCTGGGGTTCTCTCTCTCTCTCTCTCTCTCTCTCTCTCTCTCTCTGTCGTAAACGATGGTCTGAGTCTAAGGGGGGCTGGACTGCCTGCTGAGGTGGGGCCCCTGGAAGACATACTGTTGTCCGTAGAGCATGGGGAAGCAGGAAACACAACATTAAGACACTGGTCTTTGGGTCACACCAGATTCCATTTTATATTACATTCTAGATACGAGGGAACAGGTACCAAGGGCCTGATAAACATGTATGTGAAGGAGATGTGCACTGCTATGCTATTTCTATTAGGGAAAACATTGGAAACCCTCTAAACGTTCAGCAAGAGGAGAGTAATTAAATGAGTGCATTTTCAGTGCACTCATTAAAGATTCATCAAAGTCATAAGGATTCTTTGGAGAGCCTTTAACGATGTGAGAGAAGACTTTATGATTTGTTTGGTTTTAAAAAAAGTCATATATGAAGTATGAGGCCAATTATGTTTACTATATGGACAGAGATCCTTAGGAAATACACCACAGTTTTAGGAGGAGTTATATCTCTGCGTGATGGGATTATGGGTAGTTTTTATTATTCCTTTAATCTTTGCAGCATTTTCAAACTTTCCCACAATGAGCACTTATTGCTTTGATCATCAGAAAATAAAATGATGATATAAAGCAGCCAACTTTCCTGGTGGCGGCAGATTTAGGTCCACATTTTCTCATGCTGCCATTTTTCCTTGGCCCTTACTACTCTCTGTCCTCCCATGACTTTTCCAGTGAGGGTCTGGAGGACAGGGCTGGGAGTTAAGTTGTTGTTGCCCCATGCCGAGAGCCACAACAATTTCCCTGGGGACCTGGAGGTTTGTGGGCATCTATGAGTTGCGTGCATCCCGTCCAGGTTCCTGTGTGCAGATTCACAGAGCTTCACAAACTGAAGAAGGAAAGCAGACTGGGGGACCTTTGCATCTCCTGATTGATCCCACCTTCAGGCAAGAAAGGGTTGTAGCAGGATAGCCCCTCCTTCTTGCTACCCCCACAGCCTCTGCTCCCCTCAAACAACACTGACTGATGTGCAGATAGATATTTTCAAGTTCTGTTGAGGCAGTTTGGTTCAAGCAAGGTGACTAGGGTTGCACACGCTGAGCTTTGAAGGTTGTCCAGCCCAGACAGGACTGGCTTATCCCTTGGGCCAGCTAATTCCTTCAGTCCTGTGGGTTTCCTCCATGTGTTAAATGGATGTAACATGACTCAAAGCTTCTCTTGGAGCTGCATCCCATGACCTCATCTACCGCTGCCTCTACACGTGGTTGCGAAGTGCTCCCTCCAGGCATTGAAGGATTGTGTTGAAGCTGGGTGAGGAACAAATCCTTTTGTAAGAGTGTTTATAGGAAAGGAGCGGACTCTTTAAACTACCAATCATGCTGAGAATTCAATTACATTCACCGACAATTTATGGAGTAATTATCTACATTTTGAGCAAGGTATCCAAGAATCCCCCCAAACTCCTTAGAGAGTGCCCCAGCTTCCTCCACTGGCATCCCATGGATGCCTTTCCTTTAAGGCTTGCATCCCCGTGTGGTGTTGTGGAAACAGTATTGGTTTTGATATCAGTGAGTCTGGATTGAAAATTTCATCTGTACTCTGTCATCCATAAGCACTATGGCTTCGGGCAAGTCGCTTAGTCTCTTTAAGCCTCATTCTCTTCACTTTTTAAAATAGGAATAATAATGCCAGCCTCATGGAGTTGTTCTTGAGCAGAATTGTTGGATTTAGCAAATAAAACTATAAACCCCCAACTCCAGTTAAATTGGAGTGTCATGCAAAGAAAATGTAATTTTTCAGTATAAGATGTCCTAAATATTGCATGGGACATACTTATACTAAAAAAATTTTGGGGCCGGCCGAGTGGTGCATTGGTTAAGCACTGGTTTTGGGATGCCAGCAGCCCCGGTTCGGATCCCACATGAGGGCCAGTGACACTGCCCTCTACAGCTAACAACAGCTCCACCTGGAGCTGGGCTGTGCGAGCCCCGGTGATGGTGTGGGCTGCAGCCCCTGCTGCAGTGGGCTGCCATAGGCTACAGTGAGTGGCCCGCAGCCAGCGTGAGCGGCTGGCAGCCAAGAGTGAGCTGCCAATAGCTGCGGTGAGCGACATCCAGAGGCCAGCGACCGATCTGCCTCATCCGGGAAGAGCGCAATGACGATACCAACAGTGAAGCAACATCCTCTGCAACTAAACTGAAGAACAAAAAGACAGCAACTTGTCTGTTCCCCTTCCCCGATTCCCCAACGCTGTTCCCCTCCGCCAATTCCCCAATAAAATCTTTAAAAAAAAAAAATTTTTGTTTGTTTATCTGACATTCCAACTTCACTGGGTGTCCTGCAGTGTATAATACCTGAAATCCTATTCTTGAGGCTGACCTGAGGGGTATATTGGAAGCCCCTGCCCATGGCTCAGTGACTGTGCTTTCCTCTGCACCTTCCTTTCCCAGGGTGGGTCCCACAAGGTGAATAGTTGCTTCCCTCTTCCATGGCACAGAGAACGGAGGCTCTGTAACCAGGATGGTGGGGTGGGGTGAGGCTGCACAAGGGAGGAGTAAGAGAGCCCAAGACACATAGGCTGGTGCAAACTAACCCTCTGCTTGATGGACGTCTTTACAGACTCTGAAAATAGGGTCCCTGGTCCTGTGTGCCTTTAACACACTCTGCTCTATGCAAGTCTGTCAGTGTGGGTGACACCACAGGCGCTGGAGGAGCCCAGATGGGGATGCTGACCCCAGGGAATCCCCATGTAGGCATCACTATTCCATGGGCTTCAAAGGCCAGCTGTTGTGTTAGCTCGAGGGACTTTCCTGAAGGTGATTTTTACAATGAAGGGGTAAAGGTGGCTGGGTGCCCCAGAAATCTTACTGCAATTTGGGGGAAACCCAGGGTACACACTGACACAGGGCTGTCTATCCTTCTGCTCCCTTCTCATGTCTTGTCCCCACCGCCGCCTCCAAACTCCCATCCCCTTTAGCTTAAGCCACCCAGCTTGACGGATGGAGGTGGGCAGGTGGCAGGTTCGCTCTCTGGCATGTTCACTCTGCGTCACAAGCTGCCTGGGTGCCCCCAGAACCTAACCTCAGGGTAGAATTTTCCTTTTCTGATCATCTGAATTCCAGGCAACCAGCTCAGCTGTCATCGGCTTCAGGGAATTTTTCCACCAGGATTGAAATTGGGGCCAAGAAAGAGCGGGCATGCAGAAGGCATTCTTTTCTGCTATTCAGCTGTGTTTTCCCTTTAGTTTGGGCATTAGAAAATGGTGCTTTTCCCGGAGTCTTGTAGATGAAAGTTTTGAATTTCATTACAGTGAGAAAAACACACGAAGGGAGGCTATTGCTGCATTTTCTAATCTCTGTTGTTTCCCGCCCTCCATACTTCCCCTTTTTAAATTAGACAACACTTTAATATATATTTTCATATATATATTAAAGTTAAGAAAAATAAAACTAATTCAAGTCATGCCCAGTGCAAAAAGAAAAGGGAGAGAAAAGAAAACAAATTTAAAGTGAGACCTCAGCTGCTCTTGTCTCAACGTAGTATCACAGTCAACTTGTTACTTTTATTTTGGGAGAGAAGATGTAATATTTGACTAGTATTCACTAAATAGTTTTCTTTCAGTTCATTTACTTTGCAATTTTTAAATTCATCCTAAGAAATACTATCTTTAAAATCTAGAGTTTGAGGGCCGGACGAGTGGCTCAGTTGGTTAAGAGCTCGCTCAACAGTGCGAGCTGAGCTCTGAGCAACGGCGGTTCGATGCCCAGCCTGAGCTGAGTTGCCGTTGAGCTGCCAACAGGTAGCAGGATGGCTCAGCTAAAAAAATAACAACAAAAAAACAAAAACAAAAACCAAAATCTAGGGTTTGATGGGCTATATACGTGTATGTTCCCTGCCAAGAGGGGAAGATAAATATATGCTATTAAAATTTAAAAATGCTCATCTATGTATCACTTACAACTACATTTCAGAAACACAGCTCTACCTTGTTAAGTTCTTTGAAGCCAGGGATTTCTGTCTGCAGCCAGGGTTGAGTGAGGCCTTTTCTCTCTTTTGGGTACTGGACTTTGCACACATTAGCTCATTCGTCCTCCCAGGAACTCTACAAAGAAGGCATTTTCACTGGCCCCATTTTACAGATAAGGAAACTGAGACTGAAAGAGGTAAAGAAAGGTCATCTCCCTAGTGGGTAAAAGTCAGATTCAAACCAGAGCAATGTGAGTTCAGAGCCCATGCAGTCACCTCTCTCGTTAAACATCTTAGGAAAAAACGTAGGTATTGATACCACCTCTTGCCAGGAGAAAAAGTAGGCAACAGTCCTGTTAAAGAATGAGTCCATTCAGCACCAAATGGTAAGTGCGTCCTTCCTGTAACTTCTAAAGCACTGTGTACAGTTCCCAACTTGCACAGGGCTTGGATCCCAAAATTGGTTTAAAAGCAATTTCTGGTTCCCTTCCTCTGTGCTCCGAGGCACTTCGTACACACCTTTCTTATTACACTCAGCACATTGTCTCTTAGTTGCTTACACATCTCTCCCCCACAGGGCTCTGGGCTGCTCAAGGGCGGGGATCTTGCCTTTTATTTACTTTGGTCCTAGCACTGTGCCCAGTCCATAGAGACACAAAGCATACATTTATTGTATTAAATTACAAGTCATTTGTCTGGAAATCAGCACACCTTTCCCCCCTCCCAAAATGCATTACAAATGGAAGCAGGAGCGTAATGTTGCCAAATAGCTCAGAAGACATTTATTTAACATATTTCATAGTCTACCAAGAGTACTAATAAGTTATCTGGGGTTGTGGGTGTAGGGTCAAACCTAGATGAAATTGCACATGGGTCAGGGTTCATCTCTGAATCCCTCCAAACTTCCTTTTTTCCCCCCGCTACATCTTCCATCCACAGGTATCAATTTCTCAAAATTTCCTTCTCAATATCCATCTGTGGGTCCTTCACCCAGGCTGTCCCTGCTTTTACCCTAAATAACCTAGTGGTCCTCCTTATCATTCTCATTTCTTGAGTGCAGCTGAGCTCAGTTGATTTTCAGTAGAAAAAGAAGTGATTGAATTATTTCTTGCTCATCTGTGAATGATTGCCCAGAATATCCCTCCACCTCCACCCTCCCTGCCCACTACCAAGTATGTGACTTTTTTTTAGCACACTAGTTAAGATGATAGGATTTGGAGATAAACCTCTATTTGAATCCTGGTTCTAATTCCAAGTTACGTATAATATGTGGCCTAGGTAGAGTAACTTTTCTAAGCCTTAGTTTTCTCATCTGTGAAATGGAAACAATTGTAGCTCTAAAGAGAACTAATAGCTTTATTATACTTATCAGTGTTTTATCACGTATCACGCACAGTTCTAAGGACTTCTTATTCATTGATTTACTTTAGCTTTTCAACAGCCCCATAAGGTAGGTACTCTTATTATTAACTATTATAAAAAGATTTCTAATGGTAAATTAATTATTTATCCCCTGCCTTCTTTAAAAGAAAAAAAAAGGGGTGGTGGTGTTGAGGCAATATGATACATGGATAAAATTTCTGGCAGCATGGATGGGAAAGGACAGTCATTCCCAGGAGATTTTTCAAGGCAAAGAAAGCAGGCTGCTTGCAGACCATCCGAGGCTGGAATTTATGCTGAGTCCATTCCCTTACATGGCTCCTGTTTCCACAGCTTCTTCCCTCCCTCTGCCTCTGAATGTGCCGAATCTGCAAGTGGTCCAAGATTTTTTCTATCCCCTTTCTTTCTTTTTTTAAATTTTTTCACACAGCCCATGGCAGCTGCAAGGTGGCGGGGGCCTGGGCGGATGGCAGCAGCTGTTTGTATGTATGGGACCTCTGTAGTCTTTCTTTGTGAGTCAGGGGCTGTCTGTATATATCACAGGCTACCACCTGGCAAGACATTTAGTTCCATCTATGTTGTTGAAATATTTCCTGAATGATATCATCAATGCATAAGGACGGGAGGAAAGTCAAGATGTTGATTTCCAGCCCCTCGCTGCCCTGCAGCCCTGTGCTGAAACAATCTAGGTTGATTTTATCCTCTGGCTTAGCAGACAGCCTTGGATTTGCTGTCCAGTCCTTCTCACTTGCCAGATGCAGAGATTTTAAAGCCAGTGGGGTATGCATTTCAACAGAAGCAACAGTGGAGTCATGGAAAACACTAGCAGAAGCCCAGGCAGAGGCAGGTGGCAGGCTTGCCACTCAGCCCCTCGCAGTGGGTGTCCTTGTGATGAAGTGACTTCACTTCTCTGGGTCTCAGTTTCCTCTTCTGTCAAACCAGGAGGGTGGGCTAACATATCTGTGGTCTGCCTAAGCTTTAGGACTGATTCTCTGATCAACTACCTGGGACAGATGGCTGTTCATCCTCCCTGGTGTTGCCCCAGGGGACGACATTCCATCGTGATCCTTGTAAGTCTTTTCAAATGTCCTCATCCTTAAAATGGAGAAATTTCCCCTTATGCTGACTAAAAATGTCGTATGATTTGAGTTTTGTTGTTGTTGTTATTAGGACTTCTGAAAATACGAATACAATTCTACCCTACATTCCTGTTACAGTGACACCACTTATACACATGAAGTGACATGTGTCTTATAACCTAGATGATGAGTTTTCAAAGACTTAGTTGCGATGATATTCTATTTTTATATGACATTTATATTTAAGTGCTATTTCACATACATCATTTCATGACAACCTCAAACTAAAAATAGGAAGGGAAATTATGCTCCTTTTTATATGTGAAGAGATGTAGGATGTGTAAACCTAAATACCTTCAAGAATATATTATCTTCCAGTTTACTAAGTGGAAGAATCAGGACCCAAACCGAGGTCTTTTGACTCAAAGTCTAGTGTAGAGGCCACGCGAACACATGTTGACTTAAACCAGCACCACTACCCAACACACTCAAGCTCCCACTGCTTGAGTTTCTGCTATGTCCTGGATACCTTACCAGGTGCTTTGTATACAATGTCTCAAATCCTTGAAACAATGGTGCAAGGGAAATGTTGTCATACTCAGTTTACAGATGGAAAAAGTCAAAATTAAGAAATATTCAGTATTAAATAGTTGCCTAATAGCTAATATGCACCGAACGCAAAAGCAAACCCACGCCAGCTCTTTTGACATGCTGCCTTTCACTGAAATATGCATCACCTAAAATGAGACCCAATATAGTGTCATCTTCATGATTTTTTTAGGCCATATGAATTATTGTCCCATGAAAGTTCAGGTAACAGAAATTACTGGTTGGTTGAATCAGTTGGCCATTCGGCCAACTCAAACGTCTCTCAGTTGCCCTTAAGTTTTCCTGTTGTACATCATTCTGTTTCTTGGAGTTTCTTTTCTAGATTTTATTTTCCATTCTTTCAAAAATATTTTTGTTGCTTTTTTTTTCCAGGGCTCTCTTTACATGTCTGCACTTCAATTTTAAAAGATTGGCATTTAAAGTAAGCATTGGATTCTTAGAACTCTCATGATGACCAGTAGAATGGGATTCTAGCTCCTTCTTCCTTCATGAATTCCACATCCTTTGATGTTTATCCATAACCCATTTTTCTGACCATTTTACTTAGCTAACTCTTGTCCATTTTGTATGTGTATAATTCATTGTCTCTTCTTCAGCACCCAACTTCATTTATGAAATTGGGTGGGGGGGAAGGGATGACTCCCTCCCTGTCCACAGCTTATAGTTTTGATGATATTCAATAAAGTGATGTATAGGCAAAGCACTTGGAAAAAGCATGAAGAACCAAGCACACAGAGGATTACAGTATATTTTGCTTTTGCAAAACAAACTATAGAAATGGACTAAAGAATCAGGGTTGTTCAGTAAGGCTAAGGTTTAGATGTTCTGGATTTCTCTTTTATCACATATAATATATAATAATTATATAAAGTAATTTAATTTGTCATTAAGTCATTTCAAAACAAAAAAAAATATGTGCTTTGTTTAGAGTAACGTCCTTTTCATACCATAGACAGACATAGCGAAGGTTGATTAACTACAGTATTGGTATTTTCTGTGCTTCTCCTTGTGTCTCCCTGGCTTTTTCACCTGTGGACTTCTTGCTGCTTTTCTGCAAAACCCCATCCACATCTTTTGGCAGTGTTATGGACCCTGCCTTAGCCTTCTTTTACAGGAGTCTCCACATTTTTCAGGATAAGAACACATTTTTTTAATGTTAAAGGTTTTTGTGCAGTTCCACTACCATAATGAACTTCTGCCATCCACTGACTTAGAAAATGCTCAATGACCAAAGGACATTACGAATTCAGGAAAACTTTTAAATGGACTTATAGGTAATCAATCATGACTACATCCCAATGCTTTTGGAAAATACACACGCATGTCTGCAACATTATCCCACCAGGAATGTTTATGAACTCAGTAAATATTTGTCAGATAAACGCATGACTAAGAAGAGAATGGAAATTTGCAGACAGTGCTTATGATGTGAGTTGATTTGTGACCCTTTTGTCCTATCTCCATTCTCCAATCCTTGTCCTGGGGGACCAGAGCTCAGAGTTTAGAAACCATGCATATGGTTTCTCAAATACCCAGTACATAGTAGGCACTCAATAATTGTGCACTGAATGTATGAATAAACAACCGAATGAATGCATGAATGTTACTCTTGTCTTCCAATTAGAGTATAATTTTGAGGCTAGCAAGTAACTTGTAGGCCCTTCTGCATCACCTTCAGAACCCAGCATCGTGCTGAGAAAATAAACAACTGCTTTCAAATAAACAACTAACTTGATTGGTATCACCTATCAACAGACGTATTTCTGGAGCAGCTTATTAAAAAGAAAACATCTAAAATTTAAAACACCTAGGGGAATACAGATATCTTTGATTCCAGAAAATTCCTCGTGTTTTTCTGCAAGGGTAAGTGAAAGATAGGATGGAGATAGAAAAACACAAGGAGATGTGAAAGGGCCTAAGAAAGAAGCAGTGTTGTTGGCCCTAAGTAAAGGAGAGTGTCTTGTTAGTGGAACGGAAACCTCTTTCTTTGAAGTCAGCCTCAGTATTCTGCTGAGTAATCTGAGGCCTTATCAGAGAGGAGTCAATGTGGCCAGAACACTCTTGGGTAGAGATTGAAATGGCAGAGGGGATGGCTAGTTTATTATTACACTTCCAAGTGGCAGTGGCAGAAAGCAATTTACTTATTCATAAATCATGAACTAAAGCATATTAAATATTGTTATGGGCAGTGTGACATAGGGCATTCATTGGAGGGCTCACTCACCTCAACAACGCTGGATAGAGCAGTCCAATCATCTTGAAGAGACACTCTTATTACAGGCTCTTCTCAGAGGTGCAGCTGCCACGAACACTGTAGAAAGAGACAGTCTTTTGCACTCTGAGTCTGGTGGCCACTTCACCTAGCAGCAAAGGAAGTGAAAGTGTCAAAATGAAGAGGACTTGAAGTCAACATTCTCTCTAAGGGGAAAAAAATGCAGACACAAGATTTTTTTTTTTTTTTTTTTTGTGGGGTGGTGGGTTCGGAAGTGCTTTGATTATAGAGGACATCTGTAAAGACAAACAAGAAATAACTTTTCCTGTTTCTTGTTTTTCCTCAGCTTCTCCTGAAGTTTTAGGCCTGCTTTTTATATATGAGCAGCCTGGCAGACAAATTACCAAAAGGGAAAAAGGAGAGGAATGATGCTATAGCTGCTTTAGGTTCATTTGATTTTCTTTCATGTGTCATGGCTGTCTTCAGCCATGAAATTCCTGACCTCAGGTATTTATGTTGACTTGAAATCGCCAGATGAATTGGATTCTCCCAGTCCTAAACGGGGCCTTAACCATCGTTTGGTCCGGGTTCCCAGTTTTGTAGGTGTGAAAGCTGAGGTACAGTGACATAGCGCTGCCTGTCACAGGTCTTTCTAACCTATAACATCACACTCATCATGATGCAACACCCCCCAAATTCATCTCTTGAACAGAGGTTCAACCCAGGCGCAACAGAGCTGTGACTTTCTTAGTCTCCCTGTTTGTCCCTTTTCTGTGAGACATGTGTCTGCCTAATGGGAGATCTGGGTGAGATCTGCTGGCTTTGGAGTGGGTGGATGTGGACTGGAAGGCAGTCAGACCACGCATCCTGAAATAGGACTAGACAGTGCCGTGTGTGACAAAGGACATGTTCACTGGAGTCTGACTGCCCAAGATGGCCTGGTCCTACCATTTAATAATGGTGTGACCTTGGCAAGTTACTTAACCTTTTTTTGTGGCAAATTGTTCATCTGTAAAATGGGAATAATAGTGGTACCTCTTTCCTATGCCTGTTGTAAAGATTAAGTAGATTAATCCATGAAGTGCCTAGAACTGTGCTGGATAGGTGATAGACACTGGGTAAAGGTTATTATTATCACTATATATTATGATTACATCTTCTTCACTTGTAGAACAATAGCCATGTCACAGGGTTGTAAAACTTAAGTGACATTGAATGTGTGACTAACTGAAGAACAGGGATGAATGAAGTAGCAGTGTGATCTTGGGCAAGACATTCGATCTCCCTGGCCCTTTCTAGCTCCTCTTAAGTAATATCCTGCAGATCATGGACTAATTGGCCTTGCCCTAGGGTGACCAACTTGTCCCATTTGTGTTGGGCTTGTCCAGTTTTAGCAGAGAAAGTCACACATCCTGGGAAAGCCCTGATACAGTTAGACCAGAGCAGTGGTGACCCTGGGCCTCTGTAACCCTTGCTATGTTTCAGGATACACTAATCATCACCCCCTTGGGCCTTGAGGTACCCTGCCCTCTGTCTCCCACCCACCTTATCATTGGGTTGAGGGTTGGGGTGTATGTCACAGACCTTATTGATTGTTTATGCCAATTCATCTTCCTTCATTACATTCTTCCTTGCTGGCAGAATCGGATTTTATCCTTTTGTTCACTCACGGAGTGGCCATGTACCCAGAAAAAGTGACCATAACCCTAGTTCACCAAGGTGGGGGTGGCCATTGATTAAGCCAAGCATGAGATTCTAGTTTCCTGACCAAGGACTGCATTTTTAGGGGGAAGTGGTATGCGTTGGTATGGTTACCACTTGTTAAAACATTGAAATGTTCTGTACGGTTGGTAAAGAGATGTTACCCAAGGGCCCCATCTCCTGCCCCAGGATTCTTGGGCCAAACCTCCTCCATTCAGCTGGAGCTTTAATGTCTGGCAACCCGACCCTGGCTCCAGGCCTCCCGTTTTTTTGGCTTTGTGTCTTGCCTTTGTGTCTGTTCTGTCTTTTGTAGAATATATTGCCTATATGTGACCTAGTTCTGGGGACAGGTGGCAGCAGTGATAGCTCCATGCTCTTTCCTGAGGACAGTGGTCCAGGTGACAGTTACCAGGGGCTGGGCTCATGATGTTGGTGTGTCCACAGCGGCAGATACAGTGGTTCTGGGCCAGGCCGATTCTATGGGGTGATTCTGGGCATAGCCTCTAAGTCTCACAGTGTCCTGGTTTTTCAAGGGATACAACATTTTAGTAAGTAACTTTTCTGCATAAATCGCTATGCCAGTTAGCTTTTGCAGGTACCATTCCACCCAGAAAGTACTGGTGTAAAACAGTAACCATTTATCTTGCTGTGGGTCATCAACCTGGGCTTGACTCAGCGGGGCCCATCCATGTATCTGCAGTGAACAGCTTGATTGGCTGGGTCTGGCTGATCTGGAGTAACCTCAGCTGGGATGGCTTATTTCTACTCCCTGTGATCCTCCATCCTCCAGCAGAAGAACCCATCATGAGCACACAGTAATCATAGAGTGATCACATAGTCATGGCAACCTTCCATAGGAAAGAGAATGGATGGTACAAGGCCTCTTGGAGGGTACAAGACCCAGAGGTAGCACAGTGTCACCTCTGCCCATTTGATGGATCAAAGCAAGTCACAAACCCAGTCTGGATTCAATGCCTGGGAAAACAGACTCTGCCTCCTGATAGTGAGAGCATAGATACATGGAGAGCAGTAACTGGAGACATTACACAATCAACCAGAGCTTGTTTTTGGTGCTCCAACTGGCACAACATGGTGGTGGAAGATCAGGGCAAAGGAGATGGAAGGGGACCCTTTCCTCCTCAGTAGGATCAGGAACACTGTGGGAGAGCCAGGTGGATCTGTCTAAGCTGCCTCAGTTCTGGGAGCCTGGTTTGTGACAGATGTATGGGAAATGCATGGGAAGTGCTAACAGATTCTACTTAGATCTCCCTGCAGTTACATGTGGTGGTGCATGATTCACCCCCACACATGCGTTTCATTTCCACTCTGGAAATCAGCATTGTTCTAGGTGACAGCTTCTCCATCAGCCTACTTCCCAAAGGGAAGAGCAGACTTTCTCTTCCCATCTCCCCCCACCTATGGACATATAGTATGAGTGAGAACTAAACCCATATTGTTTTAAGTCTCTGAGGCTTGGGGCTGTTTGTTACTGCATCATTAACTATCTTATCCTGACTGATACAGTATTTGATGAGATACTAGTCCTGACAAACATTGCATTAAAAAGGGCTTTGTGGGGGGCCGGCTGAGTGGCGCATTGGTTAAGAGCTGGTTTTGGGATGCCAGCGGCCCTGGTTCGGATCCCACATGAGGGCCAGTGACACTGCCCTCTACAGCTAACAACAGCTCCACCTGGAGCTGGGCTGTGAGCCTCGGCGATGGTGTAGGCTGCAGCCCCTGCTGCAGTGGGCTGCCATAGGCTACAGTGAGTGGCCGGCAGCCAGCGTGAGCGGCTGACCAGCGTGAGCTGCCAATAGCCACGGTGAGCGACATCCAGAGGCCGTGGACCGATCTAACTCATCTGGGAAGAGCGCAATGACGATACCAACATGGGCCAGTGAAGCAACATCCTCTGCAACTAGACTGAAGAACAAAAGGAGAGCAACTTGTTTGTTCCCCTTCCCCCATTCCCCAATGCTGTTCCCCTCCCCCAATTCCCCAATAAAATCTTTAAAAGAAAAAAAGGGGGCTTTGTGGGTAAATCAATTTGGGGACGTTAAAAAACTGCTAATTTTCATTTGATGTTTGTTCTCCCTTTCCACATTTTGGTGATAGAACTCCCTGAATTCTGGCCTGATACTTGGGCACCTAACTAGAGAGACTGTATCTCTTCACTTCCTTTGAATCTGGTTTTGTCCATATGGCTGAGTTCAGGCAGTGGGATGTAAGCACAAGTGATAGGTGTAACCTCCACGTTATCTCCTTAAAGAGATTTCTTGCCTTGGACTCTCTATTCCAGTTTCTCCTGTTTGAGAAATGGTAACCACTGGTGCCATCTTGGAAGCCATGTGTTGATAATGGAAGAGCCACTTGACCAGCCTAGACCACTCATCTACCGATTCATGAAAGAGAAACTAGCTTCTACTTTAGCCACTGAATAAACCCTTAGTCTGATGCTTGAGGCTCAATCTGATTGGTTTTTGAAATGCAATTCTTTTTTTTCTTTTTTTTTTTAAGATTTTATTGGGGAATTGGCGGAGGGGAACAGCATTGGGGAATCGGGGAAGGGGAACAGACAAGTTGCTGTCTTTTTAACAGACTTAGTTGCGGAGGATGTTGCTTCACTGTTGGTATCGTCATTGCACTCTTCCCGGATGAGGCAGATCGGTCGCTGGCCTCTGGATGTCGCTCACCGCGGCTATTGGCAGCTCATGCTTGGTTGCCAGCCGCTCACGCTGGCTGCGGGCCACTCACTGTAGCCTATGGCAGCCCACTGCAGCAGGGGCTGTAGCCCACACCATCACCGGGGCTTGCACAGCCCAGCTCCAGGTGGAGCTGTTGTTAGCTGTAGAGGGCAGTGTCACTGGCCCTCACGTGGGATCAGAACCGGGGCCGTTGGCATCCCAAAACCAGCGCTTAACCAATGCGCCACTCAGCCGGCCCTGAAATGCAATTCTTGATCAGCTGATATTCATAACACCAGATAGCCAACTAGGCTTTAGATTCCATTGATGATGACAATAGTCATTTCTTGAGTACCTGTTTGTTCACTAGGTGTTTTTGTACAATATCTTTAATTCTTGCAATAAGTAGGAATTATTATGCCCATTTTATGGTTGACCAACTAGGTTAAACTTTCTGCTCCATTGCAGAAATTGTTCCTATCAGAGACAGGATTTGAACCCAGGCCTGTCTGACTCCTTGGGCTCTGTCATCACTGTCCCTCTCAGACTCTCGGTGATATTTGTATCTCTCTAGGAGATATATGAATTGCATGGGTAACAAGGCAAAAAACACATACTTTATTTTCTTCTGAACTTGGTCAGTTTTGTGAATGGAAGAGAAAATTTCAGTGTACTAGTGGTCAGATGGAACTTCTATCTTCTGTACCTTCATTGAAGAAACTAGAGATATTCCGGCTCTGACCTTCAGTCTTCATTATGGAAGGAGTTCCATGATTGGAAACCCTTCTTTACTCTGAGCCTTTAAGAAAAAAGTAAGGAGCTCAGTGACCTGGAAGGCATGGGCCAGAGATTGACTCTTGGGTCCCCTACTCCACACTTCAGCTTAAGGGCTGATGGGCTGAGGAGAAGACAGGGATGGTGCTCCACTGGTAACTTAAAAAATGTTTTAGTAACTGCAGGAGTTAGTTGGAAATGCTTAAAATGAAGTTGTTGTTGAATGACTGGAATAAACACATATAAGGAAATGATTGATTTAAATACATACATGTGCATGTATTTACCTCTTTCTTCCAAAGGATTGTGATCCATATGTTTACTGGGAGTTGAGTATTTAGAACTTGGGTTGCGTTTTCCCTCGTAAATGGTATTTCTAAAAATAATTAGCTTCTAAGACTGGTCTATGGATTTTTTTTTTTTAACTCTTCGTGTTCTTCAAGCCCAGCCCAGCTGTTAAGCCACCCAATCTCCATTTTCAAACCACATTCGCATGTCAAAGATGTGTGTTCAGGTGCAAATCAGATCCGGAAGTACATCCATCCTGGACCCAGTGGCTCCTTGGGATTCAGCATTAAAGGGGTGGGGCGCTTAGGAGCAAAGGGCAAGAGCAGGCAGGAAAGCCGAAGGGTTTCTGCCATGTGTTTTGGGTAAATTCCTAAGGGGGCTAACATTCTTCAAGTACCTATTATACACCAGCCTCTGCCCAAGACCCTTGTTCACTCCACAATTGTCCAGGGAGGTTAACATCATTTTCTTATTTATTCCATTTTACAGATGCAGAAAGAAAAGAACTTACCCTGGGTCTCAAATCCGGTAAATGGCCAAGTCAGAACTTGAACTCAGATCTGCTTCCTTCCAAAGTGTCTGTTGTTTCGGTTCCTTATACTGCTGTTGGCTAGATCCTCAGAGTGGATGGTTGCTCTTGTATCTTCATTTGTCCACAAGCAAGAGAGAAGGTAGGAACTCTGGGTCAATAGCTGAGCAGTTCTGAGCTGAGGAAGGCATTAAGCAGGAATGCAGGAGTGTCAAGGAAGCTCCAAACACTTCTACCAACTTGGTCTACACAAGGTGTTTATTATGTAACTGTTCATTAATTGGGGCAGTTCGCATTATTCTCTTGACTTTGTAAGTGCATGAGTACCATCCGATAGTCTGGCAGTGGTGGGCAAATTCATCTTATTTTTTTCAATTTCTCAAGCTCTGTGTCCTCAAAAAGTGAACAAGGACACAGCATGGAATAGTGATTATGAGATAGAGATATGAATTCCAGGCCCTGGGTTCAAGTCTTGGATATGTTCCTTATGAGCTGTGTGAACTGAAATGTTCTTGATTGAAACATTGGGATAAGCGCAGTATATACAAGGGATGGGGTCATGGTGAGAACTAAGATAATATACGGAAAGCACTTAGCATGGTTATTGCACTTACTAAATTCATTAAATGTTGGAGAAGAAATACCCTGGCTTAACCGTGTACAAGCTATGGGTTCTCAGGCAAGCTTACCAGTCAGGAGAGACTAGCTCCTGCTGCTTTAACAACAGTCGGAATACATCAGTGGCTTACCACATAGCAGAGAAACAGTGCTTGCTCACATACCTCCATTGTGACCTGGCTGAAGTGTGGCTTCTCCACCCCTCTCTGGGACCCAGGGCAGCCTCCATCTGGAACATTGCCAGTCCATGTGGCAGATGGAAAAGACAGATGACAAACCACAAGCTGGAAGATGTGTGTCACCTCTGCCTACTTTTCACTGGCCAATGCAGGTCATACAGCCAGTTCTGAGTTCAACATGCAGGGTTGGAAAATTCTCCTACAAGGAGGGAAATTGAAGGGAAGAAAATTGTAAGATTTTATGATGTAGCCATATAATTTAGCAACAATTTATCCCGAGTCCCAGCTCTCGGTAAAGTGTCAGGCTCATAGTAAGCATTCTTGATAAGAACACATGTATTATCATTACTCTCACAAGTGTTCTTGGGGCCTCTTCTTTTCCCAGTTTGTCCTAAAGAGGTGTCAGACCCCAGCAGTCCAGTTGTGCCTTGTTTATTTCAACATCTGGAGAGACTCAGCTATACCACATATTTGTTCCTAAATCACTGAATTGCTTACTGAATTGGCTGCCAAGCCACCTTTTCCAGACAGGAGAAGAGGAAAAACTTACTTGAAAAGAAAAAGAGAAGATTCCTCTTGGCCAGGCTGAGGCCTTTTTGGAGATGGGCCATAATAAACAGAGAAGATTTATACCAACGAGGATACCCAAACAGAGAGTAAAATGGAATTCCAGGGGATCAGCAGGGGGGCGCGTCCTGTGTGTCAAAAGGCTGTTATGTCAGTGTGATCTCAGA
This sequence comes from Aselliscus stoliczkanus, assembly GCA_033961575.1. Taxonomy (NCBI): domain Eukaryota; kingdom Metazoa; phylum Chordata; class Mammalia; order Chiroptera; family Hipposideridae; genus Aselliscus; species Aselliscus stoliczkanus. The sequence continues at coordinate 126,367,504 of CM066734.1, forward strand.
TGAATTCCTTCACTTATCCGTGCCTCAGTTTCTTCATCTGTAAAAGGGGCCAAGGCGGTGGGGAGACTATCTCTCTCGGAGTGGGGATGAGAGTTAAAGGAAAAAAAATATATGACAAGTTTTACAAAATACAAAAATCATTCCACAATGGCCTAACAAAATGGTTAAATTTAATAAAACAGTTAAATTCAACAAAAATATGAAAGCATGAGCTGGACGTGTGGCACATTGGTTAAGAGCTGGCTTGGGACGCCAGCAGCCCTGATTCAGATCCCACATATGAGGGCCAGTGACACTGCCCTCTACAGCTAACAACAGCTCCACTTGGAGCTGGACTGTGAGCCCCAGCGACGGTGTAGGCTGCAGCCCCTGCTGCAGTGGGCTGCCATAGGCTACAGTGAGCAGCCGGCAGCCAGTGTGAGCTGCCAATAGCCACAGTGAGTGACCATCCAGGGGCCGGCGACCAATCTGCCTCATCTGGGAAAAGCGCAATGACTATACCAATCTGGGCCAGTGAAGTAAGGTCCTCCGCAACTAGACTGAAGAACAAAAAGACAGCAATTTGTCTGTTCCCCTTCCCCAATTCCCCAACGCTGTTCCCTCCCCCAATTCCCCAATAAAATCTTTAAAACCAAAAAACAAAATAAAAACAAAAAAAAAATATGAAAGCGTATGAAATATGTCTGATGATAATAATTTGGTGATAACTATGAAAGTTGTTGCAAATCCCAAAAGACTAGCTTTTATTTATTCCCAGTTCTTAAAGCTCTTCAAGGGTTGCAAAGAAAAGAAAGTTGTATTATTTAGGTGTGCAATCTGTTGGCAACCATCTCATGCTATAATTCAGCATTAGTCATGGTTGACTCAAGTTTTTCTCTAGAAAATTAGATGGATCATGCAAACACAAAGACACAGCATGGCCTCCTGGAACAAAACAAGATGTACGGAGTCTTGGGGCAAGATTGAGAGATTGAAGGCCAGGTGGGCTGCTTGCTTTGTTGCTTGGGTGCCATTTGGTATCATTTCCGTATTTCACTCAGTCAGTGTTGCTCAACTTCCACTCTTTCCATCATCAAAAAGTATTTTTAGTCCTTTTCATTACAGGAAATCTTTGGCATTGTTCTCAGGGTTGGTCAGATGGGGGAACATGAGGTTTCCATTGTTAGTACATCTGTAAAAAAAGGACTAGCAAATGCATCTTTACATCTTGGAGGGTGTGTTTCCTCTCCTTGGGCATTGAAGGGTACCAGGGCAAAGGTGTGAGAAGCTCATTCACTAGAGTGAACCTGCCTCAGCTCTTGGCCCCGTAGGTGGCTTCCTAGGAACTGTGCCCACCTCCTAAGACCGGGGGAGGGGCCCTCCTCTGTGTTCCTGCATCCATCACTGTCACTGCCCTCGCTGTTTCCATCACACATACTTAAGCAGGTAGCGTTCACTCTGTGCCAGGTACTGTTCTAAGTGCTTTAAGTATGTTAACTCGTGAGACTGTCACAACAGCCCTATGAGGTAGGTACTTTTTGGAATCCCTTTTTCAGAAGGGGAAATTGAGACACAGAAAGGTTAAGTAGCTTCCCGAAAGTGGCATGTCTCGGGCTATTATGAGGATGAAATGAGTGCTTCACACAGTGCCTGGTCCATAGCAAGTTCTCCGCAAGTGCTTGTTAAGTAAACCTGAAGAATCTAGGCCAAGCCAGTCTTCAAGGGGCTGGACATGTTGGCAGCACCTGGGAGCCAGAAGCCTTGGTTTTTGCCTCTCTCTCTTGCAGTGAGATTTTGGCCAGCTTGCTTATCCCTTCTAGGATCTGTAGTCTTTATCTGTAGGATATGTTTGATGATGGAGTAAACCTTTCCCGGGTCAAAATGTTGCTGGTTGTGTAACATGTGACAGAAAGTGCTGTTGTAGGGAACATGGTTAGAGAATTTACCATCAACATGGTAGAGGCTTGTTTGTGCCATGGAAGACTTTTTTCCCTAGTGAATGAGAAATCCATCTGTTAAAAGGGACTCATTTCTAAGGCATTCTTTAGAACCTTATAACCAGAGGTGGTAATAACACTGGGAGCACAGTTCAAAGGTATAGCACGTAGAGCAAGCGTGTGAGAGTTTGTGAATGTTAACTGCAATAGCATTTGAGGGGCCAGGCAGCATAAATTGTGTTTCTTGGGGTGTGGGGACAGAGTTGATGTGGGAGGAGGTTATGGAGGTAGGCAGACCTGGTGGGAGCATGCGGAGGAAGGTGAAGAGGGAGAGCCAGCCTTCAGAGAGACAGAGGTGTGGATTCCCCAGTCATCCATCTCTTGGCTATGACATTGGTGATCGCCATTATCCATGATGATAGGTAATATGGAGTCTACCCAGCCCTTCTACCATCATCTCACTTGACCAGTGGCATGACGACTTAACTGCCCCCCAACCCTGTTTGATGGATTGCTGAAGGGGGAGGCTCAGAGAGGTTAAGTGACTCCTATCTTCTCACAACCTTGAAGTTGGGGAGTATTTGAACTTCAGGTTCGAGTCTGTCATATAGGATCCTTCTCAGCCTTCCACAGATTCACGTGATGTGAACTTTTCCATTTCCCTTCTGACTGTGGAAAAACTGATTTTCACTTCCTTCTTAAACCTGACTCTACAAATATCAGCCCTTCTTAAAGCCCTTAATGACATATATGGGAGAAATTTGTCTGCCACTCTCCACTCTTCCTTCTCTCCTCCTAGAAAGAGAAGTAACTTTCTCTGGCTGATGAGATTGAGGAAGGGTCTTCTGATGGGGTGGGGGAGTAACTACGTTTCATCACTCTCCTTCAGAGCAGCCTGGCCTCTGGAAGCAGGCATCCTCAGCCCTCCGTAAAAGTAGACCTGTAGGGCTCCAGCCCATCTTCTGGGAGGTGGTTTGTCCCAAGATCTTCAATTAGGGGGAGATATCCAGAATCCCAAAGGGGCCCTAGATAGAAGCCTCCACTTTCCCCAACCGGACTGCCAGAAACAATGCTGCATTTTCACTATTTCTGACCTGGTCTTCTATCTCTCAATCATTTGGATTTGAACCAAAGGAGGGACCGGCTTGTGATTAATTGTTATCATTATTGTCTGCAATATCATGTGCTTCAGTTTCCACAGAGGGTGGCATGCTGCTTCTGTTTGGATATCTGTGTGCGTGTGTGGTTAGGGGTGGGAGCATGCACCCCAGATGACAATCTTCTACCTCATTTTTAATAGTAGTCCTTAAGAAATATGCAAGTTTGTTGAATTCCTTTGTCCTGCCTATAATAGCTTACTAGTTTATCTAGTCAGCAAACACCTGTTGCGTATTTGCATTACACCTTGTTCTGTTGAAGGAGCCAGGGATACAAAGATGAAAGTTGAAGGAGCCATTCCTTTCTCTGGAGGACATGTCGACCTGGTGGGATGACAAATATGCAAATAAGAAATATAATACTCTGATATGATTGTTGCAGTGGAGACACACAGAGTGCAGCCGAAGTAGAAAAAGAGTGTTATAAAGAGAGGGAAGGCGCAAAGCCCTCACAGAAGAGGGCGATTTGAACTGGGAGGTGAAAAATGAGGAGGAATTGGTCAAGTGGCCAAGTTAAGAGGAGATGGCATCCTTCCTAACAGAAAGGCATATGCTTAATCATGGGGGCATGAGGAAGGATGCGTGCTGGTTTGCCATGGCTGGAGCTGGGGTGCTGGGTGGGGAGTGCCAGGGAACTGGAGAGAAAGAATGGGCTCAGTTTATTAAGCCCTATTGTGCCCTGCTAAGGATCTTGAAGTTTATCATGTAGAGCAGGGATTTCCAAATTTCCTGGATGGTAAGTATCACATTGGTTGACACGATAAACATTTGGATGCTCTAGATTCATTCCAGAACTGCACAAACTATCTGACTATTTAACAAGCACCCTGGTGATTGACAGGATCAGGCACATTTTGGAAACACTGCTGAGCTATGGGGTTTGAGGCGATGACGTGGCATGGAGAGAATCGCCTTTTCATGAAGTCAGCCTGGTGCATGAAAGATACATTAGAGGCAGGTCAGCAAAACTGGGGGACTGGGGTTAAGTGAGGATGATGTTTGCCTACCTGTGAGATGATGAGACCTTGATGAGGGCAGGGGTGGGATGGATACGAGGTGAGGAGAAGCGTGTGAGAGTACTAAGGTAGCAACATCGCACATTCATGCTCCCTCCATTTACACGAGCAAAGAAAAGGTGTCTCCTTAATATTACATTATTTATCTACTATGGACTGAATTATGCCTCCCCCTCTCCCACTCCAAATTCATACACTGAAGCTTTAACCCCAAAAGTGATGGTATTTGCAGATGGGGTCTTTGGGAGATAATCAGATTTAGGTAAATCATGAGGGTGGAGCCCTCATGATGGGATTAGTGCCTTTTTACGAACAGACACCAGTGAGTTCTCTCTCACTTTCCCCTCTGCCCCCTGAGAACTCAGCGAGAAGGCGGCTGAACTTCGGCAAGCCAGAAAGAGAGCCCTCACCATGGTGGCACCCTGATATTCAATTTGTGGCCTCTAGAACTGTGAGAAAATAGATTTCTAAACCACCCCATCTGTGGTTATTTTGTATGGCAGCCCAAGCTGACTAATACGTTATCTGATCTTCCTCACTAGCTCCCCACCCCTCTGAGTAGCAGGAAAAAAATTAACTTAGAAAAACATCTAGTAATTTTGCATAAGATTCCCCAAAACTTCATGTTGCCAAATCCAGGGGTCACTCTCCTCTTATCTTTCTTGGCCTTTCAGCAGCATCCAGCATTGTGGACCATGCTGTTTTTTTCTGGAAACACTTTTTCCTTGCTTCCTCTGACACACACTCTGTACGAGTTGTCCATCAAGCTCACTCATGTCTGCCGTGGCCCCTCCATCTCAGTCTCAATGGCTGAATCCTCCTCACACTTGACTTGGGCTTTTCAAGTCTGTCTTAGATCCCATTCTCCTTTACAGCCACTCTTAGTGATCTCAGTAATATTTGCTTTAATTCTATCTAAATGTAGATGCTTTTCGTACCCATTTCTCCATCACCGACCTCTCCCAAATACTCCAGACTCCTACCTAACTGCCGACTTGACATCGCCTTCTGCAGGCCTAACAAACTGCATGTCCACAAGAGAAACCCCACCCCCACCCCCAGTCTTCATTCCCTCAACCAGCTGTCTCACAGCCTCTTCATCTTGGTAAGAGGTACATAGTAAAAATCTATGTGTTTCCCTTGATTCCATTCTTTCCTTTGAATTTCATATCAAATCCATCAAGAAGCTCTGCAGAATACTTCTGAATATTTTTCTTCTCTTTGTGCCCCATACCAGTGGTTCTTAAATTTCAGTGTGCATCAGAACCATGTGGTGGCTTGTTAAAACCAAACTGCTGGGCTCACTCACCCTCAGAGTTTCAGATTCAGTAAGTTCAGGGTGTGGCCCGAAATGTGCATTTATAACAAAGTTCTCAGGGAATGCTGCTGGTCAACGGGCCACACTTTGAGACCCACCATCCAATAAATATATTATCAGCCTATCAAGGCTCCCATTATTCTTCACCTGAAATACTGTAACAGGCTCCTAATGTAGATCCATAGTTGCACTCTCATTCCATTTTGAGGTTTGTTTTTTTTTTTGTTTTGTTTTGTTTTTAGTGTTTTCTGACTTCCTAGTACTTAAAAAAAGTATCCTTCTGATATTTGGAAAAATCCCAGCCTTGGAAATGTTACTCCCTAAAGTTAGAATGTAGAAAACTCAAATGCCTAGCTTCTTTTGCAACTGGGATGTAAGTTGGTGACTCAGGCTCTGCCATTTGGCATGCTTGAGAAACTTTGATTCAGTGGTGAGCAGCTTGAAAAAGGAAAGTCTATGCAAACTTTCTTTCCTTTTTTTTGAGGGCAGTGTCACTGGCCCTCACATGTGGGACCGAACCCGGGCCGCTGGCTTCCCAAGCCAGCGCTTAACCACCACGCCACTTGGCCGGCTCTCTTTCCTTTTTTTTTTTTGTTGTTTTTTCATAAACAGCTAAGTCAACTGGCTTTGGGGGAGGCAGAGGCAAGAAGGCCAAAGTGGAGTTCCACACAGAAGTATCACCAGGGGGACATCTGCAGTGGGGTTCCCTTCTTGTGGTTTTAAGAATTGCCCCTGGACCCTTGACCCTGAGTCTTGTTTTTCAGGTCCTTCAAAAAATCTATTAATATGAGCTGCCCAATATTCTTTTAAAATAATACTTTAAAATAAATAAATAAATAAATAAATAAAATGAAGATCAGTTTCTTCCTGTTAAAACAGCCAGAGCCTGTTATTTGCAAGGAAGGAACTCTTGAGTGATACACTCTTTTGGGATCCATTCTCTGTTCAGTAGAGATCACACACGGATCTGAATCAATCACATTTGAGGACACAGCATCTCCTCACCTTAGCTCACAAAGCTCTCTGGGACCAAGCATCCTCCTACATCTCCCACCTCATCTGGTACCACTCTCTACTTTGCCCACTTTGACCGAGGCTCACCAGCCATTGTTTATTTCCTCAAATGTGCCAAGCTTGTGCCCACCTCAGGACCTTTGCTCATGCTGTCGCTTCTGTCTGGTGGGTGCTCCTTTTGGATCTTCACATGACTGACTTTTTCGTTTGTTATTCAGAGCCCAAATTGCTCAATATAAATGGCATCTCAGCAGGGAACTCTTTCTTAACTGTACAGCCTAACACGGCCAACATCGAACAGATTTTGGTGGTATTATCTTCTGCAGAACATTGATCACTGTTTGATATTTTTCTTGTTAATTTATTTATTATATCCCCCCTAAACCTTCTAAAGAAGATACGCTCTTGGAGAGCAGGAGTTGTGCTTGCAAACATATTCTCCCTGTCTGTTGCCTGTATTTTCATTTTCTTAATGGTATCTTATGAAGCACAAAAGTTTTTGTTTGATGAAGCCCAATTTATCCGCGTGTTCCTTTTGTGTGTGTGTGTAGCGGGGGAGAATCGGGGAAGGGGAACAGACTGTTCTTCCATCTAGTTGTGAAGGACATCACTTCACTGGCCCATGCTGGTATTATCATTGCGCTCTTCCTGGGTGAGGCAGTCGCTCGCCAGCCCTTGGGCGACCTCTCAGGGCAGCTCACGGCAGCTCACGAAAGCTCATGCCGGCTGCCCACGCCGGCTGCCGACCAGCCCCACTGCAGCCTACGTCGTTAGTGGGTGACTCACGGCAGCCCAGCTCTAGGTCGAGCTGTTGTTCACCATCTTAGCTGTAGAGGACGCAGCGTCACTGGCCCTCATTTAGGATCTGAACTGGGGCCCTGCTGCTCAGAGCTGGTGTCCTAAGCCAACTCCTAACCAATGTGCCATTCGGCCGGCCCCCCGTTTGTTCTTTTATGGGTCATACTTATGGCAACATGGCTATAAAATCTTTGCCTAAACCCGGTCTTAAAGATTTTCTCCTATGTTATCTTCTAAATGTTTTATTATTTTAGCTCTGACATTTAAGTTTATGATCAAATTTCAGTTAAATTTCGTGAATGGTGTGAAGCAAGGATCTAAGCCGGTATTTTTACCTGACTATCCAATTGTCCCAGCACCGTGTGTTGCAAAGGCTGTTCTTCCCCCGCAGTGAATTGCATTGGCGACTTTGTTGAAAATCAATTGATAATGGGGGTTGGGAGTCTTCTTTGTTAATATACTTGCAATTCACCAAAAATGTAAGAATATATATAAGGATTTATTTCTGGATCCTCAGTTCTCTTCTATTAAGCTATATGTCTCTTTAATGATTTGTGTTCACAACATTTGTCTCTAATCTTTCTAGAATTTAATTTGATTCATGGTGTGAGTTTAGGGTTGAAATGGAGTGTTCCCTTCCTCATAATATCTAATGAATATCCTGGCATTGATTGTGAAATAACCCTTTTCTTCTTCATTGATTTGTTATGTTTATTAAATGGTTAAAAGATATTTTTATAGAAATTTCCATGTTACTCTGACTCATCCCATTTCCCCCAATCCAGCACTTTAGAAGCCCCTAATCCTGTGTTCTGTTTAACCAAATGACAGCAATTGTCCCTGCCTCAAAAGAGCTTCGGTTGGCAAATAGGAAGAGGATATTCACATTTTCGAATAACAAACATAGAACAGATATTTGCATTGGACCTCAGAAAGGGTTCATGCATTTGTGGAACAGTAACTGAAATGAAGGAGGGATTCTCCGAGGAGTTTCATGTTTACTTTGGGTGGGGTTGTGGGCTCTTAATCTGAAAGCCACCCAACCCCTGCTCAGATTGTTTTTACCTATTTGTCTGACACTATTTTAATCTTCTGGTGGTGGTTGTGGGGTTTTTCAACACCAAATGACTATGAAATTCTGCAGGAAGACTCCACCCACTCCAACAGAGTTTAAAAGTTCAACATTTTTCTCAATGAAGGCACCCAAGACATATTGTAAAATTTCCAGAAAACCTAAGGCTGAGAGGAGCAGCTTCTATGACAGGTGATCCAACGAAGCTTCATCGGGTCTTGACATGCTGGGAAGCACCACTGAAACCAGGAAGATGAAATGAAACTCAGAAATATGTAAACTGCATTTTGTGTCAAAAATAAATAATAAATAAAATCAATGCCAGGGTGGGAGAGGCTCAGGCAAAAGAATGAAATTTTAGTTGGCTGAAAATTCAGTGTGATCATATGGACAGGCTTGCTTTGCTTGCAAGGAACAGTGACATATATTAGACACAGAGAAGAGTTAAGGAGTCACAGGAAAGGCACACAGGGAACAAATTTTAATTGCTCCAGTAGCTAGGTTTCCTCAGTCTGGTCATCCAGGTTATATAGTGGAAATGCATTTACTGGGGCCTAGGTCACAGGCACCATCACCTTAACCACCACCGCTGCCGCCAGCAACAAAACAAAACACATTTAAAAACACCCAGAGGTGACCGGTTAGCTCATTTGGTTAGAGCGTAGTGCTGATAACACCAAGGTTGCCAGTTTGATTCCCGCATGGGCCACTGTGAGCTGCTCCCTCCCTGAAAGAGTCAATTATGCCATTGCAGCATGAAATAAACAAACAAACAAAAAAACAAACCACACACACATACACACATACACAAAACTTGTTCAAATTTCCTAAGTCATCAGGAACTGGGCTTTTGTTAGCTCAGCTTAAGAATTAACGTATTCTATTTCTGTTTTATGTTTCAGCTGTGGCTATCTCTTTTGAGGACAATGTCTATTTTAAAAGGAAGGGGGGATAGAAATAAATGAGATAATTTCTTCTTTTCTCCTCTTTCTCCCTTTCCCTCTATAAAGAAATTAGAGCAAATAAATCATTGGCAATTTCGTTTAAATCTTGAATTGCATTTTGCAACTTGTTTATACCTATCATAGAAGTCAGTTTATTGAAAATTCAATCTGCATAAGAACTTTATAGATGCTTTATATACTAAAAAATGTTTTAAAAAATTTTTATACAGACTGTTCTGTAGCCTTTTGAAATTTAATGCATAGTAAAAGATTTATCCTTTCGTTACATTTTTTTTTGCAATTTTTAAATTTTTTTTTTTTTTACAATAGTGGCTTTTAAATCTTATCAGCAGTGAACTTTTTATTTTAATGTGAAATCTTAATGGTTTTCTACTGTTGTGTGACAAATCATCTTAAACTTAGTAGCTTACAAAAATTAAAATGGCTTATTCATTCATGGTTCTGCAATTCCTATAGGCTCAGCAAGGAAACACTCATGTCTGCTCCACGTGATGTTCAGGTGTGATGGCTCAGCTGGGCTAGAGGAACCACTTCTAAGGTGTCTTCACTCACACAGGGCACAAGTCACCCACTGGAAGAACTTTGGCTTTTGCCCTTTGTGAGATGGGAAGCCACTGGAGGGTTTTGAGCACCCAGATAACTTACACGTTCATGAGATTATCCTGGCTGATATGCTGAGAGTAAACTAAAAGAAGGGTGGTTTCTGCAAGGTGGAAGCAAGGGGACCCGTTAGGAAGCTATTACCATGACCCAGGTGAGAGATAATGGTGTCTTGAACAAATGAGGCAGCAAGGGGAGATGATAAGATGGGTTGTATTTAGACTAATAATCATCTATGCTGTCTTCTACTTATTTTATGGCATTATTATGGTATAGGAAGTTAATTTTGATGTAAAGTTTGAGGTAGTCATCAACTAGACAATGTTTCTTATACATCTATTCTTCACCTTGTGATGACACAGTGCAGGAAACCCATTGGATGCTCAAGCGGTATCTGTAGTTTTCACCTGAGCAGGTAACTTAGCTCAGGTAATAACTGAGCACCTATTGATAAAGATCCTGGCCCTGTCGTCTGATAGGGATGTGACACAAATGAACACTTTGCAATTTGGATCCCTTCATAGTAAAACCGGCTCTTCCCCAGCCAGTAGCCTTCCACCTCTGACTAGCGTGTACTTTTGCAATGGGCAGAAACTTTTATCTTCAGGATCCTTTTGAGCCACCGTCTTCCCCTCACAGCTGCCCACTGAAGGCTCAACAAATGTGGGTTGAACTGAATTGCATCTTATCAGCCCCCACACCCGTTGGAGTGATGTGGAGTGAGATTCCTAAGAATAGATCCAATTCTTGGAAGCCTCTGAATGCTGGCATATCCTCCTGGGCTACATTTGGTTTTTTCTTTTTTCTTTCTTCCCCCTTTCGGGGAGCCCCAGTGTTCTGCAGCTGTTACATCAGCCTACTGCCCCGGCTGCCAGATGAGCAGAACAAAGATGCGAGTTGGTGACTATTCACATCTGTACTTCTCAAAAGCAAACAGAACAGATGCCCTTAGCAACGGGGCTCCCCTGCTCAGGGCAGGGGAAATGTACCCTGAAGGGGGAAGTTTCCCTTCTAAGAGCTGACAGAACCACTTAGCGATGGCAAGGAAACATCATGAAACAGAACATTAAACTTTGATGAACTGCAAAGCCTGGGAGGTTTAAGCTGCAAGTCAACAGAGATGTTCTAATCTATATAAACACGTGGCATGCAAACTCCGGCACAGCTCTAGGCCTTATTTGGATGGTGTTTTTCACTGCCTCCTCAGGAGACAGGGCTCTGAAGGCAAAAAGAAATGCTGTGGGTTTCTTATGAACTCAAGGGTAGGAAGCACTTCTTAGGAACTCTTTGGAGTTGTGCAGTTTGTGCCCTCTGGCCTGTACACCAGGCTGGTCTTCCTGAGTCCTTCACTCACGGCCTCTTCCCCCACTCTCAGGAGGGGGTCGGCCAGTCACTGAGCGCCCTCCCTGCCCTGGTCTGCCTCGCCTTCTCTCTCCTGAAGGCTTTCAGTGCAGAACGCAGCACTGAGACAACCAGAGCTGGAGTGGGAACGCCCACTCATTCATAACCATTACAAGTGCAAATTGATTATTTACTGTGAGCCAGACACACACTTCTTGACCTGATCCTCTCATTTAATTCTCACAACAACCCCGTGAGGTAGCTAGGATTTTGGGCCTTGTTTTACAGACAAGGCGGTAAAGTCAGTTGCGCTGGGTCACACAGGCACTCAGTAGCAAAGCCAGGATTTGCTCAGGCAGTCTTATTTCCAAGCGTGGATTCTTCACCATCATGGTATACCTGCCTTGACTCTTGTGTTTGGAATAGAAAGAAAAGACCAACTGCTTAGAGGTGTTAAGGGAAAAGTAGGCAGGGCTTTTCCTTTCTACATTATAGTTCTCTTTTGCTATCCGCAAATATTGCAGACATTTTTTTGTGCAGGGGTATAGCACCCCAATTTATGTTTGAACATGCATTTTTCTACATGACTCTCTTTCTAGCTCCAGGGGTGACACTTGATCCACACCTCACTTGTTGAAACGTTGGTGACTATTCCATGACCAAGTCAGGCCAGCCGGAGGCAATGAGGTGGGAATGAGGGCTTTTGTCCATAGGGAAGAAGTCTCGCTCTTTTCTCACTAAATTGTTAGCCAGGGATGATGCAGTCCCTGCCACTATTGGCAGCCATTTTGTGGCCGTAAGTAGGAGATCCCGTCTGAGAATGGAGTCAACACATGAAGAGAAGCCAAGTCAAGAGAGTGACACCAGAGCCTGACCTCATCCTTTGAGCATGTGCACCAAGCTATGTACTCTTCAGTTATGCACACTCGTAAAAATCTCATTTTTGTGATGTCAGTTTGGGGCAGGTTGACTGTTACTTGTAACCAAAAGAATCCTAATAGCTACATTAAGCCCTCAGTAAATGCGTGGTTTGTGCCAGAGTCTGGCCCATAACTGAGCAATTAGAAAGGCCCTTGTGTCTACTTGGGGAGCTCAGCAGCCTGGGTAATGGAGACCAGCGCGAGTATTAGCAAACACGGTGACCTTTACCAAGTGCTGTGTTAAGTGCTTTTACCCATATCAGCTCATTTAAGTTATGATTATCTCTACTTTTTTAAAAGGCAGGAACCAAAGGCACAGAGACGTTGGAGAACACATCCAAGATCACACAGCTTCTGAGTCGGGAGAGCAGGGTGCCAAGTTCCAAATGCAGGCCCCTGGCTCTGGGCATTCTGTCCCATGGCTCTCATGACCTACAGCCAGGGAAGGGGGGCTCCAAGTGGGTTCACAGGACACAAAACATTCCTGTAGAATACAGAGTCTCTCTTTTTTTCCTAAAATTGTTTTCTTTAACTTTTAAAAACGAAACAGAAATGAGTGAAAAGTCAAGGGTACTTGGTTAAGAAACTTATGAATCACACCAGTAGAGACATAGACTGCTATCCCTGTGGTTTTCCCTCCAACTCACTGAGCAACCCACGACACCAAAAGGAACAGAAAATAGAGGGCTGTGAACAGGCACCCACGTGGTCAGCTCTGTGCAGTGCCACTGCTCTCCATTTGCCCCCTCTGTCCCTGCCTCGTGTCTCTAGGCTCTGTGGCGGCGGCCTGCTGACTGCTCCCCAGTAAGACTTGCCTACCGCAATTTTAGAAGGAGACTCCCCTACAGCTGGAGGGAAGGCCTCAGCCCAGCCCCTGTGGGCACTCAGCCTCACTGAGGCTCTGATCCCATCCTTCCTTTCCAGCTAGGAGATGCTGTGTTGAATGATTAGAGAGGGCGGAGCACTGGGCTCCTACTTTGCTCACAGCCCCTTCCGCATGCCAGCTTCCCCTCTGAATCCTAGCTCCTCTTCTCGCTAATGACTCGACACTGTGTGCCAGGCACTGTCCTAAGCACTTGGTGTGTCCTTATTCATCAGAAACAATCCTATAAGGGAGGAATTAATATTCCCATTCTCTAGATGAGAAACTGAATCTCCAAGAGATCATTTGAGGGCACACAGCTGGTGTATGTTGGAGCTGGAGACTGGGGGTTGGCGCTCTACCCTTTGTGAACATGCCCCTTGGATAGTGACCGTCTCCCTAACTCCCTTGTCTTGGCATCTCAAGTGCTGGCCATTGCCCCAGTTGCCCCTGAGCTGGCCCAGACCTTTGGCAGTCCTGACTTATTGGCTGTTACTCCGTCATCCCTCAGGCCCTCCTGGGTTTAGAGCAATCTCAGGTGGTCCTAGTCATCTCCACCTTCTTGCCTGGCACTTCCAGGAACCATGATGCCTCACTCTTTACTTCAAATCCTGCTACCATCAGAGGCTGTGCTGTCACTGGAATTTTCGTATGGACTCTCTCAGGTCGGTGAGCTTGGCCCTCAGGCCTCATCTCATCCTGTCCTTTGGGGTAAGATTTGGGCAGAGAGGGACAGGCGCAAGCAGGGCTGCTTTTAGTGAAATGCTTGTGGTGCTTCAGAGACTCACTAGCCGAGGTGGCCTCTGCCCCCAGCTCTGGAACTCTCTCTGAACATGATGGTTTGTACCTCTGGAAAGACTCAGGATTCCAGAGCAGTGATATTTCTTTGGCTGTGTTTGGTGGGGATTAGCACTCCCAGCCAACTGTTGATTATCTGTGGGAGATGGGAGAGAATGGAGCTCTGACATTTCCAAGGAACCCTGGAACTTGCTCTGGCCAACAGCCCCAAGTGTCTCCTGTTGGACCTCTTTCCAGAGCAGCTACCAAGAAGTCCGATCTATGAACTTGGCTTTCAAATCCTCTCCTCTTTTCTTCCCTCCTCTGCTTTATTCCCTGTGGGAGATACGCCTCAGCAATGGACAAGGAAGGAGAGAATCAGCGAGAGGATGTAACAGAGTGCTCTGCTGTAAAGAGCAGACAATCCAACTCAGAACTGGCTTAAATAGTGGAAGACATTTATTTAGTTATACAAATAATGAAAACATCTGGTGGTTGGGATGGCATCAGTTAAGCTTTGCTCCAGCAACCAACTGAGGTCATCAGGGCCCCATTTCTCTCCTTCTGCCTCTTGCAGTGTGGGCTTTATCCTTAGATTTCACATGGTGGTACCCCGGGCACTTCCAGGCTCTCAATTCACGCTAGCAAATAGCTATGAAGTCAGACCTCACATTCTCTAAGGGAAGATATCATGTCTTCTGGTATCTCCTACACATGTTTAAGGAACATCACCCCCTCATTGTTTTAGACTGAATTATGTGTTCTTCCTTAAACCAATCATTGTGTCCGGGAGGACGGTTTATTCTTACTGACGTAAGTTAGTTGAGCCCATCCCTGGTGGTGGTAGGGTCAATCCTATCCAACACACATGGACTGAATCCCCCACAGGGAAGTCAGGGTACTATTGGCAGAAGGAGGGGGACCAGATGCTGGGGAGAAAACAGGTCAATGTCCATCATACTTGGATGACCCATGGGCCATGCTGATGCAGCCAAGTGACAGCTAAGCCTGCAGTGAAATGGGGTACTTGCTATCCAAAGCCCTTTCCAATGCCCATCTTTCTCTTGTCTTTTATTAGATCCTCAGGAAAACCTCTATATCAACTGCAGTGGTCTTCCATGATTTTCTATGTTTTACACATAAAGCAAGGAGGTTTAGATAGGTACAGTGATTTGTTCAAGGTCACCATCCATCCCTGGTAGGACCTGACCTTGAACCCCTGCTCTTTCTCTCTGTCACACCCCGGCTGGGAAGCTCGTAGCTGGCAGAGTGGGGGAGCTCACTAAACAGTGCTATCAGCTTTATCCTTGAAGATGGGTTTGCTTAGAGCAAAGAGTTTCAAGGTCTACAGACTGTTAGTTCAGACTCAAAGGTCACTAGAGGTTAAGGGGTGGGACCAGCAGAGAGTCTAGAATGGAGAGGGTGTGTATTAGTCAGGTTCTCTAGAGAAACAGAACCAATAAGAGGTAGGTAGGTAAGTAGGTAGGTAGGTAGATAGACAGACAGACAGACAGATTTTAGGAATTAGCTCACATGGTTATGGAGGCCAAGAAGTCTCACAATCTGCTGTCTGCAAGCTGGAGAAGCAGAAAAAGCCAGAGGTATGTAATTCATTCTGAGAATCAGAGGCTGATGGTGCAAGTACTGGTCTGAGTCCAAAAGCCTAACAGCCAGGAGGTCCAGTATCTGAGCAAGAGAAGGCGATGTCTCAGCTCAAGCAGAGGGTTTGTTTGCCTTTTCTCCATGTTTTGTTCCACTCAGGCCCTTCATGGATGGGGCAATGTCCCCTTGCATGGTTGAGGGTGATCTTTTTCACTCTGTCCACTGATTCAGATGCTGATCTTTCCCAGACACGTCTTCACACCCACAGCCAGGAATAATGTTTTTACCAGCTATCTGGGCATCTCTTAGCCTAGTCAAGTTGGCACATAAGATGAACCATCACACGGCGAGTCAGGACACATGCATTAAAGTCATGGGGGATGAAATCTGCCCCAATTTTACCTTCTGCTGCAAAAGGTAAAACTAGGGTGGGGAAAAATTGGGGGGCTCATGAAAAGAGAGAGACTGTAGGGAGAATTCCAAAGCCTGTGCCTTCTCTGGCCAGTGGCCCACAGAATCCCACAGACGCTCGCTTCTCTCCTAACTGCTTCTCCAACTCCAGTGGGGAAACCCCACCTTGGTCACCTAACGGTGAGGCCTCCAAAGCCAGGGGAATCTGTCTTCCATTTCTTTCCTATTTCCCATTTGTCAGGCTTTTGCTGGACAGAGAGGCTTGTCTTTTTTTCAGCACTTTTTTTCTAGTTCTAGAAGTGACTCTTGAAGATGTTTACATGACACGAAGATTTGAGTTTAATGTCTACCACTAATTGACTGTGTAACCTTGAACAAATGACTTTAGAGTTCTGAGCTTGAACTTGCTCATCTATAAAATGAGGGAATGATAGTCACAGCTCTGTTGGTCATTGGGATACGGCAAATAAAGAAGTTAGATATGCTAAGTGCTCAGTGAATAGATTAACATGTGAGTACTGCCCAGCTAAAGATACATGGTAAAAAAAAAAATTACCAATGATGACAGGGACAATGATGATTATGATTTTTCCGAGACCTCATTATGACTGATTGTTCTTTTCCATCTAAGTAATTTTGGACAGGCCTGACCACTGGCAAGATGCTACCAGTGGCAATCCTGAGTGGAGACATGCTCTGGGGGAGCCCGCTGTTTTCATCCAATGTCTACTGTCATCTTGGTCCGTTACTTCCTCCGTGGCTCCTTGCTTCTGGGTCACTTGAGGGGCACCTCCCTCCAATTTCCTCACCAAGGTAGCAGATGTGGAGGCTGAGGGTGTGGGAGTGTACAAGGACTGGTGGGGCAGGTCTGGGTGCAGTGTGGGGGGTGTGGTTGGTCGGCGTGTGTAGAGGTGAAGGAGGAGGAGCAGGAGGCCAGGTTATGGTGCCTGGGAATGAAGAGATCCTTTCAGCTTCCTGGATTGTGAAGCTTGGTCCATGTATGACCTTCCTCCCCACGCAGAGCTGGCTCTGGAGGGGAGACACGCACCACACCTGGGCTGACCTCCTCAGATCGCATAGATTGACCAAGGTATTTCTCCACCAGAGGCTGATGCCACTTCGTGTGTGGGTCAGGATGCCATGAGCCTTCACTGTGCTGAGGCTGCCCCTTGCAGCTGAGTTCAGCTCCTCCGACTTACGTACCCAGTAGGGCCTCTTAGCTTTCTGCCAAAGAGGATTGCTGTGGACTGAATGTTTGTGTCCCCCTCCCAAACTCAGATGCTGAAACATAATCCCAGTATGATGGCATTTGGAGGTGAGGCTTTGGGGGTACCTAGGGCATGAGGATGGAGCCCTCATGAATGGAATTAGGGCCATTATAGAGACCCTAGAGAATGCTCTCACCCTTTCTGCCACACAGCTAAGTTGTAGAGATGGGTTTGGAACCCTGGTGTATCTGACTCCAGAGCTCTGCTATGCATGAGTTTGAGACTCAAACGGAATGGACTCTTAATAATAGAGTTTTGATTTCAACCACCTTGTTGGGTTTTAGGGTGAGGGTAAGGCCTTCCCTAGGCACCCTTAAACTATATCAGGTAGGTTTTCATTTATGTTACTATTCATAAGAATAATGCTAGTGTATGAACTCATTCAACTTCAGGATAGGGATGATTCTGTGTAACTCCAGGCTGACAGTTTCTGATGAAGGCAAAGAATAGAGAATTCCTCTCTCTCTTTCCCTCATTTTAGCTTTATCCTCTATAGCAAGAGGATAAGGCAAAGAGGTGGAGTGCAAATTGGACCAAATCTAGAGCCATAAGATGGGGGGTCCGACTCCAGGGGTGCCACCTCCTAGATGAATAACGTAGAATAATGGGTCTCATGAACTCTGAGCCCCAGGTTTTTTTCATTTGCAAAACGAGATGATGCAAGCACAACCAGTGTCCATGGATGTGGGAAGATCAGATGGTCAGATATACATGAAGACAGCATGTAAAGGGCAACACATCTCTGGCGATGTTGCTGATTCGTAGCGTTGGCTGGTGCCTGCGTAAGGAAATGGTTTAGCCAGAGGGAAGGATACCTGGGTCATGCTGAGGGAGGTTTCACCTCAGGGTAAGCACCTCTGGTGTCCCTAAGGTGTTGCTGAGCTCAGCCTTAACCCGGGGTGAGAGAGAGGTGGGAGGTTCAGGCTGCCGCAGGGATTGGAACTCCATATGCTGGTTCCTCAAATCTTTGCTGCCACAAAGGAAGGCAGAGCTACTGATAATAATAATAGTAAATCCACTTACAAGGTAGCAGGGCAAAGAGTACTCAGGGGTGCAGAAACAGGCTTTTCAGTTAAGTTGGGGTGTTTGGGGTACAAGTACAGTGTTTGCTTATTAGGTAAGGGCCCCACCCCTTCTTGCATCAGAGCTGGGGATGGGGGACAGCAGTTTGAGAATTAAGGAGAAGCAGGAATCAGGCTCAAGAAAATGAAGTTGGTTATACCTCAGAGACAGCATTTTTTTTAAAGCAGCATTTTGCTTGAAATCTTTGCTTCTAAGCCCATGGGCTAAGATAAGTCAGTCCTCTGAAACTACAGACAGCACTGGAACAGAGACTGTGAGGCCCTGAGGTCAAGAGAGGTGGTAGAGAGGGTGAGTGAGGGCAGAGGGTCAGAGCGGCTCTCAGCTTGCACAGCCGGAGGTCTCAGACCTGCCCTACAGAGCAGGCGGCCCGCGTGAAAATGCCACATCTAGGAGCAGGCACCAAAAGCAGTTTAAGAAGGAAGTGCAATGGGCATGGCCTGTGGGTGGACCAGTCCACACAAATTAGGCTCAAGGTACAAGTGATGTAAAAAGAAGATTACTATGTGTCTGATGCTAGAAGGAAATTAATCTTACTGAGTTTCTCAAACTGGGATCAAGAGGCCTTGAGCACCTGCATCTTGGGAGTCCACAGCTTCTGTATGAGGGTCTTTAAATAAGTCCCAGCATATTTTGGGTCACCTGGATTACTGGAACACTCTCTCTCTCTCTCTCTCTCTCTCTCTCTCTCTCTCTCTCTCTCTCTCTCTCCCTCTTTCTCTGACATCCACCCACAGAAGGAATCCATTGTGCTGGTGACCCAGTTTCCATATACTGATATTCACGCTCACATAAATAGTGTTGACGGGAAGCCCGTCTTGGCCAGTGCAGCTGCAGCAGTTGTGAAAATATGGACATACTCTCAGCCAACTGGTAAATAGCTCTGAGCCTCCTAAGTGTCACCACCCCTACCTCCCGTCTTGATGCTTCCTCTGAGTTCCCCGGCCTCTAGCCACCTCAGGATGCAACAACCAGCAGAGGTGAGAGGAGAGTGGGAGTGTTGTTTCCTGTGACTGCTGTAACAAGTGACCACAAACTAGTGGTTTAAAATAATTGAAATTTATTCTCTCACAATTCTTCATACCAGAAGTCTGAAATCAGTTTCACTGGGTCAAAACCAAGGTGTTTAACACAGCTATGCTTCTGTGTGTGTCAAACTGTCCTCTGCCTTTCTCTTATAAGAACATTTGCAGTTGCACAAGTGTGGCCCTCACGGATAACCCAGGGCAATCTATCCATCTCAAGGTCCTTAATTTAATCACATCCAAAAAGACCCTTTTTCCTTATAAAGGAACATTACAGGTTCCAAGGATTAGGACCTGACACTTGGGAGCCATTAGTCAGCTGACCTATAAGTGGGCTTGTAGGGCCCTGCTCTAGAGGTCATGCTGGTACCACTTTGTATTAGTCACCATGTGTGTGTGTGTGTGTGTGTGTGTGTGTGTGTGTGTATGAAAAATTTCCTGTATGCAATACTTATTCTAGCACCATGTGATACTCTTTGATGTTTTCTCTTTTCTAGATCATTTTTTTAAAGTGCTTGCTGCAACTCATTATAATTATGTCATGGCCCACTATCAGATTGTTACCCAGTTTCAAAAACACTACAACCGCCTTATAACCTAGTAACCTGCTAGTGCCACAAGCTTCCACTGCTTGTATTTGTGCCTTTATCACAATGGTGCTACACCTAAATTATTGCAGGCTAATGAGAAAAGAACAGGGAACTTTAATATGTAAATAATGTAGTATAGTGCCGGCATAAAAATAATGTAGTATAGTACAGACATAGAGATCAATGAACAGTAGAGAGAGCCCAGAAATAAATCCAAGCATATACGGTCAACCAATTTTTGACAAGGGTGCCAAGAATATGTAATGAGGAAAGGATAGTCTATTCAATAAATGGTGTTGGGAAAACGGGATATCCGCATGCGAAAGAATGAAATTGGACCCTTATCTTAGACCATACACAAAAATCAACGCAAGATGGATTAAAGACTAAACTTAAAGCCATAAAGCTTCTGGAAGAAAATATTTAGAAAAAGATCCTTAACACTGTTCTTCACAATGATTTTTTGGATATGACACTAAAAGCTCAGACAACAAAAGCAAAAATAAATGGGCCTATGTCAAACTAAAAAGCTTCTGCACAGCAAAGGAAACAATCGACAAAATAAATAGGCAGCCTACAAATTGGGAGAAAATATTTGCAAACCATGTAGGTGACGAGTTAATATCTAAAACATATATAAGAAGCTCATGCAGCTCAATAGCAAAAAACAAACAAACAACCTGATTAGAAAATGGACAAAGGACTTGAATAGACATTTTTTTCAAAGAAGACATACAAACGACCAACAGGTATTGGGATTGTCGGAAAGTCATGACACATTTTTGCAACAAAAAACAGAAAAAATACATCATGATTTTTCCTACAACGCAATATATGAAAATGTACTCAATATTACTAATCATCAGGGAAATGCAAATCAAAACCACAATGAGATATCACCTCACACCTGTTAGGATGGTTATTATGAAAAAAAAAAAAAAAGATACCAAGTGACCAAGTGTTTGTGAGGACGTGGAGAAAAAGGAGCCCTGTATACACTATTGGTCAATTGGGGCAGCCATTATGAAAAGCAGAGAAGTTTCCATAAAAAACTAAAAATACAGCAACCAAATGATCCAGCAATTCCTCCTCTGAGTATATATCCAAAAAAAAAGTGAAATCAGTACCTCTGAGTGATATTTGTGCTCTCATGTTCATTGCAGCATTATTCACAATGCCAAGATATGGAAGCAACCTACACACACACACACACACACACACACACGCACACACACACACACACATGCACACACACATGCACTATATATAAAAATGGATATCTAGGATGGAGATATATAAAATGTTATTCAGCCTTAAAAAATGAGATCCTGCCATTTGCATTTGAAACAACATGGAAGAACCTGAAAGACATAATACTAAGTGAAATAAGCCACACGCAGAACAACAACAAAAATGCATGATCTCACTTATAGGTGGAGTCAAAAAAAGTCAAATACATTGAAGCAGAGAGGGAAATGGTGGTTGCCAAGTGTGGGGAGGTGTGGAAAATGGGGAAATGTTGGTCAAAGAGTACAAAGTTAGACTTATGTAGGACGAATAAGTCTAGGCATCTAATGTAAGGCATAATGATGACAGCTAATAATATTGTATTGAATACTGGAAATGTGCTGATAGAGCAGATTTCAGATGCTCTCATCACACACAAAAGCTATGTAAAAGGAAGATATGTTAATTGACTTGACTGTAGTAATCCTTTCATTGTGTATATGTACATCAAATTATCATGTTGAACACCTTAAATATATATGACTTTTATTTAAAAATATGTAAATGATGTGTTTATGATAAACAAAGGCCAGTTGGCATGGTGAACAAATGAAGACTTGACAGTGCTGTGAATGGCAGAAAGGATGGGAGAATGAGTCCTCACGTGGCACATGATGGCATAGGCATGCCAAACTCAAAAGAGACCATGTCATGGCAGCCCATACCACAGTCACATTCTGGGCAGAAATTTAATTTCAGCAATTTAAAACAGTATCATCCACCACAGTACATTGATACTGTTATGATTTCGTTGCGTTGTTTGTACTTCACTTGTAGGATTGTTTTGTTCTTATATATCATATGAAAGCTGGGAATCTAAGGAATTTTTTAAACCTATATTTATATTTGCATATGTATAGGTGACATAAAAACAAAAATGATTTAAGTCAATCCTAGCAGAGCGGTGCTGGTGGTGGGGAAGCCACAAGAATTTTTTTTTCTTCTGATGAAAGCAGCAGTAGCACATCATTCAAGTTTAAGAAACACTCGTCTACAGTGGGGAGTGTAATGGGATACATGAATGTGAAAATACAGAGATAAAACTGGTGAAAAAAAAAGGACTTGCTGCTGCAGCTGTTTCAGCAGAGACATTGAACTTGAAAAATAAAGATTGAATCCAGGCAGATGAAACCTGAGGGGCAGCCTCAGCCAGCACGGGTCTGGAATGCCTCCGATAGTCCTACCCACAGAAAAAGTTACAAACCCAGGTGGACAAACATGTTGTCCAACTAGGAGGATGACACAAAAACAGACCAAAAGGGAAATTTCACCTCCAATTACTTGTAATAGAAGGTTTAACCACTCCCTAGGGAGAAGGATGGGTAGCAAGCACACAACCCCCATATTATATCTACAGAGGTGAGATATGTGGGGCCTAACTTACCTATTCAAGAAGGTGTATGTCTAGATTGGCTTTGATGCTTTTAAAATGATTCTTCTGCTTCCAACATTAAAGGAAAAAAAAACCCATCAGGTGATGCCGAAGTAGAAACCCTCCTTTCCAGGTAGATCATCTTGAGGCCGGTTAGGGAACACCGGTGAATAAATGGGCTGGTTGCCACCATCACGTGCTGGTTCTTCAGCAGCTCCATTCTGAGACTATGCTGATTTAAGTATTTCTAGGTAACATTGTCTTACAACATCACCGTCATACCTCTAACAGTTGGAAGGAACAGAAAGTTCATGAAAACCCAACCTCTTGGATTTTCAGAAGAGAAAAATGAAATCCCAGAGGTAAGTTACTTAGTCAAGGTCACCGGCATTCATGATGGAGCAAAGACTGGAACCCACGAGTCCTGACTTCCAGTTCAGACCTCGTTCTGCTTTACTCACATTTTATTTAATGTTGATGCTTTAGGAAATACCCATTATATTAAATGCAAGCACAGAACCAATGTGTGGTCACTTTTAGGTACTCTTAGGGTACCTAAATATTCATTACCTTTTTTTTGTTTACTTTTTTTAATTTTTTTTGAGGGCCGTGTCACTGGCCTTCATATGTGGGACCCGAACTGGGGCTGCTGGCTTCCCAAGCCAGCGCTTAACCACTGCACCACTCGGCCGGCCCTCATTACATTTTTTTTTTTTAATACAAATATTATTAGGTCCCTTTGAGATGATGCACAACAGTATAGACTGGGAAGCAGAACACTTCTTTGAGGTCCCAATCCAGCCACTTGCTGGTTATTAATTCACTTTATTTTCACTGAGCCTCCATTTGCTCATCTGTAAAATGGTAACTACACTTGCCTGGACTCCCTCATTGGACTCATATGACGATGAATTGAAAGAACGTTATGTTAATGAATCGTAGGGCATTTTCAGAGCTCACCTCAGAAGATATCAAACCATCAGAACACAGGCTGACAAGATGATTGAGAGACAGATACCTGCACTCAAATGTACCACTTACAAGATGTGCGATTTTAGGCAGAGCTACTTAACCCCTTCTGTGTTTCTATTTTCTCATGTGAGAAACGGGATAATAATAGTGTCTGTCTTAACAGGGTTTTTATGAGGACTATATGAACTTATTCCTACAAACTACTGTTTGGCTTATAATAAGTGCTCAGTAGCTGTTAGCTAATATCTTGCAGACTTGCTGGATAGTAATGTCTTCTTCATTGCTGTCTTGTGTAATACTTTAAAAGTCAGCAAGCTTTCGCGCCTCTGGAATCCATGGATGGAACGTCCATACCTCTCCCGGGAATCCTTCCATTCTTAGTGCTGAAATAAGAACAACAGAGCTGCCTTCCAGAGCCAAACTGGCAACGCAACCCTCCTGCTGCCCCCGCAACCCACAGCCCTGATGACATCAGTAGGAGCCTTGTAGTGTGAGGAGGGATGAGCATTTGCACTGACCTGGTGGCTGCTGTTGCCTGATGAACAGCAGAGGCCCCGGGCCATGTCACCCTTTGCGGGGATCCTGGCAGAGCGCACAAGTCAAACAGGATTAGGGTGGGGCATGACTTGGCCCAGAAAACCCACTGGCACCAGCTCATGAAAGGTGGGAACAGGGAGT
This sequence comes from Aselliscus stoliczkanus, assembly GCA_033961575.1. Taxonomy (NCBI): domain Eukaryota; kingdom Metazoa; phylum Chordata; class Mammalia; order Chiroptera; family Hipposideridae; genus Aselliscus; species Aselliscus stoliczkanus. The sequence goes on from CM066734.1 coordinate 126,391,545, forward strand.
GCCCCAGATGATTCACTGGGTGGCATGTTTCCCTCTGAGCAGCTGCCAAAAATGCCTCGCAGGCACCTGGTTAAGAGGCAGTGAGTACAAGGGTGGCTGGAAGGCCAACCCCTTCAGGGCCACGCTAGTTTCTCTCACACCTTTGTACCTGCGCATATACGGCTTTCTCTGTTTGGGGTGTCTTCCCGTACCTACCTGCCAGGCAAAACCCTACTCCTAGCTCATCCTTCAAGTTCCAATTCAAGTTTGTGGGGAACCTTTCTAGGCTTTACCAGGCAGACCTAAGTGTTTTGCGCAGTACACAAGCAGTATAAATATAGATTTCATCTACTAGATACTTAAATACTTCATCTTTTATACAGTTAACCCTTGAACAACATAGGTTTGAACTGCATGGATTTTTTTATACAGGGATTTTTTTTTCAAAAAATACTGCAAATGTATTTTATCTTCCTTGTGATCTTCTTAATAACATTTTCTTCTCTTTAGCTTACTTTATTGTAAGAATATAATATATAATACATATAACATACAAAATATGTGTTAATCAATTGTTTATGTTACCTGTAAGATTTCTGGTTAAGCTTTGGGTGAGTTAAAGTCAGACACAGATTTTTGACTCACGAGGGTTCGTACCCCTAACCCTCACATTGTTCAAGGGTCAATTGTACTTATATTCTCCATCTACTATATAGCACATTACAATTGTTTATTGGTATCTGGTCATGCCACTTAGGATGCCCACCAACAGGATTCCTCTAGCCCTGCCCACAGACCCTGTCAGAGGGATAAATCTTGAAGGGCATATTTCTACCGTATTAACCCCCATCCAACTATAGCTGAGTGGACCAAGGGAGCCAATCTCCAGATGATTAGTGGCCTGTGATTTGGGCCACATTATTACTGTTGGGATCTGATTTGGGAAGGACTCCAGGGCTGAGCAGTGGGAACTAAAGCTGAAAGGTCGTGACATACAGAGAACCTGATGTAGTGGGCACTGTGAACAGCCTTCCTGATCCCATGCAGGAATGACAGATTTATTCCCTCTGCTGCTGTGAGTGCTGCCAGACAACAGCCCTCAGTTGTCAGGTCTCTTTGGGAATTGTGTCTATTGAAGGTTTCCCTCTTATACCCACCCAAGATCATGCACCCTCCCCAGGGAAGCCCATATCTAATGTCTGGTTGACACAGAAGCAGGGTCAATCTCTTGGGAAAATTTGAAGTGCCATCTCAGCTTCAGAGTGACCTGTGAGGTGGCCAAGGCTTCCACAATACGAGGGTGACCAACCATCTCCTACTTTACCTGGGACAGAGAGAGTTACAGGGACCTGGGCATTTCAGGGTTAAAATCTAAAAAGTCTCAGGTAAACCAGGACAAGCAAGTCAAGACTGCTCTACAACTCAGCTTCTCTCTCCACCTAGTTCTATCTGCTTCTTTTTCTTCCCACAGGTGGGAACCCCAAGGGCATTAAACCGCTGGCTTTCTGATCTCCATCTTAGGATCTGCTTCCCAGGGGTCTCAACCTGTGACATTGCAAATGTTATCATGTAAAAGCTTAAGTTATGAGGCATCAGAAACTGCATAAGAAGAAGTTATAATGTGTAGAAAATACGTGTTATAGGGAGTTCAGAACTCACTTGGTAGTGGGGCTCAAAAAGCTGACATATCTGGGATAGTAGTTATGTCAATAGCAGCTCCTGGGTTGGGGGTCCTAGAATCATCTTGGGTCTTTAGGAAATACATCTTCATTTTTTCATAGTTTTTATCATAAACCATAATACTTTGTTTATTAGTTTATTATTGTATATTTCTTTAGAGCTTGGAACAGGGTCTATATTACTTGCTGTATACTTGATTGATTAGTCTCAGAACTATCCTTTAAGCTCAAGCTTCATGAAGACTCTCCTGTAGTGGCATCTGGTCTTAAATGTAGGCATCTCCACTTCCTGTGCCACCCGCTGTGTTTCTATAGTAAACTCTCCACTTATTTGAAATGGTTGGGGTAGGTTTCTCATCTTTGTATTAAGAAAGTAGTGTTTTGACTTTCAGTAAGATGGCTGAATAGACAGACGCTGTGCCAACTGCCTCCCAGGATCACACCAAAATTACAAATAATTTATACAACATTTAACCTTGGAAGTCCCTTGAACACTAGATGAACAGAAACTCTAAATGAAGGACTTAAAGAGGAGGCCATGTCAAGTCTGAATTAAAACAAAACAAAACAAAACAGCAAAAACACACACTCACAAAAAAAACTCAACTAGGTAAAATTTTAGAAGCATTCGTTTTAATCTCTTTTGGCCAAGAGCTCTCCTTATTGTGCTTCTCAACCTGAGGTATTCTTTTTGGTAAACACAGGCTTTCTCCTCATTAGCCATTGTTCACATTATGTGAAGGGACATATGAACCATCCTTATTAAAAGGAGATATTCTACATTATTATCTAGGACTTATCAATTATCTTAAAGAAATTAATAAATTAGTAACTAATCCACTTCAATGTGCTGTTGGGAGATGAAGACTTCAAAGACCACAACTCACAACCAGGAAATTTTGTCCATTGGAGAAGACATCAGTTAAAAACTCCAATCTTGTCAGAAAGGATCCATCAATGGATATCAAAGACTCCTCAAGGATGAGGAACCAACAACATCAGGGATAGACAGCTAACCCAAGACATCAAGCAGGCCTGGATATCTACATAATTGATATTAAACTTAAAATAACCAAAAAAGGGCTGGCCAAGTGGCTCAGTTGGTTAAGAGCTCACTCAAGAGTATGAGCTGAGCTCTGAGCAACAGCAGTTCAATGCCCAGCCTGAGTTGAGCTGCCGCTGAGCTGCCAACAGGTAACAGGATGGCTCAGCTAAAAATAATAATAATAATAAAATAAAATAACCAAAAAAACCCAGAAAGCGTTTCTGCATCAGTGAGGGATTTGCTTGTTGGCCACAGAAACCAACTCCGAAAATCTTAAGGGATAAAAATAAACTTGCTGGAATGATATTAGGGTTTCTCAAAATCAAAGAAAGATTAGGTGAAGGCTGGGGTTGAAAAATGGGCAGAGGAACTGCCACCAATATCATGATGGCTATAACCTCCAGTGATACCCAAGGTTCTTACAACATGACTTAGATTCCATGTCCCAGGAGAGCATCTGACTGGCTGGGCCTACTCTGTGGCTGGACCAGGAATGAAAAGGGGGTGGGGTGAAGGAGCACCAAGCAACTTTGGCTTCTGTGCCGTGAGACAGTGCTACCCATCCCAAACGCACAGTATGGGGGTTTCCCAAAAGAGGGAGTGATTTACTAAGAGGAAGTTGGGGTTGAGGGCTGAAAGCCAAAAACCAACAGATGTCCACTTCAGTATCTGTTTCCTTCCTTGGCTAAATGCTTTTAAGGCAGGGACTATGAATTTTCATCTTTGTATCCCAGATAACTGGTGCCTGGCACTTAATAGGTTCTTAATAGATGTTTTTCCTAAGAAATTGCAGATTAGGTAATCTTTCATTCAAGGAATCAACACATACAGAAAGACTGGTGCTTGTTCCTTCAGGAATGCAAAGATGGATACATAAATCACCAATGCTTACGGGCTTTAAAATCTAGATGTGGCATTGGGGCATACAGACAGCTTATCTGTCTATCATCTCTATCTATCTATCTATCTATCTATCTATCTATCTATCTATCTATCTATCCCCCTACCTACCTACTGTGTGTGATAGACACACCACAGAGGACAGGTATGTCTCCTTCCATGCACTGGGCCTGGGCACGTGGACTTCAGTCATTCTGTCTCTTTAGTTGTGTTGTTGTCATGAGTGGGATCCTCAGTCATCCTATAATCCACCAAAAGGATGCTTTCTGGTAACTAAAAAGAAGGGACTGTTTTTCCCCAGTTCCAGGTACCACTTTGGCGACCCTCTCCAAAGTCATTACATAAAAACCTGTCTTCCAGGGGGCATTTAAGCGGTCTTTTACTCAGAGATTACAAGGATATATTAAAACTTTCCTGAAATCGGGGTGTACAAAATTAACTGTGCTTCTAGGCTGGCTCATTCCCCTTCCCTCCAAAGTGAGTAAGGGGTGTGCACTGCCCAGACCTCAAGGTATGCCTTCTGGGGCTCCAGGTCATGCCCCCCACAGATGCTCTGTCTTGTCCTAATGCTCCCTCTTCTTTCACTTTGTTTATACTCTCTGCTTAACTTTTTCCTCCCAAACTAAGTCCTGGCTCACTCACTCCACCCCATTTTCTGGGACACACTGTGCTCTCAGAATTCATCCAGTCTCATATCCTCTTTTGTATCTTGTAGTTTTCCAGTTCCTAGAACCTGCTTTAATTCAAAGGCATAGTAGGTTACCATTTCCCCTGCTGGTGGAGAGGCTTGAACTTAGAGTTCCAAAACGGAAGGGTTGGAAGCATTTCCCAGTCCTAATGACACTTGACTTTATTTCAAGCATCGAAACCAAAAACATACATATCTTTCACTGCGAAAACTTGTCTCCCACTGAAAAACCTCAAGTTTAGATAAGATACAAGTAGTCATATCATTCCTGATAATACAATTTTAATTTATTGTCTTTAAAGGACACTTATCCACCTTCCAATTCTGGGTTAGATTACAAGACCTATTCTATTAATTTGACAATGAAGATACCTATCCCTGTTATTTCTTTTTCCAGGGTTTCTTCCCAGCCTGTGGGATGGGAACAGGAGAAGGAAAAGACTGTCCTCACATGCATATATGATTAAAGTGAAAGACAGGAGGGAAATGTGGCAAAGGCAGCTAGTTGTCTCCTAATATCTGTTTTTCCCTTTTCTATAGTAAACAAACAAACTCTAATTTTTAGCTAGCCACATGTGGCCCAGAATGTAGCCTATATTTCCCAGCCTCCTTTGCAGCTAGGTATGGTCATATGACTAAATTCTGGCCAGTGGGATGTGAGTGGAGGTGACTTGTGCAATTCCTGGCTGGCACACTAAAAGGGAAGGGATATGCTTTCCCTTTCCCCTTTCTCTTTCCCCCATTCTCCCATCCTACTGGCAGGAGAGTGGATATGGTAGTAAGCTGAGGGGGAGCAGAGTTTGCCCCCGCAGATATGCTTCTTTTTAATACTGATTATTTTAAACTGATTATTTTTAAGAAACAAAATACTCAGGAAAAACCTTTGACCTCCTACTCACCCCCCCACACACACACACAAACACACTCACACACACACACCACCACCATCACCACCATCACTGCCTTAAGAAATTTAAGATAGAGGACTTGCTCGAGGAAGGAAGGTATCATGATTGATAACTATAGTTTAACGTAAACTAGTGTGGCACCTAGCAAGGCCCATTTATTTGATCAAAGTCCTCTCTGTGTCCCATTGTTTCAAAGTAGCCCAACAAACATTTAGTTACTAAACATTATCTCTTTTTACCTCCTCGTAAATTTCCTTACTTCCCTTTGAAGTCCCAGACCTTACTTCCTCCTCCTTAATCCAGAATGGTGTATATACCTCATTTTGCCTCACTGTCTTTGGAATTTTCATGCTATGTAAATTCCCCATGTTCGTGTACATATTAAAACTTGATTTTCTCTGGTTAATCTGCCTATGTCATTTTAATTATTTGACCAACCAGAAGAACTAAGAGGGAAAGAGGAAAGTTTCCCCAGCCCCACAAAGTCCTCTCAGATCCTGTACATGAGGGCAACACCCTAGGACTGGCAGAGCAACAAGATAGAAGGAGTCTGGGTGTCTGACACATTGTGGCTGCCATAACAGCCCTTTACTGTCTCTGCCCAAACTGTTCCTGACAGAGAAATGCATTTCTAGTTTACTTATGTCACTATCATTTTGAGTTTCTGTTAGAGCAGCTGTTCCTATTATCTAGAGGTCAGTAAACTATGGCTTGTAGGCCAAACCTGGCCCACTACCTGTTTTTGTAAATACAGTTTTATTGGAATCCAGCCATGCCCATTCATTTTTGTATTGTCTATGGATACAATGGCAGGTTGTAATGGAGACCATATGACACGCAAAGCCTAAAATATTTACTATCTGGATCTTTACAGCAAAGTTTCCTAGCCCCTGCTATAGTCTGTGAAGTCATACTGATAACAAAATATTACTGATGGTTACCTCAAGATATTTTACAGTCTCCTTATGTTTCTCTCATTTGATCACTCATTCTTTCTTCAAAAAAAATCTCGGCACGAAATGGGTGAATTTACTCTAGACTCCACCCTATATGAACCTACAATATCCACATTTTTATTGTCACTCTCTCCCCTGCCAGAAACATTTGAACCACTTGCCAGCTCTTACAAAAAATACTGGATCTGCTATTGTATCTGGTAGGATAATTTTGATTGCTTGTAGCCAAAATTCTACTTAATGGGGATAATTTATTGGCTCTTTCTCTCTATCTCTTGGCTCTGCTTATCTCTAATAATCTGTTCCTTAAATGGGCTCTTTGTGCCCTAAAAATATGGTTGCTGGAAGACTAGAGCTTGCATCCTTCTTGCTAATCATCCATAAATGTGTCCGCATATCAAATGGCAGAGACAATTCTGATTGAACTGCTTGAGTCAAAGTTGATGCTTGAACCAATCATTGTGTTTAGGAGAAAGGAGTGATTTGACCCTCCAAGTGATGAGGCTCAAGGTTAACATAGAATGGATTTCTCTTAGAAAAGAGTAGTTTTATTAACTAAAAAGGAAAAAGGGGAGCAGAGGAGATTAAAACATAAAAATAATAGATGGTCACCCCTGGCAACTTCGGGGTCTTGTGTATAGTTTTGGTTGCTTCCTGATATGTAATGTTACATTTATCTGAAGGCTCATGTGTATCTCCATTGTCTGATTTGTATGCCAATTGATTATTGTTTAAATTACTATACCAAGCTCAGCACATTATAAAGCCTATGTGAACCGTGAATAATTCCTTTTTCTCCCCCTTCTTTTTAGCCAAGACTGTAGCTTACAGAGTCTAAATATCTGGTTGAAAACTGAAATGTAGGCAACAACCAACTTTCTTGAAATAGCAGGCTGAAAAAAGGCAGAATCATGAAGTAGTAGAGAAAGGTTGGTAGAAGTTAGCAGTGTGGATCTGAGGCTCTGATTTTCTGACTCTTTAGTGTTTTTTGGAGACTTGGTTTACTCTTCTCTAAAATGGGAATGAGGAACTTGCTCTTTCATGATTGTTTTGAGGATTAATTCTCTTTCTTGCCAGTTGGCTCCATTCTGGGCTTTCGATTATTTTGGTGTGAATTTGTCTCTGCCGATTTGGTTCTCTAGTTGTTGACACACAGGAGCATTTGGCAAAGGAAAATTTATTGACGGGGTAAAATTCAGAGATGACAAAACCAGGGCAGCCACCTGACTTCAGATCCATGGCATTACTGGATTAAATCTTTGCTGTGCCCATAGAGCCTGATGCTTCAAGTAAGTGCTTACAATCTATCATTTTCTGTAGGCTTTGAGAGGGCTCCCAGGAGGAAGTCAATCATTATGTTAAATTGCTGCTTCAGTTACTACCCACTTTTAAAGATGGTAGACAGTTTCTTATCTTTTTTAAAAATTCATGTTCATTCATCTCAACCTAATCACATAGGAACGAGGGGAGGATAATAGCTGAGATACCAGGAATTCTAAATGACATTCTTGCTTCTAAGCCTTATAACTCCTCTTGCCAGGCTTCAATCTGTCTATGCCTCAACTGCCTCACCTATAAAGTTGCAATAATGCTCTTGAGTAACCTATTGGCTTAAGCTGACATATGGCCATTCGGAGACAAGGGGAGGAGCCAGCACTTTCCAACAAGATGGTATCAGGCAACAAGGGGCCAAGGTCAGGATGAAGGCAGCCAGGTCTCAGCAACTTGAGATATTTAGTCTGGACAGTGTGAAAGGCCATAAGCATCAATGCATTTCACTGATGTACTATGGGGCAAGACAGAGAGGATTAAATCTGTCACCGAGGAGAAAACAAGAGGCACAAAGAGAGCTATTTCATGTCTGGGTGTCCTATGGAAGTCTCTTCTAGATTGTTAAGAACAAATATTTACTCAGTTGCCCAAAGTGATGGATGTTTACTGTTGGGGTGCTGAGCTAGTAAGGAAGCACAGAAAGTCAACATCAGCTGAAGAGTCTGCCCAGGGGAGATCTGGAAGTTTGCTCAGGACATCATCACATTCCCGGTCTCAGCAGCGACTCCAGTGGTTCATCTCTCTGGTGACCCAGCTTCACCTTTGGCACTTGCATTAAATGAAGTCTCCATCTATTACGTGCTCCCTGGACTTTCTGCTTGAGCTCCTGCTTTTTGCTCACTCACAGCTTCTGCCCCGTGATGTCTGCTTACTGGCATCTGTGGTAGCTTCCTAGGTTCTCTCAAATGTTAGTTCTTCCAACTACTCTCTAGGTGGCTCAAATTTAAACTTTCCTAGAAGGAAAAAGTGCCTATAAAACAGACATCTTTGGCTCAGGTACAAAACTCTATTCAATCATTTGAAGGCAGAATGGCTGGGTCTTATTATCAAAAACATAGTATGTTATATATAAGCTATGAAGAAAAGTGTTTATGTAACTTATGCATTTTAAGGCTTCATACAATGTCTGGTACTTGAATATATTTATTTCATCTCTGCTTTGTACCACAAAAGAGTTGAGGCTGTTATACTGATAATGCCACTGTGATGAGAATGTAATCTATACCATTTGCTAGGTGCTAAAATGTTCTGTGGAAATTCAGAGAGATAGTTGATTTAAAGGCTTCATGGGTGAGGCACAAGTAAAATGGAACATTGGAGAATGGATAGAATTTTGATAGAAATGAGAAGGATAGTGCAATCTAGGAGAGCAGAACAGTGTAAAGAAAAGTGCTGGCATGGATGTTTGGAGGTAATTGGTGACATGCAGTTTGAGTAGGTCAGAGGCTTTCATAGGGAGGGATGTAGGGTAGCTAAATCTGAAAATTTAAATGCTAAGCTAAAGAGTCTGAACTTTATTTATTGTGTTGACATTGGAGGAGTTATTAAAGATTTCCAGTCTGGGCAGTGAAAGCATTGGAGCTGTTTTTAGGAAGAGCCTTCTGACAGCTGGGCATATAATGGGTTGGAGAGGGAAATAATGGAAAACAAGGAGGTTATTGTCATGGCAGGGTGTGTCAGAGAAAACAAGATGAGATAATAGCTGTGAAATGCCTGTCAAAGGTAACAAATAAGAGCTATGGTTACTGAGAGTTCACTATGTACAGCCATGTGCTAGGGAATTTTCTTACAATATTTTATTTAACCCAACAATGATATTATAAAGTAGGTGTCATGAGTCTTATTTTACAGATCATGAAACTGAGACTCAGGTCAATTCAATAACCAATTAAAGATCACATGTTAGTGAGTCCTAGAGCTAGAATTTGTACTCAGGTCTGGAAGACTCCAAAAGTCATGCTCTTTGATTACTCTGGACTGCCTCCCAGAGTCATTGGCAATTGACTTAAAAGGGGGCAAGAAAAAGAGCAGCAGCAAAGAGAATGTCAGGGTTTCAAGAGTGGGTGATGGGGACTATGGTACTGCTGTGAACAGAAGTCGGATAAAGCAGTACCTTTTCTCGGGAGTTGGACATTTAAGAGGAAATTTTGGGAGATGAGTAAGGTTATGAGCTTATTTTGATTTTCCCTAAGGCAAAAATACATGAATCAACCAAAGCAGTGGAAATTACAGGACATAAAGAGGCCAGGAAACCCAATATTACAAAAGTGGGTGATTGACCAATCAATTACTCCATCTCTTCTGTTTAGATTGGCATAAATGACCACTCTGTCCCCTGTACCTTGGACACATTGCCCTACAACCTTGACTGATATCCCACACCTGCTTGCTGAATTAAACAATGTCAACCTGTGAGCCCAGTCTACCCACTCTTCTAAAAGACAGTCCTGCCTACAGACCTAGGGAGGAGGTGGCAGCCATGTTTTGTGCTACATGATCTCACCCACATGGGCACAGCTGGCTGGAGAGTAACCAACCAAACCATGGATTGGCTAATATGTATGCCCTACCTGGTGGATGATTAATGCTAAAGAATGGGCTTCTTTCAAAAGATGTTCCTTAGTTGTTCACACAAATAGACATCTGGTAGACCCCTGTCTCTTATTCTCCAGACCTGTGTAACCACTGACTAAACAGTCGGTATTTTAAGGGCAGGAACTGAGTCCTTATCTGCTTATCACTCCATCTTCCAGGTCCAGCACAGTATCTGACACAGTATCTGACACAGTAGGCAATCAGTAAATATATGTGGATGAATGTATATTTAAATCTTACCTGTGGACAATAGCTTTGACTCAAATAAAAATATAGAATTGTGCATAGTTGTTGTTTGTACTTTCAGTACTCTGCTAAATAATTCATTTATATTGTAGGTGGTTATGTCCATGTCTGTCTTCCCTAATAGTCATTACACATGCTAATAATGCTAGGCACTTTTCTGAGTGTTTTATGTGTATTGGATTGTTATTTCTTCACAGCAATGCCAAGCATTATTCTTCTTATAACTGTGAAGTCAGTCTGACTCATCTCTGTTATTTAATATTTGTCACCTAGCATGTGATCAGTACATGTGTATAATATTGAGTTGAATTGTCTATTCCCAACTTGGCCAACATGTGCTATAATACAGAGGGTGCCAACCAAATGTATACACATTTTAAGAAAGGAAAAAACTGTATGAAAATTATGCTGATGGTAGCCACTTTGAGCACCTCTTGTAATTGCAGAAGTCAAACATAACTTGTATTCATCTTTTATTATCAGTATATATTGAATATTACGATTTTAATACAGTTTTTTTTCTTTTCTTAAAAATGTGTATATTTTTTTTGGCATCCTCTATATTTCATATTATATATTTACATAATATGTAATGTAGAGGGTCCTAATCTTGTTAGGTATAGTGAGAGCTCAGGTAATACTGGGGAAGATAGTCAGAATTTAGGGTCTCCGGGGGAGGTATAATAACGTATCTGGGGTCAGAAACACCAGAACAAGATGGTTGGACTACAGGAGCCTGCATACCCTGTTTTGTGATCATGGAAGATATTTGAGAAAATGGGAATGGGGTAGTCACACGGGCAGGAGTGCTGAGGGAAAATTTCGCGAATGGTTCTGTTTTGGAAGATCACCTTGTTCTGCAGAGCAATGTTAACAGTTCTCCACTTTGAGAAATCAACTTATCTGTCTCAGTTGATATTTAGTGGGTGTTGCAAATTCAATAGTTAATTTTGACTGTTGAACATTTTTCTCTCTGAAAAAACATAGTACTTTTGCTCTGAAAATCAAAAACAAAAACCCAAAACGGTGTGGCTTTCAATCTGTGGGAAGTCAGGGTTCTCAGTTAGAATTGAAGCCATTACACCATAGGGTGCACCTAGGCCTGGGCTTATACAAAGTTCCCCGAGTCGTGCAATCTCCTGTCACGTCCTGGGACAGAGCTCATCCTCAGAGAAGGGAATCCAGGTCCACAGTGGGTAGAGTCTGAGCCTAGAAGCCCCTCCCAGGGCCTGTCTCTCAGATTTCCTTCTGGTTCAGCCACAGGGACACACACAAGTGTTACTCAAGAGTTGTTTATCCAGCAGCTATGGGAGGCCTGGAAGCCCAAGTCACATCAACATTGAGACCTACATTGTAGAGTGCTACCCCAGGAGAGACAGAGAGCCCTCCCTAGTGACACAAAGGGGGGAACACTTCGGTGCCACTTTGGCAGCCTGTGACTACAATGGCAGCCACGGGGGAGTGGGGGTGGCCTCAATAATAGCACGCAGTCAGTCATACAGTGGCTTCATGGAACCCAGTGTGGCTTGATCATATTGCTGCTTGGTGTAACTTCATGAGCACCAGAAGCTTCTGCTGTAGTTCTTTCCAGGAGTCTGGGACTATAGTGGGGAAAAGGGTGTATAGCCAGGGTAGCTGAGAGGACAGTCTCATGAGGGTATACCAGATACCTCCAACAGACTCCTAGAAACTTCTGGGGGAGCTTGGAAACTAGAGAAGGCTAAGGGTCCTGCAATAGCAGGCAAGAAAAAAAATCACAGAGAAGCGTGTGGCCTGTTGCCATCAAGTCAGGCCTCCCTGTGTGACTTGGCTTACATACAGATTAAGATCAGGTAAGGGTTTCTTTTTCCACCTTTTCACAGCATACCTGGCATTCCATACCGTGAGGACAAGCTACAGGCGGCAGTGATGGACCAGGCTTCTGATGTCATCCCTGCCCATTTATTGCTTTGACAACCTGTCAGCTCCGTGCAGCCTGTTAATGCCGCCACATGAATCAGTCTGTTAGAGCCTGTCAACATGAGTGGATGTGCGTTTTCAGTGCTGATAGCAGAAACCGGAAATGTTGGCTTGGTTAACATTATTGAATAGGAACTTGATGAAAATTTGGAATCTTGAGCTAAATGTTAATTTTGGTGTGATTTTACTTTGAAAAATTCAATTCATCGTGCCTGTTTATTTTTAACAGGATGTTACAAAGGGACTCTGTCTCTCCTAGAATTTTTCAGAAGCCTCAAAGGCTGAGAGCAGTACAACGGTTGTCCAGCACAGCGTCATTGGAAGCAAGGGGCCAGGGCTCCATGCAGCACATGCTAAGAAATGATCAAGCTAGTTCTGCCTGCTTTAGCCTAAGAGCCACGCCTGGGCTGCAGGACAAGAGAAGAAAGAGGTGAGAAGGCCAGTGCAGGAAAAGAATTTCATGGGATTCATCATGGGGTTCTGGGCATTTTTGTGCCCGCTACCTGGGGTGGGGAAAGGAGTGCATTCCTTTCACCTTAAGCCAGCTTGCAGAGAGCTGCTTGCAGAGATGGATAAATGTCTTCTGGACCTTAGGGATACAAGGACTGGTGTCTGACTCTCGCAGAAGGGTCTGAAAGCTGGAGCCCGGGCCAATCACCTTCTCTCTCACAGCAGGGTGAAGACAGGTGGTAGGTAGTGTCTGAGCAAGCTGCACTCTTAGTAATGGTGAACTCTTGGGATGTGGCCCCTGGAAGGGAGCTGGCCTGGGGCTATCTTCAAAGGGAGCTGGACCAATGGCCTTTAAAAGGTTTTTGTTGGTGAGAGCTCCCAGTCACAGAAAACAGCACCCCTCCAGTCAACGTAAGCAGGGAGGGGTTTAGTTGAGGGCCTAAGGGACTTACAGAACCTTTGGAACAGGTTTTAAGTCTGGTCTCTTGGGAACAAGTCTCAGAGCGTGACCCTGGGGAGAGACTGCTGCTGGCCCTCTGCTGACTCCAGAACTGAGCTGCACCTGCTCTCACCCGTGTCAGACTACAGAAGCCATACCCACCTGTCCGTTGCCCCACGTGACGAACTCCAGCACCTCCCGTGTGCCTCTAGTTAGCAAAATCTTTGCCACATGTCCGTGCCGTAGCACCATGGCAACTAGAAAATGTTGCATTATGGGTTCTTCTTTGGGAAGCTGGCGTTCATACTGTGGGGAACAGTAAAAATGCAAGAGGGTGTACAAATGACAGTTGTCTACCTACCTTCATGGGAGGGCTGGCTGCTGGGAGTCATGGCTCAGGGGAGCTTTCTAAGCAGCCAGCTGGAGGTTAAGATGTTGCCTAGGACAAAATAGCTGGAAGGTGCCTAGAGGGAGGTTTACTAAAGAGAGAGCAACAGCTCTAGGGGACCATGAGTTAGCCATGGGCATCTGCTATGCCATGGGGCACTGATGCCCTTTAACAAGTGCTTCACTCAAGTTAAGTTCTTTCCTTCACCTCCTCCTCTGGCCCCCCTGTACTGGACCTGAAGGTTCATATCAGTAACTAGTGAGTGGGGAGGTGGAGTAAGAAGGAGAGAGAAATTGACCACATCCCATTACCTACTGCAAGCTTGTGTTGGGGGCTGGGCAAAGGCTTAACCAGGTAAAAGCTTGTAGCATCCCTCCCACAGCTTTATTGAGACATAATTGACATATAACATTGTGTACATTTAAGGTGTCCATTGTTTTGATCTGATGGATTTATAAATTGCAAAGTGGTCACCACTGCAATATTAGCCACCACTTCCCCCCATCACATAGTTACCGTTTCTTTTTTGTTGGTGAGATATTTAAGATCTACTCTCTTGGAAACATTCAAGTATACAATATTGTTAGGTATAATCACCATGCTGTACTTTAGATCCCCAAACTTATTAATCTTATAACTAGTAGTTTATACACTTTGACCCACATCTCTCCATTTCCCCCACCCTACAACCCCTGGTCACCACTACTCTACTCTATCTGTCTGAGTTTGGTTTTTATAGATTCCATATATAAGTGAAATCATACAATGTTTGTCTTTCTCTTGAATTATTTCACTTAGCATAATGTCCTCAAGACCCATCCAAGAAGTGGAAGCCTGTGGTTTTGATTATTTATGTGTACATTGGATTGGTTTATTTAATGGTTGAAAATAACCTGAGGCCTTTTCAGTATCTAAGAATGATGGGGAAAGTGATGGGCCCACACCTGAGATTTCACCCCCGAGTAGAGAAGAGGTCCAAAGGGCACAATGAATGGGCAAAGAGAGAAACAAAAAAAATGGATTTTGTCTGTCCTCTGGCAAGTCTGGTTTATTCAGTCAGCTGGTTATAAGCATTATTATTATAAAAGTATATTTAGTGTTGCTTCCATTTTGTTTTTTTCAATTTTATTAAAATCAATTGAGAATTCAGGAAGAAATGTAGAAAAAAGAGGAAGGCAAGAGAGACAGTCATAGCTTACTATTGCTGATGATTTTAATTCCCAAAGGCTGTTGTGGAAGACCAAGAATGAGAGAGATCAGCCTGCTTATGAGACAACCTCCTGGGCGAGGAGGGACTTAATAGTGCCACAGTGCTATCCTCGTATAGTAAATCTTAGCATTTTTATCCTCAGAAGAACCCCATGAGGTAGGTATAATTCCCATGCTTTATGGATGAGGAAACTAGCCTTGAACAAGTTAAACAGCTTGTGCAGTGTCATGGCGCTTAAATAGCCAAATGGGAGCTCTACCCCCTTAATTTTAGCCTATTGCTCACCTGATCTGTGCTGGGTCTTAGATGAGATCCTCTCAGTCTGGTTCTTTTAAGAGGGCACTTCTCTTGCCATAATCATAGCTGGTTTTTATTGTGCACTGAAGATATTTCTCTCACTGTTCTATGCACTTCATACATTTTCTCATCGAATACTCCCATCAGCTCTACAAGATAGGTGCTATTGTTATCCTCATCTAACAAATGCAGAGTCAGGCAAACTTGACTGAAAGCCATGTAGCTGGTAAATAGTGGAGTGAGGATTTATATTCAGGCAGCCTGACACTGCAGGCAGACCCTGAACGACCATGTTCCAGCACCATGGGATGCACGAAGGCTGGGTCAAAAGGAAACAGGGCCTGCTCACTGGCTTCCCTGCCTTAAGGGAAGGAAAACAAGAGGAGTCTTTCTTGTTCTTCCCCCTCTGCCACTGACTGTCCCTGCTGCTTTCATCCCATCTCAATGGGAAGGGTTTGAGGTAAACCACCCGTTCCATCTGAGGCAGGATGCCATCACTTATCTTTCCTCTGGGACTTCACTTCATATACACCCTCTCTCCTGTGCCTTCAAGTCCACACTGTACCCTGATTTAAGAGCTCGTGGCAGAGCATTGCTTAAAAGGCAAGCTGTCTCAATGGGCCAGTTTGCCTAGAGAAAGGGCCATCGTGGCAGGCCAAGCTGGATGAGGAAGCGGACAGAAATCTAAACTGCAGAACAGAAGAAATAAATAAGAATTTTCTGGCAGGAAGAGGAGGGTCTTGACAACCTGGCAGCATGAAGCAGGAACCCAAATGGATGAAAGAACCAAAGAGAATTCTTTGAGGGCCAAATAGGTCAAGGAGCTTTTAAGAAATGGACTCTCATTCAACTCTGTGGTTTTCTGTAATAAGCAGTGATGTAATATCCCAACCCTTGAGTGAAGTCTGCTCCACACTCTCTTGAATTGGTGGCACTTTGGGAGGTTCAGGGTTTGAAGTGCTGGCCTGAGGCAACACCTTCAGGAAAGATGCAGCTCCTCTGGAGGGTGGCACAGGAAGCAGAGATGGAAGAAATGGTGGAAGGGGGAACCCGAGGTCATTAGAGAAAACATGAGTCCACTAATGTGCCTTGGAAACACAAGAGTGAACTCATGTTTCCAAAGCACTTTGATGTGCTGGGAGGAAAGCTGGAATTCCTAGGGTGTGTAGGATGAGCTTTTGAGCCAGTTTCTACCTAATTCTTAAGGACCCATTGACTATAACAATCGGAAGACCTTGGGGTTGCCTGGAATTGCATCTCCCTCCTTGTTCCACACCCTCAACTTCCTTTGCTATAGACCTTTATGCTCAGCCTCAGTCTCTCTCTTCATCTCAACCACTCCCGTTTAATGCTGAATTTAATTTTTGACCTTGGTTCCATTTCCTGTCTTTTGATGTTCTCTCTCTTTCACAACTCATCGATTCAGAAATGGCTTCCTGGGTAAAAATCTCCCTAGGCCAAGGAACTCCTGAAAACACCCCTTCTGTTTTTCTACCCCACCCTCATTCCTCATTCTCTTTATCATAAATCCGTATGCAAAAAACCGGGAGGAAGTTGGGATTTCTGTAGTTGTACCTTCTGGGGGAGGTACATCAGTTGCAGAAAACAATAGGCTCTAGTCATTTTAAAACAAAAAGGAATTTATTAGGGGTACTCAGTGGCTTACAGAATTATTGGGAAGGTTGAATTTATAAGAACAACTCTCAAAGCCATGCTATAGCACAGAGACACCAAACTAGTGACTAAATCTTCCATCCTCAGCAAGCTGCTCACCAAATGTGGAAGCTGCTGCTGAGCTGGCTGCAGAACCACCCACCACTGCCACAGTCAGGAAGCCAGTACAACCGGGGTACATAGGAAGGACACCAACACCATTAAGAATACACTGTAATAGTTCAGGGAATATAATAATGTTGTAAAAATTTTGTGGCATGTCAGATGGTCACATGTCTTGTTAAGGAGACCACTTCATGGATGGAGTAGAGGCTTGATCATGCGCTGTACAGCTGAAGCTGGTGTTGTATAATATTGTATGCCAACTGTAATTGAATATATACATAGTCATGGGATGTGGAGTATACTGTGGAAGGGAGTCAAAGGAATTGTAATAGAGATGTATGATATGGGGGGGAGTGGAGTGGTGAACTAGGTGAGAGGGGTTGTCATTTTGAGGGGTAAAAAGTATAACTATTGCACTGTGTTGTACACCTGAAACTAATTTAAAAAAAAGGTTATTTCACAGTAAAAGAATTAAAAAAAAAAAAAGAATACACTGTAATCAGGGAGCCCCTGGTACTGGCCAGCTCTAGAATCCATACTTGCTAAGTAGATGGCTAGCACCCTACCACTAGACTCATGAAAAGCTAGCAACTGGCACTGGGATCATACTATTCTGCCATGGTGGTGTTTGCCCGTAGAAACAACACAAGCAGAAGTGCAGCATCCATCCCACTCTCCACCTCAAATCTTGCACTAGCGATTCCAATGAATAAATCCAAATAATATCCAGAACTTTAGCTGCAAGGAAGGCGGGGCAGTACTGTTTAGCTGTGTCTGACTTCTCTGTCCAGGCAGGCACAACAGAGAGACATTGGAAGGGAGGTCATGCTTTGATCAATCGCGTTTACCACAGGGGGTTAACCTCATTCTTCAATGGCTCCTCGGAATCTCTTTCTCCACATAGATTTATTGCCCACCTCTTTGGAATGACTGAGCAGAGTCCTATTTGGCTCAGGGAAGAATGATTCATTATCAGACTATTATTTATCACAGATTGCATTGTAGCCTCTTCCAACTTATTGATTCGCCGTAATTTACTAATGGCTAAGGGTAGATACATAACCTCCTTCCCTCCATGGCACTAAGCCATGGCAGAGGTGTATTTGGTATGAGGTCCACCAGGCAGATTTCTTTCCTGGGATAGTACCAAAAGCAGAAAGACTAAAATCCTTCAGGTATTTTCCCCTAGGGGAATAAAAGAAGAAACAAGTCAAGTAGTAGATATGTTATTTTCAGTGCCGTGTTTTAATTATTTGCATCTCTCTTGCAGTGTAAACCAGCACACACTATCTTTTTTCTTGTTTTTCTTCCCCCCTCCCCCCAATCTTTGAGTGTTCTCCAGTTATGTCCAGCTGGTTCCAGTTGTTATAGACTCTTCCCAAGATAGTCCAGTCCTACTGGAAACAGGAAATACTGGAAACCTCACTAGAAAACCGGGTCCATTTCTGGCCTAGTTTTACCAGAGTTTTGATAAGCATCCAAATTGTTGCTTGTTTATTCAAATTGAACTTATGAATCTCTTGAGATTTACTCTTTGCAATTGGTAAGCCAACAGCCTGCAGGGGAAAAAAAAATCACACATTTTCTGGCCAGTCCGAAAAATGTCTGTCTTTTCTCTCTGCCAGGTTTACTAATTTGCACATGTTTCAAAGCTGAGGCTGACTGGTTCAAACTGGAAAGACAATTTTCAACAACTGAACAATCCAACAGTGAAAATTATTTGAATTATTCCAATACCAAATTAAATCATTAAGATTATTGGGGGAATATGTGCACTATTTAAAATTATATAAATTGAGTCTCAAAAATATAGCTTTGATTTATAATGATAGTTAGGGATTAGATCATAGAACCACAGAACTTATATTTAGAAGGGAACTTCCAGGCCCCAACATTCAGTTATCTTGAATTAGTGGGTGTTACTGTAAAATGATTGAGTTTTTCATTCAATATGAGGAAAATCTTGGCAAAAAGCAAGGATGCCTTTGTTTAGAGGGAGGCAATAACTAATATTAGGAAGCAGAAAAATCATGACATCGAAATGCTCCTTGGTATTGATTCAAATGGCGGAACTAGTTACATGAACTTGGGCAAGTTATTTAACTTTTCTGAGCTTATTTCCTCATCTATATGTAGTTCAACTTTTTCTATTCTCATCGACATGTTGGTTAAAAAGGGCTCACCTTAAACATAACTGAAGCATATTCAACTATTTTTCCACCTAGGCAATGGAATACTGCTCAAATGTTTCTGAGAGTCTCAGGGTTGTCTTGCATTAACTCTAAGACTAACCCACTTGGTTACCATGTTGACTGCCATGTGTAGTATACCTTTCTCTTTAGTTTCTCTGCTTCTGATAGACACACTGGCTACCATGGACAGTCATGCCTCCTGATAGGCATTACCTCTCTAATATTGCATTCATCCTGGTGTTTCCATCAATACACAGCATGCCTTGAGGTGCCAAATCTATAAGGTAGTTCATAGCTAAGTGGGGACAATACACTCCATGTATTACTTAAAGTGTTTTAGGTTGTAGGTTAATAGAAAACTCAACCCAATCTGGATAAAAGAAGTGGCTTGTATTATCTGTGAGACAATATAGTAGAAGTCCTATGATAAGAAGGCATACTCAGCAGTGAGGATTAGGTTAAGCTGTGAAAAACAGAGACTCAAACTAAAAGTAGCTTAAATGAGCTTGGTTTCTCTCACACACATACAAGACCAGAGAGGGGAAGGCCAGGGTTTCTATCACAATGTATTCAACAAAATCTGGGCAAACTTTCATCTTCGTTTCTCTCACACACATACAAGACCAGAGAGGGGAAGGCCAGGGTTTCTATCACAATGTATTCAACAAAATCTGGGCAAACTTTCATCTTCTTCCAGGCTTCTTCCAGTTCACTACTCTGTCCTTTCCTAAAGGGATAAGAGCTGTTGTCATAGTCCAAGATGGTGGCTGGAGGTCCAGTCCTCATACTCATGCTCCCACAGCGGGAAGGATGGAAGGATGAAGAAGCTCTCCGTGAACCAGCTGTGTTGTAAAGAAGGTCCCTAGAAGCTGCCACATGACATTTCTGCTTAGAAATCATCAGCCAGAGCTTAGTCCATGGATACCCCAAACTACAAAGAGAAAGTGTCTTTATTCTGGATGGTCACACGTCCAGCTATAACAGGGGCCTCTAATACATGGAAGATGGGGCGAATAAAATCAGGGAGGGATAGTTTCTGCCACAGCACTTTTCAGGTGGATGAACTGCAGAGGTTTCAACTCTGTTTTCCTATGATTCTCTTCGTTTTGTTCTACGCTGTGTTTTGGCTTCACTTGAGTGTGAGAAGCAGTTCCAGAACATGCCAGGGAGAGGAGGTTGCTTCTGGATATTCTCCTAAAGGAATGTGAGAGAATTTTCCCATGAGACCCTAGCAAAGCTGGATTACACTCCCACCCACTTCTTTCCTGCTCACTTTTGGGCCAATCAACAGGCAGGGGGAAGGGATGACATGGACACCTCTCAAGCCCACCATCAGAGTGGGGGTGGGGCCAGCTTCCCCAGAGTAGGAGGAAAAGTGAATAACTGAACAAAGTTGGGAGTGAATTAGGAAAGAAGGAAGAAGGAGAATAGACACCGGGCAGAAAGCTTTCTAGTGTGGGCCAAGGAGGGGTGGCAGCAAAGCTTGCTGTTTACATGAGCATACACAGTTTTTAGAGAAATGGCTCTTTATCTTTTTTGCTTTGTTTTGTTTTCATGCTTATTTGTCTTCTTAGGACCCAGACAGAAATCCTTATGAGTGAGTTCCAGGATATCAATGGCAAACACCATATTTTACTTACCCTTTCTTTTTTTTTTTTTTTTTAGCTGAGCCATCCTGCCACCTGTTGGCAGCTCAACGACAACTCAGCTCTGGCTGGCCTCGAACAGCTGTTGCTCAGAGCTCAGCTCGCTCTCTTGAGCGAGCTCTTAACCAACTGAGCCACTCGGCCGGCCCTTTACTTACCCTTTCAATAGCGTGTTTGGAACTAGGTTAAGATCACTATGGTCAACTTCCATTAGTGTGAGTTCTCACTCAAGTTCTTCACTTCTTCATGCAAATAGAACCTCTGATGGCTTACTCTACAGGTCACAGCAAGATGGACATCGTTTATATCCATATTGGAATCTACAGGGTATAGAACATGGGAATAGTGATCAGTCACACCAAAAGGTTGTTATGAAAATTAGATGTATAGCCTTTGAGTGTTGGTTCTCACTTTTTCACTCCACCAGATCCCCAGAGAGCAGTACAAGACACATGGTTCTAAATAATACATAGTTGTTAGATGCTTTTGGCACTAGATTAAGCAAGACAGCACATGTAGAGTTACTTAGTGTGCAGTAGCAATTTTCCAAATGTGAGTTCTCTTTCTAGAGAGGCTTACTGTCTTCAGTCACCTCTACTCCAGGGGAATTTTAATAACTGAGAACTATTAATTGAATTTGTGGTTTATATCAAATATCAAGACTGAATTCATTTTTCAACTACGCCAAAAATCATGTCCCATGCCAAAACACACAATGACAATCTCTTTAGTTTTTTCCCCTCTGGGAGAATAGAGAAAAGGAAGAGTCATCCTTTCATTGTCATTCAGTGGAAAGAATTTCATTAAGGTGGCCAGTTTGAATAGATGAGTCCGTTGTAGTGCAAATCTAGCAGCATGGAAATAGAGGCACCCTGAGTAAATTGTTTTGACACTTGTAGTTATTGAATGAAACATTATTTTAATGAAAAAGGAGGCACTTGTTAGTAAAAGCAATTTAACTAGAATGAGGTTGTAAAATCTTGCATTTTATTATTGATCTTATAAGGACTTATAAGTAAGAAGAAATGGTGGAAATTAAAGGTCATTTTCTTTTTATTTGACATTTAATTATAGTCTTTCCAGACAAAGCTTATTTCCTGGGTTGTTTAAACTTTGTGTAATCAAATCACCTGAGAGTGTTTGCAGGATTCTTTTTTTTTTTTTTCATTTTGAATGGCAGTTATCCTGTTGGTACTTCATATATTAGTTTTAAAATGTACTCTATAGGCTAAAGACTCTCAGATATAAATTTATATATTTGTTCACACATGACATTGACATGTGTGAAATCAAATTGTGTTAAATAACTCACTAGGAACAATGTGGAAATGCTTCATCTGACAGAATTGACCTTCCTTCTTTGTTCTTCAGGAAGATGCCATAAGTCAGTCATTCCAGTCCCAGGGTGAGAATCAGCATTTGTTTCTGCTGGAGGCTGGCTAGAAGAGGGCTCCCCTGTCCCCACCAGCCTTATTCAAATATGTTTCCTCCCCAAGCTCAGCCCCCAGGCTCTCAGTCTTGGGGAGAACATCCCCCTTACACTTCACCAAAAATGACCTAAAACTCAAAGACCACATTTTCATATTGGGTAAATCATTTTACCAAGTACTTTCACACATAGAAATCATCTCTCTTTTTGCATTCTTTTAAGCTTCCACTTTTGAATCTCTCATGTGCCTATCCACAGCCTTTATGGAGCATTGTTTGATAGTGATGAATAGGACAGAGGGAGCCTCTGTTCTCATAAGGCACACATGTTCCAGGAAGGGAATGACCCAAATCTGGTAAATAAGAGATGAAATAACCATGACAATGTTAGATAATAGGATTGCTATAAGAAAGTGAAACAAGGTACAGTGGCAAAGAGTGAATGAGGACCATGTTCATTTGGGAAGGTCTTGGAGGAGGTGACATTTGCTCTGGGACCTGTCTGAAGGTGTTTTATCACTTGCTACCTTGAATCATTGATTTTAATTCTTCCATTCTGTATTCTAAACTTCATAAGGGTATTATTATCTCTATCTAACTCATCTTTATATCCTGCAGCACAGCTTATGCCCTGTGCCTTCTACTCAAGAGGCAGATATCAGAGATCAACAGTTGACATCAGTGATATTATCTCATATACATCTACAAAGCTCTCAGATCTAAGAATTACTAACCACATTATAGAGACAGGTCAAGTTACTTGATTAAGGTAGTAAGTGGGGATACTGGGATTCAAACCATCTCCAGCATGCTGATCTTTCTGGAAGCCCATACGTAGTTTTTGTAGAAGCGTGGGAATGCAATTTTAGGTAGGGGGTTTCAAACTTTGAAATGAAAATACCAGTTTAACAAATATAGGGCACCAGGATCATGAAATTGACAATTCTGCAGTTTGGCTGTCGGGAAATGATGAGGTGGAATGCAGAACAGGAGAATGAAATTTTATCTAGGTTATAGTTATCAGTTTTTAGGGCCTCTGGGTGGAGAGCTGCTTTAGACCACAGACCAAAAAAAAAAGGGTTGGCTCTTCACAA
Source organism: Aselliscus stoliczkanus (assembly GCA_033961575.1). NCBI lineage: Eukaryota > Metazoa > Chordata > Mammalia > Chiroptera > Hipposideridae > Aselliscus > Aselliscus stoliczkanus. The sequence goes on from CM066734.1 coordinate 126,414,755, forward strand.
TTTAATTCTAATTATTTAGGTCCTAGGAAGCCCAACACTGTTAATGAGGTTGGTACTGGGAAGTAGGGGAGAGGAATCGTGGAAATTCAGGACATAAATGAAGAAAATCCTCTAGTTATCATCTGGTTTAACCTGATATTACTTCATTGCTCTTTTGTGACTTTGGTGATTTTCAGCCTAAGTTGGAAATCTACATTTTTGAAGGTACCCATTCCAGGGAAGAAGATGTGAACAGAGTTTTGGGAACTCTTCTTTTTTTTTTTTTAATCTTTATCTGTGCTTTTTTTTAAAAAAAATTATTATTAGTTACAGATGTATAAAACAATGCAATAGTTATCCTTTTCACCCCTTACAAAGTGACTCCCCCTCCTCCATCCACTGTTTCCCCACCCCGATATCATACATATCTATTACAATTCCATTGACTCCATCCCCGCACTATACTCCACATCCCATGACTATATGTGTTAAATTATAGTTAACATCTAATATTATTCAGCAGCAGCTTCAGGTATACAGTGCAATGGTCAGGCCTCTACATGGTCCATGAAGTGGTCTCCCTGACAAGACATGGGTCCATCTGGCCCCCTAAAAAATATTTACAACATTATTGATTATATTCCCTAAACTGTCTCTTCTATCCCTGCAGCACTCTTAATCAGAAAAGAACTGTTTCCTTAGAGAAGGAAAAGGGGCAACGTGTAGAGTATGGATACAGAATGTGTGAAGTTAGTGAATTCACGGGAACTTGCACAAACAGCAAGATACTGTGGGAGAGCAGAGGAGAGAAGAACGGGGAGGCTGTTAATTGTTTACATTCTTTGGCTTGCCAGAGTGCGATGAGCCAAGAACACAGCTGGAGTTCAGCTAGATGGAGCATTCTTGGTGCTGCCTCCTTCATGTGAACGATTTTGTCACGAGAAAACCCACATGCAAATGAAGGAGGAAAAGTAACATCACTTTGGGAAAGGTTTGCTGAGGAGTTTAGGAAGATGTGTGCCCTGAACAAAGCATGAGATTAAAAGGATCTTAGAGTGCCAGTGTGAATCATTTTCCTTGAGATTGTGGACTTGGAAACTTCTGAAGTCATGCAGACCTGGTATATTTTTTGCTGACTAGGGTATAGGTAGTATAAATTTGACAAATGTGGGTGAATTCACATTGCCTTGATTTTTCCAGTCTTGGTTTACCTCTATGGGTGACACCAGGAACCATTCCTCTCATGACCATATTAAAATGGCTTCAAGTATCAGCAGTTGTGGTGACTTGTTACCGTTATTATTTTCTTGCTTCTCTTTGCTACTAAGCTTGCAGTTCTGTGACAGACCCTGAGTTAGTAGCTCCCACTTAAGCCTTACCTGGAATCATGACCCTCATAAACTGTGATATAATAAATATTTGTTGTTTTTAGTCACAGTGTGGGATAATTTGTTATGCAACAATAGATAATACAGAGAGAACAAAAGGGAAAGAAACAGCTTCAATGGAGCATTCCAACTCATCAGAAATTTGAAAACAGTACGTCACTCAACCTTTGTTGTGATTCCAGAAGCCACGATAATACTTAATAATACAGGCCGGCCGAGTGGTGCGGTGGTTAAGCACTGGCTTGGGAAGCCAGCGGCCCCGGTTCGGGTCCCACATATGAGGGCCAGTGACACTGCCCTCAAAAAAAAAGAAAAAAAAAATATATATATATATATATATATATTTGTTTAAACTCTATAAATATGAAGGGCTTCAGGTATGTTTTCATATTTGTTACTTAACTGACATTCTGTATTTGAAGAGCCATTCTTCTTATACATTTCTTTAGTCATTTAGACATGACTTCCTTGGGTTCTTTGAACACATTTAAAAGAGTTGATTTCAAGTCTTGGTTTCTAGTAAGTCCAAAACCTGTGCTTCTGCAGAGATCATTTCAATGGACTATTTTTTTTCCTATGTAAAAGCCATACTTTTCTTGTTTGTTTGCACATCTTGTAATTTTGTTGTTGTTGTTGAAACTGGACATTTTAAATGAGATAATGTAGCAATTCTGGAAGTCAGATTCTCCCCCATCTTCTAGTTGTTGCCATTTGTTCATTTTGTGATTCTTTTGGAACTAATTCTGGAAAGTGTGTTCTTTGTCATCACTGATTTCTCTATTGCTCTATTCCCTCTATCGAAGTCCATTAGTAAGTCAGTAGAAGGATCTTTTGGCTCTATCTCTAAAATACAGTCAAAACTTCTACACTTTCTTTTTCAGCTCCCACCCTAGTTCAAGCACCTGCTTCTCTCTTCTAGAATTTTCCTAAATGGACTTCCTGCTTCCTCTCTTGCCCCTCCACAACCCATTCTCCCCATAGCAGCCAGAATGGTTGGACTTTTCCCAATTCATCTTGAAACCCTCTACCAAGGCTGCCGCGGTGTGTCTTGCTCATAATAGGTGTTAAATCAATATCTACTTGCACATAGTAAATTAGATTCTGTTACTCCTCTGTCTAAAACCCTCCAGTGGCTTCCCATTACACTGAGAATAAAACATTCATTTCCCTTCCAAGACCCCTGAGGGCCTGGCACTGATAGTTTCTCTCCGCTTCTCGGACCTCATATCTTCCACCCTTGCCCTCACTCAGTGGACTCTAGCTCTCTAAGTTTCCTTCAATTGCTTAAACACACCAGGTTTGTTTCCATCTTAAGGTGCCTGGACTTTTTTCCTTCCTTGTTTGGCACATTAGCCCAACATTTTCATATTGTTGCCTCCTCTGTATTATTCACTTCTCAGCTCAAATGTCATGTCCTCAGAAAGGTCTTTCTTGACTACGCTGCCTAAAACAGTGACTCTCCCCAAGTCTGTTTCAAGTCTTCAAGTCAATCCCACAATCCTGTTTGATTATCTTCACCACAGGATTAGAAATTATCTCCTTTATTTAATTTGTTGTCATAGTGGCACCTTCTCCTGGAGAATATAAACATGACAGGCCCAAGAACAGGGATCTTGATTGTATTATTTTTCAGGACCTGGAACAATGTTTGACATGTAGAAAGTAGTAATTGCTCAATAAATAGTTGTTGAATGAAGGAATGATTCCTTGAATGAAGGAATAATTAATGGCATACACTCAAAATTAATAAGTCATGGATGCATATTAAGAGGGAGGTCTGAAATAATTATAATAACAATAGTAATAACCATTATAAAATCATCAGATGTGACCAATCCCTGGGAGCACTCTTTGTTCTCATCTTGTAACCATAGAACAGAAATTGGCTCTTTGTCACATCCAACCCAAACCAAAAAAAAAAAAAAAAAATTGAATTTCAGAAAGTATTAGTAAGTAGTAATAAAGTATGTCTGAGGCTGACTGTAAGCCCTTTACATGTATTAACTCATTTAATGCTGATGAGAACTTTATGAGACAAGTGCTTTTATTATCTTTGTTTTACAAGTAAGGAAACCAAAGCATGCAGATGTTAGATTAGATCACTTCAAATTGCAAAGCCCTGGTGTGTGAGGGGTCAGGAGTTGAAATAAAGCATCTGGCTCCAGAGTCTATGTTCTCAACCACCACATGAAGGGAAAACCTGGTGAAGACACGAGAGAAATAGCAGAGAGCGTTACATCCCACTACACAAGGCACAACAACGGAAACCCCCATTGAGCATCTCAGTTCTTCCTGCAGTGTTACTTCTTAGCTAATAATCACTCCTGGTGCCGCACCATCCCCCCTAAAATAGACCCTGTAGCTTGAGGGGCACCAACATTTCTGGCTTCGCCAGAACTCTCATTTCCTCCCTCCCCAACTCTGTCTCTTCCTTCTTCCTTTTTCTTAAGCAACACAAGCAGGCTCCCCAACATGCACACGCACACTCATCACCCCACTTAGCATGAACGCTCAGAGAGTCTGACTCTTGAGAACCCAGTGGAGAATAAGAAATTCGTTTTCCTGCCACAAATATCCTCTTCCTCTGGTCACAGTACCAGTATCGACATTAAAGAACTAGGTTTGGGGTGAGAGTTGTGAGAGATGTAATAAGGTTTCTCCTTCTAGTTTATTTTCTTCCTCTAAAAAAAGAAAGCATGACAATATGAATTACATACATTTCCTGACTATACAAAAATCACTTAGCCTCTGGCTTTGTTTGTAATTGTACCTGGGAACAAAGGCACCCTACTGATGAAAGTATAAACTCAAAATAGAAAGAAAGAAGCTGAATTCAGAAATAATACACTCCAGTAGATTTTAAATAGGAAAAAAAGATGTGGGTCATGCTGACCCTTGAGAGGGAGAAATATGGAAAGACTTGTGTGTTCTATGTCTGCAACCCTTTAAGTGACAAGATATCTGTCTTCCCTGAATGTGTACACTGAAGAATGCCCATCTTTCAGGGAATAAGCTATACTTGATAAATCCTCCTAGCCTTCCCTTTTTGCTGGGCAGCCTGGTTTATCCCTGGGCATGTCCACAGATCTCTCTGCCCTAGGTGTAACCAAAGGGAAGGCCTTAGCTTGTTGACCTTGGGGCCCAGAATGACCTGCTCTGGGTGACCCTGGCCTGAGGCTCAGGAGGAACCAGACCCCCTGTTCAGTACCTTATCCCCACACTCCAGTTCACAAGCTATGAGCTAGAAATTATTGTGTGCTTTAGGTGGAGGCATTGCACTGCAAGTATTTTGCTTATGTTTGGTGATTTAAGCCCATACTCCAGATTTCGAAGATTTAGTTGGAGGCATTGGGCTGCAAGTATTTTGCTTATGTTTGGTGATTTAAGCCCATACTCCAGATTTCGAAGAAACAGCAAGGACAAAGTATTATAGTCATGTAGAAACATTTCTGAGAATGAAATCACCTTATAAAATGTGAACACAGGAAGGCCTTCAAGGTTCTCCACTCTACTCCACTTATTGAATGGCAGAAGAGCTGAGGTCTGGAAGTAAACTGACTTGCTGTAGCTACTGTGTTTTCCAAAAATAAGATCTGGTCTTGTATTAATTTTTGCTCCAACAATCTGCATTTATTCATTTATTCATGTACAAAAGTCTACATTTATTCGAACAGTCATGTCTGGCTGACGATCTTACCTGGGGCTTATGTTTGGGTAGGGCTTATATTAAGAGCATCCTGAAAAATCATGCTAGGGGTTATTTTCTGGTTAGGTCTTATTTTCAGGGAAACACAGTAGTTAGGGGCAAACAGTGTCAAAACTCCCAATTCAGTGCTCCTTACACCACATGATGCCACCCTTCTTTTTTTTTTTTTTTTTTTTTTTTTTTTAAAGATTTTATTGGGGAATTGGTGGAGGGGAACAGCGTTGGGGAATCGGGGAAGGGGAACAGACAAGTTGCCGTCTTCTTGTTCTTCAGTTTAGTTGCGGAGGATGTTGCTTCACTGTTGGTATCGTCATTGCGCTCTTCCCGGATGAGGCAGATCGGTCGCTGGCCTCTGGATGTCGCTCATCGCGCCTATTGGCAGCTCACGCTTGGCTGCCAGCCGCTCACGCTGGCTGCGGGCCACTCACTGCAGCCTTTGGCAGCCCACTGCAGCAGGGGCTGCAGCCCACACCATCACCGGGGCTCGCACAGCCCAGCTCCAGGTGGAGCTGTTGTTAGCTGTAGAGGGCAGTGTCACTGGCCCTCATGTGGGATCCGAACCGGGGCCGCTGGCATCCCAAAACCAGCGCTTAACCAATGCGCCACTAGGCTGGCCCAATGCCACCCTTCTTAAACCTCGATTCCACGTAGATTTCAAGTAGAAGCATGTAGACAAACATATTAGTGGCAAGCGGAAGTCACTCATCAGTCTGAAGATGGCCATTTGAAAAAAAAAAAACACCAAAAAACCAAGGCAACCTAGATTTTGATTGGAAAGCATAGCTGTGTTAATATAACACTGCTCTTGACCCCGTGACCCCATTTACCAAATGTCCTATTACTCTTACTTCCTTTTGAGACACTTGGTTATAAGAGATATGTGTACCTGTACTTTCCTCTCGTTTTTACTGTCCTATGACTAAGTAAAATTCCCTGACTAGAAATCCCTTTAACCCCCTGTAACTGGGCTTCTGTTTCCATCACTTCACTGAAGCTGCTTTGGCAAAAGTCATCAGTGACGTCACATTACCAAAGCTGATGGCAGATTTACACATCCTTCCTTTTCTCTCTAGAACTCTCTGCTGCATTTGACACTGTTGGTCTCTTCCTCCATCTTCAAGTAGCTTTCTTGTTTTCTTTTGCTTCTTCTTGATCTCCTCCTATCTCTTTGAACATTTCTTTTCGGTGTCCTCTTGGGGCCAGCTTCTAACCACATAAAATTCTTGTTCTCCCCAGAGTGATTCTTGTTTTATTATCTTACGTGCTTTCTTGGAGATACCCAATCTGAATGTGTTGATCTTTATCTGTTTTGGTTACATGTTGCTACAACAAACCACCTGAAACTTAGTGGTTTAAAAAAACAATAAATTATGATCTCCACAGTTTGGTGGGTTTTAAATGGGTGATGCCTCTGCTTTTTATAGCATTGGTTGGGGTGCTAAAGGGGATCATAGTTTCAACATGGCCTCCCATGGTTGGGAATTGGGGGCTCAACTAGGGCAAACATTGGAAGGCCTTGGTGTGATTTTATATAGTCCTTACCTCATGGATGTCCAACTTCCTTAGATGGTGGCTGTGTTCCCCAGGGAAGAAGGTGGAAGCTTCCAGTTCTCTTAAGATGGAGATTTAGAAGTCCAGATGTCCCTTCCACTGCATCATATTGGCCAGAGCAGTCACAAGGCCAGCCCAGGGGAAACAAACTCTACCTCTGGATGGGTAAGTGTGACATGGATTCTCTCATTGACCAAACTCTACTCAAGTTACCCTGAACTCTTTTTCACCTAGGCCTGACTTTTGGACTATCGGGTACATCTGCATTGTCCAGTTTTAGCAAGAATCCTGCTAAATTGGTTTAGCCAGAATCCCCCATCCTCCATATCTGATTATGCTTGATATCTAATCGGATTCCTCATCTTCCACTATCCTCCAGGTGATGTGTGATCACTCTGACTTGTCTTTAGCAAGAATCTTGCTGGGTCAGTTTAACCAGAATCTTCTCTTAGCCCTGATGTTTCCTTTCAGTAATTTTTCATCTAATGACCCCCCCCAACACACACACACACACACACACACACACACACACACACACACACACTGCTTCTTGGCTATAAACCTCTACTCTTTATATTTTTCGTGTTATTGTAAGCAACATTTTACTAATTATTCTGCCAATCCATAACTCATGTCCCTTATTGTTAAATCTTCAGTAGCAGTTTCCTCACTGCCCTTTCAACCTTTGTATCTCTCCAAAGCCCTCCTAGCTTCTGCCTGCTGCCAGGTTCCAAAGCCAATGCCATATATGTTAGATTTTTGTTATAGCAGCATTCCACTTTCAGATACCAATTTCTGTTTCTTATTGTTATGTATCAAACCATTCAAAACCAGTGATGAAAACACAACACCAATCATTGATTATCATGATTCTGGGGGCTCATAGCTTGGGTTTCCTCATAGCATGGCAGCTGTGTTCCATCCTGTGTTCCAAAAGGTGTGTACCAAGAGGAATTAACTAAAAATTACCTGTCCTCTTAAGGCTTGAACTCAGAAGTCCCAGAATGTCTCTTCCACAGCATTCTATTGGTCCAAGCATTTACAAGTCTAGATGAAATTAAAGGAGAGAGAAACACACTCCTTCTGTGGATGAGGCAGTGGCATGAGCATTCAGGGAGGAAGAAATTGATGGTGGTCATCTTTGAAATTAGCCATCACAGCCTCTAGCCAATAAGCACTCAGTTTACATGGCCAGCGCTGATATAGCTGCCTTGGTTCAGACCCATCTTGTTCCTGCTGGATGTTTCCACGTGCACTTCAAATCCATATTCCTTAAACTAAACCTATCACCTTCCTTTCTGGATCGTTTTCTCATCCTATGCTCTATATTTTAGTAAATGACAGACATTCAGGCCTTCATCCTGCATTCATCCTGGCTCTTCTAATTCTGTTACCACCCCAGCTCCCCACGCACATACAGCTGACCAATTTTAACCCTTAGCCATTTCTCAGTCAAGCCCCACTCTTCTTCATTTCTAGTGTTATCCCAGTTCAGGCCCCCAGCATAATCCCTTGCCTGGTTCATTGCAGTGGCCTCCTTCGTGGTCTTTGTGCCTCCATTTTCATCCCTGTGGTGAAGTTGAGGTATGGTGTGAGGCCAATTTAGCCACTTGATGAAATAAGTAAGATATGAGAAGAAAGGAGAGGAAAAGGAGGAAGAAGAAAGAAATTAAGGAAATTTTAAAAAAGAAAAGAGGAAAGAAAAGAGACGTAGTCAGGCATATATTAAAATTCCTTAGGTTGATAGTATCATGGTTTAATTTGTATATTTAATAAGTAAATACTATGTATGGATTAATAAACTAACTTTTAGTAAAAGGAAAATTGTAGCTTCAAGATATACCTCTTGGCCCACTTTCCAAACAGTTTCTAACATAGAGCTCTCTAAAGAGCTACTAGAGAAGACAGTTAAACTTGCCTTGCTTCTGACCCACCCCCCCAAAAAAAAAAATTACCTTCAACAGTTGCTAAAGTGATCTTTTGACTATCATACTGCTCCTTTGTTGAAATCCCTCACCCACTCCACCCCCACCACATGCACACACAAAGGCTACTAAACTCCTTAACTTGGCCCACAAAACGCTATGCTTGACTGGGCCCTTATGTGTTCATTCAACAAATGTATATGGTCTGCCTTTACCATGTTAGACTTCCAGGTGTATCTGACCCCACCCCCCTCCTCCTGCTTTATACCATACTATCCTCAAACTGCGTGTTGCTTCTTACACACACACCTTTTTTTAAAAAAAAGATTTTATTGGGGATTGGGGGAGGGGAACAGCGTTGGGGAATCCGGGAAGGGGAACAGACAAGTTGTTGTCCTTTAGTTCTTCAGTCTAGTTGGGGAGGACATTGCTTCACTGGCCCATGTTGGTATTATCATTGCGCTCTTCTCAGGTGAGGCAGATCAGTCACTGGCCTCTGGACAGCAGCTCACAGTGGCTCTTGGCAGTTCACACCGGCTATCAGCCACTCACGCTGGCTGCCAGCCACAGCTTAGCTGTAGAGGGCAGTGTCACTGGCCCTCATATGTAGGATCCGAACCAGGTCCGCTAGCGTCCCAAGCCAGCTCTTAACCAATGCACCACTCGGCCAGCCCCCACACACACCTTTTTTATTCCTGCTGCTTTGGTCAGTTTCCTTCTGCTTCTTCAGCTCCCTAAAATCATTCTTACCCACTCCCCAAGATTCTTGCTAGAATCCACTTTCTCTAAGCAGCCTTTGTCCCCTGGACTAAGGGCTCCCCAAACAACCTGCACGTATCCATCATCTTCTGTTGTCCTACTATTGGTATTACCTGTTTATGAGTCCATCTCCCTGTAACCCTCTTAAGAAAAGAAATGATGTCTCAAGAGACACTATAACATAATGTTTTAAGGCTCAGACTCTGAGGACTAATTGTCCTAGTTTACATCCTAGCTCTACCACTTACTATCTAGATAATTCTGAAAAGGTATTTAGCCTTTTTGGTGCTATGGGTATGATACTAACAGGTATAAACATTACAGTTTTGTTATGAAGATTAAATCAGTTAATACATATGATATACTTAAAATAGTATCTAGCACCTGGAAGGAGGATCGCCAACATGAGCTATTCTTATTATTGTGATGATGATGATGAGTCATCTAGCACAGCATCTGATGCTTAATAAATACATGTTGACTTGAATTCCTTCTTTTTTCTGTTTTTACTTTATGGCGCAACTTTCCATTCTTTTGTCAGTTCCCACAATTCTCTGTTTAAGTCACAGGTTGCATTTAACCTTTGAAAGGTGGGATTTCCACCCACACTCCCTCTGACCTGGAGACAGTTGAAGAAGTAGATGAGATTCCAAGATATACTTCTACTTGCCGTCTCTCAGCACTGGTGAATGTCTCTTTGGCTGATTGCAAAGGTTCTTTCCCAACGCCAGCCAAATAAGAGACAATATCTATCTGGTTGTTACTAATTCTTTATCTGCCCACATCCTGAGCAAGACAGATAGGGGAATTCTTCACATACCCAGAGGAGTCCCAAAGGTAAATAGTCGAATCTGAACGCCTTATTGCCAACCATGATTCAAAGAAAATGTGGCAATAAGAAAGCACGTGAGTCCCTCGTGATAAAAACAAGGCTCTGCTTAAGGAAGGGAGTGTTCCCTAAAAGCTAGAACCAGCCAAGAACCAGAAATAGTGGACTTGTTTCTTAGCTATCCCTCTGGTTTCCTGGATAAAAATAAAATGAGATTCATCATGTTTGTACCTTAACTTCTGCCAATATGGCTACCCCAGTTGTCAGGGGACATTTTCCTACAGCCTTCTTCTGAGAAATTCTTCTTTTTTAAAATTCCTTGAAATTCTCTGGAACTTCCTGCCCAGGCAGTCCTGACTTCTGACTTCACTCTTATTTTTGAAAAGGTCACGTGGTTCCTTTGTTACAAAGCGTTGTATGATTCCTTTTCTGCTTCTCCCCGGTAATAGAGAGGAAAGGGTTTTGCACTGGTATTTTGTCCCCAATTCCTCCTTATGCTTTGTGTGCATGAGATACTAAAGCGGGGTGATCTTTGACCTGTGGACTTGGCTGATTCCTGAGAACCACTTTATAATACCTCCTTTAGGAGAGGACTTTCTCTGGGAGCATCTGAAAGGATGGTTTTACCCTGAAAAGTGTCCTTCACTCCTTTCTTGGCACTTCAGAAAACACGTCTATTGATACAATGGCAACAAAATGGTTTGGTTATGTAAAAGACAGAATATGATCAAATAAAAACACCCCCAAATGACAACAACCTATCTCAAAACCAAAGCAACACAAACAGTAATATCCCTTCTCTTTATCACATAGAGGTGAGAGTGTCATGCAGACTTAGCCAGAAACAGCCTGAGTTACTTTAATGCAGTGCTTCTCACTGGAGGCTTGAAGTTGAGCTTTCTGGGTCCCAGGCTTCTAAGAGCCAGTAGTGTCCCCATCCCCATCCCCTCCTCAAATAGTGAGACAGTCCAATAGAATTCCACAAATTTGCAAATGCCATGCCCCATCCCAGGGGACAGTACCACATTCTCCAACACACCCAGGTAAAAATCCTGCACTAAAGCAAGCAAGAATACAAAAACTGTATATTAATTTCCCTCATGCCCTAAAGGCTTCCCAATGTGCTCACCACGTAGGCATTTATGGTGGACACTGATTCCAGTGGTTGCTTCTCACAAAGATCACCCTGACTAAGGACCACCTGCTCCTGTCCTTGGCTGAGTAATCCAATCCACCCCAATCCAATCCAATCCATCCCAATCCCATCCCCTCCCAATCTGGGTCAATCAGCTTCTCTCCTTCCAGAATTGACCACTCAGAACTTGAAGTTGTCCCATGAATATTAGCTCCTGCTGCTGAGGACACTAATTGTCCCAGTCCTTGCCTTTTCCATTTTAACTTTCCATTTTATTGGGTTAATCTCTCCAGCACCCTTCTCTGCAGTTACCTTTCTTCTTAGGCCAACCACCATTGGTTTTTGCAGCCCAAAATTCTTAGCTAATCAATCATTTGAATCCCCATTTCCCCCATTTTGCTGTGTGGTCAAGTGATAATTCAGGGGGCTCAACTATCAACCAACAGGGAAACCACCAATGGGTTCACATATTGCCAAGTGAGAGGACCAAGTGTTGACCCCTCTGTTGGTAGCATCCATGGCCACTCTTGCCTAGCAGGGATGAGAATGTCCAGGCCATGGTCCTTCTTCATCTCTGGAAAAGTCCACCCTGACTTTCAGCCAGAAAAAAAAAAAATTGCCTATACTCATATTGGCGAGATACACTTCTTGCTACAATAGACAAGATTACTTCTCGGGGGGCCTTTTAGATAACTTTCCCTAAAGCTCCCTGCATCCTTTTGTCTTTCTGTCATCCCTGCAATCCCAAGAAACACTGTCCAGATCTCAAACATATGATGATTAGCTGGTTTTTGTTTTTTTTTAAAGTTCATTAGCCTTTCTGATATATTAGCAGATTATCAAAAACAGTTTCAGTATGTCATAAAATCTGTTTGGTATTAAGTTGATACATGATGTGTTTTTCTCCATCCAGCTAAATAGTTTCCTTCAAATCTGGACCAGATGAGCACCCTGGGACTTGCATGAGCTCATGTGTGTGTCTGCATGGAATGCAGTGCGCTGGGTCCCATTGGACGTGTGCAGAACACGCTTGGCCCGAATGGAAATATCCTTAGGCACTGGTGCCTCAATTAGGGAAAAGATAAAGAAACAAGATCAGATATAGCCTTTGTAAAACAGTAATGTCCTGGCGGTGCTCTCTGGTCAAGTCTATATTTTGGTTCTGTTTGATGGCTAGTTTAAGCAAAATGGTGATGTCCATGAACTCGCCTTTATTGAGCGCCCCTTTGGGAATAGGTCCCCATCCCTGCCTAGAGCTGCCTTAAGCTCACTAAAGCCCCATTGTGTGCCCTTGCTCATTCATTCAATAGGTCTCTTTCCAGCACCTACTATGTGCTAGGTATAGTGGAAAGGCAAGAATAAGGAAGTCCTTGCTTTCAAAATACAGAGGAGGGGACGTGACTATGACCAGACAGTTGTCCTCCAGCAGGATAAATGTGTGGTCAGGCACTACTGGAATAGGTGAGGGTCCACACGATGCTCAGGGAGGGTGTGTGGGTCAGGGACGGCTTCCTGGAGGAACAACCAAGGATCAGAACCTTGAAGAACAGCCAGGAATTAGGGCTGCTGCTGGCCCACCAGGCACCTTTGTGTGAATAAGAGAAAGGAACCCCTTCTGACAAGGGGCAGTTTTGTGCAGAGCACACAGCTTGGCAGGCCCAGTGTGAGCTGGATTTAGTCCCTACTCACCATCTCAGCTAGGTTCTCTTGTAACGTCAGCAGCCTGTCAGCCTTGCATGAGATCCTGGGGACAACCCATGTATATTACCTTCTTAAGGCTGTTGTAACAAACAACCACAAACTAGATTAGTTAAAACAACAGAAATTTATTCTCTCACAGTCTGGAAGCCAGAAGTCCAAAATTTAGGTGTTGACAGGGCCACACTCCTTCTGGAAACTCTAGGGGAGAATCCTTCCTGCCTCTTCCAGCTGGTGGCTCCTGGCATCGCTTGGCCTGAGGCTGCATCACTCCCATCTCTGTCTGTCTTCACATGGCCTTCTCCTCTGCCTGTATCTGTCAAATTGCCCTCTTCCTTTCTCCTATAAGGACACCTGTCACTGGGTGTAGGCCCACCCAGGTCATCCAGGATGATGTCATCTTGAGAGTCTTAAGATAATTACAGCTGCAAAGATCCTATTTCCAAATAAGGTTACATTCTCAGGTTCTGGAAGTGAGGACATGGACATATCTTTCTGGGGTTCACTATTCAACCCACTACACCATGGGAAGGAGAGAAGGAAGGGGTTTCCAGACAGAAGCAGGGTATGTAAAGACACAGAAATGTCTGAGGACACGCAGGGTTCTGAGAATGGCAAGGATGATAGGACACCAGGCTCTGAGGGTTGGGTGAGACCTGAGGCTGCCCAGGAAGCAGGGAGCTGGTCATGGAGGGGCTGGTGTGCCCTCCGGCAGGCTGGGACTGTGCCCTGAAGGCAATGAACTTCATTTTAAGCTTAGGAAGATAACTGGGGCTGAAGGTTAGAGAAGGGAGTGGAGCAAGACAAGACTGGAGGTGAAGAAATTCCTCCCAGAGGGTGTTGCTGCTGCTCAGGTGAGGAATTCAGTGGTCTGACCTTTGGAGAAGAGGAAGTGATCTTGTGATGCTGAGGAGAGGGAACCTAAACACAGCGATGGGTGATGGATGCGAACTGAGTGGGGAGGGAGTGAAGAACCTGGACGGAGCCCAGGTTTCTGTCACTATTCCAGCCTCAACACGATGCCTACCCCACCATCCACACCCACGTGGCCCTGGGCACATGACCAGGGCTCTTCAGAGACAAGTCATTGGTACCTTAGAACTTGAAAGAGAGTTTTTCCAGAAAAACTGCACTTCAACTTAAAATAACATCTCCCTTGTACTGGGTTGAATAGTGTACCCCCAAATTCATGTCTACCCAGAATCTGTATATGTGCCCTTATTTGGAAAAGGGCCTTTGCAGATGTGATCAAGCTAGGATTAGGTCCTGCTGAATTAGTGTGGGCCCTAATGCAACAACTGGTGTCCATGTACAAAAAGGGAAACTCGGACACAGAGGTACACAGGGAGAGCCTTGTGATGGTTGGGGCAGAGATTGGGTGATGTGTCTGCAAGCCCGGAAGGCCAAGGATTCCATCAACAAGCCAAAGCTAGGAGAAAGCAAGGCAGGGTTCTTCTCTAGAGCCTCCAGAGGGAGGGTGGACCTACTGACACCTTGGCTTTAGACTTCTGGCCTCCAGATCTGAGAGAGAATATATTTCTGCTGTTTGAAGCCACGCAGTTTGTGGTCATTTGTTACAGCAGCCACAGGGAACTAATACTTTGCTGAAACTGGATTTCCAGACACTGTGGACAGTTGTGGGAAGTGATATTTCTGGGAACTTGGATGTGGTGCAGAGAAAAGAGCATGGACTGTGGCATCCGGACATGTGGCCCAGGCCCGTCACTGTGCCATGAGTCTCAGTAAGGACCTTCACCTCAGAGGGATCTTGTGGGGATTAGATGGGTAAACAAGTATAGTTGTCTATTAAAACATCACTTAGGGTGGTCAAAAGAAAGGGCAGGAGTGGCAGTGGTGATGGTTGGGAGAAACAGTACATAGTGTACATATATTGTGGGTATTGCATACCATATATATATATATATATATATACATTTTATGTATGTCTAATGCATATATATACACACACACATATAAATATACATTCACATCTAATGTACTGTATATAATGTGTTAAAAATAAAGTAGTGGGCATAATTTATGCCTTTTTAAAAAAATGAACTGAATTATATATATGTCTGTGTATATATACGTTTTTGTGAGTATGGAGAAATGGAAGAACAGAAACACAGTTGACCAATGATGTTTGATACCTCAAGGGGAAATGATAAACTTTTAAAGAGTACATCCATCGTGGGTGTGTATATACAGTGTCACCTCAACACCCACACACATACACACAAAGGTAGTTTTGTTCATTATCTTTATTATCCCACTGCTTTTTCACACCTCTTTGTTTCCCAGTCTGTAGTCCCATAGCTTGATAGTTGAAGATAACAGCTTTTTTGTTTAAAAGTAGCCTTTTTTTGTTTGTTTTTCAATTAAATCAGTTCAGAGTTTAAGGTCATTCTTTTTCTTTTTCTTTTCTCTCAGGAGCTCTTTCTGCCCTGCTTCCTTTCCAAGATGGCCACCAAGCAGGTTGGAATGGAAGGTGATCTTTCCTGGTTCTTCACCATCCTCAGGTATCTGTCACGTATGCTTATTGGAGTGTAGCTCAATAATTTCTTTTCATGATTTTGGGGGGCTCCCACTGCAGAAGTCCATGGGCCCCTGCTTTCACTTCTCACTGAGGTTCCTGCATTTGGAGGCCTCCTGGTCCCTCTTTTCCGGGTCTCTCCTGGTCTATTTACTTCCATGTCCTCTTCGTGAAGTCGCACAGAAACTCCAGTATAACAGGCCATGGGAACTGGGGTGCTTCCTCCATCTGTGCACTTACACACTTCTATCAGCCATCTTTAAGCCACATCTGGGCAGCACCATATTGCATAGGCACTGTGATAAACATGGGGCTTCTCTAAGGGATTTCCAGTTGTCTTAGCTATACCCTGAGTGGGGCTCACCAAGCCCCTGGCACTTGGGGTTCCCAATTGGTCTGCATTTCCTGACTCCCCCCAATTCTCCCCACCTAGGTTTTTTACCCCAAGGTGGGTGGGGATCCAGATAGAACCTCAATTTGTCCTTTTGCCTTCCCCATTCCCCTTTCCCCTTCTTGACCTCTCCTGGGACTGGGCATACACTCTCTTCCCTTTCCTTTATCCTGCTTTTTTTCCCTTTTACCCTTCTATCCTCTTTTTATTCTGCTTTCTGGTGTTTGCCCTCTCCTGAGACAAAAAAAAAAATGAGTAAGGGCTTCAGGGAGAGAAGTGAGTTTATTGATAGGGAAAAATATGTTGACAAGGTTTTCCAAAACTTTATACCTCCCTCATATACATCTTTAAATTCTATCACTAGTCACTATGGTGGGTTGAATGGTGGTCCCCCAAAGATTTGTCTGTACCCTAATCCCTGATACCTTTGAACATGACCTCGTTTGGAAAAGGGTCATTGCAGATGTAATTAAGTGAAGGATCTCAAGATGAGGTCATCCTGGATTATGCAGGGTGGTCTTAAACCCAGTGTCAAGTTTCTTATATGAAACACACATAGCGAGAAGAGCAGAAAGCCATGGAAGATGGAGACAGGGATTGGAGTGATGTGGTCACAAGCCAAAGAACACCAAGGATTTTCTTGGCACCACCGGGAGCTGGAAGAGGTAAGGAAGAGCTCCCCGCTAGAGCCTCCAGGGGGAGCATGACCTTGCCAACACCTTGATTTTTGACTTTTTGACTTCCAGAACAGTGAGAGAAGGATTTTCTGCTGTTGTAAGCCACCAGGTTTGTGGTAATTTGTTATGGCAGCCCTAGGAACCTAATACAGATTGATAATGAGCATGAAATACTTTTGACATTGAAATAAGAAAAAAAAAGGCAAATGCACATTGCCTGTAGAGGACTTGGCATATGGGAACTGTCTTGTAGTAGCTGTTCTTGTTCTAATGGGAGCTGAAAGCCTTTTCCTGTGCCTCCGGGGACCAAGCTGTCTTGACCTTCTTAGCAAGTTTGCTAATCCCTCCACCTGTTCTCTTTGCTAATATAGCTGTTCTTTCTGTCATGCCAGCATACACCCGGGATGCTGACAGAGTTCAGAATCACTGTCTCTTGATACTGATCATGCAATAAAAATGGCAAGCTGATTAGTCAGCCAGAGAGGAGAAGCCTTTTTTCCATTATAAGCATGATCTAACGCTGTAATCACCTAGCCTGCGGCCAGCAGCCAAGAGCTTGTGGTCAGGGAGAGGCCCCACAACAGGTGAACTCTGTTAAAAAGCACCCTGCTCCATGGTTTCAGCTGTCCTGCAGACCAGTGTAAGTCTTGTTTCCTAAAACATAACAAGTACATAGAACTCATGTGTCCCTGCATTTCTTACAACCTCCCAGAGGCAGCCTTATTTAAAACTATGCAAAGCAAATAACCCAAGCTTCCAACCCATGAAGACTTCAGAAAACCCAAGGCTCTTCCAAGAGTGCAGACGTAATCTTGGTGGTCAGCTGTCATTCCCCGTCTGGATGGTGTCCCTGACCCCAAAATGGACTCAGTGTGTGCCTTTACCTCAGAAGCAATGTTAACAGAAGGCTTTCTGGCTTGATTGGGACATTGAAGGTGTGTCAGTGCACAAAAGGGAAATTTAAGCTCAGTGCCAGCTATGAGAGCCGCACCCCAAGACTCTGGACCATATGTCATCTCATCCAGTCCCTACTGGTCTTCCTTGACCCTCAGGCTCCCAACATATTCCTGAGTATGGCCCTTGTTCCTCCTCACCTCTACACAGGGGTTCGCCCTGACTTTCCTCCCCAGTGCCGGGACCAGCAGCCTCTTCTCTCTATCCCACCAGAGGATGCCCCAAAGCGACTCACATCAGAACAACTCCCCACCCTTTTACTGTGCTATACCCAGAATTTGAAGGCCTCCTTGTCTAAACGTTCCCATTCCAGGACGGAATTTCCTTTTGTACCAATAAAACCCCAACTGAATGCTTTTTTTCCCTACAAAAAGCCTTGGCCACCACAAACCAATTTGGATTTCCATTTTTAGCAGCACAAAGAATTGGCAGAAGCTTTGAAATTACAATCCTTCCTTAAGGGCTCCAAAGAGCCCAGATCCAATGCTAGGGCAGGATCAAAGTCCACACACTGAATTTCCCTTCCCTTTCCTCCGTTACAGGGAAAGTTTCCTCCAGCCCATTGGGAACTTGGTCTTTACAAAGCAGAAGGAATGTTTCTTCTTCTATTTACCAGGCACTGCGTGACTTTGGGCAAGAAGGTTAACTTGTCTGAGCCTCAGATTCTCTACCTGTAAAATAGGGTTCATAATACCTTTTGCATAGGGTTCTTGTAAGAATATTTAAAGAAGGAACTTAAGAAAACTCTCTACATGGTGTCTGGCACACAAAAAATATTTGAGAAACCCTAGGCTCTACTTTTTCCTCTCATTATATGATGAAACAATGGTCTGCTTTGTTGTCTTATACAAGTGTTGTAACATAGTTCTAAGGATTATATAAAGGTTCAAAAACTAGTTCACAAAGACACAAGAGCCCCTGAGAAGCCAAAATGCCCTGCTTTGTTGAGCATCCTTTTAGCTGTCTTTGCACATGTCTGTGCTTGTTTCTTTAATATTAATACCGAGATGTGGAATTGGTGGTCTAGGGAGACGTACATTTTTAGGACTCTTACTGCCAGATTGCCCTCCAGAAAGTTTGTACCAGTTTACATTCCCCACAGCACTGTGTCAAAGTGCCTTTTTCTTGAAATCTTGAGTTTTTCTTAAAATGTATTAATTTGATGAGCAAAATGAGCTCTCTCATAGTGGTTGTCGAACTGCTTTTCAAACCTGGAAAACAAGAATTCAACAAGACTAACTCACATATTTTAAAGATGAAGATCCTAGGGCAGAGAGATTAAGTGACTTGGCCAATTCCTCTCATTAGTAGAACAGCCTAAATTCATATCCCATGTATTCTGACTCTGGGATTCTTTCCATTATACCATACCAGAGAGGGAGAGCTAGCCCTGGAGGTGAAACCACTCAGGGCCTACTTAATAACAAGGCTCAATTAGATTAGAGGAAATGTGTGGTAGAGGAGAGAGTCAATGAAGGGAGCTTTAATTAGTGTCTGGCTAATTTATCATGAGATAATGAGTATCTGCACTCTCCGTGTTAGCACCACCTACTGGTGACAATTCAAGCTTGTCCAAGACTTCTTTCAAGCTGAAGATAGGATGGGGAAAATCACTGGGAGATGGAACTGGTTTAAATTGCCTTATTCTGGAAGGAGGAGATAGCGGGGGAAAACTCAGTGTGGAGTTATTGAGTCATGAACCATTGCAACTTGCACTGCTGCTGTCTCCTGAATTGCTGTGAATGAAGTTCCAATTTCCTGTAGCTGCAAATCCGTTTCCTGTTCTTTCCTATTGTGTACACAGAATGTAAGCATCTTCATTTTTCTATAACCTAATTTCTGGTTGAAGCCCACATTCTCTGGTGGCAGGAAACTGAAAAGTATATAGGGACTTCCAGAGAAAAATTACTCTCGTTGAAGTTTACTCAGCCATTTTGGGTTTCGGTCACTGAATTCAACATTTCATTCCCTTCCCGTCTTGCAGGGGTTGCCGCTAAGGTCCTAGAAGTTTAGGATTGTTGAAGTGTCAAAAATAGAGTCTGGGGTGGGAGGGGGGGCGGGAGGGGTGAGGGGGAGTGAAGAAGGGCGGGGCTGGTCTGGTCCACAGGCACCTTGAGTCTGGTGCTGGCCTGGTCTCGGCTGTTGGCATCTATTCATACTGGTACTCGATGGCCATACTTGGCATTCTGCCCAGGTCTCAGTTGATAGAAAGCCCTCCATCTCAAATGCATCCTCCTGATTCCATCTTCAAGCCCTGCTCAGGCTTTCTGTTCCTGTTTTAGCTATATTGTGCCCATTTAGGGGAGAATAGGGAGCAAGGGAAATGATGTTCTCCTTCATATTTCTGGCTGTGGAAAATCAGAGGGCTTTCCCAGGGCTCCTCTGCCTCTTTTGCCCTGTTGCTCTGCCTTCTCCACTATTACTTAGCACAGAGAATGGAAGTTGGCAACCTATGTCCTGGAAAGGACCAGATAGTAAACATTTTAGGCACGTCCTCAACTCTCCAGTATAACAGCAAAAGCAGCCACAATTTGTGAACCAATGGGCATGGCTCTGTTCCAACAAAATTTTATTTACGAAAATGGTGGCACTCTGAATTTGACCCTTGGGCAGTAGTTAGCTAACTGCTGATATTTATCTGTGAGGCACCCCCCTAACCTCCCAGAGAGCATGGCACAAATTCTCTCAGGCCTTGGCACCTCCTAAATCTATATTGGAGATTGTTACCTCCCACCCAAAGTCACAGGTGGGGAGAATGCAAGGTAAGGACCCTCAGGGACTTGTCATCCCCTAGCCCTCTTCTCCCCTCTCCTTTCTCTCAAGCCAGAGCAACCATCCTCTCCTCTCTTTCCATTCTCTTGTATGTAGTATAAACTTTATGTCATGCTCACTTAGGGGTTAGCCTTTAGATTTGATCAGACCTAGCTCTTGCAAATCATAAAGCTTCCCTCTGGAGGCTCTAAACTCTATAATAAGAGGCAAGAACCTAACTGGCTTAAGGTCAAGAACTTGATGTTTTTGTTCTCCATGACCTTCATAATCCTTCCCTTCTCTGGGAGCAGTCAATGCCTCAAGTGACTGGAAATAATGGTAAATGATGTCCTCTTACCTCTTGCTTAAGTTTGGGGCCTTGACCGAGTCCAACCCATACTCTAAGGGCAGCCAACAATAAATGTTCCGGCCATAGTCTGTTCATCTGGGTTTATATTAGGAGGAACGGAGAAGAATAAGGTTGACCTGAGATTCTTAGGAAAAAAGTAGCCTACTCATATGAATAGAAATAGACGCTTCTAGGGCAAAACCACTTAAAGCAGAGCTTTTCAAATTGCAGGTTAACCCATTAGGATAGGTAGGCCAACGCTTTCAGTAAAGGGACAAATAGTATTTTTTACCTTGTGGGTCATACCCAACACACAACTCTCCACTCGCAACTACTCAACTCTGCCATTATAGTGTGAAAATGATCGTGGACAACACATAAATGAATGAGCATGACTAGGCCCCAATAAAACTTTATTTATGGACAATGAAATTTTAATTTCATATAATTTTCACATGTCATGAAATTTCCTTCTTTTGATTGTTTTCCAACCATTAAGAATTGTAAAAGCCATTCATAGTTTCCAGGCCATACAAAACCAGGTGGCTGGTTGGATGTGGCCCTTGGGCTGTTTCCTGACCTTTGCATTAGAGGGTCAGGAAATCAATTAAGGGAGGCTGGGTCAGGGATTAAAATTTAAAAATGAAATAGAATAAAGGAGAATGAAGAAGATAGAAAATGTTCAACCGCAATTGTACACAGGAAAACTTTTGTGAAATGTTTATCCATCTATGTGTGCATGGAATGGTGATGCAACATGTATTTCTTACTCTGGAGTGAGTAAGAAAAAAGTCTGAAAATCATCCATTTTGAGAAATATGCCTTTCTGTATGACGTTGTTACCTCTGAAGAGTTACTCGCCTATTCATTCCACAGACCTCAAGTTTTGATGTTAGTGTTATCAGAATATAGGACAGCAAGTTGAATTTTAATTTCAGATTTAAAAATAAAGAATAGTATAGATATTTTAGTATACTCATAAGTATGTCTCATGCAATATTCAAAAAATAGTTACACTGAAAATATTATTCATGTTTTTTAATCTGAAATTCAAATTTAACTAAGCATCCTGTATTTATTTTTCCCCTAAATCTGACAACCCTATTTGGTACATAATGAATTATTTTCGTTATTACTATAATGATCTTAAAAATCAGGTAAGGGCAGTCTAGTCCAGTTGGCAACTTAAGGGAAAAACCTGACATTTAAAAATTTCCGGGCTGGCCGAGTGGCGCGGTGGTTAAGCGCTGGCTTGGGAAGCCAGCGGCCCCAGTTCGGGTCCCACATATGAGGGCCAGTGACACTACCCTCAAAAAAAAACAGAAAAAAATAATAATAATTTCCTCCAATATGCCAGGTGCCGTGCCCTTTCACAGTAGTGTAAGTACTCACCCCCATTCCAAAGCTTTAAGAAAGAGACAGGTTTATTGTTTCCATTTTATAAATAAGGAAACTGAAATGCAGTTTGACCACAACCAAGGGTGGATCAGTGGATGGCTCTTCTCATTCCAGTTCCTTGCTATCTCACCAGGTCGTTCTGGGAGGTGACCGATGCGGAAACTACCCCAGCAGTCGCGGTCCCAGCCATGAACCCAAAAGGGGGAAAGGGGACAGCCGGAGGTCCAGCCAGGCTGCAGACAATAAGGGGTACGTTGTCTGTGGAGAATTTAAGCACCATATCAAGCAGATTAAAGTCTGTTTTTAGTATCACTCGAGGATGCCAGTGATAAACTTTCCCTCCTTATCTTCTCAGGGCAGATTTCCCCACTACTTGGTACATAGTTGGTACTTAGTAAAGTTCCATTCCTCTTTCTTCCTTCTGTCCTTTTCTCTCTATCTGGGGCTGGCAAATAAGCTTCAAACCACTTGCCAACTCTAATCGGTGATGGCAGCCTGGATTGTTGGGTTGAGAAGGATTCTGAATTACAGTCTTTGCACAAAAGAGTGCTCGGCTTGAACAGTGATATCTTCCACGGGAAGGAGAGTCAGGAGGGGCAGCACTGATCCCACGGGTTTGCCATCCTGGAGTTAAACCCTGCAACCTCCAGACAGCAAATGACTACACTGAGCATCTATTAACCATGAATCCCAAGCTCCCCCAGCTTAAGACAAAGTAAGAAGGGAAGAGGGAGAGAATTTCTGCTCATGGAAGACCTCCCCTCCTCCCACCCCCTAAACACACACAACTTTTTTTTTTTTTTTTTTGAGGGCAGTGTCACTGGCCCTCATATGTGGGATCTGAACCGGGGCTGCTGGCGTCCCAAGCCAGCGCTTAACCACCGTGCCACTCGGCCCGCCCCACATACAACTTTTGAGTGACCTGGAGTGGAGCTCCATGCTGTGAACATAGTGGAGGCATAAGCAGTCAAGTAGGGAAGGCACAGGTTTGGTTGGCAAACAGCTAGGTGCAAATTAACATCTCCTGTTCCATAGCCTCTCACCCCTTAGCTTTTGTACGTGGCTCAGGTGTACTCATAGTGTGACCAGAGGCCTCTGCTCATGTGTGCCTTGTTGGGATCAAGAACTACCTTTTCTTGATTCAGATGTGTGTATGGCCGAAGGCAGGGCTCAAAAAGAGGCTGAAGGCAAGACTTTCCATTCCTCTGTGTCCCCAAAGCAGTTTCCTCTTGGACACAAACTTTCATCTTCCTTAAATTCCCAAATTGAGTAACTACTTGGAAAGCTTTCTTGGGTTTTTTTAATGTTAAAATTATTTTTCCAGCTGTAAGTTTTCTTCAGTCTGGAATTTTGTTCTTTCTGCTTCGAACTTCATTGTAAATCCAAGTTTAAAATCAGATTTATTATAAATAGCCTTTGTGTATGGGAGGCGTTTGGGTGTGCCATGTTTTAACCTTGACACAGTCTCCCATTTGGATGGCTCCATAATTCCTCTGCACCTCGGTTTATCTTCCTGCCCCAGAAATTAGAAGTAATAAACGGAAGGCCACGGGTAGGTCTTCAGATGGAAGGAGTGGGCAAGTGTAAGAAAGCCTTCAAGGTCAAAGAGAAGGAATGTTCAAAGGCATATAAAGATATTTGGATATTTAATAGTATTGGCAATACCTTATTTTGTTGAGTCAGTACCTTGTGGGTCTAGAAATGGCTCCTAAAATTACCTGGTCAGTTTCCTCTTGGGAAATGGTGATGTGAAGGGGCAACAATGTCTCAGACAGCTCAGACCAGCTTTACATTTGGTACAGAGGTCAAGATATTCATCATGATATACAGAATATAATCTTTTTATGATTCTGGCATATGTACATCTAAAAATTCTGAATTTCATTTTTCTTAACACAGCAGTGAGACAAGGATCTCCAAAGAAATATGCCCACACTTGTGCTTTGTTTTGTGTTGCTTCAGCCAAATGATTTAATGAGTCATTCATTGTGCTTTTCCTTATAGATTCAGTGTTGTTTTCCATTCTGTCCTTAAGCCCAACTTCTAGGCTACTTGGTTGGTTCTCTTCACCAGACTTTCTGGAGCCACGTTAATTCTTCCCTCGGAAACTTTGTTCCCGCTCAGAAACCTCCCAGCTTGTCTCTCTCCTTACACCTATTCCCCTACCCAACTCAGCCTTCCAGGTACCATGAACATCAGGTCAATCAAGCCATCCTTGACTATTTGTCCAATCGTCTATAATTTCACCCATCTCTGAACTCCTGTTGGGATCACTGTCAATATTCAATCTTTGCACTTGATCTCTGATGACCTCCTACAGTTGTTCAAATTTTTCTTGAGGGAAAAGACCATGTCTTATGCTTTTTCTGTTTTTCAAAATGTCTAGCCCATGTTGGGCATACTGCAAGCAATATTGGATTGATAAATGGTTGGGAAGCCTTAATTGTGCTTACAGTTTACACATCTAAGAACAGGGAGCTTCCCTTTATCTTTGTGGTATTTGACCAGAGTTTGCTCCCAGCCTTACCCAATTACAGGAAAAATAGTGTTTGAAATAGGAAGCTAGTTCTGTGAATCCACATTTCCTTTGTTGGGCAATATCTAGCTGCATGTGGCCCGGCTTTTGCTGACATGTAGCGTACTCACTCTTTTCCTTTTTTTTTTTTTTAATGTCAGAAAAAGACTATTTCCATTCAAGTCACAAGTGATGAAGGGTGGTAGTGGTTTCTCTGTGACCTTGGGAGACTCATTTCACCACCTTCAGCTGCAGTTTCCTCTTCTACAACTTTTCCCGCTCCAATGTTCAGTTATTCTATGGTTTTGCGGCTGTTCAACCCTTCTCGCATCTCATGGAACAGATTTGTTTCTATGACAAAGGGAAGAGCTCCCTAGTTCCCTCTTCATTCTCTGCTCTGGTTCTGATGTTGATGGATGGAGCCAGTGATGTTAATAACCAGTGGCCGGGCTGGGCTTTCTCTCTGTAGAGACTGTGTAGCTTCTTATATCCCACTGAGCTAAGACTCAAAGTCTACCTTCATAATGGTAGCTTTAACTTGTCCACCCAGGGACATCTAGATGTTCTTGGTTTGGGGGAAATTGTTCTGCTAATCTTTCTTCCTGCTACTGTGTCTATATGCTGTGGTTTTGCAGAATGGGCCAAGTCAATTCTTCTGTTAGAGTCTTTGGAAAATTCAAGACATGTACTAGAGACTAATAAAGCAACTACTGAAGCCTTTATTAGATGCCCTTTCTCTTTCTTTTATGTGGTTGATGGTAAAAACAAGACTATGTATCATTGTTAGCTGTAATTTTATGAGTTGCTGCCTTTGATGACTTATGTTTCTGTCATATCATTTTAGGTGTCACATCTTGAGGACAGATGTCCTGGGTAAGACATGAGTTGACTTTCATTCATCAAAAGTTGGCCCTTGTGCTAGAGGGGAAGTAGAGGAAACCACTCTGTTATTAGGCTTTCAAATGAGTGTTTACATTCCTATAAAGTAGTCTGCTTTCTGCCATGGTTGAAGCGAAATCTACAGTTATCTCTAAGAAATATCTAAGAAATATCTATTATCTAATCTCTGCCGAGTTTAATAAGCGATTTAAGACAAAATTAGTTTGTGAGATTTTGAAAAGTCCTTTGATTGGATGCACTGTGGTCTTCTAAAAGGTTTGCAGCATTTTTCTAAGAAGGTATTGTTCCGTGGGAAGTGACAGTGGGATTAGCCCTCCATGTTAAGTAAATTTGGCGTGTGATTTATATGCTTGTATTTCCATGCACGCTCAAGGAAGCCATTCACCTTTGAAATTTACAAAATAATGATGCCAAAAAAAAAAAAAAAAGGAAGTCAGGCTTTCAGGAGAAAGTAAGTTGTTTGGATTAAATCTGAAACCATGTGGGGCCCAGAAAATCTCGTAACACTCTGCCCATTAAAAGTTCATCTTCAAATAAATGTGCCCATACAGAACAGAGAGCGGAAAAAAAAAAAAAAAAGCCCTTCATTTGGATTCAACAGCATGTCAGCTTAATTATATTAGACAATGGTGAGCTCAATAATTCCACGTTTGATCCATTACTGTGTGAAGTTCATTATTATCTGTTTCGAATTATTGTTCATTTCAAGAGCTGTACGATGAAAAAGCATGTAAAGACTTTGAAAGGACACTTGGTGCCTTCCCCGAAAGCTTTGTGAAACATTTCTTTGGAAACATTTCTGCTGAGACTGTGCATTGGCTGTGAGTGGGCGTAGGGGATGGGTCTCTGTGCTTCCCCTTTTCACATTTGTTTACCTTTAAGTACATCTCCATGGACACAAGCCTGACTTCTAAGCTGACTTTAGGGTTGTCCCTAAGGAGAATGAATAGAAAAATAGCGATAGCTAAAGTTCTCAGATAATCCAAAAAAGGGTCAGTCAGGGCAAGGGAAGCTAAGCCTCATTGAACCCTTCTTCCGGACAGGTGATTTTAAAATAAATTTTCTCATTTAACCCTGAGAGAGCTAATTGGTACTGTCTCTGTTTTACAGATGAGGGCCTAGAACTTCTGAACATTTACTCAAATGGCAAGTAACAAACCCAGATTTGAACCCAGGCCTGTCTGATTCTGAAACCCACGCTCTGTCTACAAAACCACATTGCCAGTAGCTGCAACCTTTCCTCCCACCTCCCTCAAGCATTTTCCAGAACTATATAAAAATGGGCCATGCTTGATGTTACCTTCGTTTGGGTAAATAAAGTGCTTCTGAGGAAAGAGATATTAAGAAGAAAGAAAATAAGTGGCCTGGATAATCCAAGCAAGAAATCGGCCCCATAAGCATCACCATGAACCGTTGCCCAAAATACTCCCAGAATGCAAGGCTGGTCCAGTAAAGCCTCATTTAGCTAAGACTCCCTCGTGTAGGAAGGCCTCCATGTACCAGATTGTTGGCTGCACTCCACTTTGAAGAGAAGGCAAGGTGATGGACTGGAAAGGAGATGCAGATCTGGGTTGAAATCTTGACCCATCCTTATGAGATCCTGTGCAAAACCCTTTTCATACTTCAGTGTGTATTTCCCAAGTAACTTCTCTAAACCTCAGATGTAAAGAGAGTAGCTTGATGGGGAACGATCTGGCCCCCAGGTGTTTTGGTTAGTGGCGATGGCACTCATGCTAAAGAAGGTGGGGCTGTGTGATGAGACGGCCCTGGCAACCAGGCCTGAATGTTGGGAAAGAGGTGGAGCCCAGCACTGTATTATGGCTGCTATTAGAATTCAGCCCCACCCAGCAATTAAAACACTTTGACTATATCCCATAGCACTAGAGTGTGAGCAGCTGATTGTGGGACCCCTGAACTCCTACTGTAACTGGATCTAACAGAAAGGGGCAATCTCCTGTTTATTTCAGGGGTGACAACATCTCAGGCAATGAGGTACAGGTATTTTCAGCTGTAATGGTACCCAAGCAGTGGAGACAGAGATGGAACTGCCAACTCGGAGTGACCCCTCCCTAGAACTTAAGTAAGGTCCTTAGGCCAAAAATCCTAGCTCTGTGAACTGTAGGGGTAAGTAGACAACCAACTATTTTCCATGGGTATATCTAAGGGGCCCTGAGTTTTCCCAGGAATATATGGGGAGGGCGACCCACTAAATATTGCACTTCCTATGGTCAAAGAAGTAGAACTTTGGAGCCATTGGAATTTAGGTAGAGATGATGGGGAGACTGGATTATATTTACTTGAGAAGTTACCTTTCAGGTTATTGGAATGATAAAGTGCAGTGCTTGGCACATAGCAGGCCATCAATAAATGTTACTTATCTTGGCCTGTCTGGGGCATAAGCAGAGATTAGCAAAGCAGGCAAACACAGGACACTGGGCAGAATCCTGCAATGCTGCCCCAGATCTCAAGGGGTGTTAAGCCAAAGAGATCAGCTGTCAGGCTGCAGTGAAAGAAATATTAGACACAGGAAGACGAGAGAAGGTGTACATTCATAAATTAGCTGGGAGGGCCTGGAATGAGAAGGGCCACCCACGAGGCCTCCAACTGGAAGGGCTGGAAGAGACAAAAAGAGATCTGGAGGGGTGGCGAGACAACCAAAGTCATTCACCCAGGGCCAAGTGGGAACTGGAGCCTAATGAATCTCTTCTCTAAACTTAAAATTTTGATATTATTTTATACTCACAGAAAAGTTACAGGAATAGTATAAAAAATCCCTATACACCATTCACCCATATTTCCCAAATTGTCCGCTTTGCTTTACCCTCTGTCTCTGTCTCTATCTCTATCTCTATTTCTATCTCTACCTCTACCCCATATCTATATCCTCATCCACTGCATATTTTTTCTGAACTGTTTGAAACACAGTGCCCCTTTATATATTTCAGTGTGTATTTCCTAAAAATAACATCGTTTATTAACCATGGTATGATGATCAAGTTCAGAAAATTAACATCCTTACAATATCATTATCTTCATGGACAGACCTTATCCAGATTTCACTGACTGTTCGAATAAAATCCTTTAAAGCTGAAGAAAATCCCAGGTCATACGTTACATTCAGTTGTCACATCTCTTCAGTCTTTTTAAATCTGCAATAGTTCCTTAGTGTTTGTCTTTCATGATATTGACATTTTTTGAAAAATACAAGTCAGCTATTTTATAGAATGTTTTTCTCTTGGGGTTTGTCTGATGTTTCCTCCTGAGCATTTTTGGCAGGAATCACACAAACGTGATGTTGTATTCTTTCTAGTGCCTCATATCAGGAGGCACATGGGGTTGATTTTTCTCATGACTCAGAACATTCACTTTGATCACTTAGTTGTAGTGGTGCCTGCTAGGTTTCTCCACAGTAAGGTTACTGTGTTTGCTTTGTTTTTAGTAAGAATGTGGATGGCAGATACTTTGAGATTATATAAATATTCTATTGTTTTTCAAACATGCCCACTGCTTGTACCATCCAGGGATGTTTTGCCTAAAACAATTATCATCATGATTTGCCAAATGGTAAAACTCAGTCTCTTGACTTCTCTATGTCAGTTTAATGATCAAGGAATGTGCATGTCCTTCACACGCCCTCCATGCCTTAGCTTGTGTGCTGCTGCTTTTCTGAAATGCCCTGCTAGCCCTTGTCCCTCAATATTTGCCATCTTCTTTCAAGACCCAACTTCAGATTCACCTCCTCAAACATTTTCCATGGTTCACTGCAACATACAAGGACCACTTTCTTGCTTTCCTCTGCACCCCTTCCTGCCTTTAGATGTGTCTTAGGTTTCTGGGTATTTCTTGAAGGCCTGGCTTTCAATCTGTGGTGGAGGGCCAGTTTTTGAAAATTTCCTAAATACTGTATGTGACTCACCACCCAAGTTCAATAGTGCCCAGGTCAGCTGGACCCTATGCCCTGCTCACCGAGACAGGCGCAGCAAAGTCAGATTGCTCTAAAAGTTTTAAATGAGCCAGTAACATTTTGTACTTAATACAGGCCAGTAATAGTTTGAGTAGCATGTTTTAGGGCATCCCTACCCCTCTCTACACCTACCTTCACTCCCAGACCCAAGAGAGTTGTAGAACGATAATCAGGTGAAAGGTAGAATCCTTCTCCCTCCGTTCCATTTGATTTTGACCAAGATTTCTCTTTGTGACATAATCATCACCAAAGACATCTGAGACTTCATGAGTGAAGAAACGATGAATAGAGTGGGTGAGCAGCTTGCCAATCTCTGCCAGGTTTATTCAGTGTGGTGTCCAAAGTGATAAGGCCTGCACTTGAAGCCACAACTTCTGATTGCAAGCCTGTGTGAGCCCCTATCACAGCTGGCTCACAGAGGTTAGGAGTGTGGGCTCTGAATGTAGACAAACCTCAGTCCCCATCCAATCTACCATTTGCTCCCTGTGTGGCTTTGGGCAAGTTGCTTGACCTCTCTGAGATTCAGTTTCTTATCCGTAGGACGGAAGTAATTAACAGAAAAACTGAATGAGATCATTAATACAAAAAAATTATTTCATGCATAGCACATGCTCAGCAAGGCTTTGCTAAGACACATAAAGGCTTTGATCACACATGGACACTTAATTTTACTGAAGTAGCTATTCGATTAACACACATATTAATTAAGTGCCCTTATTATTTAGGGCATTTGCCAGAAGCTGCAAAAAGAAAAAGACTCAATTTTTCTTAACACGGTCACAAAAGATTTAGAAAATATGCTTATCAAATGACTCAAGATCATAGAATGGAACCCACTCCAGGAAGTAAGGGCTTTGAGGTTTCAGAGAAGGAAAAGCTCATATCCCATTGAGTGATTAGGAAAGGCTTTATGAAATATTCAGCATTGAGAGGACTTTGAAATGTAGATAGAATTTCATAGGTCTGGGGATAGAGAGGACACTCTTGGTAGAAGAGAGGAAGAGTCTGAACAAAGGCATACAGCTGACTCATGAAATAGCAAGTTTCCAGGTGAGTTTTCATGTAGGCTAGATATGAGAGACTCTTGGGATATAAGTCTGGAAATATAAGTTGATGATAGACTTTATATTTAATCTAGGAGATAAATGGGGAACCATTGAATGCCACTGTTTACTCAATATTTTCCGTGCTTCTAAAGTGCAGTTATACTGGTAGGCAAATGGGGCAGTGGGTCCGATTAGTGCTTTGCTGGCCACAGCAGGAGTAGGTGCTGTGGTGCTCCACCCAAATCCCTTTGACTGGGCTGCCGTCCTCATTCCCCAGCTGCTCTGAGGTGGATGCGGACAGCTCACAGCCACCCCCTTCTCCAGGCATTACCCCTGACCAACACAACAGGACCTGCTTAGCCCAGCAGGTTAACGCTCCCCTTTGGGGGGTGGCCTGCTGCCAAGGCCTGATTGCAGTGGGCTACAGAAGGCCAACCTTTACCTCAAGACAGGGCCCATTCTGGCAGAACTCACACTCCCAGAGCTACTCAGAGGATCAGGCTGAACAAGACTCTGGCCGACTCCCATCCTCATTTAGCTCCTGTCTGCGTTCTCCAGCTTTCTTCACTCCCCTTCCCTCCTGAGAGTGCTCTCTCATCTCAACTCTACTTCTAGGAACCTGACCTAAGAATCCACCTCTTCCTAGAAGAGCTGTCCCTCTTTCCCCACTCAATACTTTTCTTTGGTTGACGTGAGGCCCTGGGCACATGATACAACTTCTTTTCATTTTTCTGGGATTTAACCAGCCAGCGATTGCTCAAAATGTCAATGACATGGCCCTGGCACCTGGAAGGTGGACTGCCAGCACCAACAGACTTCAGAATGGTTGCAGTGGTTTGAGGAGAAGGGGGTTAATAAGGGCATGGCTTAGTCATAGCACCTGGTCCATGATGAGTATAAAACCAGGAAAACTTACAGTTTCTTATCTATTTCAATTGCAAGTGGCTGATACTCAGTTAGTTCAAATGTAATCATTGTAATGTGGCCAATAAGGCTGTCCCTTCTGGAAAGACAGCAGGAGAGCCCTTCCCTCCCTGTGAAGCTAGGTGTGGCCATATGACTTAGTTTGGCCAATGAAACGTGAGTGGAAGTGCTTCTACCCTTCCTGGGCAGAAGCATTAAGAGCATTAAGAGCCAGTGTATCTTTTCTTTATGTTCTGTTTTCCTCTGCATCCTTAGAGATGGCAGCTTCTCTGTCAGCTCAGATTCATGAGTAACTAAGACAAGCACAGGGCTTGCTGATCGATAGTTGTTTTACATCACTGCGACCTTCGGGCTGTTTGTTACTTCAGCATGCTGACTGATACAATTAATTTTTTTAAATGGCAACTAACATGCTAACTCTATGCCTGACCCTGTTCTGAATGCTTCTCAAATGTGAATTCATTTAATCTTCATATCAATCCTATGAAATAGATACTATTATTATTGTCCTTTCAGAGATGAGAATGTTGAGGCCCAGAGAGGGTAAGTGTCCTGCCCAAGGTTATATAATTCGTAAGTGGCAGATCCAAGATTCCAACCCAGGCGGCCTGGTTCTCAATCACTAAATGCATATCAAATGTGTATCACACACACACACACACACACACGATAATTTAATGCCTCTTATAGTGTAAAAGTCCAGGTGTAACCTGCTTCAGGCACAGCTGGGTCCAGGTATTCAAAGACCAATTGGAATCACTCTGTGTGTTCTACTTTCACCTCAGATGATCTTCCAATGAAGAGACCTCCAGACTCATATTCTTACACTAAGCAACTACAGGGGAAAGAACTTTTCCTCCCACAATTTCTAGCAAAAGGTCTTTAGGGAACCATCCTCCCCCCACTCTCAGCCTGTATGATTTAGTGTGAGTATACCTGAGAAGGGGCAGATGGGTGCTGGGCAGGCAATGGCAGCATGTCCCTGCACATATGGAATGACCGAGACCGTGAATAACTGAGAAGTTCTGTGAAACTGCCAAAGAGCCCAGGCACTCTAAAATCTGCACTACATTGTCAAACACTGTCATGGAATGAAAGGTGGCAAAATTCCAGATTGGAAATCCTTCGGACTTGCGTGCATAGTGGAAGGATTTCTGAGTTTCATTTCCTTTTTTTCACTTTTTCTTCCTGCCTGAGTTCCTCTTACTCTCCATGCCACAGCTCGTGCTGTATGCTCACACACAGAGTTTTATGCACGGATATATTTTTCTCAGACCCCACAGACACACCCAGGCACACACACAGAGACCCAGAGACACACATACTTTCTTTGCTTTCGTCTTCAGGATGATAGTAGAAGCAGCACTAGATTAGGGATCAGGGGACCAGCCTTTCATTCATCTCTACTCCCTGGGAACATGGGAATGCCACCACCTTACTCTGGGTTTCAATTTCTCCGCCTGAAAAAGGTGTGCCCTTGGACTAGATGGTTCCACACACCCTTCCTGCTCTCCCACTGTTCTTGGCTCCCCCCATCCTACTCCCCAGCTTCCTCCCTGAAACCCATAGCCCTGGACCCTCCCCTGGCCTCCTCACAGCTCTAACCCCAGCCCAGCCCCAACGTGTACCCCCTCCCAGTGGCTCCCCAGGGCTCAGCTCATTCAGTCCAGCGGCAGGGTGGGTCAGTGCATAGAGGATACGACTGGAGTCTGACAGTCCTGGGCTCACCTCCAGGGTTGGTGCCACTTAGGTGCCATGTAACCTTGGGCAAGGTACTGAATCTCCCCCATGCGCCTCAGTTCCTGATAGTAAAATGGTGGGGTAAGAACAGCGCCTTTTTCCCTCCGGGGCTGTGAGGGTTCAGGAAGACCATGCGTGTGAAGCACATGTGAGGTGCTGGCCCGTAGCAGGCTTGTGGATTGCTGGAGATGATTATTTTCGGCCCCCAAAAGCTGTAAGGAATATTATAGAACTGTTAAAACAAGAAAGTTAAAGCAGTGCTCAGTGACAACAGCAAAATAAAGAACAAACAGCACATGTTGTTTGATATCTTTTGTTTAACCAAAGAGGAACAGCGAGAATTGAGTTTACGTAAATGTAAATAAATATAAATATACGAGACACCCACCCACCCTCTAACATTACACCGGAAACTAATAGGGGTGGTGATGTGTGGGAAGAAGGAAATTGACTAACTGGGGGTCAAGGATGGTTTCACTGTACACTTACTTCTTAACCTAGTCTTCAGAATTTTTCCTAAGCAAATGTATAACCTATTCCAGAAGTTGAATTTAAAAACGTTAGGAATGAAATAAAAGACCCCACACACACACACTTACTTGCTGAAAGTTGTGAGATCTGGGGCTGGGGAGAGAAGGAATCCTGAGTGGATTTCGTTTTGCACTCTGAGAGAAAGTTCACCAGACTGAGAAGAATGTCACTTCCAGGCACCCTGGAAAGTTAGTTACAGGGTACAGACTTAAAATCGACGGGGGAACCCAGTTTCTGGTCAGAGATTCCTATGAGGGAGGTAGAGCAAGTAAACTAGCTTATGAGTCATTGTTTTCATCATCATCACCATCAAAAGTATCAAACGGAACATTCGAATGATGCTTTTAAATTTACACAGTGGTTTCACACTTGTTACCTCATTGAGTTTTCCAGCCATACACTGAAGTTAGCATTCAAGTTGTTATTATTCCTCTTATTATCTCCTTTTATGGTCTGTGTAGCAGGCACTGTCATTGTCCCTCCCTTATGTCCTGGGCATTCACTTTCCTGCTGGCTTCTTACTATCAACATCCGTTGTCCCTTCCTGAGGGCTTTCTCTGGCCACAGGCTCATCTCAGCCTGTACTGAGGATAGGCCAGAGTATGGAGAGGTGCGCCCCTGGGAACAGCCCTGACTTGTGTCTGACCCCCGGTGGCTAAACACCCCTGGGGTAGGACACTGAGACCAGTGCTTCACAGCCTCCCTGAGGTCCCAGCTGGGATTAATTCTCAGTTGCTGCCTGTGTAACCTGTTCCTTAAAGCACCCCTTCCCTTCTCTTCCTAACACCTCCCCTCCCGTCCTGGGGTTTCATATCATCTCCAAGCAGATGAATTATGTGCTCACACATCTTTGTCTCAAAGTCATCCTCTGAGGAGACCCCAGCCCAAGTCAAGGCACATCACTAGTGAGTGAAGGAGCAAGGAGCTGATTGCAACACCCACGCTTTTCCACCCCTCTGCTCTGCCTCCCTCATAAGCTCTCCAGGAAGATAAAAGCCAGACCAAGAGGGCAAACTTTCTCTTCAAAACTCAGGCTGAGGAAAGCTACTGAATCGAGCAGAAGAGCTCTGAGCGTCCCAGAAGCAAAGAGAAACACGAAGCCAGTTAATGAGCACAAGTGTTTCAACTTGTCTTTCAGAACAAGCATTTTAAAAATTGTTGGGATTTCTTTTTTTCTTAAACCATTCATTTCATGTTTGCAAAATAACTATAAATATTGACAGGGCTTTTCCACAAATGTGCCACTTTGATTTTTTTTTTTTTTTAAATTGGGGAACAGTGTGTTTTTCCAGGACCCATCAGCTCCAAGTCAAGTTGTTTTCAATCTAGTTGTGGAGGGCGCAACTCCGTGGCCCACGTGGGGATCAACGGGCAACTTTGGTGTTATGAGCCTGCGCTCTAACCAACTGAGCTAACTGGCCGCCTCCACTTTGATTTTTTTAATGCCTTCCTTTCCTGTCCAAGAATTAAATGGTCCCTTAAAATTGTCAATAATTTTCTTACGAAAATGTAATCATCTCTTGAAGGGAGCTATGTTCCAAGAAGGGGCAAGAGAACTGTCAGGGAAGGTTTTTGAGAGGAGCCGTTACTGGGGCTGAGACCCTGCAGGATGAGGAGTGGGGCTGCGACAGGCAGGAAGTGGGGAGAGCGTTTCTCAGACTGGAGGATTGGCCTGCGTGTGTGCAAGAGGCCAGGAACGTGCTTCCTGAGAGCAGGACTCTGACTGCATTGGACCAAGTAGGATAAACGTGTTTGAGTGAACAGGCGTGCAACACCACACTCTCCCTCCCAGGGTCAGTGAGACTGGAAAAAGGAATGGAGTGGTGAATGCGGAAACTTGCCTGGTTTCCACCAGACTGAGACTGGGGCCCTGAAGGCAGCCTGCCCTGGCACCCACACTACATAGGACTTTGTGTGGCACCCTTGAGTCATGGGGGATGCCCGTGGCCATAGCTATGGACAACTCCAGGACACTGGAAGCCTAGTTCAAGACGCAGCCTCCTTCCTTAAGACAGAATCTAGTGAGGTGGGGACCAAGGGAAACCCTCTTATCAGGTCAGGGGGTCCATCCAGGGAACAGCAAGGATGGTCAGAAGGGTGTGCTAAGTATTTTTAAGTGATAGAGACTCAAGATCAAAAAGCTTTGAGCCCGCTGTTCTATTACAGCGCTTCTCACTTGTGTTATAACCGCTGGGGTTTGTCCCCAGGGACACGGGTTCCTGCAGGCCAGTCTGTTTCATCCATTATTAATGTTTCGTGCGTACGGAGGGTCTCTTATCCAGCACAGTGCAGGGCACACAGTAGGAGCTCAGTCAACAGGTGTCAAACAGAATGTATTCGGACGCATTCTGAGTTTTGGCATCTTCCCTATGATTGGAGAAAGGAAAAAGATGGCTTTTTACTTCAGTCATTACAGGTGAGGTGGATCGGCTGGTTACCCATGGTGAATGCATCTGGGTGACATCCTGCCGCTCTGTGTCTCTTATCGACACCTCAACATCACAGCAGCACCTGCAGTGGATTGGCTACGTCAGGCCTCGTCTTGCTCAGCTGAGATGCTACCACAGCCAGCCAATCATTCAGAATCTGAAGGGTCCACTCTCAATGACTGATTTTTCTTAACATTGTCACCTTCCCTGGGAAGCTGCCTTTCTATCTTTCCCTATAACATGGACCTTCATGGTACCCTTAGCAGTGGCCAAGATTTGTCAAGAACTTTGACCAAGAGGGGAGGAAAAAATCGGAGCATGACATTTGGGTGGAAAATGTGCTTATGGTACGATAAGGACAAGAATGCAATGGGCGAGGCTTTCCCCTCTCCCCCTGCGCGCCTCTCCCCTGCCTGCCTCCATCCTTCCCTTAGCTTGCTCTACCCTTCCTCTGACAAGTCTGGCTTTCTTTCCTTTAAGACTCAAAGGTAGTGCTGCAAAAGTATAGTCTGCTGCCCAGGTTCAAGTCCCAACGTTCCCTCTTGCCAGCTGAGCAATTGTGGATCTGTTTCTTTGAGTGATGGTCATGAGAGTATCTATCTCACAGGTTTGCTGGAGGATTCAATAAATCAATAACTATAAAAGGCTTAGGAAACTGCCTGGCGCATGGTAAGGGCCATATAAGGTTAGTTAATGTTATTGCCTGGTAGAGTTAGTTCAGGCAGAAGATACTAATGAGATAAAATACATTTTGTGATGATCAAATGCTGCTCTTGAAAGGATAGCCGAAACTCCTGAGGGTCTCCGGATAGAAGGACGCTGACCTAGGGCAAGAGGGCCTTGTGCTGGGGCATTGCCTGGGAGCTAATAACTTCATGTTCTAACTTACTCGTACATAGAATCTTGGCCTTGCTGTATGATCTTGGGCAAACCACTTGATCTCCCTGGGCCTTAATTCTTTTATCAGCTAAAAAAAAATGGAGATGGGGAGAAAGTAAAAAGAAAATGATAATATTGTCTTATTTCACAGAACGACTTGGTTCCTCAGGGAGGCTGGAGCATCTAGGCAATGTTAAATGATGTTTTAAGTAGAGGCTGGATGATGGTGGCTTATTTATTGGGTTGTCGGAAAAGTCATGACTTATTTTTTTCTGTGTTTTTCATTGCAAAAATGCATCATGACTTTTCCGACAACCAATATTATCTTTAAAACTCCTGAGGGCCTAGAATAAGCTTGTTACTAGATGAGATAGAAAGGAGTTCTCTCAGATTAGGCTTCCAATGAATGTGAATTAATGTAACTTACAAATAGAAAAGTGTTTCCTGGAAATCGTGGTTGATCAACATCTTCCTTATCACTTCTCTGACCATAAGAGAAAGGACACAACTGTCAGTGGTCATTGGCACCAACCAATTCAATGCCAACAGGAATCCCCAATTTGGGGCACCATGAAGAAAGAAACTTTGTTCAGTGCAAACAGCTCGACTGTAATATAGCACTGGCTGTGGGATAGCTCAGTAGGGTTACACCTTCAATATGAGACAGCATGGCTGTGAGGTGGCCCTGGAATGAGGCACTGAGGCAAGGTCCCTCTCCAGCTAGACAACTCAGCTCTGCCCTGCTCCATCTGCTCTGCTCCACTGAGGTCAGGGGAAACATCTTCAGTGTTTCATTGTTGGTGTTTCAACCCCAGCCAGGAAACACAATCTGTGGAAAGGGAAAGTACGCTCCCTCTCCGAGCCAAGGAGGAGCAACTTATATAGAGTGAAGTCCCCACTCCTGGTCCCTGATTTGTCCAATCTTCATGCAAATGAGAGCTCCAAATCCTCATAGTTTGATAGATCCAAAAGACACTGTCCTGATTGGTCAGAATGGAGATGTTCTGATTGGTTAATGAAGATGCCATGGGGCTATAGCTGCATAGCTCAGAGGATGGGGGATGTCTCAGTTGTACTTGTTGAAATACAATTCCAGGTACTCCTCTATAAGGGCTGGCTCAGATGGCAGAAACACAGTGCAGGCTGCAGTTCTGTACAGACTTCTCCCTGAAGTGCAGTGTGCATGAGAGGCCCCTGTGTAGAAATGGCTACTAGGCTCTGCTTTTAAATTCGAGCCCAGTTAGCTACCAGGAACCGTTCTTGGTAAGTGTCTTCTTTCTCAGGGCCCACACCCTTATCTGAAGCTCAGAATCCTTGGTCTGTGTTTTCCTCCCAGCTTGGAGAGCATTGCTTTTGAAACCTAAATTGTGATGCAGGGTTGACCAAAGGGTTATTTCTCATTTGTGAAGATGTTTTAAAAAGGAATAAAAATCAAGTTATGTTTGGATATATATATACACACACACACACATGACTTATTTTAAATATTTAATGTTTTTCAGAGCAGTTTTAGGTTCACAGCAAAAATGAAGGGAAAGTATAGAGATTTCCCCTACACCCCCTGCCTCCACACATACATAGCTGCCCACATTATTAACACCCCCCATCAGAGGGTACGTTGGTTACAATCGATGAGCCTACATTGACACATCATTATCACCTACAGTCCATATCTTACATCAAGGTTCACTCTTGGTGTTGCACATTCTATAGGTTTGGAGAAACATATAATGACATGTATCCATCATTATACTATACAAAGTATTTTCACTGCCCTCAAAATTCTTTGTGCTCTACTTACTTATTCCTCCCATCCCATCCCTGGCAACCACTGATCTTTGTTACTATCTTCATGGTTGTGCTTTTTCCAGAATGTTGTATAATTGGAATCATACAGTAGGTAACATTTCAGACTGGCTTCTTTCATGTACTGATATGCATTTAAGACTTCCTTCATGTCTTTTCATGGCTTGATATCTGAATTCTTTTTAGTGCTAAATAATATTTCATTGTCTCCATGTACCACAGTTTATTTATCCATTTACCTACTGAAGGACATCTTGGTTGCTTCCAAGTTTTGGCAATTATGAATAAAGCTACTATAAACATCCATAAATTTTCAACTCCTTTAGCTTAGTACCAAAGTGTGCAATTGCTGGATCAAATGGTAAGAGTACATTTAGTTTTATAAGAAAAAGCCAAACTGTCTTCCCAAGTGCCTATATCATTTTGCACTTCCACCAGCAGTGAATGAGAGTTCCTGTTTCTCCCCAACCTCACCAGATTTGGTGTGGTCAGAATTCCAGGTTTTGGCCATTCTAACAGGTATATAGTGGTATCTCATTGTTGTTTTAATTTACATTTCCCTGATAACATATGATGTTGAGCATCTTTTCATATGCTTGATTGTCATCTGCATTTCTTCTTTCATGAGGTGTCTGTTAAGGTTTTTGGCCCATTTTTTAAATTGGGTTGTTTGGTTTTTTGTTGTTGAGTTTGAAAAATTCATTGTATATCTTGGATAACATTCCTTTCAGATGTGTCTTTTGCGAATATTTTGTCCTAGCCTGTGGCTTGTCTTCTTATTCTCTTGCCAGTGTCTTTGTCAGAGAACAAAAGTATTCAAGTTTCATAATGTCCAACTTATCAATTATTTCTTTCATGGATTATGCTTTTGGTGTATCTAAAAAGTGATCAGGATACATTTAATTAACTATTTTTAAATGTATTGTATTTTAAAAAACAACAATAGAAATATAAAATTGGACTTGCTCTGGACAATCTGAGATGAAGTGCAGGGCACAATTGTTGATCTCACCGGCACCCATCTATCACTTTCCAGGAATCCCTGACTTTCATTTGTGGGCCCTGTGGCTCCATGCTGAAGCCACTGCTTTAGGAAAGGAACATGTGATCCAGATTAAGCCAATCAATGGGCCTGAGCGTTGGCTACTGTGATTGGTTCAGTGTTGGGGAAATGTCCAAAGCCAGTCTAAGCAAAGTAAAGTTTGGGGCTCTTATTTAGAAATTTGGGACAAAGGCATTTTCTCTCTCCCTCAGAATCAGTATGGTTTCTGGTTTCAAGGAAAGGAAGTGCTGCAGCCATTTTTGCTACCTAGAAGGGAGATGTCCTGAAAGCAATGCACATACAGAAGAGATCAGTGCTGGAAACATGTTAGCAAACAGAATGGGGTCCTAATAAGATTCAGACCCTCTGGAACACATTGTCTCTGAAGACTGTTCTTGATCTGCACTTTTGCGTTACATGATCCAGTAAATTCACTCTATCTGTTGGGGTCTAGTCAGGAAAAGAGAAGCCACACGAGATATTTCAAAACACAGGGACTTTAAAAGAATTTGTTACACAAGTAAGAAATCAAAAAGAGGATGCTGAGGTAATCCAGAGATTAATAACCCCCAAGGCTAGCAGAAAAAGGAGAGGGTGGTTACAAGCTTAGGACCTTGGCAGAGGGTCTCCTGAGACTGGTGCTGCATTTCTGGGAAACTGCATTGCTTGTGTTCAGACTCTTGAAGCATGTGGACCACTGAGGAGGGGGTGAGATTTGATGGGGACTCACACCCCCACGGAGGTTGCCCTGATGCCCCAGAGCACAAGATCCAGGGAGGAAGGAAGCACTTGCGGTTGGTCCTCCCCCTCCCAAGGGGCCATAGCTGATGGGGGGGCCCCAGTTCCTCTGCAGGGACACGGTGAGGGGGCACCAGGAGTGCCAAAAGGAGCTGGGAAATGGAGCCCACCATTTACTCCTGCTGGAGAGACTACCAGGAACTGAGACAGAAATGAAGTCCTTGTCCTGTCTCCTAATCTAATTCTAGTGCCTCCTATCGGCAGAACCTCACAGAAAGCCAGTTGGCAGGAGAGTCTGTGAAATGTGGCTTGCAGAGAACCATCCCAGCATCCCAGAGCCAAAGGGTGAGCTGAGAGGTGAGAGGAGAGAGGTAAGCAGCTGGCATGATGGTATAGCCAATTTGAATGCGGCTTTCTGTTACTTGCATCCAACTGACAGACCTGATTATCATAATTACCATAATTGCCGCCTTATCCCATTTTGACTTGGGCCCTAATCTGGAAACCATTTTAGTAATCCTAAATTCTATTGTTTACTTTTAAGTCCTCTGGTGATTGCTGGGATGTTCATCTTCTGTTCTCTCTGATGAGAAGACCAAGCATGAGGAGGCCAAGTTTACTCCAAGCTGACCATTTACTTTTTGGAAAAGCTCCTAATGGATGGAAACTTTGAGATCCATTGCAAGAAGAAAATCTGAGGTTTCTTTTTAGGGTGGGAATTGGATGAGGATGTTTTAGGCCACAAGAAACAGAAACTCTACCTAAACTGGCTTAAGCAATAAGAAAATGCATTATCTCACACAACTGGAACTCTAGGGATAGGCAGCTTCTAGGAAGGTTAATTCTTCAGCTCAATTATATTATCAAGGACACTGGTTCTTTCCATCTTTTCTCCCTGTCTTGGTCTTCAGCTTATTTTTTCAGATAACGCCCTGATGTGGTTACAATGGCTGCCTCAATTCCAACCATGATACCCAGATCCAACATCCAGTAGAAGAGCACCATCTTTTTTTTGTTTCTCTTTTTCAGATCAAGGGCGCCTTCACCAGAAGTCCCCTCCTGGAGTTCCTGTGACTGGTTAGAACCGGGTCACATGCCCACATCTAATCCCATTATCAGCAAGGGCACTGGGAACACTGTGATTGGCTCAGACCAACCAGAATTCACTCCTGAGCTGGGGATATGGATTTATGTCTATCAGGATTCAATCAGAAGGGCAGAACCACTAGAAAGTGGTTCTCCATATATGTGATCAGATTTGTTGCAGGGTTTGACCTTCTGCAGTTCTGAGAGCTAGTTACACCACCTCTATATGCCTGATATCTTTGCATCTGATGCTGCAGCTTGCAAGTTCACAGGGAAGTAGGTGGGGGAGAAAGATGGGTGCAAAGTGGGGAGAGTAAGGGCAAGCTGGACCCCACAAGGATGGACTGCAACCCGGGTCATTTCTCATAGCCCCCAACCTCGATATCCTGCAGGAGAAGCTAGTGTCCTTTGTCACTGAGATCTGCAATCTCCAAGGCATTGGAGAAACCAGACGAGGATCCAGATAAAGGTCAAGCAGTTGCAGGACTGGCCACTGCTCCTTGACAATGAGGTGAGCTTGGTGAGTCACCCCAACCTTCCGAGCTTGACATCTGTCCTTCAAAAGGTGACATACAGGAAGGGGGATTCTGGTAAACAAGCTTCAGGCTAGCCCAGATAACACACCACCTCTGAGAAAGGGATCTTGAACAAAATCGGGGTGCTATAAGCAAGAAAGAAGTGGGGGTGACAGATCTGAGGGAGGCAACTCAAAGTGTCTGTGCTCCCAGGGAAGTTTTGCAGCTGCCGCCTGTTGGGATTGAATGTCAGGAGTGTGTGTGTCAAGTGTACACAAAATAGGAATATAATAAAATTGCATAAATAGGATTCTCTCTCTCTCTCTCTCTCTCTCTCTCTCTCTCTCTCTCTCTCTCTCTCTCTCTCTCTCTCCTTCTCTGGGCTTATCAGGGGCCAAGCTCTGGCAGAAAACACTAAAGAAAAATAAAGTCATGCCTTCAGCATTTACTGGAGTGCCTGGCCACCTCTGAGTCACCACCGCAAGGTTTGTTCACTTCCCCTGCCTGGAACTCCCTCTCTACTTCCTGTTCTCATTCAGCAAGCTCGCATTGAGCACCTACTGTGTGCTGAGTGCAGGGAATACAAGATGAGGAGAAAATGAGCCCGAGCTCCCACATTAGGGGGAGCCTCCTTGCTCTCCCCGATATCCCCCTCCTTCCAGAAACCTTCCCAGATGTCTTCCCGAGCTCTCCAGCGAAACCCCGCAGCCCCAGTGCGAGTCTCCGCAGGGCTGTTAGTGATTATCTACAAGTATGTGTGTATATGGACATGTCATTTTTGTTTTTAATGAATGCTTTATTTTTGTTGGTCCCATCTTCCCCCTGGAGCGCAGAAGAACTTTGAAGGTCGGGTTTCTGTTCCCTTTGCGGCTCGTAACTACGTGCCATGTGCGGGGCGGCTGTGCTCAAAAGCTGGGAGCCCCGGCCAGGGTTTCCAAAGGCAACACACAGTGTTTCCACGTGTCTTGGAAGATGCAAAATGGGTTCCTCAAACAACCATTCTGTGTGGTCCTTGGCAGTCCTGTTGTTATCAATCCCATTATTGTCCCATTCTACTAGGAGGAAAGGAAGGCTCAGAGTGGTTGTGTGACTTACCTAAGGGCTCACAGCTGGAAAGCCGCAGAAGCAGAGCTCCAGCCCATGCTCTTGCCTCCCAGGTTTATATACTCAGACTCAGGTTTCCACTGACCCCGGGGAGTATGGGTGTGGATGCAGTGTCACACATTCACTGGTTGGCGGGGGGCTTATTCTGTGGACTATTTCCCCTCTTTAGGTGGGGAAACTGAGGCTTAAGGAGTTTGTGTAACTTGTGAGTGACAGAACTGGAGCTGAAATCCAGATCTTTCTAACACCAAAACGCACGTTTTTAACTGCCATAACTGTGATCTAAAACGATGAGTCAACTTCCAGAATTCACTTTTCCACACCTTCAGAACTGGGTCGTGGAGTTAGACCAGGATTTAAATCCCAGCTCTTAAATACTTCATCTCTCTGAGCATGTTGCTTCCTCTGTACAATGAATATTAAACAAACAAACAAGAAACAGCACCAACCTCATCGGCTTGTTTGAAGATTAAATGAAAGAAAAAATATATATAGGTGGATGCTTTCCACAGGGTCAGGCATGAAGCAAGTGAGCAGTGACTGTAGCCTTTATTCCTATAACAGCAGTCGTTTATTGGCCTCATCCAATCAGTCTGGCCAAGAGCTTACCTCGCAAAGCCACCTCTCTCAGGGCATTGCTCTCACTGCCAAGGACTGAATTCTGGGGAGGCTTGGATTCCCCCAGAAGCTTGTAGGAGAGCCATCCTTCAGCTGCCCAGGAAAGCCCGTGCGTGCAGCAGAGCTGCAAAACCCAGCCCTTATTGATGTCCTGTCTTCATTGGTCCCACTCACTTGCTCCACACATGTTCCATAAATGGGAGTCATTAGCGGTGAGCCCCATAAACACTCCCTCCTAACTGTGCTATGCCGCGTGTGCTGGCTGTGTGGCAGCCGCTCCATCAAACCTGTCTGCCTCGAAAGGAAACAGTTCTCCGCGTGCGTACAACCCAGCATGCCCTAAAGAGAGCCTTGCAGCGGCCAACGGGGCGGCTTCTCCTGGCTGCTTGGACAGACTCTGCTTTCACTCATCTCCCCGGAAAGGACCAGTTCGTTCACATGAATAATCCCAGGAATCTGGCTCAGATTCCTCCACCAGGACTTTTGAAAGGGATGACGTTCTT
This sequence comes from Aselliscus stoliczkanus, assembly GCA_033961575.1. NCBI lineage: Eukaryota > Metazoa > Chordata > Mammalia > Chiroptera > Hipposideridae > Aselliscus > Aselliscus stoliczkanus. The sequence goes on from CM066734.1 coordinate 126,459,121, forward strand.
TGCTTTTGATAAAACATATTTATTAGGGTCCCCCTACCCCGGGTTAATCGAGGGAACAGCTTCACGGCAAAGGGGCTGATGGTCTAGGATTTGCAGAGCTGAGACAGCTCCATTGCACAAACGCATCGTACGTTCAAGTGGCTGCCGAGGGAAACTTGAGCTGAGCTGTGTCAAAACATAGTCTTGCTTACTCTCAACGGGTTCTTGCGGGGCCTGGGATGGAAACAGCCACAGCGTACACGTAGCCTATGCAAAACTGGGGTGAGGGAAGGGACAGTGGAAGCAGGAGGAAACTGGGTGTCCCAATGAGAGGGTGCAGAAGGTGGATGAATCAGAGAACTGAAATTCATAACCCTGGTGCAGCCATGTTGACCAGATCTTTCCTAAGAAGAAAATGGGATGAGACGCATTTAGCAAGTGCTTCCTTATGGCAGCAGGGGCTCCAGAAAGCAGGTACACTTTTCTCTGTCAGCCTCAGTTTCTCCATTTACAAAACGGAAATAAATATATAGATGTCAGAGGAAGCAGTGTCTCCTGGCTGGAGTTATACTTGGGGCTGGCACAAGGAAAGACACGTTGTCCTATCCTCCCCTGGGTGCCTATGAGGGCGTTTTGGGGGTGTTGGCGGGGGCGGAGGGGGAAGCCCCATCATCGAAGCCAGCTCCTGATTTCTCCCGGCCCTCTGCCAAAGGCAGTAGGAGGGGAAGGGGGAATCTAAAGTTCAGAGGGGCAGAAAGAGGAAGAGAAAGAGAGAGGGGGCAAGGAGAAGGCGGAACAGAGAGGAGGCAACTGGCCAGCTGGGGCGAGGAAGAGGTGGGCAGCACAGGCTGGCAGGAGAGCCCGCGAGCAGCTCCTTCGGCAGCATAGCCATCGGGGCCCCGAGGGAGGGCATGGAGGGCACTGCTGGTTCTCCCCCCGCAGCGCCTGAGGCTCAAGGAGATTTGAGGCTCCTTCTGCCTGTCAGCACTGGGCCACTGAGCACCAGGCCCATTGGTGCTAGCCACAATGCTAACTGAGGCTGGGTCGCTGACCCCCACAAGCTGGCTACTGGATCAGGAAGGCATGGGGTCATGGCCACCTTCGGAGGACAGTGTAGACCCCAGGGTTTCGGAGGCTGGAAAAAGCCCTTCATTCTTCCCCTTTTTTCTGCCCATCCTCTGTGTTTTCAATCCCTCAGGGAAGCAAAGGCTATTTTTCTATCTCAGGTCTTTGTCAAAATTCTGCTTCCTGACTCTTCTCAATCTCTTCTTAGGAGTTCTTGGTGGTGAGAATGGGAAATGAGGTGAAGGACATCAGGAAGGAAGCAGGTGCCAGAGAGGAAAATGGTAGTGGGGCAGAGGGTGTAGGGGGCGAAGGGTGCTGTGGGGTGGGGGTGTATGGTGGGGTGGGGGGGGTTGTTGTGGGGTGGGGGCTAGAGTGGGGTGGAGGGTGGAGGGGGGCAGGTTGTCGGGCAGGAGTGTGTGGGGGGGGGGGGGTATAGTGGGGCCAAGTGTGTAGAAGGGCAGGGGGATGTTGTGAGGCAGAGAGGTATGGCGGGATGGGGGGGTGGGGATTGTAGTGCAGCAGGGGGGTGTGGTGGGGGGTGCGGTGGGGGGTTGTCGTGGGGTGGGAGGGCATATAGTAGGGCAGGGCAGGGATGCCATCATTACTTTGCCAACTTTGGAGACTAGAGGGCTAATGACAGAGATGTCAGACATCAGACACAGCCCTGCATGGACTCAGATCCTTGGACAAGCAGGTCCTAGAACTGAGATTAGATCAGTAACTGGCTAAGGCCCAGGTCCCAGTCCTAAGCACTGTCATTGAGCCCCCACAGTGCCCTCTCCGGCTGCCCATGAGCTGCCACTGCGGGCCAGCACTGAGTATCAGAGACCCCACCCCCCCATCCCCCCCACCCCCCCCACCCCCGGCCCTATCCACAATGACCAAACCAGCAAGCATGATGTCTCTCTCTGCAGAGGGAACTCCTTATATGGACTCCATCCCCTTAAGAACCATATTTCTTCATCCAGATGACACCCTGCTCTGGCTTTCAAGCGGGGACCTTCTTTGCAAATTCTCCACAGCAGACAACACTGTTGCCTATTTTCCCATCTCCGGCTCCCTTTAGATTTCAGGCCACTGAAATGTATAGTATCTAAAAGGATTTGTGATTCTTCCTGAGCCTTTACGATTTTGCTTTCTCTCTGCCCTGCTGCCGTAGTCCTGTGTTAAACGTTAAACCCCTGACATTTCTATAGTCTGTTTCTCTCCCTTTATCACACTGCTCACCCCTCTGGCTTTATGTTTTGTTTATTACCCCTTTAAATTACATGCCCCCTTAAGAGAGAAAAAGAAAGTTTGACATGGAGAACAAAGAAAGTTAAGGCCTTTTAAAGTACTTTACAAACGGAGTAAAAAACAAGTGTGAAAGGATTTTTCAAGGAAGAAACATGCTTTTGCAATTTGCTGGAAGTTTTCCCTTGTGTTCCAGAAAAGCAGCCTCCCCATTACTCACCAGGGAGGCACGCAGGCCAGGGAGGAAAGGGGCTCAGCGAATGAAAACAGGCCTTCCCCCATCCATGTGCAAACAGCACTTAATAATCAAATTGAAAAAACACACAAATGAAATTAAAACGTTTTCCAAATGGGCTGCAGCCCTGAGGCCAGACTTCATGGGGCCATGGCCTGCGAATTTGTATCTTTGTCTTAATTGGGCTCCAGGCAAAGCCGCTGTGGGGAAAGCCAGGTTCTGGTGTCAACAGAAGGGTAGGAAAAACATAGCCAGTGGAGGCAGGGAGACCATAGAGGACAGTTCCCCAGCCTCTCCGTTACCTACTCTACCAGGATATCACCCATCTCCTGGGACTCAGTTTATCAACCTGCTCAGACCTCTCCTGTGTGGCAGAGAACCCTCGGTTGATCCTGTATCTGAACTGGGTTACTTACTCATTCACTTAGTCTCAGCAGCACATGGACTAGCCATCTCTTCTCCAAAATTAAAGCAAAAACAGAAGAAAAAAAAAGCTGAAAACTTCTCTTCATCCTACTTTCCCTTTGGTCATGAACCCATCTCTCTATTCTTGCTATACTTGTCTCTACTCGCAGTGTCCGATTAAGTCCTTCCTAATTTCTGCTGCACCCCATCCGGTCCAGCATTTGCCCACCAAAACCACCCTGTGAGATCAAGGTCAGCTGTCCCTCCATGTGGATGAACCAGTCTCAGGCCTTATCTTTGACCCACCAGCACAGGGACCAGCACTGCCTTGTGGAGACACTGTCCTTACTTGGCTTTCTCTGGGTTCTCCTCTCTTCCTCCGTGCTGGCCAGTTCTCCGGGCCTGCCTTGGCTGGTCTCTCCTTTCTCCTGACCCCTTGCTTCAGAGCTCCCCAATGTGTACTTCATGGACCTTCTCTTTATACTCATTCCCTTGGTGACCTCATTCAGTCTTCTGGCTTTGGAATCATCCAATATGCTGATGATTCTCAACCTTTTAGCCCCTTCCCTAGCTTCTCCTCTGAATTTCAGACTTGTGGACCCAACTGCGTACTCAGCATCTCCACTTGGATGTCAAATAGACATTTCAATCTTAACATATTGAAAATGGAGTCAAATCCAAAGTCTTTACAATTACCCTACACATTCTACCCTCTTTGAAATTTGCTCACCCACCTCCAGCAACACTGGGCTCCTTGGAGTTCCTTGAAAAGGCCTTTGCACTGACTATTCCGTCTCCTTGGAAAGCTCTACCTCCAGACATCCACACAGCTAACTTTAGTTTTTTTCAATGTTTTCCTGAACCAGGATCCAATCCAATGCATAGTTGTGGTTCAATCTCTTTAGCCTCTTAACTAGGATTTCCTCACTACTTTTTAAGAAATAATATTGATTCTTTTTTTTTTTTTTAAAGAAACCGCCCTGATTGTCTTGTACAGTGTCCCATGCTCTATAGTGGCCTGACCATCTCCTCTTTGTGTCATTTAACTTGTTCCTCTATCTCCTGGTTTGCCTGTAAATATGGTCACTTTTCAGTCCCTCTCATGTGGTGTCTCTTGGTAGCATCTGACACACCTTCCTGTTGCCTTGAATTCTTTGCTGGTTCCCTGTCTGTGTCACTGGCAGCTCCTTTTCAGCCAGCCTCCTTCAGGGTTGCTTGCCCTCCCTCACTCATGTAGCCACCTGAACCATCATTGTTGCCCAAGTTTTTATCCCTAGCCATCATTTCTTCTCATTATATGCAAACTCATTTAGTTCCTTTTCTTCATCTACCCACTTTATGCAAATGCCCCTAAATTTATAGTTCAAACCATCTGCTAAAATCTCCAATTAAATAATATGCATCCCCTTTACTCCTCCTCCTCCTCCTTCTTCTTCTTCTTCTTCTTCTTCTTCTTCTTCTTCTTCTTCTTCTTCTTCTTCTTCTCTCTCTCTCTCTCTCTCTCTCTCTCTCTCTCTCTCTCTCTCTCACACACACACACACACACACACACACACACCTCTCTACAACCAACTATGCAACAGGCATTACAGATAAAGTCATGAACAAGACAGGCATACTTTTTGCCCTCGTTGAGTTCATTATCTATCATGAAAGATAGACTGTGAACAAATAGCCTGGAAAGTGGACAGGGGCAATGCCTGTGAGGTATAGTAGGTGATACTGAGGACTTTGGACTATAGTTAAGAGGATTGAGAGGCCCCATCAAACTTGATTAGTTTGCCCTCAAGGCAATCACTTAGACTATAATACAAAAACAGACTTGAGGGAAGAAAAGCAGATATGCACGCCCAGCTAAGGAACAGGTGACAGCTGATGGTGCCATCCCAGACTCAACATAGTGCCAACTGGTTGTTATTTTTTCCTAAACTCTGCTTCTAATCCAGGCACCCAGTTATCTAGGTCTAAAGCCAAGAGCCAGTGCTTTAATTCAGACCTCACAGCTGTTGCAGGGGTTTCCTATGTGACCTGTTTCCCTTGAGTTTATCTTCATTATGGAGGCCATGGGCTTCTTCTCTTGCTCCTCAACTCACTCCCCGCACCCCCAGCCCCAGGCTTTCTGGAGTGGTTGCCTCCAAGGTCAAGGGACTTGAACCTTGTTGTAATATAACTTAAGAAGATCCCCCTATCTGTGCCATGCTTAGGGGCTGAAACTCTGGTAGTTCATCTATTTGTACATCTGGAGACATACCTGGGATATTTTAAAAGACATTCCATGGGGCCGGCCGAGTGGCTCAGTTGGTTAAGAGTTGGCTTAGAGCGTGTACTCTGAGCAACAGGGCCGCCAGTTTGAGTCCCACATGGGCCAGTGAACACTGCACCCAAGCTGAGCTGTCACTGAGCTGCCAACAGGTGGCAAGATGGCTCAGCGGGTGTAACAACAAGATTGTCTGTTCAATGGTGGGCTACGCCCTCCCCCAACTAAAGACTGAACTCGACACCTTGAGCTGAGCTGCCGCCCAGATGGCTCAGAGGATAGAGCATGCGCTCTTAACAACAAGGCTGCTGGTTCGACACCCACATCAGATGGTGGCTATGCCCACCCACAACTAAGATTGAACACAGCACCTTGAGCTTAGAGGCCATGAGCTGCTGACAGGAAGTCAGATGGCGACTGGCACCCTCCACAACGAAGATTGAAGAACAACTTGGCTGGTTATTCCCAATTCCCCAACACTGGTCCCCTCCCCCAATTCCCCAATAAAATCTTAAAAAAAAGAAATAAAGAAATAAAAGACATTCCATGATCAGAACAGACGTTCATCTTAAAATTTTATCCCACCTCCTCTACCTGCAAGACCCCCAGTCCTTTCTGTCTCCCACATGGCAACTGATGAAGTAGATAGTGATTGACACCTAGGAAGGGGCATGTTGTGGAGTGGAGTAGAAAGGACAAGGTAGAAAATGAAAAGCTCAAAGGGCTAGGAAGGAGCTGACACAGGGTACAGGAAGAGGTTCTCAGGTACTCTGCTGACTGAAGCATGGCTGTGAGGTTGGTCCCAATATTTTAGAGGTTAAGTATGACATGGGAGGAGTTAAGTTATCCAAGGAGCCCACTCAAAACTCAACAGACTCCAGACTCAAAGTAAGCTGGGCTATAGCACTTGAATTTTATTAGCAAGTGAATGAACTTTCTTCAAAGGTGAATGCCCACATGTGGGCATGTGTTTCCCTAGTTAAGGGAGAGAACACACCCCTACTATTCCCCCCTCTCAAAGGTGAGCAGATACCTGGATTCCTCTAGCATAAAGGACCTAAGACCCATCTTTTAGGTTTCCTGTGGCTCTCTCATAACTACTAAATTCTTTGCCTGTAGAAGACTGGTTCTTCAAAGACCTGAGAAAATGCTTTTCAGTTCTGTGGTTGAGAGTTCATTTCAACTCTTAAACTCACTCTGCTCCCCAGGCCTCAGCCTTGGGCACCAGTAGAAAGGTCTGTGTCCGCCAGGTTGAAGGTGTAACGGAAAGTTCAGCTGGCTTGAGCCTTTCCATCAGTACTATGTAGGTAGTCAAAAGGGGTTGCATTTCAGAATGTTTAAGCATTCTGAATGCTCCTCAGAGACCCCATTGGAATAAGGACCCTGTGGCAACTGGAAAGTACTTCTGAGGTCAGATCTCTGTGTTGGATCTTTCCCTGGCACAATGGACGATAAAAGTCAACAATGACTAATATTCTTCGAGTCCCCACAGTAGCTTGGCCTGAAGAACACAGAGGCAGTCCTTAAAACTTTGTTCTTAAATATTTATGGAGCTCTGACAGTGGGCTAGGCATGATACCTGGAGGAGAAAGTTGAACAAGGTAAACTCCCTTTTTGCTCAATTGTAGTTTAGTAAGGCAAGGAGACAATGATACAAATGATTGTGATTCAATGCAGGAAGGTATAAGAAAGCATAGTATATGAAAGAGAGGAAGTGCAGAGGAGGGCATGGCCACCCCTCGTTGATTAAATCAGGAAAGGTACTTTTGAAATGAGTCTGAATGGGTGAATAGGAGTTCTTCAGAAAGAGAGGTGGAAGATGCTTCTGAGCTGACTCATGTGCCAGACGGAACATGTCATAGAAAAAGGCAGAGAGAAAAAGAATAGAATACAGGGATTTGAGCAGATCCTTGCACACCCATGTTCATAGCATCGTTATTCACAATAGCCAAAAGATGGAAACATTGACAGATGAAGGGACAAACAAATGGAAGATTTCCTAGCCTTAAAAAGGAATGAAATTCTGACATGTTATGATACGAATCAATCTTGAAGACATGATGCTTCAAGTTATCTGAAAAAAAAAACCCAGATACAAAAGGACAGACATTGCATTACTCCACTAATAGAAGGCCCTTAGAATAGTCAAATTCATAAAAACAGAAAGTAGAGTGGTGCCTTACCAGGGGCAGGGGGAAGTGGGGCATGGGGAGTTTTTGTTTAATGGGTGCAGAGCTTCAGTGTGGGATGATAGAAAGTTCTGGAGATGGATGGTGGTGATGGCTGCCCAACCATGTGAATGTACTTAATGTCACTGAACTGTACACCTACAAATGGCTAAAATGGTAATTTTTATGTTATGTAGATTTTACCACAATTTAACACGATTAACTATAGACTGAAAAGATGGAGAAAGGAATGGTTGTGGTGTAATGAGGAAAAGATGAACCTTTAAGTGTGGTCAGGACTTCAGATGTGGGTGAGAGATTGACAAGCTAAATTTAGTCCAGATAATGAAAAGTCTGGTGGCTTCAGGGGGTATGACTTCACATTGGGAGTCATGGAAAGTTAGCAGAGTTTTGAAGCAGGTAAGTACCATTGTGTTTGAGGAAAGTTTTAGCTTTCAGAGAAAAAGACCAGATGTGAAAGGCTAAGAGGTTACCATGGTAGTCCATGTGAGATCTGGTGAGAGCTAGAACTTGCCATGGAGATAAAGAGGAGGTTAAGGGCATCCAGAGATGACGTCAAATCGATGGGAATGTATGTCTGTGGAATTGAGTGTGAAGATGAGGGAGCATGGGAAGCTGCATCTGAGCCTTCTGGTTTGGGTGTACAGGAGGACCGTGGGACCAGCCACTTACTGAAGGATTTCAGGAAGAAGAGTGCTTTATAGGGAAGAATACAAATTTGATTTGAGACGCTTTTAAGTTTAAAATACACTTGTATTTTGTGCCATGTGATTATAGCATGTCTTTTATTGCGCTGCATTTCTTTCACTGTGTTCTTGTTTCTAAAGCTAGGTTTTTAAGCACACAGATCTGGTGCATTCATTCATTCATATTCATTCATTCATTCATATTCATCCATTCATATTCATTCATTCACTCATTCATTCATATTCATCCATTCATATTCATTTATTCATTCATTCCATAAGAATTTATTGAGCACTTCCTCATTGCTGGTGACCCTTATTTAATCTTCAGCTCCACACACCCCAACACCAAGAGTAAGCGGTAAAACATTTTCCTCTGGACATGGAATGCAGATGTTGTGCTTTGAGGTTCTCTTCACTGTACAATAGCTTCTTCCCTGACCTACAGAAAGAAAGCAGGGCGTGTAACAAGGCTCTCTCTAGGCTTGACTCTCATTTATTACTATTTTTTTTTTAGAGGGCAGTGTCACTGGCCCTCATATGTGGGATCTGAACCCAGGCCTCTGGTGTCCCAAGCCAGCTCTCAACCACCATGCCACTCGTCCGGCCCTTGACTCTCATTTAAATTCACACAACAGCCCTGCATTATTATTTTTCAGGGAGAGAAGGATAATGAAGGCACAGTAGGTAATTTCTGAGGGTGATGGGCATGTTCATTATCATTGCAATCATTAACAGGCATATACACAAGGACAAACTTAGCAAATTGTACATTTTACATTTGTGCAGTTCATTGCATGGTGGTTATATTTCAATCAAGCTGTTTTATAAAAATTTGGGTCCATAACAACAAGGTGACTTCTGATAAGGTGTCTTTTGCTGAGGGGAAATCAATAATTTAGTTATGAAAAACAAGCAAACAAAAATCTCTTTCCCTTTGTCTCTTTTCTTGCCACTTAGGCTCTGTTTCCCTTTTATTGGGGAGGGGCGGGGGGCACTACTTTTTTCTCTACCTTCTCCAGAACTGTTTTTGTTTGTTTGTTTCCGGTATAATTTACATAGGTCAAGTTGGTCCCTTTTAGTATACAGTCCTGTGTATGTTGGCAAACACTCATATGTTTAAACACCACCACAATCAAGACAGACAACATTTCCATCCAACCTCAAATTCCCTTGCACCCTTGGACGTCAGTCCCGGCCCCTCAAGCCCCAGCTCCTGGCCAACCACTCATGTATTTTTTTCCCCTACAGTTTTGCCTTTTCCAGAATGTCATATAACTGGAATTATAGAGTGTGGGCAGCCTTTGGAGTCTGTTTTTTTCGCTTGGCACAAGTGTTCTCCTCCTCAGCACTGTTGACGTTTGGGGCCAGATAGTTCTTGGTTGTGGGGACTGTCCTGTGCTCTAGAGGATGTTTATCAGCATCCCTGGCCTCCACCCACTAGATTCCAGTAGCATCTTCCTCCCCACTTGTCACAACCAAAAATGTCTTCAGACCTTGCCAAATAGCCCTGATTGAGGAGCACTGACCCAGCATAGTGCACTTGAGATCACATGTGTTGGTGCAGGAGACAGTTCAGTCCTTTTTACATACACAATCGTAACTACTGTCGCATACTGTCTGTGCAACACATGACAACGCAGGCTATGCCCCCAAAGAGTTGAAAGGACACAGAGCAAAAACACAGGCAGAGGCCTCTCTGAGATGAGATCTGAAGACAGTGGTTTCATTTTCCTCTGAAAGCATTTCTTCCTCTAGTCTTGACTTGAGTTATGGAGTTCACTGCTCTCAATAGAGTAGGAGGTATGGGTAGAAATATCTACTGCTATTGGACTTCCCATAAAATAGCCGCACTCAGGTGTCAACAACCGAAGAGGTGGCGGGGGGACAGTGACCTTGATGGACAGTGCCCCTCACTCACAGGTGGGGTGAGCTTCTCAGTCTATCTTTTGGGGTCTCACATTTAAAACAGGGATGATAACACCAGCAGGACGGTTCACGCTGCAACGAGGAAATGAAGGAAGCGAGCAAGTTCAGGCTTCTGTAAGTAGTTGGGGAGGGCCAGCTCACCACCCTGGTTTCCCTGTTTGCTTGTTGGCTCGTTTATGTATACTTCATGCCGTCTGTCCACTAACGGCCTGTACCCACTTAATTGTGTGTGACCACACATCTGCTGTGGTGGTGAGCAGCCTGCAGTGCACTTAAGGGGAGGGAGAGGACTTTCGGCAGGAGGAGGCGTGCCAAAACTCTGGAGCAGGGTATGGGGAGCTAACAATGGCCGGTGCTCGGCCAGAAGCTGTGCATTCGAGGTTTGTGTTGATTGGATGGGGCCCTGAAGTTTCTATTTGAAACAAGAATGCTTCTAAGGAAAACACTACAGGGATCAGTCTTTGCATTTTCTGTTAGAGAAGTACTGTTTATAATTACAACAATCACATGATTTTACAAAGCTGCTTTTGTTGACTGATTAAGTAAATAAGGGAATATACTTAGAATACATCTGGCCCACGGCGAAACTGGGAAAAAGAGATAAAGCTGGACATGGGTTTTTCCTAACTATACTTTCAGAAGCCCTTTTCTTGCTTTTTAACAAACTCAACCAATATTGAACGAGCAACTTGTACGTTGTAGGCCCTGGGCTGGGTGGTAAGAGTGGCAGCAATGACATAGGTATATCAAATTATCATGTTGTACCCTTGAAATATATTACAATTTTATTTGTTAATTATACCTCAATAAGCAAGAGAGAGAGAGAGAGAGAGAGAGAGAGAGAGAGAGAGAGAGAGAGAGCACAAGGAATGTGTCCTAGCGCAAGAATGATAAAACACAGCCTTCACCCTTCAGTAGCCCACAGTTGTATCATGTGAACAGCTGGAGATGGCTGGATTACTATGTGATGAACGGACAATAGAGGCACAGAGGACACCCAAGCACTTCATTGCCATGCTCTGCTTTTTCATGTCACATGGGCGATATTTTACTCATGCTAGATCCCAGGTTAATTCATTCAACAAATAACTCACGTCAGACATTGTTCTAGGCACTGGGTGTATGGCATTGGAAAAAAAAAGAATAAGAATTTCTGTCATCAAGGGTCTTATAGTCTAGTGGAGAGAGGCCCACAATACAAAAAAAGAGTAAATAAATGATATGGTAGATCAGATGTAGAAACACAAGACAAGCATGAGACATGGGTGCTGCAAGGGATTGGGCTGCACTCTTCACAAGGGCAGTCAGGGAAAGCCTCCCTGTTGAACAGATACTGGAAGGAGTCGAAAGGTCAGATATTTCTGGAAAGAGCATTTCAGACAGAGAAAAAAGCAAGTTCAAAGGTCCTGTGATAGAAGCATGGCATCTGAGGGATAGTAAGGAGGCCAGCTTAAGTGCAGTGGAGTAAGGTAGGAAGAGAACAGGCAACAAAGTCCAGGGGTGGAGTTCTCAGGTGTGGAGGGCCTGAGGTGTGGGATCTCAGGTGTGCAGACTATGGTGAGGACTTTGGATTTCATTCTGTGTAAGATGGTATGTGCTATGGTCTAAATGTCTGTATCCTCTCCAAATGTACATGTTAAATTCTAAACCTAAAGGTGATGGTATTAAGAGGTGGGGCCTTTGGGAGGTGATTAGGTCATGAGAGCAGAAACCTCATGGATGGGATTAGAGTTTTTATAAAAGAGACCAGAGAGCGCTCCCTTCTCCTTCCACCTGTGAAGATACACAGAGAAGTCTGTGACTCAGATGTGGTCCATTACCCGACCATGCTGGCACCCTGATCTTCAACTTCCAGCCTTCAGCATGGTGAGAAATAAATTTCTGGCATTTCTAAGCCACCCAGTCTGTTATATTTTGTTACAGCAGCCTGAATGAACTAAGACAGCATACTATGGGAACTTTTGGAGCAGAAGAACGACATGCTATGGCTTAGATGAACAGGAACTCACTCTGGCTGGTGCATTGAGAATCAACTCTAAAGGGCCAAGCTAGATGAAGTCAGGATGCTCATGAAATATGTGATAGGATGGTGGCTTTGACCAGTGGAGGGGACCAGAAGCATTCGATTTGACATATATTTTGAACTCATTGGCTGATTGGATGGAGGATAGGAAAGAAAGAGGAGAATCAAAGATGATGCCAAGACCTTTGGTCTGAGTAACTGGAAAGATAGAACTTCCATGTACTGACATGGGAAAGATTGTGGGAGGAAGTTAAAGGGGAGGGTCAGGAGTTTCATTTTTGGACACATTAAGGTTGTGATGTCTATTAGTCAACCAAGTGGTGATGGTAAATGATCCATTGGTTATAACAGTCTGCAATTCAGAGGAAAAGTCTGCACTGTAGATGTAGAATTGAGAGTCCTCAGGGCACAGGGATAGCAGGAGCATGGATGAGATAGCAAAGGAGTGAGTGGGGACAGAGGCAAGACAAGTTCTGTGGACTGGACTCTGGAACATCCCAACATTTGGAGTTTGAGGAGCCTGAGCTGGAGCACACAGGGATGTGAGAGGATTTCTCTTAGAATTCAAGAGAAGAAAGGGATTCAAAAAGAGCGCATCAGGATTGTCGTATAATAAGAATACTGCTGATAAGTCAAATAAGGTGAGGTCTGGAAACTGACCATTTGATTCAGCATCATTAAAGTCATTGTTGACTTGATCAGAGCATTTGTGAATGATGGGGACTAAGGCCTGAGTGGAGTGGAAAGAGAAAAGAAGGGGAGAACAATGGGAGACAGATGACACTTGAGGGCAGTTCGCTATGAAAGGAAGCAGAGACACGGGGTAGAATCCAGAAGAAGGTGTATGGAAAGAGGGAACTTGGATTAAATGATGGAAGAAATTGCTGCATGTGTGCACTGGTACGATGGTCCATGGCAGAAGAACATTAATGATGTAGGAATCGAATTAGTAAAGCCCTGACTTTAAGGCTATGCAATGGGGTGATGCAAAATAATTATGGAGAGTAGGAAGCTACACAGAATACTTATGGTATAATGTTCTGTTGTAAAAAAAAAAAAAAAAAAAAAGAAAGAAAGAAAAAAAGAGAAACAAAACGGATATATACATACAAATGCAAATGGGTAAAATTATGCACGCACTTGAGCAAAGATGTGGGGGAAACATGCAGCATGACACCATTTTGCTTTGAAAGTAGTAATTATGGATAATTTTTTTCTCCTCCAATTTCTAATCATTCTGTAATATTGTTTTCTTGGTACTATAAAAATATTTGTTTAATGAAATGAATTGCTGCTTATAACTTTGCACTGTGTGAACACTGCAATGAGAAGGATTTTGTGCAGATGAAAACTTATAATGCTTTTTTATATTGATCCACTTGACCTGTTTACTCTTTCAGCAAGTGTTTGTTGGGCATCCACTATGCTAAGGCACCCAGGATAAAGCAGTGAATGAGGCAGTTTGCAGTCCCAGCCCTCAGGATCAGACTCTGGTTATCAGAGAGCACAGGGGGCAACCCAGTCAGCCCTGAAGAACAAGACTGGGAGAATCAGAAGGACATTCATTCTCTGAAACAGCATTCCTTATTTCTAACAGCTGTGCTGCTCACACCTGCCCTTTAGGCGCATGAGACCTTGACCCAAAACTGGATGGTGGTCACCTATCACCTTTCATAGGTGCTACTGCAGGGCCTGTTCTCCCTGCCTTCCTAGCCCCTCCACCTCTCCGGGTCCATATTGCTGCTAAGATCCTACAAGGTTGGCCTGGCTTGGCTGTGTGTCTTGTGTTGGCATCACCCATGCTCCCAGCTACAATGCAGCTTTGTGCGCATATGGAAAATTCCTTTCCCAAGGCTGTGCCTAATGCCAAAGTCTGTTCTCTCAACCACAATACTAAATCACCTCCAGATCCCTGGGCTATATCATGTCCAGGGGTTATCCTCTAGTACACCTATCTTACACCACCACCAGTCCTTGGAAAACAACATGGAAGTAGGAAATAGCACATTGGTCATGATTATTTTTACATACCCCCTAAACTCAACCTTGGGATCACTCAACAGGACATGGTACTCTTTGGTACTCAAAGGTACTAGAAACTTTGGAAATTTCCTCTGTTGTGGAAACTGGAAGTGGTGTCTATTTTTTTGTTTAGACTCCATGGCTACACCACCATCTTTCCCGTGGACTGGGGAGGCCTGAGGAATCTCAGGTTACATCTATTTGGATATATATGGAGGAAGAGAACATTATAAAATTTTATGAGATGCTAAAAATGACACCCACTTGAGTCTTACTAATTCAAGCGTCTCCCTACCCCAACATCCCCAGGAAAAATAGCAGGTTTGTTCCAAAAACCCAACAAGATGATTCTATGATTTCTCTTCCCACAGCTTGAGCTCACATGGACTCTGACTTGCACGGTCTCTATCCCAGTGAGGTTAGGGTGTTCGATTCCATTTCAGATTTACTTCCTTCTTATGTGTAGACAGTTACAGTAATGACTCCCACTGGAGCCAGGGCTCCCTCCCTGTATCCACGCTCTGGTGTAGTCCCCTCCCACACTGACCGGGAGCTTGGCCATGAGACTTGCTTTTGCTCATGGTACAGCAAATATAACACAAGCAGAGACCAGAAAAATGATTTCAAGTTGAGCCTTTTCCTCTCTCTTGCTGCTTTTGGAACCCATCCATCTTGTGAAGAAGCTGAGGCTGGTCTCTGGAGATGCATGGCCCAGCTAATGGCCAGCATCAATTGCCAGAAAAGTGAGTAAGGTCGTCTTAGACTATTCATCCCATTTTGAGCTGCCAAATGACTGCAGCCAGATGACCCCAGGTGAGATGAGCAGAAGAACCACCCAGCTGAGCCCAGACCAAACTGCTGACCCACAAAGCTATGACTAAATAAAATGGTGGTTGTTTTCAGCCACTGAAGTTTTGAGATAGTTTTCTATCGACTTACCAGCACCTTCATCCTCTTAGCCAACCCCTCTGGGAGTCAGTATCCTCTCCTCTCCTATAGGCACCTCAGCTGACCTTTGTACCAAAGGGAAACTCTCAGTCTACTGAGAAACATGGGTTCCATCATCAAAGACCCAATGGACATCCTACTACTTTCCCTTAAGAGTTAAGCCTTGACTTCATTGCATGCAAAGTTTCCTTTAATTTTTTTTTTTTTGGAAAAAAATGTGGTTTTGCTTCCAAATGATGTTCCAAAGCTCTCTGGCTCACCAAGGAGTAATCCCTCAGCTGGAAACACAGTGATGCTGCTATTTTAGTATGGCACCAGGCCCCTGGCTTCTTGATTCTGCCAGGGCTGCCGATGCTTCTTTGTGGAAAACCAAATCAACTGCCCAAGATATAGATGCTCATTCCAAAGGGATATTTCAGAAAGGAGAGGCCCTCTGCCGTCTTTCCATTCTGCCTCTTTCAACCCAACCCTTCATTCCCCCCACCAAAGCTGGGTCTTCTTTCTCTAGAGCAATGAACTTCTAACCTGCTTAAGTGGAGTCCCATCTGTTGTCCCTGACCCTCTGGCCTCTCCCCACACTCATCCTAATTGTTCTCTGATGAAGGCTGAGCATAAGTCTATGTAACACTCCAAAAATGCACGGCTGGCCGACCAAACATTAACAAGAGAGACAGCTATGAGAAAACAACGTGCCTGTTTGCTCAACCTCCCTTTCTGCCGGCAGACTAATTCTGGAAGCGTTCCCATTCTCTGAGGGAAGAGGTGCTTTACTAATCCCGCCAAGTGTCAAAATGGATGGCGTTTGAACAGCCTCTTACAGCTAATGCTGTCTTTCAGACTGTCCCTTGGGAGAAACTCCTATGGATTCTGTGCCAAAAACATCTCCCCTGGACCCAGTAAAGGGGTTGGTTTGAAGAGGGGTCATTTCTTATGGAACTAGTTGCCTTTTATCAAGCATGGTTCTTCTCCGAAGGATTAGTTGGGCAAAGTACGCTGAGCAGAAGCAACAGGTTTCCGAGGCCACCTTAGGTACTAGAAATGACTCATCAGCCACAAGGAAAGGGACTGGGGCCTGGAGTGAAACCAACAGGTTCGAGGACCAGGCCAGCAGTCTAAATGTCAGCTGTGACTACCTCTTGAGAAATGTACTCGAGGTCCAACATTCCTAGGTCTCACCAATCTGGGTCAAAGAAGGTTCATAATGACAATAATGGGCCTTCTACCACTTCTTCTCCCGTCTTACCAAAAGTCTCAGAAGCACTCCCTTCTGGCCTCATGTCCTCAGGGAAGACATCCTTGTCCCAATCCCAGCGAGATCATCCCTAGAATCTGTTATCTATTTCTCCTTTCTCTGTGTCTCCACTGTGTCCTTAACACTCTCCCACAGAGAATTCTACACTTGATTATACTTATTTGTTTGCAGGTTTGTCTCCTTTTAACAGACTCTGGCTTCCTACAGAGATGGAACATGCTACATTTACTTCATATCTGCAGCTACTAACCCAGTGTATGCACTTAGGAGGCACTCAGTCAATCTTTATTGAATCTTTGCAAATGATCCTCTTCATTTTCCATTTAACTCAGAGAAGGTAGCACACCCAACGTCACCCAGCAGGTGAGTGCCTGAGCATTGATCTCCAGGTTGTCCCAATCTAAAGCCTGGGACATTCTAACATTCCACCTCGCCTCCCCATTTAGTGGCCCCTGTTCACCAACTACACACACACACATACACACACTCACTCACACTCACACTCACACACTCACATATGCACATGTACACACAAGTCACAGGAAAGCATGGGTAGAATTATAGAGAGTCAGAGAGGTAACCTAAGACATCAAGGAAACCAACTCAATTTTTTAATAAATGAGGAAATTAAAGCCAAAGAAATGAAAGAAATCATTTGTGTGAGTTCACGTGCTTTGGATCTACTTTAAAATTTGATCTAGAGCTATTCCTGTCAATGATCATACTCTGTTTAATTTAACAGGTGGCCCTGTGGAAGATACATAGCTGAGCGATGATACACCATTCCTGCCTTCAGAGAGATTTCAGTGCAGCGGGGAGAGAAATGTAAGCATAGCTGTAAGTACAGGGCAGGACGTGGGGGATTTAAAGTGGCTCAGGCCCTCAGACAGAGGAATCTTATGGACTTGGAAGAGTCAGGAAAGGCTTCACACAGGAGACGACAGTGACACGAGCCTTAGAAAAGGGTGAGATGATGGACGGTTCAGGCAGGAGGCACAGCACATGCAATGGGACTGAGGTGGGAAAGGCATCCTGAACATCAGAGGAATGGTAACAGGCCTGGGTTTTACCTGAAGATGTAGGTTGGGAGGTGAGGATGCAGGGAGGACTGGGGCATGCTTAAGGTGGTGAGAGCAGATGGGAGCCCAAGCGTTTCCACCTGGTATCTTGGAGGAGAGATGCTGCTGACAGCCTCTTTGGGGGAGTGAGTGAAAGGGATGGAAACCTAGGGGTTTACAGAACAGTAAGAAAAGAAGGAAAGCTAAGTGATTTGGATCAGATGTGAACAAGTTCTTTAGGCTGCAAGAGAGGGCACTAATTTTAAGGCACTAATATGCTCTTCTCTCCCACTTCCCACTCTCCTGGGTTCATCCTAGATGTCCACCTGCCTACATGCGCAGTGAGGAGGAGGAGAAGGGGGTGGGGTGGAAATCTCCATGTTTGGATTCATGTTAGTTAGGAAAGGAATTCCAAGAGAGACCCAGGAACTCTTCAGCTTTGGTCATTCAAAACAGGATTATGCAGAAAGTTCCAGACTTAGAAGCCAGGCCATTTACCTGGAGAAGGGATTTCCTAAATTCTTTGTCCTCCTCCCTTAGTACTTCAAGCCTAAACCTAAAGCTCAGAGTTCTCCAATATACAGAACAAGAGACTGAAGTCAGTCACGCAGGGCTCACAGGAGTCAGAAAGGAGGAAAGAGAAGAAAAATCTCACCCTTTTTCTGGACCTGAGAATCTTAAAAAAGAGGAAGAAGTGGACAGACTGAGAAGAGCTAAATAATCGATAGAATTGCCCGACTGTCCCCATCTCTGGGCCTGCAGAGAAAAGGTGTTAGAGAAGTGTCACCCTTGGGACTTTGGGAGAAAGCCACTTCACATGCTGCCCCATTAGAAGCCAGGGCACAGCCACAGAAAACGAGTTCCATGTGGTCAGCCTGGGGGAGGCCTGAAGTTCAGCTTTTCTGGGCTACCTGCGGTCCCATGGGGTGTAGATGCTGAGTGGGGGACCAATGGACCCACCGAAGGGCCTGCTGTTTTGAGAGAAGGTGACCTCTCAGTCATATATAAGGGGTGGACTCCCAGCTAACAGACTGAAGAGCCAATGGAAACAGCTAGGACTGCAGCCCAGCTGACACTGAGTCACCAAACTGTCATCAGGAACGTTGCCTAGGCTGGAAGACGAGGCCACACCTTCAATACTGAAGGCCAGGAGGTCAAGCACAACCCAAACAAAACAAGGAGTTCCCTCCAAAGACCAGTGGACAGCACATATCCAAGGGCCTTCGTGGGGACCAAAGAACCCACTGCCCCCAGTGCCATGAAGGGAGAAAGACCCCTTGCTCCATACACCTAGGCCACTGGGGTGGAAGGAGAGGGAGCAGGGGTATCACAGACACTGAGTAGTTTTCTTTAAGACCAAACATTATCTGAAAGTTTAAAATGATCAGCTCAAAGTTTAACTGGGTTGGACATTTAGTTTATCCTCCCCAGCCCACTAACTAGTAGGTGGGGCTCAGAGGAGAAAGACCAGATTAGTTCTAAGCAAAATAATGATACTCTATTTTCCCTTCACATCCGATATGTGGTGAGTTATGTTTGTGCAACCTTAATACTCAGAGCTGGATTCTTACGGCCTAGGGAGGGGCCCCAGGGAGGCTGTGAGAAAGGCCTCCAAGCTGCTCCTGCAAGACGGGCTCTGCAAGGGGGCCTTCCTGGCAGAGTTGGAGGCCACTCCACTCATGTTCCGCAGAGTGGGGAGGCCCTGTGGAGGGGGTCTTGCTCCACAAGATGGGAGCCAGGACTGGGGCTGCCCAACGTGAGGAGAGGAAGAGGTATACAGTCCTGGGAGCTAATATGGAGACGAATATGGAGGAAATGGAAAAGTAAGACGCTAGAAAGACTTAGGAAAACGAGAGGTGCAGGCTTAATGGCCATGAAGGAAGCCAAAGCCGGGCCAGGTTGGAAAAGTACATGTCCAGAGTGAAAAATGGTGCTGGGAAGCCAGGATGCCCAGTGGGGATGGGCTGAGAACTTGCGGAGGAAGTCTCCACCCTGGCACAGAGGTGGGCAGAGAGAAGGAGGGGGCAGGGAGCCCGTGAAGAAGGAGAACAATAATGACTCCATTTACTGAGCAGCCACCCTGTGCTGAGATTCAGGCGCATGGTTTGGGGAAGCCACAGCCAAGGGCACGAGGCCCAGGAAGAATGTTTCGGGTCTCACGGGGGAGCTACAGACACAGCGGGCCTGCCAGGATGGTTGAGAGGGCACACTCACTGCGGCAGGGGTTCCCCAGCCTGATCCCTCTGGGGACCCACCTTCCCGGGGAGGCAGCAGCGCCCCTGCTCTGAGCCGAGGCCCGAGCAGAAGTGGCCGGTTCCCGCGGAGCGCTGCTGCCCCCTCCTGGGAGATGCCTGCAGACCCTTCTTGCTGCGAGAGCTGCTTGGCAGGGACCCTCGGGGCTGGGGCGTGGGAGAGGATGGGGCAGAGTGGGGTGGGGGGTGGGAGGGTATGGTGAGCTTTAGGGCTAATCCCTCTTAGCTGGCCGACTCTGCTGCTCGAACCGGCCCCTCTCCTGCATCTGCGCTCAAAATCGACACAATCCCTTCTCTCCCCTTGGGCCGCATCCTGTGTCTGCTCCACCGGTTCTACTGTCTTGTCCAGGGTCGGGCTTGGTGATGAAGGGTACCACTGTGGGTTCAGACCTGCTGGTTAAAGTCTCAGCCGAGTCCTCCAGCGCCTGAGCCTCAGGTGCTCACTGGTGAAATAGGGTTGCAGTGAGGATGCTTGCCAAGACCGGGCACCGTGCTCAGACTGGAGGCTTTCCCTGCAATTTTGCACCCTACCCCCATTAGGTGTTCTGGCTTCTCTGCACAGCTATGGACCATTTTCCACCCTCTGGGCATGTGGCAAAGGACACAGCCCACCTTTGTGCCCTCTCCTCAAGTTTGCACTTCTCATTTTCCTGTCTCTTTCTAGGATTTTACTTGCCTTTCTTCTCTTTCCTTATTAGCTCCCACGTCTGCATAACTCCCCACTCCCTGTCACACAAACCTTCTCCCCTGATTCTTAATTCTCCCTTACCTCTGCCCTGACTGCAAGCCCCATCATCACCCCGACTTACCATGATCCTGATGACCCTCAGTTAACCCTGAGGTCTGCAAGGACCTCTTTGCCCCTCAACCCAATGCCCACTTCTCAGAACTTATTTGATGGCTCTGTAGCATCCAGTACAACTAACCGTTCTTTCTGCAAATTCTCTCTCCTTTGAATTTCCTGGGCTACTCCCTCTGTTTTTCCTATGACCTTGAATCCAGTTCTCCTTAGTTTCCTTGTTGGCTTTTTTTTTTTTTTTTTGATCCACCAGCACCAGCCACATGCCTCCCTCTTGGCCTTCTCGTCTTTCCATTCTATGCCCTCACCGAGGGCTGTGATCTCATTCCCCCAGGGGTTCCAGCTGCATACCAGTCTGAATACCAACTGCATACCAGCTCAGATCCTGCCCGGCTCCGTATCTGCCCATGCAGGTCACCTCCAAGAGGACAGCCAGAGACAGCCACCAACTCTGCAAATCCCAAACTAGACTCATTGTCTTTCTCTCTAAAGTGGTTCTTCCACAGAAATCTGAGAGACGCTTTTACCTCTTTTCTCTCCCTTACTCCTCCTACCATCCAAATGGTCTCAGCGTTCTGTTAATTCCATCTTATTCCACCTCATTGCCTAGAATCTGTCTTTAACTGCCATGGACTGAACAGCAACTTAGTGGGTACTTATTATGTGCCAGGTACTACTCTATGCATTGTGCACATGTGGCCTCATTTAATTCTCTTAACAATCCTGTGGACATAGGAAGGAACCAAGGCATTGAGAAGTCATTTGCTCAGGGTCATATAACTAATAAGTAGTGAAGGCCAGATGGGTCCTCCAGGTCTTGCTGTCCGCAAAGCCTTTTTTTTTTTTTTAGCACTGTTGTGCAATATTATTTCAGAATTGTATTCCTTGAGTAGATTGTCACATTTTTTTCCCCTTACTAATTTTCTTGACTTCAGTCTTCCCTTTCCATCAGTGTAACTATCACCAAGACGACTTTTATTCTGTTGCTTCCTAAAACTAAAACTTATTGCTGAGACTCGCCTAAAATCTTCGCAGTGGCCTCTGCTGCTCTTAAGCTAAAATGTGCACTCTGGAGCCTTCTCCTAACCCTTTACTCAATTTATTTCCTACTTATCCTTCATAATCTGCAGGGAATTATCCCTGGATCTCCAAGACTGTATTAGATGATTTATCAGTTAGGACGAGACTCAGCTACATGTAACAGAAACCCCAATGATGGCTTAAATGAGACAGTTAACTCTTTCCCCTTACAGAGGTCAGAGTAGGCAGTTCAAGGTGGGAATGGTGGCTCCACTTTATCACCAGCGACACAGGATCCTTCTGTCTCTCTGCGCCACCATTGCTCACATTGGCTTCCACCTTTACTGTCACCCCATGGTTGTAAGATAGCTGCTGCAGCTCTAGCTATCACAATGACATTCCTTGCAGCAGGAAAGAAGGGTCAAGGGCCAAAGAGTATGCCTCCCAGCTGGCCTGGCTGCTTTAGGAAGCTTTCCCAGAAGTTCAAACCAAGGACTTCTGCTTATGTACTTTTGTTCTCTCAAAAGAGAAACTGGAGAATGTAGTTGAGTTGGGTACTTCGGAAACCCCGATAGTACAAAAGTGCCATTAGTGAAAGAGAAGAGGAGGGTGGATATGTGACAGACAACCAGAAATCTCTGTCTAGATTTCCTTCCTCTGCATCCCCTGGCACTCCTGTTTACATCTGCCATTGCTCTTTCCACATCTCAATGTAAATACCTGCCTATCAATTTGTGTCTCATTCCAGTCTGTATACTCAGTGCAAAGGACAGCACTTGGCACAGAGCCGGTGGTCAATCTAGGCTTGCTATTGAAGGTTCTCTATATTTAAAGAGGTCCTGGAACTCTGGATCACAGGCCCAGTTCTGAATTAGATCACTGGATTGTGGTCATGGTAGAGTGTCCTCATTCTTAGGTGACACACGCTGAAGCGTTTAAGGGTGAGGGCCATAATGCCTGTAACCTACTCTTGAATCCTTCAGCAATAATATACATATTATGTTTACATAGAGATATTACATATGAATATGC
Source organism: Aselliscus stoliczkanus (assembly GCA_033961575.1). Classification (NCBI taxonomy): domain Eukaryota; kingdom Metazoa; phylum Chordata; class Mammalia; order Chiroptera; family Hipposideridae; genus Aselliscus; species Aselliscus stoliczkanus. The sequence continues at coordinate 126,481,505 of CM066734.1, forward strand.
AGTGTACCGATTAATAGGTAGGTAAATAGAGGAGAGTGAAAACAAATATGGCAAAATTTTAACAACTGATGGATCTTAATGGAGATTTCTGGGAGTTCATTATTCCATTCTTGCAAATTTTCCGTAGAATTCTTTTTACAAAAATGGGGAGCTAAAAGGGTCACAAAGACTATACCTCCAGGGATCATTTCTGTACGTTGTTACTAGAGAAATTTCTCTGAACATCACCCAGTATTGTCTGGACAAAACTAAAAAGGATCATAGAACTCCAGAATCTGAGACTTAAAAAGAGGACCTTGTAAATTGTCTCGTCTATTCTCTCAGAGAGCAGACCTGACTTCCTCAAGGCAGGCTCCCCCTGGTCTCCTTCAGCCATAGTACTATTTAACTTCTTACATGTGTCCACAATGCCTCTTCTCAGAGCATTGCCCTTGCTGTTAACCTCAGCCTAGAACGTTCTTCCTTCCCTTTGTTGCCTAATTCCTTCTATTAACCCTTCAGATCTCTGTTCAAGTGCTGCTTCCTCAGGGAAGCCATCCCTGACTTTTCTGATTGAGTTAAATTCCTCTGCGATCAGCTTCCCAACATCATGTGTTTCTCTTGGTCAACTCAGTGCAGTTGCACATTTGTGTTGTTTTCTGTGATCGATACCCGTCTCCTTTGCAGCAAGGGGTATTAGTAACAGCTCATCCTCACATGTTGCTTACCACGTACCAGGCCCCACTCTAAGCACTTTACTCAGAGTTCACGTCCACTGCAAGTCCCAAATGTACATGTCCAGGTCAGTCAGATCTCTCTCCTGACCTGTATATCCCATTGTGAATTGGCTAAGTCCACAGATGCAACACAGGGTTCAAACAATCAGCGTGTTCAACCCTGAACTCCTCATCGATCTTCACAGGGCTTCTCCTCCTCTTCTTCCCCCTTCTGTTTCCTATTTCAGCAAATGGCAGCACCATGCACCCAGCTGCCTCCACCCGCCACTCCCTCTGCCATCAAAGCCACCGTATCATCAAGTTCTGTTCCTTCAACCTCTCAAGTGTCTCAGTCTATCCACTTCTCTTCCTCTCCACCCTCCCCTTGTTTCAGTGGCATCCTGGCATCCTTGCAGTTGTGCATCGTCAATAATTGTGTGATTACATCCACCAATTTATTCACCGATTTCACCAGCTTTGTCAATTGTGCCCTGCCCCTTTTGCAGGATCTTTTTTGGCTCACACAGTTTGGGAACTTAATTGTCCAACCTTGTATTCTTTAATCACCTCTTTATGTGATGAGTTTGTAATGCAATTTTCTATAGACAAAGTAGAAAGATAATACAGTTTTCCCTCTAATGTGCTTAATCAAATTTATTTTCTATTATTGGTAATTTAAATCTTTTTCTTTCGGCTTTACAATTTTTTTTTTTTTTTGTAATGGCACATAAATATTTAGGCTTGTTGTGAAATTTGGGAAAATCTCTATGAAACTTCTTTCACCTCCAAGCTGTAAATATATAGTGTGTTTATAATTGCATTCTCAAATATATTCTTGATGGGAGAAAACTTCTATTTTGACTAGGTATTGAATCAGAATGAATTCCCCACTTACAGTTTTACATTTCTGTAGTTAGAAGAATTTTCCTCAGACTAGAAAGTTATAGATGGCTTTTTACATCTTTAAATTTTTTTTCTACCATCCACATATTTTTGGTGCTGGGCATTGAAGGATTTTTTTGCATCTCCATCTGTGTGCCAAGTAAGGCAACATGTGGATGGTAGGAGTATTTCTGGAAGCCATTCTAAAATCTGTATGCCCAGCAATAACTGAACTATACATGGAAATGACTGCAAACCACCTAATATATCCCACGAAACCCAAAGAGAATGTAGACCAACACTTCTTCCTCCCAGTCAACCCCTCAAAAGGCCCATGGTCATTCCGATGCCACCAACATGAGGAAAAGTTGGGAAAAATTATAGTTAATTTTTTAAATGTTATTTTTCTGGATTTTTATCATGTTTGTTTCATTTGTCAGCTTTCTAAAATTTGTTGAGATTTCTTTTCTTGTCATCAGTATTTATTTTCATTCTTAATTTTGTTTTCATAGCTTGTATTCGTTTTCTTGAAGAGGGCCCCAAATTGCATAAGCTTCAGGGCCCAAGAAAACTGGATTGGCCCTGAACTCAGAGAATTCACCACTCACAGACATGAATGAAGAAGCTACTAAAAGATGCTCTTCAGGAAGCAGAAAATTGAATTCAGAAGGAAGAGGTGAGATTCGTGAGGCAATGAAATAAATAAGTAAATGTCATTAGTAATAGCAATAAGCTGGTTCTCATTGCCCTGGTCCTGTAACATGGCAGACAAGGTCCTGAACAACCTCCAGCTTTATTAGACTTTGTCCTCACTCACCGCCTACTAGAGAACAGCCTTGGCTCTTTGTACATCTGTCTCCAGGCATTCTCACACTCTGTTCCTTCTCACTGGAACACTCTTCCCGTCCCTTCTTAAGAAAGGGACAGCTGACGCTATCAGCCTCAATAAGGGGCCCCTTCTGTCTGCGCTGAGGCAGCCTGCCATCACACCCCCGTGTCATTAACTCTTTACTTGTCTACACCCCGCACTAGACTGGCCTCCTGAGGCAGAGGCAGAGCCTGGCTCATTTCCTGATGTACCCCAGCACCTACCACAGAGCCTGAAACAGGTAGGCAATCTGTAAGTATTTACTAAATGAATGGATACATGATTGAACCAAAATCTTTTGTTTTTCAGCCCTTGTCTTTTCAGCTAGTGCTAATAGGTATTAACATTAGTCCACTTCCCTGCCTTTGTAAACAGAGCTGAGTGACAGAGAAGTCCACAGCAGTCTAGGGCCTCATGCCTCTGTCTGCTCGAGGAAGATCCCTGGCTGTGGGAGTGCTTAGAAGTGCCAAGGAGCTCAACCCAGGTGCAAATCTCAGCCAATGAGGGTCAGCTTCCTTGCCTGTCATTGGGACAATGTGGCGTGTATTCCACACAGTCTCTCAGAGATTCCCCAGCAGGACTGAGCTCCAGGTATCCAGAGTCACTCTCCCTCTTGTGCTTCCTGGGCTCACCTCCCAATTAAGCTACCTGCCCCGATCCTCAGCTCAGGGTCACCATTCCAGCCACCATCTGTCATGCCTAGCATTGTAGCTGTGGCAAATAGTGCAGGACACGGGGCAGAATTTTGTTGGACCCCAGGATATAGCTCTGGAAGACAGTGGTTTGAAAAAGAAATTCCTTATAGTCAATAATATTGTAATAACTATGTACAGTGTCAGATGGGTAATAGACTTATTTGGGTTATCACTTGATGAGGTATAGAGATGTCAAACCACTATGTTGTTTTGTACACCTGAAACTAATAAAATAAATAAATAGCCCAATCTTGGAGGGGTGGGGAGGAAAAGAAATTCCTGAAATGTGAATTGCGCTAGACTAAATCTTCCTCCTAAAAGATCAGGCGGTTTCAAACACTGAAAATGGAAAGTCTTCAAAGCCGAACAGTTCCCAGACCCATTCAGAGGGAGAGGTGCATTGAAACACAGTGTCTGGATTACAGAAGTTTCGCTGGAGCCACTCGGGTGTGGAAGCACTCCTCTGCCAGTGCGTTGGCTGGTCCCTTTCTGTTAACACGGGCAGCTGAGCCCGGAAGACTGTCGGAGACTCTTAGGCTGGGACCAGCTTCCAGGGAGCTTAGAAAACCTGCTGCCGCCGCCTATGTAAGCATTGGTATTAGGATTTGAAAGCAACCAGAGCCACTTCGGGCTGTCTCTGTCCTCTGACTCATCACACAGGGGCAAGGCTACTGGAAAGAAGGCTCCAAGGAAGGAGACAGGAGTGGTCTCCACTGTCGCCTGGTTTGCAGCTTGCTCATCGAGGAGGACAAAGGCCACTGCTCTGTCCCTCCCAAGGCCTTTCCCAGGGTCCTGGATGCAGGGTCAGCTGGCCCAGGAACAAGCCATCCCCATGCGTGTCGCTCCCCTCAGGAAGAAGAGCTGTGCCAGGGGCTTGGCAGGTCCCCAGATTGTAAATATCTCCGCATTTCACAGGAGGCTTCAGACTCCAAACCACGGCAATGAAAAAGGAGAGTCTGGAAAGCTGAACAATTTATAGACAGATACAGAGGGAGGAAGGGAGAGCCTGTCTGTGGACTGGGTTGTCTGGAGAGAAGGAGGCTCATGAAGAGGTTTCCAGAGAAGGCTAAAGTGGGCGGATGGTAAAGCCATCAGGAGACAGCGCCGGAGATGGGCACAGCGGTGCCCTTGAGCGCTGTTTGGGGACTTTGGTGTGTATATGTTTGCGGCACCCATCCCTCCTGCAACTCTAAGCTGGGGTCTGCTAAGAAAAATAACCTGGCTCACGACGGCATTCTTCCAGCTCCACTTGAAAGTTTGAAAAACCCTCGCATAGGAAAATAACCCCAGGGAGCCAAAGCTTTCTGCACTTGGCGAAGCTCTAGACCCAAAATACACATAAGAACACTTTGCTTTGAAAGGCCTGCAGTATTCCTATCTGAGTCATCTGAAAACAAATAAAAAGAGACCTAAACAAACAAACCTAATTGTGCACGGAAACATGGCCAGGTTTCCAGCCTGGCTCCCTTTCTGTTTTCATTAGTCAGAAGCCAATATCTGCAGCTTTCATGGTGTCCAGAACAAGCAAAATATTAAAAACAAATTGCCGAGGTTTCTTGCCTTTCCCTCCTTCCTTCGTGGTGCAGCACACAGGCCAACTTCCCGACTTCTCTCCACTTTGGCTTTCGAACCTCTCTTTTCCTTCAGTCTTGATGGACAGCCGCCTGCTTCCAGGCTGTCCGTGGTGGACCAGCAACCCTAATAGACAGTGATGTCCATGAACATCAGCAATCACTGGACACTCAGATGAAATTTAAAAAGAAGTCTCTAGGGTCTTGTGAAATTGTCGTTTTTACCAATAGTCAATGCAACTGGTTTGAAAAAGGAGGCCCGCCAACCCAAATTTACTGAGTATAGACCTACCCGTTGCTCCTTGCTGGCATCGTACCAGCTGCCATCTGTTCCTTAATTCACCATTAAGTAGGCATTCCATTGTAATGGGCATCGCTTGCTCTTGCCCAGTCATTTTCCATTCTGATAGTATCATCTAATTTTTCTTTGGAAAATCAATCCTCTCCCCAGATTTTAGTCTCTGTAGTTTGGATGGGGGTTTGCCTTTCCTGCCCTGCTTCAGGAATGTGTGATCAAGTCCTGGCCAATCAGTTTCACCCAAGCTGGCGCAGGGATGGGCACAAAAATCCAGGTGAGGCTACTGAGACAAAAGCCTGGGACTTTTGCAAAGACTCTTGGGAAAGGGGCACACTTATTTCTCCAGGGTTGTTAAGCTGGCAGAATGAAGTCTGAAACTACTGGTGGTTATGGTGACACCGTGCTTGTGTGACAGAAAGAAGAGCAGAACTGAGTGATACAGGGGGATAGGAACTCACACAACATCATCTAAACACCTGGATCCAGCCATGACTGGATCTACTCCGGACTTATCTGTTATCTGAACAACTAAACCTCCATTTTTAAAATTAATTAATTTATTTATTTTTATCAGTTTCAGGTGTACAAAACAATGTAATAGTTATACATTTCACCCCTCACAAAGTGACACCCCATCCCCAATATATTGCCCCTCTGACATCATATATATCTATTACAATTCCATTGATTCTATTCCCTATGCTATACTCCATATCCCATGACTACATATATATATTAAATTATAGTTGACATACAGTATTATTCAGCTTCAGGTGTACAGTGCAGTGGTCAGGCCTCTACACCATCCATGAAGTGGTCTCCCTAACAAGACATGTGCCCATCTGACACCCTACAAAATATTTCCAGCATTATTGATTATATTCCCCAAACTGTCTTTCATATCTTGTGTCAATATTGTAGTTAACCTATTTATGCTGTCTAATTCCTTCCCCTCTCCCTAATCCCCACCCCCCTCCCATCTAGCAACCATCAGTCCTAAACCCCACTTTGCTTAAACCACTTTTAGTCGGATTGTTATATCTTGTAGCTGAAAGAATCCTAAAACACGCTTGTGCACACACACCCTCTCAAAGTGTCATGTGAAATTAAATTTTTGCATCTCTTAAGTGGACTATCACTCATTTTTTAATTTCTGGGGATGGCCTTCTCAAAAGGAAGACTGCGTGTGTGTGTGTGTGTGTGTGTGTGTGTGTGTGTGTGTGTGAATTTTAGTTTCAGTTAAATGTTGCAGGCATATCCAGGAGACAATCTACTTTAGCTCTGAATCCTATAAGAAAAATTGCCTCTGTCCCTGCTAGTATAATAAGAGATGAATGAATTCTCTCACCTAACTCATTTGACACAAAGAACAAAACACTGTAGTAAGTACTGAGGAATTTCTCTGCACTCTTTTGCTTGTCCTGATAACCAGTTCCAGGCATCCTAGTCTGTGAGGCCAGGGGACATCTAAGTGCCAAGATTAGTCTAGCTTCAAAGCATGTGAAAAACAACAACAGCAACACATCTCTGCCAAACAAAAACCAAGATAACCAATGCCACACAGACAGTATTTGGAGAACAATAAGACCAATATTTTTCTCTTGTTTTATATGTTATGAATAGGTGGGGACTTGGCCTCCTGTCCCCTCCTGATAACTACTAGAAAAGGAGCTCATGTTATAACTGCTTTACTCAAATTCCCTGGTTAAGGGTAAATATCAGAATGGGGTCGGGGATGGCATGCAGGAACGGAACAGGGGCCTGAGGAATTGGGCTAAGTGATCAGAAGGATGAACAGATTTTTAAACATTAGTTGTGAAAATAATAGCTATCCTTCTCAAAAGAGTTCCATCAGAGCCTGATTCAAATGTCACCTCCTCTGGGAAGCCTTCCTTCATATTTTCGTTAGAAAGTATCACTCTTTCCTGTTGCTCTTGCACAAAATTCAAAATGCTTCATAGTAAAAGTAAGAGGAAGGAGACAATTTTTACTTACAAAAGTCTTCTTGGGGAGAACACCAGAATACATCATTTGATAAGTCCCTTGGATGAGGTGAGGGATTGGCTCTCAAAAGGGCATGATACAGTTGCACAAAATGGTTCCTACCTTGACTTCTAAGCTTCATGTGTCTAATTTTGCAGATAGAAAAAGCAGAAATATTTTGATGTGAGGCAGCTGAGAGAGAGAGAAAGCTGTGTTGCTTTGCATGACAAAGACGGCAGGCATTTCTGTAAGAGAACCTGGGAAGAAGAGAAGCGGGCTAGTGAGTCTGGGGGCTTCCCCAAGGAAGGAGTAAGGGGATGAGACACTCTTGGAGGTGAGAAATGAGGAGAATCTTTAAAGAACAGAGACATCCAGTTGGGTTGTTTGAGCTGATGACTGTGATGGATATACCATGTACCCCTTTTTTTGTGTCACCTCTGAAGCTTCCAGTTGAGTCTCCGTTGCTCACAAACACCTTTGTCTGATGTGGAACTCTGAAGGCCAAGGATTTCTACGCGCAGGTTGACACAGACAAAAGCAGAGAAAACACACACACACACAAACTCGAAGTTCAAGTTAACTTCCGGATTCCATTTACCTGCTCACCTCTCCAAGTGGATGATAAAACTCCTGGGAGGAGAGGGGCTATTTTCACTCACTTTAAAATCTGCACTTAGATGAATGAATGACCGTTTAACCTTCAGGGAAACATCTGCAATAAAAATTATGGCCTGAGAGTCAAAGAAAGTTGTCAGTGGCGTCACTCCTGGGGCTCAATATGTAGTGTGACCTAATTATCATTGTCAGTAGGCACACGAGCACTAAGGAAAAGACCAGGCAGGTCCTCGTTGCCGCCGCTGGAGTGAAAATGGGGCTATTTTAATTTGTTATGTTTGGATCATACATAGTTATACTAAGCTCAGCTGAGGGCAAGGTCGTTACCCACTAAAGCAGACCGTGGTCCCTGTGTACACGCGGATGGTCACACCTGCTGATGGCTCCTCGCTTCTCAGTGTCCTCCTTGCTTCAGAATCCCGGCAAGCTTCATTCCTGACTGGCGATGTCAGGGGAACCTCATGTGAACTGCCAGCCACTGACTCGCTCCCGGGGCTGGAGGAAATAGCTGGGAGGCTGCCCTCACCTTGTAGGCGGGAACTGGGTTGAATGCAGTTCCAGTGCTCATTCACCGGCCGCCCGCTTGGCTCCAAGATGGCTCTGGAAAACCTCTCTCCTGGCAGGCTGAACCCACAAGAACCCTATCATTTCTGAGCGTATGTCAAGGCATGTAGAGGGAGAATGCAGTGTGGCCACAGGGGAAGCCAAGGCCAGGGAGATGGCCCTGCATGATGAGGGGGAGGGGACCCAGTCCATGGTGGACCTGAGGGGGCTGGGAGTCAGAATTTCTGGACCCCGAAATCACCCTTGTGAGGCACTGAGAGGTGTCAATTCTGAGGAACTTGAGAGGGACTGTGGGGTCAGTGGCGACCTCCAAAGCCAGCCACAAGCATTTGGCTCAGAGACGTGAGCTGACTGACAAATCAGACCAGCACCGCCTCCTCCAGGAAGAACTCTCTGGTTCCTTCCACCAGTATCTCTGTCAGTGGCTGCTGCTGAGAATCATAGTCTAAGAGAGAACACTTCTCTGATAAATTCTCCCTATAAGGTTTTGTTGAGGTTTAGGGCAACAGAAACACAAACCAGAGAAGGTTTCATAACTACGGCTTGAGTTCAGCACCCCCACCCCCTTGGCAGAACTCCAGGTGACATGGGACCATGGCACCCCTGTACCCAAAGTGGTGCCAGTGACCACAAACCTCCTCCAGAATGGTACTTCCCATCACAGTACAGCTCCAACAGCCCTTTGGCCCCTAGGAGGAGAGGAAAGTTTCCATCTGTCTAGGCTAAGAACCTGTCCTTTTCCTGACCCAAAATGATGGGTCATGGGTATGTCAATTGCATGTAGGAGAAACCCCATTGATCAATTGATCCATTGACCCATTGATCCATTGACCAACTGACCTATTGCATCCAAGAGAAACCCCACCCCCACCCAGTGGCTGTGGTCTTGTCCTCCTGCCTCATATAAAACAGTCAGTGCATTTCCAAAGCCTGGGTTTTTCTGCCTCAGTGACACCATGTGATGGCCACAGCATCCTGGCCCAGGCCAGGTCTGGGTGATAGGTTTCCCTCTGGCACTAGGAGCAGAGATCAGGCTCTTTGCCCACCTCACCCCACCATAGCTGCCCTCCCAACCTCCTGTGACCAAAACAAATAATGTGAAAAGCTCCCCAAAACAAATAATAATTTTCAGTTGTGATGCTGCATAAATATGGATTAAGAAAAGAAAGGGTTATCTAACTCAGCAAGGAGAGTGCTGTGGGCATAATATTATAAGCGCATATGTTATTGTATAATAAATTGAACACTTAACTTCTCAGTCTGCATTTCAGTGACTTCATGCAGTTGGGGGTCCCTGCCCCCTCCTCCAAATGGTGGGTAAGCACCGGCATTAAGACTAAGAGTTCCCCCCAAGTGGTCTTTCTCAAAAGAAATAATGTACCTCACCAACAAAGTGTTTCCTCTAGCCTACAACCTCCTACAACCTGGCAGATTTCCCAGCTTCAATAATTTCACACCCACTAACATTTGTTACAAATATGCAACAAATATGAATTCTGTGCCAGGCAACGAGCTGGGCACTTCATGCTCAAGAACTTGTTTAATTCTCACAGCAATCCTGAAAAGTGATTTCTCTTATTATTCTCGCTTGACAGACGAGGAAACTGAGGTTCAGAAAGGTTAAATATGTCATCGTCTTTGTAAATTATATAAATGTGTAGCCACGATGCTGCACACCTGAAACTAATATAATATTCAATGTCAACTGGAATTGAATAATAAAAAAATTTTTTTTTTTAAGAATCAAGGAGGGCTGCTTGGAAGAGGTCGAACATAAAGTGTGCTTTGTAGGATTGGAGGTGAGAGGAAGAAGAAAAAAAGGGCATTCTAGACAGGAAGGGCATCAAGAACGAAAGAGGAGAATGCGCTTGGTATTTTTATGAAGCAGAGAGTGGTTCAGCCCACAGTCTGGGGGTGTGGAGAAAGAATGTTCAGGAAGAAACTTAGCCTAAGCAGGGCAGTTTCTGACAAATGTTGGTTTGGATGTGGGTGGCAGGCATAGGGAGCCATTGTGGGCTGTGGAGTGAGTGTTCACATGATAAAAGGGGTGATTACGTAAGGTGGAGACCCCTGATCCCCAGCTCCTTGAACTCTGAGAGGTATCATCCCCAGCTCCAGATCAAAGGCTGCACCAAAGAACACCCAGTGATGCCTTCCATCTGGGGGCCCCCTCAGGCCTTGAGCAAGGCTTTCTCAGCAGGGCTCCTGAACCTGCAAGAGCTGTCTTCAAATGAGGTGTTAGGTTGAGAAAAAGGCACTCGGGAACTGGGGTGGTGAGACTATGCACGCCTGTCCCCTAGATGTAGAAGTGAAGAAGGAGATAGTGTTGATATATATAATATCAACATAAAAATATATACATAGATCTCCCAGAGGCAAAAGCTTCCGAAAAAAAAAACAGCAAACAGTGGACATTCTGCATAAGCTACCTGAGTGAATGATTTGGGCATCAAAGTCTGACCAACCATGGGAAGACAAAAGTGCCCGAAAAGAAAAGCTTCCACTGAAAGAAACCTGGAGCCTGGGTTGAGTGCCCTGACATACAGCAGAGAGGACCCAAAGCTTCCTGGAGAAAAATCAGGCCATTCTGACCAACCAGCCTCACTGGGTGGCAACAGTGTTATGTATGGAATGAGTCGTCCTAAAACTCAGAGACTGAGCTCATCAAGACTTTTGGTTTAAGTGACAGGAACTCAAATTCAATGTAGGTCAAGCAGAAGGGAAATGTACTGCTTCAGGTAGTGGAGTCATTGACTTCAGGCACAGCTCCATCCGGGGCACTTTTGTGATGGAATCAGGAATCCCTGGCCATCCCTTGGCTTTGCTTTCCTCTGGTCTCATTTCCAGCACTGCTCTTCCATGTTGTAGAAAAGGGCGGCAGTGTGGGGAGTGGGGGATCCACCAGCTCCAGCCAAATTCCTTCAGGAAGGAGACCCTCCCCTTCCCAGGGCCTGTTTAGGGCCTGTTTTAGTCCTTGGCCCACCCCTGAACTAATCACTGTGTCACCTGAATGGGGCTCTCTGGTTGGCCAGCCCCAGTTTTATGTCCATTCATATGGGGGTGAGGCCTGGCCCTCAACTGACACCAGAGTCGCAAAGTGTTGGGAGGAAGGAAAGTCTTCAAAAGGAAGAAACGAGGGGCAGAAAAAAAGGATCAGATGTTGTTGGTTTGTTTGTTTTTAGGGAGGACGGGCAGATAAGCGATTTTATTTTATTTTATTTTATTTTATTTATTTTTAAGATTTTGTTGGAGAATTGGGGGAGGAGAACAGCAATGGGGAATTGGGAAAGGGGAACAGACAAGTTGCTTTCCTTTTGTTCTTCAGTCTAGTTGTGGAGGATGTCGCTTCACTGGCCCATGTTGGCATTATCATTGCGCTCTTCTCAGATGAGGCAGATCGGTTGCGGGTCATTGGACAGCTGCTCACGGAGGCTCACGGCAAATCATGAAAGTGCATGGCAGCTGCTGGCCAACCCCACTGCAGCCTAAGCCGTTGCCGGAGACTCACGGCAGCCCAGTTCCAGGTCAAGCTGTTATTCACCATCTTAGCTGTAGAGGGCACAGCATCACTGACCTCATGTGGGATCCGAACCGGGGCCCTGCTGCTCAGAGCTGGTGTCCCAAGCCAACTCTTAACCAATAAGCCACTCGGCTGGCACAGATCAGATGTTCTTAAGAGTGCCATAGGAGTTCCGATTCCAGAGAGGATGTTCCTGGACTGTTTCCCCAGGGAGCACATGCAATGGAGGGAGACAAGGAGGTGTTAAGGCAGAAGGATGGCTTATGAAGACATTAGAAGTCCTGCTCCAAAGAGATTTACACCAAACTGGCTATAATTAAACGTTAATTTTCTCTCCTTTCCCAACAACTAGTGGTAGTATTGGTGCTGAAGAGAACAGGATTGGCAGGGCGGGGTGGAGGGGGAGGAGGAGGTATTGAAAAGCCTGGATCGCTTATTTCTCTTAGGCAATAAAATGAATGAGAAACAGTCTCCGTTCTCCCCTATAAATTGCTGGGCAGAATGGATGGCTGTCCCCATGTCCCAAGGGCAGAGGGCTCTACACTCCCAGAAACCACTAGCCTTGGTGGGGGCAGCCAAGTTCAATGGGAGCAGGGTTCTGAGCACTGTGCCCCTCCCCGCCACCAGGATTCAGCATTGGTGCTTTGGATGATTGTCACATTCTTCTTCCAAGGAGTCCCCTCAATCTCAGAGGACCACTGCTTCCCTCATTTCCCACTCACTCAGCTGGGGTGTGGTGAGGGGCTTCTGTCCCCAGTGGCGGGGTTCCGGATGGCCTTGGGAAGAGGATGGTTCTGGGTTCCATGTGCTCACTCATTTGTTGCTCATTTATTGGGGTTTTATCAGGTGTTAGGCAGAGCACAAAACCTGCAGGATCATTTAGGCACTGCCATGGCACTAAGCGTGCTTGTTGTTTACGGACGTGTATGGGAGATGAAAATTGTTTTTGCTACTGAAGACCCCCACCCATTCTAAGACAGTCCTTCCTCCCTTGCCTCAACCATGTGTAATATCGTTACTCACACAGACCCCCATCTCCCCCAACCCCCACCATCGCTGTGTCAGGCACAGATGGGCCCAGGAAGCAACCTGATAAGAAACCTTTATTGGCATTTTTCCAACTGGAGCCTGCAGGCACCATATTCTTTTCTTCTTGTTTTTCATGATCATCTGAGGATATGACCTGTGGTGCTATTAATGGAACATTTTTTCCAATTAAAATTTTGAATTGGTTACTGGCGTCTACAGAAACATAATCGCTTTTTAATAACTTTGCATCTAGCAACCTCGTTAAACTCATTTATTCATTCTAATAATTTGATAGTGGATTTTCTTGTGGTTTCTGTACAGATGATTTTTCTACATGCAAATAAAAATAGTTTTGACTTTTTCCTTCCAATTATTATACTGCTAATTTATTTTCCTGGTCATTGCTTTGGCTAGGAGCTTCAGTAAAACATTGAATATAGTTAGTTGGTTGGGAGTGGGCATATTTGTGTTGTTTCTCATTTTAATGCAAATGCTTCTAAAGTTTCACAGTAAACACTATGCAGCCATTTAAAAAAAAAAACAAAGAAAAGGAAAATCTTTAACATATATTATTAAGTGAAATTTGTATATATTTTTATAACTTTTTTATACCAATGGTAGCATGCTGTACACATTGTTATGTACCTCCCCCCCACACACACACACACCTTCTTAGAAGGCCATTTCTTTTAATATTATATACTACCCTCTTTTGTCACTATTGTTTTTTGCCTTAAATTCTATTTTGTCTGATGTAAGTAGTATAATACCAGCTTTCCTCTTGCTAATACTTGTGTGGTATACTTTCTCTACCTTTATTACAATCCATCTATGTGGTTTTGTCAGTATGCCCAGGATTTTTAAAAATTCTGTCAGATAATACCTGTCTCTTCATAAGTGAATTTATTCCATTTGCCTTTACCATAATTATTGATATATTTGAAGCAATTTCTACCATTTAATTTTGCACTTTCAATGGCATTCTTTATTTTTTTTTAAATTAGTTTCAGGTGTGCAACACAGTGCAATAGTTATACATTTTACCCCTCAAAGTGACAACCCCCCTCCCCCAATTCGCCACCCCATTCCTCCCCCCCCATATCATATATATCTATTACTCTTCCTCTGACTCCCTTCCACAGTATAATCCACATCCCATGACTATCTATATATATTCAGTTACAGTTGATATACAACCTCCACTTCAGGTATACAGTGCACTTGACTTCCTGGCATTCTTTAATTTGTTTCATTTTTTTCTTCCACTCATTATGCTGCATTGAAAAAGTTTTCTATTTTCTGTATTCTGATATATTTCTATAGTTCCTCTTTTCCTTCTCTGTTGATGAACAAGCTGTCAGTTCTGTTCATGTTCTTTTATTAACTACAATTTTTTTTAAAAACCTGAAGACATTCAACATTTCTCTCTTCCTAATAAACTTGAATAGAAACAAACTGTCTTGACTACTTTTTGCTGCTCATCTTGCTATTTTTGCCTTAGTTTTTGTTTTACCTCTTCTTTAAAAATTCAATATTTTTATATAATTAACAGTTAATAATACTGTATTATATATTTGAAAGTTGCTAAGAGACTAAAGTTGGTAAGATCTTAAAAGTTCTCATCACAAGAAAAAAATATTGCAATGATGTGTGGTGATGGATGTTAACTAGACATATTGTGGTGATCATTCCACAATATATACATAAGTTGAATCATTATGTTGTACACCTAAAACTAATACATTATATGTCAATTATATCTCATTGAAATAGAAAAAAAAATGTAATTTTTTTAACCTTTCATCGTTAAGGGTACCAAAACAGGTGACCGATTGGTCATTGTTCTGTGATTCCCATGTCTTTGAATTAATTTTTCTTCTTGTTGAAATATATACATTAATAATTATTTTAATGAATGTCTATGAGTAATACATGTTTTTAATCTTTGCATGCCAAAACATTTCTTAATTTAGCCAGGGCTAAAATTTGAGGGGTTTTTTTGTTTTTTTTTATTTTAAGGGCAATGTCACTGGCCCTCATATGTGGGATCCGAACCCGGGCCACTGACATCCCAAGCCAGCTCCCAACCACCGCACCACTCGGCCAGTCCAAAATTTGAGCTTTTTATTTTCCCTCATTACCTTGAACATATTTCTCTACAGTGAGAAGCAGTGTGACCAATGATTAGGAGCATTTGGAACCAAATCAGCTTAGTTTGAGTTCCAACTCCTCCTCTTACTAACTATGAGAGCTTGGGCGCGAACCATTAAACTTCTCTTTGGCTCTGTTTCCTCAGCTGTAAAACAGGGATAAGAAGAATCCTATCTCATAGAATTCTTTCCAGGATTCAATTAGTTGAAAACAACAAATACTTGATGTGGTACCTGGCACATGGTAGCATTCAAGTGTTAGCTGTTAGAATCGCTATTCCTGACCTCTTCTGTTGCTGATGGGAAAATTACTGTCAGTCTAATTGTGGTCCCTTTTAAGGTGATCTAACGCTTCTCTCTGATGGCCTTTAAGATTTTCTCTCTATCTTGGACATTCTGCAACTTTGCTCTTAATGCACTTGCAGCCTGGGGGCTCAGTCTTTCTATCATTCTGGAAAATTCAGAACCATTATCCCATTGCTTCCCATTTTTTCTCTACTATCTCTTTGCAACTTCTATATGCTGTATGTTGTAGCCTCTCAAGCTGCCCTCCATATTTTTAATCATTCTTACATACTTGAAAACTTTTGTGTCTCTCTCTATGCTATGTTCTGGGTGAACTCTCTGGAATTATCTTCCAATTGACTTCTTTTCATGACTGCACCAAGTTTAGATTTTTTCCAATCTATTAGATTTTTTATTTCAGGGACTGTATTTTCTATTTGCAAGATTCCTAATTGGTTCTTTTTCATATCCATCTTTTATTTAAATTTATTTCTTCCTGTTTTTGTAATATAATTTTTAATTCTTATTTATTTCATATTATTTATGTAATATCTTTAAAATATTTATTTCAGACTGTATTATTATTTTATTTCACCTGAACAACTTTCAATGGTTGATTTTTTGGATATTATCTGTTGAAGATAGCTTTCCTTGTGTCTTTTGGATTTTTGGTTTGCAGAGTTATTCTAAGCTTGATCACTTTCTCTCGTCTCTCTTTTCTTCTTTTTCTCTCCACCCCTCTTCTGTCTTTGTCTAGGGGTTTTGCACTTTCCTCATCAGCCTTACCTCTAATTGAACCTTTTACTAATTGTAGCTCTTGCATATTGGCAATGTGGGTGGCTCACTCATCAAGCAGGTGGCTCAGTTCAGGTCCTGGTTTCTGTGCTTTCCAGGTCACTGCTATTGAACTTCACATCAGTCATAGATAGCTCTGAGCAGTGGTTAGGAGGAGCCTTATCAGTCTCTTGTCCTAAGTGGAGAAACCCCCAGTCCTGGTTCCTGCCTTAAGTTGGGCATTGACCCCTGCCTCCCCTGGAATGTCTTTAGTCCCTGATTCCTGAAAGCCAGACCAGCGTAGCTATACACTGGAGCGAGAGCCTGGCCACCTCTGCCTGCTCCTTCTCAGGAGCCAGCAAGCCCAGGGCTCAGCCTTGCTCACTGCTGTGCATTTGTCTTCAGTTTCTGGCCTACAAAGATGATTCTCTTGTTTTGTGAGCTCAGCTATGCCTTTTCACATCTCCGATTTTTTAAAGTTTTACTTACAGCTTCTATGTATTTTCTAGCATAAAGTGTGCCACAAATGGTTACTTACACCAGCACAACCTTGACCAGGAGCATTTTCTAATTCTTTTTTTTTTTAACAATAACTAGTTGCTACTGTGTTGTAATAAATACACAGATGAAAGGGCCACATCCACTGGCTTTCGTAATATGGATATCATGTGTGACCTTGGTCAGCTTTGTTTCCTCATTCTGGTAGAGGCTGACGTCAAGATGCTGTGGGTTGAGCAAGGATAAGAACTAGAGACATTGAGAGTGAGCGTCTCTTTCAAAGACATTTCCCTGGAAAAGAGATAATGGGAAGTTTTTGTTATATTTAATCAGAGAGAATTGAGTGTGTACAATTGTAGGATAAAAATAAGGAATAGGGAATAGGAAGAGTCAGAATAGGGAGATGGTTGGGAGGTGGTGATTAGAGATTAAGAGCATAATCTTCTGAGTTAGTTAGATGTGGTTTTCTTTTTTATAAAGATTTTGATGAAAAAGATAGCTAACATACAATATTATGTTAATTTCAGGGCTACACAATAGCTATTCAACATTTATAGATCTAAAGAAGTGATCACCAGGATAACTCCAGCAACCATCTGACACCATATCACACTATCACAATATTATTGACTATATTCCCCATGCTGTATGTTACATCCCCATGACTTATTTGTTTTACACCTGGAAATTTGGACCTCTTATTCCCATTCCCTTTATCCCCCCTTTTTAAATTTATCAATTACAGTTGACATTCAATGTTATTTTATATTAATTTCAGGTGTACAGCATAGTGTTTACACATTCATATAATTTAAGAAGTGATTCAGCTGACTAGTCTAGTACCCACCTGACACTATACATAGTTATTACCATATTATTGAATATTCCCTATGCTTTACTTTATATCCTCATGACTATTTTGTAACTACCAACTTGTACTTTTTAATCCCTTTACTTTTTTCACCCTGCACCTAACCCCTCCTGTCTATCACCCCAACAAATCCAGTACCCATCTGACATCATACATAGTTATTACAATATTATTGACTATATTCCTTATGCTATATCCTACCTCCCCATAACTACTTTGTAACAACCAATTTGTACTTCTTAATCCTGTCCCCTTTTTTCACCTACACCCCAACCCCGCTCCCATCAAAATGTTTTCTGTATCTATGAGTTTGTTTTTGTTTGGTTTGTTAATTTTGTTCTTAGATTCTACATATAGGTGAAATCACATTGCATTTGTCTGTCTCTGTCTGATATACTCCACTCAGCACAAGGTCATCCATGCTGACACAGATGGCAAGAACCCATTCTCTTCCATGGCCAAGCAATATTCCATTGTATATGTGCACTACCTACTCTTTATACATTCATCCATCAACAAACACCCAGGCTGCCTCCACACCTTGGCCATTGTAAACAATGCTGCAATGAACATATGGATGCATACATCCCCTCAAAGTAGTGTTTTGGATTTGTTCGGTTAAAATACCCTGAAGTGGGATTACTGGGTCCATCATTGTCTCTTTTTATAGCCTTTGTTTTAAAGTCTATTTTGTCTGGCATAAGTATTGCTACTCCAGCTTTTTTGTTTTTGGGTCTTTTTTTGTTTTACATTGCCAGCTTATGGGCGGTTTTGTGGGAGGCTTACCTCACTGATGGGATTCACCCCGATGGGCTCTGATGCCTGCTGAGAATGCCCTTTGGGTATGCCCTTTATGGGGTTTAATTGGGAAGTGCTCTGCTATGGTCTGAAGCCAACCTCCAAGTATGTTGGTTCTGAGGCCTCCCAGGAGGGGCTCCAGTGCAGGCCCAAGTCAGCCACTGCCTGTGTCCAGCCAGGGTTACCTGGTAGGAGCTACAAAGCTGTTGTTCGCAGCCTGTGCTGGACCTGGAGGCGTGTGGGAGAGGCCACAATGTGAACTGAGAATGACTGCCACCAGTACAGTAGCTCCCAAAATGCCAGGACACCCCAAGACATGCTGTTACCTGCCAGCTCCCTTAAGGTTCAGTCACTGATAACACCTCATGTGGTATGCAAGTTGGGTGAGGCAGAGTCTCATGGAGTCACTAGAGTAGGAAGAGCTGTGGTCACCAGGTTAATGTAAATTCTGGTGTGGTGCCAGTGTTGAGCCTGGAGGGACTCAACAAAAGTTTCAGAGCACACCGAGGCCAGCGGCTGCCCACCTGGGGCCTGTCAGACTCTTGATGTTTTCCAAGAAAGAGAGCAATGCAGGCAAAGCTGGCTGCTCCCAGAGAAAGTGCCTCCAGCGGTGCACAAATTAGGTAGGGCGAGTTCCCAGTAAGTCAGCAGAGCGGAACAGCAGAGCTCACCAGGCCAATCAGGTTCAGATTTGGCCAGAGAGGGCGGGCTCAACACAAGAAAGATGGTGCCTGCCTGCCAGCTGCACAAAAGTGGACCCCATACTGAGAAAATGCTGACTGTCCTCCAGTCCTCACCCCAGAAGACACATACCTCAGTCTGCACCCCTGTATGTACCTGAGGTCCCTTGAATCACCATCCCTCCACTGGAGCCCAAGGTGAGTGCCTGCGAGCAAGTAAGTCTGTGCATGGGCCATTTAAGAGGACTTCTGGGTTTCCTGAAGCCTTCTGGCCCACCTGAACGGTTGGAATCCCCACTGTTTTTCACATCCAGATGTTGTGGGGGCTCCTCTTCTCAGCACCAGTACTTTGGGCTGGGGAGCCTGGTGTGGGGGGGCTGGTGTCCCTCGCTCCCCCGGGGGAACCAACACGGCCAAGATATCCCTCCTGATTCTCCACCATTACACACAGGTGTGGGGCCCATTCTGCGTCTCTTCCCCTACTACCAGTCTCAACATGGCTTCTTTATATTTTTAGTTGTAGGACTGCTGTTTGGCTTCACTTCAGATGGTCCTCCAGGTGGATTGTTCTATAATTTAGTTGTAATTTTAATGTATTCATGGAAGAATGCAGGCACAGTGTTTACCTACTCTGCCATCTTGGATCTCTCCTTCAGACTTGGGTTTCAGTTGCAGCTCTGCGACTTACTATGTACCTTAATGTCCTCATTCTGTAAAATGGGGATCACAATAGGATCTACCTCATGGGGTTATTGAGAGGATTAAATAAGATACTGTATGTTGTGAATTTAGTACAACGAATGTTGCTTAGTATACACACAGTAACTCTTGATTATGGTTATGAATGGTGGTGTGATGGTGAATATTTATATATCAACTTGGCTACACCATGGTACCCAGACACTTGGTCAAATGCTAGTCTAGATGGCACTGTGAAGATACTTTTTGGATGAGATTAATATTTGAAACAGTAGACTTTGAGTAAAGATTGTACTCCAGATTATGGGTAGGCTGTATCCAGTCAGTTGAAGGCCTTAGGAGGAAATGACTGAGTCCCCCCAAGGAAGAAGTAAATCTGCCCCCAGATTGCCTTCATACTTGAGCTGCAGCATCAAGTCTTCCTTGGGTCTCTAGGAATCTGCAAGTCTGAAGATTTCAGAGTTACCAGATCCCACAGCTGTGTGAACCAATCCTTTAAAATAAATTTTTCTCTCTCTCTCTCTCTCTCTCTCTCTCTCTCTACACACACACACACACACACACACTATGGATGGTTCTGTTTCTTTGGAGAGCTAAGACAGATGGTATAGAAGGAAGGAGAGGTAAAATCATAAACAATAGTTAACTATCCTGAGGAGTCAGCATGAGTGCCTTAGACAAGAAGAGGAGCTCCTTAGATGGTGCTCTGGGGTGCATGGGAAGTGAAGAGGGGTGGGGGCAGCTGGAGTAGGGATGTCCCTTCTGATGGCTAGTCTCTCTGGGAAGTAGGAAGTGAGGTCACATCCTGGGCCTATGGGGAGACAGCTTGTAGAGGATTGTGGGAAATCAGGGTTCACTGGTGCTCAGAAGGCTCTTGGGAAACACCAAGGCCCTGCCAAGGTCATGGATCATCCTTGGAAACGGTAGCCCTGGTGTGGGAGAAGAGAACAGCTAGCTCAATCAAGGGCTGGTCTCTACAGCAGAGGGAACTGCAAGAGTATTAACAAATGACGAGAGAGTGTTGGCAGAGAGTGGAGGCGAGAGCAAGGCCTTTCTGGTCAGAGTTCTCCTGAAACGCCTGCCCACTCCTTGTTATGAAAAAAGAACTAGAAAGAGGATTCCCACTGAGGGATGATGACTGTGGTCATCTGTGGCTTATGTGAGGTTTTTCTCAGATGCCTTTCTCACATGCAACCTGGGAAAGTTGTGAATAGGTTTCTTTTAATAAAACACAGCTGAAGTGTGAAGAGCCAGAGTAACAACTGCTCCCAAGGTTTGCATCCAAGGAATCATACAAACCCAGACTGCTTGAGCTGGAAGAGTCTGGCAAAGGCCAGAGAGTCTCACAGGCAAGACCCAGGTCTCAGCAATTCCAGGCCTGTAGAGTTCCATTCCCTGGATTTGAATTTGGAGGGTCATAAGTGATCCAGAAAATTACCCAGAGACAACTGTCGCTGTGAGGGCTTTGGATGGCAGTGTGGGCAGCATTCCAGCCTCTGTGAGCAATGCAAGGACACGTATCTCCCAACTCCTGAGGCACTAGGACATCCCCTAGTTAGGGAGCAGCTGTCTAAGAGAATTCCTTTTCTCTAGTTGTGGCCATGCCCCTCCAACCTCTACATTCTGGGCAGGCATATCTCCTGGGCATTACACCAGCCTATGTCCCCTCACCTCATTCATCCTGGTGCATGGAGAAGCCGTGGTGCTCAGCTGGTGAGTGTCTGAGCCTGCGTACTCTGCTGCTTGCACGAAGGGTCCACTGATGCTGCAACTGTGAAGGAGAGCATGGTGGGGGTGGGGAGGAGCAGACTACCTCCCCTCCCACCTGGTCTAACTGATGGCAGCCAGGGCCAGTCAAACCAGAGAGGCGCTGGCTGGGTGGAACTGAGGGAGCAACCCTGCTCAGCCCGTACCAGCCAGACTATAAACAAATTTCACAGATTTCTTCTTTGAAATGAATTTGTGACAGGTTGGTTGATATGCAAATATAGAAAATGGTTAAATTACCTTCCTCTAGAGATAAACATAGGTGTGAATACTGGTTCTTCATTTCTTCCATATCTGACAACCTTGGTTGAGTTAGCGTTAGTGATTGTTTTTAACATATTTAGATTTAATGTAGGAGGCATTGTGGGTTCTAGGTTGTACCTAAAGGAATTTCATTTAAGTAGGTATGATGCCTGGCTGGGCTGGTGGCCCAGGGATTGGTTTGCACATGTTGATTTGCTTAGGGGCAGTTGTTTGTATGTGACTAAGGGGAAAATGGGGAGTTTTGTGCATAGGTGTTTGAAGAGGAATAGTTCCCGCGTTTCTTCTTCATCATTCGCTATTGTCAGGGGGAGAGGGAGCTTTGACTGGCCAGGCCTGGGTTGTGGGATCTATTAGCAGAAGAAAGGAAATAGGGGAAGCTTACTGAACAGAGAAAGAAGAAACATCAATAGCACAGCCCACTGTAGGAGCCAATCCCTTCTCTGCTTCTCCCACCCCCACAGACCTAGCCCAGCTCTGATGCCCAGAGCTCAGGGTGGCCACCCCAAAGCACAGGGGAGCAGTGTTCCCCTGGAGAGCCTGGGCAGTGGTGAAATGTCTCAAGGAGGAAGCCAGAGTTGAAAATTACAAGTGAGCCTGTGCTGGAACTTATGTGGGACACCACCGAGGGGACCTCCAGACATAACCATGGGGACATCTGGGTGGAGTTGAACCCCTGCATGGGTATCATATCACCAGATGTCACTTTTAGCCACAAACTCATGAGACCTAGGAACACTAGGTCATTGTGTGGGTGAATGATCCCTTATAATGGGCCATCTAAGTGTTTTCCAAAGTTGTTACCATAAAAATAATTCTGCAGTCAGCCTCCTTATAGTTAGATCTTCACACGCATTCTTGACTTATTACCATTTGTGAAAGCCAAAGTGAAAAAAGCCAGAAGAACAAGCCATAAATACGGAAGCCTTGGGGTAATGAAGCAGGTCTTAGTCAGAGCTCTGGGTTACAAGCAAGACAAACTGAAGCCCATTTCAGCAAAAGGGATATTTATTGACTCCAGAAACCAAGGTTTGTGGAATAGAGTTGATTTCAGGCATGACTGGATACAGGGACTCAATATCATCTCTCTGTGTCTCCCTATGTTCCTTTCTTCAGTGATGGAATGTTGGGCTCTTTCCTACCACAGAGAATCAACTTCTTCCATATGGCTTTGGGGTTTGTGGATGGGAGCGTGCAAGTTAGTTCAGGTTTACATCATCCAATCTCAGTCAAGTAAGCTCCTCTTTCCCAGGGCCAGGCACAAAATCCCAAAAGACTCTGATTGATTTTAGCAGGGTGACATTCCCACCCCATGAACCCATCAGTGCAGCCCAGGGGAACCTACCCTCAGGCCAGAGAAAATGGGTCATGTCATCAGCAGCCCCAACAGACCCACGTGGAATGGAGGCGGGTCAGCCGCCAAAGGAAAGGGGAAGTGTTACCAGAATAAGTAGGTAAGGTTGTTGGGGGTTCAAAAGAAAAGTTGAGTCCTGTAGGCTGAACAACAGTGTATCCTGCTGCAAGGGGTTCAGGGTGGGGACAAACAGGAAGCTTTCTCCATGAAAACACAAATGAAACCCACTCCTGTGAGTCTTGGCATGCAGAGAAAACCATACTAAGGTGTGGCCCCCAGGGGGTGTTTACAAGGATATGTTATTGCCTTGTGGTCAGTATAAATACAGCAAAGGACCATTTGCCTTCTTTGAAAGATGGTATGAACGTGATGTGAATGTGATGAGAACATTCTTTTCCCTCAAAACCATTGCATGGCTCCTAATGGCTTGCAAATCCAAATCTAACTACACTCCAAAGTGCAATTCCACTATGATGCCAAGGAAAGTGCTTGAACTCTAGGGTCAGGCAGACCAGTTTGGGTTGTATACCTAGGCATGCTACTTAACCTCTCAAAGCTTCCATTTCCCCACTTATAGAAATGGGGAACCATTTCTTCACAAGTGTTTGCTTTTAAGCTTTTTATTGTAGAAATTTTTGAGCACATTCAAAAGTAAACACAATAGTAAAATGAACCATGAAGTACCTATCTCCCAGTTTCAATAATTATCACCACATGGCCGATGTTTTTTGATCTATATTCCCCATTTACTTTCCCCACACTCTGCTCTTGGAATATTTTGAAACAAATCCTAGATATCGTATCATTTCCTCCATAAATGTTTCAGTATGTCTCTCCAAAAAACAGGGTCTCCTTTTTTTTTATATGTAATCCCTATACCATCATCACACTTAAAATTAACAATATTTCCTTAATATCATTCAAAAATTTGGAGTTCAAATTTCCCTATTGTCTCCTACATTCTTTCTCATGATTGACTTCATTGACTCAGGGATCAGTACATTGTGTTTGGTTGATATGTCTCTTAGTCTTGTTTAATCTCTAGTTTACAACATTTATCAACGCAAAGACAACCTTATTTTGAAGCAGATTCTAGACATCAATTTCATCTCTATTTCAGCTTGTACCTCTAGGACTTTCATTCTCTATCTTTTTGGAACACAACCACCATATCATTAGTACACCAAAATAATAATAATAAAACTTTTATATCATCAGATATTGTTCAAATTTCACCAACTGTTCACTTTTTTGAAGTTTGTTGTTTTGTTTTTTTTCAAATAAGAATGCAAATAAGTCCAATCATTTCATTTGGTTGATTTGTCTAATAAATCTCTTTCATCTCTGGGTTCCCTTTCTTTTCTTTTTTCCCCCCTTTCATTTCACCAGATGTTGAAAACACTGTGTCACTTGTTCTGTTGTTTCTGCTTTCAGAAGTTTGCACTACTGCAATGCTACTAAACATGAGGTAGGAAACATATAGGCTCTGGCACCACACAGCCTTGGGAGGGAACTTGACCCTGAAACTTACTTGCTGAGTGACTCGGGACAAATTCCTCATTTTTTTCAAGTCTGTTTTATTTTCATCCTGAAAGAGGATAAGGATACTCAACTCTTAAAGCTATTGGGAAGATTAATTAATACACACTAGGGATAGGGACCATCGCCTGGCACATAGTGAATGCTAAATTAATTTTTTTTGTTTTTGTTTTTAGCTGAGCCATCCTGCCATCTGTTGGCAGCTTAGTGGAAGCTCAGCTCAGGCTGGGCATCAAACTACTGTTGCTCAGAGCTCAGCTCACACTCTTGAGCGAGCTCTTAACCAACTGAGCCACTCGGCCGGCCCACCTAAATTAATTTTTTTTCTTAAAAAGAGCTGTTGGGGGGAGCAACCCAAGTGGCCATGAATAGGTGAACAGATAAACCAAATGTGGCATATCCATATGATGGAATATTATTCAGCCCTGAAAAGGAAGGAAATTTTCACATAGGCTACAAGGACAAACCTTGAAAACATAATGCTAAGTGAAGTAAGCCAGGCACAAAGGGACAAATATTGTTTGATTTGTTTTATATGAGGTGACTAACGCAGTAAAATTCACAGAAGCAGAAAGTAGAAAAGTGGTTGTCAGAAGCTGAGGAGAGGAGAGAATGAGGAATAACTGTTCGAAGAGTACAGAGTTTCAGCTGGGGAAGATGAAAACCTTCTGAGATGGATGGTGGTGATTCACCAATGTGAATGTACTGAATGCCACTGAACCGTACACTTAAAATGGTTAAAATAGTAAATTTTGTTATGTGTATTTTACCACAATTTTTTTTAAAAGCTATTAAATTTATATTGTAAACAACCATAGCCTCCAGCTGTACCCTAGCCTTTCATTTCACGCCTTTTAGAGATGGCTGGCACAATTCAAATGATGGGCTATGATCATGAAAGAAACTAAATGTAACTGATCTGAAATCCTGGCCTGTATCCTCAAATCCATAAATGTTCATTAAGCATCAGCTCTGGGCTGGGCCTGGCCGAGGGCCATAGTTCGGGACTAGGGGGAAACGGAGAATGCAGAGAAGTCTAGTACACAGTTTCTGGCCTCCAGGACCTAAATCTTGCCAAAGTGGGTAAATGAGCAATAACAATACAAGGTAGCATAGGGTAACTGCCTCCTGAGGGTAAATGAGAGTGAGCAGTGTATCGTGGGCCTCCTGTCTAGTCCCAGTAAAATACAGGCATACCACTTTTTTTTTTTTAAGATTTTATTGGGGAATTGGGGGAGGGGAACAGTGCTGGGGAACCGGGGAAGGGGAACAGACAAGTTGCGGTCTTTTTTTTTTTTTTTTTTTTTTGTTCTTCCCGGATGAGGCAGATGGGTCACTGGCCTCTGGATGTCGCTCACCGCGGCTATTGGCAGCTCACGCTGGCTGCCGGCCGCTCACTGTAGCCTATGGCAGCCCACTGCAGCAGGGGCTGCAGCCTATACCATTGCCAGGGCTCGCAGCCCAGCTCCAGGTGGAGCTGCTGTTAGCTGTAGAGGGCAGTGTCACTGGCCCTCATGTGGGATCTGAACCAGGGTCCTAATGCTCAGAGCCAGCGTCCCAAGCCAGATCTTAACCAATGTGCCACTCGGCCGGCCCCATACAGCATTCTTGTGCTTCATAGATACTGCATTTTCTTTCCTTTCTTTTTTTCTTTTGTTTTCTTTTTTTTTTTTTTTTACAAATTGAACTTTTGTGGCAACCCTGAGCTGAGCAAGTCTATCGGCACCATTTTTCTAACAGCGTTTGCTCACTTCATGTCTCTGTATCACATTTTGGTAATTCTCACAATATTTCCAATTTTTTTCATTATTATTATGTTTGTTATGGTGATCTGTGATTGGTGGTCTTTGATATTACACCCTAGCTGCCATTCAGAACATTTGTGACACATGGGAAGAAGTCAAAATATCAATATTAACAGGAGTTTGGAAGAAGTTTATTCCAATTCTCACGGATGACTCTGAGGGGACCCAGACTCTGGTGGAGGTAGTAACTGCAGATGAGGTGGAAACAGCAAGAGAACTAGAATGAGAGGTGGAGCCCGAAGATGGGACTGAAATGGTGGCTGTGATCTCATGATAAAAACTGAGTGGATTTTTATCCACTCAAAAACTGAGGAGTTGCTTCTGATGAACGAGCAAAGAAAGTGGTTTATTGAGATGAAATCAACTCCTGGTGAAAATGCTGTGAAAATTATTGAAATGACAATAAAAGACTTAGACTATTACACAAATTTGGTTGATAAAGCAGCAGGGTTTGAGAGGATTGGCTCCACTTTTGAAAGACTTTCTGTGGGCAAAATGCTACTAAACAGTATCACATACTACAGAAAAATCATTCATGAAAGGAAGAGTCAATCGATATTTTAAATTAAGATATGTACATTGCTTTTTTAGACATAATGCTATTGCACACTTAATAGGCTAAGTATAGTATAAACATAACTTTTATATGCATTGGGAAACCAAAAACATTCATGTGACCTGCTTTATTGCAATATTCACTTTATTGAAGTGGTCTGGAAAGGAACCCTCAATATCTCTGAAGGGTGCCTGTACCAAAGATTTGTCCAAAGAGTTGTCATGGAGCCTGTGGCCTCACCTGCCCTGCTTTCCTTCTTCCCACTGCACCACCTAGAGGCCTGGAGGAGACCCCACCCCTAACCACATGAGCACCTGTGGCACAAGCAGATTCTCTTGAGAATTTGAACAAAGAATCCCAGAGAGGGAATGGCAGGTGTGACCTGGAGCTTGACAATTGAGGAGACTCAGGCTGGGGTGGGGCTGGTCGTCTTGAAGACACCGGCAAATAGGAGCCCACAGACAGGCTAGGTCTGTAGCAGGGACTGTAAAGCAAAGCCAATGCTCAGAGAGGAGTGAAGGTCAGAGAGGAGGAGGAGAAAGACAGAGACAGAGAGAGACAGGCAGGCGGATAGAGAACAGAAGTTTATCTCTCAAAGTTCTGGAGGCTGGCACTCCAAAATCAGGGTGCCAGCATGGTCGGGTTATGGTGAGGGCTCCCTTCTGGATTGTAGACTGCCACCTTCTGGTTGTGTCCTCACGTGGCGGGAGGGGCGAGGGAGCTGTGCTGGGTCTCCCTTATAGGAGTGATAATCTCATTCATGAGGGCCCCACCCTCATAACTTAAGCACCCCCTAAAGACCCACGTCCTAATAGCATCACACTGGGGATTAGGACTTCAACATATGAATCTAAGGGTGGAGGGGACACAGACATTTAAACAATAGCACAGCCCAAATCATAATCATCATAATCTTGCAGTGCCCAACGCACAGTAGGCACTCAATAAATATTAAATGAATGAACAAACGTACTCAGAACATATGTGAGAGGTGGAGGAAGGTCAGGCTGGGAAGGCAGGCTGAGGGCGAACTGCGAAGGACACTGAGACCATCCCACCTGTGGCCCCTGGCCTTGCCCCTGAAGATAATGGGCTGTCATTGTAGTTGCAATCCAGGAGCAACGTGATAGAAATGGCGATTTAGGAAAATGAATCTGCTCTTGTTAGCATTGACTCCAGACCTGCTGAGACAACAAGGCATAGATAAATGGTCCCCATCCATCCTTGGCAGTGCAGAGCAATTGTCCAGATGAACCACCCTCGAAACTGGCTGAGCCACAAATCAGTTCAAATCTCCTGGTTGAAGAGGTCTCAGTGCTTTCAATTACAAAATGCAATAATTTATACTGATCCAGGGGGGCATTATGGTAATCACTCAATGAAATCATATAAAGCTGCCAGCTATCCCTCCTCCCACCAAGACCTCGGACCTTTCAGCCTGTGTCCCACCCACCAGCCCTGCGGTTAGGCAAGGCTTCCCAGCTTTCCCCTGGATGCTTCCAGGCCTGGCGTCACTCCTCACACACTCTTGGCTCTGATCCCATCTCAGGTTCTGCCTGTGGCCCTTTGGCTGTCTGCAACAGAGTCTGGCCCTTCTCACCCAAGTTTCAGGGCCATGGAATCAACCCATGCTCCCAGCCACAAACAACTTCTCACGCTGCTGGCCAGGCTACCTGCCACCACCTTAAGAGAGGCAGTATGGCAGAATGACAAAGCCCAGTCTTGGGTTCAATCCTGGCTCAGCCACTGAACATTTTAAAAATTTATCTGAACCTCATTTTCCTCTGATAACAATGCCCTAACCCACTGGGCATCTGAGGGGATTAGGGGAGGGTTTCAATTAGAGAAGTGAGACATAGACTCTACCCTCATGGAACTTACACTGCAGTAGAAGCACACAGCCAAGTTATTTTCACATATGAAAGGTTAAAATTCAGTCTAGTGAATTTTCACCAAGTGCCTTTAGTTCAATCTCATTCACAAATGCTTCAAAGTCACTCTGCTTTCAAGCCAACCCTAAAAGTGCCATCATTGATTTTACTACACTCTAATGTTGTTACTGAAATATAGCCTTGCCTGAATTCAACACAAACCTACGACTCCAGGTATCCTAACTGAAAGTGGACAGAGAGTCCAAGTTGCCTCGTGCTTCCTCGGATAAAATGTGGTGGGCATGCATCATGGGAATGTGTGCAGCAGTTAGAAGGCACAAACCAGATGCACAGATGTATAACATGGACAAAGGTTTTTTTAAAAAAAAAAATCTGATAGATGAGACCGAATGACGTAGATTGACTCATTTAGTCCTCACAAATCCCATGAGGTATATATGCGTCATTATTATCCCAACATACAGAGGAAGAAACAGAGGCACAGAGAAGCTCAGTAACTTGCCCATGTTACAGTTAGTAAACGGAGAAGCTAAAATTTGACCCAGGTAGTCTGCATGCTTCACCTTAATAGTGTACTAAATACACACACACACACACACACACACACACACACATACATGCACAGTGCACAGATATATCAGCAAGGTCTTTAGCACACTACCATTCTGTCCGTATTACCAGTTTGTTCTCAGTCTGTCTTGGCCCTCCCCCTGCTTTTCTCTGTATCACAGAGAACTACAATTCCCAAGCTCCCTTGTCTCCAGCTTCTGGGCTGGTTGAGGCAATAGGAAGCTCTGGTAGAAGATTGGAGGATAGGAAGAAGCAAGAGCCAGGGTTTCCCCCTCTCCATTTCTATTGTATCTCCTGTAGCCCCTGTGCCTTTTCTGTGGCTTCAGTTCCTTCCAGAAGGTTCCTCCCCCAAGTGTTTCACATTCCACCAGGCAGTCCCCACTTTGGAGCCTCAGCCATAACGCCTAGACTGGACTCTGGTAACACCATTCATCCCATTGTCCCTCCAGCCCTAAGGGTAGTAGAGGTAGCTTCCCATAGTGAATAATCTCTGAGTACCCCCATCGTCATGCTTATCTTTTCAGTTCTCCTATCACTTCTCTAACCAATTCCCTATATTAATTCCCTCTGTTTGAAAGACCTAGAGTGGTTACTGATTTTCTTGCTAGATCCTGACAAATAAATTATTTATATGAATTAAAAATATATGCATGCTTTGATGAAAGGATTGGCTGTGAGTCAAGATACCTGGGATGGAGGCCATGGTCTCCAATCCAATGTGAAACCTTAAGCTCTTTGCCTATTGTCCTTGGACTTTGTATTTCTTATTCAGTGTCGATCTTGGGTTAGGGGTGTTTGGGTGTGTGTGTGTGTGTGTGTGTGCATGTTTTAAATACATTGCTATTCAAATGCATATATATATACACATACACACGTATGTATGTATGTATACATATACATATATGTAATGTATGTGTATACACGTTCAAGGATAGGTGTATTTCTTCCCTCATGGATAATGTGAATTCAAGATGCTACGAATCACATAAAGCAGTTGCCCATGGAGTGAAGAATAAGGATTAAAAAAAAAAAAAAAGAAAACAGACAAACAGAAAGTCCTGATACTGACCAAGACTGATAGCATGACCTAACTACTATCTGGACTTGAGGTCTCATACAAGTAGCTCTTTATGTCCTTTTGTACATGGAGACATCTCCCAAGTTTGGGTACTACTGTCACAGCATTCGCACCACAGGTGTGACCCACAAAACTGCAGGTGGGCTAGCTCCCCAATTTGAGCCTCCCCTTCGGGAGAGCCTCTCGGTGCCTCTTCTGCGTCCCATGTGCTGTGTGACACCTGGCGGCCCCCATGTCAAGGAAGAAAGAAGGAGAAAACAAATATTAGAGGACAGCAAGCAGTTTCTGCCACACAGAGAAGTGACAGCTTTCAGGGTAGGTCTCTCGCTGGTGGCGGGGGTAGGCTGTCCTGCGAAGAAATAAAGAAAGGCAAGATGAAAGTATCACAGTGAGCATATCTATCCTGACTGGCAAGAAGCGACTGGAAAGCAATGAATGGCAGTGGATAACAGTGGTTCTGGACCTTTTGACCGGCCCACGTGCTGCCCTCCAGGAATAGACACATCACTGATCACCTTTCACACATCCTCCCTGAAGCCCTTTCAGGCTTGTATTCACAGTCACTTCTCTGTGGAACCCTTGCTGGAAAGCCTGCTCTGCGGATCCAGCGGCGTTGCTGGGGGCAGCTCAGCCCAGGAAGGCTGCTGGCGCCACCTGGTGCTCAAACGGAGAACTGGCTCGGCGTGCTTTGCTGAACGGGCTCCCCAGCCCACCCACGCCTATCTGCCTTTTCAAAATTTACTTCACAGCTTACCAGTTTGCAAATATTGGGAAATCACTTTGCCGTGTAATCTTCAGGGAGTACACCTCCTGAGCCGACTGCGAGTAGAGCCCGCAAAGGCTGCCAGACAATTACCTAACCCCAAGGGGCTCCTCGCAGATTGCACGTCCTGGGAGAGGAAAACCTACCACCATATGCACAGTCATAGGAAGCTTGGCATCCAAATTTCATCTAGCATCGCTCAGGGACTACCTGAGCTTTTCCTAAGAGAAAAATCGCTCTCCTGAGGTGTGAAGACATCTGCTTTGCAGAGTTCCCCACCGCCACTATCTGTAAATGACTATTTCAAAGCCAGTTGTTGGTTCCATTTAAAATTTAGAGCCATGTTTTCTTTCTCCTCTTAGGGGAGAAGAAGGGTAGCTGTTTAAGGGTTCTTGGAGCCCTAATTTCTTCACGAGGATTCTGGGTGTGAATGGTTTAGCCTTTCTACCCTCTGTTTGTTAAGACACTGCAATCAGGCTCCATCTGAAAAAATGAATTTTTCAGCTGCAACTGCTGGAAAAGGGCCTTGATTTATTTATAATCAGCTGGTGTTGTCATTCGACAGGAAAGAATAATAACAACATGAGAAATAAGCTTGAGCACTGAGTTAGGGTGCAAGATGTGGGAACCCACCGTTATTCTTCATTCTTGTTGTTCTGAAATAGAAGAGAAAGACAATAAGCGAGAGTCGAGTGTGGCATGAATGAATTCGCAAATATCAAAACAACCTTTTTTGACACTTTTCTGGGAAAGAAATTGAATTTTTTTTTTTTTTGTCTTTTCCATCAAGGACTGTATTGCTATTTTGACTATCAAAAATTTGTCAGAAACATCTTTCCCTAATAACTTGGCCAGTGCTTTCATTTTGTCTTAAGGCCACTGTCTCACTCACAGTAGCTTCTGTGACCCTCCCACCTGCCCCCTGCCCCACAGGCAAAGAGAGGTGTAGATAGGAGAAGTCAGGAAGTCTTTCCTTTCCCCTTTTTCAGCATCAGGAATATACAGTAGGTGCTGGAAGGTATTTTTGTTTATCAGTTTAGGTTGAGTTTTGACAGGCCCCTTTTACTTTCCCATCCCCTTCTCAATTCAGCAGTTTCACAGCGTTTTTTCAGCTGCCGGGCTGAGTTTGTGGCAGCAGCATTGTTCCATGCAGCCACAAGCTGAGGATCTGCTCAATTGCTAAGCAGCTTCACTTTGACTGCAGCCCAGACCCATTCTAAAGGTTGTGCTGGCGAACCCCGGAACAGCCCAGAGTTCACGGAGCGATCCGGGCAGTCCGAAGGGGGTTGGTTAATTATTCAGCACAACTGGATGGCTGAGAGCTGTTTATCTATGTACTTACCTTCAATGAATTGGAATATAATAAAGTCGAATTTCATTCATTCATGTAACAAGTGTTTATTGGGAGCTGTGCTAAAGCCCTGCTGAATGCAATTAGCTGACTAAACAGAACTGCACTAGAGGGGAAGAGAGTTCCAGGCAGAGGAAGAGGCAAGTCCAATGTCTGGGTCACATGGTTGGCCTGTTCAGGGAAGAGCAGGAAGGCAGGTAGGGCTGGAGGCAGACAGGGAGGAAATGATTCTCGAAAGTGGGAGCGAGGCCTGGAAGGCCACGTCATGTACAGCGTGCTAGGTCACAGTGTGGACTTGGGCTTTTAGTCTAGGCAGGGTAGGAAGCTACTATAGAGCTCCAAGTCCATGTTGCTTTAAGCCCCACAGGGACCTTAAAATGCTGGCTTCTAGGATGAAACCCCCTCCTTAGTATGGCACCCAACCAGCTCCACCCCTGGGGTCTCCTCCTACCCACCCACCCCCATCTCCCCACACACTGGACATAGAGCTCTTGTGGCAATATCCCTTCCTCTGCCTGGCGAACTCCTACTTATTCCTCAAGACCCAGTGTATCTGTCACTGCCCTAATCCAGCCTTCTTGGACTTCCCGGACTGTGAATTCTCTTCTTTGCTCCAGAGCATCTCAGACACACTCTGATTATACAGAGTCCATGCTGCCTCTTTTTTTTTTCTTTCTTCTTTTAGCTGAGCCATCCTGCCACCTGTTGGCAGCTCAACGGCAACTGAGCTCGGGCTGGCATCGAACCGCCGTTGCTCAGAGCTCAGCTCGCACTCTTGAGCGAGCTCTTAACCAACTGAGCCATTCAGCCGGCCCAAGGCTGCCTCTTTTAAGAGACCTCCTACCCTCCAAGACTGGAGGGAGGAACTGGGTGCCAGCCTGGGTCAGAGTCAGCAGAGTAGGTTTAGTAAGTTCTCAGTAGATGAGTGAGCAATGAATGAGTGAAGGAGTAGTTGGGGAAAGTGAACACTTGACTTCCTGTCAGCCATCCACCCCACAGAGTGAAGGGGTGGACCAGAGCTTCGGCTGGGAGCCAGCTGCCTGGGTTCATATCTAGCCTTCCCCAATTACTCCCTAAAGGGCTCTGGACAAGGAGCTGTACCTTGACATTTTTATATATAAAATGGGTATGATGATAATGCCACCCCCTATCCCGTAGAGCTGTTGAGAGGATTGAATTAATGCATAAAAATATTCCGGACGGTGCCTAGCACATAGTAAGCACTAGGAGTGTTATTGTGTCGGCTATGGCTGGTGCAAGGGAAGGTGGCTGCAGGAAGCAAGGCGAGGAAATCCAGGAGGCAGGTGAGCTGAGCTGGGCTGACTTTTTCCCCAGCTTTGCCTGGGGCAGTTCTGGAGTGTAAATCAGGCCATTCATAAAAGGAGTGTGTCAGAGGTGCTAGAAGAAACCGTGTTTTCATTAATCTCCCTTACTGTAATGCTACAGTCGAAATTGCTTTTTATTCCCAAACTCTTCTTTACCTTCTCGGGACCAATTACTAGTCCCTTTGCCTTGGAAAGAAGCTGAGTGAGAGACTTAGAGGTAGGCAAGTGGAAAGAAGTTGGGCTTGAGGCCAGTAGACCTGGGTTGGAGTTTTCGCTCTGTCATCTGTCAGCTCGTTGGTCTTGGGCAACAGGTTTTTTCTGAGCCTTGATTTCCTAGCTGTAGAGAGAAGCGGATGGCTTGAGCCCTATCTCGGCGGGTTGTGGTGGGAGAAGGCAGTAATAAGAGAAGGTTCCATGTTCAGGCTGTAGAGTCAGGCTATTCTGGCTCCAAGTCTGCCTTCTGTTAGCTGTTGATCTGAGTGAGTTATCCATTCTCTCTGTGCCTTAGTTTCCACAACTGAAAAATGAGATAATAATAGCTCCTACCCTGTAATGGGCTGAATTGTGTCCCCACCAAAATTCATATCTTTCAGTCTTAACGCCTCGTACGTCAAAACGTGACTGTATTCGGAGATAGGTGTTTAAAGAGGTAATTAAGGTAAAATGAGGTCATTACGGTGGGCTCTAACCCAATAGGACAGGTGTGCTTAAAAGAAGACGAAATGAGGGGACACACACAGAAGGAAGACCATGAAGAGACACAGGGAGAAGAAGGCCATGTAAAAGCCAAGGAGGAGGCCTCAGAAGAAACCAACCCTGCCAACACCTTGATCTTGGACTTGTAGCCTCCAGAATACTGAGAAAATAAATGTCTGCTGTTTAAGCCACCCAGGTCATAGGACTTTTTTTTATGGTAGCCCGAGCAGATTAAGATTCACCCCATGCGGTGGCTGTGAGGTTAAATGTGATGGTGCCTGCGAGGCGCCTTGAACAGGACCAGACACTCAGCAAGGGCTCCACACACACCAGCGCTGCTCCTCATGACAAAGGGCCTGGCGCACACAGGGGTCGGAGGAGACGGGTCGCATCTGAAGGGGAACCCCTTCTCTTGGTTCTCCTCAGACCCCATGAGACTTTCAGGGTTTATTGTTTGCCCACGGCGTGGCAGACCTCACACGGGACGACGGTCTCCCTGCCTTCATGGAACTTGCCGTCTAAGCTGCAGAAAGAGCGAGGACAAGGGAACCATGGAATCAATAAACCCTTCCCAAAGGAACCAGAGCAAACACCGGAGCGGGGGGCTGTGTGATAGAGAAGCTGGCATCCGGCGAGGGCTGAGAAGGCGCTCAGGAGCCAGCCCAGGCAGACCTGCAGGAGAGCCGGGGAGCAGCGTTTCAAACGCCTGGGGGGCAGGGACCAGAGGTGCTGGGGGACCAAGGCTGCAGGCAGCAAGGAGTCGGACTCCCCTCCTTCTTCCCTTTTTTTAAGGACATGGACAGCGGAGCAGCAGCCTGGATTTGGGCCCCAACTGTGCCTCGGTTTCCTTATCAACAAACACGGGGAAGGCGGTTCATAGTAGTCTCCACAGAGCTGTGAGGGTAAAAATATGTACAGTACTTAGCACCGTGCCTCGCACGTGGGAAGAGCTCTCTAAGTGTTACTTTGTATTATTATTATTCCTTCATAACTATAACAAGCACCATTTTCCTGAGCATCTACTTACTCTGCCAGGCATGTAAACACTTTACTTGGAATACCTCATGTAGTCTTCATAACAGTCTCGGGAGACAGGAACTGTCCTAATTTCCATTTCACACATGGGGAACAGGCATGTGGACACTGTCCAAGGTCACAAAAAGTAATGGCCGGGTCAGGACATCACCCAAGGCCGCCATGCCCCAGAGAACAACACCTCTGTGGGTACCTTCATTCAAGGAGTCTCAAAGCCCTCTGCCCAATCGTGCCCCCTCCCCAGGCCCCCCAAGCCTGCTCTCCATCTGCAGGGGAACCAAGCCTTTCCCCTCCAGAGGCCTCGCAGGAGGCAAAGCTGAATTTGAAATTTCTAGCAAGCTCAGAGTCTCCGCACCCTGCCCCGTCCGTCTCTGGGGAAGAGACTGACATATTTTATTCTTGCACTGCTGATGGGGCAAAGCCCATAGGAGCAGAACCGGAGGTATTTCCTCCTCATGCTCACTAAGAAGAGAACTCAGCGCTTAATAGATTTCCTCATTACAGTTCTGGTGACGCACCACTTCTTTCCACTAAGAAGAGGAGAGACTGTGGGTGCCTGTGTGGAGCCAGAATGTCTTTGCAGACGGCTCCTAATAATGCCATAAAATCAGTAGGCAGGGCAGGCCTGGCAGAGGGTACAGTGACGCATATCAGGGCGAGTTGCGGCTGGCAGAACCTGTTTGACATCTGTCCTCTGACAGCTCCAACTGCTGGGCTCCCCAGGGCCTTTCTGCTTGAGTCTTATGATCAAGGCCATCCCTGGGCACTCCCATAAAGAAGGACAGGGTTGCCTTGGAGCCTTCCTTCCCACTTTCTTTGCTGTCTCAGTTAGGATTACTTTTGGTTGTGTTATCCTAAAACTAAAAGGACTTTCAAAGTGAGAGACAACTAATATTTATTTGAGATTTAAAAAAAAAAAAAAAAGCTATTTGGGACGCACTGATTCAGGCAGAAGCCCAAATAGTGTTCTGATTGGGAGACAAAGGCAAGGGGTAGCTATGAGAAAGGGAAGGGGAACAATTACAACAGAAGGCAGGCATTTCTTTTGGTGCTGATAACATAAAATTGTGACAGTAATTCTTAACAATGTTTTTAATTTTCAGTCCAGTAGTGATAACATCTGCTTTCTTGTTATCCTGGCAAACAGTTCTTTGAGATACACTGTTATTTGAGACCCAGTCCAAAGGTTATTGTGCCCTGTCTTAACATTCCAAAGATTTGAGGCATAAGACGTGCAAGGCAGTTCCTCTGGCATGGCAACCATGGCAGCTCCCTCTCCATTTTAAAGTGGCTCCATTTTCCTTTTTTTTTTTTTTTTTTTTTTTTTTTTTTTTGAGAGCAGTAGATACCCAAAACACAGTGCCTTACATAGCACAGCTGTTTAGTTCTCCCTCACATGATAGCCAGAAAGTCAGAAGTCCAGGGCTGATGTGGTGCGTGGCCAAGCCCCCCAAGGACCCAGGCTCCTTTTAGTTAATCCTCCAAGTCCCACAGATCCCCATAGCACAACATCATAGCTAGAGCTGCAGACATCACACTCCTGTTAGTGGTAGGCAGGAGGAAGAAGGCAGAGAGAAAGATCATCATCAACCATCTTCCAAGGAAGGCTCATAAAAGAGCCATGTGACCATTTTCTTTATTTCCCATTTAATCACATGGCTATGTGCAGCTGCAAATCATACTGGGAAATGGAATCATTATTTGGGATGGTCAGGGCCCAGCTAAACATTGTGAGACCTATTATGATGGAAGAAAGCAAAAATGGATATAATTTCATGGGGCTATATACCAATCTCAACCACACCTCCTTACCACCAAACTTTCCAACAGAAGCTCATTTTCTGTAATGTGCTAGGCACCATGGACTTTCCCATAAGTTAAATCGCTTGGCCATTGAAGAAAAAGTGTGGAGTGGTAGGTAGGTGTTGGATATCTAATCCTGGCTTAGCCATGTACCAACGGTGCTACCTTGGGCAAGTAAGTGAACCTCAGCTTTCTAATAAAAGAAATGAGGATTATGATACATGTGTCATAAGGTTGTCATGAGGATTAAACAAGAGGGTAGGTAAAGTGCAGCGTGTGTCCCTGGCTTTGTCAAGCTACCAAGTCTCTCTGAGTCTTAGATTCTTCATCGATAAAATATAGATCTGCTTTATAAGTTTGCAATGACATTTAAATTTAGCACAATGCTTAGCTTAGGAAAACTTGACAATCGGGGGCTGCTCTTATGCGGCCTCTTAAAATTCCTGCAAGATGTCAAAAAAAAAAAGAAAAAGAATGTTAGAATAAAATTTCTACATTAGGTACAAAACAGACTAATGTTTTGCATGGCAATAAAGTCATGGGTTACCTTTTCTACCAGGGAGAAATCACCTCCATCTCTACAGGGCTAAAATCTGCTAGTTAACATGTAACATTGAGCATGCGGGCTGCATCCAATAGTAAACAGCAAAGCCAAGCACAGGTAGGTTTTCCTAGAGAATTAAGTAATCCTTGATGAGCTCTGGATGCTGCAGCGTGACACGGTAAGGGTGTGCAGTCATTTTCTTGCTTTATTTCCACATTTTGAAAAATTTTTCTTAGCAGAAGTAATTCTCAATTATTGAAGAGACAACTGCTGCTTCATTAATGGTGTGACCAGGAAGAGAACAAGAAATGGCCCCTGCCCTCTGGGCTCTCTCTGTCTGGTGTGTGTGTGTGTGTGTGTGTGTGTGTGTGTGTGGTGGAGTAAGACGGGTGAACAGTTGACTTTACTATATGAGCACAGTGTTGGCCATCCATTCCTAGGGAGACATCCAGGAAAGCAGAAAGGTGAGGAGTCAGGTAGAAAAAAGCAGGGAGGGACTTCCCAGACCAAAAGGTCCCTGAGAAATGGCACAGAGGTGAGGGTGGGAACTGGCACACCAAAGCCGCTGCAGGCAGCTCAGTGTGGCCGAAGCAGGGCTCTCGTGTTATTATAGAGGAGAGGTTAATTTGCTGCTCAAAGTCCAATGGGTAGTAAGTAAAAGAACTGGCCTTGTACAAAGTCCGCTCTCTTTCTCCACACCACCTCTCCTCTTATTGCTTTTTAAATCTGCCCTCGAGGGACCAAAGGTCTGCACTGAGTCATTGCACGTTAGTATTCATTTAAACCAGTATGTTGCTTCTCCCAGGGCGGTTTGAATTTTAGGTAGCTTCCTTCTGAAAGGAAATGAGAGGTGTTGACCTGCATTAAAGAAAAGCTAGCATCCCTGAAACCCGGTACTCCCAGAGAGTCCAGCCGAAGCCAGTCAGCCACAAGGAGCCAGGAGACAACATGTCTGCTTTATCACCCAGATGGCGGCTCCTCTTACAAGCCTGTTAGTTTTGATGAGAAAATGTTGGCTGCCGGGCTCAACGATGGAGGTAACAGGATCCTCTGACACATTCAGACTTATAAAATCAGATGTGGTTTAATTGCCTGAAAAGAAGTTATTTCAAGACAGGCCCTGGCCTTCGTGGAGCCTGAGATCATTGGTGATACTGAGGGGGTGGGGAAGGACAAGGGAAACTCAGATAGCTCTCACCCTTCCACACTTTAAATCACTCATTAGTAAAATCCCTGATGCATATAGCTGGGAAGAAAATATTGTTTCACTTCCCCGGCATTTAAGTAATTCATAATCAGGTGTAACCAATGTGCTTCTCTAGTGTCGACACCAACCTGCTCAAATCAGGCAGGTCTCCTGGCTTTGCAAACCAGCCTTGCTCATTGTCAACCTCCCTCCCCTGCTTACACAGCCCATCCCCTGCCTCTCTGAGCTAGAAGACTCCTCTTCCTTTCCCCCACCTTCCGAAATCCTTGAAGGTCTAGCTAAGTCCAACCACAGCTGTCCCAGGCTTCTCACTTCCCAGAGCAGGAGACTGTGGTTTCTGTCCGTCCAGCAGCCTTTTTGCTCTCATCCATTCATTTGACAGATATTGATAGAGAGCCTTGCTTTGTGCCAGACACAGGGAATATAACAAAGAATGAAATGGCCGTGATTTCCTGCTTTCATGGAGCATAGGTTCTAGCAGCAAAACTGTTCTTCCTCTACTCCAAACAGTGTAAATTGCTACTTTATATTAAGCTTTGCATTTATTCAGTGGGACAAGTATGATTGAGTGCCCGCTGTGTGCCAGGCACTGTTGTAGGCACTGAGGCTCCAGCAGGGAACACAGGAGACAAAGGACTTGTCCTCTCGGAGTTTACATTGTCAAGTAGTCAGAAATTTGGGTAAAAAAGATAAAGAGGATGTGAGGGTGATGGCATTCATTTAGATACTGTGGTCAGGGAAGCTCTCTCTAATATAGTGAGTGGCATTTGAACAAAGACTTGAAAGAAGCAATGGCCAGGTGGACGGGCCATCCCAGCACCTGTGTATGAGGCTTCCAAGGGGCCAGCACGAGTCTCCGTACTGATCCTCCCAGCAGTTCTCCAAGATGGGTGGGGTAGCTTCCATGATCTTGTCTGAGGTGAAGGAAAGGCGCTTGAAGCTAGGTGGTCCAGCATGGAGTCAGCGCGTCCCTTTGCAGGACTGCCAAGTTGTTTCAGGGTGCCAGGTTCTCAAGAGGTCCAACGGTCTTGACCCAAAGGTCAACCTTCTTTTTCTCCTGCTCACTGCATGCTGAGAACAGTGGGCATAGATCTTGGGTCTGCTCTTGGGCGCTGTGTATGACTTTCGGCAAGCTGCTTAATTGTATGACTTTCGGCAAGCTGCTTAATTAACCTCTCTGACCCTCTATTTTCTCGTCTGTAAGCTGGGGATATTAATAGAACCTACTTCGAAGGGCGGAGGTGAGGATTACATGCTTCACAAAGCGCCTGCTTAGGAAATGGCACATAAATGTCCCTAGTAGTATAGACACTGACGGAGGTACTGGTGATGTTGAATTCTATCTCCAGAGAAAGGTATGTTGAAGTGCTAACTCTGGAACCTGTATATATGACCTTATTTGGAAATAGTCTCTTTGCAGATATAATTAAGTTAAAAGGAGGTCATATTTAATTAGGGTGAACCCTAATACAATATAATTGGTGTCTGTATAAGAAGAAAAGGGACGTACAGACAGGAACAAACCGGACAAACACCATGTGGCCACAAGACAGAGATTGAAGTGATGTGTCTATAAACCAAGAAGCACCAAGGCACCCAGAAGCTAATAGAAGGACATGGAACAGGTTCTCTCTCTGCCAGAGCCTTCAGAGAGAGCATGGCCCTATGGACAACTTGCTCTTGGGCTTCTGGTCTCCAGAACTGTGAGAGAATATATTTTTGTTGTTTTAAGCCACCCAGTTGGTTGTACCTTATTACAGCAACTGCAGTAAACTAACACAGGTGACATGATACATCTCTGGAAGGGCTGAGTATCTAGATGGGATCTGTGTCTTGGCACCTGTTTGTTAGGATGAGATCCTTGAGAATTGGCTGATGCCTGCAGCTCTGGGGCCACATGATCAAACCTTGGGGCCTGGTTTGGAAGAGGAGAGAGGAAACTATAAAAACCTAAACCAGAGCCACTTCAGCCTGTGGCTTTAGCCCTGTGACTTCAGAGGGACATGTTGGGGTTCAGTCGGAATACAAGGGCTGCCCAAGACTTCCCAACTCAGAGACAGTGAGAGTTCATGGGCTTTGCTGGACATCAGGCCAGCACTCATGAAGCTGTCTGTTTAAATACAGATGAAATCTGAAGCATGGGCTTTCACTGGCTCTTAGACAAAACTTTGTAAAATGCAACGGAGGAAGAATCAGGACATGCCTGGCCAGAGTTGGGGCCAACGTTCCAGAGAACTGATTCAAGATGGGAACAGATTCCAGGGGCCCCCAGCAGTTTCCATGCTCTCGGTAAAAATATCAACACAGGCTAAAATGAATTTGCATGGGTGGATGCAGTGTCATTTCCCCATGGTGATTTAGAGTGATAGTGTCTGAGTGGGGGCCGGGGGAGGGGCGGGGGGGACCTTACCCGTCAGCTCATATTGTACGGCTATTGGAAGCAAGCGTTTTGGAAGCAGATGGATCTGGATTCAAGTCCCCTCTCTTTGACTCTGGGGAGTGGCAGAGCCAAGCTCTGTGACCATGGGCTTCTCTCCTTCTCTGTATATCAGGGACCAGGTACTAACATCCTAGGCTCTCAAGATGCTTTGCATCGTGCCCAACTTATCACAGCTACCGAGAAAGTGCTAACTCTTGTTATTTAATCCAAGTCCCCAGCAAACGCTGTTTGCCTCTAGGAAGAGACCTATTGCTTTTTTTTCACACGTGTCCAGCCCATGCCTCTCTGAATACCTGTTAGAACATTCTTTGCTACGGTAAGGTGGTTCCTTGTAGGGAGCTCCCCTTTTCTGAGATGTGCCCTGTTTACAGACAGGCCGTACGGTCCTATGGTTAGGGCCCTGGGCTTGTGTTCAAATCCCATCTCTCCTCCTTAGGAGCTTTATGCCCTTGAGCAAATTACGCAACCTGTCAGTTAGCTAAGGGTCAGGATGGTTATATGATTTAGCTGTTCAGTTCCTCAGCTTCCTCATGTGGGAGATGATAATGATGAGGATGATGAGGAGGATGGTGATATCTACCTGCTACAGCTGCCATAAGATTGAATAGATAACATACAGAAAACACTTAAAGGAGAGCCTGATATGTAGCAGGTGCTCAATAATTAGCTGTTATCCTAAAGTCCATCCCTTGGTTTAATCCTATGATGTCCCTCCCCCCATTTTTTTTTTTAAGCATGTTGGTTTCATGAGCTATTTTATATTGTAGTTATTCAGAAAGTCAACATAATAGTTTGTTCTTGACTGAGACTTCAGGAAGGTGAATTTTATTCATTTTATTTTATTCTATTTTTTAAAATTGGAGAACAGTGTGTTTCTCCAGGACTCATCAGCTACAAGACAAATACTTGTTTCAATCCATTTGTGGAGGGTGCACCTCAGTGGCCCATGTGGAAATTGAACCGACAACCTTGGTATTATGAGCACACGCTTTAACCAACAGAGCCACCCAGCCACCCCACCCTGCCCCCAATTTGCTTTTTGTTGTTTTTTTTTTTTAAGATTTTATTGGGGAATTGGGGGAGAGGAACAGCGTTGGGGAATCAGGGAAGGGAAACAGACAAGTTCCTTTGTTCTTCAGTCTAGTTGTGGAGGACGTCACTTCACTGGCCCGTGTTGGTATTGTCATTGTGCTCCTTCTGGGTGAGGTAGTTGCTCACTGCCCATTGGACGGCTGCTCACGGCGGCTCACAGCAGCTCACGAAAGCACATGCCAGCTGCCGGCCAGCCCCACTGCAGGCTATGCCGTCCCAGGGACTCACAGCAGCCCAGCTCCAGGTGGAGCTGTTGTTCACCATCTTAGCTGTAGAGGGCACAGCGTCACTGGCCCTCATATGGGATCTGAACCGGGACCCTTAACCAATGCATCACGTGGCCGCTGACCCCCCTCCTGCCCCAATTTGTTTTGTTTCTTTTTTGTTGTTTTTTTTCTGTTGAAATGCCCTCTTTTTTTTTTTTTTTTTTTGAGGGCAGTGTCACTGGCCCTCATCTTGTGGGATCCAAACCAGGGCCGCTGACATCCCAAGCCAGCTCTTAACCACCACGCCACTCGGCCGGCCCCCCCAATTTGTTTTTAGTCTCTGTAAACTGCATCTCAGTCAGCCCCAGGACCCATCAAAACACCAGCTCTAGCTGTGGGCTCAGGGTGACCCTATGGCCATGCAGCCTGTGCTCTTGCTTGGGGCCCCACTTTGCTTTAATGCTCTACAGTCTTCATCTTGAAATTCTTAATAATTTCTGAATGAAGGGTCCCACAATTTCATTTTCCATGGGACCCCACAAATTACATAGCTGGTCCTGCCTGGAAAATTGGCACTGCTGGCCTTTAGCAGAATGCAGCTAGTTGGGCAGGGCTGATTCTCACTCTGGCCCCGTCTGTCACTGGGTACAGCAGAATTGGTGAGTCAGGGGCGTGGTTGTCCAGTGCACCCCTCCTCTGCTCTCCTCATTCACCCCTCCACTCCCCCATCCTTTGGTCTCCACCCTTCCCTCTAGCTCTCTCTGCTTGGCAGCAGAGCTCAGAACTGTGCCCCTGCCCCGGCTCAAAGGCGCCAGGCCTGTCAGGAGGGGAGTGCTCCCTCCTTCAGGGGCCTCACTTTCCTTTCCCCATGATGATGGTAGAAGCACTCCATGTTTGTCAGCTTGCAGTGGTGAACATGGACACTATCTCTGACAAAGTGGAAATCACAGTGGCCTTTATAAACCCATAAAGAGGCCGGCCAAGTGGCGCGGTGGTTAAGCACAGGCTTGGGAAGCCAGCGGCCCCAGTTCGGTCCCACATATGAGGGCCAGTGACACTGCCCTCAAAAAAAAAAAAAAAAAAAAGATTGTAGAGTAAGAATTCTGGTTTCCTAGCCTGGAGTTGGGGTGTGAGAAAACTCAAAAAGCCCAGGCTTTCTGAGAGAAAATGTGCTTTTTATTTTTATTTTTAAAAATATTTTTTTGGGGAATTGGGGAAGGGAACAGTGTTGAGGAATTGGGGAGGGGAACAGCCAAATTGTTGTCCTTTAATCTTAGTTGTGGAGGGCGCAGCTAGCTCAGTTCCAAGTCCAGTCGCCATCTGGCTGCCTGTCGGCAGCTCGCAGGCACTCACTCAAGGTGCCGTGTTCAATCTTAGTTGCGGGTGAACGTAGCCCACCATTCCATGCGGGAGTTGAACCAGAAACCTTGTTGTTAGGAGCACATGCTCTCAGCAG
Organism: Aselliscus stoliczkanus; assembly: GCA_033961575.1. NCBI lineage: Eukaryota > Metazoa > Chordata > Mammalia > Chiroptera > Hipposideridae > Aselliscus > Aselliscus stoliczkanus. The sequence goes on from CM066734.1 coordinate 126,525,720, forward strand.
CTCAGCAGCAGCTCAGCTCGGGCGCAGTTCACTGGCCCATGTGGGAGTTGAGCCGGCGACCCCGTTGCTCACAGCTCACGCTCTTAACCAACTGAGCTACTCGGCCAGCCTGAGAGGGCATGCTTGAGTGAAAGACTTATTGAGCATCAGGCTTTGCCCCACTCATTAAGGAAGTAAGGAATGATCTATTCCTGTGAATTAAACTGGAGAGTTTTCTCATTTGTCATTTCCCCAGTCAGTCATTACCTTGCTTCTCTTGTCTCTAAGAAGAGAAGAAAACTGGGTTAGTTCCCAGCAAACACAGTGGCCACCAGGAAGTTTTTGGTACTGCATGTCACATAAAAAAAAAAAAGAAATGCAGGAGAAATGATTGGATTGAAAATGAACCAAGGCAGTGTGTGCCATCAGGTGCAGTAAAAGAGCTTAAGGGATCTGTGCTTGGAAGATCCTCACATCACACTGAATCGTTGCTCCTGGAAAAAAGACACCAGCAGACAACCAGTGAAAGCAGCCTGCGGCTCTAATGCAGGACTGTGGATGGGAAGGAAAGACCTTGCAGCTGTCAGAATGAGAAGAGTGACCGGTCAGCCCCTGCTCTGGGCCTGGGGGATCCCTGAGGCTGCGGCTCAGGCTCAGTAAAGAGGGGAAATAAGGTCTCAGAAGTCCATTCGTGCTGCTTAAATTAAGCCCCACCCCCCTACACATCCCCAGCCCAAGACTCCTAAAAACAGCAGATGGGTGCTGGGATAATCTTCCATTTCACAGTGAATGAGCTGGCTTTCCCCTGGAAGAACCATCCCCAAGGCACCCTCTAGGCTGCATCTCCTCTAATGGAGCAGGGCAAAGCCTCCCCCGGGGTCTCCTGGTAACCAGACACTCCCAGGGGTATGGCCCTGAGGGTATGTCTGAATGACAGTGCAGCTGGAAGAGCAGGGGTGTCCCAGACTCCTGGGGCTGCTCCAACCACTGCAATCTGCTCCATGACTCAGAGAGCCTGGAGGCTGGGGGGAGGCCTTTGTGGCTTAGTGACAGCCTGCAAAGTTGCTGTCTCCTTTCGCTCCTCCAGGGCCCAGACACTTCACCAGCTAGGCCCTAGAGACAGGCAGGCCTGCCTTTGCTGGAATGTTTACTCAGCCCCAAGGCAGGGCCACTACAGAGAGCCAGAGAGGCAGCTGTTCTAACCACACCACACCCAGGGATGTGAAACCCCGGGCTTGATCCAGGAGGCTGGGGGCCAGCCATATTCCCCAAGGTTGACCCTTTGGCTGGGGCTTTAAATTGGCAACCGCTGACTGAGGCTCAGAAATGCCCCGAAGACCTCACTCTGCAGGATGGAAGGGCAGGAGAAGTGACAGCCAGAAGAGACTGGGCTTGGCCAAGGGACACGAAGTTGAATCCTCACCTTGCCACCTACACTCTGGCCCAGGGTGGCCTGGAACTTCCCCTCTCTTGGCCCGGTTCCTCCTTTCCAACTCCAAGGGGCTGCAGCAGTCTTCTGAGGAAGCTCTGATTTTTTGATGATTTTAGTTTATAGTGTCCTGAGTTGGCTTTGCAGATAGCATGTGGGGAATGAGGAAGCTGTAGAAAGCTGACTGGTGATTTCTCCAGAGAGTCTGGGGGCTGTTGAGAAAGCTCCTGCGAGGATAGAAAGCCCAGGCCCCACTTGGCAGCTGTCCCATAAGATTAGCTGAAATTTTGTATCGGGAAGCAAGATGAGCTCATTAGAATTACCTGCAAATCGGTGCCTTTCACAGTGAAGTGTCCTGGGGAGGGGAGGGTTGAAAAGGCAGCTCAGCAGGGCAGGAAGCCCTGCTTCTGAAGGCTGAGCTGACACTAAAAAAGAGGCTATAGAAGCATATTTAATGGCACGTAAAAATGTTCGGTGATGAGGTGAAAAAAGCAGGTTATAAAAAGCAGCATATGTAGGACGATCCTCTTGTTATGAGGAAGAAATATTTCCCTCTAAATGTAGACACACACACACACACACACACATTCTCTCTCTCTCTCTCTCTCTCTCTCTCTCTCTCTCTCTCTCTCTCTCTCTCTCTCTCTCTCTCTCTCTCTCTCTCTCGCAGGCCCTAAAATATAAGGAGTGATTATCTCCGAGTGTTGGGATTTCCTGTGGCTTTTATTTTGTTTGTTTGTGCTTTCCATATTTTCTAATCTTTTTTGGTAACCATTAAAAATAAATAAATAAATTTGTTTTGCACAGAATGCTTGAGGCACTAACCCTGTCAAAAACCACATAATTGGCCTCATATACACAGCCTTTCCCCAGGGAAGGTCTTGCCCGCAGCCTGACTGAGGGGAGAGTTCCTAGGTGGCCATGTCTTAATTTATACAGACCCGTGGGGGCTTCAGAATTTCAGCACTGGAGAGACTTAGCAGGACAATCTGATTGGGAAGGAGCCATGGAAGTTACATTTAAAATAAACCCAAGAAAACATCAATAATCCCTATAAAAGAATGGGGGAGGAGCTAAAATTTCCACAACCCTGTCCTCCAGGTTGGCCATTAAACCTTCTGGCACCTTCCTGCCTCATCTCCCACCCTCAGCACAGCTGATTGGACCAGCCACAGTCAGCTGACCCTGGCACAGCCAATCCATGGGTTGGCCAGTGCTCCATGTAAAAAATGGTGAGCTGGGGGCCGGCCGAGTGGCATGGTGGTTGGGAGCTGGCTTGGGGTGCCAGCGGCCCCGGTTCGGATCCCACATGTGAGGGCCAGTGACACTGCCTTCTAAAAAAAAAACCAACAACAACAACAACAAAAAAGGTGAGCTGGGCCATCAGATTCCCTCTTCAGGGATTTGAACTGAGAATTTAGAAAAGAGTGAGGCAGTTAGCAATGGGGATCATAAAAATGGAAGGAGGTAAGGAGACATAACATGTGGTAGAGTGAGGGCCGTGGCAGTGCTCCTGATGTCTGAGTTAGGAGGCTGGAGGCCCTGCCAGCTTAGGCACGCAAACTCCCAGAGGATTCAACCCAGCTCTCACACTCAGTTGAAACGTTACCTCTTCTGGGTGTCTTCTCTTAACCTCGCCTCACTTTCTCCATCTTGGCCATCTCTTGCTACCCATGTTCGGTCCTGTGATGCCCCCACCCAAGACCTCAGCCCCAAGGTCCAGACCAAGACTCACTGAGGTGGCAGGTCCTCTAATTCACCAGTTTCCATCTCTCTCTGCTAATCTCTCTCTGTGTTGGGTTTCCAGGGCCCAGATCACCACTCCCAACCCCCTGGACTCTAGGGTCTGACTTGATGTGGGCCAAGTTATCCTCATGCTTCCCACTGGGCCCAGGGTGGGCACTGACTCCTCATGCTTGCCCCAGGGCCTATTTGCTTTGGGCCCAGCTCACCCATCTGGGTTTCTGCTTCTTCTGTGAATCCTGTGATGTTCTTCTAGGTATTCATTTAAACCCCAGGCAAGACATTGAAAGGTAAAACCTTACATTTAAATTTCAGAAAGGGACCCTCCCTACTCTTTGATGTTCGCAACACAAACAGATCTTCAAAGGGTATAATACCTACTTCAGCACCCTGGCCCCTTAAAAGAAAAAAATGCTTCACTGCTGTAATGCACCATTTCTAATTAGAGCTTTTGCCAGGCTGAGGATACTGTGAAAATGCCCCTCCCTTCTCCTTCTTCAACCCTCCTTCCCCTCTTGCCTCAAAGGTTCACCATCCCCATGTCACCTTTAGTCTAATCTCCCCACTCCCTGCCTCTCCTTCTATAACCTCCACTCACTAGAGGACACAGCTAGGACCCTTAGGAAACAGAGTCAGCTTCCAACACCCCCAAGAATGGAGGTACATGAGGTGATGTTTTTTTCTTTTAAACTATTTCTATCGATAACATATTTCCAAGTCTCAGCAGGGACTTCTTCTGCACTGCCTAGGGCATTTCCAGGCTGGCTCATCTGCATTAGTCAGGATGTGATAGGCTCTGCTGCTGTAACAGACGCATCCCCAAATCTCAGAGGTTTATTCTAATAAAGGGTGTCACATTATAAGCTGCCTGTCTGCCTCCATGCACCTCTCCATAAAGACAGATCATAACTTCAATATTATGCTTACTGTATATATCCCTGTTTGGCACCAAAGGATGGCCGGTCAGTTGGAGATGGGTAGGTTCTCATGAGAAGGACAACCCAAGCCAGACGTGGTCACATGGGTACCCATGGGTGCAAGTGAGTGCCATGGGAGAAATCAGGGAGAGGAGAAAAGGGGCATAAACCCCTTGCTTCAGGTTCTGGCAGCCTGCCTGTGAAATGACCTATTAATGTGATAATACCTGTCCTCCCAGCATTCTTATCAGTAAGACTTGGCAGAGGAAGCTTCTGTCTCTTAAGAGGTGCATGACAATAACCTCATGGGGCCTCTGGTGATGGTAGTTTGCAGGCATGGGAAATTAGGCCTGGAGGTTAATTCTTGGGTGTGAGACTCACAGACCATGGAAGCTACATTGACCCTTGCTTATGTGTAAGATAATAAAAGGATCAGTCAGGCCCTTTCCAGGGCTCCATCCAGTCCACGAGGCTGAAGTCCCCTGGCCCCAAACTGTTTTCTCTCCTATTTTGTGTCTCTCTCTCTTTTCCTTAACCTTTCGCTGTCTCTTCTCCACTCCCACCTGCTCTGTCGTGCAGGAAAGCGACAAAAGGGTTTCTTATGACTCAGGTAAAATCTGATGCAGGCTGGGCATTCCTCCTCCATCTTGATGCTGCACTACCTTGAAACTATGGCCTCTAATGCCCTCGGTCACTGTATGAGAAGAAGAGACGGATGGAGAAGGCATACTGGCTCCTGACTGCTTGGACCAGTAAGTGATACATGTCATCTCTGCTCCCAGTCCATTGGCTGGAAGTAGTGTGGCCCCAAGCTGACCGTAGGAAGCACATGGAATTTTGGATGAGCACTAACTGCTACATCTTTCTTTCCCAGTTGGTGTGGCTCAGGGAACATACATTGCTGTTGCGATGTTGCCCTGGACTCCGCAGTAAGACCAGTCTTTGTGGGAAGTGGGTGGGGTGCTGTTCATTCTGCACTTACCCCTTCAGGTCTATACTCTGTGCTTCTGGAAACTGAAATCTGCTGGATTCCTTTGCTCTTTGACTTCAGTCGGAGGAAAACGAGCACTGGGAAATCACCAGCAGGAATGGGAAGTTCCCAGTAGGAAATCAGGAAGTTAGAGGAGAGGGAGCAAGAAGGTGCTATTACTCTCACTCTCTCCCAGCAGGGCCTCGGTTTGGCAGCAACTGCTTCTCCACACAGCCTCTGCTTCCTCTTCCTACAGCCAAAGGGTAGGTGAGGTGGCCTCATTCCCTACAGAGCTCATCAGATTCCACTGACTCCACTTCCCTTGTCCTTCCAGTATCCTGCTGTTTCTGGCCCCTGGGTGCTTCATCATCCTTTATTGGTTATCTTAACTCTGCTCAGGCCTCTGAAAATAGCATCTTTGTCTTATTAACCTGTTTGCAACGTCCATTTAAATGAACTATCTTGCTCATTGGAAAGGCTCATCTGAACAGGACTATCCCCCAGCTCTACCCCAATAATAGTAACTACAAATAGGTGTGGAGCAGTACCTAGGTGCAGGGCACCGTTTCCAATAAAGAAACAGATAAGCAGAGTAAGTTGCCTAAGATGACACAACTCTGAATGATAGCACTTGGATTTGAACCCAGGCAGTCTAGTTTAAGAGTTCTTGCTTTTAACAGCTATCCTACAATCCTCATTCCAACCCACAGATTAAACAATAGATTCTCATATGCGTTAGAACAATTAGCGCCCCCGCCCCACCCTCGCCCCCACCACATAGGTCTTTGGAGGTGGTTCCTGAAGAACAGAGGTATGAATGAAGTGAATATCCCACAAATCTAAAATCCTTCAAGACTTAGACCTACTCTAGACTAGACATGCCCTACTTAAAATAGAGGAATAAATGTATGGCTCTTTTTTTCTGGTTGTTTTTCTTTAAAATTACAATGTTAAAATAGGTAATACATGTATATTGTCTAAAATTCAAAATATATAAAAGGGTATATGGTGTACCAGTGAATTTCTCTTCCACCCTGGCCCAGCCACCAGTCACCCCCGATTTCCTTTGCGTCCTTCCAGGGGAAGGTAGATTTATCCTGCTCCCACCCCCTTTTCTTTTTACCCAAATGGTAGCACCCTAAGCCCATTATTTTGTTTCTTGCTTTATCACTAAAAATATATCCTGGGGATCCTTACAGCCCCAAATATGTTCTCCTCCTTTCCCTTCCTCTTTTTCTTCTTCTCCTCTTTCCCTTGTGGAGAAATATATTTATTAACTGACATGAAAGGAACCACAGAGAGCCTGTGGTCTGACACCCATCTTCAGAATGACCAGATTTTAAAGGCCACCACCACTTCCCCTCTCATTGTTTATTTTTTTCAAGCTTTAAACAAAAATAGGGACACTAGTACAATAGAGCTCCATATAGTCATCACTCAAATGCAATGATTATCAAGATTCTGTGACATTTATTTTATCGTTATTCATTTAAAAGTTCTCTTTGCTTTTTTTCTTGGCTGATGTCCACCAATGCACACCCAGGACATCAGGTCATTTCACCCCTACATTCTTAGATATGCAGCTCTAACACACGTCAACACTTTCCACATAACCACAAAGTATGACTGCACCTACAAAATCAACAATAAATCTCTGAGACTGTCTGACTCGAATGCCCATAAGCAAAATCCCCAGTTGTCTCAAAAGAGTCCCTTTTATAGTTAGTTTGTTCAAAACGATCTATACATTACATTTGGTTGTTATGTCTCTTCATTCTTCTTAAATTCCCTTTTAATCTTGAATACTCCTGCTGCCATCTTTCTTTCTCACCACTAATTTGCAGGAATTAGGTCAGCTGTCCTGTGAAAGGACCCACATTCTGAATTTGTTTCTTTGCTTCCTTGTGGTGTCATTTAAGCCATTTTACTTGTTCTTCTATCCCTCCGTGATTCCAGTGAATGGAATTAGCTCTAGGTGCACAACCAGCGTTTGTGGCAGGAACACATCCTGGTAGTACTGCAAGCTGCATTTCCTTCACATCCGGAGGCACTCCATGTCCTACTTCCAGTAATGCTCAGATTGATCATTGGTTTAGGTAGTGACAGCCTGATCCCTCTGTGGTCAAGTTCCCCACTAATCTTTCACCTAATGAGTTCATCCGTTGATGATCATTGTGAATCAATGATTTCCCATGGAGTTACGAAATGATGATTTTCTAATGATCTCATTACTTCCACATTGATCAGGAAGAATTCTTCTGCCTGTTTTTAAAGAGCCAGAGAACTGACTTTATCCACAAGTCTTGCTCTGAATGACTTATGACTATTTCTGAAACTCAAAATCACTCCTAAAAACCTCATTTCTCTTCCATTAAGGAAATTCCAAAGACTGTACCTTGAACTCAGAAAGCAAGTCCGGGAGGGGAATTCTAAAAATTATTTCCCCCGGGGTGACATCACTGGTACCCACCTGGCTGTCCAAGGTGCCTGGTCATTTGGGCATATACAACTTCTTAAAGTTCTGATTAAAACAGAAATCAGTCACATCGCTTTACTACCATACCCTCAAAGACACATTCACACACACACACACACACACACACACACACACACAGGGATATTGTAAACCAGATCAAGAATTAAATCCTAATGCAGGATTTACTGTATGCAGCATTCTTTCAAAAACCTGCATTCCTGGTTTCTGCCTGGAGCACCCAACTTGAGAGAGGCCAAGTCACAGTGGTGACATGACATCCTGCTAAGGGTTATAGGGAGATATTGGTCAGGAAAAAGACACCTCCTGATACATTCTGCTCTTTTCAAGGAACATCTAAGAATGAGGCTTTGAGGAGATTTATATTTTAACAACTCTCTTGCTCCTAACCTTTCCTGGGTTTGTCAGAGCAAGGCCGCTGGTTCTCCTTTCCTACACTGCTATCACACAGATGAGGGTAATTGCCCAAGGATCAGCTTTGGCTGAAAGGAAACAGGTTTTGGAACGCCCCCTGCTGTGGTTGCCCTCACTCATATTTGTCTACTTGACACTTCTTTGCTCATCTCTGAGCTGCTTGCTTGGGATTAGCCTGACCTACCAAAGGTGTCATTTTCTTTTTACTTAAGTTAAAAAAAAAAAAAAATCAATCTCAGAAACAAATCAATTCCAAATCCAATAAAATCAGAGATTGTGAGAGCTGAAAAGGGATGTGTGGGAACATCTAGGCCATCAGACTCAGAATTCTTGAGCTAAATGGCATCTTAGCTTATAATCAATTCTCTATTTACAGATGTGGAAACTGGAGTTTAGAGGATGGAGTGACTTACCCAGGATCCCATGAGCAAGTTAAGAACACCCCCTCCCCACATTTTACACATTAAGAGAAAGGTCTGGAGGGGGCCATGTCACTTGTTCAAGGTCAAAGAGTTAGGCACTAAGAGCCTACTGTGTGCCAGCACCATGCCAGGCATGTGATTATACCACACTGCTTCTGGGATGAGTGACTGTGTCCTTAGTGTTAGTCTTCATGTGCCATGCAGCTGTTTCCCACAGAGAAGCTCATCTGATGGTGTAAATATTCAGCAGTTTGTCATTGCACCTAATTTATCTCCTAGTGGGTGAAGTTCACCCACTCTGTTTTTTAAGGAAAATTCTGGCCTATGAAAATATTCTCCCAATGAAACAACAATCCCAGGTTCTCCAAAATATGGCATTCCCTTCCTATGTGAAATGACAAAAGTGTGGAACTGGGGGGCTAGAGGCCCAGGTTCTGGCCTTGGCCCTACACCCCCAGCTGAGTGACTTGGCCAAGCCCCTTTGCCTTTTCTGGCCTCAGGAGCCTCTTGTGTAAAATGAGGAGGTTGGATTAGTTGAGTGATTTCCAACTGTGCTTACACCTAAAGCCTCTAAGATTTCTTCTAACACCAGTGACCTTGATGAATTAATAAGTCGTCCCTACTCTTTGTAAAAATTAATCATAGATCCATAGCTAGAATAGCTTTTGATCATAATAATATGCCATAAGAAGGAGAGATACCTCTAGCCCCCAACAGTGAATGTCAAGTTTTAGCCTACGTGGTTTTATTGTTGGTAAATGGATGATTTCTCTCGGGCTAGCATAATATTGAGAGCAGTTCTTAGATCTCCATTCTTTCCTTGATTGAACTCCATCCGTAACCCACCCCAAAGAGTCTTGAGACCCACAGGGCTAAAAGCTCCCTATAGTCCTCTGGTTCTAAAATTCTTAAGTGGGTGAATCCTGTATCTTCCTCAGGAGTAAATACTTGAGGTTTCAGCTACCGGTTAATCCCAAAGCCTGTTTTGAAGAAGGTGGCTTGTAACCATAATACTTCGAATCAGGAGACTAGCTTAGTGTAGGTTCCTTTAGGCTAAAGGCAGACCCTGAAACAAGGATTTAGGAAAACGCCATTTCTTTGGGAGGTGATGTGAGAAGGGGGAAGTGGGACAGGGTAAAGTAGAAAGACAGTTACGGGGTGTTAGTGAGTGGACAGCTGATGTGCAAAACTGGGGCTGTCTCAAGGAGGGCCAGGACGGATGGTGTGTTTCTCTACCATCTCCCATCCCCCGCTGGCTGGGGGCTGCTCCCTGGGTTAATTCACTGGCAATTCTGACTTGCCCCTGAATACACATCAGAAACCCAGGATGCATCTGCTTGTTGGGACTGTCTGTAGATGACCTCTAGGGTAGGTTGAAGAGCTGACAATGAGATGTTGACAGCTTTTCCAGAGAGGTTAAATAGAAAGCATCTCACTGTTAAAGTCACAACAATAGCCATTCATTCAACAAGTATTGATTGCTAGGCACTGTTCTAGGTGCTTGGATACATCAATGAACAAAAGGACATGGGTCCCTGCTTTTCTGGAGTGTATATTCCAACAGAAGAAGGACATATATGTGAAAAATAAGTGTATTATACATAGTGTTACAGAATAATATTCACAATAAATATGTAAACTATACAGTGCTAGAGGAGGGTAAGAGTGATCAGGGGTGCCAGGTTCAGTGTGGGGAGGTTGCAGGTTTTGGTTTTTTTTGAGGGCAGTGTCACTGGCCCTCATATGTGGGACCGAACCGGGGCCGCTGGCTTCCCAAGTCAGCGCTTAACCACCGCGCCACTCGGCCGGCCCGAGGTTGCAGTTTTAAATGTGGAGATTAGGGGAGTCTCTCTGAGAAAAGCTATGAAGGAGGTAATGAAAGGAGCCATGGGGAAATCTAGTGGGAGAAAATTCAACATGGAGGGACCAAACTCCTTGAGGTGGAAACATGAGCAGGCCCGATGCATTTCATGAGTAGTGGGTGAGCCATTATGCCTGGAGCAGAGATAACAGGAGAGAAAGTAAGAAGACATGAGGTCAGAGGTCAGATCATGGAGGATGTCCTGGGCCTTCGGCTTTTATTGCAAGGCCAAAAGGAGACACTGGAGGCTTCTGAGAGAAAGAGGGACATGGCCTGCCTTGTGTTCTATCAGGATCACTCTGACCAGTGTGTGGAGACTAGACTGAAATGAGGTCTGTGAGTTGTCCATGATGCATAACTAATTACCACAAACTTAGCAGCTAAAAACACAAACTTATTGTCTCAGTTTCCTTGGTTAGTAGTCCAGGGATGGGTTCTCTGCTCAGGCTGAAAATCGAGGTGTCAGCTAGGGCTTCAATCCCATCTGAGGCTCAGGGTCCTCTCCCAGGCTCATTGGTTGTTGGCAGAATTCAGATCCTTGTGGTTGCAGGACTGAGATCCCATTTTCTTGCCAGCTATAGGCTGGGCATGGCTCTTAGGTCCTAGGGTCCACTCTCAAGTCCCTGTCATGTGGTCCCCTCCAGAGACAGTTAACAATGTGGCTGCTTCTTCAAAGCTAGAAGGAAAATCTCTCTTTACACTTCAAATTTCATACTCTAGGAAGGACCCAGTCCCTTTGAAGGGCTCACCTGATTAGGTAAGGACCAACCGAGCTATCCCTCAAAGTCAGTTGATTAGTAATCTAATCACAGGGTGACATCCCTCATACTTATCAGTCCTGCACACAGTCAGAGGACAGGAGTATTCAGGTCCATCTTAGAATTCTGCCTACCACAGGCAACAAGGATAGAAGCTGAGTTCTGTTAGGGGGTTGTTGTCACAATCCAGACCAAAGCAGACGGTGGCTTAGACGTGGTGGTAACGGTGGAAGGGTCAGAGTCTGGAGTTAGTGGGATGGTAGAGTCCATTGGTTTCCTGTCAGATTGACTGTTAGGTGTGAGAGAAAGAGAGGAGGCAAGGATGACGCCAATGATCCTGGCCTGAGAGGAAGGCGGGAGTGAGTTGCCACCTGCTGGTGATAAAATCACAACCCAAGGTAGCCGTGCCACTTGATGCCAAGTGAGTGGTGTGAACCAGTAAGAAGCCAAAGGGAAAAGTGATCCCCTCAAACTGGCAAGGTCAGGGAAGCCTTGGAGATAGGCACAAATTTAAGACAGGTCTGGAAATAACTGGAGGGTTTAGATGGGTGAAGAGGGTATTCCACAGGCCTGAAGATGGGCAGAGGGGTGCAGAGGGGCAGAGAAGGGCACTAATGGTATTTTAAGGACCATGAGTGGATGAGCTGGGCTGAAATGGAGGGTCATGTGGGTGAGCAATGTGGGAAGGTAGGCAGGGTAAATTTAGGAGGAAATTCAGCCTCAAGCTAAGGCCATGATCCTATAGGACAAAGAGATTGTAGAGAAATACTCACAGATGATAGCACAACATTCAGCAGGTGTTTACTGTGCAACTACTATATTAATGGGCTAGGGCTGCTGTAACGAAGTACCACAGACTGGGTGGCTTAAATGGCAGAAATTTATTTTCTCACAGTTCTGGAGGCTAGAAGCCCAAGATCAAGTTTATTGGGAAGGTTGGTTTCTTCTGAGGTTTCTCCCCTTGGCTTATATAATAGATGGCTGTCTTCTTCCTGTGTCTCCCCATGGTCTTCCCTTTGTGCAAGTCTGTGTCTTAATTTCCTCTTCTTAAAAGGATCCCAGTCATATTGGAGGTGGGTCCACCCTAACGTCCTGATTTTAATTTTAATCACCTCTTTAAAGGCCCTGTCTCCAAATAGTCACATTCGGAGATGAGGGGGTGAGGACTTCAACAAATGAATTTGGAGGGGACATAATTCAGTCATGACACCTACAGTGTTGGTGTAATTGTGTTAGGCCTCCTAGAGACTAGAGAAGCAACTGCTCTCACTGCCATCCCTTTACTGGAAACACATCCAGGGGGCCAGGGCCTTGGGGACTGGCTGTACCAAGTTCTCTGACACCCACTCGCTGTAATTACTCTCATCATTATTGCAAACCACTGTTTTTGGCAAGAGCTGGTGCAAAGTTAATGGGGAGCAAAAATGGACTGAGGAGTCATGTGTTTAGTTAGTGAAGAAACAGGAGTGACCCTCAGCCCACTGCCTCACCTGCTTCCGAGAGCCGCAGTCCAAACTTTCAAAGGCGGGGACCAGCAAACACCAAATCCCTGCTCTCTGGATTAAAAAAAGCAAATAATGGCTTTGTGTTTGGATATTTTATGTCTGTAATGTGAGTCCACATCGAGTGGGAGCACAAACAAAAATTTAAAAATGGCCACCAAACATCGGCTATATTTTGTCTGAACATAACGGTCTTCATTTGAGCTTCTCAGAGGAGTGTACTCCTTTGGGCTTTCACTCAACTCAGTAAGGGCAGCAAGCTGTATGCCCTACACGTGTTTACCCAACAGTCTAGCATCTCATTTACGAGGCTGAAATGGCCCTGCTGTATTCCAGGGCACATACACTTAGCAGGAAAGCTCGGAAACTGGCAACTCACATTTGCCCAAATTGATTCCACATCTGCCATAAGTAAACCGCTCCCTCTGATACAAGCTTTGTTCCGGCCCCTTGCAAGTCAGTGTATGCTATTAGAGGTTGAAAAACAAAGGGGCTATTTTAGAAAAGAAAACAAGTTAAAGGTCAGCTTGAGGTTCTGAATACTGCTGTGGGTTACTGTTCCGTCTTTGAAGGAAACTGAATAACTTTGCTAAGTAATAAGATATTTCAACCCTAGTGCATTTGCTCACGTTGCACAATCCTTTCGTGTGAAAATCCTGTTAAAAGTCTCAATCAATGGGAACACCAGGAAACCTCATCTATCCAGAGCAATGCAGCAACAGAAAGCAAACACATACCAAAAAAACCCTCGGGGCAGCCAAAATGTCACAAAGCCCTTGCAATTTATCCATACCAGAGCCGCTCAATCCACATGAAAGGGTTTACTTTCATTTGACGCCAGATTCCAGCATTTTGGCTAACTGCTTTCCAATCTCACTGCAGACAAAAAGCAGCATATCTGAGATGAAGCTATTGCCTGCTCCTGGCGGCTGTGAGGCAGGGCAAAGATAAGAAAAACAGCAGTCAGAAACCTCACAAGCACAGCAGGTAAACACCTCACCCACCCCAACACCTCCCTTAGACACAACTGCACAATAAACCCAAATCATAAAGACAGGCTGAATTATGTTTAACATCATTTCAGGTGGAAATGACATATGGAAAAATGACATCAGAAAAATGATGAAAATATAAAATTGAGGTCGTGGTGGCACATGAAAAAACCCAACCTAAACTGGTACAAAAAGTGAATTTATTAACATAATTTATTAGTCCAGAGATATCCTTTCTTCAGACACAAGTGAATCTAAGAGGTGTGAACCGCCTCAGGACCCGGCTTCTATCTCATTTCCTTCCGTGATGGTGTCTCAGACCAGCTCTGTCCTCATGGTGGCAAGACAGCTGCCAATAGCTCCAAGTCTGGTGCAAACAAGATGCTCCTCCATCTGACCACACACGTCCACAGGCAAAATTAACTCTAGCTAAGTCTGCTTAGCTTGGTTTGGGTCACGTGGCCATCTTGAATCCAAACTCCCCGTGGCCAGTCTGCATGTGCTGATCAGACCCTATGCCTACTCCTAGAACATGGGATGAAGTCAACTTCACCGAAGGCAGGAAGACAAAATGGGAGAGCGATGAGAAAAACTGGGGGTAGGAGGTGGGAGTCAATGTTCCCATGAGAAGGAGCAAGATGTTGGGCAAAGAGCAGCTAATGCCCAACAGGAGAGGTAAAACCTCTAACTATTTAGGATACCCAGCAGGACTCTGCCTCGAGGGCTCTGGGTATAATTACTTTTTACGTTCACAAGTGCTTGTGTCCTATGACTTTCAAATGTTTAAAAGTGATCGTGACAATATAAAATGATTGTGATTCTGGGGTTTTTTAATTACATGACTGGCTTCCCTTTTTACACCATTTGGAGTTGGGTTTTCTGTCACTTGCAACCAAATGGGTCTGGTCAAAGCATCCCCCCCACACTTTTTTTTTTCTTTTTTACGTTTTATTTTAATCACGTATGGTCACAGAGAGAACCCAAGAAGAGGACACTGCTGTGGCCTGTTCCCCAATTCTTATGAAGAGCAAACTCCTCGTGTCTCCCCAGTGTGTTCAGAGGATCAGAGTTTGGGAAACATCACTTAGCAGACGAGGAGTGATGGGAGACCACTTTGCTTCCAGTCAGCGGGGAGATGATCCTGTCCTGGGGAGGGTGAGCCAGCTGCCGCTGGCTGGCTGCAAACCTCTACTCCAGGGATGAGAGAAATTGAGTTACCACCCCGCCCCAGGCATACATTCCCCTGAAGGGCACAGCAGGCTCCCTGGTGGTGCTCCTGCTACCTTCCCACGCACAGGGGTTGCCAATGAGCTGTGTATTTTGTCACCAACAGGCAGAACAAACTGCACAAGGTCTCCTGCACTCAGCAGGTGCGAACTGAAGTTTAGGAAAGTGGAACGCCTGTCCCTGGCATCCCGCCCGGGGCTTGCCAAGCACACAGGGCTGCCGAGTCTGGGACTGGCATGGGCTACAGAACACATGCTCAGATTCGTCCTCCAGGGCAGCACTTTTCAAACTACCTGGGGCAAAGCCCAGATGTTTCTAACAACCAATCCATTAGAGACCTGTAAAATACGATAACATTAATTTTATTAGAAATTTAAAAATGCAAAAAGTACAAAATGCAAGCTTTTTTTTAAATCATATTCAAAAGACACAAACTATTCAGTGGATTTGCTGTTAACTTTTTTTTTTTTTAACATTTTATTGGGCAATTCGGGGAGGGGAACAGAGTTGGGGAACCAGGGAAGGGGAACAGACAAGTTGCTGTCCTTTTGTTCTTCAGTCTAGTTGTGGAGGATGTCGCTTCACTGGCCCATATTGGTATCGTCATTGCGCTCTTCTCGGGTGAGGCAGATCGGTCGCCGGCCTCTGGACGGCCGCTCATGGCCACTCACATTGGCGGCCAGTCATTCCGGTAGCTTATGGCAGCCCACTACAGCCCCTCTGCAGCCTATGCAGTCGCTGGCGATTCACAGCAGCCCAGCTCCAGGTGGAGCTGTTGTTCACCATCTTAGCTGTAGAGGGCGCAGCATCACTGGCCCTCATGTGGGATCCGAACCAGGGCCCTGCTGCTCAGAGCTGGCATCCCAAGCCAATTCTTAACCAACCTACCACTTGGCTGGCCCTGCTGTTATCTTTTTAAATGCTTATGCTTTGTTTCCGTCCTTACCTCACATGAACAGATAACACAGACTCACACGGCTCTGGGGAGAGTGCTCTGGTTTCATTGTAAAATGTTCAGATTACTTCCTGCTTACAATACTTCATGTATCTAAATTAAGTACAACTTACCAGCTTGACTTGTCTACCACATGGTCCAAACTACATTCCCTCCATTTGTTCCCTCACGCGTTCGTCCTTTCAATTTATTATTGGGTCTATCCAAATACTGACTGTTTGCTCTATGCCAAGCCCAGGCCAGAGGTACACACAGGACAGGCAGAGCCTACAGTTCAGGTCTCCTCCCACACCTGCATCCAAGCCAAACCATCTCTCAAATACCTGCTTAGCTTTGCTGACTCCATGCCTTTGTCACTCTCCACGTGTCTGAGTCCCAAACATTTTTCATAGCTGTGTTCAAATGTCATCTACTCCATCAAGGATAATCATCACCAGCTATCATGAATAATAATCAGCTATCTCATTAATCTGGTCCCTGCCATGGTCCAGATGTTTGCTAGACACCTTACATACGGTATTTCTAATTTCCCCAACAACCCTGCCAATCTCTACACTTTTTAAAATTTTATTGAAGCTATGACATACATTTAAAGAAGCACATGAATTTGTAAAGCTCATGGATATTCAGAAATTGAATACACCCATGTAACCTGCACTCAGATCAAGCAGAATATATCAGCATGTTGAAGACGCCCTGGACCTCTTCCAGTTACTACCCGTCCCCTTTCCTAAGAGTAGCCACTGTCCTGACTTCCTTAGGGCTTAGTTTGCCATTTTTATTCTTAACTAAATGGGATCTAAAAAGCATTACTCTTGCAACTGGCTTCGCTCATTCAGGATTGTTTGGGAGATTCACTGTATTGCTCATTTTCATTGCTGTATCATATTCCATCGTGCGACTCTATCACCGTTTGTTTATTCATTAGACCGTAGATGGGCATTTGAATGATTTCTGTGGCTGCTGTGAACATGCTAGTACATGTCCTCTGGTGAACTTATTGATGCATTTTTGCTAAACTAATAACTAGAACTGTGGGACCCAGGGTTTGCACATGTCCATGGTCAGAAGACACTCTGAGCCTTCTTAAAGG
Source organism: Aselliscus stoliczkanus (assembly GCA_033961575.1). NCBI lineage: Eukaryota > Metazoa > Chordata > Mammalia > Chiroptera > Hipposideridae > Aselliscus > Aselliscus stoliczkanus. The sequence goes on from CM066734.1 coordinate 126,542,476, forward strand.
CACTTTTAATATTCTATATTATTTAAATTTTATTTATGAATTTACTTCCTTTTCCTTACTCGAGTATAAGTGGTTTTTCAATTGAATAAATAGCAGGCCGGCCGAGTGGCGCAGTGGTTAAGCGCTGGCCTTGGGAAGGCAGCGGCCCTGGTTCGGTCCCACATATGAGGGCCAGTGACACTGCCCTCAAAAAAAAAAAAAAATTAAGTCATTCAGTTGAATAAATAGTTTATGCACTGCCTCATTTTAAAATGAGGGGTCTAACATTCAATATAAGATAGAAAGCTGAAGTGACAAAGCAGATAAGAAAACAAAGGTCAAGGGGGAAAGAAAGGATGGAGTCAATACAATGACCCAAATACATTCCACAAAGTCTTAGGTACCTTTTAAAAAGCTGGACAACAAATGTGGTTGAGCTTCCTATCACCCACTACAAAAAGGGAAACAAGTGACACAAATCATTTTCCTCAGGGTAAATGTTACCAACGGTTCAGCAGTGAGGCTATTTCTGGTTCTGAGACTTAAAAATTGTCAACCCAAGTCTTCCTTAAACAGGATATTTTTTTGACATCAAAAATAAAGGATCCAACTTCATTTCAGTAACAAAGTAAGAAATATCATCAGTTTCTCCCCTTTCCTTATCATCTCCTGCAATATGGAAACACCAAAGCAGTTCTCTACAAATAATCTTTGAAGAAACTAATGCAACCAGAACCACATTCCTCAAAAGTTCTGACTAAATCCAAGCGGGGAAAAAAACCTGACACAATATGTGGTCCAAGAAACTCTAGGGGTCTCTGAGAACTTTTCAGGGGCTCAGCACTGTCAATACTATTTCTACAATACTAAAGCTAGAGCTTTTTTGCCTTTTTTACTCTTACTTTCTTTTGAGTGTGTACAGTGGAGTTTTCCAGAGGCCACATGACAAGATCAAATGCACAAGCTGATGTTGGAATCTAGCTATCTTTTATTAAGCCGAGCACTAAAGAAATTTGCAAAATTGTTTTTGTCTTGGAAAATACTTTTCATCCAAAAAATGTCATACTAACCTAGTGGTTTTGTTACTGATATTCTTAAATGAACTAATAAATATTTTTAAAACTTGTTTTAATTCCTAATACAGTCTCTATAGCTATAATCCACATAAAGAGAAAAGCTTTGGGGTTCTCAAAAAATTTTAACAGCGTTAAAGGGTCCTGAGACGAAGAAATTGGAGAACCACTGGTCTAAAGGAAGATTTCCCAGAATATTGTTGGTCACTAGTCCAAGAAAATTATCCATGAAAAATGTTTTGTGATCAGATACATTTGGGAAATGTTATGCCTCTCTTGGAAATAATCAAATTAGAAGCAAACAAACCTAATGTTAACTCTATGTTTCCTAAGTATATTTGATTGAGATCCCCTCTTTTGAGTGCTTTCCTGGTGGCACACCTGGGATGGATAAACTGCAAGGCCTTCCGTCAGGACTCATCAGTAGCATCTCTTACAACCCAGCTTTTGTCACGTGGGGGCAGCAGAGTCTGACGTTAAACCTCTGACAACGTGAAGAGTGACCTTTCTATAAACCTCAAGGCAGCAGAGCAGAACACAGGGCCCCTGTATCTCTGCAAAGAGATGCACCAAGGTTCAGGGTCCAGGCTGGGACAAAGATCCCACTCAGGGGACTAAGTCTGTCCATCTGACAGACAGGCAGTCCAGGCCCCAGAGCTCCCCTTGACGACACTCAGTCCTCTCAGCCTGGAGATCTTCCAAAGCAGATGGTACACATGCCTGCTTAAGTCATAAAGAAATCTCAATTAAGCACCCACAGGACATCTGACTTTAAGTTACACAATTTCTTGGTGCTCCTCCAAGGAAAATAATGGTCAAATGTACCCTGCATGAATCAACTTCTTTTATTGGGCTGTTAATGATCAGTCAATTAAATGTTAGGGAATGCCTACCAAAAGTGATGACTTTGGTTTTGGAACAATCCTTTTTCTTTTTGACAGTAATTATATAACTGTGCCAGTTGTCTGTTAAGCAAACTCCCAGTTCACAATAATAAAATATAGTCATCAGGCAGTCCATCTAAAGAAGTACAGTTCCCAGAGAAGAAAAAGCTAAAGGAGTTCATCATCACCAAACCAGGTTATAAGAAATGTTAAAGGGACTTCTTTAAGAAAGAAAGATAAAAAATATGAATAAAATGGCAATGATTACATATCTATCAACAATTACTTTCAACGTAAATGGATTAAATGCTCCAATCAAAAGACATAGGGTGGCTGAATGATTAAGAAAACAAGACCTTTACATATACCGCTACAAGAGACTCACTTAAGATAGAAAGACACACACAGACTGAAAGTAAAGGATGGAAAAACATTATTTCATAAAAATGGAAACAAACAAAAAAAGCTGAGGTAGCAATACTTATATGAGACAAAATGGACTTTAAAACAAAGGCTGTAACAAGAGACAAAGAAGAACCTAGTAATACCACTTCTGGTTATTTATCTGAAGAAACTCAAAACACTAATTTGAAAAGACATATGCATCCATCGGTTCACTGCAGCATTATTTACAACAGCCAAGATATGGAGGCAGCCTAAGTGTCCATCAGTAGATGAATGGATAAAGACTGGTACATATATACAATGGAGTATTACTCGGCCATAAAAAAGAATGAAATCTTGCCATGTGCAGCAACATGGATGGACCTTGAGAGTATTATGCTGAAATAAATCAAACAGAGAAAGACAAATACCATGATTTCACTTATATGTGGAATCTAAAAAACAAAATAAATGAACAAACAAACCAAAAACAAACTCATAGATACAGGGAACATTTCGATGGTTGCCAGATGGAAAGGGGGTTAGGGGAATGGGTGAAAAATGGGGATTAAAAAGTACAAATCAGCAGTTACAAAATAGTCATGAGGATATAAAGTATAGCATAGGGAATACTGTCAATAATATTGTAATTATATGTATAGTGCCAGGTGGGTACTAGATTTATTGGGCTGATCACTTTGTAAGGTATATAAATGTCTAATCACTATGTTGTACACCTGAAACTAACATAATATTGTATGTCAACTGTAATTGAAAAATAAAAACTTAGGGGCCAGACAGAGCACAAGCTCATCTTTGCAGCACCTGGTGAGGCACCTACCTACCTGGTAGAGAACTGCATTCAATAAATGTTTGTCTCAACAAATTTGCTATTTACCTTTAAAATTTTTCCTTGTATATAAGCTGACAAACACCACACAGTCAAATGTCTAGTCAAATGTAGTGTGGTCAAAAAGTATTTCTTGGTATAATTTAATAAGAGTTTATAAGAAAGGATTTAAAAAAACTTACACTGTTGTGAAGTAAAAAGAAATCATTTTAATATACACATTTCCACTTCTGTTGATTCGACATTGATTTCTACTATGCATGCATTCCCATTTAGTTTGACTTGCTTCACATTATTTTCCAACATGCTGCAACCTTCGACAAGATAGTTCAGCAAAACTGTTATTCTTAAAGACTACAATGCACCTTGTCCTCGAAGTGTTTTATGAACTTGAATATTTTCAAAGAGCCCTGTGAGGCTGCTTAGCATGGTGGTTTTTCACTGAAATTTCCAATTTGGAAGATGGCAAAAGAGACTAGGATCGTCCCAAGTTTCCTGGTTGCTTATTTTCATATCACAGCACAGTTGGATAAAGAACAGAGACTGAATAAGAAAATCTCCAAACGCAGCTGGGTGAGACAGCTCCATTTTTAGGAAGTACGCCAAATGAGTATAACCTTCCTAATGGTGATTCGTTCCAGGGTTCTTTTGATACTTAGGAAGGGAAATGCTAATCCTTGGGCCCAGTGCTTGTTGTGTTCACGGCACTCTAGTTTTCTCCTCCAGCCACTGTTCAATAGCGCGCTGATGTACTGGACTTGCTGCAGAATCGGAAGCCTGACGGTGTCTACTTTCACAATCTGAGTTGGTGACAGCCTTCTCATTTCCTGCCAAATGGATCAGACCACACTTTCAACCCTACAGAAAGAAATATGAATAAAAACAGGATTCGTGTTTAAACTTCCTACCACTTCCCTCAACCCTCAACGAACAAAATGACATTGGCATTGAGTTGTGCCGTTGACATGCAGTCTGATAGTGGGGGCAGGCTGTCGGAGCCCCGGAATGGCTGAAGCCATGGCAGCCAGGAGAGATTTTTAAATGGCTCAGAAATTGCCCCGCAGCAGGAAGATATGTAACTGGCCTAGTTAAAAACCAACTCAATAAAAAAGAATCTTGCCACAGATTACAAGAGTTTGGGTTAATAAACTGGAAACCTCTCATTCTCATCCAACTTGGATCATCTCAATGTAACAACCATCCAGCCATAAAGGGAACTTTTGAGCTTTTGTATAAAGCAGAATCCCCCATCAATTAAAACAGCTCAAAGTAAACAGTATTTTCCCACGAGGGTAGTGTTTAAATAGGTACTTGTAAATAAGTCTGCAAAACAACTCATCACACTTCGTATTGAATTGCACACGTTCCATTTTTACGCCCACTTATCAAATGCAAAAGAGGAATGTGCAAACTTCCAAAAAGTATTCTAGAGTAAAATATTAAAATCAAATCTTGGGGTGGCACCTATAAAGTGGCAACTGTTGTGAAATAAATAGTACAATCATAATCTAGCCTCTAAACTGAAGATTTCTCCCATTGCGAAGCAGATCCACATCCCCCACACAAAACACAACAGTATAAATGAGGCTTTGTTTTGATTTTTAAGATTACCTGGTGGCTGTACATCTTCTTGAACTATACCAGCTCGATTTATGGCTTGTTCCTTCTCTGAGAAACAACAGAAATGACTCTTTAGCAAGGGGGGAGGGCAGTGGTGGTAGACATCTTTGTATTTACATGGGACAGTGACAGGAGACAATTAGAAACCAATATATACATGAATGCTATTACATTCAGAGACGCCATTACTCAAAGCTTTTAGGCTATAGAAATTAGATCCTATAGTAAAAACACTGGGTACTTGCAGTAAGAAAAAGAAAGCCGTGCTTCAAAAGAAAAGTTCCCAACTAACATCTTTTCTCCGTGAGCTCAGCATTTTTGAAAAGGCAACACAACAACAGAAAAAGAACAATTTTGAAAGAACTGGTGGGCATGCTATCAAGAGGGGAAGGCTGCTGAATTGAAGGGACAAGTACAATTAACAAGAAAACGATGTAGTTTACATGTCTAAAATGTATTCCACTGAAGGACAGGGCCCAGAGCTAAATATGCTATGTTTTTGATAGGAAATAGAGCAGAAAATTAATCTTTGGGTGGGTGGCTTTGGTTTGGGTAATTGAAGTTTCCCTAATTGATTGCAGGTGCTGTGCCAATTAAAAAGCGTGTTTTAGCTACAGCAGCTTAGCGGATCTCTTTGGAGATGTCCAACAGGCAAGGGCCAAGAGAAATTGGGCATATTATGTCTGTGGGCTTTCAAGCACTCTGACACATCTTTCTAAGTGATTTAGAATAAATCCAAGGTCTGTGGAAACAAAGACTTATTATTTTAAGTATCTTAACAAACAAATGGAGGCTTTTCAGGAGAAGGGCTTGAAGCCAAAGGATGTTTACTACTAAATTACAGTAATTAAATGTTGCAATCAGACCTTTGTTTTAGTCAGGCTGACAGTGTTTCTTTAAATCCACATTTAGCTCTTATTTAATCTGAGGCCGTCTTCTCTATTCTGGCCTCTGGATTCTCATAAAGTACACAAGCATAAAGTACAAGAAATAGGGTTTTGCCAAATCGAATATTCATTGAATTTGCTTCCCCAGCAAAGTGACAGAAAGTCAATCCTAAGTGACCTACCTGATAGTTTTATCAATGCTAAGTTTTGCTTTGGCAAATAAAACATTGAGCAATAGGGATTATGTGAATCTTGATATCCAATTCTAAGAGAGGGAGAAGACAGAGCATAATGAACCCATTACCACGGACCACTGGTTTCACTGCGCCCCTCTGAAAAGCCACAGGTGAACTGCAACCAAGACCCGCCCTGGACCAAGATATACATAACCAAGACTTCTTCCATCAAGAGTGGATGATCATTGGGCCAGCCAAGCGGCCCCGGTTCGGGTCCCATATATGAGGGCCAGTGGCACAGCCCTCAAAAAAAAAAGAGTGAATGATCATGGAGCCGCTAGTTTGTCAGGCTTTCTAAAATAACTCAACACAAAAGGTGATCTCATTTCCTAAGAGGTTCAAGTCCTGGAGGACGGAGCCTTACAACATACTGTCAACATGGAAGCCTCAAAGTGTGGACGTGTCTGAAACATGCTCTTATGAAACGCCAATCAGTAAGAGATGACAACCACCACTGACTGTGCCACGGACACAGGGATATAATTTTCCACACCTAAAAGGTCCGTTCCCCAGTATTAGGGGAGAGGGAAGAGATGAGTTTTTTAAAAATAACTGATTGCCAGAAAGCGTCCTAGACCTACAGGTGTTAAGAAAATTGGACATTCTGGTGTCCTAACACATTCCCTGAGAGTCAGGTATTGCAAAGCCCACGAAGCCAGCAGGCTGCCAAACATCAAGGGAGCTGACTTTTTGTGGCGAGGACAGAATCCCTAACTCTGTTTGAACCTCCTGTAAAGCCACAGAGAGGAGAGCCCAGTAAAAGAGAAAGGAGCGTCTTCACACTTTCTTGCTAATTGCTAATGATGTTGGAGAGAAGCTGAGGATTTATTTTAAATAGACCATAAGCTCTTTATAATCCTTGTTCTTACGCAATCACCTTTCTTTTTTTTTTTGGCTTGGACAGGCAATTTAAACAGATTTGCTGAACCAATTCCTACCAAGTGATAACCGGAATTACCATCCTATCTACATCCCCTGGTTCTTTAATCCACTAATGTTTTATAAATACTCTAAGGCCAAAGCAGTCTTATATAAATTCATGAAATGACACAAAGACGCTGTTTGTGAACGTGGAATATGCTAGAAGGAAAACAAAGTGGTCCCTCAGGATTTAGCAAGTGCATCTCAGTGATGTTGACAGTGAGGTTTCTATTTTGTTATCATTAGAGAAAGAGCAAATGTCTCTAAACCGCAGGAAAAGGGCACTGCAGGGAAGTCAGGGGAGTAACTATGAACAAATTAGGATAAGCTAATTACTGACTTTTCAGTAGTGAGCGTGTTTCCATCAGGAGCAAAAGGATGAAAACAGCAAGGCTGGTTAGAAAAGTCCCCGTTCCCATATCTCAGCAAGCCCGACTCTGCCCCCTGGTGCTAAGGCAGTGGTGTGATTTGTAGTTTTAATTGAGGATCATTATCTCTAGTCAAAGGGACAACGTATATTATTAAACTGGCAGTGCATGCAGATTAGATTTTTGTATGGCAGTAAAAGAATCCAGCTAATATTATTAAGTCTTCGAAAATGAAAAGGTATCTTTATATTTATGTCCATATTGTCCAGGTGGAGAAAATGAAGGCAGGACCTCCCCATCCCCATCTCCTCCCGCCAATAAACAGTTAAAATAAAAGCAACTGGCAATCTCAGTAATTGTACAAATGGCAACATTTGAGTATAGACTGGATATTAGGTAACAGCATTGTATCGATATTAAATTTCCTGGATCCGATCATTGTATTGTGATTATGTAAGAGAATGTCCTTGTTCTCAGGAAATACATGTTGAAATGTTTAGGAACAAAGGCTGACAATGTCGTCGTCACTTTACTCAAAAACAGTTCAGCAAGACAATAGCAATAGTTCTATTATATGTATATAAAATTATATATGTGTATATGTGTCTATATAAGTAGGTATGTACAGATATGTTGCATTTTACGTATAGGGGAGAAAGCAAATGCAGCAAAATGTTAACTGGTAATTCTAGGTGAAGGTGTACAGGGATTTATTACACAATTCTTAGGTCTTTTCTGTTGGTTTGTGTCTTTTTTTTTTTTTTAAATAACAAAAATACACAACTGCAAAACAGTTATAAGCAAGTCCAACAACATTGTGACTGTTCCATGATTACTTCAAAGTGGCTTTTTAAAAGTAGCAGATATAAAATGTAAAAATGCTTTCCCAGTGCTCCCATTTGCGGCTGTTGCCCAGACACATACATCATCTAGATGTGCACCAGGCACGCACTGGGCGAGTGTGGGCCAGCAGCTGAGGGGGACCAAATGGCCGCGGGAAGCGCTGGCTCCACCCAATCCTGGAAACAAACACTTGTGTTACCTCAGCAGAAAGAGTCTAGTTGGATCCAGGAAGCTATGTAATGCCGGTTAGAAAATAAGACTTTCGTCTGTCTGTGCATCTCATTTGACTCTATGGTGAATGGAATAAAAAGCATATTCTAAGCACCTGGCATGTGATGGAAAAAATGCCTTTCTGGTAAGAATCATTTCCACATCAAGTGATTTCTTGTAACCCTCTTCAGACTCTGTACAATATGCTCTTAGTTGGGAGCCGCGAGACACACAACCAAGGGGAGGGAGAGAGCCTCATGCCTCCTCCGCCGAACCGCCGAACCTTTCATTTTGCTGTGAAGCACCCTTTGCTGTCGGATGAGACCGGGTGTCATTAAGCAGCAGATAAGGCTGGGGAGTTCCAGTTTAGTGTCCACCCTGCAACTACTGGGTTGTCGGAAAAGCCATGACGTATTTTTTTCTACGTTTTTCGTTGCAAAAATGTGTCATGACTTTTCCAACAACCCAATAATATGCTAAATGCCCTTGGATAAGTCACCTAAATGAGAGGACTTAAGTGAGCACAGGATTTCTGGCAAAACAGAGTTTTATGCTCCTGCACATCTCATTAAAGTTAAAAATGAACAGGATCACAGAAAATGATCTTATTTGGTCTCATTTCACAGGTGGACCTAAAATGCATGTTGTTTTTTAAAAGGCCAGAGTCAGGATCACTGTCTGGTTTTAAGATACAAAGACAGATTAGGCTTCAAGTTACAGCATCTGTACTCGTCCCCGCACATGGGCTCTTCAGACAAGCCATGCTGTGCCAACAGGGCGAGAGCTAAAAGCAACGTCTGGGATTCCCTCCAAAAGCACAATGGTCTCCACACTTCTGATCTGGGATCACTGACCACAAATGCCAGCTGCCATCTCCCCAGCGAGTGCTCATTTCAGCGCCGAGGTATCACGTGTGGAACTGACCTTGTACTCCACGTAACGCTGAGTAAAGTCTGGCTTAGGTAGTGAAAGGGCTGAAGATCACACTGAATGTCAACATGAAATCCAATGAGGTAGTCTCGTGATCGTGGCTCGCCTCCTTTTAAAGCATGGAAGATCTCTTTGGCTTTATTTTACCTAAGCGGCCTTCCTCCTCTTCTCTGCTGCCTTGTGGCTTATTCCAGAGAGGCCCGGGAAACCTATCTGTCCCCATACCCAGGCGGGCTTAGCTCAAGGGCCCACTGACCTGGCGCTTGACCCTACACGGCCTTGGTTCCTCCCTTGCCAGCCACTGGATCCATTTCTCAAGGGCTGAGTGTGTGCCCTGCCCTTCCGAGAACTGTGGGCTTCTCCTAGGTCTTCCCAGAATCCTGGGGAACACAAATGTGTGAGGGACGGTGGGAAGAGGAAGTCCCAGTAAGAGAGGCTATGAGGAGTGGCTGAAAGGCAGGAGCCAAAGAGCAAAGCCAGGAAGACTGGGGGCTGTCACAGAAAGCCAGGGAAGAGGGGGTTTGAAGGAGGGAGAGGCTGGCCAGTGGTTGGGCCTCTCACTCATAGGTGACCAGGCTTCTACTTTAGAAAGAGAACAGAAGTCATCACCTGGAAGTGTCACAACTTCCCAACATCAAACCGATTTAGCTGCATCCATGGCTCCCGTCCTCCTGGGTTGGCGGAAGAGGTGTCCTGCCTTCTGTCCCAGGCCCTCTTCTCCATCTGAGCTCAAGATCTCACGCCACTTCCCACTCTGCGGATGGTCTTCTCTCTCCAGCATCTTTCTTTGCCCAGAGGCTCTGTTAGCTCTCCCATCTCTCTTGGCCAAAAATAAAACAAAACTCCCCCTATACCCCTTGACCTGCTGCAAATACTTTGTCATTCTCCTCCCCACAGAGCCAGACATCTTTAGTCAATTGAATACACTATTTACTCTTCAAGCCACTGCGATCTGCTTTCTGCCCACTACCAAACTGCCGAAAGCATTAACAAAACGACCTATGACCTTTACCTTTTTCTGATACATGTAGTGGATACTTCCACTTATCTTCGTGCCTCCAAGAAGCCTGACCCTGCTGACCACACCCCTTTTCAAGAGGAGTTGTCTTCATGGGGCTTGTGCCTATAGCCTTTCCTGGTTTTAATCCTCTCCCTCTGCCTACCCCTTCTCGGTCGCCTATGAGGGCCCCCACTTCCCCTGACTGCTTGCTCTTCAAACAGTGTTCACCAGCATTCTTGTCCTAGGCCAGCTTGTCTCTTCCAATCCCTGAGTGCTGCCTGGGAGCCCGTACCTCCAATGGCTCTGACTCCCATCCAGGGCTGATGACAGTGCATCTCTAGCTCCAGCTCGGGTCCAGGATCTCGGCTCCAGACTGGCGTATCCCATTGCCTATGGGAAACTTCCAGAGGCACATCCCAATACCTAAGGCTCAGTATATCCCAAATTCAACTAGCTCGTCCTCTCACCCCCATAACTGCTCCCTTCTTATTTCTTAGTAAATGACAAAGACCATGGACCATCTCCTCAGCTGCTGGAGCCAGAAAGTTGAGTGCAATTCTCCCCCGCTCCCTGCCCCGTCCACCCCGCCATGGCTAAATCAGTCACAAATCCCTGTCATTTACTTATTAAATATGGCTCCCAAATTTAGTTCTTCTTCCCCCATAACCACCCTCTCGTCTACCCTCCCTCGTGTGGCCACAGGAAGTACAGCCTTCCTGTCCCTGGCCTTCCCGCCTCCAGCCACGACCCTTCCATTACACTGACCTTTCACATCACAGTGACGTCTGTAAAGAGTAAATCTCATCACCTCATTCTCTAAATGAAAATACTTCAGTGATCCTCCACTGGCTGGACTGAGGACAGCAGGGAGTTACTGAAGTATTTTAATCAAGTGAGATGATCAAATTCAAGGAACAAATGGCATGACAATAGACATTTCAACAGCGACAACAGCAGAGGACCTGGAGTTCTACACATTTTTCTGACAAAAAGAAGGAATTCTCCCAGTTACAGATTCTCACCAAAGAAATATTAACAGATATATTTCAGAATGAAAAAAATGGAAACTAGTAAGGAATGAGATGCAAAAAGGACTGCTGAGTAAAGAATGTCGGTAAAGAGAAACAACCAATGACTATATAAAACACTGTGATTTAGGGAGCAATAAACGCATAGTAGGACTGAAGTTATATCGAGGACATGTGGGACAGGCGGAGGCATTCTACGGTCTTTGTATATTTCATAGGAGGGGAAAGATATTAACTATAAACAATAATCCTAAAATAACAAAAATAGAATGGAAAACTTTCAAACCATGTAGCAGAGGGAGAAAAATAAAGAAGGCTTGAAGGCAGAAAAGGAGAAAAAAAGGAAATATAGAAATAATAGAAAACACAATATAAAATGGAGAAAACAAATGTAACTTTATCAGTAAACATAATAAATGAAAATGAACTCAATTCAACAGTTAAAAAAGACGATCAGATTGGATTAAAAAATCTAGTTTAGGGTGGTTATAAGGCTTAAGGACAAACAAAGGCTGACTATAAGAGGATAGATACACCAGGAAAATACTAACCAAAAGAAAGCTGGAAACTATAATATCAGATAAAATAGAGTGGGGGAGGAATATCTGAGATAAAGAGGACCCCTAATACAATGATAATTGGAAACAATTCTCTAGACTATTCTAGATTGTGTGTTCCTAATAACATGGCCTCAAGATCTCTAAATAACAGAATTAAGAAGCTTTAGGGCCAGCCAAGTGGCGCGGTGGTTAAGTGCAGGCTTGGAAAGCCAGTGGCCCCAGTTTGGATCCCACATATGAGGGTCAGTGACATTGCCCTCAAAAAAAAAAAAAAAAGCTTTAGAATCTGTACTCAACAACCATAGAATATATCATTCCAAGCACACAGAAAATATTTGCAAACATTGAACTCATTTGTCCTCTTCCCCACAAAACCGCGTCCTATATTAAGCCACAAAGCAAATCTTCACCAATATCAAAGAATCAAAATCATACAGTCCACATTCTTTGACTACAGATGTAAATAAGGTAGAAATTGGCAGTACAAAGTAACCAGAAAGACCACCATGGCTGCTGGTACAGAATGGGTAGCAACAGGGGCCTGGTGGAGACAGGGAGGCCAGCTCAGTGTCGGGGGGTGGGCGAGGGGCATGGACCAGATGAAGGTGAAGTGAGAGGGAGACAAGTGCTGTCTTGTTTGGTCGGTCATGTACAGCAGCACCTAACAGTGTCAGGTACATAGGAATTACTAAACGGTTGTTTTAAAAAAACGAAAAAGCTAAATAAATGCTAGTTGGATGTGCTGAAATTTTCTGAAGCTCTGTCCTCCCAGCACAGTCATGAACACCTCATCTGCCTGGACCCCAGTTTACGGCCAGCCCAGCCAGCCTGGGTCTGTCCACCTGCTTAAAACTCCTTGTCTCACATCCCTGCCCTTGTGGCTCCTTGTTTTTAAAAATGTTTTTATGGGATGCCTAATATAAGACAATACTAGGTATTTCTACACCTTGTATCTCATGAAATACACCCCAAAATCTGTAAATTCAGTCCTATAAACTCCACTGCTATAGACGAGGAAAACAGGCTGAGCTCAGAGAAGTTAAATACTCACCTCAATTCCTATCTACTAGACCCTCATCTGCATTATTCCCTTTTCTCACTCCCTTTGAGGGGCAGTGTGGTGCCATGGTGTAGTAAGAAAGGGCACTGGCTCAAATCCCAGATCTGCTGTGGGTCCTTGTGCAAGTTACTTAACTGTTCCATATTCCAGTTTGTCCATATGAAAATGGGGGTGAAACTCACATAGTAGTATTACAAAGGCTTGCTATGAGAACTAAATGGGTTAATGTGTACGAAGTGCTTGGAAAAGTGCCAGACATATAATACGCTTTCAATAAATACTAGCTGTTTAGAATTATTTATCTGCTTAAAGAATCAGTTATGGCTCTCAGATGAGAGTTGGCCAAATTAATTAAAATTGAACCTGAAAGGTGGACAGGTGTAGACTGTCTTCCAGTTAAAACGCAGCCATTACTGCCACATTCATTATATGTTCACTTAAAAGGCCCGATTTTCCTGCCTCAAGCGACTCAGACAACTAGATTCTAGAGAATCCCTGTAAACTGCTGTTGGGATACAAGGCACATCTCCACACCTTGACCATCGGATCTAGACCAGGATTTCTCAACTTGGCCACCATTCACATTTTGGGCTGGGTAGTTCTGTCGTTGGGGGCTGTCCTGAGCATTGCAGAGTCTAGCAGCATCTCTGATCTCTATCCACTACTTGCCAGTAGCAAGCTGACCCCACCCCACCCCACCTCCAGTTGTGACAAGCAAGAATATCTCCAGATAGAACCAAATGTTTCCTGGGGGGGGGGGGGGCGAGTGTATATTCATCACCAGTTGAGAGCCCCTGCTCTATACTTCAAACCTGAAATTAGTGAGATCCAAAGCAGACACCCTTGTCCCAAGTTCAATTCTAGAGGCCCTCATAAAATAGCCTGGGGCAGGGATCCAACAAGGATAATGGAGATAAGATTATGCAGGCTTCACATGGCCATGTTTACCCCCCCATACATACTGCATCGATTGGAAGGCAGAATTTACAGAGGCCATTTAAATCTCGGCTGATGAAAAGAAGCTACAAGGAAATCTGAGTGTGCCCATAAAACGCTCTGCCTCAAGAAACCAAATGCTGTAGCATTTGTAATGGGCAGAGCATTTAAACGGAGCTTTCGCCTTCAAATCACCAAGCTCTCAGCCTCTGCTAATATTCTCGAGGGGCAGGGTTGGCCCTCTTCCATCGTCAAGATGATTCAGGTTTCCTGGAGAACAAAATGAGTCTCTAATGCCTAATATTTTCTCTCTGACAGATGGTTTCAGATGTATCAAAGTGCTAATCCTTGCTGAGGTATATAAGTCTCCAGGAAGGAGAGTTTGGCTTTTAGAATGATGGGAAGTGAATGATTAAGGAGGAACATTACTCCCAGGATATTCGCCATTGTCATGTGAGCGACCAGCTTAAAATGAAGACAGTGGAATCTGAAAAAAAAAAAAGATTTGAGAAGAGAGAGGAACAACTCAACACCCAGGTTAACAGGTTAGATTTGACACACTTTCGCCCAAAGACATGTCTGGGAGTGGAAATGAAGTGGCCAATAAAAACACCTTCCAGCTCAGGATGAACAGGGCTCCATCTGCCTCCCTCCATCAGCACTCCGCTTCACTGTGCAAACGCTCTGGAGACAGACCCCTGGGTTGCAATATTGACCTTGCCCGTCACTGGCTGTGTGACCTTGGGCATGTCACGCCACCCCTCGGAGCTTCTGTTTCCTCACCTGTAAAACAGGTAATGACACCTACCTCACAGTGAGGCTGTGGGCATTAAACGACCCCAGTGCATGCCTAGCCTGACCCATGGGGAAGCATTCAGGGAGCGTTTTTTTGTTTGTTTGTTTTTTTAGCTGAGCCATCCTGCCACCTGTTGGCAGCTCAGCGGCAGCTCAGCTCGGGCTGGGCATCGAACTGCCGTGGCTCAGAGCTCAGCTCACACTCTTGAGTGAGCTCTTAACCAACTGAGCCACTCGGCAGGCCCCAGGGAACGTTTTTAACTGTCACCATGCACTCGTCTTCCGTGTGGACCTACTCTGTACAGACTGCTTTCCTTGCAACGTTTGAGTCTCCCGAGGGGCCAGATGGCTTTATTTTAGCTATAGAAATTGTTATGCACAGATGAAAACGCTGGAGGGTCGCAGAGCTGGAGTCACTTGCCCACGATCACAACACGGCACACAGCAGAATTCAAGCCCCGGCTGGCCTCACCCCCGCGCCCAGGTCCCTGCAAGTCCACGCGTGGCTATGACTGGGGGAGGGGAGGGGGGCCACCGGGGCCAGAGCGCCACGAGGGGTCGGAGGGAACTCACGGTACTCCTCCGGCCGCATCAGGGGCCGGAAGTAGATGGGGTAGAAGGCGACGCCGACTAGGGAGACGAAGCCGCCGAAAATGAGCGCAGTCCGCAGGTTCCGGGACATGGCGCCTGCCAGGAAGTGCCCCGACCCTGCTGAGCACCCTGCCCTCTCGGAACCACCCAGGCCCGCGCCGGCCAGGCCGTGACCCCGCTGCGAAGAGGCGCTGGAGCGGCTTTCGCTTCCGGGCCTTGGGGGCGGGGGGAGGGAGAGGGGCGGGGCGAGGGCTGGGGCTGGAGCCAGAGGCGGGAACTGGGCGCTGGGCGGGGGCG
Organism: Aselliscus stoliczkanus; assembly: GCA_033961575.1. NCBI lineage: Eukaryota > Metazoa > Chordata > Mammalia > Chiroptera > Hipposideridae > Aselliscus > Aselliscus stoliczkanus. The sequence continues at coordinate 126,557,928 of CM066734.1, forward strand.
GGGCGAGGGACTGGGGGTGGGGCCAGAGGCGGGCACTGGGCGGGGCTGGGGCGGGGGCTCGGACCCCGAGCACCGCTTTCCCCGCTGTCCCTCGCGGCGTGTTGTGACTGCCGAGCTCACGAGGTGCTTTGAGAGTGGAGCTTTTGTGGCGCTGGGTGCTGCGAACCCCGTTCTGCTCCGTGCCCTGACCTCTGCCTGGCTCCCACCTCAGCTGCTCCATCCACCACGCCTCTGACCTCTTTGGCCGTTTCCCCGTTTAGCAACCACCCTTTCCTGTTCTTCTCCCCTTGATTTGATTTTAGCGACCGTCTACCCCGAGCAGGATGCTCTGTGGCTCGCTGGTGTAATCCTCATATTAGTCGGCCCATTTCACAGGTGAGGGAACCCCGGCGTGGCTGCCCGGCTGTGGACAAGCCACTTGGCCTCCCCGAAGGTGGTTTGAGGGCATTAGAGACAAAGGGGCAAATCTTCTGCACCAAGTCTAGCCTTGGAAGAACTCTGTTTTAACATCCAAGCGACAAGAAGACCTTTTCTGACTCTTTTTCCATCCCTCCCCTCTCCCTGTTCCCTTTACTGGATGTCAGGGTTACACGAATGAGGAGGGGGGAGTAAATAAAGAACAGCGCAGGGCAAAGAGGCAATGAATGGCCAGTCCCACGGATGGGATCTTGAGGGCTCTGCCTTCTTACCTGGGGTGCGAGGCCACTGAGGACAGGTGTCTGCTTCTCTTCCCACAACTGCCATCCTCCATCCTTCCAGGTGCCCTGTGCCCACATATGACCCACCAAGGGGATACTGGGCCACTGAGACTAAGATTCTTGGGGCCTTCACTCCGTCCTTTACAGGTAAGAATGATACCAGCAGCTGGGGGCTGGGAAACAGAGAGGATATTCATCTTGACCCCAGCAGCATGATTTAGTCCAGAAAAGATCTATGATCTTTCAGAAATGGTGTGGAGAGCACAGGTTTCCTCTTTCATTGGAGTTCTGTAGTTGAATCCAGCCACTATCTACCTCTGTGGTTCCAGAAGCATATATTATATATAAATCAGGTGTTTGATCTGTCAGCAGATTTATGAACTATCAGCTGTGCCCCAAACACCAGGCAAAGTGCCACAGTGGACACAAAGATGAATAAGACTTGACCCATGCTCTCCAGGATCCCGCCCCGTGGATGATGAGACAGGACATATACATAAAAAGATAACAAATGACCCAATGTTGCCAGTGCGTGATTTGGTCCTGCAGGCTACAGAAGTTTAGAGGAGGAAGACAGATGATTGTAGGGCGAGACAGCTGCTTCGGGCACTTGCAGGAGCTTGTTAGGGTGAGGACAGAAGACTTCATAGCAAAGAGGGAATGAAATGATGCATGCTTTATATCCCCAGGTGTAATGTACATTTGTCATTTTAGCAGCATCCTCCTCTCTTTCTGTTAATAGTACCCCGAATATCTTTTGGCACACCACCCCTCTCTCATTCTCAATTCATGAGGTAAACTGGGGCGTCTCCCCTTGCCCCAAACCTTACTTTTTCCCTTCTTCAAGAGTTAAACCTATAACCAACCCTAACCAAGCTCCTTCACCACAGGGGTTGATTGGCATGGGACCCAGACCTGATCATCCAATACAGCTGCACCCTCCTGGCCACAGGACCCATATTGAACCAACCATAATCTGTCCCAGCTGCTGGAAAGCAGGTTTTGAACTTGAGAGGATAAAACTCTGGAGCTGCTGGGGACCACCATTTAGAGACTGAGAATGAGGACAGCAGAAAGAGAGGTGACAGATAGAAAACCTGATGCAGATGTTACAGTTGAGTCCCTGAAGCCAGCTGTGCCTAAAATGGGATCTACCCTGGACTTCTCAGTAACATGAGCCAATCAAGTCTCCTCTTCACTGAGGCCAGCTTGAATTGTTTTTGGTTTTTTTTTAACAACAGAAGAGGTTCCAGGTGAAGTCACCATGGGTTTAATTTCATTTGCTTAACACTTCCATGAGCTGCCAGCCAAGGATTACCCTGTTTTATAGAACATATTACTGAGAGCTAAAGACCTGAACTTTCTTAAGGTCACACACCATTCACTGAGCCAGGACTAAGGTTTAAGCTGTCATGATTTCTAATCTGATGAGCTCCTCTATGATGTCTTGTCTCCATGGGCAAGCTTGGCAGGATGGCTGGCTGAGCTCCACCCACAGAGTCTCTGAAAGCCATTATGGATTGTGCCAGGGAATGGGATGTCCTAATAAGGTACCAGCAGTGCCAGTGTGGGGCATATGAGCCACCCTCCTCTCCAAGATGATGTGGCAAGGAACAGGTAGTTTCACTGTCCTCTCATGCAGATTTAAAGGTTTTAGACTGACCAGCAGCTAGGCTATATAATCTGTACAATTACAATAATCTATACAAATGGCATAGGCCATCTATGCCATTTGCATAGCTTATTAGCATCATTGCACCAAAAAACTGGTTACTTATCAGTTGCTTGCCACTGAGTCCTACCTATCATTTTGATCCCAGTGTTCTTCCCATTTCTGAGAATCTCACTGACCTATAAATTCAATCTGCAAATGCTTATTGTTTGCCTATTCTGGGAAAGTTACTGGGCTTGTTGACTGAGAATATAAAAAGGAGGCAGTCAACATTTGTTCATTATTCAGCAAAGGTTCACTGAGCCAAGCACCACGTGTTAGTCATTTTTCAGGTGCTGGTGGATGCAACAGACAGGAGGGTGTGTTGTCCTCAAGTGTCTATAGTCTGGTGAAGGGATAAGATGTGGCAATGGATAGTGATTGTTTTTTGGCCTCTCAGCCTTCCCTGACAGGAAGCTCCTGATTCCTGTCAGAGAATGACCTCTCATCTTGGCATCCTTGGTTCAACTGTAGATTGAGGGGCCCTGTGTATTCCTATTAATATTAATATCAAGGCTGTAGAGGAGCCGGCCGAGTGGCGCGGTGGTTAAGCGCTGGCTTGGGAAGCCAGCGGCCCCAGTTCGGTCCCACATGTGAGGGCCAGTGACACTGGCCTCAAAAAAAAAAAGAATGTGTGCTGAGCTCTGAGCAACAGCAGTTCAATGCCCAGCCCAAGCTGAGCTGCTGCTAAGCTGCCAACAAGTGGCAGGATGGCTCAGCTAAAAAAAAAAAAAAAATATCAAGGCTGTAGAACGCATACCCTGTGCTAATCAGTATCACAGGTTTCCCCATTCAGTACTCACCAACCCCCATGAATGGATCTCTCCATTTGCAGAGGGGGAAGCTAGGGCATGGCAAGAATGACTAGCTGAAGGTCACATGACTAGTAAGTAGCAGAGCCAGGATTCAAATCCAGGCTGTTTGGCTCCAGAGACCCTCTCTTTTCCTCCATCTACACTGCCTTGCAAAGTCAGTGAGCTTATGTTGTCTGAGTGTGGGTACAGTTCCAACCTGGTCCAATTGTTCTCTTTCTCCCAGAAATAAGAATCATGAAGATGGTGGTACAAGGACAGACAACACAGGTGCAGCAGGTTTCATTGCTAATATTCTGATGAGATCTTGCATATCTCCCACTGGCCCATAACCCTGGAGCTTCTGTGGTTCCTCCTTGTAGTCTGATTCTCGAGTAGTCATTGTATTCTGCAAGCTACTCAATATGCCTCCCATAAACTCCCTTTAGATTTAAGTTAGAATCAGTTTTGGTTGCATGCACCAGATACAGAAATTTCCACCTGGCACAGAAAAAGGTCTTGGGGCTTCATCACTGTGCTAGTGTTTGTGACATCCAAAGGGAGTTTGGGGGAAGGTATTTGTGCAAAGGGAGAAAGAGCTCAGGGGTGTAGGGAGGCAGGATGCAAGTCAAATCTGTCAAGAGTCCTAGGGTGCATATTTTCATCTCAATCACTAAGAAAAGAATTGGCTTGGGCTCCTATCCTGCACTTTCTCCTCCTTCCCTTGGATGTGAAGATTGAATCTTTGCAGGGAGCAGACCACCAGTATTGTCTTGCACGGGTTTCAGACAGAACATCGAAGTTAATCCGCTCTCTGATCTAAGCAAAATGGCGACGAGGGTTTCATGGGACAGCAGCTCCACTAATTGTGGCTTGGCAGCCCGGCTGATGTATTTTTAGAATATCATGGATTCCCAAGACATATCAGTACTTTCTGTGGGAAAACCTTCTCAATAGAAACTTGGGGTTTGGAATAGAGCAGGATCTAATGCAGGATCCCACAGACCCGTACTTTTGAGAAGAAGAGACAAGTAGGGGAAATCCTTCCTTGTTTTAACCAGGTGCTCTGACTCTCTAAGTATCTACTCATCTGTATGAGAATTTCCAGTGTAGAACATTTGTCAAGTTTTTCTTGTTTGATCTGCTGTTTACATCTATTTAAGAGAGTTCCCCAGATGTCTGCCTTGGCTTGTGTCTTGCCATACTATGCATCTCACCGTTTTAACTAATATCTGTATGGCTTCCAGAGCTAGGTGGCTAGACCCAGGCTTTTTGCTGCACTCCACACTCATGTCCCTGGTAGACATCTCAGGTACAAGGCCCAATTGCTCCTACTCCCTCCTCTTCACGCTCACTACCACTGGCTTGGTTAGTGGCTTCATCAGCTCTCCCTGGCCTTGGCTTCCCAATGTGTCTTGCACATGCCATCATCGACTGTCTCATTCATGGGATAACCAAGTAGTCTTCTGAAAACACAGATCTGATCAATCACTACTCTTCTCAGAAGCTTCGGTGTCTCCCTAAAGTATGAATTAACTCAGCTAGGACCTCAGGCTTTGGTCAATGGGTCATTAAAGGGTCACTTGGTGCATCCGTATGCTTCTGCTGAGTGAAATAACATGTCTCTACATCTAGATTGCCATGCCCTGTGCCTGTGCCTTAGCTGATTGAATCAGCATGGACATATAGCCCAGAACAAAGTCAAAGGTACAAAATCTTGCCTAACTGGGGAATGGGCTGACCCAGTGAGATTCTCTGCCTCTGAATTTCAGCTGGAAAGCCAGGGAGAGTCAGGAGGTTAGCACAGGGAGAAGTTGGACATATGCACAGGGAGAGGCAATGAGTAAGCAAGGAGCTGTGAGTAAGCCATGACGATGAGTCAGTGAGGCTGTGAGAGAAAAGCTCGGGGAGTGGATCGGGCCAGAATTGCCTGGGAATAACAGGAAACAGAGACTTATGGAGGCGAATTAAAATGAAGATCCAAATCCCTGCTGCTATAAAATAACAAGATATCTTAAGCCCTAGGAATTCTGGGGACTTGTTTATTCATTTGTTGTTTTCTACCATTTTTCTTGAGCATCCACCATATTTCAGGTGCTATTCTCAGCATTAGACAAAGTTCTTGGCCTCATGGAGTTTACATTCTAGTGGGGGAGAGGGGTTAATAATAGATTTAGAAAATAAAACCAAGGGCAGGCCGAGTAGTTCAGTTGTTTAAGAGCTGGCTTAGAGTGCGAGCCCTGAGCAACAGGGCCACCGGTTTGATTCCCACATGGGCCAGTGAACGCTGCGCCAGAGCTGAGCTGTCGCGGAGCTGCCAACAAGTGGCAGGATGAAACATCTGGTATAACAACAAGATTGCCTGTTCAATGGTGGGCTACGCCCACCCGCAACTAAGACTGAACTTGGCACCTTAAACTGAGCTGCCACCCAGATGTCTCAGTAGATAGAGCGTGCGCTCTTAACAACAAGGCTACTGGTTCAACTCCCGCATGGGATGGTGGCTACGCCCGCCCGCAACTAAGACTGAACACAGCACCTTGAGCTCTGAGGCCACAAGCTGCCAACAGGAAGCCAGATGGCGACTCGTGCCCTCCACAACGAAGACTGAAGAACAGCAACTTGGCTGGTCCCCTTCCCCAATTCCCCAACACTGTTCCCATTCCCCAATTCCCCAATAAAATCTTTAAAAAAAAAAAAAGAAAAGAAAAGAAAACCAAGCTCACAGATACAATGCAAAAGTGCTGAGCCCACAACATTCTTGCTCTTCAAGGAACAGCAGTCGATGTGGCCTGAGAGGAGTGAACGGAAGGAGACAGTAGACGGAAATTAAGTAGAGAGGTAGCGGGGGGCAAGGGCACCTTGCAGGCCATGAAGGACTTCGGATGTTACTGTGCGTGTGCTGCGGAGCCATTGTAGGATCCTGCGCGATCTTCTAATTCCAGTGTTTCCTGGAAGTCCCGCTACTCTATGGCTTCCATTCTTTCCATAGATTCCTATCTCCCTTACCATAGAGCCCCATTGTTTCCCATAAAGCCATTTACTCCGAAGAGCAGAAATGAGTTTTCCTTCCTAGCAACAAAGTGAGCCTGTCCCCAAAGCCACCATGATTTGACCCTGAACAACTTGGTCAGCTTTGCTTTTTCCCCCTTATCCCATTTCTCCCAGTGCTCCATTCCAGCAGCCCTGATGTGTTTACCAGGTGCTAAATGCAGCCCGCCTCAGCCTGAGTCTGGGTCTTCGTGCTGACGTTTCCTTCTCTCTCGAATGACTTTCTCCCAAGAGCCTCTTGTCGTCATCCTGGCACAAAGTTGTCATGGATGCGCTACATGGCTCCAGTGGACACATGGTCTAGAGGTTTAGTGTTGAGCGTCCTTTGCGGCCTGCTAGATGGAGCACAGAGCGTTCAGGAGCTCAGCAAGGAGTGGGACTATTTATTGAATCTGAGTGCCTGACGTGAAACTCCTCCAAAGTGCCAATTTTCTATCTGCCAAGAGAAGTGATGGAGATTTATGGTTTGTATTCTAGTCCATCTGCCCAAGCCGGGGACCTACAACTCTGAATTTCTGCCTGCTTCCTCCCAGCTAGAAGTGAATCTAGATTTACTTCCCAATATGAACAAGCACCATCTCCCTGCTCAGTGAGATCCTAGTCTAAAGTCTGAAAAATAGCCTCAGTTCCTATCTTAGACCATGGACTGGGTAGTTTATAAAAAACAAACATTTCTCACAGTTCTGGAAGCTGGGAAGTCCAAGATCATGGTGCCAGCATAGTTGGCTATGGGCCCTCTTTTTGGTTCACAACCAATGCCTTCTTCTCACTGTGTCCTCACATGGTAGAAGGGGCAAGGGATCTCTGGAGCCCTTTTATAAGAGTCCTGATGCCAGTTATGAGGGCTCCACCTTCATGATGTGAACACCTCCCAAAAGCCCTACCACCTCATACCATCACATTGAAGGTTAGGATTTCAACAAATGAATTTGAGAGGGATACAAACATTCAGACCATAGCAGGTCCTCAAAGAGAATGTGAACAGTTGGTGCAAAAAATGGAGACACAGATTTTATTTTAGCCTTTCTTCCCTATAACCCCCACATTCAAGGGCTAATGGTGCCCTACCCACATGCTCACCATTCCCAAAGCACATCACCTTGGAATGGTGGCCACATTCTTGGACATTACAGAGCAGGCGTGTCTTCAGTGCTTCAAGGACACACTTATGCAGCCTCTATGCACCTTGGCGAGGATGAAAGTATTTCACTGGTCAGCCTGGCCCGCTGCCATTCTTCATTCTTTACAGTTAATTCTCTTTGTTCCAGGTCCACTCCTGAGCCCCTAGAAGGATAAAAGGGTTGATCAGCTTATAAAAATACTGTCTCAAGACCTTAAAAAGTCTGAATTGATGGAACTCCACCATACAATAGAGAAATCCATTCTGAAAATACTGACTACTGTACTTATGTAGGAAGGTCAGTCAACAGTGTCACTGGGCTATATCAGAGGCAATAGTATCGAAGATGGACTCTTGGTCCTACTGAATATTTTTGTCCCTTCTCCTCCCTGCTACCCATCCCCATAACCATTCTCCACACTGCAGGCAGGGCTAACTTTCAGAAATTGAAGTCAGATTGTATGAACCCTTGCTAAAACACCCCCAAATCTTCCCAAGCACTTAGAATATGATCCAGACCTCTTACCATGTCCTTAGTAGGTTCCAGATCATTTGTCCTGCCTACCTTTTCCACCTCCCCGTCCTCCATTCTCCCACATTAATGGATCCCACCATCCAAGTGTCCTGTTGGTTCTTGAACTCATCAGGTCTGATCTAGCCTCTGGGCCTTTGCACTTGCAGTGTCCTCTGTCTGAAATGCCCTGGGCCTAGCTCTTGGCCTGGCTTTATTTGTTATTTCAAGTATCTGTTTAAGTGGCACTGCCTCAGGGTGACCACACAGTCCAAGGTAGTCCTCACCCCTCCGTCACTCTCTGTCCATCGCCTTGCTTTCTTTTCTACAGCACCTCAACCTACCTATTTACACGATAATCACTGTCCCTCACCCTATACTGTAAGCACCATGAGCACAGGAAATTTATCTACCTCCCCGCTGTATTTCCAGCACCTTCCAAAATATCAAGGGTGCCCAAAAAAATGTACACAAGGGGACACTTTGGTCAACATTGCTCAAACAGTAGTTTGCCATAATCAGAAGTGTCTGAATGCTGATGGTCACCACTTGGAGCACCTGTTGTCATTGCAGAGGTCAAACGTGACTTGTATTTGTCTTTTGTTTTTGTTATATATTGAGTATTACAATTTTAATAGTTTTTTTCCTTTCTTAAAATGTGTATACATTTTTTTTGGCACCCTCTGTCCTTGGCCCATGGTAGGTATGTGTTGAATAACTGGGGATTTTCTTTTCTTATGTTCTCTGGGCACTTAAGAGACACCATTGCACAGGGAATATACTTAGAAATTCAACCTCTCTTGGGAAGGCAGGGAAAGCCTTACTTCTCATTAATTATTTAATTTCCTTCAAAGCTTGGGATTTCAGGAAAATGAAAAATCTTCCTTGTCCCAACTACATGCTCCCAGGCCTAATCATAGCACCTGTGACTCTTATACCACTCGTGGGTATCTGGTCTCCTGATAGGATTCACATAGTAAGAAAGCACCTGCAGGCTATTACCGTTGGCATCTTTAGAGATTTTAATTAATGGAGGTTTTTTCTTTTTCCTTTCTCATCCATGGTCAGGGTTTTGATTAACTTGTAAAAGTGAGCTCTTTGTCCTTTAGAGAAAGCTGGAGGAGGATGCTTAGAGCTGGTGAAAGGTGCCAGGGCTGCCCTTTGCCGCTGGTGAAGGAATTAGCTGTGTACCAGCTGCCTGCCCCCATGTCCGCGTTGGTCCACACCCCATGGGGGAGAATGGGCATGCACCACAGTTGTTGGCTGCCGTGAACATGCAGGGACCTCTCTGCTTACCAGACATTTCTTTCTGTCTATAGCATCGTTGTGGTCATAGGGGCTCCCAAGTTTTCAGCGGGCGAGGCTAGCAGGCAGCAGTTCATTCTGGTATTTTGTCATTTGGGTCCCTTCTTCGCAGCATTTGGGCTTCCATCCAGGTTGCCTCAGCACTTCCGAATGCCCAAGGTCTGGAAATAGTTCATCCACAGAGCTGGTTTGGCAGGCGAAGGCCTCTCTGCAGAGTAGTGGGTGGATCTGACTGCTCTCCGTTCAGTGGCCCGAGGTCCAGCCCTCACTTCTCATCTCCCCACCTGATCTGGCACTTTCACAGCCAAGTTAGGCCTGGAGAAAGCTCTGCGTTTAGATGCAGCTCTGCAGTGAGATAGATCTGGATTTAACTCCACCAATGTATTTAACCTTCTAAGCTTTGATTTCTTTATCTGTAAATGGAGATGATGACCATAATCTACCTCATAAAGTTTTTGAGAGGATTAAATGAGACACTGCATGCAAAGTGTTTAGAACAGTAAATGTCAGTTATTATTATTTGGGTTCAAGCCTAGGCGTGATACCTTGATGAGCTAATTCGTCTCTGTGGGCCTCAGTTTCCTCATCTATAAAATGGGGATAACGCCTCTTGTGGTTGAGTGATGATAAAATGAGATTGCAAGATAAATTGTCAAGCACTTTACAAATGCCAGCTAATTCATCAATGAGTCATTTCATTTGCATCTACCCTCGACCATAACCCTAAACATGGACATATCTATCATCTGTTTTTTTACTCATTAAAAAACTGTAGAAATATAGAATGAGGAGGGCTGTATGCAAACACTGTTGGAAAATCAAAAAAAAAAAAAAAAAGCAAATGGCATTAAAATGATTATTCTGTGAATGACCGAACTATTGTCCCTCAGGGGGAAATATTTCCCAGTTTGCTTAGAGTAGCAAAAAAGAGGTAAAAAAAAAAATCTGATGGTTATTTCAAATCTGTCTTCCCCAGGGAAATTAAACCTGAGTTATGGGGTATTTTTCATAAAGCCAGAGTCTAGTATAAAACTAATAAGTAAAAAAAAAAAAAGAAAAAGAAAAAAAACTACTGTGAGGTGAACCTAAGTGGATTCGTACAGGGTTGTGCTCAGCACAGGGACACGTGGGCACACCATCATCCCTGCCGCAGAACTTCCTCTATGCCCACCCTGCTCCTTGTCCTTGGCCTGATGGGACCTGGTTAGAGCCATAAGGAGTCACCTCACCTGGTCATGTTCTCGGCTCCCTTGTAGTCAGGAACCCCCTACTGTGAACAGCTGATAATGCTGATGGGCCTCTCAGCCTGTGTCACTCCCACCAGCCCTCCTCATCCCTGGCAGGAATCCATATCACTGTATTGAAAGAACATGTTATTCTATGTAACTCTGGTTTTTGTGTTTATTTTTTTCAAAAATTTCACTGAGTACCTTTGCAGAAAACTGATAGTTTTTAGCCTTCTCTTTGGTCTTTCTGTCCTATGGGCAGTTACAAGGGTCAGGGGAATTTCTTACTTAAATCTCTCCAGTACCACTTTCTGAAACAGAACCTTCTTTTCTGTAGGGAACCCATTCCCTACAGGTGGCTCACTCTGCCCTTCCCCAGTCACATGACCCAGAATTGGCCAATCCATGTATCCTAGGCTCTTGGCCATTGTGACTGGTTCTGATAGGAAACATGATCCAAATAAAGCAAATTAGGATCTTCTTGGGATCTTTTCTGATATTGCAGCCAGAAAAGGCCACGTCCTTCCCCTGGGGTTGTTAGGCTGAGAGGATTTCAGTCTGAGGCTGCTGGTAGCACTGGCCAAGGACTTGTTTGCGAGACAGGTGATCCCTGATAGTACTGTTTGTACTCTGGATTAAGCCCTACCTAAGGAAAGCCGCTACAATAGGGCATTATATGAGCTGACATCCTCCACCCTGCTTTTGATGAATGAGGTTAGAATGGGGTTTCTGTCACTGCCCACTGATTACAATGCTTGTGTGTTAGGTTTTTAAAAGTCTCGAAGAATTGATATGTTGGAATGTAGGTGATGTAAAGAAATGTGAAATGGAGAGTAAAATATAGGGTTAAGTCAGGAATTGCCTTTAAAAGTAATGCCACCCATTTACTGAACACCTGTGATGTGGCAGGCATTTTATATACTCTGCCTTCTTGGCTTCCCCCACCATCCTGCATGTTGATTATATCCATTTCAGAGAGGAGAAAATTGTGGCTCAGAGGAAGTAAAAGACTTCCAGCGGCCCCGGTTCGGTCCCACATATGAGGGCCAGTGACACTGCCCTCAAAAAGAAAAAAAAAAAAAAAAAGACTTGCCAAAGACCACTCAGGTAGGAATGCAGCCAGGATTTTACACTCAGATTCTTAGCCTAATAACCCTTATCATACCGATCTGGCTAAGGCTATTATTTATTCATTCAGCACTGATGGGACATGAGCTTTTTGCCAGGCATGGTGTTAGGCACTGGGGTTACCAAATGAATAAGATAAGTGCCCGTCCTTCAGCTGCTCACAGCCCAGAGAGGGAGACCCCATTAGGTTCATTACTATGGGTTAAATTATATTCCCCCAAAAGCTATCTTGAAGCCCTCACCCCTGGTATCTGTGGATGTGACCTTCTTTGGGATTAGGGTTGATGCAGATGTAATGAAATTAAGATGTGATAATTAGGGCAGGTCCCAATCTACTATGACTGGTGTCCTCAAAAGAAGGAACTTTAGACACAGAGACACACAGGGAAAGTGCCATGTAAAGATGGAGGCAGAGATTGGAGCGATGCATCTATAAACCAAGGAACAAGGATAGCCCGCTGACACCAGCAGCTGGGAGAGAGGTATGGAACAGATTCTCCCTGTGAGCTCTCAGAAGGAACCAACCCTGCTGACTCCTTGATTTAGGACTTCTAAACTCCAGAGCTGTGAGGCAAGAATTTCTGTTATTTTGAGCCATGCAGTTTTTAGTTTTTAGTACTTTGGTATGGCTGCCCTAGGAAATGAATACAGCCGCCTAGGATTCCGCCTCTGGGAACCTATATTTATGTGACTCTTGCCTAAGATTGCCCTGCCTGTGGCCCACCCTGCTGCCCTCCTGGGACAAACCTCTGTAGACAGAGTCCCACCCTCTCCATCCATCCCGCCTCACAGGTGGACTCCTCTTAGGCACAGCTCCTGGTCCTCTTCGCCACAGCCATGTGAAGTGACGAAGGTTCTGTCGTGGCCGGCACCAGGACCCATCCTATATGACAACTTTCCCTTTCCCTGCCCTCTGAACACACTCTGACCCCATGGGCCATCTGGGGCCCCACTATTTGCTTTGAACAAGCAAGTGCCTGAAAGGCAGCAGACAGCTAACACCGGGGCGTTGTCCTTTTCTTTATATTCTAAGGCTGTCCCCTTTCCAGGATACAGGCCTCGTGATGACTCTTATGTGATTAATGTTGATGCCATTTCTTGATGTCCTATCTTAATAACACGGTGGAAGCGGACAGCCCCTGGTTGCGGAATGTGACAGCACTTTTATTTGACCAGCCATCACCCCCACCCATTCCTGTGAGTCAGGTAAGCAACACAGATGTGGGAGAAGACTCAAGATGAGAGGAAATAAAGCCTGAATTATTCAGCAATTTGCCTAGGGTAGTGATTAGCTCCCATTTGGACCTGCTGCCTAGCATTTTAAGCATTGGCTCAACTTCTTTAGTTTACAACTCTCTCTCTCAACAGCGACAGAACTCTTCTAATAAAATGCATCCACCTGCTGATGTGTTTGGAGAGCAAAATGCCAACTCATTAAAAATGGTGAAGTTCCTCATAGCTAAAGCTTTCCCTATGGATAAACTTAAACTTTCCATACTCCCAAAGAAGAGGGCAATATCAGTCATATTATTCCCCAGTGGGTGTCTTCCTGTGAACTAAACCATCAACAACACCTCAAGGCCAAGGCCCCAATCTTATCTTTTTTTTTTTGTACGTTTAAGAACATCTAACAGTGTGAGTGCTTCTGACCTGCTGGTTGGCTTAAGTACAGAGATTTAATTCGGGCCACGGTATCTTTAGTATGTTTTTATCAGATACAGTAGTTAAAAATTTGGGTTTGGGGGCTTCAGAGTCAGACATCCTGGGTTAGAATGCTAGTTGGCTGTGTGATTTGGGAAAGGTCAGTTAACCTCTTTGAACTTCAGGCTCTCATCTGTAAGATGAGTTGTTAGAATGAGTTGATGAGGTAAATGTACCTGAAGTGCTCAACATTCAATAAAAAGGAAGACATTATCATTAAATGATGACTCACATCGTTGGAAAAATAGGGTATTCTTCCTGCGAACTACCTTTGGACTGAAACTGAAATCCTTTCCTGAACTTTCCAGCCTATCCTAAAGGATTTTGGACTGGTCAGGCCTCCAGTCATGTGAGCCAATTCCTTGAAATAAATTTTCTCTTCTCTCTCTCTGTCTCTCTGTCTCTCTCTGTCTCTCTCTGCCTCTCTCTCTCTCTCTCTCTCTCTCTCTCTCTCTCTCTCTCTCTCTTCTCAATGATGGATGGATAGATAGATAGATAGATAGATAGATAGATGGATAGGAGATAGATAGGGGCCTGCCGAGTGGATCAGTTGGTTAAGAGCGTGAACTCTGAGCAACAGGGTTGCCGGTTTGATTCCCACATGGGCCAGTGAACTGTGCCTGAGCCGAGCTGCTGCTGAGCTGCCAACAGGTGACAGGATGGCTCAGCTGGTGAGAGCACGTGCTCCTAACAACAAGGTTGCCAGTTTAACTCCCGCATGGGATGGTGGGCTGTACCTACCCGCAACTAAGATTGAACATGGCACTTTGAGCTGAGCTGCCCTGAGCTGCTGATGGGTGGCCCGATGCCTCAGTGGTTATAGCATGTGCTCTTAGCAACTGGTTAGACTACCACATGGGATGGTGGGCTATGTCCCCCCGCCAGCCCCCTGCAACTAAGATTGAACACCGCACCTTGAACTGAGTGCTGACGGGAGGCCGAATGGTGACTGGAACTTGGAGCTGAGCTAGCTGCGCCCTCCACAACTAAGATTGAAGGACAACAACTTAGCTGTTCCCCTTCCTTAACTCCCCTCCCCAACTCCCCAATAAAAATCTTAAAAAAAAAAAAGTAGATAGATATAGATATCTATATGTGGATCTCTCTATGTGTATATGTAGATACATATATGTCTATATATGTCTATATAGACAGACATAGATATTATATACCTATATTCTATTTCCATATATCTATATCTTTGTATCTGTATATATATATATAAATTTGTATAAAGACAGATATATATATATATATATATATATATATATAGAGAGAGAGAGAGAGAGAGAGAGAGAGAGTTAGCTCTTTCTCCACCCGTTCTATTTCTCTGGAGAGCCCCCACAAATGCACCATCCTAGGGTCCCTGTCACCAGCGCACCAGAAGCACCCCCTTAGAGTCTTGGCAATAGAGCTGCCGTTGTGGCAGGGTTGGCGGTGCCTGACCCAGACAGGAGAGAATACCTGGAACTGCCTTTCAACCCACTGTGCACTGTAAACAAACTGCCAGTCAACCATTGAACAAGCATTTCTAAACCTTCAATTTTCATTATTCCCTTGACAAAGGAAGGCTGAACAGTGCAAATTTCTTTAAGAGACAATGGGAAAGAAACGAGAAGAAATTCCCTCGCTTCACAAATTAAAACAGTTCCGAGAGCAGCTGTTCTGTACCAGGAATTACAGCAGAATCACGCTTTTAAAATAATTTAACAAAATGTTAAGGCCTATTACATTGTTATTGCCTAGTTACCTATTGCTGCGTAACAAACTGCTTCAAAATTTGGTGGCTGAAAATTGTAATGATTTTATTTGTTCATGACCCTGAGGGTCAGCAGTTCATGCTGGGCTCAACAGGGTGGTTCTTCTGCTGGATCTTTTCTGGAGTCACCTCGTAGTATCAGGGTGTATCTTACTCAGGTCAGGCTGCTATAACAAAAATGTCATAGACTGTGTGGCTTCAACAACAGAAATATGTTCCTCACAGGTCCGAAGGCTGGTAAGTCCAAGATGAAGGTGCCAGCCGATTCAGTGAGGACTCTTCTTCCTGGTTTTTGGAGGGGCACCTTCTTCTTGTGTCTCCTCATGGCAGGGTCAGAGATCATCTCGCTTGTGTCTCTTCTTATAATCCCATTCACAAGGGTTCCATACTTATGACCTAATCACCTCCCAAAGGTCCCACCTCCAAATATCATCACATGTGGCATTGGGGTTTCATGTGAATTTCAGGGGAACACAAATATTCAGTCCATAGCATTGGAACTAGACGGTCAAAGATGGCCTCACACACACATCTGGCAATAGGTACTAGCTGGCTGGGCTTCTCTCTCCATTCAAGTCCTCGTCTTTAAGATGACTAGCCCAGGCTTCCTTACCTGGTGGCCCCTATGTTCTAAGAAGGTGAAGGTGGAAGCTGCAAGGTCCTTGAAGGCCTAAGCTCAGAAGCCACCAAAACATCACTTTCATTGCATTCCTTTGGCCAAGGGAAGTTACAAAGCCTTCCTATGTCCAAGGCAAGGAGGAGTGGACCCCATCACTTGACAGAAGGCAGTACAAAGTGTCATTGCAAAGAGATGTGCATGCCTCATGTGAGGATTTATTATGGCCAAGTTTGCTCACAATCTATCAGGTTCACTAAACAAATTAAAGTAAATGCAAAGGGTGAGTTATGTCTGGATATATCAGTGGAGGTGACAACATGACACTGATCAGAGCCAGGGGCATCTTGGATGTGTGAGGACGTTGTCATTTATTGTGTTGTTTGATTGAGAACCCAGCAGGGAAGGTTTTTGCACTCTGCCTGATTCAAAGTCTAGTCTATAAATTTTTTTCCTATGAAATTAGATATTTGCCTCATTTCTGTTACAGCACAGCCAGAGGCATCTGGTTGGGCCCGCGAACGTATGTTGTTAGATTTTCCTTGGCAGAAATTAATTTTTTTTCTTAAGAATTTTTTTTTTCTCTCTCTCCAAGACTGAGTCTTTGGGTTAATACCAGGGATCCGCAATTCATAAATTCGTTCCTCTTGGTTCATTGTTTCAAAATGAGACTTTTAATAGATTCCAAAGACTTAATAAGAGGGCTGCCTAGTCACATAATGAAGTTACTGCGCTCGTGGCTGACAGGTAGTAATTTATTATTATCCTTGTCCCTGATAAGAGTTATGCCATGCACAGTGGGGTGCCTAATACATATTAGCTATAATAACATAAGTAATGGAAGAAAGTTTGGTCCTTTGTGTCTCAACCAACCATTTATAATGCATTCTTCTTTCCCACTGTGTATATTTCTGTCAATTTTATCAATTATATTTAGAAGGGAAATATCGCTGTGTCTGTATTATTATTAGTTTAAATGCCCTAATTTCTCCTGCCACCAGGTTTCGCTTAGCATAGCAAGTCAAAATATTTTGCTGTCCCTGCCGTGAAAGACTGCCGTAAGTTGATCTTGCTAGCAAGAGATAATTATTAGCTTCCTCAAAAACATTACCTTATATGCTAGTGGTACTACATAGTCCATTGCTAAATGTTCCAGGAGGATTAATATTTCTATGAATTTGGACACAACGAGGTAGCGGGCAGAGAGAGATAGGGCTCTTGTAATATTTGTTCTTGCTCCATTTGCATATCCATCACCGGTAATTTGTTCACACCGCTGTTTCAGTCTGTGTTCACGCCAAGAATTAATGCACCTCTCCTGAGTAATACACCCGATTCCAAAGCGAGAACTAGGCAAGTCAGAACACTGGATGATTCTGGCAGTCATAAGGTTTACGTTCAAGAGCAACTTCTTTGCAGGCTGATGCTTTTCTGAAAAGTCGGCAGTGAAATGGCAGATTTTAAAGCACGGTTCATTGATGTTCAAGAGTTTCTTCCTCAAATGAGCAGAGATATTCTGGCACTTGGCGTCGCACACTTTGGGGTTTTGGCTTTGTGTGTGTGTGTGTGTGTGTGTGTGTGTGTGTGTGTGTATTTGTTTGTTATGTTGTTGTTGGGAGCAGGCATCAGGGAGGCAAGGGGATTTAAAATTCAGCCGGGGATTGCTGAAAGTCAGAGACCCGTGGAGCTGGGACAAATCTTTGATTGCCAAGATAAGGGTCCAAAAGAAATGCAAACCTTCTGAGACAGTGGGCCCCATTCATATAGAGATTTGCTAGATGCCCTAACCAGACTGCATTTAGATATAGTATATTAAAAACATTTTATTCTTTTAACACATTTCCAGGGAATTCTATTTAGGGAGACTTCTGATAAACCACAAGTAGGCAAAGGTTGATATGTTATATTAACTTGAAGTTGGCTGCCAAACATTTATGAAATATCTAGCTCAATCACTCACTGGTTCATTGTATCAATCAACAAATATTATTGAAGGCCTCATATGGACCAGATGCATGTGTGGGCTTTGGGAATACTTGAGGAGTTTGCAGTCCAGAGGGGAAGAAAGACAAGCAGACAGGCGGTTCCAATATGATGAAATGTATGGTAGGGTCAGCTCAGAGGGCTGATGCCCCAGGCCCAATATAGGGGTGTCTGGGTGGGCCTCTGGAGGAAGGGACCTCTTAGGTGAGGTGGAAGGTGTGATGAGAGGTGAGACAGAAGGGGTAAGCAGTGCCAGGTCTGTGGGATTCAGAGCCATGCTATGGAGTTTGGCCAACGGGAGGCATGGGAGTCTTTAAGATGGGAAGTGACAGGACCAGGCTGAAGTTTTAAGAGCTATGGTGCTTGCAGTGGGAAGGGTGGCATAGAGATGTCTTAGGAGGGGTTGCCAAGAAGCTGAGCCTGAGACTGGCTTCTTGGGCAAACAGTTCCATGAGGGAGTGCTGAAGTGAAACCTGTAAAGGTGTAAGGGAAACAGGCAGAGATGTGATCTAGCTTCAGCCTGATCCCCTGGGGAGCTCTGGAGTCACATAATGGTGGTGGTGGTGGTGGTGATGGTGGGTGGTGGTGCAGGGAACAGGGAGCCTTGTGCTTCATTATCCAGCAGTCCTGACTGTGGGCTGTCCCCAGAATGAAAGCAAAATCTCCCAGGCCCTTCCAGGTGAAAAATGCCTGGTGCTTTTTTTTCCAGGGAGCAGCCCTGAGCAGTAGCAGCACCAAATCAGGGGGACTTGGGCAGGGCAGCAAGAGCATCAACTTGCAGAGGGAAAGGAGTGCAGTGTAGAGGGCTCTCGACATGCCCCACATGAGGGAGAATGGGCATACCACTCTCCCTCCCTGGAAAGGGCAGATCAGTTCTTCTAATGGAAAATACATTCGACTTTCTAGAGAGAGCTGCTAAGTAAGGGGTGAGAACAACAGGACATAACTGGCGGTTTGGCTCAGGCATGAGGAAAAGAGGTGCACAATTCAGAATTAATCAGAGCTCAAGAGAGTAGAATTTGAGTAACATAGAGGTATGTGTCAGGCAAGGCAGGGACGGGGCTATGCTAACATTCTAAAAATAAATAATTCTCTCCGGTTTCCATCAGAGGCGCTCAAAGTAATTTGCAAACATTTGCAGGCAAGTTTTTCACGGAGCTGAACTGCAGGCAAAGCTCCCTCTGACTTCACAGGGAGCTCCCAGGGGACAAGCAGCAAGGTGAGGCTTTGGTTCTGGGTAATTAAGACTTATGGCACCCTCGTTAGCAAAGAAATGCCTGCACACACATCGTCAAAATGCAACCAGCTCTGCAGCCCTGCAGCCCCTCAGCTGCCTAGAGCCATTAGAAGCCCACTTGAGCCATCATTAATTTTGCTATCCTTCACTTTCCGAAATCAGCGGATGACATCACTTTGATTAAGGGGGGCAGTCACATTATAGACAATCAGTGGAATCAGCCAGTGTTGGTCGGTGTCCTCAGAGCTGCTCACTGATGGTGGGGTTGGTACTCTCAGCAGGGAATCCAAGGTCTCCAAGATAGACTCAAATTCACTGTTGCCTCCTGAGTAGGTGAAATTCTCCCAGACATGCCGCCTGTACTTCTTTCTTTCTTTCTTTCTTTTCTTTCTTTCTTTCTTTCTTTCTTTCTTTCTTTCTTTCTTTCTTTCTTTCTTTCTTTCTTTCTTTCTTTCTTTCTTTCTTTCTTTCTTTCTTTCTTCCTTCCTTCCTTCCTTCCTTCCTTCCTTCCTTCCTTCCTTTTCTTTCTTTCTTTCTTTCTTTCTTTCTTTCTTTCTTTCTTTCTTTTTTTTTAAAGATTTTATTGGGGAATTAAGGGAGAGGAACAGCATTGGGGTATTGGGGAAGGGGAACAGACAAGCTGCTGTCCTTTTGTTCTTCAGTCTAGTTGTGGAGGATGTCGCTTCACTGGCCCATGTTGGTATTATGATCATTGCGCTCTTCCCGGGTGAGGCAGTTGCTCACCGGCCATTGGACGCCCACTCACGGTAGCTCATGGCAGCTCACGAAGACACATACCAGCTGCTGGCCAGCCCCACTGCTGCCTCTGTTGTCGCGGGCGACTCACAGCAGCCCAGCCCCAGGTGGAGCTGTTGTTCACTATCTTAGCTGTAGAGGGCGCAGCATCACTGGCCCTCTCATATGTGGGATCCGAACTGGGGCCCTGCTGCTCAGAGCTGGCGTCCCAAGCCAACTCCTAACCAACACGCCACTCGGCTGGTTCCTGTACTCATTTCTTACATTACTCTCCTTTTCTGCTTCCTTTCCTGTCCTTTTCTCTAATACACAGGTCTGTCAGGCCTGGATAGGAGGAAATCTCTCTAGAACATTCTTTGGGTCCTTCCTCTGGATCAAGGTGGAGGAGAGATGAGGAAATGAATGAGCAGATGTGTGCTGAGCGTCACTATGAGCATTGCTGTGCTGGCAGCTAGGGAGGGTACAAAGAATTCTGTACCCCATTCCTGACCCTCAAAGAGCCTAAAATCTTATGGAAGAGGCACACCTCTACCAAGAGTAAGATGCCTACCAACTGGGGTTAGCAGTACAGTTTTGGAGCCGGACAATCTGGGTTTGAATCTTGGCTCTGCCACATTGGTTGTGTGACCTTAGGTAAGTTATACAACCTCTCTGTGCCTCAGTTTTTTTCATCTGTAAGATGTGGATAACAATAGTACCTACCTCACAGGGTCGTTGTGGGAATAAGTATATTAATGAAAGGGCTTAAACCACAGTCATTACTCAATAAATGTGAGCAAAGCCACAAACACGAATATTCACTGTGATTGTGCTTTATATGCTTTATCTCATCTGATCTGCAAACAATATATGAGGTGGGTACTGTGATTATCCTCATTTTACCAACAAGGAAATGGAGGCTCAGAGAAGTTAAGTGACTTGTATAAAGCCACAAAACTAGGAAGTGATGGAGCTGGGATTTATACCCAGCGCCAAGGCACGTAGCCATGATTCTAGAATGTGCCTCTTATAAGAAAATCAATGAAAACCAAATGCTTTGGGGATTCAGAAAAGGAAGAGCTCCCTGGGAACTGGGGCAATCAAGGAAGATTTCTGCTGAGCCTTCCATTTGCATGTAGGAAGTTCATTTAGTTATTCAGCTGATATTTACTGAGCACATAATATGATCAGGCACAGCATGAGACATTGTAACACATAGTCTCTATGTGCAAGTTAAAGAGGAAGATATTAATGATCAAATGTTACAGCAGCAGGATGGGGGGTTGGTAAAGGGTCACTATCTCAGGGATGGGGAGATATGGAGGAGGGAGAAGGGCAGGAAAGGATTCCTAAGGAGGTGGAATCTTATGGCGCAGCATGAACAAAGGCTCAGGGGATAACAGGTTAAGGAAATCCTAAGTATTTAAACATGGCTGAAGCCAATGGTGAAAGTAGGTAGGATGGTGAGAAGTAATTATAATAACCAACATCCTTTGAATATTCATGGTGTATTAAGCACGTTGCACCATCTCTTGTGTTCTTTCCCTGGACTGGACAAACTACCGCCTGTGAGCCAAATCCAGCCCATTATCTTACCTGTTCTTATTTTTAGCCCATCAGCTAAGAACAGTTTCTACAGATGAGCATTTGCAATAGATTTTGATGATAGGAACACTAACTTTGAACCTTAATTAAACAAAATGTTATCTTTCCCCAAAAGAGAATTCCATTGTTCTCATTAGCAGTACTGTGTTAAAAAAGGAAAAAAAAAATGACCCTCAGTTATTATTATATTTTGAACTTTGTCAGTGCAATATGTTGTGGAAATTTATTCTGTCTCTAGTTATATAAGTTGCTCTATAAGAGCCTTAATATTGCATCTTGACCTATAAAATCTGACATATTTACTTCCTCCTCCTTTATAAGACAAGCCTGTCAATCCCTGTTCTTTCTAAGTGCCCACAAGTTATCATTCTTATTTAAGGATAAGGGAACAGAGGCACAGAAAGATGATTAACTGGCATGACTCAGGTCACAGAGCTAAACTAGGGTGGAGGTAGGATTTGAACCCAGGCAGTCTTGTCCTGGACCCATGCTCTGAACCATACTTCCACCCAGCGTTTGGGGAGGTCTAGAAAAGAAGCTAAGGGCCAGAGCTAAAACAAGGGAGAGGGGATGGAGGGAGCCAACTGCTCGGATGTGGAGACAAGCAATGGAGAGGCTCCCTTGGCTGATGTGTGTGCAGCTGTCTTGGGGCCCTGGGCACTATGGGAGTAAGCCTTGTTTCCCAGAAAAGAATTCCTGACCAGGGATAACAGATTTCTCGCTCAGATGACTGGGCATATTCACAGTGCTGCAGGAAGAGCAGGTCGGGTGGACTGATGGACAGAGGGGATACTCAGCTTGGACAGGTGGAACTGGAGATGCCTGGAGGATATACATGTGAAGACATCAGGAGGAGGGCAGGTAACAGGGTCTGGGCTCAGGAGCTAAGAGTAGTGTTGGGAGTCATAGCAATGGAGGCTGAAGGCTGAGTCAGAAGTCATACACTATGGGAAGAAATGATTCCCTCTTCTAAGAGGGGTTGAAAAGTTTACCTTCTCCGAATGGGGGTGGGAACAGAGCCCTTTTGCACCTTTGAAGCTCTGGGGTTGGGGGTGGGGGGTGGGGGCATGCTCCTGGGTTCACTGGGTCTGGGAGAAGGAAACAAAAGTATTTTTGAAATGGGTTAACTATGCCATCATATGCTATATCTTCACATGCATACATGTACACACACACTCAGTCCAAAGGAGCTTAAAGGATATGTATGTCTAAAACTCCAGTATGTACATTAATGTACACAGAATTATCTGAATTGGTTCAGTGGCTGTTAAGCATGGAGATTTCCACATTAAAATGCTCAGTGTAACTGAGATCGCACGGAAAACTTTCTTCCAGCGAAGTTTCAAAATAACAATGGAAGCAGCAGCCTCTGATTACATAACACCTACCTGGGAAAGTAAAAATCTTCGATTAGCTATTTATGCTCTGCCATGCTCAGGGCCCAGAGGAAATCAGAGAAGCCTAAAGGAAACTAATTCCTACCTCTTTTCCTTTTCTGCTCTCCTGTTCCGTGGCCTCCCTCGCCTGTCAGGCTGACGTGGAGATAGATCCACGTAGGCAGACTTTCGCTGAGGAGCAGCGCTGCCTGGTGGGGAGAGGCTAGGATGAAGGTGCAGAGGGGATGATGCAGCTGCCTAACTGGGGACAGGACTGAGTCAGCCTTTACAGCTGATGTTTCCCCAAGAATCCTTGGGGGCAAATAAGGAGAAAAATGTGAGCTTGAAGTTTTAGAGGAAATAAGGGCTTTATCGAGGTTTTGGGTGTGCCCAGTCTTTGGAATTTTTGCCTTGGGTTTCCTTGGGGCCAGTCTTGGTCTATGAAGCACAGGTTATAAAAAGGTAACCTCACTGCTTCTGCCAACCTCCCCACCAACTCTCGTGATTCCAGAAAAGCCTGAGTCTGGGACTCCTGCCAGGGTGAGGAGGGTCTGGGGGCAGAGTACAGCTGCTCATCTGCCCCTTCACCGCACTCCTCTGTGTCCTATTCATTCATTTGCAGAAAGAGAAGCATCTGGAAAGTGGACGCTGCGGACAATCTGATGATGTGGCAGGGTTCAACTGACAGCTCACTGCATGTCAGTCTCAAACACTGGTCTGCCCATTACCTTGGACAAACAATGTAGCAATAGGGGCATCTGTCATTTCCTTAGCCCTATTCTCCCCTGGATTTAACCCCATGAGGGGTCACCCAAGGAGGTATTTTGGAAAATTGCACTTTGAGCTGTTAGTGAATAAATGATCACTTTGGTGTTCTCAGCAGAACTAGAGATCAAATCGACAAGATCTAGGAAATCCATTCAAAGGAAAAAAATGATGCCATATAGTCCCATATCTAACATGAGAATTAAGTTTTCATGAGATGTCTTTCGAAGAGCAAGTGCGTATCATAAATATACAACAACTGTATAAAGTAAAACAATTATCTTTCCTGATTTGAAGGGAGCATGTCATGTAGGTGGAGGAGAGATTGGTATATTTACCTCTGGACTTGATATGATTTTAATATCATTCTGTTCTTTATGAACAGTTCCCAAGCGCCTTGTCAGGAAGAGGCGCTTACTAAGCCACTGGAAGTGTCTTATAAAAATAGCAGGCAATCTAAACTGTGAATCATTCCACAGAACCCCAGTGGCCCTAGCACAACGAGATCTGCACTGAGGTAAACAGTTGTGCAGACGTGCTCAGCATTCTGTGTATGGCAGATTCAGTGTGAACCTCAGGGTGATGGAAGGTACATAAGGCATAACCTGGGCTGAAAGGAGTTCCCAACACATTGGGGAAGGAGCCAACAGATTTTAAAAATACTATACTAGGTAAGGTTAAACCAGTAGAGATCAATTAGAAGGGATTGCTGTGAAGTTGTATTGATGACATTAGGTCTTAGTATAGACTGTGATGGGAAGAGGGGAAATTAACTCAACTTAAGGGTGCAGGGGAAATGTCAAGGCAGAAACATTTGAACGGTGTCTTGAAGGATGAATAAAAGTTTAAAAGTGTCAAAGGGAGTCTTCTCAGCAGGGGAATAGCATGGGCAAAAGTTTGGAGACATGGCTCTGTATCGCTAATGACGAAACAGCAGAGAGCTCTGCATGGCCAGACAGCACGGTGTGCGTGAAAGTGGCAAAGGATAGATCTGGGAAAGGAGGCAGGGTGACTGAGCCAGACTCAGTATGGATGTGAGACCCGAAGGTTTTCAGGCTGAGAAAGACACAAGCAGATGTGTGTTTCAGATGGATTCTCTTCTGATGGCCTCCAATCTGCAGAGCAGAGCCTCTCAGTGAGATTTACGTTAAGTGTGATACATAGTGTTGCTGTGGTTTTTCTCACGGACTCAGGAAACGAATCCATTTCCTAAAGTCCTTCGCTTAGTCTAAGGGAGTATTTATACCCTAGAACAGGGGTCTATAAACTATAGCCAATGGGTCATATCGGGCCAGCCACCTGTTTTTGTAAATAAAGTTTTATTGGAACACAGCTCCCTCATTCCACTCACTGTTGCCAATGGCTGCTTTCCTACTCTGGTTGATTCCAAAGCAGGGTTGAGTAGTTGTAACACAGACTATATGAACCTCATAGGGGTAAAATATTTATGATTTGGTGCTTTACAGAAAAAGCTTGTTGACCCTTGCTCTTTGGTTCTCCAAAGTCATTGCTTTGCCATCTTTCCCATTAAAACCAGAAACTTTGCAGCTAACCTTGAAGGTTGGCTTCATCCCCTTTGTGCTCCCCTCTGCCTTTATTCAGGACCCAAATTCAATTGCACTTTTCAAGCCAGTAGTGGAAAGCAGCATGGAGAATCATGTCCAAAACAGACAGCAAGACAGTGGGCACTGAGAACCAGGCAAACCCCAGCGTTTGACCAGAATTGAGACTCCATTTCTTCTCTGGAGGAGTCCCCAAGTATGAGATTAGCAGACTGCCATGGACACCATGTATGTTGATTGCAAGAGTTCAAGAACTTCTCACCAGGTCCTAATGGGTAGGGCAGAAATGATTAGATGGTTGTGTTGATGGTCCAGCAACAGCTCCCGAAATGTAAGGATTCATGAGCTGACACCAATCTTGGGGAGATTTCTAACAGTACCTGCAAGACTCCAACATATTCTTGTCCTGTTAAACATTTGTATTGGTACAAATAAATCAGAAGCCATGTTTATCAATGTGGAGTTTGCCCACAGTTTTTGCCAAAAGGGGGAAATGAGGCTTCTTGAAGAGGCACCAAGTTTATCCTGTGACACCACCTGTCCAAGTTGGGTGAGCTCAGCTGTATGTCAACCAAGCTGCTCTGTCCAAGGCTCTTCACTCAGAGTCATGACCACCTAACCTTTCACCAAATGATTTCATATTCATGGAACAGCTGCCCTCCTCTGCCTGGGGTAACGTGCTTCATTTTCGCTGACTGTGAAAGGGATCCACTGCTGACCTTCAATCCGTTTTGCCAAGACAGTAGTTTTCTGAATAATCTTATTGTGGTTACGGGTTCATCTATTTGTCACCTAGACTGTTCTCTAAGTCCTTTCAAGGAAACAGACCATATACTTCTTTAATATATACCTCGATCACCTGCAAGAATTCTTGGGACCCCACAGGGAGCAATGAGCATTTGCTAACTGACTGACTGGCTCAGTGTAGCTTAAAATCCATCTTTATTTTTATATGATAGTTTAAATGATTTAATGAGTGGCTGTCACTGACAAGACACTTGGGGACTGTGCATAAAATGACACAATAATATGAAGATAAAGCTTTGCTCAGAGACTAACACACAGGACCATCTTCTGTGTACGTACACACTGCTCTTTCTACTAGAGGATATGGTTCTTCCCTTGGTCAAGGGAAGTTGTTTTCATTGACGAAAAAATATATCAATCTACAATCCCTTCTGCTGCCTGATTTGAATGCTTGCAAAATCAGGAATCATATATAATATTCATTTCAGCAATGAATATGCAGAAAGTGCTGCAACTCTTTATTTAGGGATTTTAAACATTGCAGTCATGTTCATCGCGTTGACTGTAGGCTTTTATATCTAAGACAGATTCATTTCTCAAAGTCATATTTAAATATCTCAAACGGTAGTGTTGGCCTCTTGGGTATTGCGCAACATACAACAGAAGAAGGAAGGAAGGTTAGCCTCGCCAAAAACAAAAAAAAAAATGGTAAAGAAATGGCACAGCTATGGATATTTCACATTAGGAAGTGGCAGGATCGGGGAAAAGAAGAACAGAGAATTCTAGTGCAGCCAAGTTTGCAACGAGAATCTGGATGTTGGCTTCATCTTAGAGTGGAGTGTGGGAGTTGTTCTCTAACTTAATGACTCTCTAAGTGAGGTACACAATTTTTTCCTCAGTGACATGTTTTTTTAGGCAGGGTTTCTCTTCTGCTCCCTTTAATAATCTAAATACTAAACACTGACAATCCAGATGGTTATGGACTTAAGCACACACACAGTTTCGTACCTATGGCTTTGCTCCTAATTTCAGATATTAGGATCGTTTCCTTTATTCATTTATCTATTCAGTCACTTGTTCTTTCATTCAGTTGTTAAATGATCAGGTAATAAATACTTACCCAGCACCCACTATATGCCAAGTGTTATGCTTGGTGCTTTGGAATACAAGGATGTGTCCTAACCAGACACTCAAATAATCACACACAAAAAATTGTAAAACTGTATCAGTGTGAGTGGTCTGAAGGCAGAAGATGGTATGATGGAAATGTGTATCAGAAGGATCTGACTGAGTCAGGGAGGTCTAGAAAGTGTCCTGGAGAAAGTGAGACTGGGCTGATAGCTGTTAAATGAGCAGGTGAGTTAACTAGGTGAAGTGCGGGGAGGGGAGAGATGCTCTCAAGAAGGTGAAAACAGCTCGTGCAAACAGCTCGTGCAAAGGCTCTGAGGAGGGAGACAGTATGGCTTCCATGGGGATGTAAATGAAGGTCAGTGTGGCTGGAATGGAGAAAGCAAAGGGTATGGGCAGGACCTTGTAGGCCCTAAAGGAGCTTTGTCCTTATCTTAAGAGCAAAGTTGAAACAAGGGGAAGAAGAGGTGGAGGACAGGAAAGGATCCGATTTCACAGTGTGGGTTGTGGGACTCAGAGTCGTACAAGGAAGAGGGTTTTAGAATTTCCTATTCTTGCCTCTGCACAGTCCCTGGTCTGCAGCTTGACTCAATTACAGGTGTCCCCCGACAGCTGTTAGCTGCTTGGCAGTCTGGTCTCCCAGGCCTAAGTGGATAATAGGGAGGATGTTCAGGGGTGGCAGAGGGACACGCTCCAGTGGTCCAGATCTGCAGCCTCTGTGCAGTGAGCCATTTGGGCAGGAAGCCGGTGCTTGCTGCTCGTGGATCCAAATGTGTTTAGCTGTAACAGTCTGACAGGGAAGCCTGGTTTCAACTTTAGTAGAATACAAGGCACCCAACCAACTGGCGTAATCTCTCCCCTGAAAGGTAATGTGTGGCCTTTGTGTGCTGGGGCATCACTTTTACAACTGAGATTAAAGGTAGACAAATTCAAAATATAAACAGTCTTGACTTGATTTATAACGCTAATAATAAAATACGTTGTATTAGCGATTTCATACTCCAGATATTCAACATTCAGAGATTCAACAGATCTTGAAAGAGCATTTTTGGTTCAAGCATGCGAAGACAACAAGAATCCTTGGCAGGACAGAATTCTGAGCAGGGGAGGGAAGGAAGGAAGGGGAAAGGCAACTGTTTCCTGAATATTGACTGTGATTGCATAGAGAAGGGTTTCTCAACCTTGGTGCCATTGACATTTTGGCTCGGGTCATTCTTTGTTCTGGGGGACTGTCCTTTGCATTGTATGCTATTTATCAACATCCCTCCCCTGTATCCATTAGATGCCAATACCACCCCCACTCCCAGTTGTGGCAACCAAGAATGTCTCCAGACATTGCCAAATGTCCCCTGGGGAGTAAATCCCTCGCCCCACACTGTAGTTGATCCATAAATAACAAACCTGGAATGGTGGCTCTGTGAAATAAAATCAAGGATGGCCAATACTTTGAAGATTGTTATACATAAAAGTTTTTAAATATTCTGTAGCATGTGGCTAAATATTCTCCAAACTACAATCAATTTCAGTTCTCAAACTACTTAGACACATAGTGTGTATATGAAAATGGCTGCACTCTAACCTTCCTTGTAACTCCCAACTATCAGGCAAGTCCCTTTCTATTCACTGAGGAAAGTTGAGCTTCTGATTCTGCAAGTCAACTTTGTAATTTTAAGTTTGCAAAGTGGCTTTGTCATTTCTTCCTTTGCAGAGCAACAAAAAAGGAACTGGTTGTTAGCTTTCTGTACTCTGGAGATTTTAAATATTCCTCCCCATCTCAGCTTTGGTGGGAAATGGGAGGGGATAAAAAGCTATAACACAATCGTTTGGATGCTTAACCACCATCTAAAGGAATTGGGAAAGGCTTGTAAAATTTCCCAAGGGAGTAAAGTTCTCTGACAGGGATCTGATGCCCCCCTCACCTCCTCTGCTGGGACAGACAGCACCATCAAGCTGGGACTGCTGCAACAGAGAAGGCTGACAGTGTCCGGCTTTCGGCCTCTTTACCATGCTGTACGTGAGTGACCTTGAAAACTGGCAACATCTCCTTGCATCTCCACTGTTCTTTTTCTGAAAATAAAAATAAAAGCAGTGACTGAATCCCTGTCTGAGTGTTGTGAGAGTTACTGAGATCACTGTTGGGGGAGGAGGGGGGTCCGGTGTTGGCATTTGAGAAGTGTTACTTTTCACCTTGATGCTACCAGAACTTTCCCAGTGTCTGGCCCATTTCTTATTGTTCGATTGGTTCGGTAGGCAGATGTTTCTTTGATGTAATTGGAGATGCAGGATTCAGAAAGCTCATGGAAGTACCTGTTAATCCCCCTAAATTGAAATATGGTGAGTTAAGATTAGAACTAGATAAGTTTAAATTTATGTATATATAAAATATATAAATTATATAAACATATATACAAAATAAATTTAAACTCTAACATATATAGTTGTTTGGTCTTTCTATGTAATATATAAAATAAATTCAAACTATATATATATATATATATATATATCCAAAAAATGTATACACATTTTAAGAAAGGAAAAATTATTAAAATTGTAATACTCAATATATACCGATAACAAAAGATGAACACCAGTCACATTTGACTTCTGCAATTACAAGAGACAAGAGATGCTCACAGTATGACCATCAGCGTCCAGACACTTCTGATTATGGGAACTACTGCTTGAGCAACGCTGACCAACGTGTTAACATCTCCTAAAATGTGTATACATTTTTTTTAGCACCCCCGGTATATATATAAGCAACATCCTGGGATAGATTCATAATGTGAATAATAGTAAAAATACCACCTAAAAAAGTAATAATACCATGGCTTACGTGATTTGAAAAAGCTTTTGATATTTTAGATTAGATGGTATAAGCTATGTCTACTAAAAATGTGGTTGGAGTCAGAAAACTTAGTTGGTCAGAATATCAGAAAGCCCCAGACAGAAGTCACCCCAGGCAGTGTGCATGTTTATTTTGGGGACGAAGAATTCAGGGCTGAAGAGCCCTGAAGGAATAGAGAGAGGGCGTGTTTTGTCATCTGTACAGCTGGAAGCAGGAGGATTGGGCTGGAAAATATTGGTCCTTTTATATTAAGGCTAAAGAAGGATCCTTGACTAATGTTGAAATTAGCCAGCTAAACCTGGATTAGTCTAGGGGACAAGCAAGTGAGAACATGAGACTAACATCTTTGAAACTGGAGCATGATTTTAGAACATTCCAGTAGCAGGAGTATGGGATGTTTGTCTTATGAAAGAGTGTGGGAGGACGAGACCTGTGAGTTTTTCAATCCCAACACTCAGAAGTAGGTGCTCTGAACAGTAAGGCTTTCATTCCTGTCCAAAATGACACTAATAACCCCACATTTATGTCGTTTGCAAAGCACTTCCCCAGCCACGATTTCATTTAAGCCTCAGAACAATCCTGAGAGCGGCTGTCATCATTTTCAATGGATAAGGCAGCTCAGTAGGGTCACACAACTTGCTCAAAGGCCTTGATTGGGAATTAGTGGAGAACCAATTCTATCCCACACACCAAGTTGCTTCTCTTAAAAAATAAAATAAAATAAAAATTGAAAGCAGTCAGGATTCCAGGTGGAGTTGGGAATCAATAGTATGGTTTTGTTTGCTTTTAGAGAAAGTGTCTTCCCTTCCTACTCACCATTCTGCCCTTGTTAATTTTAATTTCCTGCTAGTGGTCTTGGGGGTAAGGTTATCTTTCACTTTAAAAAGGTAAGAAAACATGGCTCCTTGTTAATCACCATCCTCTCCCACACTGAAACTTCCTGTAGGTTAGTTGGCCAAATCTCAACATTAGCTGCTGGTGATGTGTCATCAGGTGAGATGTTCAAGAACAAATGCATGAGGTAGTTTGTTTTTTTTCTTAAACTTTATTATTATTATTATTATTATTATTATTATTAGTTACAGATGTACAAAACAATGCAATAGTTATCTTTTTCACCCCTTACAAAGTGACTACCCCCTCCCCCGATATCATACATATTTATTACAATTCTATTGACTCCATCCCCACACTATATCCCACATCCCATGACTATATATGTGTTAAATTATAGTTGACATATAATAGTATTCAGTGGCAGCTTCAGATGTACAGTGCAGTGGTCAGGCCACTACACCGTCCATGAAGTGGTCTCCCTAACAAGACATGAGTCCTAGGTGGTTTTAATTACCATGATCTCACCCCCAACTATGCCTGTCCTCCTACCTGTGAGGATTCCAATTCACTAGTTTTAAGATACACTAAACAGAAAAGGCTGGTCCTGTAATTGACCAAGAGGGCTTAGCCCAAGAAGGCATGGATTTTTGGATGAGAATGAGGCTTTCCTGCTCACCCTGCAGCCATGTTCACTGCATCTAAACAGCTGCCACTTTCACTTCTTTGTTTAAAATTTCTTCAGTTTTTGGCTTGTTTTTGTCCTCCACTGATTTGGATGCATTTAAATGCGTTTGTGTTCAAGTTTGCTGTGTTTTTCTGTTTTTTATTTTTTAAGGATATCCTTGACGTTTGACCTTTGTAGTTTCCTTCTATTTAATACTTTAACTGATGTTCTTGCTTTGCAATACTTCCTTTTATTTTTGTCTTGAAGGCAGTATTTTTTTTTTAAATGTACGCCATTCGACTATCTTCTAATAACACCTTCCATCCAAATATACTGGGCTTCTATAGTAATTCATATCTATTTATGTGTCTGCCTGTCTGTCTGTTTATCTACCTAGCATCACTTATCTATATAAACAAAAACTGCTTACTCTGGAAGGTGCCAGGACAGATTACCATAGTATTCTGTTAGCCCCCAGAAGAGGTCTTTTGCCACATGGCCCCTGGTGAATGTCACATGGGGTTACCTCACCAAAGGGAGACATCCAGTCATCAATCACCGACCTGCTTGGCCGTTTATGGAGTCACTTTGCTGCCTCTTCACTCACTTCACTCAGATTTGAGCAACTTAATTATTTAATATGTTTGCAGAGCGCATTGGGTTCCCTAGAGAAAGTGTGCCACATAAATATATATAAATGAATAATTAATTAAAGTTGAAGCAGATTACTCGGTGAGTTCTCTCTTAACCGCCCCATTTTCCTAATGAGGTGTTTTGACGTTACAATCTAGTTTTGGTTTCTCACCCTTCCTCCTGTCTGGTGTGTCTTCTTCCTCGTCTTTGTTTCCTTCTGTTTAATTCTTTTTCCCCTTCTGTCAGTTCAATCAGTGCCTACCATATTGTGGCCACCTGGTCAAACAC
Source organism: Aselliscus stoliczkanus (assembly GCA_033961575.1). NCBI lineage: Eukaryota > Metazoa > Chordata > Mammalia > Chiroptera > Hipposideridae > Aselliscus > Aselliscus stoliczkanus. Next base: position 126,589,953 of record CM066734.1, read on the forward strand.
AGTGATTTAGCACCAGATCTATAGGTAAAAGCTGTCATTAACTTCAACAGGCATCATAAGCTCCTCAGAACTCTAGGGTGAGATTAATAAGTAGATAATGATTCTCCTGTGCTGTGAAGATGAGAAGCCAGGCTCATGAAATGCTGAGCACGTTGTGGTGTCAGTAGTTGAGAAAAACCTTTGTTAACGGACTCCTGTTTCAAATCAAACAAGAGATCCTTTTACTCTAAAAATTAATATAAAATGAAATCAAATCCCTCCTACAACCTTAACTCCTCTCGTGGGCGAAAACAAAACAAGAAGGTTGCAATCGAACAACTTGGTTTGGAGGTTCCGTGGACTGTCTTTGAGGGAACAAAATGTAGATGGCCTCAGGTAGATGGTGTTGGAAAAAGCGACGTAATTGTTTATTGAACGTTGACGTCCAAATCCTAGTTATTCCTTTACCAGAGATTAAGAGGAATTAGGGAACAGTTCACGTCCGTCCTGCTAAACCTGACCTAGTTTATTTACTCTGTAATCTTACTTCAGAGCATGAGAAGGAAAATGAGCTGCTCTTATCAATTAATAGCTGAAGAAAAATTTAGATTTCAAGTTCAGTGTAAGAGCTATTTATTCCAAAGCACTACAGAAATGAAGAGACACTCCCTGTTCTGCTGGGGGAAGGGAGGTGGGTGGGTGGGTGGGGGTGGGGGGGGTTGATAAAGAAAATTTTTTTTCTTTTTCCTTTCAGAATTTGAATTGCTGTGCAATCTTGGATTCCTAGTGACCTATGTTACAGCCTGGGGCTAAAGCAGACCTATAATGGATCTATTTCTGAATTGTTCAGCAGTATTGGACTTTAAAACAGCAGTCGTGGTGCACGCATATAATGAGGCCAGTGCTTCCTTCGGAATCCGGAAAGGCTCTGGTCACAGCTCTGCATGGCCTCTCAAAGTGCAGAGGACAGCAAGCTTTTCCTCAGCTCGCTTCCGGAATTTTTCAAGGGAGCCAGTCCTATCCTGAGCAGACACAGAAGTTACTTTAGGGATATAAGAGAAAGGGTCAGTGAAAGAGTCAGAAAAGCTCCACAAATCTCCCTGCCTTGCTTTGCCCATCCCCACCCCATCCCACTATCAGAAATTCACTTCTCTGGGTTAAGGCATTGTTTCACATTCAAATACCTCTGAGAGGTACAACACATTCTTTTTCCCAGTCGTTAATAATTCAGTGTTCATTCCACAAACATTTGTTGTTTGTTGAATTTATTCATAACATGAATTAGAGTCAGGGAGTGAGAACTGTTGGACTCCACTGCTGCCTTTCTACTGGTAGCATGACCCCTCTGGACCTCAGCTGGCACACCTGGAACACCAGGGGGATGGATCAGGAGACCTCCCAAGTCACTTCCTGTCTCAGCACTGGCTACCTCTGAGACAGCTGTGGGAATGGGCACAAACCAGGCAGCGGTGATAGGTAGGGGACACCTGGGAGAGCCTGAGACACAGCAGAATGAGCAAGGAAATTCATGAGAAGGCTTGGGGTCTTTGATCTGCTTTGTGTCAACCTGTAGCCTTGGGTCCAATTTCCAGAATTCAGCACAAAGACTGTACACAGTAGGTACCCAATAACGGATCTTGAAGTATAGGAAAAATGACAACACCTATATATTAGTTTTCCAAGGCTGCTGGAGCAAGTTCTCCAGACTGGGTGGTTTGAAACAACATAAATTTATTGTCTTACAGTCCTGGAAGGCAGACGTCCAAAACTAAGGCACTGGCAAAGAAAGACAATCCCTCCCTGTCTCTTCCAGCTTCTAGTAGCCCAGGCTTTCCGTGGCTCTTGGCAGAATAGCTCCAGTCTCTGCCTCAGTCTTTTCACATGGCCATCTCCCCTCTGTGTCTTCACATTGTCGGCCTTTGGGGCATGTCTCTATTCAAATTTCCATCTTCCCATAAGAACCCCAGTCATATTGTTTGGATTAGGACCCACCCAGTGATCTTATTTTAACTTGATTACATAGCAAAGACTCTTATTTTCAAATAAGCTCGTATGCACAGGTGCCAGGAGTTAGGATACAATTCAACCCATAATACCTTGCTCCACAGAACTATTGAGACAATGAACTGAAACACGGATGTGACAGGTTTTGATAATTGGAAAGATGATTAGCAAATGTAGGCTAAAGAACTCAGCTGGGATTTGAGTCTGGCCCTTCCAACCATTAGGCTACCCACAGAGTTTCAGCATAAGGACGCTGAAGTCGAATGTAGGGGTATGAAGACAAATGAGGGGGAAGAGTATAGAAAATGAGGTCAAAGGCACAAAAAGTGAAAGTTCACTGCCTTCACAGGGTTGCCTGGACCTAGCTCAGGTGCCAAGTGAATGAGGCGACGTCAGATAGCCATGTGCTAACACAGAGTTCCATGGGACCAGAAGGCATGTGACACCAATTCATCAAGGCCACACTGGAAATCACTAGTTCACACTCATCTTTATGTCTCATTCTCGTAGACTTCGAAGGTCACTTAATGAAGAAACGCTTTAATAAGCACCAGTAAGGTGTTAAGCATTGCACTATTCAGAAGACAGATATGGCCCCTTAGCTCCCGGGGCCCAGGTTCTAAAGGATGCCTGGACAAGCCATGCATACATTTTATGTATTGTTTTCCTTTCCCTTTTTAGGGGTGAGCACCCGGGAAGTATTGCATTCCTAGTTGATTAGGAACTGCAAGTCTAAATTTCAATTTTGGGCTGAATAGTAATTTTTCCTGAAGGTTTGAATAAATCATCCAATCCACTTCAGTTTCAACTATTTTCAGCATTTCTATTTTAATCATTAGTTTGGGCTGCCTTGGACCCCAGAGTCACCAAGACCTTTTGTGACTTAATTTGAGATGAGAATGAGGCAGGAGGCAGAAGATGCCCTGAGAACCAAACAGGAGAAAATGGGCTTGAGCTATAGCCTGAAAGATTTTGGGCAGACACAAGGGGCATTAGTGAGAATGGCAATTCTTTGGTTTGCTCCAGCAAGGCATGTTGTACAATTTGCACAGCTGTAATTTTGGTAAAGATATGAGAAATTCTCATGAAAGGAAAGTTGTTTAATTTTCACTCTAACCGCAAGGAGATGAGTCAGATGAACTACCCATTCAGGTAAACCATAATACCTCAAAGAAATAAGTGCAAATAATCCATCCTGCTTCCCTTTTCACTTTGGATGCTAGGAAGCTCAAAGCTAACTATACCGTTGAGTTAATATATTAATATTTGCCTAGGGCACGGTTTCAGTTAATCTATTGCTGTGAACAAACTACCCCCAAACTCAGTGGCTCAAAACAACAGTTTATTTTTATCTTTCACTGTTCAGTGGGCTGACAGGACTCAGCTGGGCAGTTCTTGCTTGGGGAGTCACATGCAGCTTGAGTGGGATGATGGCTGGGGTTGGAATCACCTGAAGGCTCAATTGTGCTAGATGTTCAAGATGGTTTGCTCATTCACCTGTGTGGCACCTGGGCTGAGTCCACCTGCCTACTTTGGGCTCTCTCACAACATGCTGGTGGTCACAGTTGATACACAGCAGCTGGCTTCAGGAAAGTCCCTCCCCCAGGGTTATAATGGGAGATGTGCTTCATATGTGGGGTCTACTTTGGAGATATGCTACCACAGGTATTTATAAATCTATTTTTCATCGTCTTATCAGGGATATAGCTTTCCTTGTGGGCCTTTTTTGGACACAGGCAAGTGTGAATAATACACAAATGATGCTTTACTCTTGACTAGGGCTTTATAACTTACCATGCATCTACCTATGGTACCTTACCTGGCCTGCACGACGACATGGAAATGGGCAGATCAGCAAGTTTATACCCATTTTTATAGACCTGGAGACTGTTTCAAAAAGGATTAGTGACCTGCCCAAGGTAACCCAGCTAGGAAGTGGTGGAATAGGCCCTGAACAGGTGTGCCTGACACGGCAATCTGTGTTCTCAAGCACCTGGCAAAGCCCTGAGAGACATACATCTAAAATCCAGGTGTGCCTTCTCTACATGCTGCACACCTGCTTGGGGCTCCATCACCTCTTCACAGCATGAGTTTAGTGTGGTAGCGTGAGCTCCCGTCCTTGAGCAAAACAACTGAATCCAAACTGGTTCTGCCGTCTCCTGGCTGTGGACCTCTGGTCTTTCCAATGACTCAGTTTCTTCATCTGTAAAATGCTACTAATGCCATGCAAATTAAATGAATGAATACATATAAGAAGTTTCAAAAGAAATCTCAGGAAAAGCTGCAGAGATAAGTAGCTACTAAGAGGACCCTGGTCTAGCTTCCCCTTCTATAAGCTTTTCTTAATTTTACAGGGGTTTTGCTAAGCATCCGTACAGGTACAGCTGATCTTGACATTTCATTTTACTTGATATTGCATGTTACTGATAGACTAAAAGCCCTAAGTCGATGTTAATGCCTGCCTGAGCATCACGATTTCAGCTGCCGGATACAGTTATAACATATTGTCAGGACTTGTAGACACAACTGCCTTCCCCAAGCTCCCACTTGCACTCGCTGTCTATCCTCTATTATTTACACTGACACCCTTCTTCCCCTTGGTGCTTGCTCACTCTTTCCCCTTACTCTCCATCCCATGTGGATCTGCACATTCACACCCAACTTCTTTCCACTCCACTCCTTTTTCACACACATGTTCTCACCACATTTACCCAAAGATATCCTTCTGCTTATGGACACATGCTCTTGACCTCCTGTATCCCTGGGTAACTTCCTTCCTCAGACTCTCAGTTTACAGTTTCTCTGTGCTCACTGAGCCATTCAATGTCCCATCTCCCATCCCAGGTCCCCCAAGGGCGGCAGGAGCAGTTTTGGCAGCCATCCCCTCAGGGCAGGAGGCAGACCTATTTTTGAGTGAGGAGGCTCTGGACACCTGACTGCGCCTGCTCCAGGGTGCTCAGCTCAATGAGCTCGTCATCAGTGCCCAGAGAGAGGGCTGTCCTGCTGCCCCCCTGGACAAGGCACAAACAACCCATGTGCAGTCCCGAGAGCTTCTGATAGCTGCTGCTTAGGGCAAGTGCTCCTGACACGGGAGGCAACTTGGCTAAGGGATGCTGCCTACTCTTTCCCAGCTCTGGATGGGGGAAGAATTGAGCTGAATATGCACCTATTCAGAAGGGTAAGGAACCAAAAATAACCAAGAGCAGCAGCATTTCATCTGACAGGCCCAGAAATGCAGCTCATTTCGGAGCAGGACTACAGACTGAGTGATTTGGGGGCCTTCAGCGTTCCCATACAAATACCTGGAAAAACTCTCAGGTTCTACAAGAGCTTCCATCCCTTCTTTGCTACAAATTCTCCAAGCTCAGGCTCTGTGGTCTGTAGGAAGACAGTCTGCAGTCAGAGACTTGAGGCTTAAAAGATGAGGTCTGGGGACCAGGACATGATGGTATTTGGTAAAATATTCTAATGAAGGAAGAAATAGGAAATAATTGGTCAATATGGAGGATGTGACACCGAAAAACAGACAGGAAATGGATTTGGGGAAGGTAAAGCCGTGGCCTCATGAGAAACATGAAAATACTGAACGTTAAAAATGGCGTGTGGGATTTAGCTAGACCCTGAAGGTAATCCATGGCAGGAAAAAAGGCTGTTTTCCCATTGAGATGGAGAATGTGTTGTCTGACAGTCTTCTACTTTTGCTTTATTCTCTTCTATTTTGATATAGAAGGCAAATGTTACAGTTCATTCATCTTTATTCTGAATTATCTGAAATTGCAAAGGAAAGAGGAGGTAGGAGAGAGGAGAAGAGTACAGGATCCCTCAGACCCTTGATTATGGGAAGAAGATGGAGGAGATAATCATGAATAAAGAAGAAAAAGAACGAAGGAAGGGAAGAAGACAGGAAGGGAGGATGGAAGAAAAAATGAAAAAGGAAGATGATGGATTCTGTTTTATTTAGTGACTGTGTCTAATAGCTTTCTATACAAGGCATGGGGGTGGGGAATATATGGAGCTGATTAAGAAACAACCTCTGCTTTCAAGGAACTTGTAGTCCTACTGGAGGAGGAGACCAGGTCAACAAACCAACTACAGCATAAAGCAGGATGAGCCAATCGCCACCTGGGGCTACAGGCAATGCTTGATGGGTCAAAGGGAAACAACCAATTCTGTTTAGACCTGAGGTCAGGAGGGATGGCTCCCTAGAGCTTGGCATTTGCCTGGGCTCCAGTGGTTTATGTAGGATGGAAGTGGGGAGAAGGAGCATTCCTCACTGCCACATAGTGTCCCCCCTCACCTCTTGTAACCCAGAGTTCAGTTGTCTCTGTAGGGGCAGATCTCAGTACCCTGCATATCTTGAGTTCCTAGAAATGTGGTTTCCAAGTGTCAGCAGGACAATGCCAGTCTGAAGGTACATTATTACTGGTCCACAGCAAAATGAGACAAAGACCAGTTGGGAGTTTTTCACAAGCAAATTATATTCAGTTTAAAGGACTGTCCTTTATTATGGTATTAGGTCCTTCCTAATTTTTTGATGACAAACATGCCCGGTCTTTTTAATAAAATAATGTTGATAGAAGATATTATAAGTGTATTTGGATGTTGTTTATTTTTATTTGAAATATTTTTACTTGGCGAACTGCATTGGTCCCTGAGATTTTACCAATCTTAAACCACTTCAGAGTCAGAGCTACTGGCCTAGGATATCATTCAGCACCCACCAAGGCAAGCAGATTACACAGATATTGTGAAGCCCCGTTCTCCAAATCTGGCCAACAATTTTCTCTTCCACAACATTAAAAAGCAGAGTTTATACTTTGGCCTGATAGAAAAAAAATATAGACACGATCCGGGACGAAGTCACCAAATCTTTTATCCCCTTGGGCACTTGATAGAATAAATAGTTTTTCCACATCACACAGGAGAATTTGAAGTGCTTTGGGTCTGTGGAAGTGGGACAGGGTGGTGGTGACATCTGTCAAACAAAGAAACCCTCAAATGCTTTAAAGTGGTGGCTGCTGGATGTGAGACAGGCAGAAATGAACCAGTGGTTCTGGAAATGGGGTCTCTGGACCAGCAGTATTGGCATTGACTGGGAGCTTGTTAGGAAAGCAGCTTCTTAAGGCCCATCTAGAACAGACTGACCCTGAAATTCCAGCGAGGCTGTTCAGCCACACGTGTTTTTCACAAGCTGTCCTGGTGATTTGAATGCAGGCTGAAGTCTGAGAACCACTGATATAAGGCATCATCTTGCAGTGAGTAACTCTGGGCTAAAAGCCTGACCCAGGGCCGCAACCCTCAGGTGGCCTAAAAAAAGTAAGGCATGACTCAGATGAGGAGCTGCGCAGTGGCCAGGCCTGTATTGAGATAGCTGAGGGTCCACCCAGGACCAGGGGATTCCAAAGCTGGTAGAACCCAAACCTGGACATCCCATGTTCACCACCAGCCTCTCCCGATACCTGCTGTGATTTGACGGACTGTGGTGGTACCTCCACAGCAAAAGGACTGTGCCCTCTCAGACGCCCAATCTATTATTAGTTCCAATCCGCACAAATCCTCCAGTGCCAAAGGGAGGCTTTTGCGAACTTTCAAAGGTGGGTTAACTATTTCGGAGCAGCAGCTGCGAGCCCATGCAGTTATTTGAGTCACTAGGCACAGCCTTGCCCTTCCCAGGGCGCGCCTCGAGCTGGGGGTCGCGCCGTCTGGGCCTGCAGACCGCGGAGTCCGGTTCGGCGAGCTGCCAGCCCCAACCTGCGTCGCCAAGGTCCATGACTGGATTTTGTGTTGTTGTTTTTTTTTTAAAGCTGTTTATGCACTTCAAGATCCTCACCCCCTCTCATTTGGGGCTTGGGTACAATTGCATTGGCCTAATTAATTCATTTTCTTTTAGTTCCAAAGTGGAAGCCGGGCCACAGAGATGCAAATCTAATACAAACCCGCTTTGGGCGCCGATACTCCGGACAATTAAGACAAAGAGCTCGGCGGCGGCCGCGGCACCACACAAAACCCTCGGGAAACCTCCAAGAACGCGCCGCGAACCAGCCGGCAAGCGTGGCGCACAACTCCCGCTAAACAAGTGCGGACCGGAGGCGGCCCCACCCCTGCAGGCGGACAGGTGGAGGTTGGCAGGGGTCAAAATCCATCCTTAAGGGCTGACAGCGGGGCCGCTGCGTGGCGCCACTCCAGGGGCGCACTCACCGGGCGCCCAGCGCGAATGGCGCCCTCGTCAAAAAAAGCAACAGAGCAAAACCCATTGCACCGGCGGGACCTGGGCTGCGCGCCCCGCAAAAGGAGAGGGTGGGGTTGGGGAGAATGCGGGAGGGAGGAAACGAATGAGACGAGGAGGGAGAAAAAGAGAAAGTGGGGGGAAAAAAGCAAGAGGGGATTAGGGAAAGAGAGAGAAGGGAGGGGGGGAAAGGAAGCGGAGGGTGGGGAGGAGGTCGCGAAAAGGAAGAGCGGGGAAGGGGGGCGGGGGAGGGCAGGGAAGAAAGGGGAGGGGGGCGGGCCGGGGGCCGAGCCTCCCGGGAGGGGGGCGGCGGCCCGGGGGCGGGCCCGGCTCGGTCCCCACCTGCGTGGGCGCTGGCTGCCCGGAGGGGTGGGAGCCTGGCAGTGGGAGGGGGCGGCCGGGAGGCGGGCTGGGCCGGCAGCGGAGGGGAGGGAGAGGACTGGGACTGGAAGGCGGGGAGGAGCCGGCGCGAGGCTGGGGCTGCGGGGGCGGCGACAGCGGGAGCGGCTGTGGCGGCGGCGGCAGGTGGCCCCGCGCGCTGCGGCCGGCCCGGCCGGGGGCGGGCGGGAAGGTGGCGCCTCGGGCGGGGGCCGGTCCCTGCACCAGGTGACCTGTTCCGGCCCGGATCCGGGCGGCCTCGCCATGCAGCGGCGTGGCGCGGGGCTCGGGTGGCCGCGACAGCAGCAGCAACAACCCCCGCCGCCCGCGGTCGGCCCCCGCTCCGCGGCCATGGCCCCCCCAAGCGGCTGCGTGCCCCCGGGCCTCGGCGGCCGCCCTGCCTGTGCGCTGCTCCTCCTCTGCTACCTGGTGAGCGTGGGACCCTCCCCGGGGCCCTGGGGGCGCGGGCGGGGCCTGGGACCTGCGCCACGCGAAGCGGGTGCGGTGCCGCTAGTTTTCGCTCTTCCTGGCCGCTGCGCCCCGGGCGCTCTGGGCACCTGGGCTGGTTCCCCGGGGCGCGGAGAGCGGTGCGTCGACCAGACTTGCCGCGCTGCGCTCTCGCTCGTGTGCCTTCCTCTCCCTCCCATACTCGCTCCCCTCGACACCCGTCCTGTCCCCCACTCTATCGGGGAGCCTCAGTACCCCCATTCCTTCACCGTGCCGCGCACGCCTCTCAGACCCCTCTCGACCAGTCCTGGGGCTTCCCTTACAGTCTACTCGCAGTTCCTTTCCTTCCCGTGCCCAACTTCGCCCCTTTCCCTTCGCGAATGCCACCTGCCTTGACCCTCCTTTTAGTTTCCACCTGGTCCTCATGGCCGGGACCGTTGTCTGTCAATGCGCTGGAGATGAACCTCGCGTTTCTAGCGCTTTTTAACTCCTCCATGGTCACTCTAGCCAAGTTGCGGATGCCAGCAAGAAATCGAGTTCTTTGTAACATGCTTACTGCCAGAGTGATGACTTTAGCTGCATCTTGAATATTGTCCTTTCTGAGAATATGTTTGGCTTTTGCCTGTCAGTTACAATTTTCACACTTCTTGGCTTCTGTTTTAGTCATCAACTAAATGGCAGTAACCTATTTTTCAAAACCAACTCATTTAAAATACCAGTGTAATGTAGACCCCTCAGAAAAAGGTGGAGAAATATCCCTCCATTCCTTTGATGGCTTTTCTTCTGGTTTGAATTCTCCTAAACAATAGTAAATTTACCAAAGGTGACACCCTTTCTGTCCAGCCTACCTTATGTTCCAGGATACTGCAGAGACCTTAGTTTATCTTGCCATATATTACCATAAATAAATGAAATGAAAAATGCTGAATCATGAAACTGATGTAATAGGAAATTCACAGAATGCAAAAAAAAAAAAAATTGAGCAGTGTCATTGTCCAGAATTCTTTTCATTTATGTGCATTCTGAGTCTTCTTTCTTTAGCTTCTTTCTTTAGAAGCCAAAAACTGCTTAGGAGACACTTGCAGGAATTAGAATTTGATTCCAAAAAAATGTGCCACCCAGCTCAAGTTTCTTTTCATACTCCGCACCTCTTGGATGTTTCATTTCTTGAAGGAAGAGGGTGTAAAAATGCAAATTGTATTTCTGCTTTTGCATCTACCTGTTGAGCAATCCATGCTTTTCTTCATATTTTAAAATTACCCAGTACCCAATTTAGTGCTTGGATTTACTTTATATTTTCATAAGAAGTTGTCTCTTAACATGAATGATTTTTTTTTCACCCAAGAGATATTATTTAATATTTATGCCACAGGGTTACAGCACACAGGCTCATAAATAAAACTGCCATAACAAATGACAAGGTTTCAGTTTAAACAGATGACCCCTGCCCACCAGGTGCTGGTTACCCAGAGAGGCAGAAATGATATAGAAGAGTATTGGGTGAAACATTAACGGACAGGTGGTCTGGAAAGTTCCGCATGGGAATCCTAAGACCTGGCAAAGAGAGACCACTTCTGGACCATTCCAAGAAATCAGAATAACAAGAGGCCTAGTGAGTGGTCTGCAGGAACAGAGAGAGATGGTAGGGAGGTATTCAAGTTCTGTATGGACCAAGGGGAATTTAAAAGAACAGATCACATGGAGGGGAGAAATGACACTGTGGGTAGACTTGAGTGAGGTAGTGAAATGGTGAGCTAAGGCTCCGAAAAGGAAGATTATAGAAAATACTGTTGTGTGGGAAATAACTAGAGCATGGATGAACGTCTTGGCAGACAAGTACAGAATGGATTTTGGAACTATCACGAGGAGAAAAATGTCAGTGCTTCCTGACTATGCCTGTTCCCTTCAGATGGGCTTCAGATATGCTACTGGAAAAGAAAGACTGATAATTCAGAAGGGCATTCTGCAACTGAATGAGAAGCTTTTGCAAAACCCAAGGAAGCAAAAGTGTGACTTGGAGGTGGGCTTCCCCTTTTCTGAAGGTCTAGCCACTTGCTAGGGATTTTGTTCTAGAGGTTGTGTGCTTTCCGATATACTGTAGAAAGGTAAGTCGTCTTGGCCTTGGAGAAGTTTAGTCTGCAAATTAGGGAAAATGTAAATGTCTGCATGAAAACATGAAACAGCCATGGTGGGGAGGGGAATGCATAATGGTTTGCCTTCTGCTCCTCAAGGAATACTTGGAGGAAGTGATTAGTCTGGGGAGAGAGGATGGGCAGATGGAAGGTAGAGGTTGAGCAAAATAAGTAGGATCTCCGTAATACATCGACACTAGAGGGAGAAAGCTATCCCATAATTTGGAAGCAGCTGTTTTGATCCCCATTCAGATGAGGTAACAAGCTCAGGTTAAGTAAGTTTCCCTAGACCACACAGAGAGTCCAAGATTGAAACAACTTTATCTGCTTCCAGAGTCCCAGTTCTTTGCCATGCTAGCTTATTTGCCTTCTGGCCTTGACTGCTTGTAACCCATTCCCCTCATGCATAGATGTTTGGGCCATTAGCAGAGCTCTCACAATTAGCAGCTACTGTGCAATTGGCCAGGATGTGAAGTCATGTCTAAAGTAGCCTAAAATATACAAAGCAGGAAGCACAGGCCACAGAATAGAAGCAGGATGTTAGAGAGAGAGAGAGAGAGAGAGAGAGAGAGAGAGAAGGTAAAGCCAGAAGATATTTGCCATCCGTGGTGGAGAGGTAAAAGATCTGGTCTTTATATAGTCCGGAGGCAGCTGGCTGGCAGTTGAGCACTTGAGTTTGTATGAATGTGTGTCTAAGTGTAGAGTTGAATGTGCCTAGGAATGCATTCCAAAGCCAATCATCCGTGATTTGGGAACCAATTCCTGTGTTGTGTTATTCCTACCAATTTGCTTGTTCATAAGGGCTGAAGATTGAAAGTGGCTTTCTGAACAGATGCTTTTAAGGCCCTGCCCTCATGGCAGCATGCTTCCTGCAGCCAGGGGCCCGGAGGTGGTGGGCATCGCTTTCTCCATTGGCTAGGACAGAGTAACCTTCAGGAGCAGACTAAGAACAGAACTGTAACTGTAGCTAGGATACTGCTAAAGCATGAATAATTGTGACGAGGCCTGAAAGATAAGTCACGGAATGATGCCAAGTAGATTTCTGAAAAGATGATCCCTGGTTCTAGCAGCTGCCAGAAAATTCTGAGGTCACCAAAGGTCAAGATGCAGAGAGCCTCCCCAGAGAGGGGGAGGGCATTGAAAGCAAAAGGTAATGAGCTGGCTTGCACTGAGGTCACTCGTGCTGACTGGTATGGTCCATGCAGAACTTGCTCTGCTCCACAGACCCCCCTTGCTATTCTCTTACGTCATTAACTCTTACCTTCCTCCAGACTTGGCTAGAACAGCCCGAGGCTGCCCCATGTGTGACAGTGACACTTAAGGAAGTTAGTTCTGTCCGTTTCGAACTCTGGTCTCAAAGGTATAGATTTTTTCTTAAATGAGAAAACAGATCTCACAATGGCTAGTGATGTCAGCTGTAGAGCTGAAATGTTCAGAGTAGACATTTACATCTGTTAGACAACCAGAGGACAAAGAAATAGGAGGACATTAACAGTGCAGGTATATGTTGGGGATCATTAGCAGATGGTGGCTGTCACAGTCTTGTACAGAATTCTCTCTGTAAGTGGCCTTTGGTTATCCCTCTAGAAGTAATCCTGAATTCCTTACTCTGCATGTAACCCAGGGCCTAGAAGATCAAAACAAGGTAAAGAGGCCCTCAATTGTCCAGCTTGCGCAAGAGCGATTATGAATATTTGAAATACAGAGATCATTCTCAAACTTCACATCAGCCGTAGCTCCCACATTCATCCTGACCAGAGCTCCTAAAAATCTCCCAAGCAATGGTGTGTGCCTCTTGCCTTCTAGCCCTTCTATTCCTGTTGGTAAATGTGTAGGAACCATGAATTAGCTGAACAGAAGCAGCCGGAGGAAAGGTGGAAGGGAAGACATAAAGAACCCAGGTATTTCACGAAGAAGAAGGATAGATTTGAGTAGAACATAAATAACCTAAAGTGGACTCAGTTATCGAATTGGCTCATCTCACCCCTTTGAGATGAGGACCCGAGGGGCAGGGGGGCCATACAGCATGTGAGGTATTGCCGAGGAGACTGATTTGGCAGCTCTTATTTGTCTCCCATGCTTATCTGAAAAAGAGCTGGGGAGGTGGCTCAGTGCGTGTGTGTGTGTGTGTGTGTGTGTGTGTGTGTGTTTGTGGGTAAGGTAATGTCTACCCTCTTCAGACACAAGGCTTAGTGACCAGATAGAATTTGAGCCACTCCCACCCCCTTTCAGGATGGGAGTGAGTCAAGTCCTGAGAATCCCTCATCTGTAACCAGAAAGTGGTGAAGGTGTAAAGATAAGTGGGCGAGTTAAGGGCATGATTTTGTCTGTTTCTGAAAGGCACGAGGCACACCATTGCTGACTTTGGAATTAGCAGATAGGGATTTAAATTTTGGTTCTGCCTTTTAGTAGTTGGTTGACCCAGGGCAAGTTCCTTACCCTCTCTGAATGCATTTCATCTCCTCAGCTGGAATTCTGTGTCCCTCATAGGGCTGTTGTGAGTATTAGGTGTGAAGGGAGAAATTCTTTATGAGGGGATGGGGTTAGGCTTTGAGTGGGCAAGACTTACCACACCTGTTCCAATGCCTGGCACACAGGAGCTACTCAAAGAAATCAAACCAAACCAAACGGTGGTTACCCTCATGATTTGAGAGCATATCAAATGATATTAAGTGGGGAGAGGATCCAACACACCTGGGAGTATTGGTCATTATTGTGATGGTGTTTACCTAGCCAGCTCTCAGGTTTGGGAAGGTGGGAAATATTTCCCAAGGCATATCTTGATTTTGAAGTTCATATTGACTCATTGCCCATTCTGTTTAATTACATGCTTTGTTGACATAAACAGAATTTTTGCTTATTGCTAGTCAACAGAAATTGGGAAAGGAGGCCGTCTAAGCCAATACAATTACCCTGTCGACCTATGCAAAGTTTGATCCGGCCAGTTTGGAGAGAAAGCCCTCATGAGCCAAAGCTTTCTGAGGTGACCCATGGGGCAGAATGCGCAGGAATGAGAAAAACAGTCAATTATTGTTTGCATAGCAGACATACCCATGTACACGTGTAAGTGTAAATGAGCTTCCCATAGTGAGACTTGGATGATTGAAGATTTTCCAATCTCTTTGTCCCTCCCTTAAATAACAAGTGGATCATGTAGAAAAAAAGAGCCAAGTTTTTCTCAGCTCTTTAGAATGAGGGAGGGTTATTTGAATAGAGTTTCTTCTTATTGATTTTGTTTAAAGGAATCAGATGCACTCATCCTGAAAGAAGTTTAGGCTGTATTGATAGATTTTTTTCCCTCCATCTAGAAGATGCATAAATTCATCTGTTTCTTGACTCCCAGGCTGAGTTGAATGCATTTAGATCTCCTATTTTGGGTGTTTTTTTTTTTTTTATCATGAATACACATTAACAGACCCATTTCTTTCTTTAAAAAAATTTTTCAATACATACGCAATTACACAAAAACAAAGGAATCTGGGTTTTGTGACTGTGTGTGACACTGTCAAAATTGACTTGGATTAAGCTTACTTATGGTAGAAACAGATGTTTGAGGGCTCATGCATCTTTCAGAGCCCAGCTCCACTGTATGCAGAGCGGATCCATAGCTCCCAAGGTGGAACATCTATGTGGCTGCCTAAATGGCATCATTTGAGAGGCACAGAAATGTCCTCCTACATCCAGATATCTTGCTTACAGCTGCAGTGCATTTGGTCTTTGCTTTTAGGGCATTATCTCCACTAGGCTGGCATAGAAATACAGATATGTGACATTACTGCAATATTTTGTCATTATCACATTAACATGGATCAACTTGCCAGGTGAACAGGAATTAAGGGCGGGGCAGGGTGGTGGTGGAGGGATAGGACATTACAAAAATTTGCTTTGTGTTTTTGCTGTGAAGAAATGGAGAAGTTCTAGAATGCAGGGCGGCTGTCTGAAAGGTTCAGAGGGACTGGATAGCTGGGAGAAGTCCACCCCAGATGGGTAAGGTGGGTGCTCAAGTGCCACATTCCCTAACCTCACAGACCCCCCACCTTAGCTCTGACCCACAGGGGCCCAGTGAGATGCCAGAAGGAAAGGGCTCTTTGGAAGGAAGTTGATGATGCTGGGTGGAAAATAGAGAAATGGAGAGAGACCCCTTGCCCCCAAAAGAACTTGTGAATGTCCGGAAAGGGTAGTGAGGACTCAAGATTGGATCAAGTCCTTTGGTTTATATGCAGGTGCCCTGGGATGGACCACTGAGACATCTGGCAGAAATACCCCTAAACAGAACTTTATTTCATCAAGAAACGCTTAACCAAATCCTACTGTGTGTCAAGCTCTATCTTCGAAGCCCGAGACATAACAATGAGGAAGATGTGGGCTCTGACCTCATAATTTCTGAACAAAGGGAAGTTGGGGTAATTTTTAGCTTATGTTAATGCAACCTGGCATGTGAAAATACCTATGAAGGTTGGACACGTGTCATACCTGTAGCTGAAACTCTTCAAGTTAATTGCCTTGTTTTCCTGGCAGGAAACAGCTTATAACCACACACATGACTTGAGCCAGGAAATCAGCTTCAGCTTAATCAATATTTAGAGTGTGATGTGTTGCTAATCGGTGTTGGTTTTGTGCATAGCCGAGGTAGCCACAACTCGTGATGTAGCAGCTGCCCACTGGGGCTGCTCCAAGATGTCAGCTTCCTACATTGCGTAGGTGCCCAAAAGACTGAAGGTTGTAACCCTTTCCTGAGGGATTTGGACCCTGTTCCTAAAGCCATGATGATTTTTAAGGTCCTCTTTGGGGCCAGCACACCCCTGTCACATTGAGAAAACAATGCCCCATCACTGAAGTTGTTTTTCTCTTGTATCCTAGCTGCCACTCATGCTTCTCCACTTCTCGAATAATCTTTCTCAGTCCATGAAGTTGATAAAGATGAACTGGAACTTTAAGCAAACATAATTAGTTGGGAGGGTCTGGGAGGAGCTAGGGCTTATGGAAGTTCTCATGTTCTATGTAATTGTGAGAACCCTACTCAGAGAACCCTCCAGGAAGAACTCTGTTTATAATGAAGTTCTATGGTTCTAACTTCCTTTTCCCTCCTATAAATAGTATCTTCCATCTTGGCACGCAGGCCAGAGTGTATGTGGCTTGCTGTGTCTGCATGCACTGGGTTGCAACCGTTTCTTTACCCTGAATAAATCCTTTTTACTGACAAAACGACCTAGTCAATGATATTTTTCAGTCTACAAAATTATAACTTTTTGTCCAGCCCAGCTCCAACCTTTCACCCTGCTTAGGTCTTTCTTGAAAGAAACAATAGCAAGACATCAGTACCACCACCAGGGAACCTTAGCAAAATAACAGATGAAGACCCATCAACTACATATGCAGGAAATTATGCCTAACTGGGTTATTCATCTCATTCTCCTATATGATAATTCCTCAAAAGAAAAGCGTATCTTCTGTCACTTTGCATTCTTCAACACTTTAGCTAAAATAAAAGTTTAATAATCTTGAACAGTGGTGGGCAAATGAAGGCCCACAGGCCAATCCATCCAGCCGCCTGTTTTTGTAAATAAAGTTGTACTGGACAGCAGTTATGCTTATTTGCTCATGAGTTGTCTGTGGCTACTTTCTGAAAACCACAACAGAGGTGAGTAGCTGCGATGGACACCGAGTGGCCTAAAAACCTAAAATGTTTACTATGCGGTTCCTTTTTACAGGAAAAGTCTGCTGACCTCATATCTAGAATAGCGCCATCCAGTAGACATATGATGTGAGCCACATATATAATTTCAAATTTTCTAGTAGTGACATAAAAGAAGTAAACCAAAAGAAGTGGAATTAATTTTAGTAACACATTTTATCTATTGTAATTCCCTGTATCCTAATGTCACTTCAACATATAATGAGCCTACAAGCATTGAGATAGTTTACATCCCTTTTCAATATTGTCTTTGAAGTCCAGTGACTATTTTGCACTTACCCGGTTTTGGAGCAGCCACATTCCGAATGCTTAATATGACTTGGAGCTACTGGACTGGATAGCGGATGCCTAGAACCCATAAACCTTGGATTTACTTTTACCGTGCTTGGAAGCAGGTGAAAATAAAATAATATTCATATAAGTATATGGAGATTCCTTTTAAAACCGAATTTCAAGGGAAGGCCCTGGAGAGGTACACAGTCAGGTGTCCTAGCCCTTTTTCATTCTCATCTGTCACCACCGATCTCTGCAATGACGAGCCTGAGGTCTGGAATGTTACGGGTCGTCAAGCAAAACGGAAGGCATGCTCAGCACACTGCAGTGATGAGCGTGGAAACATGAAAAGGGGGCTAGGGCATTTTCAGCAACAAGATGTGAAATAATGAACGTGATTATTAACTGCACTTTGCAGTGACGTCTCGTGAGATCAAATAGTCTTTCCCCCAGCATTCTGTTTAAGAGCGGTTTTCACTAGAGTGCCTAGCATCAGCAATAAAAATGTGATAAAACAAAACAAATAAGTGGAGAACTGGGCCTGGGTAACTTTCTAAGGTGTACTGCACATGAAAAGAACGAGGAAGGGGTTTTAAGTCACTTTGGAAAAGAACGCAGTCTGCTATGTAATATACCACAGTGCACTGCGGACTCGGCTTCCTGTTGTCTCACTAAGCAAATGTTTCTTTCCCGTGGAATGGGGTAAGAGAATCATTAGTGGCATATAGAATGAGGAGCGCTACCCACCCACTGACAGCTCGTCGGGTCCAGCTTGCATCAGCACTAGCTTCCCTGGCTTTGGCTGAACTCTGTCATGGGCTTAACCAGCTCGATGTCCATTTTGAGAAAGAGGCCACATCTTGGCCAACCTGGCTGAATGAATAAAACGGCACGTGTGGACAAATGCTGGGTGCATCTCTATTCCTGCAAAAGCAGAATTCAGCCTGGAGTTCTCAGGCAGGCGTGAAATGGCAACTCTTTAGTCTTGCTGCTGTGTGCTGCAGGGTAGAGAATGTGGGAGTGGAAGTGAAGAAAAGGATCTGGGTTTCTGGGCTTGCCTCTGCTAAGCCACCAGCTGGGCCATGTCCCAGGCCATCACCTCTTGGTCGATATTTCCTCAGAAGTCCATAGCATGAGGTGGCTGGCTCATCTGCTCTAACAGACTCTACTGCTAATTATAAGATTATTTTTATATTTGTTTTCCTCCCTGTAACTTGGAAGTGTAACTGAGAACATAAAACAAACCTCTCCCTGTGGGAGTGGGCAGTTTGGACTGTACCCCCCCTTTACGTAATTCTTCCCACAAGTTTCCCATAATCAGAAGGAATGGTCAGGCCTTCCCCCAGTCTCTCTCCAAAATTTGGAGGAGTTGCATTTCCTATTTTCAGTTTTTTGGGACTGATGCTTCCATCCCCACCCCCATTTTGAGGGAAATATTCATGTAGTAACAAAATTCAAAAGATAAATCGGGATAGCCAGTGCAGATCTCTCTTACCCTGTCTCCTGATCACCTCGTCCTCCATGTGAGCAACCAATGATATGTGTACTCGATAAAATATGTATATATATTTTCCATTTAAAAAAAAAAAGTACCCAGGGCAGGCCAAGTGACTTAGTTGGTTAAGAGTTGGCTCAAGAGTGTGAGCTCTGAGCAACAGGATCACTGGTTCGATTCCCACATGGGCTCAAGCTGAGCTGCAGCTGAGCTGCCAACAGCTGGTAGGATGGCCCAGCTAAAAAAAGCAAAAAAAAAAACAAAACACCCCATACGGTACTTCTGAGCTTACTTTAAGAAAAAAACCCAAAAATCCAAACTTTGAAGATCACCCCATTATCTGCACATGAAGACCTTCCTTGTTTCAATAGCTGTGTAGTACTCTGAGCAGATATACTAGAATTTATCTAACCAGCCCTCTCTTTTAAGGGGCGGTTAGGTTTTCCATCTTTTGCTGTTATAAACACTGCTGCAGTAGAAAGCTGTACATTCATCATTTTGAACAAATTTGAGTATCTTTGTAGGATAAAACCCCCAAAGAGGAATTATTGGGCCAGAGGGCATGTGCATTTATTCTTTTGATAGACACTGCCTGATAGGTCCACAGAGATGGCTCCCACCCGCCTTACGTAAGAAGCTATGCTTCCTTACGTTCCAGCTTGTATGATGTGTTATTGGGCTTTTTGATCTCTGTGACTCTACTAGGTTAAAAATGGCATCTCGATGTCATTTCAATTTGCGTTTCTCTTACTATGAGTGAGAATCTACTTATCCCTGAGCTATGACATTTGTTTGTTCTTCTTGATTGTCAGCTTTCTTTCTAATTGACTGCTTTAAAACGGAAACACTGTTCCCCTTTACAGACACCTTCATTGATCCTTTGCTATCAATAGAAGAAAAGCCCACATTCCCTGGGCAGGGATTCAGTGTCCTCCAGAGCCAGGCACTGCCTTTCTTTTCAACTTCCCCGTGTCCTTTCGTGTATATACCTCCCTTATATTCTCCAGCCAAACGAAGCTGCTTGCTGGTCCCCCACTACCTCTTCTTTTCTCTGCTCTCATGCCCCTACTTAAGCTGTTCACACAACGTGCAGTGTTTTCCTTTGCTTCTCTACCTAGAGAACTTCTCTTCATCCCTCAGAGCCCAAATGCAATACCATTCCTTCCATAACATTTGTCCTAGATGCTCCATAATTACTCTCACCTGGGACTGTGATTCTTTAGGGCTGATTTACAGTTTGGAGCAATGGCCATATTCTGCCTTGTGCCACGGCCACTTGGAAACTTGATTCCTTGACACCCATCTTCCTGTCCTAGCCACCTTGGCGTCTCCTACAGCCCTAAACCGGAAGTGAAGAAAGCGTTCCTTCTTTGGAGACGACTGCAGTGACCTTTTCCTTTAATATTGTGGTAAAAATAGCCCTAGCATCAAATTGGACCATTTTAACCATTTTGAGTGTATAATTCAGTGACGTTTAGTACACTCACATTGTTGTGCAGCCATCACCACCATTCATCTCCGAACTCGTTTCATCTTGCAATACTGAAACTCTGTGCCTGTTAAACGAGAACTCCCCTTCTTCCTGTCTCCACTGCCCCTGGAAGCCACCATTCTACTTTTCATATCTCTATGAATCTGACTACTCTAGGGACCTCATATAAATGGAATCATACAGCATCTGTTCTTTTGTGACAGTCTTATTTCACTTAGCATAATGTCCTCAAAGTTCATCCAATTGTAGCATGTGTCAGAATTTCCTTCCCTTTTAAGGCTGAATAATGTTCCATTGTGGGTATATTCCGCATTTTGTTTATCCATGCAGCTGTTGACAGACTTTGGGTTGTTTCCACCTTTTAGCTATGACGAATGATGCTACTGTGAACATGGGTGTATGTCTATGAACATATTTCTTTGAGACCCTGCTTTCAACTCGTTTGGGTTTACGAGTATCCCCAGAAGTGAAATGCTGGATCATATGGTAATTCTCTGTTTAATTTTTGGAGGAACTGCTGTACTGTTTTCCACGGTGGCTGCACCATTTTGCATCCCACCAGCAATGCACAGAATTCCATTTTCTCTGCATCCTTTCCAACACTTGTTATTTTTGTTTGTTTTTATCCTCGCCATTCTCACAGGTGTGGAGTGGTCCAAAGTAACCTTTTCGGGATTGTGTTTTGCATCCCCGATTCACAAAGTCTTATTTAGAAGAGCTCTCTTAGTACCCATATCTCAGCGCCTCACACTTGATTTTATGACCAAATTTCCCAGATTTCTCCTGGAAGGATTGTCCACATTGTGAGGGCTTGGTCATTTAGAGAACTAGATAAGCAGGGAGCTATAATAAAATCTTTCTTGGCCCATGTAAGCACCATCCATGGTGAAAGATCAGACAACACAGCCTGTGGTCCAAGCCCACCTCTGTGTGCTTTGGAACAACAGAAACTTCCTCCTGGTCCCTCTATCACGCAGGCTTGTCCTGGCTCAGAACTCATGGGAGTAAAAGAGGCCAGCTTGGCATCCCTGTCATGATCTCGCTCAGGTGCACCTTGAACTCTTCTCCCGCTTTTCAATTTGGCTGCAACTCTCCAGCATTTGAAGTCAGGATAATAGTTTGGAAATGCCTGAAGCTGCATTGTCTCTTTTTCACCCGAAGGCAGATGCACTGTGACTGGATGTGTTATGAACTAGCTCCTCCATTTGGACACCAACTCCGGAATGACTGCCATGTACTTTGAAAGTCACATTTTGATTAGCAGATGCCGCTGAGTCTGAGGAGGGAGTTTCATGGGGCCGGATCTTCATTCGTATTTGTGTGTGTTGGTTTTTGTCCAGTTGTTCAGTAATGTTTTCAGTGTGTTTTGTTTTCTGCTTTTGTTGTTTTATGTAGATGGATATTTTTTTTTTACCCCAGGAAAATCATGATTCACATGTCATCTGTTCAAACGATGAGCCTTAAACTTTTCTTATTTCTTTGTTTCTCCCTTTTAGAATTTTGTGCCATCTTTGGGCAGGCAGACTTCTCTGACGACGTCAGTGACCCCCAAAGCTGAGCAGAGCATGGCTTATAAAGACTTTATTTATTTCACTGTCTTTGAAGGAAATGTTCGCAACATTTCTGAAGTCTCGGTTGAGTATTTATGCTCTCAGCCTTGTGTTGTGAATTTGGAAGCTGTCGTTTCATCTGATTTCAGAAGTAGCATTCCCGTGTACAAAAAAAGGTGGAAGAACGAGAAACATCTCCACACCAGCAGGACACACCTAGTCCATGTGAAATTTCCCAGCATCATGGTTTACAGAGATGATTATTTCATCAGACACTCCATTTCCGTGTCCGTGGTAGTACTCCGTGCCTGGATCACTCATAAACATAGCGGCGGAGATGTGAATGTTAAATGGGAGGAAAACTTGCTGCATGCTGTAGCAAAGAATTACACTCTGCTAAAGACTGTGCCGCCTTTTGAACGCCCTTTCAAAGACCATCAAGTGTGCCTGGAGTGGAACATGGACTATATTTGGAGCCTTCGGGCAAACAAGATTCCCCAGTGTCCTTTTGAAAATGGTAGGTCATTTGCCTTGCTAGGAACCTAATTCTCATTTCTTCCGATGGCCTGTATCATATGAGAAGGGCAGGAGACAACTCTTAGGTAAGCAGTGGTAAAGACAAGGACAATGGAGCCTGTGATTTTGGACTTCGGGGATGAAAGAGGAGGTAAAAAGGGGAAGAGAAGAGAAAGTGGAAGAGAATAGGGCTGAAGATGAAAGTGAGAGAGGGACAAAGCATCCATGGAAGGACCTGGAGAGGTTTGTTTTGGATCTGCTTTAAGTTGGAAAGGAGCACTAATGCCACAGAAACAAGGATTGGGGAAATCTTCCTCCCATCTCCCCTCAAAAATCCCTCCAGTGTCAGTTTTAGGACAGCAAAGGCTTTTCAGCCAAGCAGAGCTGGGTTCAGTCCTGGCTCTGCCCCTTTCTTTCTGCCTGTGTAATTTTGGAGCACCCAGAACCTCAGTTTTCTTATCTGTAAAATGGGGATAATAACAATTCCCTCAGAGCAGTGTTAGGAGAATTAAATGAGATATAATTTGCTTAGCACATTATCTGCACTCAGTAAAAAGTAGCCCTGAGGATGATAGAGTCCAAAGTTTGCATCTGATCCTAAATGCCACATGGCCACAGCTACTGAAGGGTCCGTGTAGGAGGCTCCTGTGTCTTTTTCAGCCTCCCTTAAGCAGCGGGGTTGGATTTCTCTGACTATTTGCACTTAGAGGAAGGGGTCTGAAGCTCTCTGCATTGGTGTAAGGGACACCTAGCTCCTGCTGAGTGCCTGCTGGCTCTTTTCTCTACCCTGCAGTGGGGAGCCAACCTGCACATGCTCCCAGGTGCGACCCGGGTCTGGTAGCATTTCCCAAAGTGTGGCCCTAGGATACCCTGCAACAGAATCACCCAGGACTCTTGTTGCAAATGCAAATTCCCAGGCCCCACCCATTACCTACTCAGCCAGGATCAGTGGGGGCAGAGCCCAGGAATCAGCATTCCCACATCCATGACTAATGTACCCTGAAGATTGAGAGCCTCTAGCCCAGGCGCCTGGGACTTTGATCTAGAGTTACTGTGGCCAGACCCCCAGGCAGGTTTGGTGGGTGGAGGAAATCCACGGGCCTGTGACAGCACATCTTTCCATGGGACATAGTTGACACCTAGTTTTCAAGAGAACTGGTTTGGGACAAGGTGACTTAAGGACTTGGCAAAAACAATGCCTATGAGTGTTTCCTGAGGCCATCCCAAAATAGCTCTACATATAATGAAAAGTTAACGGTCTGTGCAACCAAACATTAGAGCTGGTCAGAGGCCACTTGCCATAGAACCACCACATCTGGCATTTAAAAAACAAAACCAAAAGCTTATTATTTTGAAATAATTATAGATTTGCAGCAAGTTGCAAAAATGGTAGCAAGTCCTGTGTGCCCTTTCCCCAGATTCCCCTAATGGGCACATCTTCCAAAACTACAGTACAGTATCAAAACCAGGAAACCATGATTGAATATAATATATATATTCATGGGATGTGGAGTACAGTGTGGGGAGTGGAGACAATGGAATTGTAATAGATCTGTGTGATGTCGGGGGTGGGGGGAGTGGGGCAGCGGATTTGGGGAGGGGGGTTGTCACTTTGTGGGGTAAAAAGTATAATAACTAGTGCACTGTGTTGTACACCTGAAACTAATTAAAAACAAACAAACAAAAACCAGGAAACCAATGTGGATCTAATATTATTAACTAGACTACAGACTTGACTCAGATCGTACCAGGTTTTACATGCTCGTGTGTGTGTGTGTGTGTGTGTGTGTGTGTGTGTGTGTATAGTGCTGTTCCATTTTATCCTACAATTTGTTTTAACGGCCTTGTTCTCTGTCTGGCTTAGTCTACGTTTGTGGGGTGCTTTAAATAAGAGAGATCTAGGCGAAGGCAAATTCCTTGCCTGTGTGTGTGTGCATTGAGGGTAGGACGGATGGTAATTAAATGTCTGAAATCTTCAAGCTGCATGCATTTGGATGATCAGTGTGCATCCCTCTTCCAGGCAGAACCCCATGCTAGCATCCGTCTGGAATGCCTTCCACGAGGGGGCCTAATTTGTTAAGGAGAAGGAAACATGGGGCACACACACACAGCCACAGTCCTGCTTTGCTTTCGATTTTGTCAGGGCTTCATGCTTCCAAACCATGTTTGGTAAATCACGTATTCCTCGTTGAAGAATGACTGAACTGTAAGCTGGAAGTCTTCAAATGAGGTCCTTTAAGAGCTGGCAGAATTCTTAGGGCACCTGAACATACTCCTAAACATGTGAAACCTCTTTTCTTGCTTTTGTTGTTCCTTCCCATATTCACAGAGCTAGGGTGTTTCTCCTCACCTTCTTCAGACCATTACTTTTGGGGTGAGACCCAATCTAATACAAGCATAACGCAGAGCCAGAGTCACTGAACATAGCGGGGAGCTCCGTGCACCCTCAAAACCAGCTCTGCTAACACGGCTGTGTTGTGTTCACAGGAAAAGGGGGACATTTTCTCTCCCTCTCTAAAAGACAAATCAAGAGAGCAGCTGCCGCAGCCCTGGGGAAAGTGTTCCCGACCTTTGTCCTTGACATCAGCTGCATGGCAGGAGGGGCTGGGCCTCTGGCTTGTTCTTAGCAGGGACTTCTTTCTTCGGCTCTGAATGAACAAGAGTCAAGTCAGAACAACAATATGGTACTCGGGAACAGTGGGGGCGCCTTTCATGTCTGGTCACAGTCTGCGGCCAGCACTGGGGTGGCTGTGAGGGAACATTTTCTGTGTCAAGTGCCTGGTGTCCTTACGAGGGCTCTGTATCTGAAATGAAGTACTGCCTGACTCGCTTTCATTTTTGCTTTCCTTTATCAAAAAAGAGTGAGCCCGAGTCCCTGTGCATGGCTGTTCCTTCAGAACGGCTGGAGTGCCGGTGCACCAAAGGCAGAGGTTAGGCTCCCGAGGTGAGGACTGTGTGTGCAGCTTATCTCTGTTGCCAGCACCATGCCAAGCCAGGTTGGTAGTCTGATTTTCAGTGGAGGTGCCACAGACTTTTGTCCATCCCTGTTGAGTAAACCTACCCCGGGTCAGAAGTGGGCATCCCCTCAGGACACGTGTGTGCCCCGGCTCACCCATGTGCCCTGCGGTGCGCCTGTTCCTGTTGCATTCCAGGCATCTGGCACATAGGTGGCCAGGCATACCATGCCTGTGGCTCCACTTACTGTTGTTCGTTTTCCTTGGGGGAGGGGAACAGGCCTTAGCGGTTGACCCTCACCAGTCACACGTGTGCCTGACTCATGCGTGAACTCATCTAGAGAAAGGAATCAGCCCTGGGCTGGGAACCCTAGGCGCACTGGACTTCTCTTCCTCTCTTCCTCCCATTGTGAGCCCTGAGCTTGGGCAATTGCTTCCATCTTCAGACTGGATCGCACACTCAGTTGCTTCCCACCCTGTGTAGCGTTGTCATCACGGTCTAAGCCACACCAATGGCTCCCCGTCAGGACTCCGGCCACAGCCTGCAGGTGGCCTCCCAGCTTTGCCTTCCTTCCCCACACAGCACCCAGAGCAAGCAAGTCACATCACCTCCCGCAGGCCATTCCTCCCTTTGCATTTACCAGAGGTCAACCCACATCCCTCACGGTGGCCTATCCGTGCCTTCCTGGCCTCATCTCTTGCCATCCCCTGACCCACCTGTGCCAGCCATGTAGGCTTGCTTGCTTCTCCTTGTACATACCAAGTTCATTCCCACCCTAGGACTTCTGCGTTACTGCTCCCTCCCCAGATCGCCTTGCTCCCCTCATTCTGCTCAAATGTCATCCCCTCAGAGACTTCCCTGCCCACCTTATCTAAGAGAACAACTCCACCCCTGCCACACCCACCCTTTATTTTCCTTGTATCTTTATCGCCACTGGACATTGTAATTAGCTCTATTTAATTGCTGTTTTGCTGGTTGAATGTCTCCACTCTAGAACGCAAGCTCCATAAGGCCAGCGTCCTGTTTCGTTTTGTTCCGAATCCTAGCTCAGTGCCTGCGTGGGGCAGGTAGGTGTGCAGTCACTATTTGTGGATTGAGTGATGAGACTGAGTGATGAATACTCATAGCCAAGAGGCAAGGATCTTTGTCTCTCTTATGGTTATGTGTGACCATCACACTGCTGTGTGCCTTCCCTGAGGCTCAAACCACACCCACTGCAGCTTCCCAGGTAGAGCCCATTTGGGCTGTGCTAGTTAAGGCTGCAGCCCTTCCATCAGCCATCCTTCACTGTAACCCCACAGGAGCTCGCCTTCGCCCAGGGCACCTGCCCTTATAGTCTGAGTCTGCTTAGCCTGATGCCCCACCCTATGCCTTGGCTAAAGCAGTTCCTTTTACCTGGGATAGCGGCTGGCCCCGTCTCCCGCTCCCCACCAACACCTCCCCCGCAACTGCTACCTGTCTTCCTGCAAAATCTTACCAATATTTGAGGAGCCAGCTCAAATTCCCATGTTTTCCCCACGGTACCCCCTATATTTTTTCTTTGTTTTTTTCTTTTGATGCCCACAATCAGAAATTAACTCTCTGCCCTTTGGCCTCTGCTAACCCTCTGGTGTTACCTACCATCCTATAGGATGTGTGTCATGTTCTAGTCAATTAAACAAAGATTGATTGAGCACCTACTATGTACCAATTTCTTTACTAAGTCTGGGGGCTTGAAGATGCAGACACCATCCGACCCTGTCTTTAGGTGGTTATGTGAAAGGTAAATGCAGCTACCAATAGGAACAGCTGTGTTCCATTACTGATGGCTCACTATGTGCCAGGTACTGTGCTGAGTGCTGTAGATGAGTATCTGTTGGGTTGTCAGAAAAGTCGTGACACATTTTTGCAATGAGAAACATAGAAAAAATATATCATGACTTTTCCAACAACCCAATAACTTAGATCTACCTGGGGCACTACTGTCATATTTACAGAGGCAGAAACTGACTCAGAGAGGTAGAGTGGCTTCTCTGAGGTCACACAGCTATTCATGACAGAGCTGGGATTTGAATCCAGGTAGTTTGGTTCCCAAATGTCACACTTCATCATTAGTCTATACCCCTGGGTGTGTCATGGAGCTATTTATTTAAGTCATTCATTCACTGAAAAAGTTACAGCGTGGTCTTTATGTGTTAGGTGTGCTGTGAGGCATCTTCATGGAGGAGGTAACATTTGAACAGAGACTCGAAGGATGAGTCGAGTGTTCATAGTCAGAAAAGGAATGGAAGGCAGGGCTTCCAGGCAGAAGGGAAATGTAACCTGATGGGGGAATGGTCATGAGTCTGCATCCCTTGAGGTTAAGGATGGTAAATAGGTTTCATCTTGCACACCAGCTGGGAGTGAATGGGTGTGGCTACCTAGAGCATGGTGTTGAGAAAGATTCTGAGGCTGAGTCTGCGCCTAGTGAGAAAGAGTGCCATGTGGATTGATTACCAATGTCTGCCACAGGTGGAAATGTGGAATAGCAGCACTTGAGCTGTGTTATTTGTTCAGGTAGAATCTCAAGTGCAGATGGGCAATTCAGGAAGTAAACTGGAAAGGTAGGTTGGAGCCATGCCATGGCGGATTAAACATTCCGCCCTATGCCTACCTATGTGAACACTGTTCTAATCGTTGCTCTTAGTTCAGAAACAGGGGAACATGGCACTCTCCTTCCTTTCCACTCTCTTTTCCTTTCACTAAGAGTTTACTCTCATCTTCACATCTATCGGATTGGAAGAATGATTTCTTATAACAGAATTCCATGATAACAAACAAATCAAAGATTAAGTCAAATATTGGAGCCAGACTTTTCTCTGGAAGTATCAGTATATGCAGCAGGTCTGTGCAAGTCAATGACATGAGGATACTTTTTGTAATTATCAGAACTATATATTTGGCACTTTTTGGAAAAATAAAAAAAGACCTAGTTCCTTTTTTCCCCCCCAGTTAATCACAGTGGTCTGAATTTTTCAGTGATAACACTAATTAATGCCTTGTATCTGCATTGTCATTTATGATTTCAAAACACCTTTTCCTGCACATGTTCTTATTTAATCCTCATAATAGTCCCATGGGAAAGAGCTCTTTATGGAGGGGAAATCCAAGGCGTGTAGTGCTTGTTTAACGGGAGTCTGTGCTCCCTGATTCCGTAGACTTTGCTATGCCACCTCTCTGAAATATGCTGATACAGTCCTAACCCAGGTTCTAAATTATGAGGAACACTTTTTTAAGTTGAATTTTTACTGAGAGTTCTAACCCAGGTTCTAAATTAAGAGGAATGTTCTTTTTTAAGTCGAATTTTTACCAATGTGAATCATTCTGTGTCCCTCACCTACTGGACTTTGTCTCTTTGAAGCGGATTAAGCATGCATGGAGGCCCAGGGTTGGGGGGCCTCTGAATATGGCTGGCTCCTTCTCCCTGCCTGGATGGAGACACTTAGATATGGGGTTCGCTTCTCTTTTAGCTAAAGCAGTAATGCAAGGACATGGTTAAAAAAAAAAAAGGAAGGAAGGAAGGAAGGAAGGAAAGAAGGAAGGAAGGAAGGAAGGAAGGAAGGAAGGAAGGAAGGAAGGAAGGAAGGAAAAATTCAGATAGTGTAAAAGGGTTTTGTAGGAGAAGCAATTTTCTACCCGCTCCAGTCTTCTAGTCCTAGTCCTAGAGGCAAACTTAATGACACTAGATTCTTGTGTCTCCTTCCAGAAATGTTCCCTGCATGTGTGAGCATTACGTGGATAGCCCCTTCTCTTCGTACACACGTGGGAGGATACTATAAACTCTGTCCTGCACTCACTAACAATACAGCAGAGATTTTTCTATATCAGTATGTACTACACGACCTCATTCTTTTCCGTAGCTGCTTAGCATTCCATTGCCTCACAGTCCATAATTTATTTAACTGGTCTCCTGCTGATGGTCACACAGGTCGTTTCTAGTCCTTTACTAGTAACAACAAGGGTTTGCCAAACACCCTTGTACATGCATCTTTGTGCACGCATATAAGTATATTTGGAGGATAAATTATTGGGAGTGGAATTAATTTTATTCTTAAGACTCCTAGTTGTGAATATTCCACAGACTTTCTGCCTAGTATCTTTTGGGAGGAAATTCTGACCTAAATCATACTTGCTAGAAAGTAGAGTTTTTGTTCTAAGACTGGCTTTCAGGAAAATAAAACACCCGATCACCACTGCCTTATTAACGTCCTGTGTTTGGAAAGCATTATTGAGTTATCTGTGCTCTAGCTTTACTTCTTCAGGTTGGAAAAGTCTTACCTTCTTTTCCTCCAGGTGCAGCCTACAGATTTATAGTCACAGTTATTTCTTGCAACAAGACTGTCTCTAACTTCTCCTTCACAAATGGGCAGAGGATCTCAGCTGCATTATTTTTTTATTTTATTTTATTTTTTTGAGGGCTGTGTCACTGGCCCTCATATGTGGGACCTGAACCGGGGCCGCTGGCTTCCCAAACCAGCGCTTAACCACCACGCCACTCGGCCGGCCCTCAGCTGCATTATTGTGCCACGATTGGAGCACACCCTGAGTAGGGCTTTGTTGTGTGGAAACGGGACCTTCCCCAGAGCAGGTGTCTGTGTCAGGGTTCTGTTCGCTCAGCTGAATTAGACAGTGGGCTATGTGACCCTCCCAGCCACCCCACTCCGGGGTGATATTCAAAATACTTAGCAACCCAGAAGAGGTAAGGGGCCCAGTCAGTCTCCCCCGGGTGCTGGCCCTAGTGCTGAAGCTAGATGGTGCCAGAAGTCCCTGCAGAGCCAGGCTCTACCCGGAAGGAGAAGCCAGAGTGGAGGCTGGGGTCAGGGCCTTGGAGGCTCCGGGCAGCACCAGTCATCTAACCCATATGGACAAATTTCAGTTTTTAACCACCAGTGTGGCCACACAGGGGCCAGCCGAACATCAGCCCCGGTTCTCTCAGGGAGAACTTGTGAGATACGGTGTGGTTTAACAGAAAGCCCACTGGTCTGTAGTGGGAGACCAGGCTTGAGTCATACCTGGACCTCTTATTAGCTATACAACCTTCAACCAGACGCAAACACTTTTCTTGTCTCCAAATGAAGGCATTTGCACCATATGATGTCTAATGCCTCTTCTTGCTCTAAAATTGGAGGAAATAAAGCGAACAGAACGGTCAAGGGGGTGGGTTGCAAACCTGAACTGTTTTCCTAGCATTTTAAGTTTATTTAGTAGTGATGCCTTTTTCCCCATTCCAGAAAAAAAGCCAATGAAATGGATTTGGGGGAAAGATCTGGAAAAGAAAATATAGAGTATCATTTGGCTTAGAGAGCATGGGGCATGTGATAGAATTGTGACAAGTGTTGGGCCAAAGAGAGGTTCAAATCCTAACTTGGCCACAATGGTATTCATTTGTTAGTTTATTCATTCACTTGGCTCACTAAATATTTCTGGAGCCTTCTATCAAGTGTTGGGCACTGTCCTGGGCTCTGGGGATAAAATAATGAAATCAAGTAATGTCCCTGCTTTCTTAGAGCTTAAGTTCTAGAGAAAATTGGGCAGGCCACTTCCCCTCTTTAAACCTAAGTTTGCCTGCCTGTTTATTCTTTCATGGTGAATGATGCTGGTACTGTTACTCCCCATTCTAGTGCCTATGAGATCCACTAACCAATTAATTATAGCACTCAAAGCAGCCACAGTCAGTTACTGGAAAATAAGCTTATATGTTTCCTGAGCTAGATGAATTCTAAAGTTCTTTCCTGCTATAAAATTTCATTTCTATTAATTATTTATAATTAAATGGAAAAATAATAAAATACTGAGGGGAAATTGCAATAGAACTACAAATCATACAACTATTGAAGCTACAGATTTTACAAGAAAAGCACGAACTCTTTGGTTTTACTGGATATAAAAAGTATCTGTTCTTGTAAAATGATTTTTGATCTTTGGGTCTTAGATTTTTTTTTTTTTCCCTCCACTGTCTTTTGCTGCAAGTTCTGCTGTTCAACCCTGCTGTACTTTGATCTTGGGATAAGGGAGAGAGGCTTATCAACATTCACTTTTAGCTCCTTTCACTTTGGAAACCTCCTTTATGAAGCTTCCCTTTACTGGAATCAGGTTGGGCAGAATCAAATCCCATTCATTTTGATAAATGCTTCCACTACACATTAATATGTCAGCAGCAACCACCAGCAGAAGGGCACCTGGGGGGCTAACAGGGCCACTGGGCTCCTGTCCCACCCAACACGATGAAAGCCAAGCTAGAGTTGGGCTGGTATCAACCTCTTGGTGATTTTTCCTCCCAGATTCCAAAGATATCAAGTCCAAATTGAGCTCAAGTTGTAAAGAAAAAGTTTGTGGTGTCTCTTAATTCCACCCTTTTGAGTTTCCAAATCCATTTCAACCTAACAAAACAGGTAGATTTGTGGGCACCAAGGAACATTTGGCTTACTTAATTCTACTATCTATGTATATATTATAATAATATAATACTATATGCAGGAATCAGACGTTATGAAACCTTCCTTGGCTCTTACGATTTCCAAGTTCTAATGAACCACGGGTGCCTCTTTCTATAATAAAACATTTTTTTTCTCACGGAGAAATGAGAGCTGGGGTGTTCAGCATCCCAGGCTGAGGTGTCCATAATTGGTGCCCATATTGGCATTTGGTAACTGGCATAGAAACCAACTCTTCCCTCTCTAAGAAGCCCAGAGAAATAAATTATTTTCACCATTTAATCATGGACATTTAAACCAAGGAGCATTTTAAAGAAAGAGAAAGATGGTCTTTATTTTTAGGTTGAGTTCAGTGAATTAATTTCTTTTTGCGGGGAGGGGGGCATAGGAAATAAGAAATTCACATTAGCTTTGTTTAAAGCAGTAGGTATTAAATATAGATGAAATAACTCAGTTCTCCCTTTAAGATTCGTTATGGATGCCCTCTTTTCTAGAGTCACAGAATTCTCCCACATTTGCAAAACAAAGTGAACTCCTCTTTAGTTTTAAGGGGTATGGTTACTAATATTTGCATAAGATAATGTGTTGAGTATATTAGGAAAATCTCCACTGGAAAAAAAACAAACAACCTGCCATTTTAAGAGTGTGGATTCTGAAACCAGACTGCTTGAGTTTGAATCCCAGCTCCACCTCTTAGTATGTAACTTTCTCTAAGGCTCAGTTTTTTCATCTATTAAATGGGGGCGGGGGTAATAATAGAACCCGTTCCATAGATTGTTGTGCAATTAAATGAGATTATCCGTGAAATGCGCTTAGCCTATTGCCTGGGTGTATTCTAAGTATTAAATAAATGTTAGTTATTATTTTGTCAGCCATGCCTCCATTTCTTCATCTGTAGACTGGGGATAATAATGAGGATTAAATGAATGTATATATTTTTTAAATTAAATTATTCTTTTACAGTAATGTGGACCATAGTAAGTGCAACTGAAGTGTTACTGTACTGTTATTACACAAATTCAGAATGTTTTCCTTAACATTAGAAGGCAGCATGTAAAGTGGTTGAGCACATGGAACCTGAGCTTAAAATGGGAAATTTGTCCCTACCACTTACTAGCTCCGTGACCTTAGGCAATTTATTTTCCCTCTCTAGGCCTCTGACTTTCCATCTGTAGAATGGGACTAATAATAGAATCTCCTTTATAGGGTTGCTACGAACACTAACTGGGGTAGCTCTCTAAAGTGTGTTGTAGGCGCTGGCATATGTTCCATGTTCAATACGTGTTCGTTAATACTTGCAGACTATTTTATTTCAATGTTGGATTGGAGCCAGGCAGGGGATTTCCAGGAAGAATGTGATTTGGGCAAACAACATTTTTCTGGAGATAACTGAAAGGCAACTGTCTGCTCATTTGCAGATGTGGTCACCCTCCTGGGCTTTCTCTATGCCTCCAGCGGAGAGAACACGGGCATCGTGAAGAAGTTGCTGAGGTTTCAGAACCGCGAGCTGGAGGCCACCCGATACCAGCGGATAGATTACCCAGTGTAAGAATGGGCAGGTGATGGGCGGGAGGGGCCACACTCTTTTTATCTGAGGATGGGAGAAGGCCAGTGGAATGGATCCCTTAAGAGGACAAATCTTTTGTCATATGCTTTGGGAAAATGTTGAAATCGACACAGCTCAGGCAGAATTTGTGGACCTGAAGACCTCAACGTATTTTTGAGTTATTCTTGCACTTAGCAATCCCTCAGTTTGCCTTAGACTTTATGTGTCGGTCCCAGGAATGACATGAGTGGGGGGCAAGATGTTGGAGCCTGAGGCCTTTGCAAAGTTTGCAGTGCAGCCAGCCACTGTCAGCACAGATTGCAGGCTTTGTCCTGCCTTTTCTGTCTTGGAAGATTGGATGAGCTGCTGGAAACTCCCCACTTCTGATCTCTTCTGTTGATTTCAGCAAAACCCAGATATATGTATTTTTTTCTGCTACTGAATTGAAGATGCTGAAAGTGGTTCCTGGTTCACCTCAGACCGGATGGATTTAGCAGAGTGATTTAATTCTTCCCATGCTGCTGGCTGTAGAAAGATCTTGAGTTACTTTACTGAGCGTATGTTCTTGCTAAGCTTCCTTGTAATAACTTATCTTCATGAGCTTGCTCAGCTGGGTGGGTCAGGAGGGAGCCATGTGGCACCATCTGTCTGCATATCTTACCACTGATTTGGAGGCCAGATTATAAAGCCTAGAATATTCTAAAGGACTTGATTGGATGTATCCCCAAAGAACCTGAGGCCACTGCCACTTTAACCCAAACTGAATTGGTTCCTGGGGTGATGGAGAGAACTCTTTACATTTGTTTTGACCTTGATTCTTGTTTTATGTGCAAAAGTCAGTTACCTCCAGCTCCTCATCTTTGAACTGCTGGTCACTAGCAGTGTGTGACATCAAGTGTTCAGCAAATATTTGCTGAGTGATTGATGGATCATATAGCTTGGCTAAATCTGTCCTAGTTAAATTGACTACTGTTAATTTACCCTCACTCCACAAATCGCAAATGTACAATGTATATTTTTCCAACTAAATCAGTCCCAGTCCAGAAATGGAACAATTAGATTAGATGTTCCACATTGGTCAGCCAGAAATGTGGTACTGAACAACCTAATGTGTGCCTTAAAATAGCATATGTGTGTCCCAATTAGCATATAGTGATGCCATTTGCAGAGTATGATATTTTTTTCTACCTTAGGGCTTTGATCTTTGAAAGAACGAAAATTGCTCAAAAAGCCCTAATTATGTTTTTTTTCTTTTAATCATTGAAAATAGAATAGCTTCTTATCAAATCACCTCTTATTAAATCCAGATTTTTTTTGTTGTTGCTCTGTGTCTGGCTTTTTAAGCCTTAATCAAGAATTTAAATGGCAGGCATGTGAGATTCTCAAAGAGGCAGAGAAACAGAGTTTTTGGTGCAAGGTAGCATGTTTGCTAGTTTTGTACAATAATGCTTAACTCCTGTCTCTTTGCAGTTTCTATAACTACTTCCTTTGTCTCAAGAATCATGCTTTGCAAGCTGAGATTCCCACAATGAACATGAAGGCAGCAAATTCATCCTTTCATAGAAAGAAAGCAATTTACTTGGTCATTGTTAACTATAATTACCTGTTCTTGGATGATATCAACCTGCAGAACCTTTTTTCCCCTCCCTTTTATAGGTTTACTGTTTCATTGTGGCTTTATTTACTCCATTATTGCAAGGCCAATCTCTGCGGGATTCTGTACTTTGTTGATTCTAATGAGATGTACGGCACGCCTTCTGTATTTCTTACCGAAGAGGGTACGTATAAAATAGAACCTTAAAATGATGTCATCATTTTCTTATGTTCTGTCTATTGACAAATATGTCTGCATAGAATAAGGATGATATTGTCAAGGCGGCAGTTTAATGAGAGTGATGGTTTTCAAATGTGGGCTTCAGATGGAACTTTTTTTCTGGAAGCTTAAAGCAAATGTCTTCTTTACAAAGAAATGCATTTACGTGTTTTGTTGTTTGACTTTGTTTTTGGTTAAAGGAAGAAGGAAGGTGATCTAGTCTGATAGCTTCTTAGGACAATTATTTTAAAAATGTAGCCACTTCATTCACTCCTAAATATTTTTTTGTCATTTTCCTTTTAGGCAACTTGCATATTCAAATGCATCTTGTCAAAGGAGAAGACCTTGCTGTAAAAACTAAATTCACCCTACCTTTGAAGGAGTGGTTTCGACTGGATATTTCTTTTAATGGAGGCCAGGTATCTGTATGCACGTTCCCCCATGAATCATATCAGCATCATCACTTAACCTATAATCTTTTTTTTTTTTTGAGGGCGGTGTCACTGGCCCTCATATGTGGGACCCGAACCAGGGCCTCTGGCTTCCCAAGCCAGCGCTTAACCACTGCGCCACTCTGCCGGCCCTAGTATCATCACTTAACGTTAAGCATGGCGGTAAAGTCAGGGAGTAAGAAAATCTGTAAAAGCAAATTTGTGGTAAATGATAAACACTTTACAACTATATACTTTTTCGATCAAACTTTTATAGATGGGCGTTTAAATCATAAGAATCCCATCCCATTTAATTGGCTTTTAAAGTGCTTCTTTCGACCATATTGTGAATGAGTAAATAATATAGCCAGCTATATAGCCACAATTATCTGAGGAATTCAGTGCTTTTCCCCTGGCAAGATAGGCTTTGTGGAGATAAATGTGAAAACAGCATCAGCCATGTTTATGCATATAGTGTTTATCAAATCTACAACTTTTTTTTTTTTACAGGAAATTTATTGGTTATTTCAATCAAGAAGTGGTTTGACTGTTTTTGGCAGTTGAAACAATTGCTTAAGTTGGGCATAAACAGACAAATAATAATTAATGAACCTAAGTGATACTTCTGGCAGAATGGAGGGTCTTTATCTACTTTGTTCTATAAAACACTATCACTGTATCAAACACTCATAACACAGGTTTTATGGATTATGGCAAATGTGTTGTTATAATTGAAGACAATTCCATTTTTCAACCTACAGGATGTCAACATACTTTTTTTCTGGTGGCTTTATTTTCTCATCAGCTATTCTTATTGATTTGTGGTTTTCTGGTAACAAAACTGAAAGTGACGCCTTGTTTGTCTTGTGCATTAGATAATACAGACTTCCCTTGGTGGCTAGGCTTATCACATTTCCTTTTTCTGAAGAGAAAAGAAATCCCGTCAATCCTTCTTGATTCCCTGAGAGGAGTCTGAAACATTAGCTGGGGCTTTTTGTGTGTTTTATTTCCTTAATGATGTTAGGTGACATTGCTGAGGTCCATGTTTTAGCTTCTCATTTACACGAGGATTACGATGGCATTGGAGCTTGGTTGCTGATTTTCTCCCGAGGAGGTCAGCTCAGTACTATGTGTTACTTAGACAGGTATCAAAACCATCAGAGCAAATCATAGGTCTTATTTTGCACCTGCTGTATGCAAGGCACTGTGCTCAAGGAGCTTACAGACTATTTATGGAAGTAACATTAAGCGGGTGAAGGGATGTCATAAGGCGAGCTTAATTGCCAAATGATTCATATTGATTCAGAGAAAAGTGACAGCACTTCATGCTGGGATGCTCAGGGAAGGTTTCATAGAGAAGGTTCCAACGGATGGGCGGAAATAAGGTAGAGGAGAGAGCTGGGGCATTTTAGCACATCACTGGGGGTAAGCAGATAAACCAGTTTGACTGGAGGAGAAATTTACAGACTGTAGAACACTAATAGAAGAAAAAGAACTATCTTTAGGGCTGGAATGTGCAGAATCTTGAATATCATGGAATTTAGATTTCTACTTGCAAAGCAGGAGGGCATCATGGAAGATTTTTAAGCAGAAGAAGAGTGAATCAAAGTAGTTCTTTAATTAAAGAGATGAATTCAACGGCAGAGCACATGATAGGGTAAAGCAGGAGAGAAGAATTAGGAAGACCAGATGGGATGGAAAGAAAAAAAAAGTCATTTTTTTTCTTTAGTAGACTTTTTGTCTTTTTTCTTTCCATCCCATCTGGTCTCCCTAGTATACATAGGTCCTGAAACAATACTTAATTATTTTTCTACACAAAATCGACCTCTGTGGTGGGGAGGCTGTATTCATTGCTTTGACTACCTGGACAAACAGACTTAAAGTAAATGGTTTGTTTAGAGAAACAACTGGTTTGAGTCATTTTCTTCACATTGTATATGGCTGAACTGGGTTGGGTTTTATGGGTTAGTTTGTCTTTCATAGACGCTGGTTGTAGGCACTTTAAGAATCTACTTAGGCCAGCATATGGTTGGTAAACATGCCTCTGTACTAGCATTGAAGGAATAAAAAGGGCCCATTAACTCCAGGGGGTTATGTTGTAATCCAAGACACAAGAAGAATACCTGACAGCTAATAGCATTCATGACAAAAACATTGTCACCATTGAAATGGCGGTGACAATTCTCAGTGCTTAGGGAAAGAGGGTAGGGAACAGCAGTGCATGAAAACCGTTCAGCACCAATCTTGTCTTTCCCACTAAGGCTGTCATGGAATCCGAGTAAAATTTCAAAATGTATCTTACACATTCCCTTATTTTTTTTATTCAATAAGCTTTGGAGCACAAATGCACCAAATGAACCTTTGTCTTGTAGTTTGGAAATATTTGAAACCCACTGGGGGAAAAAATGCATGATAGGTCTTTTTACCATATCAAGTCATTCGGAGAAATTAAATTTCTTTTTTTTTTTTTAAAGATTGTATTGGGGAATTGGGGGAGGGGACAGCATTGGGGAATCCGGGAAAAGGAACAGACAAGTTGCTGTCCTTTTGTTCTTCAGTCTAGTTGTGGAGGACATTGCTTCACTGGCCAATGTTGGTATTATCATTACGCTCTTCTGGGGTGAGGCAGATGAGTTGCCGGCCATTGGATGGCCACTCATTGAGGTTCATAGTAGCTCTCACCAGCTGCCGGCTGCTCACAATGGCTGCTGGCCACTCACGGTAGCTTATGGCAGCCCACTGCAGCAGGGGCTGCAGCCTACACCATCACCAGTGACTCATGGCAGCCCAGCTCCAGGTTGAGCTGTTGTTCACCATCTTAGCTGTAGAGGGCAGTGTCACTGGCCCTCATGTGGGATCCGAACTGGGGCCCTGCTGCTCAGAGCTGATGTCCCAAGCCACCTCTTAACCAACGCGCCACTCGACTGGCCCAGAAATTAAATTTCTTAAAATATACACAGAGCTAGTAAACTGTTAATTTTATTTTTGCAGACATTGAGCAGGCAAAAGACTATGCAACACATTTTATGAGTAATTTATACCCAGGACTTGTATTTGTGATGTGAGACATTGAGGCATAATTTGTGTATCTCTCCCACCATAGATAGTAGTAACCACCAGCACTGGACAGGATTTGAAAAGCTACCATAATCAGACCATTAGGTAAGTGGGATCTTTCATTTGATTCAAATTTTTGCTGCATGAGGGTTAAGAAATCTTCATACCTTAAGCCTAACCCTCAACCCTAACATTATTCCCACACCTCCTTATTCAGCTTTTCCAAACATGGACTAGTCTGCCCTGTGGCTAGTCTTTGTACTTTTTTTTTTCTTTTTACTGTCCACAAACTCTAACCCATTCCCCCCACAACCTTTCTTCTAAGCAAAAGAAACTAGTTCTCGCTCTAGATCTCATTGTAAATTCTCCCTTTCATGGTACTTTATATAATTCATTTTCTTTGAAAATTATCTTCTACGAGGAACTCTGAAAAATAAATCAAAGTATTAATGTTGCTTATTGAGAATGGTTGGTAACTTTGGCCTAGTATAAAACATAAAAGCAGACAGTCTTCATATTTATGTTTATAATCTAAATTTGAAATGTATGCAACTATTGATATTGGTGTAACTTTTCATTTTTATAGAATTGTTCTCTATAAGAGTTACAGAAACTGAGAATTAGGTCCCTTGCCTTGTATTTTATAACTTTTTAAATTTGCTTCTCTATCCCTGTGTAATAGTGGGGTTTACAGTAGCAGAACTATGGGGCCACCTTCTTTAGGAACTCAGGACATAGATTGATAATATAATATATATCAATGTGTGTGGGGGGTCACTCCTTCATCCTTTAGTCATTTGACTACACCAGGCACAAAGCTGCCTTTCCAAACACACACCACACAACTCAGATTTTCTGAAAACTAGTTATTACAGAAAGGAAAGTAAATGGGAGGAGACAGGAATAAAAGGGCCTATACTGTACTACCCCCCCCCCCCCATTCTTGTGTACATTACTTAAGCTGATTTCTTTTAGGCCTTGGGCATGTAGAACAATTCTTATTTTCATGGCCGGATTAAAGGATTAGAGTTATACAGAAAGGCTAAAGTAGTGTTACAATTCCATAGTCTGGAAAGAAAAGGTCAGTGTGACTTGATAGCTATGTTGTAGCATCCATGCTGAGCCTAAGACCTGAGCAGAAGTCTTCAAGTGCGCCACGTAGATTTAGACCACTGAGAAAGCAGTCGGCAGATAGGTGTTTTGTTGTATAACAGGTGGCTGTGGGCTCTTCTCTGAAGAGTTCAAGAATAAAAGGCCTGGGAGTTTGCTTTGGGGCAACAGGTCATTGCGGCTCCTTTGGAAATCTCTTTGAGTGCCCTGTTGTGCAAAGGGGGCCCCCAGAAAGTAAGGGCTTGCATTTCAGGATATGAGGTCTAAAATAATAACCTTCCCCTCACTCCCCTGACACCCACCTGCAACCCCAGGACATTTTGGACAGCTGATGGAATTTCATAGGGTCTTTTTCATTTTTTACATAAGGGCTTCCTTTCCTCTTAAATCCCAGAAGTCTAAAGGCTGATATGAGGGAATCGTAGACAGAGAGATCACAGTATGATTTCGGGCTGGGACCAGAGTAGTAAAGTGAGGGAGGATAAAAAAAAGAGGATTAAAAACAAACGAACAAACAAAACCCCTCCGTAGTTGTATAGTTTAAGGGAGCTGCCAGAATGAAGTACCACAAACTGAGTGGCTTAAAGAACAACAATTTATTGCCTCATAGTTCCAGAGGCCAGAGGTCTGAGATCAAGGTGCTGATAGGGCCACCACTCTCTAGGGAAGGGTCTGTTCTAGGCCTCTCTCCAGCTTCTGGTAGTTCCTTGGCTGTGGCAGCATAACTCCAATCTCCACTTGGCTTTCTCTTTGTGTGAGTGTCTGTCCTTGAACAAATTTCCCCTGATTGTAAGGACTGGGCATATTGGATTAAGGCTACCCCCCTCCCCCAGTATGGTCTTGCCTTAACTAACTACACCTGCAATGATCCTATTTCCAAATAAGCACATTCTGAGGTACTGGGGGTTCAAACTACAACATGTGAATTTGGAGGGGAGGACACGATTCAACCCGTAACAGTAATCATGAAAATGGCATTTAACACAGAATTTTTGAAAAGACAAAATCAGTATAGTCATATTAGATTCCAGAGATAAGGACTGATTTCCAGGTACATAACCAATTCAACATCCAAGTTACAGCAATGAAATGATTCCTTACCTGGTTATACTGGCAGTGTCCAGACCTACGCATGTGCTCACCATCATCTTAGCTGCCCTCCCACACCCCTGGAACTTTCCCTCTCTATAGAACAACAGAGGAGTTGACACCAGGCTCATTGGGGTCCCTTTGGATAGATATTTGGAATTCCACTTTCAGAATAGGCCAAGCCAGTAAAGTAAATATTTCAGATGTTTGTAGGTGTTCCAAGGGAAGCCTCTTCACCTTCCTTGTTATTTGTTCCTATAATTCAAACATAATGATAGCTGCTCTCCCACAAAGTTGGTGTAGGAAGATCAGTTATTAAGTGCTCAGAAGTGCAGTGCTGCACACGGTGAAGGGCTCTCAGTAACACTTGGTGACAAGTAACAACTGCAGACCTGTATCATATTGAATCCATCCATCCATCCATCCATCCATCCATCCATCCATCCATCCGTCATCCATCCATCATCCATCCATCCATCCATCCATCCATCCATCCATCCACCCACCCACCCACCCACCCATCCAGTATCCCTACGCATCTACCACATGCCAGACACAGTGCTGGACTCTGGGAATAAATACAGTCAGTCCCTGCTTTCATGGAGCTAAAAAACTCAAGTTGGAGGAGACAGATCTTAAATAAATTCACAAGTAAATTTAAAATGACAAATTGTGGTGAACGCTGGGAAGAAAAGGAATAAGGTGGCTTGGGAGGATGACAAAGGGGGCAGAATTTAGAGCAGGTCCTGAGGAAGAGACACTGAAGGTGTGAATTACACTAAGAGGTGAGAGGGGCAGCTAATTTGAATCACTACGCTCCCCTAGATGAAAGATCCCTTGAACTGGAGCTATTTTCCAATTCTGAGTGAGGTCTGTTTAACAATGTCGGCCATTTTTTCAGGCTGCCAGTGCTCAGCAGTAATAAACCAGGGCACTGTCCTATGTCCAGATAAGAGTAAAGATAGTGTGCCAATGTGTCTGAGGGGGACCGGCCTGGGCTTTGGAAGAGTCTAACTCAGCTTTTATGTCAGTGAAATTGATGACCATCAAACAGTGTATTGTACAAGGATCTCTTACAATCACTGGGAATTTTAGAGTCGAAAAATGTTGGAGACCAGGCTGGAGAGATGTCCTGTATAATTGTAGTACAATAATGATAAAAAAAACA
Organism: Aselliscus stoliczkanus; assembly: GCA_033961575.1. NCBI lineage: Eukaryota > Metazoa > Chordata > Mammalia > Chiroptera > Hipposideridae > Aselliscus > Aselliscus stoliczkanus. Next base: position 126,631,761 of record CM066734.1, read on the forward strand.
AAAAATACAATCCAGTACCATTGGGATCAAGTGACTTATTGGTCAGTTGAAAACTTCAGTGAAAGCAAAGATCCATAAAAAAAAGATACCTTAATTATTTTAATTAAAAAAATAGAAATGTACATTCATTTTGCCAGCCTTTCCTTTGAGTAGGAGTCTACTGATTGGAATCTTGTGTGATCTTCTTACATAAACAGCATCTAATTCATTTCTTGCAATGAAAAGAAAACTAAGACACTTGTAAAACTGTCAAAGCCCAAAGTTCATCTAGATTTCTTCAGTTTCTTTTTCCAACCATTTACAGTTGTCCTTATTCCACAACAATTTCCTTGGTAACTATTCTTTACTGAGTTTACCCAAAGTATTCAACTTAATTTTTATGGAATGAGTAATTCTTTCTGCCCTACCCGTATTTTATTGGGTAACATTATATTTAATGAAACTGCATGATTGTGATGACCATACAACTATCATTAACAATTTGGGAACAAACGCATCTTACTCTTTCTAAGCATGTAACTCAAGAGATTGCAGCAAACTTCCTGCAGTGGACTAGGTTAAGCACAGTAGCCGTGGTTAGCAGCTTGGGGTCTGCTACATGACAGGCACTGTTCTAAATGCTTCACTTCCATATTAGTTCTTGTAATCCTCACAGCAACCTTGTAGGTAGGTACTGTTATCATCTCCACTTATAAAATGAGAAGACTAAGGTTCCAGTAAGCAAGAGCCAGCATGTTGTAGGGATGGGCCCTCGGGAGCTGGTGGGTCGGTTAAGTGGAGTTCTGTTATGATGGCTTCTGCTACACAAGCATTGCTTCATATCCACCGAGTGCCAGGCATTGCCTCAGGAGGGCGGTTCAGGTCTTTCCAAGGTCTTGAAACACAGAATCAATTCACAGCTCTCAGAGGTAATATCTTTGTGGTCCCACCTGAAAAAGCAGAGGAGACCATCATCTTCTCATGGTCTTTCAAGCCTGAGATTTTGCAAAGAGACGTATCAGGAGATGAAGCGCCCCTTTTTTCTCCCCACTTGAGTTGGCCTTTGTATAAAGCTCATTTCTGTTTTCTCTGGCTGCCTTCAGTTGATGCTGTCCACAAGTGTCCATTTCTTCTCTCTTTTGTCTTCCTCTCCAGCCAGGTGTACCTGCTAAGAGTCAGGTTCCTTGCTGATAGTCAGGCCATCCCCTCTCCTGGGATGACCCCGGGTTGCCTGGCTCTCTGATCCAACCGCTGGTGGCTTGCTCTGTCCCCCTATGCGTCACTCTGGCCCATAGCCCTCACTGCTCTCCGGGTTCCTGGACGTCTGCCTGACATTTTGTGTTCTTTTCTTCTGCTTCCATCTGCCCTCTGCGCTCCCTGGTTCTTTCCTGTTTGCCTGGTTTCCCACTCGATGCCTATCTTGACCACCCCCACCTTGCTGTTCACATATGCTCTGATCGCACCTTGTCCACCATTCCTATTTGGATTTTTAAATAGATAATAAATGCATGTGGTTTAAAAAATCAAAAGTATATAAAACTGTATACCTTTAGATGTCTGGCTTCTAGCTCTTGCCCCATCCCCTCCATCCCCTACTCCCCCCACACACCATGGGGACATAGTTTTATTAGTTTCTTGTGTATATTTCCAGAGTTTTTATGCAAATATAAAAAAAATGCAATCCATTCTCCTCTTTCTTAGATAAAAAATATACCCTTTATTCTGCACTAATAATTTGATTTTTTCCACTTAACAATGTATCTGTGTAGGTCAATACACAGAGCCCCTTATCCCATTTTTAAGCTGTATAGTAGAATAGCTCACATCCGGGATGGAAGGATGTAGGCCAGTCTTCACTGATAGACACCCAGAGTTTTCCAGTCTTTGGTGAATATAATCAATGCTTCAAGGAATATCTTTGGACATTTTATTTGTGCCAATCCAGTTCTCCTTCCATTTTCCTTCCTGGTCCCTTCAAGTCTTCCGGGACAGAGTAGACTTACAATGTGTCACCTGTGCTGACCTCTTATCTTTGGCCACAACCTTTGACCTTGTTATGGCCTCCTCCTCCTAACTCTGAATTTATCTCAATTGTTAATCTAATAGGATATGTTTTTAGTCTTTTTCTTTTTTTTTTTTTTTTTTTTTTTTTTTTTTTTGAGGGCAGTGTCACTGGCCCTCATATGTGGGACCGAACCGGGGCCGCTGGCTTCCCAGGCCAGCGCTTAACCACTGCGCCACTCGGCCGGCCCTTTTTAGTCTTTTTCTACATCCACTTTCTATCCATTCAACAAGTTTTTTTTTGCCTTTTAGAGCATAATATTTCTAATGATGACCAGCAATTCCAAATAATTTTAATGATTCCAATTTCCCCAATCTCAATAGCCAGTACTTTTTTTTTTTTTTATTTTTTTTTTTTTGGCCAGTACTTTTTGAGTGCTTACGGTGAGCCAGGCACTCAGCTAGATTTTTGTTTTTATATTTCACTTAATCCTTTTAATAATCATGTAAGTGAGGAACAAATTTACTAATGAGAAAACTCAGTCTCCGAGAAGTTAAGGGACTGGTCCAAGGTCACATAGCTGGTAAATAGCAGAGTTAGGATCTTAGTCCAAGTCTGCCTTAATCCACAATGGTCTCACCTGCTAGAGCTCAGAATGAAGGGCTTGTGTCATTTTGGGTAAGTCATTGAGGGTCAGTGAAAGTCTCTTTAAAAACTTGTTCAAACTCGCAGCCTTTGTGTTTTTCTGTAGCTTCCAGGAAGATTTCCATTATAATGACACTGCTGGCTACTTCATTATTGGAGGCAGCAGGTATGTGGCCGGCATTGAAGGGTTTTTTGGACCCCTGAAATACTATCGCCTCCGCACCCTGCACCCTGCACAGGTGAGTCCCGGGGATCTAGAAGTTTGCAGGGGAGCAGGGTTGATGGGCATGTGGCTCAAAGACCTGGAACCCAGTGTAAACAAAAGACTTATTCAATCTGGGTGTCTCATCAGCTCTGTCATCAAACATTATTAATATTGAGTCTTTTCCCCCAGCTAACGTGATAATAGATTTCTGTTAACATTTGGTTCATTTAGTACTCATAAAATGGAAACCATTTACTTTCTCTGTTTTAATAACTACTGGCTTAATTATAGAATAGATTTTTATCAGGCTGTTGCCTATCCAGTGATTAGCTTAATGAAAGGAGAGAGTCTTAGTTATTTGGTAAAGCTTCTTTTATATGCTATTATTTAAAGTAGCGGAAGAAGAAACACTAGGAAATGAGCATCTCGGTTCCGTTCACTGCTCTCTTCAGAAACGCGGGCCTTTGGCTCACACTCAGATGGTTGGTTCCGAGGGCTTTGTATTCAGAATTGCATCTACGGTTGGATGGCTCTCATGTTCAAACCCTACCCACGGGTGGGACTGCCAGCTCTCCAGGCCAGCACCAGCAGGGCTGCTGTGCGGACAGGAGGGCTCCCCAATAAGGCGGCGTTTTCTGCCTGTGTCAGGAGATCACTGACTACCTGAACAAGGAACACTCTTTCATTCCCATGACCCTGTGAGGTTTGTTCTGGGGAAAGCAGGAGTCACTAGGCAAAGGCAGTTAGGAAAATGGAGAGCCCTACCGCCCGTGGGTGCATCTTGGAACTTCTATTGAGAGACCTCTATGAAGAAGAACAAAATGAAATTCATTTATTCATTTGTGCAGCCAATACTTACTGAGCACCTAATATGTGCCAGGCTGTGTGCTAGGTGCTGCGGCAGGCATCCAAGGTAAATTAAGATGGTAGTTTTCAAAGATTTTTTTGGGCCAGCCGAGTGGCATGGTGGTTAAGAGCTGGCTTGGGAAGCCAGCGGCCCTGGTTCAGTCCCACATATGAGGGCCAGTGACACTGCCCTCAAAAAACAATAAAAATAAAAATCAAAGGTTTTTTTGAAGATGGTTCACAATAAGAAATCTATTTAATATTATGAACAGTCCATACATATGCAAAACTGAAACCAATTTTACTGAGAACACATACCCTTACTATGTTCAATGTAGTCTGATATTTTGGGTTCTACTTTATTAAAAAAAAAAAATCACTGCTGGTTACAGCCCATTGAAATAATTTCATGACCCTCTAATGGGTCACAGCTTGCATTTTGAAAACCATTGAGTTGAGATAAGACCTCTGTTCCTGAGGAGCTCCCTGTCTGGGTCTTACACAGATAAGTCATAAAAGAATGTGGTGTGTGTGTTCGTTCAGGTGTGAGCACAGTGTTTGGGAGCACTGAGGTGGGAACATCCATTGGCATCAGCAATGAGCTCAGGGTGGGGTAGGCTGTTAGGGAAGCCGCCCTCAAGTGATGGCCTTGAATCTGGCCCTTGGAGGTTGAGTAGGAGCCTGCCAAGCACAGCAGGGGTAGACTTGGCGTCCCTTGGGAACCAAAGGGGAGATGAATATGGCTTTCTGGGGACAGCATGCAGTGGGGGAGCAAGAAGAAGATGGCGGCCTGGTGTTTGGGAAATCCTGACATTTACGAAGCCCTGCAGAGGCGAAGATGCCACCAAATGAAGCTAGAGGGAAGTGGCCAGAACTAGCATGTCCCTGAATTCCACCCTCCATTTGCAAATCCAGAGGGGATGATCTGTGAACAAACAAGCCAGCAGGTGATATCAGTGGGAGAAGGATATCAGCCTGAATACAGCCTCATAGGTATCGAGGGGCTTTTGATAACAATTGTTGATTCACCTTTCTTGTCTTCTTGTAGATTTTTAACCCCCTCCTTGAGAAGCAACTTGCTGAACAAATCAAGATATATTATGAAAGGTGTGCAGAGGTTCAAGAAATTGTGTCTGTGTACACATCCATGGTACAGCAAGGAGACAGGAGCCACAGAGCATGTAAGTACTGAGTTTCAGGATAGCAACCTTTAGCCCCGTGCATTTGTGTTAACATGTTTGGCTTCTTCCTAACGGGGTTAAAATAGAACATATGGCTTGACCAATGGGGACAAGTGTGACCTCCTCAGATGGATGCAAGTGACAGTATACATTCCACCTGGATTTCGGCAAGACCGACAGCTGACAGCAGCTCAAGCTGCCTCATATCTTGAACCATATGTGATTTAGTGTAAGAACACAAATGAGAGTATTTTGAGCTTCGCATTTCATTTTGCTCATTCATAATGAGAACTTAGGCCAGTCTAAGAAAATAAAAATGAATTGGAAAATAAATGAATCATTAGAAATATTTCCCCATCAGTGCCCTTTTGTCTTGGACCATTAATATCCAAGTATTAGCTTTCAGAAATGTTGAGCAATGATTTTGTTGTTTGGGGCTCAGTTTTATTTTTTGAAATCCTTGAAGTTGACTCGTTCTGGAAGATATTGATAATTTGCCACAGACGGAATGAACTTCGAATAGACTGCTTTCATGCCTGTTCATATTTGCATGGACAGCCTCTCACTCATACACAATGTTTATCAGTTATAAAACTTGGTCCTGGGCCGGCCGAGTGGTGCGGTTGGTTAAGTGCAGGCTTGGCAAGCCAGCGGCCCCGGTTCAGGTCCCACATATGAGGGCCAGTGACACTGCCCTCAAAAAAAAAAAAACCAAAAAAACACTTGGTCCTGTCTTGTCTTTCAATGTTCCAGCTTGGATCTGGCACTTATCAATTTCTCTGTGCTATGGATCTTCCTACTTGATATGGTGACACTAGACTTAGTCACATATGTTCCTTCTAGAAGAAAAATTCCTGTGGGTCCTTTGCCATCCGCAAAAGCAAATTGAGTGTTTCCGTTCTGCCCACATATCTGGCCATCTCCAGGGCTGAACTTCTCATTCGAGGCCCTGGAGGAATGGATGTGTCTTGAACATACACCAGTCCAATGGGGTTTGCATAAAACAGTCCCAGGGAGTGATTAGAGATGGCGATAGGTAAATGTGGAAAGGCAGCACTTCTGCAATTCGATTTAAGAACAGGCTGTACTGGTCCCCAGCTGCTGCTCTCACCTCTGAATCATCCAGAAAATACGATGCTGTCAGGAGAAGGGAAAGATATATAGGAATAGTAATACCCCAAACAGGAAAAAAAAAACCTGATTTTGATAACTGGTGAAATATGAGGAGAGATAGCCTGAGTTGGAAGGCCAGCCTTGCATGCTGATTTGTTTGGGGGTACACGGAAGATCTTCCTAACATCTACTGCCTCGCCTCCCTGGGGGTCCTTGGTCTTTGCTTCTCAGCTCACACTGCCAACAAAATGGCCTAGATATTGGCCTCCTGGGGACCGGTCTGAGACCAGCTGCTCATTCTGTAGAATTATTCAACAGCCATCAGCAACTTTGGCACATTTCCCTTGGACTTGGCATTGAATTTGTAACCTCCAGGCAAAGGCATCATACCAATTGCAAATCCCTAATGCACCCATCCCATATCCAGTAACATTACACCTGACCCCTGATTTCTAGTTCTGCTTAGGGAGAAGGGATTTAGGCAGGTGGTACTTACCCTTTCCTAAGGAGAGTGGTATCTTGTGCTTCCCTTTCCTGCAGGCGACCTGCGGAACTCTTACCTGGATCTGAACCACAGGTACGGGAGACCCGCGACGTGCAGAGTGTTCCCCTGGGAGAAGGAGCTGCGAGCCCAGCACCCCAACTTGTTCCAGGCCTTGCTGGAGATGGGTCTGTTGATGAGTAATTGTGTGTTTGTTTACCTTGCCTCGGGACTCTGGTTAGGAAGGCTCCCTCTTTCCCCCACTTTCCTTCTCCCTCCTTAGTGCTGTATACCTCCAGTTATCTTTAACCCTAATGCTTTAACCTCACTTCCAGTTTAAACCCTGCCCTGTCCACAACTCAGCATATCTGTGCCTGTTTCCGACACTAAATACAACAACTTAGATTTAGGAATCGCTCAAGCAATTCTTTATCTAAAGCCAAGGCTACAAGTGGACAACTTACAGGCAGAGCTGGACCCCAAATGTGGTTGATTTGGCACACACATTGTCATCAATTAAAAAAAAAAAAATAGGGGCCGGCCGAGTGGTGCGGTGGTTAAGAGCTGGCTTGGGACGCCAGCAGCCCCGGTTCAAATCCCACGTATGAGGGCCAGTGACACTGCCCTCTTAAAAAAAAAATAGTTGCCGGTATCAAAAAGCCTTATGCAAAAATGCAATTTATAGCTTTTCTCTAAAAATTCAAAGCCCTGGCAATGCCAGGCTTCCATTCCTCCATGGCGGCCATCCCTACAGGCACACTGGGCCTGTCCACAGCCTCTTCTCTCTGTGTTTCAGCACCTCCCGTCCACCTCCTTCGTGGGTCTTATCTGTTTGGGCCCATAGGCACTTGAACTTGAGACCCCCCAATTGAAAGCACTCTTGAAGCGGTATGTCAGGAACCTGTGTACACTTCTCAAATGTTGTGGGCTTCTCCTTAGGCCCGTCGTGATCTGGGTTTGCTTAGCACTTAACTACCCCCTATAGGGCCACGAGGGCTTTCGAAACCATGTCTGCTGGGAAGCTGGAGATATTTGGCGGTGGAGGGAATACAAAGGGGGGTGATGATAGCTACCTTAGTAGGCAGGGGCACGCCATGGTATCTTGAGCATACCGTTTGACCCTTGAGTCAAGGCATTGCAGAAGCTGACTTCTGCTTCCTGTGAGAATTTCCTAAGAATGGCAGTGTTTGATGGGATAGGTTTCCTTTGCAGATAGTGACCTCCTCCTCCCTGGTCCTGAAAGAATTCAAGCCATATGGGATATTTCATTTTCCGTTCATTTGATACTTGCTGAGTGACTGCTCAGTTACTTGGCTATACTTCAGAGGTAAGTAAAACAACACAGGGTCCCTGACTTGAAAAGCAAAGAAAAGACTTAAAAGCAAAGAAAAAATGGTAATGCATCCAGGCTGTGGAAGTAAATGGTAAAGGAAGGGAGTGGTCAGTTCTACCTGAAGGGCCGGGGTGTTCAGAGAAGGCTTCCTGGAGGAGGTGACACTGGGCCTGATTCTTGAAGGGTCAGTGGATGTTTGCCAGAGAAGCAGGGTGGGGGTGGGAACTGCAGACAGAGTAGCCGCAGGGAGATGGAGACAGCACAGCATTATTAATAATGTGCAAGGGGTTTGGGAGGCGGGCAAAGGCCCTGAAAGCTCTCGGACAACCTTCTGAAGAGTTGGGGCTTTACCTTGGAGGTGTTAAGGATATCAAAGGGTTTGAAGCAGGGGGCAGAGGCGTGATCAGATTTGGGTGTTTGAGATCACTCCGGCAGCAGTGGGAGGTTAGGGCAGGTGAAGTAGAGGGCGGGGTGTGCAGCTGGAGCAGGAGGCTGTTGCTGTGGTCCAGGAGAAGAGGCAGACTGGAATGGGACGGAGGTGGAGGCGGAGCGAAGGGATGTAAGCAGGTTGGCTCTGAGGGACTCCTCAGGGTCAGGCGAGGGAGGCCACGCGGAGTCGGGTAACAGCATAGCCTCCGAACCCAGGTGGCCAAGTTCCAATTTTAACCTAGCACTTACTAGCCATGTGGGCTTGGGCAAGTTACTTCATTTCTCTGAGGCTCCGTTTCCTCCTCTGAAAAATGGGGGCGATAATGGTACCTCTCTCCTAGTGTTGGGTTAAATGAATGAATTCATGTGGAATACTTAGAACAGTATCAGCGCAGTAAGCCCGGGGCAGGCACTATTGACATTTTGGGCTGGATAATTCTTTGCTGTGTGGGATCAGCCCTGTGCAATGTAGGATGTTTAGCTTTGTTTCTGGCCTCTACCCACTAGGTACCAGTAGCACTACATCCCCTTCTCGAGTGACAACCAAAAATGTCTTCAGACATTGCCAAATGTCCCCAAGGAGGCCAAATCACCTCTGGTTGAGAACCACTGTTATATTAATGACATGGCTATTATTACCGGGCAGAGACAATTCCCAGGTTGCTGCTGGTTGTTGGGGAGGTGGTGGAGCCACCCCCCCCCAAGACAAGCAAACAGGAGTAGGACATCTGCATTTGACAGTGAAAGCAAAATGAGCTAAGACCACGTCTACATCAAAAATAGTTGTATGAGATTTCTGATCAAATTTAAATACAGTTTTTCTGACTGGGAACAGGAGTGAATCATTTTCACAATTCTTTTTAAAGTAAATACTCTCAATAGAATGTTTTCATGTTATTTTTACAGCTCGGAAGTTTTGTTTACAAGAATTTAGAATGATTTCTTCTCCGTGGAGGCCTGACAGTGGAATTTAATTAAAAACTGAAATCATGAGCTCCCAAACCCTAAGATTTTCTGGGCTGTGGTGCTGCGGAACTGTCATATTGCAGCCCATCTAATCACGCCCCATTCTGCCTCCAGCCCCTATTTTTCTAGGTTACATTGTCCCGCCCATAAGGATTGAGGAGGCTTCTGCAGAGGTAGGGCATAGAGTCCTCATTAAAATTCATCTCCAGCTGGCACATGGCCCGCACTTGGGGCTATTGCAGCATCCTCCTGCTAACCCTGGAGAGGTTGGTGTTATACGTTGTGCCCATTTTTTAACAAGGCTGAGAGAAATGCAGAAAATTTGATTTCATAAATTGAGGGTTAAAACATAAGTGTACATTTGTAACATATCTTTCCTCTAGTCTATAAAAAGAAGAGTAGTAAGACTTGGTGTGACTATGTATCCATTCTTGGTTCTTCACATACCCTTCCTTCCAAGTTCTTGCTTTCAGTGTCTAGCTGGCTTTGGACAACTCTAGTTAATAGGAACTGTATTGAAGGGTTTCAAGCAGCGGGTAGAAGCATGATCAAATTTAGGTTTTTGAGGTCACCGAGCACTGGCTTTGGGTGCTTTGGACAATTCGAGTTAATAGGAAGTACGAGGTCTGACAATTAAGTTCAAGAATTTGTTGCCACGGTGTTGCTAACCTTTTTTGATATCAGAGGGATTATTCATTATGAATTTATACCAACTGGACAAACAGTTAGCAAAGTGTACTATTTGAAAGTGATGAAGAGGCTGCGTGAAAAAGTTAGACAACCTGAACTTTTCACCAGCAATTCATGGCTCTTGCATCACGACAATGCACCAGCTCACACGGCACTGTCTGTGAGGGAGGTTTTAGCCAGTAAACAAATAACTTTATTGGAACACCCTCCCTACTCACCTCATCTGGCCCCCAATGACTTCTTCCTTTACCCAAAGAGAAAGGAAGTATTGAAAGGAAGACATTTTGATGGCATTCAGGACATCAAGGATAATATGATGACAGCTTTGATGACCATTCCAGGAAAACAGTTCCAAAATTGCTTTGAAGGGTGGACTAGGCACTGGCATCAGTGCATAGCTTCCCAACGGGACTCCTTCGAAGGTGACCATAGTAATATTCAGTAAAGGGTATGTAGCACTTTTTCTAGGATGAGTTCGCCAACTTAATTGTCAGACCGTGTATATTTGCATTTTGTTTTCTGTTGCTGCCCTGAGCTGTCCAGTCCTGTTGACTAGTAGACTTTGTTAGAATATCCTCATCATATTACATTCTTCATATCTTAAATAAGCTACGAGAATGGACTCAAGTATCAAATATTTGAACTTGGAATTCTCACTGTGGGAACTGAATAGGTGCAGTAACAAAGATGAGGAATTTAACTGTGTGAGGAACTTCTTAAGTCACTCATATCACAAGCTTCCATTCGTTCATTCACGGAACAAATTTTGACTAAGTGACCCCTGCGAGCCAGGATAGAACAAAAACGGGGCCATGTTTTGAACAAGAGTTATTTAGGTAAATATAAAGAAAAATACTAGCTCCCATAGTTTCTACAAAGGGGATTTATTTGTGGAATTTTCTTGTCCCTGGCATTTTGAAAGCATAAGACAGTGTGAGACAGTGGCCTGTGATTTTCGGTTCTTGGCGACAGAATCCTCTTTTTCTCTTGGCAGCCTCTCCTTGGATAGATGGCTGACTCCACTTCAGGCCGCCAAACAGGCACGTTTCAGAGTTGGGAGTGTTGGTTTTTTTTTTCCCCGACACTGTGTGATTTTAGGCAGATCATCTGCTTTTACTCTTAGCTAACAACACACTGCAAAGGAACCATGAGAACATTTCAGGGGGTGGAGAGTCGGAAGCTTGGGCTTCCTCAACCACAGTAGAAAGAGTGTAACGGAGTGTCCCCTCATTCCCACCAACAGAGGCAGGTGTGGTCTCCCCCTTCCAGTTGTGCCCAAAAGACTGAGCTATATTTTTCTACTACAAAGGAGAATCGCCAAGTATTTACACCCTCACTCTTTCAGGACTGTAATTTTTATATATACCAGGAGTACCAAAAAAACGTATACACATTTTAAGCAATGTCAGCACTTTGGTCATTGTTGCTCAAGCAGTAATTCACCATAATCAGAAGTTTCTGGATGCTGATGGTAACCACTTTGAGCACCTCTTGGAATCGCAGAAGTCAAACGTGACTTGTATTCATCTTTTGTTATCAGTATATATTGAGTATTACAATTTTAATACAGTTTTCCTTTCTTAAAATGTGTATACATTATTTTTGTCATTGTGAGTGAGTGTGTGTGTGTGTATGTGAGTGTGTGTGTGTGTGTGTGTGTGTGTGTATTTTGCGTGTGGTAAAATACATATAATATAAAATTCCCCATTGTAGCCATTTTTAAGTGCACTCTTCAGTAGTGTTAAGGACATTCATACTGTTGTGCAACAGATCTCTAGAACTTTCTAATCTTGTAAAACTGAAATTCTATACCCATTAAACAGCAACTCCCCATTCCCTCTCCCCGCAGGCCCTGGTAACCACTATTCTACTTAGAACTTGACTATTGTAGATACCTCATATAAGTAGAATGACACAGTATTTGTTTTTTTGTGGCTGGCTTATTTCACTTAACATAAAGTCCCCAAGCTTCGTCCATGTTGTAGCATGTGTCAGAATCTCCTTCCTTTTTAAGGATGAACAATATTCCATTGTATGTTTCCCACATGTTGCTTATCCAGTCATCTGTGGATGGACGCTTGAGTTGCTTCTACCTCTTGGCTCTTGTAAATAGTGCTGCTATGAACACAAATGTGCAAATATCTCTTCAAGACTTGGCTTTCAGTTCTTTTGGATATATACTCAGAGGTGGGATTGCTGGATTGTATGATAATTCTGTGTTTAATGTTTTGAGGAGCTACCATATTGTTTTTCATAGAGGCTATACCATTTTATATTTTACAGTGCACAAGGGTTCCAATTTATCCACATCCTCGCCAGTACTTGTATTTTCTGGGTTTTTGATAGTGGCCACCCTCATGAGTATGAGGTATAATTTATGCTTGTAGTTTATATACTAAGGAAAGTCTGGTCTAATAGCAATTAAGAATAATACTCTCATAGAGTGACCTAAAGTCTATGAAAGGGCTTCTTGGATGGAAAGGTACCCCACGGCTATGAGGAATGGGATTACCTAAATAGAGCTCACCTCACTCTGGCTTGAGGTACAGTTCTTTGATCCTATATGTGTGTCTGTCGCTTGCTCAGCTGCCAGCTTGTTGAGGCGCGTGTAAGCAGTGTAAGTATCCCTCCTACTTACACGTCCAGCCTGCAGTGGTGCTGGGCATATGTTAGCTGCTTAGTCATCATCCTTCTTCCATATGACCCTACACAGCATGTTTCTGCACCCTTCCCCTCAAGGAACCTACCTCACCCACCCCACTGCTCAGCTCACCTGCCCTGCAAACATCTTGCAGGTTCCAACTCAGATACGGCCTCCTCATGTCATCTTCCTGTCCCCCTGGACAGATGGCCTCCCTCATGCTGTCCTTGCCATTTTGTGGCTTTCCCCTCTACAGCACCTGTCTTCCTGGATTAGTGTTGTTGATTTGCCAGTCTGATTCCACAGTGGAACGTAGAGAGGCATCTCCAAAGACAAGAAACAAGAACGAGGTTTTCTTTGAAGACCCTCCACAAGTAGTTGTTGAGTAGCTGGGTGTACTTTTTATGAATAAGTGATCACATTTTAAGTACTAACCATGTTTTTGTTGGGTCAATGAGTCACTGAAGGAACGAGGAGTTTGACTTCTGGGAGACAGAAGTTCAAAGTCTGCACCAACCACGCTGTGGTGTCCGTCCAGACTGACAGAGTTCTGCGGGCTTATTTGCTTTCCATCTACACTTTCTTCATGTCTCGTACACTCCCTTAGCCTGTTCCCTCTCAGGAGCCGCTTTCCTGGCTCCGAAAACACCTCTACAAACATAGTCCTGTTTCCCAGATCTGTCAGGACACTGTTCACCAACTCTCACCTGTCAACAAAAGGAGACCAGAGTCCTTCCTAGTGTGTGCACACCCATGACAAAAAAATTCTCGAAATGTGGGCCCTCGGAGTCCTTGCTTTCATGTATCTATAATCTAGTTGCTGAGCTATAACAGGTGCACAGATGTAGAACAGCCCCTAGGTACACGCAAACCCAATCCAGCGCCCCGTACGTTGGGTACCTCCAAGCACTGTGCTGGGCCCTGGGGCAGCCATGATGAACAGCGTAGACCAGCCCACACACAAATCTCTGCTGAGTGCCAGGGGATGCGGGGGAGGGAGGCTTCTTAAATGTTGACAGCTGATGTGCTAACCTGGTATAAAATGCAGCTGTCCCCTCTGGTAATTCTCACTCTGAAGTATCACAGGACGTGTTCCTTGCCTCCCAGAGTTGGCATGCCTTTGAATTAAAGATGGCAGGACTCCTCAGGGCACGCAGTTATATGCAGTGCATATAGATGGGGCAGAGTACCCTTCCTGCCTCTGGGCCTTCCAGGCCCACTGAACTGTGTCCTGATTTCCTTGCTTGGCACAGGAGTTATCTTGTGCTACTCTGTCCTGAAGTTCTCCACCGTCCAGGCTCTGAATGGCATCCAACACTAGACCCTATGCTCAGGTCTTCAGAAGGACCATTCTGATTGGCCAACCTCTGTGTTGTTTTCTGGGGAACCTCCATTTCTCTAGGAAAATGACTCCTGTCAGAGCATAGAAATCACTCTATTAGCATTTGGGCTTTTGCTAATGCTGGGATGGTAATATTTTAGTATGCATGCTTTTTCACTATTTAAGAGGTGTGCCAGCTATTTCTTTTGCTCTCCTGTCATTTGTCCTTGTCAAAAGGAACACTTTGAACTCAAAAAACCTTTGAATGGGGCTCTGGCATCCAGGGAAAAGAGGTGATAGGAATAGGGACTGGGCTGGTAAGAGGTTGCAGGAATGACAATGGTAGGAGGGGCTCAAGGCCAAAGAGCTGGTTATGGAAGGAGTGAGGAAGGTGCAGGTAGGACAAAGATGCAGGTGAGATGGGAAGGCAGGGAGGGACAGGTGTGTGAGTCAGGTGAGCTGGCCAGCACGCCCCTCTGGACATCTGCTCCATGGCCAGAACTGTTTGCTCCCTTCCCTCCTTTTATCTTGAACTGGGCACCTCTGAGCCCATGGGAGTTGGTGAGTGTGGCTACAGGAAGCCTGAGGTCTGCCAGCACATGGTTCTCAGGAGGCGGCCAGGTCTAAGCTGGGCTCGCCCTCCAGGATTGACACCATCTGTGCTGTTCCTTCAGGGCCCTGGCCTGACTCCTGTCCCAGGCTTTGCAACACGGAGTGCAGGGGAAGCCATGCTTCCACACAACATGCCAGAGGGCTGCTGGTTGCACTGGCATCTCTCTCATTTGTTTTTAACTCTTCCTCTTTTTTTTTTTTTTCCAACAGTTACAGTGCTTTTTTGGAGATTCTAAAATGCAGATAATGGAAGTGGCGGAAATGCAATGAGGTGACTTAATAACACCAAGAGACTGTGTCCTGATAGCTGATTTTCACTATTGTTCATTGCAGAACCATCATCCTTATTTTTTTTTATTTAAGAAAGAATATATGATAGTTTTTTTATAAGTACACAGAAGCACAAAGAATGGGCTATGCTCTTCCTGCCAGAGAGAACCGCTGATGACAGTCCTCAAAGGAAGGGAAGGGAAGGAGGGATGGAGGGAAATTACAGGTATGAAACTATAGAAAATTTACACAACACAGAAAAGTACAAACAGTTTCCTTCTGAGATAGACAGTAGCCACCTTTTTAGGTCTTGGAAACCCAGTGGGGCTCATTTGATCAGAATGCAAACAAAATGCACTGTTGCTTTTTTTAAAAAAACTATTAAACTTTGAGAAGGTCTTCTTTTTCTGGTTAAATAACATTTTCTCCTGTCTTTTTTTTTTTTTTTTTTTCATTTTCAAACTTCTACTTTGGTTGCATTACTTCTTTTGGAAGATTGAAACTAAAAATATGACTTTCCTGTTGATGTCCCCATTCCTCGCACAAGAAATGAGTCTGTCTTTCTTTCTCCTTCTGAATTCTTAACTAGATGCTGACTCCAACTCCTTCAGCAAGTGGCTACCTCCTCATTTTCTTTTTGCCTCTTTTAACGATGGATGCACAGATAGTGACCTTATGGTAATTCTATAAAAAATGAAAAAAGAGGAACATAAACAGTGCTGTGCTGCTTGGAAACTAGTAAGGCTTAATTAACAGTGGTGACGCCTTTGGGTTCCTTAGCTTCTGGTGTAGGAAGAAGAAAATGGGAAAATGTCTCCTTTTTCTGTTTTATTTGTTTTTCATTACACCATTAATCTCCATAAACAAGGCATGTTTTGTGTTTTTTTTTTTGAGTTACAGATTGACTAGAAAAAATACATATGCTAAACCAGATGGGTGAAATTAACAGTTTCATTAAACTGATTTTAAAATTGCCAGTTTTACAATATCACCAAGGACAGCATGGCTTTGATGGTACTATGGTTAGAACTTGAACTTTAAGGAAGAAGGTGCAAAACGGGCAGTTTTATTTTAGACTTTTTTTTTTATAGTCACTACACTAGTGCAGAAAATTGTTTGGATTCTTTTGCAGAGAAAATACTAATGGGTAATATTTGGGGCGAGTTCATTTTAATATGTTAAAGAACTCATAACCTGCCAGTTTCATTCTGCAAAGTTTTTTTGTGTGCTAAGGATTAAAGCTTTGTGAAGCATTCCCCTTTTGCTCCTTATTCTCCAGCAATCCCAGCTACCTGGACACTCCCGCTAATGATTTCTAGGGTTCTGTGCCAAGGGGTCAGCAAGGCAAGTGTTTCATTTGGAATTTCATTTGGTTTGGAGTCTCTGGTCTCCATGTCTGTGATACTCAGACAAAGCTCATCATCTTAGTTAAGTGTTTGGCAGAGCAGGCAGGGCAGGTCCAAATTGTTAACGACTGCTAATGTTGCTTTGCTTAGAATGTGCACTGAGGGGCATCTGAGGTGAGTACATATTTAAAAGTAAACATATGAATAAGTAGAAGTAGGATTTCTTTTGTAACTCCATTGGAGTGCTGCGGTGCACACTGTATCCAGTGAAGGTTCGTATCCTAACAGTTGAGTAGGATGGAATTCGTCTCTCAATGGTGCAAAGGGAAAATCCAAAATGAGACCTCCAGACTCATGGTGGAAACGGGTGTTTTTATTCAGATACATCCCAACACATGAGCAGAGGGAAATGTTCAAGGATGTTCACTGCCATGTTGT
Organism: Aselliscus stoliczkanus; assembly: GCA_033961575.1. Classification (NCBI taxonomy): domain Eukaryota; kingdom Metazoa; phylum Chordata; class Mammalia; order Chiroptera; family Hipposideridae; genus Aselliscus; species Aselliscus stoliczkanus. The sequence continues at coordinate 126,648,259 of CM066734.1, forward strand.
TGGTTATAGCAAAACCCCTGGAAGCAACCCAACTGTCTAAAATAGAGAACTGGTTGGAAAAAATGGCACTGCTATAGAATGCAATACTATTGAAGCTTTAGAAAGAATGAGCACTTGTCAGCCATGGGCAGATACTTATGGTATGTGGTCAATTTTTAAAAGGCGAGGGTCAGAATCTACAGGAGGCTTTTGAAAAGAAAATGTTCATGTACATATACAAAGAGAGGTGTATATGAATTATTGTCTGTGCAAAGGGAAAGTCTGAAAGCATATGCGCCAAGCTTTTAAAGCAGGGTTTTTTATTCACTATTAAAGAAAGATTGGGGGAAAGGGAAGTTCTGTTTCTTTAGGGATCAAAAAAATACAGAAAGCGGAGAAAATTACATGTGTTCAATAAAGGGATTTTTTTCCCCCAGCACCTACTACTTGTGATGGAGACAGTAAAAGCAGACCCAGCTGCTGTGTTTCGGAAACCCCAAGATGGCTGGTGTGAGGAATTCTGGGAGCCAGGAGATGAGATTTCTTAGTACTGAGTGGAGGTGGTGGGCGGGCTCCTTCTCTATAGTTTGGCAGACAGAGGCACATGTCCCCTTCTCAAGGGCATCCAATCCAGCCCACCTGTGTGCCTGGAGGAGCTGGCACCAGCTCATAACCAGCAGCTTGGGTTTCACAGTTTCATCCGTGGATCCCACTGGTCACCATGTTTAGCTTGGATCTCTGCAAGGAAACTGCCCTTAGAGAAATCCAGTCTCATCTCAGAGCTTCCTATCCAAGTTTTCCCACATTGAAAACTCACCTCTCCTCATTCCCTTATGGAGTGCTGATGGAGTGAATCTCTTGTTGCCTCCTGAAAGTTATTAGGAACATTTTATTAATTTTAGATAGAATGGAGAAAACCAAAGACAAAGGTGGACATAGTTTTTTAGACAGATACAATTTTAGCCTGAAATAAATTGATCCTTTCTCCTTAAATGTAAATAGTATCTGCGATCTCATGTGGTCTTTTGTAACAGTGCAGAATAGAAAGTAAACATTCATTGTCTGAATTAATAAACGAGAGAGATGAATAATGTAGACAGAATTTAGAAGACTTGAACACTTACATGATACGGCCATATAACTTTCTAGTTTGGGCTTAAAATGTTTGTCAGAGTTGTGGGAGGATTCTGTAAAAGGAAATTATCATAGAGCTTCAAGCAGTTGTGTGAAGAGGTCTTTGTCCTAGTGGCAAGGTACCCTGGTGGTAAGATAACTGGTGGCCTGTCAATCAGGAGGTAGGTATAGTGGAGTGAGTAGGAACTCTGGCTTTTGTGACCAGCAAAGCTGGATTCAGAGCTTGGCTCAGCCACTTGCCAGCTTCTGTAACTTAGACAGGTTAGCTGACCTCTCCAGCCTTCAATCTCCTCATCTGAAAAAAAATGAGGATGCTAATAATAGTACCTACCTCACAAAATTGTTCTGATTCCATGACACATTTTGCATCACTCAGTATTTGGCATTTTGTAAGCCCTCCATGAAGATTGACTCATTCTTGTGTTTGTACTTAGAAACCCATGAGAAAAACTGGAGGCAAAAGATAAGAAGAAAGCATCTCTAACTAAGATTCTTTTGCTCAACTTTTTAGAGCAGCACGTAGAAACGATTTCTGAAATAAAACATGTTCTTCTTCAGAGCGTCTTAGAGGGGGAAAAAGCCTGCCTGGAAGTTTCGGTGGTCCTGATTTGGTGCTGAATTACACAGAGTAAATTACTCTCTTGAGGTGCTGTGTCAGCTATATAAGGCACATCCTTTTCCCCAGGATACTAGGCTGTCATTTGGTGCCAAAGAAAAAGCTATTTACAGAATGACACCATGGCATCCCCAAAGGGTTTGATTTACCTCCCCAGAAGGTGGTATATTTCAAGGCACTGCAGAACCGGCCATATTAATAACTCAGGTGGTTTAATTGGCTTTTCCTTCTTCTTTCTAAAACCATGTCGATCCCATGGTAATTAATTGCGTTGACTGTGAATTGTATTCTTTCCAGCGCCAACGAGCCAAAATGAATCTGTGTTAGGAATCGGCGGGAGGATATTTGAGAAGGCTGTAGAGAGATTCTTCAGGGTTGACGGTCTTCACCAAATGAGCTCTGTCGTCCCTTTGCTGATGGATTCCAGTTGCTGTGGATATCATAAAGCATCCTACTACCTCGCAGTCTTTTATGAAACCGGATTAAATGTCCCTCAGAATCAGCTGCAGGTAAAGTATTTCATGGGTTCCAGGAATACCTATCACCCACATTATATTTGCAGAGTAATATCTGATGCCCCAGGTGACACTGGACCGATTCACGCTCCCTAGAATCCTTTAAAATCTTTACACTCCAGAAAAACATCCTAAGGCTGTGTCAAATACAGGATGCCCTGCTTTCAGGTTCCCCTCTTAGGCTTGGGGATGTGATTGGTACACGCTAAGGAACCGTTTGGAAAGGGCTTACCAGAATCCCAACCCTTCAAGGACAGGTGCCTGTTACCCATTCCTTGTGACTACTCTGACTGTAGGACCTTCATCCCATGACTTTTTAGCGAAGTGAAGTCACCTGGACCTCTAAGCCAAGTATTGTCACATCCAGCCTTCTGCCATCAAAATTAGAAGCCATACCAGATGGTGTCATTTTTTGGTTTGGGATCCAGATGTATTATACAACTTACCATAACATTTGGAATCACATTTTTCATAAGTACTAAATGGCCCCTGACCACTTTTAGTTTTCAAATTCGCACGCTGAGTTTGGAGCTTCACACTGTTTAGACATGCCCAGGTGGCTCCATGTTTCTTTTAAGTGACTTCTTCATGCATGTCTCTGGCTTAAAGAAGCTTGTGATTGATGGCATGCTTTCCTGAGTCCCTGAGGCAATCTTCACAAAAGTGCAATAGTGGAGAAGATTTCAGCCCTGTTTCTGCCACAAGCTGGTTTGTTGGCCATAGACAAATGACTTCCCCTCTTGGGCCTCCACTTCCTCAACTACAAAATGAAGGCATTAGACCAGTCATCTCAAACATTGTGAGAGTGTGAGATTGGCACGTGGCCCACTATCAGGTGATCTGGCCGTCAGTGAAGTAGCTGAAACAGACCAGGGATACTTAGATCAGCCATACACAAAGAGATGCTGCAAAAGAAGTCAGAGAAGGCCCCTCTTTTCACTGAGAAAAGGGCACAAGACAAGGAATTTTAAGCCAGGAGACATTTAGGACAGATAGCTGGGACTCTGTCAACTATTAGAAAGCTGTAGTGCCTTCTTTTCTAAAGTTTGTTTGTTTTTTTGTTTGTTTGTTTTTTAGGCATGTGAGCATGTTTCTGGAATAACTAGGCTCATCTAAAGGGATGGGGCCAGATGACCTTTCAGTGATTGGATTTTATGATCCTTATCTATAATCTTATGAACACTGTTGATTTCCTCCTAACAGGGCATGTTGTATAGCTTGGTTGGAGGCCAGGGCAGTGAGAGGCTGTCTTCAATGAATCTTGGGTACAAACACTACCAAGGTGTTGATAGCTACCCCCTGGACTGGGAGCTGTCCTATGCCTACTACAGCAACATCGCCACGAAGACACCCCTGGACCAGCACACGCTACAAGGAGATCAGGTACAGAAGAGGCACGGGAGGGAGTGGTTATGGCCCTGCTTACCAGGACTTCCTGGATTTTCCTAAAGTGTCTATCTCTGTGGCTGGCGTATTTGCTGGCCTCCAGAGGATGCACAGAATCGAATGGTAGAGAAAAACTGTTTTACTTTTCTCCGATGTGTATTTCTTGACTGTGTTCTCAGGCTGCATGTAGGAAAGATCCTTCATCTATGCATGAAAAGTTTTTCATGAATGTCTAGACTGGTACACGAAGGGTAGAACTGGCCCTAGACAGATTTTGATTTTGCAAAAAAAAAAAAAAATGTGTGCCAGTAACACGTGAAGTGGTGGGGTCTGGAAATATTAGGGGGATTGAGTTAAATTGAATGGAGGCGGTAAACTAAGGGCTCCTATCAATACATAACAAGCAAGCAGGGTCTATGATATGAGGAAGTGAGCTTCATCCCCGGCTGTGGTCCTAATGCTGGGCCCTTTGCGTAGCATCTGTCCCCGTTAGGTGAGCCTTGCTAGCCCACTGCTCCCATGGGGACAGACAGCATGTGGCGTTTGAAGACTGTACCCTATCTCAATTTAAGGACTGGACAAGGGGCACTAATTCCAGCCCCTTACATTTGCAGGCTCAAAATTCTTTTGACTCATTGGGCAAAGAGATCAACAGCTCACATCTACCCCAAAACATCATGTGTTATATTAGACAATGGATGGTTTGCTTCCAGATGTTTGTTTGGATAACAGTGAATAAAAGGATATAAGTAAAGATGATAGTGTAAGAGTAAAAGGAAAGCTGCCTGTAAATGATGGAGATCTATATCCCGTGTGAGTAGACAATGACGTGGTTAGCTTCTTGAAATGTGTTTTTATATATCCTCTTTCTCTGGAAAGGATTTAAGATGTTTTGATGGTTTTGATAGCACTTGAGTTGATCGAGCTGAGAGGAAGTACAAATAATCTATACCAGGAGCCAGCAATTCTTTTTCTGTAAAGGTTCAGGTATTTTAGGTTTTGCCTATACAGCCTCTATTGCAACTACTCAGCTTTGCCAGAGACAATATATAAATGAATGGGGTGCCTGGGTTTGTGCAGCCATAGGCAACATATACACTGCTTTCCTGGCCTTGATCTAGGCTATAAACTCTTGATTTTCCTTGCTTATTATGCTTGATGAGCCGAGGGGACAGGCCTGGCTGGGTCAGCACCATGGAATCTCAGGCTGAGTGGCTAATTGGGAACCAGACCACTCACTGCTTCCCTGTCCTGCTCCTGGTTTATACTCAGAAACCCACAGTGCGGAAAATGTGTGCGTTGATGACTGGGAATGGATGGTTTCTAGAAAAGAAATCTACAATGATCGCTGTACAGTTATGAAATAAATGATTCAAAGATGTATGCTGTAGTGAACATTAAACATGAATCAAGCTACAAAACACCAAAAGGCTGTCTATACAGACATTCTAATTCCTTTAGAAAATAGCGATTTCAGTGTAGATAAGCTATATGCAAAATTTGACCTCCATTTGCCAAGAATTAATTTATTAAGGTTTTTTAAAAGAATGACTCTGGAAAAAAATCATACAAAATTGAGTTCTGAAATGATATTGCCATTATTCTACTAAGCCTGAATGTGTTAATGATGTCCTATATGTATATATTATACTTCCAAGAATTTTAATTCAGCATAAATTAGCAACAGGGAATGGTATGTTGCTAACAAGCTCCTTTTTTTTTTTTTTTAAGATTTGGCACATGAAACATTATGATTATGAAAGAAAATGTTTAATTGGTCAGAAGCAGAGAAGATGAATAGGAAAGATCCGTCTTGCAGCTGAAAAGTCGTGTGATTAAGAATCCCAGATACGAATTACACAGTTAGAAGAGTTGTATCATAGCTCATTTTCTTAAGAATGTGTAATTAATGGCTTCTTGAGAATTTAAGCAGGTGTCATACGTTGACTTAAATGTCCTTTTGTTGAGAACCCTATTAATTCACCAACAGCACATAACAGATGAGGAGATACGGAAAGCCAGACCTCTAATTAACAAACCAAGGATCCATCGGAAGTTCTTTTCTTGATTCTTGTTTCATTTTCTCTTTCATGTAACTCATGGTTCACATCATTTCATCTTCTTTATTAGTCATCTTGCTTCACGTCACTTCGTTTTGATTTAATGGGACTCGGCCTCTGGTTAAAAAGAAAGATGCTCAGGTTTTGTTTGTTTTGTGGCTCAATTCCAAATGAGCCCCTCTCATTCTCTCCACTTTTCAGAACTTGCTTTCCCGAAAGGTTTGGGCCCCAGCCTCCTCTCTCTACTCCTGCTAGAGACACCTTTGGTTTCAGCTGACCTCCACGTACTGCTGCTATGCAAACCTTTCTCTCCAGCTGGGATATTTCTTATAATCTGTGTGTGTGATCATAACAGACTACAAAGGAAAGCCACCATCTCCTCTCCATTCCCCACAAACACTTTAACTGATGACACCATTATCCTGGGATGGTGTGGAGCCTTCTCTGACTCTGGGGCCAGGGGTTCTGAGGACTGCAGTCTCCGGACATTGGACCTCCTTTCACCTGGTCAACAGGTTTTAAACCTTGCAGTATAGGATGTGAACTGATCATTCTAGAAACCTTGACTTTATAACACAGCAACAATGACACACCCAGAAGCTACAGAAGAAGCCAGTGGTCTGTCTGGGACACTGGGTTTCCCTGCCAGTACCTGGCAGCTCTGCCCCCGTCCCACCCCCACTGTTGCTTCTCACTCTATGGCTTCTTCCCAGATTGGTCACTTTCCCATCTAAAGCATCATTCCTGGCCACAAATGTTTGAATGAATGAACTACTAAACGCTGTTCCCTTTTAGGGGTTGTCCTTTCATCAAACGTCTTTGTAGGTGGTCGGCGTTCACAGAAGGCCCTGGGCATGTGGCGTTGACATGGTTCCTGTTGCTATGGTGACCCCAGAACTATGGAGAAGCACCTGCCTGCCTGGGTGTGGCTGCTGGGATAGACTTGCCTGGGTCAGGTCTAATGTCTGCTGTTCACTTAGTGTGCAATTTTAGATGATTCCACTCACCTCCTGTCTCTGTACAGTTTTTCACCTGTAAAATGGGCGCCATGGTGGTCTGCACCTCACACGGTTGTTGCAGCATGAATAAGTTTATCTATGTGACGTGTGCCAAGTGGAGCCCAGCTCAGAGTAGGAGCTCTAAAATGTGTCTGTCCTCAGCACTCCCTCCTCAAGCTCTATGCCTCCCACTTTCTAAGACACACAATTCTCTTAGATAGATCTTTATCCCCACGAGGTAAGGCTTTGGGCTGTATGAAACCAGCAATACCAACAGGAGGGCTAAGGTTCTAAACTGCTATCAGCCTTTCATATGTTAGAATGAACTATGGACCTACAAAATGATGAGTGGCCACTACTAAGAGCTTACCATGTACCAGACATTCTGCTAAGATCTTTCATAAACAATCTCATTTAATCCTCACGCAACCCCATGAGGCCAGTGTGAATATTATTAGTCTCATTTTACAGATGAGGCAACTGAGACTCAGAGAAGCTAAAAAAGTTGCCCAGAACCACACAGCAAATGAATAATGAAGCATGGATTTGAACCTACGTCTTTCCAACTCTCTGCACTGTAAAAAATAACGGCTAATAGGTTGAGTGCTTTACATATAGCAGGTACCATGCTACGCTCCAATTTATGGATGCAGAAATGGAATCTCAGATAAATAAAGTTAGTGGCCAAGGCCAACAGGTAGATAGTAGTGAGTTAGCATTCCCTGTGGTCTGATGTGAAAAGTTGTGTTGTTAACGGGTCTACCTGCTGCAGAGCTCTATGGCACTGCCCAGGGTGCCTGGGTTGGGGACAGCGATACAAAAGACAAAAATGTTCCTTCTTCATAGTTATGCATGGTTACAGGGTCCCCTGGAAGCATGGCCTTTGCCAAGACCCCCTTGTAGACACTGTTAGTGTCCATTATATATAAGGGGAGACAAGGAGACAGTCCACCATTTGCTTCCTCTCAAATGCATAGTCCTTCCCAGGGTGGTGAGGCTGGGTGGGGCCTAGTGTGACTCCTAAGTTTGAAGAACTAAATATATGACCTTGAGTAAGTTATTTAACCTTTTGGGGCCTCAATTTTCACATCTGTAAAATGGGGATATCAACAGTGACTGTCTTATGAGGTTGCAAAGATTCAGTGAGTCGTTCTGGGCAAAGCAGTTAGAACAGTGCCTGGGACACACTGCATGCTGGTTATCATGATATATTATCACTGCCAGAGAGAGGCAGAAACTCTGAAGAGTAGAAATCCTGCAGGGTAGGAACTGTGTCTTCATATGTTGTGTCTTTCTTTCAAGTCCCATGACAAAGTTAAGAAGGAAAGGAAGAAAAACCAGCCAAAATCAAAACACCCAAAACTCTCCAGTTGAACAAAAAGATTTCTAGCTGAGAATTTTATTATATGAGCAGCTCGAGCTTTAGCCCAATGCAAGGCTCATCACAGGATTGTGTCCTCTGGAGTTTGAGCTGACGCGCCCACTCATCGGCCATACACTTGGCAAAGAGTTAACGAGATAGAGTGGCTTGTGTCCAGGCAGGATTCCAGCACCTTCTCACTATAGGACATCATGGGGGAGCTGGTCAGAGCCCTGTCTTAGGACTCAAGCCAACCTGGTTTCCAGGGCCCTACATGTGACTTGCTCTGTGCTTGGTTTCTTTGAGGACAGTGCTATTGGGGTTGCAGCCCTGTTATGAGGACTAAATGAAAAAAACAAAACAAACAAAAACAGTTGTTAAACACCCAGCACAGTGTTGGTTTCAGTAAAAAGTAATGGATATTCTAATGGTTGTTCCCCACTTGGTGGCCTGCCAAGGTTAGACATCCGGCCCGAATTGATACCTGCTGGGTTCTGAGTCCTGGCTTTGTCCCCTGGTGCCCCTGAAAAGGACCTCTGGCTTTATACAGCCACAGTGGAGGAGGCAGTTAAGAGGCCTTCTCAGGAAGGGGGTTGCAGCCTAGAGTTTGGGAATCTAAGTACTTTTCTTAACTAACGAACAGAGAGGGTCAGAAGGGAAATCAGCTCCTTGTTGTCTGAGGCTTCTTCCCCAAACTCATCCAGATCCAATTTTGTCACCTTCTGCCTATGGCTGCCCTGGCATAGGAAGCCATTCCCCGTCTCCCTCATGGCATTGTTAGATAGAATTCATTATATATACGGGAGACCGTGAAACAACAGGACCGTTTTTTTGATAAACAGCCAAAATTTATACATCAAAATAAGTCTTATTTTCTTCAGAGGAGTCAGATACCTGGGAGGCTGTGCACAAATCCCAAATAGTTTGTGAACTTCCCCTTCGGGTTCGTCTTTAGAGCCTCTAGCATATTCCTGCTCTCATCATCAGAATTAACGTGCCCTCTTCTTTTCAAGGTAGATTTAATTTTTGGAAATAGCCGAAAGATATTTGAAGCTGAGCCTGCTAAATAAAAAGGGTTAGTCATGCAGGATAATAACACTTTGGGAATAAAAAATAAAAAAAAGGTTATACTTAGAAAATATTGATTTACCTTTTCTGATGCTATGTGTAATCTGGCTCTGAAATCAGAGGCACAAAAATGAACTTCTCAACAAGCTTGAGCAATAGAATTGGAAGTGGAATAAATTTTGTGCTCCCAGGGAAAATGCTTTGATAGGAATAAAAACACTCATTTAGATACATTAGATGTGATACACTCATTTAAAAAGAATTTGATCTTATGACATTGTGGACATACCTCATTTTTCAATTATTCTTACAGTTTTTTTCCTTGAGCAGTTCTCTAGTTTAGAACAATGTCGTGTCTTTTATATGCCCATATCATTTGGATTTTTCCTTTCTCCCTTTCTTCCTTCCCTCCCTCCCTCTCTCCCCACCCTTCCTTCCTTCCTTTTTAGGCATATGTTGAAGCAATTAGACTAAAAGATGATGAAATACTCAAGGTACAAACCAAAGAAGATGGAGACGTCTTTATGTGGTTGAAGCATGAAGCCACCCGAGGCAATGCAGCAGCTCAGGTAAAAATGTGGTCCAGTATCTTGGAAATTCTTAGTGCTAATAGACCAGGTTATGCCATGGTAACAAAACATCCCAAACTTAAGTGGCTTAAAACAACGCTGGCGCATTTCTTGCTCGCACTGCCTGTCCAATGAGGGTTGTCATGGGCTGTGCTCTCATAGTCCCCTAGGAACCCCAGCTAGCAGAGGTTTTTTTGTTGGTTTTCTTTTTGCAACACATGCTTCCAAAACTATTGCAGCAGGATGACGGCCGTGGCACATCACAGGCTGGTTCTTAATGCTTCTGCTCAGAAGTGGCACAAGTCACTTCTCACATTTCGTTGGCCAAAGCAAGTCACTTGGTCAGTTGTGACTTAAAGTGTAGTCCCACCCCAAGCACAGAAAAAGAGAGAGCCACAATATTTATAATCAATCATAAAGACTACCATCAGGTATTTTAGTGCATCAGACAGAAAGGAAAGGAAGCATTCCAGGGTGCAGGAGAGATTAGATGGGCATTGAGAAGGAGGCCATGAATTCAGCTAGGAAATCATGTGCGGCATGTTAGCCTAAAAGGATTGACCCTGTCTCTTGAACATGTCTTATCTTTTAGATTGACTTTTAAGAGGCACTAGAAAGGGCAGAAGGCAGGGAGAAAGTCCCCTCTCTGCCTTCTTGCCGTGATTTCACTATGAAGAAAACCTCCTGATGGGAGTCCGCCAAGGCTGATTGCACTGGGAGGGAGGATGCCTCCTTCCCAAAGGATTTAGCTTTGGCTTTGTGCTCCTGGTGAGCGCACACTGTCGGGAAGAGCCTCTGGGTCTGCTAAGCCAGCAGAAGACCAGAAATGGAAAGAGAAAGAAAACATGAAAGAATAAACACACTGACGGGCACACATTTCAGACACTCTGGTAACCAGTCTCCCACCCTCTGTAAAGGTCTTTCTAGCATTTCAGGAGATACTTTGCTGGAAGTTATAAGTATTTGGTGGTGGGGGTGGGGTGGGGAGGGTGGGAGATGGATGGGAGAGAAGATGAGAGAAGAGACAGAAAGAAGGAACGACAGTTAGGGGCTAGAATGATAATAGGCATTGCCTCTGGCTCCATTCTTGGGCATCTGTCCCTAGTCTGCAATCTTTCCAGTGCAGGAAGGAATCCCAGTGCATTGTTCTAGAAAAGCCACTGCCAGAGTCATTCCCGAGTACTGCAGCGCTTGCATGAACTTTCCTAATAGTGGACACGTCTTCGTTCCTTCATTCAGCAAATCTTTGTTGAGCAGCTTCTGTGAGCATCAGTTGAGCTCTGGTGTGTGGGAGCTGAAGGGATGAGGTCAGACAAATAACATTTTGAGGTTTCTACCCCCACATGGCTCCCAGCCTCGAATCGAATTGTGGAGCCAGCCATGTGGACAAGTGCTGGGATAAGAGGACATAAGTGCTATAGAGGTGCCTTAATTAATACAGATGTGCACAGGCCTCCACGCCGTTCATTGGGCCGAGAGAATGGGCAGTACCTCTCAAAGGAGGGGCGTTTGAGGTGAGAAAACTTTGGCCCTAGGTGCAGTTGATTTGTATGTATGCATGCACACATGCATACAGAGACACACCATTCCCAACTTGTGTTAAGGACTTGAATTTATACAAGCTCACCTTCAGGGCTCTGGTCCCCCATTTGGAAGATAACATGTATCTACCTCATTCTTGGTTCTCACTATAAAAACATCCCAAGCTAGGTTTTTTTTGCCCAAACCTTTCGAAACCTTACGCTAAGCATTACACAGGAAAGCACTGTTATCAATTGTTATTGTCTTGAAGCAACGATTGGCCCAGATGTTGTTCTGGGGGCAGCAAGGTGTGGCCAAGAACCCTGAGGCAGCGATCGAGTGGTACGCCAAGGGTGCCCTGGAGACCGAGGACCCTGCGTTAATATACGACTATGCCATTGTGTTATTCAAGGTAAGAATCACTCCACTTGTGCTGAAGTTGTGCGGCTCTTATCAGGCATCCTGTAGGTGTGCAGGGTAACAGGGAATGTATAACTGAAGAAGCTTAGTGGATGCTTCTGTCACTCTTGATGAAAAGGGATGTTTGCTGAAAAGGCAGAGTCAAAAGCAGTCCCCTGGTCTCCTTTTTAATCATTAGTCTTATGTTTGGCACCTGGAGTCTCTTTGCTTTCACAAGAGCTGTGGCATTCTGAAGGAGACACCTGGATTTTATGGATTGGTACATGGCTGCCAACCCCCAAAGGTGCTGCGCGTTTGCCACAAGGCAGAGTTGTCATTGAGTTATGGCTTAAACAAAGTGTGTGTTTGGGCTGGATCCCAGCTGTCCTGTTGATCAAAGATCTTGGTTGTAAGCCAACGGGAGATTCGGGGAGACTGGTGGGGAGAGCATTAGCCCAAGAGACAGAGGATGGACTATAAGTCCTTTCTTACCATGTCCTTGGAGCTCTCTGAGCTCATGGGCCGATGATGATGACCACACGTGGAACGAAAAAGCATAATGAATGGGCTTTCCAAACTGTAAAATACTGTGTGCCTTATACAAAATAATGATCGTTCACAGTGATTGACTGAGTGCTTATTACCTGATTTACATGCATTAACGCACTTCATCCTCACAACAACCTTTCGAGGTAGGCACCGTGGCGTATTATTGTTGGTGTTTATGTATGTGGTAACAGGGGCATAGAAAGGCTTTGTGGCTTGCCCAAGGTCACACTATGGGTACATTTCAAACCTGATACTGGGATCCATCCAGGCAGTCTGGCTTCATAGTCTCAGTTCTTCACTCCCAAACACAGAGGCATCATTTCACCAATCCTGGAAAAGTAAAAAGCTGTTGGCTCTGGTAAGGAAACTCTTAGACCCTATGTCCATGCCCAAAGACAGCAGCTGCCCCCAGATAGCAAGTGTCTTTAAACAAAGACATGGATTCATGTGGCCAGGCCCATCTCCAGAACCACAGCTGTGGCCACTCACTGAATAACAGTCAGGACTTTTGCTGTGTTTCTAACCTTCCAAAGCCTTAAAACCTATTGGTTTATTATAGTCTCCAAATTGATAGCCTGGACTTTCTCTTTCCAGTTGTCAAATCAACATAGAAATGATTTGACTCTTAGCCATATGCTAATGCATTCTTGTATTTATTCAATAAACACCCATTCGGGGCTGACTAAATGCCAGGCTTGGTGTGAGATGAAAGGACATATGGCTGCATGAGCCATCTTCCTGACGTCAGGGGGCTCATACAGGGATGGACAGGACAGAGACAGGCACAGAGGAGAGGCACCTGCCCTCCAGAGGTGGGCCTGGCCACTGCCCAAAGTGCAGACAAGATAAAGGCATGATTCAAACATTACTTCAGCCCACCAGTAGTTCACAATCTACAGGGAGAGGCAAACACATAAATAAATTCTTCTGGAGGTAACAAAACGTTTCCTCAGGGTCTGATTTCCCAAACCTGAAAGCTTTTTGGGTTTTCCTGTATTCTCACTAAGTTTTCCCTGAGTGGGAGGAAAGATGACCTCATCTCAAGGAACATTGTTTTTTACCTCTGGCCAAAGAGTCTCTCTAAATGTATTCCATGTGCAAGAACCCCGTGCAGAAAATGGGCTTTCCAAATGTGCAGAATGGTAATGTGTACTTGGCTTGTGTGGGATTGTATTTTGTGGGCATTGAGCTGATTGTGTGCAAAGATGGCGCCATGATGGTGGCTGTGGTTTGGCCAACACAGTCAGGTCCACACCATTTTGTATTCACATCAGGATGGAGCTTTTTTTTTTTTTTTTTTTTTTTTTTTTAAAGATTTTATTGGGGAATTGGTGGAGGGGAACAGCGTTGGGGAATCGGGGAAGTGGAACAGACAAGTTGCCGTCTTCTTGTTCTTCAGTTTTAGTTGCGGAGGATGTTGCTTCACGGTTGGTATCGTCATTGCTCTTCCCGGATGAGGCAGATCAGTCGCCGGCCTCTGGATGTCGCCCATCGCGGCTATTGGCAGCTCACGCTGGCTGCCAGCCGCTCACGCTGGCTGTGGGCCACTCACTGCAGCCTTTGGCAGTCCACTGCAGCAGGGGCTGCAGCCCACACCATCACCGGGGCTCGCACAGCCCAGCTCCAGGTGGAGCTGTTGTTAGCTGTAGAGGGCAGTGTCACTGGCCCTCATGTGGGATCCGAACCGGGGCCGCTGGCATCCCAAAACCAGCGCTTAACCAATGCGCCACTCGGCCGGCCCCAGGATGGAGCTTTGACTTTTCCTGCAGCAACTGTCCTCCATGAATTCATTCCATGGATATTATTGAGCCCTCACTATGTGCCAGGACTTTACATTTCTCTCAGCAACTTCCAGTACTACTCAGATTTGTGCATAGTGCATACTCTGTGCAAGAAATTATCCCACCTCTGAGTAATAAAAAGTATACTGGAAAATCCCTGGCCTGAAAGAGTATCTGAGTTCTAGTTGCAGATCTAACTGTGAGGTTTTAGATAAGCCAGCTTCTCTGAGCCCCAGTTTTATTCCTTTACAACAAAGAAGTTGGGGAAAATAAACTTTGGGTTCAGCCAAGTTCTTGCACTGTGATTCTGGTGCTTTTCCAGACGTCTGAAAAGTGTGTCCCATTGTCCCACCCTGGTATTCCATCCATGTTCTTTGCTGTTTCCTGTCCCTCTCTAATCAAATGAAGTAATGGTGTACTTTTGGAAAATATTTTCATCTTCTCCTTTGCTTCAGCTCATCACTTTTATTAAATAGATAAGTTAAGGTCTAACGGAAACTTGGTGTCTGCAATTTAACCTTTAGCTGGATTCACAATTTTATTTTGGGCCCTGAAAAATATAGAAACGAATACATCTTGCATGTTTTTTGTATTGTGCAAGGAGATGATGAATTGTTATACTTTCTCAGTGTAGAACTGAAATGTACAGGGGAAAATATAGCGCGGTGGTTATAAACTTGGGCTCTGGAGCCCACCTGCCCGGGTTCAAATCCTGCCACTAATTCTCACTCATGGTGTGACTCTGGGAAAGTTTTCCTATGGGAATGATAGCGGTACCTCGGCCAGGTTTGTTGGGAGAATTAAATATGATAGGACCATGCATGGCCCAGTTAATTAACACAGGAATATTTACTAGTGCTGTCTTCATTTATTATAGAAAAGTATTGAGTTACAGTTAAAAGCTGGATTCGTTGCAAAGCCTTCTCACATCATATTGCATTATATTACGTATCTGAGACCAGGAGGAGTCCGTGGAGCGCATGGGGTGTGTGTGTCTATAAGCAGCAGCGGCTTTCATCTGGCTCCTCTGGCCTGCCATTGTCATTGTCACACCTATGTGGAGAGAGACCTCAGGGACCCCTTCCACCCCCCTCTCAGACCCACTATTTCCCCACATGGTCCTGCAGCCATCTCAGCGTGGTCCCACGGAGTTTCTCTTCTATAACAAAAACCCCAAAGCCATCTTCTCCACCTCTGTTGGAAAAACTTGATTTTGCTGGAGGAACCTTCCCAGTTTGTCAGCATCTGACACAAGGGTTCTCTAGCTGATTCTGAAGCCGCAGTGTTCCATCCTGGAACTCGGGTGAGGACCCAGGAAGGCGGCCAGTGACAGCCTCATAACTCTTAACTGTCTGACACAGATACAGTGCTTTATCTGGCTTGCAAATTAGATAATCCCCAGAGAAATGCACCCAGGATGACCAAACTCATGCAACCTTATTCATGGCTTCTCCCAAGAGCACCCGTGGGTCCAGGAAGGGAAAGTGAGTCACGTGGTGATAAATGGGGACTTTCGTATGGATGCTAAGCTGGGAGGCTGAAGTTTATTGCCTCTGCTCCACAAATATAAGCTGAATAATAATGATGATTATGCTATCAAACATCACTGCTTATAGAAATCTTTAAGATTAGGTTTTTAATTAAGAAGGCTTAGGTTTTATTTTCATTTTATAACGAACACTGATGTATCTGTGTGTGATGTGTTTGTGTGCACGCTGGGTTTGTTTTCTTCGTAATCCTTGCTGTTTATCATTGTTTAGGGTCAAGGAGTGAAAAAGAACAGACGGCTTGCCTTAGAGCTGATGAAGAAAGCAGCTTCTAAGGTAACACTTTGGCACTGCCAGAGGGGAACATTTGCAACACACACACACACACACACACACACACACACACACACACACACAAACACACTGTCTCAAAGTCTAAAGAGTAAATGGCCAGCATCTCCCTACAAAGCCTGAGGTAGAAATGGGGTGTGTGTGGGGAGGGGCAAGGGTCCCCAGCTTTGCAGCATTCATCGTTTTTGAGCTACACACATACAGAAACCTGCCAAAATGGGGATGGCAAAATTCAAAAGCTGAATTCACCTTCAGTCAATAGAATTCAGGCCAATTTTGTTTGAAGGCTAAAATTATAATCAGGGCTGCCGTCCTGAGAGCAAGCAGTGGGGGTGCTCCTTGAAAGTGAATGGATATAAATGCCATTGAATTAGGAAAATCAAAAGCCTAATTCCTTTGAAGGTTAACTCTATCATATCCAATGCCTATTTACTTTTCCTCACTAGGATAATGGGGCTGTTTGTCAAGTTTATTGCTGGGTTTAGGAATTATTTTGTTTTTGTCACTATTTACTCTTCAATGTCATCGACAAGCCAGCTAGTTTCAATATAGCACTACAGAACGGAAGTTATGTCACTTGTGAGAAGACACACACACACACACACACACACTCTCACGCATACAAATCCCAGTGCAAACACGCCCAATGCATGCACATGCATTCTTGCTCGCAGGCATACAGATTTGCAAATAAATAGATTTGTAGAAACCATTGTAATTTTACAGCCCTAACTGTCCCTGTATCTATCTGGCTCTTGAATGTTCCCCCATCTCCAAGGCTGCTAATGTTTGCCCTTCACAAAGACTCCTAAAGTGGCCAGGCTGGTCTCCTTCATGCCCTTTTTTGAGGGACCTCAGAGTGTTTTTTTCTCTGTGGCAGTGGAAGTTGGAGCATGGAGTGAGAGAGCCAACAGGCTTACCCCCACCTATGTGGCATCTAGAGGGCATATGACCCAGAAAAAAGGAAACCCACTGAGGTGCACAACAACTCGCAACCCCAACACAAATTACAGGGCAGAAAGAGAAAAGCAGCCTAATGTCTGGTCCTTGGTTCCGGAGGACCCTGAAATCTGGGCCATGGCGGAGTTTCCTGGCAGGTGTGAAATCTGCATCTCTTTAGCCATTCTGGCAGTGAATTGGCGTCTAGTGTGCTTTATTTTTGCATGTATTTTTAGCAGAGCTTAGATGAGTATTGGAGGAATTTTATGGCCTGGAGTAGACACATCCTTAAAAGTGTTATGTGATTCCTCAATCGTTCACTTGGCAGGGAGTTATTAAGCCCCTACTCTTTGTCAGGCACTGTGGTCATGGTTGCACATAGTTTGATTTTTTTTGAAATTGGCTGAAAGCCACTTGGAGGCAAATCTGGTGACCAAGCTGTAAATGTCCAAAACAAGAGATGAGTGTTAAGATATAAAAGAAGATTTCTTGTGAGGTTCCTGAACTGGGTCCAAATGCAATTCCTGAAAGAGTTCTTGCAAACATTTTCAGTGGTGACAGGTATATTTGAATAAACCTCTGGCCTCTGGACGTAAGCACTGTAGAAGCCACTTGGATGTATGCATTCTGTAGGCTTGTTCCTGAGTTGACTTTTGCCTTTTTATAATATGGCTGGTCTATCACATCATTGAAATGCACTCATTCTGCAAGACCTATCCAGAGTCTGCCTTACACCTGGTACTATGCAGGGCTCAAGAAGAATGCTTCCATGACTGCATCCGTGGTGCTCTTTCCCAAGTGTCAGCTGTCTTGGGGGCCTGCAAATCTGAACCCTACTTTGGATCTTCAGGGTGTAGAATTTGGGTTCCATGTTGTTGAGCATCAGCATTCAAAGGGTGGCTTTCATTCATTTGTCAAATATTCATTGAGCACCTACTCTCTGCTGAGAACTAATATAGGTGCTTGGGATATAAAACAAAGACACCTGCCCTCCTGGACCTTCCATTCTAATGGGCTTTGTTAGTTTCTCTCTCCTGGTCTTCCTGACACCTGGGTTCCAACTTAAAGACTAGGAGGTATACCCTTTAGGAGCTATGCAGCCTGGAAAGGCTGCAGGCTGGGATCTTAACATCAGTGGTTAAGGGTCACATGGCCCTCACCTGTGAAAGGGGAGGTGAAAGAGATTTGGTTCTACCCTTGGACTCTAACTTAACAAGTGTCACAGATGCAAGGGCACAGTTTGCCCCTCAAATCCTCTTTCCCCTGCTTGTTCATGGTCTTGTGGGTCTAGCAGGAAGGAAGGGATGAGAGCACTGGATGCCCAGGTTGGCACACACAGCGCTGCAGGGCAACTGGGCCTTCAGCAACCAGGCTGGAGGCTCCAATGGAAGCAGGTGGAAGCACCTGGAGGTGGAAGAGAGGGGCCACCTGAGACCATGAGTCAACAAGAACAAGGAGGCTCGAGACTAGATTCACAGGAACCAGCCCTTCCCTGCTACCAGCCCAGACACAGTCCAGGTTCAGACACAGCTCTGAAACCCTCGTCCCTGCTCCACCACCCTCCCTTCTGCCTCAGCCCCAGACTGTGACGCTACGCAGCCGCAAAGCACCCATGCTTTGCAAGTGGGATGTTGCAGCTGCTTCCTTCAGAGAGTTTGTTGGTGTTCAGGGCAGAGTAATCAACAGATGGGCAGATAGGTCACCTAGAAACCGTCCCCGCCAAGGCAGGTTTCAGACCTCCTGTTGCAGATGAGTGCTCATGGATTTCAAGGGCACTGTTGGTACTGCAGGACAATAAGAGGCCTTTTGTAGACAAGGGCGTCATGTAAGGGCCCAGAGGACCTGAGTGATGATTCCGGAGCCAGCATCACTGCTGAGCTGAAAGGCAGGGATCCAACAGCAGGCGCCTGAAAGCCACCTGGGAAGACTTTGAGGCCGGCTCATGTTTTCTAGCACTTAGCTTTTCTTTAATGCCATCTGCCCCAAGAAAATAGACAGGAAACATTTTGCTGTGACTCAGGCAGAATGCTTTCACACCAATTGATTCTCTTTAGGTTTCATCTTTTTTGTTGTTGTTGTAAAGTAATTTATTTCTTGTTGTTCTAAAACCCAGGGATTGCATCAGGCAGTCAATGGTCTTGGATGGTATTACCACAAATTCAAGAAAAATTATGTCAAAGCGGCAAAGTACTGGTTAAAAGCAGAAGAAATGGGGAACCCAGATGCATCATATAATCTTGGAGTCCTGTATTTGGATGGCATTTTCCCAGGAGTTCCTGGAAGGAATCAAGTGAGTAAGACTTGAGACTAATTGGGCAGCTGGTCGGTCATTCGATTATGAAACCTTTGTGCAGGTGTACTGTGTACTCAATCTCGACAAGGCCCCATGGGTGGTACGGGCACCACCACCACAAGGCACAGACCCCCATCCTGAAGGACTCAAGAGCCCAGTTGGAAAGATAAGATAGTGAAAGGATGGCATTTAACCAAGTGCCAAGTGAGTGCTAATTGATCTGACCCAAACAGTTCTGGAAAGAAGACAGTTTGAAGGCCAAAGCAGTCAGGAAGGCTTCTTGGATGAGGGAGGCTTGAACTAGTGAGGGAGGGGGAGATGATACAAGGTGAGAATGAGCGAGAGGCCAAGAGACAGTGCAGAGACTGATCTTACTGGAAGCAAAGAGAGCTGGGCTCACATAGGGTGGCCTGATGCAAGAACAGATTTCCTAATGATGGAAACACCAGAGACAGTGTTTAGTGTTGAGGACCTTCTCTGCGCCAGACACTGACCAATGCTTCCTATGTGCAGCCCCCTGCATCCTGACCACCCTCTGGAATAGTTACTAGTATTACGTGCACTTTACAGAATAAGCAGCTGAAGCTCTGAAAGGTTCTATAACTCACTCAGACTCATACACTTAGTGGACTGAGGACCTGGGTGCTCATGGGAAACGGAAGCTCCTCGTCATTAATAACAATATTGATGATGATGATGATGATAATCTGAGCACCATTATATTTCACAAAATTCATTGAACACCTACCCCCATGCCAGGCACTGTTCCAGGCACTGAGAATATAGCCTCAGACAGACAGTCTCTGCTCTTGGGAAGCTTACATTCCAATGAGGGAGAAAGACCATAAACTATTAAATATATAATATGAGGGTGTTCTGGGGAGAAATAAAACAGGAGAAAGCAGACAGGGAGAGTGGAGATTGAGGGATGCTATTTTCTAAGGGAGGTCAGAGAAGGTCTCTCTAATAATGTGACGTACAGACTCCTAAAGGAGTCTTGCAGATAGCTGGGAGAACATTCCAGAAAGATAGGACAGCCAGGATAAAAGCCCTGAGGAGACGTTTGAGGAATAGCAGGGAGTCTGGGTGGCAGGAGCAGAAAGCAGAGGAGATAGGGGAAGGAGGAGATACGGTCAGGAGAGCAGGTGCCCAGACATCTCAGCTGCTCTGAGCAAGATGGAAAACCACAGGACAGCTTTGAACAGGGCAGGCTATGCTGTGTTTTCAAAGGCTCCTCCTGGATACTAGCAGAGACTGGGCTTGAAGGAGGCAAGAGTGGGAGCAGGGGGTTAATGCATTGAATCCAAGTGAGAAAGGATGGGCAATATCAGAAGAAGGGCTGAGATGTGACTGGATTCGGGATATATTTTGAAGGTCAAGGTGACAGGATTTGCTGATGATTGGATGTGAGGTGCGAGTGGGGAGAGAAGTCAGGATAACTCCGGAGCATCTGGCATTTATTGTGATGGGAAGAATGGGGTGGGGGGCATTTACTGAGACTGGCAAGACTGTGGCAGCAGCAGACCTGGGAGTGGCGACTGAGAAGAGTATTTGCCAATGCGAAGCCTCCAGAATATGTTTTCTCATTTAATCCCCGCACCAACCTTTCATGCTAGGTACTATCAGACACCACATTTTTCAGTTGAAAAAGTTGAGTTAATCTCTCAGTTGGAGAGAAAAACTAACATGCCTAAGGTCACACATCCAGTAAGGAACAGAGGTGGGATTTGAACCCAAACCTGTCTGACTCCAAAGCCCATGCTTAAAAATGGAAAAATAATAGGCATCAGTGGAGCATATACCCATCTAAGTGTTTTGGTTTTTCCCTTCTACCTCTCTCTCACTACATGTGAGGCTGTATATTTGTATGCATTGCAAAAACCCTTCCACACATCGGGGCCATGGTTTTGTTTTGTGTTTTGTCATTTTCTAATTCTCACCTTCCTACGGCAAATACAATTTTTTTGTGTATGAGTTTAAAGAAAGGTCTTAAGCAAGGTTAGGAAAGCCAATGATCTGAATTTTCACTTGGTGCTACTTCTGATACGGCCTTCCATCTTGCTGGCAGGGGTTACATGAGGATCAAATGAGATGACAATGATATTCGTAGTTACAGGTTGTCTTATTTATTGGGTAAACCTAATCAACAGAATAGCTGTGGCCGAGGTTATCACATCCAGAGGCCGGCTTCTGTGATTGGCTGTCTTCCTGGGACTTGACTTGGTTTTCTCAAAGATATCAGAAGGTATAAGTCTGGGATAATATTAGGCATTAAGTAATTCACCACTTTGGCTGTGGTGACACCAGCCCAGCCAGGAGGACCCCGTAAGGAGAATGACCTTTGTTCATCTCTCTTTCCAGACATTAGCTGGTGAATATTTCCATAAGGCTGCACAAGGCGGACACATCGAAGGGACCTTGTGGTGTTCTCTCTACTATATGACGGGCAACCTGGAGACGTTCCCTAGAGACCCTGAGAAAGCTGTTGTGTAAGAATCTGTCAGATGTCGTACATGAAGGGGAAGCTCCCCTGATGCTCCCCGTATGCCTGCAACTTTGGATAGCACTGAAGCCTATTCTATGTTTTTTCCTAGACATACATGTATATACCTTTTCACTTAAAGGAAGCATATTACGGCTTCTCTTTGGCATATCCGAATTGCCAGCATCACTACTCTTGTGTTTGGGGGCCATTATTAAGTAAAGTAAGAATTACTTAAACACAAGCACAGCACTATGTGACAGTTGCCCTGATAACCAAGAAGGCTACTAAGTGACTGATGGGTGGGGAGAGTATACAGCGAGGAGACACTGGACAAAGGGATGATTCATGTCCCGGGTAAGATGGAGCGGGATGGCTTGAGATTTCACCACGCAACTCAGAATGGCAGACAATTTAAAACTTATAAATTCTTATTTCTGGCATTTTTTTATTTGATATTTTTAGACCGCGGTTGACGTTTGGGTAACTGAAACCTCAGAAAGCAAACCTGCAGATAAATGGGACTAATAATTCTATTATATTCACCATGCCCCAAAAAAAAAAAAAAAAAAAGGAGGTTTTTTTTTGTTGTTGTTGCACTTTTTAAATTTCATTTTTATTTTTATAAGTTTAAAACCCGATATAGTTTACATAGTTTAAACAGTCAAATAATTTTACAAGATAAAACTAAAAACAAAATTTTAATTAAAAATATAAAAATAATTTGGTAAGAAAATAGAAAAACAGGAAATCTCTGTCTATTCCACCCCAGGCTTCATTTTCTGCTTCTAAGAATAAATCTCTTTCAACCTTTTATTTGTTTTTATTTGCCTCTATCACTAAATAACATGCTTATACCACAATTTATGTATGTATTTATTTATTTATTTATCTATTTATTACTGTTATTAGCATTTATATGATGCTGAATTTACTCCTGGGCCATAAGTTTTTATTTTTTCTGGGAGATCTTTTTCTTCTGTGCAGCCTTTTCTGGTTTAGGAACAATCTGCTTTTTCTCAGTAAGGACCGTTTCAACGTGGCAGGGAGAGCTCATTACGGGGTTAACCTGCCCATGAGCTTGGTAAGTTCTTCACCATCTTGGGAGCTTTGTTTACCTGTCTGTGCTCAGTGACCACAGAGTCTACACCTAAACCCTTAAGTTCAGCATTCCTCTGCATTTTTAAGCATGTGCAGTAAAAATTCTGCATTCTTTTTGGGCCACTGACCCTGCGTCCATCCCCATTGTTTGGCCTGGGCACACCTCCCAACTCCACCATGTAACGATGGAATGGCACACACTGCTTCCATAATGTGACATCCTTTAGATACTTGGTGGCTTTTCAGATATGCATACCCTTGATAGCCTGGGCAGTTTCACAAATGTTCTTAAAATGAACACATAGATTTGAACCTCTTGATTTATATGATTGCGTGGGGTTCTCTGGGTCAAGCAGAACCATTTTCGGAGGTTACCTCCGGCTGTTTACAGGAAGAGGCTATACCACTATTTCTTGATGTTTTCATTATAGGTATTGTCTAATGATGTCCCACTGTGGAAAATAAAGATGTAGTCCTCTCTTACTCTGCCACCTCCTCCTACCCCACACATTCACATTTCCTGCCCCCTCTTACTTTCCCAATAGGCATGCCATTATTTTGGTTAGATTAATATCAGGGCTTCCATTACTATGACAATGTAAATGCTATTCACAGCTCAGCCATGTTATATACTATGACAGCTTTTTCTTTCTTGCACAATTTTTTGTTTTCTATGGCATAATAATTACATTTTATTGTTCTTCAGTTGCCTAGCTTTCTGTGTACTTACCATTTTCTATGCACTTGATTTCCAAATTCTCCTACAATCATCTAAATCTTTTCTCAGCATTTCTGGACCCACCAGGTGTTCCATGAGTTTAATCTTGGTGGCATCGCTCCTGGAGTGTTTGTTCAGGACAGGCAACCCTCCTGTCATTAACTTTGTCCTCATTGTGGGTATTCCCTTTCCCTTCATCCCTTTTTGTGGTTTTCTTTGCTGGACCTCATTTCTTCCTCTTTCTTAGTTTACTCCTACATTTTGGTACAGTACATCCTACTGTAGCTTCCTGAAGAGCAATGAACAGGAGGCACCTTTTCAAGGTCACACATATCTGATAATGTTTTACGGGGTGGGCACGCTATGGCCCAGAGATAACATGTGGCCCACGGCCTGTTTTGTGTGGCCCCAAGGACTAAGAATGCATATTACATTTTTAAAGGGTGGTAAAACAAACAAAGAAGAATATGCAACAGAGACCATATGTGGCCCACAAGGCTTAAAATATTTACTATCTGCCCTTTGTAGAAAAAAACTGCACACCTCTGCTTTGGGCCACCCTCATACCTATAGTCTGGCTCTCCAAAAGTTTGTTTCTGTAAGACATTTGAGAGCAAATCCATCCTGACCTGAACTCAGTAACTTGCCTTAGACAGAGTTGAGGACTTTTTATTATTGTTAATTAGGATATTTTGTGTGAACCTTCTGGTATTTCATGGATTTTCTTGTTATCCTTTTGTTATTGATTTCTAGCTTAATTGCACTGTGATCAGAGAATATATTTTGAAGGACTTCAATCCGTTCAAATATGTTGAGGCTTGCTTTATGACCAAACACATGGTCAGTTTTGATAAATGCTTTATGGTCTTAAAAAAGTGTGTTTTCTGAACTCGTTGGGCACGATAATCTATATATATATGATCAATTATGTCAAGTTGGTTAATTGTGTTGGCCAGATCTTCCAGATGCTTTCTGATGTTTTTTCTGCTTGTTATATCAGCTATTGAAAGAAGTTTGTTAAAATCTCCCACTGTGAATGTACACTTACTTATCTCTCCTTTTAGTTCTGTCAGTTTTGCACTATATATTTTTTTTATCATGTTATGAAGTCACAGAGATTGAGAATTGTTTTGCCTTTCTAGTTGACCCTTTATCATTTTACAATGTCCTCTATATCTATGTTATTATATACCTGTTTTTTCTGGTTAGAGTTTGCGTGTTCTATTTTTTTTTTTTTTTTTTTTTTTGGTCCTTTTACTTTCAATTTTTCTCGGCCCTTGTTTTTATGTGTCTCTTGTAAGCAGCATGTAATTGTGTTTTGTGTATTTTTTTTATTCAGTCTGACAATTTTAGTATTTAATTGGTATATTTAGACCACTTAAATTTCATGGAATTGTGGATGTATTTGGTTTTAAATCTACCATTTTGCTTACTGTTTATTCCCTATTTGTCCTATCGGGTTTTTGTGCCTTTTTTCTCTTTTCTTGCTTTTCCTTGATATTAATCAAGTATTTTAAAAAATTATTCTATATCCCCCTTTCATTAGCTTATTAGTTATGTATTCTTTTAATATTATTTAGTAATCTAAAGATTACAACAGACTAGTTCATTATTAATAAATTCCTCCAGGATAAATGAGAGTACAGAAACAGAATAGGGAAACCTTATAATAAGTCAGTAAACATGCTGTAATGGAGACAGCACTAAAACTTTTGGTAAAGATTATCTTTTTCCATATTGGTGGATATTTTTCAGGAGGAACCTTTCATGTCTTTGTCTGACAACTGCTCAGCATTCATAGGAAAGGGCACTGAATGCAGAGCTGTCAAAATGCATCTTTCTTTACCTTCTTAACATTCAGTTCTGGTTTGTTGCTTTATAAAAATTCTAACAAGCAAAATATTCCCCAAGTGGGATTTATTGAGATCATATAGAGAACAAAGCAATTATTTAATTTGCCACAGTTTGGATATTTTTCTCTTCTCTTTCCTTTTCAGGTGGGCAAAGTACATAGCTGAGAAAAATGGCTACTTGGGCCACGTCATTCGCAAAGGCCTCAACGCCTACCTGGAGGGCTCGTGGTAAGCTCAGGAACCCACGAAACTGCTCACTTTCTCAGCCCTTACCTTTCAATCTGTCACTGTAGTCCTATGAGAGGGAGTCTTAAAGTGCAACCAAAAAAGCAATTTGCAGGGAAATCATGGCCTCTCAGTAATACTATTCAGACTATCATGGGCTGATTGGCTGTTGATTGAAAAATATAGCATTTCCATGTTTAATTATACATAAAAATTAGTTCTCTGGGGGAGCATCCACAGTCGACAAGTTGAGAAACACATGATGTATTGACTTCTCTTCCCTTCAAACTTGTTTCTCTTGGTTTTAGAGTCTGGAGACAGCACAGGGGATCTTAGCTAACCCTCTGCCTCTCACTGACAGGACACAGAAAGTCCAGGACTTCCACCTTGTTCATGGGAAGAAAAGAAAGCAGTGTATATAGGGTTCAGGCTACATACATCCTTCTGTAGATATTTTACAGCATCTTATATGGCCAGGAGCCTGGAATTGCTGGAAGTCACTCACAAGACCCCTAATGTCACAGCCAAACAGACTCCCCCTTTCTAACCATCTTCTGATGGAGTTAGCCCATGTCATCCAGGTATCTATTAGATGAACACCTCATGACACCACTCATGAAAACTTTCCAGTTCCCTCCATTGGCTGTTACTTGATTTTACAAGTAAGGGCACACCTCTCCAAGCTCTACCTGATTTCATCTTATTTTCTACAGTCAGTCCAGCACTCCATCTTATTTTCCCTTGGGCTACATTTTCTTGGCTTGTTTATTGCCTAAATGATCTGGGTATTTCAGTAATAACTAAAAAGGCTATGCAAATCAGCACATCTCCCATCGGTCCACTGCCTCAAAGACATTAAACCAGACTTATCATCAATCATAATCTGATCCGAACCTTAATTAAAAATTAAAACATAAGTCCAAAAGAACGTCATTTTCACCTTTGGTCCTTGTGTGCCTGCATAGTCAACATATAGCATCTCAGTGATGGAGATTCTTAAATTAGATAATGCAGGGGAAATGACCCCAATGAAAAAAAAACCACCAAATCTAAATGTTTATTATTATCATCCTGTGAAAGTTTTTCTGTGGCCTTACATTACACAATAGGAAAAAAATTTTTTACAAAATTATTATTTTCCATTTGATATACTTTACAGTTTTTGTGCTGTTTTGTCTTGTTTCCCAAGTGAGCTTCAGTTCATAAAACTCCCAGATTTGACTTTTAACTCATTCTCTGCCCTTGCCCTTCAAACTTCCCACTCTTTGCTCCCCATAAGCTTCTTAGGGGAAACTAAGCATTCAAATATCACCGTGTTTATATGTGGAGTTTTCCCAAAGGAAGAGCACATCTGTGAACACCCCAACACACACACACACACACACACACACACACACACACACACACACCCAAGATGTCTGACACTTATTTCCGGATAGAGAGTATCTGTCAGTAGCTTTCTTGCCTACTTTTGAATTTATCATCACAAACCACTTTAACATTTAAAAATTTGCTGTGAAGTTCAAGATGAATTAATACTTTTGTGGCCTGCTGTCTTTCTTAGAATATTCCGCTACAACAGATTTTTTTTTTTTTTAATGGAGGGAATGGAGAATTAAGTGTGTTAGACATTGTTTCTGAGTTTGGGTTGAGTCCAGCATATTTTACTTTGTGCACTCCCATGCAGGGCACCTTGCCATAAACTGCAGGGGATGCTCCAGGTAGGGCTTGGGAAGCTTGTGGCCTCATCTCTTCCTCATGTTGGAGCACCTGCAGTTTCTCACGTGGCCCATGTTCTGCCTGACCTCTGGTTCTTTGCACTTGCTGCTCTTTGTGCCCAGAAGTCCTGCCTAACTCCTTACTCCCTTTGGTTCTGCCATGGATCATGATTGCTCTTTAACTTGTTGATTGCCCTGTGATTTGTATCCCAGTGCCCAGCACCTAGTGGGCAGTGCTCAAAAACTACTGAGCGAACGCACTAAGGCAAATAGAGGGAACAAACATAACTTAAGCGCCAGGAACAACATATGAAGAGCATCGGGGATTCTGAGGAGGAAGTCATGCTACCTGGTTTGGGAGATTCAGGCCAGCCTGCATAATATAGATAGCAGATGATATGGCCTTGAGGGATAGGTGGAATGTCCACTTAGCCATGCAGGGAACAGCATTTCTGGCAAAGGGAAATGCAGGAACAAAAGCAAAGAGATCGGAAATTCTGGGAGTGTCTAGAAAATTTTAAGCCATCCAGTTTGCCTTGAGGGTAAGATATGTAAAAGGGAGTGACACATAACAAGACCAAAGGGGTGCTGCTTTATGGAATTTTGAATGACAGGTCATACACTTTTTAATTTGTGGAGCAGCCGGGAGCCACTGATCGTTTTGAGCAAGGGTAGGGACGTGACAGAGCTGGGTTCTGAGATGTTTAGCCAAACAATTGTGGACGATGGTGGAGAGAAGGGAGAGTCTGAGAGGGGCTGCTAGCCCAGACTCCAGATGAGAAAACCTGGGCGTTTTGAGTTAGAGAAGTGACATGAGCCAGTTGGGTTGATTTTCTCTTCTTATATCATATGATAGTTGATACACATGAAATAATATGTGATATATATATATAGGTTCCAAAGCATAAGAATAAAAGGAACACCTGTAAACCTACCACCCTCCTTAAGAAAATGAACAGTTGAAGCTCTGCACTTTCCTCTCAGATTAAACCCACCCCACCCCCATCCCCAGCAGTAACCATCATCCTGAACCTTGCTTTCTTTATAGTTTTTTTGCCATATATATATATATAGATATATTTATCTAAGCAATAGATTCAGTTTGTCTTGTTTCTGAGCTGTATATTATTAGAATGTTATTATATATGATTCTTCAGCTGCTTTTTAAAAATTAACATTATGCTCCTGTGGTTCATAGACTCGTATTTTGATGCATGTTCCTCTCTGTAGGTCATTCATTTTCGCTGCTGTCATACACCACAATTTACTTACCAACTCGCACATTAGCACATATTTGGGTTGTTTTCCATTTTTTTCTTAAGAACGTGCCATGAACATTTTTTATGTTCATGACACATAGAAAGAGTTTTTCTGGAATATAAACTTAGGAGTAGGGTTGCAGAGTAGGCACATGGTGGGCTCTACAAGATAATGCCAGTTGTTCTCCAAAATGATTTTATCAATGTACTTTCCTGTCAACCATCTATAAATTTCTGTTTCTCCATATCCTTGCCAATCTTGATGCTGATGCCAAGTATCGTTAAGGACAAGTCTCAGTCTGAATTCAAGGGCTTTTCATATCAACAGAAAGAAGCATCGAGTACCCGTTACAGTGAGAAAACCTTTGTCAAAATATATTTGAGACAAAGTGCTTCTATCCCTTCCTTCTTTCCTAACCCCCGCACCTGCCCCAGGGGTTAAATAAGAAATCTATGAGTGTGGTCTCCCTCAAATGTGGCTTTTTGGGGGCACCATCTATTTGGCTGTAATACAACTAAATCATCCATCAATGTCCCAAGTCCATCCCCTTTTTACATTTTCTGCGAGTGAATTTATTCTGGATGTTATTTTCAAATTACATGTGTCAATTTGATGAGCTGGTGCTTTTCCGTGTTGTTCCAAGATTTATATGGGGTAGCTTAGAAGAGGAGCGCAATTGAGAAAAGTACGTTTCGCTGTCTAGGCATAATACAGAAGATAATATTGTGATGCCTGAGGCTGCCCTCCAACACCAGGGGAAGTCAGCTAAGGAGAGGCCAGCTGTCATGTTTCATTTCTCTCCACCTTACCCCTACGTGTGTTTGATCTGTGAACTGCGTGTTTTATTGTCCCTTATCTTGAATATACTTAACCCATATACTTAACCCAAGAGGTTACCTGACTATGGTGGGCTGGAGGCAAGACAAGTAGGCACGCTTAGTTCCAGTTGAAAGAGATTCACCTTTTTACCATAGAGCAGGGGTCCTGAATTCCACTCAGACCTTCCACTCACCCAGTTTGAGCTGCTTCAGGCATTGGCAGAAAGGAGCACTGAGAAAATAATATAATTGTTTGAGAACCTGCTCAGAGGTGGTCAGATTCACAGCCAGCAGCCCAAGGATTGATTATTAAGAAGCACCATTAGGAAAGTTCTGTAAATATACAGAGGGTGCCAAAAAGTGTACACACATTTTAATTTAAAGGAAAAAAATTGTACTAAAATTACGCTGATGGTAACCACTTTGAGCACCTCTTGCTACTGCAGAAGTCAAACATGACTTGTATTCATCTTTTGTTATCGCTATAGATTATTATAATTTTAATACAGTTTTCCTTTCTTAAAATGTATATACATTGTTTTTTGGCACCTTCTGTATGTGCCCACTCTGAAGTGGGAGGGTGGCAAATATGGCCCTAACCTCAGTCTTTAAATTCCTTCCTCCCTGCGTCCAGGCCCCCACCCACCCACTCCCACCCGCAATCAGAATTACTGCCTTGAATCAGAATTACTGCCTTGAGGATAACTTCACGTTTATGCATTGGAAATCAAACCTGAAGCTCTCATAGGCTTCCTAAACCTCGAGGAAATTTCTGGAAGGGCAGTACAGTTTTGTGGCTTGTCTTTGGACTTCCCACACATAGCAAATGCAAAGGAAATGTTTGTTCCGTGAATATGAGTATAGACATATCTGTAATTAACACTTTCAGGCAGTTTCTGTTGAAACACAAGCAAGAGCCAAGTGCTTGGAGGGAGACTAAATGTGGGCAGAGCTTCTGCAGAGGCAGCCTGCCTCAAATCTTAATAAGCTGAGAAAGGCTGGGCATCGGTATCCTAACCCTCACCTCTAGTTCACTCTTAGATATCTGAAAACGGATGGCGGTGGGATCAGAGAGCGCTGGCCTCTGAAGATTGCTTCTGCAAGATGGAAGACAGCAGTGCAGCTCTGTTCAGTACTTTTATTGACACTGATGTTTCTAGACATCTCTTTTTGATGGATTACAGGGCTTCCTCAAAGGAAATGCTTGAGGATTCTATGAAATTTCTTCCCAATAATACAGTAATTGGATGGTGGAAGTCCTCCTATAAAACGTCTTTCTCCCTTCCCTCCACCAGCCACCGAAGTAACTTCAGGATATTGTCTTTATAAAGTTTATTATAGTGACTGTTTTACAGGGATTGTCAACCTCATTCCCAACCCCCCCCCCCACACCCACAATTCTAATAGTCTGCCTGATTGCTGTCTAAGAAAAACTCAAAATGTCATTTTGTTACATTTCAATAACGTGAGTCACATTCTATCCACTTGTGGCAGCAGAGGGAGCCAGCTTGAAATTTGACCTTGGGCTGGCAAGGTCTCATCTCATTTATCCTTGGGGGGAACCTGAGGCACTGGTGCAAGCCCAAGTGTCTCTGTAGACACTTGAGATTATAAGAGCTTTGGAACTTACTGCAGAATGATGAGGACTTTTCTGCTGGGCCTCCCTCATGTGCCATCTCTCTGGTCTGAGGATGCTCTGAACATGATTTTTGCAGTCCATGTGAGAAAATGTCGGGGCGCCTTTTGTGGTGGTTTTGCGGCTGCACTTAGGTCTTGTTAGCTGGCTTGTCTATGCAGGGGACCCTGCTTAGCCAGTCATGTGTTTCTTTAGAATGAGTCATGGCTAATTGGTCAGCTGCCTTGGGTGTTGGAGACCAACAATCAGCTCACTCAGCAGCCATGTGGCCCGTGACCTGCAATATGTCTGATTGAAGGTCTGCTGTCCTAATTTGACTCCCCAGTCACATCCCTCTGTCCCCAAGAGACGGTCTGCCAGAAGCCACTTGAGCAGTGTAGAAAAGATGATTTCAGATTCGGCTTCCCTTATTCCCTCTAACACACCTTTCCCCCACCCATCCTTAAACCACTTCCTAGTGGAGCTAAAATTAAGAAAGAGTTATTTATGGCAACTACTGAAAATGAAAAATAAGCTTTCAAAACAACTTTTTATGATTAAAATAAATTTTTACTCATAAACGGGGAACACACAGACAATGCAGGAAATCAGATATGTCGAATGTAGAACATAAAAATAAGTTGCATTCTCACCACCTAGAGATAAGCACTGTTAGCGTTTTGGTAGATAATTTTTAGATTTTATTTTTTCTCTGCATACAAGATACTATATGTATCTGTGTGTGTGTGTACATGTGTGTATCTGGTTTTATTTTTCTTTCACAAAACGGAATTACACTGTTTTTTATACTGACTTTTTTTTTCACTGTGTAAGAAATTTTGCACAGACATCTTTCTGCCACATCATTTTTAATGGCCGCATTGGAAAGTGGCTGCACCATGACTTAATGTACTCACCAATTTTCAGAATTTAAGTTGTTTTCAGTTCTTTTATTTTTCATTCACATAAACAACTCTGCCATAAATTTTGCCACAGAATCTTTGCACGTGTCTCTGATTGTTTCTTTAGAATAAACCTTTACAAGAGAGAATTGGTGGGCCAAGTGGTCTTAAGACTTCCCACATTGAACCATTGCATAAATTGACCCTACCACTAGCAGTGGTTGTAGAAATATGTCCATTTCCCTAAGCGTTTACCCTTACTCTGTATTATGAATCTTGTGTCAGCCTTTCAACAAATGAGAAGCGGTCTCTCATTGTTTTGCACTTATTCAATTATAGTTGCGTTGAACATTTTTTTCCCCAATGCTTCCAACCATTGCTACCAGGCCCTAGGTAAACTGCCTCTCCTTTGCCAAACTTCTAATGCACCACAGAAGCTCAGCTTTAATTAAGCTTGTTCAGAATCCTAAGCCCCATAAAGCTTTTCACCGCACAGAGGACTCAAAGCCCAGGACTTTTTCTTAATACTACTAGCTCCTCTAAGTGAGGATGGAAGAATTCAAGGACCGAAAAGGCTGATGGACAGCCCAGCCCAGATTTGATATACCATTCGGCCAGTAGAGGTAGCTGTTGTATCAACTAGCTCCGCAACCTAATCTGTCAATTCAGCCTTTAAGATAGAAAATAAATCAGTGCATGCAGTATTTTTAACAATTATTTATTTATTTTTTTAAAAAAAAACACAACAAACTCATGGTTTTGTGGTTTAAAAAAATGCTTATTTCATGCCCTTATGTTTGAATATCAAGCTCTTTGAATATTAGTAAGAGCCACTATATGAAATTTATTATTAATCATCTATTTTTAGGCACGAAGCTTTGCTGTATTATGTTTTAGCAGCAGAAACTGGAATTGAAGTGTCACAGACAAATTTAGCACACATCTGTGAGGAGAGGCCAGTAAGTAAATGTATTCTTCTCAGAAGCTCTAAGGTTAAGGATGATGAATTGGGTTTTAGGGAGGCAAAATTAGTCACCTGGCCAAAATATTAATGAATTAACTTTTTCTCCCCCTTCATTCCCTAGGACCTGGCCAAGAGATATTTGGGTGTTAATTGTGTTTGGAGATACTATAATTTCTCTGTTTTTCAAATCGATGCTCCTTCATTTGGTATGTATAGAAAAACGGGTGTTAAATTGAAGTATTGGAGGCTTTTAATCTTTAGTAACAGGGAACACCTAACAGCTTGGTGTGAAGTGTGATATTTCTAAACAATTAGGAAAGGGAATAAAAAATCTCTGCAGTTAAGATCATGACTAAACTCTGTTCTCAGCCTCAAGCAATGTATGTCTCCTTGTCCATCGTCCATTGTCTGCTCGGACCCATCATTTCTCCAGTCATTGAGAACTCAAAAGAGAAAGCTGTTATGGAGAGATTCTCTGAACCAGTGGTTTGTCATTTTGCCTTCAGATGTAGTACCTGTCTTCTTCTGCTCTGCTCTGTATGGTAGGGGGCTAACCTCAGACCTACAATTACTCCTTTGCTCTGGGGTTTCTTGATTAGTTTCAGCCAATGGGAGGGTCTGGTGGGAGATTGCAAGCTGAGAAGGGACAAGCCCAAGTATCTCTCCTCTCTGCTTTGGGTTGTGTCTCTGGCAGGGGCTGCGTTTCCATGGTCCCAGCTCCTGCCTGGCAGTCCACACTCTCTCTGGTCTTAGCTGCCCCTTAACCCAGAGATGGTAGTCATTTCCTGCATTACTAATGTCTGGATTGCCATTTGCCTTTTCAGCCCTTCCAACACCCGGGTAACCCCTTCCCTGTGTCGAAATCCCTCTTTTGAACTCCCTGACATGGATTCTGTTTTTCTGAATGGACACTGAGTGATATATACACTCTTTTTTTTTTTTTTTTTAAGATTTTATTGGGGAATTGGGGGAGGGGACCAGCCAAGTTGTTGTTCAATCTTCGTTGTGGAGGGCGCCGGTCGCCGTCTGGCTTCCCGACGGCTGCATGTGGCCTCTAAGCTCAAGGTGCTGTGTTCAATCTTGTTGCAGGTGGGCATAGCCACCATCCCATGCAGGAGTTGAACCAGCAGCCTTGTTGTTAAGAGTGCACACTCTATCCTCTGAGTCATCCAGGCGGCAGCTCAGCTCAAGATGCCAAGTTCAATCTTTAGTTGCAGGTGGGCATAGCCCACCACTGAACAGGCAATCTTGTTGTTACACCAGCTGAACCATCCTACTACCTGTTGGCAGCTCAGCTAGGGTGCAGTGTTCACTGGCCCATGTGGGAATCAAACCGGTGGCCCTGTTGCTCAGAGCATGCACTCCAAGCCAACTCTTAACCAACCGAGCCACTCAGCCAGCCCCGATATATACACTCTTAAACAACTTTTTCCTCATAGGAAAAATAAAATATATGGTTTAAATAGAGTAAAGAAATACCAATCAGTCATCAAACTCAGGCAGCAAAATTTCAGATATGAAGTAAAATGCCCCCCAAATCCTTGGCTAATTGGGCTGTGAGGTTGCAGACTGCAATTCTCACAAACAGACTCATTCAGGGGAGCTACCAAGCAAAGCAAGAAAATGTGTCTGAAGTGTGAGTACTCAGCATAAAAGCCTTTTTTTTCCCCTCCTGTCACACCAAAAAAAAAACACCCCTAAAGATATTCTTTTTTTGGATTCTGGTAGGAAAAACTCTCAGTCATGGGAATGGGCCAATCGTTTAAAATGTCAGTCTGAAATAACACCACTTGACAAATGGACTTGTGC
This sequence comes from Aselliscus stoliczkanus, assembly GCA_033961575.1. Classification (NCBI taxonomy): domain Eukaryota; kingdom Metazoa; phylum Chordata; class Mammalia; order Chiroptera; family Hipposideridae; genus Aselliscus; species Aselliscus stoliczkanus. The sequence continues at coordinate 126,682,729 of CM066734.1, forward strand.
TTTTTGTCCTGCAGCATATTTGAAAATGGGAGACCTTTACTACTACGGCCACCAAAACCAGTCCCAAGACCTCGAGTTGTCTGTGCAGATGTATGCCCAAGCAGCGCTGGATGGAGACTCACAGGTAAGAAAACCATAGCAACAACAGCAAAACTCAGTTCCTGGTGATGCCCATTTGTGAATTTGCAAGGCCTGGAACCCTCACCAGCCCTCTGTCTATATTGCTTCACAGATTATAAAGTCATTTCTTATCCATTTTCACAAGTCCCTCACCAAGACTCTGCGACGACACTAAACGTGATGGTGAATCCGTTACTGAGCATGTACTATGTTTCCCACACCATTCTAACAGCAGTTTTGTGGGGGTGGGGATTAGTACACCAGTTTTATAGGAGAGAATACCAAGACTCTCACAAGGTGATACATTGCTCAAGGCTAAACAATCAGGTTGTAGATGAAGCCGCCAGAGCCTAAACCCAGGGCTCCTGGCTCCAAACCCAAGAGTCTTTCTACCAGGGTCCATCAAACTAACTCGCCAGGTAGAAACTCAAGAAATTGGAAGTGTGGTCAAAATGACAAATGGTTTGCTTGTATAGTTGGGTCAGTAACACTTTAGTGATAGGACTTTGCTTCAGTGACTTTTATTTTGAAACTTAATATTTTGGAATATTTTTAGCTTTATAGAAAAGTAGCAGAAAGAGTATAGACAGTTACTGTATACGCTTCATCCAGCTTCCCCTAATGTGAATACCTTGCATAACCACAATACCATTATCAAACTACGGAATCGACACCGGTTCAGTGCTATTAAGCACACTTCAGACTTTATTTGGATTTCACTGGTTTTTCCACTAATGTCCTTTTTCCAGTCATTCCAGGATCCCACATTGCATTTAGTTGTCATATTTCTTTAATCTTCAATCTGTGACAGTTCTTCAGTCTTTCCTTGTCTTTTATGACCTTGATACTTTTGAAGAATACTAGTCAAGTATTTTGTAGAATGTCCACTGATTTGGGCCTGGCCTCTGTTTTCTCATGAGTAGATTGAGATTATACATTTGGGACAACGATAGCACAAAACCGATGTGTCCTTCTCAATGTATATCGTATGAGGTGTACATGATGTGTTATTTTTGGTCAGGTTGATCTCAACTACTCGATTAAAGTGGTTCCTGCTGCATTTGTCCCCTGTAAAGCTAATATTTTTCTCTTTCTAATTTAATAGATATCTTGGAGATAGTTTGTGGCTCTGCAAGTATCCTATTGCTCCTCAAACTGCAGCCCTAAACTATTTTTAGTATCGTCCAGTAGATCTTGCAATGACTATTACTGTAATGTGTTAGTGATGAGTTTCTGTTTCCCTCATTTTTTTCTACATTAGCTAATCAGAATACCCTTGTGAGGATCTCAGGGTCATTTTGAGAATAGAAGTTGTTACCCCCTTAGGCAACGTGTTTCTGGTGTTGTGCTTTGGGATGTGATCATAGAACAAAAGTTGAAAACCCATCCCTATCTTAGTCTTTTTTTATTTTTAAAGGAGGTACTATATCAGAGTGATTCTTTACCTGGGTTAAAGTCCCACATCTCTATCACATCATAGCAATTTGTACATGGCAAGTCACTAAATCACTGAGTCTTCGTTTTTTTCATTTGTGAACTGGGGGTAATAAGAGCGCCAACCTCATAGTTTATGAGATGTTTGATGTAAAGCACTGAGCCCAGCACTGACTATACTCAATGGACATGATCTATTCTATTATTATTTCTTCTGGGATGGAATAAGAGTGGGTGCTAAAAGGATTTGCTGTAGAGCCAGACTCCCTTAGACGATATCTGTTGATACTCAAAATTAGGTCTGGACCATTTTTTTAAACCTGATTTAGTTGTTTTTGAAAGATGATGTTATAAAAACATTAAAGTATAATTTTAAAAGGAAAAAAAATCCAAGGACGCACCTACAAGTCTATGGCAGAGGCTCGAGTCTTTCATGTCTTCATGTTCCCTTCCAGTCCCTGCCACAGGCAAGTGTGTCTCTATGATGTTAACTAGAGTGTCCGTGCCACTCTTTTCACATATTATAGGAATGTGTGAATTTTATTGCACAGTTTCTGTAATTAGTATTAGTCTTTTTTTTTTTAAAGATTTTATTTGGGAGTTGGGGGAGGGGAACAGTGTTGGGGAATCCGGGAAGGGAACCAGCCAAGTTGTTCTTAGTTGTGGAGGGCACAGCAAGCTCAGCTCCAAGTCAGTTGTGCAGCTCAACTCAAGGCGCTGTGTTCAATTAGTTGTGGGTGGGCGTAGCCACCATCCCATGCAGGAATCGAACCGACAGCCTTGTTGTTAAGAGTGCACACTCTATCCCCTGAGCCACCCGAGCAGCAGCTCAGCTCAAGGTGCTGAGTTCAGTCTTTAGTTGCGGACAGGCATAGCCCACCATTTCGAACAGTCCACCTTGTTGTTAGAAGCACGTGCTCTCACCAGCTGAGCCATCCTGCCTCCTGTTGGCAGCTCAGCGGCAGCTCAGCTCGGGTGCAGCTCACTGGCCCATGTGGGAATTGAACCAGTGGCCCTGTTGCGCAGAGCTCGTGCTCTAAGCCAACTCTTAACCAACTGAGCCACTCGGCCGGCCCTCTTAAACTTCATCTTATTGGTGGACATTTATTTATTTATTTATTTATTTATTTATTTATTTATTTATTTATTTTTTGAGGGCAGTGTCACTGGCCCTCATATGTGGGACCGAACCGGGGCCGCTGGCTTCCCAGGCCAGCGCTTAACCACTGCGCCACTCGGCCGGCTCTGGTGGACATTTATTTTTTGTTTGCTAATTTATTCATTGACTTGGTACATATTTATTCAGCCCTGCCATTCTTAGACACTCCTTAGTGGGGGTTGGGAGTGGGGATGGGGTAAAGATAAAAACAACAGACAATATTCTTGCCTTCATGGGATTTATAGTCCATTAAGGAAGACAAGGAGGTCATTTCCTATTGTGTTGTAGTTATAGCTAGTGCTACAATGAACATTTTTATATTTCCATCTTTTACCTCCCCTTCAATAATTTCATTATAATCTTAGGGATAGTATTACTAAGTCAAACAATCTAAATGACTTTATGGCTACCTAGTGATAGTTTATTGCCTACTTGTTTTCTGAAAGGGTTTTCCAGTTAACATATCACCAAGCAATGGTTAAGTGTAGGAGGATAACTGAAATCTTGTCCACACTGGATGTTTTCATGACTTAGTTTTGCTAAATGAATAATTTTAAGTTGATATTTCTTTATTGTTTTAAATTGCATTGATTTGATTACTAACGGGGATGGACACTTTTATATATACTTGTCTGTGATAATTTACTGTTAATATTTTTATGCAAATTCTTTATTGTTATTCTTTGCCTGTTTATTGGAGTTTTGATACTGTTTATTTTTTAATTTAAATCACAATTAGGTTTTTACTCATTTGCCCAGTAGATAATGAACCTTAAACTATTACATTGCATGCAAATATTCTCCTAGTCTATTTTCCCATTTATTTTAATCTTATTATTTTTCCATTCTTCAGAGACTTTAAAGTTTTATATACTAATTATTTTTCTTTTCTTCTAATACATCAAGTTTTAAGAGTAACTTCTTCTCAAACAGTAGAGAAATATTATATTTTCTCCATGTTTGTGTGCATTTTAAAGATACTTAATACTTCCATCTATTTAGAGGTTATTTGGCAGCATGGTGGAGGTTAAGATTAGAGACTCTGAATGCTGTCTGCTTGTATTTAAATCCCAGCTCTGCCTCTTTCCAGCTGTGTGACTTAGGGCAAATTCCTTAACCTCTCTGTGTCTGTTTCCTCATCTATAAAATGTAGATGATACCTATCTCAATTTGTTGTTATGAGGATTAAGTAACTATATATGCAACAGAACAATGCATCACATAGAGCAAGCACTCAGAAAATGTTAGCTGCTGCTGTTTTTATCATGATTATTTGCCTAGGATGCTTGCGAGAGTCCTGGCCGATACAACCCAAGGGAATGGTAATTTTCGTTTAGATTGTTGTTCATGGCAACTGAAAGCAAGGGTAAAAGAAAGGCTGTAAGTCATTAAAACATGACCCTGAAGTCTTTGAAGGGCAACAATCCAGTGAAATTTATAAAGCCCTAATGGTAAGTCACACATTGTTCTTTGTTTTTTTCCTTGGTCTGGTCGCATTTTCAGCTCATGATGGACAATGCATCTCCTCCAGGTAGTATAATAGTGTCCGTGCTTGAAGAAGCATTTCTATCATCAGACTCTTAACTAGGCTATTTTATTGGACGTGCACAGGCAGGTCCTACCTTTGAGGGTTAAGAGCAAGGTACATAAGGAAGAGGTAGGGAAACATATCTGAGTAGAGGTCTGTGCCAAGATGTCATGCGAGGAGGCTTCCCACACTGGCCTAGGGAAGCTGAGATAAACTCCTGTCTGTTATTCTGTGTGTGAGACTTGCTGCATTAGAATGTCAATCATGAGTAGCATCCCAGCCACCAAAGCATTGTAGGTTTCTGACATGCTGATGGTGACCCAGGGCATAGTTGTAAGTGATGGAAATGGCCTTTGACTCGGCCTTCTGGCTTGGTTGATGACACACAAGGGCACGTTTTTCAGTGAGTTCTGTTTTGAGAGAGTGAGCAAGAAAGGACAGATTCCCCCAGTTGACTGGCTTCTGAGCAGATGGGACCCAGCATCCTCTGAAAGCCTCCTGGTTCTCCTGCAAATAAATTTCTCAGATGCATATATTTAGGGAAACAATTCATCAGTGAAGATGACAAAACCATCTGGCTCTGGGGACTGGAAAAAAAAATCTAGAGGTTGTAAAAGTTTACATTCTGATGAAGAGTGTGTGTCTGGATTTTATTATAAGGAGTTGATGAGGTTGGTTTGTGACTTGTTTTCAGGGATTTTTTAACCTGGCCTTGCTAATTGAGGAAGGTGCTATCATCCCACATCACATTTTGGATTTCTTGGAAATTGACCCAACTATCCATTCAAGTAATGTCTCCATCCTCCAGGAACTGTACGAAAGGTGAGTTCAGAGCCTTTTTAATACTGTGGAATCTGGGTGAACCCAAGTGGGTGCTGTTTGCTTCTTGGTTAAAGTTAGCCTTTTCTTTCGTAATGTCATTTTTTACAAAAAGGGCTCAGTCAGGATTTGTTTCGATTAGAGACCGCTCAGCTGGACCCAAATTTCCTTCTCTTTTCTAGTATCTGAGGCTTAAGATACAGAGTGAGCTTGATCTGAAGTTAAAGTGCTGACCAAGGTTTTCTGCAAGCGTGGAAAAAATAACATGTCCTATTAGACCATGCTTTTCTGCAAGATAGGGCGATATTCTGACATCTGGACTTGGTCGGAAGTGTTGGTCTGGCAGCCCGCATGCGTCTGGGTCCTCCTTGACCTGTTGGCTTTCTATTAAGAACAGGACCGATCTTTTTCTGAGATTTCTGCCAGGATCTTAGAATTTCAGGGCAGGCCCCAACCCCTTAGCACTGGCTTTATTTCTTTGTCCCTCATCTCAAATGTGCCCACTTGTCCCCAGGCAGAAGGAGGTGGTTTGAGGATCTGAAAATGCTGTAATGCCACCAAAGTTTGCCGACATGTCAAGTTGCCTTATGCTTTTTGTCTGCAGGTGCTGGAACCACAGTAGCGAGGAGTCCCTCAGCCCCTGCTCCCTGGCCTGGCTCTACCTTCACCTCCGGCTTATTTGGGGCACTGTCCTGCACTCTGCCCTGGTAGGTACCATCTCCCCCGAGCCCTGCCCTCCTAGTCCCTGCTCCTTGTCAGACATCTGCATGTGTTTTGGATGTTTGCAGACTTACTTTCTGGGAACCTTCCTGCTATCCGTATTGATTGCCTGGACCGTGCAGTATTTCCAGTCTATATCAGGTAAAGATTTATAAAAAGCCAGAGCGATATAAAAATGTAGCATTTTTTTTTCCCCTTTATTTTTCCCAGAAAAATAACCCTCTCCCTCCTCGTGCCCTTCGCTATGCTATTTCCTGTTGTTAGGATGGTCGTTCACGGGGTGGCACTTCTCCTTGGGGTATATCATAATATCTGGCTGATGGAAAGCCTCCAATTATTGTTACATTTTTCAAAGGAAGCAGGATTTTTTTTTTAATAAGAAACTTAAGAAATTGAACTAAAATATCTTCTCCCATTGAAAATACCCCTGCTATCAAAATTCTACCTCTGTGTGCCTAAAAACCTAGCTTTGAGGCCCCCTCCAACAGGAAGTCTTGTCCTATTCATCCCAGTCAAGGGATGACAAATCAAATCAAGCAGCCATGATGAATAAAAATACCCAGCCCTATGGATTCAGAGGGAGGGTCTGAGGAGGAATGTTAAGTGAACATGTGTTTTTAGTGAGGTTTCTACTACTCGCTATTATTTCTCTGAGCTAGCGTAGGGCAGTAGTTAAGGAGATGGACGCCCCTGCCACTTCTATTTGGGCTTAGAGGGCAGGCTTGGCTACTTATTAGCTGGGTGACTGATGGAGAGTTATTTCGCCTTCCTGATCCTCTAATTTCTTATCAATAAAATGAGGTTATAATAGTAGCTAACTTCCCAGGGATGTTAAAAGGGTTCAGTGAAAAAAATACACGTGACACTCCGGAAATGACAACTGTAGTTAAATCTTAGCGATTATATTGATCTGGCATATAAAACCCTCTCAATAAACATTAGCTGTTATGTTTATCTCCCCTCCAAGATCATAAGCTGAGTCAGAGGAATGCCTTTCATTTGTGATCACGCACTTAGTAGGCACTCAAATTTGCAAACATCTCTCATGGAGGATTATCATTTCCCACCATCTTGGATGGCTGCAAAAGGACATAATCACTCATGAAGACCAACAGGGACATTTACAAATGGATACATTAAGAATGGACATGGCGCTTTAGCATTCACACAGCCTTTAATTCTGTAGCCGATAACGAAAAGTGAAAGGAGCCCATTTCACCTCAGATTTGATGGTGAGACAGAAGTCACTGTTACAGAGGCTAATATGGAAGCATTTCTTTCTGATTTACCTGAGGAGATTAATAGGGAACCATCCAAAGCCCTTTCCAGGTTTGATGCCCTGTGGTATGCCAGCTTATAAATTTCCTTCGTGCAAATTGTGTCCCTTCCCTAAATTTTGTTGCCAGGTAGAGCACATTTATTTTGCATCTTGTCAGTGTTTTCCATTCCAAATGATCTTTGTCATTTTTACTCTGTAGAAATATTGTTATGATTATTACAAATGCAATTCCATTAGAGAGGCTGAAAATTGTCTTTATGATGTGATGCCAGCTGGTAGCCATGAAAATTCATGGGCTGGTGGAATTGCTTTTACCGGAAGTTGTCCCCGGTTCCTTTCTTCATGTCCTTATTATCAGTCCTTCCACATTCTTGTTTCCCTGTCCCTCCTGCCCTTTCATATATTTCCCCTTCCTATGTATCCTTTTGTTTTTTTGACACATTTTCTTCATCTTTTTAAAACTCTTCCACGTGCTTCTTCCTGCACATGCCTCTCTCCCTGTTGACCAGCCTTAGTGAAATCTGGATGGGATCTTAAACATAATTTTATTCCCTGCCCTTCATTTTACAGATGAAGAATTGGGGCCAAAGGGATGAAGGGGCTTGCCCAAAAATCACAAAGTAAAGTCCAAGAAAGGATGTAGGGCCATGGAATTTGAAACTTTTTCAGACTCACCATACTTTAAAACAGGCATTATCATCTGTCTCCAACCTGTTGTCCCCTTACATACGAAATATTTTGCAGCACAGTTTTGGTATCCTGAAATGAATAACAATTAACCTGCCTACACACATATTTTTAAAATAATACCCTAATAGCAATATAAAAGAGAAATAAAAAGACACTAATTATCATAAAATGATATATATTTCCATATGTAAATTCTAACCCAGTGCCTCTTAATTTTAATGTGTACATGAATCAAGCAGGGATCTTGTTGCAGACTGTTTCAGTGGGCCCAGGGTGGGCCCCGTTTCGCCATCTCTAACAAGCTTTTGGGCGATGTGTGTATATATATATATATATATATATATATATATATATATATACACACATACACACACACACTGCTGTTCCACGGAGCATACTTTGAGTCGTGAGGGTCTAGAAGTAAAAAAAACAAAAAGCCTCCACATATTTCCAAAATGTGCCCCCACAGTGGTACCTACCATCACTGTTAGAACTAGTGTTGAGTTAAAATATATAATAAATTATTTTCATAGTTTTTTAAGTCCTCAGCAGAAGTGCAAATTTGTCAATAACTTTGAAATAAGAAGGTACTCCATCAGCAATGGGCCGATGGATCAGGGGTGGTAAAGGCTCAGACAGTGACAGGGGACCGGCAGCCACTGCAGAGGGGCCCTGGGAGGGGACACAGGTTTTACCACCCGTGTCTCCCAGATAAACGAGTGCCAAGATCCCATGACCCATCCATCCCCCTGGGAAGGGGGAAGGTGTGGTAGATGCTGGCAGCTAGAAGCCATCGCGTCGTGAAGTAAGCACCAGAATGAGCAGGGATCTGATCTGAGAGCCAGGAAGCTACCTTCAGTAGCGTTGTGTAGAGATTGTGCTGTTAGTTAGGGATGTTTGTCATTTCATGATCTGCGTTTTTCCAGTTGGTTGTTTTTAAAAATGACTGATTTACGGTCAGACCTTTAAATGGAACTGTCCGTCCATTTCGCATTCAGCTTCAATACCTTCGTTTTCCCACCGCGTTTATATGCTCTGTGATATATGGTTGACACTTCACTGCTTTTGCCACACTAAATTGTCCCGCGTTCCGAGGGCTGGCAGCACAGGACAGTAGCTAACAGCACAGGCTTAGGAGTCAGGCTGCTATGGTTCTGTCCCTGCCACTACCGGTGTGACCTTGGGCAAGGGGGTAGCGGCCTTTTGTGCCTCAATTTCCCCTTCTGTAAAATAGCGGACATAGTACAACCACCTCCTATTGTAGTTGGGAGAACCATATAAGCTAACGAGACGTAATGTGCTTAGAATGCCACAAATGTAAACTGGTGGCTCCCCAGGGATAATGTCCTCAGGAGCATTTTACCTACAATTAAAGTGTGCTGACACCAGGTAGTGCAGATCCAAATAGCTTGGTATACCTCAAATGACATAATACCAGAGCCTAACATGCTTTTTCTATGTTGCTAGGCTCTTTCTAAAACATAAAACGCCTTTTTAAAGCATCTAAACAAAGATATTGACTAGTCTGTCAAGGGTACCCAAACAAGTACACAAAAGATATTGCGTGCTTCTTTTATTTCCTTTAAAGGAACTTGTTTTTGACTCAGCACTCATTCCACTCGGCAGCTCAGTCTCTCTTGAGGCTGACGCCTCCCAGGGTGGTGCAAAGGTCCATGGGTCTTGGGCAACACTAGGAACACTCGTATGGTCACCAGGCTGATAACACACACAGTCCCCTGGCCTACACTCTCTCTCCAGGTCCACTGGCTTTGCAGCATCTGGGTCAGCTAGAAGTCCCATCATCTGTGCTAAAGCTGAGCACCATAAGCCTTTTTTCCTGCGAGTCTTCCTTTCTCAGATTGCTGAAGGCTCAAGGTGAGGGCTCAGTGGATGGTACAACCCACAGCCCTGCTCAGCCACTTTCCCAGACTCCAAAAAAAGCTCCTTTTCCTGCCTCATTGCATTTCTAAGCACTCTCCCTCTCCCCTCCCCTTTCAGGAATGCCAAGCATAATTGCCTTAATGGACCCAGGCTTTTGAAAACAAAAAACAAAAAAAATCTCAAACCAAAGTATGTCTAGAGCTATTTCCATTTCTGCCCCCGCCACAAATCTCCCATGAGACAAAAAATCTCCCATGAGACAAAAAAAAAAAAAAAAAAGGCATGCCGCCTGGCTGGCTACCTGAAGGAAGGGAAAGGGAAAAAGAGGAGGAGAAAATGTAAATGACCATTTCAAAAAAAGAGTCCTGCCTTACTAGTATTAGCGTAAACGTAATACACAGTATAAATAAATTCACAGCATAGAGCAAGATTTGCAGACCTACCAGCTCCTAAGTATAACTAGGTAACCTTTTAAACCAATGTCACCCTATGCAAAACATTCATAATGTAAGCCAACTCATCCTTCCTTTGTGCCTAACTGGTTATGGGAGTGTAAGAGGAAGATGATGTGAACAAGATTAATTAAACCTTTTTCTACTCTTCCTGTCCTCTGTATTTCCAATTAATGAGGTTTCTACTAAAATTGCAGTAAAATGTCACAAAGTGGTGCTCATGAAAAAAACAGTAGCCTTAAAGTCAGATCGATTTGATGGTGAGGTTTCATTGTTTCCTGTCTCATTAGCCTTGACCCCTCCCACCCCCCTACAAGTATCTCCACTCACAAGAAATGTTTAAATGACATAGATCACATGTTTCTACTGGGCCCTGCTAGATCTAGAGGCCCAAAGGAAATAGACTAGATTTTCAGGGCTTCTCCCTCACTTACCCCCTGATACCCCATCTTTGAAAACATTCTATCATAGGAGTAACTCAATATATTCTCTGATATTCTTCTTTCTTTTATGCTCCTGTCTGGTCAACTGGCCTTACAGATGTTTTTCCTACAATGGTGCACAACAGGAGTTGGCAAGCTTTTTTCTGTAAAGGACCAGATAAATATTTGGGTCTTGGTGGGCCATCTCTGTCACCATGACTCAACTTCCTTTATAGGGCAAAAGCAGCCATCGATAATACATGATCACAAATGGTATGGCTGGTTTCCAATAAAACTTTACTATGGGCATGAAAATTTGAATCTCATATGTTTTTCACATGTCATGAAATAGTACTCTTTTCACTTTTGTGCAACCTTTTAAAAATGAAAAAAAAAAACCTTTTTTAGATTGCAAACCATAGAGAAACAGGCAGCGAAGCTCATTTGGCCCATGGGCTATGGTCTGTCTATACCACTCGGGGTCAGCACTTGGTAATTCTCACTAGTGGACAGAAAATGGTCCCCCAAGCAGCAAGTAATCCAAAAATCACTTCTATTTGTCTCTGGAGTATACTCTGTAATTTTTTAAACAGCGTGCTTGTTTTCCTGGTTATCTTGATCCTAGCCCGGTAATCAAATTAGCAGACATTCCAGATGAGCAGAGAAAAAGAGGCCACTCGAATATTATGACAGGCTGGAGGGGGCTTGTCCAGTGATTCCATGCCCTCCGTGGGAGGGGGAAGAGTCCTCACACGGGTAATAACAAGCTTACTGTAGAAACATCAAGCATTTTTATTATGCTCTGGCAAGATTATTTAAATTGTGGCAAAGCTAATTATGCATTCCTGCTACAGTTACACACTGGCACTTTCTTTTTTGTTTTAATCAGAAAACTGATTGCTGATTTATCGTGTTACCATGGTGATTTCAACTTTTTTTTTTTTCTGAGCTTGAAAAGGAAAAATGCATGTCTTAGTATTTCATTAACTTCCTCAGAGATCATCCGAAAGATAAACGTTTGGGCCCAAAGCCCTGATCTGATCTAAGCCCCTCTATTCACAGATGAGAAAACCAAGGCCTATGAGATTCCTGCATTTTAGAAGTGAAATGTCTTCCATTTAATATCTATTTTAGAGTCATCTATTAATGGTAGATAAATTAGACTTGAGCAGACCAGATCTCTGGACTCCAGCAAATGACCTTTGTACTGCGTCACCAGGCCTCCTGCTCCCTACCATGGTCAGAGCACTTGCCAGAGTGATGGCTTGAACCTAGAAACATCCCATCATCATGTAACATCCTAGTCCGCCACCCCACCACTGTCCTGTTCTTTCAGAACAGTGTCTAGAGCCACGAGATACTCTATAAGTATCAAAAGGAAGTCCTAGGAGAATTATTTTATGTATCTTGAAAAGCCAAAAGCTTTGGAGCCCATTGTTAACTTCTGAGAATGGCCCCTTGGCAATGATCATAGGTACTGGGAGGTACAACTCTTGAAGGGTATTTTTCTAGAAGTGGAATTGTCAACATAGAGTGGCATCTTTTTAATGTCAATACATTTCAGGATGTATTGGAACATTTAAAAATAGTCCCACCTTGGGGCCAGCTGAGTGTGCTCGGTGGTTAAGCGCTGGCTTCGGAAGCCAGCGACCCCGGTTCGGATCCCACATATGAGAGTCAGTGACACTGCCCTCAAAAAAAAAAAAATAAATAAAATAAAATAAAATAAAATAAAATAAAATAATAAAATAAAATAAAATAAAATAAAATAAAATAAAATATAAAATAGGTCCCACCTACTGAAAACTGTAAGAGACTCAAGGATTGCTAAGCTTAATTAAGATCACTGCCTAAAAGCAAACTAGCAATGGTTTGCACGAACTGTGGCCACTGTGCTAGCCTTACATCCCGCATCGCTGCAAACTGCTACCCCATTTTACAGATGAGGAAACGACAGCTCAGAAAATTTAACTAACTTACCCAAAGATCATGCCACTGGTAAACATCAGAGCCATTTGATTCCTCGTTTTTCTGGCTTCAAATTTCCTAGTTTAGTGGGGCCTAAAAGAGAACTGTAGGCTTCCCAAAAACAAGTGCACCAACCCTGTCATCAATCCTGAAAGCCATGCATTGAAATTAATAAATCCTAACACATTTCCACAGTAAAGCAGGTCACCAGCAGGAATAACTAGCATTTGTTGAGTACCCATGCCTGCCAGACACTGTTCTAAGCACTTTATGTACATGAGCTCATTTCATCCTAACAGCTCAACAAGGTATACACATTTTTATTTTACCCATATTTTAGAGGCAGAGGGAGAGTGGGAAATGTGTCCAAGGCCACATGACTGATAAAGGGCGGAGCAATCAGCTTCCAGAGTCCATAATCTTATAACTGAGACACCTCTTGGCCTCAGTACATAAAGCAGGGTATGTTGGCCTCAACACTATTGGCACTTGGAGCTGGGTCATTCTTTGTTGTCCCATGCATTGTAGCATCCTTAGCAGCATCGCTGGCCTCTGCCTACTGTATGCCAATAGCACTCCCCGAACTCCCAGCTGTGACAGCCAAAAATGTCTCCTGGCATTGCCAGTGGTCAGTTCCCTGGAAGGCAAACTTGCCCCATTTGAAAACCCTTGACACAAAATATAAAACTTTATAAGCCTCCATAAGGTTTATGGTGGATCAACGTCCTACTAAAGGTAGATTGATAAATAACTAAACCTAGTAATTATGTTTTCTAAAACTTACATACATTTATTTAAATAAAATAACTTAAAACACATATGGTACATCATCCAAGTGGAATAAGCAAGTGAATAAAACCAACACTCTTTTCTAATTGATTGGTATAATTCAGAGCTTGCATTGCATCAACACCATGGGGGGAAAAAGAGATAGGAGTACAGGAAACAGACCAGAGAGTTGTTTTTTTCTTTTAATTAAAATATTTACCTGGAAGTCACAGCATAAATGCAGAACTTAGCGTCCCAGGATGTCAGAACCATGAGAGATCTTTGCATATCTATTCCAACCTGCCTTTTTAGAGTAGGGGACACCAAAGTCCAAAGGATCTAGGCAATGGGTCCAAAGTTGCTTATCTTAGGTAGCATTCAGGGTCACTAGAAGTATCTGTCCGAACTGGCGAGGGTCTAGGAGTGGTGGTGTGTCGCACTGTGAATACTCACCGTCTGTTGTGCGTGTCTCTGCAGCCAACCGTTCCAACCTGACACCAGCTGGGGTCTCCCCTGACCCCACCACTCCTACTGCAAGTCCAGCTGTGACTCCAGCTGCAGACGCCTCCGCTCAGGACCAGCCCACAGTCGCTAATACCCCGGAGCCACGTGGGTGAACTGTGCACTCCAGGTCTCTCCAGATGAGAGAGAATCCTTTCAACAGCTGGTATTGGAAAGCTGGGGCTGGGCATTATACTGATAAACACCTTAAATGTCTTGTCAACTGGGTGTGAAATTTGCACTTGGTGTCTTTTGTTGTTGTTGTTGTTTTTATCAAATTACAAGGAAGTGCCCAGAGCAGACAGTGGTACCAAAGGCTATCAAATACAAGGAACATCCTGATCACAGGGATGTGTGGAGGAGGTGAGCTGGGGCATTGCAGATGCCCCCTTCCTGGTGACTGTGTCCCTTCGTGAGAGCCACAGTTTGCCCTGCGGCATACCCGAATCCTTATACACTGGGATGCATTTTCCAAATCTTAGCCTTTGTTCTTTCCCTTTTACTACATAACAACAACAACAAAATGGTGATTTTTCTACAAGTTGGACAATATTCTGGTACATGTGTTTGCCACAGCCCTGCTCCTTGAAGTCCAGTCAACATTTCAATTTGACTTCCAACACCCAGCAGTTCTAAGGCACCTTAAAATAAATAGCTTGTGGCTGGAAGTGTAGGCAAGGTGATAGCATTGTAAATTGGTTTACATTTTTTTCTCTTTGAATTTTTTCTAAGGTGGTAGTGCTTCCAAATCATTGAATGACATTGGTGGACATCGATTCCTTTTCAATTGCAATCCATAAAATAACATTTAGGAAATTCTTAGTATTTAAGTGTAGCCTTCTCCATGAATTACCCATTAGAATAGACCGGCAGCAGTGGAATATGCAGGAAACAAGCCTTTAGCTCACAGTCTCGTCCCCAGCCCTTTATGCCTGCCTGAGTCTGTGTAGGGGGTCTGTGTAGGGGTGTGTGTGTGTGTGTGTGTGTGTGTGTGTGTGTGTGAGAGAGAGAGAGAGAGAGAGAGAGAGAGAGAGAGAGAGAAAGAGCAGACTGTCTGTACACTGTATGCTGCTAAGGTAATAAATAAATCAGTAATGCAATATTGTGGGTCCAAGCTACTCTTTGCACTACTTTATTTACAGTAGTAAATAAAAATTATTTTTATACTGTTGACTCCCTGGAAGTGGCTTTCTTTTCTTTTCCATAGTTACTGCTGTCATTGTACAAAGTCCTGAGAGTCATGTGTTCTCCTCAGGAGGCAAAGAAAAAAAAAAAACAGTCCTCTTTATGAAAGGGATTATTCCTGGTCACCCATTGTGTTCACGCGTGGACAGGTGGCAGGGGGCTCCTCTCCAGGAACCCTGAGCTCAGGGTTTGGCCCCCAGGATGTTTGCACAGGATCAGACAGTTTCAGGGCTTCTGGCTGTTGTGAGGCTAGGTTTATATCAATTCTGGGGTAAGTCTGAGACCCAGCCTCTGTACACGTGCTGCTCTTGTAGCAAAGTTTGTCCTTCCTGCCTGCAAAAGAGCCAGACTTTGGAGCCTGCAGCCCGGGGTTCAAACTGCGATTCTGTAATTTAGTAGCTCAGTAACCATGGGTGAGTGGTTAACCCTCTCTGAGTCTCAGATTATTGTTTTGGAAAACAGTAATAAAAGCCACCTCGTGAGCTTTTCATTCGGCTTAAATGAGGTAATACATGTAAACCTCCCAGGTCAGTGCCTTGAACATGGTTGGTTGTTATTCTTGCGAGAAAGAAGTCTGAAGGGCCTAGCTCCTCTCTCAATGGCAAACACACCCATTCTTCAGTTGCTGGGTACATGGGCTACTGGCGGCTCACAGCTTCAGGGACCTGCCCAAGGTCATGTTCTTGCAAGAACAGCTCACGGCCAATGCCTTGTTGATGTACAGCAGGCTTGCTCAATCTTGGCACTATTGACATTTGGGGCTGGATGGCTCTTTGTGGTGAGGGGCTGTCTTGTGCATTGTAGGATAGTTAGCAGCAGCCTTTCCAGTTTCTACCCACTGGATGCCAGTAACCCCCTGCCTCCACCACCCCCTCCTCCATCCCCCAGTTATGGCAGCCAAAAAAATATCTCCAAACATGGCCAAATGTTCCCTGGGGGCAAAATCACCTCCCTCCCTTCATCTTGAGAAAGACAGATGGACAGAAGCAGAGGCCCCTTTCCTCAATTTGGAACAGCCCCAAAGGGCCATCCCACCTCCAGACCCCGCCTTGGGGCAACCTCATTGTCGTTCAGTTTCTGACTCTGCCCACTTCTGCCTTCCTTGTTCTCATATAGGACTTCCTGGCACTGCTCCCCTAAACTTTCACACACAACTCTGTACTTCCGAGCCTGTTTACAAAGAACACACCTATGTTAGTCTGCTCAGGCTGCCATAACAAAGTACCACAGACTGGGTGGCTTAAAAAACAGAAATTTCTTCCTCATAGTTTTGGAGACCAGGGAGTCTGCAAGGCCTGGTTTCTTCTGAAGCCTGTCCCCTTGGCTTGCAGATGACTGCCTTCTTCTGGTATCTTCACAAGGTCTTCCCTCTGTGTGTGTCTGCGTCCTCATCTCTTATAAGGACACCAGTCGTTTTGGGTTAGACCTCATTTTACGTGAATGATCTTTTTAAAAGCCTTACTTTCAAATAGAATCACACCCTGAGGTACTAGGGATTGGGACTTCAACATATGAATTTGGGGAGGACACAGCTCACCCCATAACGTCAACCTACGACACCATGGGAGGCTGGTTCAGGTGCAGAATATGGACTCATGGGAGCTATCCTGATCTGAGACGGGTGTCTGCGCACGCTCATCTCCAGGTGGTGCTGGAAAGAGCTGGAGTAGTTCCATTGCGAAACCACTTCACATGAAACTGGTAGGCCGCCCATCAATGCATGTCCTAGCTTAGGCTCCTCTTCTTTTGGGAGTTCTCAGGCTGCATGGTCTGGGTCCAGCCCACACCTTCTCAAGTTCTAAGCTCAGTTCCCACAAGGCTGGTGTCCATGCTGGCTGGAATAGAACCCTTCACAGTGAAGGCAACATGGGGTAGAAGGAAAGGAAAAAGGGAATGGAAGGACCGGATTTGGAAGTGATCCTCAGTTACTTCCCCATTGTCCCCTCACCTGGGGGCGTTTCTAGACCAGGAAGTGCAGACCAGCAGACCATGAAACAAGTCTAGCACACAGAAGTGATTTCTTTGGCCTATCAAATATATTTTAAAGTTTGAATTTGCTGCTAACATCTTAAAATCAAGGGTTTGGGGCTTCTAAAAATATGTAAAGATACGAGAAAAAAAACAAAAACTGGGCTTTCATTGCTGCCTGGCAAGAATCAGCTTGAGGCTGTGTATGTCTGTCTGCTCCTTTCAGCCAGAGCCTGTGCTTTCCGGTTTGCCACGCCCCCGCCATTCCTTGCTCCTTTACACCTAGCCCACTTACGCATTTGAGTTTACAATCCATGCTTTGCACTTTCTTCTCTTTGTTCTTAATGATTTCATTTTGACAACTCTGAAAGAGATCCCCAGATCCTACTGCTTAATCATTGCCAAGCCTCTGAGAGCTGTGATGTGGTGATCTTTCTTTGCACGCTTTGGTAGAAGGAGATGCTAAGATGTGAACCATTTGGAATCTCACTAAGTGCTCCCAAAAGTTGCAGAATAAAATGTCAATTTAAAAAAGTAGCTGGGCCGGCCAAGTGGCGCATTGGTTAAGAGCTGGTTTTGGGATGCCAGCGGCCCCGGTTCGGACCCCACATATGAGGGCCAGTGACACTGCCCTCTACAGCTAACAACAGCTCCACCTGGAACTGGGCTGTGCGAGCCCCGGCAACAGTGTAGGCTGCAGCCCCTGCTGCAGTGGGCTGCCATAGGCTACAGTGAGTGGCCCGCAGCCAGCGTGAGCGGTTGGCAGCCAAGCGTGAGCTGCCAATAGCCGCGGTGAGCGACATCCAGAGGCCAGCGACCGATCTGCCTCATCTGGGAAGAGCGCAATGACGATACCAACAGTGAGGCGACATCTTCCGCAGCTGGACTGAGGAACAGAAGGACAGCAACTTGTCTGTTCCCCTTCCCCGATTCCCCAACGCTGTTCCCTCCTCCAATTCTCCAATAAAATCTTTAAAAAAAAAAAAAGTAGTGTTTTCCTATACCAGCAGTAATTAAACAATAAAATATTGAATAATTGATACTTATTAAAGTACTTAGTAAAATACATTGTAAATTAAATAGTTTACAATAGCAACACAGTAACAAAATGTCTAGTAATTAACCTAACAATGAACTCACTAGATCTTTATTGAGAAATTTTTTTTAAAATTTTAAGTATATAAAAGAGGATATAAAGTAACATACCATGTTCATGGATAGAATAACAATATATAAATGTTAATTTCCTCAAAATTAATCAGTAAATTGAGTGGTATTTCAACCAAAGTCCTGATTTTGTGAGGAACTGACAAACTGATTTTAAAATTTGTGTGGAAGAATATAAGTCCATGCATAGCTAAAGAAAGTTTGAAAAAAGAAGAGGAAAGAGAACTGGCCTACCAAATTTGTTAATACTACAAAGTCACAGTAACGAAATCAGAGGAATGGTGATACAAGAATAGGAGTAGACAAATGGTTCAAAGGAAAAACCACAGAGCCCAGGAGCAGACTAGATGTATATGGAAATTTGGTGTATGAGTTGGGACAATTAACTTCATGAACTCATCCTAGAAAAAGTGCTACATACCTCATTGCTAAATATAACTATGGTCACCTTCAAAGTACTCCCCTTGGGGAGCTATGCATTGACACCAGCACCTAGTCCACCCTTCAAAGCAACTTTGGAACTCTTTTTCTGGAATGGCCATCAGAGCTGTCGTCGTATTACCCTTGATGTCCCGA
Source organism: Aselliscus stoliczkanus (assembly GCA_033961575.1). Lineage (NCBI taxonomy): Eukaryota > Metazoa > Chordata > Mammalia > Chiroptera > Hipposideridae > Aselliscus > Aselliscus stoliczkanus. Next base: position 126,701,366 of record CM066734.1, read on the forward strand.
ATGTCATCAAAATGTCTTCCTTTCAATATTTCCTTTATTGTTAAAGAAAGAAGTCACTGGGGGCCAGATCAGGTGAGTAGGGAGGGTGTTCCAATGCAGTTATTCGTTTACTGGCAAAAATATCCCTTACAAACAGTGCCCGGTGGGCTGGTGCATTGTCGTGATGCAAGAGCTCCTTTGGGACCATTTTTGTGCACATCTTTCTCATGCCAAGAGTTTCAGTTAAGATTTTCCTAACTGTTTCTCTATCAATATTTACTTGTCTGCTATGCTTCTCACAGCCAGCGATCTTGACGCACAATTTGATGAATTTTTGCAATGTTTTGTCAGTTCTGCTCGTTACTGGCCGCCCTTACCTCTCTTCATCAGTGACACATTCTCTCTCCTCAGAAAAGAGTTTAATCCATTTGTATACTGCCGTTTTCTTCATGGCATTATCCCCATAAACTTAGACTAACCTGTCCCTGATTTCACTTCCACTCTTGCCAAGTTTAACAAGAAATGTAATGTTTGTTCATTGCTCTAACTCAAGCTCAGACATTCTTGCAACAGCACACAAAAGCACGCCACAACAATAATGTACGCCACTCAGCAAGACACCACCACACATTGATGCAAACACAGCTGTGAGACACTGATACACCAAGGTTATGAAACCTCACCGAGCTGTTTATACAGTGCTGCCAATGTAAGCACATGGTGACAAGCTCACAAACTTAATTGTCACACCTCGTATATGTACATATTTGTGTGTATGTGTGTTCCTTTTTTAGGATACACACACATAGCTCTCAACCTTGGCAATATTCACATTTGGAGCTAGATAGATCTCTGTTGTAGGGGGCTGTCCTCTGCATTGTGGGAGCCTCACTAGCATCCCTAGCCTCTCTTTACTAGATGACAGTAGCACCCTGTCAGCTGTGACAACCAAAAATGTCTCCAAACATTCCCAAATGTCCCCTGGTAAGGTGGGGGGGGGGGTGTAGGGGTGGGTGCAAAATTGCCCTGGTTGAGAATCGCTGGCTTAAATCATATATTGAATATATTAGAATGGCTAGTGAGGTAGTCAGCGGCAGGGATTAGGAGAGGGACTAGGTGAGGAAAGGAAAAACATTACAATGAAAAAAAAAAAAAAACCAGGGCCTTGCTCACAGTGGTGATGATGTGCCATGAACTGAGGAGCATGATGTCAGTTCCCTGCCTAATGCTGTTTTTAGTTAATTGCCAATGTCAGGCACGCTTATTCCTCTCCCAGCCTACTGCTGCATGACTCTGGTTCAGTGTACCACTGAAATTCACTGCTCAGTGTGAGGTGGATATTTGTTAAGTCAGTGAGTTCAGCTGTCCTGCATCATGAAGTTCAAGTTCTCTGCTGCTTGTTGGTGAGTTTTCCCTGCAGTCCCCAAAATGTCCAGCCTGAGCCAATCAATAGATGCAGAACCCAAGCGTAGAGTGGTACCCTGACAGAGTTGTGGGGAGCAGGGACTGGGAGGGGGCACACCCCAACACTGAGAAACATCGGGACTATTTATAGACCCTGTTCCGGGAAGGGAATTTCCTCATGAGCAGGGGAGGCCTTGCGAGTCAGATACCAACCCGAATGTGACCTCAGTTGTATTCTCAGGGTGTTGAAATCTGAGACATTAGGTTTATAGTGCACGTAATTCACACAATACCACTACAAGTAAGATACACATTTTTCCCATTTTACAGATGAATAGACTATTGTTGCAATCACATCGAGTAACAAGCAACCGTAAAAATCTCAATGGCACACAGCCATAAGCACTTATTTCTCGCTCAGGCACCTGAGCTGTGGCTGTGGTTCAGCTGGTGTAGACTGGGTTCCTCTGGGTTTGGTTCCAGGCTGTGGGGTGGGTCCAGGTATGCTCAACATGTCTTTCAATCTTGTGGGGTCAGCAGGCATTGGGGCATGTTCATTGAATGGGATCCAAATATGCAAACCCCAAATATGCCACATTGAGAGAATCAGCAGATACAAGTTCTCTACCCAACCTCTTTCTGCCTAAAAGCAAGGTATACATTTCCCTTTGTGAACCTGTCCTATCCTCTCCAGTACCGGGAAGAGGAGAGCAACTCGTATCACCAAAGATGGAGAGTAGGAACAAAGATGCATCTGCATAAACAAACCTTACTAAAATAGCCCTCTCTTCCATTAGTTTCCTTAAGTGTTCTCCAGGTACTTCCTCACAACTCATTATTCCTCAAATCCCCAACTCCCTTTGTAAAAATGGTCTGAGGTTGAACAATTGAGCTTGCAAACATCCTAGAAAAAGTGCTACAAACCTCTTTGCTGAATATCACTATGGTCACCTTTGAAGTACTCCCCTTGGGAAGCTATGCACTGATGCCAGCACCTAGACTACCCTTCAAAGCAATTTTGGAATTCTTACTGGAATGGCTATCAGCTGTCATTGTATTACCGTCAATGTTCTGAATGTCATCAAAATGTCTTCCTTTCAATATTTCCTTTATCTTCAGGTAAAGAAAACTCCCTCACAGACAGTGCCATGTGAGCTGGTGCATTCTCGTGATACAAGAGCTATGAATTGTTGGTGAAAATTTCAGGTCGTCTAACTTTTTCACACAGCCTTTCAGCACTTCCAAATAGTAAACTTGGTTAACTGTTTGTCCAGTTGGTACAAATTCATAATAAATAATCCCTCTGATATTAAAAAAGGTTAGCAACATCAGTGCAACAAGTTTGCGAACTTAATTGTCAGACTTTCGAGTATAAGACCCTGAGTCTAATCACTTTGAGTTTCTCTTTTACTGTGAACTTTTGTACACTGGCAGCCAGTGTGAGCTGCCGTGAGCCACAGTGAGTGGCCGTCCAATGGCTGGCGACCGATCTTCCTCACCCGGAAAGAGCGCATTGATAATACCAACATGGGCCAGTGAAGCGACGTGCTCCACAACTAGACTGAAGAACAAAAAGACAGCAACTTGTCTGTTCCCCTTCCCTGGTTCCCCAATGCTGTTCCCCTCCCCCAACTCCCCAATAAAATCTTTTAAAAAAATAAAAATTAAAAATTGAACTACCATGGAATCCAACAATCTCACTTCTGGGTTTATATCCAAAGGAAATGCAGAGTCTCAGAAAGATGTCTGAACTCTCATGTTTATTGCAGTGTTATTCACAATATCAAAGCTATGGAAACAGCTTAAGTTTCCATCAACAGATGAATAGATAATGAAGAAGTGGTACATGTGTACAATGGAATCTAATTCAGCCATGAGAAAGAAGGAAATCCTGCTATTTGTGTCAATAGGAATGAAACTTGAGGGCATTATGCTAAGTGAGATAAGTTAGAGGAAAACAAATACTGTATGTTATCACTTCTATGTGGAATTTGAAAAAGCTATAGAAACAAAGAGTAGAAGAGTGGTTGCCAGGGGCTAGGGAGTAGGGGGAACTGAGGAGATGTGGATCAAAGGGTACAAAGTTGCAGTAAGAAGATAAATAAATTCTGGGGATCTAATACACAAAACCTCATTCTATAAAAGTCAAGAAATGAGAGTCAGAGTGATTCAAGAGTACATACCTTTCTCCATGTTAAATGGGGAAGATAATACTGGTTAACTTTAAGCACTTACTACAAGTATGTAGAAGGATTATGCCCTCATAAACTTGATTAATCTTTACTTAGTCTTATAGCTATTATAATACCCCTATTTTGCAGCTGGGGAAAAGGAAGTTTAAAGAGATTCTGGGATTTGCCTAGGGTCGCAAGTGCTTACAGTTGGTGGAGCTGGGAAGTAAACCCTGACCAAAAAATCTGTGCTCTTTAATAGTCTATGCTAAATCCCTACTATGTTCTTTTTTATTTTAATGAACCATTTCAAACATTAACATTTCAATTAGGCAATAATACCGTGTACTGCCAACCAGCTTTGTAAAATGTTACCTTCTTCCTGTCTTTTGTTAGATCTGTTCTTTGATATATTGTTGTTTGATGAATATTGTGTATAAATTGTGCCCTTTTGCTCTTGCATAAATAGTAAGGAGGACGTGATAATGATAAAGTATTACTAACACTACTAATAATAATAGTATTAATAAATAGTTACCATTTACATAGTGAAGCAGTAGTCTATGGACTTTACGTATTTTAACCCATTTGATTTTCGGAAAAACCCTATTAAGCAGTTTTACTATTATTCCCATTTTATAAATGAAGAAACTGAGGCACTGGGAAATTATTGCACTTGCCCAAGTTCATTCAGTCTTGCTTTGGAAAAGGAGTTTTTTAAAATTCTAAAACACCACACACTTATTCATGATGAAACCTCTGAGAGGTTGAAAGGGAAAGAGAGCCTTAAAGAACACAAGCCCTGAGACTCAGATCGGGGCATGTGTTTTCAATCTCACAGCAATCCAGAGCAATGAGGATTATCATTTCTGTTAGTAAAAGGCAGAAACCCAGATCCAGAGAGATGAAAGATTCGTCCAGGGTTATGTGTCAGGCTGGACACAGAGCATCAGGTGAGTATGTGCCTGCCTACCTCCAGACCCCGTGCTGTTCTCACATACCCGAGAACCAATAGACTCACACTCCTGCATGAGTTTTCAGGAACAGAAGGTCTAGGAACCCCAAACCAGGGCCAAAGTATAAATACAAATGAAACAAAAAAGAAAACACCACATGTTTGTTTGTTTGTTTGTTTGTTTGTTTGTTTGTTTGTTTGTTTAGTGTTGAGGAATTGGGGAAGGGGACCAGTATTGGGGAATTGGGGAAGGGGACCAGACAAGTTGTCCTTCAATCTTAGTTGTGGAGGGCTCAGCAAGCTCAGCTCCAAGTCCAGTCGCGCTGCTCAGCTTAAGGTGCTGAGATCAATTAGTTGCAGGTGGGCATAGCCATCATCCCATGGGGGGTCGAACCAGCAGCCTTGTTAAGAGCGCACGCTCTATCCGCTGACCCATCTGGGTGGCAGCTCAACTGAACTCAAGGTGCCGAGTTCAGTCTTAATTGTGAGCAGGCATAGCCCACCATCTGGAACAGGCAACCTTGTTTTTAGGAGCCTGTGCTCTCCCCAGCTGAGCCATCCTGCCGCCTCTTGGCAGCTCAGCAGCAGCAGCTCAGCATGAGCACAGCTCACTGGCTCATGTGGGAATTGAACCGGCGACCCTGTTGCTCAGAGCTTGCACTCCTGAGCACGTTCTTAACCAACTGAGCCACTCAGCTGGCCCTTTATGAATGTTTTTAAAGGATTGTTAGCTTTTCACTATCGGAAGAAGTTAATGAAGAATATGAAGGTTATAGATAGGCCTCCCACCTCACTCTCTGGAGGGACCACTGAGGAGAGCCGAGTAGCTCTATCAATTAACACGCAATGGATGGGAATCATGGGCAAGACACCGGGCCTTTCCCACGCTGGGTGAGCTGGCTGGTAGCTGCCCTTCAGCCACTTGGGGGACATACCAACCCCAGGCACCTAATCCCATAAGAGGTAGTGGGCCTAGGTAAAGGAGAGGGGTTCCCCAGAGTATCACGGCCGTGATCTGCTCTTAGCTATCTAGGCTGATCAGTGAGATGGACTAAACATGTAGAAAGGCACTGATACGTGTTACAATCTGAACCTTGAAAAACTTATGCTAAGTGAAACAGCCAGAAACCAGAAGTCACATATTGTATTATTCCTTTTATGTAAAATATCCAGAATAGATAAATCCATAAAGAGAAGACACAGGTAGATGGTTGCTGGTGGGGGGCGGGGGGTGGGGGGAAGGTACAATGGGGAGAAACTGCTTAGTGGGGTTTGCTTAACTTTGGAGTAATGGAAATGTTTTGACACTAGAGATGATGGTAGCACAACATGGTAAACATACCAAATGACACTGAATTGTTCACTTTACAATGGTGAATGTTATGTTGTAGGAATTTTGCCTGGATAAATTGTTATATTTTTTAATCAGGAGAGGGCCACAGCCATTCTTTAATAAACAATCTAGCAGGAATAAAGCGGTGAGCATGCTCTCCAGGGGACATGGGTATTTCTCCTCCTCTGAAAAATATGAATGACCATAGTTCCTGCCTCAGAGCTCGTGGGGGATAGATGAGTCAGTCCGTGTAACATACTTAGAAAAGGGCCGTGCATGTGATAAGTGCTACCTCATGTTATCTATCAACGTTATTCATTCTTGCCCAAGGAACCCACTAGGAAGCAAGTCCTAATGTGGGTGGCCAGTTAGCTCAGTTGGTTAAAGTGCAGTGCTCATAACACCAAGGTTGCCAGTTCGATCCCCACATGGGCCACAGAGCTGCACCCTCCACAACTAGATTGAAACAATTACTTGACTCGGAGTTGATGGGTCCTGGAAAAACACACTGTTCCCCAATTTAAAAAAAAAAAGGTTAAAAAAAAATCCTAATGCAAACCACTTCCTCCTTCATTCCTATTAAGATTATAAAAAAAAAAAATCAACAGCTTGTCATTTGAAAAAAAAAAAGTGGAACTGAACTAACCTGAGTGTAACTGGCATCAGTGGAATCTACTTCCTGGTACTTTGCAAATATGACCACATTCATCCTTCCATCTTCTGGGTGGGTACACAGCTCCCATTTTGCAACTGGGGAAACTGAGGCTCAAACAGGTTAATAAGTTGACCAATCCCTCACAGAGGGTCAGTGGTAGAACCACGATTCAAACCCAGTCTGGCACTTGTCAAATCTCATAAGCTTTCTAGTTCACTGCATTGCTTTTCCTGCTCAAAATCAGTCTCTGGGCCAAGCCCGTGGAAGACTCAAGACAGAAAAGGAAGGCTCCGTAGGGGTGTGCAAACCTTGCTGACTGGGGTTCTCAACACTGCTGACTTTCTAATTGGTCTTGGCCACATCCTTGATTCCTTGCATGATACATTCATCCCAAGCACCAGACTGGAGCCTGCCTGATATGGATTCACCCTGTTATGTTAACCGGCTGATTTGAAAGGCAAGGGCCAGGACTGATGCCTGGGAAATCTGAGATCTCTCTCTGTCCTCTACTCCCACCTCACCCCTACTCCTTGTCCACCTGGCTCTGGAAGAGAAGCCCCTACTCATACTAGGTGGGAGGGGTTTGCCCAGATCACCCCTTCATAGGAGGATGCCTTGCCCCTGCCCCTTACCACTCCCCAAAACCCAATCCCCTGTCCACTGGATCAAGAGTTGCCTGTGTCATTAGCAAATCTAAAGCGGGTCAGAACATGGAAGAATGACCCCAGCTAATCAGCATGTGCTTTAGTAGCTTAGGGCCAGGGCCAACCTAGGCGTGGCGGGGGTCCTTTCTCCCTTGCTGGAAGGGGATGGGAGAAAGTACAGACACTTTAATACTGAAATCTAGTAGTACTTTAATACTGAAACGTACCAGCCTATTAGCCAGGCTGTGTCTACTCAGGATTGATGGCAGATCTCTGTCCCCAGATAGTCTGGGTGCCTGGGACACTGGTACTCTCCTCCACAATATTCCCATCACATGGTGTCACTGTAACCCTAAACCTCCCCTGGGCTCTCCTTTCTTCCTCCGATCCCCCTAGGTCTTGGGGTACCTGGCAGTTTGCATTGGAGCTTGCGTGCTTTTTGCTAGGAGCTGGAGAATCTGATGCTCAGGGTAAAGGATTACTCAATTAGAGGAAAGCAAAGCAGGTTGTAATCTCACCTGTGCAACCAGGGCACAATATTTAAGGAAGCACTGGCATGACCCCAGGAGTAAGAGCCCCCTTAGATTTTGTGCCCCAGGCGCCTCTCTCTTCACCCTGGTCTCACCCCGTCCATCCTCAGCCACAGCTCATCTGTGTTCAGCAACCCACAGATGGTACATTTGACTCTCGGGACAGGCTTTCATGAACCCGGTCCAGGAGGCTGGTGACTAACACCAGAAGGCCAATTTATTTGCTTAAAATTCAGGGTATTTTTGGCAGCTATAGATTACAGAATGAGGACGGGGGGGCTACAATAATAATAATTCCAGATCCTTGTTGAACTTCTATGTGCTAGGCAGTATAAGTGCTTTACACTCAGTGTCTCACATCATCCCTACAACAACTCTAAGAGACAGATATAGGAACACATTATCCCCACTGGACGTGTGAGGAAACAGAGACATAGTGAGATTAAGGGATTTGCTTAGGATCCTACATTTAAGAATCCAGCTGTAACCAGCAGGGAGACTATTTTGGAGACCATTACAAAGCATCAGGCAAGAGATGAAGGATTTGATCAGCATTGAAGAGGGGAAATTGACCGGCTGCTGACCCTGGTAGTGGAGGGTGGGGCAGAGGAAGGAATTGAAGACAGCTTCCAGATTTCTGGCTTTCATTACTAGGCGAGTGAATGACAACTTTGGGGTAGTAGAAGCTGATAATCAGAAATCAAATGCTCATTTCTGCTGAAATGGGTTAATAGTTCCATATGGGCTGCTTTATTTGGAAGCCTGTTAGCCAAGGAAGGGATGGGAACCAGAAGCCTGAGAGGTGTTTTTACAGGTTTATCAGGCAGCCTTGGTCCAGCCCCGTAGACCTTCAGTCCTGAGCCCCTTTGAATAATTCTGAGATCTTCTTAGGCTATAAACAGGAACATGCGGCTTCTCAGTGTTTCACCAAGTCCCTCAGGATTAAGTTCAGACTCCTCAGAGAGCATGCATGCACTCTCTATCTTTAACTTTATCTGAGTCACTTTATCGATTGCTCCAGGCTCATGTCAGGCACATCCTCTTACAGCTCAGCCCGGCTGCCCTGCAGGCAATTCCTTGCGTGTTCTAAGGTCCCATTCTCCCTGGCTCAGGGGCTTTTTTCCCTTTTCTTGGAAAGCACCTCCCTTTCCCCCTCCTCCCTCCTGCAAGCCCTTTCACCTGTCTGATGACAGCTCAGGCTTTATTGCTCTGTTCAGGTATCACCCCCTCTGGGGAGCTTTCTCTCTTCTTGCCCTCTCCAAGGCATTGGGTCCGCTCACCTTCTCTACGCTTACTTCTGAGAATCAACAAAATTTGTCTTGAGGGCCGGCCGAGTGGTTCAGTTGGTTAAGAGTTGGCTTAGAGCACGAGTTCTAAGGGCTTCCGGTTCAATTCCCACATGGGCCAGTGAACGCTGCGCCAGAGCTGAGCTGCCGCTGAGCTGCTAACAGGTGGCAGATGGCTCAGCTGGTATAACTACAAGATTGCCTGTTCAATGGTGGGCTACACCCACCTGCAACTAACACTGGACTCAGCACCTTAAGCTGAGCTGCCACCTGGATGGCTCAGAGGACAGAGCTATGCGCTCTTAACAACAAGGCTGCTGGTTTGACTCCCACATGGGATGGTGGCTACGCCCACCTACAACTAAGATTGAACACAGCACCTTGAGCTTAGAGGTCAGGAGCTGCCAACGGGAAGCCAGATGGTGACTGTCACCCTCCATAATGAAGACTGAAGAACAACAACTTGGCTGGTCCTCTCCCCCAATTCCCCAATAAAATCTTTAAAAAAAAAAAAAATTTTTGTCTTGAAGCCTTACCACGCACCAAGCCATGTGCTAGGTGCTCTGATTATGAATCTCAGCATGTCTTTAAGTGTAGTATTTATACCCCTAGGGGCACCGGAAATGTTTCTAGATAAACTAGAATGAATTTTAAAAATTTTAAGAGTTATGTATTTACTTTAATTTCATTAGGGGGGAAAAAGCAGGACTCACATCAAACCCATGATTTCACAAATATCGCTGCTTAGGATGAAGACAAAGTGGGTGGCAATGTTAATGAACTACAGGGAACCCTTGAAGGACACGGGTGTCGGGCGTGGACATCCGCATACAGAGGACCCGGCAGCTCAAACCCATGCTGTTCAAGGATCAACTATTTTGGGTCCATCGTTGGGTATTGCATGCGGAGGTCCAACTTAAGCTATACATGAATTTTTCAATTTGTGGAGGTCAGTGCCCCAAAACACCCCCTTCCCCCTGTTGTTTATGGGTCAGTTATAATTGTAGAGGTTGCTGGGAGGTGGAGCAAACATGTTAAAGGGGAGATGCTAACCCCTGAGATTTAGGGCGATCTCATTTATTCTGTGCAACAACCCTGTGAAGTAGTTATCTTTGCATTTCTGAGATTAGAAAAGCCTGCAGGTCACAGAGGTTGAACAGTTGTCCCAGGTCACAGAACTCTTACGGAGAGGACAGGATTTGCTCTCGGGTTGGCTCGACTCCTCCTGCCCCATCAAACTCACACAACGGCTTTGTCTGTCTCTCTCTCTCTCTGGACCATGGAAGGTCCTTGGAAGAAGGAACATGCCTTTGGTGTCTGCACAACCCAGGCCCAGTGCATATCCTAAAGCACAGCAGGATTTACTAAGGTTCTGTGGAAGGAATGACTGACTGCAGGAGTGACGGCCTGGACAGTTTCCAAAACACGGTTACAAGCATTGCTTTTTCTTTTTCTTTCTTTCTTTCTTTCTTTCTTTCTTTCTTTCTTTCTTTCTTTCTTTCTTTCTTTCTTTCTTTCTTTTCTTTCTTTCTCTTTCTCTCTCTCTCTCTCTCTCTCTCTCTCTCTCTCTCTCTTTGATTTTTTTATTGGGGAATCGGGGAAGGAGAACAGACAAGCAGTCCTTTTGTTCTTCAGTCTAGTTGTGGAGGAGGTCGCTTCACTGGCCCATGTTGGTATTGTGATCATCGTGCTCTTCCGGGGTGAGGCAGATTGGTCACTGGCCATTGGCTGAGGCAGATCAGTCACAGCGGCTCACTGCAGCTCACGCTGGCTGCCGGCTGCTCACATTGACTGCCAGCCACTCACTGTAGCCTATGGCAGTCCACTATGGTTGTTCACCATCATAGCTGTAGAGGACTCAGCATCACTGGCTCTTATGTGGGATCCAAACTGGGGCCCTGCTGTTCAGAGCTGGTGTCCCAAGCCAACTCCTAACCAACGTGCCACTCAGCTGGCCCCCACAAGCATTTTCATTGAATTCTCCCAACACTCTTTGGAAGAAATTGTTACAGGAACCTCAGTTCTTCTTGTCTATGCAGTGAAGAGTCAAAGGTCAGCAAGCTGATTAGTATGCAAGCAGGGTTTATTAGTGATAGGTTCTCAGGGAAGAGAATAGGCCTAACGGAGGTTGGGGGAGAGGGAGGGAGGGAGAGAGAGAGGGGGAGAGAGAGAGAGAGAGAGAGAGAGAGAGAGAGAGAGAGAGAGAGAGAGAGAGAGAGAGAGAGAGAAAGCGCCCTTGTCCCTAGGAGTTATAGTTTGCCGGATGGGGTGAGGGAGTTACATATTGATTTGAAGGGGAAAGTGGTGCATGTTTTTCCACGGGAGGGCATGGCCTCCTAAGATGGGTGGGGGTCTGTTGACTCAGGTCCTCTCCTGGCTCCTGACCCCCTCTTGTCATCTGTTGTAAAAACAGATAACAGCTAGAGGCAGTTAATCAAAGCTAGTTATGAGCTTTTCCTGTGGGCACTATGGACCCCTTCACACTGTTCCTACCTAACAAAAGGATTATTAGTCCCCATTGCTGCTTCACAGGTGACAGCACTCATGATCAGAGTCTTGCTTTCACCTAAGGATGGGATCAAACTCACCAGCGTGCCACAGAGGCTCTGGGACCTTGGAGTGGGGCAAGGAGCTGGGAGGCAGAGATGAAAGGGCAGGAAATGACCAGGAGGTACCCTGCAGGCCTGAGGCAGATGGCCTTTCCCCTCCAGCACCTTTCCCCCTTCCAAGCTCAAAGCTCAGCCAGCCAAAGCCAAAGGAACTTCCTGTCTGTGGCGAGCACTGAGGGTCACTCTGGATGCTTCTTTGCAGCCAGAGGAACAGCCCCCCGGTTATTTAGATATTAGGAGATAAACCCTCATTCTTGAGCAAGAGAAGACACCTGGGTCAAATCTAGTTTCCCAGTTGGCATGCTTCCTGAGGGTCATTTGAGGTTGGTTTTTTTTTTTTATTACATATTTTTACAAAATTATGTAAGTTCATGGTCAAAATATTGGGAGGAGAGCAGAAAAATCTACTAAGTTCTTATATTTTTCTTACATATTTGTTAGGTCAAAATTAGAAAATGTAGGAGAAGGAGGAGGGGTGGGAGGGGCTGCCCATAGTCTCCACAGAAAAAACTCATAACTAGATTAGATTAGCTGCTTCCAGCTGCGTATTTGTTTTTACAACAACAGATGGCAAGAAGTGGTCTGGAGCAAGATAAGGACCTGAGTCAACAGACCTCCACCCATCTTAGGAGGCCACGCCCTCCCGTGGAAGAGCACGCACCACTTTCCCCTCCAAATCAATATGTAAGCCCCTCACCCCACCCAGCAAACTATAAATTCTCCGGACAAGGTCTCTCTCTCTCCCCCTCCCCGTCCCCCAACCTTGGCTAGGCCAGTTCTCTTCCCTGAGAACCTATCACTAATAAACCCTACTTGCATACTAATCAGCTTGACCATTGATTCTTCACTGTGTTGGCAAGAAGAACGGAGAACCGAGATTCCCATACATAACATATTCATATACAAGTAAAAATAAACGGCGCCACTTCAAACTGGAGTCAGCTGCCATCCCAGAAGAATCGCCTTGTACCTCCTATTCCCCAAAACCTTTGGAATGTTGAAATTAGGCAAAAGGTCCTTTGAACTGGGCCTAAAGCAGCGTTGAATTCCAAAATAACTATGGGACTGATAGGTAAAGACACTGTGTTAGCCTAGCTGCCCCATAGAAATACCTTCCTTAGCTCCTTCTTAATAGTCATAGAAACTCCTTCCTCTTACTCTGGTAATTGTTCCCCTTCCCTTTCTCATAAACACCCTTTGCTTTACCTCCTAATTGGAACACTATTCGGGTTTCTGCCTGAATCAGTGCTTCCCAAATAGCTATGGCTCATCTCAGATAAACACCTATTGCCTCTCGCTGTGGCTTTTAATCTGTAGGTTAACGTGCATATGAATATATAATATACAAATACATATTAAATATATGATTTTAAAACAAAGATTTTATTATTTATTTATTTATTTATTTTACTTGAGCCATCCTGCCACCTGTTGGCAGCTCAATGGCAGCTCAGCTCGGGCTGGGCATCGAGCTGCTGTTGCTCAGAGCTCAGCTCGCACTCTTGAGAAAGCTCTTAACCAACTGAGTCACTCGGCTGGCCCTTAAAAAAAAAGATTTTAATGGGGAATTGGGGAAGGGAACAGTGTTGGGGAATTAGGGAAGGTGAACATTGTGTTTTCCCAGGACCCATCAACTCCAAGTCAAGTTGTTGTCCTTCAATCTTAGTTGTGGAGGGCGCTGCTCAGCTCCAAGTCCAGTTGCCACTTTCAATCTAGTTGCAGGGGGACGCAGCCCACCATCCCATGGGGGAGTCGAACCGCAACCTTGTTGTTCAGAGCATGTGGGGTCTCAACAGCTGAGCCATTCAGCTGCCTGTTGGCAGCTAAGAGGCAGCTCAGCTCAGGTGCAGCTCATTGGCCCATGTGGGAACCGAACCGGCAACCCTGTTGCTCAGAGCTTGTGCTCTAACTGTGCCACCCAGCTAGCCCATATATACAGTAAAACTTTGGATTGCGAGTAATGTGGTTTGCAAGTGTTCTGCAAAACAAGCAAACATTTCCAATGCATTTTAATGTGGTAAACAAATGATGTCTTGCAATACGAGTAGCTTGTTTCCAAAAAGAATTATGCTGGCAAACCAAGGTCTTACTGTATACGATTTTTACAAATATTACTTACCACCCTGAAGTGATAACATTTTTTTAAGTATGTAGGAAACAGGAGGAGAAATAGAAAGGAGGGAGGGGAGAAGTAGCAGTGGTGAGGAAGGCTGGAAAGAAGAGAGAAAGAGAAGGCCTGGCATCTTGTGCTTAAACGGGGCTGCATTTTTGCCCTTTGCTGAGGCAGAATTCTTATAACACATGAGTTGAGGACCACCTGCATCAGAATCACTTGGGACATTTTCTAAACATGCAGATTCCTGGCCCTCAACCTACTGAAATGCAGTGTCTGGGATGGGGCCTGGGGTTCAGCATCTTAACATGTGAAGTTGAGAACACTCCTGGGACGAGTGGCTCACAAGTCATCCTGCGGATAGGGGGATGGAAGGAGGGGGCTGCTTCGATGCTTATGCCAAAGCCTGGCCTGAACATATACAGTTTTGAAGAAAGAGCTCCACCATTTTGCATAGTCAAGGGTACGTGTGCTGCCTTGCCCTGCTAGGATGCTCACTGATTTGGGGCTTCCTCTATGGACACCGGGATACAGGGCATCTGGAGATCCCTGGGCCTGGAGGGAGGGGAAATTGAAAGGAGCCTGAGATCTGAGAGGAAGGAGCTGGCTGAGCACCAGGAATTATAACAAGGAGAAGGCTGGACAGGACGGGACTCCAGGTGACCACATGTGGCCAACAAAATGAGTTGAGATTTAAGCTTTCCTTCTTGTGTTGTCCACGCTATGACATTTGCAATATTTTAGGAAAGCTTATGGCTTTAAACAGCTCAGTCTTGGTGCTTGGGGCACACAAAGGAAAGAGTCAAGTGGCACCAAATGAGTCAGCCGCAATGCAATGACCAGGAGCTATGGGCAGAGACACAAGGTGCAGCTTGGAGTGAAAGGTGACCAGTCACACCCAGAAGGTGCAAGCACTCCTAGAGACCTTCGGAAGGCAACAGGGTGAACCGAACAGGATCTTGGTTAACCTAGACAGAGGATGAATGTTAAAGGAAATGTCCGGAGATGATAGTGGCATTTGGTTATCCACACACACTCCCACACAGAAACACCTTACTTCTTTCTCTCTCCCCCTCTTCAGGTTGACTCAAGGGAAGTAACATTGAAACACAAAGTTGGCCAGCAAAAACTCATTCTTGCCCTGGCAAAGGTTGGGCCAAGAGAAGGCCTATGGCCCCAGAAGTCCAACCTGCTTCCTGGGCTTAAGGACTTCAACAAGTTGGGAAAACTTTATCACACAGTATTCTTGCCCTCTGGCTTCTTTTACAGCTGTCTAGTTGCAGGCAAGTTTCAGCTTGACTCCTGGAGAAATCCAATTCCATTTATTCTAAGAGACGTCACCAGCTCTGGATGAATAGAGACAAATCCAGGAAGTGGAATTTCCTAAGAATTTATTGGGAGAGGAGGATATGCACCTTGGTTCCAAGTCAGTCCCTCTCCCAACTTCCCTCTCTGCAAACTCATCACATTTTTATTCCAACTCTCTAGGGATTTGTGTGTGTGTGTGTGTGTGTGTGTGTGTGTGTGTCTGATTGCTGTGTATCTTTTTTCTAATCATGAAATTGATGCTCATGTTAAATTGAAAGTTTTGAAGATTTTGTTTTTCTTTTTCTTGTTAAAGATTTTATTGGGAATTGGGGGAGGGAACAGCATTGGGGAATTGGGGATGGGGAACAGACAAGTTGCTGTCCTTTTGTTCTTGTCTAGTTGTAGAGGATGTCGCTTCACTGGCCCATGTTGGTATTGTGATCATTGCGCTCTTCCTGGGTGAGGCAGTCGCTCGCCGGCCATCGGACAGCTGCTCACAGTGGCTCACAGCAGCTCACACCAGCTGCCGGCCACTCACAGTAGCTTACGGCAGCCCACAGCAGCCTACGCTGTCGCCGGGGACTCACGGCAGCCCAGCTCCAGGTGGAGCTGTTGTTCATCATCTTAGCTGTAGAGGACGCAGCGGTCACTAGCCCATGTGGAATCTGAACTGGGGCCCAGCTGGTCAGAGCTCACGCTCCCAAGCCAGCTTTTAACTAACAAGCCACTCGCTGGCCCCAGAAAGTTTTTTGAAGGGCTGTGTAGACATATGAAATCTGTAGAGAATTTTTATGAGTTTCTTTCAGCCAAGCTGACGACATATGCTAGAGAACAAGATCTCAAATGCTCTGGAGAATAACAGTTTTGTTGCTTCTTTTGTGCATTTGAAATTAAGGAGGGGGTGGAAGGGAGATTGGAGAAAGCAAAGTGGGCATTGGATTACAGAATAGTTAATAAGGTTATGTGCTCTCTTGAGGGTTAATACTCCTTTCAAGGGGTTAATTACTTCTGGTATTTCAAAGGTGTGTTAACCTGGATGCACAAGAACAATGGGCAGAGCTGGCTTAAAACCTTTCACTAAAGAAATTAGATCCCTGGGGTGTGACTACCCACCATGATCTGGTCAGTTAGTCATTTATGGCCAGATTGAAGTATGAGGTTACTTTCCATAGAACTCATTTTTTTCTTTCACAGTTGCTTATTGTCTATGCATTTTTTCAAAATTTAGTAAAGATTATATATATATATATATTATATATAATTTTGATTCCTTCTTTTTCCACATTTCTATCTGGGTTTATTGTTGAGTAGCTAATAGCATTGTTGCTACTATGAATGATATTTCTTTGCATTTTATTTAGGAATGGCTAAAACTTCTGTAACAATTGTAAATAACTGTGATAGTAACCTGAATCTTTGTCTTATTCCTGACTTTAATGGGAATGCTTTTGGTGTTTTACTTTTAAGCATGATGTTGATTTTTATGTATACCAGTTAGATGTTGGAGGCTGAGAGAGATGCTCTTTATCACGAAAAGAAAGCCTGTTCTTTTAAATCAAAGTGTGCTCTTTAAAAATAAATCAGAAATGAGTATTAGAGTTCATCAAATTTTTTTTTCAAAAATATCTGTCTAAAGCACAGATATTGATTTGAATTTTATGAGATTTCATTCATGATAAACCATCCTTACATTTTTGACATTACTTGGTATTTGATATACTGGTAGGCTTATTTACTGGAATTTTGTTTAAAATTTTTGTTTCTATATACATAAGTGAACATCATCTATATTTTTTAACTTTGTGTTTGAATTAGCTTTATAAACTGAATTGCAATTCAATCTGTAGTTTCCTCTGTCCCTTGTCTTAGAATAATTTCTTTATCATGGGAATTATCTATTACTCAAAGGTCTTTTAAAATACAATTAATTTTCTCTTGTAATCACTTAGCCCAGCATTTCATAGACGCAATTGACATTTTTTTTCTTTTTTAAATTATTTTTGAATTTTTCAATTACAGTTGACATTCAATATTATATTAGTTTCATGTACAGCATGGTGGTTAGACATTTATATAACTGCAATCATCTTTTCTTTCATGGTTATTGCTTTGTTTAGGCTATCTATTTCTTGATTCAAGTTGGATAATTTACATTTTACTCAAGAATTATACCCTCTGCAAAGATTTTCAAATTAGCACCGAGTTGCACCCAGGATTTTAAAATTTTGTAATCTATAACTTAATCCACTACTCAGAGCATGCAGAGATTTCAAATGGCAGGGCTTAAGGTCCAGAGAACCTGGGTTCAAATCCTAATTTAACTACAACCGATCCTTGAGCAATAGGAGTTTGAATTGTGTGAGTCCACTTGTACGCAAATTTTTTTCAATCAATATTGTTGGCCTTGCATATGCTTTGCTCTGGATTTAACCAAGTGTGGATCAAAACAGTATTTTTGCATTCCCAGACACAAATGGAAAATACTGTTTCTGCAATCCATGATTGGTTCAATCCCCGGATGTAAAGGGATGACTGTGGTTAACTTTCTGGGGAATCAAAAGTTGATATTCAAATCTGACTGCGCAGACCCCGTATTGTTCAACGGTCAGCAGTACTTACTTCTATGATAAGTCTAGATACGTCCTTTCAATGCCTCTGAGCCTGGCTCCTGAAATGTAAAAAATGAAAAATAGGGGGATGGGAGGGATGGAGAAAATGACAGTGTGGACTGCTGTAAACTGTCTAGAACTATCGGATTTTTAACCTAAACAAAAATAACATAAAAGCCTAAAATCAGACTAGAAAGTGAGAACATTAGAGAACAGCACAGCAGCTTGTTTCCAAAATGCTAAGTGTTCTTTGCATTCTGCCCTCTGGCTGTTTCTTAACCCAGTCCTCAGACTGACCTCGAGTCCATTTGGAAACAAGTCACATGACACTTGTCCAGCTCATCCTCATAATGACTCCAAGGTCAGTTCTGGCGTCTGTGGTTTGGGTTGACAACAGCTTTCTTGACTTACCATTTTACTTTGGAAATAGTCAGAGAAGGAGAAATGCAAACAAGCAAACACTCCCCAGTGTATCTTATACAACTGCCGTGCATGTTTGTCCCCCCTGTTTTACATGAGTATACACGTATGTTAAGCACTTAACAGTAAACCAACCCCGGGCTACGTATTTGCATATATTACCTCATTTTAATAATCATAGAAAGCCATATGTTACTGCCCCATACGTCAGAGGAGGAAATTGACATTGAGAAAGGTTAACAGGTTTCTTAACTGACAGAGCCAGTAGTGGAACCCACCTCTGCAAGTGACCCCAAACCCAAATTCAGCATCACTCTACAATGCTGACTCAGCCCTCTACACACGCTTCACCTGCCCTAAAGAGATGCTACCAGTTTATAGTCTTCCTTCTTTTTTTTTTTTTGGAGGGCAGTGTCATTGGCCCTCAGATGTGGGACCTGAACCTGGGCCGCTGGCTTCCCAAGCCAGCGCTTAACCACCACACCACTCGGCCGGCCCTAGTCTTCCTTCTTAAGTTAAATCAACTCTTACCATTTTATTTTGACTGGCATGGGGTGATACGCAGGGCCAACTTCTTGGGCATACAGTCACACAGGACCTCATACTCAGAAGGGCCTCACCCTTGGCTGAAATTCAGGGCCCTGAAATTCTTAATAATTTTATCTTTTA
The DNA here is from genome assembly GCA_033961575.1 of Aselliscus stoliczkanus. Classification (NCBI taxonomy): domain Eukaryota; kingdom Metazoa; phylum Chordata; class Mammalia; order Chiroptera; family Hipposideridae; genus Aselliscus; species Aselliscus stoliczkanus. The sequence continues at coordinate 126,720,051 of CM066734.1, forward strand.
ACTTGTGTTTTGCAAATGAAGTCCATAAGACAATGGAGTATGCATATGAGCAGAGAGTGGGCAACATGTACCCACAGTTCCTGGCTACCCCACTCACATATAACATTTGCAATGCCCCAGGAGTACAGAATTCCTGTAGACTCCCATGCCTGGGAGTGCTGCAAGACTCAAAGCCAAATACAAAGTGAATGTTTATGTCTACAAATGAATAAACTCGGGCATAGACAGCCCCCAGAGGCCATGCTTTCCACTCAAACCAGAACTTTCTTTGAATGCAACAAAAGAAGCTAAGGAATCCTATCATATATTTCTTCACTCTTACTTCCTCACTTTCCTGTGTTAGTCATCTTAGGCTGAAAATGATAATGTCGAAGGAAATGGCAGCCATAATTCCTCTCTCTTCCTTATTCGTCAGTAAGGTAGAGTATTGGTACAACAGACACACACCAAGACATGAAATAAAAAAACAATTAGTTTGTGCAGTGTTCTTGCTGCTCTGGTAGGAAATACATGTATGAGCTAGAAAATATGAATAGTGTAATCTCAGTGATTCCACATTTAGAACTGGAGTTACACAATACGAACAGTGAAATTCATGCTAATAAACTCTACTTAGAATAGCACTACACATATTCCCTGATTTAAAATGGTTTGACTTATGATTTTTTTTGCCTTTATGGTTGTGCAAAAGTGATATGCCTTCACAAGAAACCACTTTGAAGTCCGAGTTCTAATCTTTTTTACAGGGCCAGTGAAATGCAGGTGAGCCCCAGTTCCCGCTCAGCACCTGATTATGAGGGTAAGCAGATGGTGTACTGTGTTGTCAGCGTTTTTTTGGATATTGTGTTCTGAGCACATTTAAGATAGTCAAGGCTAAGCTATGATGTGCAGCAGGTTAGGTGTATTAAATGCATTTTATTTTATTTTATTTTAAGATTTTATTGGGAAATTGGGAAAGGGAACAGTGTTGGGGAATTGGGGAAAGGGAACATTGTGTTTTTCCAGGACCCATCAGCTTCAAGTTGTTGTCCTTCAATTTTAGTTGTGGAGGGCGCAAGCTCAGCTCCAAGTCCAGTCGCCGCTTTCAATCTAGTTGCAGCGGGCAGGGAAGGGGTGGCACAGCCTACCATCCCATGTGGGGGTCGAACCAGCAACCTTGTTGTTAGGAACACGTGCTCTCACCAGCTGAGGCCTCTGGCTCCCTGTTGGCAGCTCATCAGCTGCTCAGCTCAGGCACAGCCCACTGGCCCATGTGGGAATTGAAATGGCGACCCTATTGCTCAGGGCTTGTGCTCTAACCAACTGAGCCACCTGCCCAACTCCTTAAATGCATTTTAGACTTAACAATATTTTCAACATATGATCTGTTTATCGAGATGTGACCCCATTGTAAGCCTAGGGGCATCTGTAAACTGCAATTTAAAAAGACAAGTCAGAGAGAACAGAAGAAAGAAAAGCTTTTTATCATTAATGCCTTTAATGGCACTTTCCCCCTGCTTTTTTTCCTCCTTTTTTTTTTTTTTGAGAGCAGTGTCACTGGCCCTCATATGTGGGACCGAACCGGGGCTGCTGGCTTCCCAGGCCAGCGCTTAACCACCACGCCACTCAGCCGGCCCTCCCCCTGCTTTTTTAACAAGGGGCCCCACAAATTATGTAGGTGGCCCTAGTGGTGAGTAGTGACATTGAGGGAAATGGTCTCAAATTTTTAGGAAATAGATCCAGGAGGCGCTTATTTTCCTGTTTTGAAAGCAACACACACCTTTGGGTTTGGTTATCTTTATTTCTCACTTCCCACAACCAGTAAAAAAAAAATACAATCAATACAGGTACAAGGATTCAATTTTTCAAAATCAGAGTACAAAGAAGGCCACAGCCCCGCCTGGGTTTGGCTTAGGTATTTACAGAGTGAGGCGTGGGGTGTGACTGACAGGTGTGTCGAAAAGGTGGCATTACCAAAAATATGAAGGTGGTCTTTCCTTTACATTGCATAGAATCCGGCCTCATTTCCAAATGAGCACTACAAAACAAGCCGCAGTGCTATTTACTACATATGAAAAACGCTGTACAGGTGCACGACTATAAATATGGAGTATAAATTGCTGTTAGGGAATTGGTATCTACACAGGGGAAGGTCAAGGAAGGGCTCAGTTTGGTACCCTAACCTGTTGAGATGGATAAACTAGGATGGGGGAGGGCAGGGTCTTGGAGCAGGGTACCACCAACCCCCGACACATTTCCCAGGCTTGGCTGAGGCTCATTCATACTCCGGGAGAGGATGGTGATTATTGGGGGTGAGGAACAGTGGAGGGGGGAGGTGTAAATACAAGAGGGGGCTCTAGGAGGCATCTGGGGCAAGAAGCATATCCCTCAGACATACACGGATCCTACTGCCACTTGATGATCATGGTTCTGTGGCCAAGCCCTGGTTTCCACCCTTGGAGAAGCTCGGAGCCTTGCAGGCATGGAAAGGGCAGGAAAGCAAAGCTCATCTATGGAAATATGGGAGAATGTTTGGAAAGTTTCACAACTCCAAAGCACTCCCGGCTTGGATGGATGGATGGATGGGTGGGTGGATGAATGGACGGGTGGGTGAATGGAGGTTGACCACCAAAAGCTGACCCAGGCAGTCATCTTGCCATCTTGCACAGAGAGCAAGGAGACAGGGTTGCAGAACTGCTCCATGCTCAGGTGCTTCCTGGGACTCAAGGTAGCAGCAGAGGAGGGGACTCAGAGAGGATGATTTTAATCTGACTAAGAGTGGGACTAGATTCAGCTATAATGGTCAACGAGGTTTCCAAAATAGCCAAATTAGGAAGAACCCTATGCCTTTTTAGCAGATAAACCCTCTCCCCCACTACCCACTACTCTCAGGAAGATGGAGCAACAGGTGAGCCGAAGTGCATTCTGAGCTTCTTCATAGCTTCGATGTGGCTCCCATCCTGGAAACGCGAGGACACAGCAGGTAAAATGCTTGGACTAGCCATATGTGCCCAATGGGGCTCATTGGGAAGAGGGAAAGGCCCACACCTGGGGACTTCTCCAGGCCTCTAAATGATCACACTACTTCCCCTGAACTGGGCTGCTCTGGGGCAAGGACACTTGGGAGCAGCTGCTCTTAGTTGAAGCCAGTCTTTAGTAAAGGAGAGATGTCTGAGTTTTATCACAATAAGAAAAGCACGTGTGTGCACACCTTTGAGAACCTCCCATACATTCCTCCGTCAGAAGGAATGGTGTAAGTATGAAAATAAGCCCTACTGACCAGCCCAGCTGTGGCAGGGCTGGGTGGGTGTGGTCATCTCTCTTGTTGGGTTTCATTGCCTACTTCTCTGGCAGTGTTCTTTTACATCTTCCTGTGAGTGGAAGACCCAGGGAGCAGGGGCAGAGATGAAGCTACCATGCAGATTGATACACTGCGTGTGGGGAGTGACAGTCAGCATTAATGGCATTGACATTTCTCAGTGAAGTGGAGAAAGGCAGGCAGAACCAGGGCGGAGTGTGAGCAAGTGAGACTCGGGGCCCCTCCTCCCGCCTGGGGCAGCCCCTACAAGGCTGTATTGTTAGACATGGCGTTTGTGTCCAGGGCATCCACTTGGGACTTGGGGGTCCCGTTCTGGGCAATGTTATTTGAGGCCTCGGGGGCCTTGATCTGGATGTCCTGCATGTCCTGCTCCTCCTCCAGGTTCTCGCAGCACTTGCTGCAGCGGCACTTGGGGCAGCAGAGCACACAGCAGATGCGGCAGCAGACGCGGCAGCAGCAGCAGCAGCGTCTCCGGCAGTAGCTGTTGTACAGGGAGACCACTTGGTTCCAAACCTTCAGCGAGTGCATCCACAAGGGCAGGAAGTTCCAAGTCTGGAGCTTCTTGGGCAGGACGTGTGGGCAGCGGGACTGCAGGAGCTTCAGAAACACCACCAGAAGGAGCACGAGAATGATGGGCATCCCCACGCCCACCAGCACTGGCCACCCAGCCAGCGAGAGGCCAAAGACCATCAGCGGGATCAGGAAGAAGAAGACGACCAGGTAGAAGATGGCAAACCAGCGGTACTTAGCTGAGATGTTACCCAGCCCCTTGGCCAGGCGGATGGGCAGGCGGGTGAACGGGATTGGGTACCATAGAAGGATGCCTGAGATGTTGAAGAAAAAGTGGCACAGGGCGATCTGAAATACAAGAGGTTGGGCGGATAAATGGGTCTGTCGTGTGGTAGGGGTGGGGAGAAAGGGGTGTCACCTGGCAGGCATTTGCAGCAGAGTCACAGGTCTTCCTTGTCTCCATAGCTCAGCCCAGGTGGACCCTCATTGCCTGAGGGCCTACTATGTGTCTCGGGCTGAGGGGTGGGACGCAGAGGAGGTGACCAGTTGAATCACAACTGGGTTTAGAACAGTGTTCAGGGCCTAAAGTCCTTTAGGCAGACTCTAACAGTGAACTTCATGCTGACGCCCACTGCTAGCGTAAGTCTTGGCCTTGCTGCTTCCAGCTGAACAGTAAAGAGCTGGAGGGGGCAGAATGAAGAAAGCCTGGCAGGATAGCTGGCTTTCTTGGTTCAATGCCCCATTCTAGGGAGGGGAGAGAGAAGATGGTGACCACTGATAGAATCAGCAGCTGATGTTTTTGGAGTGTATACTATGTGCAAGGTAACTGTTCTAACCCCAGGCAGCCTGGCCCGCTAGGTGTCAGGCATCATACCTGGTGTCAGGGCTTTGGACCAGCCCTGTCCAATACATTAGCCAATGGCTATGCGTGGCAACTGAACACTTGAAATGTGCTGTAAGTGTCAAATACACACTGGATTTCAAAGACTTAGTCCAAAAAAGAATGTAATATGTCTCAATCTTTTTATCGATTACATGTGAAAATGGTAACAGGTTACCTAAATACATTAAAATTGATCTCCCTGTTCACTTTTGAAAACTGGCTACTAAAAAAATTTCAAATCTTACAGGTAACCCAAATTTATATTCTATGCTCCACATTATATTTCTATTGGACAGCATGGCTTTAGACAGAGCCTTGTCAGGTCTTTATAAAATAAACCTAATGAGATAGGGATTATGGTTTCCATTTTTCAGACAAGGGAATGGATGCTTGAAGGTTAGCTCACCTATCTAAGGACACTTAGTGTGTAAATGGTGAGACAAGGATTCAAATGTCAAAGGTCTTCTTGCCCAAGGTTACGTAGTGGATCCAGGAAAGGCAGGTAGGTCCACCTGATTCTTCTTAATGTCAGACCCCAGCCCCAGGCCCCCTCCTAATGTGCAGGCAGAGTTCCTTCACCAAAAGGGAAGCAGACATGGAAGTAGGGTCAATGCTTCCGAAATACTCTTTGCACCTCTACCAAGTGAAAGCCCCCTATTTGTTTCAAGAGCTGCCATTGGAGGGAGTCTCACTATCTCCATGAGGAGGAGGTGGCTTTGGCTGTTAGATCTGTCTCCCTGTTGCTTCTCCACATTACAGTTTTGGATATAACAGAGAAAAGCTTGGCTCTTGTTAGAAACCATCTGCTTGTCAAGACCATGGATGGCGTTTCATCCCTCCCACAGAATCCCTGCCCCACGCAACAATTCCTGACCTGGAGTGAGCTCTTCAGGGTATTGCCCGGACTGGCTAACGCGGCCATAATGGCAGTGGTGGTGGTGCCAATGTTGGCACCCAGCGTGAGTGGATACGCTCTCTCAATGGTTATCACACCGATGCCTGGGGGAGGAAGATACAAAGCCCACAATATCAGCCCCAGTAGAAGACAGGAGATGGTAATGGTGGCCATAGGGAGAAGCCAGGGAGAAACTCACCGATCAGTGGGGTCAGAGTAGACGTGAACACTGAGCTGCTCTGCACGATGAAGGTCATGCCTGCCCCCACGAAGATGGCCAGGTAGCCAGCCAGCCAGGCAAAGGGAAAAGGGAAATCTGGAAGACAGAAGGAAGAGACCTGTCACAACCCTTCTAGGGAGGCATGGGTTGGAGGCCTAGCTGGCACCTCCACAGGACCCAAGCTAGACCAGCGCCCCCACACCATAGTCTGAAATCACAAATAATTAAAATCCTTTTCCCCTGCATATCCACATGGTGAAACCAAGGATGTGGGTATGTGAAGACAAAAAAAACACATTCACTGGAGGTCAGAGTTTCCAAAGTCTGAACCTACCTGTTATGGACTGAATGTGTCATCCCCAAAATTCACCTAACACCCAATGTGATTGGGGGGCCTCTGAACTGGCATCCTCTCCACTCTCTCCTCCACATGAGGACAGTGAGAAGACAGCTACCTGTAAATCAGGAAGTGGGTCCTCACCAGAACCTGTCTGTGCTGGCACCTTGATCTCGGAACTCCCAGCCTCCAGGACCAGGAGAAATTAATTTCTGTTGTTTAAGCCACCCCGTCTACGGTAATTTGTTACAGCAGCCTGAACTGACTAAGACATCACCCCAAATAACTACCCTCCTCCTACAAAGCTCTCTGGATACTTGGTCCTCTCTCCTTCCTCCTGTCCTGGTCTCCCAACACTGTGTCCCCTCCATGTATTTCCACCTAAAAAAGGAAATGCAGCAGCTTAGAAGCCTACCAACCCAGCCCTCAGCACCAGTGGCATAGATAAGGCCCTGCATACCGGACTCACTTGGCTTGCCCTCAGAGTCACAACCTCATGACAACCCTGGGAGATATTTTTGGCCCCATTTCACTTAGATTACATGGGGTGGTGCTGTTCATGGCTTGGCACGCTCTCCTTGGCCAGGACAACACACTCAGCAGGTGAGCCTCTTGGCCACTGGAGCTGCACAGGCTGCTTCAAGATGCTGAGGTACTTATCCAGAAGCACATTTCCTTCCCAAGAGTTGAAGGGAAGTAGGTACCAGAGTGGGCATCTGCTACTCTTTTTCCTAAGGGACCCTGGCATATAGGAAACCTGCCAGGAAGGAAGGCCGATTTCGCAGCTCTCCGGATTTCAGCTGGCTCTTTCTGGGGACCTCGGAAACACGTGCTTGTGCTTGCTCCCCAGCCCCACCCAAGACACCAACGAAGATTTCAAGGGCGAATGGTATCTTAACTTCTACCACTTCTCAGGTCTAAGAGAGAAATTCCATGCAGAGGCCACTGCTAGATAAGAGAATCAAGAAGAGCCCTCCCATCCCCCGGAGGTGGCAACAGTGATGCCACCCCCTGGAAAGCCCAGAATGGGAAGCAGTGTACCTACCAGTGTTGATGGTCTTCTTGATGATAACGGCTACTTGCCCCTCGAGCACGGAGCCCAGGAGCTTGACAATCACAACCAGACAGCCACAGAGCACCAGCAGCGAGGTTACAAGCAGGATAATGCCAACAAAAAGGTCCAGGAGGTTGGAATTCACGAAGATGTGTTGGCCTGAGGGGACCGTGGAAAGTGCTCATTGGGGGGCATGGAGAGCCGCAAGGCCACAGATGGTTATTTCTTCCCCATTTATTCTAACCCAGCTTATTCCTTCTCCCTCACAGTAACAGAAGCGTGGTCATTAGCTATCAGCTCCCCACAAAGCCTGTCCCAGTGGCTGGTGCTGTGTGTTCTACTCACATTTGGCAATGTTCTCCTGGTGGGTCATGTTCTTGATGGTCCACGTGTGGAGACCATCCGTCCAACAGAGGGAGGGTGAGGTGCAGTTCTCAGTTGAGGGGATGGTGACATTCATCTCAGTCTGGATGACAAACATCAGAGATGGTATGCATCATCCATAACACTCCTTTTTGGTGGGGGGCACATCAATGCATGCAGCTGGAAGGGTGACGCACTGTTTTCAAGGGTCCCTCCATAAATGGGAACAGAGGCAGCCAGAGGCTCTCTCTGGCCAGCTTTGATTTTTCAGGAGTCGCTAATTTTTCCTTTCCCTTACCTTGTATTTGCCCGTTTTGAATGAAAGAATTTGCTTAAAGCACAGATGCAAGAGATCACCTGCCCAGCAATATTCTTAGGAACTTACCACGTTGGTTAAAGTTCTGCACCAAATCTTGATCAGACTCTTGTTTTGGGATGTTGTGTCATTCATTGCAATTTGGTTGATAACTTTTGTATCCAGCTGAGAAAGGCAACAGACAGAAGAGAGTCAGCACACCCTCAGAACTGATGTGAGAGGGAAACGTAGGGGCTGTTATCAAAAGGGGTTTCGAGGATATACAGACTATGAGCCCCTGCAGAGGTGAGCTGGGACCCACGCTAACTGTGCTCCCGACGAGGCGGGGTGCGGGGTTAGACATCATCAAGTACTTGATAAATAAACAAATGATTGTCTGAACAGTGGACTGGTGTCTAGAAAGCGTGTAGATATTTACTGGATGACTGAGTAACAGAGAAAGCCAAATGGTAAGGGTGAAAGGGCAAGGTCTAAGCTGGCCCTTTCTCCCTAAGGCAACATCCACGAAGCCTTTCATTTTAATAGCATGGAGGTACTGGGGTCAGTAGTGGGAACAAAGCTCTCAGAGGCAGCCAAACAGTGATGTTTATAGGCCTTGGCCCTATCCCATGGAGCAGGGTAAGAGGGAAGGGGGCGGGACTTAGCCCCTGTCCCTCAGAAGGAAGCCAGGGTACCTGGATAATTAGCTTCGTTAAGGGATCCGTGATAACTTTCAGAAGTGCTGGGGCATTTTCTCCGTTCTGGAAGTGGAAGGACTCCACGACCAGGTTGGTCAGGATCTCCAGGTAATGGGTGGCGGCCTCCAAGGGCAGGAGTACCAGCACAGAGAGCCAGTTGAAGAAGTCATGGACAGTGGCCCCTGCAAAAGCCCTACAGAAGAGACCCCCACCCCAAGCCAACAGCCAGATTAGTCAACTTGAGTGGGCACCAGTGTAGGCAGGTCATTGCTTGTATTGTCTGCCAGGTGTCACTTAGCTGTGTACATTCATGTGTACAATCTCATTTTTGTTCTCACAGCAATCCTCCAAGTGGGTGGTATTAAATATCCCCATTGGACAGATGAGGAAACAGGGCTAGCAAGCACAGGGGTTTGACAACCACTCTATGGGTGCTGGGTCCAGGACCCTTTGTCTCCCACTGCTGGGCGGGACTTTCCCACCCAATCAAACAGCTGTCAGTTCTCTCCACTAGAGAATTAGACATGTTATAAGCTCTGCAACCACTGTTTGAAAGCATTGCATCAAGACCACTTCTGAATCATGCATATTGAAGACAAACTTCCTTTGGAAAGGTGGGGAATAGCACGAAGGTAACAATCAAAGCCTTCCACGCACAAGGGCATTCTTAACCTTTTTTTTTTTTTTAAAGATCAACTTATCTGCAAGTACAAATTTTCCCCCTATCGTATTAGCTAGTATTTTATTATTATTTTTTTAATTTTTTTAGAGAAGTTGGGGATGGGGTTTGAGGCAGGAAGGGCCCTCAATTGGTAAAGCACTTTCTTTATTAGTCTTTATTCCTCCACCCACAGGTATCAGAAAAGCAAAATATGGAACACTTCATGAATTTGCCTGTTATCCTTGCACAGGGGCCATGCTAATCTTCTCTGTATCGTTCCAATTTTAGTGTATGTGCTACCAAAGCGAGCACTTAGCGGGTATTTTAAAAGGTAACTTATTCTTCCTGGAGAGGGTGATTTAAGACATTTTTGTACACTGTAGATTTAAAGTGATAAATATTAGTAGTTTGGCAAAATGATTTCAGATCCTTCTAGGTTTTTGATATAGTAAATTATTGTTCTAGGAATCTAAGGACATAACCCAAACCACCAGGAAAGGAAGGATCCCCAAAGATGTTATTGAAAGCAATCTATTTAAATTTCCCAAACAGGGCGAGTGAGGTCAATTATAGTCCTATGTGCCAGAACCATCACAGATTGTATGTTTATATTTCATAAGTTATCCAGAGGTAAAAATTAGTGTAATAGTAAAAAGAACCCAAAATCTGGAATAAGAAAACCTGGAGTCCTAGGCATGCCCCTCAGTGAAGTCATTTAATCTCGTTTCTATTAATAAAATGCGGCTTGAAAAGCTTACTGGGCTTCTTGAGAAAATCAGATTAGCAAACATCCTGGATAATGTATATTGTTTTTACCCTCAGCACATTTCATCAGGGAACCCAAGGAGAAGTGGGGACATTAGTTGGCCCCCCAAACAGCCTTTTGAAGGCCGTGTGCTTGACCCACACAGCAAGTACATCATGTAGACAAGCTGCTTCTCTATTTTAATAAGTACACAAGTCTGTGCCCTGTTAGAAGAGAGGCCAAGAAATGTGCTTAATTTTCACATTAATCTTCTGGAAGGAAAGGCTTCCCTTTGCCTGGATCCAATCCACCCCATTTTCAGATCTTATGCATCCACAGAAGCCACATTTTGCCTTTCTTTCTTTCTTTTTTTTTTTTTTGGCAGGCAAGTGAAGAACAAAGAAAATGTGGCATGGGTTCAGCTGGCCAAAAATGAAAGCTTCAGGTTAAAATGATTTGACTAGCCAGGGCAGTAAATCCTAACCTACCTGGCCTTGTTTTAACTACCCCATGCTGCAGGTAAGCTCCGAGCTGGGGATTGCTTTTAGGAAGCCCTGACTCTGTGCCAGGCACCTTGCTAAGCGTTTACCTGTACGACTATGTTCACTCCTTTAGACAACACAGTGGTGACACCGCTATGATTCCTGCTTTGCAAATCTGGGGGCTGGTGAAATGTGTGATCCTTACCCATGGCTGCACTCCACTGCGGCCAGTTCTGAGCACTCCAGGAATGACAAGTATATTCCCATTGGCTAAAGGTAGTTATGACAACCCAGCCCCAACCGGTGGGCCTGGTGATGGCAAAGGCTGGTCCCGAGCCTTCCTACCTTCTGAACACATTCCGGTCTCCTGCCTGCATCAGTGCCACGAGGGTGTTGGTGATTGAGGTTCCGATGTTGGCTCCCATGACGATGGGGATGGCAGTCCGCACAGTCAGCACTGGAGTGTGAAAAACTGCAAGTTAGCAAGTTTCGGAAGGCAGCCCAGCCATGTTCCTGATGTGACCCAAGGCAGACTGAACACGTCGGCTGGTAATCCCCTAAAGCAGCATTTCTTGACCTCTTTGAGTTCTGCATCTTACAGTGAATGTGATGAAAGCAAGGGCGGTTCACCAGAGAAAGAGCCATGTGGACCCCCAAACTTCTTTTTTAGCACATTTCAGGGGAATCCACAGGCCCCACAAAGTCCTTCTGTGGGCCCTTGTTTAAAAGCATCTTTCTGAATTCCTCAGATGCACGGCCACCTTCCAGGAAACCAGAAAACAATGTTTAAGGATTTGTGTGTTTATTGGGTTGCCAGGAAAAATCATGACGCATTTTTACAACAAAAAGCATAGAAAAAATATGTCATGACTTTTCTTTTTTTTGAGGACAGTGTCCCTGGCCCTCATAAGTGGGACCCGAACCAGGGCCTCTGGCTTCCAAGCCAGCGCTTAACCGCCACGCCACTGGGCCGGCCCAGTCATGACTTTTCTGATAACCCAATATGATGGTAAATTCCTGGCAGTATAATTTCTTTTTCTAACAAAATCAGTATATTGCCGCCATGTTCTGACCCATGAAAATATTTTAAAGGAATACCTTTTTCTAATTTGGCCAAGAAAAGGCTTTATTTAATTTTGGCTAGAAATGCTGGTTTGGGCTGAAAAGTCACCCGTTCAAACTGGTCCACTCAGGGTGTCTGTCTTAGCTCAGCCAGAGCAAATATCAGGCAGGTTCAAGTTTGGAACACCAGCTCCCCAAGCTCAGTTGTCCCCAAACCAATGTGTGATATGATTAGAAGTCTTTATTCTTAGCACTGAGAGCAGGGAGTGATGGAAACGTCTTGTATCTATGCTGTCCAACACGGCCACCGCTAGCCACATATGACTGCTGACCTCTGAAATATAGCTAGTGAGTGCAACTGAGCAACTGGGTTTTATATTTCAAATTAAAATTGATTAAGATGAAATAAAATTAAATAGCCCCAAATGGTTAGTGGCTGCTGGGCTGGATGGCACCGTTCTAGATAATTCAGTCTTCATCCAGCAAGGTCTGTTTTCAGACTCAGCTATGGAAATGAAAACAGGAGGCTGCCTGTGACTCAGGGTGGAACACATCACAGCTAGAGACAAGATAGGAAGATAATGGTGACAAGCCTGGACATGGATAATGGTGCAGCCAGGCTCCCCGGCTGCACAGAGAAACATCTGGAATGTCTGGGCCCCTGGACTCACATGAGGAGGCCACCATGCTGACGATGATGGACGTGGAGGTGCTAGAACTCTGTACCATGACAGTCACCAGCACTCCGATCACCAGCCCTGCCACAGGGTTGGACATAATAGAGTTGTTGCTGAAGAACTGCCCGGCCATTTTTCCTAGGGGAAAAAACAAACCCACGGTCACCTGCTGGGGGTGGTCAGAGGGCACAGGTGCTGAAGTCTCCAACCAGGGCCAACACTGGCCTCTAGTCCTGCTGGCACCCATGGCATCTTACTTCCTTGTGTGTTTTCCCAGTGCGGCCCTGATGCCATGAGACGTGCCCCATCCATCCCCAGACCCTTGTTCCTCTTATCCCTTCACCCTGTGCCCTCCCCTTCTTCTGTCCCTCCCTCTGTCAGCAAGCCCCCTCTAGCCTTTTGATCATGAATCTGGCCTCAACTGTGTGCTTGCCCAATGGGTGCCGGTGAATCTCCTGAGGTCCTAATTCCTGTCTCTGAGATGTAGTTCCAATTCCTAAGATTTATCCTCCAGGAGTGGATCTTCTCATTCTTCTCTATCCATCCCCTTACCCCCAAACCCCAGCCCTAACTCTAGCCTGTAATTAAATGTCATTTTTGAGAGTGTGCCTCTGAGATTCATCAATCCATTTCCCACTGCATTTTATAAAGAAGACTGAATTGCAGAGAGTGCCTTGCCTGAGATACTCAGAGGGCAAAGCTTCTTGCTGATGCTGCCTCGGACCAGGGGACCAGAAGTGGCACCCAGGAAGCCAGTATGCCTTTCCTGTTCACCCCAAAAGTCTCCCAGGTCACAAAGATGAGTTCTCTAGAGAGACACCAAAGGGTGTCTTCTGTGTCACCTGGGTCTAGTTTGAATCTCTCTATGCCGATTACAGGCTGTGAAGCTTAGGACCAATGTCTTTGAGCCTAGGTCCTCTCTATAAATGGCGAAGGCTTTGGGGAGGAATGTTTAAGACAGCGCCCCTGAAAATGCCTGTACCCAGAAGGCACTCAAAGTACTAGTTACCAGTGTCATCCATTTGGGGTACAGAGGTGACCAAGCACTTGGTGGTTCCACTTCTGAGTGTCCCTCACACGGCACAGCCATACTCGGCCCTCAGAGATGTTTAGGCAGCTGCTCTGGATACTGGTTCCTCCAGGCCAGGGGCACCTGTCCTTCTCCATCCAAGGCTCAGCTTGGATTTCCATAGTCGCTCTGGCCTCAGAGAAGATTCTTATCTAATATTCCCCTTAGGTGGGGAGGCCTCATAAAAGGAGGGGTCCCTTAAATAAATCCTTATGTCAAACAGCTTCCTGTCTAGGCTTTGAGGACAAACACAAGGAGCTGAGAGCTTGGAACCACCTCCCGCCCCGGCTCCTGGCCTATGCCGCCTCAGCCACTCATAGCCCTTCTATAGGCCTCAGTTTTCTCTTCTGTAAAATGGGGTACATCACAAGATAGCCTGCATGGTTTCCAGTCCTCAAATGCAGCTGGAGAGGGCTTGCTGGGTTGTAAGGGTCGGGACCATCTAAGAGCACCCCACATCCCCAGACCTTGGACCCTTTCATCCGTACCTCCAACCAGCTGGAAGGCACTGCTGAGAACATCCAAGGAGCACACGAACAAGTAGAGGAATCCCAGAAGCAGAATGAATTTCCCGATCCCTTGGAAGATACACAGAGTCTTCTCTTGGGTGTCTCTCTCTGGGGGAAGGGAAAAGGTGTCTTAGTGTCTGAAACACTGAGAAGCTTGGTAATGAGCTCAGAACTCACCCACCCCCTCCCAGACAGAGGGGCTGTAAGGAAGGCCCCAGGGTGGTAGGCAGCCATGGTTGATGTTTCAAAGCAATTACCACTATTGTCCATTTAGGTGAAACCCATGGTGAATTGTCTCTTCAAGATTTTGCATTTGGAAGGAAACGTCCCCTGTGGTCTGGGGACAGGCAAGCCAGGGTGCTGCTGAGCTGAGTGACACCAGTGTCACCGAGTGAGGCAGTGAAGAGCACTTACCACGATCTCACGTACAGGGTCAGAGATAATGGCTCTCCTAGGCACCTTCAGAACAGCACAGACTATTTTCTAGAATGGGGCTGCAAGGTGGCAATCACAGCCTCCCCTTGGGAAGGGCTTGGGCAACCCATCCTTGATGTGGTGTTTTCTCCACTGGCTTTTACAGGGGTTCTCACCTCCTCCCTCCCAGCTGTGTGATCCACAGACAGAGCCTGAACCTGGAAAACGCAGCATTTGCTTACACCCCGACGATGCTGGCTGTACAGTCTGTCTTCCAGAAGCCTTCTCTGATGCCTGCATTAGGTGAGGGGACCTCCCACCCAGGAGTTCTCAGAGCAGGGGCCTGTCTGTCCACTGCTGCAGCCATAGCACCACAGCACCTGAGTCAGCACGCAGCACTATGTCTGGCCTGGTTATAACAGTACCATTGGCACATTTGTTGAATGAATGAAGGAAAAGAAAAAACGATTGCCTGATCATCACACCATGCTTTGACTCTAAGCCTCTAAGACTTAGAGATGACAATCCCAGCCAGGACTGTTGTTCAGAGGTCATCAGAACAATGGAAAGAGAGGTGGCACTGTAAAGATGGTGGTGTCAGTCTCTTGCCAGCGGGCAGCCCCCTCCTGCCTGCCAAGGCTGGCCTCATTCTTACCTGACCACTTGATCCCCTTGTGCTGGAGCTCGGGCAGGTCCCAGGGGTCTTCCACCTCTGTGGACTCCTCTATCAGTGCCATGGTGGAGTGGGATGGTAGAAGTTCAATCTTGGTGACAGAGGTCCCGGTGTCATCTGTCCAAACAAACAGCAAAAGCCAGGAGGAGTGAGGAATTAGGCCTGAGACTCCTGGGGTCCCCAGAGGAGGGCCAGTCTGGGGCTAGATGAGAGGCACTTACTTTTGTCGGTCTCCTTGTCTTTGCCAGCCGTGGTGGCTCCTTCGATGTATTT
This sequence comes from Aselliscus stoliczkanus, assembly GCA_033961575.1. Classification (NCBI taxonomy): domain Eukaryota; kingdom Metazoa; phylum Chordata; class Mammalia; order Chiroptera; family Hipposideridae; genus Aselliscus; species Aselliscus stoliczkanus. Next base: position 126,735,169 of record CM066734.1, read on the forward strand.
ATTGGGGTTGTGCTGGGCATTTTCTAGCTCAGGCCAAGGAGCCATGGTCTGTGGATAAAAAAACAAAACACCAAAACAGAGCTTAAAGAACAGCCACTGAAAAGAAGTGTAGTCATTTGCCATGCCAGGGAGAACCAGTAGTTGCAAAGATTTGAGGAAACGGAGGTGTGTCGTGCTTATGTCTTGTAAGTGTGGACTCTTAAGCACCATATTACAGGATGTAGGCTTCCTTCCACCCCTTACTCATGCTGTCACTAAATCACACAACTTCTTTCAGGGTTCTTCCATGCTAGCCTCAAATCTATGTATCAGTTGAGCCACCTTTGATCTTTCTAACTCCTGTCTCTGCCTCCATCTTGACTGTCTCTTTAGTCAGAAAGCAGATGCAATCAACTCATGGTTTGCCAAGTCATCCCAGGGGCCCCCAGGGGACTTAACATAGATGCTCATATGCATTCGCTCTGCCTTCTCTACCATCGGCTCTTCTGGGAGAAGCATGACACACTGGACCTGGTTCAAATCCCAGAGGTGCCGCTTCTCAGTGGGTGTGTGTTTAGGCAAGTCCCCTTATACCTCTGAGCATATAGTGTCAGTTTCCGCACGTATACAATGGTGATAATCCTTCATATTTTGCAGGGTTATGAGGTTAATGGTGATGCCTAGGAAAGTGCTTGGCACCAAGCAGGCATCCAATAAGCAGTCACAGTTATTACTACGCCATGCTGCTTGGATTGATGGCCCTTTGTCACAACCACACTGTTGTTTCCAGCCTTCAGTAGAGACTTCCTCATAACCCATTTTCTCCACAAAGCCTCTCAGTTACATGAAGAGGAAGCGTGGCTCTTGACACGCTTGGAAGTGCACTCCGTGCAGTCTTCGTCCTGTGACACCTGTTAGACAATGCCGTCCAAAAGGACTGGAAGGGACAATTCACAGAAGAGGAAGCACCAGCGGCTACAACATACTACAAAATAGAGTTCGGCCTCATTAGTAGCCCGTGGCAAATTAAAAGTTTTAATGATCAAAATAGCAACAAAACAAAACAAAACAAAACAAAACAAAACAAAAAAGAAAAAAAAGGGCCGGCTGAGTGGCGCGGTGGTTGAGCGCTTGCTTGGGAAGCCAGTGGCCCCGGTTTGGGTCCCACATGTGAGAGCCAGTGACACTGCCCTCAAAAAAAAAAAAAAAAAAAAAAAAAAAGAAAAAGAAAAAATAGCAACAAAAAAAAATTTCATGTAGAACATGGCCTGCTGGAGAATATGCAGTGAGATGAGCACTGCAAAGAGTTCTGGAAAAGAGTTGGCATACATTTTCCATACATCTGACCCAGTTATTACACTTCTAGGAATTAGGAATCTAGGAATATTTTCTCTCAGAAAACCCAAAATACCTGCCTTGTTCTAATCACCTCTTTGCAGAGGCTTTCCCAGAACCTGGCTCTGTCCGATTCCTTCCATTTCTTAAATGAATCTGTGTCCTGCCTACCAGAGTGCAAGTGCTACCAAAAAAGGGGGTTTGTCTAGCTCATCCTGCACCCTCAGGGTCTGCAACTCTGCCTGGCACACTGATAATGCCCAATACATGTTGATTGAATGCACATGGTACAGACCAAAAAGACTTTTGCTGCTCTGTCACTGGAGTTAAAAAATAAAACTAGGGAGATTATATTAACTATGGTACATCCTTGCAGAATAATAGTATGCCACTAAAAAGATTATAAAGAATCAGCAAAAAAATAAATAAAAACCAGGAAAAGGCTTTAGATAAATTGTGAATAGAAAGCACTTCTTTGTCTCGTTCACAGCATTATCCAATAAGCATCCAGAAATGTTCCATGGGTTTGGAGTAAGTGGCGGGATTGCGGGTGATTTTTCTTCTATCTGAAATTTCTAAATTATTTTAAGAGATGCAGCCCAATCCCCAAACCCAGAAAGGTAAGATGGTTCAGGGATACCTGTATTGTTACCGTCATTCATACTGACAAAGCTAGGAGTTAAAAAAAAAGCTGGTTCTCTGAGTCCCCATCATGAGGGGGCTTCATGAACTGGTTGAGTTAGCCCAAAGAGCTTTCTCCCATGTAACCAGAGCATGGCACATGCTTCTGTAATCGCAGGAAACATCCTGCAGTTATTGGCATCCATGAAGGCACAGGGCTTTCATTTCGGCTTAAGCATCCCGCATGGGGGCCGGGCACAAAATAGACCTCATGTGCTTTCTGAGCAGGTCGCTGGGACCTGCCTAGCCTGCGAGAGCCAATATTTATTGAGCCAGGCTGTGCTCAACCTCGCAGGCACCCATTCAGGGAGTTGTTATTCTCCCATTATACAGAGCAAGAGACTCTAGCACAAGGTGTTATATGACTTGCCCAAGGTCCCAAGTGGGAGAGCCTTGAATTGCAGTCAGTTTGAATCCAGAACCTTCTCCCGCAGCAGCTCTTGGGCTGGGTGTTCTCTGCACTACAGGGGCAGGGCTGTTTCTAATATCCTTCCTCCTGGAGCTGTGATGCTTGTCAGAGGCTGCACTCCTCCCTCAGGCTCAAAGAGAAGCCTCTCTGCAGCTGACAAAGTTGGGGCAAAGCCTGCTGTTCTCAAGGCCTGCTGGACAGGGCTCCTTCTTGGGGTTGCTGAGAGGCAGCTACAAAGCTGCGCTGGGCACGGGAGGTGGGGAGGAGCTGGGTGACTGGGTAGCAGACCAAGGCTGAGCTGGAAAAACTCCAACCTCAGCTCAAGGCTGCCACCTGGGAGAATGAGCTTCAGTTTGAAATGGTACAGAGCTTAAAAAGAAAATACGTGGCTGGCCCAATGTGCTATTTTTTGGGGATTAGTTTAGCTAAAGTGTCTACCTCTGTGACTCTTCATGCAGGAATCCTTAGCCATAATGTCTTGGGGAAAGAAACTAATTAATACTCTTGGAACTCAATTCCAATCAGACACGAGGCTGGGCACTTTATAGAGCATGGAGGTTTAGAACCAAACTCCAGCTCTGTCCCAGATACACTGTGACTTTGGGCAAGTCCCTTGACTGCTCTGTGCCTCAGTTTCCCATATGTAGAATGAGGTTTACAGCTATAACCCATTAGGTTGTTAGGCAGCCTCAATGAGTTCATCTCTTTGCAGTACTTAGAACAGTGATCTGTTCAATGAGTTGGTTCTTGTCACGCCCTGTGAGGGGTTGAGTGTTATTCCCACTTCATAGATGAGAAAACCAAAGCACCCAGGGTGAAGCCATTTGGCCTGAGGCCATAGGCAAGATGAGAATTTCTGCTGACTCCACAGTCTGTGCTTGTCTCTCAATTACATGACCTGGGACACTGCTAGAAAGAGTGAGTCATGCATTATTATCATTAAAATGAGATGCAGCTGATAAAAGGCCCAGTACTAGGCAAAGGGAAAAGATACTTCAACACCCTGGTGGAGGAAGCCAGTCTCCCACTTACTGTATACAGGGAAGTGAGGGTTCCAGGATCTCCTTCTCCAGGCCCCTCTCACCTTAGGTATTTGTACCACGGCATCCAACCTGCATGCAAACCTCTAGGCCTCTTATCGGCACGGTTCATGGGGTATTTACAGCAGCCAGCACTTCAATGTCACCCGGATACCCAGCTCACTTCTGCATCACCCCAAACCTTCCCCTCTATGGAACTTCCCTGTTTGTGTGATTCCTCCTATCATCCTCTCAAAACCTCAGTGTCATCTCCCACAGCCCCAAATCCAGCCAGCACCTGGACCTGCTCATTTCATCTGGGACCATCTAGGCTTTGGTCTCTGGTTCCTGGTGTCACACCCCAGGCTGCCTCAGCACCTCCTCACTGGACCAACACAGCAGCCTGTTAACTAGTTTGGGCCCCAGAGTCTCTCCCCTGGTTAATTCTCCTAACACACAGCTGTGATAGTGGGGACTCCCACCTCTGCTCTTGCCCAGGCAGCCCCCCTACATGCCAGTATTCTTTCCCCTTAGTTTTGACAACTAAAAGTGTCTCCTGACATTGCCAAATGTCCCTTGGAGGCTGAGAACTACAGGTCTAGAAGTGAAGAAACTAAACTTTAGATCCTAACTGCCTTGGGTTCAAGCTTCAGTTTTGCCATTTACTGTGTGACTTTGGGCTAGTTACTTTGCCTCTCTGTCTCCCCAAATGTTAAATGAGGTTAACAAAGTTCTCAGAACATTGCCTGACCTATTGTAAATCTTGTGTGCTTATCAGCTATCATACTAAAACAAGCATGAATATATTGTACAAAATGCAAGATTTATATAAGTTGAAGAGAACGGGACACAAAAATGCTTTTTGAGCATGCAACAGGCTGTTACTCTGGGCTATTCACAGACCTCCAGAGGTTCATGTACCTGGCTATCTGCTCTTGAAGGAAGTCTGAAAAAAAAAAAATGAAAACCATGATCTTCTACCACCTTTCTTTCTCTTATAATCTTAATTCACTCTAGAATTACTCTCCTATCTCTTATGCACATTTATGCTGCCTTCTCTATTAGAAGTTTTAGAGGGCAGGAGCCATGTTATGCTTTTGTTCTTGTACGTCGTAGGCACTTTACATTGGTGAATGGAGGAGTCAACATATAGGGTTGGCTGAAGGAATTCACATGATCCATTTTGATTATGACTAGAAACAATCAAGCCTGACTCGTACGGTGAGTGGTTGATCATATGCAAGTTGGTTTGGCCAAAATCTGATGGATGGAGCAAATCAAGGAAACTCCAACCTGGATGTCACCGCCTGGCAAGGTCTGTACCTGTCACCTGTGCCATTCGGGTGACCCCAGCCCAGGCATCTGCTCAGGGGACTCCTCCAGTGGTGGGAGGAGGGATGAACCTGAGTGTGCTGACACCTGTTCTGTCCGGGGTGTCACTCCTGTCCTGTGAACAGCCCCATTTGGGAGTAAGGTGTTAAGAAGAATGATTGTTTGCCTATTATTTAAATTAGGTTTTCAGTGACTAAACTTCTCTGACTAATGAGAATCCTTTTCTTTCAAAGACTGAGCACAAAGTATCTAGCGAATACATAAACAGACACCACCGTGGTCCAGCTTCCAAGTGGTTTATCATAGTACAAGCAGTGGGATGGGCAGATCCCCATTTGCACTGAACTGAACAGAAAGGAGCAGGATGTGATGGCAAAGGATCCAACAGGTGAGCCATCTTGCATCTCACCCATACTCCGTGAGGCTTGTGCTGCTTCACTCACCTCGAGGTTCTCCTTTGCTATTTATTAGTCAGCACCACGAAAAACGCAGGACATTTTCTATCTTATGTCTTTATCTCTCGGCTCCTTCTTGGAAGTCTTGCTTTCCCTAATCTGAGTTCAATCATTTGTCATAAGGTCATTTCCTCTTTACAAACACTTCCCTGATGAAGCAATCATTTCTCCTCACAGAGCAACTCAACTTTTGGTACATTTGTCTAATTCCACCAACATTTCTTGGGCATTCACTGCACCTGAGAGGAGGCGCAGGTCCATACACATAAGCACTGTCTCCTCTAAGGGGTAGGCAGCCAGGGGAGCCATCTGACGCAGCCCAGAGCTCTCAGACTGCTGGCTACTCTCCTCCTGGCTTCCCCCCGCCCCCTGCCCCCGCCAGAGCTGCTCCTCTCTAAGGACCTGGGAAGTGAGCAAATGTAGAGTAAGTACCTGGCACCCAAACACTATCCTCAGCAGTGTAAGCACACAGGCCCCATTCATCCCACCCTCCTGTCCAGCAAAACCTCAGCTTTCTGTGCAGGCTGACCCCACAGACCTGGGGTCAAGGCAGGACCTGGGCAAACTGTCCACAACCAGCCTGGGGCCTGGGCAGCTGATCAGGGGCTCCTCCAGGCCCCTGGCATTGCCACCTCTGCCGAAACCATAGTGCCTGACACACAGCACCAGGAGAGAACCACACTGTGGGTGAGGCCAGCTCTGCAGTCCTGCCACTCACTGTGTAGGGCCCTGAGCCGCTCCAAGCCTCAGTTTCACCATCTCAGAAATGGTCCAATACCACCTCCCTCACTGTTGTAGGACGAATAGATGCATGTGTGTAGGGAAACCCGGAGCGCAGTGCCTGGCGGAGTCAACGCTCCGGACTTTGTAAAAGGAGTTGCAGTGTGCACCACAAATGGCCTCAACTCCACTTGGCCCTACACCATAAGCTCTTCATCTCAGTGCCCAGCACAACAGTGGACCCTCAGGAAATACCTATGTGATAAATGACCCCGAAGCCTGGGAGAAAGGAGCTAATGTTTGTTTTGGGCCAAGGAAGTGTCCTCTTGGATCTGTGACCTTGTTGTTACAACGAGGAAGGAGTTCGTTCTAGTTTACCAAGAAACTGAGGTACAGAGAAACGAAGTCCTATAGCTCCCTAGGGATGGAATCAGGATTTGAACCTAGGACTGCTGGCTCCAAAGCTAGGGGCCTTTCCACAGATCCCACACAACCAGGTGCTGAGATCGGGAGGGAGGAATCCTTGGGGCCCCAAAGCAGCAGGTCACCAGGCGGCCTCAGGTCCATCCCTCTGTGGGGGTCACTCCTGCTTCAGATGGCTGAATGCACTCCTGCATTCAAATGGCTAGAAATGCCAGCCAAGAATGCCGTAATGACAGGCTGTTGAGTTCCCACAAAGCCTCCTGACATACCAGAGACCTGGATTCGGCCTATGCCAAGCCTTTTAAGGGGCCCAGTTGAGCAGGACAGGAGACACTGCATGGGTGGGACCAGCATCTGAGGCCACTACTCCCAGGGCCCTGGCAGACTCTGGCTGGCCTTGAACCTGCTTCCCTAGGGAGGAGGGCTGAGGACCAGCAGGGGTTCTCGGAGCCTTTGGCTCCTCCCCAGGCTTCCTCCCAGCCTCACACCCCTGATCCAGCTGTTCCCTCTCCCGCCTTCCCTCCAGGCCATACTCTAGCACACTGTTGCCTCCTGCCAGAGGAGCAGAGAAGGAAGAGGAAAAGCCTTCATTTGGGCAGCTTGGTTCTAATACGCAGCAAGATGTTTTGAATGCCCAGGTTAGTGGTGGTGATCACACAGCTGCTCCCGACAGAGCTGGCTGTGCAGATAACTCCTTTTAGCTCAACTTTCTGCATCCACCTGTGAACCCGATGCTGAGAGGAACTCTTGCAGGCTGCGGAGGGGAAACTTCTTGGCTCTTCTCAGACCTGTGGAACAGGGAAATGTAGGGCACCTGGCAGTCACCCAACCCCTACGCTCTGCATTGTTTGGGCCTCTCCAATCAGGACCTGTTTCTCTGGGGCTTCCTATCCAGAAGAGTCTGAGAAAGCGGGGAGAGTAGGAGGCATGGGGCAGTGTCCTGCAGACAGACCGAGGCACGCAAACATTCTCCCAGCAGGTGGTGTCTTCCTTGAACACAGGGAGGATGGCCTGTATCCGTGGCATGCAGGACAGTGCTTGGCAGAGTAGCCAGCCACATGTTTATTGAGTGCTGTGTGCCGGTGCTGCTGGAAGCCCGGCACCCAAATTAACCCATTGCATCTCATGTGCACTTTACACATTTCTGTAAATTTACTGTAGGTTTGTATACCTACTTGAGTCCTGATGTCACCCCCATTCTACAGGAGGACACTGAGGCACAAAGGGTTTCATTGCGCGCTACACTTTCAGAGGCAATTCAGACTCAGGTCATCTGACTTCAGCATTCTAGATATGCTCAAATAATATTTTCTTACACTTTGAAAAAATGACCAAGACTTCAGAAATTCCCAAAACGGTGATGGCTACTTTTCTTTGGCTTCCTTTAGCCATCAAGGCAAAAGAATCCCCAAGGACATGGTGGTGCTGGGAGGGAGGCGTGGGACCCGTGACAGGGAAGCAATTGGCCTGGTTTTTATACTGATTAGTTTAGACTTTTGATATGCACAAATAGGTTTTTAAAAGACATTTAGCCTATCTCTTTAAACTAGGGCCCATCACTAACCACACCCTCAGTGCACTTTGTATTTTTAAATAAGTTCTGCATTTATCAATTATTTTGTATTGTATTGGGGGAAGGGCTGAAAAGGCTAATTTTATAAAAATAAACATTTTAAACATAGTGCAATCTTTTTGCAGCTCTCTTTTTGCACCCCTCTCCATTTTTAAAAAGTCAGGGAGATGAGTTAATTCACTGGGGTGTCATGACTACCTCCTGCTGATACTGCCATTCTGTCCCCAAGATGGAGGTGGGGTGGGGGAGGGGGTGGGGGGTGAGGAAGGTGGCTGATAATGGTATTAAGAGTTTATTCCAGATCACTGATTCCCAAAAAGCTGTTTTCTTTGTTAAATTTAATTTAGGCTATTTTTCTGTCAGCTTTGTGTCCAACATCAATAATCCAGATGTCTGTCTGTCTTCCTACTACTGGGGACTTCTTTCAATGAGATGGTTGAGTGATCTGGGGTGGCTTTCGGAGGAGGCAATTTGTTTAACGTCCAACCCTTTTACAAAGGCTGCCCTTCTTGCCACTAGTTCCCAAAGTTACAAAAATAGAGAAGAGATCACTATCAGCCGGGCAGCTGGCACAGACAGAGTTGCAGACACTCTTAACACTCTGAAACAATGGTTGCTCCTGTGAGGCGCAACTTTTTCAAGAATACCCAACAAGGAACAGATTAAAGAACTCCATCACGGGATGGGTAGGGGTGGGGGTGGAGGGAGGGCAAGAAAAACAGCTAACACAGACATCTCTTAGTGAACTTAAACAGGGAGAGAGGGGGTGGGCGATTCCAAGTGATGAAATCCCCAAGCTGCCTCCATGAAATCCACATGTATGAGAAAGCTGCCTCTTTGCTAAGGAAAAGGAGAGATTCTAATTCCCTTCAGTGCCAGCGACCCGTGGCAGGCATCTGCCCCAGGGGACCTGAAGACTGACTTAATTATTCTGCATGCCACCGTCTTTCTGGCCTGGAGATGCTCCATCCCACCCCTCAAAACACTGAAAAAGGGTGGGTCTGTTCTCCCAAGACAAGTTGAAGGACAGGCCAGCCTTTTGCTGATGGTCATCTGCCCTGATGGGACCAGCAAACTAGGACTGTATCTTGCAGTCACTTTACCTAAAGAACTCTGCAAACAAGAACGTACAGGTGGAAGTCCCGCTGGGGTGAGTGGTAGAAAACACTGGACGGCTACACAAACCTAGCATTTCCAGCTCAGGAAAAACTCTTAGATGGTTTTGTTCTTCTGTAAAGAGGGGCACGCTGTAGCCTGGGGGCTCACAGAGAGAAAGACCTGCCTTGGGTCACACAGCTAGTTGGTGACGAAAAGGAGAGCTCAGTCCTCTTGAACTGGTACGTAGTCTGTCCACCATTCCCCCGTTTTTCCTCCCCAAACCACGAATCCTGAGACACCTATAATTTTAGATCCCCAAGTGTGGCTCACTAATACCACTGCCAGTGGCAATAATGTAGTCATAGGAGTTGTAATAATAGCAATAGCAGTAACATGAAGAAAAATAATCTGAAAATTTGGAGGTGTATTATTTTTTGTCTCTTCCACAGCCCCAAAGCCAGCCTAGTTCCCTGAGGTCAGTATTGAGGGATATCTAAAAGAATTAAGTAAATTACAAGTGAATGAAGGTTCCTTCAAGAGCGAGATGGGCAGGAAGCGCCCTTGCCCCAGCGGCGGTACTCACCAGCGCTCCCTGCGCAGGCAGTGGACCTAAGCAGGCACCTGGGTGAAGCGCAGCCACCCGGGTATATATAGCCAAGGTGTTGCGCAAAGAGGCCGGCGGCAGCTGCTAGCATCACGCCCCTCGCACATTCCAGGACCGCCTGCTGCCGGGCCGCCCGGGCACTGCCTAACCTGCTGGCTTAATGAGCCCATCGTGACCTCACCCTCTGCGCCGAGGAAAAGAAAAGCGGCCGGTCCCCGGGTCCGAATGGCAGCGCATGTCCCCGTGCCCTGTGAGCCGTGGCCCCGCCTGGCGCGCGCCCTCTTCTGCCCCAACGGGAGGCACAAGAGATCCCAGCACAAGGAGGCTAGTGGGGCTCCCCGTCCCCACCTTTCTTCTCTCCCCAGGAACCTGAACCTTCTAGTTTAGCTCCCCTGGGGCTCAAGAGGTCAGATAAAAGCCGACTGGAAACTCAGGGAGCAAGACCTTCCAACACAAAGCCAGGATTGTTCAGCCTTAGTCTTTGGGATGCGTGAGTGGCCTGTACTCAGCAGGTAGACACCTGGGCAGCTGGAGCCCTGGGTCTGCGACAAGACGGGGTGGAGGAGTCAGGCTGAGGAAGGGGTGGGGGTGGAGGGGTCTCTCCGCGGGAAAACTGCTCCCCCAGCAGCTTGTCCTGGCTTCGGAAAACCAGGGCCCTGATGTCACCTTCTGCTCCACCCGGTGTGTTCCTCCTGTTGCTGCACCTCTTTCTCCATCTGACTATGAGAAGACCTGTCCCCGGGAGAGCCCACCACCACGCTTATAACAGCAACCCAGTTGTTTGCTGGGCAGACATGTTCTCCAGTGCCCACAGAAATGCCTTCCCGGGGCTCCTGGACTAAGAGTGGATCCCTTTCTAGTTGAGGCTTAGAAGGTTGGGGGGCATGACATGATTACTTGGGATTTGCTGGGCTAGATATAGCCCCTATCTTATTGCAAAACCCAGGTCTTCTTCCCTCTGCTGCAAGATCCTGGTTTTATAGCTGAGGAAAGTGGGGCTTAGCTGTTGACTGGTTGCCCACCTGTATCCAGTCAGCTAATATGTAGTGGAAGTAGGATGGCTTCCTTCCAAAACCGAGCGCTCTCTCCATCATCAGGGTAAGTCAGGAGTGCTATTTCCAAGTATCTGCAGAGCTGGGCTTTTCGTGGGGCTCAGCAGTCAATGGTAACACACGCTACAACTCTGGGGTCACAGTGCCTGCGATCAGTTTCCTGTTTTGCCCCTTGCTTCCCCTACCTTCATTTGCTCATGGGGAAAATAGGAATAATGGTCCCTATCAGCTACAGTAAAATGAGCTAAAATATTTGGCTCATGGAGGACCGTTACCTGGCACATGATGAGTACTCAGTACATGTTAACCATTCAAGTTTTCACTGGGAACCTCAGGTATTGGGAGATGGAAAGCCTTGATTAGACACATCTAGAACCTTGGGACTCTAATGTTATTACTCCAGTCTCCGGTGCTGTCATATCGGTCCAAAGGCCAGGGCCGACTGCTTGAAGAGTGGGCATTAGAAATCCAGTCATCCTGGGTTCCTCTCGTTAGAGGGATAAAGGTTTTGCTAGTGGGTATTAGACTTAAAAGCCAGCCCTTGGAGACACTGATCAACCATGGGCATTCATTGACGCTGGTGTTTATTCAGCCCAGCTCCACCTCCAGCCCTGGGCAAGAGGGCTGCAGATGCCACCTCAGGGACTCACAGGCACAGGCCTTAATTGGACATTCATTCAGACAAGCCTCCCGGCAGTAACTGTGGGCTTTGATGTGAGGTATAAACCTAGCTGCCTTCATATCACCGTTACATCACTCCCAACACGGAGCTAATAGATGGAAATTTCAAAAACACTTGGAAAAAGAAAGGTTTCCCTTTTTATGTTCTGATTGAAAAGGCAAAACACTGGGTTCAATCAGGGGACCCTTTTTAAAAAAAAATGTGTAAGGATCTTGGTAATAGATCAGGGCTGCCCTTTGTTTGATTCTCGTTTTGGATTGTAGTTTTTTATAGTACTTCTTGTACAAAGTGTGGAGGAAAGGTAGGGGTGTGTGCGCGCGACTCTAGACGCGCCCTTTAGGGAGACACACTTTGCTGCTGAATATTTTCCTGTCTTCCTTTATTCCATCTCAAATACAGAACACTACCACCATTTAGTACTGTAAACACAGTCTATGTTTACACCCAACTGCTCAAGTGCTGAAGGATCAGCACACGTTTTTGTGCCGACTGTTGTCCTACAAAGTAGAATTGATTGGATTAAATGGTGTCATTTTAATGTGAGCTTGAGGTCCACTCAGAGGCCACCGAATCTTGCCCCAGGCTGCAAAACAATGACCTCATAACATAGGCCCACATCTCTTAGTGAGCCTGAGGCCAGATGCACTTCACAATTTAGAACTTCCCATTTTTAGGACGTAAGATGTAGACACTCCAAGTGAGACCTGGATGGCACCCTGTAATCAAACCCATTGATATTTTTGCCATAAAAATGTATAAATATGGATGCTAAGTAGAATAAATTTGACTTTATGTGGCAATTCAGATTAGGGTTTGGCACTACATGAGTTTTTAAATTGCAGATTTGAGAGCAGGGCTGTCATTTATTGAGTGTTTACCAGGTGCAAGTACTATTGTAGACACTAAAGATATGTCATTAATCCTTACAATACCGTGAGCTGGATGTAAAGGCCAGGAAACGGCCCCAGAGAAACTAAACTTCCTCTAATGTCACAGGACTAGTAAGTGGCAGAGTTAAGACCTTAACCCAGTTTTCAATTGTACCCACTGTCTTCTCTCCTTTTCCTTATAGGAGTATTTGGTCACGCAAAGGACTTGTAGGATAAGTGTGATGAAATAGAATAGTGAACCCAGAAACATGTGGACACTTGATTTACAACAATATCACTGCAGAGGCAAGAGGGTAACGATAATCTTCAATAAATGGATATCCAATGGGCACAAATGACATTTGACCCTCTACCTCATAACACACACACACACACACACACACACACACACACACACAAAATCTAAATGTAAAAGGTTAGACAGTGGGACTTCTAGAAGATAATGTAGATAAATATTCATGAACTCAGGATAGGGAAAGACTTCTTAAACAGGATACAAGATACATTAACCATAAAGCAAAGACACTTTTAAGAGAGTGAAAAGGCAAACTGGAATTGAGAAAAGGTCTGGAACACAGATAAATGACAAAATGCTTATTGCAGAATATGCAAAGAATGGCTACATATTAATAAAGGGGGGAAAACCCAATTGAACAATGGTCACGAGATTAGAACAGACACCTCACAAATGACAGTCGGTGAACACCTTAAAAGGTGCTCAATATCACTATTGAAGCAAATGCAAATTAAGTCATAATGAGATTTGAACCCAGTGTATTTAAACCCGGGTCACTCCCACTTGTGTGTCATAAGAGACAAGCAAGCACATATTTGCCAAACGATATACACAAATTCCCATAGCAGCCCCGCCGAAAAAGCAGCTCAGATGTCCATTTCCATTAATAATATGGAATATTAACTATAAAACACTCATACAGCAAACTTGAAATTGCCATTTTTGTAGTCAAAAGTGGTCACATAATATGCATCCATGAAAACAGTTTATCATTAGATGAAATGAAATGGGTAAGTCTTAAAGAAGACAGACAGAAGGGTTCATACTGTTTGAGTCCACTAGGATAAAATTCCCACACCAGCCAAAACTAAGTCTTGGTGTTCAAGAAACGCATATGTTAAGTAGTAAAACTATGAAGAAAAGAAGCAAAGACTTACCATAGAAGTGGGGTCACTTTCTTGGGAAGGAGGGAGTCAGATTGGGAGAACATGAGAGGATTTCTGAGGTGTTGACACAATGTTCTTGGTTGTAGTAGTTTGCTTTGTGATAAATCCTTGGGTTGTACGGCACTAATCCTATGTATTTTTTTTTCTATGAATGTCTCACAATTAAAAGGTTTACAAAATCAGTGGTATTGGGGAGGGATGTGGGGAAAAGGGTAAACTCTGGATTTTATCACTGAGTTTGAATTCTTTTGAAGCCAGGAAGTTTGAGCCACTTACCGGATCTGTCACATAAGTGTTTACCATAATTGTCATAGCCAGCATGTACATACGGCCTGCTCTTTCCCCGATGTGACTATGTACAAGCAAGCTTCCTCCTTTGCTACATAAGTCTTAGTAGTTAGACCATTTGTAGGCAATTTCAGTTATCACTATAACTATTAATACATATACGCAGCAGGGACTTCCCTGCTTTCCCATCGCCAATCATCACATTGCTATTTCTAACCTATTGTGGATTAAGAAAATAGCTCACCTCATTCATTTATCCATTTAACTCACAGTCATTAAATTTTGTGTAAAGCAAGAGTACATGAGTTTGAAAGGTCCTATGGGTCTATTTCTGAGCATCCTTTACTGCCTAGACTTAATCTTTACTTTGGGTAAGCAGAAAACTTTCTTACTGCAGAAAACTTTCCTACTACATTGTACTGGGCTACGTTCTAAATAAATGAGGCCATTGACATTAAACTCCACTTAACAAGGACATACCATATTAGAAATAAGACTAACAAGTTGGTGCCATACAGAGGCCCTGGGGTAACCAGTATGGACCAGGGCAACCAGTACTGTCACTCTGGGCGCCACAGCCTAAGTGGTGGGCCTGGAGTCCAGTGTAGAGAAAGGTGACTTCCCTGCCACCTGCTTCCATGACTCATCCCACCCCCAGGACCTTGGCTCTTGTCATCCCCCCTGCCTGGAACATTCTCCCTGATTTTCACATGGACACCCCTTCTTAGCAGCCAGAGACCTTCACTGAGCCGTGCGTGCGCCTTGCCCGCAGCCATGGTCTCCTTATTTTTATTTCCTTCATAGACCGTCGTATGACTTTTTCAACAACAGACCTCGACCTCTGGTTTCTTCCTGGGTCAAGAGATTGGAATTTGGGTACCAAATTGCTCCCTAAGTATTTCACTTCCAAGTTAAACATTCTTAACCAAGGGGATTTAAAGGTATTGGAATATAGAACTTTTGGTCACATTATTTAAAATTAACTCTAAATTATTTGATTAAAATAAAAAGCTAAAATAATGTAGCGTTAAGGAGGAACTCACAGCTCTGAACACCATCCCAGACGCCTGAATCTGCTTTCTGTTTTCCGTTGAGTCTGGGTTCAACAGGTCTGTTAGAAATGGTAAAGGAAGACACGTGCAGGTAACCCACCTGCACAGAAAGATCCCAACAGCCCTTTAGGGCATCTCATATCCCCATCACGTGCAACTACCGAAACCTAAGTGAAAGTTACAGAGCCCAACGTATGTGGAGATGTGTGTGCATTACACAACGTTGTCAGTGTAACAACAGTGCTTAGAAATAGTCCTCCACTCTGCTTTCGCCCCAAGACTGCCTCATGACCCTGCCCCGAAAGTATTTTGTATTTAGGTTTCTAAAGGTAGCGCTTATGGCGGCAAACAATTGGAAACCATTTAAATGAATGAATAACAACTTCAAGTTTCACAACATTTTCCACATTGAGACCTGTTATAATGCTGTGATGTAGGTTAAACAAAATATTTACCATTTTATACATAACAAAATCCTTAGATCAAGCCAGCCATGAGCCAGTGAGGTACCACTGAAAAAGCAGAGAATAGTTATGGATAGAAAAAAGATTGGGAGATATACACCAACCTTAACAGGGACAATCTGAGGGTCATCTTTAATGTTTTATTCTTATGACTACATAGATACATACTAATTTTGAAATTTAAAAAATTGCATTTTTATCCATCCATCCATATAGTTCTGTCACTCATTGGTATGGACAAGCCACTCAATCTGAGCCTCAGTTTTCTCACCTGTTTAATGGGGGCAACATTTAGACCTGCCTCACCTAATTCATAGATGATGAAAATTCAGCATGATAGCATAAGGAAAGGGCATCTTAATTCTAAGTTACACAAATGCAGGATAGTTGGGCTGTATCAACACACTATATATGCATATGCATATATTGTTTTGTTAAATACGTAGAAAACAGGGTCCATCCACACCCCCAATAATTTCTCTACCAAATGGGTATTTCTCCACTGACAAGGATTGGAATTGCATTTAAAACATTTTTATCAGCGATAGGTCCATTTGTTTACCTGAAAAGCTACGGAAATGCATAATAAATTTAAAACACTCCACCCCTTTGGGTACCTACTCTCATGTGCATAACAACCGAGGTTAGGTTGGTTAGGTTAGAAGGCCAAGACAATGGCATGGTTATCCACCGTACACCTCACACCAGCTGCAGAGGGAGACTTTTAGACTTCTGCCCCATAAAAACAGTATCCTCTCTCACACTGTTTCCTTTCTGAAAGATCTATTTCCTGGAAATCCAGCAGCCTGAGAGCCGTTTTGCAAATGCACCTTCCTTCACCTCACTCCATCCCCACCCACAATGTTCCTGCTTTTGGAGGGGCAAGACACACCAGGGGCAGAAGGGAACATCTTGGAACAGCTGCTGCCTTGAGAGCTCACTGTCAATCCTGCTGAGCAGATGAGGAAATAGATAAAGTGCCTGCACAGAGAATGGGGGCAGGAGACACACCTAGGGAAGCCAGGTAAGTGGAAGCCATGTGTGTTCTATGTTAGCATGGAGAGGAAATGCCCTGTTCAGGCAGAGCTCCAGGTACTGCATGAAAAGACAATGGACTGATGCTGCCAGATCTATGGAATTTTCTGGAGAAGCCAGATATCCAGTTTTGGTTTGTTTTGTTTTTTTTTTAATGTAAAATTTACCACTAAAAAAAAAGTTAATTAATAATAATAATTAATAATAGACAGGCCAAACTAAGGAGGTCTGCGGACATCCAGTTTTCATCCTGACACCAGAATGTTCTCAGGTATTACATAGCTTATTCTCTGGGCCCTCTGGTGCTTCTTCCTGCCAATCTCCTAATATACTCAGTTTTTGGGTTGTTTTTTAGCTGAGCCATCCTGTCACCTGTTGGCAGCTCAGCAGCTGCTCAGCTCAGGCCAGGAATCCAACCAGCAACCCTGTTGCTCAGAGCTCACACTCTTGAGCGAGCATTTAACCAAGTGAGCCACTCAGCTGGCCCGCTCAGTTCTTTACAAAGTAGGAATGGCAGAGAAAGTCCAGAAGAGAGGATAACATTCTTCCAGATGACAGGAGGTGGCTGTACCATGAGGAGGGGCACCACCCAGGCGCCAAAGCCCTTGGCTCAGTGGCCTCTCCTGAGTCATCAGGCCTGGAAAAACCAAGGCACTCAGACTGATTGCCAGGAAAACCCCCCAATCTTGCCTTGTTCATCCAGACTCCCCAGCTGCAAGGCTGCTAGTCACTGAAGCGAGAAAACTGGGGGACGGCAAACATTGCCTGTTTGACTCTCTGCTGTCAGGCTGAGCCTGGAGGGACGGCAGCCACGTTCTGGGCCTGCTGCTCAGCCGCCCACCCTGCGGGCCAGTGGATAAGCAGGTGAGTGTTCTCCTGACTGCAGACCTGCAAGCGAAGGGTATAAAGTAGAGTATACCATAAACATCTGTAAAAGTCGCTCCCAAAATAACAGCTGAACAAAACTACTTCGAACTTCCACATTCCTTAGGAGCTTCATTGGGGCCCTGTGACGGTGCCAATAATTCTAGAGTCGTTCTGTCAGACCCACTGACACACTCTCTATCCCCTTGGATGCAGCCAGAATTCAAGGAATGTCAAACAATGTGTTCCTTGGTTGTGAGAAAGCACAGGTTTACATAGAGAGCTTCTAAGGAAACAAAATAAAGGCTGACATAACTGTAAGCTGGTTTAAACTTTGCTTAAATAGGTATACAAACAGGCAGAGGAAAATACTGGAAAGCAATACATTATAATGTTCAGAGTGGTCCTGTCTGGTAGTGGGAATGGATGACTTTACTTTCTATCGATTTATATGCTGCTCCAAAAAGATTTTAAGGCAGCTTACAAACAGACAAAAGAAAACGGATTCAAAAAATAAGTGAGAAAGAAGAGGCAAAGAGAAAGGTAGGGAAGTTAAGACTGAGGCAGGTGCGACTGCGGCAGCCAGGTAGGCCTTGAGTGAAACAGGCCAGGTGTCACAGGTCTCAGTATAGTGAACTAACCCACTTCCTCCTAAAAGGGGCCGCTACTACTCAGAGTCAGCTGATTGTTGCTGCTGGGAATGAGGGTCAAAGTGGCTCTTCTGCTCACGTTTCAAAAATTAAGACCTTTAGGTAAAATTTCAGGATATTTGATGTTGGCTTAAAATTATTGTTAGGGCTCCAAAACCCAGCTGTAGGAACCAAACAAAATATGTCTCAGGCCAAATGCAGCACTAGCTGCTTATTACCTCACTCCCTCTGCCTGGCATCACTGCTGAGTTCTTCCTAGAACTTAGATTCTTGATAACAATAGAATATGAGCCCTGACAATTAAGATTGAGAGCTTATTGCAATGATGTTGCTAGCCATTTTTTGATATCAGAGGGATTATTCATTATTAATTTGTACCAACTGGACAAATAGTTAACCAAGTTACTATTTGGAAGTGCTGAAAAGGCTGCGTGAAAAAGTTAGATGACCCAAATATTTCGCCAACAGTTCATGGCTCTTGCATCATGATAACGCACCAGTTCACATGGCACTGTCTGTGAGGGAGTTTTTACCTAGTAAATAAATAACTGTATTGGAACAACCCCCTACTCACCTGATCTGGCCCCCAATGACTTCTCACCCAAAGATAAAAGAAATATTGAAAGGAGGACATCTTGATGACATTCAGGACATCAAGGATAATAACACTACAGCTCTGATGGCCATTCCAGAAAACGAGTTCCAAAATTGCTTTGAAGAGTGGACTAGGCGCTGTCATCAGTGCATAGCTTCCCAAGGGGTGTACTTCAAAGGTGACCGTAGTAATATTCAACAACGAGGTATGTGGCACTTTTTCGAGGATGAGTTCGCGAACTTAATTGTCAGACCTTCTGTGCTGCACGAAGGCAGAGATTTGTTTTTTACCAGTGCCCCCCCAAACCTAGAGGTGTGCCTGACTTAGAGTAAAGCTCAACTGACATTTGTGGAATGAATGAATGACAGAGGCCGGTCCTATGCCATCAACATCACCACCTGTGTTTGTACCAATTTCTTTATCAGGACCTGGCTCATCTCAGGAAGGAAGGCCCCCAAGAGCCCACCTGATTACCAGCATCCCACTCCCACCACCCAGGGCTTTCTCACAAGTAAGACCATGCGGTGGTGACCCCTTTGCCTCTCTCATCTCAGAATGCAGAGGGTGAGGAGAGGTTCCCTGCCCTTCTGGGTCCATGTTTACACCAGGCAGGTGCCCAGATGATTATATGCTGGGAATAGTTGTTAGTTACCAGGAACAATACAAGCTTTTGTCCTTATAGGAAAACCCAATAAACAGGTCTCCCTTGCTAGAGGCTTTATAACCCCTGAGAAAGGACAAGGTATGCCATTTTTAACTGCTACCTTTTACTGTTATTTATTCTTTCTGATCTTTGGGGAGTGAAACCCTTGACTGTAACTCTTGGAAACATGCAGTGGGAAGCCAGTGTGGGGCAAACAGGACCTAATCTCATTTCAGGAAGTAGGCGTCTCCCAATTTTGGGTCACTGCACAAGTTACATTGTCCCTCTCCTTTATGGTAAGTCTGGCCAAATTTCACTTTTTTTCCAGCAGCTTCTGCAGTAACCCCTTGAGATGACCTAAGGAAATGTTAATAGACTTGCTATCACTTTATACAGAAGCTTTGATTTCCCTATTTCTCCCGTTATTAAAGCAGTGAGCATTTTTCTTTGTCATTAAATTTTCTTTGAAGTTAATTGACTCCACAACTTGCAAATGCCTCTTCCCAATCCCCTGCTGAGAAACGGGTGAGCACTTTCACCCTCCCTTCACCCTAGTTCCTCCCCAGGCTGTCCTGTATCTAGCAAAGAATTGTTTATGGGGACCCAGGAACCAGGTGGTTCTCTCTTCATTAATAGGGTCTTTTGGGTACCTCCCTAGGGGTGAGGTGGGCCCACCCACCCTCAGGGTAACATTCCTCCCCCTCAACCTAAATCCCAGAAGTAAGAGGAAAACAAAAAAACAGGCCACATGATTTAGCTGGGAGGGACACCTTGAAGCCCTCATCCTCACACCCCCTTGCCTCTCCTGAGTCAAGGGAATATCCCCAAAGCACTGGAAATCACTATATTTACCAAGAGAGGAGTTATATGACAGACCAGGGTTAAACTTTTATAGGTTTGGGTTAATGTCACAATCACTTTATAAACTTGATTCCATCATTATCCACATTTTTGCAGACTACCTAAATCACACAGCAGGTAAGTGGGGCAAAGCAGAGAAAGTGCCCAGGATATGAAAACCTATTGCTTTTCATCTCTAAATTCTGCAGCAAGCTACAAGACTCATTGTTTCATTCTCACAACCATCCTAAATAATCTGGTCATTTAATCTCCCTTTTATAGATATGGAGCTTGGGCTCAGAAAGGCTTCTGATATTTTGCTCAAAGTTACCAGGTTTGTTTCTGGTCTGATTAGGATTCCACTCCACACAACCTCTCACAGGCCTAAGCATGAATCTCTGCACCCATCTCTTAATGGGACCCAAGGTCTCCAACAGGCGTCCCCCAGTAGGGAGCTCAGTGACACACAGGAACCTTCCCTGGGCACAGGCACCCCTTGCGCTACTTTCAACACACAGAACCTGCTGGGGCTGGAAAATGGAGTCACTCTGATTTCCTTCATCATTCCTTGCCAAGCAGGACCATCTGACACTCCACCCTCCACCATCTTCCCAGAGACCAGCTCTGTTCACCCAGGACTGGAGGGAACCAAATATACTGTGGTGAAGGTTCCAGGTCTCTCAGATCCCACATCAGCCTTCTTACCCAGGAAGGACGCAATCAAGCGAAGCTTTATACTGCTGCTAAGAAGACAGGAGGCCTTCCACAGGGTAAGCCGAACTGTGGCCTAGACTGTGGGGCCTGCAGCCCCTTAAACCTACTGCAGGCAGCTTCCACCTTAGGGAGGGACGGCCCCACCCACGCCAGCTCCCTCCCTAACCCTGATCATTGCAGCTCCCTCTCCAGGGCTGATTTTTATCCTCTCATATGGCTTAGAAACCCAGCCTCCAGGCTCGTTCCTGGTTCCACTCATACAGACCAGGGCCCCTTGCTCAGACAATCCAGTCTGAGCAGGCTCTCTGACTCACACAGGTGTGCTGTGGAGGCATTAGAGATGTAGGCCACTTGGGCCAGCCCATCCTGACATCCCCCACCAGGGGAGAAGCTATGGACACGAAGACAATTCTAAAGCTCATGTGGAAGAATAGAAAAGGCAAGAATATGGAAGAAAGTTCAGACGAAAGAAACGAGATGCAACAGGTGCTGTAAGATATCCAAACCCACTAAAAGACCACAGTTATCGAAACAGTGTGGCAATGGCCTAAAATCAACAAGATGGATTAATTGAATAAAATAGCTCATAGTCTCCTGCTACAATCTGATAAATCAACCTTAAAGTCTAGGATTATTGAATAAATTTTGTAGTATAACTGATTAGCAAATTGAAAAAACAAAACAACAACAACAAAATACCATGAACTTAAACATACCTCATCATATATCAAAATTAATTCCATAAAGATAGACTTTAAAACTCAGACCACGGGAAAAACAACAAGTGAAGTAGACAAAAGAGCTATAGATTTGACATATAGATATATAATTAAGCAAATACCGTGAAGAAACAAAAAAATTCCCACTCCATAATGAACAATGCATTGATACCGTCTGTATTCTTAAAGTGTATTCATGTTAGTAAGCCACACTAAGACTTCCATAAATAAAAGGAGTAAGCAGAAAAGTCACCAGGAAAGATATAGATCTACTAATTACATGGGTTTTTTTGAGGAGTTTTGTTTTTGTATTTTTGTCTCCATGACAAAAAAAAAAAAACACACAAAGAAGCAGACCATCAGCCTTAGGCAACCAGCCTTGTGTCACCCCTCCCCATCTCATTACCCCCTCCACCTGAACCTCCACCCTTTCTAGCAGAGCTGAGAGCTGAGAGGGCTGGCCACAAGTCACCCCCACTCCAGACCTCTGGCTGTGTCATGGCTTCTAACATGCTAATTGAAAAAAGTCAATAATCTTTTGAAATACATTGAAAGACAATTCAAGGACACTTCTCCCTTCTAGCAGTATTTGTTTGAAACATCAATATCTTAGGGTGGTGAGCAATGGAATGCTAGGTAGTTTCCTGTGTGGCTGATAATTCAAGTGGATACAGACTTTGGGGGCAAGTTGGAAGCATGTGTTAAGAAGCATGAGCTCATTTTTACCTTGTGGCCTAGCAATTATACTTACAGAGACCCGCATTAGAAAAACATCCAAAACGTATGTATGAAAATATTCATTACAGTGGAAAGAATAAAGAAGGAAGCATGTCCAACATGGGAGCATGACAAGTAAATTATACTTTCGCTAGATAAACAGACTGTTTGTGACCACTCTAAAAAATGGCAGGTAGGAAAACAATATAGCAAGATAAAAGTGTTTATGATAGAATAAAGAAATGCTGCATTCAAAACAGAAATAGGTGGTAAGAAAAAAAGAAAAAAAAACGCAGGAAAAAAACAGCTAAGCAAATAAGACAGCTTCGTCCAGATTTATAAGAATGGTTGTGTGAGGGCAGTAGGATTAAAGTCGGGGAACCGAGTGAAGAAATAAAATGGAGTCACTGCAGTCAAGCAGCTCAATTACTAAAATCAAGTAGGTTGAGGTATGAGGAAACCATTTCATTCTTGTTTTAAGTAAACTGGAAACTTACAAACTTTCAAGTCCTGTGTCAATGCCTGGATATACATCAAGCCTCCAAGTAAGCCTCTGGTTACCCCTGAAAGGAAAAAATGTTCCCATATTCAGACCACCTGATGACATTCATCAGGCAGACCACCAGTCATCTAGAGGGGCACCACCCCAGGACTGATTCTTCTTAAGAATGTTCTTTGTATTCTAAGAACCTGTTCATACACACAGACCCAGGGGAAAGCCCAGAGACTGAAAATCTACCTCCATAAGCTCCTGGGAAGCGGAAGATGGAAGAGAGAAGTAGGCAACTAGCTGCGTTTATTGAGGGGAACATACAAAGGAAGTGTATCCCGGGGTCTGCACGATGAAGTGGATATATTCTCTGCACTGTTTGGCAAGGGTTCAGAATTCTATAGGATTAAAGAGGGGGAATGGTCACGGGTAAGGATGCCACCAGGTGTGGAAATTAGTTTACATGTCTGACCAGGTCAGGACAACAACCTGTGCCAGGACCCACCACAATAGCAAGAGGTAGGGGAGGGGTGCTGATTTTTATCAGAATGAACATCAATTACAAATGAGTCGCTAAGGGGGGTTGCGGGTAAAGAGCCTCCATTCTGCATGGTCCAGCTCACAGGCTGGAAAGCAGTCACATCGTAAAACAGTTTCCTCCACAGAGCTTTCCTTTCTTCTATGAAACACTCTGAGTTATTTCCTATTGTGTTTCCGGTTTGCAAGTCCTAAGACCCTTGAATAAATCTCAATCACTCATTTCTAGCAAAGCCTCCAGGCTCATTTTCAGTTTGTTTGACAAAGGGAAATGTTAAAATGTTCCTTATTTTTACAAATGTTCTTTGATCGAGTTTTTGTTTTGCAATTTGATTTTTTTTAAAAGAACACACCATCAAATCTTTTATTTCATAAATGTACTTCAGCAGTTAGAGGAAAGACATAGAAGGAAAAAAAAGATGGCAAGGAAAACAGAAGGTAAAGGGAGAAATGAAAAAAAGGGTTGAGATGCTAAGAGGCAGAAACAGGCAGGGAGGAGAATGCAAACAGAGAAAGATGCCCAGGCTTCCGAGGGAGCAAGACCAACTTGCAAAGCAGGGGAGATGCAGACAGATCAGATACAGCGATGGAGCCACTCAGATGTAGAGAGACAAGAGGGATCCAAGGATGGAGATCAGAAGAAAGCGAAACAGGGGAAGAGTCAGTTAACCTATCTTGTCTACAAATACGAATTAAATTATATATACACACATATATATATACCCCTCCTTGGGGTAGCCTGTTAGCTAAGGCTGTAAGAGCGCAGGCTCATAACACCAAGGTTGCCAGTTCAATTCCCACATGGGCCATGAAGCTGTGCCCTCCACAACTAGATTAAAGACAACTACTTGACTTGGAGCTGATGGGTCCTGGAAATCACACTGTTCCCCAATAAAATTTCTAAAAATAAATAAAATATATTTTGCCCTCCAATTGAAAGAACTGGGAATGGGTGGTTGCTATCAAATTTTAGACATAATAGATTCATTCCTACTTAAAGTTTGAAAACACTGGAGTTCTTTATAACTTTTCTTCATCTTCCATAGAGACCACACTAAGTGTCTTGTCTGAGGAGTGAATGGCATTACAGTTCATTTTGCAGAGAGAAAAAGAGAAAAACGACTTCAAGAATCAGCACTCTAAAATTCCATATCTTGGGGGCCGGCCGAGTGGCGCAGTGGTTAAGCACTGGCCTGGGAAGCCAGCGGCCTGGTTTGGTCCCACATATGAGGGCCAGTGACATTGCCCTCAAAAAAAAAAAAATTTCATATCTTGGTATCTGAACTAAACATACTTGTTTCATACCTGCCCTGCGATCTGGCTGAAATTAAGAGGGGTGCAGAGGCTGGGCATTGTCTTCCAAGTTCTTTTCCTAGGTAGATAGCCATTGCTAGTATAGATTAGATATACTACTACTAAAATAATAATAATAGTGTCATTTATCATTCACCTACAGTGTGCCTCACTGTACTCACTCTTTGCACATGCTACTATTTAATCTTGACAATAATAAAAATAGTTAATACAGGCTGATCCCCTGCAGCATAAGGCCCAGCTGCCAGCACTTTAAGTATATTTACTACTTAATCCTCACAACAGCTCTATGATCTATGTCCTGGTAGGATTCCCACCATGGGGAGATAGAGTATTAGGTAACTAGTCCAAGTAGGGATGATTCACCATTTCTGAGATGGGGAAACCAGAGTTCAAAGAAATAAAATAACCTGCCCAAAAGCACCCAGCTGGTTAGAGGCAGAAGCAAGGATTTGCAACCAGGTCTGTCTGACACTGACACAAAATCAAAGCCTTCCAATGTGGTTCTGAAAGCTCCTCATTCCTTGAATTATGCTCCTCTCTGTTTAAAATAGCTACTGGCATCTAGTGGTCAGAGGCTCAGGATGCTGCTAACATCCTTCACTGTGCAAGACAGCCCCCACCGTCAACAAAGGATGAGCCAGCCCGAAATGTCATTAGTGCCAACGTTGAGAACTCCTGAGATAGTGTGTTTTTCTGTTTTCTTCAAAACTGACAGATGCTGCCACCATGCAACTTGTACCCTAAATCTGTGTTCTGTCTACTGGGTGGCACTGCTCTCACTACTGCTTGGGACGCTCGAAGTGCAAAGATGAATTAATTCCTCTCTCCAAGAGACACAGGGAAGTGACCTAAAGGCAAGTCAAATGATCAATTACTTCTTCTAGTCCCTAGAATAACAGATTAAGGGAGTTTGACAGATATTTGAAGTACGTGGTATGACAGATAGCGTGGAGCCTGTGGGTAAAGACAGAGCTGCCTCCTTGACTCTAATACTGTATGGGGAACCTAGACATTCTAACACCTTTTAGGAAAAGGCAACGCTGAGCAAAAGGCTGCTGCTGTCCTTTGTGCCTGTTATCAGAGAAGCTTCAGCTAGCGGTCAGGCTCAGACTAAGCTCTTGTAATCCAAGTGATTTCTGGTCTTCCCGATGCCCTCATCCATCTCAATCTTTCTGTAGTTTTGACATTTTTGATAAATGTTCCTTTCTTAAGGCACTTTCTACCCTTGGCTTCTGTGACATTGCATTGTTCTGTTCCTTTCTCTGCTTCCTCTAAATGCAACTGTTAACACCACTCGAGGGTCAGAACTTGGGGTGTGTGGGCCTCTTACAAGCTTCGCTGCTGTCACGGGCATGGCTTAAGATGTATGTGACCACGGACTCAGCCAGAGCCTTGAGCGATCCCGTCAACCATTATTGTATGAGCTGTAGGTACCACCAGATGGGAACACAAAAAGGAAGAAACAATTCCATCTGGTTCAAGGCCTTCAGAGTTAGACAAAAAAGACATTTAAATATCCCAAGTGCAACAACAACGAAGCCCACAGAATCAAATCTAATTAAAAAAAAATGTTATCTGATAATGTCGTAACCTGCATGGAAATACAGACTTCTGTGACTAGATTAGAGAACGTTTCCTTTAAGAGTTTTGGAGCCCTTGACATAATGACTATAACAAGAAGATTTAGTCCTAAAGGAATTTTTCCCCTTTGATGAAGAAGCAGAGGAGATAAAGAATTAAGAAGCACTACAAAGACAATCAAACCTAGAATATTAACATTTTTGTGTTAAATTTAGAAATAATCTGTGCTTATCTTATTTTAATTTTTTGAAATGTGAAGGAAAATTCAGCATGTTAGTGTTTATAATGGGCAAACTCAGTAATTTAATTTGAAATAGGTAATTGCACAATTGACGTAGACTTGTGAATTTAAACATAAATTGTATTAAGTGTGTAAACCATATTGGAACACTTGAGAGAACTTAAAATCCATCATTTTAAAGTTTAATTTGTTAGATTTCTACAAATTATTTAGGTATCTTGGAAGTTTCATTGAATTTGACAATTATAATAACTTAAAGAAACTAAATGTATTAAAAAGCATAAATGAAGTTTAAAATGCAAACAAAATGCTTCTAAAATTAATCATTTAAACTTTGGTAGATTTATAAATACTACAAAGACATTTGTGAACCGAATTTAAGATGATGGTGAGAAAAGTAGAGTTTTAAAAAACTGGAACTTGAATAAAATTAAAATGATATTTTAAAAACTGAAATATTTCCAGAATAATCTTTTCCATGCTGAAAAGCCAATCTCAAGGGTACACAAAAAAGTAAAACAAACAAACAAAAACACCCTTTTGACAACTGGTTTGACCTTGACTGCAAGATTTTCTGAGTATGTGACCCAAAGAAACTTAAGAACCTCCTTGTATGGCAAGAGTAACTTGTACATGTCTGTCTCCAGCCCAGTCCGTCCTAGTGGCTGCCAATCACCTGGATGCCCCACCAGTCCCCTCCCCCCACAACAGTCTGCAAAACCATCCCATCAGAGTGACCTTCCCAAACAGATCCCTCACACAGAGATTCCCCCTCCACCCAGCAACCCAGATTGTCAGCTTTCCTGCGGCCTCTGCTTTGCCAAAACCTATCCAACCAATTACCTGTCTATTGCTCTTTCCATTGAAGTTCCCAATTCTATTGATTTCTGCAACTGCCTATTTTATCACTCAATTCTAATGGATTCTATTGTAAATCAATAGACTTAGATAATTGGTTGGATAGTTCCTTCTCCCTTACCACAAAGCTCTAAACTGCCACAAAACTCTTAGCAATCGTCCCTCTGAATGGTCCCTTGCACTTGATTCCTTTCTCCCAGTCTGACCTTCCCTTTACTAGTGTTGGCACTGCAGCAGACAATGGCTCTTCTACTACCCTGAATGACTTTTCCCAAAATATCTCTCAGTGTGTGACTCCCTCCTACACCCAGGGTAGATTTTACCTCCAAGGCATTGATGACTTTATGCAAACTCCTCAAGCCACCCCAAGGGCAGACACACCTGTACATTGCTCATTCTTGCCTCCACCTCCCACATATGGGGAATGCCCTTAAAGTGCCCTTGGCTTTGCCTCTGGAAATCCTATTTTCCTTCAGGACTCAGAACTCACTCTGAGATCCTCTTTTTCTTTTGAAGGACTGAAATAGTACCTCATCACACAACCCGTCTGCCACTGTGTCCTCTAGCCCTTAAGGACTCAAAGCTCCTGGAGTGTGGAAACCATTTCTTCTGCAGTTTTGAATCCTGTCAAGAGAGGCTTTGCTTGCATTCATTTATTAAACACCAATTGTGTGCCAGGCACTTTTCTAGGTGTTGGAGATTTAGTGGAGAATGAGGGAAAGAAAGTTTCTGCTGCAAAGGAGTTTACATGCTGGAGGGAGCAGAGAGGACATGAAAGGCAATTTAAAAAAATAAACAAAAATGTACATAATCAATTTAGTAGCAACACATACATAAGGAGACTAAAACAGAGTTGTGGGATAAAGAGTGACAGTTTGGGGGAGGTTAATTTAGGTCTGGGTGGTAAGAAAGCCCTTTCTGAGATGGTGACATTTGTGTTAAGATCTGAATGATGAAAAGCGGCCCCATGTAGAAATCTAGGACTGTTCCAGGAAGAAGGGACAGCAAGGGCAGATACGGGTGAGGGGGCTTGGCACGTGGAGGTGGGGGCTCCAGTGTAGTGACTGTGGCATCTCTGTGCTAGACCGGCTAGAGTGAGGCCAGAGCCCATCACACGAGGTCTCGGGAGGATGTGACCCACAAGCACATCGAAGAGGATGCTAGCACCTGATTCGTCTAAATGTTTACTCTGCTGCTGTATGGGGGATGGTTGTGGGTCCAGAGCAAAGCAGGGAGGCCAGCGAGGAGGACATGCAGTACAGTAGTACCCCATTATCCATGGGGGGGCAGATACATTCTAGTTCCAAGGTCCCCAGTGGATGTCTGAAGCCACGGATAGTACCAAACCCTATATACGCTGTGTTTTTTCCTGTACATACATACCTATGACAACGTTTAATTTGTAAATTAGGTACAGTAAGAGGTTAACATAACTAATAATAAATAGAACAATTATAACAATATTCTGTAATAAGTTATGTGAATGTGGCATTGCTAAGCAAAATAAGGGTGGCTTAAACATAAGCACTGTGACACCACGACAGTTGATCTGATAACCTAGTCACCTACTGGCAGGGAGCGTCTACAGCACGGATATGCTGGACTAAAGGGATGATTCACTTCCCAGGCAGGACGGAGCGGGGCAGTGTGAGGTTTCATCATGCTATTTAGAGCAACGTGCAATTTAAAACATAAATTGTTTACTTCTGGAAGTTTCCATTTAATATTTTCAGATCACAGTTGCCTACAGGTACCTGAAACCAAGGAAAGTGAAACTGTGGATAAGGGGGAGACTACGGTAGTGTAAATTGGGCTAGCGTGGCCATAGCGGATTAGGGGACTAACCACGCCAGTTTGGGGGCTAACCATCCCAGGGCTTCCTGGGACATGGGACCTTTAGTGTTAACATAGGAAAATCCTAGCAAGCCAGGAGCAGGCTGAGTTCATCTGACTTGCTGATGGATCAGATGGAAGGAAAGAAAGAAATCTACAGTGACTGCCAGGAATTTAGTTTGAACACCTGATGGTGGCTGATGGTGGCTGATGGTGTCATCTATTGGAATGTTGGGAATGGGAGAGAAACAGGTTCAGGGAGAAAAATAAAGATTCTGGCTTTCTGAAAGTCCTCAAATGTACTCCATATATCTCTCCATGTGGCAAAGCCACCACCATAACACTTGGGAGACACCTGCCACTATCCCAGATCTACAGAGGTCTCAAGTGGATACAAAATAGGCATTTAATCAATAGTAAATCACTCTGGAATCTCTTAATCGCTGGTGATTAGTCATCAATGAGCCTTCCTTCCCAGAAAGAGAGGATGCATCCATTTCCTGCAGATATGATGTGAGCGGAACCCAGAAGTGGGCTGGGGGCCCCACCCTGACCCTAACCTCTGCAGTCTTGCTATAGAGCTCACGCTTAGCAATTTGTGAAGGTGGCATATTTAATTCAAGATAGAAATACGAAATCAAGCGACTGAAGTAGCATCCTTCTCTATCTCCACTTTCCCCTCCTAGACGCTTCCTCCACTCCCGCTCCAATTTAGCTCTCTTTCCCCTGCCATACAACAGCTTTCTCCCTCCTCTGACCTTTGCAGCCAATGAAGCCCTGGGTCTGCAGCCTCTGCGGTAAATGGGCTTCTTGACAGCAAATGAAGCATTTCCCGGCACCGGCACCGCTGGTCCTCTCTGCTCCTGACGCTAAGAGAATAGGCTTTCTGGTCTCCTGGTGTGGCCTTCCTCCCTCAGCCGTTCCCTTGTCAGCCATGAGCTCCCTGCCCGTGTTTCCTCCAACAAGCCCAGCCCACTCTTTCTGCTTTGCAGCAACTACTCCCACGGTTCCCAAAGACTCATGGCCCACCTGCCCAAAGGTCAGGAAGACCAGAAGGCACAGGTCCCTGGGTCCCAACTCCAAGGACAGAAGAGAGACTGGCTTCCCTGCATCCCCTGTCCTGTCTGAGGCCGCTCATGCTTTTCCATTAGTGTGTCTGGCCTCGCTTCCCCCTGCCAAACAGGTTCTCGTGGCAGGAGCAGAAGGGTGACTTGCACTGGCCTTGACTCTTTAT
This sequence comes from Aselliscus stoliczkanus, assembly GCA_033961575.1. Taxonomy (NCBI): domain Eukaryota; kingdom Metazoa; phylum Chordata; class Mammalia; order Chiroptera; family Hipposideridae; genus Aselliscus; species Aselliscus stoliczkanus. Next base: position 126,765,275 of record CM066734.1, read on the forward strand.
TTAAATTTTGTTATTTTGTTCCTCAGAGTTTTATTTTTTGTTGTTGTTGTTTTGTTTTTCTTTTTTCCATTAATTTTGATTATTTATTTTTATTTAATGTAATTTTTTTCAAATTGGGGAATAGTGTGTTTTTCCAGGACCCGTCAGCTCCAAGTCAAGTAGTTGCTTCATTCTAGTTGTGAAGGGCTCATCTCAGTGGCCCACGTGGAATCGAACTGGCAACGTTGCTGTTGTGAGCACTGCGCTCTAACCAACTGAGCTAACCGGCCGCCCCAGATTATTTTAAAAATATTGCATTAAAATATTATGTCTCTTGGTTACTGAGTTTTTTTGGCACCTCAAGTTTTGTGCAAATGCCTCATTTACTTCATCCTAGCCTGGGGTCTTCTAGTTTGCCCTTGCTGAAAAGTGGGTCTTTCGATTTGAAAACCAGGATAGTCCTGGACAAGTCAGGAAGAGTTGGTTACTCTCGGAGTGTCCTGAGCACTAACGCCTGACTGCCAGAAATCAGATCGTGGAGCGCTTTGCTGCTCTGCAGCTGGGGACAACCTCTCTGGGCCTCTACCGCCTCAAGTATGCAGCAGGAACGGGAGTGGCAACTACATCAGAGGGCAGCCACTGTGAGCTCGTCCGCAGTGAACTTGGTACAGTGCCTGGCACAGAGCAAGTGCTCTAAAACATTAGCCGTGATGGTGGTTTATCATCTACCAAGGGCCGGCCACAGACACAAGATAGGGCCACGCAGTGGGAGGCCAGGACTTGCCTGGGATCCCAGAAGAAGAGAGAAACAGATTAGGGATCGGACACTGGCCCTCAGAGCTGATCTTCTACCCACTGCCTCTTGGCAGCTCTGGAAGGTGCCTGGTCAGCTGGGATTCAGCAAAAAGATAAACTCTAAGTTTATCTTACAGAAACTTCCTTGCATCAACAACCACTTGTGTTCATCAGGCAGGTCCTCCCCAAGAGGAAGCTTAGCAGAAAATTACCAGGTATCACTGGCTGTTTTCACAAGATAGAGCTGACTGCTTAGGGGCCATGGAGTGACAGAGGGTCTCTTTACTGCACGCCCTTCTGAGCTGTTGAACTGTGAGCCATGTGTATATATAATTATTACCTATTCAAAAAGAAATGCTAACGTTCAAGTTCAAAAAGAGGAAAAGGAAAGAAAGACTTACGAATTATCCTCAGGAGAACGCTGGAGTTGGTTAGTCCCTAAATGCATTCAGTTCAGTAAAATCTTGGTGAGTTCCCAGAATGGTCTTCCCTGTCTGGGGAGGTGAGCCAACCTTCCCAGGGTTAATTCACTCCTCAGGTCCAAATTCCAGATTCCCTGGACATATGGCTTTTCCACTAGTGTCAGATAGGCGTGGAGCCACACTAGGCCTAGAAATTTTTCTGGGCAGCCCCAAATGGTCCAGACTCAGGAACAAGATTCACAGCACAGCTCCCAGAGAAGGCGGAGGAGTTGGAACTGGCTTGACGGCTCTCTCGGCTCATTGGAGGGGAAAAAAGAATATCACAGCCATTAGCTCACATTTGGGACTCACTGCGGAATCCACGGTGACTCCAAACTTGTAACCCTTCTGACGGAAGTTCACTTCCTTCCTTCTGGTTGGGCTACAAAACTCACAATAAAGCACTGATTTAAAACTAAAACATGAGAGATGGTGTTATGGAGTGAGGAGCAGCCCGGGTGAAGAATTCAGAAACCTAAATGCAGGTCCCAGCTTTGTCACCAACTCGGGATATTTGGGTAAAGGTCCATATTTCTGACACTGAATCTGTGAAATGGGGGAGTTGGGCTGATATGCCCTCCTGAGCTCTGATATTTTGATTCTGGGCTTGTCCTCTGGCTTTTTCCTACCCCCTCTCCTTCATAGTCTCAGACCCCAAGAGTTAGAGTCCCAGCGAATCGGCAGTGTGCAGGACTGCCGCTCCACAAGGCAGGGAACAGGACCTTCATTCCTTTTATCCGTCTTCCCACAGAACACAGAGTCCAAAATGCTGCACGATGCCTTCCCCTCACTCTACCCTCCTTCAACATTTCCGGGACTGTCTCAATCAATGATACTCACGTCTGCCTCTGGCCTCACAGTGACAAGTGTCTTGCTGTCATCTTTGTCCTGTTGAGCTGTTAGAGGCTCTGAAGACTGTGAATACTGGGGGTCACCCTGGGCTAGAGATTGGTCTGGAGACCCTGAGTGTTGAACTGCTTATTGAGAGGCAGTTTAATACAGTCAGGGACGTACAGGCCCCCTAGGCTGAGGCTCGCACCCTCTAAGTTCCCAGGCCTGTCCTGCAAAGTGCTCTCCTCCCCGAATCCACGTTAGTAGATCACTCCAGGGACCTCGCTCACTATATTTGCGGGCAGCCAGATCCTTCTGTCTATCCCAGAGTTCTCCATGTACAGGAGTGTGTCTGGAGCTGGACGAATACAATGGCCTCTCCCAGGATGTGAATCTGGGCAAGTGACTGATGGGGGCCATTCACCCCAGTGACTAAAGTGGTGACTGCCTAGGGCCTGTGCCACCTATAGTCAGCCACAAGCTCTGCGTACTCCATCATTCTTCCTGCAATTCCCTTTGTTTTAACAAAACCAGAATTGGTTTCTCTTTGTTTGCAACGAAGAGGTCCTGATAGATATTCACAGCTACATCATCTGCTTAGGTTCCATGAGACAGCCTGTATACAACCCCCTGAAGTGAGCTCAAGTGGGTTTCCTTATTTTATTTTATTTATTTTATTGGGAAACAGCCATGGTCACTGGTTACACATTGCTTTCATGCCACAGTGGCATAGTTGACTCTTTTAAGGAGGGCGCAGCTCACAGTAGCCCATGCGGGAGTTGAACCGGCAACCTTGCTGTTAGCAACACCATGCTCTAACCAACTGAGCTAACCAGTCACTCCGGGTTTCCATTTCTTATGATTGAGAGTTCTTATAGGGAAGGGACGGGCCTGTACAAGTTTCTTTACCCCTGTGAGTCTCTGTTTCCTTATCCTGGAAATGACGCTACTGATTCCTACTGTGCAGAAAAACCAGAAGGATAAAATGCAGTCACAATAACAAAGGTGACGAAGAGCAAATGTTAGGTAGTGCTTAACAAGGTCCATGAACTGCTCCAAGACCCTACATGTAGGAACTCATTCAACCCTCACAGCTACCCTGTGAGCTAGGTACTTTTAGCCCTTTTTTTAAAGTTTAGGAAACTGAGAAACAGAGGGCGCAGTAGTTTCCCCAAAGCCACGCAGCTCACAAGTGCCAGAGTACACACATACCTCATAAATGCTTTGTGCTTCAGTAAATGGTAGCCATTGTGTGTTCCAGTTAACAGATTTAACAAGCCCAAACAGTCAATTTATGATTTAGGTAACGTCCCATTTGCGAAGGCGGAGTTGTTCAGGCCTCCACTCGAACAATCGCTAATTCACTATGGAAAGTAGTTGCCAACATGTGAAATCAGTCAGTCTCTCTCCCTCTCCCTTCCCACAATCCTCCCCGAGATTTCACTACTGCCGTGGCTTCAAATGTCCCCTCTATTTAGTTGTCTCACAATGCTGCCTCCAGCTCAGGCCCCTTTCCTGAGCACATCCATCCATCAGCCAGTTGGACATTTCTGCTTCCACGGCCCATGGGTCCCCCAAACTTAGCATGGCTTGAGATAAACACTGCCTCTTTACCCCAAGCCTGCTCTGCCCCCTACCCGAGCTCCCTGCTTCAGTGAATAGGGGCATCATCCTATGAGCTTCCTAAACCAGCTGCCCAGGGGTCACCTCACTTCCTCCCTCCACCAAATCCAATCAATCCGCCACCAAACCCAACCTATTCTGCCTGGATATTCCTCATGTCTCTATTCCCTAGAGCAGACCATCTCTCTTGCTCCATCACACAACTGCTGGTCTCCAGCGTCTCACTCCCCATTCCATCCAATCCCACCCACATCGCAGCCGCAGTGACTCTTCTAAAATACAAACCTGGCCAGTCACTGCCCTGTCTATTTTCAGTGACTTTCCCTTGACCCCAAGATAAAGTCCAAATTCCTTCTTACAGATTATAGATGAGACTCCCTGATTTAGGTCCTCCCTACCCTCCAGTTGTAAACCTTGAGATTTTCCCTCCGACACTCCCTGCTTCAGCCATGCTAAACATTCATTTAACAAAAATTTACTGAGCCCCTGCCATGAGCCAGACACAGAGAGTACAATCAGACAAACGTGATTTCTGCTCTTGTGACCTTTACACTGGGCTGGTTGGCTGTTTCTTCTTTGAGATCTCAGCTTAAATATCAGTTCCTGAAGGAAGTGCTCCCTGTCCCCTAAGCCAGGTTAAGTCCCTTGGTGTGTGTCTTTAGATTTCCTGGTTCTTCTCTGCCATAACATATACCACACCTTACTATTGTTCAACCTTTCTCTTTCTTCCCAGACCATCAACCTGTGGGGATGGACACTGTCTCTTGTGCTCACCACTTTCTTCAAGCCTGGTACATAATAGACAAACACCGTTGATGAATAAATAAATACATGAATGAATAGCATTGTACTCAGGAAATATACTTCTGGTTTTCCTACATGACTGTAAGCTTTCTTTTTTTAAAACAACAAAGACCACATCATGTTTATTTTTGCTCCTAATAACTCCCATATTAGTACTTGATGAGTCGGAATGGATAGACTAGTGTGTCTCCATGTAGGAAAATGAGAGTTGGTAAGGATGATCAAAACAGGAGGGCAGCATCTTCATGGGACTGAGACACATGAGGACCCCTGGAATTTACAGTTATATGACCTGATCATTCTCCAGAGGGACATGGAGTTCCTGGGGTCTCAGTGAGTGCTGTACAGTGGAATCATGGGAGGATGTTGACAAAATACAGACACCCAGGCCTCTCCCCCAGAGACTTCAATTCAGTCAGTCTGGGTTGAGGCTTGGGCAATAGAAAAGGTTTTAAAAGCTTTCCAGGTGATTCTAATGTGCAGCCAGGGTCGGAGCCTCCTGGCATTTATAAGGTCTTTGCTAGATCTAGGTCTACAGATGTACTGATAGTCTGTTAGGGATTCCTGGATATTGTATGCAGACCAAGACCTATTACATAATCAGAGGTGGAACCAAGGGAATGAAGACAGAGAAGAAGCTAGGACCAATTAAATATCCCTCCTAGCTATGTACTTATTGGATGGACGGATGGATGGATGGATGGATGGATGGATGGATGGATGGATGGATGGATGAAAAGAGGGAAGGAAGGAGGGAGGGATGGATGGATGGATGGATGGATGGATGGATGGATGGATGGATGGATGAAAAGAGGGAGGGAAGGAGGGAGGGAGGGATGGATGGATGGATGGATGGATGGATGGATGGATGGATGGATCTATAATGACCAAGAGCAGATCCTTTACACTGTGAATTCACTGAGAATAACTTTCTTTATGAATAATCAACCTAGTACTTAGTCACAGGCAACCATGAAAAAGTTCCCCAAAAGATTAAACAATATTAAATCAGTAGACTCGGTTGATAGCATAGATCCTCCCAGGGCCACAGGGCCATCCACTCATTCTTCCATTCACTCATTCAATAAGCATTTATTGATGAGAACCTATTATGTGAAAAGTGCTATTCTAAATGCTAGGAAGGATACAGCCTATCTGGGGCTGAATTGTGTCCACCCAATATTCATATGTTGAAATTCTAACCCCCAATACCTCAGAATGTGATTGTATTTGGAGACAGGAGTTCATAAAGAGATCAGTAAGTTAAAATGAGTTCATGAGGGTTGACCCTAACCCAGGATATCTGGTGTTCTTATATGAAGAGGAGATTAGGACACAGACATGTAAGAGGAGAAGACCATGTGAAGACCCAGAAAGAAGACTGCCATCTTGAAGCCAAAGAGAGAGGCCTCAGAAGAAACCAACCTGCTGAGACCTTGATGTCAGACTTCGAGTGCCCAGAACTGTGGGAAATAAATTTCTTTTTTTTTTAAGTTTTTTTTTTTTTAAGCTTTTTTTTTTTTTTAAGATTTTATTGGAAATTGGTGGAGGGGAACAGCGTTGGGGAATCGGGGAAGGGGAACAGACAAGTTGCTGTCTTTTTGTTCTTCAGTCTAGTTGCGGAGGATGTTGCTTCACTGTTGGTATCGTCATTGCGCTCTTCCCGGATGAGGCAGATCGGTCGCTGGCCTCTGGATGTCGCTCACCGCGGCTATTGGCAGCTCACGCTTGGCTGCCAGCCGCTCACGCTGGCTGTGGGCCACTCACTGTAGCCTATGGCAGCCCACTGCAGCAGGGGCTGCAGCCCACACCATCACCGGGGCTCGCACAGCCCAGCTCCAGGTGGAGCTGTTGTTAGCTGTAGAGGGCAGTGTCACTGGCCCTCATGTGGGATCCGAACCGGGGCCGCTGGCATCCCAAAACCAGCGCTTAACCAATGCGCCACTCGGCCGGCCCTAAATTTCTTTTATTTAAGCCACGCAGACTGTGGTTTGTTTGACAGCCCTAGAAGGTTAATAGAAGCTGTAAATAAGACCAAGTCCCTGTTTCCTAATGCGTATATTCAATTCACTGAACATTTCATTTTCTGAGGGCAGAGTGAGTACATTTTACATATCTATCTACTGCTATTTTTCAAAGCTATGCAGCCACTGTTGAGTTTAATAAAATTCACATTCACTGAAAGAGGTTCTTAATTCCAAGTGGCATTTTGTCATCGCATGTATTTAGTACTAGATAAACTCTCAGCTGGGTACTAGCCTGTCTTTAATGCTTCTCTACTACTTGCTAAACTCTCTTGTATAAACTATAAAAAGGAGGCCTCAGGCTCAGAACCTTCCCTCAAGCAGAAATATCTGGCTAGGATTGAATAATATTGCTGTGTTATTTTCCCCATTATATGCATTTTCAGGGTTACTTGTATTTAATGGTACCCAGGAAATATGTTAACAGCTCTCAGTGGCGAAGGCTATTTAATTCTACCTGGTTTAGTAATCAAGGCTCTGTCCCCATTCACTCAGGAACTGATAACCAAACAGTGACTGTTCCTAATTCCGCAGAAGGTTTGAAGCTGGTTTAGCTTTAATGAACTCTACACTCAGTCATCCAGAAATTAGCCAGGGCCCCGGCTTTTCATGGCCTGACACTTAGACACAAAACTGTGTGACAGTCAGCCTCTAATGATTCCTCCAAAGCTAGAAACAGTCCCACTCTGGCTCCAAAGTACATTCTGGGACTCCATTCATGCCCTTCGACTGCCAGCCTTCCCGGGAAGCTTACTTCTTTGTCCATTTGGACATCTGGCATCTTCCCCTAAAGACTGGTTACTAAACCCTCCACTTGCTTCCAGCAAAAATGTTGGAGCGGATTCCAGGCTTGCGTCACATGTCTCAGGAATGTGAGTAATCCCATTTAAGAAGATGCTTGATTAAGTTTTTAGAACCCAAATCAATTTGCTCATTCTTCACTCCCTAGAGCATAGGCTGTCATAAGACAGAAATGTCCCTGATCAAATATCATCCTAGAGAGAAGTCTGGTTTGGCTCGTTCAAATCACACAGAGTTGGGTTCCTGTAAGAAATAATGACAGCATTTCCAACACAGGAAGTCTCTCAGGCCAGCTCAGACCCTTTGGCCAAAGGGGATACACGTGCCACTAGACACCTGGCCTCTGAGAGACGCCACAGTGTACAAGGTGGAAAGAAAGGCAGAGTTATATCATCAGGCCGCATTGTGTAACTCACCCTTCCCAGCTGCCCAGCCTTGCAGGTAGAAGGACTTAAAAGACCAAATTCACTGAGCAATTACTTACATAAAAAGTTATTTAACAGGTCCGTAGGAAAATCTCATTCTTGATCTCCCCCTGCCAACTGCCTACGGAAGAAGCAGGAGCTCTGGGAATGAGGTCTCTCAGCCATTGTAGATCCTATGCATGTCTCCCAAAGCCATGTCAAGAAAAGCACATGGCTTAGGAGGTGGCAACCCAAAGTGTCCTCATTACAACATGGAAGGAAAGGAAAGGACTGGCTTTAAGACCAACTCTGTGTAACCTGAAAACTGGTGTGTATTTCAACAGACAAGAGCTTACTGCTAAGTTCTAGCAAAGGAGTATTTTTCCCCTGGGAGTACCAGGTGTGATTTGGCATAGATGAATACCTGAATAGTTTCCCTTCATTATGGCTGAGGTAGAGCTGAGGGGCCTATAAAGCGTGAAATGAGAAATGGACATGCTGTACCTTCATGCTAATTACCACCTAGGTGATGTGGCTGGGCCTTCCATATTCTTACAGCTCCTGAAATCAGAATCTGGTTGGCGACTGTTTTAAGATTGCATTATAGAATCTGCCCCAAATGCTTTCTAAATAAGGGAAATGTTATGGGGTGCCACTAATCTTTTCCTCTGTTAATCATTCCAAGGATTTGTGTTGTACGCACAAGGTGAGTCTTAAGAAATTAACCTATTAAAGGTATTTGTGTGTGTGTGTGTGTTTTGATCTTCCCAAGTTTATTATTATTCTGTTTTAATTTTTATTTTTTTATTTTTTATTTTTTTATTAATTAGTTTCAGGTGTACAACACAGTGCAATAGTTATACGTTTTGCCCCTCAAAGTGACAACCCCCTCCCCCAGCTCGCCACCCCACTCCTCCCCCCATATCATATATATCTATTACAATTCCTCTGACTCCCTTCCACAGTATAATCCACATCCCGTGACTGTCTATATATTCAATTACAGTTGGTATACAATATTATACAACATTCATCATCATCATCATCAGGTTGCAGATAAGAAAACTGAAGGGCAGAAAGATTAAGGAACTTGCCCAAGGTCACCCTTTAGTAAATAGTGAGGCCATCAAAAATGGCCTGAGATGTTCTGAGCCACTCCTAAGACTACCACCTTTCCCTTGGGACCATCTAGCTGACTGTGTGGTCCATTGTGACCCCAGATTTTGTTTTAGACTTAATGTATTCTTTCAGTGCCTGTGTCCAGTATGCATAAACTAGCCATATTATAACAATGCCTACTGAATTGCAGCTTGTTTTTTCACTGAGTCTTCTGACTGCCAATCTCCAGTATATTATAGAGGCCGGATATAGGAAGTCAGAGTGGGAATGAAGGGCCGGCCGAGTGGCTCAGTTGGTTAAGAGCTTGCTCAAGAGTGTGAGTTGAGCTCTGAGCAACAGCAGTTCGATGCCCAGCCCGAGCTGAGCTGCTGCTGAGCTGCCAACAGGTGGCAGGATGGCTCAGCTAAAAAAAAAAAAAAAATCCAGAGTGGGAATGAAGGTGAGTCAAGGACTGAGCCCTGATGGTGTAGTGGCTGAAAGAGATTATCTGATGGAACAGTATGGCTCCTGTGATATGGTGGCTCAAGATTTCCTACCTCCTCCTCATATGTGTCCCTCCACTGCAGAGGCTGGGAAGTTAAGAACTACAATTCCCAGAAGTACATGAGGTTCTACCCACCAGAAGGAAGCAGTAAGGGGGATGCCATCCTTCCGCTGTTCCACTGTTTCTCCTGGCACACACCATTGCCACCCAGTCTGAGCTTTCCAATCCTGCTGGTAGCATCCTGATCATAAAAGACAATAGTACCCTTGGAGCCCCCTCGTTCTGTGGCGTGGTTCTCAAAGCTAGTCCTGAAAGCCCAGCATGGTACCTTTAGCCTCCTGAATAATTCTGTCAACACTATTAAATCTCTTTCAGCCTAAACTACCTAAGGAGCTAGAGTGGATTACGCCTCTGCCATTGAATCCTGACCAATGCAGCATCTGAGAGGTGGAAAGTTGACTGTGATTGAAAGGGAACATGTCTCATTATCAAATATTTTATATATTTTTTAAACAATATGTGACACACATTTCTGTCTCCACCACCCAGCTTCAGAAATAAAACATTACAAATAAAGTGGTTGATGCCTCTATCCCATTTACCATTTGAAGTCTCTTCCTTTTACCCCAAGAAACTGCCACCATGAAGGCCTATGCATATGTTTATATTTTTACTTCTAATGGAACCCCACACCAAAGATAGCCTGGTTTTACATGTATCCTTCAACTGTTTTTTGTTGCTCAACATTACAGTTTTGAGATTTTCTTTCTAATGGCTGGATAGTATTCCATGTATGAACATACTTTGTGCATGACTCCGTCACAGTTTATTCTGCTATTAATAAGGAACATAATTTAACTTTCTAAAGCCTCTCTGAGGTGGCATTTCAAATGTCTTCAGACCAGACAAATTAGAGAAATATGTGAAACGCTCTACTGATAGATAATAGGGACCAGTGCCTACAAGGACCAAAGCATTTCCATCGACATCTTTTAACAGTGCAAAGGCCAAGCAAATCTCATTCCTGGGGTAGTACCACCATAGGATTGCAAGCTTCTGTCCCTAAATGTACCATTGAGGCTGTTCATGCTAGACAAGAACCCTGACAGATACCAGACTTGCTACCAGGAAATGAAAATCGGGATGAAGTGGGTGACTGGCTTCTGAAATCCCAGCCGCATGCCCCTCAGGTTCTGGGAAAATGCTGAGTTCTCTGACCAACCATGGAGGAATTCTAACACCTTTGCCGGGAAACCTGTTGCTTAGCTCAAACAATTCAGGAGAGTTTATGAATCACCAGGGCTTAAGATTAGTTACTTTGTCACCCAAAGTATTGAATCACACAAAGTGGGGATGCATTTGCTATGGTTCAATTCCGGTCAGCAGAACTCCCCTGGACACTGTGTGGGGTTAGGGAAAAGAACAGTTTTGCAATCCAGCCCACGTAAATCCCTGACACTTTCTACATGTGTGACCTTGGACTAACAGCTTCTTGTCTGTGAGCTTTGGTGCCTTTGTCACAAAATGGGAGATTAAATTAATAGTAAGTGCATATGGCTGACTCGGTGCTTCATTCGCACATCTTTGGGTATGTTTAGGCGCAGCACCCCCCTCCCCCCAAATATTTCAAACTAAAATCACTTGAGAAAGGGGGAAGGTGTGTCCTCCGACTCTCCTCTGTCTCTAAATGCAGGAAATAACTCTTTATGATCGGTACCCTCCCTACTCCTGAGGGCTGAGAGAGACTACCTTATCACAAGAGTTAAAAAATGCTGGCTGGAAAAGCTTGTATAAACACACCATGTAACTAGTTGTAAATGTCTTTATTGATTTACTACCTAAGCCCAAACCTTGTTTAGGTTCCTTTCTAATGAGCGCAAACTTCCTTTGTCCTGTCAATTTCTCACAAAGTTACTGTTCTTTTGTGTAAAAAGTATAAAACGGTGTGCCTGGTTTGAGCATTTCTTTGAGCTTCATTCTATGATCTGAGCATCATATTATGATTCTCCTGTGTGTACATATTAAATTAGTTTTTCTCCTGTTAACCTAGTCTTGTGTCAGTTTTATTATTTTACTATTAGAACTAAAGAAGGATGGGGGGGGGTGGTCAATTCTCCCCTCCTGACAGGTAACAGCACCCAGATTTCTTTCTGAGGGACCACTCCTCCACCACGCGCAGTCCATATACTTGGGGTGGTGCCTCCACCCTTAGTTTCAGAGATGGATGGGTGTCTCGGGCCTGAGTAACAAGATCACCCATATTCAGGGCCCAACCATTGGCTCACAGGCAGGCACATGATACAGTTAGAGCCAATGAGATGCAATGAGAGTTTTATTGGAACCTCAGAGGCTCTTTACTGCTGAGCTTAAACTTGGGAGGCTGTTAATCTATGACAATGGAAGCAAGAATTTACATTGGGGTAAAAACAGTCTATTTAATCAATTGTGCTGGAAAAACTGGACAGACACATGCAAAAAAACCTCACCCAGGTCAGAATGGGTTATAATCAATAAGTCAACAAACAACAAGTGTGGCGAGGATGTGGAAAAAAGGGAACCCTGCTGCACTATTGGTGGGATTGCAGATTGGTCCAGCCACTATGGAAAACAGTATAAAGATTCTTCAAAAAATTAAAAATAGAACTACCATATAACCCAGCAATTCCACTCCTGGGTATCTATCCAAAGAAACCCAAAACACTAATTTGAAAAAATACATGCGCTCCTATGTTTACTGCAGTGCTATTCACAATAGCCAAGATATGGAAACAACTGAAATGCCCATTAATAGATGATTGGATAAAGAGGCTGTGGTACATTTATACAATGGAGTATTACTCGGCCATAAAGAAGAATGAAATCTTACCATTTGCAACGACATGGATGGATCTAGAGAATATTATGCTAAATGAAATAAGTCAGACGGAGAAAGACAAATACCATATGATCTCAATTATATGTGGTATCTAAAGAATAGAATAAATGAACAAACAAAACAGAAATAGACTCAGAGATATAGGGGTAAAAAACCCAGATGGTTGCTAGTGGGAGGGGGGTGGGGTTGGGGGAGAAAGTGAAGGGATTAGAAAGTACAAATTAGTAGTCACAATATAGCCATGGGGATATGAAACACAGTTTGGGGAATATAATCAATAATGTTGTAAAGATTATGTAAGGTGCCAGACGGACACTTGTCTTATTAGGGAGACCACTTCATAGGCTGTGTAGATGCCTGACCACTGCACACCTGAAGCTGAAGTTGAATAATACTGAATGTCAAGTATAAATATATATATATATAGTCACAGGATGTGGAGTACAAGCATAGGGAATAGAGTCAATGGAATTACATAACAACTATATATAGTGTCAGAGGGGTAGTAGATTGGGAGTTTTATCACTATGTGAGGGGTATAAATATCTAACTATTACATTGCTTTGTGCACTTGAAACAAAAATACAATAAAATTTAAAAAAATAAAAAAATAAACTTGGAAGGACGTAAGCTGAGAGCTGCAGGAAGTCACCAAATTTTCAACCAAGAATGAAGGCCATACAGAGACTGTTTTTGTTTTCACATTGCTGAGAAATGGAAAGGAACCAGGTCCTCTCATTATTTAAATTCCTGGACTAAGTTGTACCGAAGGCCAAGACTGACTTGGGATTTTCAGTTTCTTATTAATCTGTTTATTTATTTTGCTTAAGCCAGTTTCAGCTGGTTGGTTTTGAGGTTTTGTTTTGTTTTTGTCACTTGCAGGATAGTAAGTCTTGACCAACACTCTATTTCATTGAGTAGGTATGAGGGCTAATCGAGATGACTTGAAAGATGCCTACGATGGGCCAGATTCCCTTTCTCTGCCTTGTTTTGTTCTGGGCCTAGGGCCTAAGCTATCTTCATTTAACTCCTTTTTTAATTTTATGTAATCCCAATATCATTCTGAGTTTTTAGAAACATCAGAAAACTATGATATATTAGAAACTTGAAAGGTTATAGATGCTTAGTTGGAAAAGATTGGCATAATAACAGCTTCCTTGAAATAGTTAAAAGGCTGTCATATGGAAAAGAACTAGACTTCAACTTGGAGAGCAGAACTGGGTGACTGGGTGGAAGTCAACAGAAGATGCTTTGCTTCAATGTGAGAAAGAACTATTATTCAGTAACACGCTGTGTCACTCCACCACGCCCATCACAGGAAACCTGTGCGTTGAGAATAGACAGTCACTGACTGTGTCGTGTGGAGGGGGCTCCTACTTCAAAGAGACAGTTACATGGGTGACCACCAAAGCCCTCTCACTTATAGAATGCTAGGATTCTAAATGAAGTGCAGATTACAGCTAGTATTTGCGTCCCTAATGGAGAAGTAACTTTAATTTACTTGTGAAAAAGGGTTTTGAACAATTTGAAGATATAAACTTTTAGGAATGTCGATGAAATAGTCAAATGCCTATTCATACCTTTAATTGATTGTATCAGCTACATACGTTTTTACATTTATCTATTACATAAAATTATATGTGAATTTAGAAAAGTTGTTTTTTTTCATTCTCATATTTAGTGAAATAATAACATTCAAGCCCTTCCCATGAACTCTGATATTAGTTTCTATTTTATTAGTCATGTTTGAAACATGTAATGTTGGATTTGTTCAATGGTGTTTAACTTTTAGAGCTGTGCCCTTATGATTATAAAGAACACTGTAAGATAGACATTCCAGCAGGAAAAGGCTTTTTTTCTATTGTGAGTCAAAAAATTTATAGCCCCTAAGCTCTTCAGTCGCATTGTGAGTGATTTTTTTTAAAAACCCAACTCTTACAATATAGCAGAATAAATCATACTCAGTAGCTAATAGAATGTCTTCTGAATATGGAAGATACAAAACCACATATCTGGTGTGATGCAAAATATGATAAAAATTTAGATATGTAGATGCAAGTAAAATCTGAGAAGGAATATACCAGATTAACAGTAGTTATCTCTGAATTGTGGTTTTTATGTATTCCATTGTTTCATTTTTTGTACTTTCCTGTACTTCCAAGTTTTCTACAATCAGCATGAGTAATTTTTATAATGAGAGAAAAAAAAACAAGTTATAAAAATAAATGCTTGAGTGGAAGTTATAGAGTAATGCCCTTTCTTCTAGCCTCTGTGAGGTTTACAAGATGCAGTTAGACAGGGGTCACAAACCCAAACACCTCCATGTAACATAAATGATGGAAGTGGGTCAATTAAAATACAACAGGGAGTGGTGAGGACGATGATAAATTGAAGACCAGTTGCCTAATTGAAGCAGGGCAGACAATTATTGTCATGTAGGACTGTGACCCCAGTTCTAGCAAATGGATATTTATATAAAATTCTTCCCACTCCTTTTTTTTTTTAATGGTGAGGACCAAACAAAATCCATCTTTCCAGTTTGCCCTGTCAGTGACCTCTAAGTTAGACAGGGTTTCTGTTCTTTCTGAACTGGTCCTCAAATTTCTAGCTTTTACTGCCAAACTACAGATTTCAATTGCCCCTTCCTCTTCAGTCCTCCCAGCTCTCTATTACCCTATTTCACCATTAGCACTTAGGTTAGTATTTCCCAAAGTGTGTTCCATGGAACCTGAGTCCTGTGAGATGCTCTGTGACAAGAACAGGGGCGGGTTCATGTGTTTGAGAAACACTGCTTTTCTATTTCCCACCCAGAGATTCACAGTGTACCCTAGCTTTTTAAAGTCCCCGAGAAGGCCTGCAGTTGGCTAAGCAGGTCAACTTAGCCTAGCATTTCCCAACTCACATGGCCATGGAATCCTTTGAGGGCAAAACTGCTATTGACATGTTACTGCTATATAATGAGCCAGGGAACAGAGTTTGAGTAACACAGCTCTAGGTTATTTTGAGTTTTTGGTGGAGAAAATAAGCTAAATGAGCGTCAGTTATTCCTGGATGAGGAAATTCTGGGAGTGTTATAAAAGAAGAAGAAGGGGAAGAGAGAGAGAGAGAGAGAGAGAGAGAGAGAGAGAGAGAGAGAGAGAGATGCTGAGTATATTATGATGAGTCTGTACCACACTCTGACTGAAAGTGGTCCTCAAAACCACTTCTTGAGTTCACAGGCCAAGTCCTGCTACTTCTTAATAGTGTGATCTTGGGCAAGTTCCTTAACTTCTCTGTGCTTCAGCTTCCTCAACATAAGATGGAGATAATTACAGTGACCATCTGAAGGCTTTGTACAGAATGAATTGTGTGAAATGTAGAAACAGCCCTGGCATATTGTAGGTGCTCAATGAATGTTAGTTACTGTCACGCTCAATTCCCTGCTCACCATATTTGCTAGTGCATAGATAACAATAATGTCTATTATGAATACATTATGATTAGCTTTATGTTTTAATAGCAATATGTATTGGGAGCTTCTTATGTGCCAGGCACGGTGCTAAATAAAAACTGTAAGAGGTAGATATTATTAGTGTCCTCCATGCTATAGATGGGGAACTGAGCTTCAGAAAGTTGCTGTGTCTTGCCCTAGATTAAAGAACTGGCAACAAAAAAGCCAAGATAAACACCCCCTGGCTGGACTTGAAATCTTATCCTCACAATTTCTACGTTCTGCTTCCTGAGGAACAAAGGCCCAAGCCTTCGCCTTTTAGGAACAGGAAGAGCCCACAGAGATGAGCTGGAGAAAAATCACAGGTGCCTCCCTTTTACTGCAGCTCAGTCCAGAGGAGTTATATGACCCACCCAAGGTCAAGTAGGCAGTGGAGAGCTGGGATTAAAGGAGAGGAAAGAAGGGGATAATGAAGGGCAGGGGAGGGAGGTCCAGAGGGAAGGGAGTACGATGAGACCAAGAATGCTATATTGGCCTTGAAGGGGATAAGATTAAGCCACATCCCAAAATATGCCACTTTGGCATAAGGGTTATTTGGGGCTAAAGGCAATTGAGAAACAGCAGATGCAGGGAGGGCTCTTTACCCTCTCCCTGTCTGTTGAAAAGCAGGGCACAAATTTCCCTTTGTGAAGGTGTCCCCACTTCCCTCTCCTACACTTAGAAGAGGAGATGACTCATTGCTAGAGACAGTACAGATTCGAATCTGCATAAATAAACCTTATGGAAGAACACTTATCTTCCATTAGTTTCCCCTGTGTATACCTTCCCACAATTTACCACCCCTAGAAACCCTCAACCTTTTTCTTTTGTCTTATGACTTCTCCACCAATTTTTCCCTCTTTATTAAAATGGTATATAAACTCCCAGGCCTAACTGCCTTCCTCTTCTGTGAGAACCTTGTGTACAGGTAAAAAATTAAAATAGTAACAGCAAATAAAAATCATATGCCTTTTCTCCTGTTAGTCTGTCTTTTGTCTGTTTAATTTGCAGGGCCTCAGGTATTGAACCTAAGAGGGTAGAGGAAAAATTTTTCCTCCTTTACATCCACATCCAGTTGGAAAAGCCTGTTAGTTATTCGTAAGGATGGTCAAGAAGTCAATTGGGGGGCCAGCCGAGTGGCGCATTGGTTAAGAGCTGGTTTTGGGATGCCAGCGGCCCCGGTTCGGATCCCACATATGAGGGCCAGTGACACTGCCCTCTACAGCTAACAACAGCTCCACCTGGAGCTGGGCTGTGTGAGCCCCAGCGACGGAGTAGGCTGCAGCCCCTGCTGCAGTGGGCTGCCATAGGCTACAGTGAGTGGCCGGCAGCCAGCGTGAGCAGCTGGCAGCTGGCGTGAGCTGCCAATAGCCGCGGTGAGCAACATCCAGAGGCCAGTGACCGATCTGCCTCATCCGGGAAGAACGCAATGATGATACCAACATGGGCCAGTGAAGCAACATCTTCTGCAACTAGACTGAAGAACAAAAAGACAGCAACTTGTCTGTTCCCCTTCCCTGATTCCCCAATGCTGTTCCCCTCCCCCAATTTCCAATAAAATCTTTAAAAAAAAAAAAAGAAGTCAATTGGGTCTTTAAGCCTGGAGCTCAGGTGCCAGGTTAAGTCTGGAGATGCATCTGCTGTCCTGGGCAACTATATTGCCAGATGCATCTCCTATCCCAGGAGCTATATTAGACACTGCTCTTCCTGGGCCTTTGCATCCTATGGAATCTCTAAGTCCTGTAGACCTATCTCCATAAAGCTTTTAGTATACCTACTTCTCTCTACCCCTTTGCCTCTTCCCTAAACAGGTCCATCATCACCTCTCACATGGATGCCCAACTTCAGCCTTCAGCTTGGTCTCCTTGACTCCAGGTTTGCCTCTTCCAGTCCATCCTCTATACTACAGTCAAGACAAATTTAGTGATTTCCTTCTCCTGTGTAAATACCCTTCCAGGGCTTGCCTTTGCTCTAAACTCCAGGCTTACGAACGCCCTCTTTGACCCCTGCTCAGCTCCCCGCTCTTATATCCTCCAGCTAGCCCCCACAATTTTCAGTTCCCGCCTCCTAGCTCTGGCGTATGCTATTTCCTCTGGCGCACTCCCCATCCTACGTACCTTCTTCATCCCACCAATTCACATCTGTGTTTCAGGTCTTCTTCTGAAAGACCCTTCCTTGATTCCACCTTAAGTAAGTTTCCTCTAGGGACCTTATAGTGCCTGTACTTACCCTCATTAAAGAATTCATCTCAGGGTCAGCCGAGTGGTTCAGCTGGTTAAGAGTTGACTTAGAGCACAAGCTCTGAGCAACAGGCCACTGGTTCGATTCCCACAAGGGCCAGTGATGCTGCGCCAGAGCTGAGCTGTTGCTGAGCTGCCAACAGGTGGCAGGATGGCTCAGCTGTTGTAATAAGATTGCCTGTTCGATGGTGGCCTATGCCCACCCGTAACTAAGATTGAACACAGCACCTTGAGCTTAGAGGCCATGAGCTGCCGACGGGAAGTCAGATGGCAACTGGCGCCATCCACAACTAAGATTGAAGAACAACAACTTAGCTGGTTCCCTTCCCCAATTCCCCAACACTCTTCCCCTCCCCCGATTCCCCAATTAAATCTTTTAAAAAAAAAGAATTCATCTCATTGCATTGTAATCACTTCACTCATCTGTATCCCCCCAACAGAATGGGGACAACTTGAAAGTGGGGTGCATCTTTGCATACCCAATGCCTGGCACATAGTAGGCGGACAAGAAATACTTTTTGAATAAATTAATGAATGAGCAGGCTACCTCACTAATTCATACCCTTGCAGTTTTAGATTCCTGTCACGTTGACTTCACTCCCAATTATTCTTATTAGATGGCATTAGTTGCTGGCCTATAATGTGAGTGCCAGCTGCACGTGTAAGTTAAGATCACCTACGGCCAACTTTCTGAGAACGTGCTATCTCCGACATTTCTACCAAATTTTATATATAGCTGTTTGGCTCATGCTGCCTGGTTCCAGGGAAGAAAATCTTTCCATGTTCAAATTCTGGGCTCCCAGTTTCTAGCAGGACTGTCTCGCTGGTGTATGCTGCCTGGTGTCAGGGAGAGGAGGAACCGGTTTGCTCATTCACATGAGACATATTCATGGAAAGCCGACTCTGCAGCCAAGAAGACAAGGAGGGTGTTGTGTCTGTCCATCTGGGGCAGTTTTAATGAAGGAACCTGAAAACCAATCCCTCTTAGCAGCCTCATCGGACAATACTGGATGCCCCAAACCAGGTCCAGACACCCTCACCTCAGATACCCTCAATTTAGGGGGCCTGGTTGCTGGGAACAAGAATCGGATTGCCAGATAAAATACAGGGCACCCAGGGAAACTTGAATTTCAGATAAACGATGAGTGAATATGCAGTGTAAGTAGGCGCCACGTATTGCATGGGGCATTCTTATGCTACAAAAAAACTTGCTCATCGTTTATTTGGAATTCAGATTGAACAAGGCAACCTGTATTTTCATTTGCTGAATCTGGCCACTGTGAATGAGGTTGCAGGTTGGGGTTCCCAGTAACAGCATGTCTTCCCAGCAGGCACCCTGTGCTGCTAGGCTGCCAGGGGACAATGGATGATTCCAGGACCTGGGAGGGGGATCTGAGCAACCCAGAGACTGTCTTTGTTCAGGGTATAGGGCTTTGTCTTGTGGTGGGGGAGAGAGAAAGAGGCTCCCAATCTCAGCTGCACATTAGAATCACAGGAGTGCTTTAAAAACATCTCAAAGCACGGGCCACGTCCAGATCAGCTAAATCAGAATCACTGGGGCTGGGACACAGGGTTGGGTGTTTTTAAAGCTCCCCCAGCAGATTCCATTATGTAGGCGAGGTTGAGAGTCACTGATCTTTGACCCCTTTCTTCCCTCGCACTAGTCACATGCTAATCATCTTCTCCCTTGGCAGGGTGTGGTAAGCTGTCATTCAACCAGCATCTAGTTGTGGGAGGCTTGTGACCCTCATCAGTGTAATCTGGTATCTGGTGCCAGAAGATTTGGATCTGTCAGTCCCAATTTAGCTTCTTACTAGCTGTAGGGCCTTGAGCGAGAGGTGGCTTTACAGCTCTGAGCTCGGCCTCCATTTGTAAAACAGAATCACTCAAGGGGGCAGCTAATGGTACCTGGCTTGCCGGCTCTGCAGGGCAGCTTGAGGATGAAAGTTAGGCAAAATGGGACAGGTCACTGAAAGTGCCTGATGAGCTCCACGTTATGGTGGAAAAGTCAGTTATCATCAAACTGATGACCTACTGGGCTCAGGAGCAGATCCCGGATTTAGCATTTAGGAAGATCTAAATCAGAATCAGAAACCACATTGTTACACGATCCTCAGGGAAAAGAATCATGTAAGATACAAAGTTGTGTTCGGTGGAACTTGAGGGCATGGGGCGGGCCTCGAGAATCTGCATTTCGAGCAAGTTTCCAGCTGTGGCCAGTGCTGCAAGTGAGGTGGACCACCCTTGAGCAGTGCGAGTTCAGGACAGTGAGACTGGGCTTTGCTGTTCTCTAGGATCACGGCTGGACCCTGAGAATAAGTATTTTAATAACCTCCCGAGGTACAGTCAGATGCACCCATTTCCCAGGCCTGGAAACCCTGGTTCAAATCTGGGAAGGCAACTAGCTTCCTCATCTTCCACATTCCCTGTATCCAAATGTCATGTGGCTTTATGATAGCTCTACAACCGCCTTCCTTTCCACCACAAGTCCTACCACATCACATCCAGGACACCCCAGTCCTTAACCAGTACCTAAGGTTGGCCCCGGGCCCCCTTCTAGCACTCCCTTTCAATCCATCTTACACACGGCTTTAATATCCATCCTCCTAAAGCACTGTACTTCACTGACGGAGAAATTTCCAGTGCCTTCCAAGCAGTGTGTGCTGGGAAATGCTTAAAAATTGCCCAGAACCCTCGGACACATAAAAAAGCCCTGTGCTTTGTAACATTAGCCAGGAACTACTTTATCACATAGGTAACACCCACTCCTAGTGGCTTTCACAATAATTGCTATTACAAGTCGTATTCCACAAGCTTCTTTTCCATCCCTAAATCACGTCCCTGAGTGCTTCAGCGCCCAGTTACAATGTACACACTTGGCCTCCTGGGCCAGCCAGGTTCCTGGATTGGGAAATGGGCTGCACATTCCCAACATTCTAATCGGGAGCAGAGTGGCAAGAACAGTGGTGTATCCTTCTCTGAGGCTTCTAATTAGTGTGGGGAAAGAGTCCTTTGTGATCCACAGATGAAAGGCCACTCTCCATGAGATTTTATTATGATAATGAGTTAGCCCATCTGTAAAATGGGCTTTGATGAGGTGCTTGTTTACAGAGCTCCTGAGATGAAAAGGCTTGTGATGGGGCAGGATGCTGACAGCCTGGCGCAGGGGCCAGTCCAGTGTTCACCTTGGGGGGCGGGGGGGGGGACAGACAGGTAGGTGTGAACTAAGGAGGCTTGGGGAAGGGGGCTCCTCTCTCCCCTTGCTCAGCTGGAATCCAACGCAATACAGGAATGGGGGGAGGGGAGAGAGGGAAAGCAGAGGCCTGAGCCTTCGTGTAAGTGTGAGAAAGTGTTTGTGTGTGTGTGTGTATGAGAGTGTGCACTTGTGCAGAGAAGAATGTGTGTCCGTGCAAAAGTGAGTGTGTGAGTGCAGAGGTGAGTGTGTGTGTGTATGCATCATCAGGGTGGACAGATAAGGTCCCAGCCTTTGAGGTCAGAAAGAAACCAAGTGTTTCTGTCCCAAATTCCAAGAACACCTGAAGCCCAATTAGTTATCACTCAGGTGATAGTGCTGTCTTGCTTTTCAATCAGCGCCCCATGGAGACCCTCTGGGCTCCAGATTCCATTGCTGGGGGGAGGGGAAGCAGAGATGGCCAGGTTGTGGTCCACAGCACCCCCCTTCTACAAAACTGTTCCATGTGTACCTGTTTTTATGTTAGATTTCCTTACAAGATTTCATTTGATGGGAAGGTGTCACTGGCTTACAAATGCTTCAAAAACACAGTGTTTGGGGGCGGGAGGGAAAAGGAAGTGAAAAGGGCTCTTCCCAATGTCAGAACAGCATGTCGGTAAGGAACCCAACCTTAGGGACAGATGACCTGAGTCTTAGCTGTGTGATCTCGGGGAAGTTGCTTCACATCTCTGTGCTGTTTCCTGAACAGTAAACTGTGGATAATAAAAGTAGCTCCCTCACAGGTTGCTGTGAGGATTAAATGGGTTGTTCATGTCAAGCACTGGGGACACACAGGAAGGCCTCTGAAGTATCTGCCTTTATTATGGGGAGCCATGATTTCCCCTTATCAAACTTGTCAGAGGCAGTACTGATACTTCCACATACATTTCTTTATGAAACCTCAATGGCCATCTCAACTAAAAGCCCACATTGACCCATTTTACAGATCAGGACATTAAGGCTTGGGAGGAAAGTGGGCAAGAACAGAGCTGAAGACCCCATCTTGGATCTCTATGCTTCCTGCTGCAGCAGCCTAGACCAGAAGAGAGGGGCTATTTCTCAGGCAGACATGTTCCTGAGGTCAGGCCCTTCTCCACACTCTGACATTCTCCACCATACTCTGTCCTCCCCGGCAAGTGGCCAGCTCAGGGACGAGCTTATCTTACCTGCCCCGCATCTAACACACACACAAACAGCAGGAACAAGTGAGCTCGGCTGCATCAGTTTGTCTGGGTTTGGGTCCTGCCTCTAAACCTGCTCTGCACACGACTTTTCCTTCTTCTTCTCTTCCATCTCACCATCACAGCCGCTTTTTTCATCTGTAAAGTGTAGGCATTGATCTTGGATTTCTCTAAGACCTTTTCTTACCAAATATTGAAGGAGTTGGGTATCCAGTATCTGCTGTCCCCTTTTCTATTGTAAATGTGGCACCCCCAACCTTCTGCACCATACATGGGACGGGGACAGGGTGGGGTAGAGACAAGTGGGTGCTGCAGCAGATGTGTACCCAGAATACAGGGGTCTTCAAAATCTGGTCAAGAACAGAGATGGGTTTCTGGGAGCCAGACTGTGGCTGTCTCCCACATAAGAGGGTACCGTGACCCTGACAGAAAGAAGACCGCGAAAGTGGGCCAGGTGAGAAGACAGTTCTAATGAAAGTGTGAAGAGTATAAGATCTGAGAGAAATCTGTTGGGAAGTGTTTTGTAAAAAGAGAAAATGCAAAAATGATTTTTATTTGGTAATTTGTTGTACAAGTCCTGAACAGAAGAGGAAAGTAGAATGTAACCCAAGTGAATATAGGTATAAGCCAGAGGGCTTCTTGGGGAAAGGCCAGGAAGCAGTGGAATGGAGTGAGCAAGGGCCTGGGCTTTGGCATTGGACCTGGGACTCAAAGCAGGCCCATTACAAGCCGTGTGGGCAAGTTACTTAACCTGCCTGAGCCACATGTCCCATTTGTAAAGTGGTGACAGTTACAGCAACACCTCATAGATCTGTGGTGAAGACCAAATGAGATCACGTATGTAGCATGATTAGCCCAATGAGTGGCACATACCACATTACATGTTCAATGACATATCCCAGGGACCATGATCCGTTGTTTTTCTGGACAACTCAAAACTAAGGGATCAGGGAAGGACATAACTTCTAGACTGAGTCATTGATTAACAGACAATTGCAGGTTCTGGTTTCCAGATGTGAAGAAAGAAAGGGAGATGTGAATAATGATGATACATTAAATACCTCATAATAATACATTATTAATAAATACCTACGGCCTGGACCTACAGGTTTTCTCAATAAGCAACCATTTTTATTTTGTTCAAATGTTCAAGCGCCTTCTCCTGGGCAGCCTCTAATACTGAGAAGCTGTCTTTCTCTCTACCTGCCAGTCTCACGGAAGAAAGTTTCGTCATTTCACCAATAATATCAACCACATCAGCAGCAATGACTACAACACCAGGTCCTGGGTTAAGCGACGGCTGAGTGCTGTCTCATTTAATCCCCACAGCCCCCTGAATCGGCTACTGTGACTCCTCATCTCCAACAGGACAGGGGTGTTTGGAGAGCTTCTCACACGGTCACATAGTAGGTCTGTGGCATCATCAGGACTCGAACACTGGCCTGAGCCAATACATCAGTCAAATTGTCAGAAGGAGAAATGTTGCTGGGGACAGAGAGAAGACAGAGTCTAGAAAATGCTAAGGACTAGATAACAAACAACTACCCCTGACTCACTGACTCTGTCTCTGAAACTGAGAATAGAAGCAACCAGTGAGAGAGAGGACAGGAAGCTTTGAGTCAGGGTCAGGGTGAGGGATAATCTCACTCAGACATCCTGCTCCTTCACAAGATCCTGTGATCTCTGACTCTCTCAAGAGGTCAAACACTTTGCAGTGATGACACTAAACCTTGCAGGCCTGGAGAAGGAGGAGCTGGCAAGGCTGGAGACTCCCAGAGTGAAGTATGACTGTGACCGTCTGTTTGTCTCCAGCCTCAGGAGAGCAATACGCCTTCCCAGGCCAGTGCCCTCAGGGGTTGTTCAAGCAGCAAGGGGCTCCCTGAGTGGGAAAGATGTGAGGGGCCGATGATGGTGGCCATGAACCTGAACCACAAAGGATGACAGAAGATTCAAGAGACCTGGTAGGAAGGGGAAGGAATTGCTCCAGATGAAAGTGGCAAGGATTCAAAGAAGCATGGCCGAACTTTCTGCAGAGAACCCAGGAACCAGCAATGGAGAGGGGAACCCGGTCTCTCCAGATTACCCACGGCCTGGGGTCCCTCACACGTGCTGCATCTCTCTCGCCTCCCAGGAGCCCTCGGGCTTCTTCCTCTCAGGCCACACTGGAGAAGGGGACTTGACAGTATCATGTAGGAAGAGGAGGAAAAGTGCTGCAAATGAAGATCTCCTGCAGTCTGGAAACCAGAGCTTAGAAGATGGAAAGAAAGAAAGAAGAAAGGAAAGGAGGCAGAGAAAGAGGGAGGGAGGGAGGGAGGGAGGAAGTTGGTTTCAAGTTTAGAAATAAATTATTAATTATTTTCAACAATAACCAAAACAAAGTGTTCAAATCCACCACAACTTTCTTTAACTAGGAACTATTGTGTTCCACATAAGCATATGTTCAGAGCTCATTAACCACATTGGAGAGGGGCAAAAGGGCAAAAATATGAAAATTCCAGACATTTAGTCATCCACAAAAGACTGCTGAATCCCAAACCAACATACTGATGTGTAGGTTAATGGAATGGAAAAACACTTAATGATGGTGTAAACCAAGGGAAATTCTCTTTTAGGGCCAACTTAAAGAAATCATACATGGGGGCAGCCGGTTAGCTTGGTTGGCTCAAGAGCAGGCTCATAACACCAAGGTTGCCAGTTCGATCCCTACATGGGCCACTGAAATGCGTCCTCCGCAACTATTAAATTGACACATCTACTTGACTTGGAGCTGATGGGTCCTGGAAAAACACACTACTCCTCAATAACAACAAAAACAAGAACTCACACATGCATGCCGAAAACCCCTGGGGTCAGCACCAAAAATATAAATCTGATAAAGATGTTATCAATGGATCCTGGAATCCTTTATCCCCCTGGGTAACAACTGTCTTTCCATAAAACAATCCTCAGAGCACAAAACATAGATGCTGAATACGCCCTTGCTTTGTAGTCAGATAGCGCCAGGGACAAATTCCTGATTTTTCTACCTTCGTTGACCTTGTGTGAATAATCGCCTTAATTTCGCTAAGGCTCAATGTTCTGTGCTGTAAGGCAGGGCTCACAGAGTTATAAGAGTCAAAGACATTTAAATACGTATTGAACAGCTATTATGTGCCAAGCCCAGGCAATGGGAATACAGAATGAACAAAACAGAGGGCTGCTCTCATGGAGCTTAGAACCAAGAGGGTAAGATGAACAATAAACATGAACACAAATAAAGGCAGAGTATATCATATGGTGATGAGAGGGGGCCAAGGAGGAGTGGGAGGGAGGCTGCTGTTTTATTTAGGATGTCAGGAAAAGTTCATGGTAAGGGTGTGTGAGGCGGTGAGGCATGCATATATCTGTGAGAAGAGTGTTCCTGGCAGAAGGACCTTGGCTCCGCTGTGTTCACATAAAAGACTAACATAGTGGGAGCCAAGTGAACCAAGTGAGGGTGAAGAAAGAGATAGTCAGACAGTGGGAGGAGGCAAGTAAGAAGATCTGGATTTTACCATGTGTGAGCTGGGAAGCCAAAGGGAGGATATGATTGGTTTAGATTTACAAAGGATCACTTTGTCTGCTGCAAGGAGCAAGAACAGAAGGGACAAGCGCAGAAAGAGGCCACTCAGAGGCTTCGGAAATAACGCAGGCAGGGGATGCTGTTTGTTTCAGGTATTTGGGGTGAGCACCTGGAAGCAAGGAGTTGCCACCAAGTGAATTGAGAAAAACTGCAGGAGAGGTAGGTTTTCAGAGAAGAAACCGGTGCAGTGTTGGACATGTTGAAGTTAGAAAAGTCTATTGGACGCCAAAAGGAGATGTTGAGTCAACAGCTGGGATACATGCCTGGAGTTCAGGGCCATTTAAAAAACCTGTAGGTTTGGAAATGCACAGCCAGGGACTAAGTACAGAACAAAGAAGAGTTCAAGGACTCCAGGGGTCAAGGACTTAGAGGTCAAGGAGATGAGGAAAAGAAGCAAAGGAAACTAGGAGTATCTAGAAGGAAAACCAGAGTCCCCAAGGGGTTTATGCCAGGGGTTGGAAAGCTTTTTTCATAAAGGGCCACATAGTAAATATTTGGGGCTTTGCAGGCCATCTGGTCTCTGTTGCTGCCACTCAACTCTGACACTGTAGCATGAAAGCAGCCATAGACAGTATGCAAACGAGTGGTCATGGCTGTGCTCCAATAAAGCTTTATTTACAAAAACAGGTGATGGGCTGGATGTGACTTGCAGGCTGTAGTTTGCCAAACTGTGGTCAAGACAAATGGTGCCCCGAGAGTCATGCAGTTTGGAGAGAGAACTGAAGACATGGTGTTCTGGAAGCCAAGTGGACAAAGTGTTGCAAAGAGGGAGTGATAAATGGTATCAAATGCAGCTGATAGATCATTGAGACAGATGATGAAGGAGAATCGGCCATTGGCTGCAGAAACACATCAGTCATCGATGCCCTCAACAAGGGCGTTTTCACTGGAGTGATGAGGGCGAAAGCCTGATCGGAATGGGCTCAAAAGAGGGTGGTCAGAGAACATGGGCATCAGTAACTCTTGTGGAGAGTTTTAGTTCCTGGCAAGAAGGAGGTAGTGTTCAATCAATGGTCATTCTTACTATGAAAGGACCCACAATGCAGCAGTTATAAGTTATACAGAACTGCAGAGTTTGCAAGGCCTGTGTGGTGTTGGCACCATTCAGTGATAGCGACTGAGCATTTTCACAGTGTTTCAAGTAACTCATGTGAATAGTTACTTGGATTTACACACACACACACACACACACAGACACACAACAAAACCTTGGGATCTAGAGTTGAGTTAGAAGCCACTAAAATGTGGCTTGAACTTGATGGTGCCATCCACAGGCATCATTCAGACAGGCCACTGGACTACAAATCCCAACACAGGTGCCTGGCATTTACATGCACCTTGCCCTGTGACGAAAAGACTTGAGGTAGGGTATACACATCATGATCAGACCAAGTCCACACTTGGTCAAAATATTCTATTCTGAACTCATATAGCAACTGGCACAGTCTATAAGGCCAAGTGAGTTTTTCATTAACTGTGGTGAGTTATTGGCATGGGGTCCATCCAGTGAAAAAAACCTAAATTTATGCTATACTCTGTCTCCTGGGGAGCCAAAACTACTTCATATAAATTACCTCATTGATCCCCAAAGCCCTCATGTGAGATTTAGAATTATTATTTCTGTTTCATCTTGACACCCAGTCTATAGGAGGGCAGTCAATACCACATTCTGAGGTTTATGGTGTAGGACTGAGGACGGTCAGTGAAATTCATATTGTGGCGTCTGCCTCTGAGAGGAGCCCTGGAGTGGGGCAATGAGAAGTTTGGTCTAACAGACGATACCAGGCATGATTCCTGGGCTCATCCACCTTCAGCTCCTGCCTGCATGGGGGGATCGTGTTTTGTGTCTTATGACGCTGCTTCCTTCTGCACTCCCCCTCATCAACCACAACTCACTAGCCGAGGGATGCATCCCATCTCCAAGATAGTCAATCTGTTAGCCAACGTGAAACCTATGTCTGGCATGATGAGCTGGGCCATTGCCAGCCTCTCTTGGGAAGCATCCCAACCATCAGACACAAGGAAACAGAGAGGAGTGGGCACACAGAGAGAGCCCCATCACATTGAGGGTGCAAACCCTAAAGTGATGCTTCATGAATTTCTGGATCTAAGGGGTCCCTGGTGCCATCTTGGATACAGATGACTGACAGGTCCATTCTCAGGGAGCCCAGACCCCACTATAGCTCCAAGTCTTACCTTTCCAGGAGATTCTGTCCCCATCATCCATCACTGCACAGATATCTCTGAGACCACCTCTCTATTTTTGGAGGTGAAACTCCAGAGGATCCTTGTTCCTTATAGCTGAACACAAACTCTGAAAGAGTTGACCCACATTGGCCAAAGCTCAGGAATCCCAAATAAGAAATTATGCAAATATCCCATTGCTCTTAAACTTCTGTCTGCTTAAAAACAGACACCAGGTGAAGGGGCAGAAGCAGGGTACCCAGGGGCCCTCTCCTTTTGTCTTCCTTCCCTCCAAACTCCTGCTCTGTTCTAGGCCATCTCTATGGCTTTGGGGCCAGAGACTCACAACTGCCTCAGGTCATTACTTGTTCGTGCATTTAACAAACATTCATTGGGCCCCTACTATGAGCTCACCACTATAGGCACTAGGGCTACAGGGGTGAGTGAGACAGATCCAACCCCTGCTCCACAGGGTGACAGTCTGGAAGGAGAAACAGACCATTAAACAAGCAAGTAAGGACATATGATTCTGTGCAGTCTAACAGGAAATTGTGAGCAGAGGGAACCACAAAGCAGACAAAGCAACTTCTTGTCATGAGGAAATCATGGGGTGGTTTGGGAGTGGGGGAGGCCTCCTGAAGAAAGTGATATCTAAGCTGAGGCTTGAATTTCAATACTGAGCAAACTGGGGTTCCACAAGGAGGAGGCAGAAGGGTGTTTGAGGCAGAGGAAGCCCCACAGGCAAAGGCCAGGCCAGGTCAGGGCCCATGAGTAATCAGATGAAGGTGAGACACAATCTAGGGTCCAGGGTTGCCCCTGTGGGTGGCTGGACTAGGTACACTCTCCGATCCTTCTGATCCATAGAGTCCTGGATTCTAGGTGAAGCCCAGTCTGGGTCTACTGCAGAGCTAGCCTAAATTTCCATTCTGGGCCCATAAAAATCTTTCAGTCAGAAACCAGAGCAAACCCCAGTGAGAAAACTCATGGGGCCCCAGTCAACTAGCACCTACAGCAGAGAACAGGGGTTGTGGCTCACAGAGTCAGACCACAAGAAAGCACACCAGGGCCTGGGGACACCGAGAGTCCCCCAGAACAAGGATAATGACACATTTCCCTCAGGGTCTTTTTTCCACCAAAGGATGTCGCCCTGAGGTATCTGCCCAGAATGGAGAGACACAAGATCTGGACTTTCTGTGTCCAGCGATGTATGTGGTACAAAGAATTCAACTTTCTCCTCTGCTCTGCTCTTTCCTGTCATGGTGCTAAGAATGAAGTGGTCTGAATCTTGAATCTATGTTATAAAGTCTTAAGTTCCTACTGTGGGTTATTGAGGGGAAGATAGTCAGGAGCCACGCAAAGCTACAGAATTCAACTCATGCCCAAAAAATGTGTGTTTGCCGTGTGCCAAGTGGGTATGATTATTGTTATTATCCCTTTGTGAGGTGAGGAAACCAAAGCCCAGAGAGGTAAAGTAACTTGCCTATGGTCACCCAGCTAGGAAGTAGGGAAACTGAGATACGAGTTTTCCTAATCTGCTACTAGAGGTCAAGGGTTGGAGTTCAGGAACTACACCTATCTAACTTCCTCTGTGTGGCCCTTATCTCAGCACAGCTGGGGGTCTATACACACACCTTGTGAGTCAGTTGTAATGATTACTTCACATTAGATACCTCTTCTGTTTCTACAACTTTACCTTTGTGCAACTGAGGCTCTGAGCAAAATTTAACAGCTTAAATTGGAAATTTGTTGAATGAAATAATGAGTAACCTCGAGTTAGTTTCGGCTTTATTTTCCTTCACTTGCCACCTCTTCCCAAGACTCCTCTCTCAAAGCATGTGACACGTCTTACCTCAGCAGAAGTTGATTTCCACTTTCTGTCCACTTCCATCATCCAACAGTTCTTCCTCTCTCCCACCTCTCCAGAATTCCCAGCTTCTGTTGGACTCTGGATGAAAACCGTGGCTCTGCCACTCACTAGTTCTGTGACTTTGTGCAACATTTCTTCACCTCTCTGAGTCTCCGCTTTCTGGTCTATTAAAAAGAGCTAAAAGCCCTAACCTCTTATAGCAGTGTATCAAAAAGAATAATGTAGAAAAACACTTGACAGGACCTGGCTCATAGTAGGTGCTCAAAGGATATTTGTTCTCTTCCTCTTTCCCCTTCAAGCATAATAATTCCTTTTCTCAAAATGTCAGGAAGGCACATGATTCTTTGATCTTGACTTAGAACCAGTCGAAGCCATCAAGTGTAGTTACAAAGCCATAAAACAATTAGCAATAATTATGCTATCAAACAATTAATTATCAGGGAGTATAAATATGTGCTCAGGCTCCAATTTTCAGACTAATAGAAAGGTTTAGAAGCTTGCAGTTCTTTGAAGGCTTGAACCAAATGGTTTCCTGGAAACCCTAGAGGCCGGAAGCATGGCTGGAGGCCTTTTCCATCTGGAGGCCATGCCACCAGGAAGTGGCCAATGGGATGGGGCCTGAAAAAGCAGAGACTGAATTCTAGGGATTGACATCTGAAGTTGCTGATTTCTAACCAGGGATATAAAAGCTCTCTGGAAAGGTGGAGAGGTAACGATTTGTAAATGCATGAGTGGAAATTTGGAGAGATTAAGAACCAATGTAGAATTGGGGTGGTCTTGAAAAATGAAACTCAAGAATTCTGTTTTTCAACATTTGGCCCAAGCTTCATGACTATTAATTAGAAGTCAACGAGTCTGAGTTCTTGGAACTGCCTTTCGGGTTGGATGGCAAGGTCTTCAGTTTTTCCTTCATTTCTCTGCCAACTAAGATTTTTCAGATCAGCACTAGAAATATTGGAAGGACTCTCTCCCCTCTGTTTCTAAGCTGCTTCAGAGCACGTTAGCAAATGCGTTGATTCAGGTGATTTGCCAAGAAGTACTCTTTCCTTTGGATTTCCCCAATGCCAAATATTTGAATCAAGCCTGAGGAGAAATTGAGATGTTTGGGAAGTTGAGTGAAAACTTAAAGATGTTTTGGTTCCGTTCAATTTCTGGTAAGGGTCAACTTTTTAAATTACAAAACAAATACATCTGTATTTTGTAATATATTATCATTATATAATCTCTCCAGACTTCTAGCCTTTAAGAAAAAAGGTTGGAGATAAGTGAAATAGTTTCTATTTACTATAACTTAATAATACAAAGTTTGACTCGAGAGTAATGAGGGTGACTTTTAAAGTAAACACTCCAAAACTTTCATAAGAGAAGGAAAGTTGGCCTCAGAGAGTATGTTCCAACCGGAAAGTGTTGCTATAGCTCAAAACACATCCTACAATTCCTCTCAGAAGGCTGCTTTCAAAGCCAATTTACAAGACACTCATAAAAACCTACTTTTGACCCCAAATAGCATTACATGACTTGTCTACTCTATATTAGTCTCCAGGTTTTTTTTCCCCAAATATCTATAATTATATTTTGCCAAGGATTACACATCCAATGAATTCAATAATGATGCAAAGAGTTTACATCCTCCCATACTGACAGATAACACATACATTCTTTAAACACAAAGCTTATATTCACAAATAACTTTTTGCTTAAAGACAAAATTTCAATTAATAATCACAATGCAAATTTGGTTATTTAATGCAACGACTAATCTAATGTAACCAATAAAGTCTAAACAGTTATATCACAAAACCAGGGTTCTATTGAATGGACATGCATTAATAATCTATACAACTTAACATTACACCAGAAAAGGAATTGAATACAAAATTTCCCTTGATTTTTGGTGGTTTTCAAATTTCATGGCACAGGTTACCAAAAAAACTGTAAAAACAGATTTTTCAATAAAATGCTAAAAATGTAATTAAGGCTTTAAAAAGTTTCATATTGGGCTGAAGATTTAAAACTTCAAGCTGGCCCCAATCTGTCAAAAATGACATATAAATAGTTACAATGACTCGACAGGCTTTAGTTACAACGGTTTTGGAGGACTATTCTCCCCTGGCGAAAACCCGTTAGGGTTAATTTCTCAATGCAAACATGTCTTTGAAATACTGTGATAATATAAACTGGGAAACATTCCTGAAATCAGGACAGGGATGAAAAATAACACACAAGTCCATCTTATTTCTGAGACCTCTCATCGTAAAACCTTCTGGGTCCAAATGCCAAACACTGTCCCTCCATATAAAACTAAATTAAGAGTACAAGAACTTTTAGCCAACTGGCTGACATTCTTCTACGGAGTGATCTTTCACTACATTATGAAGGCGGGGCTTAAGCACTATTAACTTGTTTCTCTAGAGTGTAACTAGCAGAGCACCAAATTTATCAACTGATGTATGGCAACCCAAAATGCTAAACACACTTTTCCAACAGAAGCAAACTCTGTTCTCCCGTTGTTAGTTCTATGTGCCATATTCTTCTTCTATAACTACCAACAAAAAAGAATTCCGGAAGCTTTGAACATATCTTGTACTTTTCATCAAGGCTAAAGTGCAAAATATCTCCATATCTCTGTTATTTTTAATAGGAAAAAACATCAAACACATAATAAAGGAACTGAAGTGACAGAACTAATACAAAAAAAGTCCTCTTTAAATATATACTTGGAAAAAAAAAAAAATGTAGGGCCGGCCAAGTGGTGCGGTAGTTACGCGCTGGCTTGGGAAACCAGCGGCCCCGGTTCGGGTCCCACATATGAGGGCCAGTGACACTGCCCTCAAAAACAACAACAACAATATATATATATATATACTTGAAGAGTACATAAGACCAATATAATATTTCTTTCTTCAGTGAAATCTGTAAACGAATCAAGTTCTCACAGAGCTTGAGATTTTGTTTGATTCTCTTTCCCAGGATCAGAAATTCCAAAATTAAAGTGGGGGAAATGGAAAACAAAATAACATTGCATGACAATGGACACTGAGTTCATAAAGAACCTGTTTTTAAAATGAGATATTATGGAAGAAAATACCATGAAAATAATAATCCTATGAGTTTTGTTTTTTTTTAAGCACAGTAAATTTGAGCCTTGGTCTTCATGAAGATACTACAGGTTATATAGAAAACTATAAATATACAAGACTCCAGGAAAAAAAAGTCAAAATACATATTACTTAATATTCTGTAAGGCCTAAACTCTTGAGGGAACGGAAAAGGATGGCCAACTGAATCTTAAATATAGAGAGCTATGAAAAATTCCTGGGTCACAGGGTGCTCCAAATGCAACCATACTTTGTGAAGACATACAGCTTAGATACATTTTTAAAAGGAAAGAAAAAGTAATAATTGCAGTTCCTTCCAAAAAGGAAATCTTAAATTAAGGGAAAGATTCGAATAGTGTAAACGAGTCTGGCTCAGGAAGAAAACTGAACATATCTGAGATTCTGTCCCTAAAAGTCATGACGACGATACATCTTTAATAATAAATAGGCTATAAAAAAAGTTCCTTCTCAGAACCGATTTTGTGCTCCTTTGTGGGTGCATAATAAAGTTCCATGGGTTTGTTCACTTTCCAGTATTTCTCACTGACCAATTCCAAAGAAAAAGAGCCACGTATACAGTGAACTGCCCACTGGCTGTTGCTATATAAATCGTGTAGTGCTTCTCACTGGCTGTATCAAGGTTCATCTGGTTTGATTCTCCATTGCTTCGAAGTTCGTCTAATGCTAATCTCACAGCCAGATACTTGTTGGATAAGTGATCAACAGTGGCATTACCTGAAGTCTTTATGTATCTTGTCTGTGCACTGTCATCTTTTTCCATAAGTGTGGGATGAGGCCTGAATACTAACTCAATTTCACCAGCCCCGTCCATCACTGGATCAATAGCCACTGCTGCATTGTTGTTATCAAGCTCAAGCCCGGAATCATCAGACATTTTGGTCTGTTTGTTACCAGGTCCTGCTTCCTGATTGCTGTGTGTGGACGTGTTACTACAGTGAGAACTGTCACCATTGTCTTCTGCTCCACTTCCATTCTCCATCTGTTGTTTCTTGCCTCTCTGTAATCTGTTCATGGCCTGTATCTTCAGCCCTTCCTCAATGCTGTGACTCAGTGCTTGCTGATTATCGTGCTTGCTGATCCTGGCTAATACTCTCTCCCGATGAGCTTCGGACTCATCACGACTTGGATAAATTTTGCTGATGAGTGCATCCAAGTTTGGGTCTGGCCTTAGCGACCTTTTGGAAACTAGCTTTTTCCGACAGGTGGGACATTCTTTATTGCCACTGCTGAGGGCTGTGAGAATGCAGTCTGCAC
Organism: Aselliscus stoliczkanus; assembly: GCA_033961575.1. Classification (NCBI taxonomy): domain Eukaryota; kingdom Metazoa; phylum Chordata; class Mammalia; order Chiroptera; family Hipposideridae; genus Aselliscus; species Aselliscus stoliczkanus. The sequence goes on from CM066734.1 coordinate 126,799,622, forward strand.
AAAAACGATGTAAACATTCCTTTGTTGTCATGGTGTTTTTCAACATATCCAAGCAAATCGGGCACATTAATTCACTGTGTAGACTTCGAGGTGAAACCACAATTTCCAATCCATCCGTTATTGCCTCCTGAGGTGTTCGTTGTAATTCATATAAACTGAGTTCCCATGTTTTGCTCAATGGTTGAGTTCCATTTGTCTGTACAGCCTGAGACATTGCGGCGCCTGCCCCAGCCCGGGGCTCCGCTGGCTGCAGCTGGAGCGAGACTCAGGTACAAGCCACGCAGCTGCCGGCGCCGCCACACAATATCTAGTCTCCAGGTTTGACCACAAATGGTTTATGTCTATTTCCAAAAATCAAATTCACCTGTAACTGATTAAGATTTGTAATCCCCAAGGATGCACTGAAATTGCAAATGCATTGCAGGCTCCAAAGATAATTCTCAAGAAAGGGTTCCTAAAAGGAGAACAAGAGAAACACTGTTTGAAAGTGAAGTTTTCCATTTCTAAGGTGGTGACTTTCAAGACCACATACCTCATTTGCATGCAGCGAATCACATGATGCCAGACCTAGGAGAGGCCATGAAGACAAGGCTGAGACCAGGGTTACAGAATCCCCAAGAGGGAGCATCTCTTTGAAGTTTGTGTCCCAGGGATCTCCTCTCCTCACCTTAGTCCCAGCCCCGCATCTAGATTTTCTAACATAGATTTGAGTTGCCTCCCCCCTTTCCCCTGCCAACCCTGTGGCTTCCTTAAAGGTATCAGTCATGTATCTTATATTCACCTCTTAGAAATGGAGCTCTGAACCATAATAGTAGAAACTGACAGAGAAAGCCACTGTGCAGGCATATGTTGGATTTAGTGCCTGCCATAGCCAGTGGATGTTCAATCATGTTGATGAAATGAACTGGACTCAAGAAGCAGTACTTAGAAATATATGTGTTAGCTAAGACGTGTGCCATCCCTGCTATCATTGGTCCCACCGTTCTGCATTGTAGGTGGTGCTGAGAATTACAAATGCAATGCCATTAAACCATCCTAAATGGGGCCTGTGTGAATTGCTTTTTAAATTTAACCGGTCAGTAGTATTGATCTGTCCAAATATTGGCCTATGACCAAGCACCATAAAGTATTCTGCTCCATAGGTTATCACTAATATCCAATCCCTGCCAAGTTGCAGGGGGAAGAAATAAGACAATGTGCTTTGCCAGATGCTGATGGAAGTCAGATGAAGCAAACCTTAGAAAGAGCTGAACTGATTAAAAGCAAAATTGCCAACCTCATGCAACAGTGAATTGGTGGCCTTACAAGTATTCAAGTAGAGATGAGATGACCCCTTTTGGGGGATGGTATCAAGGGGCTTCTGCAATGAGCTACAGAGCCCCTGGTCCCTCATACTTGTTGGGTTCCCAGGACTCTATGATATCAACCTGTGGAATAAAGATGTTTAAAATACAGAGGTTGTTGGCACATTCCTTGAATAAGTCGTTATCCTTTGTCTTTTTTCCTGTTTTAATAGAGCCAATTTTCTTGTGTGTTTTTTTTTAAATTTAAAATTCTAATTTTAAATTAAAATTCTGCAAAGATTCTTCCTGATTCGCCAAGGGAGGTATTGACCTCATATCCATTTCCCACCTAATCGGGACAGTCATAGCCTTCATGTCAGGATGTCTAAAGAACAATAGACATCAATACGGCAAGAAACTAGCATCTCGGTAAGTCTCACAAATACTCTGCAAAGCAAAAATTCGGTCTGGTTTCTTGCTTAAGGTCTCATAGCTCACAAAAGACAGCCGGCATTCCTATCCAGGTTGAATGGCCCCAAAGCACTTGTTTTTTCCATTACACCAAGGTATGCCTTGTATACGTGTGTGTATAAATACTGCATTGAGTCATCAGTCTACACATTGTTATTTCACTTTCCATGTCTTCACAATACAATTCAACATAACAACTCAAGCTTATCAGTTGGTAACCATGCGCCAAGCATGGTTGTTAGAACTTACCCATAAAACACTTCTGCTACCCTAGAAAGTAAGTACTGTTATTATTCCCTTTTATGAGATAAAGAAACGGAGGTATAGGGAGTTGAAGTGATTTGTATGTCTCACAGTTAGTAAGTAGTAAAAGCAGGGTTTAAACCTAGACTTCCTGTCATCAATAAACACTCCCCCCACCCTCTACCACTAAGCCATACTGCCTCTAACCTACTTGAGAATGAGCCACTTTACATTTCTTTAAATCATTCCTACCCTTTAGCATAGTTCTGTGTTCACAGCAGGAAATTAGTAAATATTGTATTATTGGTAAATAAATATGAAAGGGGTCATGGGAGAGGAGGGAATTACTTGTTACTAAGTGGGCAGTTAACTAGCATGGCCTGGTAGATGGTCAGAGGTTAGAGATATTTCAAGGCCATTCTAAGCCAATGAAGGGTCAACCCCCTTTGAGAAAAGTCTGTGGCTATCAAAGGCAGTGTTGTCTTCTCATTCCAGAAACCTAGACGCAGGAGCTGAAAAAGGAAAAGAGTTCTTCAGCAAGCCCAGCAGGTCTAGACAGGTGGCCTTGCCTGGGGTGATGTCTTTCAAGGAATAAATCAGCTTTTTTGTCGCCTCAAGCATTCATTCAGTAATTATTTACTGAGCGAGAACCCCACACCAGTTGCTGGGGACAAGCAAAGGCCCTGACCTAATGGAGCTGACATCCTAGTGGAGAGGATAAGAGGAGCAACGAGTAAGGTATGATATGTTAGGTGGTGCTAAAGGCTATGAAGGAACACAAAGCCTGAGTGAAAGTGATGGATGGGCCATGGGCAGGGTGGTGGGATGGATTTAATTGGAGTAGTCAGAGGAAGCTTCTCTGATAAGGAGAGCTTTGAGCAGAACCCGAACACAATGAGAGGGCAAGTGATGCTAATGGGGGAAGAGTGTTCAGGCAGCTGTGCAAAGGCCCTGGGGTTTGTTCAAGCAAAAGCAAGGAGGCCTATGCATCTGCAACATGAGCACTATTTATTCTGCTGAGATCAAATCAGAGTCATAAGGGATTTGAAAGTTCCTATGTGGCTCTCCAAACTTTGTGAAGGCAGACCCAGTCAACTTTTCTGCCTTATGAAAAAAAAAATGTACATGATTAAAAACAGCTTATACTATACACTAGTTTACAGTCTTTGTTTTTTCTTTTTTCTTTTTGGGCACCCCACAGGCGCCCAGGGGGTTTCCGGCCTCCCCCGGAGTAATTTACAGTCTTAAAGTGCTTCTACATACACAATCTCGCGGGTTCTCCCAAGTTCTTAGGTGAGCATTGTGCTCCTTTCATACACAAAGGAAACTGAGTAACGGTTAAGTGGGTTGCCCGAGATCATACAGGTATATGACAGTCAAATCCAGTACTCTGACCTGTATTATCTTCCTGCCTCAAAGCTAATGCTGCCAGAGCTCTCTAGATCTACATAAATGCCTCTTCATGCTGTTGCCAAAGACGGTCGCAAAGGGTGCCACGGGGGACTTCCCAGGAAAGACCAAGTGGCGAGAGCAATCAGAAGATGTCCTACACTCAGCAGGATCTGGAGTCTTTTCTCAGCATTCTATAAATGGAGGTGCTAAGATGCAAAGAGGAAAGTGACCTGCTCAAGTTCAAGTTCTTCCCAGAATGAACAGAGATTTCAGTAGTTTATGCCCTGTTTCTCTGTTCATCTTCCACAGGAAAGAATGTATAGATTTCACTTACTTAAAACAGTATGAAGCAAAGCAATTAAGAAATTTAGAACTTGGTTCCAGAGTCAGGCAGCCAGCCCCCGTTCTGAAACCTCCCTACTTTCTCTCTGTGTAGCTTAAGTAGAAACACATTCTAAGACACAGGTTTTTTTAAGACTATTTTTTTTTTTTAGAGCAGTTTTAGCTTTACAATGAAATTGAGAGGAAGGTACAGAAATTTTCCGTATACCCTCTGCCCCCACACAGTATAGTCTCCCCCATTATAATCACTTGCCAGAGTACATTTTCACCAAAGATGAACCTACATTGACATATTGGAATCACCCCAAGTCTATAGTCTACCTTAGGGCTCACTTTGGTGTTGTGCATTCTATGGTTTTGGACAAGTGTATAATGACATATATACACCATTATGGTACCATACAGAATCAGTTCAGTGCTGAAAAAGTCCTCTGTGCCCTGCCTATTCATCCCTGTCCTCTGCCCCATCCCTGGAAACCACTGATCTTATTGTCTTCATAATTGTGCCTTTTCCAGAATGTCATATGGCTGGAACCACACAGTATGTAGCTTTTTCTGGTTGGCTTCTTTCATTCCAGTTATATGCATTTAAGTTTCCTCCATATCTTTTCATGGGTGATAGCTCATTTCTTTTTATCTCGAAATAGTATCCCATTGTCAGGATGTGCCACAATTTATCTATTCACCTACTAAAGGACATCCCAGTTGTTTTCAAGTTTTGGTGATTATGAATAGAATAAAGCTGCTAGAAACATCCATATGCAAGTTCTTGTGTAGACACAAGTTTTCAACTTATTTGAATAAACACCAAGGAGTGCGATTGCTGGATTATATGGTATGAGTATGCTTAGTTTGGTAAGAAACTGCCAAATTGTCATCCAAGGTGGCTATGCCATTTTGGATTCCTACCAACACTGAATGAGAGTTCCTGTTGCTCCACATCCTCACCAGCATTTGGCGTTGTCGGTGTTCCGGATTCCACCCATTCTAATAGGTGCAGACTCAGTTTTCACATCTGACCTAGAGCCAACAAGAGTGCTTCTAGGATGGCATTGCTGTGAGCATTAGTGGGGCCATGCACGTAGCATGGTTAGCATGGTAGTGGCACACAGTAGCGACTTAATGAATGTAACTGCTGTATTATTATTATTACTGTTATTAATATTTAAATGTCTACCATCTGCCAAACCTTTGACATCTATTACCTCTATTCATTACAAGGGCCATGGAAAATAAATATCATTGTCCCGAAATACAGATGGAAACAATTCCCTCAACTGGTGAGGTTGAGGGACTTGCCCAGGGGGTACGGAAAGCTCTCAGGAAAATAGTATAATGTCCATAGGATCCCATGTCCACACCTACAGGGACTTGACCTTCTCAGGGGAACACATGTGGGTAACAGCCTGTGACTATCACTGCCTTTTGTCACACACAGGCAAAGTGTGCTGAGGTCTCAGTGTGACCCTAGAAGGGAGAGGCCACACACTACAGCAAGGGAAACGGACGTGAGCACATTCCAGTTAGGACTTCCTCTTTGTTTAGAAGTCACTCTGCCTTAATTTATTTGTTTCTGTTAAAGAATAGGGAGACTCTTGCTCCTTCCTTGATGTCCGAGTGAGATAAGGGTTGTAACTACATGGCCCCACAGGTCAACAACTTCCGTCTCATGATCAGCAATGAAGGAGGTCAGAACCCCTGCCACTTTGAGAGCCATAGCCCCCTGGTTATTAACAAGAAGTCAAGGCCCCTCTGTCATTGTCATAGACATTAAGGAGTAACACCAAGGAAAAGGTGATTTGGGTAGAAAGTTGAAGCAGTGAAGGTGCTATTTGGGTATGGAAAGAAATAAAATGCAAGGACCCTCCTCTCTATCTCTGGAAATAAAAGGAATGAAAGAAGGATCTAACCTGAAAGGGGAGAGCCTTGGGTTGACAGAGACTGGAGTGCCAAGGCTACAGGGTTATGACATGATAGAGCTAAGGCACCAGGTCAGATTTCCTGGGCCCCACAGCACCACGCTTCACTGTCACTGAATCCTGAGATTCTAGAATAGTCTTTCTAAAAGATGAGCCAAGTTCAGATGACAAACCCAAGCCTGCCTCTTTTTTTTTTTTTTTTTTTTTAAGGTTTTATTGGGGAATTGGCGGAGGGGAACAGCATTGGGGAATCGGGGAAGGGGAACAGACAAGTTGCTGTCTTTTTTGTTCTTCAGTTTAGTTGCGGAGGATGTTGCTTCACTGTTGGTATCGTCATTGCGCTCTTCCCGGATGAGGCAGATCGGTCGCTGGCCTCTGGATGTCGCTCACCGCGGCTATTGGCAGCTCATGCTTGGCTGCCAGCCACTCACGCTGGCTGCGGGCCACTCACTGTAGCCTATGGCAGCCCACTGCAGCAGGGGCTGCAGCCCACACCATCACCGGGGCCCGCACAGCCCAGCTCCAGGTGGAGCTGTTGTTAGCTGTAGAGGGCAGTGTCACTGGCCCTCATGTGGGATCCGAACCGGGGCCGCTGGCATCCCAAAACCAGCGCTTAACCAATGCGCCACTCGGCCGGCCCCCAAGCCTGCCTCTTAGATATTATTGATTTTTATTGCAGTAAAATATACGTAACATAAAATTTACCACCTTAACCATTTTTAAGTGTAGAGTTCATTTACATTGTTTTACAACCATCCCCATCATCCATCTCTAAAACTCTTTTTATCTTCCAAAACTGAAACTCTGTACCCATTAAACAACAATTCCCCATTCTCTCTTTTCATCAGCCCCCTGGCAACCACCACTCTCTTTTCTGTGTCTATGAATTTGACCATTTTAGGCACCTTATATAGATGAAATCATGCAGTATCTGTCCTTTTGTGACCAGCTTATTTCTTTTTTATTTCTTTTTTTAATTATTAATTTCAGGTGTACCAAGCAACATAACAGTTAGACATCTACACCCCCTACAAAGTGATAACCTCCCCCCATTTATTACCCCTCTAACATTCATGTATAGCTGTTACAATACCATTGACTATATTCCCTATGCTGTACTTTACATCCGGTGAGTATACACATGGAGCATTTTCCAAGACAGACCACGTGTTAGGCCACAAAACAAGTCTCAATAAATTTAAGAAGACTGAAATCATATTAAGAGTCTTCTCTGACCACAGTGCTATGAAACTAGAAATCAATTACAAGAAGAAAACTGGAAAACACACAAACACATGGAGAGTAAATAACATGCAACTAAATAGTGAATGGGTCAAAAATGAGATCAAGGAATAAATCAAAAGCTATCTGGAGACAAAAGAAAATGAAAACACAAAAATCTATGGGATGCAGAGAAAGCAGTCCTAAGAGGGAAATTCATAGCAATGCAGGCTTCCCTAAAGAAATAAGAAAAATATCAAATTAACAGTCTATCTTTACACCTAAAGGAATTGGAAAAAGAACAGCAAAATAAGCCCAAAGTGAGTACAAGGAAAGAAATAATAAAGATCAGAGTGGAAATAAATGAAATAGAGATCAAAAACACAATACAAAAGATCAATGAAACCAAGAGCTGGTTTTTTGAAAAGCTAAACAAAATTGACAAACCTTTAGCCAAGCTCATCAAGAAAAACGGAGAGAGAACCCAAATTAATAAAATCAGAAATGGGAAATTAATAAAATCAGCTTATTTCACTTAACCTAATGTCTTCAAGTTTTATCCATGCTGTAGTGTGTGTCAGAATTTCCTTCCATATTAAGGCTGAATAATATTCCATGTATGTTTGTGTGTGTGTGTGTGTGTGTGTGTGTGTGTGTGTGTGTGTATTATTTGGGATATATATTATTTGGGATATATACTTGTATATCCTCCCTTTTTTTATCCATTCATCTGTCAATGGACACTTGGGTTTCTTCTACCTTTTGACTATTTGTGACTAATGCTGCTATGAACGTGAGTATAAAAATATCTCTCTGAGTCCTTGTTTTCAACTCTTTTGGATATATACCCAGGAGTGGAATTGCTAGATAATATGGTAATTCTAATTTTAATATTTTGAAGAACCACCATACTGTTTTTCATAGCAGCCGTACCATTTTCCATTCCCACCAGCAGTGCACAAGGGTTCCAATTTTTTCACATCCTTGCTAACACTCGTTTTTTGTTTTTTGAAAGCAGACATCCTCCTGGGTGTGAGTTGGTTCTAAAGCACTTTTTAAATTTTTTCAAAGACTTTATTTTTTAAGAGCAGTTTTAGGTTCACAGCAAAACTGAGAAAGTACAAAGAAGCTAAGGATACTGTTTAAGAATAAAGGAAACGAAAGAGATAAGACAACAAAATGCAATGCTTGATCCTTCATTGGATCCTGGATTTAAAATGTTTTCTCTTAAAAACCTAAACAGCTATAAAGGACACCATTGGGACAACTGGAGAAATGGGATCATGGATTATGTGATTGATAATGACACTCTATCAATGTTAAATTCACTAATTGTGACAATTATAGTGTGGTTATGAAGGAAAATGCTTCTGTTGCTAGGAGACACTGGCTAAGGTGTTTAGGATGATGTCATGATGCCTGCAAGTAATTCTCAAATGGTTCAGCAAAAGTAAACAAACATAAATAAATGAGGGTCTACACATATACAGAGAGAGCCCACGTGGGGCAAAAAGGTTAACAGTTGGTAAATCTAGGTGGAAGGGATAGGGGTGCTTGTAGTCCTATTCATGAAATTTATTTGAAGATTTGAAAAAAAATTTTTTTTTTAATTGGAGGAGAGACAACTCTTGAGCTAGTCTCCTTTGTGCCTGCAAGTCCTGCAGTTGATTTTTAATCACTGTGTGCTTTTATTGCTGCCTGTTTGGAATAAGAAGTGTGGAGTGTAAATAATTTTTAAACAGCAGTTTCTTTCCAGGCATGTTTAGTGGAGACAGTAGAAAGTGTGATTAAAAACAAAAACAAAACCCACAGCTGCCTTGTTATTTAAAAATAAAAATACCTACTCTATAAAAGACAAAGCCATAGAGGCAAAAATCTGAACAGTGATTATTGGGGCCAGAGGACAGGGGAGGAGGCTGCCTACAAAGGGGCACAAGGGAACTTTGGGGTTGATGAAAATATTCTATATTGGGGTGATAGTGGAGCAACTGTATGTATTTGTTAAAACCCTAGAACTGTACACATAAAAATATGTGAATGTTACTGTGTACAAGCTATACCTCAATAAGCGTGATTAAAAACAAACCAAAGAACAAAAAAAAACGTTTTCAGCATCGTACTCTTCCTCCTGGCTTGGAGGAGGTCGTTTCCAGGAGTTCGTCTGCTTGCCCCAAGCAGGGAAGAAAGGAGTTCAGATCAAAAAAGTCAGGCAGGGTAAAGCAAAAGAACATTTAGGGAGCAAGACCAGAGGTGCTAAATCTACAAGAAAAGCTAATTGTCCACATGGTAGCCATTGTAGGAATGTTTCCCTCGGTTCCCAATGCAGGAACACTGGTTTCTGTGTGCCACGGGAGCCAGTTCCCATCCAGGCAGTGACACTGGAAGGTGTCCACCGCAGAGGGCCATTGGTGGCAAACTTCTGTCCATTGACTTCCCTTTGGGCCACTCTCCTCTCTCACCTGTACTCCAGGTCCCACCATTGGTCACATTTTTGAACTGGACATAAAAATAAGGAGCGCTTGTCAGGAAGCCATTAGGAGGGGTGTGTGTGATTTTCCTGGATGTGGAAGATAGCTTCTTGCCTTTTTTCTTATATACATTTGAAAATATTGGGTTGTCGGAAAAGTCATGATGTATTTTTTCTATGATTTTCATTGCAAAAATGCTTCATGACTTTTCCGACAACCCAATATTTCCCAAGAATCTACCAGGTACCGTGCTGTGTACTCAGCATTGGAGATTAATGAGCAGATGTCTAGTCATAATTGGTTAAGAGTCAGCAGATTCATAGCATTTAGAGCTAGAGGGCTTTGGGGATCCTACTGTTTGATATTTATTTCATAAGTAGAGAAACTAAGTCTTATGGACTGAATGTCTCCCCCACCCCCGCCCCCAAATTCATGTCTTGAAACTCCCAATGTGATGGTGTTAGGAGGTGGGGCTTTTGGGAGGTGATCAGGTCATGAGGGTGGAGCCCTAGTGAACTGGATTAGCCCTATAAGAAGGTCCTATTACGAGTAGGATCGGTCTCATTCACGGGTCTTAGAGTCTCTTATAAGAAGAGATGGAGAGGGATGATGGGTCTGTCTGTGTGAGAATGCAATGACAAAACAGATGTCTATAAACCAGCAAGAGGTTCCTCACCAACAACCCAGCCATGTTCCAGATCTTGGACCTCCAGCCTCCAAGACAGTGAGGAGAAATAAATGTCGATTATGCCAGCCACCAGCCCATGGTATTGTGTTGCAGCAGGCTGAACACTAAGACACTGCAGCCCAGAGTGATGCAGGGACTTGTCTACGGCTGTGCAGTGGGTTAGCTGGTAAGCTATGAACAGAAGCCAGCGGACTCCTCCCCCATTCCCAAAACTCCATCCACAAACTTATCATGGGAGGCAGGACCACCTGAGGGTAAGAGCTGGGGCTTCAGAGCTGGGCACATTCAAAGCTGAGCTCAGCCTCTCAGTTTGCTGGGTGACAGTGGGCGTCGGGTACTCATCTGTAAAATGGGAATGACAGGCCCCTCACTGCAGGGTCTCTAGTAAGACCTGGAATAGTTTCTGTAAAGTCCCTGTCATAGAGTAGGCCACTCTTCTGAGCCATTGCAGGAGACCCAGGGAGTACGGACCAGGCAGGGGGCAAGAGTCCTCAGAAAGTTTCTAAAAGAAGTTGGGGTGAGGACGTGTAGAGATCTCTGAAGAACTTCTCCAACATCACAGCTCAGCCTGGGGCCGGTCAGTGATAAATTAATTAAACGCGTTGAGGCGAATCTATATTAGAAACAACTAATACTCTTCTCTGAAAGGCAGAGAAGAGAGGCCAGGGTTTCTGACAGCAAAAGAGTGTTCTGAATATTTGAAAAATGCATGCAGCATAGGTGATACATTATTCAGGGTTATCTAGAAATCTAAATTAATGGAAAGGTCAGGTTCTGAGCACGTGACAAAGGCAAGGAAGCACTTTCAGATCCCCAGAGTCACTCTGACTGGGCTCCACTTGTCAGGTTGGGACCCTTTTAGGTCCCAGCATGTCTGAATGTAAAAGAGGGCTTCTGGAGTGGCCAAAAACAGATTATTTCCCAAAAGAGCAAAACTTCCTTTGCAGCCTCCTTCCGACTGGCATTGCGCACTTATGGAGCAGATTGGATTCAAAAGTCCTTCACACAACCTTCAGGGTGAGGCACATGGAATATATAGGCAATTATGTCTTTCTTGATACCTCTGCTCAAAGCTGGAGCTGCAAGATCATGGAGCGAAACAGTTTCTCCTTTCTCTAGAGACTGTCCCAAATGGACAAGGATTTACTCTCGGCTCCATCCCGCATTCTCCCTGGCTGTGCCTGGCCAGGCTTTATGGGTAGCTTAGCAGCTGTGGTCCTGGCATCTCTGAGCAGATATCTGGCTCCTCCACCCTCTGCTTTTCTACAAACACCTGGCCCCTCCATCACTGGCCAGGGAAGTAGGCATCACATCCCACCCCTTTGCATCCAGGTGACAGGTGCCTCTTCTAGTGGGCAGGGACCTGGTCCATAGGTAATGTTTCCAAAAACATGGAAGGTGTGCAACATCATGGATCAGAGGCTGGACTTCATTCATTGTCTGGTTTGAGTCATGGCTTAGCCTCCCACCAGCTTGAGTCCTTGCGTGTAAGTTAACGTGCTACACCTGCCTCCATTTGCCCCATCTCTGTAATGGAGGGAATGATCTGTATGATGGAGAAAATGATAGCAATAATAGCAAACATTTGCATGTGTTTTCTCTCCAGCAGACACAGCTCTGAGCACTTTGTGTATATATCAGTCAGCTAATCCTTACACAGCAATAGTTGAAGCCAGTATTACGATTATCCTCTCCCTACCTCATGGCGAGGATTAAGTAAATGCATACCCATGCAGGGATTGGAACAATTCCCGATCCACAGCCCTTAATAAATCACATGAAATGATTTTAGGGGTCGCATGGATAAGCATTTTTAAATTCATAGTGTGCACTTATTGAAAAAGTGCATAGTAGAAACCATATACTTTGCCCAGGATTTCATTGATATTATTGCCTAAATTGAGGATAAGAATAGTATTTAAGTCAAACTATAGAGTGCTGAAAAGATAAAGTAAACAATAACACGGAAATTAAAGAGATTCAGCAAAAATCACTAAGGTGGAATGCAAATACTTGAACATTAGGAAATAGCGCTCTAGACCCCAAACTACCAAAACAGTGCCTGCTTTTTGCAGCTGTCTTCCCTGTTCTCCTAGCTTACAAATGCTCACCTCTACCTGGTTTAGCAGTCAAGAAAGAAGTTGGCTGGTTTCATTCTGTCCCTGAAACGAGCCTGCCCTTTTTAGCTCATCCTATTTCCTGGGTCAAGGCCGTACCATGGGGGGAAGAGACAGGGAGTGTGTTTCCCACACCCTAATCTAGAGGTGAGCTGGGGAGAGTTCCTCCTAGACGTCCTGCAGAGCCGGCCGATGATAACTGCGTGGGTGGGTGAGGAACCTGAGAGGAGACACCACCTGTCCCACTAATGATAGGACCAGGGTAGCCCAAAGCCCTTATTGCACCTCTGATCCTCATTTAAGTTCACTCCTCACTTAACCATTAACAAGCCCCTTCTCAAGGAAATTGAGAGCCACTTGAGCTGTTAGCTAGAGCTCTTGGAGACAGAGGAAAGAGGTTGGCAGGGTGGCCACACCTAGCTTGAAAATATTTCCAAATAGGTAATTGTTTAGCTTTTCAATAAGATTTTGAATCATGAGGGACTTGTTGAGGCTCTGGCAGACCTATAAAAAGCCTTGGTCAAGGGTTTTGTTTTCCCCTAACGTAAAAAGCACGTGGATGTCCCATCAGCTCAGACTTCTGCTTGGGCTGGGTTTTCACAAAACACTGTCTCACCTGGTTGCTGCCCCGGCTGCTATCTTTCCAACTCTCATCCCACATCACTTTCACAGATTTAGTTTCACCCCCAGGGGAAAACATGTATAGAGAAACAGAAATAACTTCCCTCTAAAGGGTTGCAAGCCACCTTGTGCCACCAAAAACTAGAATTCCCGGTCTCTCAGGTTCGAAGTGTCTTCACACTGTTATTGTTTTCCTCCAGGGACACTAAGTGAGTCCCACAGGTAATTACTCTGCCTACACTAATCGCTGAGGCCTCGAGGTTCAGACTCAATGCTTGGCTGCTTCCCAGGTACCAAAGACGCTGCTAAGTGCTTTTCGAACCTCATCTCATGCAAACCTCACAATATGCCTTGTGAGTCTATGTTCATTTTTTAACCTGTGTTCGAGATAATCACTTAATCTGGAGTTAACATTCAGCACTGGTTCAATGACTCCACCTGCCCCCAGTATTCCTGGTCCTCAATCTTCCCTCCTTGTCATTCTTCTCCAAGGAAATAGGGGCTCAAAGAGCTACAGCCACTTGCCACAAATCATGAAGCTAGTTAAAAGAAGAGGTGAGATTTGAACCAAGACTGCCAGCCTCCAAAACCCTGCCATGACAGATGAAATCTCTCTGTGGATGGAACAGGGGACAGGAATGACAGACAGGGATGTGCCAGCTCAGCCTCAGGGTCACCAGCAGTAGCCTCCACCACATCCCCTGCCTGAGTCCCAAATACAGGGAGGGCTTGGACCAGTTACTAGGAGCCAAGGGGATACAGGCGGAAAAGGGTGTATGACCCTCTTGTCCCGGGCATTGACTCACATCTTTGCCTGATGCAGCTCCTACAGACCTCCCCACCCAGGACTTCAAACTCCAGACCATCCTCACAGGGTTGCCAGATTTCGGGAGAAAACAAAACAGAACAGAATTCCCAGTTAAATTTGAACTTCACATACAAAGGAAATGTTTTAGTGTAAGTACAGACATCCATTCAATTCAATAACAGGCAGGTTTAGAAAAGATGATTCATTAAAATAATATTATCACAGTGCCTTGATCTCCCAGGAAACAAACTATGTAAGCATAAAACATTATGACTTTAATATACTATTACTATCTTATGTTTTGAGATTAATCTAATCTTAATATACTAAAATGATATAGGTGTTAACCAAAGACATTAATGAATCCAGAGTGTGAGATTGTAAAGACTCCAACACAGATAACTTATTGTGCAGCACAGCACTAAGAATCAATGTCAGCATATAGTATATATTAAATCTTTTTCTCATATGATTTACTGCAGCTGGAGGGAAAAAAGTAAGTCTTTGAGGCTATTTTATAAACCTGTTATAAATATCAAAAACTGAATTAAAAAATGCTAAAAGTGATCGATCTCACTAATAATCAAAAGAGTAAAACAATAACACATTACTTTTCATTTATTAAATGAAAACATAAATTAAATCAATTCAATAAATAATGTTGACCATGGCTAGTATTGTGATGGAGGTGGGTAGAATGTGGTAGGGTAGTCACGTTCACCACTGAAAGAGTAAAAATTCTCAAGAGCAATTGGGCATAATACATCAAAAGTCTTAGAAATGGGCATATGCTGTGACTTAAAAATACTTCTAGGAATTCGCCCTGGGAAAATAACTTGGGATAGATGCAAAGATTTTACTACAAAGATGTCCACTGCAGCATTGTTAATATATATATATATATATATATATATATATATATATATGTAATCTTTATAGATAATTACATGTTATCATTAGTAATATACCCACATATATGTGTGTTTATATTTTATACATCACATATACACCATACATATACATATACATATATACACATTATATGTCATACATACACCACACACATACACACACACACACACACACACACACACGCACACACACACAGGGTGCCCCAAAAATATATACACATTTTAAGAGATGTTATGTATGCTCAAGCAGTAGTTCGCTGTAATCAGAAGTGTCTGGACACTGATGGTCACCACTTTGAGCATCTCTTGTAATTGCAGAAATCAAATGTGACTTGTATTCATCTTTTGTTATTGGTATATATCAGGTATTACAATTTTAATACAGTTTTTTCCTTTCTTAAAATGTGTATACATTTTGGGGGGCACCCACTGTATATACATATATACATAAAATATACACACATCCCAATGGGGGAAGAGGTAAATAAATTTTGGCACACCTATTCAACTGATGTTGTAGAAGAATATTTCAAGATATAAAAGTGTTCACAAGCACCTCCCCTCTTCCTTCCATGGATCTGAGACTGGAGGTGAGATAGCCATCTTGCAACCACGGTGTGGCAAGCAGGAAGACACAAGCCACGTGCCAAGGATGGCGAGGAGGGAAGACGGAAGACTAGGAATACTGATGACACGGTGGAGCCATTATACCATCCCTGAACTGTAACTCCAAACTTCTTATCAAGTGATTTGGCTTTTCTCACTGGGAGCTGTTAAGATTTCCATTTCAAAACAATATAGTATATAGCACACCTAGGATATCCATAACTTAAAAGATGTACAAGACAAGATCTATGTAAAGAAAAACACTGAATCTTGTTGAAGGACACAAAGACTTGAACTTGTATTTTCTCCCATAACAATGTATTGAGACAGGTATTATTTCATCTTTTTACATTCAGGAAGATTAAGTAACTTGCCCCAGTCCACAGTCACAGAGTTGAAATTCACACCTCTGTCTGCCAGTCTCGCATTTGTGCTTGTGTGGGAACCCATGCTGGCTCAAAGGAGCTGATATAAATTAATGAGGTGACAAAATGTGACTTCAAGTGTTCTTTGACCCCAAGATTGCTCCTTTATGCACGTTGGCAATTACAGGCCTGCAAAGTACATGAGGTTTCTCTTTTGGTTGCAAAACAGTGTGAATCTTATATTTGTGACAAGAACTGTCTAACAACAAAAGGGAATTTAAAGATTTGTGGTGTAAGTGTTGATAAGATTCTAAAAATGATTGATAAAAAAGTGTCCCAGTGTCTTTGCACCTGTTCCCTCTACCTGGAAAGCTCTTCCTCCCAGATACTGACATAGCCAGCTGGGTCCTCACTTCTTCACATATTTGTTTAAATATTACTTTCACAAAGTGTTCTTCCCCGACCACCCCATTCAAAATTGTAACCTCTCCTGGCTTTATTTTTCTCCATAGAATGAATCACTCTCCACTATACTATATAATTTGCATGTTTATTTTACTTACTCTCTTCTCCCCAGCCGCCCCGCCCCGCCCCCCTCCCCCCCAAAAAAGGATGGAAGCAGGATTTTGTCTGTTTTGTCATCAGCACCAAGGACAGGGCCTTGCATGGGGTTGGCACTTGTACATATTGAATGAATGAATGAATGAATGAATGAATGAACAAATGACACCAGAAATACACAGTGGAAGCACCACTTTGAGCATGGCCTGTGCTAGCAAATTAAGCCCTTAGCTCCATGGTCATCTCAGGATGGCAAGAGAATGAACAAAAAAGAGGAACCCAGAACTGATTGACTATGAATACAGTTTAGTTCCACCTATTTTTGCACTTTATATAAATAATTCATTCTTTACATGTCCTTTTGTGACTTGCTTCTGTCACTCACATTCTGACTGCAGGATTTGTCCATGTTGTCATGTGCAGCTGTAAATTATATTCAGTTCTATTGCTGTATGAACTTCCATGGCAAAAGGAGTATAACACATATTCTGTTTCAGACATGTGGGTTGATTCCAATTTGGGGCTATTTTGACCCATCCTGGTGTGAACGTTCTTGTCAAGTTTCAGGTGTGCATGTGTAAGAATTTCTCTAGAAGGGAAGGTACTTCTGTTTGGCCAGACACTACAAAACTGTGACTCAGAGAGGTTGGACTAACTAACACTCCCATCAGCAATGTATGGGAGTCACCGGTCCTCCACATTCTTGCGAGTGCTTGGTATTGTCAGACTCTTGCTCGAATTTTTGCTATTCCGATGAGAGTAAAGTGGCATTTCCCTGTGGTTTTATTGTGAATGTTCCTGATTATGAATGAGGTTCAGGGCCTCTTTGTAAAATACATTTTTAAAAAACTTTTATCTTTTTCTGTGTTCAGTATTATCATACCTTACTTGCACCCAGCCATCTCTATGTTCTTCATTCATATGCATTAGCAAAGGAATAGGCATGCAAATAAGTGAAAAGTAATTTTAATTGAACTTTGAATTATCAGTGTTTCATCTCCACACTCCCGTTTTAAATCAATTCTGCTTAGTCAGTCATGAAATCTGACTTAGAATCACAGATTTTAGAAGTGGAAATAGTGATAGCTAACCTTTGCTGAGTGTTTACTATGTGTTAGTCACTGCGTTTGGGGCTTTACATATATAAAGACATGAGAAATGTGCTATTTAAAAAAAACAACTTCCTTGTAAGGAGAGGGAGTGTTGTATCTGGAAAGCCCTATTCTGCCGAGCACCTTGGTTCAATTACACAAAGTGAGTGTTGGTGAAAGCAGACTTGGTACTCAAAGCGAGAGAGAGCCCAATGCTGTGCCTCATGAAGTGAGAAGAATGTGGAATCCTTGGGTCATCAAAGGGAGAAGGGATGAAGAGGAGAGATGGGAGGTGACAGAGGAAATAGGAGGGTCAAAAACAATATAGAGGATGGATGGATCTCACATTGCTGAAATCAACCTGCATCATCATACACAGGCATCTGATCTGAATCCATATTACCAACGAGGCACAAGAACCCATTCTGAGCAACTTCCATGAAACTGGTCTGGAATCTGTAGGGTCCTGACCAAGTACCATGCATTTCATGGAAAATCACTCCCACTGAAGAGGAGCTCACAACATAAAACTACTAATCCCGTAAAGTAAATAACTGCTGTGAGAGAAAATCAGCAAACACAACAAATGCAACAATTTTTAGAACCAAGAACTACAGATATAAAGCAATCTCAGAGACCTTAAAATTATATAATTCAAACATGCAATAATATAAAGGACTAAAATGCAGGAAAGAAAGAAAAGAAAAGAAAAGAAAAGAAAAGAAAAGAAAAGAAAAGAAAAGAAAAGAAAAGAAAAGAAAAGAAAAGAAAAGTAAAGAACAGAACATGACATTAAGGGAGGGACTGTGAAATTTTTAACAAGAATTCAACTGACCTTCTAGAAATAAAAAGAATAGTCATCAAAATTAAAAATTCAATGGACATTCTTCTGAAGAGAGAACAAATGCGCAGAATGGTAGATTTGAGGAAATTATCCAGAATGCAGCACATAGCAATAAAGAGGTAGAACGTATGAAAGAAAGTAAGAGGTGTATGATATAGAATGAAAGGATTCAGCATATATTTAACAGGAGTCCTGGAGAAGGGAGAGAGACAATAGGAGATTATTAGGAATCCAGGCCAAATCATTATATAGGAGTTATCAGGTGAAGATATTTTAGACATATAAAATCTAAGATAATTCAGTGTAACATTCCCTTACTAAATGCAATACCAAAGGTGATAGCTCAAGCAAGAAAGAAACTCAGTCCAGAGGGAGGGTGGGATGCAAAAAGCAATGGTAAACCAAGAAATTGATGAGAAAGTTGATAAATCTAAATAATAGTGACTGTAAAATTATAACAATGGAGGTGGGAACTGAAATATTACCCAACAATAATAATATATTTAGAAGATGGGAGAGGATTTTAGGAGTTAAAGCATTCTGAGTTCCTAGCATTGTTTGAAAAAATATTAGGGATATTGATTAGATCCAAATCTTGAATCATGTGTGCTAATAATTAATCACCAAATGAATAGAAATTGAATGTTTAACTTCTAAATAATGAAGAGGGAAGAGGTGAATGGAGACCAGAAAAAGGTGAATGGAAAAAAGAAACATAACATAAGTTAGTAAAATAAAGTCAGTAATCATAAGAAATACAGATGACCATAGAGAAACTCTCCCATATATGCCCAAGAAAACAATCTATTTGGAGATTCATCACAGAATTGTTTGTAATAGAAAAAAAAAATAGAAACAACCCAAATTTACCATCCCTAGGAGACTAGATAAATACATTGTGGTCTATTTATAAATTGGAGCTCTCTAGAAGAATAAAATTAAATGTCAACATGGATAGGGCCCAAAAATACGTTAATAAATGAAAAAAGCAAGTTTCAGAATGATATATACAGTATAATTTCATTGGTTTAAATTGAACGCTCAAACAATGCTACATATTATTTATAACTAGTAAACTATACAAATATGGATGGGAAGGACACACATGCTTCTGGGAATAGAGGGAGAGGGAAAAGGAGAAGGTTGTGAAGAAAACTTCAATTGTCTCTTTAATATTTTATTTCCTTAAAAATATATGAAGCAAATACAGCAAAAGGTTAACTATGTATATATTCCAGTTGGTGGTTTATAATACCCTGTTATTTTCTGAATGTTTAATATATGTCATAATAAAAAAATGTATTCCAAATATTATAGAGCTGAGCTTTGTAATAATTAAATTAAATGGCTTTTAAATTTTAATTTAATTATAATTCAGTTCCTCTGTCACATTAGCCACATTTCAAGGGCTCAATAGGCAGAGGTGGCTACTGTAGTGGACAGAGCACTTTTAGAACATTTCCATCATCACAGAAAGGTCTACTGGGAAGTTATAGAGAGCCTAAAGGCCATCCTGGTTCGCATCAGGGTTTAGTGCTGTAAGTAGACCCCATAGAGAGTCATACACAAAATGTAGACCAAATGCACACTGAACATAGAGCATACTTACATATCCATGTGGGAATCTGGCTAAGTTTTCTTTGTGTGTTGTGTTGTGCTTCATCCAATTACTTGAAGTTGCTGGGAGGCTGATATCCAATTAATTGAAATTTTTCTGTTCTATATCTATTGAAAACAGCCACAGTAAATTAGAGTTGGTAATAATAAGGTTCTTCTAGCCACTATATGTTCAATTCCTCAACTTATTCCAATTCCATCCAAGCTTTCCCAAGATATAAATCTAGTAAAATTACCACAGAAGGAGACATTTCCCAGATTTTTTCGTTTACTAAAGTAAGTGCTTTAAACAGTTATCTAAATGGCCAGGATTTCACTAGGAATTTCAATATTAACAACAACAAAAACATGAAGAAGCACAAAGGTTGGAAAAAGCAAGCATTGGCTTTTGGAAGGGAGAGACTTGTCTTTGCACTCAGAGCTCAGAATTACTGCAGGCCGTTAAATTCTTTCTATTGGGGCTTTAATTGATTTTCTCACTGGCACAAATTTTCTGGCATCTCCTCTAGCTGTCTAATCAAGGGTGACCTGTGAAATGTATCAAAGCAAAAGTGAACTGTATGTAGATGGCTGCCAAAATACAATAGCTTTACAAGCTAGCATAGGGTTACACATGAAGAGTTCTTTGGGTTCCAGCAGGCTTTGGGGGGATATAAAATCACGGATAATGGATGCCTAAGGAGCAAGTCAATTTCAATTCTAGGATTTCATGAATGGGTGAGATCTAGTCATTCATTTTACAGTTATATTTTGAGCATCTACTGTGCATCACACACTTGCTTAGGGGAATATCAGAATATAGAGACAGACGTGGTCCCTGTCGCTGTAGAGCCGAGAATCCACAGGAAAGGGCTGATGTCCTGGCCTGCGGCATTGGGGAACTCGTGAGTTAAGCCTCGCCAACCAAAATGCAAACCAAGAGCTGTGAGGCCTGGCCAAATGTGGAGTTGGTATCTCTCTATAAAGAGAACTGTGGTCTTTGTCAAAGGTGAAGCTGAATTTCTTTCCAAATTCTAAGCCTCAGTGAAGTAAATCTCACCCTGGCTCTGCCACCCTTTGAACCATATGCATGGTTTTCATTCAACACCAAAATCTCCCTAAGCCTCCTGGGATAAACATGCCGGTAGCACCCTACAGACCTACTGAGAAGTCTCAAATTCTAACCAAGGGATGTAATTAAACAGAGAAACGAGATGTTCCACTGTGGATTAAGGCCAAAGATAATGCCTATGGAGCAAGAGAGAAGGAAGCCCTGTGGAGTGTGTGTCCCTGTGGAGAGGGGGCTAAGCTTTATTGAGTATTTCCTTGGTTTCAGTCCTTCAGTCTTCCCAACAGTTCGGCAAAATGGGCATTCTCATGCCTAGCTTACCATTTGAAGAGAACAAGGTTCAGAGAGGGGCAGGGGCCTCTCCAACTAAGCCACCAACTAATGAAATAAGGTGAGAACCCAGGCATGCCAGCTTGGGCTTCATGTCCTCAATCCACCTGCTCTGATATACAGGTAAGGACAACCTCTAAGGTTCCTTCCAGTGTCTCGGGATCAATGACTGCACCCTGGCATTCAGCAGGAAGCCAAAGGGAAGTCAGGACAAGCAGTTAAGCTGCTGCTAATTAAGGGATTAGAACTGTAAACCAAGTGAGCATTGTTTCGTGAGTCTCTTTTTATTACTTCCACATTTTATTCACTTGAGAAGGTAATGGGAGAATAAAAACCAATAAAAATGTTTTTGGTTCCCTTAGTACACAGGAAGCAGTGACATCTTCATTATTGTGTTTTGTGGACAGATTAAGCATTAAATTGTAAAACTAATCTGCTCTGATATCAGGAATAAGACCAACTTTGATAAAGCTTCGCAGTGCTATGAAGATTGCTTTCAAAATGACCTGATCAGACTCCATGAATATTTAACAATTGATTTTCTGGCAGAAACACTAAAGAATGAAAGGCAGCATCTCCCCAAGATAATCTTGGGAGGAAAGATTTTCTTCTTCTTGAGACCTTTATTTCACCTTAGGTTTGATGGGGAGATCCCACCATTTGTCCCCATTAGTGCCTGATGGATCGCAGATTTACAGCTTTTCAAATAAACGCTGTTTATTTTGGTGTGAAGATATATATCCAAATCCCTGTCCAGGGCATCAAGGGAAAAGATGCTCCCCGTGGGCGCAAACCTGGCCCAGGCACTAGGACCACAGACCCAAATATATATGGTCTTTACCCTGGCAGAGCTGAAGATATGGGTGCAGAGGCAGCAAACAGAGAAATGAATATGGGGTAGAAATGCTATGGGAGGCCAGAAGAGGGGCTCTTACTTCACACTGGGGTGTTAGGGGGTGCTTCTTGGAGAAGTAGGGGAGGTGTAGGGAGTGCAAAGTCAGGGAGGAGAGACGCAGCATGGCCCCTGCAGCGAACTGCCTGGGTCTGAGCCAGCCCAGAGCACAAGACGTGAAGTGAACAAAAGCCACATTGAAGAGATGCCTCTAAACATGGGATGTAGCTTGGTCTTTCTCCCGAAGCTTTTGATTCAGCAGGTTTGGGATGGGGCCCAGGAATCCGAATGTTTAAAAACTCCATCTCATGTTTCCATGAGGGCCCTCCACTAGGACAATATTAGACCCAAGGCTTCATTTTTTTATAAGAAATATTTTATAATACTACTTTTGCTATTCTGAAATGGAACACACAGGCAATATTAACTGCCTAAGAAAAAAATACTTCAAAAATTATTATGTTACCCTAACTGTAATGTAAAGGAGAAAAAGAGAGTAACTTTTAATAAAAATGCTTTTCCATATGTAAATATTGGAGCACAAGTTCACTAGAAGTCAAACAGGAGCGTCAGATATATTTGTACCTATATGTGGAAACACAGTGGATGCAGCGACCACAGATACTGGCCAACACAGTATAATAATGTTGCATTGAATTGGTGATGAAAATACTACAGGAGTCATTATCATTGCTAACATAATTTTCTGGAATATTAACGCCCCTCACATAAATTCTCAATCTGCCAAAGTGTCATCAACACACAATTCCCTTAGTATTTGCTTCCCTAGAAAAGTCAGTGTAAACGTATATTAAAATCATCCAGAAAACACCTTCACTATGTAAAAACAGAGCTATGTTCTGCAGGCAGATGTTTAGGGCCATCATTCCCTGATAAGAACGTCTGGTGGGCCACTGCACATTCGTACAGGATCAAGGAGAGCGCTTTGATGGGCATAAGTGTTCCACATATTGTGATGCCTGGATGGATGGCTGCCAACCATCCACTACATGCCTGAACACCCTACAAAGTACAAAGCAGCCCAGGGAATGGAACCAGCCTGCTGGTGGAGGATAACATGTCTGGTCTCTGTCCCCAGCCCTTCCTACCTTTTCCCTATGGATTTTTTCATTGGTGCGTTTCAGAGGATATTACCTCTTCTAGCTTCTCTCATGGACTAGGCAGACTGGAGGAATATGCATTCTGGACTGTTCTCCACCTAGCCAGAAACACTTGCAAAAATCCAGTGTAGCCCAGGACTGGTGAATGAGTTAACTCAGAGAAGAACAGCAAGCCCATTTGGCTAAAGATTTAAGGCCACGTTTCCCTAAGCAGCTTTGTCAGTGATAAAGCTGATGTTTTGCCTTCTGTCTCCTGTATCTCATTTCTTAATGGCCTGAAAAAATTGGGGAGTGGGGAGAAAAAGGTGTTGTTTGTTATCCTCCCCACACACCACATTTGGCGAAAGGATAGTAATTGTTACTCCTAGGAAAGATGAGCCCATCCATGGAGGAAAATGTGAAGAGGTCAAGTCAGAGTCCTGAAGAACCGCAACAGTTAAGGCTGTGGTTTGCCAAAAGTGCTTCTCAGAGCCCCAGGATCTGGGGAGGTGCCCTCAGGGCTTCTGGGAGAGGAGACAGGGGAAGAGAAAGTGCTTTTCCTAATATTTCCAGCTGCCAAGAATCACCATCAAGCTCTATTTTAAACACAGCAGTTTTGATTTTGGTTTTGAATGTATATAAAATTTCATTTGTTAAAAAAAAAAGGTTCTACTATTAAAAAAAAAGTTTGAAAACCACTGATTTATAGAATGGGCAGAGAAAAGAGCAACTCACAATGGAGAATGAGAAGGATCTGCCAAAAAACAAGAGGAAGAAGGAAGGTTTGCTGACCAGAAAGCCTAAGGAATGGAACTTTTCAAAAGAGAGGGGGTGGTCAAAGGCACCACAAGCCCAGGGGAGGTTGAGTAGGAGGAGGACAGAAGAGTGACCAGTGGGTCTACTGGCATTGTGATCTTGGCAGGCTCAATGGACTGCCAAGGGCCAATCCCAAATGGCAGTGCATTAAGAGGTGAGTAAAAAAGATGATGGAGATTGCATGGTATCTCTTTCCCCAATGTCTTCAGGTTGTCAAAAGGGTCCACACACAAGGAAACTCAATCACTGCAGTGTGCGGGACAATAGATTATTGTTCATGGTAGAACTGGAGAAATCCTTTAAACAGTGGGCAGAAATAGGAGAAGGGGAGAGGGCGTATGGGCACGCCCTTGGCTTCTTTCCCAGAAGGGCTATTTGGTTTGGATTTTTTTTTTCCTTTTTTCATATTGAAGAGAACATGAATCTTTCTAGGAAGACCATGTCTCAGATGGGAGCTGCAGTTAACAATTAATGAATGTCGGACCAGCAGGAGAGAATGACTCCCCCTTCCGCCATATTCCATAGTCTGCCGATTGGTTGTCTAATGGCCCATGGAAATCACCAAGGTGACATTCTTCGTGTTGGAGACCTCAAAAGGGCTTCTGCATTCATTCTTTGAAAAAAGACTGGAAGGAAACAGAAAGCAACAGCTGGACAGAATGAAAACTCCTGAAGTTAAGAAACACTGGGAAAGTTACAAGGGAAAAAAAATTAAGACTCACGTGTCATTTTTGCTAAGTGCAGCTCTGGAGTTCAAATTATGTTTGACCTCCCCCAACACAAAGGGCATAATGGGGAGCCAGAAATTTGTGTGGACTTCTGAACTCCATGAGACAAACGACCTAAAAGAGGCCACTGGGGCCGGCCGAGTGGCGCGGTGGTTAAGCACTGGCTTGGGAAGCCAGCGGCCCCAGTTCGGGTCCCACATATGAGGGCCAGTGACACTGCCCTCAAACAAACAAACAAACAAAAAAACAAGAGGCCATTGGAAGGAACCACACGTGTTCTTCTGGCTCTAGCTCTGACTTATGAGAGACCCTGCTTTCTCCCATCAACATTCTCTGCATCTTCTTCCACTCATCAACAAAACCAACTTTATAGACCTCTGTGTGGATAATTCACTTGAGCTTGTTATGGTGCTCGACCAATAGCAGAGAGGCAACTCAAGAGTCAGGTGGGAAAAAGCATACTGTGTATTTCATTAGGTTTAATCCTCACAGCAACCTTGAGAGGCATTGTTACCCCTTTTATAAATGGGAAACCAGAGGTCAAATGAACACAGGTCGCAAGCATGATAAATGGCAGAGTTAAGTCAATAAACAGATATATCTAGCTCTAAAAAATATGGAATAATGAATGAATGAGAGACAGTTGAATGAATGATAAAGGAATAGTGAATTATTATTATTATTATTATTATTATTATTATTATTATTATATATTTTAGAAATGTGAAGTCCCACTTTGGCATTGTTTCTTTCCCTGTTTACTTTCAGAGTCACTGCTTTGTCTATAAACAATTGTTAGCCAGACAGTCCTGTTAGTGGTGGGAGATTTAATGCCCAATAAAGTGATAATTACACCAGTTCTGGCACCTTCTTTCTGCAGCACAATAAGTTGTGCAAGATTGTTAAATCTTAAAGTATCCAGATAATCTCAAGTGCAAGGCAGGTAAAGAGTACCATTTGTGGTTAAATAAATTTTAATATATCTGCAAAATGGAATGAAATACAACCATTAAAAATATGACATTAGGGCCGGCCAAGTGGCACGTCGGTTAAGAGCTGGCTTGGAACGCCAGCGACCCCAGTTCGGATCCCACATATGAGGGCCAGTGACACTGCCCTCTACAGTTAAGATGGTGAACAACAGCTCCACCTGGAGCTGGGCTGCTGTGAATCCCCGGGATGGCATAGCTGTAGCCCCTGCTGCAGTGGACTGCCATAGGCTACAGTGAGTGGCCGGCAGCCAGCATGAGCAGCTGACAGCCAGTGTGAGCTGCCAAGAGCCGCTGTGAGCGGCCGTCCAGAGACTGGCGACCGATCTGCCTCACCCGAGAAGACTGCAATGATGATACCAACATGGGCCACTGAAGCAATGTCCTCCACAACTATACTGAAGAATAAAAGGACAACAACTTGTCTGTTCCCCTTCCCTGGCTCCCCAACACTGTTCCCCTCCCCCAATTCCCAAATAAAATCTTTTAAAAAATATATCATATTAAAGAGTTATCATTTTGTTATTGTAATGCTAAGTGGGAAAAATGTATGCATATACAATATTAACAATGACTTTGGAAGATGGGATTGTGGATAGTTTCTTCTTTTTTATACGTTTTTTCTGTTTCCAAGAGTTCCTTCAATTAGCATTCTTGATTTTTAGAATTAAAATATACATCAAATTTTCCATTGTTACTGAGTACTTGCCAAAGTCAATCCACCAGAGCTAATCTTTCGTAGGGCACAGTGTGCTCAGACACCTCAGGTGATATTCTCCATGGACACCCTGAGTCCTTGGGGCATGGTTTCCCATTGTACAACACCATAACATTTACCTCATCCCTTGAATGGACTGGCTAGAGACTTGAGGCTCCCAGGCAGCACCACTAATGTCTACTTTCTTCCTGCCTTGGTACTTTCCACAGTCAGGGCTTAGAACTAGGGGATGAGGGCTCATCTCACAGAATGCAGCTACGACTCTCCCAGGGTGTGCTGGTTCCCTGAGGAAGCCCCGAGAGTCGGCTTCAGCATCCATGAGGAGATCACTGCCTCTCTCCTGCTGACCCCCCACAGAACTGGCATCGGAATTAATATCTACTCATTGTTTTACAGTGTTCTCTCCATGCCTCTTTGGAGCCTGTCAACAGCTCTTATCCTATTTCACTCAGGAGCAAGCAGAATCCAGAGGTTACATGACCTCCCAAAGTCCCATGGCTAAAAAAGGGCAGAAGCAAAACCTGAACTTCCAAACTTTTGGTTCTAATCCCTGTGCCTTCCAGTGCAGCACTCTGCTGCCTGGGGGTTCCTTTCAGGGACACATCCTGAGGGCTTCATGGGCCACCAAGGGTCAACCTAGGTTGGCCGTAAGGATCTGCCATGCTGGTCACAAATAGCCACTTTTTGGTGACAGACAAGGTGTTAACAGGAGTCTAATGCTCACTTTCCTTGGAAGGAGCCTAAATCTCAGAGGAGCAGCCAGTATTTCTGGCAAAGCTAAATAAAATCATTAATAACCCAAGGAACAATTTCTAAAACTGAATTTATGCCTCTGAGATGGAGGAAAAAAACAATAGTCAAAACCCAATAACAACTCAATATCATTACTTATCAGGGGAATGCAAATTAAAATCATTGTGAGATAATCCTTACACATCTACCAGAATGGCTACAATTTTTAAGACTGTTAGTACCAAGTGTTGGCAAGGAAGTGGAGTAATGGAACTCTCAAACATTTCAGATAGAAGGGTAAATTGGTTCAACCACTTGATAAAACTATTTGGTATAATCTGCTACAGACAAACATATGCCTACCTAAGACCTGGAAAATCCACTCTTAGGTATATATCCAAAATAAATGAGGGCATATATCCACTAAGATATATGTACATGACTGATCATAGCTGCTTTACTAATTGGTAGAAAAAAAAAAAAAGTGGGGGGGAATATCCCAAAGGCCATCAACAGAAAAATGAGTAAATAAATTGCAGTATATCCATGCAGTAGAATACTACACAGCAATAAAAAAGGAGGAGGAGGAGGAGGAAATGGGTGATACACAGAATTACAGGGATGAAACTCACAGTCATGATATTGATTGAAAGAGAGAAGCCAGATGCAACAGATTAGAACACAGTGCGTGATTCAGCTCATAATAGCTCATGAAAACTTACTGTTATATTTTCGAAATTTTGCAAGCCAATTGTTAAATACAGCCTTTGTTAAAAATTAAATGATATAAATTTACAATGAAGTCAATTATATTTAAAAGAAAGGTAATAAATACTGAAAACTCTTCACTTTTGAATTCTTCACTATTTTTCTGCTATTACCAATGCAACTAAGGCTACTTACATCTATGGTATCTGTATGGTGGAAGGACTATATAATTGTGTTCTACTGCACATTTATCTAGTCCTGACTCCATGTTCCAAGACCTCACCTAGATAGATAGCTTCAAATCAGTGGTGGTGACAGCCAGGGAAATTGAAAAAGGCTACAAATCAGGGTTGTTTTTTGTTTTGCTTTGTTCTAAATTTTGGGGAGCTGGTTATCAAACATTTGCCAGCACCACACAGAATTGATTCCATTTCTATGAATCCCAAGAATAGGAAAAACTAATCTATGGCAGTAGAAGTCAGAAAGGAGGTTACCTGGAGGGGAGTCCTCCTGCCTGGGACACACTGATGTCCTATCTACCTTTTCATCATGGTGGTGGCTCTATAGGTGTAAACCTATGAATAGACTTTACTACACACATATGTAGCTGATACCTCAGTTTAAAAATTAAATTGAAGAAAATTTTTTCCAAAGCACCTACCCTTCAGGGAGCATCTCTGTAGGAAGATGGGAGGTTTGACAGCCCCAGTGTCTCCTGTACCATCTCATGGGACAACCTGAGTGATGAGAGACCCTAGAAAGAGAAGGAGTGTCTAGTAACAATTTCGTATGACTTCCAGAGAATAGAATCTGTATTGGGTTAAGCTTTATAAGAGGGCACAAGTCTCCACATCCTACAGGTAATAACAATGTTTCCTGAGCACTGTTCTAAAACTCTGAGGGGATTTTTATGATTCCCATTTTTCAGTTAAGAGAATGAGGCTAAGGGCTCCAGATCACAGAGCTGGGAGGTGGCAATGTCAATATTTCCATCCAAGGAACCCTCCCTCCAGTGCCTGGGTTAATCCCTCCACCTTCTGACAATAAATAATCAAAATAAGTGTGTAAGTTAAATAGTTAGCACCCAGGTAGCATGGCATGGTGCCCACTTCTGTGTCTGCGTTACCTGTATTTGTGGAAAGAGAGAGGAGAAGTTCCAAACATCTGGCGTCAGTCAGCTGCTTTCTTCTTCTCTGATGTGAAGTTCAACTAAGGGGCAATAAACATGCCCGGTTGTAAATGATCCAAAAGGGGAACGGCGACTGGCAGTTTCAGGGGGGCAATTTGGTTAAGCTGTGTCCAGCGAGGCCACCTGTTCCATCAGGGAAATGGAAACTCAAAGATACCACATTGACGTTGAACTTGCGAACCTGAGTCCAGCCTCCCTGGCAAGAGACATATCCAGGTCCTAAGGTGCGGCCCATTGTCTCTGGAAATTAATGACCCTGATTCCACCCGTCTGAGCATGTGACTCTTCTGACACAAAAATTAATCTGCAACATGACCTGTGCACAATAACATTCACTCACCGCTGCATTTGTCTGGTGATGTATGAAGTGATAGGTGAGCAAAGCTGGGGGGTGCTTTCCGGATCCCAGGACCCTGGCTTTCATAGCGGGGAAGACTGCAGAGACACTATGAAATGGGTGAAAGAATTCAGGTCTTCAGACTCACCATTCAGCCTGCTGCACTGTCCTACGTGTTTGGTGCCGGAGAGGGCATCTCCAATGTCTCACAGCATGCCCTCTGTGGGTCGGCCTCACCAATGGCGGGGGCTACCACGGTCTCTCAGTTTCAACAATGATACTTGTTGAATGCCTATGTTGTGCCACCCCTGTACTTGGCTGGCTTGTTAGTTTCTGGTGTGGCCACAAGCAGTGTTGAATGGATCCAGCTCCTGAAACTTGAGCCAAAGCTGAGCAGAGGGCAGGACAGGGCCCAGTAGGATTGTGGCAGGCTGAAGGTGCGAGACAGTTTACCCTTCCTCCAAACTCTCATGCAACCTTTTATCTTCTTGGATCTTGTCTCTTCTTTTCATCTCTCTACTGTTTCCCTTTCTCCTCCTGAGAGACACAAATAAATCAGAGTCACATGGTATAAAAGAGGTGGACTCTGGTGTCACCTACCTGTGGACGTGTATCTAAGACCCTGACTAGCTTACCTATTGTTCTCTAAGTGATCCTGACCGACAAATCAGGGCATTTCCTAGGGCTCTTGTAGGGTTGGAAAGACATTTACAAACATGTAAATACATACACATACACTATTCGTTCTAATGTGATAGGCTCCTCAGGAAAGAAAGTTAAACTTTCCCTCATTATCTCTGCTCTCAACCTTCCGCCATTCCCAGAAGGGGAAATCAAGCTTTTGATTCTGTAATTTTGCCCCTGGACCCACCCAAAGGGCATTTTGGACTTTCAGGGCCCTTGATCTCCTAGCTTTTATATAAGATGGTCCTTCAGCCTAGAACTGTTTTTTCCTTCTCCTTCTTTACCTGGTTAATTCTTATTAATATATTAAGACTCAACTCAAGTGTCCCTTCTTCCTAGAATCCATCCACTTATCTTCCCAGAGATACCTTCTTCTACCCAGGGTCCCTGAGGTAACCTCTTTCTAGTCATGTCCTTAACCCCTAGGACACAACCTCATCTTTGGGAATTTCTGCTCTGTGGTCCCTCTGTGGACCTGTATCCGCAGGTCTGGCAGCGTACCTGGCACAGCGTGGGTGCCTGTGAAAGAACATCCCTCAAGTCAGTAACAGAGCAATAAAATGCACTGATTCACACTAAAGAGTTAGGGACTTAAAAAATTGCTGTTCTCAGATAACTTTGCTTCAAGGAGGACAAAGGAAAAGGCAACAAAGACAGATAAACTTGCTAGTGTGAAATTTCAGGAGGATGGGGTCCTTTCCTATGGCTCCTAAGATGAGACCCGGAAATTTTCCAACAGAAAGGAGTCTCAGAGATCATCAGGTCTGGGGTGTTTCCCTGCTGTACTCTGGGGCTGCCTTGAGGTCCCTGGAAAGTGGGGACGCAGTGGGGAGGAAAGATAAGGCTTGGGGGTTACGGCTCCAGGTCCCCTTCACCCCGGCAAGAAAGGAAGCTCTGCTGCTGTTTTCCATATTGGGTGGATGTGCATGATTTTGCCTGAAGAAAGCGTTCTGTGGCAGAGGGGAAAAAATGGATCTAGTCTAGCTCGCCGATTTTATAGATGAGGACAAGTGAAGCTCAGAACATTATTGCCAGTTGCCCAAAATAACACTGTGGGTAGCCAGATCTTTTGATTCTCCCATCAGCGCTTATTTTAGCACCAGCCTTGGTCTCCAAAGCACCCTGTGCACTCTCAGCTGGGTGTCTCGTGGGCAGGAGGGCTCCCTGCATGCCCCTCACCCCCTGCCCCTTCCCAAATTACCCTTCGAGGAAAGAGGAAAGCGGATAGGGGGGACATCACCGGCTCTTGTGATCCCCTTTGTTAGATTACAAAAAATCGGGGCTCAGGTTCTGAAGCTCACCCTTGGTGGACCCCAGGCTGATCCAAAGTGAGGAAAAACATGAGCGCCGGAGTGAATTTCAGAATTATAACAGCACTTTCCGGAGGCTCTGAAAGGCTCTGAAAAACATTTCTGTGATTACTCGGACCTCCTGCCAAGATGATTTGGAATAGTGTAACTCTTTCTCTAAGTGTTAAGGTCCTTCTGGGTCCTTATATCAAATTAAATGTTGCCTACTTACTCTGGCCTGCCTATGACTAAGCCAAAGAAGCAACACAAATAAAAGGCACAAAGCACCCTGTCATGCACCAGGATGTTCCATTTATTTGTGTCTTTTGGAAACCAGCTGACAGAAGACAATAGGCCTTTAAGGATTTACCACCAACTGAAACTGCAGATTACCAGTAGGTGCCTTTTGAAAGCCCAAGACAAAACACCCCATAGGGGAAAATAAACAAGAGCTATTTCATTTTATGTGGATTCTGACTTTTAAAGGGCCCTTCCCTTCTAATAAGATTTTTTGCGTTCCTCTCCATACTCCCTCCTCTCAAATGCTTTCAATTTGTCTGCATTATTGTTACTCTGGGAAACTCGGCCCTTTGATCTGATCCCAAATCAGGAGCCAACTGAGACATGTGAGGCATGCACAAAGAAAATAATGATAAAACAGCTAGCACTGAAAGCTTGGCACATGCCAGATGCACTCCAAATGATTTGGGAGTGAGAATGTATCTCATCCACACAAGAACTCTATGGGACAAATACTATTATCATAGTCTTCATTTCACAGGGGAGGCACTTGAGGCACAGAGAGGTTAACCAACTTGCCCTAGGGCACACAGCTTGTGAGAGGCAGAGTGAGGCTTCAAATCCAGGAAATCTGGGTCCAATGACATAGCCTTAAGAGCTGTGCTAATTAACATCAGTTTTTAGTAAAACTGTGGATCAGGGTCTCTCTACTGCAACTTAGCAGCACAAAATAGAGAAACATTTGGGCATTAGGGAATTTGGCTGGCCTGATTGAGAAAGGTGAGCAAACATCCCTTGGGGGAGGGTCTTATTTATCCTAAATCATGGCCTAGAGTCCCGGGGGCGAGTCAGAGACTTACCGTTAGGTGGCTGGCAGGAGACATATCCACTCCCCAGAGAGCAGGAGGCCCAGGGAAGGTCGAACTTTGCACATAGGCAGACTGTAGCCTTGTTTCTTCACTCACTAGTCCTTCACTTTGGGAAAATTGTGTAATTCTCTGTGTCTGGATTCTCTCATTTATAAAATGGGGAAATTACTATGCATCTCAGAGGGCAGCCATGAGAACGAAAGAAGACACTGATAGATGCTTAGGCATCAGCATGAGGCCCTCAGAAGGCGTGACTGCCTTTCCTTACCCAGGGATGTGCCTGCTACCCAGCGTACTCCACCTTGAACCAGGCGTCATCACCTTCACCTTGATTAGCCCCAGCTCATAATCAGGACGCACTTTGTTACACTACCTCCCAGACTCAGTGGGGCTGCATAGAAAAGATGTGGACTTTGAAATTGAACCAATATGAATGTGAAGCCTGGCTTTGACATTTACTAGTACGAGCAAGTGGCTTTCTCTTGTTGAGCCTCCCTTTCCTAATGGGTGAAGTGGAGATGCCAGACTGCGGGGCTTAAACAACAGAAATTCATTGTCTCACAGTTCTGGAGGCTGGAAGTCTAAGATCAGGGTGTTGGTAGGGTCAGTTCCTCCCAAGGACTTTGGGGGAGAATCTGTCATGCCTCTGTCCTAGTTTCTGGGTGGCCTTAGGCATTCCCTATAGATGATCATCTTCTCCCTGTGTCTTCCCAGCATCTTCCCTCCATGGCTTGTCTATCTTGGTGCCCAATTTCCCCTTTTTATAAGGATACCAGTCACATTGGACATGGGTTCTCCCTAATGGCCTCATCTTAACTTGATCGTCTGCAAAAACCTTATTTCCAAATAAGGCCATTTTACAGGTAGTGGAAGTTAGGACTTGAACACCTTTTGGGGGACACAATTCAGCTCATGGCATGCCCTATGGAATTATGCCATTTACTGAACTCTATGTACTTACTATCCCCTCAATTGTTATGTAAATTTAACACTGTACTAAATCAAGTCCATTAATTCTTTTTTTCCCCCATTAATTCTTTTAAGCTGTGGTCTGACCCCATGAAAAATACAGAGTAAAGGAAGAGGGTACTTCTAGAATGCTTGGAGTTGGAAAGTTCGGGAAGAAGAAACAGTTGAGAGGAATGTGAGTATAGGTGAAGCTGCCTTCGTTCAGGTAGAAATGAATCCATGTGCCGATAGAATCAGGTGAAATAGTGTTACTAGGAAGAAACACAAGGGAATCAATTCTAAGAGATGCTGTGGAGCAATGAGAGCAGAGGAGCTCAAAGAGGTTGTTCACAGAGGCTTGGGAAAGAGCTTTAGTTATAAAAAAGAAAAGCCACCACTGTACAAGAAGGGAAAGGAAAGGCAGCCAAGCTGTGACCAATTTTAAAGGGAAGTTGAGGCTAGAAACAAGGGAGATGGTAATTAATGCACACAGCAGAATTCAGGAATCGACATTGGGAGGCAGGTACATACAATTTTTAATACCCGTCTCCCAGACGCAACTAATTAGAATTAATTTTATGAGTTTTCCCCATTACACTGAACTATGAGAAATAATAATGAACAAAGGAACACCTTATTACACCTCAATTCATCATAGGTGTTCAGACGTCTGATAAGTTTTTCATGGGGGGACTTTAAAAGCCACAGACTTGCAACACACAGATTTGGCAGTAAAGAAAAGGGTAAGCTGACAGCAAAAGTGACCTCATCAACCCAGGAGCCACACAAGTGGCCTCAGTCTCATAAGTACAATGCCGAGTGAAAGAATCCAGATGCAAAAAAAAAAAAAAAAAAACTTATTGAAGGATTCCATGTATACAAAGTAAAGAACCAGCAAATTTGATGAGACTGGAGATCAAAAAAGGTTACTGTGGGGGTACTGACTGGGAAAGGCATGAAGGACATTTGGCGGAGACCTAGAAATGTTCTACATATGATCTGGGTGGTGGTGACTTGTATATAGGAAAATAATATGTAAAATGTAAAAAAAGAAATGTAAAGCATAAAAATTAACCAGCCTGTGCCCTTAATATTTTTACTTCATTTTACTTCAAAATATTTCAACTTTGAAAAGTAAGTAAAGTGAAAAAGAAGCATGTTCTTGCCCATGGTGTATAATATGGCCTCAAAATATATATCAATAATGGCCAATGGGAGGGAAGGAAGGGTAGAGGTGGAAGGGGAGGGGTCTTGACAGCTGTGTGGCTGGCTCCTTCATGTCTCAGCTGCATGGAATCTTAGGCCACCCTCCCATCTCCACCCCTAACCCACTGTCACATGCTCTTGTTTTAATTTTCTTTAGAGCACTTACTAACAGAGTTGGACATTGCCACAGTCTCTCTCTGTTTGCTGGTTTAATGTCTGTCCCCACTCCCATGAGATGGTGGCATCTATCTTTGTGATCCAAGCCCAGCACATGCCTGGCTCACAATAAGCCCTAGTCAGTGTTTATTAGATTCATACATAAATGAATGAAGGAGAGAAGGATCACATGTCTGATACTGTGTAGGAAAACTAGGAATACCTAGATTAATAAAACACATTTTTCTCCGGCAAGGAGACTATGGGGATCAATTCTGGTTGATTCTACCTTACAAAGGTCCTTAGAAACACTCCCCTCCAATTGACTCATTCTCCTGGACTTGTTCAGCAGCCCCCTACCTAGTCTTTCTGCTTTGGGGCCCTCCCGCCCTCCTCTCCCCATACCCCCACCCCTCCTGCTGACACACACACACACACACACACACACACACACACACACACACACACCCTCTGTACGGCTACTAGCTGACTTACTGCAAACGCACTCTGACCCTATTGCCCCACTGCTTCCCACCTCTTTCGGCTCCTCTCTCCATGGCTGAACTGCTCCAAATGCCACAGGCTGACGCCCAGCTACCTGCCCCGCTCACCTCCCAGCCCCGAGCAGCCCCATTTTAATCTTTTCTCCAAGCCTCTCCATGTACTATTCGCCAGCCTCTCTCACCACATTCGGCCTCCTGCACCACCCTCTGGTCCTCCTGGGCTCGTGGCCTCTGTTTCGGCCCCCAAACACCGTGGGGGCTGCTTCTCTGACCAAGGAGTCTACAACCTAAGGACTGGAGTGAACGGAGCAAGGCTGAAGCCAGCGGAGGCCCCTCTCCATTGGTTTCACTAACTTCTGTTGTTTTCTCCTGATTTTTCCCAACATGCCCATGCATATTTTAGATTATTGAGAGAAGGAAAGGAAAAAAAAAAGAACACAGGAGTCATATTTTACCATCCAGACATTACCACTGTTAATGTTTCAGTAACCAGAATGGCAACGAACAAATGACCCAGAGTCCCTAGCTCCGTGGTGTTGGTTCCCTACGGTCACCTTAAGATTACAGTTGTCCATTCTGTTTACTCTCCACGTGTTTGTTTTGTTTTATTAGAAAAGGAGAAGGAGAAGGAAAGAGAAGGAGAGAAGGTAGGAGAGAGGCGGGAGGGAGGGAAGAAAGAAGCAAAGTGATCTTTCCTTGTCTTATAAACTGCCTTTCTCCAAAATATAGACATTGTAAGTATTTGATTTGAGGGTAGAACTCTGTGTAGCAAATGTGGAGTCCATCCAGATCCTTGAAACTCAAACCATTAGACACTACATATAGATAGAAAATGATGCATGAAAATACATTCCGGGGGCACTTCAAGAAGAATTAGTATTATCTCAAGGCAGACACAGGAGGTCCGCAGATTGTGTATATATATATATAAAAAATTTAAGATGATAAAGTAGACAACATTAAGAGGTATTTTCAGAAAATGCATAGTAGATTGGATAAGAAGTTTCCTTTCAATAAGCAAAAAAGAATCAATGAAATTAGTTGCCTAAAAACAATCAAACATTCAACAAAAAGTTGAAGTGGTTTTAATTTAAATTATTTTTTATTTTTAAAAAGTTTTAAATAAATTTAAATGGTCTGCACTTACAAATTTGGCCAGGTATTAAAGAGCATGGATTCTTGCACGAAAGAAAAACACTTTTAGATGAAGAAACAGGTAAAATAAATTATTGTTAGTAATGGAAGTATTGTTAGGAAATTCTGAGGAAAAGACTAAAATAGATGTTTTACAAAAAGTGGAAGTTCTTCAAATAAGTCACCAAATAATTGCCCAAAACATACAAGACTTTTCTAACAATAGCAAAAATCAATCAATACGTTTGAAAAATCACAAGTGCTTTTCTTTAGCTTAAGATGAATCGTGCGATATAATTGTCACTGTCCAAATCATGCTTTGGGTACATTTTGTCTCAAAGGACTTCAATTTGCAAAGAAATGTTGTCAATTCACAGCCTTAAAAAATCTAATACTTGACAAACATATTTTTAATCTTTTATGTCTGTCAACAAAGAATTCCAACTGCACAGGAAAAAAATGTTTCTGTCACCACAGCATAGTAGTTACGCCATCTTAGGTCACAAATTCATATTTATAGAAAGAAATTTTCAAATAAGAAGCTGATATTTCCCTTATTTCTTATTCCATTATATGATACATACTGAAAATATTTGTGCTCTGTTTTCTGCAGCAGACTCTATGAATAAAGCATCATGGATATAGCTGTTAAAGTTGTTCATTATATACACTTACATACTATGAATCATCTCCAGTTTATGGAGCAGTTGAAAAAAATAGAAGGTGATGAACAGTATGACTTTGTGTTCTGTGCCAATGCTCTTTGGATCATGGAAGAGTTTTTACATAGACTTATAGCATTTTTAACATTTTCTTGATGCCAAGGGAATGCTTGCCAAATATTCACTAATCAAAGACAGAAAATACCCATGTGATGTATGTTTTCTCCTCAAAATCATACTGTGTATCAATGAGTTAAATTTGAAACTACAAGATAAGAAAAGCTTATTAGTGACATAGCTGGGCAGGTTTGAGAATTTACATTGAAACCGATACTTTATAAAACAAATCAATAATAATGATTTTACACCTTTTTCTAACAAGAATCAATATTGTAATTGATGGGTGCTATGCAAATTGGCTGCAAAGCCTAAAAAAATAAGTCAAGGACATTTCATTGTCAGTGGTCAATTTTGACTTGCCTTTCAATTTATGCAACCCAAGAGTTGGTGAATTTATCTAACTTTATAGATATAGTTTTGAAACTGATATGCTTTTGCTCCAAAGTCAAATCAATTCTTTTAGAATAGATGAACAAGTGTTATCAATATAGATGCAAATATTAACAAAAAAATTGGGGGGTATGTTTTTGGTTACTGGAAACTTTTAAGTATGTTTGGAATATACTAAATATATAAAACTACTTTTCAGCTGTACATTACATGAAATGCAATCCAGGTCAAGTATATCAAAGGATGATTTTGTTTGAATCAAGATGTGTTGTAAATAAACACTAAACACTGAATTTCCAAGACTTAGTATAAAAAGGTGTATACAATAGTTCATTAATAATTATTTACATCAATCAGATGTTGAAATAATATATTGGATATGTTAGGCTAAATAAAATACATTAGTCAAGTTAATTTCACCTATTTTTATTTTACTTTTTAAAACTGTGGATACCGGAAATTTTAAAACTACACACTTAGGGCCGGCTGAGTGGCGCGGTGGTTAAGCGCTGGTTTGGGAAGCCAACGGCCCAGTTCGGGTCCCACATATGAGGGCCATTGACACTGCCCTCAAAAAAAAAAAAAAAAGACTACATACCTAGCTCACAGTATATGTCTACTGGATAATTCTGATCTAGAATGTAACTGCCATGATAATATTGACAAAGGTGATCTGACCTTGTTTATTGTTGGATTCCCAGAGCTGAAAACCAGTGCCTGGCACATTCTAGATGCTTAGAAAACACTGACTCCATAAATGAATTGAACCTCAGTAGTACCAGTACAGGCTCAGTAGCAGGAAACAGAAACCACTCCAATTATTTCAAGCAGAAAGGGATTTAATCTGGGGAATTAAGAACTTACAAAAATCACTGGGAAGGCTGGAGCAGCAAGCTCTAGACCAGGCCCCCGGGAATGGAGCCCAGGACATTACAGAGCCAGCCTGACAGAGGAGCTGCCACCTCTGCCACCATCAAGAAGGCAGGACTAAATAAGCCACCCGTGGAGCGGCTGGCTCCAGGAACACACCTCTTCAAGCGTGTTAGGTTTCAGCCATACCACACCTAAGAGATCCAAGCTAGTGAAACAAATGGCTTGTACTCTTCCTCTTGACCCCCCAGAAGCTGGAGCCTGGGTGCTGGAACACACTGCAGAAACGCTAGCAATGCTGCACCATGCATGGCACCATGCAGATGCCTTCCAGTTCTCATGCAAGAGCATCTAATTTATGAAGCTTAAATCACATCCAAAATGCACTACCAAGAAATCTCTCCCATCTCCCCACCAGGTACATGCCTTCAAATTAAACATCCCTTCCTCCAGGAAGCTTTCTTTGACTTTCCCAACACTATGTTAAGTTGGCTCTCCGTGTACTTTATATGCATTCTTGGCTCATTTTATTAAGTGTATTTATTGTGTTTATTGTCTTTTTCCTTGACAGGTCATTAGGGCTGTGTCTGCTTATTCACCATTATATTCTCCCCACCCAGTGGTACATTCACACATTGAATGAATGAATGAATGAATGAACACAGTGCGCAATGCATCAGGGATTTGAACCCATCTTTCCCCGGGCCACAAACCCTCTCATAATATATCCATGCACCCTCACAGCTGTCCAGCACCTGTCAGAGGAAGACTGCAGTTGGCACACCCATCACCAGGGCACAAACTTGCCCTCTCAAGGAGGATGGCCTGGGGCTGTTTCTAAGAAAGAGGAAGGGACTACATCTGGGCAATGACTTTCAAGAAAATGCCGTGAGCCATGGAGTGCTGGGCCCCAGCCAGGCTGCAGACCAGCCAAGGGAAGATGGGGCCAAGGGGCTATGGTGGACACTGCACAAAACGCACCCAGCCATGTTCCTCTCCACAAGGAAGACTGGTGGACACTTAAGTGTGGGACCTGGAAGAAAACTGTGGTCATATAAACAATGACACTTACACAGAAGCATTTTCACAGCTTATGAAACTCCTCACATGCATTGGCTCATTCATCATCATCGCCCCCTGCCCCCATTTTATTGGGGAGGAAACCAAAGCACAGCAAGATTAGCAACTTTTCCAAGGGCAAGTGTCAAATCCAGGTTTCAAGCCCAAGCAGCACAGTGCTATGGTTACAACACATGGCGCGGTACCACACCGAGCCAAGTTCAAAGTCATCTTTTGCCACACACCAGCCAGATACTCTTGGGCAAGTCACTCTCCGAGTTTCCATTGTCTCATACATAAAATGAAGATGATACCATCTAACTCACAGAGGTGTGGTGAAAATTAAATGCTTTTGCAAAGAACTGAGCTCAGCCCCTTGTGCAGAGTAAGGATTCAGCATTTAGTATTGCATTATTGTTCTTATTGCTATTCAAAGTTTAAGACTTTTTCTGTTATCTCAGATTGCCTTTTAATTGTACCAATCTTGTTATAACCTTAATAATTTTCTTTAAAATAGTTCAGGAATGCCAGTAAAATACAAATGAGGGAGGGGAGTTAAGGGGCATTCACAGGAGGACTTCTGTCACCTAGATTAGGCAGCCTCCTTCAGCTCTGGTGAGCTATCATGAAATCCCACAGACCCCACCCCGAGGACAGCACCATAAGCATATCCTCTATTTATGTACAGTCTGGTCCCCAGAGATGTTGCTAATCCACATAATAAAAGTTAAACACGAGCTTCTATTAGGGTACTTAGTCACTTGTTACTCACATCATGGATGTACCAAATGGGCTCCATTGATAAAAATGATGGTATTCAATCTACAGAGTGAAATTCAAGATAAACTAGCTTAGAGACACTTCCTGCCCTTACTTGATCCTTAACCCTTACCACTCAGGGATGGCACAGAGGTGGGAGGTGGCATCACCAGGGTGGGACCTCTGATCTTTTTTTAGCTCCAACTCCAGTGCTCAGGCCACTCAGGCAAGCTATTCTGGCTCGTCATTGGAGGCACTTGGGGGACTTTTTGAAAATACAGATCCTTAAGCATCATCCCAGACCGACTGGGCCCAAAGCTTCAGAGACGGTTTTTATTTTTTAAGTTTTCTCTAATTGGAATGATAACCACCAAATTCCAGATAAAGATACATTTCAGTTTGGGGGAGAGGGAGATCCAATTGGGGAGAGGCACCCAGGGACTCTAGCTGCCCTGGGAAGCTTGCCTTCTGAAGCTGGGCGTAATGTATGGTAAGGTAGTTATATTAGGCCTTACACTGTCTTGTATGTCTGAACTCATTCATCATAAACTTTTAAAGCCCCCTATTGACACTCTAAGCAGCCAGGTTTGGGATCCACTAGATGGGTCTGTAGGGTCTTTCAACTCTAAAATGAACTGGCCTAAAGCAGCTGGAATTTGGAGGCAACTTCTGTGGATGGACTGAGCTCTCTTGTCAGTAACAAAACCCAGTTCCCACCGGGTTTACCAGTCAGAGTCATTCATGCAGCGCGCGTCAGCCTCTTTCCTGGACACAGTCAAGGTTTAACTGACACTGCTGACATGCCAATCGTTCCACCCGTCCTGATGAAGCCTGCTGCTTCCAGCATTTCCAGTATTCTAGAGCATCCGAGGGCATCTACAAAGTCTCCAGGGGTTGGCCCCATGTCAAGAAGAGCAGCTGCTGGCAGTAAGGGATTCAGTAGATGTGAGCATGCTAAAAACCCGTCTTTAAGTAGTTTTGCTCTAATCCGCTGTTATCATGCTTGATTAAAATGATGACTGGTTTCAGGGCACAGCCTGGCATGCAGCTGTCCCACTGTCTCCTGGCTTTGTGCTGGGTGGGGGTTGCTTAAGCCTGTGGGGGCAAATGCAAAGCAAGGAGCAAAGCCCAGGCACTGGTCCATCCTCTGTAATGACTGGGCGGAACTGACCAGGAGGCCATGGACTCAGCGGCCCCACATCCAGTCTGACCTGATTACTGTTTACAAGCAGTGAAGTTACAGTTTTTGTGGAGAAATGAGAGCGCACATCATCCAGGTACGAGGAAATCCACCTACAGCCCTCCAGGCTTTCCCAGGTACCTTGAGAATCAGAACACTTAGGGACACGGTGTGTTCCTGTCATTGCCGAAGCCAGCAATCTCAAAAGTGGGGATGAATGTACCCCCGGGTTCACAAGATAATCCATCAGTGTTAAGAGGCATATAAGACCTTTTATTTCTATTTGCTTTTTATCTCAAAATTTCTATTTTCTGTATATTCTATAATACGCCTATTTTATTGCATAGTAGACATAATAGATAATGTCACTGAGTTCTTACTACATGCCAGGCACTGTTCTAAGAGCTTACATATATCATTTCATTTAACCTCTACAACCACCCTAGGAGGTCGGTATTATTAGTTTTACTTCACAGGCACAGACAAGTCAAGTGATTCTTCCAATGTCACACAGCTGGCAAGTGGCAGAGCTGGGATTTGAACCCCAGCCTGTCTACAGTTTATGTTCATAACTACTACACTATTCTGTCTCTCACAAAGAAATACAATTTACAAATTTTAAACAAACATAGATTAAGGTTCAATGCTCAAGTTTTTGTTTTGTTTTTAACTGAAGAAGGTGTTCAACTGAGAAGACTTGGGAGGATGTTGATAAGCTCAAATAAAAACAAACACACAAAAAAATTTAAACTACTTCCATGGGAGCTCTGGGCAAGAAGGGATCATTGTCAGGCTATTCAAAGTCTGAGGGTGCCACCATGAGCTCAAGTGCTACTCGACCTGTGTCTTCCAAGACCAATTGTTTGTATGCCATCTTCACATTTTTTGCCATGTTTTCCAGCACTTTTTGTCTAACCTGATTTTTCTTTAAATCATCTCACTTTTTAAAACAACCAATTTTCAAAATAAACACAGTATCAC
The DNA here is from genome assembly GCA_033961575.1 of Aselliscus stoliczkanus. NCBI lineage: Eukaryota > Metazoa > Chordata > Mammalia > Chiroptera > Hipposideridae > Aselliscus > Aselliscus stoliczkanus. Next base: position 126,841,827 of record CM066734.1, read on the forward strand.
CACTACAAATGGAAAGCCATTTCACTATAAAGTATTGTGAAAATTCTCTTTAAATGGTCTTGATTTTATAAAAAAAAAATAATTACTAATATTTTGTAGTGCCAGGTACAAGTGTTGGAAATATATTGAGCTGACAACAGTCCCACTAGGCAAGCATTTATATTATCCCCATTTTACAAATGTGGGGCCAGGATTTTTAGCAGCTTGTGAAAGTTGACACAGAAGTTCAGGTGGAGGTAGGACTTGAACCCGGGTAGCCCGGCAGCAGTCTCAAAGAGGTTGCCTGTTACATACACAGTGATACTGCCTATAGCTCTTGGTGCACCGAGTTAGAGGGTTGGAAGGGAGTACCCTTCTACTCTCAGCCCAGTGATGAAGCATCTACTGGACCTCACAGAAAGTGGGGTCCAAGGTGGGTCTCCATGGACTGCCTAACTCCCTAAGGCCGACCCAGGAAAGTCCCTGCCCTCTTCTCCAATGGTGGGTCAAAAGCAAGACTGGACTCCCCTCTAACACCAGGACCACACACCACTTGCAATAAGAATGTTGGCTTGAAATTAATGAGCCTATTGCTCATCAACCTTATGCCCCTTTGTAATTGCACCTCTTTTTCTCCCACCCACCACCCTGTCACCAGGCAACCTGATTTCTGTCACTATAGGTTAATTTACATTTTGTAGAGTTTTAGGTAAATAGAATCATACAGTGTGTTCTCTTTTTTAACATTGTTAAAATCTCCATACTACTCAGACCTATAGATTCAATGTAATCTCTATCAAAATAACAATGCCATTTTTCACAGAATCCAAGCAAATAATCCTAAAATTTATATGGAACCATAAAAGACCCCGAATAGCCACAGCAATCTTGAGAAAGAAGAACAAAGTTGGAGGTATCACAAATGCAAAACAATACTACAAGGCTATAGTAATCAAAACAGCAAAGCTAGCATAAAAACAAACACATAGATCAATGGAATAAATCCACTCCTATATGGTCAATTAATATATGACAAAGCAAGCAAAAATATATTGTACAATGGGGTAAAGACAGTCCATTCAATAAATGGTATTGGGAAAACAAGACATACAAATGTAAAATAATGAAATTAGGCCACCTTTTCATAACATATACAAGAATAAACTCAAAATGGATTAAAAACTTAAATGTAAGACCTGAAACCATAAAATTCTTAAAAGAAAACATAGACAGTCAACTCTCTGACATTGCTCTTATAATATTTTTTCTGATATGTTGCCTTGGGCAAGGGAAACAAAAGAAAAAAAATAAACAAATGGGACTATATCAAACTAAAAAGTTTTTGCACAGCAAAGGAAACCATCAACAAAATGAAAAGACAACCTATTGAATGGGAGAAGATATTCACCTAATTAGATATTCATCTAATAAGAGGTTAATATCCAAAATTTATAAAGAACTCACATGACTTAACACTGAAAAAAACTTAACAATCCAATTAAAACATGGGCAGAGGACCTGAACAGACATTTCTCCAAAGAGGACATACAGATGGCCAATAGACATATGAAATATACTCAAAGTCACTAATCATCAGAAAAATACGAATAAAAACCACAATAAGATATCACCTCACTCTGGTCAGAATGGCCATCATCAATAAATCCACAAACAACAAGTGTTGGCGAGGATGTGGAGAAAAGGGAACACTTGTGTGCTATGGGTGGGATTGCAAATTGGTGCAGCCATTATGGAAATCAGTATGGAGGTTTCTCAAAAAATTAAAAATAGAACTACCATTTGATCCAGCAATTCCACTCCTGGGTGTTTATCCAAAGAAATACAAAACACTAACTTGAAAAAATATATTCTATACACCCATATGTTTACTGCAGCGCTATTCACAATAGCCAAGCTATGGAAACAACCAAAATGCCCATCAGTAGATGATTGGATAAAGAAATAGTGGTACATTTATACAATGGGATATTACTCTGCCATAAAAAAGAATGAAATCTTACCATTTGAGACAACATGGATGGATCTGGAAGGTATTATGCTAGTGAAATTAATATATCAGACAGAGAAAGACAGATACCATATGATCTCACTTACATGTGGAATCTAAAGAAAAAAATAAAGGAACAAACAAATAGAAACAGACTCATAGATGCAGGGAACAAACTGATGGGTGCCAGATGAGAGGGAAATTGGGGGGGGGCAGGGTGAAAGAGATTAAGGGATTAAGAAGTACAAGTTGATAGTTACAAAATTGTCATGGGGATGTAAAGTACAGGGAATATATTCAATAATATGGTAATAATTATGTATAGTGCCAGGTGTGTACTAAGTTAGTCATGGGGACTACTTTGTAGCAATACTTTTTTTTTTTTTTGAGGGCAGTGTCACTGGCCCTCATATGTGGGACCTGAACCGGGGCCGCTGGTTTTCCAAGCCAGCGCTTAACCACTGCGCCACTCAGCCGGCCCGGGGATTACTTTGCAAATTATATAAATGTCTAACTACTGCTCTATATACCTGAAAATAATATAAAATAATACTGAAAAAAAAAGAAGAATGTTGGCCTGGAGAGCATTTAAGATCTTTCTCCCTAGCATATGTCATCAATTTGGCTCAAATAAATTCATAAAAATTCTCAAAAAAAAAAAAAAGAATGTTGGTCTGGGTTGGTTTAGAAGGGCTCCTCCAAAGATAGCGGCCCACAGCTGGAGAGGACCCTGGTGGCAAGAGGCTGTGGAGGTAACCATGGAGGGAGCTACTGAGGCTGGTGGGGAGCCAGGCACAGGAGAAGCACTGCCTGGCCTCCGGAGTCTCAGGGGGATGGACTAACACAGGAGTCGCAGAGAACCCACAGAAACGCTCACAGAAGAAAGCCAGCTTCAAAGATGGCCAAGGTCTGGAGAGCGCAGAGTCAGATTATTCCAGCAGCAGCCAAGTAAGAACTCTTTATCTGTTAGCTCTTTTCCCACCTCCTGCTTCCAGCCCTGAGGGAGAGGAGGCTTCCAGAATGAGAAGTTGGGGTCCACTGCTCCTTCTCAGGACAGAGGTCTGAAGACAGCGACAGGTGTCATGCCTTCTCATCCTCATTTAGACAACAGGGGAAGGAAAATCCCTCAAGACGTTTTTAAAGGGATCTTTATGATTACAACCAAAGAATCGTCCCAATATCATTAATCAAATAGGTCAACCATTTCCCGGTGACTTAAATTACTTATAGTCTCCATACATGCCTAGGTGTATTTTCAGACTCCCTATCCAGGTCCAATTGCTTTATTGATCATCTCTGCAACCATACCACAATGTTATAACTATGATACCTTGGAGAATGTTATGATATACCTAGGGCAAATTCTCTATCTACCCTTTCATTATACTTCTTTTCCAATAATTTACTAGAATTCTTTGAATGTTCTCTTCTAGATGGATTTTTGAATCCATTTATTGAGTTTCATGAAAAAATTGCATTAGCTCTTTTTATTGAGATCACAGTGAGTTTATGTATTATTTATAGAGAGCTGATTTATTAACAATATTAAATGTTCCCATCCTGGAGCATACGGTGTCTCGGTTTATTCAAGTGTCCTTTGTGTACTTATACATTTCTTTAGGTATATTCTTAGGATTTGTTGGTTTTGGTTTGGTTTAGACACTTTTGTCAATGGGATTTTTTTCATTTTTTTATAATTGATTATTGGTGGTATATAGAAAAATCTATCAATATTTGTAATACTAATGTTATATGCAGCAATCTTACTAAATTTCCATTAGTTTTAATAGGTTTTAAAAAATTAATTACCTTGGAGTCTTAGCAAATAGTGATTATCATCTGCGAGTAATGTCAGTTTTGATAGTCTGATGAAATTAAAAATTATTATATATTTTATGTAATTTTTATGTATTTATATATAATTTTATATAATATTTATATCTATTATATACTTTATGTGTATATTATATGAAGTTTTGACTTCACAGTTTCATATACTCCCACTCCAGCACCATTGTAATCATCTCCCGTTAGATCTAGATTAATTATTTTGTGTTTTACATTATGCATTTAGATTTAACACTATTTTTACATGTTACTTGGCTTGCTAGTATTTCTCACAACCCTCATCTCCCTGTGTCTTGTATTTATTTTTTACTTTACTGGAACATATCCCCAAGTAGTTTTTTCAGAGTCTGTGGGTGCTAAATTTTCTGTTCTTACATGTTTCAAAATATCTACCTTTCTTTTCTAATTGAGAGCCAGGCATTCTATACTATAGAATTCTATTCTATTCTATTCTATTCTATTCTATTCTATTCTATTCTATTCTATTCTATCCTATCCTATCGAATGCCAGGCTCAAATCATTTTTTCTCAGAAATCTGAAAATATTTCAGTGTTGTCTTCTAGTCTTTGGAGCTCCACTAAGAAGCCTGATGCCAGCCTGATTCTTCCTTGTAAGGAGGTTGCATTTTACTCTTGAAGCTTTAAGAATTTTCTCTAACTCTTTGGAATTTTGAAATTTCACCAGGATAATAATCCATTTCTGCTTATGTATCTTCTCTCATCGTGTGCCCAGATATTATGACATGTTCATGAATTTTTAACAAAAACTATAAGTGTTCCTTCTTCCCCCATAGTACCTTACTTTCTTTCTGCTTTAAGATGTAAATAAAGGAAGGTTGTCTGTCCTTACAGAAACAAAGAGAAGATTAATATACGTCCCAGCCTCCTGCACCTAACAGAGTACCTGCTACCAGACATAAATAAATATTTAAAGAATTAATGAATAGACTATGTTGCTGCCAGCTGGATATCCTGAGACAGCCTCTTGCTATTTAAAAAAAACACAAAATACTTAAAAGTGATGTATAAAAAAGAAATTTAAGTATTTTTAAAATGCATGACCGAGATGGGAAGAAATTAAGACAGATATGCAGAATCCAAAGATGAGGTGGGAGCCAGAATTCAAATACAGTAATACTTTGGTTTGCAAGCATAATTCGTTCCAGAAACAAACTACTCATATTGCAAGACATCACTCATTTACCATGTTAAAATGTATTAGAAATGTTTGCTCATCTTGCAGAACACTCACAAACCACGTTACTTCGCAATCCAAGGTTTTGCTGTATGGCAGCAAGAGCTGGAAGCAGAGGTGTCTTCTGCTCCCCTGTGACCTAGAGTAAAAGTTTTAAGTGGTGTCATGAGGCAGAGGAGGCACAGAGTAGGGGTTTGGCAAAGTGAAGTTCAGATTGGAGACCACTGCATGAAGCTCAGATCCCCAACATTTACATTCTCAGTAAAAAGACCACCTATAAACTATACCTCCGCTAAACAGAGAGGTAATCTACTTACCTGCGACAAGCTTGACGTGTCGACAGTCTTTTCTGAAACTGAATATCCACAAGCCAGACTTTATCCATGCCTTTACAGAACAATTTACAATATATTACCTCTGTAGTTTTTTCAAAAAAAAAAAAAGGAAGGAAGAAAGAAAAAAAGCGACTTGCAAAGCAAGAGCACTTCTCCCAGGGAGGACCCAGACTTCAAAGAATTCCAACAAAGTTTCATCAAATATAAAAAATTACATAGTATACTAGCTCCTCTACCCCCTTATCCACAGTTTTGCTTTCCATGTTTTCGGTTACCCACTGTCAACCATGGCCTGAAAATATTAAAGGGATAATTATAGAAATAAAAAATTCATAAGTTTTGAATTGCACATTCTGAGTATCATGATGAAATCTTGTGCCATCTTGTCCAGCGTATCTGTGCTGTATATGCTGCCTGCCTGTTAGTTATTTAGTAGCTATCTCGGCTATCAGATTGATTGTTGTGATATCATAGTGCTTGTGTTTAAGTAATTCTTGTTTTACTTAATAATGGCCCCCAAATGCAAGACTAGTGATGCTGGCAATTTGGATATGCCAAAGAGAAGCTGTAAATTGCTCCCTTTAAGTGAAAAGTTGCATATGTGTTGGAAGAAACATAGTATATATAGGGTTTGGTGCTCTCCATGACCTCAGGTATTCACTAGAGGTCATGGAATGTGTCCGCGTGGATAGGGGAATTACTGCACACCAAAAAATAGGGTGCCAAGAATAGCATCAACACAGTTGAAGAGAAAATGAGTTAGAAAACAAATCTGAGGACAGAACATACAGATGAAGATGGAAACCATCAGGAATTCTAAAGCCGGGAGGCTGGGCTGATAAAGTTTAAAATATATTTCATTGGAGTTGCATAAGGAAAAAATAGAGGAGACACAATATTTGAAGAGATGACATCTGAGATTTTTCTGGAAAAAAATAAATTCTCAAGCAGATAAATGAAAAAAAAAACACAAAAAAGTATACAGCAACAAAATGAGAGAACACCAAAACAAAGAGAATTATCTTTAAAACAGCGAGAAAGAAGAACCAGATCATTTTCTATATAGCAGAAAATAATTAAACAATATTTTCCAAATTATGAGAGACAACAACTGCCAATCTAGGATTGTATACACAACAAAGTCACCTTTTATAAAGAGGGAAAATAAAGACATTTCCAGATTAAAAAACGAACTCCTTACAGATTTGCCATGAGATCCTCACTAAAAGAACTTCTAGATTGTACATCAGATGCAAAAGTGAGTGATGAGCAAAAAATGAATGCAGAGGTCAATGGATTGGTGAGGGAGGAAACAGCTGACTGCCATTAAGTCCGATGGCCCTGTACAAATTCCATTTTGTCTTCTTCTTTCCTTATCGCTTCTTAATAATGACTCACTTTTATTGAGTACTTCACTAAGTATGAAACTCTGTGCTGAGCCCTTGATACACATCATGTTACTAAACTTTAAACAACCTTATGAGGGAAAGGTTATTGTTTCCATCTTACAGATGAGGAGTTGGGGGCTTATTTTGCCTGATGTCAGACAATATATGACTGATGTATAACCAATCCACAGGGATAGTCAAAGCATGTGACATAGGCTAACATTCATTGTAATCTAGTTCAAACTCATTTGGAATCAAAGGCAATATGATTTAATCCCAAATTACAAAGAAAATCCTTTATTTAGATATGCATATGAGGGGAGGAACTAAGAGAGAATAGTAGAAGACCAGGAAACATAAGCACAGACCACCAGACATGACTTCCATTTCTGAATATAATGGAATATACTGTAGCAGACCAATCTTCCCTTAAAGAACAACTAGAAAAGCCAAATAAAATGTAAAAAACACCTACTTGAAGCATTAGAAAGACGTTGAGGGACTAGGACTTCATAGGTAAAGCTTCTGGAAAAAAGGAGCTGCGAGAAGGTGAGTTAACAGCCTGCAGTCTTTTTTTCCCCCCCTCAGAGTATTTACCAATTCTAATTATAGGGCAGGAGGCAAAAAATCCTGGTCATACCAGTCCTAGGGCTCCTGTTAAAAGACAAAGAAAGTAGCAAATCTTTTGACGGATTTGCTGGGGAGAAAGAAACAAAATTAGAGGCATAGGGACCAGAACCCCAGAAGTAGCAGAGAACTGATCCCAACACTACCAGCCTTCTCAGGAGACATCTGTTACATTCTGAAGCTGTCTGGGCGGGAAGCTAAGACAAATAGAAAGCCCCCGAAACTAAAGCAGGGTTTTCGCAGTCTCACAATGACAAGGACGCAAGCATGAAAGTTAATGCCCTATTAAGGAGAGAATCCCTGGTTAATACCTCAGGTTCACAGTTGGTACCCCTGGCAAGATCTACCCTAAAAGTAGGGGGAAATAGAAGTATAGAGGCTTCCCAATACTACAACCCAGCCTAAAGTTGGCTTAGTCTCTGTCTTTTTTTTTTTTTAATACACTTACTTTATTTTTTTATTTTTATTTTTTTAGCTGTGCCACCTGTTGGCAGCTCAGCGGCAGCTCAGCTCAGGCTGGGCATCAAACTGCTGTTGCTCAGAGCTCAGCTCGCACTCTTGAGCGCGTTCTTAACCAACTGAGCCACTCGGCCCGGGCCAGTCTCTATCTTAAGATGATCAATTGTTGGGTCGGCCGAGTGGCGCAGTGGTTAAGCGCTGGCTTGGGAAGCCAGCGGCCCTGGTTCGGGTCCCACTTATGAGGGCCAGTGACACTGCCCTCAAAAAAAAAAAAAAAAAAAGAATAGCAAGATGATCAATTGTTATTCTTCCTGAACAGCTAAGGAAAATATAACTCCCTGTGGAGGACAATGACATCATCTACAGTCTCAACATTTTGTTTTCATACATGATGTCCATCATTCATTTCAAAATTACCAGGTATATTAAGAGACAAGTCCAAATAACCAAAAAAAAAAACCCAAAAAAAACAAGAGGAGATAAAAGAGAGTACAAAAGGATATACAAATAGCTCAGTTATTGGAGTTCTTTAAACAGATAATGTTTCATTTTTAAATAGCAAAAAAAAAAAAAAAAAGGATAAACAGGTGAAGGGTAATTTCACCAGATACTTAGAATCTATAAAACAGAATCAAATCAAAATGCTAGGACTAAAACCGAGGGAAGTGCATAGCAGTGCAGGCCTACCTAAAGAAGCAAGAAAAATCTCAAATCAACAGGTTGTCCTTACACCTCAGGGAACTGGAAAAAGAACAGCAAAACAAGCACAAAGGGAGTACAAGGAAGGAGATAATAAAGACCAGAGTGGAAATAAATGAAATAGAAACCAGAAAAACAATACAAAAGATCAATGAAATCAAGAACTCTTTTTTTGAGAAGATAAACAAAATTGACAAACCTCTAGCCAGACTCATCAAAATAAAAAAATTAGTAAAATCAGGAATGAAAGAGGTGAAGTGACAACAGACACCATAGAAATACAAAAATTTTGAGAAAATACTATGAGCAACTATATGCCAACAAATCCGACAATCTGGAAGAAATGGATAATTTTCTAGATGCATACAACCTTTCAAAGCTGACTCAAGAAGAAACGGAAAATCTGAATAGACTGATTACTACCAAGGAAACTGAATCAGTAATCAACATGCTCCCAACAAACAAAAGCCCTGGTCCAGGTGGCTTCACAAGTGAATTTTACCAAACATTCAAAAAAGAATTATCACCTATTCTCCTCAAACTATTCCAAAAAATCCAGAAGGAGGGAAGGCTCCCAAACTCTTTCTATGAGGAGCCCTGATTCCAACACCAGACAAAGACAGTACAAAAAAGGAAAACTACATGCTGATATCCCTAATGAACATAGATGCAAAAATCCTCAACAAAATATTAGCAAACAGAATTCAGCAATATATTAAGAAGATCATACACCGTGATCAAGTGGGGTTCATCCCTAGTATGCAAGTTTGGTTCTATATCCATAAATCAATTAATGTGATACACCACATCAACAAAGTGAAAAATAAAAGGCATTCAAATTGGCAAAGAGGAAGTAAAATTTTTGTTATATGCAGATGACATGGTACTATATACAGTGAAGCCCAAAGACTCCATCAAAAAACTATTGGAACTGATAGATGAATTCAGTAAGGTAGCAGGATACAAAATCAATATTCAGAAATCAGTTGCATTTGCATATACCAATAATAAACTATTGGAAGGAGAAATTAAGAAAACAGTCCCATTTACAATTGCTTCAAGAACTATAAAATACCTAGGAGTAACTTTAACCAAAGAAGTAAAAAACCTGTACTCAGAAAATTATAAGACACTGAAGAAAGAAATCAAAGAAGATACAAATAAATGGAAACACCTACCATGCTCATGGAAAGGAAGAATTAATATAGTTAAAATGTCCACACTGCCTAAAGCAATAGATAGATTCAATGCAATTCCTATCAAACTACCAAGGGCATTTTTCACAGAAATAGAAAATATAATCCTAAAATTTATATGGAACCATAAAAGACCCTGAATAGCCATGGTAATCCTGAGAAATAAGAACAAAGTAGGGGGTATCACACTACCAGACATCAAATCATACTACAAAGCTACAGTAATCAAAACAGCATGGTACTAGCATAAAAACAGGCACATAGATCAATGGAACAAAATAGAGAGCCCAGAAATAAATCCATGCATATACAGACAGTTAATCTATGACAATGGAAGCAAAAATTTACACTGGGGTAAAGATAGTCTATTTAATAAATGGTGCTGGGAAAATTGGACTGATACATGCAAAATAATGAAACTGGACCACCTCCTTATACCATATACAAGAAAAAATTCAAAATGGATTCAAGTCTTAAATGTAAGACCTGAAACCATAAAACTCCTAGAAGAAAATATAGGGAGTAAATTTGCAGACATTACCCTGAGCAATATTTTTACTGATACATCCCCGTGGGCAAGGGAAGTAAAAGAAAAAAATTAACATATGGAATTACATCAAACTGAAAAGTTTTTTCACAGCAAAGGAAACCATGAATAAAACAAAAAGGAAGCCTACTGAATGGGAGAAGATATTTGTCAGCGATATATCTGATAAGGGGTTAATATCCAAAATTTATAAAACACTCATGCAACTCAACACCAAAAAAACAAACAACCCAATTAAAAAATGTGCAGAGCATATGAAGAGACATTTCTCTAAGGAGAATGGCCAACAGGCATATGAAAAAATGTTCAACCTCACTGATCATTAGGGAAATACAAATAAAAACCCCAATGAGATACCACCTCACTCCCGTCAGAATGGCTATCATCAATAAATCAACAAACAACAAGTGCTGGCGGGGCTGTGGGGAAAAGGGAACCTGGGTGCATTGTTGGTGGGATTGCAGATTGGTGCAGCCACTATGGAAATCAGTATGGAGGTATCTCAAAAAACCGGAAATGTAACTACCTTATGACCCAGCAATTCCACTCTTAGATATTTATCCAGAGAAATCCAAGACACTAATTTGAAAAAAATATATGCACCCCTAAGTTCATTTCAGCACTATTTACAATAGCCAAGACTTGGAAACAATCGAAATGCCCATCAGTAGATGACTGGATTAAGAAAACCATGGTAGGGGCTGGCCGAGTGGCACCATGGTTAAACGCTGGCTTAGGAAGCCGGCAGCCCCGGTTCGGATCCCACATATGAGGGCCAGTGACACTGCCCTCAAAAAAAAAAAAAAAAGAAAACCATGGTACATTTACACAATGGAATAATATTCAACTATTAAGAAGAATGAAATCATACCATTTGCAACGATATGGATGGACCTAGAGAACATTATGCTAAGTGAAATAAGTCAGTCAGAGAAAGACAAATACCATATGATCTCACTTATATGTGGAATCTAAAGAACTGAATAAACGAGCAATGTAAACTGAAATAGTCTCAGAGACACAGAGGAAAAACTGATGACTGCTAGATGAGAATGGGGTGGGGATGAGGGAGAAGGGGAAGGGATGAGACAACATAAATTGGTAACTACAACATTGCCACAGAGATAGGAAAGACAATTCAGGGAATATAATCAATAATGTTGTAAAAAAAAATTTGTTTTTAAGCTGAGCCATCCTGCCACCTGTTGGCAGCTCAGCTCAGGCCAGGAATCGAACTGACAACCCTGTTGCTCAGAGCTTGCACTTTTGAGTGAGCTCTTAACCAACTGAGCCACTTGGCTGGCCCTGTGAATATTTTTTTAGGGGCCAGATGGACTCATGTCTTGTTAGGGAGACCACTTCATGGATGGTGTAGAAGCCTGACCACTGCACTGTACATCTGAAGCTGCCATTGAATAATATTATATGTTGACTATAATTTAATATATATATAGTCACGGGATGTGGAGTACAGTGTGGGAAGTGGAGTCAATAGAATTGTAATAGATAGGTATGATATCGGGGGTGAGAGTGGGGGGTTGGGGGAGGGGAGTTGTCACTTTGTGAGGGGTGAAAAGTATAACTATTGCATTGTTTTGTAGACCTGAAACTAATAATAAAAAAATGCTGGGCCTGAAAAATACAAGTGAAAATTTGCAATTCAATAGATGGGTTTAAGAGTAGATTTAGACCAGATTAATGAACTGGGTTAGTTAACTTGGATTAATAACCTGATTAGTGAAATGGAGACAACAGAAAATATCTAGACTAAAGACAAAGAGAAGGATGGATGAAAAATATAGAAAAAAAATGTAAGGGACAAAAGGAACAAAGTGAAAAGGGATACGCATAATTGGAGACACAGAAAGATAAATTAGGGCAGAAGCAATATTTGAAAAGGTAATAGACAAGAATTTTCTGATGAAATATGGTATAACTCCTATTCAAAAACTTCACTAAATTCAATCACAGTGAAAACAAAGAAAACCACATTGATGCATATTGTAGGAAAACTGCTTTCAAACTGCTGAAAAAAACCAAAGGCAAAGATAAAAGCTTAAAAGTAGAGAGAAACTTCAATGGAACCACATTAAGACTGAGAGGTGATATTCAGCAGAAACAATAAAACTCAGAAGACAAGGTGCTGAAAGAAAATAACTGCCACTTAGGATCCTATACTCAATGAAATTATCCTTCAAAACCAAAGGTCAAAAGACAAGCAAAACCAAAAATATTCTCAGCCAGCAGAGCTACACTAAAAGAAATACTGAGGGGAGTTATTCAGATAGAAGGAAAATTATTCCCAATAGGAATACAGAAATGCAGAAAGGAATGGAAAACCCACAGAAAGAATAAATAAAAATAAATACTGACCTACACAATAGTAAAGATATATATGCCTTTCAGGCAGCAATTCCACTTCTAGAAATTCCCATATACCATACATATGCTCCACTCCCACCCCAGATCCATTTTTTGTTCTTCTCTGCACAGATCTGTGCCAGGACAATGACCACTATGGTCACCTGTGTCCCTTGCCATCTGGCCTCTGGAGTTGGGTTTGGCTAATAGAAAGCACTGGCAGGAGATTGCAGGGCAAGAAGAGAGCATGGTGGAGGTTTCTGGGGTTTTTTTCCTGCTCCCTCTATTCTTTGATGCTGTGTTTCTGGAAACACACAGCTTCTGCCAGGTGGTCCTTCATTTGTACTCCAGAGCCTCCGCTGGCACCATTTTCCCTTTCAGTTCTCGGGGTACTAACAGCTTCCTGTTGCTGTCAGTTCCTGGGTACCTCAACATTCATGGATGATTCCTTAACCCTGCCCACACTTCTGTAAAGCAGTCCCTTTCATAAGTCTCGCAATTTCATCCTTCTGAGTTTCAGAACTGCTTCCTTCCAGAACCCTGGTTGATGCAGACTCAGATTTCATTGATTTCATCAAAGCATTGTTCATAACAGCAAAACACTGGAGACATCTATTAGCTGGGAAACTGGATCCATAAATGATGGTACTCATAGAACAGAATACCATGCCACATTTTCAAAGAATAAAGTAACTTAACAGGAACTCAGAGGGAACCTTCTCTAAGATGTATTAAATGAAAAAAGCAAAGGAAGAGTTTGTATCATAAATTCTCATTTATATAACAAAATATTAATACCTCTGCAATAATATACAAAAATGTGGCACTATTGGGTTGACTCTTTTTGCCCTGTTTGAATTCTGTTATACCATGAGGAAGAATTACTTTTTCAAAAGTCCTTTCAAACATCTTTTAAAGAAGGAAATCCTTTACTAGAGTCAAAACTACCTTTTAGTTGTTTGGTAAATCAGCTTCCTTTCCCCTTCTCACCTAGTTTCACTCTCTTAAAAACACACCATCAGCCAAACCAAACCTCTCACTGAAGTGGTACTTCAAAGAAACTTGAATAAGTCAAAGAGAGACCAACAGAGGATCTCGATTTCCATGACCTCTGCCAGATTTCTTTGTAACTTTCCTCTTTAGCAACAGAGATAAGACTTGGAGATTGATAAAGGTTCTGGAGGGGACAGAACAGGAACCGACTGTTAGCATTCCTCTCCCCACCCAATCCAGTAACTTGTAACTAGCTGCTTCAGGTTTGAATCAATTTCTGGTCACCTCTGGTGGTGGCTGAGTGAGGCTTCATGCAAAATTAAGTTCTCTCCAAACCAGCAAAGGGGTTACCAAGTAGTCACCCCACCTAAGAGAATGAAGATTAAAGCAGATAGTTTCAGTGTCATCTTTATCCTTGAAAAAGAGCCAGGGTTTTTTTCAGAGAAAATGACATGTCTTTGTCTAATGAAGGCTGTAGGTCTCATAACTGGCCAGGTTCCCCTCTTTGCCTTGGCTCCAGGGAGCTCAGACATGAATTTGCTGCCCACCTTGAAAATTTTAGGGCAGCCTTTGTGCCAGCCACATCTGCATACTGATACTCTGTGCTTTACCATCCTATTCAATTCTCTTTTCCTTTAGATCTGATTTATTTCTGTTCCTGTTTTTGTTTCTTTGGTTTTTTTTTTTTTTTTTTTTTAGAGGGCAGTGTCACCGGCCCTGATATTTGGGATCCAAACCAGGGCCGCTGGCGTCCCAAGCCAGCTCTTAACCACCGCACCACTCAGCCGGCCCTCTTTCTGTTCTTTTTAAATCATCCTGTAGTGTATATATTTCTGGAGCCACCTCAAATGCTATTTTTAGAATAAAGGAAATTTAATCCATAAATGCAAACAGGAGCTGACTGACCATATTACTCAGGTGATTTACATAATCCATGGGAAGGAGCTCAAACTTATTTTATGTATTTATTTTTAGCTCAGTAAATATGTATCGAGCACCTACTATACACCAGGCATTGTTCTGGCATCAAGGATATAACAAAGAAAAACCCAAAAGCCCTGCTCTCATGGAACTTCCGTTCTAGTGGTGAAATAGATAATAAGCACATAAAAACTAAATATGTACTATGAAGATGGCAATAATGCTAAAGAGAAAAATATAGCAAGTTAAGAAAGGAGAGTGAGGTGGGGGATGGGAATATTTATATGGAGTGGTCAAACCAGGTCTCTCCAGTAAGGTGACATTATTGAAGAGGGGGACGTTTTCATCTCTCTTCTCTCCCTTGCATGTGCCATCATCCTCACTTATTCTACCCTGGTTTTCCCTGGGTGAACACAACAAATGTCAATAGCTGATCTCCCCATGTCCTGCTTCTTCTTAAAGGCTATTCCATCCTCCACACTGAAGCCAGAAAGATCTGCTTAGGTAAATCCCTGATACAGTTCACATTTTTCATCTCCACCTAAGGCCCTTCAAGATCTGGCTCTATCCTGCCTTACTCTGAATGCACAGTTCGCCACACATGCCCTACCTAGACTACCACGTGGTCCTGCTCATGCCATTTCCTCTGCACCTTTTGGGATCTAACTCAAACATCACCTCCTCTGGGCAGCCTTCCGTGGTACCCCAAGCAGAATGAATCTGCCTTGACTTTGAATTCTTAGAACCGTGTTCAGATAACTATTGCAGCTCTATAGACATCATCTAGTAGTCAGTTACACAGATGCATAACATGTATGAGTATGTGTGTCTGCTTTCCTCCAGGATTATGAGTTTCTGGAAGGTCTTGCACGTTGCAGGCATTCAATAAATTGTGACTAAATTTATAATTAAAAATCACTTGAAATTGTGTCACTCCCTAACACCAGCGCCACCTCCAGCTCACAGAGTTCCAGCTGAAGGAGAAGGAGGGTAAGTAAGGAAGTCTCTTTCCTGTGTCTGGTACCAAGCCGACTGACCGCAAATCAGCTGGTGGTAAAGCACGGAGGAAGCAACTGGCTACAAAAGCCACTCTCAAGAGTGCGCCCTCTACTGGAGAGGTGAGGAGACCCGCATGTGATTAGAAGTCCACTGAATTTCTGATTCACAAACCTCCCCCTTCAGTGTCTGTTGCGAGCAAGAAATTGCTCAGGACTTCAAAACAGATTTGCATGCCCAGAGTGCAGCTATCGTGCTTTACTGGAGGCAAGTGAGGCCTATTTGAAGACATCAACTTGTGTGCTATCCATGCTAAATGTGTAACATATTATACCAAAAGACATCCAGCTAGTCATATGTGGAAAACATGCTCAAGAATTCACTATGATTGGAAACATCTCATTGTTGTTGTTGTTGTTTTAATTTCTTTTCTTTCTGTTATTGGTAGTTCTGAACGTTAGATCTTTTCCCCCCACGGAGTCAAAAGGTACCTACGTATATAATTGCAAGGAGGAAAATAGGGGACAGAAATCAGGCATTGGCAGTTTTACCATTTTCATTTGTGTGTGAATTGTTAATATAAATGCGGGGACATAAAGCATTAATGCAAGTCAAAATATTTCAGTGAACAAGTTTCAGCAGTTCAACTGTACGACAATTATAAATAAACCTGGGCAATGCCAGCATTTGGAATTTTTAAAAACAAGTAAATTTCTTATTGATGACAACTAAATAGTATTTGTAGCATTTTTATCATCCAGTAGCTTCCATCCATTCACTTAACTTTTCTAACTGGGTTGTCCTACATGCAAGCACATGTTTTTAATGTCTGTCTTCTGTGCTGTTCCTGTGACTTTGCTATTAAAATACATTAAACTATTAAAAAATCATTTGAGTTAAGTATCGTCATATGAGTAAGTTCTAACTGATGACTTATAAACATTTCATGTTTAACTTTCTAGGTTTGCCTTCCTTTTTTTCTTTCCTCTTTCCTGTTAGCCGAAAAACTTCTTTCACACACATGATATTTATTTTATTTAAGCCACTGTTATTTTTAGTATTTACTGTCACTCAAAAATTAAAGAAATGGTTTGGAGAAAAATAATAAAGCCACTTTCACATTAGGTAAGAGAAAATACATAGAAGCAAATGATTTTTTTAAAAAGCTTGTTAAAAGCATATTTTTGGAAACTGCAAGTCTCTCTTTTTTGGTTTATTATCTAAAATACTTAAATTTATTAGTCAGTGCTGATATGACTCAGTTAATACTTATAATAGCATGACATGAGGCCTCATTTTGCTTAACTACTGCAATGCACGTTTGTTGCATTATTTAAGAACCTTCAACTTGAAAAATTAGCAACTTCACAGTTCACAGTATTTTTTTTTTCATCCTTACATCAATCCTATGACATAGTAAAGGGGTTTTTCTATTTGCCGGATAAGGAAACTGATGGTTGGATAGGCTACGGAATTTGTGGCTAATAACTGCAGAGCTCAGTCTAGGAATCGGAATCCACTTCCTGGCCCACACAGGCTCTCAGCTTAAGGAAAACATTGCCAAGAAGCAGGAGGGACAAACCACAAAAGAATTCCAAACACTGCCCACATAACAGCAAGAAATGCCTTTAAAGGTACTAGAATGGTGCCAAGAGAATGGTCTTAACCATGAACCAACACACAAGCAAAGAAAGCTTCTGCAACTGTGCAGTAAAATCAGTGTTATCTTTCAGTAGGAACGTCAGGAGCCTGTCCCAATGGGAAGTCAGCTGGAAGGAGAAATCCTGGGGTTATTGCCATAGGGACAGGGCCCAAGTCTTGTCAACTGGAAGAACATGCCCGCCTCATAAGGGGATGGCCATCCATCCTGGTTTGCCTGTGACTAGAGACTTTCAGTGCTAAAACAGAAAACAATCCGGCAAACCAGGGCAGGTTGGTCACCTGCAAAAAAACCCTCTATTTCTGGGAAAAAATAATATTCACCTTGGGATGTGCGCTTTAGAATTCCTCTCTAAAGTTTACCATTCAAGTCAGTTTATGACCCAAGCAAGAAAAATAGCTTTGTTATTTGAATGACACTTTGCTTTTGAACAAAAATGGCATTATCTCAATTAAATCTGAATGACTTTCATGTCTTTTTTTTAAAAAAAAACAACCACATATATCCCCTTTAAAGGAAAAGATTTTTCACCAATAAGGATATCTGAAAGAATGTGCCAAGAACTCAGAAGGCAAGTCCCAAAAAAATGTCCCAAAGTGCTCAAAGCCTCCCCAAGGATGCCAGGGTGGCTCTTCTGAAAGGCTCCTTCATTCGAATGCTTGTCTCTGGAATATTTGTTTATTAAAATTAAAAGAAAAAATCTGCTTCATTCCCTTATAGCCACCCCTTGCAAAAATTCAGTAGATATGAAAAGACCTTCGAGTTACATTCAATTATTAAAGGAATAAGCGTGCGTGCTTTGGCAGCACATATACTAAAAAAGCAATAAGCAAAAACGGCAGGCCGCCAGGGGCTCAGTCACATTTCTGGAGTCCTATGAATACCAATATTTTAATACGCACACGCATCCATTTACAACTGAGAAAGAACAGAGCTCCTGTCTGAGGCATGCTTAGAAGAAAGAGCTGTGGCCAAATTCATTTATCATGACTGATTTATCTGACCATAGGCAAAACCAATATTTTGTGTGTTTTTACATGTGAAGTAATTGATCTTGTTTAAAGGTAAATGAAAATGTTCGAGGCATTTCCATTTCCATGGGCATGCTTCATTTTCACAGATCTTACATTTCAAAGAACAGACACCGGTATTGGGGCAACACTTTCATGTACTAAAACTTGTACTTAATGCCAGAGACCTTATGTCAATGAATGACTATCCTTTATAGAGGAGCCTCCTGCATTCAGATGCAATTTACCTTCCAGGATACTACATAAGCCCATGTTTGGTGTTTGGTTGTAAATTATAATGTGGAGTAATAGTAAGCCAAATAAATAAATGGAGGAAAGCTACTGTGATGAGCCTTCCAAAGAGACAAACCCTTATGATACACCTTCTAATTTTAAGAACAGCTATTTATTGAGTGCCTACTGTGTGCCAGGCAGGCTTCTAAGAGTTTCATGCTTATGACTTCATTTACTCTCCCTAACAACCCAAGGAAGTAGATTCTGGTTTGTATCTCTGATTTTACAGAGGGGAAAACTGAGGCACACAGAGATCAAGCAACATGGCCAATGAATTTGAGGCCAGGCAGTCTGACTGCCCAGCCCATGTGCTCAAACACTGCACTCTGGCTCTCAAGGCTGGGGTGTGCCCTTCCCTTTTTCAGGGATTTGAGTCATTCTCTCAACTTGAGCCTTCACTACCACTCACCTCTCCCTCCACACTAAGTACCCCCACAGCTTTCTCTTTGTCCATCTTGACTGGTATCTCAAGGAATCTTCTACTCAACATAGCCCATACTGAACACATCCTCTTTACAACTAGACCTACAGCTCTTCTTTGTTTCAGAAACCGGCAGTGGTTGTACTGTCTTCTCTCCATTCCAAGAGATGTTACGTGACATGGACTCTCACTCTACTACAGAATTATTCCTATCCACCATTCCTGTCCTTCTCAGCAGTCCTCATCTATGATCACAGTAACTGTCTACCGACAGGTCACCTCAGCCCCATTGGTTCCCCACTCCCACTCAGCCTACACCCCTTTGCCTGGTCTATCTTTCCAAAAGGGAACTCTAATGGGTGAGAGCACCCAAAAGAGTCTTACAATTTATGAACTAGTCCAGCACACAGGACTTCCCAATTCTCCCAAATATGCCTTGTGTAAGATGTATTATTTTCATTCTACAAAGAAGTCTGCTGTCACACTGAAGGCCACATGGCTGATGAGATCCCAGACTCTTTCCACTGCAATATATGCTGCTCCCCATTCAAAAAAATTGCATGCTGTCCAATGTGTACAGAATTCAGGAGAAATTCACTCTGGCATTCGAGGTCCTTCCACAGCTTGGTCATAACTGGTCTTTCAATGTCATCTCCCACTTAGTCCCTGCTCAATGCCCTTAACACGTATTCTAAATTAAAAAAAAAAAGTGGAAAGAGAAGCAGGAAGTCAAAAAGACATTAAGTAGAAAGGTTATTTTACCCCAACACAAGGACATTCTGAGCCAAAATTCAATATTATTTTTCTTCTGAGTGAAGAAACACATCTTAAAGTCTATTCTCTCTGGCTCTATAAACAGGCTACAAAAATGGATGTTTCATCTGTATTTCCTGTTCCCCTTGTTTTTTCTAGAATGACTCCTTAATCAGTCCATTAAATGAGACGTCCGCCAAATCCTTTTTATGAAAAAAAGCATGCAGTCCCTCCTCAAGGAACCCCTCCCCCAAAGAGCGAAAGACTTCCTGCATGTGTCTGAAGTTACCCCAAAGCTACCCGGCATCCCCTCCTCCACTGTCAGGGGAGGTTCCGGCAAGTGTTAGGTGAACAAAGCTGTACACACAGGGTGTTGATACCCAGTCAAGGTTGTGTTTCTTCTTTACTATAGTGAAACATGATTCATTAATTTTTCAAAATGGGTGTAAATTCCTCTAAATCCTGCTCTCCCTAGAATATAAATTTCAAATGTTTGTTAAGTGAGGGAATAATTCCATGCTCAGCCGAAGCAAGCTAGCTCTTGTTTCTAGTTGAGCAATTCTGCCTTTGGGTGATGGTCACTTCTTTCTTAGCGACACAAATCACCTGCCTAATAATCCTGTCTAGGGCATTGCTGAGCCTGTGGCAAAATTTTCTCCATGCACTTTTTTTGTTGTTGTTATTGATAAGAATAGTAGCCATAGGCTTCATCTCATTTAATTCCATAACAGCCCAAGGAGGGCTGTTTTAATCCCATTTTACAGCTGAGAAAACAGACAGTCAAAGGTGGGAGGCAGCTTGCCCAAAATTCTACAGCTGCCTAATGCTGGAGCTGGAGTAGTCTGACTTCAGAGTCCTTAAGTCCTAAGTTCCCTTATTGAAGAGATGCTTTTTTTAACCCCGAAGATGTTAAGAGGGAGTGCCTCCTGGTCACATGAATGAGTATCTTCTTGTTCTTTGCCAGCACCCAAGCCAGGACACAGCTTGTGAAATGGTAAATTAAGGTTCCCCATGATTGTGTCTAAAATAGCTTAAAATTCTGCCTGATTCATAATCCATACTAGAGTCTTATATCATGCCTCTTACAAAATGTTGAAAATGCTCAGGTTGATTTCAAATACCTGTTATTTACTGAATTGTGTTCCTCTAAAATTCATGTGTAGAAGTTCTAACCCCACTGTGTATCTGTTTGGAGTAAAGAAGTAATTAAGGTTAATTGGGGTCATAAGGGTGGAGCCCTGATCCAATAGGACTAGTGTTCCTACAAGAAGAGACATCAGAGATGTCACCCTCCTTCTCCATCCCTCTCTCTCCTTCTGCCATGTGAGGACACAGTGAGAAGGTGGCCATCTGCAAGCCAGGGAGAGAGCCCTCACCAGGAACTGAATCAGCAGTCACCTTGATCTTGGACTCCCCAGCCTCCAGAACTGTGAGAAATAATTTTTTTTTTTATGTCTGTCCTATTTTCTCATTATGAGGACTTGTTTTTTTGTTTTTTTGAGGGCAGTGTCACTGGCCCTCATATGTGGGACCCGAACCAGGGCCGCTGGCTTCCCAAGCCAGCGCACAACCAGTGTGCCACTCGGCCGGCCCAGAAATAAATTTCTATTGTTTAGCTGCCCAGTCTGTGGTATTTTATGGCAGCCCATGCACACTAAGACAATAGCCAAATACATTTTCTCAGCCACTCTTCTTAAAAGGTCATGTCTCCAATCCTGAGATGTGAGCTTATCATTTTTACATCAAACCTCCTGAGATTCTCTTAGAAATGGTGCATAGAAACCACCATTTTACACAACACCAACTCAGCCTAAATCTAATTAATGGTCCCCTTGTTAACAGAATTTGAGCCCATTCAACTGTCCCTTTATGCTCAATGGGTGGTCAATACATTTTTACTCACTCCCAGTTTTCCTCTTTCTCTGAGATAAATGGTGCTGAGTGCCATGATGACTTCAGTTGAACTGTCCCATTTGTTTACAGAATGGATTTCCAATGTATTCCAGCCCCTAAGGAAACAGGCAAGCCTGTCCCAAATCAAAGTGGAGGCCAAGCTGACAGATGGAACTTGTGACCTATGCTCACATCCCCTCCTAGGCCTGACACCAAAGACAACAACTCTGCAATACCCCACCCACCTGCCCCACTCCAGGCTGCATGAAACACCTGGGGCTGGTTTTACAAGGATTTTCCCTCCAACATTTAGATATCAATTAATGTTAATGTTTGGCTGAAGAAATTTGGCCAAGCTCTTCCTGTTCCAGAGTCAGCTGGGCTCAGGCAACCCCAGTGTCTCCCTGGATCAGCCGAGTCTACTCACAGCCCGTCCGACATCGAATGCAGAACAACTCAATGAGCAGGGAAGCCCTTGCCTGATGGTTCTGTTGGGGGTGGGGATGGGGGCATCAGTCTTCAATGCAAATAAAATCTGTATTTGATCATTCATCCATCCAACAAATATTTTTCTAAACTCTCGATGTGAGGGTATTGTTAGGCTAGGTGAAAAAATGGCAACCAGTCCCTATGTTTTTCACATTAGCTCCTTTCCCTGGAATGTCCTATGGCTTCACCAGTCATCAGTACCCACCATCACCAGTACCCCACCTGCCTACCTACCTTCATCTCCTCAAGGCTAAGTTCAGGTACATCTCCTCTTGGCCTCCTCTCCCACTCTCCCCATCCAGACGCCCCTCTGCTAAGCTCCCACATGGCCCCACCCTGTGATTAGCCCTGTCCTGCACTTGGTCTGCCTCCTGGTCTTCCATTTTCACTACTGTGACCTTCTGGAGGGCAGATATTGGCTTTTTCTCTATATCTACCCAATACCACCCTAGTGCCTTGAAATGTAGTTGCAGCTTGATAAATACGTGTTGAATGGGTATTTTCAAACCAACTTCTCCATTACAGATTCAAAAAGTGCTATATCTGAAAAATTGGTCTATAATGTTTAGGAAAGAACCCTTGATATCTGTCCTGAACGTTTTCAGCCAAAATGCTTGTAAAGGCTGTATACAAAAAGTACCCCCACAATGCTAAGCATGTGACAGGAACTGAGAAAACAGAAGCTATTACGTTATCATGGTTGTTATCACGTTGATGCTGTTAATGATATTCATGATAAAAGATACCTACATTTGGCTCAGGGGGGACTGAGGGACATGGCTTTCAAACCAGCACTGTAGCCTTGGACAAGTCCTGTTTGTTCCTGCAGTATTGTCATCTGTAAATAGGAAGTGGAGCTCTAGTTAATGTCTGAAGCCCTTTCCAAGTCCCTCTGAGTTTGTTACAAGTGACACAGTCTAAAACTGTAGCCCTCATCATTCTTCCCTTCTAGGCCCAAGCACCAATTTAACTCAGTTTTGAGCCAGGTCAATAGCAGGTCCCAAATCTCAGCTTCTACAAAGCTATCCATGTTGACATCCTGTTTCTTCTAGTGTGTTGTCCAGACACCTGTTTTTCCCACCATGCATTTCTCAAGGCACATGGCTGGGGATGATCTCACCATGGCTCTGAAAGGAAGCCAGAAAAAGTCACTGCTATCACTGATGCTTGAATTGTTGTTGAATGTCCTTTGAAGAGCTCTAAACTGGGTCACCATGAGGAATTACATAGAGTGATCCACCCAGCCAGCAAAATACAGGATGTTATGTGCTGAAAAGCAAGGACCACAGTCTTTGGGCTAAGTAGTGAAACCACACTCATCATTCTACAGCCCAAGTTTTCTGGGGCATTCAGAACAATGCTCCTAGGACCTGAGTCATCCCACCCTGTCCTTCCATCCAGAAACTTGGGGCATGGGTCTGAAACATTTGAGCTGTAAAGTTCTTTGGTGAAAACAAGTAAAGCCATCATGGTTCTATTGGGGGATCTATTGACCCACATTGCCCTCTGGGCCTCCCAAGCTAGCCCCTCAGAGGAGCTCTAAAGCTCCCAGAACTATCCCATCTCAGAAAAGGAAGGGGAAATGAAGAAGAAACAGGAGGGATTTGAAGGCCCAGAGCCCCCATAGTAGACTTAGAAGCCAAGCCAACCTTCCCTCTTATAACTAAACCTCTCTAGAAAGCCTAGATTACTCTCCACAGACCTTCCTGCAGGGCCATGATGTCACCTCTTCCTGGTGACCTCAACCTGGTTGCATGAGCTTACTTGGTTTCAGTGTCTAATTTCGGGTTCCCCACACCACCTGTGCATGTCACTGCATTCATGTTACAGAATCATTATTGCCCATTTGCGAGTTCATTCCCCATACTAGTCTGGGAGCTCTAGCAGGTAAGAACTCTGTTTTCATCACTTATCTAAATGAAGATAAACAGAGTAAGAAATAGAGCCAAGTCAGAGAAATGCCCTGGCCTGGGGCTCAGCTGGCAGAGCTGAAAAGCCATGCACAATTGGAATTAGAGGTGCTAGGTGAAAATGTACTTATTGAATGGTGAGGTTGTCCTTCTCTTATGCCCCGATGTCCCCACATACCCTCAGCTTCCAAAACACTGGCAGCCAGGCTTTATGTGCCCAAGGTCGAAGTCTGGGGGTGACTTTACTGGAGGAATCAAGCTAAGAAACCAGCTCAAGAGAAAAGACCCACAGATAGTACGTTTGTGCAGTTTGTGCAGTTTGTGCAGCTGGCCACTGTGCAGTTGTCCTGTAGTGACTCCCACTGGTCCACCATCAACTTGTTAAGGCCTTAATCTTAGAGATGGACAGGTAGCCAAGGAGACACGTGAGGAAGGCCTCCCACGAGTAAGATGGAGACAAAATACATGCCAAGAAGCAACTCAGGGAAGCAGAGACAGTGCAGGAAGCAGAAGGAAACCTTGGAAAGGCTATAAACAAAATGTCACAGATAAAAGAAAAGAGGCCTGAACCCAAAGAACAAGAACAGGATGCTTGAAAAAGGGACACTCAGAAAACAGAAAAAGGCCCTTGGAAATGAAAATTATAGTAACTGAAATTAAAAAAAATAAATCAGTAAAAGAGAATATAGAGAATTGGAGAAAAGAAAATTATGAAAGAAATGAGAAACTTGTTCCCAAATTGAAAAACAACATTGTCCAAAATCAACAAACAACAAATGCTGGCGAGGTTGTGGAGAAAAGGGGACCCTGCTGCACTGTTGGTGGGACTGCAGATTGGTATAGCCATTATGGAATTCAGTATGGAGATTCCTCAAAACACTGGAAATGGAACTACCTTATGACCAGCAATTCCACTCTTAGGTATCTATCCAGAGAAACCCAAGATGCTAATTCGAAAAAATATATGCACCCCTGTGTTTATTGCAGCACTATTTACAATAGACAAGACTTAGAAACAACCAAAATGCCCATCGGTAGACAACTGGATTAAAAAACTGTGGTACCATTCCATTGATCCACTCCCCACACTGTACTCCATATCTCGTGACTGTTTATATATTAAATGACACATTGTTTTGTACACCTAAAACTAATTAAAAAAAACACCTGTGGTACATTTATACAGTGGAGTATTACTCCGCTATAAAGAAGAATGAAATCGTACCATTTGCAATGATATGGATGGACCTAGAGAACATTATGTTAAGTGAAATAAGTCAGTCAGAGAAAGACAAATACCATGTGATTTCACTTATATGTGGAATCTAAAGAACTGAATAAATGAGCAAAGTAAACAGAAAATAGTCTCAGAGATACAGAGGAAAAACTGAGGGTTGCTAGTTGGGAGGGGGGTGGGGATGAGGGAGAAGGGGAAGGGATTAGACAGCATAAATAGGTAACTACAATATTGCCACAGGGATATGAGAGACAGTTTGGGGAATATAATTAATAATGTGGTAAATACTTTGTAGGATGTCAAGTAGTCACATGTCTTGTTAGGAAGACCACTTCACAGGCTGCGCAGAGGCTTGATCACCGCACTGTACACCTGAAGCTGATGTTGAATAATATTATATGTCAACTATAATTATATATATATATATATATATATATGTATATATATATATTAAATGACTATATATATTTACATATATAGTCACAGGATGTGGAATATAGGGTGGGCGTGGAGTCAATGGAATTATAATAGATGATATCGGGGGGGCAGTGGATTGGGGATGGGGAGGTTGTCACTTTCTGAGGGGTGAAAAGTATAACTATTGCATTGTTTTGTACACCTGAAACTAATAAAAAATAAATAAAATACATAAAAAGAAAAACAACATTGTCCAGATTTAAAAGGATCAAGTACTTAAGCACAATGAATAAAAAAGTGCCACACAGAAAAGTGATACAGGTGTTAGCTCACACTACAGTGATAATCATTTTGCAGTATATAAATGATCAAATCAACACATTGTACCCTTTACACTTACACAATGTTATATATCAATTACAATTCAATTAAAAAAATTAAAAACTGCCACATCGAGGCTTATTGTCATGAAATTTCAGCACAAAAGGGTTAAAAATTTTTAAAGCACCCTAATTGAGAATGTTGGGGAATAGAGGAGAACTCCCCACCCCCTATACCCTTCTTTAGTTCTTATGTCTGGACTAGTTGTAAAAGAATACAATTGACATAAAACTAGATTAACAGGAGGAGAAAAAACCAAGCTAATACGTGCACAATGGAGCATCACAATATAATGCTCAGGTCACTAAATGAGGCTCAAAGAAATGATTGAACCAGGTACCTTTTAATACTTTTTAGACATAGAATAAATTCATGACAAACTGAGAGTACAAAGAAAGTTAGTGCTTACTAGAAAGGAATCTAAGCAAGGTTTGGGTATCATTAGTGAGGAAACTCAGCAAAGTTCGGGCTTGGGTAGTAAATTAGTACAGGCATTACAAGGTGTATTCACACAAGCTTTTCAACTCTTGAGTTTATAACTCTTGTGATAAGGGTACCTCTCAGCCTTCACGCTTGGGGATGGTACCTATCAGGGAGAGTAATTTCCTGCTTTTAGGGGGGCAGAGGAGAGTCAGAGAGCTCTCCCTGCTCCTGCTGATTCCTAGGTGATTTGAAATCATCAATATACCATTGTGGGGTACCTTAGGGTGGTCTGCCCTGAACCCCGACAGGAATCAGAGCTGCATGGGACTTCTCGATAATGAACTAGAAGCTAGAGGATAACAGGCAAAGCCTTTAAACTTTGGATGTGAAATTACTTTTAACCTAGATCCCACGTCTAGTCAAACACTAAAAAAAGGATGGACTGCAGACAGTCTCAGACATGCACAGTGCAATCCATTCCATTCCTAACAAACTTTCCTCTATTCCACAACTGGGCTGACCCCTGAGGGCTATTTCCCAGGTCTCCACTGCAGTGGGCTCACTATTTTCCATCCATTCTCAACTGGGGCCAGCTCACCGCCAAATGGGCAACAATTGGTTCTAGGGGGTGAAAAAAGTCTTATTGTTTTGATAGAAAGTATAGCTATATCTCAGTACATAAACAGACACACAGTATAACTGCGGTATGAAACTGCTTTAGTCAGTGGAAGACACGGTAGGAGATTGGAGAGAGAAGCCATAGGAGAAGGAAGCCCTTTCTCTCCTCTGCCTCTCCCCGACCCCTGTCTGGCGGCATCTGCGATAGTGGCCACATCTTTGCCTGGAATCCAGTTTAGCTGGCATTCCCCAGCCCCTGGGCTCCAGCTGCGCTGTCCGCCATCTGTCTCTTCAGACTGGCGGTGGCAGCAGCACCCTGTTGTTGCTACTCCGAGTTGCCTCATCATCCTGTTTTGCTTCTTAGCTGTTCCATCACTTATGTAACCATTGCCTTGATTAAATTCACTCTGTTAATAAAGGAAGGGACGTGAGGCAGCCCAATTTGGCTTCATAAGCTCTGTACTTTATACTACTGTAAAAACAAATTTTTTTTTTAAATTTAATTAAAATATTTTAAAACTTCCAGAAGGAAGAGTGGTTCACATTTTAAACTAAAACAATAATAGCTGGCCCAAAACAAAAGGGGTGGGAGGCAGAGTGGGATGAAGACAACGAATAAGCCATGGTTCCAGTTCCTGAGGACAGAGACTGTGTGTCACTTCGCTGGGTCTCCTGGAGCTCAGCACAATGACTACAGAGCACTTGGCAGGTTCTAATCAACACACAGTGGGTGAGATGAGGTGGTGCAGGTGGGTCAGAGGTCTACTTTTAAATATCCAAGCCCAGCCCTCTGTCTCCTCGTTATAGCCAGGATTGTCAGTGTCTAAGCTCATTAGCATCCACTACCCTTATTGCAAATCACTGAAGCCCTGGGACCAGCCAGGCCCTCGTGGCTGTGCTGTACATGCCACATGCATGACGCAGCCTTTCCCTGGCCAAGCCCTGGTGAAGAAGACCCACATGCATCACAAGAGAAACAAGAATTCTTCCCTAGGCTGCAGGTTGGGTGCCAGGTTCCCAGTTTTATCAGCAAAACCCAGGTGGCCTCCTCACTGCCTGACAGATGCTGAAAGCCAGGAGAGCACTAGCCATGGTTTACAGCCTTTTAAGATACTTTGGAAAGAACTGCTGCTGGGTGGATGTCTTCACCCAACACTTAGAGAAGGTTCTACTGTCACTGTGACTGCTCTGCAGGATGAGGCAAATCAAGTGGCATACGCGGGTGGAGGGCTCAGAGGAGTCAGGGTGAGCAAGAATGCGGAGGACCGTCCTTCAACCTGCAAGAACACCCAGGCTTTGGAATGGTGGACTTGAGTTCGAATCCTGACTCTGCCATAGCTGTGATTTTGAGCAATGACCTATCGCTGCTGGGCATCAGTGTCCTCACCTACTCACCGCTTAGGGGAGGGGTTATACGCATTTCATTGCTAAGATAGGTCAAGTTTCAAACACCGAGGAGGGCAGTTTGATAAATGTCCATCCCCGTTCCTTTCCCGGTGAGGTTGGTATTTATAACAACTCGAAACATTGCTGATGGAATTCCAGGCCCAGGCGGGCTGGAAGTAGATTTAACACAAATTGAGGCCCCACCACCCTGGAACAGAGGAAGCAGGAAAGGAGACAATGAGAGAATGGCTCTCCAGACCCATGAGGGATCTTGTGGCAGGAAATCAAGGTCCTTCAGGGTCTCCCAGGGCCTCCTCTGAGGACCCAAACGTCCTCATTGCTCTCATGCACTAACTAACTGGGTTCTCCTAAAGGTCGGTGCTCTTTAAGGCCTCTAGGACTGTGCACATGCTGTTCCCTCTGCCTAGGAAACCCTTCCTCTTCTTCACCTGGACATCCCCACCTCATTCCTTAGAACTAAGCTCAGGGCCTAACCTTCCTCCAGGAAGACTTCCCGGCCCCACGCAGGCTGGGTTGGGTGAGCCGCCCTGTGTTCACTACTATCCTGGCATTCAGGGGACAGGACTATAAATTATCTGCTTGCTTGTGCATCTTCCTGCAGGACCAGGAGCCCTGGAGCCAGGGACTAGCTTTCATTGATATATTAACATCTCCAGGGGCTGGCACATGGAAGACACCCAACAGATGTTTGATTCATTCCTTCAAGTATTTATTGAGCCCCGGCTATGTGCCTGGCACCCGGACGTTACAGTTAACAAAAAGTCCCACTCCCTACCATCATGAAGCCAAGAGACAGAGAAGAAAATCAATCAAATATTGATTTGTCATGATAAATGCCAAGAAGAAAAACTAAAGCAGGTAACAGAAATGGGGAGGGTACCGGGGAGAGGTGACTGCTATTTTCTGCACTGTTGAACCGACAACCACTAGCATAGTGTCTAGTACACAGGAGGTGCTCAATATTTGCTGACTGGCTGGGTGAATGCATGCATGAATGCATGCATGCATGAATGAATGAATGAATGAATGACTCCTCCTACCCAGACAGAAGAAACCTCCCCTACGGTGCCTGATATGTACCTTGCCCATTCTGAATCCCAAGTGGCCACATATTGAAATTATTTATTTAATTGTGGTGGTAAAATACACAACACATAAAATGTACCATTTTAACCATTTTTAAGTGTACTGTTGAGTGGCATTAAATACATTCTCACTGTTGTGCAACCATCCCCACTATGCATCTCCAAGAACAATTTCATCTTGTAAAACTGAAACTCTATACCCATTACACAAGAACACCCCATTCCCTCTTCCCCCAGTTTCTGGCAGCTATCATTCTACTTTCTGTCTCTCTGAATTTGGCTACTCTAGGGACCTTCTGTAAGTGGACTCGTATAATATGGCTTTTTAGGACTGGCTTGTTTCACTGAGCATAATGTTCTCATGGTTCATTCATGTTGTAGCATGTTTCAGAGTTTCCTTCCTTTTTAAGGCTGAATAATATCCTATGTATACACCACATTTTGTCTATCTATTCATCCATTGATGGACACTTGGATTTCTTCCATCTTTTGGCTATTTGTGAATAATGCTACTATGGACATAGGTGTACAAATCTCTTCAAGTCCCTGCTTTCCATTTTTTTTAGGTATATACCCCGAAGTGGAAGTGCTGGATCATATAGTAATTCTATTGTTAATTTTCTGAAACCACCATACTATTTTCCATAGTGACTGCACCATTTTACATTGCCACCAACAATGCACAGGGGTTCCACTTTCTCCATATCCTCACAAGCATTTATTATTTTCTGGGATTTTTGACAGTAGCCATATTAATGGATGTGAAGTGGTACCACGTTGTGGTTTGGGTTTGCATTGCCTTAATGATTTGTGATATTGAGCATCTTTTCATGGGCATACTGGCCATTTGTATATTTTTGGAGATGTCTATGCAAACCTTTTGACCTTTTTTTTTTTTTAAGATTTTATTGGGGAATTGAGGGAGGGGACCAGTCAAGTTGTTGTTCTTCAATCTTTGTTGTGGAGGGTGCCAGTTGCCATCTGGCTTCCGGTCGGCAGCTGGTGGTATCTAAGCTCAAGGTGCTGTGTTCAATCGTAGTTGCGGGTGGGCATAGCCACCATCCCATGTGGGAGTCAAACCAGCAGCCTTGTTGTTAAGAGCATACATTCTATCCACTGAGCCATCCAGGCGGCAGCTCACCTCAAGGTCTTAGTTGCAGGTGGGCATAGCCCACCATTGAACAGGCAATCTTGTTGTTACACCAGCTGAGCCATCCTGCCACCTGCTGGCAGCTCAGCGGCAGCTCAGCTCAGGCGCAGTGTCACTGGCCCATGTGGGAATCAAACCGGCAGCCCTGTTGCTCAGAGCTTGTGCTCTTAAGCCAACTCTTAACCAACTGAGCCACTCAGCCAGCCCTGCACATCACTTTTTTGTACTACATTATTTTCTCCTCGAAGCAAGGATCAGGTCTGCACCCCCCACAATATTTAGGACAGTTCCTGATGCACTGATGGCATTAATCATCATTGCTGATGATGGTACTGACTATCAGCCAGCAGGCTTCCTGTTTGCAACTTCCACAAGACAGGACAGGCTAATAAAACCATCCACTGTCAAACCAACCCCCCCCGCCCCGTCCCCAATTTCTGAACCAGCATTTCCTCTCTCAATTAATTAAAAAGCTGATCCAGACAGGAAGTCAAAGACAGCTCCACACCACTGGGTGAGCCTCACACTGGGCTGGCTTCTCAGGCACCTTCAGAGCCACTCCCGACCTGAGTTTACCCTGAGGATTGTGATTTAAAGTGGAAACGATGCAAGCAGTCCCAGAATACCAATCCTGCTGCTTCTGTTGCTAACCAGCTAGGCTGCCCATCAGCTCCCTTCATGCAGCCTCCAGCTCTGGGCAGAAGTAACTGTCCAATTTCAGCAAGAGCAGTAGGGAGAGGTAAGGAGGGTGATGGACATGAGCAAGCAGACACACTCCCATGGGCAAAAAAACCTCACAGTAATCTTTTTGGATGAAGCAGAGGGCTCAACTTCCAGACAGATCAAAGAAGGCATAATAGTCTAAAAATAGGACCTGGGAGGAGTAAGGAGGGGCCTAGAAAGAGATTAGACTAAAACATCAAAATAGAAAAGGAACATCAGTGAAGCCCAACCAGCTGCCAGGACCTACTGCTGGCTTTGGTTATCAAGGGAGCAACTTAAAGAACACAGAACCCCCTTGGCCAAATCCCAAGTGTTACTGCCCACATAATGTCCACTCCCAGGCCACAGAGGACAGACATGAGAAGCTGTCACACTTCCACAAAGATCTTAAAGTTCTCATCCTACAATGTGTTCTCAGTTTCCTCCCCAATCTCCTATTACCATGGCAACCAAATCCTGTGAGAAAAGGGAGTGGGAGGAGATGATTCTATCTCATCCAGGGGCGTAGTTCATGCATAGGTCAAGACTGATGCCACCATCAATTGTTCTGCACTGCATTTGAGAGACCCCAAAGCACCTGAATGTTTATATCAGTACAGGTAGTTTTACATCCATAGGGCTCCAGAAAGAGCAATCTAGTCTACAGCAATCCACTGGGATAAGTCGCTGCCCAATGGGATAAGTCGCTACTCATCCCCAACCAAGGACCTTCAGGAAACGTGGCAAAGAACAAAGAGAGAGGCTAAAAGGGAATCTGAGTCTGTTCCCTCTGACTTTACTTATCAACCAAGTTTTATATTAGATCACCTTTATATTACTTTAAGTACTATATTACAACTTTAAATTTTAAGTTATTAAAAATTAACAACATTAATATTTCTCAGTAATAATGAACAGGAATTCCATAACTCTTGACTGTACCTTGCAAATGTTGGAACCATTAACTCTTGAGTTGAAACCTGTGGGTAAATACAGAGAGCTGGGGCCAGGGCTAGCCGCTGGGTGTTACTCTGCTCCTGTGCCACCCTCCCATGGCACAGTCTGCCACTGTCCTTCAACTACTAAAAGCCAACAAATAGCAGTTATCCAATAACTGGGCAAACACAAGGATGATAAAAGTGTGCCTCAGTTTCCTCATCTATCAAAAGGGAGATCAACAGCATGACCTCATAGAGTGCTTTGGAGCACAACACATGTTATGGGGACAGCTGTCAGAGCTGAGTGTGGGACGCCTGTTAGCTGCCACCATTAGTAGATATTAATATATATAGTCAGTTGATGCTCACACACCATACATCAACATGGCAAGGATTCCCAGAGAACCACAGGGAGAGGACAGCCACGTGACAACAAACTGAGATAGGAGTGGTGCATCAATAAGCAGAGGCACACCAAGTGTTGCCAGAAAACAACAGAAGCTAGGTAAGGCAAGGAAAGATTCTTCCCTAGAAGTTTAGGGGTGAACATGACCCCGCTGACATCTTGATTTCAGACTGTTAGCCTCTTGTGAGAGAGAATACATTTCTGTTGTCAACTACTTGGTTTGTGGTACTTTGTAACAGCAGCTCTAGGAATCTAATACACGCTCCATCAGTCAGCAGCCTGTCCACACACAGTCACTTAAGCCAAAGGCTACTGGCCACTCTACTTCTGGAAGCTCCCAGCCCCACCTCTGGCTACCCAACCCATCTCCTACCACAGCTCCAAGTTCTGTTGTCACTGTCAGGACTTTGACTTGAGGGGGTCCCCTTGAGTATCCCCTGGAGGCCCGGCACTGTGCCCAAATCCACACTACAGTCTCACAGTTGGGAGCATCGGTTCTCAAACTGTGGTATTCCCTGGATCAGAATCACTGCAGACAATTGTGTAAAATACCCCCAAAACAACTGACTCAATCTCTGGGGCCCAAGAATATGAATTTTTAATAGACCTCTCATGGGCCTCTTATGTACAAAAAAAGTTTGAGAAAGGATGAGCTCGGATATATTTTCTCAAGGTGCCCGTCTCCCTCCCCAAAATGTCCCGTGGCCCTGAGAACAAGTCTCAGCCAGGCAGAGAGTAGGGAAATGCCAAGAGCCTGGGCAGAGCTTTGCACAGGAGGAAACAGACCAGGAACAGATGTGTGAGGGCCAGGAGGGAGCAAAAAGGGCAAGGGTAAAGGGTGAAATGGGGACAGCTTCAGAGGGTGGGAACGGAGACAGAGCAGAGGAGATGAGAGGATGTGTAAAGGAAGACAAGCAGAGACCTGGGGTGGGGAGGACCCCCTGCTGGGCCCCAGGGAGAGGGGCGCAGTGGAGCGGGAAGACCCAACTTCAACTCCAGGTCTTGGGCTCACCAGCTGTGCAGCACTGGGGACAGCTCTGTCCCTCCCAGAGCCTGCATTTCCCCACCTGTGAAAAGGAGATGCTAATGCTGCCTACTTCTCAGAGCACCAAGCGAGATGGAGGATATGAAAGAGAAAAGGATTTGGGCCCTCCCTAGAGACGATACGGGAGACAGTGGAGGTGTTCTTATCATTGCCCAAGTCCAACAAGAGACCTGGAGAAACCAGAGGCCAAGGTGCCACCCAACAAACGGTCAGCGGCCCAGACTCTACCGTTGGAGGACATCACAGCTTCTCTACTTACTGCGTGTTCTCAGACAAGTCACTTCACCTTTCTCTGTGCCTTTGTTTCTTCTGTAAAAACACAGCTAATATACAATATTATTCAACATCAGCTTCAGGTGTATAGTGCAGTGGTCAAGCCTCCATACCGTCCACGAAGTGGTCTCCCTAACAAGACATGTGTCCATTGGACGCCCTAAAAAATATTTACAACATTATTGATTATATTCCCCAAACTGTCTTTTCTATCCCTGTGGCACTATTGTAGAGGGGTGAAAGTATAACTAGTGCATTGTTTTGTACACCTGAAACTAATAATAATAAAAAAAGCTAACAACAGTTCTGACTTCACAGGGTGTTGGGAGAATTACATGGGTTACTGCTGATAAAGTACTTAGGGTCTGATGCACAGGAGAGCTTGTTAAAATATATTGTGGGGCAGCGGAGTCAGAGCAGAGGGGCCAATTGTCAAGGAAGCCACGCTGGGGGCGTGGTTAGGGGTGGGGCTCCCAGGAGGAAAAGGAGCCAACCTTTGCAGCTCTTCCCGTACTTTTTTCACCTTCTCAGTGATTGCTCCAGGTTAACACTAAGACCACTGCTGCCCACTAGAGGGAGCGGCTTCCTCCCGAGTCTCTGCCGCTACTCTTCTCCCCCACGTCTTCCCCTCCCCCTCTCTCTGACAAAGCTACTTAGGAAAATTCTCATCTTTCTCCTTAGCAAACCCACGTCTTTCTAAAGCAATCCTCACCAAGAAACCAAGTTATCTTTTTGATCACACAAGTTCAAACCCAAGTGGGGACTCACCTCGCCCAGAAGCCATGCTGAGCCAAACCAGCCACCCAACCAAGAGGGTCCTTGGGAGTTCCTTGCATCCACTCAGAGTGCTGGCCCTTTCTCCCCACTGCCCGCTCTGGGGAACCTTGGCCTGACACTTATCCCGGGAGGAGAAGGTGGATTCTGGGTACTGGAGAGGGGGACACTCTCCTGACCTCCTCACCACCTCTTCCTCCTTCCCCAAATGCTTCCTTTGAGGGCAGAGGCTCAGCAAGAGACTAGGGAGACCCTGGGCTCCATTAAGGGGCCTTCTAGGGGAGCAGAGAGGCCACAAGGCCACCCAGCACATAGGCACAGAGTCTACGCCAGAGGACCTTGGCTTTTCTCTGAGATGATGTCCCCCTCTGAAAGCCTCCTGCTGTACCATCCAAGGTGAGTCCAGCCATGTGGGGAAGCTGTCTCCCCTTAGACAGAGGCCCCCTTGTGAAGGACCCCTCTGTCAAGCCCAGCGGGCAGCTGTCCCCTCTGGTGACCTGTAACTGACCCTGCCGGGCTCCTGGGGCTGTGCTGTTTATCCTCTCTCCCTGGCACCCAGCCCTCAGTCTGTGTGGCTCAGTGGCCATTTAGAAGAAGAGAAAGGAATGGAAGAGGCAGAGGAGAAAGAGGAAGGAGGAGAGAGAGACGGAGGGAAAAAGAAGGGAGAGAGAGAGAAAGAGAAGAAGGAGGGGAGAGGGAAAGGGAGAGAAGTATTGGAGGTTTACTTGCTACGCTATTCTTTTTTTTTTTTTTTTTTTTTTTTTTTTAGGGCAGTGTCACTGGCCCTCTTATGTGGGACCGAACCGGGGCCGCTGGCTTCCCAAGCCAGTGCTTAACCACCGCGCCACTCGGCCGGCCCCGCTATTCCTTTTTTTTTTTAATTGACAAACTCACAATTATATTGGAAGATTTTTATTTATTTATTTTTATTTTTTTGAGGGCAGTGCACTGGCCCTCATATGCGGGACCTGAACCGCGGCCGCTGGCTTCCCAAGCCAGCGCTTAACCACCGCGCCACTCGGCCAGCCCTTGCTATGCTATTCTGCTTGCTGCAGTTGGGTATCAAATTTCAAGGTCTCTAATAGTTTAAGAATTTCATTTTGGGACCGTTGGGCTCAATATTTCCAATCACCCCTTTAGTTAACTAACTTTGCTCTCATGTCGCGAACCACTTCAACCTCCTCGAAAACCCCTCCTTCCCGGCTCTGGAAGAGACACTCCTGATCCTCACCCCACTGCCCTGGAACCTTGGGGAGGGCATTGCTGTGAAGTCCAGTGTTTGCTTCGGCTTGTTTTGAGACTCGTCTGATACTCAGGCAGCCCCCAAGCACACTTGACTTACTTCTGCTTCATCATGGAGAGGCTTCGAGTACCGCGAAAGGACTCAGGAAAACAATGTCTTCCCCACTTGGTCACTCTCCCCCTTCCAGGTACCAGGAAACCTGAGGACACCAGGCCAGAAGCGCAGGCTTTTCGAGTAACTGTCACACCCAGAAGGCTTGGTTTTCCCCAGAGCCCTCAGCTTATCTTACACCCTCAGGAGGCTGCCTTTGCCAAAAGCAGAAACCAACTCTAGGGTTTCAAGAATTTCACGGGGTGTGTGTGTGTGGAGGGGGGGGTGGGGGTGGCAGAGAATAATACCACTCCGAGTTACTTTTTGAAATCCACACTGAAAAGGCATTGAAGAAAACATCCATCAGCCTGGCCTTGCGTCCTGACAAGAAAAACCAAAATCATCTTTCATTTTCCCACATCAGAACTCCCCACTCCCACACCCACGCGTTCTCCTCTGCCTCCTCCAACCCCTTCTAAAAATAAATGGGAACTCAGGAGCTCCATGTGGCATTAGGGAAGAAAAGACAGAGCCCTGTGAAGGCGGGAGGGTGGGCGAGCCTGTCCTAGACTTGAGGTCCTTCGTTCATCACTGTGCGCCACGACAGCGCTGTTGCAAAGGGTGCTGCAGCCCTACTGTGCGCCCACCCTGAGCGCCAAGGGGGCTGCTATACGTGCTGGCCAGGAGGCTGTCAATCAGGCAAAGAAACCCTGCCCTGCTGGGGCTTCCTTTGTAGTGGGGGAGGCAGCATATTTACAATAAACAAGGAGTCACCTCATACAACTGCAGGTGGAGACACATACCGGGTGAAGAAGCATAGTGGGAGAACAGGAGAAGTCATGAGTGGGACGGGGGAGACCAATATTCATCCATAGGGTCAGGTGGTAACTTCTGGGCACAGCAGACATCTGAACCTGAGGCGGGAGCCAGGCATGGAGATTGAGGGAGAATGGGTCCAAGAAGAAGCATCCGCAAGGAGGTGATGGGAGATGCAGGTGGCGAGATAGCCAGGGGCAGACCTTGTCACAGTGCTGTGAGAGCACTGTCATGGCTGCTATTTTACAGCTGAAGAAATAGAGGGTCCAGGAGGTTACAAAGCTTGCTAAGACTACACTGCTAACAAATCAGGCTGTCTGACTCTCTGAGAGGCATTACTCTCTGCTGTCTCCTGTCATAAGACACACGCAGAGCCATGTCCCATAATCCAAACCCTGGGCCAGCTGTGGGTCGAAATCCAGAAGACTCTGATTTAAGACTGTTCCTGCAGTATAGTGTGGCATGACCTGTGACACTCCTGGGGGGTCTGGGACACACAACAATTGAACATATGAGATCTGACAATTAAGTTCACAAACTCACCTAGAAAAAGTGCTCTATGCCTCATTGCTGAATATCACTATGGTCACCTTCGAAGTGCTCCCCTTGGGAAGCTCTGCACTGACACCAGCGCCTAGTCCACCCTTCAAAGCAATTTTGGAACTCTTTTTCTGGAATGGCCATCAGAGCTGTCACCGTATTACCCTGGATGACCTGAATGTCTCAAAATGTCTTCCTTTTAATATTTCCTTTATATTCAAGTAAAGAAAGAAGTCATTGGGGGCCAGATCAGGTGAGCAGGGAGGGTGTTCTAATACAGTTATTTGTTTGCTGGCTAAAAACTCCTTCACAGGCAATGTTGTGTAAACTGGTGCATTGTCATGATGCAAGAGCCATGAATTGTTGGCAAAAAGCTCAGGTTGTCTAACTTTTTCACGCAGCCTTTTCAGCACTTCCAAATAGTAAACTTGGTTAACTGTTGATCCAGTTGGTACAGATTCATAATGAATAATCCTTCTGATATCAAAAAAGGTTAGCAACATTTTTGCAACAAGTTCGCAAACTTAATTTTCAGACCTTTGTATTAACATAGCATGACACAAAGCAGACTACTATTCATGCTTAGAGGTCTAAATAAAGAACTATTAATAGCCTCAGCCCAGATGAGGTTTTACTACCAATCAGTCACTTTTTCATGCAAAATCAGTTACCAAAATAAACAACTTTCAGCTTTAGAGCCTTTAGGATTTCCACTAAAATCATGGATGGGGGTGCACAGTGTTATAACTTCTGGAAACGACAGCTCTGTGAAGACAGGCAGTAGAAACCAGGTGGAAACGAGGTCAGCACCATTTACATCTTGGCATTGCCCAGACCTCGGGATTTGCAGCCAAGGGGATGGAGCGCCTGGGGTACAAACTTCCTCTTCGGCAAAGGAGCCAACAGCAGCTTGAGAGCAGCTGGCAACACACAAGAGACAGGTGATGGTGAAGTCCAAATCCGTGGTCAGGTGAGAAAAGATGGCGGCAACACCCAGCTTTATCAAAACGCCCAGCCACCAAAATGGACGTGCTTGTTTCGGCTCTTATTGTGCTCTTTCTAGACAGGGTTGGGTTTGAAAATGTGGCCAGAGGCAGAGAAGTTAAAGATGGAAGAGACAGAAAAGCATTTTTCTTAAAAGAAAAAGTCACCCTACTGCCTGAGTCTTGGTCCGTCTGCCCCCATGCCCACCCAGACCTGGGCTGCCCCTTCCCGCTCGCCTCAGCCCCTCTCTCCCCTGCTCAGCTCCTCGGAAGGGCCAGAACCAGAGCGAGGCTGAGGGCACTGGGCCAAGGAGCCAGCCTTGGAGACGTCATTTCTTCCTCTGCCAGTCAGCCTGGGGAAAGGGGCACTGGCTGTCATCTGCCTCCAAGGTCAGGTTGTAACTCAGTCTGCAGCCTTCACTTCTGCCCTAATCAGCTTTACGATTCACTGAGAATCAAATGGCAGCAGAGGTAAGAAGGAAATGAGACAACCCAGGTGTTCCTTTGGAAATTGAAAGGATAGTCATTCATTCATTCATTCATTCATTCAGTCATTCATTCATTCATTCAACAAATGTTTACTATGTGCTAGGGGGTTAGCATACATCAGTGAACAAAACGGTGAAAGTCCTTGTCCTCACTAGAGACAGGAATCAGGCTTAGATTCAGAATATAATTATGTGTAAAGGTGATATGTGCCTTTGGCAGCAGGTGGGGGGGGCGGAATAGTGCAGAGTAAAGGGGCTCAGGGTGTCTGGGGAAGGAACTGCAGTTTTAAGCAGGATGCCAAATTGAGCAAAGGGTGGATGGAGAAGGAGGGAGCCATCCTGATAGTCCAAGGGATAGTGGTCCAGGCAAAAATCTGAGGAGGGAGTGTGCCTGGCACCTTCCAAGCACAGCAAGGAGGCTGCAGGCTGGTGAGGCTGGCACTGAGAGAGTGAAGTGGAGGAAGAGGAGTGAGTGCGGGGGTGGGGGTGGGGGACAGATTCACTCAGGGGCTTTGTCTTTTATTCTGAATCAGAACAGAAGCCTTTGAAGGGCTTTAAGAAAAGCCCTCCAGTGTGTTGGTTAGAAGAATCACTCTGGCGTCCCCATCAGCCTTAGGGAACTGAGGAAAGCCCTAAGCTTCTTAGTGAAGAGGTCCACTATGACCCCCGGATTTTAATACAATAAGTATGGTTTGGAGAAGAGCTGGGAGCCTGGAAGGCCCCTGAGGAGTCTGCTGGCAGTTCTGGCCTGCAGCAACCAGATGGTGGCACACTATGAATGGGGAACAGGGCATCAAATCCAGGAAATATTTTCCAAGTATATTCCAGACTGGATACAGTGGATCAATAGAAGACAAGCAACAAGGATGAGCCATAACTTTCTGACCTGGGAATCTGGACTGAGGTGTATAACCATAAAAGCCCAAAAGCTAATCAATTGACAGGAGCACTTTTTAGATGACCCACCCTCCAACCTGGCGCCAAGTGTCAGGTCCAGCTCTTACACAAATCACAGTGCTGAAGAGCTCAGGCCTGGATTCATTCTCCCTGTGTCTGAATTCTGGCAGTCTCACAGATGAAACAGTGCAGGGGTTTTGTTTGCTAGCGTGTTTTTCTTTAAAATTTTTTTTTTAATTGCAAAAATATATATATATATATATGGTGCCAAGCAAATGTATATGAGGTCAGACAATTAATTTTGTGAACTTGTTGCAACAATGTTGCTAACCTTCTTTAATATCAGAAGGATTATTCATTATGAATTTGTACTAACTGGACAAACAGTTAACAAAGTTGACTATTTGGAAGTGCTGAAAAGGCTGCATGAGAAAATTAGATGACCTAAACTTTTTGCCAACAATTCATGGCTCTTGCATCCTGACAATGCACGAGCCTACATGGCACTGTCTGTGAGGGAGTTTTTAGCCAGCAAACAAATAACTGTATTTGGAACACCCTCCCTACTCACCTGATCTGGCCCCCAATGACTTCTTTCTTTACTTGAAGATAAAGGAAATATTGAAAGGAAGACATTTAGATGACATTCAGGACATCAAGGCTAATACAACAGCAGCTCTGATGGCCATTTCAGAAAAAAGTTCCAAAATTGCTTTGAAGGGCAGACTAGGCACTGGCATCAGTGCATAGCTTCCTAAGGGGAGTACTTCAAAGGTGACCATAGTGATATTCAGCAATGAGGTATGTAGCACTTTTTCTAGGACGAGTTCATGAACTTAATTGTCAGAGTTGGCAGAGCAGTCTGGTTGATGACGAGAGTCATACATAGATAGTTGGAAACAGCTATAGATGGACTAGTCAGGGTGCTGCAAATATGAACAAACAGTCTGAAGAGTAGTCAAAAGACAGTGTGGATCACAAGTAGCAGGAACGGCATGTGGCTGCCCATTGGTCTGAGCCCTTTTGCACTTGTGAACATGGACCACTGTCACAAGCACCCTTCCAACATAAAGGATGCCTTTGTAATAGGCCCTCCACGAGGTATCTGCCGAGGCAGGTGTCTGCTGCCCATATCCATCCACATCTTCAGTTCATTTTTCAGTCCGTCTGATGTACTGTTTCTCAAACAGCGTCCCCAAAGTTACACTGATGGAAGATCCTTGAAGGTCCATGAATAACTTAAGTTTGAGAAATCCTGAATAAGAGGTCCAAAATATTGTCTACAAATCAACAAGAGATACAAAGACATGTAAGCAGGGTCCCTTGAAAATCATGTCATAATATACTGTCAAGTAAAAGAGCAAGTTACAAAAGAATATGTATTGTACAATCTCAGTATTGCTAAAATATTTATATGTACATTAAAAAAAAAAAAGGATGAATGCACCAAGATGGAAAAACACAGCAGAGGAGGCGCTGGTCACCACAGCCCTGAGGACATTCCCTTGGGTTCCTTAGGAGGCAAGGCCCTCAGTGCTTGGTGACAGCACAATCTCCCATTCTACGTGAAAGTTTGAAAACTGAAGCTAGATCAGGCCCCTACCCAAAACCCCACGCAAGCTTCTTTGATCATGAGTCCAAAGACGAATGCAGGAATGGCTGCTGTCATTTGCAGGGCCCAGTGCAAAATGAAAACCTGGGGCCTTTGCTCAAGAATTTCAAGATGGTGACAGCAGGGAGACTGCATAGATCCAATGGTCAACGGTCAGGCCAGACATAAAAACAGAGCCCAGGCCCACCCAGCCTGCAGCAAACTGCC
This sequence comes from Aselliscus stoliczkanus, assembly GCA_033961575.1. Classification (NCBI taxonomy): domain Eukaryota; kingdom Metazoa; phylum Chordata; class Mammalia; order Chiroptera; family Hipposideridae; genus Aselliscus; species Aselliscus stoliczkanus. The sequence goes on from CM066734.1 coordinate 126,883,541, forward strand.
CGGGAAACTAATTCCTTTTCTCCAATAACCAGTCCAGGAAACCAGCCTACTTTACACGTAAATTGTTCTGGTAGGAAGTCAAGACTTCCATCTCCAGTGACAAGCCAAACAATAATCCCTGTAACAATTGGTCCCAAAGAGCCAGGACTTGATCAATAACTGACAGCCTTCCTGATTTTTTCCTGCTTCTAACTTAGGACCAACCAGAGAGAACCCAATACGTGCCCTTAAGCAATCACACAGGATGTCCGCTTCCGGTGACCCGCCTCCAGCTGCCAGAGGCCGTGGGCCTCCACTCAGGGCACACGTGAAGCCGCCTCCTCACTCTCCACTATGGAGTGTCTTCACTCCCCTGCCTGCCTTTGAGTCTCTGCCTTCCATGCTCTAGCAAGCTCAGAATAAACAGCCTTTGCTTATTCTCATTTGGTGGGTCCCCCTTTATTTCCACAGAGCCTTAAACCAAGCCTGGGCACTTGAGAATACACTTATGTCACAGCCACATGTCATGAAGCCGCGTTTCCTGTCACGAACAGCACAAACAAGCGGACTGCTGCCCTCTGCAGGGATTTTCAACCATCCTCCAACTGGCAAGCTAAGAAGCCCTCAGGAATCCAGTCTCCTGATGGGGACCCTCTCTGGGGTGTCCTTCCCAGGCCGCGAGTGCTGCCTGGCAACCCGGTGTCAGCCAAAAAGCCCATGCTGTGCCTGGGCTTCCTGGATTGAGGCACTCCTCCCACACAGCACCCTCAGAAAGCTGCATGGCCGCCGCCATGGAGAGCAGCCCCCTCCTGCATCGGGTCCTTCATCTCTGCTGACCTGGCCTGCAGGGCTGGGAGCCTTCAGTGCTGGCCGGTTTGGGACTGGTTAGACTTCTCAGGCATCAGCGGGCGCCAGTGTTTCCCAAACAGGACTCAGTGCCCAGGCTTCATCCATTTCAGGCTCAGGGTTTCCCACAGATGCCTGCCCTCAAGGAGTTCATGTGCCAGCAGGGAAATGTATGTCATCCCTAAGTAACGGGTGCACATGGCTGGATATCAGAGATGTGCAGGGTCTGATGGAGAACTTGGGCCCCCCACTCCTCACCAGCTGTGTAACCAACGGCAAGTTACCTAACCTCTCTGGGCCTCTCTATCCTTCTGGGAACAAAGGGATTAATAATGCTTCCTTTCTCGTGGGTGATGGGTTGGGGCAGTTGAACAAGCTAATACCTGTAGTGCATGTATAAGCCCAGACCCTGGGGGTGGTTAGTGTTTATGGTGAGAACTCTGTTGAGGGCAGAGGCGACAGCCAGCCTGGGGCTGAGGTGGTGGGGTTTGGAGAAGTAAAGGGAAGCTTTGAAAAAAGCAATTGAATTGGACTCTGGGACAGACGGAGGGAAGGCATGGGACAAAAATTCTTTCGCTTTCTAAATTAGGTGGACACGTTTCTTACCCATCTCCGCCCAGAGCGGCACCACTGCGGCTTTTGCTTCAACCCATAAAACATACCATCTTTGTTTTCTTTGCCCGTGATTTTGTGTAGTGTCGTCGTCTCCTCAACCCCTTTCTGGCAGCAAACTGTCATCCATCCCTCTGGTTCCTGGAAATCGGCTGGACCAGGTGGTATGTGCCACACGCCTATTACCCAGCCCAGAGCAAGACTAGTTGTAAATTAGCGTTACACTTAATTAAACATAAACAAGCCATTGCACTAACTAATTTTGGAAGGGGAATGAAAAGCTCTGGGTCAGAAATCTGAGAGGTCTAACGCTCATGTTTTAATGGAACCGCTGAACCAATTTGCAAATTTGTTCCTTCAGCTTCCATTTCTCAGATGGAAACTGCATGAGTCCATTTCCTGCTCCATCCCAAGACTGTCTCACCCCATCAAGTCCCTTTTACATGTGGGTGAGTAAATAGGAAAATTGGCATGTGATGCTCTGAGCTATTTTATGTCAACACACAAGACGTAACTGTTATTTTCTTGACACTGTGTTATCATAGTCCCTAGCTCACAATGAATGGGCCAAATGTGTTTTTCTAGTTTGTATTTCAGTCACACACTCTTACGGCGCTTACAACCGAGCCTTTTCTTAAACAGTTTCCCCAGGGCCCTTTGCTTGGCCCATGTACTCATTCTGATCGTTCCTCTGCCCCTCCCCCAGCTCATCAGCTTTCCGTTTTCTGTGGGAACCTTTATGCGAAGTCTGCAGACTCATAAAATGCAAAATAATCTTGATGAACGGGGAACTGGGACAGAGAACATCCACGGCACAAATGCAGTGGGAAGCTTTCTGGGGAAAAAACATGGCTCAGTCTCAATGACACCTTAATGCACACGAGACCCTCCCCAGCCGGCAAAGGAAGAGGACACAGGTAACTGGCCGTGGGCAGTGCTGTCTTGGATGAAACCACACCAATCTCAGGGGTCAGGCTGGGGCGTCTGGACCCAGCTCCACCACATGCCGCTCCCATGTCTGCAGAAAAAAAGGAAAACATTGCTGCCTCTCACAGCCTCCCTCATGGAGCTGACAGTGATTGTGAATCAGGAGTTCTGTGAAGCCTTCCCATCACTGTTAGTGTCACACAGATCTTATGGGGGTCATGCCACTGCAGAAGGCTGCTCAGGGAGCAGAGCTGTGGACAAGGCAGCCGGCGGCAGGGAAGGAGGGCAGGGTCCCGGACGACACAGAGCCCAGAAAGAAAGTCAGCGCATGAGAGGGGTGAAGCAAGGATCCCGCACCAGACGCCCGGCTTCATATTCTATCCCACCCCTGCTGCCTCTGGAATTCCCATGGATGAATTAGAAAAACGTCCTTGTGCCTCAGTTTCTTCATGTGTGAAATGGGGGTGATGCTAATACCAGCACTTACCTTGCAGAGTTGTGGTAGGCTTACGTGAGGTAGCCACGGGCTGTGCTTGGAGTGGTGCCTGGCTTTCAACAGGTACTCAGCAATTATTGTTACCTGGGGCTAGGCCATATGTTTTGCATCCTGACCTGGTCAGCTGTCAGCTGTATGACTGGGACATGCCGAGCCTCTCTAAGCTTTTGGTTTTTTTTTTCTGTAAAATAAGGAGAGCAATTCCTTCATTGCAGAGCAGTTCAGAAAATTATATGCGATGTCCGTAAAAACACCTTGAAGTCTCTCCCAGCTACTCCTTTTCCATGACAGATTTCTGCAAAGAACCTTGAAAAGGCAAATGTAGACAAGAAGGCGGGCAGTGGTGGCAGGTGCAGGGAGAGATTCTTCGATCACAAGCAGCCTCAGGTCTGGCCTGGTCCCAAAGCATCTGTGGGCCTAAGCATGGGGGTTTTCGGTGTACAATTTGGCAGATTCAGAGCTTCCCAGGTCCTGCTGGGTCTAAGTAGCGAGCTGAAGCCATGCCATCTTCTAGGGGCCTGGGAATGGCCTCGTTACCCAAACAGCCAGGGCCCCTGTACTGGGCAGTTCCCCTGAGGAATGCTTTGGACGACCCAGGAGAGGCTGAGAACTGTGGACCCTCCTGACCCAGAGCTGGGGAAGCCCTGAACTGCACCTTCACACAGAGGTGAAGACTGCTGAATCCATTTATGTTCCTCCAGGCCCTGAGCTGGGCCTTGAGGCGCTCACTCGGACCCACTCTCCTAAGCAGTCGCTTGGGCCACCTCCTCACTGCCACATGCAATTGTTTCTGAGACCATCAGTGCACTGAAAACAAGATGAGCAGAACAGCAGCCATAAACACCCACTTCCCAGAGCCAGTGGGGAGAGCTGCTGAGCCCAGCTGGAAAATCCAATCAGCTGGCCTCCACGTCCATTGCGGACTTTAATCTGTGTCCCAGATGTAAGAAGTTCCAACCTGGCTGATGCGTGAATTAAAGCCCTAGTCATGCTCTTGTGTTGGCTTAGTGTTTTTATTCTGCTCCATCATTTTATAACCTTATGGGCATCTGTTTCAAGCTCCTCTCGGGCAGTTAGCATGAGTCTTAGGGTCACGGCCCTGTCTCAGCCCACTCAGGTTTAAATACCAGCCTCCCTACTTACTAAGTGGCCTTAAGTATATTACTTACCCTCCTCCTGGCTTTTCAACATTCCAGGAGGCTTGAAAGCACATGCAGCCTTTTCTCTTCTTGTTCGGTCACTGCTGTCATCTCATCTCACTGCTATCATCTCACTGCATGGCCACGCCTCCTCATTCACTGGTGACCTCAGCACCCAACTCACTGTTACTTTCTCCACCATTACCGCCGCCATCTTTCTTGGTGATTCTAACAGCCACACAGATGAGCCGTCCCAAAGCCCTGGCCACCCAGTTCTTCACCTACTTAGCCCTGGTGTTCTTTCCCCAATTGCAGCCACCACCGCCAGTTACACGCCATCGACTTCACCTCTGCAAGTGAGTCTCTGGCCCCGCACCGCCTTTCCCTGTCTTTCCATCCGATTCTAAAATCCACAATTCTCCACCTTCTAGTCCACTGACCCTGTCACTGTTTTACCACCTTTTCCAAACCCCTCGGCCTCTGCCTTGTAGTAAGGGTTTGACAAAACCCCAATCCAGATTAAACCCAATGCGCCACCTAATCCACCCCTGCACCTGAGAAAATAATTCCATTAACTGGATTCACTTTAAGTCTATACCACAGATCTCCAGTGGACCCTCAATGCTCAAAGCAAACCCACCTTCTCATTCTGAGGCGACTTCACACCTCTTCTCTCCTCTCTCTGCTGAGATCTTAGCACCTATTTCATGGGGAAAATTGTACTACCACCAGTTTCACCGCCAGCCAGCATGTCCCCCGATGCTCATTAGGATGGAAGCAACATCCTGCTCCAACCTAAGGCTGACCCTTCGGTCACCGGGTCTCAGCCCTTTCTGCTTTCTCAAGGATGTCACTGTCACATACGCTCCCCCTTCTCTCTAGAATGGTCAATTTCTCCCCCTTTAGTGGATCACTCCTATGGCTGTATAAATATGCCTTCATATCATCCACATTTTTTAAAAAACAGCCTCCTAATGCCCATGTCCCCTCCCCCCCACACTGTTACTACTTTTGCAACAACTCAAGCGTTGCCTACATTTGGGGTCCCCGCTTTCTCCTCTCACATCTTCTCCACATCCACTCGAATAGGCTCCTACCACAACACTCCTCCAAAAGTTCCTGTTGGTGTCACCAGGGACCTCTTTTAAACTAAAAACCATCATTTTAATGTATCATTTCTATTTTAAATTCACAAAAACGAAGTCCTTAAAAATTATGTGGAGGCTGAAAATTGGGAATCCTGATTCAAAAATTGAGGTCTACCGTTGCTAATATTTGGCTGGTGATGAGCTTGCTGATTTGTAACTGTTATTTTCAGTGGGCGCAGGCCTGGACCAACAAGTTTTTCTCTAGAGAAATGTAATCTGAGAGTCAAATAACCCATCTGCAAAATTTAGAACACAATCCATTGCTGAACACTCAATACACTGTAACGTTAAGATTTCAGGATAATTCATCATTTATATTTCAAGCCAGTGTCCACTTCGCTGTATATTTGGCAATGCAATCATTAGATATTTATTGAGCACCTACTATGTGCCAGGAATTATGCTAGGCACTTGTGTATAGGGAAATAGCCAAAATGGACATGGTCTCTAATGTTACAGGGTTTATAATCTAATTTAGATAATAAAACAATAAGCACCAAATTAATACATAACTACAAACTGTGACGACTGATATGAAGGAGAATCAGTAAGAGACTCCTAAAATGACGGGCTTTTCCAGGGAAGAGACCTTTAGCTGGGCAATGATGAGTAAGCAAGCATTAACCTTGTAAAGGGTTAGGAAAAGACATCCCTGGCAAAGGCACGTCCCAAGCCATGGAGTAGAATCCGGTTCCTTCAGCCTTTCACTACATTGATTTCAAGTTTTTTCTCCAAAATGTGTCAAAAATCCACAAAAAATAATTACAGTATTTATATTTTTAAATAAGTATAGTTAAGGTGCAACATTTTATTAAAATAAATGATTCAAGTATAAAAATTTCCTGTTGTTATTCATGCTTGCAAAACACAAAAATATAGAAAACTGTGCATCTGCTTTTCTAAACTTCCTTTCTGGAACTCTGAGCTTGTGGGGTGAAGTCAAACGCCGCAGTCAGCGGCACGGAAATATTCAACTACAGTTGAACGTTGCAGCGAGTGTTCAAGAAATGGAAAGACCAATGAGTAAGGGAGCGAGATCCCTGAGATGACGCTGGGGAAGCACAGGGCAGGGCCTGCAGAGCCTTGGAGAACACGTTAGAGGTTGAAATTTACTCTAAATCCAACCACTGACGCAGTTTTTCAGGTAACAGCCAGTTCTCCATCACTCCCTTTCTCCACTGCCTGGCAGCATTGCCATGGCTGCTTCCTCACTGCACTCCCATTGAACCACTCACGTGGGTCTCCTTGGGCCAGCCCTGGACACTCTTTCCAAGTCTCCTTTGCTGGCTCTTCCAGCAGGAAGAAAAGGGCTCTACACACCTTGCAGGGCCCAGGAAGAGGTCTCAGCCCTTTCACTACCCCCAACGCTAGGAAATCTTGACATTGCATCCCAAGAGAACAAACCATATTGTGTGTGTGTGTGTGTGTGTGTGTGTGTGTGTGTGTATCTCCTTCACACCTTTTCCTGAAACAGTCGAGCAGGCAGGGCAAAAATAATGTGATGCAAAGAAAAAGGAAGTAACATATTATCCGTGTTAGAAAGTTTTGCAGCACCACTTAAAATGTTGACAATCATTAGTGTAGTTTATAGCAGCCATCTAACTGGGCTCCTAAATACCCAGTTCTGTTATCTAAACTGTAGGAAAAGTATAATTTAAACTAACAATAATGTCCACTCTGCAGCAGGGATCAGGAGTCAGACACAGACCCTGAAGTCTCCAGTTGGGCCAGGGTCATAGAATACAGGAAGTTGGGTGGCAGAAGGCACAAGCTACAACCTTGTCTCATTTTACCATTTAAAACAACGTTATCAAGTCAGTTCAAGTATGAGTCATGTCATGGGACAGATGTTATCACCCATACAGCAGTAAGCACAGTACCTTTTGCGTCTGGGTGTGCCATGAGGTCTGTCTGACTGCACGCCCCGGAGGAAAGGTGACACTTACGAGCTGTAATGCCTATTAGCAACCTGCACGGCCCATATAGATCCAACTTAGCATCTACCACTCAGTGAACGTGACCTTAAGGCTGAAACGTAGTTCTGAGGGATTCATTTTTACAACCTGCAATGCATAAAGGGAACTGGGGTGCAATCTGCCCACCATCGTGTACAGACTTGCGCAAGTGCAGGCATCTTGCGTGTGAAATTAACTACCAGTGAAGGTCATTTTTAAAGAAAAAAAAAAAAAACCACATCAATTTTCAATGCATCTAAGGGAGCAGCTTTCAACATTTTTCACTACCCAAAATGATCAACAATTCCTGAAAAATAGCATCCACAGAAAATAATGGTTCTCAGCCTTGGTGGGCATAGGATCAGGTGGGCTCGTTACAAATGCAGGCCTGGGCCTATCTTCCCACTGGATGAGTGGGCTTCGGGTGGCATTCTTAGTCACTGACGAGGCAATTTTGATGTGATGGTGTGCACTTCACGGAAGTTCTGTTCTAGCTCTCTCAGAAAGTCACAAACACTGATTATCTACCATATTAAAGATTCATCTCTTAGATCCTTTAAATAATTGAGAATTTCTGAATATTCCTCACAAGACTTAAAATACTATTTTCTTCTCTAATATACTCCTTGCTCTCACATTTTAAGTTTTTTGTGAACTTGACTTAGTGGAATCCTAAGTATTCTCTCTCTCTGCTCAGTGAGAACTAAAAATGATATGCTGGACAGTCAAATGCAGATTCTAATAAGTGTAAATAGTCTATTATAGATAATTGTCACAACTTCAAGAGGTGCCAAAGAAACTGACTTTCCCCTGGTAAAATCATGCAAGCCATGATTTCAGTTATAGCATCCTCTAGAAGTAAGTATTTAGCACGTCTGCTTGCTGGACTTTTTCAAGAATGGGGAAATATTTAGATTAACTCAAGATATATATAGATTCCCCTACATATGGCTTGATAAACTCAAGGCTATACCATAATAGTTTCTTCACATTTATATTCAAATGTTTTGACTAAAGAAAACAGAATATTTTAGCATTTTGCTGAGTGTAAAATTTTTATTTTGGAAGAAAATCAAGAACAAAATGAAAAAACTTGAAGCCAAAGAATTAGAAAGACTATTATTGTCACAGTCTTAAGTCTGGCCAAAAAAAAAAAAAAGCTATTTAAATTTCTAAAAGCATATAATTTTGAAAAGAGCAGCACAGACTATTGTAATAAGTGCTAATCTTTACCAGGTGTCTCATATATGTCACCCACAGTTCTCTACCAGCACCCTCCATTTAGACCTCAAATGCTGCGATAGGTACTCAATTATCCCCAATGTGCGAAGGTCAGGGCCGCGTTGTGCCCAGCCAGGAACTGGAGTTTAGCTGCCCAGCGTCCTCCACATCCTCTCTTTCTTTTTTGTTTACTAAATTCAAATGCAAATCCAGCATCTGCTAAATATCCTATTTTCTACAATGATCAAACTGGTTCTAAATATTAAAAGCAAAGTTTCTAATGGTGTAGAACTTACAGAATATATTTACAAATACAATGATAAACAAATTATTTGCTTTATAAGTCATATTAAACCTTAAAAAGAGACTCAGGCCTGTTTAAACTTTTTCACTTTGATATAATACAAATCTAGTTCCTAAATATTTGATGGATCATATGCATTTAAAAGCATTAGTGAAAAAACTATCCTCCTATAATTAGGACAGATTCACTGTTAATTTAACTCAGTGTTAAGGGAAAGCTAGGTCCATTAATTAGAACTATTTCTGATCCTCAGTTCAGGAGGAGGACCGAGTCTGCAAGTCTCAGTTCTGATTTACCCCTATACTGGAACCACAGATAGCAAATGTGCACATATCAAAAAATCTGTATAGGGCCAGCCTAGTGGCATGGTGGTTAAGAGTTGGCTTGGGATGCCAGCGGCCCCGGTTCGGATCCCACATATGAGGGCCAGTGACACTGTCCTCTTAAAAAAAAGAAAAAAAAAAAATCTGTATAAATTGAATGCTGCAAGCCACATGGGACACATTATTATCTAATGAAGAACTGGTTGATTACTGTGAAATTGTAATTCACTCTAAGAACAAGCTATAATTCTCTGTTCCCCAAATCTATCAGCTATTTGAATATTCTGCAGTAAATCTGTACAATGCATTCACTCTAAAATACTCCACACACCTATAAGCTATAATTTCTCCATAATGTCATTGACAGTTCACCTTTCTCATTCCCAAAATTTAACTTAAGACATTCTGCACTATGCCATGAACATTGACCAACCATAAACAAACATTTATGTAAATTATATGTTAATCGTGTTTAATAAGGCCTGCAAGGCTGCAGGATCGCTAGCATGGTCCGTCTCCTGCAGATCACAGTTCTAAACTCCAAGCTCATGCGCACAGCATTGGTTTCTCATCAGCGTTCCTTTCAAAACCAATAAAGATCAGACCAACTGAGACACCTGGAGTACAGAAAGAGAGATGTACCTAAAATCCCAGTGCTAACAGCTACCTATTAAAGAAACAGGCAAATGACACAGCAATCCTGCAGTTACCACTTACCGGTAACAGTTTATCTTTCTGCCCAAAGATGCTCAAAGCTCTAAAAGTGGTTCTTTCAAGTATCCGTGAACTGCGATTAGAATTCATAAAGTAGAAACTCTCTGAACGTCACACGAAAAGACTATTACACTTTAGGAATGAGCGTTAGGCAATCAGGAGTGGCTCATCTGCACTAACGCCAATTATGTTTAGTTGACCCTTATTTCTCCTATTCCCAAAGAGTCAGCCACACAGAGAGCCACCTTATGTCCTTGACCAATTTTAAATAGAGGAAGAAGACACTTCTAAACACTGCTGATTCAGAAACTTCAGAGCTCAAATACAGCACAATGAGAAAACATAACCAGTTGGTGTCAAGCAGTGGTTTTGCTATTTAGATCATAAAGACAGTATCCATCTTTGGTTTATTTAGCATTACACTAAATCAGTATAATGTATTTTGAAAACATAATTTTGAAAGCATTCTGGAGACCTAAAATAAATTAGAAGTGGGAAGGTGGAAAAATAGAAACATATGTCTGCATTTTAAAAATACCAAATGCATTAAAACTTCCAGTGATGAATGACGTTTTAAATGTCATTTCCTCCTGATACAGGAATGATTCCTGATACCTACCTTTTGACAGGAGACTGAACTTTTTCTTCACGTTCCATTTACGTTTTCTTAAAACACTAGTTCCGCATACAGTAATAAAAAGAAATTTCAGCAAAAAGAAAGTCTATCACAATGACTATACCAAGTAAAAGAGGCAGAGAGTAAGAAAAAATAAAATGTACTGTTTATTTCTTTGTTACACAAAGAAAATTAAAATCGGCTATGTTTTTTTCTGACATAATGAAAACAGACAGACCAATGGCAAGCTGGATTACGAGTCTGACTCAGGGTCCAGTTTTTCCACTTTGATGGCGATATCCGGAGCCAGCGCAGCAGCGCCAGCTTGTTGGGTCTCCGCCTCGGACTCAGACAACACTTCTTCCTTGATTTTCACAGGCTTATTACTGGCCTCCTCCTCTTCATCTGAAGACTCATCCAGCTCCCATTCATCATCTATGTCCATTTCAAATACTCTCACGTGACGGAGATTTGAGCTTAACTAAAGAAAAGGCCAAATAAAGAATTTTTAAATTAATGGCTTAAGTAATACATTATAGATAACAAATTAGAAATCAGAAGTTCAAACAAAGAGTAATTTTATAGGAAAATTATTTTCCCATCAGTTTACAACAAAATCCCTAAACTCAGCCTTCATTTTGCATAAAAGGATCTCTACATATAACACTAACGATTTCATAATTAAAATGCAGAACTGCTATTACTTGCTTAGTAAGCTTTCTCAGAACAAGAAAACTAAATAGCTGAGAAGACTAACAAGCTCATAATCAATAAAAGCAATGTATCACAACATGTTCACACTGAAAGGACCTTATGGATCCAAAGTCACTTACTCCTACACGTATAACTCTTAGTCAACAATTTGTAAATACTTACCACACAGGATACTTTTCGAAAACCATTCCCAGCAACATACTGTGCTTTCATACTTTCCAGTAATCTCCAGTGCTTCTCGAAATGCATGGTACGGGTGGGAATAGCACCAAGCTGTTCATCTAGCCTAGACAGGGGAAAAAAACCCACCCAAGAGTGAAAAGCGGATCTCCTCCCCGGTTTCCTAGGAGTGGAATCAGGGTCAACCACCGATTCGATTTCTACCAGTATTCCCATTTCCAATATAATTCTATCAGCCGTGGTATAAAAAAGCTGTGTGCTATATTCTACAAAAATACTGCAATTCCAAATAGGCAGAACATCATCTTATTAAGATTTCTGATTCCCTTTCAAGGAAAATAAAGACACATTTTTAAATTAGAGAAGGGATCTGCTTACATTTAAATCTCAGTCCACTAAAGCCATCTCTTAGAAATGGCCATGTACTCTCCACATGGCTACTGAGGTCCTAATTCCAGAAGGAAAACACTACAGGCAATTTAAGATAATTCTACTACAAACTGGGATGAATGCTACTTGCTACTCTTGAAAAAAGAACTAATGGAAGTCCCATTCTTCACTCCAAATAATTCCCAAACTTGTTCCAGATTAATTTCCTAGTAAAGCAAAGGGACAGGAGAGATGCTGAAGGCAGCATTTTTAAATAAAAAACAGGAGTATTTCTGCTCAGCTGACTTTATGATTATCCCTAGTAACCATTATCTAGCATACCTAAAGAACTACAATGTATGATATACATTTATATCTGTCAGAAAAACATTTTATCTGTTATAGCAGAAAGACAATTCCACTAATAATGAGTTAGTTACCTTGTGGAGTAAGTCCCAGTGAATTGATACTCTGCAGAATCTTCACAGTTATATACTGAAGACAATGGCAACTGGACCAAGAGTCTATCTCTCCCTTCACGTCCCACAGTGTCTTTAAGAACTACTGTCACAGTTTCATCATCATAAAACTGTGCATCTAGGCAACTGTAGGTACTAGAATTGAAACAAGTTTTGTTATAGCAAAGATGATCATAACTACTGAGAAAATACTATAAGCATAACGTTATACTCATACCAAGCAAAAAAATTTGTAATAGAAAGTCAAGTGACATTCAATACAATCACATTTAAAAATATATAACTCGTTTGCACTAAAATGACAGTAACTTCTTGTACTTATTATTCACAAAAATCTCTAGGCCTTAAAAATAGGTAATCATGAAAAAGCAGCAATCTGTAAGGTTGGTTCACAGATCTGAGCACTCTTGACGTTAGTGGTCAGGCCTGAAGCGTATGGAAATTCCAGGAACAACATCTTTATGTATTTCGAGTTAACTAGACTGCAAATTAAAACAGGACTGATATATGAAGACACAACTTCAAAGATGTTACCATTGAAAAAACTATTATGTAAGGAAAGAGAGTGAGAAAAAGATCGGCCTATGATTAGTGTCAAGATTTTCCTCTGCAAAGCCTTAGGGGTGACTTAGGTACTGTTACCCTTTTGTATCTTAAGAAAATCCCACTGCGCTAAGAATGATCACCTTACATTTTTGTTGGTCATAACAACAACCTCAGCCACCTGCCCCTGGAACTGCATTACTGTCTTATTAACAGACATGGAGCTCAGAAGTATTAATTATAGGAAACCGTGCTACATAAATTCCTGCAGCAGGATGGTAAGGCTCTATTCAACTGTGAATCAAATCATTCTCTATGTATAAAATACACGGCCAGTCCTGCCCACTACGTTGCAAGTGAGAAAGGCCTTCTAGGTATGTCATCACTATAACTGAGTCTAACCATATTCCTGTAATTCACATTTGTTAAACACATACACACATCATATGTGTACACACGTATACACACACACACACACACACACACACACACACACCCATGCAAACAAATTTCAAGATTTACCTTCTTCTCACTTTCTCGGTTGTGGCATATGTGAAGCTCCCAAATTTAATAGCAATTAGTCCGTTACTTACAGATCTTGAAGAAAGAAGGGGGAAAAAGAGACTTTGTGGAACAACCTGGATAGCCAATAATCTAAATGCTTGAGAGAACATGATTATCAGTATTAGTACATTTACCTAAACACCAAATCCCAGACCAAAATACCATTATGCTCATTCTGAAATACTGATAATTATTTTAAACACCTAGATAGGTAAACCTAACAGCAAAATTACAACTTGGTTTAAGATCTTATAAGTCACCAAAGTAGCTAGGTATCTTGTAAAATTAAAGACATTTGGAACCACCAAATTATTTCTCTTTGACATTTGGTCCCAAATGTCCTTGAAATTCAGATGTAAAACCATTTAAGATACTAATGGTATTCCAGATATGATTTACCTTTCAGAATTTCACTTTGGATTCTCAAAAAAAGTCTCCATAGGTAAGGCCTCTTGTTTAATGAAAGCTATACTTAACCTGAGGTAACCAGGTTTCTTTGAGAAACCCAAAATAGTTTTGAACTTCTACAAGTTCATGCAACGTAATCCTGAGTGTTCTGCTCTTGCGTTTTTCCTAACTCTAAAAAATCCTACATTTTGCTACACACCAAAACAAATTAGATAATCTGTAATTAGAAGGGATCACATAGCTTCCTAATTTGGCACTGGGATCGTAATGACGTGAAAACTAAGAACAGTTCAGTAATAAGCCTGAAGTCATAGGTAGCTTAATTAAAACTTGAAATATAGGGAAGGGAAGCTTTATGTTTTATTATTAAAAATAATAAAATCTTATCTCTTCAGGTTAATACTTACTGGGAAATATCAGTATGTCTCCTCAAGATGCACATTTTATAAAGTGAATCTTCTAAAATAGTAAAAAGAAGATAATGTAGATTTGAAGTTTTATTATTCCACCTAAGGAAAAAAAAAATTAATGTCAAAACATGATATTTAGCTATCAATGCATAGAATAAAATTGTATTGTTCACATGATAGGGGAGAAACACACTTACAGAAAAGGAAATTTGAACAATCTACGTGTAGAGTCCTCACTAAAACAAAAGGAAAAAAATTAAGAAAAATTTAAATTGGGTGCTGGATTATACCATCAAAACGGTAAACTGAATTACCTTCTAGCATCTCTATATAATGGAATACAGATTGCTTGATTCATCGATCTTCCAATTACATCCTAAATAAAATAAAATTAAAAATATTATTAGAGCATTTACATATGCACGGACAAATGAGCATGAAGTGTGTAACCATTACTAGTTAAGTCTAGAAAACAATCACCTACACCACCAAAACTTTCACACAAGAAACTTGAATGACAGTCAGAGCAGTAAGGAAAAGAGAAAATTCTGAGCTGAAAAAGCCCTTGGAGAGAAGCACATGGCAGGTTGAGAAACACTCCTCTAGTCTCATAGCATCAATCACCCATCCTTTAATAGGAAACAAGAGACACATCAGTTCTGTAACTGAGACCATTTATAATAAGTTTGTTCTAGGAACAAATATTAAAGATGGCAACATCTTTCAATAATCTTTTTATTTTTAATGTATATAAGAAACTAACAATAAGGGAATGTCAGTGCAAACCATACAAGACTGCCATTTTTTTGTTAGTCAAAAACATTTCAATATCAGCATTTCATGTGGTTCATCTTAGTAACTATGGTCATTTACATAAATGAGCCACATATTGTGGACATTCTTGCTCCTACACAAAAATAGGCATTTCTTTCAAACTTACTGCTGGCTTTTGCAAACATTGATCAATAATGTTCTCCATCCGTCTTTTCACAAAATGCAATGATTTTCGAGGATAATAAGGAAACAGCAAAGGACTTTCTGGTTTCAAACAAAAACAGAAACAAAAAGCTATAGCAAACCAGATGATTAAGAGAAAATATTCTACTATGAGGGCCACCCACACAGCTTATCTGATGGTGACATTCTCCCTGGCCACTTCATTATGCCCTCACACCACCTCACTAAAAATGACCGTGGCCTCTGCCTTTCGCCATCCCCTGCTGCCTGCCCTTTAAAAAAAAAACGACACTTACTACAAGCTGAGTCCTAGTGGCTTATTATTCTATATGCTATTTTGTTGTCGGAAAAGTCATAACGTAATTTTTCTATGTTTTCCGTTGCAGAAATGCGTCATGACTTTTCCAACAATCCAATATTTTTCCTACAAAATCCTACAGAGTGCTTCTGTTGGCTCTAAGAAGAAAGGAACAGTTTAGGAACCAAAGACATATAATGAAACAAAGTTCATTCTTTTCTATTCTTTGCCACATATATAGTGACAACAGCAGCCCAGTATTGTTTTGGAAGAGAATGATACTAAAAATAAAAGCAGGAGGCAAAACACTAGTGCTACGAAAATAAGCTCTTTATTTTTAAAAAGGCTACTTTATCAATAGAATGTAAGATATAATTTAGCATTTACGGACACCAGCTATGCTAGGTTCTTTTTATATCTGTTATTTCCACTGCTTAAAATAGCTGTACAAAGTAAGCATACTTTCCATTTACAGATAAAAAGAGGCTTAGGAGGTTTAGGCAATTGCCCCCTATGAAAATGACTAAGTACTTAGACCAGGAATCAAACCCAAGTCCATGCCTTAAGCCCACCCTCTTACATTGTGCTGCAGGCCTTCCTCACTCCTCCCTCACTTAAAGCATCTCATGTCCCAGATAAGTTGAGTAAAATGAATTTTAACATGTTAACATTTTAAGTTCCCAGCAGGTGACAAGTGCTGAGGTATCCTAGAGAGATATTTGGTTTTTCTCTCCAGTTTCTGGCTGAGCTCCTAAAACCCTTGGAATTTCCTGAGTGATAAGGGTAATAGGAATATCTTTTGTTTAATGAGGCAACTCTTGCCAGGCCTCTGGATAGCTTCAGGATGGGGGCTGGTCACTATCAAGACCAAGCCTTGATAACAAGCTTGGAACTTTCAGCTCCACCCCGCAACATTCGGGAAGGGGAGGGGAGAGACGCTGTTTTCAATCGCCAATGTTCAATGACTTAATCAATCATGCCTGCATAATGAAAACGCTATGCCATAAAGCCTCCTAAACAACGGAGTTCAGAGGGCCTCTGGGTAGGTGAATGCTTGGAGGTCTGGGGCTCCATGCCCCTCTCCCATACCTTCTCCTACGCATCATTTCCACTGGCCAGTTCCTTAGTTGTATCCTTTATCATAAACCAGTAAACATAAGTTAA
Source organism: Aselliscus stoliczkanus (assembly GCA_033961575.1). Classification (NCBI taxonomy): domain Eukaryota; kingdom Metazoa; phylum Chordata; class Mammalia; order Chiroptera; family Hipposideridae; genus Aselliscus; species Aselliscus stoliczkanus. The sequence goes on from CM066734.1 coordinate 126,899,907, forward strand.
GTGTTTCTGAGTTTTGTGACCCATTTTTGCAAATAATCAAACCTGAAGGGGGTGAATTGTAGGAATCCCCAACTTTGTAGGCCCCCCGAAGTAAGGCAGAAACGTGGGTAACCTGAGGACCCAACACTTGTGACTAAAGTCTGAAGTTGGGGCAGTCCTGTGGGACACAGCCTTTAAACCTGTGGAGTCTGGTGCTAACTCTAGGTAGTTAGCATCAGAATTAAATTGTAAGACACCCAGATGGTGTCAGTATTGGTTTCATGAGGGAAAAACCTCTCTTTTTGGTGTCAGAAATATTCTGAGTAATTTACTGAATCTTCACAACAGCTTTTTGAGTGAGGCGCTATTATTTTCAGAGGAGAACACTGGGCACAGAGAGGCGAGGCATCTTGCCCCCACCACACTCCTGGGTGGCAGTGCAGCATTCAGAGCACAGGCCCGGACACCGACTCTCCCATGTGCCCTAACCAAGTCCATGCAGGAGGCATTTAGCGCTTGGTTTTTGCAAAGTGTTTGAAAGAAGTTTCATTCAAGTTTTCTTAATAGTTCCATAATGATAGTCAGTATTACTTCATACTGGACTAAGAAACTGGGAGAACAATGAGCTTGAAACTCACATACCAGTGAAACCTCAAGCATTTAAGAGATGGGAGTCAATCTGAAATCTATCTGTTAAATATGAGGCCTGTAGCTAAGATTAGGCCTCTCTACTCAGCTGCAGAAGATATGGGGGAATATGGATGTGGTATCTATTTTAGCACAACGAAGTTTCCAGCATCAGTATTAGCCAATTACAGTAACAGGGTCCAGGTGCCACAATTCCTGGCACATTGTTATCAGCCCTTCTCAGGTGTCCTTCCTTACTCCTTGGGCATCCTGATTACATACAGTAAATAAGATGAGTCAGCTGTACCGCTATTATCCCTCTTTTCAATAGCTAACCTTAATCAGTACATCTCTCTAGTGATCTTAAGACTCAAGCAACACAAAATATATCCTGCCTTAAGAAACAATTTGGAATTTTAGGGTTAAAAGAGCAATACGCAAACTTCTGGGCCTCATAGAATTCCCTCCCTCCACCAATCCATCCATCCATCCAGATAAGCAACAGCCAGATAAATGTGACAGAGATTCCTACTGAGTCTAGTTATAAACTCAGGCTCTGTAGTTAGCAAATCCCAGCTCCATCACTTCCTAGCATATATGACCTTGGGCTTTCTTTTTTTTAAAAGATTTTATTGGGGAATCAGGGAAGGGGAACAGACTTTTTGCTGTCCTTCTGTTCTTCAGTGTAGCTGTGGAGGACGTCACTTCACTGGCCCATGTTGGTATTATGATTATTACACTCTTCCTGGCTGAGGCAGATGGGTCGCTGGCCACTGGACGGCTGTTCACGCTGGCTGCCGGCCACTCATGGTAGCTCACGGCAGCCCACTGCAGCCTATGCCGTCACCAGTGACTCACAGCAGGCCAGCTCCAGGCCGAGCTGTTGTTCACCATTTTAGCTGTAGAAGGCACAGTGTCACTGGCCCATGTGGGATCCGAACCACGGCCCTGCTGCTCAGAGCTAGCGCTCCCCAGCCAACTCTTAACTAGTGAGCCACCCACCAGCCCCCAGATCTTGGGCTTTCTTTAACTTCAGTTTCCTCATTAGTAAAATGAGAATAACAAATACCTAGCCCATAGGTTCTTGTAAGGATTAAAGGAAGTAATATGGGTATGTGGCTATTACCCTAACTAAGGACCTAAGAAACATCTAAACTATGGTCAAATTACTCTCTGAGAAAGCAAAGAAATGTAATACTTAAAAATATTTTCATCTAAAATAGTGAGGTTCTGACCATTTAATGGTTGCTATTTTGTGTTGCATCCCTAATAATTCTAGATAAAAAAAAGTTTTAACGTATCAACATTTTATGATCTTAGAGAATGAAAGGCAGAACAAGTAAACAGAAAGCTACAGCCTCAAGGGAATACAGTGATGCACCGTTATGGAAATGACAAAACAGACTTTTCTGACTAGTAGACTCTATAGTTTTCTTCCCAGCATCCTCTTTTGTTAATAGGATGCAAAACAGACAATATAATAAAAATAAGCAATCTTACTATTGCACAGTAAATATCAGAGTGTTTTTGATCATGATAATGTCATACCCTATTTGTTATTTTGCTGTTTCTCTAATCAAGTAAAATGGACACAAAAGATAACTCTAAAGAACAGATAAGTACTTCAGCAAGAGTTTAGCAAAACTGTCAGCTGATGTACTGGCCTCAAATAAATATAAACATGGCCCAAATCACTTGGTTCATGAAATACCTTTAAGGTGGCTGCTGTTCTGAAGAAAGTCATACCACTGGTTTCCTTCTGTGTTAGGGGGCGATACAAGGTCATCGTCTTCATCTTTCAAGTACTAGAAATACAGAATTAAAAATTTTAATGTAGGAAGCCAAAGGATTAGGCTTCAAAAATTGTTTATATTTAACATTATTCTATTTAATAAGTTAGTTTGTTTTACTGCCAAGTCCTCCTGAAAAGTGCACTGCTAATAGTCTAAGGGAGCAAAATCTGCTAAATGCCAAGTGACTAAACAAACTAACTGCTAGAAGATTAGAATGCTGGAGATACAGAGACTATAAATTGAGTTTAAATTTGGTGTTCTATTTTCATGAAGCATATTTTAAGCTTATACATGTAAGTTTGTGAATTAATTTGAAAACTATCAACTGTCAATTGGCTCTATGGCAGTAGTTCCCAAAGTGAGGTCCACAGGTCCCTGAGAGTTCCCAAAATGGTTTCAGGAATGCGTGAGGTCAATACCATTTTAAAAATAATACTGAGACATACTTTGCCCTTTTTACTGTAATGAGACACTTGAACTGAAGGTCAAAAGCACAGGTGGGAAAATCTGCTGGCACAGCCACCAAGATTCCAGGTAGTGACACCAAACCATATTAGCAGTCATTGTATTCTTTGCCACATACAGTTTTGCTAATCTTTCATGAAGCTATTAAAATTATTAATTTTATTAACTCTCAACCCTTGAGCGCAAATCTTTTTAATATTCTGTGTGACGGAACTGGGAACTATACATAAAGCACTTTTGCAACACAGCAAAGCATGATGGTTATTATTACAAAGCATTTACAAAAATATAGTTGTGACTTAAGCCAGGTGCTCTTTTGTTAATAGAATTCCATTTTTATTTGAAAGAATGACTGGCAGAAAAACTATGATTATTCATTCTTGGGTATTCGGCAGGTATCTTTTGAAATAAATAAAGTGAGCCTGTCACTTTAAGCAAACAACTGACAGTATTTGTAGCCAATGATCAAGTTCAGACATTCACGCAAAAATTAAAATTCTGGAAAACCTGTTATCTGCCACTGTGTGCTTGACAGCTTCAAAAACTGATGAGATTGGTGATATTAACAAAATCTGACTTTTGGATATTATATGAAGAAAACTGTCAGTGTATGGAAGATCTGCATAAGTCAGCATGGCAATATTTTCCAAATGGCCAATACACGATATTACAAAATCATGCATAGGTAAAAGATCCATTCAAAGTGCAAGGTATGAAAGGACTTCTGATGCAATTTAGATCAACACTGAAACTACTGTCACTCATCAGGATAAGAGTGCAGTATCAAAGAATATCTACAATTATCTAAAAAGCTATTAAAATACTTTCCAACTATACAGCTGATGAGGCCAGACTTTCTTTATATACATTAACCAAAACAACATATCACAACAGATTGAATGCAAAAGCAGATGGGAATCTAGCTGTCTTCTATTAAGCCAGACATCAAAGAGATGTGCAAAAATATAAAACTCTTTACTAAGTTCTATTTTGTGAAATAGTTATTTTTCATTAAAAATATTTATATTAACACGTAATGGTAATTGTTCTTTTAAATAACAATGGTTTTCATTATTTTTAAATAAATTAAGATATAATTTTTTATTCTGCTTAATTTCTAATTCCTAATAATATCTACCATTGATAACTATCAGCCACATAAAAGCTCTTTAGGGTCCTCAATAATTTCAAGAATATAAAAGGATTCTGAGACCACGAAGTTTAATTAAACTGCTACTCTTTGGTTACTTCATTAAAAGGATAGGGCTACTATATAACTGGTATTATACTACTTTCAATAAACTCTGGATAATAAAGACTAACACTGCTAATATTTTAAAATTAGTTTTTAAAAATGAAGCAAATTAATAACTGAGTTCAATCCAAAGCCCATACCTGACCAACTTTTTCAACATTAAAGTATTTTCCTTTTCGATTATAAAGATCTGGAGCCTAGAAAGAATAAATACAGTTTAATTGTTAAGTCAACTCACAATAGAAATATAAAAAATCTTGTATTCAAACCAAAAATTTTATTTTTTTAAGAAAGCAATTAGTGACAGTTACTCTTTTTTTTTAATGGACTGTAAGACACACATACAAACCAAAGTTCAATTTATGGGCTTTATGATTAATTAATAAGTACTGCCATTAATTAATTCAATAGTTAAAAAGCATAACTGCTAAAGAACTTCAACTGAATTGGATTAAATATGATTACTTCTTACCATTCTCCAGGCTTACTGCAATTATTCAGAAAAAAACAGCATCACAGAAATATCAATTTCTTACCTCATTGAAATGTTCGGTAAGAAATTCAGCAACAAATGTGATATCTTTTTGAGTCATCTATGAAAACCAAACAAAAAGAAAACAAATCAAGATACAAGAAAGTTTCCCAATAAAAAAAATATTATGTAATAATAAATGTGACTTTTTACTATCTACTATAGGACAAAGAAGCCAAGTTCCTTTGAAGAAATTATCAATAGAAATCCAGAAGATTATGTAAATCTGAAAATATGAAATCCTGGGGTTCTGAAAGCATGTGATTAAACATTTAAACCCACTTTCCAATCAGCCAATCCAATAGCTACAGAACTCTTTATGGCCTAAGACTGTTTTTTATTTTACAGTCCACATGTAAAACAGTGCTAAGACTACATGTGCAAAGTCCCTCTTTTAGGAGTGGGGGACTGTAAGCCCCGATAAAAACCTCAACCTCAGTTACAGAGTTCAGGGCTGCAAACCAAAGTGTAACTTCCTGCCTTGTTGGCCTCTGCTTCTTCCAATGACCCTTCCTTCATCCTACCTCAGTACTTCAGCCCTCAAAAAGCTACGCGCATTTAAGTCCCTCCGAACAAGTAACATATTTTATCTGCCAAAATAAAAAGTGGTGTCAGAGAAACAGCTAATGTGAACTTCCCTAGGTTGCCAGGCCAGTCATCCATGGCACAAAAGACTCACTTTGCGTTGAGTTGTGTTCGCTTACTCTTTTGGTCCACTGAGGCAATTTTAATGCTCTTTTTTTCATGTTCAAAGTTACTTAACTTATGAATCAATTTGGACAGGGGTGAGGATGACTGAGCCACAGTCATCAAGTGGGAAGTTTGCCCTATTCTGTTAGATCTTCTGGGAAGAAGACTGTACTGCAACTTGTCACAATCCTTACAGTGAGAAAGAAACTGGGCTTACTAGATATCAACATAGGTACGAGTATCTAAGTATTAGATTTGCAAGAACAATAAAAATGCACTTAAGATTTAAGGAAGTTAAATTAACGAATACAAACACCTTAAGTTATATAGATGATACAATCTTATATAAATACGAAAATTATAAATTTAGATAGTCATAATAAAGGTATTCTGTGAGATAAATATATATATATATATATGTATATATAACATGGAAATTTCTTTTTACAATGAAAGGCTTACTAAGGTTTGTCTCTTCCCTACAGCCTGGCATCCTGTTAATAACTGAGTAAGAGTACCAAGATGGCCAGCAAAGCTGAGCTCACCAGGGTATAATTAAAACAGGAGGAAAATATACTAGTATATACTACCTTATTCAGCTCGGGAAGTACATGATCCTCTGTCATTCTCAACATTGCTGGAAATAAAAATTTAAAAACTATTTTTAAAAGAAAACTACAAACACAATTTTAATTATAGATGCTTTTCTAAGACTAAATGTGTTTTATTGGGTTAAATTTGCAGTTTTCAACAGTTTCTTTTCACCAAGGAAAACTCATTTTCTAAAAGGTAAGGAATTTAAATTTGATTTATATTTTCATGTTTAAAATGGTTGGTTTAACCGTCCTAAATTATTATTTTTCATTTTCTCCTTCCACTCCAGACAAACCAACCTAGCTGCTGCCTTGTGCTAAGACTGTGGGTACAGGGATTCCTCCTTCTAAGCTGGTGATATTTCTTCTTAAAATCTTACCTCCAAAAGCCTTAGAATACCAAACGTGCATTTCTCTCCTTTGGGCTTTTTCTCTACATAAAAATATCTGCACTAAGATTTACGTGTGTACGCATACACCTGTATCTATATACTGTCCTTCATATCTGTGGTCGACTCTTGTCCTCTCATAGGGTTGTCCTCATCAGTGCTGTTTTTGTGTCACACCCACCCAAGCATGCAGCACGCTGCGTGCGCTTCTGCTAGTCTGTGAGTATGCTCCTTGTGTTTGGTCAGGAAAAAGCATGGCGGATGTGCTTCTGCAAATATATTAGATTACTTTGGAGGCCGTTTTTATTAATTCAAACTTCTATATTATCAGGAAAAACAGCCATAATCTAGTTCCACTCATTCATTTATCCATCCAAAAATTACTTACTGAGCGTAGTACAGGTGCTAGGGATATAGCAGAATAGAAGAACTCCCTGCCTTCGTGGAGATGACATTTTACAAGAGTAAACCAAGGCTATAGAGCTAACTAGTGTCAGGTCACAGTTAGGTCTGCAGTGCCCCAATCTGCTATACTTTCTACAGTGTCCTGCTCTGATGATGATGACCGAGCCATAATTCATTTCTCTTCTAATGTGGCTTCTGATTCCAGTTAGGACATGCAATAATATAAACTGTCTAAATTACTCAAATAATTATAAGGAAAACCAAACTACTACTTCTGTAAAAGAAAATTATTCCTAAGGTTTCGTTCAGTTTTAATACTGTAATTTATTCTAACTAACAACTCTGATTAATTAAACAGGCTGGCCTGATGAACGCTCTGGCTCCCCATTCTGGCGAGTGTTGGTACAGTTTTGAGAAAAATTTAAGAATTATAAATGTCAACATATGCAGATCACATTTGTTATGTTTCAGAAGCAATTATATAAAGTTGACACATATAAAGTCAGTTTTAAAAATACCAGAATTGAAGATTTGGGCATTTGTTGAAAGGATTCTAGCACATTACTGGTAATTTATTTTCTATTTTACTCTTTAGATTTTTTAACATATGTGGGATAAATTCCATTTACAACTAAATTTTGCATATGTAGGAGGGAAATGTATGCTGGACTATTTCAAAGATATTAAGAGAGGTCAGAGGGGCAATTGATTGGGGTGGGGGCATTATCACTTTGTGAGGGGTGAAATGTATATTACCTTGTTTTGTACACCTGAAACTAATTAAAAAAAAGAATTTTGATAAAGGCAAAAAAAAAAAAAAAAAAAAAAAGAGGTCACAGAAATAACAGTACAAATGGACCTAAATAAAATATGCATACACTGTAGAGCATTAAAATATTTAATATCAAGTTAATAAATATTTGTTCATGTATATGCAAAGGTCCTGTGAAGATACAAAAAAGGCTATAAGTGGTCTGCATCCTACTGAGCTAGTGCATCACTGTCCAACAGAAGTGATAATGGAAATGCTCTAGTTCTGTGCTTCCGACATGGTAGCCACTGACCACATGTGGCTGCTGAGCACTTCAAATGTGGCTAGCATGACCAAAACAGTGAATATATGATTTTATATAATTTCAACTCATTTAAATAGTCACATGTGACTAGTGGCTACCATAATGGACAGCAGAGATCTAGAGACAGATGGCTAAAGTCTAACACAGGAGATAAGTTACTCAGTGCAGAGGCTGTGTCATTTTTTTCTCTGTCTCTTTTAAAAAAAAATGTAACACTCAGCAGTGCCTTATACACAGCAGGGATTCAAAAAATGTTATTTTAACCTAAGGAGACATTACAAGGTAAAAAAGGGTTAATAATCAGTGAGTAATAGACACAACCAATACTACAAGTTACATCTGTGGGGGGAGTGGGAAGGGTGGGGAATGGAGTTAGACTGGCTATGTAGTAAAAACTGCTGAAACTAGGTGAAGCGTGAGAGAGGGTTCATTTATACTAGTCTCTTTTATAGGTATGTGAAATTTTATTAAAATGAAATATTCTAAATTGATACTCCCACAATTTTAAAGTAAGTATTAAAATAACAAGAAAGTTTCATTCAATTAACTTACCCACATAGAGCCACCGAAAAAATGCCTTGAAGTTTTTCATACTACTATCTATAACTCTAAAAAGATAAAAAGAAATCGGAAATAAAATTATTACATGTGATTCATGTAACACTATTAAATTGTGGTTGAATATAATAATCCTTACTGTTCTATTATATCCTATCTGGATGACATTTAAGCCTTTAGCACAGATTTTACAAATCAAACACACATCCAAACATAAAATTTCAAAAGAGCGAGGGCCAGTGACACTGCCCTCTACAGCTAACAAAGGCTCCACCTGGAGCTGGGCTGTACAAGCCCCGGTGATGGTGTGGGCTGCAGCCCCTGCTGCAGTGGGCTGCCATAGGCTACAGTGAGTGGCCCGCAGCCAGCGTGAGCGGCTGGCAGCCAGCGTGAGCTGCCAATAGCCGCAGTGAGCGACATCCAGAGGCCAGCGACCGATCTGCCTCATCCGGGAAGAGCGCAATGATGATACCAACAGTGAAGCAACATCCTCCGCAACTAAAACTGAAGAACAAAAAGACAGCAACTTGTCTGTTCCCCTTCCCTGATTCCCCAACGCTGTTCCCCTCCACCAATTCCCCAATAAAAAAATCTTTAAAAAAAAAAAAAAAAAAAAAAAAAATTTCAAAAGAGCCAATCCTGATTCTTTTCAAAAACAAATAACTCAGATTCTAACTGGCTATAACAACCTTGCCACAAACTGTGTAATAGACTCTCCCAGCATTCAGTAAAGTATGAAATCCTTTCTAACTTTGCACATAAAAGAAACCAGAAAAAGAGTTCTCAGCATTATTCTGTTTTAAAAAAAAATACTCACTGGTCAGTAAGAAAAAACATCAACCCCAACAGAAAACCATTTTTATAAATTAGTATTCTGTTCCTACTTCTGATATAAGTGAAAATTACTTTTGGAAGTCTTTTTTTATCCTTATAAAAAACAGACTCCAAAAGTTTAATTTCCTTGTTCTTTACACAAATGTACCACCAAAATTAAGTGTAATAAGTGGAAGTCACTTTCATTTTGATGAAACTGTTTCTGAAGTAGAGATGGGTATCATTTAAAAATATCTTTTTTTTTTTTTTTAAAGATTTTATTGGGGAATTGGGGGAGGGGAACAGCGTTGGGGAATCTGGTAAGGGGAATAGACAAGTTGTTGTCTTTTTGTTGTTCAATCTAGTTGTAGAGGATGTTGCTTCACTGGCCCATGTTGGTATCTTCATTGTGCTCTTCCTGGATGAGGCAGATCGGTCGCCGGCCTCTGGATGGTCGCTCACCGCGGCTACTGGCAGCTCACGCTGGCTGCTGGCCACTCACTGTAGCCTATAGCAACCCACTGCAGCAGGAGTTGCAGCCTATACCGCCGCTGGGGCTCGCACAGTCCAGCTCCAGGTAGAGCTGTTGTTAGCTGTAGAGGGCAGTGTCACTGGCCCTCATATGTGGGATCCAAACCAGGGCTGCTGGCATCCCAAACCAGTTCTTAACCAATGCACCACTTGGCCGGCCCTAAAAATATCTCTTTAAGGGCCGGCTGAGTGGCTCAGTTGGTTAAGAGTTGGCTTGGAAGTCCAAGCTCTAGCAGCAGGGCGGCTGGTTCGGTTCTCACATGGGCCAATGACGCTGCACCCTATACAGCTAAGATGGTGAACAACAGCTTGACCTGGAGTTGGACTGCTGTGAGTGGCCAGCAATGGCGTAGGCTGCAGTGGGGCTGGAGTGGGTGGCCGTGAGCTACCATGAGCGGTTGGCAACCAGCATGAGTGGCTGGCAGCCGTGAGTCGCCGTCCAATAGCCAGTGAGTGACTGCCTCAGCTGGGAAGAGTGCCAATGATCATAATACCAGCATGGGCCAGTGAAGTGGTGTCCTCCACAACTCTAGACTGAAGCAACTTGTCTGTTCCCCTCCCCAAATTCCCCAATAAAATCTTTAAAAAAATAAAATAAAAATCTCTCTTTAAGCTTACATCTGTAAGACAATTACTCTAAGCAAATAATACCTTCTTTTTTCATTCCCAAATCTCAAAGCCCTTTCCAAGCATTAAGTTTCATATTACTACCAGAGAGGTAGGTCATTATCATCAACCTTTCTGTACACAACAAAACCTTTGACTAAAAAGACTGCAACATCTCCTACATCACTAAGCAAATGATCAAAGCTCTCCTGCAGCAAAAATGAAAAAAGGAAAAAAAGTTCCTTTGTGTCTTTCCCAATCAATACTCTCACTCTAACCCCAGGTAACCACTGATCTGTTACAGACTAACATCAAAATTCTCACTGCCTCAGTTTCCCCATCTATAACGTAAAATAATACTATTTTTTACTTATTTCAAATAAACTACCTTTCATTCATATTGAAAAGTGATCACAGAAAGCTTAATATTTTACATTTACTCTCTGCAAATACGGTGAACCAAAAAATAATTTAACATACAGGAAAAGCAATGTAACTTTTCCTCTCATTTTGTCTTCTGATCACATGCATCTACAACCTCTACTTCCTAAAACACCATTAAAATGGTAGTGGACTGGCAGGGAGGGGTGTATGGGTTATAAACTCACCAAAGAAAAAAGGACAGTAGAAAATAAATTTCAGAAATATCAAAAGCCGACAGAGGATGGGTGACTGATGAAGCTCACCAGAGGAAGCCTTGTGCCAGACAGTGCACAGAGGGCAGCAAGGAGCCACGCGCCCTCAGAAGCTCCAAGACGCTCAGTCCCCAGGAATGTCAGGCTCAACAGAAGACACTAGGACGACGTGGGGGGCTGGGCACAACAGGACAAACTGATATACAGAGTGATCAATACGTTATTTCCCCCAAAATATGAATGCCTAGGGGTTTACCTTTCAGATAGACCAAAATAAATAAATAAATTAACTAAAATAAAATAACAGAGTTCTTTAAAGAAACGGTATGAGCTGGGAAGAGCGAAGGCAGTTCCACGTGGGCACTGGCTACATGCAGCGGAGCTGGCACCCTGGCACTCAAGAGATTCCAGGCAACTTCAAATTGCCTCATAAATAAATATGAATAAACCATCGGGCATCAAGTATTGGAAGGAAGATTGCAACAAGAGATGAAGACAAACAGAAAAGTGACCCAGGAAGAGGTAATTCACGGAGCAGCAGAGACTTTTAAAAAATCTAATTAATGTTCTCAGAGAGCTTTGAGAAGATGTCACATCCACAAAGCAAGAGCAAAGCTTTGAAAAATGATAAAGAAACAAGAAAGCACATTGGGAAATGAAAAGACAGGACTGTCATAACAAAAAATTCAGTGGAATGGTTCCAGTCAACAATCTCGACCTCTAGCGCACCTTGGTTACTGACTCCAAAGTTCACATCCCAGACCGTCATTACAAACTTGAACCTGCTACCGCTCATTTCAAGCATCCCACTCACCACACACCACCATCTTTCCAGTGACCTCTCTTTTGTACCCCAAAATTTATCCCACCAACTACCATCTACTGGCTCTACCACCTTTCACTGTCTCTCACCCCCTCATGTCCTCACTTCCCTCCTCAACTAGTTCAGTCAAAGGGCATCATTTTAATCATGTCCTTGCTTCAATTCCCTTGCCTCCCTTTTGCTGTTTTCCTCAACAAGCCTAGTAGGTCTAACTGCTCAACTCTTCTGCAGCCCTCACTGCTGACTGGAGAAAACCACACAGCCAGGCTGGCTGGTCTCACTTGAATGCTCTCGTGACCGTAAGGGCCCTCAGCACTGCCAGCAAGCTTCCTGCTTCATTAGCCTGTTCACTCTCCTGTGTACTAGACAACTGGTTCATAGCTCTTCCATTATTCTTAAACCTCCAACACCACCTCCCATCTTTACCTTAAGCCAATGATAGAACATGTCCTATTTTATTAAGATAATAAAAATAATTGGAAATAAACATCCCTAAGCTCCCATATATTAGCATCTCTGACCCTTCTCTCAATCTTCTCTCCTGTAACTCTGGATGAACTATTTTCCCAGCCCCTTCCCTGATGCACTAGATCCCAAGCCCGCTCATCATCTCTTGCTCTAGCAATCCACCCCTCTCTTTACCATCATCAATTGTTCCCCTTCTAGAAGAATATTCCCATCACATACAAACATGCTGTAACTTCTCCCATCATAAAAAGACAGAAAAACCAACAGCTGCTTCCAGCTACTGGCCATTTTCTTTACAGTAATACTCAGGAGACTACATTTGCTATTTCCTTTGCATCTGTCTCATTCCATTTCCTAAGAGCTCCCATGACTCCACCCAAGTGGCTCTTATGAAGGTCATCAATAATCTATTCTAATGATATTCTGATAACCTATTCTGTTCTTGCTCTTCATCTTATGTGACTTAGCAGCATCTGAAAACCTGTCCCTCATTCCTTCTTGCAATGCTATCTCCACCTGGCAAGCGGGACACCCGCTCCCCTGGTCTTTCGGCCTCCTGTTTCCTTTGCTAGCTCCCCATCAAGCCCATTTCCAAATGCTGCAATGCCCATCGCTCAGTCTTCAGACCTTTCTCCTCTAAGTGCGCTACCGCATCCAGGCTCACAGCTTGAAATAACACCGATGGGCAGCTGGCTCCTAAATTTACATTTCCAGCCTGGACTCCTCCTTTGAACGTCAGTCTCATATCAACATGTAGTGGACAGCTCCAACAGTGTATCTAATAACCATTTCAAATTGAAAACACCTAACACACTGACCCGTGTGTTAAATTAATGATGTTAAAATTAACATCATTAAGGAGGGGCAGATGGATGTGATACTCCACCAATTGCATAGTATTCTGGCCTGGGACGCATAACCTCAATCTAATCATGAAAAATATCAGTTAAACCCAAATCGGGGAACATAAAATACATATATACATGCGTATGAGATAAATTTATATCTACTCCAAGTCTTCCCCATTTCAATAAATGCCAATTCTCCTCTTCTAGGTATTTAGGACCTAAACTCGTATTTATTCATGACTCCTTCATTTTGCCATCCATATACAATCATTCAGCAAATCTTATTTCTACTTTTAAAATATATCCAGATTCTAACCACTTCAGATTCTGACAATTTCTCTCTTGGCTTTGACCTTATCCTCCTATAATCTATTCACAACACTAAGTAAAGGACAGGAGAGGTCTTTTTGAAATGTAAGTCATATCCTGTCACTCCACTGTTCATAACTCCCTAAAGCTTCTTCCTATACCCAGAGTGAAAGCCAAGGTCCTCACAGCTGCTGGCACGCTCTGTACAACCTGGCCCATCCTCACACCTTCTCTCAACTCACACTCCCTCATTCAATTCACTTCGGCTATAGTCCTCCCTGATGACCCTCACACATGCCAGGCCTGCTCCAAACTCAGGGCCTTTTACACTTGTCTCTTTTGTCTCCAAATGTCAGTAAGGCTCCCTCCCGTCTCTCTCCAACATCACCTTTTCAGTGATATGGAAAACTGCACTCCCTCCCCGCAGCATGCCCAAGAGCTCCTTCTGTTTGGTTTTTGTCACCACTACGTACCAGTATCTGGAATGCTATATATTTTAATTATTCATTTTTTTATTGTCTATTTCATCACATTAAAATAGAAGATCCATGAAGGCAAGAATTTTTTATCAGTTCTATTCACTGCTATAATCTTAGCATCTAAAACAGTGTTTAAAAGATCTGCATCTAAAAGCTCTCATGTGAAATTTCAAGAATGAAGCTTTTAGAGAAAACACATACCCCACAAAGGAATGAGAATCGGGTATTCCAGACCTTCCATGAGCAACAGAAAAGACAGACACAAAGGAGCAATGCTTTCGAAGTTCTGTGAGAAAATCATTTCCCCTTCAACATCCTATCCCAGTGGAAACCGTCAATTAAGTGTGAAGGTAGGAGAGAAGACATGAAAGGACATAGAAAGCTTACCCATGCGTATCTGCCTTCTAAGTTACTGCAGGATGTTTTCCAGCAAAAGATTAAATGAACCAAGAAACAGAGGAGACCCTGGAAGTGTGGATCTAAGCCATGAAAGCAATGAAGAAAATGCGTGTTGTGGTGGCTGGCAGGAGAGCTGGAACAATGGTTCAGACTGGTGTAGGACGGAAGGCTAAAGAAGGAACAATGAAGGACAGGGAGGAATTCCAAGGATATGGTACTATGCTTGTGACCGGGAAAGAACCTAAAGATGTGATAAAGACAGATAATATAAGAAAAAAAAAAAAGGGTCTAGGAAAAACAAACAGAGAGAAGAATAATTTCTAAAAACTGATGAATAAAAGAAATGCAGTATAATCATGGAATTTAGAAATATGGAGATAACCTACAGAACTAAAAATAGGAACAGTTAAAAGAGTTAAAGAGTCCTAGAAGGAGGACCTGGGCGAGGATGGGTGGGACAGGAAGGAAAATACTGCTTTACTGTATGAAATCACCATGCTATTGGCTTGTTTTAATCATGTAAAGGTATAACTTGGACAAAAATCTTAAAAATCCGTTTTAAGAAAATCATGACAATTTGCTAGGTTCTTACTTATAAATGAAAGGGAAATATTCTCAGGTAAATGAGTCTAGGTATCCCCAATACTTACTGAAGAAGTTCATTTGCCTTGAGTATGAAAGAACCCACAGCAGTAATGGCATCTAAAGGAAAATAAATAAATAATAGATAAATATCACTTGTCAAGTAAAGTGTGTTTAATGTACTCTATTGAGAAATGAAATCAGTACCTTCAATTCCTGCAGCATCCAGTCCAAGAGGTTCATATTTTTGCTTCCATGAAGCCATTCCTTTCAGTTCACTCAAATGGTATAATAAAGACTCTGAGCCGCTATCAAAAAGGAGCAGAAATAAATTAGTATCGTTATCATCATCAAGGTGGCAAGCAGCTACCAAACCACCTTGCCAAAACATTTTTAAATGTTCAGAAATAAAAACGTTTTTATTAACTTTAATTTTCTTTCTGTAAGAAGTAATTATTTCTCAAAATTATCTCTGAAAACTATAGCAGAATCATTTGGTTGTCGTGACTATTGAGATGAGTCCATGACCACAAGATTAAATTTTGTTAAGAAGATCAAAATTTTGTTCCATGGTTAGTTCTGGCAATTTTAAGGTCTGAATATGGTCATCGTCACCCAACAGCTACGTATTTAACATTCAACAAGTATTTACTGAGCCCCAACTTTAGGCGAGGCTCATTATGTCCCCTAGATACTGGGGTCTTAATGGCAAACAAAACAGAAGGGTCCTCATGGCACTGACCGTGTAATGGGGGAGACAGTCATAGCCACAATCACTATCATTCCAACTACCATAACTGCCTTGAAGGAAACACACGAGGTGCAGGCATAACAGAACACGATCTAATCTGGGGAGTGTAGAAGGCCTCTCTGAACAAGCGGTATTTGAGCTGAGAGCTAAAGAGTACAAGTGAAGAGCAGGGCGGCAATGTTCCAGAAGGCCAAAGGAATTTACAAAAGCGCTAGGTTGGAGAAAAAATGTCAAGTTTGAGGAGGCCACCAGTGTGGGCGAAGCTGAGAGGCAGGTGTGATAAAGGTCATGGTCCTAAGAGCAACGGAAGAGCAGTTTTGAAGTAAGAGCAACATGATCAGATCCACTGTGGAGAACACACTTGAGAAGCATAATGTTGGCTGCAGGAGACCGGGCTGAAAGGAACCGCAGTGATGCAAGGGAGAGGCGACGTAGTAAGGGGCTAGAGGGCTCAGCATAAAGGGGTTTATCCACATTTATGTCAAACACTGAGCATAACCTGCCAACTGCTCAGTGAGGCAGCTGTGGAGAGAAACAGCAGGAGACCTGAAGATCTGGGAGAAAGTCCTGGCTCTCATACTTGGGCCAGCCAAATGACCATTCTGAACTTCAGTTTCTTCTTGTGCAAAATGAAGATAATCAGAACCAACACCTTGCCAAGGTGGTTAAACACATAAGTACGTACATGCTTTGTACCCTGCAAAGTGATACCCAAACATGCGCGTACCTAATTTCACTGCTCAATAAAGGGTATATGGCCTTTTCAAAATATACCTCTCGGTTGTCTGGGTGAGAAAAAAGCCCAGACAGGGCCTTATCTGGTGAAAAGGTGTTGAAAACTTATTTCATAAAGCAGTATTACTATGATTAATTCTTTACATCTCGAGCACTCGAAGATTCCTATTAAATGTCAAAGCAATAATTTTAATCAGGACAGGCTCCAAAAGAGAACGTCAGATGCTGAAGGTTGCAGAAAGAAGACCAATACCGAGCACATGAAAATGCAACACCAAGAATTCTGCATCCCCTTCATACCTCTGTAAGTGGCTTATGACCAATTTCTGTATGCTGGAATATGATGACTCTATAGACTGGCCAAGCTTTTTTAAGCCCTAATGAAGAGAAGAAACATATTTAGTATATAAGTAAGATACTATATGCCATTCTAAAAAAAAAAAAAAAATTAAGAATGTGTTCAGAGCAATTTAAATACAAAGCTATTGTAACCGTACCTTTACTGTTAACTGGTTCATTAAGAGGGTCTGAAGTTCAGCGCTACAATGAAAAAAAGTATTTTTAGTCTTCTCCATTCAAAATGTGACTACCTCACTTAAAAATTTAAATTTCAAAGTATAAACAAGATTTTTAAACAAAACAAACAAAAAGAAATAATTCAACAAAAAGTAAGACTCTGCTGTTCTCACAACGAAACCCATCAAGTCTAGAAACAGGCTGAAGCATGTATGAGGATGCACTGTATGCTGAAGAGGCATTTCAAATCAGTAAGGGGAAAGTGTAATACTCAATCAACTATGCTGGGCAACTATCTAAGCATTTAGACAAAAAGAAATTAGTCTTCCACAGCATAGACCCAAATAAATCACATCTGGAAAATGTAAATGGAATAAAACATATACCGTAAAAGAACTCTAGAAGAAAACACAGATGAACCTTGAAATACTCTTAAGATGGGAAGTCTTTTTAAGAATAATGCTAAGGTAGATAATCTAAAGAAAAAGGCTGACTTGGCTATATGAATATGAAAAATTTTTGAAATAAAAAATTACTTAAAAAAAGAAGGAAAGCAAAGGTGCCTCATCCAAGTGTATTACCTAGCTTTGCCCCACAGCAGCAGGTGCATGAATTCATCTTGCACTGAAGTGGTGGTGTTCTTTTCCTAGACAAAACGGATACAATTGTGACATGGATTTTGTTCATTATAAGCATATTATTCACAATTACAGGAGCACAACTCCCTTTTCCTAACCTTCCTGCAAATCCATATTTAAACTGATTATCTGAATATCAGTTGCTACAAAACAGCCAGTCATCTCTTTCAATACTTGTCCTTCCTGCCTCAGCCCCACCTGCTCTACTTCACAATCCTGTCCCCACCTGAGCTGTAACAATGGGAAGAAGGTCCTTTCTCTTTTGAGCAAATAGCTTGAGGTTGGACCAGGGCATTTGAAAGAAATCATACACTTAGCCCTTTACAAATCACACCATCTTTTCTCATGTACCTCATGCAGTAAATAAAGGCATCACACATCCTTTAGGTCCTTTCATGGGACACCTCAGTTACATTACCTGCACAAACTTTGTGAGACGAGAATCCATCTGCATCAGTATTTCTTCCCATGCTTCACACATACATGTTAGTGACAAATTTATATACTAATAACAAGAAGAAAATACAGTGAAAAAATTTAAGTCAATATCCTAACTAAATAATATGTGCTTCTTACTGTCAATTGTTTCCAAGAAATGCAGAATTTACTTTCAATCACTTTTAACTCTGTTAAGCCCGTGAAAGAGAAGGCTATAGCTAATATATGATAATCACTTAACTGTGAAACATTCTTAAATTAACTTATGTGGTAAAACATATCCTCCAGCTTTTTATAAATATGTTTTATGTCTACGAACTGTCCAAATGCGGGTTTAGTTAGCTATTCAGTTTTCAAACAGATCTTTAAAAAGATACCAATCTCCAGAAAGCTTTGACTTCGAGTAAATCAGTGACTGTGGTAGACTGAAAAAAAAACAAAAACAAAAAACCCAAAAACCCACAGTCCTTTGTGGCTCCTCTATCCAGATGCAGCCACTTTCTCCAGCCCTTGAATCTGGGCTGGCCTTGTGTCTTGTTGTGATCAACACAAAGCAGCAGAAATGACTGTGAGTCCAAGGCCTCAAAGGCTTTGCACACTTCCACTTGCACTCTTGACAGCCCTGATGCAGCCATCACTTCATGAACAAGCCTGGGCCAGTCTGCTGGGAGATGGGGAATACGGGGCCTAGACAAAGCTGTCACAGCTAAGGGACACTTAGATCAGCCAGCTGACTACCGATGCATGACCAAGCCCAGCCGAACCCAGCCCAGGTCAACAGAACCTTCCAGCTTAGCTCAGCCCAAGTTGCTAACCGACTAAGATACCAACCTACAGATTCATAAGCTAATTTGGGATGGCTTTATTATACAAAAAAGCTAACTGATATGATGACTATTTTCCATAACACTTTCTTGGCAATGAAACTTTTAAAATTCCAAAATTTTATTTTATTTACGAGAATATTTAATAAGATTGAAACTATGTGTTTTTTTTTTTTTCTTTTGGAGAAATAAGGATGGG
This sequence comes from Aselliscus stoliczkanus, assembly GCA_033961575.1. Taxonomy (NCBI): domain Eukaryota; kingdom Metazoa; phylum Chordata; class Mammalia; order Chiroptera; family Hipposideridae; genus Aselliscus; species Aselliscus stoliczkanus. The sequence continues at coordinate 126,918,863 of CM066734.1, forward strand.
CGGAAGTAGATTTTCAATTAAATTTATTTTTCTTGCTTTAAAGGACATTATAAATTTATCAGACTAGACACCTCTACCACAGATAACTAGTTAACATTACAAAATAAAATTTCAAGTTTTTTATTTATAGAACAATAGAAACACACAGTAAATATCCACATAAAATAAGCTATAAATAAATACCTGTAAAAGAGCTGAGATGTGAGTAAACTTTCTGGCCATCCGAGTAACTTCAGGTAAGAAAGAATACAACAGATTGGTTTCAAGCTGTAAAAATCACAATAATAAAATGAGTCAGAATCAGACGCCCTTACTTCTTTTAAAGATAAATCAGCTCCTCCTTGGTACAAACTTCCAGTTATAAAATAAACAAGTCACGGGGACATAATGTACAGCATGGTGACTACAGTCAATAATATTGTATTGCATATTTGAAAGTTACTAAGAGAGTAAATCTTAAAAGTTCTCATCACAAGAAAAAAATTATATATGCATATGTATATATATTTATGTAACTTTGTATGGTCATCATTTCACAGTATATATAATTATCGAATCATTATGTTATACACCTGAAACTAATATGTTGTATGTCAATTATACTTCAATTAGAAAAATAAATTTAAAAAAAATTAAAAATAAAAAGCAGTTCCTTCCAACTCAAAAAGAAAAAAACAAACCTGTAAGTTGGAATAGTCCAGGTCTAACTGCATATGTATCAGAAAGACTGTCAGAATTCTGCTCCCTTTGTGCATAATAGTTTGGAGCCTAACAAAACATATCCTTAGGATTCTCTAATCCGTGTTTTACTGTGCACAAATCACCCTTCCTAGATTAGCAATCCCCTCTTATTTAGCTAGGATAAATGTCATAATCTATTTTACAACAGTATTATGAGGAATTTAAACAATGACCACAAATATATGTACAATTTTCAAAGGAATTATAGGCTATTGATAAATACAAATTAAACACCTATTACAATAGTATGTGGCTTATATCTCAATAAAGCTGTTATTACAAAACACACATTACAAACTTGAAGGAAATCATTTTGTTATAGCACCAAATGCAATCTTGGAAATCAGTTTCACAGAACCTTAAGATGAAGAGCAAATATGAACAACCATTGCAGTGAATCGGAAAGTCAACAGTTATCTGATGCTCTGAATACAACGAATGTTGGGAGGCATCACACGCACAGCATCCTGCCACTTTTTTTGTTCCACTTTTGTTTGAGAGTTCATGCATACCTAGACTAGGTGGCTGGGTTATTTGAGATGAAAATTTGGGGACGATTTTCTGGAAGGCAAGGCCACAATCTAAATACTCTACAGGACCCCAATCAAACCGTTTCCACAATCTATAGTACAAACAGCACACAATGAAAAAGACTTTAACTGATCATCTCACACCAGAGGCAAAGTGCTAGTTAAGAGCACTGATTCTGGGGCCAGACAGCCTAGCATCCCGTTCCAATTCTGTGACACCAAGGAAATCGCATGGTTTCTTTGTGTGCCCATTTACTTATCTATAAAATGGAGATAATAACAGTACCTACCTATTAGGTTGCTATGAGGATTCAAATGAATTATACTAAATCACTCAGTACTTGGCACATGTTAACAATAAATATTAGCATTTGTTATTATTAGGGTCAGAGCCCTAAGAAAAGATGAACTGGTACAGCAACCAATTAATATGGTCATTAACAGACCATCAAAACACTGTGTTTATGAAAACTATATCGGGCCATTGAAATAATAATTAAGTCATTCATTATAAGATTTTATATGTAAGATTTAGAAGCTCCAAGTCAATTTTTTGCTTTTTTTTTTTTTAGTGACAATCAGAATGATATGGATATATTTACTCTCTGCTGCTATCGGGTTTCAATACTCACCTGAAAGTATGAAACTTCTGAAGCGCCACCGGCAGAAACCTCTGTAACCACTGAGAGTGATTTCAAATCACTCGATAAACACAAGGCAAGACAGGTACCAACAATCTGTAAGACAGTCAAATCCCCCAGTATATTCAGTATAATTGCTAGACTGCATCTGCTTACAAGATGCAAAAATGCACACAGCTCTAAAAAGCAGCGTAGCCAGTGAAGGTGAACATCCGCCTAATTCAAGGACATGGACAATGGACATGGACACACACATACACACGCGCACCCATATCAATAGTCCCAAATCAAGTTTCAACAGGGCCTACAACATTTTCTACCTCTAGGGTAGAGTAAGATGCAAAAGCTCCAGAGAAGACTGAAACTTAGCAACCACGGCAACTCAGTACTGAGAAGACAGTTTCAGATGACTCATCACATTCTGATCACAAATCATAGCTCTTACCCACCATAGGCCATTAACAGGAGTAAATCATAATCAAGTGTATCCTATCAACTTTTTTGTTACAATAAAAAACTCAGTCGACTAATTCCATTAATAGCTCCTGATCTTCACCGACAGAACACTATTTTACCTTGGTAAGAAAATTACCCTCTTAACATTTAAGAACAAATAATTCCAATAACTGAAATGGAGAAAAAAACAGTGTTTTATTCTTTTTCCATAAATCTGTTATTCTATGAGAAATGATATAGAAAATATTAAAGAAAAACTTACCCCTGTGACTCGAGCAATTTTGAACATTCCATATGCATAAAGTTCAATAAAACCAGAGCTTCCTCCAAGGACAAGAATATTAAGCCTAATTAAAAATAATGCAACAAGCTGAGGACAACAGTGAAGATGGAGTTCTTAAACCAAGATATAAATTGTTCCTGCTCTCATATAATCTGCATACTAAAGCTCCCCTGCGGGGGAAATGAAACATCAAACAAATTCACTAACACTCAATATTCAATCACATCAGGCTTATTCCATTTTTTCAAAGGATAAAATTTTCTCTAGCCTAAAAAAAACCCTCAGTTTACAGTAAAATAAGAATATATTATTTTAATGGCAGTTGAATTTATATACTCTCAATAACAAAACAATCTTCTTTCAGCCAATATAAAGCACCATCAGTTTTATTATGGTTCTGATGCTAAATACGTTAAATGGGCTTAAAGAACTTGAATATTTAAATTTTAATTTTAACAACTCTAGTACTTCAATCCTCCTTTATTTCTTATTGAAACAAACAAAAGTACATTATAATATTATTAAATTCAACACAATCAAAGACCATATAATAAAAGCAAGAAAATAATAGATATTAAATTAATGTCTGTATATTGTTCAGAGGTTGTCAGCAATAAACTAACATGACACAGGAATTGTCCTTGAAACTGAAAAAACCTCCTCAAATATTAAATGTTAACTTTAATAAATAGACTTGTTATTTAAGATATCTGCAAAATTTACCTGACGTCTCCCAAAAGCTTAATAATTTCATCAGAATTTTCTTCACTAAAATATAAAAACAAAGTGGGTTATTTCTCAACTATATCTTTCAAATAATAAAAGACTATCTTACTTGAAAACAAAAAAGGCATATCTTACCTAAATATTTTTGAGGTGTTGCTATAACTAGAGAAAAATAGAAATTGGGATAAAATATACTGTTAACAGAAATGCATGTTCTATAACACATGAGAGAATTGTCAGTGTTAAAAGTAAAGAGAAATGTGCAAGACTAATTCCAATGAAATTAAATTCTAATACTTACTTTTTTGGCAGTGTAGGTAGTTTAGGTAAGAGAAGATTTGATTCATCCTCAGCATTATAAAAAGATGTTAGAACACTAAAAAGAAAAAAAAATCATTACAAGAACATCAAAGATTTTACTTCTCTTTCCATTAAAAAATACTAATTTTTTTAATGTCGTTTTATGTATTACACATTACCAAGTAAACAGATGCCACACATACTCCTATTTACCATTGTAAAATAGTCATAACAATCACAAACAAGAAATACAAAAGTAGGAAATTCTTCATTTACAAAGGGCTTTATTTCTGCAAAAAAATTAGCCTACCCATTTTGCATTTAGAAGAACAAATATTAATAAGCAATTATCTCAGCATATGAAATATATTCCTATGTGTTCAGTACTAGATACTAACTGAGAATTTGTGATTTCTTAACTCTCATCTAAGAATAGTCACTAAACATATGAGTACCAAGGGGGATTTTAAAGAACACTGCAGCTGCCTTATCATTTAACTACTGGTTCTATGCCTTACATACATTTGGGGATACGACAGCTCAGCAGGTTATAAGATGACACTAGGCTTTTTAAAAGTCTTATTTATCCCTTTATTCCCCCCTCAATTCTACCTCCAAATAAGGTTGGAAATAAATGAGTGAGAAGGTGAAAAAGTGGTAAATTGGTGAGCCTTTTTTCCCACTTTAACACAAACTCGGTGTCCCAAGAGACCCTGGAATCTCCATATAACATTTCTAAACCATTCATAGAAAATGTGTTAGAATTACGCTCAAGCAGGTAACTGGACTGGGATAGAAATTACATATCCGTAGTACACTCTGCTCCTCTATCCTATAAATTCACTTGATTATTTGATGATTGATTAGTCACCCTGTTTTAGCTACAGTGAATTTCAAACCTCGGGCTACATCCTTGTTATCTAAATCTTTACAGGCTTCCCTTGGGAAACTTTTCAATTAATATTCAGAATTTACAAATTCATGTGATATTAACTTAAAACTTAATTAGAAAAGAAAAGCTAATGGAAAAAAAATTATCACATTTCAAAAAAAAAAAAAAAAAAAAAAAAACCAAAAACTTTTCTTTTCAGTATTACCTAAACCCACTGATCCTTTAGGCCATCTTTATTGCAAACCTGGTATATTACTTGACTGTGTAGACTAAGGCAAAATTATTTTCATGAAACAAGAAAACTATCAGGACCACGGACACAAAAAGAACCAGTGCAGCATTAAAAACAGAATGCTCAATTTACCACTTTTCACACTCTAAGAATATTTACTAAGGCACACAAAAAACAAAGCTTTAGATGCAATATATGGTGAAAAGGAAAACAGAACCTTAATTTGAATCAGTAACTTGAAGTAATATTACTTGAAAGTATAAATCATGGGTATTAACTATAAAAATTAACTAAGAAGAAAAGAAAAAACTTGGCCATTCTGTCATTAATTGCTCCATAAGAAAACATCTTTTTCAGAAGAAAAGAAAATCTAACAAAGCATTAAAAAATTTTATATTGATAAACTTAAAACCAAAAGTTAAATGCAATATACACACTCAACATAGGTATTCCTAAGTACCCATTTTTTAAAATGAAAATTTCACGTAAGTCATCCTATTGTGACTACTGGAGTTTTGTTTTTTTGTTTTTTTACTCTTTTTTTTTTTTTTTTTTTTTTTTTAGCTGAGCCATCCTGCCACCTATTGGCAGCTCAACGGCAACTCAGCTCAGGCTGGCCTCGAACAGCTGTTGCTCAGAGCTGTTTTTTTGTTTTTTAATTACTCTACCTGCTTTCTACAGTCACTTCCATCCAATGCATACAAGAAACTGGAGCCTCCACAGAAAAGGAGTGCAAGCTTTCAGGTTTTTCCACATCACACAAAACAATTTTCTTGGTGTCAGCAAGAGCAAAGGCCAAAACTGAAACAAGAAGAAACAATCAAAATAAATCAGTGTAACATTCGAGAAAAATAAATGGGTATTACAATTATTGCCCAGTTTTACTATTTTTAAATACATTGTGATCATAGAAATTATTTAACCTAAAAATGCTTCCTTTAAATAACATTTTAAAACATAAAAGATATCTTTGTAGGTAGTCACGCTGTTATCTAAGCTCATATTCAAATGCTCAAACTTTCATGAACGCTCTATTTTCTTGTGTCTTGTCCTTAACACCTTACATACACATCAAAGCCTCTAGACTGGAACCCAATTACCAAGCAGAAAATGCAAAACAGGTCTCAAGAGATAAACAATAATACTGTATTACCAAGACACTGATCCCGTAAACATGCCTAAGAAGCATTCCATCTGCTTGCTTCTTGGAAAGTTTTTTATTCCCTTCTTGTTTCTAATGCTTAATGGAAAACAACGCCACCAAATACTGATGAGAATTCGTCCTTTCACTGAGACTAAATTATCTAGTACAGTTTGTCTACATTAGTCATTAACATCTTACCAATCTATCAAATTTAAGAATTTCTAAATAGAGGGCTATGAGTTTCACTGTATACCAATACACATGACTTGGCTAGATTGTGAGACAATCCAGCTTTCCTCCTCTTCAAAACAATTTGAAGCAATCTTGAAATAACCAAATACTTAACAAAACCTTTTTTTACTGCCCAAAAACACAACACATTTTTAGTGACAAAAATATCATCTACTTAACACACTGACTTTCATGATCTATTTTTAAGATTCTGGTGTTTTTGAATGAATATTGCAACATCTCAAGATGTTACTTACAATAGTCTTCTAATGTTACATACATTTTTTAAAATAAAAGATAAAACAAGAGCTGAGAAAAATGAGTACAGACAGAAATAGTTGTCTCTAAGTGACAGGCTTTCAGGGCAGTTTTTCCATGCTTATTTAAATTCATCCAGAAAAAAATCTAGCAATGAGGAGTGCGTATCATTTTACAATTCAGTTTTTCTTAAGGCACAAATGCTACAGATAAACTTTATGCTATGATTTACGTATTTTACTGTACTGACTGTATGTGTACAACAGTTCAAATAACAAATGTCATTATAAAAACAACACGTGGAAGAAGAAAGTTTAGTCATCAGAGCCACAGTGAGCTACAACATAACAGGCTACAAAATAAAGGACGCCAGAGGGAGAAACATCACATAGAAATGATAGTCCTTCAGGTGAGGCAAGCATACGTGCAGGGAGAATATTTGTAAGTCACACACTTAATGCTAAGATACATTTTTGGGAGAAAGGGCCATGATGGCACTGAACTGACTAGCGAGTGATAGGTGAAGTTTGGGCCAAACAGTGCAGGACAAGACAGTGAAAAACACAAAACCAAAGTATTCTGTATATACGTATCTGTCAGATTTCATTTTAGAATTCTCTTCACCAAGAAGTCCGATTTTATTTTAGAGACATCTTTTCCCAGAAACAGATGGTAGAATTAATATGAGTTCTATGAAAACACTTGAAGCATTCTAAAAACAAAGGTCCCAAACTGGTATTTAAAATTCTAGTATATAATAACATCAATAAATTCTTTCTGGAATGGAAATAAGCTTTCTTTAGAATACACTTTGTAAAGAATAAAAATGTATTTTTTATAATACTATCATTACGTTTGCCATCTGGTCTCCACGCCAGACAGGTCACTTCCTTTCCTGTATTTTCATTTGGTGGAAAACTCCAAACTCGATGAAAACTTGCAAGTCGATGAAGTAAAACCTAAGACAAAACAGATATAACGGCAGAAAATAAAAATTCATTTCCAAAAATAAAATAAACCTAGATCCTCACTATAAAATTTTTAAAAATCATCTCAAGTATAATATTTAGGTACTGGAAGAAATTAGAAGACAATACTATCTGAATCAATTTAAGGTATTTTCAAAGAGTGAACTTAAAAGTTATTTTCAAAATGGATGAAACAGGTGTTATTTAACCCTGTACCCTATACATTTTCCTATCTTTTATGTCAACAAGAAACTTGTCTTTTGGAAAGAAATAAGAATGTCTAAGAAGATGATGGGGGGAAAAAAGGGAGAATACAAATAGCACTAGAGAGGTAGCTGTGATATAATCAAATAACAGTAAACTTGGAAATCAGGCTACTTGGGATCTAATTTCAGCTGTTGCACTTACTGGCCATGGATCGTGGATCCTGGACAAGTCACTTAGGCATTCTAAACTTCCATGCCCACACGAATCAATTCCCACCTTGGGCTTCAAAAATACAACTGTCCCTACTCCATCCTCTATACAACCATTAAAAACAAGAAAAGGTAGAACTGCATGTGCTCCTGAAGGCCCCGCCATGCCTCAGCACCCGCACCCACAGCTTCACTGCTCCTCACTTATCATCTCAGTGTCCTTCACTCCTGGTGACATGTGTCCCCCAGGAAGCCAGGCCTCCCAGGAACATGAGCCCCCAGGAACGGCTCATCCCCTCGAGTCAGTCAATGCCCTTTTCTTAGCCTGTCTCTGCCATGTTTTACTTCTGAAAGCCTTCCCTCTGCACTCTCTGGAGTTCCTCGTCAGGGTTCATCAAGACCCCCTACACCTTTATTCTGGTCTCTGAAATGTTCTTCTCAAAGACTGCGTTGAGGATTTCCTGCTTCCCTGCAGGATTCTCAGGTAGTGGCCATTTTGCGTGCCACGTCCCCTGTGCTACCACTGGGCGAGGAGATGAGGCAGCTCCCTGATGCTTGATGCCACTTCTGGATTTCTCTTCTCTTCTCCCAAATCCTCTCACTTGGAATCTTATGCAATCAGACCCTCCCACCCACTCTCCCCCTTAATTGCAGTCACCTAAAGATCCCCAGGCCAGTTTCCTTATCCCTAGAAGACGTGGACTCCTGTCGGGCTCACTCCTACTTTCCAACACTCCTCACCATCATTCTTAGTGATTTCAAGCGCCTTGAGTTCTCACCTACCTCTCCTCCAATGCTTACGTCTCTTACCTCACCTCCATCGTCCCAGGGTCACGCCCTTGCCCTTGTGTCATTGCAAACACATACAAATGCGGCCATTAAGCTCAGTTTCAAGCCTCCCACTTTCCATCGCCCCTATCTTTCCAGCTCATTCCTACTAACAGCCAATTCCAATTCTTCAACCTCACCAAGGCACACAATGCATTGATTCTATCTCCTGTTCACGGTCCCTCACCCCGCACAGGCCCTCCTCTCCCTCCTTAAGCAGGTCAGAGTGCAAGGTTCCTTGTCACAGTCACTCCTCTAGCGCGGGTTCAGCTTCCTCACGTCTCTCTTGCTTTGTCCTATTTGCAAAGCCACCCTGGTTAAACTCAACCATGGCTGCACCCACACCACCAAAAAGAGCAGGGGAAACACAGGACCACGTTTCTCCTGAACGTGCAAGACCAGTAACCTCACACGGCTTTTCATCGTGACCAGCCAACCTGTGAGGTTTCCATCGTCCCCTTGCCTTGGCGGCTTCCTCATGCCTCTCCTTTCGCCTCAAACGTCCAATATCTTCTCTTCCATCCCCATCCCTAGCCCGTGCCCTTTCTTCTGAGACGGTGGCCGTGACACGTGCCCACTATGGCATCTGCCCGTCTCATCGCACGGATGCCCCTGTTCTCTCCCTGGCCTCCTGCTGTAGCTGCACTGTCCGCACGCCTCTCTAGGGCCAATGCACCTTGGCCAGGAGAAAGACCAGATGTCATGGCGAACCTGGGAGAACCTGGAGAAAGCAGCACCCTGGTGCGGAGGTCAGGGCAGCCAACAGGGCCGTGCAGCCTGCAGTCTGCTAAGGTTCCCTTCCCGTCACAACACCCCTCTCACCCGGCTGGGCAGCTCAGGAAACCTGCCAGAGGAGGAAATCCTCCGGGGTGAAGGTTTCCTTATAAGATGGCTGCCAGGTAAGAGCTCTAAGCAGCAAGTTGGGCGCAACCTGTGGTACTTGATGAAGCGTAATATGAGGTGCATTAGAAACAAATGCTAACTGAGCGCTCGCACACACTCTGTGAAGAATCCAGGGAGGTGTCACGCCCTTGTTTCACTCAAAGGTATTCTTTTTTTTTTTTTTTTTTGAGGGCAGTGTCACTGGCCCTCACATGTGGGACCCGAACCGGGGCCGCTGGCATCCCAGGCCCAGCGCTTACCCACCGCGCCACTCGGCCGGCCCTCAAAGGGATTTTTAATGGGTGGCGGCTATGCAGCCCATCGTGTAAAACTCGGACAACATCCTGCGGACTCTTACACCCGCTGTGGCCGCCACACGCGCGCACATTTGCGGGTAGCTCGCCTATCGCTCATCCTTCCGCGGCCGCTCCGCTCCCAGCAAACGTCCGGCAGGGTCTGCGGACACGCTGCTAAGTGTCGCTCACAAGGGACACATCGCAGGCTTTTATAAAAAGTCAGTTTAGCAAATCTCTGCCTAAAAGAGAGGTGGCGATGCCACGCGTGTGACTGTGTGAAGCTGTGTGCACACGTGGTTTCGCCGTAAAATACGGAGAATGGGCACATAAATGACCTTCCGTGCGGACGGTTCCGCTTTCCCTTGAGGTTTGCAGCCGGCGCGGCGCGGCGGGTGGGCGGACGGCAAGTCGCTGAAGGGGAAACTGAGGCCGCGCCGTCTGCCCGCGCTCGCTGGCCCGGCGCACTCACCTCGCCCGCGGTGTTGGCCAGAGCGATGAGGTCCCGCTTGGGCGACCAGACCAGGAACACGATCTCCTGGGGCAGCTGCTTCTCTCCCACCACCCGGAAGGACGGGAAACAGGTCGGGAAACGCAACATGGGGGCGGCCCTGCAACGAGCGACACCGCAGTCGGGGGCCGCCAGGGGCTCCGCGCCCGGCGCCGCCCCGATTCCCCCGCCCCCCACCCCCACCCCGGAGCGCCGACAGCGGAAGTACCTGCGAGCGGCTCTCGGGCGACCGCTCCCTCCCCGGCCCGCCGCGCGCTCGGGGCCACTTCCGTCGCCCGGACTTCCTCGTGAGAGGAAGAGGGCGGTGCGGGCGCGCGGCCGGCCCGGGAGGCGGGGCCTGGGACGCGAGGGGCTTGCGGGCTCCCGTCGGCCTCGGAGGCGGGGCTGGCGGTGGGCGGGGCTGGCGGTGGGCGGGGCTGGCGGTGGGCGGGGCGCCTGCGCGGGGGCGCGTTGCCGAGGACGCGCGGCGGTCTACGGACAAGGCTCGGCTGGGAGACACGTGTGCGCATGCCCGCAGGTCTTATCAGTTTCCCCGAAAATTCCTTGCTGTGGGTGAATGGTTAGGGGTGAGGCCTCAGAGACCAAGGGGAGACGCAAAGGAACGCAAACTTGAGCTCGGAGTCCGCTGCAGCCGCCTTGGACAGTCTCCTAATAGGTGTTCTCAGTCCCGGTTGCTCAGAAGAATCACCTGCAGAGATTTCTAACCCTCCCCACCCCCTGCCCAGGCAGTATCCCAAACCAACTAGAGAATTCATACGGGATAGGACCCAGCCTTGATGAGAACTCGCTAGGTGACTGCAGTTTGCAGCCAAGGTGGGCTGCAAAACCTCTGACATAGGCAAATATCTTCTTGATCTCATGTGAGCCTCAAAACTTAGTAGCAGCCCCATCATAATAAATGAGGACCGTGGGCTCATCTAGGAGTTCTCCAGTAGCTGTTTTGAGCATCTGCCATGTGAGAGAATCTGGACTCCACAAATGGGTTCAGCCCTGAAAGACGCCCAGGTGAGCCTGACGGACAGGTAAGCCAGAATCCGCCTGACACTTCCTTACACAGGACACATTGGAATGCCACAACCTATTCATAAGTGCCCACAAGTTAGGACCGGGTTAAGGGAATGTAACAGTATTACCCTTTGATTCTTGAAACTTAAAATCTGCAATGGCCAACCGGCAGCTGGAAAGGCAGGTTCGATGGGGAGAGGTCAGGGCCTGAGCAAAGACGTGGGATTCCCTGTGCACAGGGATGGAAGATGGGGTTGTGTGAGATGTGACTGATCTAGGCCATACGAAAGCCTGTTATTTTGAGAGGTCTGTTTTGAAGTCATAAATTAGGTGAAACACAAAATAAGCAAATTGAATTTGCTGGAAAGAAAAAGATCGTAGGTTGGTGTTGGATCTCTCTGCCCTACTACGGTTTCATGCCTTAGGCAACAACATTAAAACCTGACTCAAAGTGGCACCAGTAATAACTAGTTTATGTAAATTGCAAGTTCAGCAACCTCAGGGCAGGTAGTTGCAGCAACTTCCTATCCCCAGGTACCCAGTTCACAGCGGGTGTCATCATAAGGCTGCTTGCCTATGTGGTCACTGAAAGACTGCTAACAGCACCTGGAGTTCCATGCTTCCTCATTTGAGGAGAACAAACACCTCTTCACCAGTCACAAGATTAACGTCCTGAACGCGGCTGCTATTAGAGCAACCAGTTGCCTAGCAGAAATCAATCACAGCTAAGGGGGATGGAATTATGCCCAATAAAGAGCCTTCCCCAGGAGCTGTGAGGATGTCAATCATCCCTCCCCCAAGTCTCATGGCAGGAATGATGCTGCGGAAAGAACCAATCAACTGTTCCATAGGACAATCAATCATAACTACTCAACGGGTAGTTTCAAGTATGAAGTACATTTCGGAGATGTTCCATCCTGGTAGAGGGAGTCTAAAATGTTATCAATTCACTGTGTTCTGTTTGTCTCGCACAACCACTTCAGTTGCTGTTCTGGGAAAGACATTCAGAGACCAAGTCGTGATGCCCACCTTGAGCAATTAGTTCTACTAAGAGCTACAGAACCAGTATTCATATGCATAGGAATTTATCCTAAGGAACTAAGAAGAGATCTGGTTATAAGTATGTCCATCATAGGGTCATTTATAAAACAATAGTGAAAAAATGCAAACAACTTAGATGTCCAACCATAGTAGATTGACTTTTAAAAAGAGTATGGTACATCCATACTACAGAATACTATTTTTGTAGATGTAAGTTGATATTCACATGTTTATGAAGAGTATTATAAAACAATTCCATTTTCGGGGAGAAATTTTAGAGTGTGTCTGTCTAGATAGCTATTTATAGTCTATCTTTGGAAGAATATATTCGTACACAGAAATTGTGACAGTGATTATTTCTGGGTGGTAGGATTAGAGTTGCTTTTAATTTTCTTTGATTTACCTGGCCCATGTATTAATTGTAAAGAGGCAGGAACCTTTGTTTCCTTTGTCCTCTGAGCATGTAGAATGTTTAGAGGGCTATTCTAGTTTTCTCCCACGCCTCGCCTCCACATTTGCAGATGAAACTGGCCCATGTATTCAGGCTTAGTTTTTTAGAGATCACAGGTTGTTACACTTCTAGTCTGCAGGAGTATGAAGCAGCTAAACAGTGTGAAAATCTTGTGACGGTCCAGCTAATGGGATAAAACTCACCTCTCAGAGCTCTGAGATCTGCTCACCTTTGGTTCTTTTTTCCCCCGTCTTGCTGAGTTAACATTTATACTAAGTCACCTGAAATCAAATAGTAGAGATCTTATCTTCACTTTATTGATTGCAATGATCTTAGCTGACCCTATATATATATTTTTTTTTTTTAGCTGAGCCATCCTGCCACCTGTTGGCAGCTCAACGGCAACTCAGCTTGGGCTGGCCTCGAACAGCTGTTGCTCAGAGCTCAGCTCGCACTCTTGAGCGAGCTCTTAACCAACTGAGCCACTCGGCTGGCCCTTAACCCATGTCTTAATGTCCCAATTAAAATCACATCATAAGTGAAATTGGATTTGCCTTTGCATTTTGTGCAAGCATTCCTTACCTACGCAGCCCTAAGCATATTAGCTTCTTACTCATGTAGCACAGTTAAGAGTTCTGAGGCATAAAGCAGTATATTAAATGACATTTCTATTCACTCAATATGTATTTATGAGCAGCCACTACTTGGAGGGTGAAGAAATGTGCTAGCCTGGCCACCTGCTTCCCAGGGTTGTGGGGAGGATTAAAGGGATCACTTGTGCTCGTCAGTTGTCTCTGATACCATGTGCAAGACACAGCTCTAGGAGCCAGGGGACACACACAATGATGTCCACAGGCTCCTGCCATCAATGAGCTTTTTATTTGACAAGGGAAACAAGTACAAAAAGTCAATCTAACACATGATTTAAATACCTTGTAAGAAGTATAAATGAAAAGACACACAACACACCGTTTTTATTTTTATTTCACTGGCACGAGATGTACTATTTCACTAGAGACACCAAAAGGACAATGTGAAGCAGGTGGCATCAGACCAGATCCTTTTGTAGACTGTGATTTTATATTTAAAAATAAGTCAAACTTCTCTCAGATGCCTATTATTTTACAGATTACTTTGAAGGGGCCAGACATCAACTGAAGTGTTTTTCTTAAAATAACCTTGAAAGCTGAATTATTGTTAAGTTTAAAGACTTCCAGATAAAGATGGTAATCCTGCCCACAGAGCACACCTAACACTTAAACCCTCGCTATTAGAATAGTCTTCCTATTGACTCTAAAGTCCTCCTAATATTGATTAGGTCTCATTTCCCTATTCCAGTTCTTATAAGAAAGAGAAAAAACAGTCCTCTCTGTATCTTAGGCATGCCTACTGTATGGACAGAACTGTGTCCCCCAAAATCCATGTTCAAGCTCTAACCCTCAGTACCTCAGAATGGGACTGTATTTGGAGATAGGGCGTTTAAAAAAGGAGAGTAAGGTAAAATGAGGCCATTTGGGTGGGCCCTAATCCAATCTGACTGGTTTTTGTTTTTTTTTATTAAAGGTTTTATTGGGGAATTGGGGGAGGGGAACAGTGTTGGGGAATAGGGGAAGGGGAACAGACAAGTTTTGTCCTTTTGTTCTTCAGTCTAGCTGTGGAGGACATTGCTTCACTGGCCCATGTTGGTATTATCATTGCACTCTTCCCAATTGAGGTAGTCGCTTGCCAGCCACTGGACGGCTGCTCACGGTGACTCACAGCAGCTCACGAAAGCTCACACCTGCTGCTGGCCAGCCCCATTGTAGCCTACGCCGTCGCCGGCAACTCACCATCTTAGCTGTAGAGGGCGCAGAGTCACTGGCCCTCATGTGGGATCCGAACTGGGGCCCTGCTGCTCAGAGCTGGCATCCCAAGCCAACTTTTTTTTTTCCGAGGGCAGTGTCACTGGCCCTATGTGGGACCTGAACCGGGGCTGCTGGCTTCCTAAGCCAGCGCTTCACCACTGCGCCACTTGGCCGGCCTTTCATTTTATTTTTTTAGCTGAGCCATCTTGGCAGCTCAACAGCAACTCAGCTCGGGCTGGCATCGAACCGCCATTGCTCAGAGCTCAGCTTGCACTCTTGAGCGAGCTCTTAACCAACTGACCCACTTGGCCGGCCCGCCAAGCCAACTTCTAACCAACGCACTACTCGGCCAGCCCTGACTGGTATTTTTATGAGAGGAAATTTGGACACAAAGAGACATCAGTGATGCAATGCATAGAAGACCATGTGAGGACACAGTGAGAAGTTGGCCACCTACAAACCAAGGAGAGAGGCCTAAGAATAACCAACATCTTGATCTTGGACTTCCAGCCTCCAAAACTGTGAGAAAATAAATTATTGTTGTTTAAGCTACCCAGTCTGTGATATTTTGTTATGGCAACCCTAGCAAACTACACCTACCACCTGCAAACCTATACAATTCCATGCTTTCATCGGATTTTTAATGAGTACCTACAATGCATAAGAGAAACATAAGAGTGTATAAAATGGTTACTGACATTAAGAAACTGCAATCTTTCGGGGAAAAGAAGATTTGAATATAATCATGTAAGAATAATACATGAAAAGTGCCTCAACTGTGGTGCGGAACGCAAAGGGATTGAGTCCTGGTACTAGCTGGCATCAGGGACTCACGCAAGACTGTCTAAGACAATGGACTTGGGCTGGGGCCTGGAGGCTCCATAAGGCTTTAATAGATGGCCATATGGGACAAAATATTCCAAACAGAAAGAAGAGAATGCAATGAAAAGACTGGGGCACACTGGAGAAATAAAGTAGTCTAAATATCACACTAAAAGTAGGAAAAGAACTGAAATGCAATCATTCAGGGCCTACAAAGTGACTGTATTTCATTAAATTTTATAAGCAAGAAGTAGAATGAAATTTAGCTATAATTGCTTAAGAAAAATGTCCTTTTAAAATTTCAGGGATTTTTCTTCTGTTGCTGTTTTGAGTACATATCTTAACGTTCATATTTGCAGATTTCTAATGAGAACATATGACCTCATCTCCCATCACACTTACCTCTCAGAGACATTTTTACATCCTATTTAATTTATTTCACTCTCTAAAGAAGGAAAGAAGACATTAAGTCCTTAAAATTAGTATGGCTTGAACACAAGAACAGAATCAACAGTTTTTCTATTTTTAATTTTCTAAGAAGGTAACAGAGTTTTAAGTACATAATTCCTGATTATAAGCAATAAATACCTTATTTCCTCAATTGTAAGATGTACATTTTTTTGCATTTAAATATTTCTGAAATAAGGTACATCTAAATTAACATGTACATTTAATGATATGGAGTATTTCCCCCTAAAAAGCTAGGATTACATCAATAATGCATTTTACAATTGATGGTATTTTCAAACAAAGGAAATATGATGATAAGAACCATTGGCCATCAGGACCCACTTCTGCAGTAGTCAGGGTCCCTTAGGTGCCTGAGTTTCAGGGGAGATACAAATAGATTTTACCATGATACTGTGGACACCACAAAAGTCAGGCAATGTCCATAACCATGCTAAATCAGAGAGGGGAACCCTCACATGGATTCTACAAGGTTCATATCTCATGGTAATTAATCCTATCACCATAGCAACCTATGTAGAAAAGGGGGAAAGAGATGAGTTTTCTGATGCTTATTAAGTCCAGGAGCTTAGCTCATCGTTTGATGTCGCCTGATGCCCACGCTACCACCACAGTGACCAGGACCCCGCCTGAGTCCCCCACATCAGGCATCCAACAGGCCTAACTTACATACCAGATGGAATTTAAATCCTAGATGGAGTGCAGTCCTTCTACCTTTACTCAAAGGGCCCTGGCTAAGCCCAAGCAAAGAGGCCTCTAAAAAAAGCCCTGAGGCAGGTGTGTGGGTACAAGAGAAAACTCATTATGCAAATGCAAGCCACTCAAAACTATCCAATCTTAAGGCGATAATGTCAGATTCTTAACAGAGAAATGGGGGGATGAACTGTTTGTCCTTGGAGTTCATCCTTGAGCAGGGGCCATGCTAATGTTCTCTGTATCGTTCCAATTTTAGTACTGTGCTGCCAATACGAGCACTGTCCTTGGAGTTCAAACTACTCCCTTCAGTGAGACCCGAGAGGGTTGCCATTATGGCTCCAGAGGCATCTTCACTTGCTAACATTTCTCACCAATAACAACTGAGAGCCAGGCACTTGGGCATTTAATCACAAAAACAAACCTGAGGTGTAACTATTATTATCCCCATTATGATAATAAAGAAACAGGGGCTTCTAAAGAGTGAATAACCTACTGAAGGACATAAGGCCAGGAAGTGTTCGAATAGGAATGAAGGGATTTAGGCAGCAAAGTATCCTGCCTTCTGCACCACTTTTATAAAGACAGAAACTCATCGCCTAGGTTATGTGATGGGAAGTGACAGTGCAAGTTCTGAACATCTCGTTCAGGCAACAAACATTTAGGTGATTCTATACTATCAAAGGACAGCTGCAAAAGGTACTTGAAAAATGAATATTTAATAATAATGTAACCATAATTTATGATTATATCTTTAGACTGCCTGTGTCAAAATTCCTTCCATCACCTTCAGGTTCTGTCTAAAAATAACTGTACATTGTACTTCTCTTTACAAGTGGAGTCTGAGCCATCATACAATGTTTAATATTTAAAGTATCTTACTTAACAGACTCTTATGTAATGTAAATAAAACCTCAGGTTTTCATTTCCTTCTGACTCTGCACAAGAATGCTGCATGCCCACTTTTCAGATAAAAGAGGCTAACCTGACATGATTGGAAGAGATTTAAAGAGAGAAAAAAACACGCAGAGATAGCTAGTAAGCCAGCTAAGGATGGAACAACTCGCCAGGTCTCCAGGGACTCTGCTGAGGGGTCTATAAACCAGCAAGTCCCGCTTGCCTATGATCTAGTTCAGAAAGGTGCGCACCTTTGTAAGCGACAGAATTTAAGTCCAGTGTGGCACTTCCAGAAAATGGCATCAGAGGCTGGACTATAAATCTTTCTTATTCTCGAGTCACTGGACATTTAAGAGCAAAGATATTGATGAGCTCTTTCTCTCTTTTTCTTCTTCCCTGTAACAGATGTATGATTCATGGATTCTCCTTTAGTGGTCTCCATTTTCATCTTATTACTTTTTCTTTGCTTCTGCTTTCTGACAGCTCTGAAAAACAAGGTGCTAAATTATTTTGTAGAATGAGCACAGTGAATAATGTAATGAAGTTTAATTAACTAGCTAACCAAATAAAAAAATAAGGAAAAGAATTTACTGTATTGTAAGCATAAATCCTCCGAATCCTAACCATAATAACAAGGAGATAGTCAGAGGCCTGACCAAGCAAAATGTTTGAGAAAAGAAAATTCTTTGAAAGATGGTTACTATAGGCTTAGAACAATCTATTCGTGACAAACACACAAGAAAGGTAAATAGTCAAGCCAAAGAGTTGGGAGTTTTTTTTTTGTTTTTTTTTTTATATATCTGTACTGCTCAACTCAGCACTTCAATCTCCAAATCCCTGAATTACATTTTTCAGAAAAAGGACAATATATTCTGGCAGTTAGCAGAGGTAGAAAAATGAAATAGCACCATAGAAAAAACTGACAACATTTAGAGGCACATCTCGTAAGTCCTAAGGCTAACTTTTCTTCCCTCAGTCGATCTAAAAGTCCTGACAAGTGCCATTCAGGATGTCCACAATTTTGTGGTCTGTTTTCTTGAAGACAAGCTTCAAAATGAACAAGTTGGAACTCACCCTCTAAAAACACTAAACCACACCAGAAAAAAAGATCTGACGCTCTCTGAATTAAGTACCGGTAATCTATAGCTGAGAGATTACTGGTCTGTTCATTCACTTTCTCCAAGCTAGCAGAATCACGCCATTTATCATCACCAAGGAATGGGTTGGGGCTGCCCGCACTGGCACATCTGGAACCTTCCCATAGCGATGCAGCAGTATCAATTATAAGATTCATTCTCCTAAACCACAATAGGCCTCAGGGAGAAGCTTATTCTTGATCTTCCCAGACCCCAAATGTGGGAAAGGCACCTCATACAGGGTATATAATCCCCCAGTGGACCAAACTCAGGCCTCCCGTTTTGTTCATTCAGCATGTATGTTTCGTGTTGGGAATACAAAAATGAATGGGCATAATCTTTTAACTTCAAGGAGCTGGGAGACTGAGACAAGGCAGAAGATGCCACCCTTTCCTTTCCTTCCCTCCCAATTTTTTAGGGGAAGAAATTGTGGATATGAAATCCAATGAGGAAGTGGCAAAACAAATTTGATTCTAGAACCTGTGCTCTTAATTACCTTGATACTATAAATTATTCAGGTATGTAAAATGCTAAGCATATAGTAATTACTAAATAAATATAAATAGATCCATATGACTATTATTCAGAATTTTTCTGAACAAGTTTAAATGTTTTCATATTTAGATTTTGCACTATGGATTGGCTTATCTTACCAGTTCATAAAACAAATAAAACTGTCATCTTTATACTGTTTTGTGCATGTTACATAAATCTCCTTTCCCTCCAGCCATTGTTTTTCAAAGTAGGATAATGTCCTGTTAAGTGATGAGTTAGCAAATTCAATGAAGTATAGCCTCTTGATGGCAAAGTCAATGAAGCTATGCATGCCCGCATACAAAATTTAAACAAATTTTCTTTGGCTTATCCACTCAGAAGAGCTCCACACAAACCAGATTTCACTAGAGGATACAGTGAACAAAAGCAAAGAAAATACTCCTTTTTAATCTGAATACATAAAACTTTCCAGAGATAAAATTTTTCAACAGTGAAGAACTGATTGAGTATAATCAACTGTTTTATTTTGCCTTAAAATTAAATTGACCTAGGATTTGTCCTCTAAATTGTAGGTATTTATGTAACTGATAAAACGAGCTTCAACCGCAAGAGGGAGCTGGCATCCTTCTACAATAGTTCACAACCAAAGGAAAATACAGTAAGGGAAAACCAATTAATATGAGACTGTAAAATACATAAGATGAAATGATCTTTTATGCCACATAGGCTAAAAGGCTATTAAAATTATTTTTTTCTATTGTAAAGAAACAAATTTTGCATTGTCAATTTCATTATAAAAATGTTTGGAAGTAATCCTGAAAGATAACTGTTAACAGGAGTTTAGCAGTTTTTTTTCTGAGAGAACGAAGTACCATATCCTAAGGGATTTGCTCTGTGAATTAACCTTGATAAATCTAGTACTAAAAGATACTAGATGATTTCTTTCAATGAAAACAAGGTATTAGTACCACATCGACTAGCCAGGCCTATTTGAGAACTAATGAAGAGCCCACAATAAATTACTAAAATGCAAATTCAGTTTCCACGTATCGTTAAGATCACAGAATCAAAGGCTGAGCATGTTACTAACTCCTGTTTGCAACCAGAAATACACTGTGAATGGTGCAATATCCCAGACCCATGGTTTATTAGGTTGGATTCTAGAAGGTTTCTAAGGAAAAATATTTCATAAGATTCTTCAATACAACTCTTTAAGTAATTTTTAAAATTCCACTTCTATCCCATGGATTACTCAGTGGATAAAAAGTAATGGAAAAAGCAGTTTAAATGGAAGGCAGAACTCAAAAGGCTGGAATTTAATAGAAAAAACAATTTTCACTGAGCAAAATAAACAAACAAATGGGAAAGAATTCTAATACAATTATAAATAGTCACCATAGACTCAGATACTTCTAAGACTAATAAATTTTTCAAAAAAAATCACAAGTCATATGATAGCTCAAAATTTTTATCCTGATCTCAATTTCCATGTAATGTTAAACTTGGCTATTTGGTTTTCATATCAATAAAACAAGAGGACTCAACACCCACCATCACTTTTAGTTTTTTGTAAAAAGTATAATCATTCAAGTTAGCTCAGTTGAAATAGCAATGGTTTTTCTAAATATGCTATTGTCATTGGTGTAACTTTGCTCTGAGTTATAACCAATATTAAATATTGGTGGGAGAAGGGAAATTATCATAGAAAAAAATGGTAAAAATTAAAACTTTAAATATTAAATCTGTCTAAATATTTCTCTTGAAGTCTGATATAATTTACAGAAATAACTTCATTTTCCACTGTGTTCACTGTGGAATACACACTCCAGTCCATCTGAAACGCCTTCTCCATCCTTACCTGCTATCATATGTCTACACCCCATCATCCTGACTTCAATATCATGTCCTCCAATAAAGCCTGAACTCTCACCCCGCAAATTATAATTTTACATGAACCACAAGGCAATGTAAAGTGAGTCACTTTCTATCTTGTTTTGTAAAATTTTAAGATGTTTGACTCATCTTCATATCTTCCCTCCCACCATCTATGCAAACAATACGTAACAGTGAAAGGAACAATTAATTTAGCACTTCTGAATCCTCTAGCAAGCATAACTTTGTGGATTGCTCTGTACAAATCACACAAGGAAATTTTCTAGTAAATAAAAGAATTCAACTAACTTGTTAACTTTCTTAGATGTAGAGATGCGAGGACAAACACCACGTTTATGATCTAATTCACCACAAATGAAGCAGCCGTCTTTAGGGCCCTTGCAAGAATGGTCTGGAAGAGCACAGTGTTTGCAAATGCTACAGTGGATCCAGGCTGTAAAATAAAAATTAAGTTTTGAAGAAGTTCATTTAACATAATTTTTCATTTAATTAACCTTTATGATAGGGAATCATGAATATTGTTTACCTCAAATACTATGAGTGGTTTGCGTAGCTGGTTAAAATTTGGCTAAAGAGGCCAAAGTTAGGAGGTTGGAATCCCTGATAAAATAGCTAACTTCTTTCTGATACATGGCAACAAATTTAGCCCTTCTCCAATGAGTCACTATCTCAGAGCCACATTGGGGGCTAGCTAAGTGACACAAAGCCCTATTAAAATAAGCCAAACCAGGGGCCCGCAAAATGGCCTGTTGGTTAAGAGTTGGCTTGGGAGTGCGAACTCTGAGCAGCAGGGCCACTGGTTCGGATCCCACGAGTCAGTGACACTGCGCCCTCTACAGCTAAGAGGATGAACAACAGCTCGACCTGGAGCTGGGCTGCCGTGAGTCGCCGGCGATGGCATAGGCTGTAGTGGGCTGCCATATGCTATCGTGACTGGCCGGCAGCCACTGTGAGCAGCCATCCAATGGCCGGCGACCGATCCGCTTCACTCGGGAAGAGCGCAACATGGGCCAGTGAAGCGACGACTTTCACAACTAGACTGAAGAACAAAAGGACAGCAACTTGTCTCTTCCCCTTCCCTGATTCCCCATCACCGTTCCCTCCACCAGTTCCCCAATAAAATCTAAAAAGAGGCCAAACTAAATGCCATACGGAAACACAATAGTAGTCATATCTCTCTGTGAAGGAAAGAACATTTTGGTAATTGCAAAAATTAAAAAGCAAGTAAATTAATGCAATTTTCTATATTACAATATTTTTTCTTTTATAAATACAGTTAAATAAAAAGCCTATTTAAATTTAAAAACTCACATGTTTTCATAGGGTCTCAAACATTAAGTGTAAATACTTACAAGGCTTTACACACTTTTTGCAGAGGAAGCAATGGTTCCATTTCCTGCCATCCTACAAAAACAATGTTTAAATTATGTTTAATTTGTCATTGAAAATCAAGTTCCACAATTAAAAATTAAAATGTCTTATTAAAATCTGTATAAATTTTTAATTTCTTATTTCTCACTTTCCTGGGCTTCAAAATTACATACTTTGATTTTAATTTATACATTTCTCCACTCAGCTCAGTGCCTCCTTGATGGGTCCCAATTTCCTTGACTCTAATCCTGCGGGATTTATCTAAATGATCCTGAAAGTCCACACCAAATCAAGCCACCCAATCTGCATAAAGAAGAGCTCACTGAAAATTTCAAGAGAATTAATGATTCATAATTTTTATATGTCTATCTAGCACAATCCTTAATAAAATTCATATCTGAGAACTTCATGTAATTTAGAAAGATAGGGATTATAGGTGACTACTTGGGTAATTTTAAAACTGGGAAGTAAAACATGTCCAGTTTAATGAATATATAAAGTAAACATTTATGGACCTCAACAGGTCAACAATGGAACACCATCAGCCTCCTAGACACGTACCCATGAGCCCCTCCCACGCCGCGCTATTCCGCCTTCCCCACTGCGTAACCCCTATTCTGGTTTTTGTGATGGTCAAATCCTTGCTTTTATTTATTTCTACCACTATGTGTGTATTTCTAAGTTTTGTTTTCCTCATTCTGAACTTTTATAATCTGAGCCCCATTTTTTAAAATGAAGAATACAGATAATTTCTAAATGAATTGAAAATATTATATATGTATGTATCAGATGTTACCATAATTAAAAACTAGTATAAAGCAGTAATAAAATTATAAAGTTATGAAAAATGTACTTCCTCATAGTTATAAAAATACACCCTTTGCTTTGAGGAATACAAACTAACTTTTACATATTCTTTCTGATTGGATTTAGTTAAAATAACAGAACTTAAGAGTGATCCCACCTTCCTAAAAAATAAAGAGGAGGTGTGTCCTGAGCAGTCCTTCTTCATCTGTAAAAAGCGAGGAGTAACTATACCTGTCTGCCAGGCCCACTGTGAGCAGTTAGTGAGTTAGTCCGTGGATGGCACTTAGGGAAGGGCCTGGCCCAGAAAAAGCACACAGGACGTGTTATTAATTATGATTTCCTCAGAAAAGTGATGGTGTCCCATAGTTCAGTGCTTTACTTGACACATCATAATTCTGCCCTTAACAAAATTCAGTGCCTTATTTAAAACACTGATAATTTTATGGCGTACACTACCATATAAAAGTGAATTCAATTGTTAGTAATGATGAAGCCAATTGCGTTACGTGCTATTGAGTCATCACCACTCCTGGTGACCCTGGGAGTGACATCTATAGTGTCCTGTCCTCATCGGCACTGCTCAGCCCCTGTAGACTCGTGGCTTATTGAATGGAGTCGGTCCATCTCATATTTGGTCTTCCCCTTTTCCTGCTGCCTTCTATTTTCCCAGTATTATTGTCTTTTCCAAAGAACCCTGCCTTCTCATGATGGGCCCCAAAAAGGACAGCTTTAGTTTTGCCTCCAGTGATGTTTCAGGCTTAATTTGCTCTGGGACCCACTTGTTCATCTAAGTATTTTTAAAAGCCTGTTGTTCTTTATAATTAGAAAAAAAACTATTGTATTCAAGTATAATTAGTAAATAATAATGTATTAATACAAATTATAATATGAACAAAACAACATTAAACAAATGTAATGAAACTTGTAAACTAAAACGAAATTAATATATTTGAATAAGAATGCATTCTAAAGAAACCTATACCTTGGATGTGCAAGAACCACAGTGCTCGCAGTGCTGATTCTCCAGAGAAACGTATCGCTGACACAGAGGGCAAAATCTAAGGAAAGAGAGTTGGAGAAATTAGCTGCATATACTTGAGATTCACAGAGCAGATAAAAGTTTGCAAGGAACTCATTATAAAAATTGGGTGTAATCCAAATTCAACTGAATTATGAGCCAAAGTGAAAAGTAACAGAAGATCTATATGAGTCAGTATTAAAAGCACTCTAATGTTAGATATATGGAACTTTATTTTCAGTGACTTGTGTATTTCAAGGTCCTACTGTGAACTTACCTGTACCCTTCTTCAACAGGAAGGATTATTTTGTTGGGTGGAATATTGGTGAAAATACGCACAGGAGACTGTTTTCGACCGGTCTTTCCATGTTTATAAAGTGCATGATTATCATAATCTACCTAAAAAGTTTTAAAAAATTTAAAAAGAAAATTTACTCAAATCAGTCAATATTTGTTAAGATTCTTTAACCAATAAATGAACAAGCTGATGCTAAGAATCAAGTTAAACCAAAGTATTTAATAAGAAATTCTGAAAAAGAAGAGTTTACTTCTTAAGTCTCAGAAAGCCCTCTATGGCAATAAAATTTCATTAAAAAAACAGTAAAATTTATTATGACAAATTCACTTTGCCCAGTACTGAGAACAACTCTATTAACCAATACAATAGACTTAACAAGAAAGGCTAGTCTGTAATTAAGGATTTAGCTTTTGGCATTAAAAAATTCTACCTCTGAAGATATGTGCCAGAGTGGTTGGGGCTTCCCATTTTTTGTGTGTGAAATTCACTACCTATCCGTTTTCAGCTCCCCAAGTCTCAGCATGGCCTCAACACAGCCCTCCCCACTCAGTATTTGACAGAGCACAGGTCTGGAGGCCAGAGAGGGGTTCTGCCTGCCACTCACTGGGTCATGTGACCTTAAGCCAGACTGCATAATTCTCATTTGCAAAAGGAGGTTACCTTCGAGTTGTTGGGAAGGTTAAATGAGATCATGTATGTAAAGCATGGTGTTTGGCCTGGCATATGGTACAGATAGAGAGATGGAGATGAAGATATTCATAACTTCAGGTCCTCTCCCCACAATGACTACTGCAAACATTGCCTCTCTCCAACCTCAACTTTAAGTTTCCACTTTAAGTTTCCGCAGAAGATCTTGAAACTAAACCGCAGCTAACAAACTTGACTTCCATTAGCGTCGTACTCCCATCTCCTCCTCCAACCTCTCTATTCTCCACACACATTTTCAGCTTGGTTTTAAACCTGCTATGCACCTGCCACTTAGTCCATTTTTCTTCAGGTCAGTAGTTCTCAAAGTGCGGTGTGTGGATCAACATCATCACCTGGGATCTTGGTGATAATGAAAATTCTAGCCCCGCCTGGCACCTAATAAAACAGGAACTCTGGGAACTGGAACCCAGCAATCTGTATTTTTAACAAGCCCTCCTGACACACTGAAGTTTGAGAACCACTGCTTTAGATGATCCACAAGAATACCACGGGATTTTTATGAGGTCATTACAGGGAGAACCGAACTTTCAAATTAGTTGTACTGAATGGTTCAGATTCTAAGCAAGAATACGCTTAAGAATTTACAACAGAACTGGCTTGCAAGCTAGCTATTTAATAAGCAAATCACAAAGATGTAAGGAATTAATGACAATGGAAGGAGAAGTCTTTAACAGGAGACTACTAAGCTCTCTCTGTGGCCCTGCCTACAAGATTTACAGGTGAACAACTTTCGTGAGATTGATTAACCAGCTCCAGCAGTAGGAGGAAAAAAATGAGTACAGGATGAAGAGACCCAGCTAAACAGTGCGGGGGGGGGGGGGGGGAAAGGAAACAGTATGAAAAAGACCCTGGGGGCGGGGTCTGTTAACTGTCAGTATGGTGAGACCAGTCTAGTGTGTGTAAAGCTGGTCTACACAGGTTGTGTGACACTGGAACAAGAAAGGGATGAGTTAGATCACATTTGAAGCCCTGCATTCACTCACTACATTTTAAGAGACATTACTAAAAACACTGAAAGTAATGAAAATGAATAGGATTTCGAGTTTAACTTATTGGAGGTGTTTATTCAGAAAAGAGAAGACTGGGAGGATCTGATAGCTATTTTGTAACTGAAAGGGTGTCATGTGGAATAGAAATTAGACTATATCCTTTATTGCTTTGGAGAACAGAAGTAGGACCAACGGTTAGGAGTTAATAGGGAGCATATTTTATCTCAATATGAGAAAATTTTCTAACGATTAGAGCTATTAAATAAATTGAGTTGCCTTGTAAGGCTGTAGGACTTGGCTCGCTGAAAGCATTCAAGTGAGGCTTAGATGAGTACTTGTCATGAATTTAGTGGAGGGGATTATTGCATTGGGAAGTTAGCCCACGTTACCTCTATGCTTCTTTCCAACTTTAAAATTCTATGAATATACGTTATCTACTAGAGGCTAAGACACAAAAGTAGGTTTTACTTCAAAATCACCTTAAAATAGTACCTTAAGTAGTTTTCTTTTAAAATGATTTAAATTCATAATTTTTTCCTATTGCACTCCTCTATGCACTCAATATATGGCCCCTTATTAAATTCAACAAAGATATTCTGAACATTTATGAGTGTCGTAAGAAAAAAAATTCTTCCCAAGAGACTCTTATGAAGATTTTCAAATGTTGGAAAAGAGTATCTTAGAAAGATATGTAGGAAATAGAACAGTCCATGCAATAGATAGCAGATGGAAAAGAGGGGGGGAAAAAAAAGAACAATTTCTTTACGGTTACCCAAGGAGTCAGAGAATGTATGTGTCAGGAAGGTGGTTGATTGCTTGATTTTGCATAACCCAATTGAGATTATTATTATTTTTAAATGCGGGTTTGTTGTGCTAATTAACTATAAACATATGGTATGTAAAATGCATGCTGCTAGAGTAAATTAATGTACCTCTAACATACATCCATATTTCATAGCATCATCCACACAAATAAACCTCCTATGGAAGCGCTTGTAAAGCAAACACAATTTTGCAAATTGCGTTATCACTAGTGGTAGAACTCATACACCATTTTCCCATCATTATCCCTGACATTTCACTCACAATGATGATGAGAGGCATTTTCAAATACAAAATTTCTCCCATGGAACTGATTAATGTGATGAAGTACTGTATAGAAATGAGGGAAAGCACAAAATCTCTGCACTTCCTAACTTTTAATTTTATCTCTACGCAAATTTCTTCTGTAACATGAGACTGAAACTAGTTACATGGAAACCAAGACATTCAAGTCAACAAACATTGATTTTGTACCTACTATGCTCCAGGCATCATGCCAGGAAACATTAAATAAAACAGAGTACTTGTATTTTCATAGGACTGTGTTCTATTTAATTTCAGTATATTCAAAAGATTCCAAGTGAATTCTTTAGTTCTGTCAACCAACTTCTATCACAGCAAGGTCTTTTGGTAATATTTTCCACATCCCACATAACTTCTTATTTAAAATTATTATATAAATTATATTTATAAATATTTATATATACAACTTATATATTTATAAATATATATATAACTTTCCTTGTCACTCCAAACTCATTAAATATTTTATATTTATCATATACTGAGTTTTAAGATTGTCA
This sequence comes from Aselliscus stoliczkanus, assembly GCA_033961575.1. NCBI lineage: Eukaryota > Metazoa > Chordata > Mammalia > Chiroptera > Hipposideridae > Aselliscus > Aselliscus stoliczkanus. Next base: position 126,946,756 of record CM066734.1, read on the forward strand.
GTTGCTATCTTTTAATTTACAATCACATCTCAGAAATTCCTGTCAAAATATCTTCATTTCTGAACATGAAGCTAGCCTCAAAAAACAGTTTTCTATACAGGATGATTTTTTTAAAAGATAGCTTAAAAAATAAAAAAGCAAAGACCTTTCCTATAAACAATCCAGACAAATGTCCGAGATTAAACAGAAACAAGAGATGACAGCACATGTAAGGTAGAAAGTACTGTATGTGAGATGATATGGTTCAGATGGGGTAAATACAAGACCTGAATGCCATCACTCCCTGGCCCTGACCCTGTGGCAGACATCAATAATCAATCCCACTACTCTCTGCCACCGAGCCTGGCAGTCCCAACCAATTCTCCAGAAAGTCACTACCAATTCATCAAGTTTAGAGCTAAAAGTGTAACTTATCTGCCATCCCTTTGCCGGTTCAATCATTTTATTTTATTTTATAGGTAAGGAAACAGAGACCTGAAAAGATAAAGTGACTTCCCCCAAGATTAAACAGCCTCTAAAAGGCAGTGCTAGAACTCAAACTTCTGACTCTAAATCAGAATTTCTTTTCATTAGCACATCCTTCCTTTCTAACCTACCATTAACAAAACTCTTGGTTTTCTAGGTCTTTGATAACTATTTTATTCTGCACTCATCAAGTTGCTTTATCACAGAAGAGTCTACATTATTTATATTTTATGAGGATTTGCAGCATTTCTGCCTTCCTCTTACCTGAAAAGTATTTCAAAAAGAGGTTTAACGATTTTGGATTTTTTTTCTGCATTGTGGTTTGGGGGCTTATGTCAGAAGAAACGCCTAATCCAGGTCTTTGGGAAAAGTCCTGTGAAGGAGACTTTCAAATTTTTATTTGATGAAAGTGGCTAATATAAAGGAAAAAAAATACCACAACATGAGGTTAAAGTAACAAACAAAAGAATGCAAAAGGTTCAGAAATAATAACAATAATATCCAGATAAATTTCCAAAAGAAAAGTAAAAAAATAATCAAAGGGGAGGCACAACAAAAAAAAGTAGGAAAATCATCAAAGGGGAGGTGCAACAAATAAGGTTAATAAATATACTAGGAGATATGATGAGATCAGTTTTTCCAACTGAGTATGTCATGAATAGTGTTCTTATCTTTTTTACCCCCCAAATCAATACATGACTTTTACTGCATCTTTTAAAATATCACAAATAAGTCTGAGGAATCACTTGACATCTTGGCGTTAGCTGGACAGCTTAGATCTTATTCATCAGCCTGCTGAACTGTTGTTCCTTTTTCAGAAACATAGACAACATTCCAAAATTTTCTGATATCCTCGTTTTTCACTGTTGTGGCTTGTAGAATCAAAGCAGCTGAGTTTGGTACAAGTTCAATATCATTTTCTTCAAGAATTAACTCATCTTTTGGGCGTGAGATACTGGACAAGCAACACCTGACCTCATCTGAACCCTGCGAATGTATTTTTCACCCAAGAAATTTCAGATTTCAACAAGAGAACCATTCTCCGTGATGAGCACATCGATGGGGCAGTGAGCACACAGACCTCACCTTGTAAGGGACGCCCAGGGTGACACCCTGGACCGTGTTCTGTCCATAACTACAGATGGCTCAAACAGCATCCAGTTCCTTCCTACTTCCCCACCATTTGTCAACCTGGAGCCTCTTCTTTTTTCTTTTTAAGGAGGCTGAGTTTTGCACTGATGTGACTGAAGTCCCTGCACAGGGTGCAATAATGGTGCATCCCTTTAGCGTGACGTCCACATTTTCTGGAATGTCCACTGTCTGACTGCTGAGAACGGTCTTCGTCCTCGTGGCAGATGCAGCATAGAGCAGTAGTGTTTTTATCTTTAGTAGGAGTCATGGAGAACAAATATTTGTTTTGTTTTATAGATTTTTATTCAGATTTTTCTTTTCAAAGGTTGGTTTTCTCTGTATTGAAAAGACTGGTTGTCACCCTGTCCAATACATGCCCAAACTGGAGCCTTTTTCACCAATACACTGAATTGCATAATTATTTCCAATAAGCTTGGAGTTATTTCTTAAAAGCACAACTTCAATATTTCCAAAAGTTCTTTCCTAGTCACATGGGCTGTGTAAACAAATGATAATTGGTTACTCCACATAAACATTTCTCATCCGCTTTATTCTAGTTCTGCCTTTGCCTCCTCACCATTTCAAACGCTTGTCCACAGTGAAAACCCACCTAGAAATGTAGACAGAACAGTTTTCTGAGGGACCTGGTATTTTGAAATTTTAATGTCTCAGATACTGTACAAAGAAGGACCTGAAGAGAGTTATACCCTCACTTGGGACTATCTGAATGATGACAATACAGTGATGGTTATGACAATGCTGATAGCAATAGCCTTGACACTACATGTGCTGTGTGCCAGGGCCTCGGCTAAGCCTTTTCAGTGTATTATCTCATATAATTCTTGAAACCTTTGAGGCAGATACGGTATTACTATGCTGATTTAACAGGCAAGATGAGCTTCAGAGAGTTAGATAAAATGTGCCTATTTAGTAAATGGCAGAGCCAGGATTTAAAAAACTCAGTTCCTTTCCAAATCCAGAGTTCATGCTCTCTTTCATTTAATTATTGCTGCATCATGTAGGAAACCTACTATGTGCCAAGCATTGTACTAGACAATTTTTCACTATCAAAGGCAGTAGGTGATCCTGGAAATGAGCTAGTTTATTTAGGTAATATCTTTAGCTGTCTCTGCATTGCAAATGTCAATACAAGAAGCATCCCTCAGATAAGAAACAGAAAAGCTTCCCTAAAAAGGAAAGCAGAAGCTTTGAGAAGAATTATGATATGGATTTTACTTAAAGCAGAGCTCAAAAAGTCAAGGTTAAAATGGCTCATTTTACAAAAAAGAACACATTAATATAGTTGAATAGTCTTAAAAATGTCCATTAAATTTGATAATGTAATTTTTTATATTCTATTTTAGTTTTAGAAGTTTATTTTAAGGAAGTTATGTAAGATATGGAAAAAATTATATGAATAAAAGATGTTTATGGCAGGGTTATTTATAGTACCTTAAAGGCGGAGGCAACCTGTAAGTCCAAAAAGAAGAGAAGAATAATAACACAGCCAGTTAATGAAATAATTAGGAAGATTAGCATCAAGTGCTAGCTTAGAACAACTAGTGAAGACATTTACAGTTCTAGGGATCAAAAGCCTTAATCAGAGGCTAGTCAATTATTCAGGAAACTCAAACAGGAAAATATAATTACAAAAAAGGGAGCAGTGCCCACTTGGTGGCCACATACGGCAATGGTGACAATGGGGTTAGCTTCAGAACTCAAAGGAATAAATACAGGAAAGTAGACATAAAAACAGAAGAATGAGTTGAGGGGCAGAATGGAGCTACCATGGCCTCCGGTATCTATTCTCCCCTGAGGCAGGTTCCCAGATGTGAACCTGGGAACACAGATGGGCACAGATGTGAAGGAAGTCGTCAATTCCTCCCTAAATCAGCACACTCAACAAACATCTCAGCATCTCTGCCTTTCTGATGCCCCGCGACCTTGGGCACATCTCTCCTTAGAGCTACGGGCATCCTCTGAATTGCACAATACAATGTACACTGCATTCCACCGGCCAGAAAAAGTGGTTGGCTTCTCTACAGCCTCTGAACAGAGAAAAACCCACCTGCATGATGATCCTGGGTGCTGTGAAATCTTCTGGTGATGACAAGAGATGAGTTTAGTTGGTCTAAAACCCAGATGCATTTCAGAATCTCCTGGGGAGCTTGGTAAAATATTTTTTCTTGGGGCTTTACCCTCTGATTTTAATTTAGTTGGCTTATTTTGGTACCTAAGAATCTATATTTTTAATCCTTAGGGATCGGAGACATTTAGGTACTAAGCGTCATATGGTATAATGTTAATGTTTAATACAGCTTATAGGATTTTCAGTTACTAAAATCAATGGATAGTCTTACCAGAATATTTATTTAAGCTGGATATCCATTCCCCACCACGTCAAAAGACAGAATAGTTACTGTACCTGATAATCCAGCATGCAGAAACTTGGAAAAAACTGACAAATTCGGGATTCAAAAAAATAGGGGAAAATCCAGAAAATGGGTAGTTCTTTGTCATCTAATGGATCACAAAAAAGGGGGACAGGAAATAAGAAATTGATATTAAAGAAAAAATAAAACAGCTATAACTGGAAAACTTCTGGTATCAAGAGAAACTACAATTGCTCAATACATTTAAATCGTACAAAAGAAAAGAATGTTTATCAGCGTGCCATTTACATTCGGACCTTTCCCAAAGGCCATTAAAACGTTCTTTTATAGCCAAACACAGCGACACAGGCATGAAAAGTGATCCTTATATGTATACCACTATAGTATATGTAAAGGCAAGATATTACCAAAAAAGTGGGAAATAAAAATTAATTTTTATGAAAGGCAGGGAACGGAGCTATTATTTACAGAGCCTCTAGTATAGGCTGAGCACGATGTTAGGTACTTTCTTCTCTTTCTAATAACTTCTGGAGTTAGATATTAATAATCCCATTCTACAGAAGGGAAAACTGAAGCTGCAAGATTTAAGTAACTGGTTCAAGTTCATGCAGCTGATAAGTGGCAGAACAGGAATTCAAGCCCACAAAGCTCTTTATTGCTTTCCCAATAACATACTTTTATCCACTCTGATAGGTAGCTTAAGAACCAAAAATAAGTGGAATACTTAACACTGGGTCATGTTTCAGATTGCATTTGCATTCTGTTCAGGAGCACACTATTTATGTAACACTGTTAATGGGGAAGCGTGATCACAAATTCCTGACACTCTTATAATCTATCAACTTGCAAGTTGGAAACTAAAATAATTACTCTACAGACTAATAAGATAATTATGTGAAATACTTTGAAGGCCTAAGCCACTTTAAATTGAATAATAACCCTCAGCCATTAACCCACATCCAAGATTGGGTATCTATGTGTCACTAATAACCACTGTTAGGCTACTGAATGTCTGACTTTCCCACCCAAATTCTGGCACAGTTTAGAGCTCTGGGCCAGAGGTTGGGTGCCGTCTTAGAGTTTGTATGGCCTGTGAGGGCAGAGATATGTGTGTGTCTTGTTCACTACTCTATTCCCAGCATCTACACAGTACCTGGTACATAGTGGCCATTCACTAACTATTGGTGGGATAAATGACAACAATTCACTGCTACTCTTCGTAATGTTCCTTGATGCCACCAAAAAAAAATTTTTTTACCTATGAGCCATTTTAAAAACACATGACTAGGACAATACAAAGTGCATGATGATAAAGTGTGCCACATTATTAAATAAGCCCGTTTTGTAAAAAGACAAGAACCCATGGCATGTATATTTCATCAGTTCTCTGATTCACGGAGATCTGCTAAGGTTTGACAGGAAGTAGATACATAAATACATGTTTATTTTGCAGTAAGTAATAAATTACACACCTTGGCTTTGACCTTCTTTCCACATAGCAATTAACTTCTTGAATGTAACAGCCAGAGGTTCAACCAAGCCACCAAAAGGAGGATCTGTCACCATAATGACTCCTTCACCTTTATCTTCCTGTAAAAATGTTCTGCATACTTCAAGGGCAGCCTGAAACAAATACACATTCATTTCTGAGTTAGGACTAGAGGGAGGCCCTGGGTCTTATGTGGAGGAGAATGCAGTCGGCTCAGCCTCACCCTTCACACGGAGAATCCTCCCAGCCTGCCAGCCCAGGGCCCCTCACTGACATCCTGAAGCCTCTCATTCCACCTCCACAAGATTTCATCTTTGGGTTCCTTGATAAGCAGGTTTTTAAAATTGCTAATTCAAATACCATCACTATCAGAGGATTACACACTTCAAATGGTTAAATTAAAAAAACTAATTTTAGTAACGTAAAAGAGAGAAACTCATTACCCATGAAGACTATCTAAAAATGCGATATTCAATTCAACAAACAGAAGCAGGGACTGGAGACACAAAGATGAAGACAACATACTTTTTTTCCTGTCTGGTTTGTCCACTGCCATGAGTTCAGTTTAATAAGAGCTACAAAGACCAGTTAAACATGCACATGTTTTTGAGTACCAGGTAAATGACAGACATATTTGAACATGTAGGTCAGCAAATACATGAAAGTTCACAAATAACAGAGCTCATCCAGGCCATGAAGCCATGCTATTAACAACCTGGATGAAGTGTTTTTAGGAATTACAAAGTGAACATTAACCACTGTCTAGGATATCTACCATTTTTTAGCTTTGGGAGAAGTTAATAAGAGATACATTAATTCTAGCTCCAGTCAACTGCCTTTGTAGTAGTTTTCAAGTGTGTCCTTATCTATAAAAGCAAGTCAATACTTATACAAAATGGCATAAGATTTTAAAGTTTAATGGTATTTTAACCTTATATGTACTTTTTAATAAAATATATATTGTGCTACTGCTAAATCAATGTAAAAGGCCCAATTGATGAGAGGAAACAGCATACCATCTAGTCCCTTTTCCCTGGGAGAGTCTTTATTACTTCCTATTGGAAGTCCTATAGCAAAGGAGAGTGTGTTAGAAGGTTAGTCATTTTTCAAGTGCTGCCTGATACTCAACCTGCCTGCATGACCCAGGACCTAAAGTACAGATGATGTTACTGAAAAACCTTCCAATTCTTTACAGTGAGAAGCAGAAGAAAATAAAATAAACAAGTAAACTATGCCTAACCTCTTAACCGAATTTAGAAAACATTAAAGAATATCTTTCCAGGGCCGGCCGAGTGGCGCATTGGTTAAGCGCTGGTTTTGGGATGCCAGCGGCCCCGGTTCGGATCCCACATGAGGGCCAGTGACACTGCCCTCTACAGCTAACAACAGCTCCACCTGGAGCTGGGCTGTGCGAGCCCCGGTAATGGTGTAGGCTGCAGCCCCTGCTGCAGTGGGCTGCCATAGGCTACAGTGAGTGGCCCGCAGCCAGCGTGAGCGGCTGGCAGCCAGCGTGAGCTGCCAATAGCCGTGGTGAGCGACATCCAGAGGCCAGCGACCGATCTGCCTCATCCAGGAAGAGCGCAATGACGATACCAACAGTGAAGCAACATCCTCTGCAACTAAACTGAAGAACAAAAAGACAGCAACTTGTCTGTTCCCCTTCCCCGATTCCCCAACGCTGTTCCCCTCCACCAATTCCCCAATAAAATAAAAAAAAATTAAAAAAGAAAAGAATATCTTTCCAGTTAAGAATCAGTGGTGTCATGTCCCGTCAGGAGTTGCCGAGCCTAAAGTTGATCACCTATGGGAACAAATGATTGCCTAATGCCATCAATGTTGGCAGTAACTTACCTCTTTTCTGCATCTCAGTTATCACTAACAAAGTGCTTGGCATTTTAAATAGCTACCCTCTCTACATACTTTTACCCCTTTACCATTAAGGCATGACATTTTTGTTATCCAAAAAACTATTATTTGCTTATGAAAAAATCCTGTGTGGGAAACTCCTGCCTTTTAATCCAGACTGCAGTGACAGAGGCTTATCACCTCCAAGCACCCTACACACCTTCACAGGTGCCTAGGGAACACTTACATACTTCATGATTGACTAGTAGATGGTCGTCTCTATGGAAAACCTTGGCTTGGGATGTAGGTAGAAAAAAGGCAGAGAGGAAAACGACTGAAACAATAGTTTTCTGTGGCTCAGTCTAGACAGCTGCAGTGCTGTTTAGAGGCTGTTCCTAAAACATAAAGAGGAAAATCTGAGCTGGACGACTGTTTACTGCTGGGAGAGATCAAGTGGAGAGATCAAGTCTTGGCAGCTTATTCTAACCATTAATCTACAAACTCCTAAGGTAGTTCTATAAACTTTCAGTAGAAGTTACACAGAATTTCCTAGAAAAAGGCTAATGGCATGTTACTTTCTTAAAATACATGAATTTGCTAGCCAACTATTACGTTTTTAAATTTTACACTTATCATTATCATTCAAAATGAAAAGCAAAATCATGGTATGGTATTAAAAACAAACAGCTAACCCCTGACCCACTACTGCAGCATCAAGCAGTAATGTCAATTCAGTTACTTTTTCATCTGTCATCAGCCCTGACTGCAAGCCCTGAGCTCAAGGCCACAGTTTCAGGAGGCCATGCTGACACTCCTACATCAATATTCCACCAGCTCCACAAACTCAACATGTCCAAGCCTCACTTTCCAATTTCCCTGCCCTCTGTTTTGAAAGAAGGCAATACAGACCAAGGTCATACCACCAAGTCATCTTAGACTTCTCCCCCAGGACACTTAGGAACAAGTCTTTTTTCTTTTTTTATTAATTGAGGTACAATTTTTTAAATCCGGGTGTATAACACAATGATTACACCAAGTCTTCTTGTTTCATCTGTGAAATGCCTACAGAATCCACTTCTTTCCTCTCTTTTTCCCACTGCCGCTGCCCTACTTGAGCAGTCCCTCATCATCAATTGTCAAGTGATTTTTCAATCCCTCTCACTCTCCTCAAGCTAATCTAATCAGTTCTCAAATCCTAGTGATTATCAACCCCTAAGCCCTTTGGGAAACAGTGAAACACATCTAATTCTAACTGTTATTTCAGTGCCTGCTTTTCAGGGCTATCACAGCTGAAAAATATATATCCCAATGCTAAATTGATTCTGATGGAAGGAATACATCACTGGCTGTTACCTACTAAATCAGGAGACTTATTTGTCAATCCCAACCAACAACTGAGAATTTGTTTTCCTTTCCTCAGTGCTTAGTTTTTTAGTCTTGCTTGGTTTTCATCTTATCATTAGCTAGTATCTTAAAGTACAATATATAATTAAGCATGGATCACAATTTTCTAAAAAAGATATAGAAACATATATGTATGGATATGCTTCAAACAGCCTCGATAATTTCAAAGCAGTTTCAAAGTCAAAATCTCCTGTCAGGCATGATTACTTGGTTGGTTACAATTTTTATTCTGTAATAGGACCAACAAAGAGCTCAAAGTAGAAGTTATCAGCTCTGCTCTAGTGTTTATTCACAGAGACACTATTAACATCATATTGAAAGGTTTTTTGGTTTTGGTTTTTTGAAGCCACTATCTTTTTTTCAAGACTATTCTTTCAGAGTAGTTTTGGGTTCACAGCAAAACTGAGAAGAAGGTACAGAGATATCCCCCACACCCCCTGCCCTCACACATGCAGAGTGTCCCCCTATTATCAACATTCCCCACCAGTGGGGTACATTTGTTATAATTAATGAATCTACACTGACACATCATTATCACCCAGAGTTCACAGTTTACATTAGGATTTACTCTTGACACTATTTCTTAACGATTAGTTTAATAAAACCATAAATCCCCTTAATTGGGATGTGAAATTTATCAGGGAGGCAGACACCAAACAACTGACCACAGAGTTATTTAATTACAATATCGTAAATCTACAAAAGGGAACCTGACCTTGTTGGAGGCTCAGGGGAGACGGGAGGAAGTGACCTGGAACAGAACTCTGAGGGATGAGGGAAACTTCACGAGGCAAAGAGAGAGTAGAAGGCAGCGGCAACAGCATAGGTAAAGCCTGCGTTGCAGACGGGCCAATTCGAGGTGTGAGTCATGTGCCCTGAACACAAACAGCAAAGCAGGGACAAGGAGAGCAGAGGCTGGAGAGCACAGCGGTTAGGTCACAAGAGACACACGGGGCTGGGAGAGAAAGTGGGTCTTGATCCAAAAGCCGTGAAAAGTCACGAAAGGGGAATAACCTGATCACTCCTCGATGCTCAATGCACACTCAATGAAAAAACAAAAATAAGCATCGATAAATGGGGGAACAGCCACAATTTGATCATGAGGGGCTTTAGAAAAATAACTTGAAATTTGTACTCCACAGAAAAGAAAATGGTCATAATTCTTACCTCTCCATCAAAGAAGTGATGATTAAACATGTTATAATGGCAAAAGCTATCCTCCATATAAAACTGTGAATACCTGTAAAATAATTTATTATTGAAGTTACTTGTCCAATCAGAGCTGTACGAGTAAATATAAACTAAATTTTAAAACTATGAAATCATACCTTTCATAAAATCAATTTCATCATTCTTTAGTTTTCTGAAATAAAGAATATTTTCCCCAAATCTCAGAGTCAGTAACAGTGGATGATGAATAATGAACTTAAATTATGTTCCCAAGTTTAATAAATCAGTGGTAAAACTACATACGTAAAATACACACATTCTTATGGACAAGGAAAGTATATACATAAACAAACAATCAGGTTGCTGACACATTATTATGCAGTTTAAGGTTGAGATGGGTTATCAATTAAAATACATCGCTCATGGTTAATAATTTTAAGTAAAATACTGAATGAACATTTCTGCTCAATAGCTGTTAATTACTATATTTCTGTGGTTAACAAAAAAATTATTTGATACAGTTTTACTTGTCTATTTCAGATTAGTTTTTAAAAATATGCTTCTCAATATATAAAAAAAGATGTGCATTTCGTATTTACTGAATTAGTGCCAGAAAAAAGGGGATATTTATTTACTGATTGCATCACTTTATTTGTCTAACTTACTACTGTATTTAAAAACCTTGTTAAAATTTATTTTTATTAAAAATAATTTTAAATTTATTTTTCAATTACAGTAGACATACAATATATTCATTTCAGTTATAATAATATACTATTTTAAAATGCCATCAGCCATGAATGACAGTACCAGCTTTGGGTATTAACATTTTTATAAATTTTTGCTAATTTACTAGGTAAAATTCATACTACGTTATGGTTCACATTTGCATTTATCTGATTTCTCACAAGACTGAGAGTTCATTATTCCTTTTAAATGTATTTATACTGCCTGTCTCTATGTTTTCTCCATTTATGTATATGGGTCTTAATGCTTTTCTTGCTGATTTCTGAGTTTTTTATATATTAAAAAACCTCATTTTTATCTCAATAGGATTTTAAACTTTGACAATTTTGTTATAAACAATTCACATGATGAATCACATCATCCTTCTGTGGAATTCATACCCTAGTGGAAACACTGAAACAAATCAGGGACACATCCTTACTTATACGACTTCTCTAACCAGAGCATGATAGCAGCACTGTTGGGTCTATTTCTCAGTTATCCATTGCTGTCTCTAACTGATCCAGCGTCCACGGTGAGTACTGTAGTGGAAAACCACGATTTATCCTCTTCCTATTACACTGTGGTCAAGACTACAGGCTCTGCAGTCAGATGGTATGGTTTCAAACTCTGAGTCTTTCACTTATTAGCTGTGAAACCTTAGTAAGTTATTTAACCTACCTAAGCCTGTTTCTTCATCTACAAAATGAGAAACATAGTTTCTACATCATAGGACTTGGTAAGAATAAATAGATAATGAATGTAAAGTGCTTAAATGCAATACCAGCTACATAGCATATACTGAAATGCTTGGTATCATTATTTTAATAAATACCCAGCTACAAATATTCATGTGTTAATGTCCCTAATATTAGGGAATTATGTTTATGTCCAACCAAAATTTCCCCCCCTATAATCTAAACCCATTTCTTCTTCTTCTGTGGGGATGGAAGAATAGCTGTTCACCATTCTCACTATAATAACCCTTAATATTATTTAAGACAGTGTAGGTACATCTGCTGATTTCATAAAACATAAATTTGCATTGAAGAAAAAAAGAAAAGGTTTGGATAACTGAAAAATACTTAAACAATATACTGTAACATAATGAACATTCCAAAAGCTGGGACAATGTCGATTACCGTTAATAAATGAATGTCTTCCTATTTAACTAAATCCCGAAGAGCTGATTTTATTTATATATATATATATATATATATATATATAATCAGTTATTTCATTTACATATATATCAATACTAGTACATCTGTGAATCAGCTCATTAAAGGGTTTTCTTCCCTTTTAAAATATATTTCTACCATCTCTCCATTTTTTTTTTTACTGCTTCACAATAATAGTCATTTTTAAATATTAAAAAAGAAAATTTTATTTACATAAAATTCAACACAGCAGTTGTCCAAAACTTTGTGAGCAGTAGTGGGCAGAGACAGGGAGAGAAAAAAGCCTAGGTTTCCATCAAATAGAACAAGGGAGCACAATTATTCATATTTTAAATTATGAAAAATCACTCGACATTACCTTTAAAATGAAACTGGCCACAAAGAATTATTCTCTCCATTGAATAAAGCAAACAAAACTAATCAGAAATGCATGCATTTGAAAACTGCTCAAAAGGACATTCATTTAATTTGGCCATTCATTCTCTTTAAATGAGTCAGTTACCAAGTGTGAAACATGCTCTACACACAGGAAATGTAATCAAGAGCTGAATAAAATCAATTCATATAGTGAACCCAAGAAATTCATTTTTTTGATATAACTTTATTTGGATGACAGTTTGCCAAATAGAGTTTCACATCTTTCATGCTAAAATTAAAGCATATATAAATCCATCTTAGCGAATGTTAACTTCATATCTTAGACCGCCCCCCCCCAAGAATTATTTATAGCACGTATACATAGAACCCTGGAGTTGAGACAGTTCTCTGCAGCCTTGCACAGGCCTTTTGCAGGGCAACAACGAACCAAAGTCAAAGTGCCAAAAGTAACATTGTTCACTGCCACCCTATACCACACAGGAATTTTTTCCTGATTTCATTGTTGGTTCTTGTGAGAAATGTGAATCAACTACACTCCATCATACTATAAACACAGGTAACCGAGTTCGTTCTGGCTACTTATATGTTTTAATGTTGACCTTTTGTAGAACTGACTCAGTGACAGGGTAAGCTAAGCTAAGCTAGGATATCTTTAGTGCAACACCCCAGGCAACACACACACACACACACACACACACACACACACACACACACACACAGAGGGTTATAGACATGAAAAGAAAAAAGTATCAATGTATTCCATTAGCTATAAAATAACTTTACCCACATCTCCTACTCCTTACTCTGACCAAGAGATTTCAATCACAGGCTCAAGAAATGTAAAACTACAAGGTATGGCATTTAAGGCAAAAGAGTTAAGGGGCCATTTAAACTTAACTTTCAAATTAAATCAGGTAAGATGAAAAGAGTTCTGGAGAATGGTTGCACAACGATGTAAATGAACTTAACTTACTTAACACTATTTAACTGTATACTTAAAATGGTAAATTAACATGGTAAATTTTATGCTATTTGTATAACAACTTTTAAAAAAAAAGTAAATCAGGGCAATGAATAATACAAAATGAAATTAAGAAAACAATTTAATTTACAATAACAACAAAAAAGGATAAAATATTTAGGAATAAATTTAACAAACAAAGTGCGAGACTTCTACACTGAAAACTACAAAATATGATTTAAAGAAATTAACAAATTTAATGCAATCTCTATAAAATTCCCAGCTGTCTTTGTTGTAGAAATTGACAAGCCGATCCTAAAATTCATATGAAAATGCAAGGAACCCACAATAGCCAAAACAATCTTAAAGAATAAAGTTGGAAGACTCATACTTCCCAATTTCAAAATGTACTACAAAGAAACAATAATCCAGATTGTATGGGACTAACATAAAGATAGACATCAATCAATGGAATCGAATTTAGAGTCCAAAAATAAACTTGTACAATTTTGGTCATTTGGTTTTCAGTAAGGTACCAAGATAATTCAATGGGAAAAGAATAATCATTTCAACAAATGGCACCAAGGCAATTGGTATCAACATGCAAAAGAATGAAGCTGAACCCTTACCTCACGCCATATATAAAAAGTTACCTCAAAATAAATAATCTAAATATAAGACCTAAAATTAAAAACTCTTAGAAGAAAACAAGTGTAAATATTCATTATCTAGCATTAGGCAATAGTTTCTTAGATATAACATCTAAAACACAAGCAACCAAATTAAAAAGAGAATAAACAGACTCCAGCAAAAGTGAAAAGACAATCCACAGAATGGGAAAAAGTATTTGCAAATCATATATCTGATAAGAGTCTAGTATATAGAATATATTAAGAGCTCTTTAAATTCAACGTAAAAAGACAAATAACTAATTAAAAAATGGGCAAAGGACTGAATAGACATTCCTTCAAGAAGATAAACAAGTGGCCCATAAAAACACGGGAAGATGCTCAACATCATTAGCCACTCAATAAAATGCGGTCACCTTGAAAAACAGTTCAGCAATTCCTCAAGAAGTTAAATAGAATTATCATATGACCCAGAAATTCTACTCCTATGTAGATACCTATTATGGTCTCAATTGTGTCCTCCAAAATCCATGTTGAAGCCCTAATCCCCAGCACCTCAAAATGTAATTGTATTTGGAGATAGGGTTTTTAAAGAAGTGATTAAGTTAAAATGAGGTTGTTAGGGTGGGCCCTAATGAATAAGACTAATGTCCTTATAAGAACAGGAAATTTTCACACACAAAGAAACACTAGGATGGGCACACACAGAGGAAATGCCATGTGTGGACACAGTGAGAAAGTGGCCACCTGCAAGCCACACCTACTGACACCTTGATCTTGGACTTCTAGCCTCCAAAACTAGTCAAATAAGTTTCTGCTGTTTGAGCGACTCAGTTTATGGTATTCTGTTATGGCAGCCCTAGCAATTTAATACAATATCCAAAGGTATGAAAACATGTTCACACAAAAATTTGTACACAAATGTTCATAGCAGCATTATCTATAATAGCCAAAAAATGGAAGCAACCTAAATGCCCATCAACTGATGAGTAAATAAACAAAATTTGGTATATCCACACAATAGAATATTATTTAGCCATTAAGAGGAATGAAGTAGTGATACATGATACAACATGGATGAACCCTGAAAATATTATGCTAAGTGAAAGAACCCTAGACACTAAAAGCCACATTTTATATGATCCACTTATCTGAAATATCCAGAGTAGGGAAATCCATAGAGAAAGTAGATTGGCGGTGGCCAATGGTTAGGGGAGGAGGAAATGAACAGAGACTCTTATTGGGTGTTTCTTTCAAAGGGAACAGAAATGTTCTGGAATTAGATAGTGGAGATGGTTGCACAACCTTATAACAATGCTAAAAACCACTATTTTATGTATGTGAATATATCTCAATTAAAAAGAAAAAGAAATATGCCTGAAATGCAGCAAGTGGGAAAAAAAAAGACTGCATGTTATGATTCTACTTTTTAAAAATTTTATATGCACAAAAAAGTGATAAAAAGCCAAACTCCAGAATGTGCTGGGTAACCAAATTAACTATAGTGTTTCTTTAAATAGAAAAAAAGTAAACCAGGGATCCTTGGAATTTGATCAAGTTCTTTGAGATGAAACACTATGATTTCTTCCTTAATGTATAAACCAGTCCACCACAACTAGCTTGGGAAAAGCTTGTCTTTAATGAAATCACAGTCATTATATAATTTATAATGTAACTTCAAAGAATTACGCTATTGGAAAGACAACACTGTACCTTTTTTTTTTTTTTTTTTTTTTTTTGTGGGCAGTGTTACTGGCCCTCATATGTGGGACCTGAACTGGGGCCTCTAGCGTCCCAAGCCAGCTCTTAACCACCATGCCACTTGGCCGACCCAACACTGTACCATTTTCACTGAAGTGCCAAAGGTAGGGATTTCAGTGCTCCTGAAGACTGATATACTATATTGGCTTAAATAACTCGGTTGTGGGCACATGATTTATTTGTTTTTTTTCTCCAGCACCCATATCTCCCCTCCTTCAGTCAAACACCACTTCCTGTGGTTGGTCAGGGGCTGGCCAGGACACACCATCTGCCAGGCCACGGTGATGGTTCTGCAATGGGCACCTGGTTTTGGCCAGGCTGAGTAGAGTACTCCCTGGAATTCTGCAGCTGGAGCTCTCAGGAAGACTGCCTCTTTCCACTGGGCACGTAAGTTGAAACTTTGTAAGCTAAAGCTGCTGCCCGCCAAAGTTCCTGGCAGTGTGAAAGACACTGTGTGTAGAATAAAGCCAGTACACACAGAAAGACAGATGAGAGGCAGCGGGAGAAAGACGGAGCCCTAACCACACTGTGTGAGGCCCAGGGTCTCAGCTGCACTAAAGGCTGCTATCTCCTAGGCTCCTATAGTGTGAACCAACACATTTTCTCTGACATAAATGAATTTTCAGGACTCGAATGAAAGAAATATTCCTGACTAATATGAACGCCTTATTCTAAATATATGAATAATCTGAAAACCAGTTATTAGCTCATTTGAAAAGCACTATGGAACAAGGCAGGAGGGATAGACAGAAGGGAGACGAGAGAAATGGGCTATATGAGAGGGAAATGGGCTATACAAGAAAGGCTCATACACACTTTCAAAAGCAAAGTTATTTCCAGAGGATAACTTAATTTTTGAAGCCAGACTGACTGGGTTTGAATCCTAACTTGGCCACTTATAAACTCCGACTTTGGTCAAGATATTTAAACTCTTGTAACTCAGTTTTTCATCTGGTGAGTGAGAATAATAGCATCTATCTCATAGGGTTACTGTGAGGACCGAATGAGTTAGAACAGGGCTTAACACATGAAAAGTACTCAATAAACACGTTATTATTAACGTTGTTATAATAAGAACCCCAAAGTTAAACTGCTACCTTTAAAATAATACATTTATAACAATTTAACAATAATAATAATTTAGGGGGGAAATGGTAGTTAAAAAAAGAATGACTATCCCTACACAGTGGAATATTACACAGCCGTAAGAGGATTGAAGTAATGTTACATGGATGAACCCTGAGACCCTCTGCTAAGTGAATGAAGTCAGACCCCAGAATCACACTGTATGATTCTGTTTATATGAAACAACCAGAACAGACAACTCCATAAAGACAGAAAACAGGTCAGTGGTTGTCAGGGGAAGTGAATAAGGAGCATCTTTTCAGTGTTCTAGAATTAAATAGTGGTGATGGTTACAAAACATAGTGAATACACCAGAAACTGCTGAAATACATACTTTAAAATAGGAAATGTTAAGTGTATTTTATCTCACATTAGAAAAGAAACTGAGTGTATCTTGAAGAACTCTGTATTGGCCTTATGGAATTCCATTTTGCTGCAGATCACTCACATCAAGGAGGTGATAGTAAACTGCTAGCCTTGTCAACAAGGGCTGAGCAGTTCAGAGAGTGTGGGTTATTTCTGGGGGATGTAGCTGCTTATTTTATTTTAGACAACCTAAAGGTAACTTGGAAATCTAAAGAAAAATGAATTATTTTATTTTTTTATTTTTTATATTTTTTAAAGTTGCAGAAAAGGAGTTTATTTGAAGTAAATATACATTTCAAAGAAGCAGAAGCAGGCCCAAGCAGTAGAGAATAGCTCAAGGGCCATTGTTAGAAAAGAAAGTACACTCCAAAGAGTTTGGAGCGGGCCAAGCAAAGGAAGCTCAAAAGGCTGAAAAAAAGGCGTTGACTGGCCAGGACTTGGAGTTTTTATCCCTTCTTTCAAGAAAAATGAATTATTTTAAAGGCTACACTTTTTATTGTGACTTTTTAAACTCGAAAAAAATCTATCTGCTTTGTTTTTAGAGAGAAAACGCATATGCAATTTCATAGACTGTTTCCAACGAACACTAGAATATTGGCCAAATAGGTCCTAACAGATTAGATAAAAAGAAACATAAAGCCTGATTCCTTCAATACATTCAAGACCAAATAAAAGATACTAAGAACACAGTGTCTTACAGACTCACTGTGAACTCCCGGAATTCAAATAATTATAGAAACTAGGAAGAGTACTTCAAATTTACAGAATCAGAAGAGATTATGGATGGACATATTTACCATCTAGGGTTATAAATAAAGTCCGTACCTTCTAAATTACCACCAGAAGAGAGATTCAAGGTATGGTCGTCCTTCTGTCTTATTTCCGTCTGTCCGAACATATCAGACACCATTTGATTTTGAAGCTCTCCCACAAAGCTTATCTGTTTGCTAATCCTCTGCCCTGGGACCTGTCTATTTCCTAGTTAGCACTCCCTTCACTTCAGGCTTTGTCCAATGAAAGACAACATGCACATCATCTGGTAAAAATATTAAAATAAATGTCTTATCACACCTAAAACATCACGATGAAAGTTCAGAACTATCTCTGAAAACAAGTTTATGAGAAGAGATTTCACTCAATAGGAATTTACCTCTAAATTACAAACTAAAGATGATTAGACACATTCATAGAGAAAATTTAGGAAGCACACTAATAAAAAAGAGAAATCTACTGCCTCTGTTTAAAATATGAAAGATTACATGTGGAGTTTATATGACTGAAAAATGCCTTATAACCAATTACTAATTCTAAATGTTAATTAGGATTATAACAGATAAAAAAAATTAAGAAGAGGAAAACATTAAAAAGAAACAGGAGACAAGGAAGGAGAATCAATATACTTTGTAAACCTACCGAAAATCAATATCCAATAAAAGGCTTTTAATGTTAGACTTCTTGTCACCTGATGCTTTCAACCTGATCAGCTCATGCAACCTAAGGAGATTAGTGAAAACAAATTTCATAAGAAATTACAAATGCCATAGATAACAAGGAACTAAACAAAAAACCCCATCAATGTTCTCCCGATATTTCTAATATTTCAATGCAACAGTGAAGAGAATTTGGCAGATGTAACCTGTTTCAGTTTTGCAACTATTTCTTAAAAGGCAGAACTTAACTGAAACAGAGACATATACAAGTATAAAGAATTTAAGAATCAAATCAGAAAGAATCCCTATCATATATCTGAAATCTATAAATATTTCTCCCAAATGGAATATAGACTGCAAACTCCTTCAGAGGGACCATGCTTTCTCCTTCCTTGTCTACACAAAGCTTAATGCTATAGCCTGGAACTTGATCATTCTTTCTTACAGTTTAGATGGTGGTGCTAGCAGAAGTTCTGAAAAAATCACGTAACATACCTTGGTGTTCCAACGCACAGCACTCTTCTGAACCCCAGCATAGAAAGGAGGTCTACCAGGAACTGACAGCTCCTATCAGCAAACAAATACTGGGCATTTGTCTTCTTGTTTTCCAGAGGATAAAGGAGCTGACTGGGCCTTCTTAACTGGGCGATGGAAACATCACTGACTTTCTGGTGCTCGTGGTGCTTCTCCCAGTCATCTGGCAACAGCAACTGCTGACAGCTTTGACAGAACCGCCTCTGAGACAACGACAGCTCAATGAACTTCAAGTACCTTCAAGACACAACAAAACACAAAAGGTAAGAAAAATCTAAGCCGTGTTGGCTAGTATTTATGCCTGGCTGCATGTCTACAAAGTGGAAGAGAATCAGCAATTTCATAAGAATTGAGATGCTCTAATTCAGTCACTGAACGAAGATCAATATCCATTTAAAATGTGAATATAATATATTACTCAAACAACTTAGAAGTAATGGAGACGACTATCACGTTTAAATTTATTGACAAATCCATGTGCTCTAACTCAGAAGTGTTAAACAGTCTGGCTCAGTATGACAGTCATTTTAAAATGAGAAATTAAGATCATTCTTCAAGTTCCGTGGCATACATAGCCAGAAAAATTACCTCCTAAAAGAAAAAACATTCCTACAAAGTTCCTCTATTCTTAGCAGTACTGATGGAGGCAGTTCTGAAAAGCTCATCCCCCAAACAGCAAGATAATATTCAAAACCGTTAAAACAAACAAACAAACAAACAAAAAACAATACTGGATATCCCATTTGATCTCTTTCAAGTCATCCTTACATCTGATTGCAATGTCACCACTTTGGGTTTTTTCCTACCTGTCTTTCATTTTATTAGAGACGATTAAAGAGAGAAAATCATCACAGTTAGTATGTTTTAAAAATTGCTGATTTTGTATATGCTATACCAGCTATGAAATCAGAGTAAGAAAACAAAAGAAAAATAAATAAGATTAGCGGGGCTTATAAATGTCTAAATCTAAGCACGTCAAATAATGCACTAACAGATTCTTCTAGCTTGAGAAAAGTCTTATGTTTTCAATTGAACTAAACTCTGAAACTGCACTGCAAAAGACTGAACTTAATGTAGAATCGAAGGGGGTTTAAAACTTTTTATTTCTAAGCATAGTTTGACTTCAAAGCACCCAGGGCAGTGACAAATTGATATTCTGAATGGCTACAGTAAGAAATGAGCTTAACGTGCCAGAAATTTAAGTGTTTCTATTCTTTTGATAACTGTGCTTTTGACAGCTTTATCAATGACTGGAAAGAAAAAGGAGAGTGATATTAGGCAACTTTTACAGTAATTCAAAGTAAGAATGGCAGTAAAGAGCCCCTAAGACATGAAATGCAGGTGGAAAGAACCAGTACACTCTAGAAATACTAAATTTACTACAGTTACCTTTCCTTATTACATGTTATAAGACTTCCACATCCAGCCAAGACAGAGTAACACAGACCAGATTTACCATCCTGGCCCTCAAAAAATGTTTTAAACAAAAAACATATGAAACCAGTTTTAGGACACTGCATAACTGGCAGCCCAAACAGTGAACAGTAAGAGAAGGGAACAAATGAGTGAGTGATACAGCTGCCCAGTTTATAGCAGTTCTCCCATATCTGCGGGGGTATGTTCCAAGACCTCCAGTGGATGCCTGCCTGAAACTGGATAATATCAAATCCTACATACATATATACTGTGTTTTTTCCTATACATATATACTTATGATACAGCTTAATTACTAAATTAGGCACAGAGATTAACAACACTAGCTGAAATAAAATAGAATTATAATAATATAGTATCATAAGTCATAAGAATGTGGGTGGTTTCTTTCTCTCTAGTAATGTTTTTATTTCTCAGTCCAATCCTATTCCTGAATCCGGACTTACTGAATTGGCTAAATTCCCCAGTCAGTGTTGAATAGAAGCCGTGAAAGCAGACATCCTCGCTGTGTCCGAGTCTTAGGAGACGTGCATTTCGTCTTTTGTCAGTATGCTAGCTAGAGGTGCTGGCTACAGGTTTTTCTTAGATGCACTTTCTCAGGTTATGGAAGTTCCCACCAATTCCTAGTTTCCTGACTATCTTTATCATGAATGAATATTTGATTTTGGACTTGGAAGAACTCAGGTTACATAGTTATAGAACTTGGGTCCTTCGTGAGGAACCTGCTGAGCAGCTGGGTGCCAGGTGGAAAGGGCAGCTTACAGGCTGGAGCCTTTCTAGAAGCCCTAGGGCAGATTTCTCTAAGGAGGTTATGCTACATCTGAATGTTCTGGAAGGGTTCAGACAACGAGCAGAGAGTCTGCAGCGGAATCACTGGTAAGCACATAAATAACTAATAGCAACTACAACAAAAACTCCACGACTGTCATTAACCCCAAGGAACAAAAGGCTGCGTAGGAAAGAACTTATTGTGATTTATTTCATGGTTCAGCTACGAGCAGCATTTATATGGTTACAGTGATGCAAATACTAAATTTTGAATCTAACCAAAATCATGATATAAACATATAAGAATATGTTTAAAAGGGTACAGATTATAGCTGGGGGTGGGAGAGGTGGAGGGGAGACAGCAAGAAAGGCGGGAAAGATAAATCCTCATCTGCCATAGGAAATAGACAATTCCAAAAGTTGATAAATCAAGAAGTAGGAAGACATGCATGTTTTGTATTGCACAGATAGGAAAGTAAATTCTGAAAGAATTAGCCAGAAGAGCTAACTGGGGTTGCTTCCGGAGAGGTGAAAATGCATAGGTGGAGACAGGTGCTGTAAAACTTCACAGAACTATTTGATTCTACTGCTACATACAGATTTCTTTACTGAAATTTAATTCACATACCACACAATCACTCTTATAAAGTATATGACTCAGTGGTTTTTAGAATATTCATGAAGTTGCACAACCATCAACACAATGTAATTCCAGAACATTTTTATCACCTCAGAAAGAAACCCTGTACCCATCAGCAGTCACTCCCCAATTTCCTGTACCCCCAGCCTCCAAAAACTACTAATATTCTTTCTATCTCTAGAGATTTGCCCATTCTGGACAGCTCATATAAATGAAATCATATAATAGCCACATATAACTTTTGATTTAAATTTTTTTTATTAATAAAAGACTTTAGAAAAATAAAATAAAAACTGCTAAAGGATGAATTTCAGCCCAATAGATGAAATAAGAGACTACAGCCAAGGGGCTATCAGTAACTACTGAATCCATTTAACCACAGGATAAAAACAAAAAAAAATATGGATATTATAATTACAGTACAAAATATAAATTTAGAAAATATACATTTAGATATACGTTTAGGGGAAGGGAATGAGAAAGTGGCAGGTAGTGTAAGTATACCAATTTTCTTATGTTTTAGCCACAGGGCAAAAGATATAATTTAAAACTGAAAAATCATGTATAAGGGTTATAAGCAATATTCAAAACTATAAAGGCTAACCCTAAAAAGAAAGAATCATCTAAAATGGGACATTGATTGTAGAGAAAGAAAGAGACAGGAAGAAATATACTAGGTTCATTATTTGTCATTTTTAGATGGATGGAGACAATCTAAAAAATAAAAGGATTAAATATGGTATAGAAAGTTACAAAGGCCATTACAACACAAGTGTAGAAGAAATATACTTTAAAAGCAGAAAAGCAAAGAAAACACTGGCCATTCAGGGAAAGAAAACAAAAAGATGCAATAAAAACAGAAAGGATAAAATAATACAGCAAACTAAGAACAAGCATGCCTGTTAGATCCACTACGAAAATGAGCTAAAGCCACTCATTAAAAGAAAGCCCGTCGGATTGCATCACAAAGCAAAATCCCACCATCCTATTTCATCACTTCTAAGAAACATATTTTTTTCACATTTTAGCATCAGTGATATTGAGATATGATTTATCACTGCCGTCAGCCAGATGGAGGTCATGACATCGGGGGACTGTCACCCATGAGCAAACTTCGTCCCAGCTCTTCAGGCTGCATCTCTTTGATGCAGTGCTGTGCACGGCTGGAGCTACAGGTAGAGTGTCATGGTCATCACCCTATGATTCAGTGCCGAAATTCAAAGTCATTGTACATGCAGTCAGGCACCTGAACACAGCAACAGGGCATACATTTGATAAGAGAGAAGTAAATACTTGTTGTTGAATGACAACAACAATCAAAGGCTTTATGGGAAAAAGGAGAAAGAAGATTCCCCAAGTAGATGAAGTTGGGTCAGGTTCTGTGTCAGGCTCAACTAAAGGCAAGAGAAGCTGCAAAATCACCAAGAAGAGATGAAATAAAGTTCAAGGCAATGAGGGGCTAGTGGGAGAATTCACTCACTACATCTTAAGGCACTTAAGGTACTAAGTTCAATTACTCTTAAAAGAAGGACACGTTAAGTGATCCTCCACTTATCATGTATCTTTGTGCCTTGTCAAAACTGTCCTTCAGAAAGCTTTACTGCTTATCAACTTTCCCTTAACAAAAGATAAACTGAGATCTTGTGCATATTTCTCTCTATTTCAAATCACATCATCATTATTCAATTGTACTTCTTTGAATTTAACATTCAGACACAAGGTTTTTAAAAAGTTTGGTAGCAAGAATAAGAGACTCTGAAGAGCTAAGGATTACTCAGTGCCCCCTCCTTATCTGTACTTACTCCACGTACCCCCGAGGGGGGAAAGAAATTCATTCTGCCGCAAGGCTCAGCATGATTCACAAATTGCAGGCTAGCATTTTGAAATGTCATTTTTATTGATCTCCATTTGATGTTCCATTTGCCTTTTCTGGAGTAGACAAATTATGTTTATAGCATTTCCCTAATAGCAGACCTTGAAAATCTGAGTTTAAATGAGCTCTGAAAAAAACAGAACCAAATGAACTATCAACTAAACTATCTGGATGCACATAAATAAATACTGATTTCAGCATTAAAATATATCTTCCCGAAGACTTCATAGGTTACAATAAAGGTGCCAGCACAGTGCATAATAGAACAACACATTGCAGGGCATAACAGGCAGCTAAAAACTATAAGGAAAGTCAGACTCAGACCCAAAAGTGTAAATCTGTCAACTGAACACATATGAAATATAAAGCATGGTTCAAAGAGTGCGATTAAAAAAGTGAGTATCAAATCCTATTCTGTAGAAGCCAGAAGTTTGTGTAGCAATGCCAGTTCCATAATAAAAATCAAGTAACAAAGGTCAATTTATCCTGTGAGCTAACATCATTTCTTTCTGACAATTTCAAAAATAAATTAGTCAATGAAAAGCTATTGTTACTCCACAACTGCAGAGGAAAAGTGTGCTTTTTATAATAGGTATAATGTTTAAAGACTTTTAATACTTTCAAATACAGTAGTTTTTTAATAAGAGAACTTATAAATGAGTTGTATCAAGTTAAATTAGAAAACAGTGAAAATCTCAAGTAATGGTACATCAATCATCCTTAGGTCCATTTACACACAAGAATGAACTGCTAGTCTTAAATTGAAGATACACTAACAGTAATAGGTAATTACTAAGAGAACAGATAATTTAGTAAACCTTTGATTTTAAAAAACTAAAATTTTAAATTTTTAGAGGACTGATTTTGAACTTTTTACTCCCTAGGAAGCATATAAGAAATCATAAGAGCATCAATTACAAAGTGACCCAGTGAAATCAATGATATTTCAAAAAGCTTACACTTCTACTCATCCTCCAAAACTTGTTCAAATACTATGTCCTTAAACTGTATTGATCAGCTAGGGCACAAGTTAGTTGTAATGCTTCTGACTTTCCCAGAGCACTCAGTCTTTTCTATGAATACTGTCATTCTTTGCACTGTAGAATCTTTTAATATATCTCAACTTTACTACAAGCATTTTAAGTTCTTTTAGAGCCCTCAATGAAGGAGGAATAAATGATTGGATGGATGGATGGATGGATGGATGGATGGATGGATGGATGATAGATGGATGTTGGATGGATGATAGATGGATGTTGGATGGATGGTTAGATAGTGGCATGGGCAACAAAATCCAAAGTTATGGGTTACAGATGATTCAAGATGTAGAAAATTATTTTAAGACATTCTCTCAAGAATTAGCAGTAGATAATTGATAAAATTATGGCCATTGAGTCTTTCTGACACTGTATTTTCTTTTTCTCTTTTAAATAATTCTGATTCTGTGAGGTAAATAACCTCTGTAAGCAGCCCGAACTAACAACCTTTTGAAAATTCTTTAATACTTCATATTTTAGCCAGTGTTTTTATATCCTAAGTAGTATGAGATATGAATTTCAAACATTCTTTATTATCAAAAAACCACATTCTGGCAGTACAAAGATAAGAACAGTATTTTAGCTCCAAACTAAAATTTTATTATGCAAGGAAACAAGATTACCTACATTTTCTTCTTATAGAGTTTAATTGAATCACCAATATCCTTATGTAATAACATGAAAAACATGCTTATTAGTGATAAGGCAGAATACAAAACTATGTACACATTATGACTACAACCTTGTAAAACAAACAAACCCTAGCACAAGAGAAAAAGGCCTGGAGGAAATACTACAAAAGGACCAAGGTGATGGGTACAGAGGGAGAAACCATGGGTGAGGTTTTTCTACTCTCTGCATTCTATTTTATCTCATTAGGATAATCTCATTATGATAATTCTATATAACTCCTTATATTTTACCTCCTTATATCTCCTTAAATTAAACCACTACACATCATATATAAATATCTGCTTTCATGTTTAAAAATACCACTTCAGAATCAGAGATATAAGTTTGAGTCACTGCTCAGTCATTCTAGTAGTATGAACTTGATGAAGTTATAAGCCTCAATTTTTTCATCTAAGTAAACCACTTCACCATGATTAATATCTCCTGTAAAACACCTAGCTTAGTGCCTACCCCATACTAATGTTTTATTTACATTACTTCCCTTTTCAACGTTTTTTGCTGTGGATTGAATTTCTATAAATTAAATAGACATTACAGATTAAGTACTTTGGTTAAGAGGCAATCAATTTATATTAAGAAAAACTTCCTCCATCAAAGGAATTTAAAATCAACAAAGAAGCTTAGAAAGACATCTTTATTAGATCTCAGCAATCCTTTCCTCTTAGCCTGAATAAGACCTCAGAAGTCTTCAAAAGCAGCCCAGATAGTAAGAAGGAGTAGCCATGAGAGTAAAAGCCTATTTGTCATCAGCAACCAAGGCCAGAAGATTCTTAAGGAGCTTCTCCCAGTACATAGAGCACAACGCCTGTGACACAGGAGAGGGATGAATTCTTTTCACAGATTTGCCAAAGAATTAAATCTATGACTCAATTCTAGTTCACCTAATAAAACATTTTAACAGTGCAGATTTAAAAAAATAGATGTTTATAGCTTTAAAATTTTTTTTTGGTTCTTTTAGTATTTCACAAAAGACACATGCAGTAAATCTTCATGACATTGGATTTGGCAATGGATTCTTAGCTATGATAAGAAAAGCACACCAACAAAAGAAAAATTTGATAAATTAGACTTTATCGAAGTTAAAAACCCTTATATATTAAAGATCATCATCAAGAAAATGAAAAGACGATCTACAGGCTGGAAGAAAATATTTGCAAATCATCCAATAAGGGTGTAATACCCAGATCATAAGAAGAACTCCTGCAACTTAACAACAAAAAGAAAACCCTATTAAAAGTGGACAAAGGACTTGAATAGACACTTCTTCAAAGGAGATATACAAATAGCTAAAAAGCACATGAAAAGATGATTAACATTATTAGTAATTAGGGAAATAAAATAATCAAAGCCAAAATGACATTTCACTGAACAAAAAAAAAACAAAAAAAAACAGAAAATAATAAGTGTTGACAAGGACATGGAGAAATTGGAACCCTCCTATATTGCTGGTGAGAGTGTAAAATGGTGCCGTTACTGTGGAAAACAGTTTGGCGGTTCCTCCAAAAACTAAACATAGTGTTACCACATGATCCAGTAATTCCACTCCTAGGTATATATGCAAAAGAACTGAAAATAGGGATTCAACCAGATATGTATACACTGATGTCTACTGTCACTATTCACAATAGCCAAAAGGTAGAAACAGCCAATGAACATTGATGGATGAATAGATAAACAAAATGTTATGTATATATACAGTGGGATATTGTATTGCAGCCATAAAAAGAATAAAATTCTAAAATATGCTACAACATGAATAAGCCTTGAAAACATCATGGTAGATGAAATGAGCCAGACATAACAGGACAAATATTGATGATTCTACTCATCTGAGGTATCTAGCATACTCAAATTCATGGAGACAAAAGTAGATTACAGGTTACCAGGGACTGGGGGGAGGTAGAAAGGGGAGTTATTGCTTAATGGTGACAGAGTTTCTATTTGGAGTGATGAAAAGTTTTGGAAATAGTGGTGATGGTTGCACAACTTTGTGAATGTAATTAATGTTACTGAGTTGACAAATTTTATGTTACATCTATATTTACCACAATACAAATATATAAATTAATTAAAGTAAACTTAAAAGCACGGGGGGAAAAAAACAACAGGATAATAAATAAAATTGACCCCACATCCATACCTTTCCACACACTGCACTCGGGACAGAGGAGGCTGACATCTTCGGTTAAGAGCTTCTCGGGCAGCAAGTCTAGCTCCTGACAACTGAAAGAGTACAAACTCCACGTAAAAAGCCATCACACTTGCTACCACCCTAGAAAACCTGGTATCACATTCTGACATCAAGAAGCTAGAAATTCAAGCAGCTCCAAGCTATAAACAAGCACTCATTTTATAGGGGGAAAACCCAAAACACATTCAACTGGGAAGATCCTAGAGTAATACCCAACATATTAAAGCACTGAGAGATTAGCTCACATTTGATCTTAACAGGTTCTGCAGAAGAGCCATATACAGGACTGCTTTCTACTAAAACTAACAAAGCTGAAAATGTTCTAGTCCAACTTTCAGAAACTTTCATTGCAGCTGAGTCCAAGAGGATCCTTAGCTCAGAAGTGTATTTCTAGGGCCGGCCGAGTGGCTCAGTTGGTTAAGAGCTCGCTCAAGAGTGCAAGCTGAGCGCTGAGCAACAGCTGTTCGAGGCCAGCCCGAGCTGAGTTGCCGTTGAGCTGCCAACAGGTGGCAGGATGGCTCAGCTAAAAAAAAAAATAATAATAATAATGTGTAAAAAAAAAAAGAAGTATATTTCTAAGTGCCTTCATCAGTCACCCAGTAGCTTACTAAATGATGTTCAATGAAAATGTTCCCAAAAAAGTGTTTTTCTAAAATACTTCCCTGGAATGATCATGACCTCGACTCTTTAGGAAGAAATCCATATTTGAAAACTCAATACTAACACCTCAGAAAGTCTTAATGGGAACTAAGTCTTTGAGACAGTGTAAGACATCAGTAACACAATAAGTTCCAAGTAAATAGGAATCCTGTCTCTCGAACCAAAAAATATGGTATTTTCATCTCTTAAGAGACTTATCTCCAAATACCTGGTGATGGAAGGAGAACTGACGCTGGGTAGTGAACACACCATGTGATATATAGATGATGTATTACAGAATTATACACCTGAAACCTCTGTACCTTTACTAACCATTGTCACCCCCAATAAACTTTAATTAAAAACATTAAACGAGTTACCCACAAAAAAATATTTATCTCATACATTTTCAAAAACGTCACATTAATCAAACATAAAAATATACATATCCAAAAAGTTAATATACCTTTTCATCTTCCCATTGGAAAAAATTACAATCTTTTCTATCTCTGCAGGCTGAGCAGGCGTAAAACCTCCGCGTCGCTTCTTCCCCGTGGCTCAGCTTCACGAACAGAAGCGTGGGGCCTGGTTCCAGAATCGGAAAAGACGTGTCAACCAATAGTGATCTACATCAAGTCCCTACTTTTCACCACTTTTTTTTTTTTTTTTTTTTACTTTTTTTTGAGGGCAGTGTCACTGACCCTCATATGTGGGACCGAACCGAGGCCCCTGGCGTCCCAAGCCAGCGCTTAACTACCACGCCACTCGGCAGGCCCTTCACCACTCTTACATGAAACTTGTTTTAATTGTATGCACGATTTGTCCTCACTAAATCCACTAAAATGTTTAATTTTTTTGTTCAAAGTCACAACATTCCAGCACTGACTACTTAAATAGTTTTTGGAAGCTGTTCTCTCCAGAAAGAAAACGCTATTGTCAGGATAGCTGCCATCTACATGGGGAATGGCCTGGGTCCTCAAGGGTGAGTCCAGAGAAGGGAGCACTTTACCACCTCAGCTGTTTTCCTTATTTATTTACTTTTTTTTTTTTTGAGGGCAGTGTCACTGGCCCTTATATGTGGGACTCGAACCGGGGCCGCCGGCTTCCCAGGCCCAGCGCTTAACCACCGCGCCACTCGGCTGTTTTCCTTTCAGATTTTAGAGTTGTACACACTCGCTCAACAAGTGAGAGAAACACTGGGTCTGGTTTCTAATCAAGAATTCATTCTATCGATCTCCCTAACTTTTTTTTTTATTGAAAAGATAGCAATTTAACACACGGAATCCCCAAGTACTTGGTGCTTGGCAATGGGAATTACTCCTAACATGCATGTATCCCCTTTGCCTAGCCTCTCCCTCTTTCCTAAAAAAAAGAAAAGAAAAAGATATAGAACAGCCAAAACCCCCACCGTGAGGACTTTTTCATGCCGGTTTTTAAAGTAAGTTGAAAAACACAACTTCCCGAGAAAGGCGCGTTTTCTAGGCATCCCACCCGGTAGGGGAGAGACCGACGCCTACGCCCCGCCCTGGGCGCCAGGCCGAGCCCCGACACGGACCCACCGTGCGGGCACCACGGGGCGGGCCTGGCGGGATCGGAGGGAAGCGCCACCGCCACTGCCGAGCTCCGCGGGCCACTCGCGCTCCCCTCGGATTCCACGGTTCCAGGTCGGTCCCTGAGGGCCGCCATCTTTCCGCCGCCGTCCCGAAAGCCTCAGCCCAACCAACGAGGAGGCGGAGAAAGAGCGCCGCCGCGACTCGCAGCCGCTCACGGCGCCCCCGCGCGCCCCGGAGGAGCTGCGGCCGCCGGGGCGGAGGCCACGCCCCCAAACACAGCGGCGGCCCGCCCTGGGCTGCACCTAAGCGATCCGTGGCCTGGGAGGGAGTTACTCGCAGGCAAGGTGTTGGACTTGTGCAATAAGCTCATCTATTCTGTGCCTCACCCTTCGCACCTGTAAGTACCCTCCTGTCATAAGAATACAGCCAGGAGATGAGAGGACTCTTTGGGGCAACGATTTGGTCTGGTTTCAGTCCAAACAGCAGCATCACCACCTCCAGCAGCTGACTATAGAAATAGCTGAAACATCTGCCCTTGATGATGAAACCATCATCCCCTTTAAAAATCAGAGGCAGTATCATCTCCTACTTTTTCAATAATGTTTATAGTTGCACGTTATAGTTGCATATCCGTTGACATTTTATATACTGTCAACGAAGAAATAAAACTGACCCTATCTATTTGTGTCTGACGTGACTATCTATGTTGAAAATCCCAAGAAATCTACAAAAATACTCTAGTTTAAACTGAGTTTAGCAAGGTTGCAGGATACCAGATAAACATACAAAATCTATTGTACTTTTATATACTAGCAATGATTACATGAACCAAAATTAAAAATAGAATATCGCTTACAATCGCTCAAATGAACTACTTTGGTGTAAATTGGGACTTGTATGCTGAAAACTACAAAATGCGGATAAAAAAATCAAAAAAGATCTTCATAAATGTAGAGACATACTGTGTTCATGGATGAGAAGACTCATCATAATAAAGATGTCAATTCTCCCCAAATTTAGGGCAAATATAGGTTTAGCTCAATTTCTGTCAAAATCCCAGTCAGATTTTTGTAGATACTGACAATATTATTTTGAAATTTATATGGGAAGTCAAAGGAACTAGAAAGGCTAAAACAATTTTGCACAATAATAAAAGTGGGAGGAATCTATCCAGTTTCAAGACTTATTATATATAGCTGCAGTAAACATGTATGTACTATTGTAGATGAAATAGTCAAATATCTCCTTATAGTATTTAAAGGATGGTATTTAAAGATGGTATTTGTACATATTTAAACTTACACGTTTAATACTATACCATGTACATTTCATGTAATGGTTTCACTTGCATCCTTTACCTGCACCTGTAACATAACAATCCCCCTTTTCAAGTGGCTGGCACCTCTACATAGTTAGGATAGGGAACTGTCTGGATCCACGCCTAATGATTCTTTTGGAAATTTTATCTCAAGACCTACCAGTTCTCATTAACACTTCTATTTAAAAATGTTGAAATAATAGGTAGAGATTTGTGATCTTTAAAAGACTTGTTTACAAAGTTTGTAATTGAATTCAAGAAATCATACCACCAAAAATAGTTACTGAATCTATATTTTCTTTTTGTCTCTTAAATAATTCTGATTCTGTGAGGTGAGTTCTATAAGCAACTCAAACTAATAGGGATCTGCATCCTTTACAGGTGAGCTTCCCCAACTGTAAAAATACAACAAGGTTGTCCACATAAGGTAAATGAGAAGCACCCTGTAGTGTGGGAGACTTGGAAGGTTTCAAAAATAAGGCAGTTCTCTCTTTTCTGGGGGATAATTTGAGGCAAAAAAAACTCACATTCAGACATGTATAGTAAATAGTATATGGTGAATATTTGCGGAAGAGGTCATGAGTATGAATAAACAATATTATAAATGTTTCATTTTGTCATTGAATAATATTTTTAGTTTGTACAGGAAAATCCTTGAGCAAAGTGGAGAGGCGTAGCAGGATTCTCAAAGGAAACCAATAGCAGAGCCGAAAGCAGGCCCCTTGAGGCCTGAGCAGAGATAAACCCATTACACTCGCCCTCTCCCATAGCACAGTCCTTTATGCCCTTAAGACAGGCTCAAATTCAGCAAATGTCCCACTGGACAAACCGGTGAGCTATTCATAGGGACCAGGATGTCTCACTCCTTGACTTTGTTAATAGGATAAAAGTCCTCCCACCCACCCTCATCCCCCAAATTGATTGAAGCCAGAGGAGCATTTTGTAATGGCTGTCTGACCCACTTCTCCATCTTCTGTTACAGAACCCAGATTTTCTTTGGAAAGCCAACCCTCAGCAATTTTAGCCCAAGTAGTTTGAGAGGTACAAAGAACCATAGCAGGTGACTTGGGGGAGGGCTGGAATGGCTGAAAAAAAAAGCTGTAATAGATTCTGTCATCTCAGTGGCATTTGTAATACTGATTTGTCATGTCTGAGGGCTTCTGTTCCCGTCTTTCCTGGGCTAGGTCATGCATTTAGTGGTGGGCTGGTCCAGATTCACCTCAGCTGTGATAACTCAGCTCTGCTCCAAGTGTCTCGCTTCTTCCTTGCAATCATCTGAATGTTTATGTCCCCCCGCAAACTCATGTGTTGAAATCCCTAACCCTTAAAGGTGATAAGATTAGTAGAGCCTTTTGAGAGGTGATTATTAGGCAGAGCCCTCATGAATAGGATTAGTGCCCTTACAAGAGACCCCAGAAATCTCCCTAGTCCCTTCTGCCATGTGAGGACACAAGGAGAAGTCTGTACCTAGAGAGAGCTCTCACCCAACCTTGCTTGGACCCTGACCTTGGACTTCCAGCCTCCAGAACTGTGAGCAATAAATTTCTGTTGTTTTTAAGCTACCCAGTCTGTGGTATTTTGTTATAGCAGCTCTGATGTGCTACGATTCTCCTCCTGGAACCAGGGGGCCAGCCTGGCACTTCTTTCTCAGCGATGGGGGAAGCATGAGAGAGCTAGGAGAAACAGACAAACTTCTAGAGGCCTCAGCTCAGAGCTGCCACTGTCACTTCCACCTCCTTCTTTTGGCTCCAGCAAGTCACGTGGCCAAGCAATGTAAACTAACATGGCTGAGGGCATGGGTCAGAAAGGGGTGAAGAACTGGGGCCAATGACACAATCGATCATAGAAGCCCTCTTCACTGGGCTAACCAAGTGGCTGGTGGCAGTGTTTCCCAACACTTATGGAGCACTGGCGTTAGCAAGAAGCAAGCAGAACCAAGAGACGGGAATGTGTGATACCTCATAAGCACTTAAATCCAGCCTGCCTGATGTTTTCAGTTACTAGAGTCACAAATTCCTTTATCTCCTTAAGGCAGTTTGAGATGGGGTTAGCTCTATCATTCACAACTAAGGATGCCAGCTAATGTTCTATGGCTGCAGCCATCATGATGGATGGATGGATGGATGGATGGATGGATGGATGGATGGATGAATGGATGGATGTCTATAATATGTATTGAAGCTCCTTTCCAGGCAAGACCAGCCAGCCCTTCCCTCCACTCTCCCCTGCCACTTTTCAGGCAGCTGCTATCCTCCACTTCATCTTTTTCCTCTGCCCAACTTGGGTTCTCCCGTTAAGGCCCTTTAAATTAGACTAAGACAGATTAAGAAGAGAAAAACAAAACAAAACCAAAAAACCCCCCAGAAGTTTATTAGTTTATTAACAGCATCAAGCACACACATAGGGACACTTAGAGATGAGTAATTCAAAGGGGTGATTAGAACTTGGGCTTATATAGTATCTTAACGAAGATAGATTTTTAGAGAGATGATAAGACAAAGGAAGACTTTGAACTTCAAGGGGTGGCAAATTGTGGAAAGGCAAATATATGGAGAGACTAATGGTAGATAAAGATTAGTTTCAGCAAGGTTGTTATGTAGATACGTCTGGTGCCCTTTCTGGATGGATGAAGGTCCAGAATTGTCTCTGCTGATTAACTGCTGTCCTTCCTGGTAGAGAGGGGAGGGGCAAACACCTTTACAAATTATGTCCTGCTTTTAGGCAAATAGGGGAAGGCAGAGGGCTTTTCTTGTTTGTGCTTCTTCTTAATTGCCTTTGGATTAAAAGAATCCTTATGCTAAAGTGGCATATTTGGGAGTGGCATATTCTGCTACCCTTCCAGGTTTTCAGTAAGAGTCAAAGGCTCTTTCTTCCTCTACAAATTACCGCAAATTCTACGTCAGGGATGACAACTTGTCTTCTCTGAGCCACAGACTTCCGAAACTTGGGGGTAATAATATTTGCCCTCCAAACGTAGTAGGGCGGATGCTGTCCAGTAAATGAGCAGCATTTTAGCTACAGATTCAGAGAATTATGCATTTCCAACTCCTCATGGATAGCAAGCATAGCTAGATGTTAAATGCAAGTGTAGTTAGATGTTAAATTGCTTAAACAGTCTGCCAGGGCAGTGGCAGCCTTGGTTTAAACCAGCACCTTGGTTTAAATGTAGTTCCTGATTACCCTGAAGCACCACAATTTAAAACAAACACTCAAAGGGTAGAATAGCTTTCTGGATTGTTCCCAAAGTCACACTGAGAGATTAAAGGCAGTTTTATTCACCTGCATAAGTGCCACTGAATCGGGTTAAACCAGTTCCGAGGCTAGGGAACAGCCCCAGATGTTTATACAACTTTCTGAAAGGCGAGGCTACCTGGTTTTTCTGCTGTTTCCGGTGGCTGCAATGGTTTTGGAAGCCTTAACTGTCAGGTGGGAATAGTGTAACCAGAGCTGAGGAGCAGCCAGGGTTCCTGGAATCAAAGGAAAAATAAACACATCTCTTTGCTTACAGAGTAGATTAGCTGCCTCATTTTTCGTCACATGCTTTCCATTTCCAGGTCTAAAAAATCCCACAAGGCAACATGCAGAGGCAACCATCACCAACTGCCAGGTTAGCATTTCACGTGCCAGAACCAGTGTCAAGATTCTGAACAAAAACCTTTTGAAATATCGCTTAGTCTCTCAGGGAGTCAGGTTTGGATAAAACTCCATTACCCGGTGACCTCAAGTGATTTTTCGTTTCAAGCCCAAATCAACCTACGTCACACAACAGAAAACTTTAAAATAGCCTTTTGATTCCATATCTTGTCACCGTGCTCCAGGAAAGACGATGTCAAATCTAGAAATTTGCGTGTGTACATACTCCCTTTATGCAATGCGCCCAAACCCCAAAACACGGATGCATGCCTTATGACATCATCTAAAACCAAAATCCAAACATGCCATTAATACACAGACAGCTTCTCAGCTGGAAACCTCATCTATAACTAACAGAACTTGCACTGTACTTTTCACAAAAACACCTTGTTTTGTCCTCGTTACAAACCTGACATCACCAGTAGCTCATGGATTTTACATGTGGAGAGAAAGCTGCTCTGGGAGATTGCGAGATCTGCACAAGGACATGGAGCTAATAAGGGGCAGAGCCAGGATGTCAACACAGGTCTATTCCAATCTCAGACTCTTAGCTGGGAGAGAACTGTGGCATACCCTCCGTTTATTGAAGATAAACAATATTAGAACGTAAGTGTACAGTAATTTGAAATGAGAAAAGTTTTATCTATTGTATTACTTAGAATAAAAGCTTTCAAGCTTAAGAATTTATTTTTCTCAAAGAACTCTACATGGATTCTGAAGCAGTCTAAAATGTACTAAATAAAATGATGCTGATTCATAACATAGTTTGCTTAGATAAATGCATTTTTGTGATATACTTACACTACTTGATCCAAGGGCCAAGAGGCTGAATGAAAGCCATATACCCTCCACAGTCCAAGAGAAATCTAGATATTGAAAATATGCTTCTATTATATATAAGAAAAATGTTGCGAGCTCAAGTCGAAGGCAGTCAAGCATTTAGTTTACAAAGCATTTACTTTCCCTCTC
The DNA here is from genome assembly GCA_033961575.1 of Aselliscus stoliczkanus. Lineage (NCBI taxonomy): Eukaryota > Metazoa > Chordata > Mammalia > Chiroptera > Hipposideridae > Aselliscus > Aselliscus stoliczkanus. The sequence continues at coordinate 126,982,492 of CM066734.1, forward strand.
TTGCAGGCAAGGAATTTACAATCTACGAGGCGAAGGTAGAAATGTGCAGGTGTAGGACATACAAAGATTAGGAAGGACATTATTCTTTAGACAATATTTGATTTTAGACCTATTACCATTTTCAGATTTTCCTTATCCCTTTGGGCAGCATTTGAAGAGTAAATCCAAGAATTGAATCGTACTGATTTTTGTATTTCTACTACCTTTCTGAGACTCTGGCACAGTGAGTACTTAGTAAATGTTTGCTGAAGTCAGTAACTGATATCCATCATACAAACTGTTACCCATTCAGGAGCTCGGATTCTATAAAGCAAATGAAAAAGGACTAAAGCAAATTCATGTATCTGTCACGACTGACAAGTGAATGGTTTTGGTTCACAAATATCTAGAGAACCAAGATCCCAGCAGAAAGCAAGATGTTTGTCTCAGTAGTCAAAACAATGATGACAAATCCAGGGTGAAAAGCTTCTCCATGTTACTAAGCAGCAAGCCTCCCAGACCACACTTGAGAAACTATGTAGAGGTGGAGGTCCCTAGTGTCACCCACCCATCAGGAATGTGACTGAGAAGGTGGCTGGGATGACAGTAACGGTTAAGGGAGAGGCTGGTCCTGGTCACAGGAGGGAGACTAAGGCATTTGTAGGTACTTTTTTTACTTTGGGTGGTATTATGTACTGAAATGGGTCTTCCCCCAAATTCATATGTTGAAGGCCTAATCTCCAATGTGACTAAAAGCCATTCAGTCTGTGGTATTTTGTTATGGCGGCCCTCGCAAACGATTAAAGGTGACAAAGCAGTCATGTAAATGTGCTCCCATATAAAAGCTTCTTTTTTAAAGAAAAAAATGAAATAATTGAAACATGGAAATAATAAGACTATAAAAAACACTCACCTACCACTCAGAATTTAACAAATGTGGGCATCTCATGAGATTTGCTGATTTTTCTCAATACTTTCAGTTTGGTGTAGAGACCCCACCCATCTTTGGCTGGACTTATTCCTAGGACTCTGTTTTGCTGCTGCTCTAAGTGGCATCTTTCTAAATTTTCTAACTATTATAAACGTCACTAAATTCACTTATTAATTCTAATAATTATTGATATTCTTTTGAATTGTCTACATGTATACTATGTCATCTGTAAGCAATGAGTTTTCTTTCTTTCCCACCCTCATTACCTTTTACGTCTCCTGCTGTTACTGCACTGGCTGGGCTCTACAGTACCTGAATAAGTCAAATGAAAGCAGGCATCCTTGTCATGTAACTGATCTCAGAGGGGAAGTGTGGAAGGCAGAATAATGGCCCCCAAAGATGTCCATGTCCTAATAGTCACAATTTATGCATATGTTATATGGCAAAGGAGAATTAAAAATTGCAGATGGAATTAAGGTTGCATACAGCAAGGCCTTAATATAGGAAAATCATCCTAGGTTACCTGGGTGGGCCCAATGTAATCACTAGGGTCCTTAAAAGTGGAAGAGGAGGGTCAGCTGAGTGGCGTGGTGGTTAAGCGCTAGCTTGGGAAGCAAGAGGCCCTGGTTCAGGTCCCACGTGTGAGGGCTAGTGATACTGCTCTCAAAAAAAAAAAAAAAGTGGAAGAGGGAGGCAGAAGAGTCAGTGTCCGAGTGACTCGATGAGCAAAGGACTCGACCCATGGTAGCTGGCTTTGAAGATGGAGGAAGAGGGCCACCTGCCAAGGAGTGTGGGAGGTCCCCAGAATCTGGAAAGGGCGTGGAGAGAGATTCTCCCCTCGACTCCAGAAGGGACGCAGCCCTCCTGGCATCCTGGCTCCACCAGCTGAATTTGCCACTGGTATGGATTCCTCTGGGGCTGAGTACATGCCGGCGAATTCTGGGTTCTTTGGCTGTTAGACCATTACAAGTCCCCTTACTTCCCTGCGCTTGCTCCGTTGTTCCCATGGGATCTTGCTGCTATTGATAGTTTTAGTTCAAACTGCTCAGATTCTGGGATTCACAGGGATAGTCTATTACCTAAATTAGTGATGTCACTGTTTTTTTTCTTTTTTTCTTTTGCTATACGTATGATAGCTCCATGGGGATTTGGGGAGATTAAAAAACTACCCACTGCTGCTGCCAGTGTGCCTCTTATAACTGATTTTTTATTTTAAAATGATTTGTATTTTTCTATTTATATTATAATGCCCAAGATAGGACTATGCTTTAATAACAAATAAATTCAAAACTTTAGTGACTAAACACAAACATTTATTTCTTGTTCATGACACAGTCCAGTGAAGTCAGCAGGATCTCCTGGTAGATTTCCAAGCAGTGACTCACGTCCCCTGGCTGCTTCCATTCTGCAAACTGTTTACAGCCAAATAGGAAGACAGGAGAGCGTTCAGTCATGACCACTGATGGCGACAGCAGTGAGTTTTCTCGCCAGGTCTGAAAGTCACACATATCAATTGTCCCCACATCTCACTAGCCAGAACTCAGTCACATGGCCCCAAACTAACTAAGGGAGGCTTGGAAACATAGAGCAAACTGAGAATCTTTGTCACTACTTTGTACAGTTGCCCAAGCAACTTTGGGAAAGAAGGGAGATTATAAAACATAAGACGCTGCCTGTCTCTTCGTATATCTGTGACAGGATTTAAGAATGTAATCTGATCAAAGAACACATCACCATCATTTTTTAATAAAGTTTTAATACCATTAGTACAGTATTTTAAATTTAAAAAAAATGTGAATCAAATAGTTTTCAAGTCTGCAAGAAACCATGTTTCCACAGTCGTCAATTGCTGACAAACTTGGGGACAATGAGGCAGCATATAATTAAATACAATGAAAATGTCTCCAATTGTAAAGTTTCCAGTTAAATACATATTTTGGAATTATAAAGAATTAAACTATACCGCTAATAAGAAGTAAAAAAATGGTTTTTGGCATCATTTATAAACATAAATATGTTCACAAACATTCTAAACATTCAATATATATACTTCAGGAGAAATCTAGCCTTAAGACAATGATTTTTATTACCTTTAGTCTACCATGTTTGACACTATAAATATACTCATTGAAAAAATTAACACAATATTTAAATAAGAATTAAGTTCATGAAAATTTACAAAATATAGCCAATGTACTCTGACTTGTAATCACATCTTAAATATTTCAACTTTACTTTTCTGGCTTGGTGAGGCCATTTAAAAATATTTCCACGCTATTTTAATTTTAGGATATAAAACAGTAGCAATTTACTAAGTTTTCCATTATAAAAATTAATAGAGCAGTTCTCAAAATACTGGGGAAAAAAACAGTTTTATGAAAGCCGTACCCACATCATAACATCTTAGTTCTTTTAGAACACATTTCAAAGGCACATTTCAATTCCTAGTATTTATCGAAAGATAGTAGCTTGAGTTAAATTTCCAGTTTTCCATCACCTCAACATTAAGATGATGGAGGGTTGGGGGAGGTAGGAGAACAGAGGTTTTCAACGGACTTCTACTTGGACAGCAGTATTCTCACTTGCCACATCCATAAGGACCAAGAGAAAGACGTGAAGGAAGAGAGAACTGCAGATCTGTCTTCCATGCTAATTTAACCTTCAGGAAATACTTTTTACACAAAAATACTCAAAAAAAAAAAAAATCACAAGACAGAAAGCTCAAGAAACAAAAGGCCAGCCCACAAACCACCCAGTTTAGTCCCAGCGGTGATGTTATTTATTTGGAGCCTGAAGACGAGAATGAAATTCTGCTTCTTTGACTCACATCTTCATATTGGGTTCTTCTCAATTTAAATCACTTGGTGAGTTAAAAGTGCTACAAATTCCCAGAATATCAGACTTACTGATATTCAAAATCAAATACAAATGATTTTATGGTTTTCTCTGTGAGGTTCCCCTTTAATTAGGGCTGCTATTCTAAAGCTGACTGTAATTGTAACAACATTGGTAACTTCAAATTCCCTAAAATACTATTATTTTTATGTTTATGTTCTAAGACCCCAAAATGCAATCCAATATGCACTTTGAAGTCTGGTTTATTTTTCACTGAAGTTTAATATTAAAAGAAGTACTTACTTGAACAACATTAGTACTCTAGAGTACTAACTGATTAAGTAACTGATCCCATGCAAAAAACAAAAATTTTTAATACTATTTTGGGATTTCAAAATATTACGGATCTACCTTAATTTTATATAATTCTCTTCAATTCTCAGTTGAGTGCTTCCATTTTTTAAAAAGGAGTTATTAGATTTTTTTCTCACTATAACAAAATAATTGACCAAAAATATTCCGGAGTACAAAGAAGGAAATGGTCATCTGTTACTTAACCAAGATATAATTTTCTAGTCCCTAACAATGGTCACTTTAGGGGCACTTATTCAAGTTCTTTTTTTTCAAGTTCTAAAATAGCAGCTTTTTAAATTAAGGCAACGCTGCTTTATTCTTACCTGTTTTTCTATTAACTACTCTGTTAAGAGTTCATAAGAGCAGTTTCACTCTCGAAGGCCTTTTATAATGTAAGAAGAGTTAAAATAAACATTCTTCACAAAGTTTAAAAAATATATAAAAAGTTATTGTATTCAAAGTCAACAAATGCCTTAATTTTCCTATTTGGAATTCTAAAGTAATTACAGTCATTTCAGAATGTGTAAACCATGAAATTACTTTTTAAACTAACATCAACAACATAAAATACAATTTTTCTACAAAAATACAATATGGGAGATACACTTCTTCCCTGAAATAGAAATTTAATATTTAGACAAAAAACTGTAAACTTTTGATAACATTCAAAACATAACCTTTTAAAGACTTATATTATTTGAGGTTTTGGCAACTGGAGCTCTTAACAGCACACTTACATTACTGTACAGTACTGTAATGTAAATCCATCTTACATTTTAATAACACAATAGTGCCAGTTCGTTTCTCTTACTCTTACACCTGCTACCAGGAGGAAAAAAATGGCTTCCTGCAATGAAAAGTCTGGGTGAAAGTACTGCTGATGTGGACAACCCGACCCTGAGTTCTTCCCCGACTGTGCTCCACAATCACACAAGGCATTTGTACCAGCTGGACAGGGCTCTTCCCGTCTCTCAATGCCTGAGTAAGATTTAAGATCTGTGAAAAGAAGACAGATATTACACCATTCAGAAAAGATACCAACCTTCAGTTCACTGACATTATGTTAACCATTTATCCACAATTACAATTTTTATTTCAACCATTTATGCCCAAAAGAGATTGTGATGAGTAACTGCTATAAATACACATTACATGGATGTATGTATGTATAAAATTAGAATAACTTTTGCCAATCGGTAACTTCAAAATATCCTACAGTGCACCTACATCCAGGAGCAGTGAAATCAGAGACTGATTGGTTCCACATGTTCCATTTGACACAGAACCTAAACCAATATTGGTCTAAATAGTCTGGTTTTAACTAATTACTGGCCTTAGCCACTCTTCCAACTGATTAAATGCAAGACAACTGCGTGTTAGGCTCGAAGTGCTGGGGATACAACAGTAAAAAAAAACCAAGCCAAATCCCTGCCTTCATGGAGCTTATATTTTAGCAGGGGGAGGAGTCAATAAACATTATGAATAAGTAAATTATATCACATGTTAGAAGGTAAGTGTCAAGAAAAAGCATGAAGCAGGGCCAGTGGGAAAGTGGGTTAGAGAATTGAGAAGGTGGCCATTTAAAATAAAGTTTTATTTAAGAGCTTACTCTTAAATACAAAACAAAAAACTAGGGAAAGTAAAATATATTACATTTCAGGTTTACACATACCCTTGGAATTGCTACTTGAGCATATAAATAAGGTTATGAAACTCAATACATAGCTTACAGCCTATCCTACTGTTCAGATAAAGTAAAATTTTAATCATTAATTTTTCCCTGTATATCAGGTAAAAAATTCCCTTTGTTATGTACTTTAGAAATAAGGATGTTTCCTTCAGGTATTTGGAAATACCTAATATACAGATGATACGCATTTCATTGGTTCTTGTAAAGACTATTCCATAGTGATAAGCACAAAGGTTTCAATACAAAACCTTACCTCTAAATGAGCTTCACAATACTGTAAATAGTATAAACTAGGTGGTTTAGATCCTAGAAGATTTAAAGTATGTAACACATCAGGGAATTATTTCTAACAACATAGTTACTACTTGGTGCATTTATGTTTTAGGGTCCTTTTTAAGTTAGTTCTTCCCTTAACATCTTCTCCGGTGGCTAAATCTGAATAACAAGACAAAAAGATTTCATGAATTTATACTTATAAGCATTGTTTTGTTTTGTTTTGAAATGAAGAAAACTCAATGCAATGCTATTCTAGGATATGGTAAGGGCCAGGATTACGAATTGTATAAGTATTGTTCTTATCATAAAAATAAAATGTGGGCACCAGCATGGCTAAGGATTATTGTGTCCTGGTTAGTTTCCTCTACTAGTTTTAAAAATTCGGTTCTAAAAATGTTAGTCTAAAAATACTAATTTAAGTAACATCTAATATTTTCCTGACTCTTAAAACAATACATAATTGTTGTAGAGATTCTGGAAAACAGAATGGTAAGAAGAAAATGAACATCATTCTATCAGATTAACAATTTTCAAATATATTACTAACAGCAAAAATTATTCAGTCCTAAAACTATCCTAAATATTAATATTTCTTTGGGAGTTGACAAGACACTTGATAATCTTGCATTTATTTACTAAAGAAACATCTACTAAGCACACACCATGTTGGGGGGAGATAAGACTACTGCCCATGAAAAAGATCATATGAGCCCTGAAAGTACTCACATTCTAGAAACAACAGCCATATGAACAAATAAGAGTAATATTGTGTGATAAACACTTTAACAACAGTGGACTTATGCCTGACTTTAAAATCTGTTCCTCTCCCCAACATATCACCATTTTTTCATTTCTCAAAGGGTAAACAAATCTATTATTACGTTTTTGCCCCCGATGAGAACTGAGCATAACCCAGCAGAGTTACAGCCAAATCGCAGCACTCATGTGTTATGCTTAAATCAGAGAAATAAACCAAATATTGCAGGCAAGGAGCAACATTCTGGAATTCTCCAACTATGTATGCCACATTGGATAACTTGGTAGGAGTGTGTAGTTATGTCAAGGGCAGATAGCGTCAACTCGCAGATTTCTTTCCTTTAGACTAGTTCACTGGTCCTCAAATTTTGGTGGGCATACGCGGTCCTGTATTATCTCTACAAAGCCACATACATTCTACTTTGTGGTTGATCTAGACATTTTATTTTATTTTATTTATTTATTTATTTATTTATTTATTTATTTATTTATTTATTTTTTGAGGGCAGTGTCACTGGTCCTCATATGTGGGAACCGAACCGGGGCCGCTGGTTTCCCAAGCCAGCGCTTAACCACCGCGCCACTTGGCCAGCCCTCTAGACATTTTTTTTTAATAGTAATGTGCCCAATATGCTGATTTTAACCTCCACTTCTGAGTAAAATGTGACTCCAGGGGTACTCCCAGGGAGTGCTGTGGGAATCCAAACTCCCGGTGAGGGGGTGGTGCGGGGAGCCGGGAGACGGAGCTGGGGCGTGAAGGAAAACTGTTCTCCAGAGGAAGAGGAAGAAACACCCGAGGAGAGACAGCAAGCAGTAGAGCACACACAAGGACACCATTGGGAAGTGAAAAAGGGGAATGAAGAGCACTTAAAGAGCGGCCAGGCTTAGGGAAGCTGCAGCTGAAGAGATAAAGGCAGGTGGACTGGTGGGAGGCCGACAGTGAAGAGTCCTGTTGACTGTGCTCAAAGCTGGGACTTGAGCTTGTACATACTGAGGACTTGGAGGAGTTCTACGTCACAAGGGATAGAACTGGAGATGCGCTGAGAGACTGTTCTGGTCTAATGTGGAAGAGAGAGGGGAAGAGAGGTAAGGACACCGCTTAGAAGATCATTAAATCCAGAGAAGAGGTGATAAAGGCCTAGGCAGAGGCAATGCCTAAAGGTTGTAGATTTGTCAGACTAAGATAAACCCCCTGATTTTACAGACGTTGCTGAACCCCTTTGAGCCAAGTTTCCTCCATATAAAATGAAGACAACTACAGAGAGCTATTATGAGGATATATGATAACAAACAAAAATATCTAGTAAAGGGTCAACTACTTAGGAGGTCCTGAAGTGTTAGGTTCATTTTAACATCATTTGTTACTGAATCTGCGAATGAGATTCTGGTTGACATATCAATGAATATGGGTTCACTGTGCATTCCTAACGCAGTTTTATTTATTACTTCTGCTATTTTTTTCAGATCATGTATAAAATATATTTTACATTGCCCATAAATATTTTCTGAGGTCTAGTGTCCCAAACAGGCACAGGGAAAACGGGAAATGCATGATCTCAATGAACGCTTATCATGACCTACTGCTATTTAATGTAAAATTCAAATCATGGTTTATCTTTAACTTTCATAAACATAATGGTTATTAGTCCCGATTTTAAAAGAAATGCCTTCATTCTAGTTCCTAGTTCCATTCCACAGCTTTATGTGAAGAATGAGAGCATATCACTGATTATGTGTGCAAAACGAAAAACTTACTATAAACTAGGGCACAAGACTTGGTTGTACAAAGCACAAATCATGAAGTTAAACTGACAAAACAGGAGAGGAGAGAGGTTTCAAGGATAATTATAAATGATGATAAAATCACAAGTATTTTGACTCAGTTAAGGACCTGGCTTAATAATGATTCTGTTGTTTGGAACAGAGGTTACTATTATTTGTTTATGTTTGTTAAACCTCTGTTTCATAAACACTGATTTACTTTATTTTTTTTTTTTTTTGAGGGCAGTGTCACTGGCCCTCATAGGTGGGACCCGAACCGGGGCAGCTGGCTTCCCAAGCCAGCGCTTAACCACCATGCCACTCGGCCGGCCCAACACTGATTTACTTTAGTAAATCACTGCTTAATTTTTCATACCAGATTTAAAAAAAATCAAAAACAGAGTAAACTAGAGAGCTACATAATCATGTACATGGTTAGGGTACCTTACTCTTTCTGGCCATCAGAATGGTCAAAACCAATTTAACAAAATAATAAAATTAAAACATATACAGAAGGTATCATTTTATTTGTTTCCTTCCCCAGATCTTGATCCTGTCATTTTTCTCTTTTATTAGACACCTGTATAGCATACTCTAACTCCTTTGCAGAGACAGGATATGAATAAAGAAATCTAAACTAGCAGATAGACACTGGTATATCTTTGTAACAGACCTCAGTCCTGGAACGGCTCCATGTCTTTTCAGACGAGCATTTTTTAATTTGAATTTAAGTTTCTCATGTACTAGCTAAAGTTTACAAAATTATTTACAACTTTTATTTTTTTTTAAATATTCCTAAAATAAAGATATATATTTAGGGGTAAGAGAATTCCAGAAGATGGAGCATATTGATTAATGTGTTTCAAGCACAAAGGTCAAATTAGGGCATAAATATCTATGCCTGGTAATTTAGCTCAATTATAGTTTGGAATGGTAACCCTCTGCAACATAATCCCAACCAGTGATCATCTAAGCCCTTCATTCATGCCTGAATTCCCCAAAACCAGTCTCCACGAGGCTCCCTGGCTCTCTACACTTCCTCCACTGAGCAAACCTGCACCCCACTGTCTAGCCTAATCTTCTGCGGTGGTTCTTAATCTTTGTTGGGATAGGGGTCCCATTTGCTGAGGCATAAATCCTTTCGCTTCCCCCCATGCCCAAAAAGACACATATACACAGAATTTAGCGCACAATTTCAGGGAGTTCATAGAAGCCCAGGATGAGGTCAGTCTCATCATAACCCTTTTTAACTCAAAATCTCTCACTGTTCGAATCCCTTCCACGTGGAATCTATATCCTGGCACTAAATGCCCTTCATGATGTGGCTGTATGCTAGTTACTGCTCCAGCCATTTCGCTTACTATTTAAAACTTATGACTTCAGCAAAGCACTAAATTCAAAGGAACACAGAGGTGTACAAGCTAATAACCAACCACCTTCCCTGAGCCAGGCCTCATCATCAGAGCAAGAGTTCCATAGGAAGAGGAACTGGGTTTTGCTCACTGCTTTATCTCAATGAGTGGAACAGTTTCTTGCACTAGTTCTGACAATAAATACAGATGGTTCCCCAAAAAATGTATGCATATCTTTTTTTTTTTTTGAGGGCAGTGTCACTGGCCCTCACATGTGGGACCGAACCGGGGCCGCTGGCTTCCCAAGCCAGCGCTTAACCACTGCGCCACTCGGCTGGCCCTGCATATTTTAAGAAAGGAAAAAACTATTAAAATTGTAATACTCAATGTATACTGATAACACAAGAGGAATACAAGTCACGTTTGACTTCTGCAATTACAAGAGGTACGCAAAGTGGTGACCATCAGCATGATTTCCATAGTTTTTTCCTTTCTTAAAATGTGTATATATTTTTTAGGCACCCTCTGTATTTGGTGAATAAATGATTATCTAATTTAATTATATTTATTTGTTAAAGCTATGTAACGTAAAAATCAGTGCAAAAACCAGACTCGTCTTCTTTGTGAAAGGTAGGCAGCAAACAACTTTAAATTAAATGTATATTTTAGGAAGAAACAGTTCATTAGTAAATCACTGCAAGACAATGTTTACAGTATAGTTTATTTTCATTTCAAGTCTTCCTTTTGGAATTTAAATATGACTAATTAACAGAGTGGAAGAACCAGATGTCATCTGTAGGTCCACACCAGCAGACCAAAATAATACCTTGTATCTCTAATGAAAGGAGGTAAGGAGGGGTGGGAGTACTGAGTTACAATCAGTACTTTGATGCCCCAAACCATGCTCAGCTTTGGTGACATGGTTATTCACTGACTGCTCTAGCAAAGGCCAAACATATTCTATGAGGCAAATAATCAACAGGCAACAGAACTCTGTACTCAAACACCTAAGCAAGTTGATTTGAAGAGGAAAAGGATAGTAACACTCAGGAAAATAGTTACCAAAATGAGGACAAAGAATTCACAGTAGGGGAAACTGGATTCCTAAACAAAATACAAGATCAACAATATCTAATTTATAAGACAATAGGGGAAAGATACTACTGAAATCACCTTCATTTCTAATCATCTGAGCCATTTTGGTTCAGCATAAAGATAGTATCCAGGGTTACATCTTTCGGTCACAATGGAGACAAAAGTTGAGTACTATTTCGAAGAGAGATCTTTTTCTTAACAAGAGCATAAAAAGGTGACCTACCTGACCTCTCATCACAGACATCTGATTTTCAAAAGTGGCTTTGTCAAATCTTCTGTCAATCTATCACAGAAAGGAAAAAAAATATTATAATTCCAAAAATCAAATATTTGAAAACAAACTCTTCAACCTTGCACATAAGGTCATTAGAAAGCTTTCCTAATTAATAAAATAACATGAAAAAGTGTTTTTACCTGAAGTATTTTTGTATACCCCGAGAATGACAACAGTAGTTTATTTATACTATAATACAACTTGTTATAAAAAGGATTTAAAATGACACTGCAGCCAATGAGTTTAGGCTTTTTTGAGAGAAGTAAATCATAGTATGTTAACAAACATTTATTATAATTTTTATAGTCATTTTGTAAATATTCAACTTTTTTTTTTTTTTTAGGGCAGTGTCACTGGCCCTCATATGTGGGACCAAATTGGGGCCGTTGGCAATATTCAACTTTTGAAAAAAACAACTTCTCAAGTTCTAATTCTCACTTCAAAGAATACTCATAGTAAGTGTAACTTCACAAATTTATGCCTGTGTAGAGTAAAACTGCAAATTCCTTTCTGTTAATGTCAAGTTCTACTGCAAGAAGTGATACCAGAAGCAGTAAACTGCAAATTAGCTCTATTAAGAAAATCTCTTTGAGATTAATTTCATTTTCTGCAATAATTAAAACTAAAAATTTATTTACCTTAAAAAGTTCATAAAGATCTTCACATAAGTCTTGCACAAAGTTCATGTCAGAAATATATGGTAGAATCAAGTTTCTTGTTTCTTCAGAAAAAGGAACTTTTGCTTGAGGAAGCCAAGCCCAGTGAAATGGATCTAATAGAAAAAGTATTCTTCTAATTAGTGAGAGAAAGGGTTTATTTTGACCCACATTTATCCTGGTTCTTTTCCTACAATTCCTAGGTTATCAAAAAACAAAAACAAACGGGAGAAAGAAATTATCAAAGAACACTTATCCTTTGCCATCTAAATTTTTCAGATTCTGTTTGGATGCTCGGTTCAGATGGCAAAACCAATTAAGGTATTACCAGAACCAGTTAGGTTTCTGAGTTTTAAAGAGTAAGAGTTTTGATAATGAGGCTATTCCAAACAGCCATGTATATATAAAGAATCTCTGGTTCCTGAGTTTGAAAATTAAGATACCTACAATTTGTTCACAGGCCCAGATCAAATACCATGGCTGAGGTCTTCCTGTGCTTCCAGCCACAATTCATCAGGAACTGGCCGCCATTTTGTTCTAATATTTTAAACCACTAGTAGGTAAATATGTGAGTGGCTTTCAGGGATAAAAGATCCATCACTCCCGGCTAACTCTAGTTCTCTTCTAAGAGGATCATTAAATCTACATGGGGCCAGGACTAGAAAGATCTGCAAAGAAGTGGCATCTTCTAGAGACGGTGTATCTTCAGCCTGCACGTAAGTGTATGGCTTATGGCAATATGATCACCCATAGAACCATTATGGTTACATCCAATGAGAACCGCCAGCTTTAATGGCTCCTCCCATTTAGAAAGCTCTGAGGAAAAAAATCTGCCTTCAAAGTCATTCCTTCTTATTTTTCTTTCACTATTTCTTTGTATACTGTGGGAAGTACACAGTCCATTCCAAAGAAAGCTTTTCCTCTGACCCACATCTCACTGAAGCTATATCCAATTTCCTTTTTACTTTTCCCTGATCAACTACACAAAAGAAAAGCCTTTATTCTATGCCTGCCTCTATAATATTTCCAATCCCTATCCCTCAACTTCTATTACCACTCAAACTCTCTCCCCTAAGACCACCAGTAATCTCCTAAGGGTCTCTCCAAAGGCCCAATTTGCAGTCCTCATCTACTTAATGCCTTTGTAACATGTAGCACAGCTTTCTGTCAGCTTCCTCGGTGAAATTCTCTCCCACTGGCTTTGGATACCACTCTCCAAGTTTACCTTCTGTCTTTTAAGTCACTTCCCTAGTTTGCTGGCTTTTCTTCTTCAATGTCACCATTCCCCCAGAATCTACACTTAGTCCGCTCTCTCCTTCATTTACTAAACATTTATGAAACATTAACTGAGTACTTATGCACCTCAAATAGTCCTAATGATAATACATGTTTACCATTATTTCCCTGGGTAATGGCAAACACTACCATGGTTTCCACTACCAAGGCGACAGTTTAAAAACTGTATCTTCAATATTAATTCCTCTGTCAAATTCAAGACCCTAAATCCTCAGCTGTATCTTTAGTAAAATTTCCAGATGTACTGTAGTCACCTTAAACTTAACACTTTTAAAGTGCAATTCGTATATAGGTTCCAAATCATTAGAGGGGGAAAAATGGAACACAGACATCTCAAATCAGTTCAACAAAAGATAGGAAAGGAAAAAAGAAAAAATTGGAATTCATGCTAAATAGAAAAAAAAATAAAAGATGGAAGGAAAAGTTCAAACACATTAGTAGTTTATTGAGATAAACTACAGAGTTATGTGTACATACTAAAAGAATCTCAGATTGGGTAGAAAAATATCCAACTACTTGCTGTTTATAAGTCATATGCTTAAAACAAAATGATTCAAGTACAAAATAAAAACTATATAATAATACCAGGTTAAATGCTAATAAAAAGAAATGAGGTATAGCAAGCAATGTTACAACAGAAAAAATAAGAAAAGAAAAAAACACTGAGAGGGGTAAAGTGGGATATATTTTACACTGATAAAAGAACAGGCCACCAGCAAGATAAAACACTGTGCCTTATGAATGTGAAATACAAAGAAAAAAAATGTATAGAAATGCAAGAAGAAATTGACAAAAATCACAATCACAGTGAACTTTAACTTTCTCTCAAAAATTAACTGATCAAGTGGTCAAAAAAGAAATCAAGACTATGATTTGAATAACAACTAACAAGCTTTAATTAGTAGACAGATAAAGAACTTTGTGCCCAAACACAGTCTTTTCCAACATAGCCCTTCAAATTGGCCCTATATCAGATTACAAAGAAATTACTAACACATTGCAAAAAGCAGATTTCATAAAATCAAACAAAATGCTTCTAAATTACATCTGTCAAAAAGAAAATCTGAAAATATGAATCTATAAAGCAGAATCATAGAGCAGCACCCCTAATCTATGGGTTACCCAAAATGATACCTACAGGAAAACATAAAGGAAAGCAATATAGGATGAATACAACAGAGGAAAAGGATGGAAAACATAAAACAATGAAAAAGAAAAAGCAAACAATCTGAAAATATGATCAATAAAAAGCCAATTAATTATCTGAGAAAAGCAAAAAAACCCATAAATATAACAGGTCAAAAAGGTCAATGCTTTACAATAGACAAATCTTTGGCAACTCTGATGAAAAAAAGGCCCAATAATAAACATTAGAAATTTAAAAAAAGAAATCATCATAGATACAGATTATTTTTAAAATTTATTATATATATTTCAAATACAGACCCTAATGAATGATAACTTTACCCAGGTTTTCCTCAACTAGTTTGATATCTATAAATTTTGTTCCCTTCCTATTCTGGAAAAGGGGTAATTATAGAACCTATAGAAAGTTCTAAATACTCACATGCTCTCCACTCATCAGGATGTTTAAAAGGAAATGCTAGACCATTATCAATTGCAGCTATTTTAATAAGTGATTCTTTATCATCAATCCAATTTGTTTCCTAAAGGGGAGAAAAATTGTCTGTTGATAAAAAAATGTATATAAAGATTTTTAACAGATAAAGTATTCACAATAATTATTGAGGTTTAGAGACCAATTAATGTTATCCAAAGAGCCTATAAAAATAAAAAATAAGTTGCTGGAAAGTAAAAATTTACCCTTGAAGGGTAGACTATCTTAAAAATCAGTAAGAATTTTGTAATCGCTATTTTTTTAAATTTGATATCATAAATTTACGTAGTAATGGTTTTATTTTTTCCTCTTTGGGGAAGAGAGCTTGGAATTATTAAGACTTAAAATGTTGTTCCAGGGCGGGTCGAGTGGCACAGTGGTTAAGCGCTGGCTTGGGAAGTCACCGGCCCCGGTTTGGGTCCCACATACGAGGGCCAGTGATACTGCCCTCAAACAAACAAACAAACCAAATGTTGCTCCAGATAATTTCTTGCTAGATGCATTGCTTAAATGTATGATGAGGTGTGTAAATGTCTAACTATTACATCGTTTTGTGCACCTGAAACTAAAAAACAAAACAAAACCAGACTACCTCCTATTATTTAAAGACAGAAAGATGCCATTATTAAGTGGCCTAGATAAAGTAACAAAGGGTGAAAAAGATAATTTTTAAATTGAAAGTATTAAAGGTTCAATGTGATACATGCCACATTTGTTTCTTTTAGTTTATATCTAATATCTTATCTCAATAAAAATGCACAGAATCCTTAAAAGCAAAATAACAAAGTTTTCAGTAAAACATAATTGCTCAAGATGTACCAATAAAATATATTTAAGAACTACCAGAATTATGTATATTTATGTATTTTAAAACCATTTATGCTATAACTGCCATTTATTTTTATTCCTATCATTGTTTTCTATTCACAGCTTTATTGAGGTATAATTTATACGCAATAAACTTCATAATAAATAAATAAAGTGTACAATTTGATAAGCACTGACAGATGTGAAGCCTTCACCCAAAAGTTCCTTGTGTTTTTTGCAGCCCCTCCTTTCCTCCACTCCCAGGCACCCACGGTCTGCTTTTGGTCATAGGGATTAGTTTGCACTTTTTAGATTTTTATATAAATGTAATCAGACAGTATATTCCCTTTATATGTAGCTTCTTTCACTGCTTCTTTCAATCAGCAGGATTTTGAGATTCATCTACATTACTGCCTATATGGAGTTTGTTCTTTTTTTTACTGTTAAGTACTACGAATATGTAGTTTTAAATTTCTTTGGAAAACACTGAAAAGTACAAACTTTTTAAAGTGAGACAATAGCTTTAAGTGATGAGAACACACAGATTATATGTATTGGAAAAATTATTTTTTAACTAGTTAAAACTTTTTCAACTGTCTGGACTGTTTTAAACTCGTGAAACTATTTCAAAATATGTCTTAAGTAAATATTTAAAATTTGAACAGGCAGTCAAAGTTGACAAAAATTGATCTAAACATCTATCATTCTGATAGCATTAACAGTCCATGCAGCCCATTATGTACTCATACATTAAATCCACCTTCTTATAAGTAGCGGAAGCACATTTTTTTAAAGTTCAATATGATTCACAGGTAAACCACGTTCCATAATAGTACAATATATTACCTAATATTGAGTCATAAGACTCACAAAGAAGTGAATTAGTTACATATAAACACGACCAAAAACACCAGATGCCTTTATTACATAAAAACAAAATAAATTTGGTGTTTCTACAAAAATTTCCCAAGCCCTGAAAAAAGTACCAAGCTCGTATCATTCTTCTATTCTAATGCAACATGAAAAATAAAGGTGCACGGAAATTTTTAAAAATAAAATTTAAAAAAAAAATGCAATGTAAACAAGGGAAGAAAAGAAAAAAGATGGAAGAAACAAAAAAAGGAGGTAAAAATCAAGAATCTGAGTGAAGGAAATGATGAAGAATAAGAACTTCAAGGAATCTTTTACAGAAATGGATTGTGTGTGTGTGTGTACATATAGATATATTCTTTTTAAATTTCCTTACCTTGATTTCCTTTCCATGTTTCTGGTTTACATATCTGATTAACCAATTATCATTTCCCCTGTCTTTCAAAACAACAACAAAAAATCTGTTACTTTGTTTTTTATGGATATCATAACTTAATACCAAATAGAAAAATCTCGTAACCTCTTGACTTTCAAGACTTCCATTGGTACCAATGGCATATGTTTACATATTAACAAGGCTCTATCCAATGCATGCAAACTAAAATATACTCATAAATGTTAACTAACATTTTTGAGGATTTACTCTGTCAAATGCTGTTTAAGTGCTTAACATGCATTAATTCATTTAATTCTCACAATCACACTGTGAGTTAGGTACAATTACTGTCAAGAACTATTAAATCAAGGTTTTTAAAATCAAGGATAATTTTTCTATCCTTAGGAAGAAAACGCATCTACCCCTATTACCAGGCAAATTTCTGGATAGGCTCTCACCGAATGTCTATGTAGGCATATTATACTACACTAATTTTAACATTAACCTAAAAAACCATATTAATTAAGAAGGTAAATCTAGAAAAGTATATAATGCTTGTTCAGAAACCAATATAAACAAGCAAACATTTTGAACCTGTGGTTCTGAAACTTCAGAGTGCATCAGAATTACCTGGAGGGTTTGTTAAAACACACACTGCTGGCCCCCACATGCAGTTTCTGCTTCAGTAGGGCTGGGATGGGCTCCTAGGAAATGCATGTGTAACAAGTACCCATGTAACACTGACCTTGACAGGCCAGGGAACCACATTTGGGAACGACTGTGTTACATTATCTACATCATTGCTCCTTTCCAGCCCATAAAAAATTAAGTTTAATGTATTTATAGACTACACTAAGTCACCTAACATCAAAATAATCACCTAAAATAATTTACACAAGCAAGTATTAATCGTTTATATATGCAGATAACATTTCTAAAAGTTGCCTTTGTCCGGCTGCCAAGAAACAGCCCACTGGGGATGGACCTGGTCAGGGTCACCTGGGCAAAAGCTGCCATGACAGGCTCACCAGCACCGTACCAGGTCTGCCAGGAGAGCTGTTATGACATCTCTGCCTTCTAAGGCAGGTAGGGAAAATGTGGCCTCAAGACTGCTCATCAAAATTTTACGTCTCTGATTTAGATAACAAGAATTGAACACGGTTTGAAAGCTAACAAGATTTGAGTGAACAAATGAGAGAGCTTCAATACCTGTATTTCTGATGATGTAATCCAAAATAACTAATTTTTCAAACTGTGACTGAAATTGTTTTCTAATATTCTCAGGCAAAGGGTCAGCTTCAAATTTCCTAAGCCAAAATTCAGCCTCCTTGTAACCTTCAACAAATAACTGAAAGGAACCAATCTATAATTTTAAGAATTATAGTTAGAAAAGAAAGTACAAGAACAAAGGTATTATTTTTTAAATTCCTCAGCAGTATTGTCATTAAATATACAAACACAATAAGAAAAATCGAAAAATTAACACTAATTTGGATAAGCCACATTTATTAAAATAGAACACTATTTTTACACACTGATTTTAAATAATCACACAAAGAATACATAGCAAATAAAAAATTCTCAACCCTAGGCTTTCAAGGAGCATAGCAGCCATTTTAGGATAAAAGGCTATCACTAAAATTACTAGCTGTTAACATTGAAAAACTTATTAAAGGAAATACACATTTAAACAGCACATGGCACACAGGTAACAGGTAACCTAGGTAGCCTCATAAATACAGATAAATCACCACAATGAAAATGTTTCTCATCCTAACACTTTACTTGCTTGTTGATGGCATGAGATTTTAATGTTTTCTTAAAGGATTTCTCTAAAGCACTTATAATTAAGTCCTAGTAGTCATAAACACAGAAATAATATCCTTTGTTAGTGACACTTACTCCAGCATATCCAAAGAGTAAAGGCCTTGTAAAATTTTCAAACTTCCTTCTTACATGGAGTAAAATTTTAGAAACAAGTTCAGCTGATTATGAATTTCTACTCTAATTCTTTTATCTAGATAAATGCACAGCTACAATAAAGCAACAAAATTGCAAGTCAAATATGGTTTTTAAAAAAATAAAGCCTAGAGCTTTTCCTAAAATGCCTTTCTCATCAACTCTCCCCACCCTTGCTTAGCTAGATGCTAACCATCACTTTGGTTTATTTAAAGTGGTAAGATTATACTGTGGAAGAGAGGCAGAGGAAGAGTAATAGATATATATGATATGGGGGGAGGGAGTAGGGTGGTGAATTGGGGGTGGGGGGTTGTCACTTTGAGGGGTGAAATGTATAACTATTGCACTGTGTTGTACACCTGAAACTAATTAAAAATAAATAAATAAATAAATATTAAAAAAATAAAAGTGGTAAGAAAAAAATCTAATACGTAGTGAGTAAACATAATTACTACCATTTACTTTACTATATGCCAGGACTGTAACAAGTACTTGACATAAATTTCTTCATTTTATCCGCACCACCCTAAAAGGTGGTATTTAATCATCCCTCCTCCCCCTTTTCAAGGAAACTGGGGCTAGGAGAGTAAGGAATTTGCCCAAGGTCTCAGAACCAAATGGTGGAAAGGCTGGAAGTGAAACCTAGGTCTGATTCTTGACCTGTACTTTTAGCCATTATTTTACAAAGCTTTAGATCAATCTACTCTTGGAAACGTTCCCTAGCCCTCCACACTGGGTTAGACATCCCTTCTCAATCTTCTCTGAGCTCCCTGAGCTTAACCATCCTTAACTACTTTATCATATGCATTGACATCACTTCTTTACTATAAACTCTTTGAAGATGAAAAAATTGTTTTCTTCACTATTACATCCACAGCCCACAACATAATGCCAAGCCCATGGAGTTAGGTAATATGTGCTGAACTGCCCCTCAAATAAAGCTCATCACAGAAACTTACCTTAGGAGGGAGTCCTATTCGGTGGAATTTTCTACCTACTTTTGGCACTTTCTCTAAAGCATACTTTTTGCCTCTAGACTTTGCACGGTCAATTGCACTGTAGTTAAATGTCTCACTGACAAGCCAAACCACCTAGAAACATATGGTTTACAAAAATGGTTATTAGAATTTGCATGATGGTATTTCTATTCATATACACCATGAACCCACCACTCCAATGCTGTAAATTAGCGAAGTTTAATCCTATACTAAATGCCTCAGATAACCTAAAATAGAAAGGCTAAGGGTTTTGCAGTCAGTTAAATGGCACATCTTTCTCTGAGAAAGGCAGCCTAAAATTGGCCAGTGGAAGAAAGAACTAATATAGTCTTGAAATGCAGAATTAAGAATGAATATTTCGAGGACGTCTTCAAGTAGAAATGTATAAAGGACAAAAAGGAAAAAAACCCCAGCAGTCTTTTGAGCACATTTGTTATCTCTACCTTCAGCAGTCTAGATCCCTGATCTTTATTTGCTTTCTAAATGCTAATTCTTTTTTCTTTTTTTGTTAGTATCGTCTCAGCTCACCTGTGCAAGAGATAACCCCTTGGATACTTTGTGGATCCATACTAGAATCAATTTATTGTTGCTCATGACTCTGGATTACCAAAAAAGGGGATCAACTTTAGGCTTTGTTGTTAGAAATATTACTAACATGTCCCCAGAGGAGTGGCTGCAAGTTAGAAGTGCACAATGAACAACAAAGTCTCCTTTACCCTTGTTTTAGGTACAACGCCCAGATGAAGCTTTTCATCCACAAGGGAGGCAGCAGCTTCAGAAAGGTATCCCTGGTTAGGGACCAAGCAGCCTCTGCCAAAGCAGCAAGGGCAGCAGACCTTATGAACATATTTGGTCCATTTTGGGTTCAGTTGGCCATAAGGCTCTTCCGATTTGGGTTTAAACACACCAATAATTTTCTATAGGGAAACAAATGTAGAAATTTTATTAGACTTTTAACATATAGAGATAATAATCCATAAACTACATTCTGAAAAATCTTTTGTACTTCTTCCCACCACAGATTTGGACATCACCCTTCAATATTAAGAGATTTAGTTCCAATCATATATTTATATTCATTCTCTTCGAACAGTCTAAAATCAATAATCATTTGGGCTAGTGGTTTTCAAACTGTGCTCTGAGAAACCCTAGGGAAGATGAGCTGGGAGGTGAGGGCAGGGCTCTAAGACCTCACACCACTTAACCAGCTAGGCTCTGATGCCACCTGTTTTATATTACTGGACTTCCAAGTTATGAAAAGATTCTACTGATTTTTTATTTTTTTAAAAAGGATTTTATTGGGGAATTGGGGGAGGGGAATAGCGTTGGGGAACCAGGGAAGAGGAACAGACAAGTTGCTGTCCTTTTGTTCTTCTGTCTAGTTGTGGAGGACATTGCTTCACTGGCCCATGTTGATATCATCATTGCGATCTTCTGGGGTGAGGCAGATCGGTCGCTGGCCTCTGGATGGCTGCTCACACCGGCTCTTGGCAGCTCACACCAGCTGCCGTCCACTCGCTGTAGCCTGTGGCAGCCCTCTGCAGCAGGGGCTGCCGCCTATGCTGTCCCAGGGACTCTCATTGTTCACCATCTTAGCTGTAGAGGGCAGTGTCACTGGCCCTCATATGTAGGATCCAAACCGGGGCTGCTGGTATTTCAAGCCAGCGCTTAATCAACGCGCCACTTGGCCAGCCCATGATTCTACTGATTTTAAGATGTGTGAAAACCACTACTCTAGGTCAAATAATGTTATTATTTAATATCTATTAACTATCCAAATTACATGTTTATTTGTTTATTGTCTAAAAGAGCAGGAACTTTCTTCAGACTGTATCCCAAGGACTCAGAACAGTACATGGTAGGCATTCAAGCATTTGTTGAATGAATAAATCCAATGACAAAAAGTAGTCTTTATACAAAGATAATGAAAACGATAAAATACAAAGGTAATGACAGGATTTAGTTAACATCTATGTTGTCAGATTCTCCTACCCTAATCTTTCCAATATTTTTTTTTTATTACCCATTTAAAACAGATTCTGTCCTCTTAAAAACTTTTTGCTCATGGATGTCTAAAAGTCTATAATCTTTACTACTGTGGCTCTGATAAAATATATTCATATTAAACTTAGGGGCTGAATTACCCTTAGACAAGAAATAAAAATCTTATTATAATTTTGAGTCTATAATTGCTTTATAAATACAATAAAGTCTGAGACACTAGTAAAGAAGTTAACAAGAACAAATTGAGAAATCAAACTTGGAGGGCCGGCCGAGTGGCACAGTGGTTAAGCGCTGGCTTGGGATGCCAGTGGCCCCGGTTCAGTCCCACATATGAGGGCCAGTGACACTGCCCTCAAAAAAAAAAAAAAAAAAAAAAAAAAAGTTAGAGAAATCAAACTTGGAATAAACATTGAGATTGACATTACCTGAATATACGCTTAAACCTCGAAAAAGATTATATTTTAATATGTAACTTCAATCTTTGCAAAAAATATTTGGATGAAATTATAATTTTTCTTCCTCTTGAAAAAGAAACTACTGGCAATGCATCACTTAGGAAGCTTTTAGAAGTGATAACATCAAGTTTAAAAAATTCTAGAGTAAGTGGAACAAAGTCCCATATCGCTTATCTTTTCTGCCCTAGAATTATACTTTGGTTCATTTCATTTCACTTTGTCACATTCCACTGCCTTCAAACTTCAGACTTCCCAGTGTCCTTTTCTCTGGTATAATGCAGGAAAAAAATGTTCTAGGGTAAAATAAGCTTTTGAAAAAAATCAAGCACTTTGGAAATGACATTAAACAGGTTTTGAAAGTTTAAACTTCTACTTTGCTTGGCTAATATGGTTAAAGACTACTATAAGCTAAGGACTTATGAATATAAACTCAATAAATCGATAGCTAGGGCTGACCAAGTAGCGCATTGGTTAAGAGCTGGCTTGGGACGCCAGTGGCCCCAGTTCAGATCCCACATAGGAAGGCTAGTGACACTGCCCTCTACAGCTAAGATGGTGAACAACAGCTCCGCCTGGAGCTGGGCTGCTGTGAGTCCCCCAGACGGCATAGTGGCAGCCCCTGCTGCAGTGGGCTGCCATAAGCTGCAGTGAGTGACTGGCAACCAGTATGAGTGGCTGGCAGCCGGTTTGATCTGCCAAGAGCCGCTATGAGCAGTCATCCAGAGGCCAGCGACCGATCTGCCTCACCCAAGAGGACTGCAATGATGATACCAACATGGGTCAGTGAAGCAATGTCCTCCGCAACTAGACTGAAGAACAAAAGGACAGCAACTTGTCTGTTCCCCTTCTCTGGTTCCCCAATGCTGTTCCCCTTACCCAATTCCCCAATAAAATCTTTTTTAAAAAATAATTAAATAAATAAATAAATAAATAAATAGTTAAATGTGAGTATTCAATAATTCAAAAGCTTGAAATCAAATATTAAAATAATAGAACAGCAAACTATGTCTTCAAATGAATAGCTCTATTTCTAACAGTAGAGTCCTTTCATAAAAAAAGAACAAAAAAACAAAACTGACCTTAGAGGGTGCAATCAGATTTATTAGGAAAATATCTTCAGAAACTCACAGTGACTTCACATTTAAATTAGAGTTTTCCAAAATCTGTGTTACATATAGGTCTGTGAAATTCTCACCCTTTTAGGATCCTTCACAAAGTAACTTCCACTTGAACCTTGAGAGATTCTTTCTGGAAAAACTCCAAATTCTACTGCCTGCTCCGCTTTCAATACAACATCAGCAAATTCTGGATCATCCAAAAATGCATTCAACTCTGAAGAACCAACAATTATTGCATTAAGAAAATCAACGTTAATATAGTAAATGAAGTAAAATCAGCTATGCGAATGCTCATGATATGGACCTGTAATACTGGATTAGGTTAATAGCATTAGAATATGAAGGTATAGAAAAATGTAATCAAGTACTATATGGGCTGCTTTGATCCCCCCTCCCCCCGTTAATCTCGCTTCTCTTTGAGCTTCAAGTAATAACACATGGAAAACAAGATCCCTATCTGTTGGAAAAAAATCACACTACTGCCTCACATTACTTTGAACTGCTCTCCTCCAGTGAGTTTTGTCCTCCATCCTACTTCAGCTCCAAATGTGTGGTTATACCTGAGATGTGTCAGTACCAATACCTGCCACCTCTCCATACTTTCAATTTCAAGCAATTTCTATCTTCCTAGTTCATTGTCTGGTACCCTGAACCCCAAAATTCTCCATCCCACTAGGACCTACAAAGCATTGATCTACCATGTTGTCACTGACCTTCACTCCCTCTGTGTTCTTACATTCCTCTTTGATGAGCTTAAATTATGGTCAATCATCATATAATAACTCTTCCTCTCTCCGCCATCATGGTCACCTTGAAAAATCCCAATCCTGGTTAAATCCAACTGTCTGCTGACTATGCCTGTGCCCAGACAGCTGAACTTGACAACAGAAACACACACAAACACAATGTCTGGTCTCACTTTAAATCCATTACCACAAACCTCAGGTGGGCCCTTCATGCTGCCCAAGGAAGCATACCACATTCCTGTTAGGGACTGAGTGTTTGTATCCCCCTAAAACATGTTAAAGCCCTAATCCCCACAGTGATCATAATGGGAGATGGGTCTTTCAAAGGTAATTTGGTTTGGATGAAGTCATGAGGGCAGGGCCCCCATAAGGAGATTAGTGCCCAGAGCTAGCTAGCTAGCTCCCACTCTCTCTCCCTCTCTCTCTGCCATTTGAGGACACAGTGGGAAGGTGGCCATCTGCAAGCCAGGGGGAGAGCCCTCACCAGGAACTGACTATGTTGGCTTCCTGGTGGTGGACTTCCCAGCTTTCAGAACTGAGAGAAATAACTGTCTGTTGCTTAGGCCACCCAGTCTATGGCATTTGTTACAGTGCCTGAACTAAGATAACTCCCTGGTCCATAGACGCTCTGGCTCTTCTGGACAACTATCTCACTCCTTCACCTCTCCTCAGATTCCCAACACCTCCTCTCTCTCAGCAGATGATCTATTTCACTAAGCTTCCTATTTCACTAAGAGAAGCAATCTGAGAAAAACTATCATTAGCCCTCAGCATCATATCTACCCACCCACATCCTCTCCCTTCTGTCTGTCACCACAGATGAACTGTCCAAGCTCTAAGGGCAAGTCTTCCACTTCGTGTACTAGGCCTTATCTCAGGGGCTGCTCCGGGATATTTCTTCAGCAATTCATCCCTGCATCAACATTTCCCTTTCTATTGCACCATTTCTCTCACCTTCTACATCCAATCCATCAGGAAGTTATGTAGCTCTGCCTTAAATATCCAGAATCTACACCTCTCACCATCTTCACTCCTTCCATATGAATTAAGTCACTATCAACTCTCCCCTAGGATATTACAAGTCTCCTATCTGATCTCCCTCTTTCACCTGTGCTCAACAGAGAAGCTGTAGTAATCCTTTTAAAATAAATCAGATTATCACTCCTTTGTACAATGGTACAGAACAATGGTTTCCAGTCTCACTCAAAGAAAAAGTCCTGTCCTTACACAATCTCCCCTAACCTCCACTTTATTTTTCTGTTTAGCACTTATCACCTAACATATAACTTATTTTATGAGCTCTAAGACAAGGATTTCTTTCACTGCTGTATGCCCAGAATTTTTACAGTTTCCTGGAACATAACAGGCACTCAATAAACTCTTGCAGAATGAATTAATAATTAATAATTTAAAGTGATAAACAAGCCAAAATTACTGGGAAGCCTATTACAAAAATTGAAAACATAAACTTTCCTTAATTAAAAATTTGCCTTAATTCAGACAGAAATAAAACTGTTCTTTACTAATATTTAAAAGTTTGTGCTAAGAAAAAATACTACAAAAAGTGCTACTGGTCATATTTAACCTACCTATAAGAATAATCCGAGTATTTTAAGCAAGTCTATATAATTGATATGTTAATTCTAAATGATTCCTAAGTATCCCATGAAAATCCTTAAGAATGGAGGGAGAAATTTTGACTTTTTTTTTTTTTTTTTTAGCTGAGCCATCCTGCCACCTATTGGCAGCTCAGCAACAGCTCAACTAGGGGTGGGCATTGAACTGCTGTTGCTCAGAACTCAGCTCTCTCTCTTGAGCGAGCTCTTAACCAAATGTGCCACTCGGCCAGCCCTTGACTTCCTTATTCACTGTATTCCTAGCACCTGGAAGAGGGTGGTGCTTAATAAATATTGAATTGAATGCATGTATTATTTACGTGCTAGAATGTGCCAGTAATCATTATCACTAGTCAAATGATATTTCTTTTGGGTCAGGGCTGATTTCAAGCTGGCTCCCAACACTAGTGGACTCTCCATAATGCATCACCAGCAGGTGGTCTTTGGGCCAACGTTTAAACACTTTCAAAGACAGATCACTCCTATTTTCATGCTATTGTTTGCTTGAAAACATATATAAACTTTTTCCTTTACCAGAAGTAAGTCTCCTGTAGTGTCACCCAATGTCCTAGACATGTCATCTGGAGCAAAACAAAAGTCTACCTACTCCTTTCTTCCCAGGGATGGTGCTTCAAAAAGGTGAAGATCATTTCGTGTTCCCCTAAGTCTCTTTATTCTGTGCCTCTTTCCATATGGAAGTGTTTTCAGGCTTTTACAAGGGTCTGAGTTGCCCTCCCCTGTCATGCCTCAGTTTTCCAATGTGCTTCCTTACAATATGGTCTCTAGAAGAGAGCAACCGATTGCAGAGAACAGAAATATCTCTCTGTCTTGATGCTACACCAAAATAAGAAGCGCTTTAGTATTTTATCAGTTGTTTAGGAATCCTTGCATACTTCTAATTCATACTGAAATGGCTGAACTCTTGGACCACTCTTGGTCTCTCCCATCCTGTACTTGAACATTTTTTTTTTTTTGAAACTATGTGCAGGCTTTGACATTATTACTATTAAATGTTATGAAATTGCTTTATGGGTTAAGTTTTATGAAATCTTCATAGAACCTGCCTTCCTTGCTCTCATGCAGCCCATGATTATACTCTGAATACTTAATAATTCAGTTTCAACCAAAATCTGATCAACAGAACCATTCCTATCAAATCAGCCAGCATGTTCTCAATCGCTTTCTTTTTAACCTACCCCTTATTGAGCAACTCTTTTGGATAAATGAGATAATCTCCCCCCATGAAAATGGGCATTCTTTGAGATGGCCTGGATTTCCCACACAATCTAGAAAGGGACTTAAAAGACAATGGTCCTACTATCTAATTAATGCCAGAAAAAAAGGAAATATCAACTATTTTAAAATCAAAGTAATGGTTTCTTAGTAGGTAATTTTTCTTAACTGACTCATAACTCACAACTTTCTTCATTTTACTTAAATGTACATTTGACAATGAGTTTAACTTGGGGGACACCCCCAGAAGTTACGCTGCTTCAAGCTATATTTGATATGGAGATTTGGTCTGAAAGTTTACTGTCACTGGTTTGATTTTTTTAAATGGCTGAGGGGCATGGTTAGCTATATTTTCAATTTTTTTTTCTGTTAAAAGTACTAACACCCCTTTTAAGGAATAAAAATGGGGTTTTAATTTGTTGCTATATCAAAGAATATTCAAAAAATTGAGAATCATCTCAGTTCTACCTTTGTGTGCTCCCTTTGGGTCTCTTCTATGAGTCAGTGGACTCCTAGTGAAGTTCGAGGCCTGTTCAAGCTTCTCACTTTTCACAAGATTTCCAGCCCACCCTCGGAACCTTTGCCCCTGCTATTCCCATGCAGATGCCAAGCTGCCTTCCCATGGCTAATTCCTATTCATCCTTCGACTCCATCTGATCACCTGTAATATGCTATATAACAACATGATGTAAGTTCCAGGAGGGCAGAGATCTTTGTTTTGTTCTCTGATATATTCCAAGTGCCAAAAATAGTGCCTGGCACGTAAGAGACCCTGAAGAAATTTGAGTTAACACACTATCCCCTGAATTACACTTAGAGGTTATTAATGGTCCTTTATACTAAGTAGAAATTGAAAATGGGATAAGAGAACCCATGGTATAATCTTTTATAGTAGTTTTATGTAAGTATGCATGATACCTTAACAAATTTTCATTTTCAATAAATAAATCAAATTAACTGTTCCTCACTTGAGGGTTGGGACTATATCTTACCCCCTAAACAGAACATTTTCTAATTTTAAAAAAAAGTAGCTGGCTCACAGGTTTGGTGGCTTGAACCCTGCCTCGGTGCTATTCATCGCTCAAGACTCAAATTAGATGCCACTTGCTCTGCGAAGTCTTCCCTGGCCCCTAAATCTAGGGAATGGCTCAATGGAACCCTCAGCTTGCCCCATCTAAGACCCATTTCATCTGTTAGAACTGTTCTAACTGACTGACTCCTCCATTAGGCCATAAAGCTCTATGTGGGGACAAGGCTGGTGACTGGACACCCACTTCATATCTGGTCACCCCTGTTTCCCCAAGGCCTCCATTTCCATTGGCACCCAGTAGGCACTCACACATTTCAGGAATGCCGTATCGCTGCAATAAATGGAAAACAGAAAATAGAAAATAGGTGTATTCTAATTACTGGTTGAGGAATAATCTCCAACACACCACTGTTTACTACCTTCAAAAGCTCAGTTATAGAGGATTGTCAAGACACCATACGACATCTACTCTTGATACCTTCCTCTAAATCAAGCCAGATTATCAGCTTCTTGAATCTAGATCCACCATTTACTGACAGCAGCACCACCCATTAGAATTACTTCTATTGAAATGGACTTCTGGGAAGTTAGATGAGTCCTACAAAGTTAGTTTTTATTTTACTTTTATTACAAAGATATTATTCAACATATAGTCTCCCCTCCAAGAGAATATGGAACAGGTTATCCTTTGTTCTGCTTTGGTTCAAATAACCAGTTTGTTTTAACTTTATGGACAGTGATTGTGTTTCTCTCAAGTTGACTGCTCAGCAATCTTAAAAATCAAATTTGTGAGCTGCCTGCATCAAGTGTCCAACGTGTATTTTGTGTACTTATTCCAGGCTCCCAATATAAATCTTACGTTATTATCCTTATTTCCCATTCTCATCTTTCCTCCTTACTTTTAAATGATTTTATTTTGTTCCTACATTTTATAAACCACCATAAATTACTAAATGGCTTATAAATACACACTTCCTTTTATTGGACAGCTCTTTGAGAATTCTAACACTGTTCTCTAATTGTTAGGCTCTCAACAAAACTGATTTAAGTACTCCTGGTTTGTATTAACTGGGGACCTTGAAGAAGTCACTTCACCTTTCTATGCTTCCTTAAAATGAGAATGAAAAATAGTACTCATTTCATAGGGTTGGTTATGATTACTATATGTGAGACACAGAACTCCGCTCAGTTCTACTGTTACATAGGTATTAGCTATCCTCATCTTTATTACTCACCAATTCACTGATTAAAATGACAATGAAATAAAAAAAACGCCACTAATCCTTCTACTTTGACACTGACCCAACAACAGTATTGTTTATGCTGATTCTAGACTTCGTCAAAAGCCTTGTTAAAGTAAAGCTCACAGACATGACATTCTTCCGCTGGCTAAAGTACATCAATTACATACACAAAATAGTTATAAATGATGTTAATGTTAACTAAAGGCAAGAATTTCTTGGAACCAGAGAGGTGGCTTCATGGAAATTGGTTGGTAAAAGATAAAGGAAGACGGTAAAGGACACAGAAAGACTTATTGAAAAATAAACTTAAAAATCTAGTTACTCGGTCATAAACTTTTTAAGAGACTGGTGTGAAATACTTAAAATAGTTTTTACAATTCAAAGCTATTTTTAAAATTTTAAATCCATTAAAAATATGATCTCTATAATAAATAACCAAAAATAACAATTATTTTATAACACTTGGGGATCTGCAGAAAAATGGAAAAAGTGCAGGACATGAAGAAAGGGGTTCGGTCCTGGCTTTATCACTTCCTGGGTACTTGACTTTGGCTGATCTCTGAAGCTTTATAACTACTAGTCATTACAGTTTTATTCATTTTCAATCCTTACAACAAGGATGAGAGTGAATAACAACTAACTTGCTGTACCGCTGTGAGAATCAATGAAATACGCAAAAAGAGATCTTAAACTATAAACTGTGATATGTTACTACAATTAAAAAAGGCAAAATTCTCTTTAATAATCCATTTGTATTCTGAGTACTATGTCCCGAGTTTTACTTCTACTAGCCTTAATATTATTTGTTTACAAACCCTCACTTTCACAGAAAGGCACTCTGAAGTTTTAGGCTCTTTTAAAACATAGCTTACACAAGTTAACTTCGGGGTAGAAAAAGGCAAGTTAGCCACACGGATCTTCGTTACTTCACGGACTGGATTCTAGGTAATATCGTACAAATGATCAGTGCAGCGATGTGAATGTGGGCCCATTTGTGATCTCGTTCCAACTTCTTGCTTGTTGTGTTAAATGGACGGTCAACGCATCCATTAGCTAACATTGGAAAGGTGGCTGACCTGCATATCTGACTGGCTTGCAAAACTTGATTCAACCCTTGAATCGAAAACTCTGCTTCCCTTAGGCCTCGCTGAAGTATTTACTCTAGAATGTCTGACTGTAAGTCCAACGACAACTTTGAATAACCTAGTCTATCTAAATATTCTATCTAAAATTAAACTATAGGGCCGGCCGAGTGGCGCATTGGTTAAGCGCTGGTTTTGGGATGCCGGCGGCCCCGGTTCGGATCCCACATGAGGGCCAGTGACGCTGCCCTCTGCAGCTAGCAACAGCTCCACCTGGAGCTGCGCTGTACGGGCCCCGGTGATGGTGTGGGCTGCAGCCCCTGCTGCAGTGGGCTGCCATAGGCTGCAGTGAGTGGCCCGCAGCCAGCGTGAGCGGCTGGCAGCCAAGTGTGAGCTGCCAATAGCTGCGGTGAGCGACATCCAGAGGCCGGCGACCGATCTGCCTCAGCCGGGAAGAGCGCAATGACGATACCAACAGTGAGGCAACATCCTCCGCAGCTAGACTGAAGAACAAAAAGCAGCAACTTGTCTGTTCCCCTTCCCCGATTCCCCAACGCTGTTCCCCTCCGCCAATTCCCCAATAAAAAATCTTTAAAAAAAATAAAAATAAAAAATAAAATAAAATTAAACTATAGAAGGCCCATTAATTAGTGTATTAGTGGCAGGCCGGGTAACATCTAACAGCTGCAAAAATACAAAGCAATAATAATGAAAACTACCTTTTCTGTGGCTGTTCTTTGAGCCGTCACATATGGATACTCCAGGTACAATGCACAATGCTCATTTAATCCTATCCTAACCAGCAGCAAGCAGGCATTAATCACAATTTTACAAACCAGCCTGTCTCTTCTCTAGCTAGAACTCTTAGAAGCCTACTCTTGTTTGACTATCCAATTAGCCTAACTCCCCTCAAATGCCAAAAACACTCGCTTTACGAACAAATATCCATGCCTACAGCAGCACGACTTTTACTCACTTTCAATATCATTTCAATGAATTACCCTCTCTATCAGTCCGCTTAACAATGAAAAGTGGTGTGTTTTCTTTTCTTTCTCTTTAAAGGATAAGAATAGAAATGAGTCAAGGAAAACCAAAAAGAAAAACTTTGCAAGCCAGATTAGCAGGTACAGAAATTCAACTCCCCTGCCTCCTCTGGCAAACGTCACAATAACAACATCTAACAGCATTAGTGTCTGACACGTGTCCCCGGGACCACTGGACATGCTTGCTGCGCATCTCTTTGCAAACACACAACCCCGGGAACTTTCTTGACAGTTCAGGGCTCTTCCTGCAACACCCAAGTCCAAGCCTGAGCGAGCCTCTTACGTCATTGCACCGTGTTAAGTTTTCTTCGGTGTCTGACTCCAAAAGTTTCGGCTCGCTCTTTGGAGCAAGGATCAGGGTCTCATGACAACCGCAGGCCTATGAGAAGCAGCCCCCGAAAGAGGTGCGAGCAGACGGGCGAGCAGGAGACACGCAAGGCGCCCACGGCCTGAGCAGCGCCCGGCCATCCGCCTGCTCCCAGCGGGCAAGTGCTCGCGGGAGCCGGGCCGGAGCTGGGACGGGCCGCGGGGACAGGGGGAGCGGGGCGCACCTGAACACGCGGGGCGGCTGCAGTCCAGGTCGGCGGCGGGGCCCCGGGGGGGGCGGCCAGGCGCGTCCCTGGGCCGCAGCAGCGGCGCCTGGTCGGCGGCCTCGCCAGCACCGCCCGCGCCCTCCTCCCCGGCGGCGTCCAGCAGCCTCACGGCGCTCCCCGGGGCGCCCTTCCGCGGCTGGGCCCAGACGAGCCGCGGCAGCAGCGGCTCCCGCTCCTCATCCGCATCCTCGTCCAGGCTGCTGCCCGCCACGGCCGCCCGCCGCGCGGGCTCGGGCGACTCTGCCATGACCGCCTTCTCTGGTTTGCGCGCGGAGACGGGCTCAGGGAAGCCGGGTGCGCGGGTCTGGCCTCGGCATCGCGGAGGGCCGGAGGCGCTGGATCCCGGGGAGGCCGCCTGCCCGGCGTGCTGGCCCGCTCCGCGCCCGCCCAGCAGTTGCCCCGCCCCGCCGCTGGCCCCGCCCCGCCGCTGGGCCCGCCCACCTCGCACCGCCCTGCGCCTGCGCGGAAGGGCACAGGAGGCGGTGGGCGGGGCGCTGGCTAGGGCGCGGGCGCTGGCTAGGGCGCGGGCGCTGCCTAGGGGCGGGGCGCTGCCTAGGGGCGGGGCGGTCACCTGCTTCAGGCGCTTTGCAATCTCAGAGGTGCCCCTCTTGGAGCTCAGGGATTAGAGTTTAATTTAACCTCCAGAGTGCCCCTCTGCAACCTATATTGGCCTCTCTCTGCACCGCAGCATTCTCTCAAAGCATTTACCACAATCTGTACCTACGGATTTCTTTGTATGACTATTTAACATTTATTTCCCCCACTGTAAATTCATGAAAGCAGGGATCTCGTCTTTGGTTCAAACATTTCCTGGTATCGGTAGTTTTTATTTTCTTTTTTTTCTGACTAACCTAGCTAGAAGTTTATCAGATTTTTTAATCTTTTCACACAGCTTTCTCTTGATTACATTATTTTCTGTTTTCTAGTTCATTTACTTTTGCTCTTTATTATTTCCTTCATCCCATTAATTAGGATATGATTTCCTCTTATTTTATTTTATTTTATTATTATTATTTTTAAA
Source organism: Aselliscus stoliczkanus (assembly GCA_033961575.1). Taxonomy (NCBI): domain Eukaryota; kingdom Metazoa; phylum Chordata; class Mammalia; order Chiroptera; family Hipposideridae; genus Aselliscus; species Aselliscus stoliczkanus. Next base: position 127,015,560 of record CM066734.1, read on the forward strand.
GATTTTATTGGGGAATTGGCGGAGGGAAACAGCGTTGGGGAATCGGGGAAGGGGAACAGACAAGTTGCTGTCTTTTTGTTCTTCAGTTTAGTTGCGGAGGATGTTGCTTCACTGTTGGTATCGTCATTGCGCTATTCCCCGATGAGGCAGATCGGTCGTTGGCCTCTGGATGTCGCTCACCGCGGCTACTGGCAGCTCACGCTGGCTGCCAGCCGCTCACACTGGCTGCCGGCCACTCACTGTAGCCTATGGCAGCCCACTGCAGCAGGGGCTGCAGCCCACACCATCACTGGGGCTCGCACAGCCCAGCTCCATGTGGAGCTGTTGTTAGCTGTAGAGGGCAGTGTCACTAGCCCTCATGTGGGATCTGAACCGGGGCCGCTGGCATCCCCAAACCAGCGCTTAACCAATGCTCCACTCGGCCGGCCCTTCCTCTTCTTTTAATAGTTGCTTAGAGCAGTTTAATAATTCTGGGCCTTTCTATTTTTAATTTTTTTAATATAAACGTATTTTTTAAATAAAGCTATGCATTTCCCTCTAAGCACTGCTTTATCTGCATTTCACAATTTTTAGTATGTTATGATTTCATTTACATTCTGTTTAAAATCGTTTTCTATTTCCCTTATGATTTCTTCTTTGACCCGCTTCTTTGAAGTGTGTTAATTTACAAATATTTGGGGGCCTTCCTAGTTACTATTATTGGTCTCTAATTTTATTCTGTTGTGACTAGCGAAGATACACTAAGATTTCAACCTTTTGAAAGCTATTGAGACTTATTTCATAACCCAGCATATTATTTACGTTGGTGTGTGCTTTAAATTCCATGTGTGCTTTGAAAAGAAGATGTATTCTGCAGATGAATGGTTCTATAATTATCAATTGTTTCTATAAGTATCAATTCAGTTAAGTGTTGATAATATTGTTCAGATCACCTATATCCTTATGGATTTTTAAATTTGGTTCTATTGTTCACTGAGACTAGGGTACTACATTCTGACTATGATTGTGGTTTTGTCTATTTCTCCTTTTAGTTTGGTGAGTTTTTGCTTTATGTATTTTGAAGTTGTTATTAGGCTCATAAATTTTATGTCTTCCTGATGATTTGTCTCTCTTTTCTCCCTTCCTTCCTTCCTTCCTTCCTTCCTTCCTTCCTTCCTTCCTTTCTTTCTTTTTCTTTTCTTTTTCTTTTCTTTCCTACTTATCAGCTGTCTCTCCTTATCTCTCTTAATACTCCAGGCTTGAAGTTTATATTGTCTGATATTAATGTAACCACTCCACCTTTCTTAGGTTTACTGCTTGCCTGGTAAATCTTTTTCAATCCTTTTCCTTTCAATCTTGTGACTTTATATATAATATGTATGTATCTCTTGTAGATAGCTTATAGTTGGTTTTTAATTTTTTTTTAAAATTCAGTCTGATAATTTCTGCCTTTTAATTGTCGTTTTTAGTCTATTTACATTAAATACAATATTAATATGGTTGGATTTTGATCTATCATTTTGCAATGTGTATTTTATTTGTTTCATCCTGTTGTTGTTCCTCTTTTTCTCCTTTCCTGCTTTCTTTTTAGTTAATCAATATCTCTTCATATTTCATCTTAATTCCTCTATTGACCTTCTGTTAAAACCCTTTACATTATGTTTTACTGCTTATGCTGGCATTTACTATATATATATCCTTAAATTATCTCAGTGATCTTAGATCTCATGTTGTACTACCTAACATAAAATGTAAGAATCTTGCAAAAGTGTAGTCCTATTTATCCCTCATCCTTTATGTTATTGTTGTAATGTATAGTAGACATACATATGTTTAAATATAGTGAATATTTTTCCCTTAAACAATTACATGCCTTTAAAAGAAATTAAGAAAATAATGTATAGTCTTCTATATTTACCGACATATTTACCATTTCCAGTGCTCCTTATTCCTTTCTATAGATCTGAGTTTCTATCTAGTATCATTTCCCTTCTCTCTGAAGAATTTTTTAAAGCATTTCTTGCAGTGTAGATCTGCTGGTGATAAATTCTAAGTTTCAATTTATCTGAAATTATCTTTATTTCACCATTATTTTCAAGGGATATTTTCTCTGGATATAGAATTCTGGATTGATGTTAACCCTCTTCCCCCACTCCAAGTTCAACTTTAAAAATGTAATTCTGTTGTTCTCTAGCCTTCATTGTTTCTGAATCATATCCCTTCATCTACCCACCCAATTTGTACTGTGTCATTCATTTTCTCTAGTTGCCTTTAAGGTTTTCTCTTTATCTTTGGTTTTCAGTACTTTGACCATGATATTTTTTGGTATGAATTTTTTTATACATATGTCCAGTTTGAGTTTTGCTGGGCTCCTTGAATCTGCAAATTTATGTAGTCCACCAAATTTGGGTAAATCTCAGCCATTATTTTTTTCATATATTTTTTTCTCTCTTTCCTTTCCTTCTGGGTTTCCTATTACATATATGTTAGACTCTTGATATTATCTAAAGATCAGTATATCTGTTCATTTTTCCCAATAGTTTTTATCTCTGTTTTTCAGAGTGGATAATTTCTCTTTACTTGTTTTTAAATTTGCCAACCCTTCAGCCATTTCCAATTAGCTCTTAAACCCATCCAGTAAATTTTTTATTTCAAATTTTGTACTTTTCAGTTTTAGAATTTACATTTGTTTCTTTTTTTTTTTTTTAGAGTTTCTACATCTCTGCTATTTTGCATCCATTAGTTCATTATGACCATTTGTTTTTTAAGTCCTTGAATATATGTCTAATAACTGTTTTAAAGTCTTTGCTAATTCTTACATCTGAGTCATCTGGGAACCAGTTTCTATTGACTATTTTTCTCTGGACCATGAGTCAAACTTTCCTGTTCCTTTACATGTCTGTTAATTTTTACTGAATACTGTTTATTGCTGATAATATTATATATTGTAGCGCCTCGAGATCTGTTGTCTTCCTCCGATGAGTGTTGAGGTGTTCTAGTAGTTACTTAACTCAATGAGAGTCAAATTCCACCTGAAATTTCTGATCATTTCTTTCAGCTGTTGATTTTTGCTGGGCTCTTTGGCATATCCCCCAGGCACACAGATTTCAGGAATCTACCAATGATTTGGGCAGGATGTATGTGTAGATTCTAGAACTCTCTCCCTCCTTTTCAGGATTTCCCTTCTCAACTTCTAGCTGTTTTGGAAGCCCCAGATGCCATCCTTTAATTCCTTAAGCCATTAAGACTGTGGCTTTCTGATTGAGTTCAAGCTGCCTTTCACAGTGCAAACTGAGTAGTGCTCTCAGATGAAAAAAAAAAGTATGAGCATAAATCACACTTATTTTATGTCAATTCTTTGAAGAGTGTGCATCCCTTCAATGACTGCCTGCCTGCATATGATTACTTCTAGTGCCTTCAAACATCACTTACTAATGGGGATACGTTCTGAGAAATACATCATTAGGCGATTTTATCATTGTGTAAACATCAGAGAGTAAGTACACTTACACAAACCTAGATGGTATAGCCTACTACACTCCTAAGCTATATGGTATAGCCCAGGGGTCAGTAAACTATGGCTTGCGAGCTCTTTGGGTACATGCGGCTCTTTGGGTACATTCCATCTCAAAAGTTTGCTGACCCCTGGAACAGCCAATCCTGTCCCTCACAACAATTTAAAAATTATTCAAGAGCCATAAATATATTTTTACATAATCACCATTATGTGAATTTTAAAATTTTATAAATGAAACTATGATAGTTTTGTTTTATTTTTATTTTCAATTTTACTTCAGAGGCTCGCGAGCCAGTTTGCTGACCTCTGGCCGCTCTTCCATCTCAAAAGCTTGTCGACACCTGGTATAACCTATTGCTCCTAGACTATAAACCTCTACAGCATGTTACTGTACTGAATACTGTAGGCAATTGTAATGCATTGTGCATGATGTGATAACAGTTATGACATCACTAGGTGATAGGAATTTGTCAGATCCATTATAATCTTATGGGACCACTGTTATATATGTGGTCCATCACTGACCTAAATGTCATTATGTGGCACATGACTATAATAGTTCTTATATTTTGTCCAAAGTTTATAATTTTATCCATTAAAGGAGTAGTCTAATATAAACTCCTATGACATATTTTATCAGAAATGTATTTTTTGGCAAGATGAATGGGGCTGTGTTTTTGTCAGTACTTCACATGTTAGTAGAGGAATATTACTTATTGCTAGATAAGACGACATTCATCATCAGCTCTATTTGTAGTTTACATTTTTATACTCATGAAGAGTGAGAAAATCTGTCCAAATAAATATATGAATATGGAATACATTTTGTAATAGCAATGTCAAATATTTGTTCTCCTTCCAAGATATATGCTAAGGATCACATGGTACTCTATCACCAAAAATATTTTTTATGATCTATCATCAGTTACCTCATTTAAGTCCTCTTTTATTTGAATTATTCACTTTCTCAGTTTCTGGGAAGTATACCAAAAAGGCTTTTAAAAGACATTAAAATTTTAATCGTACTGTAACTTTCATTTCAAGGTACCTTATTTTTTAAACTCAGAGTTGAGGAAATAAAGATATTAACATTTCTACAAACTTTTTGTCAATATATTATTCATTAAAATGCTTTAAGTATATTTTTTAATACTTTTGAATTACAGATTTGTCTCATTCAATGTATGTACAACATATAACTTAAAAGTTAATTGGCAAAGTCCGGCTTCATTATCAAATCAACCAGCCCAAACAGACTTTTCTCAACTCATATCAACATGTTAAAATATCCTGTGTCAACATCTCAGTTTTGAATTCTAAGGCTTTGTTGCCTTCAGTATTTCTTGCAGATACTTTCTTTACTTTGTTCTCACGGAATATTCCTTTAGGGGGTCCATTCTTTGATATTAGTCAGGGCTTAGAAGAGACAAAATCTTTGACTTTAATTTGTCATCACTCTCACAACTTCACTCTACAATACCTATGTATTTAGAATATCCTAACACAGGCCTAAATGCACCATGTACAATATCACCATTACCTTTAATAAGGAAAGACATGAAGCACTGCCGGTACTATGAGCCCTCTGTTAAAGGGGGCTTTGCCAACACCTGTATTTCAAATCCAGTATTTATTGGAAGGCTCAGGTTTTTTTACACCCTGGAGCAAGCCACTAGAAGATTCAGAATAGGCATTCCAATACCAACTGGTGTACTATAAATTCAGTTTTGACACTAACCACCCAGAGTTAGCACAGATCCCACAAGTTAAGGGATCAGTCCTCCATAAGACTGCCCTCACTTCAGATGCCAGCCACACTTTGTGGGTCCCCAGGCTACCTCCATTTATGACTAACTGGCTACAAATTTGGGGGCTGTATGACCTCCTCAAGTTGTATAATTTATTAGAAAAACTCACATAACTCAGCGAAGATGTCAAGGCTCTTGCCCTCATGGAGATCGTGATGAGATGGAACTTAAAGACAAAGGAACAGACAGTTAGAATACAATATGCTGAGAGCTATGTGGAGGAAGTACAGGCTTCTAAGAAAGCATGTAAGAGGGACCAAGGTTAGGAAAGGGGGTTAAGAAAGAATATAGGGGTAGGGGAGAGACTTGTCTGATGTAAAATCTCACCTGAAGTTTCTGATCATTTTTTTTTAAATAATCCAACTGTTGCTTTTTGCTGGGCAAATAGAAGGACAGGGAAAGCTTCACAGAACAGATGACATTTACGTGGAGACTTGAATGATGAGAAAGAATGGTTCATAGAAAGAATGAAGGAAAGAGCGATCCTAGCAGAGGGGCAGGTTGAGCAAGGGCTCTGAGGAGTGGTGGTGTGCAGCAAGCACTGGAGATCTCTGAGGAGCAGAGTGGAGGACTGAGGGTGGTGAGAGGGGGAAGCAAGACACTAGGTCCAAAAGGTAGTCCAGAGCATCACTGTGTTGCCTTTCAGTGCAAATCTCATGCCAACGTTTTCAGCCCTTTTGCTGAAGATCCTGGTCACTTCACTCCTCTCTGTCTAGATTCCACAGGGTGGACCGTGACACAAAATGAGATTAGAGAGTTTGGGGATTTATGGGTCTGGTCTGTATGGGTTAGAGTAGAGTTCAGATTTAATCGGAAATTCAATGAGTCCAAAGCCTTCCCCCAAAGGATCAGAGCTTTTGTGTAAAGAGACATGTTAAACAAATGTTTGATTCCTCTAATAAATGAACTCAATACATAACCGTATAACACTGCTGAAGGTTAATCTTAATCTTAGATGCATATACACATACTGAATGTTTTTGGAAATATACACAGAAAAGTGATAATAGTGGTTCCTTTTGGAAAAGGAATGGGACAGTAGAGACTGGGGTGGGCCCAAGATCCATTTATCTCTCTATACAAGTGGCAGGACCATGGGGTGGCTTTTTGATACTAGTTGGGCTTCATCAGCAATCCTGCTCCCTCTAAGGCACCCAAATGAACACACACTCTAAGTAGAAAACCATGCTTACTAAGCAAATGCAGACTCAAGAAGGTTTCCCAGCTCCTCATTCATTTATTCAACAAATGAATTGTGCCAGGTGTTCTTCTAGAGCTTGGGGGAAGGTGTCAGGGTGATGCTCTACTTTTAAGGATATAGCAATCTAGCTTGTTTACTGAGTTATAGTTTGATTTAATTTATTTTGTATTTTATTATTTTTTCCCCCTATTCTTTGTTTCTCTCCCTCACTGCCTGATTTAATTGCTCTGCTTTCCCAAGGCTACATGCATATCTCATTAATCAAGTTCATCGGCGTAACACTCACTTGCAAGAAACTGAGTCAACCTCAGCTATCCAGACAATGACAACCAGGCTGCCATTCTGGACTGCGATTTTCTGTCAGATGACATACGAATCACCCCTAAGACTGGGTACAAAATAACCATCTCAGAACAAACAGGACCCCAGGAGATGTTCTCCCAGATGAGTCGCATGACTAACCCCCCGTTTTCTGCTTCTTCAGTGTACCTATAAACCCTTCTGATCATTCTAAGAATGAGGAGATGGCCTTTGGGCAGGAATCTGCTATCCTCCTGGAATGCGGGCATTTCAAACAAACCTGCTTTTCATTCTACCTACCTTGTCTCTCGATTATTGGTTTATGAGTGATAAGCAGCCAAACTTTAAACAGTTAAAAAAAAGAGTAACACATCTTTTTTCTCACGAATCTACCATTCTCATGGGAGAGATAAACAACAGCAAGTAACCAATAGGACATTAGAATGTAAATTGATGACAAGTGCTATGAAAAAGAATAATGCAGGGTGAGGAGTACAGAACAATGGTGGTGTGAATGGGTGGGCACTCTTTTATAGGAGGTGGTTTTAGTGGGTTGAATGGTGGTTCCCCTAAAAGATATGTTCATATCAAATCCCCAGAACTGTGGATATATCTTATATGGAAAAATGGCCTTTGCAGATGTAATTAAGTTAAGGATCATGGGATGAGATCATCCCAGATTATCTTGGCTGGTGCTAAATCCAATGACAAGTGACCAGAGAAAGGCAGAGAGAGGCTTTGAGACAAGGAGGAGAGGCTATACAGGGAGGCAGATGTGACGATGAGGCACAGATTAGAGTGATTTGGCCACAAGCAGAGGAAGCCAAGGAATGCCAACAGCCACAAATAATAGTCAAACACTCAATGAAAGAACTGACAGAATTGAGGGTAAAAGTGATGGCTATTATGTTACCTAAGAGAAGAATGTTAAATACATGGCTACCTCTAAATTCCTTCTATATGGGAATTCTGAAGCTTCTATTTCTGCATACATTTTTGAGCTGTTCAATTTTTTTTTTTTTGAGGGCGGTGTCACTGGCCCTCATATGTGGGACCCCAACCGGGGCCGCTGGCGTCCAAAGCCAGCTCTTAACCACCGCGCCAGTCAGTCGGCCCTCAATTTTTTTTTTAAACAAAAATTATGTTAAAAATGATTTTTAGCACATTACAAGAATTAAAAAAAAATCTTTATTGGGGAACAGTGTCCAGGACCCATCAACTCCAAGTCAAGTCATTGTTTTCAGTGGAGGGTGCAGCTCACTGGCCCATGTGGGAACTGAACCAGCAAACCTGGTGTTAAGAGCCTGCGCTCTAATCACCTGAGCTAACCAGCTGCCCCCATTACAAGATTTTTCTAGCAATGGAAAAAAAGGAACAAGGACGACCTGACTTAGACAAAAGTCTTGATTAAATGTGGTTGATATTTAAGGTTATGATTCAAGTGACATGCAATCAGTAAACATGGAAAACAGAGCGAACACGAGCCTTGGAGTAAACCTGATAATAGCCACTCGGTTGAAGATCTGCATTGGCTTTGTTTAGCCAGCTGCAGTGGACTTCTGCTTCACCGGACTCTATTATAAAGGAAACAGAGATCCTTTTGACGGGCCCGCCAATCTTTGTTGTCTGCCTTATTTCAATGTTTACATGTATATGTTGTGATTTGAATACAGATATATTTAGGAAAAACTTAATTCCCACTTTCCTGTCATTCCCAAAATTTACCTTATTCTAATACTGGATCTGGCTTTAAGCAGAATCTGCTCTCAAAAATTTACATGCAAATAAAATGCTTGTGAAATAAATGCTGCTTTAGTGCAGTAATAATGAAGGCTACAGTTCACTGAGAACCAGATGCTGTTCCATGTGCTTTGCGTTTATTAGCAAATACACCTTCACGACAACCCAATGAGACAGGGGTTCTTATTATCCTCTCTTTGCACACGGAGAACTAAGGCATACACAAGTTAAGTAATTTGTCCCAGATCACCCAGCTGTAAGTGGCAGAGTTAGTGTTGGGACACAGGTGGTCTGGTTCCAACCTCAGCCATTCTAGTATGCAGACTTTCTTGGGAAGTCCATGGAAGGCTCTTTCTAAATCATAATTCTGGTCATTGTCACTAACTTCTAATGTCAGTCCACTGCTCACCAAAAGAAAACCTAAAAATTTACCATGGATGTAATTCCTCCCACAGACTGGGCTCTCACCTCTAACACAAGCCTTGTTTCACTTTGTCTCGGCCACCCTGAATTTGTCCTTACTTCTAGAACCAGTCATTTCACATCTCTGTGTCTTTATCCTTGTTGTCAGGATATCCTTTTCCTCATCTACTTGGCCTCTAAATCCTAGTTTAATGTCAATTTGGAACTGTCCCCAGTACCTAATTAGAGATCATCATGTTTCTGTCCTGTTTTCCCCCCAAATCCTTGCTCTGACCTCTGATGGAGCCCTTTCCTGCTGAAATTTATTTGTCTATTCAAAAATGTCATGAAACTGTGAGCTCCTGGCAAGAAGGATGTGATGTTCTCTGTATTTCTCTCACTCCCTCCAGTTCCTAGGAGAGTGACTAGAACATAGTATACTTGTGAAAAGTTTTATGAATTAATGAAAAAAAAAAGAATGAATAATATTATATTTAAAGGAGTTCTATAAATAAATTTTGCAGTGAGAGCCATCAACCCCCAAATTTTCTTTGGTAGCATTTGCTCCCCAAATATCACCAAGACAACCCATGTCGGAGGTCCCCAAGAGCATGCCCTGGTTTGATGATTTACTAGGAGGACCCACAGAAGTCTGGAGTCAAATTCACAGCTATAACTTCTCATAGTGGAAAGACACAAAGCAGAATCAGCAAAGGGAAAAGGTGCATAGACAAAGTCAGGAGGAGACCAGGCACACATTTCCAAAAGCCCTCTCCGGGAGGACTCACATAGGGCGCTTTTACCTCCCCAAACTACAAGTCGTGACAACAGGTGTGAAATATTGTCTACCTGGACGCTCGTTAGAGACTCAGTGCCTGGACTCTATTAGTCAGAGTTCTCTAAAGAAGCAGAACCAATAGGATAGAGAAGATTTATTTTGAGGAACAGATTCGTGGGATTGTGGGGCTGGCAAGTTCAAATTTGTAGGACAAGCCAGCAGGCTGGAAACTCAGGCAAGAGCTGATGCAGTACTGTAGTCCTTAATTTCTTCTCCGGGAAACCTCAGTTTTTGCTCTTATGGCCCTTGAACTGATTGGATGAACTCCACCCACATTACTGGGAGTAATCTCCTTTACTTAAAGTTAACTGATTATAGATGTTAACCAAGTCTCCAAAATACCTTCACAGCAACACCACGATTTGATTAAATAACAGGGCACTATAATTTAACCATGTAGACACATCACATGGTCATTTTTTGCCTTCTCCCGTCTAGCCAGGATGCGCCCACCCTTCATCCAGGTCTCAGTGTCCCCAGGGAGGTTTCTGTGCTGGCCTCCTTCTCCAACTGGATTAGGTGCCCCTCCTCATGAACTCTCTAAACATAGTACTAACATTACACAATTTTGTAACTGCCTGTTTATTTACCAAGTAGAACATAAGCCTGAAGATCAAAAACCATGCTTAGGTCACTGATACACCCATGGGCCAGCGCAGAACCTGCCACATAGCAGACACAATAGTTTCTAAGTGAACGCAGCTGGCCCAACCCCACTTTACAGCTGAAGTAATAGGTTCAGAGATAATAGGCCCCTCACTTATGATTACCACACAGGTTAGCAGCAGAGCTGGATTAGAATTTGTAGCCTGTGCCTGTCACCTCAGGCTCCTCTCCACTTTGCTACTCCTTGTGGAGTAGGGAGGTTAAGATTCACCAGATGTGGTGAGGTTTACTTTTCAGAGTGTGTGTGTTCAGTACTTCTGTGTTACGAAAGAGAGGCAGGCTCGGGTTCTTGCAATCGGGTTTTGTGTTTAAGAAGACACGTGATGATAGGAAACTCATGGGCTAGGAAGTGGCCTCCTGCAGAGCCTGTGGGAAACCTGACCAGGAGCCGGGTCCTCTCCTTGGTCCTCAGCAGCCAGCGGTCACCAACGCCCTGCCATCCTGCTGACGCAGCTCTGCCCTAGCACTTCTGCTCTTCTCCTGCTACTACGCGACAACGACTCCTCGTCTGTTCATGCCTTCCCGGATGCTTATGGGTAATATGGGCTCGCTTGTGCCTTCACTTTAAAAGCGTTCAGCGCCTCTTCCTGCCACCCAACTGACTCTTCATATTTTCCAAATCTAATTTCTGACTAAGGCAGTCTGGTTGACTTCTTTTGTTACGATCTTTCTTGTTTGGCTAGAGCTTTTCATGCCTGTTTTTGTTTTTGTTGTTGGTTTTTATTTTGTTTTGTTTTTTAAGTAAACTTTAGTTTTTTTAGAGTTTTGGGCTTACTGCAAAATTGATCAGAAGGTACAGAGATTTCTCACATACCATTGGTCCTCACACAGGCACAGCCTCCCCCAATATCCACATCCTGCATCAGTGGGGTGCATTTGTTAAAACCCATGAACCTACATTGATGTGTCACTATCACCCAGAGTCCATAGTTTACATTAGTGTTCACTCTTGGTGTTGTACATCCTGTGGGCTTGGGCAAGTGCATAATGATAATGAATCCATAATTATGGTACCATATAGAGTATTTTCACTGCCCTAAAAATCCTCTGTGCTCTGCCTATTCATCCCTTCTTCCTCTCGAATTCCTGGCAACCGCTGATCCTTTTACTGCCTGCATAGTTTTGCCTTCTCCAGAATGTCATATAGTTGGAATCACAATATGTAGTCTTTTCTGATTTCATACCTGGTTTTCATGCCTTCACAGGTTAGCACACGAATCGGCTGCTTTTAGGTCCGATCAGCTCAGATGAAGGGGGTCAGGATGCAGACAAATTCAGGGAATAGACCATTCCAGAGACTGTGGGAGAGGCATTTATTTTCTTTTTCGGTGACTGAGAGTGAGGCAGGTACCATCATTGACCTGTCCAACCTGCAGAAAAAAGATGACCAGAGGTTTTGGATAACAGTCCAAAGTGTTATCTCAGGGCAAGATATAGTCATATTTTAAAGAAGCTCGTGCTCCCTCCTTTGTGGCATATGATGGCTCTAGATTTTCCTTTTCAGGTTAAGAGGCTGGGAGCAAAACATGCCGGAGGTGGTGTGAAGAAAATGGGGGGAAAAAAATAACAGAAGGAAGTAAAATAACCCTGAGATTATAACAGTATTTGACTTGGACAATAACAAGTGAATATAAATGAAGCTAGATCTCCAAGTGATTGCTATGAAAACAGACAACTAAGTTTTATTTTTCTTCCTTCCTTTTTTTTAAAAAAAGATTTTAATGTAATCTGGTAGTGTAGAAGAAAATAACTCAATGTTCTGAAAATAAATTTCCCAGAGGAGGCTATTATAGCAGCCCTCTTGTTTCCTGTCATACTCTGAATCAGTTACAAGGACAAACTCTATTTGTTTGGGTACATTAATTTTGCTCAATGGCCTTTCTATAAAATGAGCATCAAATTGATGGGACCGGACCTCAGCAAAGAAGAAGTTCCAATTTTCTCTGGATGGATTGTTCTGGACGTGCAGTGGAAAATTATTATTAATAGCAATTCATGTTTACTATCCAGTGAGCACGACAGAAAGATGGAATTCAGAAATGCAGCTGTATCCAACTAAGCGCTGAGCATCACAGGACAAATTACTAGAGAGCGATGACCCAATCTTTGGCTGTTGTGTGGCTAAGTCTATTTGGGCCACATTTCGTGTGTTGAACCCTAGGTTTTCTCTGACTGTGCCTTGTTTCAGGAACTTCAGGGAAGCAAGATGGATTTTTGATATGATCTAGATATTTGAGTTGTGCTCTTGCGGGTACCATGTGGTGCTAATTCCCTGCATGCTACGTTTATATCCATGTTACGTTTATTTCAATCATTCAACTGGTCACAGGGAAAGGATCTGAACAGACAGACTCCTGTCCCTCATGAAGTGATTACATCTGGTCCTTAGGTCTTCCTGATTTTGACTCAGCCTTCAAAGGTCAAACCAAAACAGAGGTATAAGTTTGCTCTAAATTTTCCTTTTCAGATTAAGGGCCTGGGAGGTAAACTATGCTGGAAGGGGGTGTTTAGAAGGAAACAGAGAGAGGTAAAATAACTTCATCTCCTGCAGTTAATTAGTGCCCAGCTAGTCCCTGTTATCACTGGGGTATGGAAAGCAGCTATAATGCTTATTTCTCATAAATATATACGCCTTTGTCACTTGCTTTCTGTGTGCTAAGCTCTTCCTGAATTCATTTCTTTTTTTCTTCTGTGGAAGTAAACGAAGACTAACAAAATGGGAACAGGCAAGGTGTCTTTATTTAGAGTTTGCTATAGTAAGGGAGTGGGCTCCCATCACTCGTGTTTTGGCAGAGATTCAAAGGCAGGCAGAGAAGTGGGAGAGTTTAGAGTCTAACGAAGCAAAGGTATCACGTGCACCCTGATTAGGGGCTATTGGCCTGGGGAAGCTGCAGGTAGGCTAACTAGAAGTGGGTCATCTTATGTGATTGGATAGGCGTGCAGATTGGGCTCTCTCTGGTTGGTCCTAAGTTGGAAATGGGGACGAAAATTAGGAAAGCTCATTTATTCATCAAGTCCTAGCTGTTTTAGGCTCATTGCTACAGAGATTACTGTTTAGTTTCCTGGGCTGGTTGACAGAGAGAGTGGTCTGACGTAGATAGAAAATTGGCTTCCTGGGCTGGTTTCTATAGATAATAGGTTGGTTTCCTGGGCAGGTTGCTACAGGCTGTGGGTTAGAGTTCCATTTTCATATACAATCTGGCCATTGTCTGTTTGTACATTGTCTCTACTTATTTTACCTAGGATGCTTCATCTATTTTAACTTTTAAATTCTTTGTTTGATACATATTTACTAATAGCCATTAATTCTGCAACATTCATGGTACATTTACAGAAAACTTTTAATTACAAAAAATTATGCATGTTCATTGAATAAAAAAGATTTAAAATAGAGCTAAACAAAAGGAAAAGTGATTTTATAAACTACCAACCACATCCCTACTGACAATTTGTTGTATATTCTTTCTATGCATCCATATCAATATAACCCCATAGCACTTTGACCATTCATAGCTCTTATAGTTGTTTCTCCCATTGGGGGTGTGCAGAGATGGAGAGTATTTTTTATTCAACCCTTACTCCCCCATTCTTGCATCATATGTTGAACATGGTAGAAATGTTCAGTAAGTATTAATTGAATATTTTATGTTGAACCATATGAAGTTTCCTTTTTTTTTATAAGTCAAAAGTAACCAAATGATGACCATTTCATGTGGTTAAACCTAGTGGATGAATAGATAAGTGGATGGATGGATAGATGAACAGACAGACAATGGCTGGATGAATTGTAATGAGTTTTGCCATTGTCAGTTCTATTCCACATAACAAATGATTTAAGCATCAAAATTCTGGATGAATGTGTTGTGGTCTCTTGATGATGATGGGGGAATTCCGACTTCTGCTCTCAACTTAGTTATTTCTTCCATTTGTTTATGACTGTTATTCAGCCAATTACCAAATGGCAATGTCAATCCTTTTCATCCATATATGCATTCAACTTTTTTACAAGAATGCAATCTCCCTGTCAGGAATAGATGGATCATTTTCATTTTTCAATTATTTGAGCTTCAGTTTAGGGCTTTGGTTAATGGTTTTGCAAGACACTGATTAGAGAGGTCTTTTTCTTTCCTGATTAAACGCATGTATGATATCTTCTCTGCAGCTCTCTTTTATTTGTATCTAGTAATTGTGGATCTAAATATATGACTATGGCAATCTGTCATATACTACATTATATGAATTTTTCAGGAGGCAAAAATCATTTTCTTTTAAAAAAATCATTTCAGAAGGTTGTCATTAGTCAGACTAAGGATTTTGGAAGTAAATCTTAAATAAAATGAATCGTTTTCAATACAACACTATAATAGCAAATCACTGTTGCCAACTCTTCTTCAATATTCCTATTATAATATCTGTGTATAATATCTAGAGAAGAGTAGCCACATAAATAATCTCTAAGGCTGTTGTCCTTCGGGCTTGGTCTTTAAAAACTACAACCAGTTGGTAGTTTAGTTATGGTGGGAAAGAGTACAAGGTTGGCTGTCCTGAGTTCTCCTTCCTTCCAGTTTTGTCTCTTACAAGTTGTTACCTCAAGCATATAATCTTCCTTTGTTACCTCAGTTACCCCCTCTGTAAAATGGTGCTATGGACTGTGTCCCCTGAAATTCATCTATTAAATCCCAATCGTCAATGTGAGATATTAGGAGGTGGGGCCTTTGTTAGATGATTAGGTCACAAGGGTGGAGCCATCATTAATGGGATTAATGCCCTTATGAATGAGACCCCAGAGAGGTCCCACATCCCTTCTGCCATGTGAGGTTACATTGAGAAGACTGTGCCTATGAACCAGGAAGTGAGCCTTCACCAGACATTGAATCTGTAGGCACCTTGATCTTGAACTTCCCAGCCTCCAGAAAGGTGAGAAGTAAATACCTGTTGTTTATAAGCCATTCAATCTATGGTATTTTATTATAGCAGCCCGAAAGGACTAAGACAAATGGGGGTAATGTTATCTTAGAGGATACAGTCATTCATTCTTTCATTAAATGTCCACTTACTTAGGTGTCCAGGCCTGTCCTTGGCAGTATTACTGGGTACACAAAATATGTTCACTTTGCTTTCTAGGTCCTGAAGATGCAATGGGAAAAGAAGCAGGCAAAGGTTTTTTTAAAATCTTTTGTCCTAGTATAGTATCATTGGTGATTCAAAGATATAAGCCAGTCCTCTAAACAAGCATGTTAGAGTTGGAGGAAGGAGTATTTCGGTTCACGTTTGCTGTTATTTGATCTTGGGAAACTTCTGACTCTTCTCTTGCAATTCCCTCCTGGGCAAAATGTAAATAATGGTTATTCTACCTTCTTACCTCCCAGAAGTGTGTAGGCAGTAACAACTCTTTGTAGTTTACATATATTATGGAAATTCAATGAGATAATCAAATGAGATTATCTCCATTATATGCCACATATAAATTATAAATATAGAAATGGTGGTTAAAATCTTACTTTAAAAAAAAAAAGCTGAACATGTTGGTATGAGGAAAGTAGTGTTTTTCACATTTTTTTGGTTAGAGAGTTAAACTTTCCTAGAGAACTTTTGAAACTTTTTCCTGCACTTGACATAGAGATTTTATTCACATCATCACTCTCCACTCTGGGAAATATCTTAAAAATATCCCTGCCGGGCCGGCCGAGTGGCGCATTGGTTAAGAGCTGGTTTTGGGATGCCAGCGGCCCCGGTTCGGATCCCACATATGAGGGCCAGTGACACTGCCCTCTACAGCTAACAACAGCTCCACCTGGAGCTGGGCTGTGCGAGCCCCGGAGATGGTGTGGGCTGCAGTCCCTGCTGCAGAGGGCTGCCATAGGCTACAGTGAGTGGCCAGCAGCCAGCGTGAGCAGCTGGCAGCCAGCGTGAGCTGCCAATAGCCGCGGTGAGCGACATCCAGAGGCCGGCGACTGATCTGCCTCATCCAGGAAGAGTCCACTGAGGATACCAACATGGCCAGTGAAGCAACATCCTCCGCAACTAGTCTGAAGAACAAAAAGACAGCAACTTGTCTGATCCCCTTCCCCAATTCCCCAACGCTGTTCCCCTCCCCCAATTCCTCAATTAAAAAAAAAAAAATATATCCCTGCCTCAGCCTCAGCCCAAAGCAATTGAATTCTAATCTCTGGGGGTGGGCATTACAACCCCCACCCCACGTTCTTCTAATGTACAGCCTGGGCTGAGAAACGCAGCCCTAAGAAATGCTTTTCTAATCTAACATCTGCAGCTTTGCCAGAAAAACTCTCAAGCATTACAATTGTTCTGAGTGGGTGGATGGTGATTTGCCCAGCTTCCCTTCCACATTCCAAAGGTGGCAGCTGTGGCAAAAATTGAGTGCTTGGGTAAGGTTAGAAGATCTGCCCTTACAAATGGCATTGCCAGCACTTACTATGTTTCACAGTAGTAAAACCACTTTTATAATTGAAGCGCTTCACAGATTACCAACTGCTTTCAAAATCGCCATGTAATTGAAGTAAGGTTTTTTTCCCCTCAGATATAAAGAAATACATGCTCATCATAGGAATCTTAGAAAGAACAGAAAGTCAGAGATGACATCAAAAAAAAACTCCCAAATCCTGTTATCCAAAGACAACCATTGTTAACAATTTATAAATTTCTTTCCAGTTGTTTTTAATGAATTAAAATTTTATCATGAAATTATGCATATTCATTGTAAAAAAAGATCAAATACAGAGTTTAGAAAGCAAAAACTGAAAGTCCCCATCCTCTCCCTAAGCCCACAACGACCCCACCTCCTAAACCTCCTCAATTCACATTCTTCGGGGGCAGACATTGATAATGGTCTTGTATGTGCATTTTCAGGCATTCTATTTCTATAGCCATAGGGTTACATTTTTTGTTTTGTTTTTCATGGTTGTATTCTTAAAGTATTTGCAATTTTGATTCCATTATACCGCATTGAACATTGTCATCAGCTTTCTTGACCATAATTTTTAATGGCTGCATAATATTCTATTGAATATGTGTATTATAATTTGTTTAATTATATGCTGTTGAATAATTAGGTTGTTCCCATTTTTTCACTATTATTAATTCTGCAATGACTGTCTTTGTACATAAAGTCATTTCAATTTCTATAGAAAAACCCACACTCCAGGAGAGTGTTCCTGGGTCACATCACCCCAAGAGATTCCCTCATGCCCCCTCCCCATCAGTAACCATCCCCCCTTCGCAGGGGTAACCACTGACTTCTATCATCATGGATTAGTTTTTCCTGTTCTTGAACTTTATTTAATGGAATCAAATATCAAATGAATCAAATATTAATTCAATAGAAGTTTGTTAAGTGCCTAATATGCACCAGGCACTGTTCTAAGTCCTGAGGTAGAGGGGTTCCAGGGTTAGTTAAAAGAGAAGTTTAAAGACATCATTAAGTACCACATTTCCTTTTCACCATCTTTAGAGTGTTTCAGAACATTTAACTTCATCTTTGGGTTTGTAACCTCATAGTCTCAAAAAGGCTGCTGCAGCTCCAGGTATCACACCATTATAAGACCCCATCAAAAAACAAAAACTAGGGGGAAAGAAGGTCTTTCTTGTGTGTATGTATTTTATTTTGTTTATTAATCAGGGAAAAAGGTTTCCCGAAAGTCCCCAGCAGACTTTCCCTCAGGCCCCATTGGCTAGACTGGGCCATATGTCCATGCTCTAGTAGCAAGGGATAAAGTAGATTCAGCATTTTCAACTTCTTTAATGAAAAGCATATTCAGCCAGCCAAGAGAAGAAGCAAAATAGTTAGAAGTGCAACTAACAGTGTCTGCCATAGCTATTTTATAACTGTTCAAACTTGGTAAAGGCTTTCCCATCAAAAATAGAGGCAATAACACCTGTTTTAAAGGTTAGGGTCAGTACAAAATAAAATAACATGTGACATGATAGGCACATCATAGGTGCCAAATAAATGTCAATACCTTCCCTTTATATTATCCTTATGTCAATGCCATTCAGTGTTTGTGGAGATATCATCAAGAATTGTTCAAATGAAAGACCAGTTGAGAAAGGCGAAGGGGAAAATCAAAGAGAATGTATTTCATGTTATGATATAAGTCTATGTAATTTGTAAATTATATAACTAGAGAAATTGTAGCTTATTATTTTAGAATGTGAAAGAGAATGTAGATTTCTGAATCAGTTACAAAGAGATGTACTACAATTAATCAAATTGTGTTGCTTCACACATACATGAAAAAATATGATCGTGTGAAGAGATACCGGATACCAAAAGGGTTTTAGTTTTAACTGTTTGTTTTAATAGCTCATGAAAATA
Organism: Aselliscus stoliczkanus; assembly: GCA_033961575.1. Taxonomy (NCBI): domain Eukaryota; kingdom Metazoa; phylum Chordata; class Mammalia; order Chiroptera; family Hipposideridae; genus Aselliscus; species Aselliscus stoliczkanus. Next base: position 127,034,343 of record CM066734.1, read on the forward strand.
TGGTGGTGCTTTTTATGGCTGTCATGAATTTTAGGGACGTGAGACTTCATTGCAGCTTTCTAGTACTAAATCTTTTTGGTGGAGAGATAAGATACTCAGTATACTGGTGTCTCTCCTTGTATCCTGGTGGCTAATTCCTCCTTCTGTCGCTGTTCATGCTTTTCTAAAATTTGCAGGCTGTGAGTATGAGTAGAAGGGGTGATGATTTCAGGAGTTGGTGCTTAGGAAATTGGTATGATCCCCTGTGAACTTCGATTGCCTTCCCTGGGTTTATTCTTGTTTCTTAAATACAAACTTCTCTCACTCCCATGGAGGGCATACAATAGCTTCTTTGGCACTGGAACTTTACAAAGGGGAAGAATATACATGTTTGATAAGACTCTTTGATTTCAATATCAGAAATTCAGCTTCACTTCTTAGCCAAAAAAACAAAATTGATTGGCTCACAGATCTGAAAAAAAATCTACTACCCTCAGGTACAGCTGGATCCAGGAGCTTAAATGTCATCAAAGGGTTAGTTTGCAGGTCTTGTATCTTGCCTGCTGTCCTCTATAGTGGTTCCATTTTCAGAGAAGCTAATCTCTAGCGGTGACGGAGAGCTACCAACATTTGTCATCTCCGCAAACCCAGCAGAAGAAACCACATTCTTTCCTCACTAGTTCCAGTAAAAGGTGTCCATTCAGGTGGCTGAGGGGCAAGGACAGGGCTATCTGAGCCAGATAGCACCCATACAGGTGGGACAACAATTTATAGCTGCCATCAGATTGGGCAGTGCCTATGCTGTACCTGTCGTTAACTATTTTAAGTAAGGAGAAGTGGCAAAGAGTTATCCCTATTGTACTTTTCATAGCCTTTATTTCATTTCATCCGTCTTCATCTTTTTTCCCCTTCTCCTCTGTCTTTGCCCCACCAAAGTCTCAAGTAGTAGGTGGGCAAGATTTGATCCTAGTTGAGGATAATGAGTATGATATAGTTATAATGGTAGCATTGTATGTTTGGGGAGTAGGGGCTGGAGATTCCAGTCCCTGTTTTCCACCACAAATCCCTTTGTTCAAGAAGAAAGTAAGAAAAACTTCAGCTTCACTAGGGTAAGTACCTAATATCTCATTCACCATTGTGTTTCCAGCACAATGTAGCCCAGAGTCTGGCACTTCTGAAGTATTCATCAAGTGTTATCTGAATGTAGGAAAGAAGAAACATGAAGAGACTATAGGATTTTTCTCTTCTTTAGTTGTCTTAAAGAGCATGGGCATATTTCAAGAATAAAAACAGAAAAAGAAAAAAAGAAAAGAAAAGAAAGAAATGCAAGGGACCAGGACCCAGAATATTGAAAATAATCCTGAAAAGTAAAAGGGCCAGACAGGTGGCTCAGTTGGTTAAGAGCTCGCTCAAGAGTGTGAGCTCTGAGCAACAGGGTTGTTGGTTCGATTCCCGGCCTGAGCTGAGCTGCTGCTGAGCTGCCAACAGGTGGCAGGATGGCTCAGTTTAAGAAAAACAAAAAAATTTCCTTTGGGCCAGCCGAGTGGCACGTTGCTTGGGACACCAACTCTGAGCAACAGGACTCCAGTTCAGATCCCACATGAGGGCCAGTGATGCTGCGCCCTCTACAGCTAAGATGGTGAACAACAGCTCAACCTGGAGCTGGGCTGCCGTGAGGCACAGGCTGCAGTGGGATGCAGTGGGCTGCCGTAAGGTACTGTGAGCTACCGTGAGTGGCTGGCAGCGGGCATGTGCTTTCATGAGCTGCCTTGAGACTCCATGAGCTGCCATCCTATGACCAGCGAGCGACTGCCTCACCCGAGAAGAGCACAATGATGATAGCAACATGGGCCAGTGAAGCAACGTCCTACACAACTAGACTGAAGAACCAAAGGATAGCAACTTGTCTGTTTCCCCTCCCCCAATTCCCCAATTTAAAAAAAAAATAAAAATGGGCACAGGATTTAAATAGACATTTCTAAATGAAATTATACTCACATAATTAGTCATCAGGGAAATGCAAATCAGAACCAAAATGAAATATATCACACCGAAGAGTATAGCTATACTCAAAAGACAGATAATAACAAGTGGGAATGAGGATATGGAGAAATTGGAACCCTCATACATTGCTGATGGGCTATAAAATGGTACGGCTGCTCTGAAAACCTTCTGAAAGTTACTCTAAAAGTTAAACATAGGTTTACCAAATGAGCCATCAATTTCCCTCCTAGCTTTACACCCAAGATAATTGAAATGATATGAATTAATATAACATTTCTAGAGAGCAGATTAGAAATAGGTATTACAACTTTAAATGTACATGCTCTTTGAGCCATAAATTCAACCTCTAAGAACATATTCTAAGGAAACATTAAGGCATGAGTATAAAATATATGTCAAAGATGTTCACTGATGTGCTGTTTAGGAAATTTGGACATCACCTAAAATATCTATCAAGGGGAGATAAGTTATGATACAATCTCTATTAGGCAGTGGAATACCTAGCTCTTGTTTAAAAGGGTATTGTGTTGCTGCATTGATGACTTTCCTTACCCTATAATTTTTTTCCTTTCTTGTGGAGATGGAATCAACTGACTAGGAGAAACACCTATTTTTCTTATGCACCTCTGGGCCCAATTCCCAGACCGAGTATTTGAAGCAAAGGAGGAGAACTTGTGATGTTTGCAAATTCCTTTCAACAGTTCCTCTTTGTTGGAGGTTACGCTGACTTGCCTGCTATGTGTCTATTTGAGAACTGGGGGGGTGGGGTAGGGGGAGGGCAGGGAGTGGGAGAAGGATGCTTGTCTATGTCTTAAATGAGAGAAGATATTTGAGATTTGGGGTGGGCCAAGGCTCAAGTTTTTAGCCTGGAGAAGGAAAAAAAGTAAGGGTATTACTGGCTCAAAAACCACGTGCCATGGGCTTTGAAAGGCCAAAACTCAAACTGTCAGAGTTTGGAGTAAGGAAACGTTTATTGATCTAGAAGGCACCAACCAAGAGAGTGAGAGCCCTAGTGATCCCTTAAATCCATCTTAAGACAGCCCAGAGTTCAGGCTATTTTTAAGTCAAGGGAAGGGGAAGTGAGAAGGACAAGAGGTGATTGACTGACGACCTCAGACGTCTGGTTGCCAGCAGCCATGCAAGGAAGGCTGTGCTAGTTGCTGTGAGTCTGGTCACAGGGTTCCTGCACATCTTTGATAAACGATACATGCTTCCCTTATTTCCTCAAGCCGTGAGCAGAATTCCTCTAATGATTGGCATGTTTATATGCAAGACTAACCAGAAGCTATTAGCCTGAAGGCCATGGAACCAAGCAGACTTGAACAAGATGAGGTCAGAGAGTTAGCATTTCACTCTGTTACAAGGGCAGTTCCCACCTTGGAAAGGTGGAACCCCCCCTCCAGGAACAGACCTGCAGGACACTAGAGGTTCCCCTGGTTTTCTGCTCCCAAATCATTGAAAGAGATTCCCTGACTTGGGGCTCACCATCCTTTGGCAATCTGCATCCCACCTTTAGACAGGGGGTTGGAACAGCATGGGCTAATTCTTGGACTCTGCTTAACACTGTGTTGTCTTTGCCTCTTTGGGCCCTGAAACCTCCACTTCATTGCAATGAGTACAAGTAAAACCTAGACCTGGGGTGGGGCCGGGTTGGCCAGCCTGAATTCTGATAAAGTCTTAAGGTATCTATTTTTTGAAAGGGAAAGTTGTCCATCATTTATTAAGTAGAAAAATTGTATATGTTGTGCTTTCTACTTTTCATATTCAACAGCATACAAGTATTTTCTTTTTTTCTTTTTTTACAAGTATTTTCATAGAGAAAATATTTTGATGGACATACAATCAATGTGGTAACAGTGGCTATTACTGGATGATGTATTTTTGGAGGTGATCCTTCTATCTACTTCATATACTTCACGACTGTCTGATTTTTTTTAAAATAAACACATATTACTTTCATAAACAGAAGAAACAACTATTTTGTAAAACTACACCAGTGTGTCAGATAGATATTATTGGTCTAAACAGGTAAACATTGGAGTCAGCAGGTCAACGATGACACGTGGAAAAGCACACAGTATAAGAGTGATTCCAGATTGCAGGCAGAGGGTGTTTACTTTTCTATAACTCACGTTATGCCCATCACTAGATGCTGGTCGTCATGTCTCCTTCTGTGTTATGTGGAAGCTAAGGGGATGTCAGAAACTGGTCTGCCAGATGGAGGTGTGTTGTGGGCTGAATTGCATCTCCCTAAAATTTGTGACTGTATTTGGAGAAAGGGTCTTTAAAGGACTGTTTAAATTAAGATGAGCTGTTAGGGTGGACCCTAACCCAGTCTAATTGGTGGACTTATGAGAAGAGGAAATTAGACTCACAGAAAGACACCAGGGATGGACAAGCACAGAGAAAAGATCAGGTGAGGACACAGTGAGAATGCGGCCATCTGCAAGCCAAGGAATGAGGCCTCAGAAAAGGAACTAAACCTTTTGACACCTTGATTTGGCCTTCCAAGTTCCAGAACTTCAAGAAAATAAATAATTTCTGTTGTTGAAGCCACCCAGTCTGTGGTATTTTATTAAGACAGCCCTAGCAAACTAATACAAGATTATTCACAATTTTAAGTGTTTGCATATTGAAATGTATAATTACTTCAGCCCAAATATTTTCAGAGATGCTGCCTTTTTTGTCTTAATTGAGAGTACCTTTCTTCAACAAATATTTTATAAGAAAAACCTCATCAAATAAGTTGTCTCTACTTATGATTCTGCATAATTATAGGCCTCCAAAATTTCATTTCCTTCCAGTACAGAACATAAATTTATCCAATTAAAAATAGGTGCTTCAGCAAATGAGTCATTCTGTAAGCTGAGATATTCCAAAATGCAATTACAGCATTTCAACATTATATTGTACACCATTCGAGGGCTCATTGTTTAGTTTGTTTAGTATCTCCTGTGCTTATGAAAAGATGAATTTCAAGTCACCTTCTTTGCAAATCTTGCTTCCAATAACTGCATTTTGGCACTTCATTTGATAAATACTTTGATTAAAAATTTTCATGAGCACATGAAATGATGTCCACCTTTATTGGCCATCAGAGAGATGTCAATTAAAATCACAATGAGATATCACTAAACCTTAGAGTGGATAAACTCAAAACATCTGACACCACCAAGTGTTGGCAAGGGTGTGATAAAACTGGAACTCTCAGTCTTTGCTGGAGGAAATACAGTCACTTTGGTGAATAGTCTTACCTTATAAAGTTAAAGATTCAATACCACACAACCCAGAAATTCTACTTCTGGGTATTTACCCAAGAAAAAATGAAAATATGTGTCCAGACAAAACAGGTGCACGAATGGTTATAGTAGCATTATTTATAATAGCCCCAAAATGCCAACAATCCAAATGTCTATCACCGCAGAATGGATTAAAAAAAGTGTGGTGTGTTTATACTATGGAAAACTACTGAGCAACAAAACAAGAAGGAAATACGAATATGGACAACAACATGGATACATCTTAAAAATATTATGTACGTGAAAGAAGTCAAATGCAAATATCCTATACTGGATGAGTCCATTTGTATGAAATTGTATAATATACAAAACTCTAATGGTAGAAAGCAGACCACTGGTTGCCTGGGGCCAGGGTGAGTGGATATGACTGAATACAAAGGGGTATAAGGAAACTTTTTAGGGTGAGAAAAATCATCCTGTATCTTGATTGTGATAGTGGTTAAATGATTTTGCACAAAATTACAAAATTGCACCAAACTGGACACTTAGAGTTAGTGTAAATATTACCTTATTTAACAAAAAAGAAGGAAAAAAATTCCAACTAAATCTGAGCAATATACAACTAAACTTTGGAGGACTTGTTATAAAAAGAGCTTAATACAATGATAGAACACATATTGATTTACAAAGTAGTTATTTCAAGGCTTAAATATTTTTAATATCAGGTTGAAGACATTCTACCAACTCTTTGAGGAAGTATGATCTTCATTTAGGAGATGATAAAGCAGGCTGAGAGAGCGTGAATAACTTGCCCAGGGAAATAGCTAGTAAGCTGTGAGACTAGAATTCAAATTAGGTTTGAGTTGGGAGCTCACTCACTACTTGCCTCTGACTTCTTAACTGAACCTGACGTTAGTGTTTAACATGGTCTTTTGGGGCCATTTGAACATGTTGTGATTAGCATTTACTGATAGAGCTCATTTTTCAGCTGTTTTAAATGTTGTTTTCCTAGTGCATCCTCTCCTACAATCACAGCTCTCTGCCAGTGGTCTGAGAGTGAGTCTCATGTGCCCCTCCCCGACGCCTTGGTCTCCTCTGTCTGAATCACCGTCTCAGTTCCCCTTTGCTATCTATCAGCCATTCACACCCAGGAAAGCATAGTCCTCCAAGGGTTTATTTGGAAACATGTATGTCCGGGAGCATTTCGGACTCAATTTGGTGGGCAGGAGTCAGGGATGCTAAACATTATGCCATGCATGAAGCGTGAGTGAATCCTCCAGCTCCAAATCACCAATAGCATTTCCCCCAGTTGGCTAAATCCTAACTGTCCTTAGAGACGCAACTCAAGTCATCTCTGGGAGGCTTTCTCTGCCCAACCTGGCCCAAGTCACCGGAGCTCCCTCTTGAATGACTCCAGGCTCCTGCTACGTCTGCTGCTCCTGCATACCTTTGAGTCCTAAATCCTCTGGTTTTCATCTCTTCTGGGTGTAAAAGCCTGCCGGCCAAAGCACATTGGGGGCACTCTGGCTTCCAGAAGCCAGTCTGTGAGTCAGTGGTACCCAGCAGTTCAGGAGCACTGAGTGCTTTGGTTGCTCAGTCAGTCACAAAATGATTTCATAAAAAGGCTTCAGCCAGCAGTGCTGTAGGAATTTCTTTAGGGATTGTAGCTTCAGAGACAGGATCAGGGAGCCCCTTTACAGAATGAGCATAAATATGGATGCTATGGAAATCTATGAGAGATGTGGAGTGGGGGTGGGCGCTTCAGGAATGGCTGACCTTTGCCTGGGACTCCAGGTGGCGTCAGAGATGGCTATTCTGAAACCTCCCGTTAGTACTTAATTCTGCACGAGTAGCCACCATGATTCATGTACCAGGCCATTAATCCAGTAGAAGCCGCTCAATGGGCAGACGAACAAAAACAGGAGGCCCTTCTGGGAGCCGTAAATTATCTCTCAGGACAGCTTTATATACTTGAAAGTGAAGGGTATCCAGAGCCCCGTGGAAAGCACCTGGAACTGTAGTTTCTAACAGAAACCTAGGAAATTTGATTCAATCACTAACGAATTGAAGACTTATTTTTGTACAAGTGGCTGGGCTGGCACAGAGATGAATGAAAAGACATTCCTTAATCTTTCAGGAGTTCAAAAACTCAAGAGAGCTTGTTTGGAGGTGCCGGCAGGGGAGCCCAGCTACTCGTATACCCTGACCAAAGAACGGTCCTCTCCTCTAGCGGGGAAGGTCATGCTCTTCCACCAACAGTGCAGCTTCAGGAGGGACGCACATGCAGCGGTGAGGGAGGAAGGGGCCACCCGCCTAGCCAGCCAGATCAGCCGAATCAACCCTGGCGATCAGTGGGCTGACAGATGTCGCAGCCAGATCGCCCTCACATCCAAAAACTCAAAAGAGTCATTCTTGAATACTATTTTGCCCTCCCATGCCCCCATATCTAGTGCTAAGAGCTAGCTGCTTAATACCTTCCCCAGGCTTTCTCTTCCTCTTCATCCCTCTTGCTGCTGTCAGGTTTTCGGAAACTCTGGGTGATGGCTGACAGCCTCTTAACCTGGTTTTCTTGGCTACTCCCACCCCATTCTGATCCAGCATCCACACAAACTAGCAGATGAACATTTCCAAAAAGCAGTCTGATCATATCACTCAGCAACAGGTGCAAAACCCTTTCATGGCGCTCTATTGTTTTAAGGATGAAATTTGAACTCCTTACCAAGGCCCTTCACCATCACAGCCATGTTTGCATCTCCAGCCTTTCCATAATATAATTCTCCAATCCAGACATCCTGACCCTTGGGCAGTTTCCCAGACCTCTAGGCTCTAACTTCCACCACCTTGAACTATGTGTCCCAACCTCCATTGCAGATAACCAAGCTTTCAAGATTCAGTCCAGGTTCCATCTTCTCCACCTCCTGGCCCCTGGGTGAGACGCACCTCTATTTGTGCACAGCCCCCATCCCCCACCTCACCACCACTGTGCACCATCTCACTCATCATGTACACCATATCTGACTCCTTATTCGTCTTTCTCAATCAACCAAACCACACGAACTGTATCGGATTCATCTTTGCCCTGCACCTAGCAGGGTGTCTAGTGCCTAGTAAATGCACAACAAACACTTGCTGAATGAATTTGACTGAGTGCCTATGTAAGGTCATCATTATAAGTAAGATAAGAATGGCTTGTTCAGAGATGCTCTACTGCATGTTTATCTTTATGTGGCTCCTGCTTTGTTTCTAATATTGCACTGGGAAAAGTTGGTATGGACAACTGAGTGCTTCATTGTCACTGAATGATATCTGGGAGTAGTAAGATCTTAGAAAAGAGACAAGGTTTGTTATCTTTGGGGAAATCAAAATACAAGTCTCCACTAGAATTCTGTCCCATAAATGATATGAACATTTGTGATCAAAGTGCTATATGCGTAGAAGAGATACAGTTTAGTAGGTTGAAGATTTTTGGTTAATTACTTGAGTTTGAAACTTCATGATTTTGTTAAACAACTGACTTGCTTTTGGCTTGGTTTTGTTTATTTGGTGTTGTAACACAGTAGCCTACCCGTCTGCTCCCATGCACCTTCCCATAAAGAGTGGAGCATCTATAGAGACAGATCCTTCTAGGGACATTGCTTTCACATTATGCCTACTCTGCTTGTATCCCTGTTTGGCCCCACAAGATGGCTGGTTAGTCAATGACACGTAAGATTCCTCAAGGGAGGAACAACCTAAGACAGGCACAGTCTTGTGGGGGACATAAGGAGAAATCACAGAGTTGATGAGAGTGGGCACAGACTCCCATCTTGGAGCTGACAGCCAGCTTATGGACTTAATGATGTGATAACATCTGTCCTCCGTGTAATCTTATCCGTGAGCTTCAGCATAAGAGGTTTCTGTCTTTTAGGGAGGTGTATGTAAGCCATATCATGGGACTTGCGTTAATGGCAGCTTGCAGGCATGGGTGATTTGGCCCTGAGCTAAGTTTTCACAGACCGTGGAAGATACATTGATCCTTTCTTGTGTGTGAGACAATAAAAAGAGCACTGAGGCCTGATTCGGGGCTCAGTCCGTGAGACTTGAGTCCTCTGGCACCACATGCATTTTCTCTCTCTTTCTTAACCTTTTGCTGTCCCTTCTCACTCTCCCACTGCTCTTTCTTGCTGGACTCGACAATTTGGAATTAGTTTCCTAAGGCTACCATGACAAATAGCCACAAACTTGCTGGCATAAGGCAACAAAAATTTATTCTCTTACAGTTCTGGAAATCAGAAGTCCAAAATCAGCGTGCTGGCAAGCTGTGCTCCCTTCAAAGGCTCTAGCGAAAAATCATTCCTTGCTTCTTCCAACTTCTGGCACCTCTAGGCATTCCTCACTCCATTCTCTGCTTATATCTTCACATGGCTTCTCCCCTTTTTCCTGTCTTCTGTCTCTTCTAAGGACACTTGTCATTGAATTTAGGTAATTACTCAGGTAAGCCATGATCTCATTTTGTGATACTTAACTTGATTACGTAGGCAAAGGCCCTTTTCCAAATAAGGTCACAGGTTCCAGAGATTAGGGCATACACATATCTTTTTTGGGGAGTTCAGGGGAGGGCACAAGTCAACCCATTATGGACAAGAAATCAGTAATTTTAAATACATTTAAAAAGCTATTGAAGGGCCGGCTGAGTGGCGCGGTGGTTAAGCGCTGGCTTGGGAAGCCAGTGGCCCTGGTTCGGATCCCACATATGAGGGCCAGTGACACTGCCCTCAAAAAAAAAAAAAAATAAATAAATAAATAAATAATAATAATGAAAATAAAAAATAAAGAAAGCTATTGAGATGAAATTCTAGGGGGTTACATAATTATTTCACCTTAATTAAATATAAATAACTATTTTTAAATCCTCAGGAGGGGTCTTATTTCCTCCTATTGGAAGGGGCTGCAACTGGGTGAGCATTCAGTGTTAATATTAAATGAGTGCTAAGATTGAAGGACAGCAACTTGTCTTGGAACTGATGGGTCCTGGAGAAACACAATGTTCCCGTTCTCCAATTCCCCAACACTGTTCCCTTCCCCAATTCCCCAATAAAATCTTTAAAAAAGAAAGAGATAAATAAATAAATAAATAAATAAATAAATAAATAAATAAATAAGGATGCCACCTACTGGTTGCTAAGATCTCCACTGGGAGAGCTCTGAGGTAAAAACACTGAGCTCAGAATAACACGTGGGGGCACAGATAATAAACCAAATTCTGTGGTATCTGTTAACACATTTGACAACATGAAATGGCTATTGAAAGACAATGGATAGATAGGCTGAGTCCAGAAAGGACACTGGGCGAATTTATTTTTCTCTTGGATTTTAAAGCCATGAATTTGAAGGGGTATGCGTAGGAGCCATTTTTTTCCCTTACAGCTGATGATATTTCGTGTTCGTTAAGGAAGAAGCAAGGAGAGACAGATTAACTCTAGAAATCCTTGATCATCAATTCTAGAGTCTACCACAAAATGAATGGGGAAAAGAAGTGCATAAATAGTGCTATGGTGCCATGAAATCAGTTCATCGAGTCTAGTGGTGGTTGGCAAGCTATGGTCTCAGGCCAAATGTAGTCTACTGCTGGTTTTTTTTTTTTTTTTTTTTTTTTTTTTAAAGATTTTATTGGGGAATTGGCGGAGGTGAACAGCGTTGGGGAATCGGGGAAGGGGAACAGACAAGTTGCTGTCTTTCTGTTCTTCAGTTTAGTTGCGGAGGGTGTTGCTTCACTGTTGGTATCGTCATTGCGCTCTTCCCGGATGAGGCAGATGGGTCGCTGGCCTCTGGATGTCGCTCACCGCGGCTATTGGCAGCTCACACTTGGCTGCCAGCCGCTCACGCTGGCTGCGGGCCACTCACTGTAGCCTATGGCAGCCCACACCATCACCAGGGCTCGCACAGCCCGGCTCCAGGTGGAGCTGTTGTTAGCTGTAGAGGGCAGTGTCACTGACCCTCATGTGGGATCCGAACCGGGGCCGCTGGCATCCCAAAACCAGCGCTTAACCAATGCGCCACTCGGCCGGCCCCTACTGCTGGTTTTTTAAAATAAAGTTTTATTGGGACATAGCCATGCCCATTCATTTACATATTGTTTGTGGCTACTTTTGCACTCCATTACAGAGCTGAATAGTTAGGACAGAGACATCATAGCCCTCAAAGCCAAAAATATTTACTATCTGTCCCTTTATTAGAAAAAGTTTGCTAACTCCTTATTCTACTCAATCAATAATATTTAACTTTTTTGGACATATATTATGTGCTAGATGCTGTGTTGTTTTATATGAATTTTTCATATAGTTTTATTTCATCCTTAAAGCTACACTACGAATTGCTTATTAGTACTGACATTTTATAGATGAGGAAACTGAGGCTCAAAGGACCAAGTAACTTGCCCTGGATAACAAAGCTGCTAAATGACAGTGGTGGGACTTGAACGGATATGTTTGATTACTGAACATTCATCAAACTAAATGCAAACTTTTGTGTCTCCTAATTACCTAAATTAGCACAGAGGATCATAAGAAATATATATTGGCATATATTTGTTGTTGCTTTTTGAAAAATACAAAAATGCTTTTAAAGTCTTATTAGAATAATATTCAAAAATAAGCTCTAGCTTATTTTAGTAATTTAGTTAGTATTTCATTATCTAAACTGTCCTATATGCAAAGAGGCAATGAAATCATCTGTGAAGTCAGCCCGCTTCTCTTGGCTATAAACATGATTAAAATGAAGGTCTCATTCAAAAGCTACACATGGGATGGAAACTTGCCCAACAGTTTTCCCATACTATTGTGGTTCTATTGCAAGACTGTCTTTGCAGTAGGGGAGGATGCTTCAAGCCATTTTATCTGAGAACCACTACTACACTTGCCCTACGTGACTCTCCTCACCCTGGTTCCATGTTCAGCAATCAACATACTTGTTATTCAGGGCTGGTGCACTGAACAATCGTGGGGCTGGGAGGTGTACCATTCACACTGCAGTTCACGTGAATAGCAGCCCCTAGAGTTCTGTGTGCAGCCTGAGAAACTGTAGGTAGATGGCTCTGGAAAGAATAGACACAGGTCTTGCTGACACAGTTTTAGTGAAAGTTATAGCACCCACTGTAAAATAAATCAACCTCCAGTTGTATGCATTGCTATCTGAACATGAATTAATGTGAATCTGCCACTGACACTAGTTCATTTTCTTTGTGCTATCACCATCAGAGTTTGGGTTTGGCAGACCAAGAACCAGTGCCCTGGAGAGTTGTAATATTGCCAAGGAAACAGGTGCCACATTATGGGGACTCCAGGTAAAAGGCTATAGACTTCCTATTATTATGGTTAAGCCACACATCTTCCCGTCTGTGGAAGATGTTTTGCTGTGCCACTCACAAGTGAAGGACTAAACTCCCCAGATGTTGGGAGTGCTGCTGGCAGCTAGCCTTCAGCTGTCTAAAGGGATTACAAGAGCTAAGAGGCCTGCCTGTCCTCTTGCTCCCACTCTGAAGCTCCAACAGCTTCAAAGGATCAACCTATTTTCAGAATTCCCAGTCGAATTGGCTGAGGTTCCTGCTAAGGCTGTGCCGCACAACTCAACTTGTTCCTCTGGCAATCCTGCTTTCTTCCCTTCCTGGCAGAGACGCCGACACACCTCCTGCATGCTAATCTCCATTTCAGCGTCTGCTTTCTGGGGAAGCTAGCCTGTGATGCCACTCAAACTGCAAAATCAGAGGCCCCCCACCTTTAGGGACTGGCAATCCATAGGAATGACAATGAAGAGATGTCCACTTATTCATACAACAATTATTTATTGAGCATCTGTTATGAGCCAAGTACCTTCCAGGCATTAAGAATAGAGTAGTGAATAAGAAAAGTCTGTCTTTTTGGAGAACTTTCTACTGTGGGGGCACACAAAAACAAATAAGTTAACAAGTCAGGCCAAGATAACAACTTGAAGAAAAACAAAGCAGGGTGAAAGGTTAGAATTATGGGGTGGGAGGGGCTGCCATCGGGTGGTCGAGGTAGGCCTTTCTGAAGCAGTGACATTGAGCAGAGACCCAAAAGAAGCCAACAATGCAAGGATTTGGAGGAGGAGCGTGCTCAGCAGAGTCAACTAAGATGCGAAGGCCCGGTGGGAAGGAGCACTGGGTTTTTGAAGAACAGCAGGAAGACCAGCCTGACAGAATGGAGTGAGCAAGTCAGGAAGTGGTGTGGGCTGAGAGCAAAGCCCAGACAAGTGTCTTGTCTTTTGTGCTCAATGGGAAGCCTTCAAGTGTTTTGAGCAGGAGGGTAACAGGATCTGATTTATAGTTTTAAAAGATCACTGTGACTGCAGTGGGGGAAGGAGTGGAAGCCGGGGACCAGTGAAAAGGCACTGCAACAGCCTCGGGGAGGAACGATGGTGACGTAGGCCAGTGTGGAGGTGCGAGAAGTAGCTGGGCCTGGGGATGTATTTTGAAGGTGGGGGCTCAGGACTTGCTGATTGTTATGGACTATGTCCATATTTTGAAGCCCTAACCGGCAGTGTGATGATCTTAGGAGGTGGGGCCTTTGGGAGGTGATTGGGTTGGATGATGTCATGAGGGTGGAGACCTCATGATGAGACTCGGGGCCTTATAAGAAAAGAGACCCCAGAACTTTTTCTCACTGCCATGTGAGGATACAGCAAGAAGGCAGCTGTCTCCAAGTCAGAAGAGAGTCCCCACCAGATCTCGACCATGCTGGCACCCTCATCTCAGACTCCCAGCCTCCAGAACTGTGAGAAAGAAATTTCTGTTGGTTAAGCCACCCACTCTATGGTATACTGTTATGGCAACCTGAGCTGACTAAGACACTGAAGGGTTAGATGAGGGGCTAGGGGTGGGGAGAGAATCCAAGGGGCTCATTTGTTTCTGGCCTGAGCACATGGGTGAGCAGTGGTGCCATTTACTGAGAGGAGCATCCTTCCCATTTATAGATTTCTAGAATCTCTCGTGCACAAGTCAGAGGCCCATATGATAACGTGCATTTGCAGAGGAATCCTTCACTATATGCATTAGGACACTCAGGATGAAGGAAGTGGAGGAAATAGCATTTTAGTTAACACAAATATGCACTTATTGTTTTATAAGAAATAAGCGTGGTGGGAGGGGAGTGGTAAGGGAGACTGTAGTCAGGGCATTCTGCTTTTCTCATTACAAGGAGGATGTGATCTCTGTTATAAAACAGAATTAGTGGTGATAAATAAACTTGAAAGCCAGAGGAGTGCTGGATGCAGTTTGGCCTCTCTGATCAGTTCTGCGGGCATCTATTGATGTAATTACAGTTTTGTTCTTTAACTTGATGTGATAAATTTTACTTATGTATTTCATAATGTTGAACCACTCCATCAGTGATAAAATAAAATGTACAAGGAAGTGGTACACAGTAAAACCTTGGATTGCAAGTAACTTGGTTTGCCAATGTTTTGTAAGATGAGCACACGTTTCTAATACATTTTAACTTGGTAAATGAGTGATGTCTTGCAATACGAATAGTTTGTTTCCAGAATGAATTATGCTCGCAAGCCAAGGTATTGCTGTATCATCTTTTCAATATACTGTTGGATTTGACTTGCTAATAGTTAGCTGACTATTTATTCATGTTTAATGTTCTTTCAAAAATAAGCTTAGGGAGAAGGGGAAGGGATTAGACAGCAAAAATAGGCAACTACAATATTGCTACTGGGATATGAAAAACAGTTTGGGGAATATAATTAATAATGTTGTAAATATTCTGTGGAATGTCAGATGATCATAGGTCTTGTTAGGGAGACCATTTCATGGATGGAGTAGAGGTTTGATCACTACACTGTATAACTAAAGCGGAAGTGGTATACCTACTGTAATTGAATATATATAGATAGTCACGGGATGTGGATTATACTGTGGAAGAGAGTCAGAGGAAGAGTAATAGATATATATATGATATGGGGGGGAGTGGGGTGGCGAATTGGGGGTGGAGGGTTGTCACTTTGAGGGGTAAAATGTATAGCTATTGCACTGTGTTGTACACCTGAAACTAATTTAAAAAAAAAATAAGCTTAGGTATTTTCTATTATCTTTTATTTGCTATTATTAGTTTTTAGCTTTTATTCATTATTTTCTCCTACTTTCTTTGTTTTCCTTTGCTCTCTTTCCAATTTCTTAAATTGACTACTTATATGTTTTTGGATTTTTTAAATAATGAAAGCATTTAAGTCTATAAATTTCCATTTGAGTATAATTCTACCTGTATGCTTAGGCTTGAGTATGAAATATTTTCCTTGTTAATTTCCATATAATTTTTTTCCATTTTGATTTCTCTCTTTGATATAGGCTGTCTAATTTTGTTTTATTTTCAAAATTCTCAATTGTTTAAGATATTTTTGACATAATTTTGTTGTTGACATAATTTTATTAGTTTATGGTTAGCAAAATCAATCTATGGAAACCATGTATTTCAGAAAGGTTTTCTTTCTGTACAACCACATGACCAATTTTTGTTTAAATAAGTAAAAAATTCTAAAGGCCTAGAGGAAATGGGCAAGAAAATAGCTTCTTGCTATTTCTTAATAGTAGCATAAACATTATTTACTTTTTCTATATTAGTATAAAAGTAAAGGTTGCTGATTAAAGATGGAAAATTTGTCACATAATTTTACTCTGTTTTCTACCAAGTCCTCACTAAAAGCTACAATAAATGGCTTCTTAAAAAAATTGTAAATCCACAAGGACAAGGAGAACAAGCAAAGACAAGACTGCAACCTAATTTTGTGAGCTGAAATGTAGAAAGGTGAGTGATAATTGATTGGGAGCTACTGCCATAAAGTAATGAAACTATAAACATCCTGAAGCCCGAAAAAGTGACATGACCGTCCCTTGTGTCTTTCATGGTTCCTAACAAAGGGATTGGCACATAACAGCTAATTAATAAATATTTTTTAATAATGGAAATACAAGTTAAAGGGGAAAAAATAAATACTAGTGGAATTCAAAAGCCTAGAACTTGCATAAAATTAGGCACTGAAATGAGGGGGTAGTGTTTTGACTATACATACAGAAACTTAAAAGCTTGTAAAGGTAAAGTAAAGAAAAGAAATGACCAAAGTAAATGCTTCATAAATCTAAAATGGGCTGGAGAAATGAAACTGAGTAACACATCATCATGAAGAAAATGGTGCACCTAACTTAAAATGGAGGCACTAGTTGAAGGCAACAGGGACAAACACATCAGGTGTGCTCCACAGGAAATCACAAGATTTCTTGGAAACCTCACGAGTTTCCTTTCCTTTCCTACACTTAGGTTCATGGCATATTTACCAAAACTAATGGCCATGAAGAAGACAGAAAGTGAGCACCGAGATAAGTCTACAAACCAACCTTACTAAAATAACTCTTATTTTCCATTAGTTTTCCCATATGTTTCTTAATCACTTTCCCATGGTATACCACCCCTAGCCCAAACCCCCCTTTTCTTTGTCTTGTCATGTCTCCACAACACATTAATGTTTGTTAAACAGGTACATATAAACTCTCAGGCCTATTCACTTCTTTGGGTCTTCACTTTCTGCAAAGGCTTTTGGATGCATAAGAAATAATAAACCTTTTCTCCTGTTAACCTGTCTATTGTCAGCCTAATTTGCAAGGTCTCAGTCACTAAACATGAGAGGGGGGAGGAAAATACTTTATTTTCCTTTTTTACATCAGTTATACTTTCTCAGTATAACTGGAAAAGAAGAAGGGGTTCATGAAATTAAATAACTGCCCTGATTGGGTCAATGAGACACAGTCTCTGGGCATGGTTTTTACCTCCAGTCATATCATCTCTCTGGCGGAATTCTCTAGAAGCTGTTTATGATGTGAAATACGTTAGTGATGATTTGCTCTTGAAAGTGAAGCTGACTGTGAATGTGGAGGCAAGTCTATCGTTTCTGAGGGAATCAGCGTGTCCTGGAAGCCATGACTTGTTGGGTATTTGAGGAAACAAACCTTACACAGGAGACACAAATGATCTGGTAATTGGGCACCAGAATGTTATTTAATCATTTATGTTCCATTGTTATAAAACAAAACCATGTGATCTTTTCAGAGATGAACTGAGGGACTGAGGCTGTGTGAGTAGTTTCAGCTGAGTAGGTTTTCTGCAGAAGGCAGACTTTCAAATTACAGCCCTGCCACGGAGTGGCTGTGCCATTGGGGAGAGTTCCTTTCCCTCTCTGAGCTCAGTTCTTTACTTGTAAAGGTGAAGATTCACTCACTCATTGCTTCATTTATTGAGACACTATTATTTGGGTACCCACTGTGTGGTAGTGGCTGGGGATGGAATAATGAGCAAGCACAAACACGGTTCCTTACAGAGAAGAATTTCTATTTCATGGGATTATTGTGTAGATTAAATGGAATAAATCAAGTAAAGGGCTGGTGCAGTAGTTACTGGTATTACTATTAACCTTAAATTATATTTGATCCAAATGCCTAAATAGAGCTGCCTGCCTTGGAACTCGGTCTTATTTGTTGAAGATCTCCAGCTCTTTGGGGAACACTTGCTCCTTCTTACTTTCTACTGTTCCTTCTGGCCTCCTGAAGTCCCACCACCACCTCATTTACCTTGGTTACATCTTTGGATCTGAACAAATTACTAGCAAAAAGGAAGGAAGGGGCTAGGAGGTACCCCTCCTCTCCTTTCACCCCATTCTGGATTCCCTTGGTTAGTGCATTCTAAGAAAAAAAATTCATTCTTTCAACATTGTTGAACATCTTTTATACATTGTATAGTATACTAAATGTGGAATATACAAAATTGACAGATTATGGTCCTTGTCCTTGAGAAGACAAGAATATTGCAAACCCAAATTCTTAAAATGGACCCGACAGGCCTCAGAATCTCCAAGAGTATAAGAAGAGAGGTGTTCTTCAATGAATGTTCTGGACAGAGTTTGGCAAATCATAGGCCTCATCATTTTTATAAATTCAGACGCTACAGTGTCCAATGGGCGTAGAATTTTCTTGATGTCTTAACCGTCTGCTAACCAGCTTCTGCCTCCAGTTTGGTCACTTTTATTTCAGCTAGACATCTAGCATCCTGAGAAGTGAATGTTTCTAAGCTAGAAAGAACTTGGAATGTGTTTTTCAAAAGCACAGTTTTCAACATTCAAGGAATTTCAAGAAATGTGCCATTTGCCTCAGGGCTGATGATTTAAAAGGTCTCTCTTATGATGGCTTCAAATAAGTCAGTGATTGGAAAGCTGATGCATGAATATAAGGCATTATTATTCTACAGTGATGCTTCAGAGGAAAAAACTAGTTAGGGGAATATTTTCCTCCTCCCTACCATTTTATCCCTGCTGAAATAAGTCAAAATACTCAATGTTCTTTGTATTCAGAGGTGGCACTGGTACCAGCAAACTGTCAGCGGCTGTCAATCCTGGGCTTTGGAAGCTATGTCACGGTGCTTTAACTTGCTTTTCAGTTTGCTCAGCATGTCTTTGAAGCACTGCCTCTACTCATCTCTTCCACAGCTCACTGTTCAGCCAAATTGCACTATTTCAGCAGGAACTCAGCTAAATACTTAAAAGCTAGTGGGCCAGCCTCCTCCTTGTTGAGGATTAAAGCTTGTGTTTTTCAAAGAGTGATCCTCAGGTAGGCAGCATGCACATTGCCTGGGGTGCTTGTTTTATGTCATATTCCTGGACGTCATTCCCAAACCAACCACTCAGAGACTCTGGGAATGGGAGATGGAGTAACCTGAATTTTGAACAGATATCCCTGGTGACTCCCATGCACTGATGGTCAAGACCTCTGAGTTGAGAGCTTTTACAGTCACCAGCTATGTTTTGGTTGAACCTCATGCATTCCTTTATACACAGGGGCATCAACAGTCTACAGAAGGTCCATTCCCAGAAATACACCTGAATATTACTAGGGCAGGTCTGTTCAGATGATTCAAATCTTCCCAGAAAACCCTCTGTCCCTTGGCCGGCCGAGTGGCGCGGTGGTTAAGCGCTGGCCTGGGACGCCAGCAGCCCCGGTTCGGTCACACATATGAGGGCCAGTGACACTGCCCTCAAAAAAAACAAAACAACAACATAAAAAAACCCCTCTGTCCCTTAATTAACTTATGTTTGAAAATCTACCACATGCAATCAAATATATCTTTGTAAATGGCTAGGTAGTTCCTGAACAAATACAGAAAACAAATCAAATTCAAAACATTAACATAGAAAGAGGAAGAGCTTGAAGAGTGGGAGTAGAATTATAACCTTCTGCGGGAAGGGAAGAGGCCTTCAGCTTGGCTGATACACAGGCAAGACCCCTTTCCGGCATCAGTTAAGAAAATAAAAATAAGTGCAATACCTTGGGCTTCCTCCCCAGACAGGTATACCTCCTGCCCTGCTCAGGGCAGACTGCACTGCCTCCTCTGGTCACCCAGAACTCAAGAGCTCTGTTTTCACCTGCCTTGTTTCTACAACCACAGACAACGTTTCTACCCATTAAAAACAAACAAACAAAAAACAAAACAAAAAACCCACAAAACTTTTCATTTTGAAATAATTATACCTTTGTAGGAAATTGCAAATAAAAATAAAAATTAAAAATGCACTGGGGTGTTCCATATACCCTGCACCCAGTTTCCTCAATGGTAATATTTTGCACGACTAGAAACCATAGTACAATATGAAAGCCAGGAAATTGACACTGGTCATGGGTACAATTCAGTTTATTCAGGTTTTACCAGTTTTACATGCTGTGTGTGTGTGTGTGTATGTGTGTGTGTGTGTGTGTGTGTGTAGTTCCATTTTATCATATGTGCAGACTAGTCTTCCTAGCCATGCCCACTGCTTCCACCACCATCCCTAAATCCTAGCAACAGCTAATCTGTTCTTCATCTCTATAATTTCCCACAATTATTGTAAATAGCATTTTAAAAGCCTTGAGGCAACCACCAACCACACTGAGCTTCCAGCCTAGACTGTCCACGTTGCCTCCCAGGGTACCAATTACTGTTTTTGTTAGTGCTCTAGTTACAAAGTTACATATATTTTTAGTGCTCTGACTATAATCCTAATATTTCTAAGAGTATTATTTTGAATGTACAATTTTGCTGAATGTGCTTCCCCCCCATCAAATTTATTCTGTGTCATAGTAGAAATATCTGTGTAATGGCTCCAACAAAATAAAAATTTATTTTTTACCCACAGAAGAGTCCAAGGAAGATACTCTGTCTGCAAACATTTCTCCTCCAGTCGGCAATCCAGTCACCCAGAACCCTTTCATCTTGTGACTGTGCCACTTTGATGGTTAATTTTATGTGTCAAGTGGTCTGAGGCACAGGGTGCCCATAGATTTGGTAAAACATTATTTCTGAGTGTGTCTGTATGGATGTTTCTGGATGAGATTAACATTTGAATCAGTAGACTGGGGAAAGCAAATTGCCCTCCCCCCACAATGTGGTCAGGCCTCATCCAATGTGCTGAAAGCTTGAATAAAATAAAAGCCTGAGTAAGAAAGAATTCTTTCACTCTGCCTAACTGTCTTTGAACTGGGACACTGGTCTTCTCCTGTCTTTGGACTCAGACGTGGTCTAGAATTTCCCCTATTGGCTCTCGTCATTCTCAGGCCTTCAGACTACAATTGGAACTAAACCATTGTCTCTTCTGGGTCTCCAGTCTGCCAGCTGCAGCTCTCAAACATTTCAGCCTCCATAATCATGTGAGCCAATTCCTTACAGTAAATCTATTTCTCTCTCTATCCTATTAGTTCTGTTTCTCTGGAGAACCCTGACTAACACAGGCACTCTCTAGGGCCATGGCATTGTTGCAGTTATACCTCTCTAGTGGATGAGTACAGAGAGAATGGACGAAGTTCTCATGCATTCTTTTTTTTTTTTTTTAGAGGGCAGTGTCACTGGCCCTCATATGTGGGACCTGAACCGGGGCCACTGGCTTCTCAAGCCAGCGCTTAACCGCCGCGCCACTTGGCCGGCCCTCTCATGCATTCTATTGTCTAGAACTAAGTCACATGGCCACATCTAATTGCAACAGTAGATGAGAAAAGTTGAGATCAAACGACAGCTCTCTTCTAACTTCTAAAAATGGAGGTATCCTTAGGAGGAAACACGGGGAGAGTAAAGGACTTTTGACTAGGCAAAAAATAGTGTCTGAAATAATGATGAGCGCAAACATGAGGCTATAAAAATTTTCATCACAGAACTGTTTATAGTAGTATAAATATTTTAACAGCTTAAATAAGCCATAATAGGAGATTATTTAAATACTTTATGATGGATTCATATAACACAATAAAACACAATTTTTAAAATGGTATTTTAGAAGACTACATGGTTTAGAATGACATGGAGAATATTTATAAAGCATTGCTGAGTGTAAAAAGCAGGTAAAAAACATTTTATATATATATATATATATATATATATATATATATATATATATATATATATTTCTTTTTTGTAAAACAAAACAACAACAAAACAGTAAATATGTGCCCAGAAGGGAGACTAAATGGATAAATATCACAATTTTAACAGGATCATCTCTCTGGGGAATTATAGGCGATTCTTATTTTCTGTTTTTCATGTGTAGTTTCTAAGTTTTTGGAACTATAACAAAAATGTGCTACACTTGAAATATAAATTAAAGAAATTTAAAAATAAGGTAATGAATATAGATGACCATAAAACAAGGATAAAAGGGACAAGGTTGAAAGAAGGAGCTGGTGACCTGGATTTGAATCCTTGCTCTACAGCTTACTAGTTGTGCAACCTTGGATGAGTTATTAACCTTTCTAAGTCTTGATTTCCTCATCCATAAAATGAGAACACTAGAAATAAAAATATTGATCTCACCGACTTGTTATGAGACTTAAATAAAATTTGTTCTTATAGTTCACTACTTGGCACACAGTAAGTGCTCAAAGAGCTTAACCACTGTTATCATGATCATTATTAATAATAATAATATAGTGTCTTAGGGCAACTTAAGGTCATGGGGTAATATGGAAGTCTTTGAATGTTCTCTCCACTCCTGGGCCAAATATCAATCTTCATAAATAAAGTCTTACTTCCTCCAAATCTGTATTGCTTTTCTTTCTCATCTTGTTCATAAGCTTTCAAACATGTTCTTTGTTATCAATACCATTCAGCCTAAACTCTAATCTCATTTTTTTAAAAATTCCACAGAGAGAGATCCAAGATGGTGGAGTAGATAAACATTGTGCTTGTGTTCTTCCATGAACTCATTAAAATTACAATTAAATTATAGAATATCAACCTGGAGAACCATCTGAAGCCTAGTGAACAGAAGTCCTACAACTAAAAGTATAAAGAAGAAGCCATGTCGAAACTGATAGGAGGGGTGGAGACACAGAATAGGCCCCACACCTGCGTGTGGCAGTTGAGAGCCAGGAGGGATGTCTCTGCTGCATTGGTTTCCCCCGAGGAGCGAGAGATGCCAGTTCCCCGCACCAGGCTCCCCAGCCTGGAGTACTGGCGCTGAGAAGAGGAGCCCCCAAAACATCTGGCGTTGAAAACCAGTAGGGATTCCGACCGTTCAGGTGGGCCAGAAGGTTGTGGGGAAAACCCAGACATCCTGTTAAATGGCCCATGCACAGACTCACTTGCTCATGGGCACTCACCTTGGACTCCAGTGGAGGGACGGTGACTCAGGGTGCCTAAGAGACAAACGGGGGTGCAGACTGAGGTGTGTGGTTTCCGGGTGGGGAGGACTAGAAGACAGTCAGCATTTTCCTGATGAGAGGCCCATCTTCATGCAGCCCGCGGGCGGGCGCCACCTTTCCTTTGTTGAGCCCGCCTCCTCCGACCATATCTGAACCTCATTGGCCTGTTGAACTCCACCGCTCTGCTCTGCTGACTCACTGGAAACCTGCCCCACCCAACTCATGCAACACTGGAGGCACTTTCTCTGTGAGCTGCGATCCCTGCCCGAATTGCACTCTTTCTTGAAAAACTATCAGAGTCTGACAGACCCCAGGTGGGCAGTAACTGGCCTTGCTGTGCTCTGTGACTTTTGCTGAGTCGCTCCAGGCTCAGCACTGCCATCAAACCAGAATTTACATTAACATGGTAACCACAATTCTTCCTACTCGACTGACTCCCTGAGGCTCTGCCTCACCCAACTTGGTACTGCATGAAGCATTAGCAGTGGCTGAACCTTAAGGGAGCCAGCAGGTGGCAGCAGGCCTTGGGGTATCCTGGCTTTTGTGGAGCTACCCCAGGCCCAGTACTTATAGCAGCCATCCTCAGTTTGCAGCATGGCCTCTCCCACGTGCCTCCAGGTTCAGCACAGGCAGCGAACAACTGTGGATTGCTTTATAGCTCCTACCAGGCAGTCCCCTGCTGGTCACAGGCAGTGAGTGACCTATGCCTGCACCATATCCCCTCACAAGAAGCCCCAGAACCAACATAGTTGGAGGCTGGCTTCAGACCACAGCAGAGCAGCACCCAATTAGCCACACAAACAGTACACATAAAGGGCGATCTCAAGAGGCACCAGAAACTGCTGTCGCAAATGCCAGTCAGTGAGGTAAACCTCCTGTACAGCAGCCCATAAGCTGTGGACATGGCCTAACCCCACAGCCAGTCAGCCTGAGGGTCAATCCTACCCACTGACATGCCAATAGCAACCAAGGCTCAACTATAACAGATAACAGGAGGGCACATGCAACCAACATGAGGGACACCCCTGGAGCATCTGAAGCAAGTGACCAGGGAGACTGTGCCAGGGCCCTATAGGGCACCTACTACATAAGGCCACCTGGCCAAGACTGGGGGACTCGGGGATGTAGCAGATCTACCTAATACATAGAAATAAACAGAGAAGCAGCCAAAATGAGCAAACAAAGAAATGTGTTCCAAGTGAACGAATAGGAGAAAAATCCAGAAAAAGAACTAAACAAAATGGAAGTAAGCAACCTACCACAGACAGAGTTCAAAACAATGGTGATAAGAATGCTTAGTTCTTATACAAAGAACAAAGAGATAGCAAGCATAAAAAAGGACATTAATCCATAAAAAAGAATGAGTCAGACGTGAAAAATAACTGAAATGAAGAATGTACTAGAAGGAATAGCCAGCAGACTAGATGAAGCAGAGGATCGAATCAGCACTTTGGAAGACAAGGTAGCAGAAAACACCCAATTGGAACTGCAAAAAGAGAAAAGAACCCCCAAAATGAGGAAAGTCTAAGAGACCCCCTGGGACAGCACCAAGTGTAACAACATTCACATTATGGGGGTACCAGAAGGAGAAAAGAGAAAGCAAGAGATTGAGAAACTAGTTGAAGAAATAATGACTGAAAACTTTTTTAACCTGGCAAAGGAAATAGACATACAAGTCCAGGGAACTCAGAGAGTCCCAAACAGGTTGAACCCAAACAGGCCCACACCAAAACACATCATAATTAAAATGGCAAAGGCTAAAGGCAAAGAGTTCATCCTAAAAGCAGTAAGACAAAGGCAATTAGTAACTTACAAGAGAGCTCCAGTTAGAGTGTCAGCTAATTTCTCTACAGAAATTTTGCAGGTCAGAAGGGATTGGCACAAAATAGTCAATGTGCTCAAAAACAAGGACCTATAACAATGATTACACCACGCCTCAAGGCTATCATTTAAAATAGAAGGACATATAAAGAGCTTCCCAGACAAGAAAAAGCTAAAGGAATTCATCACTCCCAAACCAGTATTACAAGGAATGTTAGAGGGATGTCTTTAAGATGGAAAAAAAAAAATCAAAATTATGAATAATAAAATGGCAATAGCTACATATCTATCAACAATTACTTCCAATGTAAATGGATTAAATGCTCCAATGAAAAGACATAGGAGGGCTTGTAAGGGGTGAAAAAGATAACTATTGCATAGTTTTGTACATCTGTAACTATTAATAATAATAAAAATAATAATTAAAAAAAGACATAGGAGGGATGACTGGATAAGAAAACAAAACCCTACATATGCCTACAAGAGACTCATTTCAGATTGAAAGACACACTCAGACAGAAAGTAAAGGGATGGAAAAGACATTTTCATGGAAATGAAAACAACAGCTAAAAGGCTGGGGTAGCAATACTTATACCAGACAAAATAGACTTTAAAACAAAGGCTATAAGGAGAAACAATGAAGGACCCAGTAATTCCACTTCAGGGTATTTATCCGAAGAAACCCCAAATGCTACTTTGAGGGGTCGTGTGCATCCATATGTTCATTACAGTATTGTTTATAGTGGCCAAGGTGTGGGGGCAGCCTGGGTGTCCGTTGATGTACATATAAACAATGGAATACTGCTCGCGGCCAGGGAAGGGAATGTTCTTGCCACCTGTGGCGGCATGGATGGACCTGGAGGGTGTTGTGCTGAGTGGAGGATGTCAGACAGAGAAGGACAGGTGCAATGTGATCTTGCTTATATGTGGAACCTAAAGAACAAAATAAACAAAGCAGAAACAAACTCATAGATACAGAGAACATTCTGATGGTTTCCAGATGGGAGGGGGGTGGGGGGGTGGGTGAAGAAAGGGGGAAGGGATTAAGAAGTACAAATTGGTTGTTACACAGTAGTCATGGGGATGTAGGGTACAGCACAAGGATTATAGTCAATAATATTGTAATTTCTACGTATGGTATCAAATGGTACTAGATTTATTGGGGTGATAGATGGGAGGGGGTTAGGGGCAGGGTGAAAAAGGTGAAAGAATTAAAAAGTACAAATCGGTAATTACAAAATCATCATGGAGATGTAAAGTACAGCATAGGGAATATAGTCAATAATATGGTAAGAACTATGTATGGTGCCAGGTGGGTACTAGACTAGTCAGGGAGATCACTTCTTAAATTATATAAATATCTAACCACTATGCTGTACACCTGAAATTAATATAAAATAATATTAAATGTCAACTATGATTGATAAATTTAAAGGAGGGGAAGGAAAAGGGGAAGAAGAGATTCAAGTAAGTCATGGGAATGTAACGCACAGCATGGGGAATACAGTCAATAATATTGTGATAACATAGTACAGTGTCAGATGGTTGCTGGATTTATCATGGTGATCACTTCTTTAGGTCTATAAATGTTGAATAATTATGGTGTAGCCCTGAAACTAATATAATATTGCATGTTAGCTATATTTTTAATAAAAAAATCTTTTTAAAAATCCCACAAATTACAATCTTTACTATTTCATTTTAACATATCATACCATTGATCCATCGTCATTGAAGATCATTTCTAAAGAACTGGCTTTTAAGAAACATCTATGAAACTATGATGACCACATTCAATAGAACACCTCTCTCTCACCACTGCCACACATGTACCTATCCTCAGTCCTACTGTTTCCTTTTAGGCAGGGGTAACTCCCCGGCTTTCTCCAGTCCCTCACTCATTCCTACCCTTCCCCTGCTGACCCTAATCAGGCAGCATGATTGCCCTGCGCCAGCACTGATTTTGGATAAGCCTGGTAAATTCTGAATGTTATACGGAAGCCATTCAAAAATGTCTCTCACGTAGGCTTTATCAGTGATGATATTTTGACCTCCGCCTTATCCTTTGTCTTATTTCTTAATTGGCTCAAAACCTGGAAGGGGAAAGCACTTTCATTTATTGGGCCCTACTCAAAGTTCCCAAGAAAATACACGCGCCCCCCTACACACACACACACACACACACACACACACACACACACACACACACACACACACACAGTGTCTTGATAATACAATTTCAAAGGATAAACATCGTTTTTTGTTTTTTTTTGCTCTTATAAAAGCTATGATAGGGAGCAGGGGGGAAGAAAAGTATACTGATGCATATGAAGAAATAAAAAAAGAAAATCTAACCAGAATTTGAAAGACTTAGGCGAGTGCTCAATGCAGATCCAGTTTGCATTTTCAGGATAGGATAGTGCTTCACAAACTTTAAGAGTGCCAAAGCATCACCTGGGGATGCTGTTGAAATTCATATTCTGATTCAGTGGGTCTGGGGTGGAGCCCAAATTCCCTATGTCCAGTAAGCTCCAGGTGATGCTGATGTCTTTGGTCCATGACAACACCTTGAGTAGCAAGGATACAGGATGCCATGTACTGCTTCCTTCTGCACTCAGGAATGACTTGTCAATTTGTTTATTTTGAAGTACATTGACATTAGAATTATTTTGCCCAATCTCGTATTTATGATGGGCCTCCAGTTTTCCAAATGCGTTTCCATCTGGATAGCACATCACATTTGCTCATGTCATTCACCTGCCTCCATCTTTTAATGGTTCTCCATTATCAGCAAGCTGTTGCTGCATTAACAAACCACCCCAAAGTGCCCAGGCTTAAAATAACAACCATATATTGGGTTGTCGGAAAAGTCATGACGCATTTTTGCAACAAAAAACGTAGAAAAAATGCATCATGACTTTCCCAACAACCCAATATTTTGCTCACGGATCTGTAGGTTATGATTTGGGTTGGGCCCAGCTGGGTGATTCTTTTGCTGGTCTTGACTAGGCTCACTCTCGCTTCTCTGGTCAGCTGCAGGGAGCTAGGTTGCTGTTCCCTTAACAGTGCAGACTGTTGACTGGGGTGGTGGAGAGCACTGGACACATATTTCTCATCAACACCCAACTGGCTAGAGCAAGCTTGTTCAGATGGCACCAGAAAGGTTCCAAGTGGGGCACTAGAGTCAGCCCAAATGTGTAAGCCCTTTTCATGTTTCTATCTGAATCACATTTACTACCAGTCATCCTACTGGTCAAAGCAAGGGGTATGACCAAGTTCAGCATTACTGTGGGAAAGAATTACCTAAGGGCACGGATGCCAGGGTGAAGCATTAGTGACTGCTTTTGCGGTCAAATTGTTCAAAAAGTTCAAATTGGCCTTCAAAGCCTTCCCCAGAGAGGCTATCAGGCTTGTTTTTTCTCCACAATATTGCTCTTTCACTTCCCTCTTCCTGGACCTCTTTCTACTTAGCTTTGGACACAGCCCTAGTCCACTTTCCAATGCTACTCCTACTTAAGCTTGATGTCCAAATTGGATGGCATTGTCAGTCATATGGCACATCTCATTCCAACTGTTACAGCTACTTGTGTACAGGCTGCATCCTCTCCTCCTAGATCAGAGAGTTCTAAAGGGTTTTGATTGTGGCTTGCTCAATTTTGCATTCCTGTAGCACCCAGCAGATAGTATCAATTGCTACTATTTATTAAGTGCTACTATTTATTGAGTGTAGTTCTTTGTATGTTTTTTTTTTTTTTTGAGGGCAGTGTCACTGGCTCTCATATGTGGGACCCGAACCGGGGCTGCTGGCTTCCCAAGCCAGCGTTTAACCACCGCACCACTCGGCTGGCCCAAGTGTAGTTCTTTGTATAACTTTGATCTCATACAAAGTAGGTATTCTTATTGGCTCCTTTTTTTAGATTAGGGAAGTGGCACACAGAGAAATGAAGTCACTTGTCCAAGATCACAGAGCCAGGAAGGTGCACAGTTAGTATTTGAACCCATTATCTCTCGTACTCAGAGCCTGGCCTTTTCAACTAGTCTCCTCATTGAATAAAATAAAATGGTTTTGAATAAGCCACACGCAGATAATTAAGAATTGACCAAGGAATGTACGTGTGTCTGCTTGTTGGGAATGCAAGTCAGGCTTTGGGGCAAAATAAGGTCTCAGGGTTAATGGGCTTCTCATAGAGATGAGCTCTGATTTTGACTCAGGCCTAAAGGTTCACACATTGTTCTTAGTTCTCAGTAGAACTATTGATAAATAGTTCTCAGTTCTTGGTAGAACTTTATCAATAGTACTTATTTATCAGTGTCCAGGGATATGACAAAGGGACAACCACACCAGCACAGGTATCAGACGGGCAGCATACTTTTTAATCAAAAGGGAAACTAAGTTCAGATGAGAAGGTTGCAGAGGGTGTTTGCTTTCTGCCTCCTTCCAGAAAGAATCTGAGTCCATTGCAAAGGGGGTGGCTATTTTTAAGGAACACAGTCACCGGTGAGGCATGGTGAGTCATTCTGGATTAAATGCAGAGTCAGCCATGCTGACGGGAAGACTCATATTGAGTCATCGATGATGCTCCATCTCTCTTGGGCAATGCTGGAGAAATTCTTTTCTCTCAACATCTCCATTTTCAGTATTCCATAAGGACATCAATATTGATTGGACTTCACTCTCTTGGTTTGAGATTGTGAAGTCTGCTGTATTCTGACTCTGATTATTCCCTTCCTATCATTACAGTTGCAGTTTGGGCAGCTGTCCCCAGGGGATGACAATGCCTTAGGCTTAGTTATGCAGGGATGGGGTAATTGGTCAATCTCAGTGTAGGTGTGAATAGCTCAGGGAAAATAATGTTACTAGGTGAAGCGAATGATGCTTAAAAAAATTTTTTTTTTCATTTGTAAAAATGGGGTATGCAATTGAGATTATGAAGGAAAGAAATACACCTTAAGTAGTAGGCAGGCTTGAGTATAGGAACTAGACATGTAGGGAACATAATGTATGGAATAAGGTGTTTACAAAATCACTGGGAGGTCTATGGGTGTGGACTCTTGACTGGGCTTCTAGAAATAACTTCTAGAATACTGCAGAACTGACACATCAGGGGTGCTACCACCCCTGAGGCCACTGCTGTCAGGAACCCACTGCTGAGGCTGTGTTCCTGGTTATCAGAAAGCCACACTGCCCCTGGACACCCAGGAAGCTGGAGAGTGGACTCTGACGGGCTGAAAAGACCTCACACCCCTACTTTGTAGCTTGCCAGTGACCACATACAGTCAAAAGAAGCAGGAGTCATTCTCTACTTCCCAAGTCTCATTCAAGCACATTTAACTGGCCAAACTTAATTTGCTTCTCGAATAAAGAATTGCTAGCTGGGAGGGAGCCTGGAAATGCAGTTGGTCATTGTCCCTCCTGTGTAAGGCCCAGAAAAGGAGGCTGCATGAACCAGTCCACACGCTCCTCACCACCATGGCCTCCACTGACCCCAGCAGCAGAGCTCAGGGTCTCACATTTGCTGAGTGCACCCTCTGTGCCACATGCTGGGCTGGGCCCTTTCATCCGCCATTGCCTCCTCCTCACTTTTACTATGCCCCTTTCACAGAGGGGCAAGCTGGGGCCCAGGGAGATTAGGTAACTTGCACAAACTTCATGCTGCAGGAAGAAGAGCCAGGCTCTGAACTCCACCTTGCTGATTGTCACCAATGACTTGACCACTTCCCTTTTTCTTTGTCTGCCACCCGCCATCACTCTAAGTCCAAGGCCTCTGAAACTCTTCCCAGCTCTCTTTCAAATGTCAGCCAGCCCCAGGCTCTAGGTTAGTTCACAGACTCCTGACAAGTGTCCTGCAGCTTTTCTCTTGCTCTTGCTTTTAATGGGGGTGGCGCAACTTTGTTAACAATCTCCACAGTTTTATTGCTTAGAGGGCGCTTTCTCTACCTACCTCTCCTCCCTCTGGAGAGAGAACTGCTTTACTCATCCCAGGGAAGGCCTGAAATTACTTTCCACATCTACTTTCTTTTCATCTCTCTCCATCTGAAATAGAGAAGATGAAGGCGAGACCGTGCTTTCTGAATTCTCTGAGTCTCAGCAAAATGTAATTACTACATTTTTCCCCCCTCTTTCTAATCACAGGAGACTTCTTTGAGCAACCTAGTTACTGATTCTACTGCTCCCTCACTTCCTCTTTCCAACTGCTCTTTGAAGCTTGGCCTTGGTGTGGAAGTTATTTTGCTTCAAATTGCTTAAGCTGCCTCATTAATGAGGCTGATGACAGCCAGATCCTACCATGCTTCTTAAGAGACTTGTCATTTCCCCTACCCCAAACACTTCAGAATACACGTGAGTGGAATGACAAAGTGGTGTGGTCATTATTTGTCTATATTTGCATCTGCCATGGGAAAACATCTCCTCAATTTAAAATACCCTCAAACATGAGGTGTCACCTATTCATCCCTGGTCCCTGCTCTCTCTCTTCTTTCCACATCTGGGTTTATTCAGCAACCACCAAATGATAAGCAAACTTTGGGACCCATTCTTTTCTTTTTTTGAGGGCAGTGTTACTGGCCCTCATATGTGGGATCCGAACCCGGGCCGCTGGCTTCCTAAGCCAGCGCTTAACCACTGTGCCACTCGGCCGGCCCTGGGACCCATTCTTATCATCTATTAACTAAAAAATGTTTGTGAATGCTTGCCGTGTGACAGGTACATCCTAGGTGCTAGGAATAGTAGCTGAAATGTCAGGGTTCTTATCTTCCAGGAGCTTCTAATCCAGACACTACACAAACAATCAACTCATAAAAAGAATTTGAAGGGAATATATCTATGGCATTTACTTCCAACTAGGCTCCTACTTAGATAAAGTGGTCAGGGAAGGCTTCTCAGAGGAGGTGACATTTACACTGAAGCAAAAGTAGGAGCCAGCCATGCAAAATGAGAAGGGGCAGGTCCCTTAAGGCAGTAGGCACAGCATGTGGGAAGAGAAAAACTTGGTGTTTCAGGGTCTGCAAGGTCAGTGGGGTGGGAGCCCACCAGCCAGGGGGATGATAGTGCTTGAAGTCCGTGGGGACCAGACAGTGCTGGGCCTTACAAGATGAGGGGTCTGGATTGAACACTCACTGTGATGGGAAACTGTTGAAGGGTTCTAAGCAGGGGAAGGATGTGGCTTGATGTGTGCTTAAATGATATTTCTCTCTGCTGAGTGGGAACTGGACAGGGATGAGGGGTGATAAAGAAAAGTGGAAGCAGGTAGGTTATTGCAGTTGTCCAAGGGGAGATGACAGAGACCTGGACGAGGTGGTGGTGGAGGGATGTGGAGAGAAAGGGGTGGGGCGAGGCATGACAAGGCTGCAGATGGATGAGATGTGAGTGGTGGTCGGGTGGAGGAGACTGTGATGCCTCTTGGTGTTTGGCATCAGGGATCCTGGCAAGAATAAGGCAGGGGTGTTTTCTGTTGATGGGGTTTAACGGGCTTATGACTTAGTAACACACTTTTGGGCAACCTGTCCTCTCTCTCTTTCTGGCTTATTATTGCTACTCCATCCTCATCCCCGTGGACAAAACTTTGAGGCTGCGGAACCTGCCTAAAGCCTAGTGCATGCAATGCAGCTTGGCTCACAGTGTGGGGAGTGCTTAAGAACCTGGTCCAGAGAGCCAAACAGCCTGCTGTGAATCCCTTGACTAATGGTGCTATCTCACCTGGCTTCTCCATAGCTTAGCTTCTTCAGCTGTAAGATGGGGTGAGGAAAATCGTACCCACAGGGTGGCTGGGAGGATTGGATGAGCTACTGCAGGTAAAGTCCTTAGAGCAGCACCTGGCATACACGCTCAGGGTTAGCTCTTATTAGTGGAAGTCAGAAGGGACCAGTGCTTTGGAGCTGCACTCACCTTTACTCTACGCCCACCTTTACAGCAGAATTTATTGCTTCAAGGCATCCCCAAAATAGATCCAATCCCATAGCGGATTAACAAGAAAAACTATTTTACTGAGTATTTCACAGGGACACGGGGTATGGTGATTTCCTCCAGAGCATACAGCATTTCATTTCAAAACCTTCTCATCATTGAAGATCTGGCCTTTTCTCTCTCTCCTGAGCCACTTACTGTGAATCTACACCTCCCCACCCCCACTCCCACTCCCTGCGTGCAGTTTTTCTGGCCTCGGGAGCCAGACTCTCCTTTTCACTTTAGGTGTTTACAGAAACCACAACTGATTTTGTTAATAGGGGGTTGGGGGAAATGGGGCAAGGAAAAAAAAGAGCATATAGCAGAAAAGAAGAAAAGGCTAAACCTTTCTGAATGAAGATTTTTATCTGAAGAGATAGCTAAAGAATAGAAAATAAATGCAAAGAAAATAGGAGAGAAATAATACAGATAAGACCAGAAATCAGGGAAATAGAAAACAAACACCAACTATGGAACATTCTAGAAGATACCTGACCAGTACTCCTCAAAACTGTCCCAGTCATGGAAAACAAGACAAAGCTGAGAAATTGTCATAAACACAAAGGCTAAGGAGACATGATGACGATGGCAGTGTGGCATCCTGGATTGGCATATCAAAAAAGGCAAAGCAAAGATCCACTACAGTGAAGCAAGTAGCTTCAGGTAGAATTGATGCCAAGATAAGCGCTAATGGGAAGTGAGGGACAAAAAGTTCGTCGATTGTCCTGAGGTCTTGAAAATACCGATATCCTTATCCCATTTGGTTTTTCTACTGGCAAACCCAGAGTATTACAAGGGCTAGTGCAGAGTCTGAGAAGACCTTTGGATATAAGGCCTTCAATTATAGTTTAAAACCCTTTCTTTGCTTCTGATTTCAAGGGATATTGGGGATGTCTGGGTAACAGTTAGATTGGATCTACCCACTGTCCAGATTCTGACCCGATTATTTTTTCTGTGTCAGTGGAATTTGAAAGTCATAGAATGTCAGGTCTGATGGTAACACTTGGTCTGGGTATGCATCAAATATAATGGGGAAGGCATAGGTATATCTAGAACATAGCTAACTTGATTATGAATAGAGGACTTCTCTAGAATTTAAAGAAATAGTTCCTCTGTTGAGCATTTAACATTACAATTCCATTTGCAGAGTAAGTTTCTCTTTATTAAATCTGCAGGGGTGATGTCACAGAGCAGAGAGAAATTATTTTCATTCAAGGGCCCAAGGATTACAGTTAAGGGCTGGGAGATAGGAAAACTCTGTGGGTTATTTGAAAGATAGGAAGAGGCTGAACTAAGATGAGGGATTTAATGTAGTAAGAGTGTGCCCCTATCTACCTAGGAATTGACTAGGTTAACTATGTTTATTCAACTTGAGTGTTTAAGGGTAAATTGGGATATTAAGAGGGTTTTTTTGTTGTTTGTTTGTTTTTAACCTCCCTGGAGCACCCTCACTGATCAAAATTGAGAGATTTTCTTTGTTTTGGTTTTTCTTTTAGAAGTTGGGATATTGTTTTTTCCCAGTGTCTCTTCCATTTACAATATCTACAGAGTCCTTGTCAAAGATGGTTGCTTGGGAAGTGGGCCACCTAGCTGTTTGATCTGCAAGATCCTAGTTTATTTTGGATTCCATCTCATTTTTATTCTAACCCCCCCTAAAAATGTTCTGACAGGTGTTTTAGTTCAGGCAAAGGTGCTATTTCCCATTCTTACGTCTATTTTTGAATTAGGCTTCCAGTTTCAGGTTTAACTCCACTGACAGAATGAGATGAAAGGGCTGCTTTTATACCGGCACCTTCATTAACTCCTGAATGTTGTCAGAAGGTACTTTTCTAGTCTATCATGAAAATCTCCTGTATTTTCATCTTTTCTGTTTGCATGATTGATTTATAGTTCAATCAATTTTTATTGGAAGTGTCTGGGGATACTACTTTTATAAGACTTTGCCCTAATTTTCAGGCCTTTTTTTTTTTTTTTTTGGACTCTAGGTTTATTGTGGAAAGAGAGGTTCTTCCTGTAGATCACTTTTTGGGCCAGTCCAATCAGCTTTTGCCATTCAAGATTTAGCATTTGAGGTTTTGACCAGTATGTGTACAAGTTAATATATGTTATGTGACCCTGAATTATATACACCCGAAAGAATTTTATATTCTTGTAGGAGTAGTTGCTCGTCTTGTTGGAGAGTAGAGAGATCCTTAATTATAGCTTTTAATTCATTTTGGGTCCAAAGTTTTAAATCAACAGTTACCTGCATACCTGGCTCATTGGAGGGATAGATTTTTATAGGTACTAGCATTGTGTGATCTTAGCAGAATTGTTGGGTAAAGGTAGGGGGTCTGGTCTGGTCAAGAAGAAAAGAAGGGAGTAATTGTCGGAGGTGAGGAAAGAGAGATCAGAAGGATAAAGGGGAAGAGGGATATTGGGTTTGGAGGGGCAATTGGAGGAACTCGATGCAAAGATAGCAGAGTGCATATCTGGTACTCACCATGTTGGCTTAGATTTGACAAGATACAAGTAGCAAGGCCTCTTTAAATAATACATCTTGTCAAAGGTTGGGATCTGCGGTGATGGAAACTGCAGACCATGCCTCAATGGCGTCTCCAGGAAAACTGGGGAAATAAACAAAGACCCTCCAAATAAAAAACAGAGACTATTTACTCTGAGCTTGCTAGAGCAAAGGGGTTAGTAACCATCATTTGCATTTGCCATACTCATAGGGAGGCTGGGGAGTGGAAAAGCTTTATGGTAAAAAAAAAAAAAAAAAAAAAGGGGGAAGGCTTCATGTGTGCTCTGGATGGAGGTTGTTGGCAAGGGGAAGGTGGAGATGGGCTAACTAGAAACAGGCATCTTACCACATTGGTTTGGGGAACATATTTGGCTTTCTGTGGTTAGTCCTGAGTCAGAAGCAGGTGAAAAATTTGGGAAGCTGGCAGTCATTGACCATGTCCTAACTGTTCTGAGCAGATTGCTGCAGGGGTTGTGGTTTGGCTTCCTGGGCTACTTGCTGCAGAGGTTGTAGGTAGGGGCTCTTATCATATATAGTCTGGCCCTTGTCCATTTGTGTAATCAGTTTGTTAAGGTGAATGTGTCATTGAGCAGTTAGATCTCACTTAATCACCATAACTATCTCCTTCATGTTCCTATTTTACAGATGAGGAAAGCAAAGCTCAGGTCATACAACTAGTGAGACAAGCAAAATTCAGACCTACAGATGTTGGGCGTATTTTGAACTATTTTACGTTTTGTAAAGACCATAAAATTTTCTGATCCTGCCCTGTTAAAAGTAGTAGGTACTCAAAAATTTTCATTGGGTGAGGGAATAGATGAAAATAATTTTGGAACACTTTTGAAATTATCCCCATAGCCTGTGATTTTGAGTTCTTTAATGATGGCATATCTTGATGGATTTAATTTTGGGAAACAAACATTTTTCCAAATTAAGATGGGTGAATAATGTGACAGAACCTGCTGGCTCAAAACGTAGTGTGTCCATTTAGTAATGAGATGGATCTTGGGATTTTTGCCCATTTTGCATGTGATCAACAAAGCAGCTTTGAAGCCTTCTCCAAAGGAAAAGTTGTAAAATTAGCTGTATTTTGGGAATAAGAACTCAACTTTTCCAAAGTTTGAAGGCTAATGCTTATTTTTAAAAATAAGCTGAATTATTTTGTGATGTATCTTTTTGTGTAGTTTTACACAGTTCTCAAATTGTCTATATCATTCAACAAGTATTTGTTGAACATCTATCATGTGTTCAGTGTGTGTTTTGAACACATAGATGAAATATAGCCCTGTCAACCAGGAGCTCAGAGTCTAGTTATGGAAGACAGAAAATCAACAACTGAAATGCAATTTGACAAGTACCATGGCTGATAAATGGCAGGATACCCTGGGAATAGTAGTGAGTTGGTACATGTTAAACAATTGACTCCTGGGGAGGTGGGGGTGGGGGGAAAGGGCCTGATTTGTAGCGTTTTCTGATTTCCACGGTGTAAATATTCCCACCATGGCCAATTTCAAGCTACTCACATGATGCCACTAAAGCAGGAGTTGGAAAGAGAGGTGCAGTAGTACACGATTATATCCTATTTCCACTACATAGGCACTATCAATGTAAAGAATGTCAAAAGCACAGATAATCGTAAAATGTGGTAAAATCATTAGGAAGTGATGCGTTTAAGCATTTATTACTTTTGCTTTTACTATAGTTAACTTAATTGTAAGCTTACATCATGTATTGTTAGCGAGTGGCTGTATTTAAAAACCAGCTCACAAAATGACTGAATATTTAACAGTCAGCTCTTGCAAGCAAGTCTGAACCAATCCAAGCAGGCTCTTGCGGACCACTGGACAAGAGCAAGGCCAGCAATCCCTGTGGATCCTCCTTAGGTGAAGATTGCAAGGAAACCGAAGGCAAGGATGCTGCCTTCTCATTTCTGTCTCTCTGGCATGTGGTGCTAGGCTGTTCAGTGGTCAAAGTAAGTTATTAATTCAATATTAAAAAAAATATTTCAGCCCCTACGATATTCGGGACACTGTTCTAGAAGCTTCGGATGGGTGGGTGGGGTGAGTCTGACAGCAAAAACCAAGGCCCTGCCTTCAGGGAGTTTACATTCCTAAGTGTGTGTGTGTGTGTGTGTGTGTGTGTGTGTAAACATGTTTGTCACATCGGGTGGTGATGATAAGTGTTAGGGCAACAACTCTGTGGGGCAAAAGAGCAAAGGAGTGGGGCACTGCTATTTCATAAGGGGTTGTCAGGCAGCTGCAAATGTTGAGACGTTTGAAGGCGACGGTTAAAGATTCTGGAATCTGAGAAGCATGGTCTAAGTAAGACTGACGCACAGGCTCTGCTCAAAGCTCACCAGTCAACAGGGCTGGATCACAGAGTAACTTAGGAAAGTTCTTCAGAGACGCCCACGCGGTGGCCCTTTCCCTTCCTCAGCCCCTCTGCTCCAGGGCAAAGTCCTCCCTTCAAGTCCGCCTCAGGACCCCATGGATCAATGTGACCAATCAGATGCAAGGAGGCGGGGCCACTTTGCATCGCCTTCGGAAGTCCGCGCGGCCCGGCGACACCCCTGCGCATGCGCAGCGCCTCCAGTTTCTGGCGCACCGTGTGGGGCGGCTTACGCATGCGCGAGAGCGAGACGCAGAGTTTGGTCTCCAGGCCTTGCCGTACCGTCCAGGAGGCGAGCGGCATCCTGGTCCCGTCGTGTGTCCGTCTGGTGTGGGCAGTCCTCCCGCGTCCGTCGCCGCCATGAAC
The DNA here is from genome assembly GCA_033961575.1 of Aselliscus stoliczkanus. NCBI lineage: Eukaryota > Metazoa > Chordata > Mammalia > Chiroptera > Hipposideridae > Aselliscus > Aselliscus stoliczkanus. Next base: position 127,072,286 of record CM066734.1, read on the forward strand.
CGCGAGAGCTTCGCCGCCGGCGAGCGGCTGGTGTCGCCGGCTTACGTGCGGCAGGGCCGTGAGGCCCGCCGCTCGCATGAGTGCCTCGTGCGGCAGCTTCTGGAGCAGGTACCGCGCTGGCAGTGGGCTCCCCCCGCAGCCGCGGCGCCCCTCGGCCCCGCCCCCCGGGGGCGCGGAGTCCCGCCTCGCTCGCTCCTGCGCGCGGGCGGAGCCCGCAGAGCCTCTGGCCGCTGGGCGTGCGCTGGGCTGCCTTGCTGCGCTCGTCTCAGCCTCTCCAAAGCCAGCGAAGCCCAGACGGTGCTGGGAGCGTGTGTGTGGAGTCGGGAGTTTGAGCCCCGCGGGGTCTGGCTTCGGGACGCGAAAGCGAGTGGCGAAACCCCCAGTGGGTTTGCTTTTTTGTTTGCGGAGAGGGCAATGTTCGCATCTCCCATCTTTCACCCGTAAGGACTCGACGGACCCATTATACAATATTTGTAAAACGATATACAAAGTAGAACCGAGTGCTTGCTCGGAACTTCCCAGGTCCCGCAGCTGCCAGCATCCCTGAATTTTAATGTCACTCAAGTTTTGACCACGCGTAGTGTTAACAATATGGTTTGAAGATGCGTCCTTATCGATCAGGTTTATCGATTTCCAGTTCCCTTCACTGCAACTTGAAACCTACGTAAACCTGGCTGTGTCCATTGATCGATCACATCTTACAATCTGTAGATAATTGCAATACTGTGTCACATCAACGTTTTGCCTATGCGAGGTGTCTTCATAGTGCTGAATTTATGCCTGCATTTTAGAAAGCAGGGAGCATGGCAAAAGACACCTTAAAAGGTTTTAACATTCCTTGAAGTAGGGTTTAAGGGAACCACGCATGGTTTTCTTCAATAAAAGTGTTTTGTTTGTTTGTTTTTAAGGGCAAATGTCCAGAGACTGGTTGGGATGAAAGTACACTCGAACTCTTTCTGCATGAGCTTGCAATAATGGATAGCAACAACTTCCTGGGCAATTGTGGTGTGGGAGAAAGGGAAGGCAGAGTGGCCTCTGCGTTAGTTGCTCGACGTCATTACAGGTATTTTTTTTCAAGGAGCTTGTGAAACCATTTTTTTTTCTTAAAAACAATGGTGGCAACATTCATCATATTATAAAACATCTGCTCGTAACCTACTTTGTCTATTCAAATGGGCATGTAAACTAGATGCAACAGAGAGATGGAAACAATGTATCTGAACAGGTGTTTTTCAAGACAGTGGGGTAAAAGTGATGGTATAGGGTGGTTACCTTGTCAGGTTCTGGGTGGTTACCAAAAGTGGCCATTTGTTCTATTAAGAATGTTTAACCTAATAAGCTTCCTTGGTTGTAAGACTTTAAAATATGTTAAGGTTGTTTATAGTTTTCCATGTTTCTTTTGTACAATTGCAAGTTTGTTTGTTTTTTAGAGAAGGATGTATAATAGGTAGGTCTTTAAAACATTGTTCATCTGTATCTAAATTGAATCCCATTAAGTACCTTGCTTTGTTGCAGTAGTTGTAGGAAAAGATATATTAAATTTAATTTTATATTATTAAATCACTGGCATTATTTCAGAAAGCTTTTTTATCAATTCTGATGAGTATTTAATTGAGAGTGTTTCCAAATATCATCATTTCTCTGTTTTCCAACCTTTCTGTGAAATAAAGGTAAACTCTTAAAAACTCCTGTCTTCCGTGATTTTAAATCATCACAGAATTTTCCAGGGGGTAGTAGAATTTTATTTCAATCAAGGTCATCACACTTCTAGTTCTGTCAAAAGATACAAACTTCCAGTTATAAAATAAGACATGGGAAGTAATGTACAGCCTGGTGGCTATAGTTAACAGCACTATATTGTATATCTAAAAGTTGCTAAGAGAGTGGATCTTAAAAGTTCTTATAAGAAAAAAATTTGTAACTGTGTGGTGATGGACTTAATGTAATCATTTCACAATATATACAAGTATTAAATCATTACTTTGAAAATAATTTAAGGGTATATGTCAATTAAAAAAACAACAACATTGTAGTCAAAGCTAATAATGAATGTAAAACTTGGATGAAAAATTCATAGTCAAAAATGGGCTGATAACATGGTTGGTATTATGTGTAAAAAAGGCTTTGTATATGAGGTTTCAGTGGTAATGAAGTGCAGCACTAGTGTTGTGTGATAATTCCAGTGTGCAGAATTTCCAATCTTAACTATAAATTACAAACAGATTTTCTATTCTGAAGAATATCCAGAGGTATTTTTAAATAGTTGTAACATCTAATTTAAAATGAGTTTATTTGCACACTTAGTTTTCAAGGAGCATATAGTTCTTTTAAAATTAAGGCAATATTTCAAACATCAGCCCATCCCCATTGGAACTTAGCCCACTGCTCTGGTTAGAGGAAAAGAAAAGGAAGAAGAGAATTTAATGTTGCATATATTCTGCTTTTCTACTGCTGCATAACAAACCACTTAAAAACGTAGTGACTTAAAGCAATCATTTATTATTATCTCTCATAGTTCTGTGGGTAAATTGGGCTCAGCAGGGTGATTATTTCTTTGGGTCTCATGTGGTTGCAGTCAGTTGTTGGCTAAGAGTTTAGTCACCTCTAAACTCTCAAGGTCCAACTGGGCAATTTATTCAAGTTGACTCACTTAGATTGCTGGGAGCTCAGATGGCCTCTCTATGTGGCTTTGGCTTCTCCCAGCGTGGCATCTGAATTATAAGAGGGAGCCCCCCAGAACCAGCCCCTCAAGAGGCCAGGTGGAAAGCTTGAAGGCTCCTTATGCCCTAGCTCAGAAGTTCCAGACCATCACTTCTGCTAGATTCTTTCTGAACAAGCAAATCACTAAGGCCAGCCAAGGTTCAAGTGGAGGGAATTAGACTCGTCTCTTGGTGTGGCAGTAACATATGGGCACAGAGATGAAAGGAATTGATGGCAGTCATCTTTGGAGACAAAGCACCGCAGCATAATTGATGAATTTGTTTTACATTTAATAGAATATTTTCATATTATTAATAGTTTATGAAATACATCTACAGTAGTCAAGTATTGCTTCTGGCATTGTTTTGTAATTGTAGTTGTATACTTATACAGTGGATTACTCTGAACACTGAATATTTTTGTCCAGTTGTTGGCCCATGTTTTGCCTAGGTTCATTCATGGAATTGGACGATCGGGTGATATTTCTGCTGTGCAACCAAAAGCTGCAGGTTCTAGTCTTTTGAACAAAATTACCAATTCTTTGGTCTTGGACATCATAAAGTTGGCTGGTATGTACTGTGTTAATCATAATGCTTTTGGCTGGCCAGCCATACATACCTTTGCCTAATTTCTTTTATTAATGCCTCTTTCCAAAAAGGATATATATGGGTTTTTTTTTTGGGGGGGGGAATATATATATCTTTAGAATAAGATAGACAATCAGAGCCATAAGCATAGAGGAAGAATTTGGCAGTGAGCTACCTGAGATTATATATAGAAGAAGCTATAAGAAGTATGTAATTTGCTATAAGAAGTATGTAATTTCTTCAAGAGGGATGCTGGTTTATCAGTGGATTCATTTCTATTTTACTTTTTATTCCTAGGTGTCCACACAGCAACCAACTGCTTTGTAGTGCCTATGGCAACTGGTATGAGTCTAACCCTGTGTTTCTTAACATTACGACACAAAAGACCAAAGGCGAAGTATATTATATGGCCTCGAATAGACCAGAAGTCCTGCTTTAAATCCATGATCACTGCAGGTAAAAGAATGTGCTATACATAATGTCTTCAGTATCACAGTTAGACATTTCAAACTTTTTATATAGAGAAAAATAAGTAAAAAGAAACTAAACCTGTTCTTATTTCTTTTTGTTGTGATGACATATACATAAAATGTACCATTTTAACCATTTTTAAATGTACAGTTCCATGACATTCTGTACATTCACATGGTTGTGCAGCCGTCACCACCATCCATTTCTAGAAATTTCTTCATCCTCTTAAACTGAAATCCTGCCCGCTGAACAGTAGCTGTTCCCTCCCCAGTACTTGCAATCCCTAGTAACCATCATTCTACTTTCTGGCTCTGAGTTTGACTACTCTAGGTCCCTCATGTAAATGGAGTTCTAGAGTATTTGTCCTTTGTGACTGGCTTATTTCACTTACCATAATGTCTTTAAGGTTCTTCCATGGTATAGTATGTGTCCGAATTTCTGTCCTATTTTAAGACTGATTAATGTCCTGTTGTGTGTTTGTACGTGTATCCCACATTTTGTTCATTCATTCATTGATGGACACTTGGGTTGTTTCCACCTCTTGGCTATTGTGAATAATGCTGCTATGAACATGGGTATAAAATACCTACCTTTTTGAGTTCCTGCTTTGAATTCTTTTGAGTATACACTCAAAAGTGAAATTTCTGAGTTGTTTTGAGGAATAAATGGGATGACAAATTAAGCTCCCAACGATTACCTCTAGGGTATAAAAGGTGCTTAGGAATGTTTGTTGTATATACAGGAGTGGAATACACATAAATTATTACCATGAGTCAAAGTGCAAGAATACAGACATCATTAAGTATAGATGAGACAAAATCTTTAAATTGGTATTTTAGCTTTTGGTTGGCTTAAGTAATGTTGAATTTGAGAATTTAAAGTTATTTTTGAATGGCTTCAGTCTGTTGTATGAAATGAACAGTATTGGACTCTACTTAAACTGCAAGTAATCCTAAAGAAACTCATGTAAAGGGACTCATAATAAGGACATAGAGCAGAAACTGATAGACTTTTAAAAATATACTGATTTATTTTAAGTGGCATAAAGTTGGCAAGTCTGTTCATTGATCTCCCATTAACCGAAAAACTGATAACTAACTTATGGAAAAGATTGCCGTATTGAAAAACTGAAAACTTTTGCAAAAGATGTTATGATTTAGACTACAGTTGACAGTTAATTCTTTTTAGGATAGCCTCTAAGGAAGCAAGATAGTTGTAATCTTTGGGAAAAAAACAACTTGTATTTTAATAGTCTGAAAGCCAAAATAGGGTTGGGTCTTGAGGATTCGAGAAATATTAATAATAGAAAATTAGCTGTCCTCAGGAAGCTACTTATTTGAAGTTCTGAATGTTTGTTTTATTAGCAGGGAAGGTATAGATATAAAACCTAGACATCTCTGAACCAGCGTATTTGAAATAATGATCTTGCAGTGGCTGAGGTTTTTCTGTTTCTGTAGATAGACTACAGACTACTTGATGTGGATTCTAAAACACAAAAGAAAACTAGCTGCTCTTGACTTTGGTATAACTTGCTGTGTGACCTTGGGGAAGCCACTTAATCTCACTGAACTGTGGCTTCCTTATCTTTGAAAGGAGTATGTTGAGCTAAATGGTTTCTAAATCCCTTATGGCTCTTAAACCCATGAATTTAGCCTGCTGCTAGATTTGGTATTTGGGAAGACCAAAGATTTGACTACATAATAACTTTATGTGCAAAATTTTCAAGGTTTATTTTGTATACAATTTTTGAGGCTCAAACACATAAGTTCTACTTTTACCCTAAGTACTTACTAGTATCACAAAGTACTTACTTAATATAAGTGCTTTGTATATTAATTAGTTTATATATTGTTTGTACAACTTTTTAAGTTTATGGATACTTTAAAATATTTACTGTAAAAGGTTACATCGTTATTATTCAGGTAAACCTTTGATCACATGTTCTTTAAGTACACTGATTAAATTGAAAATCGGAAAAAAAAATTATATTTAAGTTATTGGAGGTCCTTGTAAGGTGACCCATGAGATGGGTCAGTGACCCCTAGGCTACTAAAATTCATAGCCCTTTTTTTAGAGGTAAAACATTAAATTGATAGTTACAATTTGTTTTAATACTTGAGTTATTATTTTTGTCCATCTCTGAAATAAAGTGAACTTTAAAATAAAACTTAAACATTGCCAGAGAATGAGTAGATTTACTTTCCTGTGGACTAAAATTGAACTGGATTAAGTTATCTTTTTTGTCATCAATGACTGTGTTATTTTATAGGTATCTATTTAACTTGTGTTTCCCTTACTTCCCAGAACTAATCTTTCTTGTCATATTGAAGTGTTAAATAGATTTGTGGCCCTAACTGTGGCTTAGTTGTCCTTCACGTTATTTGGATGTGCCTTTGACTCTTTACCAGGATTGAGCCAGGTCTTTATCACTAGAGGAGGCTTCATCGACCAAAATAAATACTTAATGCTTGTGTAGAATAGCACTGTTCCCTGGAGTCCCAGGAGCTTCCCTTATTTTAGTTTACACTAACATTTTGATTTTTGGTTGGCTTGCTTAGGTTTTGAGCCTGTGGTGATAGAGAACGTTTTGGAAGGTGATGAGCTGCGAACAGACCTGAAAGCAGTGGAGGCTAAAGTCCAGGAACTGGGGCCCGACAATGTTCTGTGTGTTCATTCTACTACCTCGTGTTTTGCTCCGAGGGTGCCTGATAGGTAAATGATTTGTGAATATTGTCTTTTGGGTGTTCCTTATTCTTTTTAATCAAATGCACATATACTAATCTCAAAGATGTTTAAATATTGGCAGTAAGTGGACTGTTCTAAGAGAATAGATGACTCTGGAGAAACAGTGTAATTGCTTGAGAAAATAAAAACTTGATATAGAAGAAGGAAAAGTAACTAGTGCCAAGTGGAGATCCCTTTATCACCTGAGCATAGGCAAAGCATCTGTTTTGCCCTTTTCCCTGTTTCTGATCTCTTAGAATCTTTTTCCTCATTATTTAATAGCTGTTTCTAAGCTAAATGTTGGGTTTACTTGTTTTCATTGCCATCTCCACTTCTTTGATCTTACAGTTAGTTTTCATATGTAGGAACAATCAGTATTAACAGATTTTAAACAAAATTTTAGGATTATTTACAGGCTTTGAATTTTTTTTTAATTGGAAGATTAGCCCAGATGTATGTACATTTAGGTGTTCACAGTGGTTGTCTGCATTCTAAGAAAAATGCAGATATTTAAGAAAATAGAAGCAAAAAGAAAAAAAACAAATGTTTCCTTTTCTAAAGGATGGCCACAAATTTTTATTTTGAAAATATGGTAGGCTTAGGTATAGGAATACAGATTTCTAGTTTGACAGCAAATCTTTGTTTCATTTTAACATTTTGAATAGAAGTGCTAGTAATTTGTAAAAACTATATTGACTTTGGATTATTTTTGTAGCATCAAGTTATACTTTGGTTTTCATGAAACCACATAATTTGACAGTAATGAATGCATATTAGCTTTTAGTATCTTATAGGCACACTTGAAGAGACAGTTTTAAAGCCATGCTCTTGAAAAGTTATCTTGCTTCAATCATGAGTCTGCCAATTCTATTTTAGGATTATATTGTATATGCTTTATTATTTACAAACCACATTTTAAATTTATATTAAAATATTAAACATAGCTATTCTTTTTTTATTGATGAAAGTTTTGCTATCTAGAGAAATTTTAATGTGATAGAAATAAATCACATTTACAAACATGACATATGGATATTTGTATTAGTTAGATTATTTATTATGGAGGATAGTTTGTTTTTGTTTCATTTTGACTATTTTTGGATGTTTACAGTATTCCAGGCACATTATTAAGTATTTTATGTATATAATTTCCTTTGGAAAAAATCGTAATGTTTTTTATCAGCAAAATTCTCATATGCCATTTTTTAGTGGTGTTATATGATGAATGCTTTTTATAAGAGTGAACCTTAGGAAATGGTGATACAATGTTTTTAGTAATGTGTTTGAATTCTTATTGTATTAAATTAAAAAATACATTTTGATTTCTTTATATTAAGCTTAATTCTTTATAGTCTTAATTTGAATGTGTATATATTGTTTTTATTAGTTCACTAATTGGGCAGAGCATTGTGGGACGTAGTCATCAAAGGAACTACTAAAAAAAGAAGATTATAATTTTTTCTCTAATTGATAAACACCTCAAATTGGCTTCTAAGTTAGAATACAATTTGATCCACATGGAAAATACTTTCTTAGTCTCTCTTTGCCATTCATTGAATACCTTATTATACATTCTAAATTTAAGTAGATTTGATCAAGTCAAAATATTTAAAACTATTCACAAGTGAGTTTTTTAAAAAACAGTACTTTATGTTATTATGGTAACTTACTCTCAAGGAAGTTTATTATTAAGGAATGTTTTCATTAGAACACAAACATGTGAAATTGCCTTTATGAAGAAAATACTGTGTGTATCCCAGAAAGTCCACTTTGTTAAAAATAACATCTGATTAGTTTACGCAACAAAGGTTTTCTGTGTTGATTTGTGAGACTTAGGAAAAGGAATGATAAGATCAGTTTACTCTAAGGAAGTAAATTGAAAACTACTGACAGATGATCAGAGTAATGTTACTCCTATTTGTAGCTTAAAAACATCTTAACGCACATCTATAAAAAGAACGTATTATGCATAAATAGATAATAAAACTATATATTACATATTTGAAATACATCCTGTGGGAAAGAACTTTTATTGTATAAAAATGCTTTGCTTCCAGATTCTTTATATTGTAGAAAGAATTTTTTAAAAATAAATTTTATTAAACCATAGGATTTAGCTTCATAGCATGAAGACATTTCTTTTAGAGTTGACCTCGGCACAAGTAGTATTTGAATTTGCAAAGGAATATTATTTATTATACTCAAATTGAAATCTGATTAGCTTGCTTACATGGTTAGACTTTCAAATTGTCTTAATATAAGGAGTGTCAAATGAAAAAGTAAGAGTGAGTTTAAAATGAGCAGCTATTAATATTTAAAAGATTCTTTAGTATCTAAGTTGTTGGAAAATGTTGGTACTGAAACATTTTGGTGTTCTGTATTTTTTAATACATTGAAGTCTATTTGAAAGTATACATTTTACATTATGATTAATGTGAGACTTTTTTTTTTTTAAGATTTTATTAGGGAATTGGGGGAGGGGAACAGTGATGGTTAGGGAATTGGGGAAGGGGAAGAGCCAAGTTGTTGTCCTTCAATCTTAGTTGTGGAGGGTGCAGTTACCTCAGCTCCAAGTCCAGTTGCCATCCCGCCATCCGTCAGCAGCTCAGGGCAGCTCAGTTGAAGGTGCCATGTTCATTCTTAGTTGTGGGTGCTCATAGCCCCCCATCCCATGTGGGAGTGAATCGACAACCTTGTTGTTAGGAGCATGTGCTTTCACCAGCTGAGCCATCCTGTCACCTGTTGGCTGCTCAGCAGCAGCTCAACTTGGGCACAGCTCACTGGCCCATGTGGGAATCGAACCGGTGACCCTGTTGCTCAGAGCTTGCACTCTTAACCAACTGAGCCACTTGACCAGCCTTAATGTGAGATTTCTTAAGATTTCAAGATACGCTAATTATTTTGCAGGTATTAGCTTTAGTATGATAAGCAACCAGAAGTATTTAAACATGAGCATATACAACCTTATAAAGAGTCATTATAAATAACCTGCTTCCAGCTTTTTATATAAGAAATTTTAAAGTGAATTAAAAGTGACCATCTATACAGACTTTTATAAATACACATTTTCTCATTTATTGGTAATGTTAATTTAAAAGCTTTTTAAAGTTTATCCTAAAGTGCCTGCTACGTATTTCCAAACTGCCGAATTATATGCTCAAACACTGTTGTAGAAATTTCAGTTTTGTCACTTTTTTACTACTGTACATTAAGAATAACTTTTGAATTAAAATAGTTGTATACTGTAATTTATAAAAGTGCAGTGTGACTGTCTTTCTATTAAATATTTATGTTTACAGATTAGAAGAGCTGGCTGTGATTTGTGCAAATTATGGCATTCCACACATAGTCAATAATGCTTATGGGGTTCAGTCTTCAAAGTGTATGCACCTCATTCAGCAGGTAAGAGAGTTTAAAAGGTATGTCCAAAAAAGGGGGATTTTAACATATGATAGGATTATTACTGTTTTTTTCTTACAGCATAATATAGTAAAAACAATTGTCTTGGACTTTCTACTTTATAGAGCTTTAGAAGTTTGCATACAACATTCACTCAGTAAAAGCCATTTTTTGGTGGGATGGTGGTAATTGGACTAATAGCTTTGGTCAGAGCCAACATAGAAATACTTCAGTAGCTTAGTTTTTAATTTTCTGAGAATGATTCATTACCAGGATTTTCCTTTTTCTAGCATACTGGATTACAGTGTTTTAAAAACTGTATTGATGATTTGTTCTGTATTTGGTATAAGGAATCACTGTATCTTATTTTCCTAGACTGGAAACGTCTTCATTTATAAACATTCGAGCATATTAGCAAGTTTTTAAAAAATTGTCTGACTTACTTTATTTTATAAGCATTAGCTATATCTAGTCATCTGTTTTAGATCCTTATTTTGAAAATATGCCTGGGCTGCCCATCCCACTTAGCAAGCGAGTCACAGCCCTGGCCTGCTAGGCTTTGTGTGTTCAGGCCCCTGTAGCTTCTCAGATTTCATTTTCTGCTGCTCTCCTCTTACCCAGTCTGTCTCGCCACACATGCCTCTTTCTGTCCCTCCGTTGTGTGTTTGCTCTTGCCCCTCCCGCTCACTGGGTTGCTTTCCTAGAGTTGCATGGCTTCTTAACCTCCCTTTTTTAGTCCAGTGAGACCTTCTGGACTAAAAAATAACACCTTTTTCTTCCTTGCAACATTTGTATCCCCCTTTTCTTGTTTAACCATATTCATTGATTTTAAGGTGCATGTTTTTTTCACTTTGTAACATCTCTGAAATTGGGATGTTTTACAGTCATTGGTATCTTATGTTAACTGGCAATTTTTTCTTACCTAGTGGTATGTAAAATAATGTTGCTTCTGAAAATTGATAGCCCCTTCCTCTCCATAGCACTTACCACCATTTGATAAGTTACTTATTGTCTAGTTATTGACAGTAATTAGATTAAGTTTCTGTTAGGGCGAGGACTTTGTTTTGTTCACTGTTATGTCCTCAGTACCTAGGCCAGTACCTGGTACATGACTGACATGCAATAATTATCAATAGTTACAGAAAAAAGGAATGAGTAAATGAAGTATTATATTTAGTTATAATGATTATTCATACTATATTAGGATATGGATATTATTCATATATGATATGAGTTATAATTTGTGTGCATAATGATGTTCACCTATTTAGCTTTGACATACATGTGATTTGTGGTATGTGGACATAATTTATTCATAGATTATCTGTGGCCTTCTCCAATGTCATGGTAAATGCTCCTTAGCCCAGTAGATCCTATCTAGTAAATTTTTAAAAATTATTTTGATTATACTGGTATCATCTCTGATATGAATGTCATTTATATAATAGTAATAATAGCTGATTTGCTTAATTTCTTTACTCAAAGGTTGTGCCATTTAGGATGTAATTGGTTGCAAGAAACAGAAATTCCAACTCAAATTAGCTTGACCAATAAGGAAATAGATTTGTTTCTATAACATCAGAATTGCAGGGGTGGAGTATGTTGTAGGCATGGTATGTCAGGGTTTCTTAATATCTTTGGAGGAAAACTGCTATTTTCTTGGTATCCTTTCCTATTATTCCTTAACTTTTTAGGCTTCATTCATCACGGTTCTAAGCTAGATTGTATCTAATTTGGTAGCAGAGGAAGGTTGTATAATCCTCTACTCTGGAAATCTTAAAAAACATTTCAGTGATTCATTTGCATTCTTCCTCTCCCTTTTCCTCTTCTCCCCCTTCCCCTCCTCCTCAATTTTTAGCAGCCTCAATTCTTTTAAAAGTGAAATGCATAAGCATTAATAAAAGTTTAGAAAAGTAAGGAAGGAGTAGATCATTCATAACCCTATTACCCTAACAGATACTCTTAGTAATTTATGTATGCCCCCTTTTTTAATGTACTTTTTATATGGTTGCTTTTTGTGTAGTTCTAGTCATTGTGTACATTTAGAATGAACTTTTTAAAACTTAGTGAAAAAATATATTTAATTTTTAAACTTAAATACGAGCTTAGATGATAATTTTATGCTCTCCACATGCCTCTAAAATTCCATAATGATCATTTTAATGATTACTTAACATTTACATAAATGTTATTTACTTGCCCAGGAAATGCTCAGTGTTTTGGTGCTCACACGTATTTTTGAATGCTAGAAATCTGGTGGCATACTTGAAGAGATTAAGACTAGAAGAAAATGAGCTCCAAGATACTTTGTGAAAAGTGCCCTTGGAATTGTGCATCACGAATACACTATTTGATACCACTTCTCTTCATTCGCCAGGTGGTTTTACTAAAATTTTAACCAGAAAATAACACTATAAGATGGGTAAATAAATTTTTTAAATGCAGCTATTCTGTTACCTTCTAAAATTGCCATTTCTTAAAAAAAAAAAAAAAAAAAAAAGGCAGTACACATTCCATTTGTCCCAAACTGGCCCTTACCAAAAGAGGTAGCACACTCTTGCTTGAAATCAAATAAATACTTAGGACTTATTGAATGTTAGTTGCTCTTTCATGACAGTCTAAAAAATTAAAGTTAGCTTTAATTCTTCCCAATAGTCCTTAAGAGTAATATGTACTATTTACTGAGTACCCACCATGTGTCAGGAATAGTACTAGACTTTTAAAGTTTATTAACTTAATCCTAACAATTTAAGGTATATTTCTTATTGTTGCCATTCCTACAAATGAAGAAACAGACTCAGTAGGATTAAGTGACTTGCCCAAGGTCTGAAGCTGCAAAATGGCCCATCTAGTTCATTGTGACTCCAAAACCCCCTATTTTTCTCTAAAAGACAAAGTGTTAAAACTGCAAATACTTTTTTGAGAAGACAGTGAGGCAGTCAGTGAAGCAAGAGCTCTAGCTATAATAGGATGTGTCAGGATTCTTTTTTTTTTTTTTTTTTAAGGGTGCTGCCCCGGAATCACTTAATGCTGAGCACATAGAACGTTCTGGTCTGCACATGTAGTCCCCAGAAAGTTATCTTTGAAGACCGAGTACTTTTGTTTATGTACTCAACTGATTGATTTCAGAGACTCATGGAATATGGATGTTAGGGCAGCTAATGGAGGGAGGCATAGTAGAGTCACAAAAATACGTAGGATGAATTATTTTAGAGTCAGAATGGATTGTAAAGCTCCAAAGTGTGGGAAGCAGCAACTTTGCTTATTAAGAATTGAGAGAAGTAGGTGTTATACTGTTTATTCACAGACCTAATTGTCAGTTCATTCAACAAATGTTTACAGGGTTCCCACTGAAGTGCCAGGCCCCAGGGTGGTGGGGATGCAGTAATGAATACAACAAAATCCTGTCCTCATGGAGCAGAAGAAGACAGTAAGCAATAAGTATGACAGGTCTTGATAAATGCTTTCCTATTAGAGGGGAAGGTTTCCGATTAGATGGGGTGATCCAGCGTCCCCTCCAAGAATGGGGTAGTTGGAGATCTGCAGATGCCGAGGACCCACCTAAATTATATATGGATTTTAGATGGCTTAGGTGCTCATTACCCCTAATTCCCGCATTGTTCCAGGGTCCACTGTAAGTATTATGTGAATAATTATCTGCTTTACTTACTGCTGCTATCCCCAGAACCTAGAGCAATGTTTGGCCAATGATCAGTGCCCACATATTTGAGTGGGCATAATGAGTAAATGAATGAACTGATAAATGGCATCCCTTTACTTCATAGAACATAACTCTTACATTTCCTATTCTGTTTAAGCCCTTCCATCCTTCTAGTGTTTTCTTCCTCCTCTTAGACAGTGTCCGACTTCAGTGTGGGGAATGACGTCTGTATACCCTTCCTGAGCTTAGGTCCAGCCTCTTTGTTTTCTTGCCACAGTATGCTGCCTTTTCAGTGCTTGTTATGTTTTAGTGATGAAGGGGTTAGCAGAGCCGGGGGCACTGATGGTTCTGTTGGTAATCCTGCTCCCAGTTTAGGTCCATGTTTCTCTCAGGAAGCCTTGGGCAGTACTTAAGTTAATAAAAGGCAACTCAAACTGTTCCACTTAATTTTTATGTGCTACTACTTTGCATGTTTTTCGGTTATTTACTCTATTAGTCTTATGTGCTTCTGTTTTCCTGCGATACAGTGAGGTTTTCCTGTGATCATAGTTTATGAGGAAAATAGAAAGGAGGGTAATGGGGAGGCTAAGATTTAAACAATCACATGATAGCCTCCAGAGCAGTCTGCTCCCCTCTCCAGGTTTGCTGCTTCTACCTGTTGGCCTGGATCTGGTCTCTTAGATTAGGACCGCTATCTGCTGCTGCTGTACTCTCGGAGATACGGATGTGGAGAGAGAGTGTGAAGATGAAGGTCATATGTGGTTATAATATTAATAGGAATGTAGATTGTGAAAACAGATTGAAAATCTGTTGCCACAGATAAAAAAACGATCTGAGTTGAAATTTAGATAGTATCTCTATTTTTAAGGGGAGAAAATCGAAGTACATTAGACAGAAGGTCATAGCTATGTTGGTTGGGGACTCGAACTTAGTTTTATATTTTTGGTAAGTAAGTATTCAATTTTTCTCCAGAATATTAGATTTTCACTTGAAGTTCATTTGCAGTGGCATGAGATCATCTAAGATTATAACATTAGGAAACATGAGTTAATGTAGAAACATTGCCAAGAGTGTACAGAAAAAATTTCCATTAGTTGATGTTAAAAATAAAATTTTTCTTTTTCTCTTTTGTTATCCGAGTGGTGGTAGGAGTATAACTTACTGCGTAAAGGGGTCATGCAGGTGGTGGATTATCCAAGCATCAAAGAGAGGCTCTTACATGTGTAACTAATTGATTGGCAACATGGGTGGCTGCAGTCTATTAGATTATGGCAGCCGCTCTTAACCTCACAAAGCGTGTTTAAAATTACCTAATAGTTGTAGGGCCCACTGTTAACATTCATTGTCAATTAGAAGATCACAGATGAGAGGCACAGGAGGAATCCACTCTCTCTTGCCCGATTTTTAGGTGAAAAGCTCTGTTTCAATATAGCTCCCACCTGAACTGATATTGAAACCCTGCCTTCCTCACAGGGTTGTGTGAGGATTAAATGATTTATGTGTAAACAGTTTGTAAACTATAAATTGTTCTTCTGTCTATAAAGAGCAGTGTTTAAAAACTCAGTTTGATACTTAAAAATATTTTACTGGCACAGTTACAAAGAAAGAAAAGTATTTGATCTGTTTTTCATTTTCAAACATTGTTTTAATGGTATTTGTTTGTTAATAGCCATTGTTGCCTCTTCTCCTAGAAACTAATATGTATACTCTATGTCACTTCATTCTAGGGAGCTCGGGTTGGTCGAATAGATGCTTTCGTTCAGAGCTTGGACAAAAATTTTATGGTTCCAGTAGGTGGTGCTATAATTGCTGGCTTTAATGATCCCTTCATTCAGGAGATCAGCAAGATGTATCCAGGTAAGTAAATCAGTGGCTCTTCAGAAAGAGTTAACTAACAAATAAAAATCTATGTATGCATAGGCTGCTATAATAAATCTTAATTTCCGAAGCTTTTTCCCTCTCAAATGTAACTCGTTCATTCTTATTTCAGGAAGAGCGTCAGCTTCACCTTCTTTAGATGTCCTTATTACTTTATTATCACTGGGATCAAATGGCTATAAGAAGCTGTTAAAAGAAAGAAAGGTACGCTTTCCCTTTAGGTATAAAATAATACTCCTGACTAGAACAGCACTCTGAGTCACTGGTGTTTTTGCATATTGGTTTGTCACTTTTGATTATAAATCTGTAGTATGGTACTGGGGATTTGCTTCGATCTGGAACTACCCTCGGTGGTTTGCAATTAATCATTGTCATCCTGTTTATCCAGATATTCTGATGAATCTTGCTTGGACAGGTGATTTTTGCATTTTTTTTTTTGAGAAACTCCTACATTAAGCATTCTTATTAGTTTGATAAAATTCAACTCATTTATCACTTAGATAGAGGCTCTTGAAAGACAAGCAGACAAGGTTTTTGGAATCCTGAAGACTCATGCAGGTGTGAGCTGTCAGTTGAAAAAGGTAGAACCAGGTCAGAAGTTGGCCAGCTTCTCATTCTAAAATAATAAATCCATTCCTTGCCAATATTGGAATGCTGAACTCACTGGTTATGTTGGCTACGAAGAGAAACTGACATTTGTGCTTGAAAACTGGGCTTTGTTTCCAGCACTAAGAACTAGCTTCATTGAGCACACCTCCAAAGTTGTAGGCAGTGTTGGCGGGGTAGTCATGCTAAGACGTTGTATTCGTCTCTCACCTGGGAGAGCCAGAGGCCCGTGGTGCAGTGTTTGTATCTGTATTAACTTCCCAACACTCAGCAGTTATGGCACTTCGAATTTTATAATAATACTTTGCATATTTTTAAATATTTTCATAGATATTATTGGATAGATCCTTTCAACAGCCTTATGAATATGTAACAGAAGATTTAAAATTTTTGTGCCCTGTTTTACCCCCCCACCCCCCAATAATTCAGTCCATAGGAAACTAATTATTTACTTTTTATTGTGAGGACATCTCTTAAGATTTACATGATATAGGAAAAGATGCTCAACATCATTAGTCATTAGGGAAATGCAAAATAAAACCATAATGAGATACCATTACACACCTATTAGAAGGGCTGATACTAAAAAAAAAAAAAAAAAAAAAAAAAAGCCTGGCCATTAAACGTTGGCAAAGACCTCAAGTAAGTAGAACTCTCAGACATTACTGGTAGGAATGCAAATGGCACAGCAACTTTGGAAAACACTTGGCAGTTGTTTATAAAGTTAAATATACACTTACTGTATAAACTAGTCCTCCTACTCCTAGCTACTCAAGAAGAAAGAGAATTTATGCCTGTACAAAAACTTATACATGAATGTTTATGATTTTATTCATAATTTTTAAAACTTGGAAACAACTGAAGTGTCCATCATCTGGTGTATAAACAAATTGTGGTGCATACATACACAGCAGTAAACAGGAACGAACTACTAATATGTGCCACGACATAATGACTCTCAAATGCATTATGCTAAATGAAATAAGCCAGACTCAAAAGGCTACGTATTATATGGTTTCATTTGTATGCTATCTTGGAAAAGGCAAAAAAATATCAGGACAGAAAAAAGATGGATGGTTGCCAGCAGGTTGGGAGAGAGAACTATTGGATGGTAAAATGTGGGAGTAGTTTCATGACTATATGTTTGTCAAAATTCATGGAATTTTGTGTCTACCTGAAAAGTGGACATCTGAAATTTTACCATGTAAATTATGCCTCAAGAAACCTGAGAAAAACTTTTTTTAAATGATTAGAATAAAACTCCAGTTTGATGAACTCCAAAAAATAATGATCATAGTTATAGATTGTTGTGGCCAAGGGAAAACCTCAGCAAATCTTTCAAGGAACCTTCTCCACATGACAGATGATGCTTCTGTTTATAGATGAGGACAGTTGTCATCCGTTGATATGAGAGTTTAGTTGTATCAGATACCGGTGTGTCTTAGCTCTCCCATAACTTGTTTCATTGTGGAAAAGGTACTTGAACTTGCAGATTTTATTTCCTCATTTATGAAAGAAACAATTGATATCTCAGGCCATTTCTAGTTCTGAAAGACTGGAATTTTTTTAAAACATCTATTTCCTTGGCCATAGGCATTATAATCATGGTAATTGACCTATAATTTATAATCTAGCACAAGTCATCTTGGGAATTTATAAATCAGACATTTTTTAAGGTTGAAAATGTTAAGATAATGGTTTCTTCAGTTTCCTAGTACCTCATATCCATTTCCACCCTTATCATGCTGTCTCAGTTCCCCCATCTAGACAATGACAAACCCACTTAAAATAGCATGGTCAAAAGTAGGGAACAGAGTTTTTGAGAAATTCAAAGTAAATGAAGTTGAGTGTGTGGGATAAGTTTAATTTACTAAATATTTATTGAACATATATTATGTTTCGGGCACATAATGTTGATATAGCAATCAATAAAATAGACAAAGATACCTTCTCTTGTGGAGCTTACATTGCATATGGGGGAGACCAGCAATAAAGAAAATAACATGAAATATAAATTATAAACTTTGCTTAATGCATAAATTATAAAGGTTAAAAGTGCTCTAGGAAAAAGAACAGAGTAAAATAAGGGAATTGGGGATGACGATGTGGTTGGGGGGGGTGTCACAGTGGTTAGGGCAGGCCTCAGTGAGAAGGTGACATTTGAGTGGACATGAAGAAGCTTGAGGGAATATACCCATGTGATGGAGAAGAGTGAGGCAGAAAGCCAACACGAGGACCTGGGGCGGAGGACCTGGGGCGGACACGGTGTGGTTGAGGTGCAGTAAAGAGGCCCGTGTGGCTGGAGCAAAGTGAGCAAGGAGCGGAACTGTGGGCCCCGAAGCCAGAGCGGTAACGGGGGTGGGGGGTGGGGGGGGCGATCATGTGGGGCTCTCTAAGCCCCAGGGAAGGCCTTTGCCTATATTCCGAGTGAAATGAAGAGCCACTGGGGAGTTCTGAATACAGGAGTATCATGATCTGTCTTGTATTTTGAAGGATCACTCTGGTTGCTGTGTTGAGAATAAATTGTGTGTGTTTGGTGGCGGGGGGAGGGTAGAAGCTGGGACACCTGTTAGGGGGCCTTTACAATAGTCAAAAAGTGGTGTTAGTTTGGATCTAGATAGTGACTGTGGAGGTTATGAGAAGTGGTTGGATTCTAGGTCTGTGTTGAGCCAGTAGGAGTTCATGATGGATGTACTGTATGAGAGAAAGAGAGAAGTCAGGAATAATTCTGAGACTTTTGATCTGAGCACTTGGAAGCATGGAGAAGCCATTAACTGAGATGAGTAAGCTCATGGGTTTCGGGAGAAGGCCAGGAGTTCAGTTTCCGACAAAATTAAATTCAGAATATCTGTTGACATCTAGATGGAGATGTCAGGTAGAGAATGGGATATGAGTCTTGTGTTAAGAGAAAGAGCTGGGCTAAAGATAAAAACCTGGGGAGTTAATTGGCCAAGAGACTAGATGAGATTGCAAGAGAGTGAGTCTAAATAGAAAAGAAGTACAAGAACTGAGCTCTCGGGCACTCCAGCAGTGAGAGATCTGGGAGAAGAAATGGGACCAGCAAAGGAGTTGGAATAACAGAAATTAGCAGAGAAAACATATAATGTCATAGCATTTTAATGCTTATGAATAGGTAAATAATATTTTATGATTTTGAGATGGACTGCATAAATATTCCAAATATCAAAGCTTGAAAATATAACTCATTAGTTGTCTATTTTTGACCATTTTAGTTGTCATAGTTGTGTTTTCTTATGGTTCCTTTTTACCTTCTTTATATTGATCATTATGCAGATTTGGGTAAAAATTCATTTTAAATTAAATAAGTGGAAAATATAATAGCTCTGACAATAAGACTATTATACAAAGTTTTAAGTTAGATATTTAAAGAGCATAATTTGGGGCCCACCAAGTGGCGCGGTGGTTAAGTGCTGGCCTGGAAAGCCAGCGGCCCCGGTTCAGGTCCCACATATGAGGGCCAGTGACACTGCCCTCAAAAAAAAAAAAAAAAAAAAAGTTATAAAAGTTATAATTTGTTACATACAAACTTAAAAAAATTTTTATGCTTTTATTATAATATCAAATAAACATACTATTTCATATTTTCTGTTTTTGTTCTTGAATTGACACTAGATAATAGCTAATAATTTTAAATATTTGCTATAATAAATTAATGTAAGTCTTGAGTGACTTTGTAGTTAAACTTATTTAACTAGCAAATTAAACTGATTGTTTGAGCACATGTCTCTAAAGAATTACCATCAGGTGTCTGAAGTGAAACTAGTCTAGGAGCTAGGACCCACCTTGGAGGCTGCCATTGATACGTCTATCCTGGGCATCCTTTGCTTGTTATCTATTTGATGCCCATCAAGTGTTTGTTGAATGAACCAATGCAGAGTACTTGGGAACACATAGGTTCAGTTGAATAATCCTCTCTTGTTTTACACAGAGTAAGTATCTTTCTGGAAAGTTAGAAAGCAAATAACATTAAATACTGACTTCCATTAAATTAGATGTTCATATGGAAACATTCCCCTGCATGGATACAATTGAAAACTTGTGAAAAGAGATGAGTTAAAATGGCGATGATCTGTTGTGTATAATAAATGCTGTATTTCTGGGAGTAGGACCTTGCTCCCTAGTAGGTATTCCTCTTCCAAAGCACTTTTCTTACACTAGGGTTTTGGAGTTGTTGATTTTAGGGGTGTTCTGTCATCGTTTTGGAATCTAAGAATTTCTGTTATGCCATGGTTCTTCTGACTTCCGACATTTAGGGTTTAACTTCAGAACTGCAGCTACTTTGAGATGATTCCAGAGGCCTGTGCGTGAGTGTCCATTTTGCTTAGTGTGAGCAGCAATGTGCCTGCTTTAAGAATGACCTGCAGGGGTATGTAGCTCAGCTGGCGACTGGCTCCAACAGGCAGCCCAGCTCTGCTTTTCATTGAGACTTTGTTCTTCATTAATCATTGGCTAAATACTTTATGAGAGAAATTGTATTTTCTAGTGGTATTTATAAATTGGATGGCTCCATCTCATCCATCAACAGGTAACTCTCTTTGTGACATCCAGATAAAATTTCCTTTTATCTAGGTAGAGTAGAGTGGGATAAACAGGGACAGGACAAGAATAGGATTATAGCTACAGGATGTTAGCACATGTCTATAGGATCCCTGCTAGTTAATGTTAGTTATTTTAACCTGAAAACTTTTAGGCTAAGGGAAAAGTAGGTGAGTGGGGCACAAACATTTTTATGACTGTCTACTGCACGCCAGGAACTCTATAAGGTTCATTATATTCCTTATTTCATGGTACTCAGAGTAAGTTTCTGAGGTAGGTATTATCCCCATTTTACAGATGGAATTGAGGCGCAGAAAAATTAAGTACTTACCCGAGAACCAAATATAAGTGCAGAACTGCCATGGAAACTCGGGGGTTTGTGATGTAAAGCTTCTGTGCTTTCTGCCTGTCCCCCACTCTCCTGTCACTGCTCCATCACTGAGGCAGTGTTTATCTGCCCTGTGCTACGCATTTGAGCCATAAAAATGATGATCTCGCGACCCCTCATTCTTACCTAGTGGAGCAATGTAAAACCCCGACGGCTTTAATATATTAATTGGTTTTATTTAAAATTCTTTGTATAGAATTTATTTACGATAGAGACAGTTTGCAGCAGTAATCTTCAAAGTATTAGAATGCTCATTTGAAAACTCTGTCATTGCAAATGAATAAAAGTTGTTCTTTAACAACTTCATTCAACAGGCAAGTCTTTTAATTGAAATATGCCGATGTCCTCCATAAACCATAATTGCACCTAGGTAGCATAAATATTGGTTTTTTTATTGGATTCATTGCAGAAGTAAGGGTCTCTTTTGTTTAAATGGACTTGCTTTTGAACTGTGAAAATTTAATCGTGATAGTTTATTGGTTCAGCTCTGGAGACGCTGAGGCAAAGCTATTTTGCTCCAGCCAGAGCTATTTATATACCATCACTGAGAGCTCCTTTTTATATTATTGGTGTTATTGCGTACTAAAAAAAGGAGCGTTAAAAGAAAACTTAGGAGTTTTTTTTATTCTATGCCCTTATTCACCACCATGATATTTTTAGAGGTTATTTCATCTACTATATCTCTTCCAAAAAGGCTTTATCTTTTGCACAGTAGAGGCAGACAAGAACTCAGCTTGAAGCCATTACTTCTCAAGCCTTGTTTTTTGAAGGGTGAAAGGATCAGAGAGAGTGGAGCTGTGTGGGTGAATTGAACCTCTTTGCCCTTAGCCCTCTCCTGATCAGCACAGCTACTTTCCTGAGAGGAGAAATGACCATGAATTTAGCTGAAGAGGCCTTTGAGGAAAGGGGTTCAAATTTAAGAAACTGTTTCTTTGAGTTTGTGCAAAAAGAAAGATCAGGCTTAGATAGTTATCTGTTTTGCCTCCAGAGAAGACCATTTTTCTGCTTAGCATTCCTTTCAGAAGAGTGTTTTGTTGAGCAGGGCAGACAGATAATCATGGTTGCAAATATCTGCCGAATTAGACAAGTGCAGAAGAATGACAGGCTGCTGTAGTGGCTGGGATTTGTTAGCTGAAGTTTGGAGGACAAACTAAGTTCTAAAAGAACATCAGACATACACTTCAATCAATGTCCTGTAACAAAGCTGAGTTTGGAAACATTAGATCTGCAGCCCTAAAAGCGGAGTAGTTGTGTCTCAACAAAAGCGTGAGATTTCAGTCCTGGATGTGGTGGGGTCTCAACCAAAGAGCTTGAAAGCAGTGAAAGCAGTGCTTTAGCCTCTGATGCAGGGACTGCTGAGTATGCCAGCATCCCTGTACCTGGCCAGTCATAGAGAGCCGCACGCTGCATTTATACTGTTATTTGTGCGGGCATACGTACCCACTGTCTGTTGTCCATCCATCCTAGCGTGGTATTAAAATATTAGACCACTGGTTATGTTTCCCTTCTGATTTATTACCCACCTTATGAGACATACTGTAATAATATGTGAAGTTCTGTTTTCATCTTATCCTGTAACATGCAACAGTATGTTTCAAAAAACTTGATTACATAAGACCTTTTTCTTTAAAGTTTAGTGAATTATGCACATCTTTGGGTTATGGGGAGGGATAGGCTGAATGTTGGGCCTCATGACTACAAATCAATGTGCAAAAGGCCATCCAAAAGGTAATGCTTAATATAATTCAACTTCTCTTCCATTAACATCTTGAACTATAGTACAAAGTTGTTGTGTATTTTTATTCTAGAAATATAGCTGACATTAGCATTCAGGTATACAGTTCAGTTTATCTCTAGTGAAGAGTCTTTTAAAATTAAGTTAAATACAGCACAAAAGACATAGAAAATCAATAATATTTCATTTCTTTTAAGTAAGATCTTTCTATATACATTTGCTTGGGGTGCTTATAAATTTTTCCCTTTACAGAAGTATTTTATAATAAATGTCAGTTATAGATTTAACTGTAGCAAAAAAATAGTGCAGGTTCTGTAGTACCTTTAATACATCAGGTAAAAAACTGCTTAGCCAAGTATTAGTGTAGGAAATAGTGGCACAGTCTCCTAAACTATGTATTTTAATGTAGTGATATTAATGGGAGAGCGTTTACGACCTTAATATGTGGAATATTGTAGGAGTCAGTATATTGTGCTTTAAGATCATTTAAGCTTCTTTGCTTATTGGATTACCTGTCATAGCCCATCACAGAGCAGAGAGATACTTTTGCAGATGGATATGAATTTGAGTCACAAATATTTTCTTATTTGTCTAATTATTCCCATATAGTGATATACAATCTAGTTAGGTTAGTAGTATGTTTGCAGTCTAAAGATTTTTATCATAATTTAGCTGCAGTTAAAACTAAATTCTAGTGGTATTAACAAGTGATTTATAGAACTGGTTAAAATTAATTTGTTAAAGTATTAGAAATTGAACACTGGGAAAATTGCAGTTTTTTAATAGCCATGTATACATCAGTAAGTTTAAAAGCACCGTCTACAGGTGTTATTAAGTGAACATTGCCTCTCTCTTTAGAAATAGCTAAGTACAAATTAAGTACAGTTAACTCTTGAACATTGGGTGTAGGGGCACCAACCCCCTGCACAGTAGAAAATCCAGGTATAACTTTTGATTCCCCGAAAACTTAACAACAGTGGGCCCTTGGTATCTGCTGGGGATTAGATTGGTTCCAGGACCACACCTTCTCCCTTCTCCCCCAACAACTTTGCAGATGCTCAAGTCCCTTTCCTGTGGCCTAGAACAATGCATACAGTCAGCCTTCCACATCCACAGATTCTGAACCATGGATTGAAAATGCTTTTTTCAGCCCGTGGTTGGGTTGAATCCGTGGATGTGAACTTGTGGATACAGAGGGCCAAATGTGTTTATTGAAAAAAATCCATACATAAGTGGACATGCACAGTTCAAACCGCTGCTGTTCAAGGGTCAACTGTGCTCGCCCAAGTGTGACCACATTGATGATTATTGTGGCAGCCATACTAGGTAGAATAATATTTTAGATTTGTCCTCACCATTGAAATAAGTTATTTTTTGTTTTTTTTTTGAGGGCAGTGTCACTGGCCCTCATATGTGGGACCCAAACCAGGGCCGCTGGCTTCCCAAGCCAGCGCTTAACCACTGCACCACTTGGCCGGCCCTGAAATAAGTTTTTTTATTGTAACTATGAGTGGGGGAAACGAAGGAGTAAGAGGCATTTCTTGGGTATCAAATTTGTTTCTGCTTATAAGAGGTTGATGAGTTTGAGAGTAAGAGATAATTAGATGCAGATTAAGACTCTGGTTTATAATACAGATGAAAAATCAGCAATTAATGCCTAAATTTAAAAGTTACTTTTTAAAAAACAAGCAAACAATATAGAGCATTTAAATTACAGACCTAGTTACTTAATAGCAGATGAAAACATAAATGAAACTCAGGAATTCCACTCTTCATTAACACTGGCATTATACTAAAAGATTATGAATTGTTCCAGTTGCTGGAAAAACTCTTGAGTTCTTTATTCCATTTAATTATCTTACTGTTTTACCTTCTGAAGTGAATATCAGAATATTAGTTTAAGAAGGAGGGGCCAGCAATCTATATTTCTAAGAAAAGATGCCTACAATAACTTTTTTCCTCTGTTTCTGGTGATAACATTTCTCTACACTTTTTTTTTTAAAAACGACCAAAGAGAAAGGCTTATCACAGCTATCAGTAACATCTACTCATAGGCTAATTAGGCACTACAAATGTGGATAATTTTTGAATATAAAAAATTCAATTTCTTTTAGTGACTTAAGATTTCATAATTCTGATGTGCTGAGAATTGATCTTATAAAATATCTCAAAAAGTTAAGAATGACAATTAGTTTAAAGTTTTTTGGGTCAGAATATAAAATATACTGTTGTTGACAAGGATAAAATTATTTGCGGTCTTCAGTTGACTCATTTATAATTCATAAACTTGGTAGGCATTTACCTCTTTTCTTAATCTTTACCTAACAAAAGATAGAGTTATTCATCTATGTACTTTAGACATGAAAAAGCTATTCTGAGTCCCAGTGTGGAAACAGACTACGCAGCCCCAAATTTAGAGAAAACAAGCAACTTTTGTGGCTTTTGAAGTTGGAGAGGTATCATCTCCTGCTTTCTCTACAACAGGGTACTTACTCTGTTGACCCTTGGCCCTTAGGTGTATCTTGAGAGTTTATAGGTTTTGACTATGGCTGGAGGAAGTCAGTGCAGGTGGGTCTGTTCAGGGGGAGAGGGATTTTGGGCAGGTTTCCATTCCAATACTTTTTAAAGGGCTTACTAAGAGAAGAAAGTATAGTTTTAGGTCAAACAGTTGTCAATTTAATATTGATTTATAACTTTGTTAAACTGCCATTTACATACATGTGAACATGAAATTTCATACTTACAAAATATATTTTTATTTTATTATCTACTATTAGACATACATTAGTTTCTAGAGTAGGATCAAGCATACTGTTTTTAGTTGCTATAGTCTTTTAATTGAGTTAAGGGAATTGTTAATTTTAAATTTCTATGATTTAAAGGAAATACATTTTTAAACCACCCCTACCTAAGTTACTTAACATTCTGAAAGCCTGGCACATTTTTCTTGGTGTTGAGAAAGCAGCGGTGAAGAAGACAAAGTCCCCGCTGTCAAGGAGTTTTTCCATTGTAGCAGGCAGTCATAGGCAGTAATCATGTAAGCAGGTAAATGCTTGTGATAATCAGCTTGTGATACGTATCGTGAAGGAACCAAAATAGGTGATGGTGTTGGAGGGAGATTGAGAGCCGGGAGTGGACAGAGTCCAAGAGCTACTTTTATAGGGAAGTAATAAAAGAAGTTCTCCCTGGTCTGTGACAAAAGAGACCCCTCATGGGCTGACCTGGGAGAAGAGCCTGTGAGTCGAGGGGATGCAGGCATCAAGTTTCTGACACTAGAATGACCTTGGCGTGCTCCGCTGTTGAAAAGGAGGCTGGCGTGGCCAGCGCCATAATAGTGATGGAGGAAGGACAGTTGCTGAGTGGGGCACGTTGGCTGGGCCAGATCATTGGGGGCCTTATAGATGAAAAGTTTGTGTTTTTTATACTTACAGGAGGGAGTCATTGATGTGATCGATGCATTTGAAAGACCGCTCTGGCCTCTGTGTGTAGCACAGATTGTAGAGAGGTAGGAAAGGATGTATTGCTGTGGTCCAGGGAAGAGATTGACAGCTCTTTGGATCAGAGCAGTGGCCATGGAGATTCTGAAAAGAGGAGGGATTTGTGAGGGATATAGAATAGCCCCAAAGCAGGAAATGTGCTGGTTTATCTCCATCTCTACCTAAAGCTTGTGGTTTCCGATAATTGTGGCAGCCTTGAATCTCACTCTGTTGCAGCAAAGGAAAGAATTGCTCCTAGGACATACGAATGAGTTTAATTTATAGCACAGACTTCACACCAATCAGATTTTGTCTTATTAAATCTGACAAGTTGCAGTTGGTATTTATTTGCTTTTCTTTAAGTATAACATTTTGTCCTTGCAGGAAATGTTTTCATATTTGTCCATCCAACTCAAGAAGCTGTCAGAAGCCTACAATGAAAGACTGCTGCATACGCCTCACAATCCCATATCTTTAGGTAATGTTTTTCCTTTTAAAAAAAAAAATTAGTTCAGAACCATCCTCAGGGAAACTGGTATTACCAGAAGAGCATGAATTGTTTCTGGTTACAATGATATTTCTAAATTTATTACAGTATTAATTTGTAAATTGAAAAAGTTTAGTTAGCCTTTAGAAATGCTTTAATGTAGTTCTAAAATAAAAACTATATACTGAAAGAATCTGAATCACTATGAAGTATTATAATGAACATACAGAAAACAATACTTTAACTCCTGCTTCTAACCAAAATAATTTGGTCACTATTAAAAAATTTCTGCAGTTAACAAAACACCATAATATTAGAAGTCCAAACTGTAGTCATATTGTTTTTAATGCTATTTGTTTTCTGAGCATCTCTGTGTTAGAGAAATTTGTGTTTATGACAATTTCCTTTGTTTGTATAAGGACTGTATATTTTTGTCATGTAGTACCAGAGCTATTGAACAGGATAATATGAATGTTGATTTTTATGCATTTAAGTAACTTTTAAGCTTCATAATTACCCCTTTTACTTTGTATGCAGTATAATATGTTTCATATTTCATGTATAACTGAGGAAAGCAAAGAAACAGTCATTTGTAACTGAAACCTGTTTCAGGGATGGGCTTCCATGGAAAACTATTTGGCTATTGATATATAAGAAAACCCATCCCAGTCAGTCCTTTGCTGGGACTCTATAGATGCTACAGGGCCGGCTGAGTGGCGCGGTGGTTAAGCGCTGGCTTCGGAAGCCAGCGGCCCCGGTTCGGTCCCACATATGAGGGCCAGTGACACTGCCCTCAAAAAAGAAAAAAATATATATATATATGTATATATATAGATGCTATAGAAGCTGATATGGTATGGTTTGAATCTGAATTCTGCCGTGTACTAGCCTCTAACTTCCTTTTCCCTATCTATAAAATAGAGATAATGATCCCTTACATGCAGAATCGTTAAAGAATGGTTGAGATTATATTTGTAAACTATCTAGTATGGTAAGTCCATCCTCAGGAAATGGTAACTAGGAGTGGTGGTTGGTGGTGTGAATAGAGTATAGTTTACCCACATAACCTGAGAAAGATAATTTTCATTTCCATATGCAGAAATGATCTTATTTAGTTTTACATGTATGCTGAAATATTGGGTTGTCAGAAAATTCATGACGCATTTTCGCAACGAAAAACAGAAAAAATACATCGTGACTTTTCCGATAACCCAATATATCCCACATTCTTATTTTACAAGTTCTTAAAACATTGTTGAATTAGAATAAACTGCCATATTGATCATGCATGTCACTCTTCCATCATTTTAATTGGAAAGTTCACTCTTTAGAAGGGTGATATGGTAATTCTGTCCCAGTCTATGTTAATTTATATTAGCATATTTTTGTCTGATATGTAAACAAGTCCTTACTATAATTTATTAAGTGCATTAAAGTAAAATAATCCCTCTTGACAATGAATAAAAAGGAATGTCTCTGTGAAATCAGCCAGTTACAAAAAGGCAAGTACTGCATGATTCAATTTATATAAGCTACTTAGAGTAGTCAGAATCATAGAGACAGAAAGTACAATGGTGGTGGCCAGGGACTAGGAGGAGGGGAAAATGGGGAGTTAGTGTTTAATAGATGTACAGTTTCAGTTTTACAAAATGAAAATAATTGTGAGGATGGATGGATGTATGGATGAGTGGTGATGGTAGTACAACAATGTGAGTGTATTTAATACAATTGAACATACACTTAAAAATGGTTAAGATGGTAAATTTCGTGTTATATGTATTCTAACTCAATTAAAAAAATAATGTCTCAATTATTAAGTGTTTGTTTTTTTGAGTGATTTTTGTGTACTGGTTAACCAAGGCTCATTGGGATACTTTTTTCTTTTTCAGCTGTGACACTTAAGACACTAGATGAACACCGTGACAAAGCTGTCACTCAGCTTGGCTCAATGCTTTTCACCAGACAGGTTTCTGGAGCCAGGTAAGTATGTTCAAAAGAAGCTTGGATTTATTTGGCTATTTATTTATTTATTTATTTATTTATTTATTTATTTTTGAGGGCAGTGTCACTGGCCCTCACATGTGGGACCTGAACCAGGGCCTCCGGCTTCCCAAGCCAGCGCTTAACCACCACGCCACTCGGCCGGCCCTTATTTGGCTTTTTAAAGTGAACCCTATTAAAAGTACCTTCCTTAACAATAGTCCCCCAAGTTTATGCAGAACTACCCCTGAGAATTCTTGGTGGAGTAAAAGAATACTGACATAGAGAATCTGTAAGGCTATTATTATCCGTGCCTACACTTGAAATAGACACAGAAAGATAAGAATCTTGGTTGTTTCAATAGACATACAGAAACGATGTTTCATTATCTCTACAAATTTTTGTTTTTATTTTCCTTTGTTAGATAATCTTCATTGGTGTCACATAATTGTGTTAGAAATGAGTCATCTTCATTACTAAATTTAAGTAAAAATGTTTTTAAGAAAAAGCCCATTTCCTAAACTGAAAAGGTTATGCAATTCTTGTATAAGTAAGTACTGCCTTTGAAAAATGTACTTTTTGCTCTTATATATACATGGCTTAAAAATTAATTTCATTTTTCATTTTTTATTTGATGAGGTCAGAGAAAAATGACTTGAAAAGAAACATCTTGTTCTAAGTACTCTTCTGAACATTCTCTATTAAAGTATTTTTCTCTGACTATCTCATATCAAGGGACAACTTTTTAAAAAAAAATCATAGATTAATTCAGCTTTTACCTTGACAGACTGTGAAACAGCATAGTTTTGACACTTCTAAAATGGTTTTCTTGGCCTTTTAGAGTTGCCACTACTTGTCTCTATGCTTAACTTTGATCTTAATTGACTTCTTTAAAAAAAAGAGTACTCTTAGAAATCTGTTTATATCAAGTATGCCAATGAAATCAAGCTTAATTGCTGAATATTACTGACAGCTGACCACCACCCCACTGTAAGCAGTTACATAATTTCTGTGGATCCTTGCCTTAAAAGCTTCTGTTGCATAGCACTGATCAGATAGCTGTAATTTTACTTTGTTGTTTATTTGAGGTGACACATGGCAATTAATCAAAGCAGTTTGACTTACAAATTTCACCGTTCCATTATAGTGTATATAGGTGAAGTCAGACTCCATATTTGGTACAAATACAGAAATCTTTTTTTTTTTTTTTACCTCTTTGAAGAAGATGTAAAGGTGTTTGTGATTCCTAGAGCTTGTACCTCTTTAATAGAAGATAAGTAAATGGTAATCACCAGGCAGTACTTTTCCATGTAAAATTGTGGTGTATTGGGCCAGCCGAGTGGCGCGGTGGTTGGGCGCTGGCTTGGGAACCCAGCGGCCCCAGTTCGGGTCCCATATATGAGGGCCAGTGACACTGCCCTCCAAAAAAAAAAAAAAATTGTGGTGTATTATATACTTTTTATTTTAAGGCTGACACAGACTGTTTTTATAGGCCACGATTTATGGCTGTTTTTAAACTTCCTAATAAGTAGATGTAAGGTTTAGTAACAGATGTTTTTTGTTGTTGTTGTTTGTTTATGGGGTGATATTCTGTTAATATCACTAGACATATTAAATGAGGAAGTCTTTTCCCTTTCAGGGTTGTACCTCTTGGCTCTGTGCAAACCGTGAGTGGCTACACTTTCAGAGGCTTTATGTCACATACAAATAATTACCCTTGTGCTTACCTCAATGCTGCATCAGCCATCGGAATGAAGACGCAAGATGTGGACTTGTTCATAAAGAGACTTGACAAGTGTTTAAAGACAGTAAGGAAAGAACAAAATAAAGAGAGTGATGTATCTGGAGTTGACAATTATGACAAAACGGAAGATGAGGCTATTGAAGAAATGGCTTTAAAACTCGATAATGTACTTCTTGACATGTACCAGGATTCTTCTTCATGACATGTGAAGGATTTCTTTTTGATAATTTGAAATAAATGATGAGACGACAGGACAAGCAAGCAGTTTAAAGACAAGACTTGAGATTTTTTAATTAGGAATGTCATGGAGAACGTTTAGTCAAGGAATAGAATATGGCCTGAGTTAGCCATTGATGATTATTTTTTATTCTCAAACTGCCTCAATCATTATGACCATTAACAGATTATAACATACAATTAGCATTTTTCTGATTGTTAGAATATGTATCAGTTAAGCATTATGATTCAGAAAACTCTTACTAATATAATGACAGTGAAATTACCACTAACTCCCTCTAAAATGAGTAAACTGCTCCCTCCTAACCATTCACAAATTATTTATGTTTCTGATCACACAGAATTTAGAAAGATCTCTAAAGCTACTAATTACTAGATGTTTGTTGATACGTTCAAGTCACAGTGTACCTGTAAAATGGACCTTTCCCAGGAAGCAGAGTCAAAGTATAAGCCTTCATTTTCTCACAGCAGCAGTGGCTCTCAGCTGGGGATGATTTGCTTATATCTAAGCAACATCTGGGGACATTTTTGGTGTCACAGCTGTTGGGATGCTATTGACTTCTAACATTCTACAGTGGACAAGACAACTTCCCAAAACAGAGAATTACCCAGCCCAAAAATCTCAGTAGTGCTATGGTTGAGAAACACTACTGTAAAGTGAACTCCTCAAGTAAAAAGTTTTCCGTAGCAACTTGAGTTCTTCAATCCTGCTTCAAAGAAGAGAGCTCTGTAATGTTTAGCAAGCTATGCAGTCTATAGACTTGAGTCATAATCAAGGATACCAATTCTAAACATGTAATTCTGAATTCTTTCATATGGCATTTCTCCATTTGGGCAAGTGAAAATGATTCCATGGGTGTTGTTTTAAGCAGCCTTTGTTTAATGGTTAGTTTGTTCAGGTGCTGTGCACAGCCATCAGCAGGAATGGTTAACATGGGTATTTTTGGACATACTTTGCTAGGGAGGTGAAAATGATGGAGTATGGTAGACAAGCGTAGTCCCCCTCCCTGCCCACATGCTCACTTTCTGAGCCTGAAATTCCAGACTTCCTGGCAGTAACAGCTATTTTGGTGTTAATTTTAAGAAACAGACTGATGTCTCATAGTCTGCAGTTGATGAAGCTTCTGAATACACCAAGTGCTGAAGCCATGTTTTTCCAGACCTGTTCGGTGGAGCATTATTCCTAAGCGATGCTCATGGAGATAAAAGGTTCTGTGGACAAATAATGTGGGGACTTCGCAAACCTGCCTATTGGCATATTAAACGCTCTAAGAATTCCTTTGAACCCAGTTTGAATGTATCTTTAAAGATGGAACTTACTTTTAAATGAAACATTTATTGACATCCATTGAACATACTTTTGAAAACACTGCAGTAGCAAATGCCGCCTTGATTTCTTGATTGATTTGGCAGTGTGAAGTGTTAAACATGAGCTCAGTCACCACTTCCATTAAAGTGAGAATACTTTAGACACTGGCTTGACAAGACTGTGAGGAGATAAAGTACAGAATTATAAATATTGTAAAAGTTACTTTTAAATGACTGTGTCTTTGGGGATCGAATGTATTAAATATCTGGTTTTTAAAAAAAAAAGCTGTAATAACTCATTTCAGAGGAGTAAACCCTGGATTACAAAGGCATATAATGTTTTCTGTGTGAACTTGGGACTGCACTGTAGCACCAATAAAGATGAAGCATCACACTGAACTTCTAGGGTCTACGAAAGGGAATGCCAATGTGCAGCTTACTCTACACATAAGCCAACACTGTTTTATACAACAAGTGATCTATATTGTGTGATCATCATTTAGCCTAAGAAGGTCCAGAGCCGAGAGACTAGCAACTGTTTTCTCATCTGCAGTGTATCAGCAGTTCTGGGGCTTCAGCTGCTGAATAGATAATAATTCTAATTGAAGATAAATTACGTGAACCCACATGTGAATATGTTATATTTCACTCCTGCTGCATAAAATCAGCTGCGGTTTGTATTATGAGTCCTTTCTTTTCAGAGGCTTTGGAATTCCAGCTCAGTCCCTGCCGGTTTACATTTGACCTTGAGGCCGTCGACTCCGTCAGTGTTTGGGAAGGGATGTTGTAGGTTCTGCATACTCATGCTTCCCTTGGCCCTCACCCCACAGTTGTTTTTCCTTGCCCTCTAATTTCCACATAGAGGAATAAAAAAGTATGTACAGATCATTCTTTTAAGTTTCAAGCACTAATTGGTAACCCTCATAACTGGCCTGAGCTATCTTGGCACTGCGGCCGAGAGGCACCATGATACAGTTTCCAGCCGTTGACAAAGATGACCTGTCTTTAGGATCCAACTGCCTTTACTAAGACTCTGTCAGGTAGAATTTTAGAGTTTGGTTTCTCAAGTCATTGGGCTGTGTGGTTGTCTGCCCAGAAAAGAAAATTGAATAACAGAAAATATTCTTTAGGTCACGACACAATGTGTTACTTGTACACACAGCAGGGAAAGGTATTTTAAATCCAATTCTCAATCTGGCTCTTATGTCTTCTGCTGATGAATTCTTACTCTGTCAGAGAATGATATGTGATACCAGTCTTAGGAACTCCGTGTTCAGCTATAAATCTTTCTATTTAGCTTTTTGTATTAGTTGAATGAAATTATAGAATATGAATTATTGAATGCAGTTCTGTTCAGCCAATAGTCACTCAATGTGCAGAATGGTAAATTTAAATACAAATTAAGTTTTTTCTAATGCTTTGCTCTAGCACATAATTCTGCCGTGGTTCTGTTTCTGTAACTACCCTGTAATAAGAACTTTAAAGAGTCCTAAGCTACAGGATGTGCTTTTATTTATTGACTACATGCCTATGATAGGTTTTAGTAAAATTTATATTGAGCAAATGTAATTTTTTTTAACCAGTGGTATTACTTTAATATTGAATTAGTAGCTCATCATGAGAGTTCTTGTGTTCTTTCATGGAGGAAAAGAGCCAGCAAGTATAACTTCCAATGATTCTCATTCATATTATACTCGGAGAAAGTTTTTTGAATGCATCTATATTTGATGCATATAAAAAATGTTGGGCTTTCTTTTCCCACTTTCTAAGATGTACTAATTTCTGCCAAATTTCTACTAAAATGGTCTTGTTATGTTTTGCATTTCATGAAGCCAGCCGTATTTTGTAACTAAAAAACAGTTTACATACATGGAAGTTTAGTCATTTCAGAAGTTTGCTACCCTCTGAGTAATGTGATAAGAACAATTGAATGTGCTGTTAAGAGTAAAAACAAAACAAAATTCCTGTAAACTGTTTTTTCCATGTCTGTCACATTGTGTTGATATGTTTCTTATGGCCGCTCTTAATATATAGGCCTAAGACTCACAGCACCCTTTTGTGCCTTTTTTTTTAACTTTTGGCTATTACAGTATACAGAGGGTGCCCAAAACATGTATACACATTTTAAGAAGGGAAAAAACTGTATTACAATTGTAACATAATTGATTAACACCATCTTTTGAGTGAACATCATACTACACATTGCTACATAATTCAATTCAACTTTGAAAAGTAATACATAGATAACACCTCTTAAAAAGTGTACAAGTTTTTGGCACCCCCGGTATACATATGTAAGATGATGAGTTCAAAGCTAATGAATATATCTTTTGTTTTTTTTGAGGGCAGTGTCACTTGCCCTCATATGTGGGATCCGAACTGGGGCCACTGGCGTCCCAGGCCAGCATTTAACCACTGCACCACTCGGCCAGCCCTATCTTTATATCCTAATATCCCACCTAGTATCTTTCACAGTTCAATTGAAGGCCGTAGGCAAAATATGGAAGTGTTTATAATGTCTTGTTTTTATCAAATAGTATCAACTTGAACTTTTAGAAAAATGTGAAGAAAGGCTATGTTTAATTGTATAATTGTGGGGTATTTTAGCCATTAGAATTGAAGCTGATAGCAGCCTGCTAACCTATTTGTTTTTCCAAAAGAACAAGATGTTTCCAAAAATATTTTTGGTGTAGACTGTTTAAAAATAAAAATGAATTATATAATTTATTACATGAAATAAATTTTTAATAAATCATTGACAGTACATTGTATTATTTTACCTAATCATTGCTACAGATAAAAATCTGAAAGTACACTAACACTGAATTACGTGCCCATTTTTTCATTCAGTCATCAGTATCATCTTGCGCAAGTATCAGCAAGAAATGTCATACTTACAGTGAGAATCATGATTTACAGGGGGTGAGGGGGTGGCTAGGTTATTTTTTTTTTAAAAAATAGCAAGGAGATGACATTCCAGCAACCACTTTGTAAAGGATGTTTACTCTAGAAAGTTAGATGCCTAGAAGTTAAATCTTTTCTAATAGAAGCACTTTATCTTTTATTTGGAAATAAAATAGATTAATATCTCTCCCTTCAGCAGATTTCATTTCTAAAGTGTGCTGTTTGAATTTCAGAAGTAGCTCTCATTTGATTTGGAATTAGAGCCCTGCGATGGTACTTATTAACCATGTAAGCTCACATATTTAGCCTCTCTGTATCTCAGTCTTACCATATGTGAAATGGGTACAATCTTATAGGACTGAGGATTAAATGAGATGATAGTACATGTAAAATGATTAACTCAGTGCCTGAAACATAGTGCTTACTGATAATAGCTTCTGTAATGCTCTGTATAAGGCTATACTGTACCAAGATGTGCTAGATTAAATTAAAATATATTCATTATCTAGTTTATCTAATAGCATTTTTTTGATAGGGAGTCATCAGTGAATTTTTTCCATTCTCCGGTGGAAATTAAAAAGTATCATTGATTTTAGATTACCATCTTTTTTTTTATTTCCAGTGTGTTTCTATTTTGGCTTCTAGGACTTAACCTTTTGTTTTACATTTACATTTGAGAGTTAAAAATGTACATGCATTAAATTTCACATCACAACCCAGGAGGGATGTACTGAAAAAGTTTGTGTCACAATGACTACCACATCAATTGTATTGTCTGCCCAAAGTTTTTGGTATAACCACAGATCTGGTAGTTCACTATATTGAGCCCTATTCTTAGATGACTATAGCAGAATGACCCATCATGGCCCAAATTTACCTCTTTAGCAGACCTCTTTCTGAACACACTCGTGCGAAACTGCTTACCCGTTTCTTGGAAATCTAATGGACATCTCAACTTCTACATGACAGAGGTAATCCCTTGATTTTCCCCCAAACCTGTTGCACCCACAGCCTTCCCCACCTGATCATGCTTCAGCTCTTTCAGTTGTTTAGAACAAAAACTTGGGACTTATCCTCCACTCCTCTCTTCCTCACATCCTATGTCTAATCCCTCAAGAAATCATGTGGGACCAACCTTAAAAACTTACCCCGAGTCAAACCACCTCTCAACTACTCCTTTGGTACCAACCAGGTCTGAACTATCAGTGTTTCTTGTCTGGATTAACATAGTACCTGCTTCACCCTCCACAAAGTAAAGTCCCGATCTTTCTACCCATGCTCTATTACAGTCTATTCTTAACACGACACCCAGGGTGACCCTTTCAAGACATGGATCATATAACTTACCTGCTCAAACTCTTGCAATTAAGTCCCAGCTGGTCCCCAAAGGCTGCACAGATCTGGCCATCCTGCCTCACCCCCTTTCCTTTCTGACTCGTCTCGTCCCACTCCTCACCCCGGCCCCTTCTGCTCCAGCCAGACTGGCTATCTTGCATTCACACACTGCAGGCACGCTTTGCCTCCGAGCCTTGGTTCCAGCTATCCCCTCTGCCTACGAAAGTCTCAACCTAGGTTTCTTGGCCAGCTCCGTCACCTCCTTCATGTTTTTAATCCAAGTTTCCCTTTTCAGTGAAGCCTACATACTGTAGTTACCTCCCACACGTTAACCTTGTCTAAAAGTTGTCTCAAAATTGCAAATAGAGCCTCAGTGTCACTGTGCATAAGAATCACCTGAGGTTCTTGGTAAAATGTGGGTTTGAATTCAGTGGTCTGACATGAGGCTGGCATTTCTAGCAAACCCCTAGGTGATATTGTTGGCATGGACCACGCAGAGGAGTGAAAAGTCCAACATACTGTGCAATTTACATATTTATTACGTCCTCTTGTTTGTCTCGCTCCCCATCTGTAGAACATGAAGTTCACCAGAGCACAATTGGAGTTTTGTCTACTCGTTGTGTGTCCCAAGCACCTAGATGGCACCTGGCATATGGCAGACACTTGACTATTTGTCGTATGACTGATTCAGGAGGCATTATTAAATGTTTATGTAACCATGAGACCCCGTCTTGTCTGACTGAGACTATTCAGTGGTTTTCCATTGCGTTTAGAACAGAGCTCCAAAAATTCTACTTGGTGTGGCAGACACACAAGAGATACTGCTCTGATCTCCCTTCAAAAACAAAGACTTGCTATCTAGCTGTAAGGAGCGTGCTTAGCTGACAGTCTCCCTGCTGGTAGCTCCTCCAAGGTTAGTTCAAAACTCAGTGTTAGAGCCAAAGTCGAGCTCTTTGGCCAATTTCTGAGTAAGGTGGTGGCATAGGGTCCTGGCTCTTTCACCAGATGCAGGACTCCTCCAACCTTTGCTTCAGAGCCCCGTGGGTGCTAGCTGAACTTTGTGGGGTTCTCATCACAGACTGATGGCTCCCCCTGCCCCAGCCTACTTCCCCCCTTTTCTTTCACAGGCATTACCCATAAACATTTCGCAGTCTTTTTTTTTTTTTTTTAGCCCTTTTTAAATTTTTTAAAAGATTTTATTGGGGAATTGGGGGAGGGGAACAGCATTGGAGAACCAGGGAAGGGGAACAGACAAGCTACTGTCCATTTGTTCTTCAGTCTAGTGGAGGATGTCGCCTCACTGGCCCATGTTGGTATTATCATTGTGCTCCTCCCGAGTGAGGCATATCGGTTGACGGCTGCTCACAGCTGCTCTTGGCAGCTCACACTGGCTGCTGGTCGCTCATGCTGGCTGCCGGCCACTCACAGTAGCTTACGGCACCTCACTGCCGCCCCACTGCAGCTATGCCGTCCCTGGGGACTCACAGCAGCCCAGCTCCAGGTGGAGCTGTTGTTCACCATCTTAGCTATAGAGGGCGCAGCATCACTGGCCATCATGTGGGATCCAAACTGTGGCCCTGCTGTTCAGAGCTGGCGTCCCAAGCCAAATCTTAATCAACGTGCCACTCAGCTGGCCCTTTTAAAAAGTTTATTTTTAAATTATAGTTGACACATGATATTGTGTCAGTTTCAGCCATTCAACTTAGTGACTAGACATTTACATACCTTATGGAGTGATCACCACGATAAGGCTAGTAACCATCTGTCACCATACAGAGTTATCACAGTATTGACTATATTCCGTATGCTGTATATAATGTCCCCGTGACATAACTGGCAGTTTGTACTTAATTGCCTGGTGGTAAGGCATCGGTCTCGTGAACCTTTTGTACTCTTAACCTTGTCTCAGCATCTGCTTCCCAGAGAATCTAACCTGCGAACCTGTGGCCTACAGGTGGGCTAGAATCCCCTCTTATCGGTTTAGCCTGCTCCATCTCCCACCCCTCTTTGTCATTGCTCTAAACAGACCTGCCAAACTCCAGAGCGCACCCACTGACTATTCTTTAAATACTATCAATCCAGATATAGCCCTTCATTAGCCTAATGAATCTTTCATTTTGTCATCCATCACAGATTATTATGTTGTTTTAGTCTGGCATCATTTTTGTGTGTGGCTGTTTTGTAATTTAAAATACTAGTTACCTACTAGTTTCTTAGTATAGGGCAAGACTTAATGATTTATCATACCTTTGATAAGTGGTCTGTATATAGGGAGAGAAGTGTAATGAGCAACCTTCAGGAAGTGTCCTTCAAAGGTACTACAGTGACCATAAAGTAAGCAAGAGGCCAGACCCACCCTAGCTCTGCCACTTAGTGGCTGAGTGACCTGGCACAAGTCACCTTTGACTCATCTGTAAAATGACGATAGTGCTATCTAAAAGGGTTGAAATGAAGATCAAATGAAATCGTGTATGAAGTACCTAGCAAGGAATCTGATATATATAGCAAGTGCTCTGACAGTAGCTATTGTTAAATGGTGGCTAACAAAAAAATGGAAAACAAAATAGTTATCAGAAATAGCTTTTCTAAAATGTTATGTTTTTCTAAAATGTAGTTATGTTTATTGGCCTGATCTTGATTAAATCCCATTAGGTCAGACGAAAAAAGAAAATTGAGACTGGAACTGTAGTCAGAATGTTGACGTAAGAAACATCCGAACCTGTAGAGAATTTTAATGAGTTTGTATGAGCCAAACTAACAACAATTGCTGGGAAACAAAAATCTCAGTGGATTAAGAAAATACTCTGGAGAACGGCAGTTTTGCAGCTTTTTTTATATATTAGAATCAAAGGAGACGTAAGGAGGGTTACATGAAGTCCATTGGTGGTAGATTAAGGGGGTGGGAGAAAGCAAAGTGGGTAAATCTCTGGGATTGGATAAAAAGTAAAATGGAAAGATACATACTTCTTTTACACTGGGGAGATGACAGGATAGTTAATAATTAACATCTACAGCACATAGAGATGATATTCAGCGAACAAGGTAAAACGAGAGGTTCTGTGGTTCTGCTCTGGTGTGCTAGGTTGTTCCCTGAGGGGTCCGGAAAAGGACATTAATTACTCTGACATTCCGAAGGTATGTTAGCTTAGAAGCAAAAAGACAATAGACAGGCTTACTTAGGTAAAGACTGACTGTCAAGGAAGGTACCAGGGCCTGCTTTTAGTTAGGAATTTTTATGTTCAGACCATCCTATGTGGTTAATTTTGGTCTTTGAGTTTACAAGACTGGCCCTGCTGGCCTCCCCTGAGCTTGTCAGATTTAGTATGTGGCCCTTTTTTCGTCCACAGGAGCCCTTGCCTTAAGTGGCCCTTTTCCTAGTGGGCCGCTCCCTCTCTTCCACTCTTCTTTGCTCCTGCCTGACTTGTCACTGTTGGATTCATTTCTTTGTCTTATGTCTTTTTTTTTCTCTCGTTTAAATGCAGAGACATCAAGAAATAGATAACTGCTGTTTATCCTTACCAGTTAATGACATCTGAGTTTGGATGAGTTTATCAGATGTTTCCCTAAGTGGGGTACTTAAAAAAAAGCAAAAAACAAAACCGTTTTATTATAGAAAATTTTAAACATATACGCAAGTAAAGAGAACCATGTAATGAAACCCAGAATCAATCACCCAGCTACCACACCTGGGTTGCTAAGCTTGTTTCCCCTTCACCACCCTCATATTTTAAAACAAATCTTGGGCATTGCTTCAAGGTGTGGCTCAAATTTCAATATGTATCTCTAAGTAAAGGACTCATTTTTTTTAAAGTCATCCTACCATTATCACACCTGAGATAATTAACACTAAGATCTTGATACTATCTATGCTTGCCAGTGTTCATTTTTCTAATTACCTGTGTTTTTTTTTAATGTTTACCTCAGGATCCAAGTAAGATTCCCCTAAGGGTAGATTTTAGTGGAAAAGGGGGGAAGAGATGAGAAACAGCGGGAAGAACCAGTGAAAAGTAGACAAGGGCAGAGAGAGGACATTCAAAGTACTTGAGACAGTGTTTTTCTGACAGCTTTCCCATAGATCAATGCCATAATGCTGGGTTTATGGAGCTGTGCACACTCCACATGGGCCCCTACCAGTCCTCCAGGATGCCAGGGAATTACAATTTGACCTGCTCCAAGTTTCATCGCTTATCATGAGGCATGAACTTGAGTTCACACGCATGTCTAATAACTCAGTTTCAATACCAACTTCCTTAACATAAGGCTGCAAATTAGAACCCCAAATTGGGTTAGACCTGTAAGGCAATGTGTGTGCGTGGGGGTAATCATTCTAGTGATATAGAGGGAACCCTTGTAAATAAATGTAATGTAGGTGAATCAAGTCATTATGTTGGGTTCCAGCCAGGCCAGGCTTAATGAGCAGTGAGGGGAAGGTCGAGTGCCATCTCAAAAACCAGTTTTTGGAGAAGAAGGGAGTCAGGCCCCCAGCGTAAATCAGCGGGGCTGAGTGTGTGTGATGCTCTGGGGAAGAGGCCGCTTGATGTGTCTTGTGAATCACATTAGAGAAATGAAGACACTTTTAGGAAGTACTTGAAGCTGCTGACCAGTTAAAAAGCCCAAAGTGTTAGTCCACATTCCTCCCTCCAAAAAATTTGGCCATAGGCAATAAAAAGGGTCCCTAATGCCATAAAGGCAGAAAGTACTTTTAGGTAGAAAGCTGTGGGGGGTTGAGGGGACAGGGTAAGGGGAGAGGGCCGGGGAACAGGACAATACAAAGGAAAAACAAACCTCTCCTTGGAGACGTGAACCTGGAAGTGTGCCATCCAAGCTCCTGGGGTACATTGTCCCGAGTAAGAAAATAGGTCTGAGAATGACTCCCCAAAGTCATGTGGCTGAGGTAGGGCCCCAAGGCCAGAGCCACCAATGAGCCCCGGACAGGAGGTGCAGAAACCTTTACGAGGTAAAAAGTTGATCCAGAAACATTTGCACAGCTTGTAGGTAAACTTCCTTTTGTTTCCATGTAAAATGCATCCATTTCTCTTTGTTCCTTCAATTTTCCATGCCTACTCTCTGCATGTCCAATTTGTGCCTTATTTGCCATTGCCCAATCCTCAAACCTTCTAGGGCGGGGTGAGGGGGGGCATGGAGGGGAGGGAAATTGGAGCCTTTTGCGCAGTGACCCCTGCTAACTTGCCTTGAAGACCAGTAAAAATACTCTTCAGTTTTAGTCCACTAGTTATGAGTAAATGGACCTTTTAACATTAAGAAATTCAGCATTTTTTTGTTTGCATTTATGATCATTGTCTATTTTCCATTTATTCCCATCTATTTGCAATGAGTGTGTTTTTGAGCCAGCTTGGTTTATGCTGGTTCCCTGGGGAGAAAAAAAAAACAAACACAAAAAAACCCCAAAAAACCCACAATCAACCAAACGGCTCATCTCGCCATCCCCACGGAGCCCAGCGCTTCCTAGGCATGAAATTGACTGATGCACACAAAGGCAGCAGGTGCGGGGCGCATGCCGCCTTTTTTTTTTTTTTTTTATCGTATGTTTATAATCAGTAAATGGCTGTGGATGTTTAAATGGTTCCCTAATACTGATGGAGAGCGGATGCCATTATAACTTGAACTTGTATTGCCACGCAGATGGTGGAAATAAACATCCAATTCTGCACACAGTTTTGTTTGTCTCTCACTTTCCAAAGATGGGCTGAGAGTGAGCCCGCATGGTGCCAGCAGGGGGGCGCGCGGGGCCAGAGGAGAGCAGGGCTGCTGTCAGGGTCCAGATTGGCCATTGTGTTAACAGCACCCAGGGCAGCAGGTTTCTGTAAGTGGGAGGGAGGTCATTTGGGCAGTGGGCCCCGCCCTGGAGTTACCAGGCAGCAGCTCCAAATATCCCTTCACATCCAAGATGGGCCTCACAGTCCTGCCGTTCTCTGTGACAGCACGATTCCAAACCTAACCTCACAAGTGTACCTCCTGGAACTCGCCCTGCGTCTTCCTCTCCACCTTTCACTTGTTTAAGACACCTTGAAAAATGGGGTCGGTTCAGCACAGTGGTGATGGCACGAGATTTGATGTCACCCTCCTAGCTCCCCTGCCTGTCCTTCGGGTTGTCTCCTTTCTGGGGCCTGTGGGAAGGGGGTGTCACTGATCTATACTTAGAACATTTTCCTCCTTTTCCTCAGCACAGTGGAGGACCTTAGTAAATCACTTGAAAAAATGCTCAACTAACCTGTTCACACTACAGAAATAACCAATAGGGTTTAATGTTAGCCTATTCCAGAAATACTTGTTGTAACAAGTTTGGAATAAAGGTAGAAATGAATCTCTGCGAAAGTTTGCAAATCAGTGAGCAGAAAGAACAGGGTGTGTTTGGGGCAGGAAAGTCTTCCCAGCACCTTAAGATTCCCCGGGAGGAAGCCCCACCCTTGGGGAGAAGGCCAAGCCTGGGAAGGCCCTGTGAGCCATTTCTCTGGGGCAGAGGCCTTAAATTTGAATGCTTCAAGGATGATTCCAGACTCCAGGGCTGAAGAAACTGCAACATGAGTGAGCGGTGCGCAGGGTATGACAGGCCATGCTGCAGGCTTGGTCAGCTTTATGAATGAATCGTGCAAAAGCAAGACTGAGCTCGCTTCCCCCCACTACCACCCTATCCCCTAGATGGCTCATTCCCCTCATCCCAGCCTCCTTTCTCTGAATCCAATGGTGCAATAATCCTTCCCATTGCTGTGGAGTGCTTTCCAGATTACAATGTGCTTTCCCGGACAGTATCTCGTTTTCATCTCCTGACAGTCTTTGGAGCCGGGCAGGGAGTGATGATGACCCTAATTTTGCAGTTAAGCCTCAGAAAAGTGGGGTGACTTTGATGGCTTACCTGGCCTCATTCCAGGGGAAGGATCAAATCCTGGCGTGTAGGGCTCTGAAGCCAGCTTTAGAGCTTTCTTGGAAACTTTGGAACATGGGTTAAGATCCTGCACTTTGGAGCAGGGATAGGTGAGCTTTTCCTGTAAAGGGCCACTTAGTAAATACTTGATCTGAGGCTTTGCAAGCCACGCAGCTTCTGTTGTAACTATTCGAAAGCAGCCACAGACAGCATGTAAATGAGGTTCATGGCCGTGTTCCAGTAACATGTTACTTATTATGGACACTGAAATTTGAGTTTCATATAATTTTCATGAGCTGTGAGCTATTTATTTTCTTTCGATGTTGTTTTCCTCCAATCATTTAAAAGTGTAAAAACTATTCTTAACTCATGGACCATACAAAAATAGGAGTTTGGTTGGATTTTGCTTATGGGCCATTGTGTACTGACCCTCTTTTAGAGTTGGCTGCCTTTATTATGGTTGTCATTTAGGGCAGATATCTAGATAAGCCTCAGTGTCTACAAGATGGGAAAAGTCCTGGCAATTTCTACCTTTAGGAACTGAAGGACGGAAAACAATGACTGTACAGGGTCTAACATAATATCTGTTACACATTTAGCCCTCAGTAGTTGGGAAGTGTCATGATTCGATGACACTAAGTTCAGGGGATGGTTTGTCCTCCCAAAATACACTGATAGGGAATTCTGATCTCTTTAAAACAACCTCAGCCTTTTCTGCAGCTGGTGCTAATGAAAAATCATATGTTGAGGGGAAATCCAGACATGCCCACAGGATAGAAATACTTTGTTTTTGTTTTTTTAACCAAAGATGAGTCTTTAAAAAATAATAATGTGTTAGTGACAAGAAAGGCCCAAGCAAAATGAAAACAGGCTGCATGTTCAGTTCACTGACACAAACTCAGGGAAAGGAGCTTCTGCTTTCTGGCCTTAGTTTCCTCATCTGTAAAATGGGCATAATAATAATAGTCTGTACCTCATAGGACTGAGGAGAGGACAGAACAAGATATGGGTGTTAAGTGCATAGCATGATGCTCAGCATGCCGCCAGCACAATTCCAGAGCATATGGGGAACTCCCTGCCTACACCTCCAGGACAGGTTCTGAGGAGACCAGTGCTGGTGTTCATAATAGTGGGCATTGTCTATTAGCTAAATAGACACCTTTATACCTGAGGACTAAAAGATGATGAACTTGGGAAGCTCTCCACTCCTGGCCCTCACGGAATTTGGCCCACACGAGGGATCACTCTCTGTGGGGCTCCGGCATCACCAGAGGAGGCTGGGCTGGAGGCAGGTGGAAGATGCCTCTGAACGCAGAAAGCTGCTGAGGCACTGAATCCAGGAAAAAGTCCTGAGTCTGTCTGCTCAGCATGTGTAAACCTGGCCTAGATTTGCCCAAACCTGGCTCCCTGCTCTCCCCTTTCAGAAGCTGGAGCTTGTGACTTGGAACTCTCTAGAGACCAGCCTTCTTGGACGATTCTACACCCTTGGGCCAGGGAGGATGCTGTTCAGAGGTGAGAGCAGGGCTCTTGGGACCCAAGAGGCCAAGTGGGGCATCTGCCTCTCTGGCCTGAAGTTCTCCATTCGTCAGCCGGAATCTCTGCACCTGCCCAGAGGACTGCTGACCACTAACCATGGCTGCAAGGTGACATTTTGC
This sequence comes from Aselliscus stoliczkanus, assembly GCA_033961575.1. Lineage (NCBI taxonomy): Eukaryota > Metazoa > Chordata > Mammalia > Chiroptera > Hipposideridae > Aselliscus > Aselliscus stoliczkanus. The sequence continues at coordinate 127,117,001 of CM066734.1, forward strand.
ATCCTGTGCTGGTAGATGGTGAGCACCATCACTGACCAAGCAGATGAAATCCTGGGATGAAGGGCAAGTGAAGGTCAGCCCAGTCCTTGGCCATCCGCATTCCATCAGACAGCCTCACTGTAAGTCATCCCTTCCTCACCCAGCGACAGGTCTGGCAGTGATCTGGGGGCCTTAGGTGTGGGAAGGATGGGGTAAGCAAGGACCGAAGAGGGGCTCATTCTGCCTCACCCACCCCTCTCTCCTGAGCCAGCCTCCCCCCTTCTGATTCCCCACTCATTCGGGCAGTAGACACAGCCTGGGATAGCTAGGGCTGGCCCAAATGACAGGTCAACTGGCCTTCAGCTCAGTGGGACTCCCCAGGGCATGGTTGGAAAGGACTGAAGATGCTGGACCATTTATCTGACCGAGATTTACTGAGCACTGGTCATAGACTGCCAGTTTCTTCTCAACTTTAATTGGGAATAATGGCACCCTTCCACAGGATTAAATTTCCCAGCTTGGAATTAGATGTAGCCATCTAGTAAGGGCAGGCCAAAAAGATGTCAACTGAGTTATTGTGTGGGACTGCTGGAAAGTGTCCTTAAAAGAGAAGCAATACACATTCTCTGTGCTTCCTTATTTCTAGCACAGAATTTGGATGTGATGGCTGGAGCTCAAGCAACCATCTTGGACCAGGAAGTGGACATGCTAAGCTGGTAAAGGAGCTAGATAGAAGGAGTTTAGGCCACGAAACTTTTCCCTGGGCTGCACCCCTCCAAACATTTTTCATGAGAGGCAGATAAACTGTTACTTTTAAAACTACTACTGTCATGAGTTCATTTGCTACATACAAACCCAATCTAAACTGACACAAATCCTCACACATTCTTCTAGGCGGTGATGACACAGCAGTGAGGATTGGACACATGGTGCCTGCCCTGTACACTCACATTCTAATGGAGAGAGAACTCTAATAAGGAAACACAATAATTCCAGGAAATAACTGGTGCCACGAAGTAAAGACAACAAGGTAATATGGAATGAGACATGAACCTAAGCTGTCACATGTTTCAAGCAACATAATTTTCATGTCAATTCTGTGAAATAAGGGCTGTTATTATTCCCATTGTACACATGGGGAAAACAGAGGCACAGAGAGGACAAGTCACTTGTGTGAGGACACTCTGCCACTGAGTGGATAAAGCAGCACGTGAGTCACAGCACTCAGCCTCAGGAGCCCACACTCTAACTTAGTCTGTCACTGCTGACCCTCAACAGGCTAGAGAGAGGAAGCGCTGGGCCCTTTGAGGCCCATCCAGTGGTCTTTATATCAATGCTATTCCTCCTCAGGTGTGGCATTTTTAGCATGGCAGTTCTGGGGTATGAGACGTCTGAAGTGGTGCCTGACCCCCAAAATCAAGTGTCCCTTGAATACTGGCTGGAAGCTGCATGACTTTTCTGATCGGAGTCATGCTGCCTCTCTTCCATCGCATTTCTTTTTTTTTAAAGATTTTATTGGGGAATTGGGAAGGGGAACAGACAAGTTGCTGTCCTTTTGTTCTTCAGTCTAGGTATGGAGGACATCGCTTCACTGGCCCATGTTGGTATCATCATTGTGCTCTTCCCGGGTGAGGCAGTCACTCACTGGCCATTGGATAACCACTCACGGCAGCTCACAGCAGCTCATGGAAGCTCATGAAAGCTCATGTCAGCTGCCAGCCAGCCCAGCAGCAGCCTACACCATCTCTGGTGACTCACAGCAGCCCAGCTCTAAGTCGAGCTGTTGTTCACCATCTTAGCTGTAGAGGGCGCAGCATCACTGGCCCTCATGTGGGATCCAAACTGGGGCCCTGCTGCTCAGAGCTGGCATCCCAAGCCAACTCTTAACCAACGCACCACTCAGCCAGCCCTCTTGCATTGCATTTCATTGGTAACGAGTGAGTCACAAGGGCTGGCCCAGATTCAGGGAGAGGGGACACAGACCTCCACCTTTCCATGTAAGAATGTCAAAGAATTTGTGGACCTGTTTAAAATCACCACATATCTCAGTAAGTCCCAGGGATAGTCACTCTGGTTGGGGAGGTTCCTGGGAAACAAGCAGAAAACAGGCATAATGGCTGGAGCTCAGGCAACTGTCTTGGACCATGAATACTCCACAGAGAGACACCAGGAGCCAAGAGCAGGACACAGATAATAGGGACCATGTGGAGTCAGTCTTTCCAGACCAAACCTAACATGGATGGGAAGTGGAGGAGGTCTTTGTGCTGCCCTGGGTGAGTGCTGACTGACTCCCTTCCCTGTCCCTGAGGGCCTTGTGAGCTGCCAAGCATTATACCTGCTGACTTGGTTAGAACTGAGGGGCTGTACCCAGTGCAGATGTGCTCAGGTGCAGGGGGTGGGGTGTCTGCTGAGGCAGGGCCAGTCCTGGGGGGTCTACTGCTCCCAGATAGGAAATAGCACTGACAAATGAGCTGGTGGGAGCATTAATGGACTCCTCCCAACATTGACATCTTGGAAGAGCAGTTTTGAGATCAACCTTACTTGTATAGGAACTAGCTCCCAGTCCAGGACTACCTTCCCAGGGAACCCCTGGAGGCGTCCTCAAAAGCTGTGGAATTGTCTGAGGTTTGGGAAGTATGGACCGGTGCAGAAAAGCTTGGGGTCTTGCTCCAAAACTCTTCCAAGTTGTCTACTCCATCACCCCCACCTCCCACCTAGGAAACAGTGGGCCACTGTTTCCAAGAAGAATCATGGGATGGTTCATGGATTAGCAAACACAGAGATAAATGCTATTTATTAAGGCTTTTCATATATTATCATAGGTTATCTAGTTTAATTGTCACAACAATCCTGCAAGGGAAATCATTATTCCTCTTCTACAGAGGGGATTCTGAAATTCAGAAAGATGTAAATCATGTGCCTAAGGTCACAAGGCAAGTGGCAAAGACAAAACTGAAAGCCAGACCTTTCTGGCTTTGCCTCTTATTTTCCATTCTCAGCCCTATTTTAACTCTCACCCCTTGGTGAGATGGAGGGAGTTAGGCTTGCACAAGTTTTGGGATCCTTGAGTGACTCTGCAGCTGTCTTGAATTATTTAAGAATAAGCTGAGCCATCTTATAGAAAGGGAACATTCTCAATGCTTAGCAGGTCCCAGGAGATGCACTGGGGGCCCCATGGGTGTTCCACCCAGACACTGCCCAGACCATCTTGCAGCTTGGAACAGCTGGGCTCTGGGCAGCTGGAAAGGTGACTGTAGGACTATTTCCCAGAAAAGGAGAACAATGGAAAATGTGGTTTATTAGGAGGAAAGGTGGGGAGGAATCGGGAACAAAAGGAAGGATTTGATTTTTAGTTAGAAGGCTTCTCCCCAGCCTCTCGTTCTTCAACTTGCTTTGACTGAGAACAAAGCCCTTTTTATATATTGAACAAATGGTTTGTCCCCAACAGTTTCTTGGGAACCCCCACCCCACACTACCCCAGTGTGACCTTAGAACACAAGAGCAGGGGAATGGCTCTCTGCCCCAGGCATCTCCCTTCTTAGGAATGAGAAGTGTGAGAAGAGAGTCATGTCTCAGCTTGGCTTTGTGCCATCACAGAGCTACACTCCATTAACATCCCAGCTCCCAAACCTCTGAAAACCTCAAGTCAAAAGAAATCTGACTTGAAAAATGATGTGAGGCTCTTTTTAGTCTTCATTGATCCCGCTTTGTGGTTTTTTTTTTGCTGCAAAAATGTCACTGTTTGTGTACAGGGCACTGCCTCATATGGACTATGCCCTACAGTACCTTACTTAAAACCCCCCAAATTCTGACTGTGGAAAACATCTGGTCCTTAAAGATCAGATAAGGAAAGGTCATTCTGCATCAGAAGAACATCACTCTTGTTACCCTTCTCTCATTCTTTCTTGGCCCTTCTTCCTCTTTTCTCCCCCTTTCTACTCCCTCCCTTTAAAAAAATACTGTTTTAAAAAATACCCAGTTCTTCTTTTTCTTCCCTTTCTACTTTTCCATCTTAGTTCTTTGGCTTTCCCCTACCCCCCACACAGGCACCCATCCACCCACTCCTAGCAGACATGCACGGTGGACCAGGCACACAGTTAGCTGCATGGGTGTAGCCCTGACCTCACTTAGGTCTTGAGAGGTGAGCCTAGTGGGGGAGCTGACAAATGGGGGAATCGCCAAGCCATGTGACGGAAGTGAGGGCAGAGAGGTGTAAGGTGCAGTGGGAGCACATGGGAAGAGCACTTCTCCCAGACCAGGTGTGGGGACAGGCTGGAGTCCGAGTGGGAGCCTCACAGTTTTATTTCTTCCCAGTTTCACAGTCCGTACACCTAAAGTCACCACAGTAAACATACTAGTACGCTACCCTTGCAGTGCCACCTCAGCACCGGTCCTTAGCCTTCCCTCCCGCCAGCGAGCTGTCCCAGTCCTCTCAGCTGTGGATCACCGGAGGGGCTTGGGAAGGGCTTCTTCTTGGAGGGGCATCTTATCCGGAGGTGGGAGGGTTTCATCAACTGGGACTTCCTTCTTCCCTCTTTTTTATTTAATATCTAGTGTACTAGTTTGCTAGGGCTGCCGTAACAAGCACCCAGACTGGGTGGCTTACCCAACAGCAATGTATTGTATTATCTCCCAGTTCTGGAGGCTGGAAGTCTAGGATCAAGGTGTCCGCTGGATTGATTCTGTCTGAGGGCCGTGAGGGAGGCGCTTCCATGCCTGTCCCCAGCTTCTGATGGTTTGCTGGCCATCTTTCGTGTTCCCTGGCTTCTGCTGCCTCACCCTGATCTCTGCCTTCATCCTCTTGCCTCCTTATGGCCTTCTCCCTGTGTGGTCTGTGTCCAGATGTCCTCTTTTTTTTTTTTTGAGGGCAGTGTCACTGGCCCTCATATGTGGGATCCGAACCGGGGCCACTGGCATCCCAAAACCAGCTCTTAACCACTGCGCCACTTAGCCGGCCCCAGATGTCCTCTTTTTATGAAGACATCAGTCATATTGGATTAGGGCCCACTCTGCTTCAGTGTGACCTCATCTTAATTAATTTTATCTGCAATGAACCTATTTCCAAATAAAGTCATGCTCTGAGGTAATGAGGGTTAGGACTTCAATATATGAATTTGGCGGGGGGCAGGGGGAACACAACACAAGCCATAACACCAAGTCTTTCCTTGTGGATGATGCTTCCTGAGAAGAGACTGTTGTCCCTACCGTTAGCTTAGCGTGGGCCTGTGGTTCCTGAAAGGACTGATGGTGAATGAGTCAGGGGGCAGGAAAGGAGCCTGATTGGCTTTCTGGTGAAGAATGGAGGAGAGCTGCAGCCAGGCCTGTGAGGAGCTGAGATGGGCACAGCAGGGAGGGACTCTTAGCCAGGAGGAGCTCAGGGGCAGGAAACCAGGGGGCTCATGGGAGGAAGGGTGAGGCCAGTCAACACTGCTAGAACCACCTAAACAGGCTTTAAAAATGACTGCTTCTCTGATGCCAAAAAAATTTAACAGAAAACCAAAAATCATTTCCCATAATTTCATCACACCCTTAAGGGCTTTTTAAGCTAAATTCAGAAAAAGCGACAAAGAATGGCCAGGTCAGCGAAGCGTCACAGTTCAGGATATGGGTGTGAATGCCAGCTCTGCTACTTGGCAGTGTGAACTCAGATAAGTTACTCACACCCTCTGTGCTTCAGTTTCTCAATCTGCACAAGGGGGTTAATAGCTATACTTACTTCATTGAGCTGTTGCAAAAATCACTTGTGAGCCTATAAGTAAAGCCCTCGGAACAATGACCAACACACACAGTGTATATTCTGCACCCGAGGATGCTGAAAAACTTGCTGACATGGCCACAGAACTCTCAGTGTCCCATGAGGAATCAAGAGGTTGGGAAGTGGAGGGAGAGAGCCAGGGATGAAAAGAGTTTTTCTAGTTCTTTTTCAAGGAGAAAAGAGCCAACTGTAAAGACTCCAGACGGGTGTGATAACAATCCCTGTAAAATTATTAGACAGTAGGGGGCCGGCTGAGTGGCGCGGTGGTTAAGCGCTGGCTTGGGAAGCCAGTGGCCCCGGTTCGGGTCCCACATATGAGGGCCAGTGACACTGCCCTCAAAAAAAAAAAATTATTAGACAGTTTTGAGCATACATGTAGAAGAAAGGCATGATCCCACAGTACTATCATGGGTTTACTACGATCAAATCATGCCAATCCCACTTTATCTCTTTGGGGTTGGGTTAATATGAATTTGGAAAATGCTAAAGATTGTGGACCTTGATCTGGTGAGATATTTACTAGAGACACTTGCAACAGCCTTTTGGATGAGAAGGTCTGGCTATATAGCTCAGGTAAGTTGATTCATGTTTGATTGTAGCTGAAGACTGTTAAAGAATGAACTGTTTGAGAGAAAGATCTTAAGAGCTGAGTCCCAGGACCAAACATCCCTCTGTTGTCTTTCAGAAATAGACACCATCCTCCCCAGCACTGGACCTATTATTATGTGTTTTCTTCTCCCCTCTGAATATAGTGTTAAAGTTTTTTGTTTGATTGTAGAAGTACATTAAAACTGATAACAGACATAGGACAGTTTTTTATTTGCGTTTTTTTCTTAAATTTTCTCTCAATGGCGAAATGTTTCATCAACATTCAAACAGTTTGGTATTCATTTCACGGTTCATTAATGCCGAAGTCCTTGTGCAGAGTCTGACCAATGAAGAAGGAAGCCAGTTGGCTAATAGGCATTCTTTTCTGCAGTTGTTCTTTCAAAAAAAATATTTGCTTAATACCAACTGTATGTGCCAGGCACTGTGCTAGGCATCAGAGAGCCACAGGATCAGAAGGAAAACAGAGACTTTTTAGAACAAACACAAAAGGCATTTTCCTGATAGCACGGGAATTGCAGAAGCATTTTAATGAAAGCCCACATAATACAGCCATCCTCAAAAAGTTTGCAAGCTTCCTTACTCTTTGTGCTGGGGTGTTATTTTTGAAATAAAAGCTCATCTCATGGGAGAGGCCATAAAAACAAAATTGCAGTCCAGGCAGTTTTCTTTAAAGCAGAGAAGAATGTTCAGTAAGGAACTTCTGAATGATTACATTTGGCCAACCCCGGAAAATAAGCAAACGAACCCCAGCCCCAGCTCCCATCGCTCCAACACCTAAGAAACCAAATAGGCCCCAGACATGGAGTGCTGGCCCCTGCCCTGTCATAGCCTGTCCCTCTATTGGTCCTCACTGTGATATGTGTGTGGCGGGACCAGCTGTGTATACTGTTCCCCGCATATCACAGGGAAATGTGTGCTTGTAAGTGGAGCGGAACGGAACATGGATTATGGTGGTGACAAGCCAGGAGCCATCATCCCCCAGGGTTTCCCTCTGCAGCTGCATTTTGTTACTTCCTACTACTATATAGCTTTTTCTAAAAATGACAGTACAAACAAAAAAGGGAAGAAGCTTTCTCCTCTTTTTGCCTAGCCCATTTCCCCCACCCCTCTCTGGTACCTTCTCGATCAGTCAGGAGCTGCCTGGATCCATGTAATCCAAATGGAGGTGTTTAGTCAAGCTTAGGGTTGCCCTGAACTGCTGGGAGTTTGGAACCACATGGTCCCATGCAACTGGCTGAAGCTGCTTGAGAGAAATAAGAATTGCATCCCACATGACCTCCAGCAGCCGCTCTCCATCCTGGCTGCTCAGTAGAAATACCACGGGAGCTTTGCGAAAACACCAATGCCGGGCTGCACTCCAGACCAACTGACCCAGAGCTCTAGATTTCTGAGATTTCAGTAGTTTCTTAACACCTTCCCAGGTGTTTCTGAACCACTGAGGTGGCAAGAGCTTGGGGTTCAACATCAGGCAGATCTACATTTGAAACTTGATTTTATTGCTGCCTTTTAAAAGGGGGTCTTTGAGAAAGTTTCTTAAAGTCTTTGAGGCTGTTTTCTCAGCTACAAAATGGAGGATCATAGAAACTACCTTTTAAGCTTGAGGGGACTGAAAGAGACACAATGTGTTAATGCCTGGTTCACAGTAAATGCTCAATAAATGGTTGTGGTTCATCTTCTTACCAGACTTCCTCCATGTTCTGTGGGCTGTGTTTGAAATTACCAGGACCCATCTTCTTTCCCTTCTCTGCTCTGTCCCCACAATGGGTGAGCTTCAGTTTCTAACTCCATGGGGACCTTAGTCCTATTTCTATCACTTTTCATATTTATGGTGAGAGGAAAAGAGCAAAAAAATCCAGCTCACAGGGTATAATTGGTCCTGTGGTGTCACAAGTCCATCCTTGACCAATCACTCTAGCAGGGAGCGTGTGAGACTCTGATTGGCTCAGGGCTGGGTCACATGGTCCACCTCAGAGCCAGTGGTAGAGTGCAAGCTGAAGAGTATGGGCTGGAGATTGCAGAGGATTTGGTCCCCAGGAGAGAAACGACTGATGGGATTTAGTGGATGGATGCTGGGGCAAACACAGTAGGTACCTGCCTCCCACCACTTGCCTTACTTATAGTTACCTATAACCGTGCAGAGAAATAAGTCAAGCTATACAGCAAACAGAAAGGTGGAATAGGGCAAGAAAGAATGCAGGTGTAATGACCTTTGTTTACTCTGTTGATTGCCACATTGTTATTAATACTTTACACAACTATAATAAATTCCTGACTGTTGACTGAACAGATTTAAATCTTTCAGTGTTCATGGTCTTCTATCTACTTGGTGTCATGTTCCTTCTTTTATGTGCACCCATCCAAATTCTACTGATCCTTTAAGATCCCACTTCAAATTCTCCTCCTCCCAAAAGCCTTCCATGAGCCCCTTACTCCTTTACCTCCTCCCCATGGTCAAAGGAAATGCATTCAGACTTCTAACACTGTTATCTGTGTCTGTTTCATAGCACCCCATCACTTTCTATGTTGTACTATTATTCTAGTATTCACTATTACTTCTGCCACTAGTTTATGAGAGGGCTGGTTTTATTCAGCTCAGTGTCTTCATTATTATCATAGTTAATTTTCTGTGTCAATTTGACTGGACCATGGCACCCAGATAGTTGTTCAAATGTTATTCTGGATGTTTCTCTGAGGTGTTTTTGGATGAGATCAACATTTAAATCTGAGTAAAGCAGAGTGCTCTCCACAGTGTCGGTGGGGCTTATCCCAACAAACACAGGCCTGAATAGAACAAAAGACTCACCTGCTCTGAGCAAGGGGGAATTCTGACAGAAGACAGCCTTGGACTTGAACTGCCACATTAGGTCCTCCTGGCTCTCCAGCCTGCTGGCCTGAAGCCTAGCCAGCCTCCATAATCATATGAGTAAATTTCCTAAAATAAATCTCTCCTTTTACATATATATGTGTATATATATATATATATATATATATATATATATATATATATATCCTATCAGTTCTGTTTCTCTGGAGAAGCCTGGCTAATACAATTACCTAGCAGAGTGCCTAAGAAAAAAGTAGGAGCTCTGTAAGTATTTGTGAATGAGTGAATGAATGAATGAATGAATGAATGAAAGGATCCTGCATGGCTCTTGGGTGCTATGCATCTAAGGGAAAACATGTCTTTCAACTTCAGCTAATGGGATTACATATAGAAGCATGCTTCCTAAAGGGCCCCCTTGCCACAAATGCTTGTTGTTATCATTGTTACTTCTCCCGCCACTGTGATTACCACCACTGTGGCTGTGGTTCTAGGACCTGTGCTGCTGCTGGCCTTAAAGAGTCCTGCAGCCCTTACCCTCATGGACTGCCAGACACCTTGTTCCAAACAATCACCCTTCTTCTCTTTCCCCAACTGTCTAGTACTGAGTTGATCAACTGGTGTTTAATTTCCAGCCCCCTCTCACATCTGGGCCATAGTGTCTGAAGTTGTGGCTCAATTTGATGGAACGAAGCCATGGTAGGGTGGGGGTATGTTCACTGTCCCCCTTTTCTCTCTCATGAGCAAGTCGTGCAGCCATGGAAGAACCAAAGCCTTTGTTGAAAGTATAGAGACAATAAAAAGATCTGTGGGTGCCAGGGGTGAGGAGGTGAGGTGGGGGAGATGAATGCAGGGCACTGACAACTTTTAGGGCAGTGAAAATACCTGTATGACATAATGGTGGACATATGCCATTATACATTTGACCAAAACCATTGAGTGAACCCTAAGATAAATTGGGGTGATTCTGACCTGTCAATTTAGGTTCATCCCTGGTGAAAGTATACCTCTGGTGAGTGATAATAATGCGGGAGGCTTATGCATGTGTGGGGGCAGAGGGCATATGGGAAATCTCTGTGCCTCCCTCTCTATTTTATTGTAAACCCCAAACTGCTCTAAACAAAATAAAACCTTAAAAAGAGTTTTTACTGGGTGAGAAAAGTTTCTGAAACCAATGACAAACTCCAGATGAAAAATCACCCGACTTACTGCAAGTCCAAACAGCTTGGCTTGGATGAGGGGGCTGGCACCGCATTTGACGAACAGCTGTGAGATCAATTTGGGTATGGGTTTATTAGTCATGATCGGCTTGGAAGGGTATCTTTGGGGAAAAGGGGTCTTGGGACCGAAGCTACTGTGAATAATCCTGACAGCACATGCAGTTGCTGGGAAAGATTTAACTGCCTCAGCTGTGCCTCATCAGTCGGCCAGTTCAACCGAGCCTCAGCAGATATGAAACAACAAGCCAGGGCCAGGGCCAGCCAGCCAACTCCCAGCCCAGCATGGGGCCTGGATGGGCTTCACTTGTTTGATGGCCGCCTCTGCTTCTTAGAGCCTCAGAGTGGGAAGAGGCATGGGAAGGTCCTGGGGTCCAATAGTTGTCAAATCAGAGGAGACCTGTGAGGCTTTCTGAGGTGAGCATGTCTCACCTCAGGACACAGCAGGAAGGCAGCAAGCACACAAATGCACAAGGACACCTACTAAGTGTATGTGCCCCGGTCCTGACCCTCCAGGAGCCCAAGTCCTCCCAGGGCGGAATGTGAGGCAGTGAGTATCAGGTCTTCTGCGAAGACCGTTTTGCCTTCCCAGGCAGTTAGTTTCTTGGTTGAAGTTTGATGCTATTTTGCTTTTTTCCTCATTCATTCATTCATTCATTCATTCATTCATTCTGTTTACAAAGATAATATTTGCATTCTGTGTACATGCTCTTGAAGAAAATGTAAATACACAAAGGTAGAAAGAAGAATGTGTGTAAAACTCTCATCCTCTGAACATTCCGACAGTTGACAGTGAAGTTTTTGACACCTTTCTCTCTGTATATGCTCAAGTAGACATCTGGGTGTCACTCAACATACCGGACTTTTTCCGTTTCCCAATTTGTATTTCTTTTACTCACCAGTGTCACAGAGAGCTTCCTCCAGCAATGACTATAGATGCACAGCAACATTTTAAATGGCTGCTTAGGATCCTGTTACATGGCCAGATCAGCACCCCGCCGAGGTGGTTCTCCTTGGACGCATCCATGCACTGACATCCTCCTGTTCCCAAGTCACACTCTGCCAGGTACCTAGCTCCATGCCCTGTGCAGAGCATGTTTTCAGTAGATATTTGAGGAATAACCCAGGTGAACAGCTTTGTGTCCTCGTTCTATTATCTCCTTAGGAAAAGATCCAAGAACCAGAATTTTAGGATCAAAGGGAAGAGACATTTTGATTTTAGTCACATTCAGGCAGATCGCCCTCCAGAAAGGTCATAACCATGTACAGTCAGTCCTACACAGGTTGTCAGAGTTTCTCCTAACCTCTGCCAAAGTTGGGTGTTTTCCTGTTCTCAGCCTTTTCCAATCTAACAGCCTTGTTGCTCTATACTTTAAGCACCATTTCTCAATTTGGGTTAAAATTTTTTGTCTACCTTCTTTCTTCTCCTCACTAGTAGCTAGCCTAGGGCTTGAAGCAAGTTTAGTACTTATACTGAGGGTGCCAAAAAAGTATACACAGTTTAAGAAAGGAAAAAGCTATTGAAACTGTAAAAATATATACCAACAACAAAAGATGAACAAAACAAGTCACATTTGACTTCTGCAGTTACAAGAGGTGCTCAAAGTGGTGACCATCAGTGTCCAGACACTTCTGATTGCAGCAAACCACTGCTTGAGCAAGGCTGACCAATGTGTCCACTTGTATACACTTTTTTGGCACCCCCAGTATATGTGCAATGCTGTTGCTCAAGAATATTTATAAAGCCAGTCACCGTGCTAGGTATATCATTTTTGCCACTGCCCACAGGGAGACCCAGTGTGTGACGTGGTGTGTGGGGCACCTGCCTTTGGAGAAAAACAAGCGACGTTGTGGGAAGGAGATAAACAGGAAACTGAGGGGGATGCCATGTGGTGCATTGCAGAGGACGTGTTCTGGGAACAGACATGAGGTCCAGGGGGTGGAAAGAAGGAAGTACGGAATGTGCCAGTTGGTTGGCATCCTTTCATAACCCTCAAGGAGAGAGTCAATACAGGAGGTAGGGGCTGATTATAGTAACCACATTTCTTAAACTACAGCTGAAAACCACCTACAAGAGAACCCTGCGTGGTGCTTGTTCAAAATGCATTTTTCTGAGTTCATCTCAAAGCAATGGAGTCAGGACCTCTGACGATTGGACAGGTCTTGGCACAGCCACCAGGAAATTCCTTTCCACACCAAAGTGCAGGAGCCATCACTCAGGGCGATACCCACCTCATAGGTGTTACAGCGAAATACAGAAAGTGGATTTAGTGTTTACACAAAAGCAAATAACCAATCTGTCTGGCACCTCACTTCACCTGCACAGGCTCATATTAGCCCATTGTTCTGATGTCAAGCAGATGGCAAAGGAAGCCTGCCTCCCCTCCTGGTTCTTGTGGAACCTCTCTGTGGGCCAACATTCTTTTGTCTGTAATTGAGGGATGTAGAGAACTGGCCAAGTGGGGGCGCGGATACGTCTTCCCCACAATCACAATCACCATGACACCTTCGAGAGTCTTTGTGTGGCTAAATTGTCAACAAAATGGGAAATTCTCTTGGGCTTTCTCAGGAAAAACAGGGGAAGACCTCTGTCGTGGCCACATAAAAGAGCACACTCTTAACCTCCCTGTTTGTCCCCAGAGCCAAGCTGCCCTCCCTGGGTGGGGGCAGCTGCTGGAAACTTCCCAGGTAGCTGCCTATAGAACTGAGGAATGAGCCTCTCAAATGAGCATACTGTGGAAAATTCAATTTCTGCTTGTTGTCTCCTGCAGCTCTCAACTGGCCCTCTGCAGAGGTAAAGCCAGGAAAAGCTATGAAAATGTCAGAAAGCAATTGATGCAGCTAAATCATGGCTGTCATCGCATGGGCATCCATACGTCCTGATCTTGCTTTACCGACAGTCTTGGCTCGGGACCCCACTTCTGATAGAGACGGGGTGGGGGGTGCAGGGGAAATGGTGATTTCAAAGAGGCTGCCAGATGGTGGTGAGAGGCCCAGTGCACACATGTCACGCCGACTGACAGCGTCGAGAATTATGCAGATGGAGAAGGAGCCCTTTAGCTACAGCGGATGGTGTTCCTGCCATTCACCGAATACCTATACGGAAAGTAATGCACCTTGATAACTGACCGTGAACTCTTACTAAAGGTCTGATATGCCGAGACGGGTGCGCCTTTTCCAGCAGCGACGATGGCTGGTACAGTCAGCATATCGGGATAATGTTCTTTGGAACCATCTTTCCCTGGAACCAAATAAAGCAGTTGCTCTTTCAAGTTCGCTGACTTAAGGCCAGATGAGTGAGGAGTAGAAAAAGGCAAACGGCTGTGCCCATGGGCCTCCTAATCTTCCTTGGTTTTCTCTGCCTACTCCTACCAAGAAAACATTCTCCCTGCTCTATAAATACCATGGAATCAACCCCCACCTTCAAAAAGCCTTCCTGGATTTACTGAGCTCACCTGGCCAATATTTTTAGAATTGTGCACCTATTTTTAGAACACACTTGTTAAATTTTTGTTCCTATTTTTTACTAAATTTACTGGGGTGACATTGGTTATTAAAATTATATAGGTTTCAAGTGTGCAAATCTATAATACATTATCTTTTGCATTGTGTGTTTACCACCTAAAGTAAAATCTCCTTCCGTTACCATATATTTGACCCCCTTTATCTTTTTCTACCTCTCCCTTCTCCCCCTTACCCTCTGATAACCACTAACTGTTGTCTGTGTCTATGAGTTTTTATCTTGTTCATTTGTTACTTTCAGTTTTATAGTCACATATGAGTGAAAACATATGGTTCTCAACTTTTCCTACCTGAATTATTTCTCTTAGCATGATAATCTCAAGATCCATCGATGTTGTTGCAAATGGCACTATTTCACCTTTTCTTATGGCTGAGTAATTAAAATGCACTTTTAACACCAGGCACTCTCCAGTGCTAGGTTCCCAGTTCTTGCTTATATGAACTGTGTGGCCTTGGGCAACCCTTAGGGCTGCTGGGAGGATGGAATGAGTTAATATGCAAAGAACACAGAACTGTGCCTGGAATAGAGAAAGGCTCATTTACTATAACTAGAATATATGAGTATAATATGTACAACACATAGGTAAATATAATATTACATATATGCATAATGTACAATATATAATGGATGTATACGTTATACAATATAATTATTATTAGTGCAACAAATAATATTCAGGAGGCACCCACTATGTACCAAGGATGGTGCTGGCTACTGCAAATGGGGTAATAAATATATAACACAGTAAAATGTCTCCTGTTCCCATCAATGTGTAACGCACTCGCTCTTAACTAACATAAAGCTGAACAAAATACTTTTTAAGCAGAGGACACGAGGATGAGGCTCAGGGAGAGGCAAGAAGAAAAAATAAGGAACTCCCCAAGTGCTTCAGGCTGCTGAAGAGAATGGGAGGGCTTCCTGGAGATACTCAAGTGTGTTCTGGACCCTGAAGAATAAGTAGGATTAGGAGTATGTGGGTGGTGGTGGTGGGGGGCTGGCCTGGGCATCTCAGGCACAGGGTGAGGGAAGGGAACAATGGCGTTCACCCATCCGGAGTGCACTCAATGAGTGCCACAGTGTGCCAGGCACTATGCTAGGTGGACCTCCAAAATAGAACAGTGACCAACGTGCATCACGAAGGCTTAGCCAAGTTAGAAAGAATGGGGTGTAACATAAAGGAGGTGAAAATCTTTTCCCCACCCATCTGAACTCAAGGAATTCTGGAGAAAAATGGCACCAGAGAGAGACTGAAAAGGTCATGAACTGATCTTTGCTTTTCTGTTCCCTACTGGCCACTGGTGGAATGGGCAGCTTTAGAAATATCCAGATAGGCAGGGCTACACTAGGGCACATAGTTTGGACATTTTGTACCAGGCAGGGCATGGCCCAGGGGAAACTTCAGGAAGAACCCCAACCCTCAGTCTGCCCCCCTAGGACATGGCCGTGGGGCAATCCTCGAGAGGAAGGACTGGGGAGCAGGCAGCCAGACAAGCCTGAGGTGGGGTTCCCTGGCTTCCTGCACTAGGGTCTTTTTGCCCTCCTTAGTAAGGGAGCAGTTTCACAATGCCAGGCATTGTTGAGAGGAAACACATTTCTCTAAATTCCTTTATTTCCTTGTTTGTAACAGGCAGGTCAGCAGGTAGATAGGAGCAGGAAAAAGGGCCCTGGTGGAGCTCTGAATTTTTTAAAGCCAGAGACTCTCTTCTGGACAAAGGCCAAAACTACATCAACCATTTTTAACAGAGATAGTTTAATATAGGAAATTGGCTGAACAGAGTATTGAAAAGGCAAAAAGGGAACAGTGAGGTAAATCAAAGGGATATAGTAAGTAAGAGAAAGTGGGAAGAGTTCCGAGTTATTGGGAATTAGAGCCATGGAGAATGAGCTCTGCAGAGCTAGCATCCACGCTGGATCTGGAAGGGTGGAAAAGACAGGAACCAACTGCAGTCATGAGGCTGAAGGCTGTTGCTGAGGCTCCGCAGAAGAGGAAGAAAACAGGAAGCAACAAGCCTCTTCTCCCTCCCCTCCTGCCTTCCAGTTCCCCTCAACTAATAGAATGTGGCAGAAGTGACAATAGATGCCTCAGGAGGCCTTGTGCCTCCCCACTCACCTTTCTGGAATTGCCCCGAGACCGCCATAGGACAAAGAACCTACGAGGAAAACTCCATTTGGAGAGAGACACCCAGCCCAGATGGTCCAGTGGCCCCAGCCCACTTGCCAGTTGAGTATGGCTGCATGAGGGAGCCCAGGTGAGTCCAGCTGAAGAAGCAACCAACCAACCCACAGAATTGTAAGAACTCAATGTTGGGGTTTATTATGCAGCAATCAATCACTAAAACAATGTTCAATGAAGAGATCAGTCAAGGGAGGCAGGGCACTCAGCAACTGGACTTGATGGTGCTGGGGCAGGTGGGAGGGATGCCAAGGCACGGACTGATGGCGAGAAGGAAGGACCTGCCTGTCTGTTTTGACCTCTTATCAGTGAGTCTCATCGAGATCACAGTTGGTAGCGGGTTTCTTCACAGTTGGTAGACACTCTTACTTACCATATTCTCTCCTTTTCTCTCACTTCTCTCCGTGGCAATGTGTCTCCAAGGCATAAGCTGAGCCCCCCTCCAGCAATGCTTTCTGCTGGCTCTTCACCTAGTTCTACGCATCCTCACTCAAAATACACTGAGAATTCTGTATTTTCAGCTACTATTGTGTCCTGAGAGCAGACCCTCTTGATCCTAAACCAGGGCCTCCTGTAGGCTCTCTGAAAACATGCCGTTTTTCTACATAGCACTCATCTCAGTTTGTAATGAAATACTTATTTTTGTGTTTCGAAGGTCCAGGCTCAGCAAGACCTAAATAGCTTATGCACTGAGACTCTGCACAACGTGATGAGGTAACGCCAGGACTTCCCAGTGCCTCACCTTTCCTATCCGTTTCTCATGGGTTCTCAAAGCGTGGTCCCTGATGGGATCAATGTCACTTGGCATCATTCAGGAACTTGTTAGGAATGTAATGTAAATGCTTAGGTCCCACCCCAGTCCTGGATTGCCAACTCTGGAGGTGGAGCTCAGCACTCTGGGATTCAATGAGCTGTCCTGGTGATTATAGTGATACACTGAAGTTTTAGAGAACCGCTGGTCTAAGCCGTGAGGAGAAAGGTGAGCTTGGGGAGGATGCAAGAAATGGGGAGATGGGACCTGGAGAAAAGGCAGCTCCCTTCTCTGCTTGGTTTGGCCAGTTCAGGGGGTGGAGCCAAAAATGCCAGATAGGTTTGGAGGGGGTGATCTCAATGCACAATTATCTTTGCCCAGTGGAAGAGACAGAGAGACTACCATGCCCCTGTTTAACAGTGCGGAAACTGAACTTCCGGGGAATTAGGTAACTTCCCAGACACACACAGCTAGGAGGTGGCAGTGCCCCTACTTGACCCCAAGTCTGCCTGTCCCCAGGGTCTGCACTGTTAGCCAGCCAGTTCAGCTGCCAGGCTCATTATTATTAGGAAAGCCATCTCACACTTTTCTTAAGGAAGCAGCAAAGTGAGCACCTCAGCAGAGAAGCACCCAGCACAGCAGCGTTGGCTGTGAAGGTGAGAGAGAGTGTGTCAGAGGCTTGCCGGCAACTGGCGGGCTCAGCGGTGGACTCTCCCGATATGGCTGTGTGGCTCTTTTCCTTTGCTCCCGGCGCTCAGGGTGAGGCCTGGGGATAAACAGCAGCCGCCAATACATCTCCCCGAGTTTATTTACTAAAACAACATTTTTTTTTTATTATGATTACCAGGGCAAGTTCGCAGCAAAAATATGACACTCTCCATTTTATGTCGCCATTGATCTTTAATCTGAGCCTGCCTCCAGGTTTCCTATAAAATCAGGGCTTCCTGCCCCTAAATGTGATTCCAGCACGGGAATGAATGACAGCCCAGGCTGCTCTTTTCTCATCTGAAAAGGCTGAAATTGCTTTGTGTAAATGGGTGGAAAATGCTGATATTTGGATTCTATAAATAGCTCTCCTCCTGAGCGAGCGAGTAGCGCTGGGTTTCATCTGTGCGTCTCCTTGGAGTGTTTGGGGCCTTATCACTTTTATCCAGGGTGCGGCATACAAATGAATCCTGCCACTGTGGGCCCTGCCGGGCAGCGTGGATTTGGAACATTTGGGCACATCTGCAGGTCAGGGAGGAGGGGATGCTGCCGGAGGCACAGGACATTGCCCACGAGAGTGGAGGGGGACTGGAGATGCGGACGGATCTTCCTTTAGGGGAGAGAGAGAGAGCCTCACAGCCCCTTCTCCATACTTCCATCTGCAGCCTGTGCCTGCCTGCGTGGGAGAAGGTTCTATCTATAGCGCGCTATTTTTAGCTCCATCATCTGAAGAACCTGACAGCCAGTTAATGACTGGGACCCATCGCTGCGTGTCTGCCGCGCTGTGGAATGCGCACACGGGGGAGCAGATGTGAGGAGGTTCAAGGTTGTTGCATCTGCAAATTCCCTTCCTTCTCTGGGAGGTGGGCTTTTTGAGGGGCCTCCCCCCCCTTTTTTCAGAACCCTCCTATGTCAGGGAGGGGCATCTTGTTCATTTCTGGTGCAGTAAGTGACATCTTCCTAACCCAGGACCCCATTCCTAGACACTGTTAACAGTCTGGAGAGATGGAGGGGACAGGGAAGGGGAGGAATGGCAGCCCTGGGAGCTGAGGAAGGAATCTCATTTCACCTTGGGAAGTTGGGAAACCCAGGAAGAAGGCCAGCGGAGAGCCATCCTGGTTAGGAAGCTTAATTTTCCCTAAGAGGGAAAACACTGTTTCAGAGGCTTCATGCCCATCAGAAGTTGCAGTCTGTATTGGCTCCAATCTCTGAGGCTACAGATCAGGTGCCATATGCCCAGAGGAGGCCCAGCCACCTGCCCAGGACTTCACAGCCTGCTTCTCCTGTCCCACCCCCTCTCCAGCTGCTGCATCTGGGACCAAGTTACAAGTCAAGGGTCTGCTTACACTTGGTGAAGGAGCCCAGGGAGGTGTTCAGAGTTTGTCCTTTCATTCATTCTCTCCCTCACCCTACAGCCACGGGCCATGGTGGGCCGGCTGGAAATCGGACTCAGAGCAAGGAGTGGCATGGGAAAACCTGTGACAGGGCCCCAGTGGGAAACCCTAGGCACAGTCCTGGGTGGGACTGAGGGGTAACATGGCAGTTGTGTCCAGTGAGGGCCCCCCTGGGGGCTTTGGTTAACCGTCAGGCCTCCTGGATAACAGACAACTGACGTGGATAACAGGTAGCATGTGTCAGGGCACCATTCTGAGCCCATTACCCAAATCAGCTCAGAGTTCTCACTGCAACTCCAGGAGATCATATCCTATTCCCACTCCCATCTTGCAGTTGGAGAAAGAGAGGGAAACTAACTTGTCCAAGTCAACCACCCACCCAGTAAGCGGGGTATCTGGGATTCAAACCTGGGCTGTCTGGCTCCATGGTTCATGCCCTTAACCACTCTTTTCTATTGCCTTTAGGTCACTTAAATCGGGCCAGATTTAAAGGGCCTTGACATTCTGAACAGATTCTCTCACATTCCTTTCTGGAGCAACGCCATCCAATCACAGCACTGTCAGCAATGGTGGAAATGCTCCATATCGGTCTTGTTCGATCCCATAGCCACTAGCCCCAGGTGGTTACTGACTATTTGAAATGTGGCCAGTGTGACTGAGGAGCTAACTTTTCTATTTAATTTTAATTAATTTTAATGTTAATAGTAACACGGGGTTAGGGGCTGCCATGTTGGACAGAGCAGCTCTGGAGGACTGGCTACACATTTTAATCCAGTGGGGAGCTTTTAAAGATAACAATGCCAGGATGTATGCCCCGACATTCTGATTTAAGTGGTCTGGGGTAAGACCTGACATTATTATTTTAAAAGATCTTCAGATGATTCTTAGGGGCTGGGTCCCTAAGTCATTCTAGCCCCTTCTAGTTGCTAGTAAATAGTCCTCTATTTCTATTATGGCAGATACTATAGGTGACTCATTCAACACCATTCCCAAACCTTTTATGCCTTACCTTCCCCTACTCTAGAGGTTAGAAAGCTAAACACTTGATTTCTCTAATGTCCATGCAGTTGGGAGGACCGTGTGACACTGTTCTGGCCAAGGAAACATAAGCAGAATTCCACTGATATTGCTCCTTCACCTTTCTTTTTCCTGCCTAGAAGTTTACTAGATGCCCAGAGCTGTGGCAGCCATCTTACAAGCATGAGGGAAGACAAGGAGCATAGCAGACAACCACCTTGACATCACTGCTACTGAGCCAAACCTAGCAGCTGCCTACCTCTGAACTTCTTGTTTTAAGAAAATATACAACCCTTCGATGCCCAGCCCGAGCTGAGCTGCCGTGGCAGGATGGCTCAGCTAAAGAAAAAAAAGAAAAGAAAAAAGAAAATATACAACTTATTTGCTTAAGCCACTCTAGTTATATTTTTTGTTCCTTGTGTCCTAAAGCATTCCTAATATTGTTATCTTTTCATTTCCTTAACATTGAAATTGCTCTAAAGACTAAACATGTTGAGGTACATGAAAACACATTGTAAACTGTAAAGCACTCAACAAATGGACAGTGTTTGCAATTGGTTTATAAACATTACCAATCTCCACTTCAAGCAAGTACTCCAAACTCAAGGGCTTGAAATTCATGATTTCGAGGGCAGGTGGGGAGAGTTCTCAATGGGGATTTGGCGAGGGGAGAAACAGAATCCTGGGAATAAGGGGACCGATTTATCCTGCTTTGTCTAGGGCTCCCCGGTTTTAGTACTGCAAGTCCCAGGAAACTCCTGAGTCCTGGGCAAAGCAGGAGAGTTGGTCACCCTATCTGGGAGCACAGGACACAGAGGCCTCTCTTATACCACAAAACCTCTGCACTTAGATTAGGTTCCTTGCTGACTTCACAGGCCTGGCCACTCGTTGCTGGAAAATCTATCAGCTGATACACTCTGGGCTGGAACATCCTGAGTTCAGCATTTCAGCTGTGGTTGCTGAAAATGAATTAGGGGCTCTTAGAAATGCTCATGTACTTTCCTCTAAGAAAAAAGAATCTCCTTTCTCTAAGAAAAAAGAATCTGACACCCCAAGGCAGACGAGGCTGGCCTGAGGACTGAGTGTCCAGTGCCTTGCACAGTGCAGGCCCAGCACCACCATCCAAAACACATGCTGTGTGAGGGAAGTGTCTCGGGCTGGTCTGTGCTCCCCATCCCCAGCTGCTGTGTCCACATTTTGGCCACCCCACTGCTGCCTCCCTCAATCCCATCCCAGCTGACTTCCTTTGTAATCATGCTCACCTTTTTCATTTGAATGGTGTGTAATGGTTTGCGAAAGAAGCTCATGCATAGTATCTCTTTCGATTCCTCCTGCAGTCCTGAGAGGTGGTTATTCTTCACTTCATCCCCATTATATAGATGAGAAAACTGAGGCTCAGAAAAAAAACAGTTTTCCAGTTTCTGTCTAATTTCTGTCCGTTCTTGCTGAGGTACGAGTTATAGTTTTGGATAGGGTTTTGGAATCTGACAGGTTTGGGTTTGAATTCTGCCTCTTCTTCTCTGCTGTGTAGCTTTGGGCATTTTATTCTCCTGAGCTTAGCCTCTTGGAGGGATAAGATGGTATTTCTGGAGTTCCCAAAACAGTGCCTAGCACCCAGGAGGGGCTCAGTAAGTGATCCTTTCTTTCCTCCTTCCTTTCGCCCTCACCATCTCTTCCACTGTGTTTAATTTTAACAAGCTTCTAAAGGACCAGAAGTCCTTTAATGGTAATAGCTGACAGCTGTGTGTCAGGCACTTCTCCAAGGACTAGTTAATTCTCCTGGCTCTTGAGGTCTGTACTATTTTCATTCCAATCCACAGATGAGGAAACTAAGGCACAAGAAAGCTGAGTAATTTGTTTATAGTTTCACAAGCTGCCATACTAACCACATGCTCTCCTGCCTCCCCTGATTTGATAATGAGGGATTCGAGGAGCTGACAGGACAGGGTAGCTGGAGGGCCTTTCTATATGGATCCTACATGTCTTCTGTGCTGTTCCCATCAGGTATAAATTCATTTTAAAATAATACATATCTTGAAACATCATGACGCCCTGGCAGCCACTGCGAGGTGCAGGTAGTAGTTTCCTGTTGCTGATGTAACAAATTACGACAAACTTAGTGGCTTAAAACAAACACTGGTTTATTATTTTAAAGTTCTGGAGGTCATAAATCCTAAATGAGTCTAAGTAGGCTCAAATGAGGGTGTTGCTTCTTTCCTTCTGGAGACTCTAGGCAGATTCTACTTCTTTCCCTTTTCCAGCTCCTAGAGGCCTCTTGTATGCCATGGCTTGTGCCCCTTTATCTTCAAACCCAGCAGCAACTTCCAGTTTATGAGTCTAATCTTCTTTTTATAAGGACCCTTGTGTTTGGGACCAGCCAGATAATCCAGAATCTTCTCCTCTCAAGATCCTGAATTTAAATCCCTTTTGTCATGTAAAGCAACATATTCACAGGTTCTAGGGATTAGGGCATGGATATCTTTGGGAACCCATTATTTTGCTTACCTTACTGGTGGGGCAGGGTTTGAATCCTAGCTCTACTGTTTGTACCCCTAGTGTCTCAGTTTCCTCCTCTATAAAAGGGGAGGATGATGGGGCTGGTGGAAATACTTACCTCTTAGGAATGTACTGTTAAAGGGGATAATATGTGTTCCCTAAGCACTATGCTCTTTGGCTGTGATGAAAACCATGGTATGTGTAGCATCCATCTAGGCCTCTCCATGTCATCGCCCATAGAACCTGGGACAAATGAGAACCAATGCCAAATTATGCTCTGCTTCTCGTTATGCTGTGAGTAATAAATCCCTTTGTCTCTGACCTGGCAGTCTTGTGTCTTCTGCCAGCATCCATGAACTATCGCGCAAACCCTGAGAGAATGGTGGTGGGGAAGTATAAAGGGGGAGGGGAACGGGTTGCTTCAGGTGCTCTTATTTTGATCTCAAGGGACAAGGAAATACCACCTGATCTTGAAGTTACGTGGTTGAAGATTTGGTGGTAAAAAAAGAGCTGTTAGCATTACTAATTAGGTGATTTAGGAAGCTTTAACTAGTGACTATAGTGCAGATGGGGACAATTGTTAGGTGATTGTAATGTTGTCTATAATCTAATTAAAATATTTTGACAGAGATACTATAATATGTAAATGTATGTGGGTTAGTTGTAAGCCATATTCTAGAGAGAGCTAACATTTTAGGTGTTCTAATCAGAACAATCCAGGGGGGATTGGTTAGCACTTCTCATCAGGAGTCCAGCCTCTTGAGGTGGTTACCATAGGTTCTCAGCTATTTTTATCTTGGATCAATGTCAGGGGCTTTGTTAATTAACATAATGGATGCTAGAAATTATTTTTTCATTTGTGACATCAGTAGCATTCCAAATGTGCAGATGAGCTTGAAATATTATACAGAGCCTCTTGCTCTTGCATGAACAGAGTTTAAGAATCCAGCGAGCCCTAGAGTGCATGAATTCTCAAACTTGGCTGCACATTGTGATCACCTGGCAGGAAGCTTTAAAAAATGCCTGGGCTCCACCAGCAGAGATTGATTTAATTGGCGTGCTCCACATTTAGCTCTGTTACTTAGGAGCTGTGTGATCTTGACGCAGTTACTAGCCTATGTGAGCCTCAGTTTCTTTATCTATAACATGGGTATAATAACATACCTACCTCATCTGGTGGTTTTGAGGACTTAGAGTTAATTCATGTTGAGTACTTAGAATAGTGCCTGGGAAGTAGGAAGTTCTCCATTAACACATTGTAAGCGGGCATTTGAGCGATATGACGAGTTTACTCGTTTCCCACAAACAATCTGTTAAGTGTCAGCCATTATTATATTCTTATTCAAACTATTTGTATAATGATCTTTGGAAAAGTGCCTAAGGCAGAATTATAGTGTCTAGATGTTAGTTGGCTGATGAAATGCTGTGGGAATTCCTGGAAAAGGAGGGAGCCAGAACTTGATCTCAACTTGAATAAGTTGTAGGAACTGCTTTAGTGCCAACTTGCTAATAAATGTCTATGTAGATGGCAGGACGCAATCTGGAACTTTCAATGCAACCTGATGGGAAATTTGTGGAGTAGAGAACTTTGGCCTATACCTACCTCTGGTTCAGGGCTTTTTATTCCTCTTTAGAGCCATGACCCCCTCTAGCAGTCTGGTGAAGCAGGATAATAGTTCTAAATGCATAACACAAAACACTAATATTATAGAGGAAATGAATTACATCGAAGGTACAGTCATCAAAATATCAATGAACAAATTTATTATAATAATATATGTAACTCTTTATTGATATCTTAGATAGTAAGGTCTAGGAGTGGGTAGTGATAAACATGCAATATATTTTAAGATACTTGCTAATCATTGTAATGTGATATGAAAAACACTCTGATTTCTATTATTGACAAAGTCACAAGCACTCATACTACTGTGGTTTGTTGCATCATTCGTAATTAAAAACAATACTAAATTTCAGTTAATGGAAATAAAGATGTTATTTTTTTCCCCTCATCCGAGCTCGTGGACCTTCTTGAATTCCAGGACCCTCAGGTTAAAAACCCCTATTGGGAGGCTGCTAATAGCTGCCCAGATAATAGTTGGGGGTGAGCAAATGGGCTTAGTTAGGTCAGACTGACATGTCATACAGTGGAAAGAAAAAGTGCCAAAAGAGGATTTTTTTCAGTTACTATTGCTATATAACAAAAGACTTCACAACTTAGTGGCTTAGAACAATGATTTATGAATTTCCTCATGATTCTGTAGGTTACATATTTGGCCAGAGCTCAGCTGGGTGATGTTCTACTTGGGGTCTCATTTGGGGTTTTCCATATGTCTCCATTCACTGAAGACCAGGACTAGGCCTTCCAAGTGGGCATCTCATCCTATCTCTTAGTGTGCTTAGGCTCCCAGAACAACATAGCACAGTCTGAGTGGCTTAAATAATAAGTTCTGGAGGCTGTAAAGTCCAAGAAGTTTCTGGAAAAATTGATTTCTTGTGAGGGCTCTCTTTCTGGCTTGTACACAGCTACCCTCTTGCTCTGTGTTCACTTGGACTTACCTTGGTGCATGCACATGGAGCTCTGGTCTCTCTTCCTCTTCTAATAAGGAAACTAATGCTATAAGATCAGAGCCCCATCCTTAGGACCTCATTTAACCTTATTTCCATAAAGGCCCTATCTCTGAATACAGTCACATTGGGGATTAGGACTTCAACATGAGTTTTGGGGGGATGTATGTAATTCAGTCCATAGCATCCTCCCAGGCCTCTCAACATGTGTAAGCTCTGATCATGCCACAGGCTTCCTTATAGCATGGCATCATTTGGGCTCCAGAGAGACAAAGTAACACATGCCAGTCCTCTTCAGGCCTGGGCTTAGAAGCTCAGAAAGTTGCTGCCACAATCTTCTACTGATCAAAACAAGTCAGAGGCCAGTCCAGACCCCAAGGGAGGGAAGACAGACCCCACCTCCTGATGTGAGGAGTGGCACACAAGCACAAGGATGGGAGGAATTCCTGGGGGCCATATCTGGAGTGTATTTGTCACTGAGATGTAACACACCTGGCTGACTGCTCAGACCCAGGGAGGAGGGAAAGGATGAGTCAAAGCTGCCGCAGAGCTGTTCTTGTCCAGGACTTGCTTTTTTTGTTGTTGATCCTATACCAGACTTCTTTTCCCAGAGTTCCCCACAGTCTCCAACCGAACCACCAAAAGCTATTCCTGAAGCCTGGAAAGTGTTACTCTAAATGAAAAAAATGTGCCAATTTTATTGATACTCATTAAGAGACTTAATTATGCAGTGTGTCCTATACTGTCAATAATTTAAGAGGTTGTTGCTTTACAAATGAGAATTAAGGGAACACTTTTCCCTTCATTATCTCAGCATGTTTGGCTACTGCTGATACCTAGGCAGAGAGGATACCCTCCCCCTTTGGGAACCTTCTCTGAGTCCTACATTTACCCCTAGTCTGAATCAGGTTGCCCTCCCTCGGCTCCTGTAACCTCCACACTTGCCTGTTTGTTTGTGTGTCTTTAACAGCTTTTGAGATACAACTTACCTACTACCTACTGTCCATCACTTGCCTGCTCTAGCAACACTGGATTAGTATAATCTTTTATCTGCTTCTCTCACCAGATCACTGGCTCTACCCTTGGCTACTTCAAAAATACTACCATCTGGGTCCCACCCCAAGAGACTCTGATTTAATGGGTCAGGATGGCATGGTACTTTTCAAAGCTCCCCAGGTGGTCCTCATGTGCAGCCAGGGTCACCTTGAGGGCAGGGGGCCTATTTTACTGGTACACAGGAGGTGTTTACTACAAAATGAACAAGTGAAAGAGTGCCCGGCCTTCCATCTTGGGGAACTGGATCCTTTTCTTCCTTAGGCTCCCAGCTGCTGGAGAAGATATTGAGGTTTTAATTTTTGTTTCTCCTTGCATCTGTAGATGAATTGGTAACAATGAAATGTTTTTTTGTTTTGTTTTGTTTTTGTTTTTTTTTTGCCTTTTTCTCCCTCAAGAACAAAGCAGAGCTTGAAAACTTGGAATCTTGAAAGTATTTTTTTGCCCCTAGGGCAGAAGGAAGAGGCCTCTATTTTTTAAAGCTTAGATTGGGAGCCTAAATGCTGGGAGAGGGAAGCAGGATTGGGGGGTTGTGGTGGCGCTGAGGGTCAGGGAGCACTCTGAGTGTTAATACAAGCTGCACAGATGCAGCACTTAACTTTCTGCTAAGCACTGTGCCAAAGGCTTTATATTAACTCATTTGTCCTCTGCTACCACCTGACTCCATGAGGAAGACACAATGACCACTGTTTTCATTTTATCAATGAGGAAACTGAGGCACTTAAGTAGGTGACCTCCCAGTGGCAACTGCTGGGAGGGAAATTCCAAAGACTGGAAGGGTGTGGGTTTAGAAGGGTGGAGGAGGTGGCATGTCCTGCCCCTTGGTTCCTTTGGGGTGGGTAACACCTTGAAGGTGATGTGCCAAGCATGTTTTTTGGGGAAGCCGCCACCTGGAACACCTGGAGGTTTCAGAGTCTCAGACAATGGACTTGTCAGCATTGTCCAGTAAGAACCGGGCACGAAAGGGCCCTCTGAGGAAATTCTGGATTGTTTATTAACCGCTGCCTTCCTCCACCCTTGTCCCAAAAGGAGTTTTCCCAAGAAAAGGATTCTGGTAGGAGATGGCTGGACCTGTATTTAATTCTACATTTAAGCATAATAAAAAACAAGAATAAGGGCCGGCCGAGTGGCTCAGTTGGTTAAGAGCTCGCTCAAGAGTGCGAGCTGAGCTCTGAGCAACAGCTGTTCGAGGCCAGCCCGAGCTGAGTTGCCGTTGAGCTGCCAACAGGTGGCAGGATGGCTCAGCTAAAAAAAAAAAAAAAAAAAAAACAAGAATAAATTTCATACCCACTACAATGTCTGGGAGCAGGCTGGGGGCCCTAAGATCCTGGCAATGTTGCTCCTGGGCCTCTCCTCCTGCTTTCACCAAGTTCAAGGTCACTCCAGCGCTAGGCTAGCTTCTGGAGCATGCCCCCAGTTTCCGCCCCTTCTGCCCCAGCTACCACGACATTTCCTCCTGGTTCCAGGGGCCTGGCCTTGCGTGCCTCTTGCCTCAGCCTGTCTGATGGGTTTGTTTGGCAAGATTAAGAGCCAACCTTGCCTTAACTCAGACCAGCCCCGTCTCATTTATGCTCTATGCTCCTAAGCTTCAAACCAGCCTGAACAAATGCCAGTAAGCCATGGTTAACCCCACCCCTCCAAAAAAAAAAACAACGGAATGAACAAAACCAAAAAAAACACTGCCGCATTCCTGTTACACCTTTCGGCAGGTGCATGCTAGGAAGAAACCTATATTTGATTATTTACATTCGCGTTTGGCTTTGCTTCCTAGGATTGAGAATGTTCTGAGGGAAAAGAGTGCTTGAAGAGTGCAACAGGTGGCTGGCGGAGGGAGGGGGCATGTGAAGGGACAAATAGGAACGTCCCTTTCTTGCCTTTGACAGACTGAGGGATTCTGATGGAGCAGGCAACAAACTACAAGTTCAAGAACTCCTGTGGGAAAACAGCAAGTCCATCCTCACACCAGGAAGTACTAGTACCAGGAAGTGTTCACAGTAACAACAGGTATCACTGTGTGCTAAGCACTTAAACCTCGGAAGTAACAGTAACAGGAGGTGCTCATAATAACACGTACCATGGTGTAGTAAGCACGTCAGCTGCCTGCCAGGCACTGCACTGGTTCCCACGCATTCTCTCATCCATTCTCACTGCCACCATGGTACAGATGAGAAGACTAGGGTCCAGAGAGGTTATCCTATGTGCCTGAGATCACACAGGAGGGGCCCCAACGTGAGACATAAGCTTGAGTTTGTTCAAAGTGCTCTGCTTTTAGGATATCTGCCGAAAGGCAGCTGGGAAGAAGCCAGAACAGACTATTCAGCGCTTCTCAGCCTGGATGCACATTAAAATTAGCTGGGGAGCTGTAAAACCAGCACTGGTGCCCAGGTCCCACCCTGGAGTGGCTGATTTAATTGAATTGAGCTGCAGCCTAGGTATTGGTATCTTTTTAAAGCTCCCCAGGTAAATCTGATGTGCAGCCAAGGCTGGGAACTCCGGCTGGATGGTGTGGAGCTAGGATTAAGACCTGAGGTGACCGGGACTGAGATAAGACAAGAGGAAGAAGAGAGCCAGTGAGCATGTTGGGGGCGCAGGGGGAAAGGATGGCTGGGGGAAAGGATGGCTCTGCATTCAAGTTAGACTTTAAGAACTTTAAAAACCATGGTTCCCTAGGTAAAGCACAAAGAGAGCAAATTATCTAAAACCCTTCATTTTTTCAGGAACTTAGCCCGAGACCCAACCGGACTGCCATTTGATACAAACACCACTAACCAGTCCTCATCCTATCCTGGAGCCAAGTTAACCCAGACCTAGATTTTTTTTTTTTTTTTTTTAAGATTTTACTGGGGAATTGGGGGAGGGAATAGCATGTGGGAATCAGGGAAGGGGAATAGACAAGTTGCTGTCCTCTGTTCTTCAGTCCAGTTGCCCACTGACCCATGTTGGTACTGTGACCATCACAGTTTTTCCGGCCTAGGCAGATAGGTCACCAGCCATTGGACGGCTGCCCATGGTGGCTCACAGCAGCTCACACTGGTCACTGGCCATTCATGGTAGCTCACAGCAGCCCACTGCAGCCCCACTGCAGCCTACACTGTCGCCAGTGACTCATGGCAGCCCAGCTCCAGGTTGAGCTGTTGTTCACCATCTTAGCTGTAGAGGGTGCAGTGTCACTAGCCCTCATGTGGGATCTGAACCAGTGGCCCTGCTGCTCAGAGCTGGCACTCCCAAGCCAACTTCCAACCAAGGAGCCACTTGGCTGGCCCCACCTAGACCTAGTTTTTAACAAACTTATTTATTTTTTAAATTGTGGTAAAAAATATTCATAACATAATATTTACCATTTTAACCACTTTTAAGTTCACAGGTCAGTGGCATTAAGTATATTCATATTGTTGTGCCACCATCATCACCATCCATCTCCAGAACATTTTTTTCATCTTGCAAAACTGAAACTCTGTGCCTATTAAACAATACCGTCCCATTCCTTCCTTCCCCAGCCCCTGGTAACCACCATTCTACTTCCTTTCTCTATGAGGTTGACTACAACTAAGACCTAATCTTATGGCTGATTAGTTGTACCTATATCAGCTTAAATACAAATAGCAATAACAACTTTTGCCTGAGCAATTAATTATACAGCAACCATGCCAGTAAGTTCTATTGCATTCCTTCCATTATTCAGATGCTCACACAGTGTGGTGGGGACGGTTCTGTGAGCTCATACTGGAGGACCACTTTTGCTAGCCTCGACAGTTAGGTGGGGCCATGCTACAGGGTTTGGCCAATGAAAAATGGGCAGAAGTGATGCATATCATTTCCAGGCCCGGCCCTGAGACACCCTGTACTGTCCATCACACTCTCTTCCCCTTCCACAGCAACCACAGAGGCCACATGTTTAACATGGCAGTGTCAAAAGGTGGGAGGAGACCGAATCCTTGAGTCCCTGCTTGGAGTAGAGCCACCAAGAATGGGAGCCCAACCTGCATCGAATTGGCACATGAGCAAGAAATTAAACTGAGGCATTGGGCATGTTTGTTAATGCAGCTGAGCCTAGCCCATCCTCATATACAGGGGTTAAATAACACACCACCATCTCATAACTAATAGCCACTTGAATCAGGATCCAACCCTAGCTCTTTCTGATACCAAATTTTGTGGTCTTCTTCTGCATTATACCCTACCACTATCAGGTTATCTTGTATTGCTCCCAAACTATGTATCTGAGGTTAAATACATGGTCTGCTTTTTTTTTTTTTTTAAAGAAAGTGCTTAATGTTGTAAAACAAGCTAATCATTTGAATGCCTCTCCACACCCAACCAGCCTTCTCCACATCATGCCACATCCCAAAAGAAAAATAAAACCAATTTCTTCTGCTGAGCTCCATCCCTCCAGTTGATAAAAATCCTGGCAGCTTCTGGCACTCAAGTCGGGCAGACGTTTAAACCTACTCTTCTTCAAGAGACGCTTCTCCAGCAATTTATTTTCTGTCACTGCCTGTGTTTCTGCCTATGAAGGATGATATTTTGTTCACCTCTGGTGCCTTTACCCCATTGTATTTTTCAGTAAATGTCCCCAAACAATGCTTGTACTATCCATTAGGTAGGGCTGTCTCAACTGGCTGTCACTCAGCAAGTCTGCATTTCGCAGCCTTTGGTCTAAAAATAATGTCATTTCTTCTTAGCATATCACCCACCACTATCTCCTCTTGAGTGATTGTGTGTGCAGTAAAAAAAAATGTTTCAACACAGTATTTCTTCTCTATTCTGTATCAATACAGCACGTGCCAACAGAGACACAGCAAGCCCAGTGCTTGATAACCCTTTTAAAACTTTGAAGAGGAAGGTGTAGAAAAATGACCAGGTGATAGCACATCAATCTGGGAACTTGGAAACAGAAAAGCAAAGCTGGATATCGAGCAGCAACAATACTAAGAAGAAAAATGCCAGAAAACTTTTCACATTCTGAACTTAACAGGACAGCAAGGTAAGTACTTTTGATCCAACCATTGAAACAGAGTAGGGAGGCCAGATTTAGCAAATAAAACACATGCATCCCAGGAAGGCCTGTGAGATGTTTGGTGCTGTGTTGTGTATGCTCCACAACTTACTTGCTGTGTGGCTTTGGACAAGATGTTAATCTCTCTGAGCCTCGCTTTCCTCATCTGTAAAGTGGAGCTGATAACATGTACCTTTCAGGATTATTGGAAGAATTAGTGAATTGCATGCAAAGCGCCTGGCACACAGCAGGAGCTCTTCCTTCATTCAGATCACTTTTCCTGTGGGTTAAGTATTGGTTCTTAGCAAAGTCTGTCTTCTTGAAAACATGGAGCAGGAGAGGAGTTTTTGCTCAGGAGATGAAGTAGGAGGTCTGGAAGAACCAGGGTAGAAAATGACACCCTAAGGAGAAGCAGAGGACCCGGAAGGAAACTCCTTTTCCTTGAACTTCGCCTTGTGTGGTCATAGCTGGGTTTCTGTGTCAGTAACAGGTCCCCACCGAGAAGGTACCTTCTATTTTCTGCCACCATCCCCCCCTTTCTGATTTGCTGTCTGAATTTTTTTTTCCTAGAGGACCCAACCTCTTTGACTCTTCAAAAAAATTTGACTCTTCAAAAAAATTCTAAGCACTTACCACATACATTCGGGTGGTAGGTGGCAGAGGGAGGCAAATATAGGACTTAAATTTAAGGGATCAGAGTCTTAGGATGGAAGGAAAGGCTTTGAGTGTAGAATTTTACAAACTGGGAGAGGTACCTCTGGAAGCAGGAAGAGTTAGTTATCCAGAGACTTGAAATTATACTATATCGTGCCTTTATTTTATATATATATTACCTTTTATGCTTTTATGTCCTGGTTCCTATACTAGGGACCAGAGAGGTAGATGATTAAAACTCAGTTTCAGCCTTGTAGTCCTTCTTGTAGTTGCTCATGGTCCACTAAGCAAAGGGCTAAATACAATACAATGTGGCAAGTGTTGTAAGTATAAGAACATGGTACCATGGGAACACAGAGGAGGGTCAGCCAACTCTGACCTGTGGGGTTCAGGGAAGGCTTCCCAGAGGAGGTAACATTTGACTTAGGTCTCAAAGGAGGCATGCGTGTTAAAGAGGGGAAAGAGACAAAGGACAAAGACATTTCAGGTGGAAAATACAGCACGTGCAAAGGAATGGATCAGCTCTATAAGAGCCACCCAAAAATAATAAACTACACCAAAAATAGTAGCAGCCAACATTTACTGACTACTCACTGTAGTAAGGTAAAGCACTTGCCATGTATTATCTCGTTGAACCTCACAATAGTCCTCGGACACAGGTGGTCTTCATTTTCCCATTCTCCAAATGAGGAAACTGAGTCATAGGGAGGTTGGGTAATTTGTCTACAGCACTTAGGTTAAGTTCTGAGCTCTGCATTTAATTCCCAAAGCAGAACTCTTATGGCCTCTTTCATACCTCTGCTAAGTCTTAATTCGGAGTATTGAAACCAAGAACTCAGCATCCCTTAGTCATCTTTATACGTATTTGCTGTTTTCTCTTCTCTTGAACGTGGAAATCTGGTGCAACCTCAGACCCAGTGGTTTGGTGTGTACCAGGATCTGTGGACTTCCTTTCTGCCCTCTCACTGCCCAGTATTCCAGCCATCTATCTTCACAAAGCACCGAATCAGAGAAAAATTCTGGGAAAAACAAAATCAATGGCCGATGTCACCCCT
Source organism: Aselliscus stoliczkanus (assembly GCA_033961575.1). Taxonomy (NCBI): domain Eukaryota; kingdom Metazoa; phylum Chordata; class Mammalia; order Chiroptera; family Hipposideridae; genus Aselliscus; species Aselliscus stoliczkanus. Next base: position 127,149,767 of record CM066734.1, read on the forward strand.
GGGTCTTTAATGAAATTGCAGTAATGCTTGACTTGTGGTGGCCTTCCCTGCTTTTTACCCCTGGCTCCCCGAGCACTTAGCCAACCCTATCAATTCCTAGGCTGCTGGGGATGGGAGCCCATTAGGAGGAGTCGCAGAAGTCTGTTCATTTGCCTTCCATTGTGGGTTGATTTTTCACTTGTTGATTTTCCTTATCTCATTTCCTTAGTTGCTCCATTTAGAAATAAATAATATTGTCAAGCTAAAAAAAGAAAATAAAAGAACAAAAGTGTGTTTGTGCTCAGGCTCTGCTCTGTATCAGAGGAAGTCAACGTACTCTGTTTCAATAGTGGGGTAAAAAGTACTTACCTTACGGTAAGTACATTCTGTGAGGTTCAGAATGTGGAAAGTTTTCTGGCATTTTCCTTCCTAGTATTTTTGCTGCACTATATCCAGCTTTATGACTTTTGTTCACATCTATATATCAGGATCTGTGGTCTTCCTTGCTGACCTCTCACTGCCCATTATTCCAGCTATCTATTTTCACTAAGCACTGAATCAGAAAAGTTTTGGGAAAAACAAAATTGATGACATCTATACCATTTTTAGGAATCTATCCCCAAGTAAATAAGTGATGCTTATTTACTTGTAGTGAAAATTTGAAAATAGCTTGTCTTAGGCAGCTTTGCTGTGTAACAATCATAGCATCACACATCATACAACAATTTAAACTGGGTCCTAAAGGATGAATAGGAAGGAGTTTGCCAGGTAGAGCAGAGCAGAGTCCAAGCAGAAAGATGTGTGAATGCGGGGAGGCCTGAAAGAGCGCATGTAAGGAGGATTCAAGAGTTTGATGTGGAAAGAGCTTAGATTGTGCATGTTGGGGGAGGGAGGGAAGGTTAAAGAAGAGAAGTCAGTTGGGGACAGAAAAGTTTTGGTACCATCCTGAGAATTAGATAATGGACAGTCAGTGCGGGTTTGCAAGCAGAATTGTGGAAGGATTCATTCTGTTTCAGGAAGTTCCCGAGGCATCCTAGAGGCAGAGAGACAGCTGGGAGGCTCTGGAGAGAGGCCAGCCAAGGCTCCCTGAAATTTGGCCCAAGGTAAAGGTGGGGGAAGGATTAGAGAGGTATGAAAAAGCAGGACTTCCAAGGTGAGGATGAACAAAGAGTTAATTCTTGGATTTGCAATTTTTTTACACAAATGGGAACAAGTAATTAGAATACAGTTGACACTAGCACTCCAGAATGCGAGGTGTACCAAGGAGGAAGGAAGGTACCAAAAATGGAAATTTGGGAAGTTATTGTCTCAAACGATAGGAATTCCGGAAGAACACCTTTCCAGTTGGTGTTAGCCTTAACCAATGAAAATGAAACCTCTGGTCTTTCCTGGAATGTGTCCAGGAAGCACAGTCCACTCCCAAAACCCTGAGGTGGTCAGGCAGATGTCCACATCAGTTCCTAGTACTTACTCCATTCTAGCCTTTTCTCTATCAGTTTTCCCCAACAATAAAAAGTGGGAGAAGTGAAACCCTTTCAGTTTGCTACAGATGAGAGAGTATAGTTGGTGTACAAACTCAAAAATATGGATTTTCTGTGAATATCTACAATAGCCCCTCCCTGAAATGGGTAGATAATTTTGGACGTTGGAAATTGGTTGTGTGCATGTGTGCGCATGTGCGCGTGCACGCGCGCGTGCCTGCACACACACGCACACACACACACACACACACACACACACACACACACTGCACTCTAGCCCACCCACCCTACATATATTTTTGCCTTCCTTTATTGGGTGACCATTTTCAAAGCCGATCTGAATGCCCATGAAAGCAGTTCCATATATTACAGTGACATTCTTTATATAATAAAAGGAGGGTGTTGCGTTTGGCTTGTAGGGCTGCAAGCTGTGTCTGGTAATAAGGCCCTCAGTTTATAGGTTAAGTCTGCCGAAAATATCCTTACAAAAGCTGCCTTCTCAGGCATGTCAGAGAGAGAAGAATTTATTACTCGAGGCATTGCTGTCATTGGGAATGCAGGTAAGTAACTGCACTGCAAGGTGGTGTGAAGGGGACATGCTTCTGTTCAAAGCTGGCAGGCAGGGGGATGCAAGGGGAAGCTCCAGGCTTAGGAGAAAGGAGAGGCAAGGCCACCCGGCTGATGCGTTTGGACATTTCTGGACTGTCACAGTCGCCTGGGGAGTCCAGATATTCAGCTCTGGTTAAGCCTGGAAAAGAGAGCCGGTTGCACATTTTGGAGCCTGTTTCTAAGCAGCACTGTCAATTATTACTGAAGGCTTTAAATGAGCGGTAGCCTGGTGACAAAGGGGATTAAAATGCCAAGAGTGTGACTATTGAGTAAAAGCTGGCAATTAACCTCCATGACCCCTATTAACCACTGGTGTTCTCAGAATTCGATGCCAACCCCACATGAAGTTTTGACCCTACGTTATAGGCTCATGATCTGTGGTGACAATTAACATTCTGGGCCCAAGGCTCTGAGGAAAGCTTGAAAAATGTCTTTTCCTAACTTTTGCTCCACTGTCTCACCCTAAATACCCATCTTTGGGGACCTTTCACTGCAGCTTTATCTTGTAGGCTCCCCATAATTTTTTTAGGGTAGGTGCTAAACTATTGTAATGATACCAAAAAAAATAAAGAACCTCACACAAGATTTAAATTTACTTCTCTGTCACATAACACTCCAGTCTTATGAAAATGGTGCAGGATGGGTGGGCAACGCTGGTCTGATGAGACCTGATCCTCGGGACCCAGGTTGCTTCTCTCCTCAAGTTGATCATCCTTTAGATCAGGAGTCTGCCAATAGTTTCTATTAAGGACCAGACAATAACTATTTCCAGCTTTGTGATCCAAATGGCCTGTGTTGTGACTACTCAAATCTGCCATTGCAGCACTAAAGCAGCTAGAGACTATACATAAACAAATGGACATGGTTGTGTGCCAATAAAACTTTATTTACAAAAATAGGTGGTGGGTGGAATTTAGCCTGTGGTTTTGCTCACCCTGATCTAGAGCAGTGCTGTCCAATGGAAATATAATGCGAGCCACATATATAATTTTTAATTTTCTGGTAGTCGCATTAAAAAAAGTACAATGAAGCAGGTAAAATTAATTTTAATATTATGTTGTATTTAACTCATACCTAAAATATTATCATTTTTAACATGTTATCAAAAGGAATAAATATTTTTAAATTAAACTTATCGGGGTGACATTAGTTAATAAAATTATATAAATTCAAGTGTACAATTCTATAATACATCATCTATATATTGCATTGTGCGTTCACCACCCAGAGTCAAATCTCCTTCTGTCACCATATATTTGACCCTTTTTATCCTCTTCTACTATCTCCTCTTTCACTTACTCTCTGATAACCACTAAACTGTTATCTGTGTCTATGAGTTTTTGTTTTTTTGTTTGTCTTGTTTGTTTGTTGCCTTCAGTTTTATATCCCACATGTGAGTGAAACCATGGTTCTCGACTTTTTCTGTCTGACTTACAAAAAACATAAGTATTAATGAGATATTTTATATTATTTTCTTTGGTCAGTGAGTCTTTGATATCCAGTGTGTATTACATACTTACAGAGTTCACATTTGCAATCACATTTGGACAAGTCAACTTTCAAGTGCTAGGTAGCACGTGTGGTCAGTGGCTCTCCTTCTAGTGCAGCCCTCAAGATTGCCCTTGTCTGCCTGGTTAAAGCTGGCTCATTGGTGCCACTTTTGTGTCCTAGATCATGGGAAGAAGGAAGGGGAGAACATGTCCAATTGTAGTAGAGTCAAAACTCCAAAGTCACAGACTTCCCTTTTTTTGACTTAATATTGGTAGGAATCTAATCATGTGGACACACCCAGCTGCAAAGGAGGGTGGGGAATGTAGTCTCGAGTTGGGTGGCCATGTGCCCATCTAACATATGGCAGAAGTTCTATCATTAACAGGAAAGAAGGAATAGGTATTCGTTGACAGCAATTTTTGCCAAACTATCTAAGTTTTATTTAATTGTTCAACAGTGTCCTCTCTGATGCTGAAATCATCCTCTGGCCTACGGTGGCCCTGAAAGTCAGTCTATTGGGATGACAGCGATAGGGGGGTTCCTGTTCAGATTCCATCTTTCTCTCTTTGACGTCACCCATTCCTCTGCCATTCTTCTGAGCCCCTCCCCATCCCTTGTATCAACAGTCCATCTGTATTAGTTTCTTAGGGTTTCTGTAACAAATTACCACAAACTCTGTGACTTAAACAACAGAAATGTATTCTCTCACAGTTCTGGAAGCCAGAAGTCCGAAATCAAGGTGTCGGCAGGGCCATGCTCCCTCCAAAGTCCTAGGAGAGAATCCTTCTCTGCCTCTCCCAACTTCTGGCCTAGTTTCTGGCTTTCCTTGGCTTATAGACCCATCATTCCAATCTCTGCCTCCATCTTCATATCATCTTCTCTGTATTTCTCTGTGCACTCAACTCTTCTTATAAGGATGCCAGCCATTGGATTTAGGACCTACTCTAAATCCAGGATGATGTCTTTTCAAGATCCTTAATTAATTATGCCTGCAAGGACCCTATTTCCAAATAAAGTCACATTCTGAGATTCCAGGTGGACATGAATATTTGTGACACTGCTCAATCCACTACACCACCTTACTAGGACTCTGAATCATAGCCAGAAACTTTCCAACTACCTACCTTCCCCGTCCCTGAATTTTGTCTGTTCCAAGCCCCTTGCATGTAGGGGCCAGGACCAGAGAAGAGCTCAGGGAGCTTCTTGAGGACCTTCCAAATGGTAAGAGGACACAGAAAAGACTGGAGATGGGTGTGCAGAGCAGAAGGCCCCTCCGCACTAGAGGTGGCAGAAGGGAGCGGGGGACAGGGGAAGTGAAGAAGCAAACTGACCCTTTGCACACCTCCACTAGGAATGAATAAGTGTACCCATCATGCCCCACGGGTAGAAAAAAATATAAAACACTTAGCATCATCCTATGATAAAATAACAACAAAAGAAAACAATAAAAGAGCAGGATCACCCTGTCTAGTTCTAGTACCCAAAATAAATGAGTCCTTGAGCATATCCTGACAGTTGCTGATTACCTAGAAAAATGTCTTTATCCCTGACTTGTGCAGTGCTGATTTCTACAGATGTGGAGATGAAAATCACATTTGAAAATTGCTCTTACTTCACCATGAACAGATGAATGGAAAATTGGTAACCTTGGCATTTTTGCAGGTTTTAAAACAAATACCTGTTGTGTTTTTGTATTTTCTGATTTCCTTGCAATTCTTTTGTTTGTTTGTTTGTTTGTTTCAGGTGTACAAAATAATGTAATAGTTAGACATTTACACCCCTCACAAAGTGATAGCCCCTCCCCCAATCTACTACCCCTTTGACGTCGTATAATACAATATATAACTTACAATTCCATTGCCTTGCAAGCCTTTGCAAACAGACTTCTTGTTTTTGTCTCTAAGTTTCCTTTCACAGGTTTTTTAGTTGTTAAGGGGGAAGAATGGTGACACTAACTGAGATGAGCCCTCCTTCTCTCTCTCCAAGTTCTGTTGGTTTTATCTCCTATCTCTTCATTCTGTCCACCTCTCACGACCATTCTTTTTCAAATCTCACCTGGACTATTGCAATCATTCTAACTGGCCAACCCACAGCTTTTTGCATCCCTCCAATCCATATTCTATATGGAAGCTAGAGTGACCATTTTGAAATCCAAACCCAACAATGTCACCTTCTTGCTACTAAGCTGCACAGTGTCTGTTGCTCTTAGAATAATAGCAAATATGCGTATGGCACTGGGCATGTGCCATGCACTGTTCTAGAAAGTTTTACATACCAGTACTAATTAATTGAATCCTCCCATTAATGGCTTCATATTCCACATGAGTAAACAGAGAGATTAAGTGACACAACTAATATGTGATAGAGTGGGAACTCGAACCCAAGGAGACAGGCTCCAACGTCTGTAAGCTTACCTGCTGCTCTGGATAATGACCTAGTGGCCTTTGAAACCCTCCATGATACCCCTGTCCCCTCACCAGGCTTTTCACTCCCTATACTCTAGTAACATTGGCCCGTTTCTACTTCATTGTACCCCTCCTGTTCTCACCAAGGGCCTCACACCCTGCTTTGCTGACCACACTCTTTCTTCCTCTCTTAGTGAAGGTAACTCTTCCCAGACCTTGATTCAGGAATGCCAGCCATGGTCTCCTCAAGTAGATCTAATCTCCCTAGGGAAGCTTCCAGGGAGCTGAGAACTCTCCTGCATACCACATACCCCAGCTCTACTCCTCGTTGATTTGGGGGATTCCTTGATAATGCCCATTCCTCCCTCTCCTCACCTCCTCTAACCCATGTGTAAGCTTCACGAGGACAGCATTCTGCTCTCTCCTGTTCCCCCCAGGGCTCAGTGTAGGGTCTGGCTCACAATATTTACAAACTAAGGAAATGGATGGGGAAGATATTGATGAATCAGTGATACCTGATATCAATTTTTTTAAAAGTCCTTACTGATGCAGATTCCAGAAGAACTAACAAGAGATGGAGAGGACTAAAAAGTGATTTTGCTAGACTGGTTCTAGATCTCCATGTGACCTGCTGTCGTTGACCCTGATGCACAGAGGAGGGGAGCGAGCAGGCTGTCCTGGAGAGACCCTGGGTCTTGTGACCAGAAAGACCTTGATACAAGGCCTTTCTTCAGGGCTGACATTCTGCCATATTTCTGTGTATTTCAGATGTTCTTTTTTTTTCCTTTCAAATTTTAATGTTTTTGAAAGCGCAATTGATCTTACAACAGAGCCTTACGCTTAATGAAGTGTGTTTTTTTTTGTTGGTCCCTGTAAAGCAGTAATGAAATCAATGGTGAGTCCCACAGTCAATAGCATTTTGGAATTGAGGTAATTCCATTTGTGGCCTTGGGTAAAGTCTTTGCTTTTCTGAGTCCTAATTTCCTTATCTATAAAAGGGCAGGGTTGTCATAAATATTGGAGATGAATATAATGGCCTCAGCACAGTGACTGGTAGCTTTAATTCATCAAAAGCAAGTCTATTATGAGTTTCATAAAATATGTGTCAGATTAGCATTTTGCTAGAATAATCCATATCCTTGCATGGTCAGTCACATATTTTGCTGCTCATAATTTTGAAAAGGAAACGAGAGAAGATTTTCAGGGGCTCTTTCCTTTTTACATTTTAATTAATGCCGTACAAAACCTCTTTCTGGTGTGTCTACTCTGTGATGCAGCCCTTCACCGGTAACAGCCCTTCACCGGTAACAGGGAGAGGCGTTGTGTAATTGATCACTAGGGTGCGCTCTTAAAACTCAGCTTTTTCTTTTCCCCCACTTTCTAAAGACTACAAATATTCCACACAGGTCCTTGCTTCTCCCTTACATTAAAAATTATATGGAATTTGACTCATCTAGAAAGCACATCCTTTTTTTTTTTAAACTCAGGGCAATTACTTGTTCTATTTCTATGTCTAGTGTCTTTCCAGTTTATTCTTGGTGAGCGTTAGTCAGTGCAGCTATATTTCAGTAAAGGATTCTATTTGCTCCAAACCAATACCTGAAGTATAATCCTGGTAAAGTCATCTAAAGTCTTCACTGACGTCACTGTGTGGCGTTCATTGACTTAAGCCAGGACACAAGAAATGATATAAATTCAGCCCGCAGATGATTCTGTGAAAAATTATGCCTTTGTGAAGGACCTCCCCTTATCGTTAAAAATATCACAGGACCAATAAATAGCTGTCTTAGTCACATTTAACTTCGCAGATGAATGTGTGCTAAGAATAATTGAGAAAACATGTATTTGGATTAAAAACAGAAAAAGCAACTGCTGAGTGAGGGCAGAGAAGGAGTAGGAAGTGGACGGAGCATACTTTGCAAGTAAAGAGACCCAAGTCCCTTTTCTGCCGATTGGAGGAGTCAGCTTAATGAAAGACAGAATTCAAAGCGTACCTTTTCCATTGACAAGCTTTTGAGAATGTCGGCAAATCATTTCTCGTCTCTATTTATGCTGCTATGATAAAGTTTTCTATTATTTACCATAGAACACGTTCCTCATCTTTTAGGATTTGGTTTAATTTTTTGGAAACAGCAAAAAAACATTGAGAGCTAAGTTGAGTGAATGAAGTTGATCAAGTGGAATAATGAATGAGAGAGAGATAGAGATAGAGATAGAGAGAGAGAGAGAGAGAGAGAGAGAGAGAGAGAGAGAGAGAGAGAGAGATTTTTCTAATCAACTATAAAGCAATGAAACTGACTGTGGTGGGTTGAATGGTGCCCCCTCCCCAAAAGGTATGTCTGTGTCCTAATCTGAGGAAACGCGAATATGACTTTAGAAAAAGAGTCTTTACAGAGATAATTAAGTGAGGATCTCAAAATGAGATCATCTTGGATTGTCCAGGTGGGCCTTGAATCCAATGACAAGTGTCTTCTAAGACAGAGGCAGAGGAGGATTTGAGAGAGCAGAAAGGAGAAGCCACCTGAAGACAGAGGCAGAGATTAGGGTCCTTCTGCCAAGAGCTAAGGAATGCTTAGAGACCACAGAAGCTGGAGCGGGCAACAAAAGATTCTCTCTTACAGCCTTCAGGGGGAGCACTGCCCTGCTGACACCTGGATTTCAGGTTTCTGGCCTACAGAACTAAGAGAATACATTTCTTTTGTTTTAAGCTGCCATGGTCATGGTAATTTGCCGCAGCAGCTCCAGAAAGTTAATATGCTGGTGTGTTTTTTTGGCTTGAAAGCCTGGATTTAAGACAATTCCCAGAGAGAAAGGAATTTCAGAACTAATTTGAACAGTGACAGAATTATTGAAATAAGGTCTATTTCCCTCCAAACTTACTTAAATTAATTTCTCCTGAACTGTATCAATCAGGGTCCAACTAAGGAAAGAGACACCACTTTGGGTATTCATAGAAAGGGAATTTATTAAAGGAATTTGATACAGTGCTGATAGAGAAGCTAAGAAGTCAAAAGGAGACAGAGAAGTAATCCAGAGACTGGCACCAGCCGGAAGCTATGACCACCGCTAGGGAGGAGATGGTGGACAGAAATCAGGGTCAACTACAAGCAGCTGGAACCATGGTGCGCTTATGTGGGAAGATGCCACCTGAAGTGGACATCGAGGGAAGAAATACCCCAACTCCTCCCTCTTCTGCCCTCCCATCCCTTTTAGTCTCTCTCATTGGCTGAACTGAGATCTAGAGACTCACTGGGGCTTAGTTAATGAGGGAGTGGGCGAGTGCGATGTGGAAGGGCAGAGAGCTCCATCCAGGCAGAGGGACTGGTGTGTGTAAACCATTCTACTTAAGTAGAAAATTAAGCATGGCTTTTGGCCCAAGCTCTTGCCAGTAACAACACACCAAAACTTGTCCCAATAAAACATTCCTCTGGCACAAAGTTACTCAAATCCTATGGGGTGAGTTACTCCCTGCAATTGCACCCCTGGTTGCTGAGGGGCACCATAATACAAAACCACAGACATGGAATAGTAAAGTATTAAAAGCAAGTCAACAGTTATGGGGAACATTGCATACAAATGACAGCTTAGTGTAAATAATTAAATAAACACGGATGTAAGCAATTATGGCACACTTGGAAGAAGAGGTGAGCTTCTCACCAAATTTAATGATTTCAAATGACTGAAACACTCCCCAGTCATCACTCAAATGAAACAGCTCTAGTGTATTCCCATGAGTCAGTGGTGGCTGTGATTTTCAGGGGAACCTTTCATAATAGGACCAGGTTTTATTAGGTTAATGGAGCTAGGAACCCCAACAACTCAACTTGGATTTGAATGAGCAGAAACACAGCAAGACCCACCAGATTCAAATGTCTGTGCCCAGAAGAGGAATCTTCCTCCATCCAAACACAGGAGTGAACTTGACACCCTGAGCTGAGAACTCTACTCAAGAATATGACAAAACAAAAAGAAGGGGAGAGGGAAGCAGATTCATATATTTATTTCCAAGCGAAGCCCTGCTGCCTTTAAATATATCTTATTTCTTAACTTGTGAAGACATTTCCTCTACACTTTGAAAAATGAAGTGTAGATGGTTAGCACTGGAAGGTCACTTTTGTTTGCTTCCATTTTTTAAAATTGTGGTAAAATTGGTATACAAGATATTATATGAGTATATATACATTTCAGGTGTACAACATGCATCCTTTTTGGCTGAAGCCTCACTCCCTATGGAGAAAGAAGAATTTCAGAAGCCAAACTTCACACTGCAGGACAGGAATCTCCTCTGTTACAGACCAGAGAGCCAATGACTCCAGGAGCCGAGAGCACCTTTGGCTCTCCCTGACTTCTCTTTGTACAGTTTTTCCTCTTCATTAGTGCCCATTCCAGGTACTCCAAATCCCAGTGCTGCCTGGGACTCTTCATCAGTCACACTACGCGGATGCTGGAATAGACATTGGTGCTTCCTTCCTTCTTTTATTTATTCATCTGATAAATATTTGAGAGTCTATGATGTATCAGGGACTGTGCTAGGCAATGAGACTAGAACAGTGAACCAAACATCATGGTGTCGGCCCTTGGCCTCTGCTAGAAAAGTACTGTCTCAATGGCATCCACTCGTCTACGCATTCTCCGGTATTTCTTGAATGACAATTCAGTACCAGGAGCTTTTCTAGACCTTCAGGAGATAGCAGAGTACAAGACAGGTCTCTTGTTTTCATGGAGGTCACATTATAATGAGGAAAACAATATTAAACAAATAAACCAGCCAATGAATATACACTATGTTGAGTAGTGGGAACTGCTTACAAAGAAAAAGCTCTGAACCAATGTAGGGTGAGGGAGGTTCCATTTTAGATGGGGTAGGCAGGTAAGGCCTTGCTGAAGATGAGACATCTGAGGAAAGGTATCAGTGAAGTGATAGGTGAGCCATTGCTGAGTGAAGATGAGTAATAGGTTATTATTATTCCTCCCAAGGGAGAAATTGACAAAGAAGGCATCTGTGTCATCTCAGCCCCTATGGTGTCTGAGTGGGGGAGGGGTCTATCAGTGAGTCGAGGGTCTTCCCAGGATCCCTCAGTCTGCTCTCCTTGCCTCATGAAGTTGTATCGGAAGTTGCCCGATGTTCTCTTTGGCTGGAGATAGTACAGTCTGGGGGACAGTGAAGAGCCAGCTGGAACCGTCAAAGTCAGAGTGACAGAAAGGAGACTCACCACATGAGATTGCATCCCTCCCGCCTCCTGGGAATCCTTCATCCGTTTAGGAGAGGGGAGCATCATTTCCAGAACTGCTTGGTCAGAACCTAATTATCCCCGGGGCCATGAGTTTGAGCAGTGGGATTCCTGTCACTTGGCATTGAGAAATGGGTCAGCAGCCAGGACAGAATGTGCCGCATACACATCAGGCCTGGCCACTCAGCTTTGGTACAGAGACACTTTCCCGACTGAATACACCCATGCTTGGCACCTTATTAAAACAGGAAATGGGGACACTTAATCTCCTAGGCAGGGGATGGCAACCTGGCCCTTCTACTCTCCCGGAAGGCACGGCCCCTCTCCAAACCCAGTGGGCAACTCTAAATCTGTGATGGTCTCAGTCTCAGCACTTGACAGCACTGGAAGCTGCCTCCTTGTATCTCCCCTCTTTGCATCCAGGATATGTAACTCTTTCTACTGCTCCTACCTGCCTGCTCATTCTCCCCAAAGCCCACAGCATTGTAAAGTGAAGCTCCCCTATGGAGACATAAGACCCAGAGGTATTCGGTTGATTTATCTAATGCTCAGCAATTGGTTTGGAGTAGAGCCAGGCCCCAGACTCTTCTCCCCTCTGCTCAGTATCACCTCCATCCTCTCTCTATTCTGCCCTCTGCTTTCTCTTTCACTGGGTGTGGTCTCCATTGCAGCTTCTTAAGTGGTGGCTGAAGTTCCATCCTCAGCCTGCTCTCACTCGGCCAGGGCCTCCCTGTTCCATGAAGAACTTGGTAGATTTGACTTGAATCTCCAGCCTGTGAAAGGCCAGAGTCTAGCCCATGGTTTCTGTGAATTCTTGGGCTTGATTGTCAGGGTCCCTCTGCCCTGGGCCCCTGCTCTAAGCACAGTGTCTGTGTCACCCATCATGGGTCTGATGTGGAAGTTTCCTCTGTTGGCTTACACACACACACACACACACACACACACACACACACACACACACACACAGAGAGAGAGAGAGAGAGAGAGAGAGAGAGAGAGAGAGAGAGAGAGACTCATAGCTAGCAGAGCCTTCTTCATCTGTCTGTCTCTGTCCTTCCTTCTCTCCCTATTTCTCTAGCCCACTTTCACCTTTCCCCACACACCCATGGCAAAACATATCCTGCTCCTCTTTTACAAGGCATGTAGCCAAACTTTGGAGTCTCATACTTATAGTATTTTTTTAAGCCGACCCCTTGCTCCCCTTGGTTCATAAACCGGTCTTCACTTACTAACACAAACCCCTTTTGAACCCCAGCCTGTCTGCATTTCAGATGCAAATTTGTACCTGGCCCCTGGGCACCTCGACTCAGATGTTCCACAGACAACCCGACACTGGACCCACTATTCTTCTGCCTTAGAATTTCTCCTCCTTCTCCTCCTGATCCTGCTGTGTACTCTCCCTAGTCAAGGATGTCGTTTATCTCAAATTCACCCACATTTAGCAGGAGACAGTGTAGGGCTTTGAAGTCAGATGACACAGCTTTGAATCCTGAATCTACTGCTGCCTGTGTAATCGAAGGCAAATTATTTAACCTCTTTGAGCCTTAGACGACTCCTCAGTGTGTTGGGAATATTAACACCCTCTTGGCAGAAATATTTCCAGTCTTAAGTAAGGTAAACTTATATAAAGTGTGTGGTGCAAATAGTCTTTAGAAAAGTGTTAGTAATTATTCTTGCTGTGGTTCTTAAGTGGTGGCTTTCCTCAGTCCACATCCTCGGTGCAGAATGGCCCTCTCCTCGTATCTCTGTTGAGATGCTACCCATCCACCATGGCCCAGCTCTGGTGATTGTGGCCCTGGGAAGCTGGTCCTGGGAAGCCTTGCTAGTTAAAAGAAATCACTCACTCTTCTGTGCATTTATATCCTTCTGGGTTATTAACTCCGAGTAAGCAGTTATATTTATAGGAAGTTATATTTATAGGAATTTATAGTTATATTTATAGGAAGAAGTCACTGCTAATAGTCTCTTGGGTCCAGAAAGACCTGAAGATCTGTAACAACTTTTACCAAGTTCCTCTGGTTTTGTCAACTGATCAAGACCAAATGTTTTTCTTTGCAATAGCAATTATATAATTCCTTGCATTTCTTTAGCTGTTTATCTGTTGTTTAAGAGCCGGCTCTTTGAGGGATTGGGTTGAGCCCCAGGAATCTTTATAGCTTCAGTGCTTTACCCAGGGTGGCCGTATTCAAGGAGCTTAATAGATCTATGTTGAAAATAGATCTATGATGGTTGCCAGGGAGGAGGGGTGTGGGGGATGGGTGAAAAAAGTGAAAGGGCATAAGAGGCACAAAGTTCCAGTTATAAAATAAATAAGTTATGGGAATATATTGTACAGCATAGGGAATAGAGTCGATAATATTGCAATAACTTTGTATGGTGACAGATGGTTATTAGACTTATTGTGGTGATCACATCCTAAGGTATATTAATATTGAGTCACTATGTTGACACTTGACACTAGTATGATATAGCATGTCAATTATACTTTAATAAAAATAAATAAATAAATAAATAAATAAATAAATAAATAAATAAATAAATAAAATAGAAAGTACTGGATAGGTGTTTGTTGAATCAACCAATGGACTATGAAAAGTGGACATCAATAAGCAGCAGTTACCAGCTCCTGGTAAGCAGTCAAGTTCTCAGAAGAGATTACAGCTAATGTTCTCTCAGGCTGGAGATCTTCTCTAACAGCTCTTACCAAGTTCCTCTCAGTTTATATCAACTGGCAAAGCCCAAATGTGGTTTTCACCCTGTTCATCAGACCTGGGAATCCACAGCTCAGATGATGCTTCCAGAAAAGCCTGGATGCCCAGCGGTCAGGAGTGGGCTTTGTTGACAGCCTCCAGCTGTTAGCCCCTCTGACTCCTTCTCAACTTGCAAGCTGAGGTCATGCTTCTCTCAGGGAACCTCTGGACTGTGACTGAGAAAGGTGGTGGTCTAAGGGTCGGCCATTTCTGCCCAATGCGGGACTCAAACCAACAAACAGGCAGTCTCTGCTTCGGAGCCCCCACAGGGCTGACTGAACTTTGTGGGGTCTGCATCGCAGACTGGTGGCTCCTTTACCCTGTCCTGCTTCTCGCCTTTTTGTTTTACAGGTGTTATTCTCTAATAAGCCTTTTGCACTTTCAATTCCAACTCAGCCTCTACTTCCCAAAGATTTCAAACAGCACACCACTGCAGACCAGTCCCGAGAGAGCCTAGAAAGAGCCAGAAGGAAGATTGACCTAATTTTCCAGGAGCTGAGCACATTTATGGCAGGTGAAGAAATATGGAATCTTGAGCTGACCTGACAACACCGATTTCAGCCATACACTGGCCATTACAAGCTGTTTCCAGTAGACTGCCCTTACACCAGAAAAGACACTGGTTTTTATGGGAAAATTTAGCTGTAATCACATTGTCCAAAATATTATAGTCAAATCGATCAGAGGGAATGCTATTCCCGTGGCAAATTTTCTGATTTCCCAAATGAGTCTAAAAACAAGACATTATTGATGAATCCTATTATTCTTTTCAGAGGATAAAAGATAAAAATAAATAGTGCTGTCTTGGATTATATACCCCAAGGAACTACTGCAGCTCTACTGAAATGGGGAGGGGAGTGGAGGGTGGCTGGAGGCAGTTTTTCCAGCTGGCCTTTTTTTTTTTGGTCTGGAGGCTCCAAGATTATTTGTGATCTCCAAGGGTGACTACATCTTTTCCTCTCTCTGCCCTTGTCACCCTTCAACACCTCTCTCTCTTGGCTCCTGGGGATTCTTGCCTCAAGCCAGGCTTCCATTGTATCAAGGGGAAATTCATAGAGGGCTTTCATTCTGCTATTTGCTCTTTTCCACTCAGCTGGTGCCTCCTGGGATATTTGGACACCTTGTAGTCACATGAGGCCCCCAAATCATTGAGACCCAGCCCCTAAGAGCTTGAACAATGGTCATATTTAACATTGCTTTTGAACAATAGTTCAACATCAAAGA
Organism: Aselliscus stoliczkanus; assembly: GCA_033961575.1. Lineage (NCBI taxonomy): Eukaryota > Metazoa > Chordata > Mammalia > Chiroptera > Hipposideridae > Aselliscus > Aselliscus stoliczkanus. The sequence continues at coordinate 127,164,937 of CM066734.1, forward strand.
TATGCCTTTATTGACAGACACATGGATGATTTCCATATCATGGTTATTATGAATAATGCTGCAATGAACATGGGAGTGCAGATATTTTGGGGATCCTGATTTCATTTCCTTTGGATATGGACCCAGTAGTGGGACTGTTGGATCCTATGGTAGTTCTATTTTTAAGTTTCTGAAGAACCTCTATACATTTTCCATTCCCACCAACAGTGCACAAGGGAAAAACAAAAAGATATGACTTTATATGCCTTGGGGCAAGGTGGAGGGAGGAATGGCAGGGCTTCTGTTTTGTAGAATCTGGTGGAAATCATTGATAGGTTTTTTTTTTGTTTTTTTTTTCCAGTGCATGCCTAACCCTCACCCCAAAGCCCTCCAGCAGGATTGTGATGGAGCAGGACAGCTCTGTCCCCTGCAGCCTTTGACACTTTGACACTGCCTGCCTGATCTTGGGCAGAACACTTACCCTGTCCATGCCTCAGTTTCTTTCTCTGAAAATGCCTTCTGTTCCAGGGTTATCGTGAGGCTGCAGTTGAGATGATGAGGATGAAAAGACTTTGTTAACTGTGAAACTGCTGCGTAAATGTCAGATCTTATTGTACCCTTATGAGCTACTTTGCTCCTCCTGCCACGAGAAGGAAATATCTTTGAGACAGAAACATTCCCAGAACTTGTTTTTAACAGAGGGCAAGCCTTTGTCTGACAAGAGCTAAGATGGCCTGCTGAGGACAAATGTGGGATTTACAGCTGCCTCTTCCTGAAATGACTGCTTCTGTGGGTCAACATTTGGGCCAGTGGACACACTCCTCTCCCCTCCCCTAAGTGATGGATCACCTGCTCTCCTACCAAATTAGCAGTCTTCGGGAGCCACATAAATTCTAAATGCCAATGTCATCCATTCAATTGAGAACAAGGAGTCATGAGGTTTGTTTAAGGGATGAAAATTTATTTCAGAGCAGTATCGGTCTGGTTTGCCCTGGTGTGAAGGGAGTTGAGGCTGTGTGTCCTGGTGTTACCACCATCTTGCCCCCTGTTGGGCTCCTGAGATTCTGCCCAGTTGTCAGTGGGCTGTTAATCCAAGCATGCAGGATGTCCACCTGGATTTGCTATATGAGCAAGGCAGGCAAAGGGCATCAAGAATCCACAGCTGGACCACATCTGCATTGTCTACCACTGTATTCCCAGAGTCTAGCACAGTGCCTAGCACTGTGGAGCGACTCAATAATATATGTTGAACCATTAAACTAATTTTTCCAGCTTCCGGGTAAATGCATAGATTCTGTCTCTTGGGCTATGGATATATCCATGCCTATATTCATATCTATCCCTATAGTGATTTGTGGCTCTCAGTGAATAGTAGAGACCTACTAGCTAACTACCAATTAACTAACTTGAACTGCTGATAAAGAATTTTCATATTCTCCAACTGATTTCATCCTTCAAGCAACCGAGGGTGATGTGCATTGACCTCTCTGCAATTCAGAAGAGGAAATCAAGGCCTCTGCAAGGTGAGGCTTGCCCAGGTCTCACTGGTGATAAATGGTGACACTGGGATTCAATCAGGCCCTCCAATAGCACATTCCATGATTCCTTCATTACACCAGTGTTTCTTAGTATTAGATTCTGAAGAGCTCAAGAAAGGGAGGCATGGAGGAGCACTCTGAAATAAGCTTTGGATACTACTTTTCTTCAGAGCAACTATTCTTATAAGGTATAGGAGGAGTGAAGAGGGGAGACCCATAGCCAGGCCTGTAGGAAGCTAGAGAAGCCTTAGTCCATTTTCTGATTTCAGGGACTCTGTCTGAAATTTCATCCTTGGTGTTTAGTTACTCCTGACAGCTCTGATCAAATGCAAACATCCCTGGGAAGGGCAGTTTAATGAATAAACAGCTATTGGGAATAAATGTGGATGCATTTCAGATACTTTCCTCAGAACACAGTTCGATGTGGGCTGGGTTGGGTTGAGCAGAGGGCATAAGGTCTCAGATGCTGTTGAATGGAAAAATTATAAGCCCCAAATATCTCTAATTTAGCCTTGATTAAAATTAAGTTGAGACCAGAGGCCACTGTAGCAGGAATCTTAAGAGAATATATGTCCTTTGAATATGCAAAGCATTGACTTAACCGTTGTTTATGGATAAGGGAAGAGCTTAGAGGATATTTACAGACCCACTACTATAAATTTAAGTTAAGTCTGTACTCATAGTGTAACTTGTCCTTCTAAAGTAGAATTTCTAAGTCTGTTTGCTAAGGAGAGCAAAGCGATTTCCCCCAAATTATTATGTAGACTTGTAAATGTGAGACTGTGAAAGTTTGTTATTTAGAAAACTGTCCTTGTTTTAGGGGTTTGACTTTACTCAGACCTACAGCCTGTGACTCACAGATGTATTTCTAATCAACTTAACACAACTAACAGATTGGGTTTCTAGAACTAAGAACATAGCTAAAGGCATTCTGTCTTATAAATATAAAGTGATGTATTAGTCAGGGCTCACCAGAGAAACAGAACAAATGGTTATATATACAGAGGGTGCCAAAACAAGTGTAAATACATTTTAAGAAAGGAAAAAACTGTATTAAAATTGTAATACTCAATATATACCGATAACAAAAGAAGAATATAAGTCATGTGTATACATTTTTTGGCACCCCCAGTATACATGAATTTATTATAGCAATTAGCTGACAGTTATGGAGGCTGAGAAGTCTCATAATCTGCCATCTGTAGGCTGAAGACCCAGGAAAGCCGGTAATGTAATTCAGCTTAGCCCAAAGGCCTAAGAATCAGAGGCGGTGGGTGGGTAGGAGGCAGTGTGATGGTGTAAATCCTGGTTTGAGTCTAAAAGCCTGAGAAACAGAAACGCCAATGTCTGAGGGCAGAGGAAGGATGTCCTAGCTCAAACAGAAATTCACCCTTTCTTGGGTTGCTCCAGTTGGGTGGTGTGTTCATCGCTAAACTAGTCACGGTGGCTGGGAGAATGGAATGTTCTGGAATGCTTTAGTCTAGATGACATGTGCAATAGGAGATGGAAGTATTCATCAAGTGAGGCACATGGGTTGAATGTTGAGAAGGAGTCATTCCCTCCAAAGCCAAATTATGTCCTGCGGTTATGAAAAGGGACGACTGAGGCTGGGTGACATATCTCAGAGGTGTCCATTACACTGGTGGCAGGGAGGACATGGCAAAGGTCACCAGGGTCTTGAGGGACTTGAGGGCCTTTCAGCTGATTTAGGAAACTGCATGAGATAGCCAAAAGCAGCCCTTCAAGAACATGATTGATAATCAAAAGGCTAAGCTGGGGCAAGTTCAGAGTGAGATCCAGACTTGTGATAGCCACTGAGGTTATGAAGAAAGGAAATGGTGAGAAGCCAGAGGTGGCATCTACATTTGACCAGCAGCCAATCACAAGAGTGGCATATTGGAGTGCTGTGGTCAAAGAGGGGTTGGCAAATTCTCTGATAAAAAATAGGGACAAGACAGTTTTTGTTATTTACTTATTTGTTTGTTTATGTATTATTTATGTACTTTTACCCCAGGGAATTCAATTTGTAGCCACTCAAACCAAGTTCCTTTGAGGTTTGGATGAATAGTTTTTCTTCCATTGTCACAGCAAGTATCAGACCTGGAACTGTTGGATGTGAGTGAAGGCTCCCAAAGCTTACCGTTCTGGTGGGAAGGTCAGCTGGGGGCTGAGAGTGGCGTTCAGCTGGGAAATAGGGAAAGGGAATTAGAAGGATGATGAGGTCTCTGAGAGTCTTATGAAATTTACAGTTTGGTTTAGTGTTAGAAGATGATTTTTTTAAAAAAAGATTTTATTGGGGAATTGGGGGAGGGGAACAGACAAGTTGCTGTCATTTTGTTCTTCAGTCTAGTTTGCGGAGGACCTTGCTTCACTGGCCCATGTTGGTATCATCATTGCGCTCTTCCCGGGTGAGGCAGATCGGTCGCCGGCCTCTGGAGGGTGGCTTACAGTGGCTCTTGGCAGCTCACACCAGCTGCCAGCCGCTCACGCTGGCTGCCGGCCACTCACTGTAGCCTATGGCAGCCCCCTGCAGCAGGGGCTGCAGCCTACACCGTCACCGGGGCTCACGCAGCCCATCTCCAGGTGGAGCTGTTGTTAGCTGTAGAGGGCAGTGTCACTGGCCCTCACATGTGGGATCCAAACCGGGGCCGCTGGCATCCCAAAACCAGCTCTTAACCAATGCACCACTTGGCTGGCCCTAGAAGATGATTTTTGATCTAAGAAATAGATCCTCAGCTGCAGTGTTTCTAGATACACCCTCTTCTGTAAGATTTCTGTTGTTCCTTGCTGATTGCACCTGAGAAATATTTTCTCTTTAATGTCTGTATGTTCAAAATGTCATTCATTCATTCATTCTCTCATTTATTCAATCAGCCAGCATTACATTAAGGGCTTACTGAGAAAGAATCGATGTTTCATCTAGGGTGTAAAGATTTCCCATCTACCTCCCCCCACCCCCACCCCATTTCCTCCTGACCATCCCCCCTCGTCATCTAGCTGCCAACTCAGCTACACATGGATGCCTCCTGGACATTTCAGAGTGAACATCTCCAGTACCAAACTCTTGATAACTCTCTCCCAACCAAACCCTCTCCTCTTCTAGGTTTTCTCATCTCAAGAAATGGTGCTTCCACCCACCCACTGGCTTAAGCTAAAACATGGCAGCCATTCTTAACATTTCGTTCTACTTCAAGGCTAAATCCAACCCAGCACCTAGTTGATTCTCAATCAATATTGGCCGAATGGAATGACAGGTGGTTGAACGAGAGAAGGAATGAACAATGCTCTGAGCTGCCTACATCTGTCACTCCAGCCTGCACCAGTTCGTCCCCTATGGGGATGAATGTGTGCTTGTGTCATGGAGACAGCTTGAGCAAGTGTACATCTGAACAAGGCTTCTTACATTTTGAAAAACTGTTGCTATTTCCTGGAAACAGATTGTGTTTCTCTGATTGTCTATTAAGTTGTGTTTTTTTTTTAACGGCTGAAGATCTTGGAACCAAACCAAAGTAATCTGCATTTCCATTTTTATATCTTAATTTATAAACTGCACCTTATAATTTACAAGCACTCACTTAGTGTTTCTAAAAGAGCTGAAACAAATACCAACCCTGCCAGCTATGCTACCCATCTTCTTATGCACCCTCCCTAGCACGAACTTTCTAGTTTTTCAGGTTGGGAGGATGGACTGGAGTTAGTTCTGGCTTGGGGAGGGTAAGGATAGTAATCATGATGAGATGTCACATTTATATAGGGAAGAGAAAAGGAAGGTCTCCTTACTCTCACTTTATAGATGAGAAAATAGAGGCTGGAGATGGGAGTGATATGACCAAGAAGGTTTGCCAATGAGTGGAGGAGCCAGGCCTAGAATCTGTGTCTCTGGAATTCCTCATGTTGAGGGTCTTTCCAGGACACCAGACCAGGGTGGATACCACTATCTCTCATTTTACAGGTGAGGAAATTGAGGCTTAAAGAGGTCAAGAATTGCCAGTGATTACAATGAGTAAATGGTAGGCTGGGATGCTAACCCAAACCTCTCTAGTCCTGGAGACAGAGTTTACCTTCCTCACCCTTCTCCCGCACTCCACTCCAACACAGCTGAGAACCAGACTTTCTTTTCCTGAGTTCTCCAGGGAGGTGCTGCATTAAAGAAGCCTACATACAGCAGTAGCCCATCCCTCTTAAGGCAGGCATATTTCAGACATGCAGGACACATATCCATGACTGTAGGTCCATGTGCTTGTCGCCCTCTCCAGACCATCCTCGGCCCCAGCACTGGACCTTGCTGAGTAAAGCATTTGTGAGATGCATGCCAACACAGCAGTGACGGCTAGACCCAGCAGCCAGCTCCAGAGTAGGATCCTCTTGGCTGTGTCCTGGGGAACTTGGGCAGGAGAAAAACATCTCTGAGCTCCATTTCCCCATCTATAAAATGGGAAGACTCACTTCTCAGGGGGAGATGTGAGAATTAAATGATGAGAAATGTAGACTGGTTCACAGAGGTGCTAGGTAAATGCTTCCTGCAAAGAATGAACATCCAACTCCTTACAAGAGGTTAACTGCAACAAACTCACTTTCAATTCCTGAACTCCTTTTGGTCAGTCTGTAACCCCCCTGTAGCCAGGTGGAGTTACTTCTTTAGGGTTATCTGCCCAGCTAGACTTCAAGATCCTTGAAGATAAGGCCTGTCTGTCCCTTTGTCCTCTGCCACAGTGGCCAGCCTGGTACATGCTCAGAATGGTTGCTGCAGAGGCAATAGTAATGATTCCAAGTCCAGCGTGCTAACCATTACTCTATGGGGCCGGTATAATGATTCCTATAGTTATAAACTTTAGCATCGGGTACTGTCTTCTGTGGGTATACCTTGACATATTAAATGGTTTGCTTCGGTTAGTAGCTTGATGACAGGGCCCTGGATTCTCCACTCTGAGCAGTTCGGGCTATTAGCCATTATTTTGGTTCTGCTTTGACCGTTTTCTTTGAATTCCCCACTTCACGTTACCTTGGGGTAAGGTTCAAGCTCAGAGTAACAAATGTGCAGAGTGGAAGAGTTGCTCAGTAGGGCCTGGTTACCAATCCCCATGCCAGGCTCCAGTGCACATCTCTGCCCAGCCATTTACTCCTGGACCAGTGACTACTGGTGCTTTCTGTACCTCAGTTTCCTCATCAGTAAATTGGGGGCATTAATAAGACCTGCCTCAAAGGATTAGGAGAAGATTAAATATACAGTGCCTAGAAAGCATGGCGCCCCCAATCTCTATTAACAAAGCACCCCTGTCCTTGAATTGGAGTGGGTGGGGTGCCAGAGAGCATGCTGAGGGAGGGGAAACTTTGGTGGGGTTTTTAGCTCTGTAGAAAGCAGTAGGCAGGCCCCAGAATAACGGGGGGGGGGGGGCAGCACCGCTGTAACAGCTGCTCTTTCCTACATTCCCTCAGCCAGGAAAGGTGGCTGGCTTCAGGAACACCTGGGTGCTGCGGGACCAGGAGCCAGACCCCACTATCCCACCGCAAAAGGCAAGCAGTGCCATCCCCCTCCACTCCATGGAGGCATTCGTTTCATTTTTTTCTTTTGAAACATTAAGAAAAGCTGCTCCAAATTCTGCACTCTTTAAAGCACCCAGGACGTCTCCCTTCGCAGTTCCCCCTACATTACTTTTTTTTTTTTTTTTTTTTTTTTGGCCTCCTGTTTTGGCCAAGCTAAAGGAGCCCAGTGTCTCCCCCAAATGATTTCAGGCGGTGGAGGGACTGCGGGCATCTACTCTCCCACCGCTCAGCCGCCCCCCCCCCCAGGGACTCTCCGTCCAGGCTGGCCCCTCCCCCAAGGTCACCCAACTTTTTCTTGTCCCCCGCCCCCCAGCTCCCGGGGAGGGTCCCGGAGGGCCCGAGAGGGGGAGGTGGGCGCGGGGCGCGGCGGGGGCGGGGCGCGGCCCCCTCTCCCGCGGGGCGGGCGGCCGCCCCGCAGTCTTCATTGGCCAGAGCGGGCTGCGGGCGCGGGTGCTGATGTCAGGCGGGCGCGAGTGCGGCGGGCGCCCAGCAGCCCGGGCTCGCGTGGGGGGGCGCGGCGTGGGGGTGGCGGCCGGCATGCTGCTGGGCTGCGGCTCGGCCTCCCACACCCGCGGCGCCGCCGTCCTCGCCAGCAGCGGAGCAGCGAGCGGCACCCGCGTCTGCAGCGGCGCCGGGCCGGAGCGCGCGGGGGACCCGGCATGGCGCTGCGCAGGGGCGGCGCCTGGGGGGCTTGCGGGCGGCGGCCGCCGCTGCTGCTGCTGCTGCTCGTCGCGTGCCTGGTCCCGCCGAGCGCGCAGGTGAGGCGGCTGGCGCGCTGCCCCGCCACTTGCAGCTGTACCAAGGAGTCCATCATCTGCGTGGGCTCCTCCTGGGTGCCCAGGGTCGTGCCAGGCGACATCAGCTCCCTGTGAGTGAGTGGGACCCCTCCGACCCGCGCCCCTCCGCGCGCCCCGCGCCTGCCGCCGCCAGGGAGTTGCCCCTGGCGCTGGGACCGCGCGACCCGGCCCCACGCCCCAGCCCGTTTCTGTACCTGTGGGTGGGGGCGCGCTGTGGGACGGGGGTGGAGTCTCGGGCTTCGGGGAGCCTGGAGGGAACCCGAGACGCAGAGTCTGGGAACCCGGACAAGTCCCCGTGGCAGTGTTTCTTCAAGTGTGGCCCGCCGCGGGCCACCAGCGTCAGACCCACCTGGGGGAGCTGGTGCCAATGCAGATTCTGGGGCCCCCGCGCGGAATGCTGCAGGGGTCCTGGAGTGGAGCCTTGGAGCCTGCATTTGGCGTCCCCAGGCGAATCTGGGGTGCATTAAAGTTTGAGAGGATATATGTATGTTGGGGAGGGGGGTGTTGAGTAGGGGCATGTAGATGCAGTGAGCACGAGTGGAGTCAGAGCACCTGGGAAGGGGGAAGGCCTCGCTCGCTGTCCCACCTCGGGTCTGGGGCTGTGAAGTACACGCGGGCCTCCTCCAGACCCCTTCACAGTGCAAGTCGAGAAGAACCTGGGTAAAGACATACAGTCTCTGGAAGTATGTGTGGGGGGATTCCCCATGTGGCCTGGAAGAGGGGAGCACAGAGGGCTTGGCAGAGCATTGGGGCGTATGGGGCACCCAGCCCAGTGGTCTGGTGCTGGGAAGTCAGCCTGACTTCTTGCTCTTGAGTTCACAAGGGCTTCTTGTCCCCCACCCCTCACCCACACATATTGGCTGCTTTTTCAGCACTGGAGGAACTGATGGGAAAGGCTCCACGTCATTTATCCACCTGCTAAGAGATGCTTTCAACCTGCCTGCACACAGCCTCTCAAGCCACATGACCAGCTCTCATAATGGCTGTGGAAGGGGCTCCTGGGCTATATTTTTACTGCTGGGAAATGTTTCCTGCTGAAATGACTCCCGTGTCCAGGTCAAGTTGCTGGGTGATGCCTACTCAATCGCAGAGGCAGGGAATTCCCAGGTGAAGCTGCTATGCTCAGGGCACTCACTTCCTCTTGTATTACATTCGCCTGCCCCCACCCCAGGCAAGGCTCAGGGGCCTTGGCCCAGTAGTGAAGGGCTTCCTGTTTGTATTTCTAGAAAGTTGGGAGTCCGGTTGGCAGGCAAAGAGGGCATTTTTGGTTCTTAATATCGCTAAGTCGGGTGACATGGAGGATTCCAGAAATTAAAATTCTCCTTGTTAAATCCTTTAGACCAGCAGCTGCTTAATTGATCTGCATACTAACTGAAGTAATTCTGAAATCATGTGTTGAGGCCCTGCTGCGGCCAGAAAGTATGGAGGACCTGGTGGCAAAAATAAAGCCAAGCCTCTTGCCCCCACATTGACCATAATTCTGGCAGATGGCATTGCTTCCCACTGCACTTTCAGGTTCAGGTGTCTCTGAGCTTTCCCCCAAGGCTTTCACGGTGCATTTAATCAGAAGTGCTCTGAGTGTCTTTCAGAGATGGGCTCCCAAGGGGAATGCTTAATCCTACCCCGGAGTTTTATTGGCCAGCATTAATTCTGTGTCTACACAAACAGAATCATGGGCAGAGGTGAAGTAACTCTCCATTTGCAGCCAGGGCCTCCTGTAGTTAAGAAAAGGAAGCACGGGGTGGAAATGATTCGAACTGGCTGAGATAACATCTGTGGAAGGAGCTAGACTGATGGTAAAGGTTTCTGTTATTCAGACTAGCTTTCATATTGATCCATTTCTTTGGAACATGGCTTGACTCTTCTCGCCCCTGCCCTGAGAAGCCCCTGGCCAACTGTTTTAAGCCTCCTTTCTGAGTGGAAGAGTTTGAAGTACAGGTGGAGGATAAGGCCAATTGCCCACCCTGCCCAGCATTTCTAAAAGAAACCTAGGCCTCCTTTTGTTGCTTTTTTGCCTATAGGAGCCTGGTAAATGGAACATTCTCAGAAATCAAGGACCGAATGTTTTCCCATCTGCCTTCCTTGCAGCTGCTGTGAGTATGGGATGTTCTCTGTGAAACTGGGGGGTCCTGGAGGTGCAGTCCTAGGAGGAGTGACCCCTGCCTCCTTGGTGTCAGTTCTTCCTAAAATATCCAGGCTCCATGATAAACCATGGCCTCCTCCTAGTGTTAACTTGGCCATGTCCCCCACCAAGCTGGGTCCCAAGGCTCTTTGCTCAGTGTCCTTACCTTTATTTGGCACATGTTTTCCTCGGGAAATTTATTATAGATCCCAACACCCCTATCTGGTAACTGGGGACATGATTACATTGAATTTTAACCAGAACTTCACCTAAATCAGCTGTTTCCCCCACTTTAAAAGAATACCTACAGTTTAAACTCTTAATGTCACTCTGGAAATAGGAGTACTTTTACAATAGTTGATTAAGTACAGACACCCTTGGGAAGCATACTATACTTTATATGCAAAATTTTATTTACTCATCCTGTTATCCCCACAAGGAGGGTATTTTTAATTTCCCCATTTGACAGATGAAAAAATTGATGCTCAGAGAAGTTAAGTAACTTGCCCAAAATCACAGCCAGTTTCTAACCCACACTCATAACTGCTCTGCCACCCAGCCACTCTTAGCAAGTGTCTATGTCGCACCCTGTTGTCCAGGTGAGTTAATGTTTGCTAATGAAAAGAAAAGTCCAAAAAAATGGCTTTCAAAAGCAAATCAGTGACAGGCAAAGTCATGAGTACATAGCTCATGCTCTGTATCTGTATTGGTTTCTTAAATTTGAGATGAGATCAAAATGAAAACAAGCAACATACTACAGAGAAATAAGCTGAATGTTGATATTTTTGTTCTTGACATGTTAAGTACTTGCTTACAACATTATACGTACAATTTTTTAATCTGAAATTTCTTAGCAATTCTAGTTCTATTAAAATATACTTTCCATATGATAAAAATACAATTTTTGGTATTTTACCAAAGAGACTTAATTGGTGACTATATAGGCTGTATAAACTTTTACCAAACAGATTTAAGTGGTGACTCATGTGGTATTATGTGGTAATAAAGAATCTTTGGAAGGTTTCTTACTCTTTTTAAAATTATTTCTCGTGGGATTGTATAATGTAGGAGAAAAGTGTGTGTGTGTGTGTGTGTGTGTGTGTGTGTGTGTATGTTTGCGTGTTCACCTCAGCTGTATGACTTTGGTCAAGTCACTTAACTTCTCTGGGCTCAGATCTCTCTAACAATGAAGTTGGATTAGATCCTTTTAGATTTCCAATTCCATGATTGCCTGTGCATCATAAACCTTTCACGGGCTGTTTAGTTGTTCCGAGCATCGTAATGTTTTTAAATAACAGCTCTCAGGTCATGTTTACTGAGACCCACCAAGGAGAAAGAGTGTAGTAGTAGGGGGTAACCAGAAAATCTGGCCAAAGGGGGTCCACTTGCCATCGTCCATCAGCATCAGTCAGTCAGATTGTACATCTAATGGGTCAGCCTTAGACTGAGAAGAGCCCATGTTCGCCCATGGATCCAAACACAGGAAAAGAAACAGAAATGGCTTCCAGTTTTACATCTTATGGGACTCCGGTTTTACATCTCTGCATTGAATTCTGTTCTTTATTTTCAGATTGCTGAATTCTAACTCATTTACAGCCATCCGGGATGATGCTTTTGCTGGACTGTTTCATCTCGAATACCTGTAAGTATTGTGCCTTGTCTGTGTGCTGAGCATGTGGTATAGGTCAATAGAGTTGCAGTATTGCTTCCCAAGCTGAACAGCATCTCTTGGAGAACTCAGGGATGGAGAAAGCAGAGAAAACCCCATTCTCTTTCCAGCCTGACCTTTTATAGTTTACTTGCTTATAAACATGCTGGGACGAGAGGAGGTTGGGGGTGCAGAGGGGACAAGGAAACAAAGAAGGCAAGATTATTCATTCATTCTCTGCTGACATTTAATTTGTCATGTAGTAAGCACAATTGGAAATTGCGTTGGATATTTTTACCTCTCATAACCAGGCATGGATTTGCTGATCAGCCAGAAATAAAGCTGAAGGATTCTAAGGGATACTTATTTTTAAATAAAGACTCCCTATATGGGGATACAACTTCATACTTTTTAATTAGCTGGCCTGTATCCCATTGGCAGTATCTCCTGTGAGCTGCTGACCAGGGTCTGACTTTATTTCTTCTTTTTTTAATAAAAGGTTATTTTTTCCCTTTTCAGATGTACAGTGATTCCTCCCTAGCAATGAGCTTTGCCCTCCCTCTGATTTCTGCCTTTTCCCATTTTCATGTCTTTTTCCCCCTTCAGTTCTTTCATCCTTGTTTTTTGTAACTTTATAATAATATTAATCCTGTTATCAGCTGAGATTTCCTTACTGAGCATTCAGAGGGATTTTTAAAGCCTTGTCTCTGCTTTCTTATCTGAGGTTAACAGGTAGATGTTGGAATTCTAAACACATCCTGGGTCTAAGAAAGCTCTCTGATGGTTTTATATCTCCGGGAAGGATCTCAGTGGAGGAATTCTTTGTCCAGAGCACATAGTACATATGCTGTCATGACACTCTGACAGTATCCTTAATTAACATGGAAAGCGAGGTAGAACTGACGCTCTGAGTCCAGCTAGGTTCTATCAAGGCATTTAAGTGAGCGATGGAGGTAGCAAATGTAAAGCTACCAGGCTGCTCTTAGGAGCAGTTCATCTTACTGTCAAGGCGATGGAGGAGGAGGTGAGCTGAGTTTATCCTGAAGTCTATTACTGAATAGACCTCTGCTTTTTAAAAAACAGGCACCTGAAAGTTCTCAGTGCAAAAATCAAGAGCTATTTCACCAACATTGTGTTCCATCCAAAGCCTCTCCTTTGCACCATCTCATCAAAGATCCTGTTACATTTGACAAAAATGTGATGATGTAAACTAAACTGTAGGTCTCTGTGGCCCTAGGGCATAATCATGGTGCGTATATTTCCCATAGAGACTTTAAAGCATGGCCAGAGTTGGTATCGCAGGGTCCTATGCTCAAGCCCCAGGGCATTTTAGTGCAAAGAAGGAAATCTGGCCCACACTCAGTTTCATTGTGCTTCCTATTTGCTAGTGGCTTTGAGATCTTGACAGGATCCCTGCCTCATCACCCATTTGTTCAGAAATCAGACTGTATAGAACACGATGAACTCAAAATTTGCCAGAAGCCAAACATAATGGAATTCTCCCTCAGCAAAAACGTTCATATGCAGATATAAAACAATGGGCTCCCCTCAAGGGAACAGCGATATTTACAAAAGTATTCATCGCCAGGCACTATGAAATGTAAGAAGGATTGACCATCTGGGAGCATTCCAGACTTGCAGAGACATGAGCATTTTTTTGCCTTTGTATAGGGCTTTCTTCCTTTTTTGTTTTTTGTTTCCCAAGATGTTTTCACCCATGTTGCCAGCTCTGAATTTGAAGACTTCCATGCTGCCTCTGGAGAGAGTGCCAAGCGTAGCCTGGGCCCATGCGTTCTTTCATGCAAACCCTGCTCATACTTGGAATCTTGCTGACCTAGTCTTCAGAGATGAATTTTTAAAATTCACAAATGCTTTCCAATTGTATTCTGAAAGCACACTGATATCACTTTTTAGAGATGTTAAGCTGAGAAAACTTAGTTTAATTATTCTGCTGTTCTCTTTAGGTTCATTGAAGGGAACAAGATAGAAACCATTTCAAGAAATGCCTTTCGTGGCCTCCGTGATCTCACTCACCTGTAAGTCCTATGAAAAGTGTTGTCAGTCCTTGACTATGTAGGGTAAGGTTCACTTCCTGGCATCTCTCTCTTTCTTGACTGTTTTGTCCATATTGTAACATCCTCTGAAGGAAACTAATTTCTGGGTTGCCCTAGAGGTTTCTATAGTGTTAATCAGGCATCAGCCCATGCTGATTACTCGCACACTTGGCTTTATTATCCTTTCCATCATCCTGGAATACCATCACATGACTGCATGTCAAGTAGGGAGCACTTTGAGATGTGAGAGGCTTATGTCGAGCAATGGAGGAGATAGGAAGGAAAACTGACAGGTATTGTGCACTTACTGTGTGCCAGGCACAGAGCTGGGTGCTTAGTGAGCCTTCTTTTTATCTTTTATGATAATCTGTGCATCCCCATTTTAGAGATTTGGGAACTGAGGCTTACATGACTCATTGAAGAATATTGACTGCAGGGTCAGAATTAGGACAAAATGGGATAGAGACATTTTTGTGGTTTCTCTAATTTGAATGCAAATAGCTTTTTCTTTTATGTTGGATTAATCTTCAGCTTAAGCTAAACTCTCTGGGTTCCTTAATAGCTTTCTGGAGAAAAAAAGTTAAACAAATTGATTTGAATTGCCATATCAGAATGAAGCAAGTGTGCACATTTAGCGAATTTAGGAACCTGGAAAACACAGGGGCTGTGTTTATAAAAAATGTAAAAATAGCCATTGTCTTGGTAGGAGCCATTTATTAGCCAGGAACCAGGTCCCATTTGTATGATAGATATTTTGTGTTTGCATAAGATAACATGTCTCATCTCCATGGTCAGCTTGTGTGTAGTAAAAAGAGAACTGGGGAAATTGGAAGGCTTTGAATAGGGGTGTTGGGCAGGAGCGGTAATACCCTGACTGTGTAACCTTGACTGATACAGCATCTAAAGAGACTATCTTACATCAAACCCTGATATAGACAAAGGTGTCTGCCACCAGGCTCAGTGAGCACTGGATTCAGGAGTCCTACCAAGCAGAAGCTCTGCCTGAGTTCAAGCTCATAGAGTCAGGAGATGAGGGAGCAGAAGTGGGAGGTCCAAACATGTGGATCAGCTCAGTCAGTCCTGGAGAGTGTCAGACTTTTGTTCACATTATTGTTCTAGGTGGGTTTTTTTTTTCTTCCTATAAAAGTTTTGATTTTTCTTTTCAAATTCAGCGTAGATGCTGAATTCCCACATTCGTGTAGAGGCTAAGATGATGGGCTGGAAATCACATAGACTTGGGTTCAAATCTCAAGGCCATCATTTATTACTATGGCTTACCTTTTTGAGCCTCAGTTTCCTCACCCTGAAAATGGGGATAATTATACAGACCCCATAGGTTAAAACTTGCTTGCAAAGCATCCAGCCCATCACCCATGGTAAATGGCAGTTGGTATCATGATTATTGTCAGCGTTGTCTCTTTATCATCAATATCACTCCTTTCCTCCACTCATCAAGAAGTCTCAATTTTCTCCATGTAGCCTTGGTCGTTTGGGTGGCCAGACAGGGTGTGCTATGAAGACAGCTGTGGGCATCTGGAGGAGAACAGCTGTGGCCAGATAAATCCAGTTCCCAGCAGTCAGGAATGAGGGGATTTGTTTTTAAGCAAAGGCTCTGGGCAGATTGTGAACCTAAAGCAAAGCCCATGTGACTAGGTGAATTAGCCCAAATGTCAACTTTCACTTGACCAGTTGGCAATGGGTCCCTGGTCTGAAAATGGGTGTGACCATGCAGGTATTGTGCATGGATATTTATTTGCATTGTTTGCACACATGTGCCCATGGGTGCATGGACTTCTCTACATGTGTGTACATAACTGCGTTTGTGTGTGCATGCTTGTGAATCTGCACATACAACCATATATGTACATCACGTGTGCATATGTGTAAGAGGCACCTCCTTTTCTGTCTGAAATGCAGAGGGAACAAAGGGGTCCTCTGTTTGGGTCCAGAGTACATCTGATGCATTAATACACCCATCTCAGCATGTACACATATTCCCATCCTACAGTTAAGCCTACAGGGCCCCCTCTCCCCAGCTCTCCAACTTCATTTCCCTAAATGTCCGCAGGATACCTGGCTCTCAATGGGCCCCCATGCATACCCAACTCATCCCATTCCTTGGCTTCTCCTCTCATCCTCTTTCTCTTGCCCTGGATGCTATTCCTTCTGCCTGCGAGCTCCTGGAATCTGCTTTTTCTTCAAATTCCAGATTAAGTTCCATCTCCCCCCGTGGAGCTGTTCCTGATCTGCCCTTCCTCCCTCCTATCTCCCCCCGCCCCCATTGGCTCCAAACACCCAGCACCTTACTGTAGGCTCAGGCCATACTGGTTGGTGCTGTTTCATGGATATTAGTTTTATCTCCCCAGCAGCACTGAAAGCTCCCCAAGTAGAGGGCCCATGAGAGTCTTCTATCATCTCTGCTCTTCCCCCAGCATCTAGTACAGGGCTAAGCCAGTGGGATATTCTTTCTCATTTGCTGGTTGACCAATGGGTTCCTTACTGAGTTGGACCTTCCATATGGACTCTAGTTCTGGGCAAGTCAGGTGACTTTTAAAGTGGAATCCTCTAGGCTGGAGATGTATGTAGTAATTAAAGCATTGAATACATTGTTTAAGAATGAAGTGATCCATATATAAGCGAAATCATATGGTATTTGTCTTTCACTGTCTGACTTGCTTTGGTAGCATGATTCTTCCATTTCCCTCCCATTTTTGTAAACTTATAAGCAAAGAGAGCACATTAGCTCTCTAACTTTCACCCCTGTGCTTAAGGAATTCACTATCTGTATTTGCTTATTTAAGTCTCTGACTTTTATTTTTTGTGAACTTTCCCAAAACCTACAGGCTCATATTCATATGTAAAGAAACATAGATCAGGTTTCAAAACATTGAAGGAACAGTGCCAATCTGTAAGTAAAATCTAGGACATTCATTTTCCAGCAGTCCTGTATAGCCCAAGGGACAGGTTGCTGTTAAGTAGTTTTAAAAATGAAGTAAGTGCCATGAATTTATAGATAAAATGAAGTGGAAAGTAAGATGTTATGCACTGAATGTGAGTGGGGGTGGATGGTCCATCTAAATAATTCAGCCTTCTGAAATCCAAATTGAACACTTGGAATGGTTACTAAACAGTCTGCTTGTTGGGCCTCAACCTTTCCATATATTCTGATCACTTTAATATGATACATTTCAACTAGCTAAAAATTTTTAGCTAAATAACCTTTAATTAGCTAAAAAAGATTTTGTACTTTACTCTCCAGGAAAAGTAATCATCAGCCCCCCAAAAAAAAAAAAGATCAAAACAAACATGTCTTTTTTTTCATTTCAGAAAGCTATTCTAGAGTATATTCAGTCTGATTACATATTCAGCCTGTTTTTCAACATCTTTAAAAATGTACAGATAAATCATTTAGGAAATAAATGTTAAAAAAATACACAAAACAGTATTTTAATCCATTTGTGATTACCTAGATAGGAAGGGGTCTCCCCATATTCTGTTGGTATCTTGAAGCAAGAATGGTTGGCTAAAAATAGACTCAAAGCTTTCTACTCTAGCTGAGTCTAAGGCAGAACATTCATGTCTTTAATTCTTCTTTCTAGAACGGGTCATTATGATGCTACAAAAGACAAATTTCATACTTATTTTCAAAGAGGTTGATGCTGAATTGCCTGCATGTGTATCATTTATTTGTTTTGCTATTGATACTCATGGGTAAGGGAAGAGTAGGCATCAGTTTCTTGGCTGACTCACATTAGAGCAGGATGCCTGGGGGAAATCACAGACTTGATGTACATCCTTTCAACACCCAGCATCTTTCAACGTCAGCAGCCAGCACCATGGACATTCATCTTTCACAGGATGATGACAGGGCACTGCAAAATCCTGAATCATCAGAGAAAGAGTTGATGGTGTTCATTTAAGTCTACTTCTGGGAGATGCGAAGTGGACTAGGACATTTTAGAAAGCTCTTCAACACTAACAGTAAACATGTAAAATGGTTTCTGGTCAACCTTTGTTAATGAGAAAACAAAATTGATCACAATCATTTATTCCCTAAACATTGTGGTTCATTGATATTTTTTTTTATTATCGTTAGGGTTAGAGCTGGGAGTCTTTATGTATAAGAGTATTTACTGAGTCCTTTTTTAGGATCACAAGTAATAGTAGAATTCACTTTGATGGACCATTAGGGACTTCTTGGGACAAAACTGTACATCTTTTTTTTTTAAATCCTTCTCATTTTAGTGCATAATTCATTCGTTTAACAGAGATTTACTGAGTACCTACTATGTGCCAGGCACTGTTCTAGGAGCTGAGGACACAGATGTGGACAAACAGACAAAGATCTTGGACTTCATGTTGCTTACATATAGGGAAAATACACAGTCAATAATTAAATAGATAAATAAAATATATGATATGCTATGTAATGGCCATGGAATGAAGAACAGAGTAGGAAAGGGAGATGTGTAGAGATCAGGGAAGGTAGTGGTAGTTAAGGACAGATGTAAAAGAAAGTGATGGAGTGAGTTGTAGGAGTATCTGGGTAAAAGCGTTCCAGGCAGATGAACAGCAGGTTCAGAAGCCATGAGGTGGGACAGTGCCTGTTTGAGGAATGAGAAGCCATGAGGTGGGACAGTGCCTGTTTGAGGAATGACAAGGAGGCCAGTGTGTCTGGATCTTGGAGGTTGAGATGGGGTCCCACAGGTAGGCGGGAATGAGGTTAACTAGACAGTGGAAGGTCTTGTATGCCATCAAAGGGACTTTGGCTTTTATTCTGAAAAACATGAGATGCCATCTGAGGCTCAACAAACACATATCAAGAGCTTAATCTGTATTTCTGAAGGCTTAGGAGTCTTGTTTCATCTTGTTTTAAAAACAAAACAAAACACTTACAAGGTACTCCAGCACCTATAATGTTATCATTGTATAAGTAAACTCATTTCTTCATCTCAGTATTGAACCACGTTGTGCTGAAGTGGTTTAGAGCTCTGCTTTAAATTGTTAGCTTTATTTAAGGGACTTCAGGGTAACAGGGCATGAAGTTAATAACCACATTAAAATATTACTTTCTTGTTCTAGTTCTTTGGCCAATAACCACATAAAAGCTCTCCCAAGGGATGTCTTCAGTGATTTAGACTCTCTGATTGAACTGTAAGTAATGAAGATCAAGGTTATGTTTGTTTGTCATTGTGCCCCAATTAATCACATCTTTAGATTCTTTCTTCCCCTTTATTGAATTTCTTTTATATTATAGCTAAAAATCTATGACAAAGTAGTGCCTACTGGGAAACAGCATATAGTTTGTATTGTGCTGGGTTTTGCTATTTGCAAATATATTATACTTAGTAGCATTTGGCTATCTCTTTCCTTGATATAGCACATCCATCTGCTTTACCTTCTAGTGTTTGTCACTTCTTACTGGACATAGTTGAACAAGATCTTAAAGTTTCAATCATGTTTGTGAAAGCTGTCATCCTATAATGTCCTGTTTTTGTTTACGAGAAGCTGTGTTGGCTGGTGTTCTGCTATCCCTCCCCCATTTCTAACATGGCGTGGTGCCAGTTTCAAGAGAGTTTGGAGAAATGGTGATACGTTAGCTCTGAGAACTCTTTGTGGGCCATACATTTAAAATCACGGGCACTGAAGATCATTAAATAAAGTCAGTGACAAGTACACAAAATAGGGTGTATTAAATACAACTTTGTTTAAAATTCTGTTTTGTAGCAGTATTAAATATATCAAGATGTTAATAATTCTGGACTCTTATATTACTGCCAAGGCATTTCAGGAATGTCTGTTTCTCTATTTGTGTTTGTGTTTTATTTTGATTTTTAGAGATTTAAGGGGCAATAAATTCGAATGTGACTGCAAAGCTAAGTGGCTGTATCTGTGGCTGAAGATGACAAATTCCACTGTTTCTGATGTGCTGTGTATCGGCCCACCAGAATATCAGGAAAAGAAACTAAATGACGTGACCAGCTTTGATTACGAATGCACAACTACAGGTATGCAGCCCTCTATCACTGAAGATTGTTATTTAGAATATTCGTTTTAGATTGTCAGCAGGGAGTGGAGAAAAGTGGGTGTAACGTTTTCTATCAAAATTACTTTAGGCAAAATTTAAGCCTTCTCAAAGACATGAATTTATATATAAGGAAACTACCTCAACAGTTTAAATTTTCCTTAACTGCACTGGCTTTAATTTATTCTTTTTGATTGTTTACAAAATTCAAATTTCTCTAATGATTTTTTTTAAGGTCAAAGTATAAACTAGTGAGTTTGGCATATAAACACTGTCAAATCAACCTGGGTTTCTATGGAAAGCCAGTGCAGAGATGCCTCAGTTATAGTTTTCTTGATTGAATAATATGAAGTTTATTGAAAATGTAACTAGAAAATACCAGACTTTACAGTCTATAAATTTCTTTTGTAGTTCCACGTAAAGAGAGATAACTAAGTAAATTACAACCAATGGCAAAGTAGAACTATAAGTGAACAGTTAATTGTCAGAAGAAAAACACTGAGGGAAAAATATAAAGAAAGTTCGATTTTGTTTTCTGGAGTCTGCCTCAGGGTTTCAGTTTATACATTTTTTAGGCTCTGAGATAAAATTAAATGCTAACAGCCTCAGCTCTCTCCACATCTTGTGGAGAAGAGGTATCTCCCTATGAAAGACTTAGAAGGAGTTTCCAGCTTCTAAAGCCAGATTTTAAAGGCGAGTGGATCAATCCACAGTATGAAACCTGCTTATCAGACTTATAAAAATAAACATTTGAGTTGAGTATTGATATCGACAGAGCCTCAAGGCATGTTGGTAGAAGCAGCAGGAATAAGAACTCAGAAAATAATTTCATAAAATCAAAAGACATAAGAACTTCAAGAACAAAATATCACCTTCAGGCCAGTCCTGCTGCTGCCCCACCTAAACAAACAAAAACTCACAAAGTAAAAATTATTTCTATATATCTTTGTAAATAAGGGACCCTATGAATTCTGTTCTTTTCTGAGAGAAAACCTGAAGTCTTAGGGGAATGACCTTGTTTTTCATCACCGAACAGGAGCTTATTCAGCTGTGTAATTGGCAGGTGCCCTTTAGCCAGCCGAGGCCACGAGCAGGTTATTTTTATTGTATTGTAGAGCAGTGCAATAAATCAGAGGTCATAGTCAATGACATTTGCACCAAAAGGTGGCATTCAAGGCCATTTGGTTTGAAATGCTAAACCAGAGCTCACTAGGGTCCCTCTCTGCCTCTTCTCAGGTTCTCCCAGAGAGTCCTGTGAGCCCCAAGGTGATGTTAGCAGCGTTTCCATTGCTCTCCTCACACTTGTGGGAAAAGTTCACCCATCTCTGAGAGAAATGGCATGGGCTATAGAGGGCCTTGGGGGGACGGGGAATAATTTATATGAGGAAACGTGATTTCTGACCTTAGAGCTCTGTGGATAGTTGTGGAAATGATCTAGGCTCTGAGAATTATCATAGGAATGGAGAAGGCTTGGAACCGAGGTAGCTAGATCCTGAAATCTGTCCTCATCCCAAAACCCAGGGGGTAGTGTGAGCCCCTAACACATTTTAGGGCATTCTCTCTCTTCTCTATGCCTGGGCTCTAAAGCTTCCTATTAAAATGTAGAAAGTCAGCCCTCTTCCCTGGGAACAGGGAGACAATGGTTCTGTCTTTGCCATTGTTTCATCCCTTTAAGATTCATAGACAGATTGACTCTTGCTCCTAGTTCCTTCCATCATAAAAAAAAATGGCACAACCAATGGGCATGACCTGACCCCCAAATATACTCCCTGCCTCATCAGAACTTAGGTGGATACATTGTGAGGTTTTGGGGTTCCTGTTTCCTGCTCAGATCAAGCCTCATCCTATGGCGCTTTAGTCAAGGCTGGGGAGGAAATATGTGAGGATGGATGGAAGATGGCAAGCCAGATCTGAGCGTCATGGTACTAGTATTGCATCCTCAGCTAAGGTGTGGGAAGAAGCACATTGCCTGAGTGCACCATTTTCCTCTTAGCTCAGATCCTCAGGAAAAGGAGTGAGTTCTTTAGGTAGAGGAAGGACAGGCAGATACTGTTCTTCCCAGGGAGAGGAAGATTTTGTTACCATTCCGTTCTGGGTACAGGGGTATAATTAATACCACAAAGCCACCTCTGGACAGTGTCAGCTCTCTAGATTAATCACAGTCCTGCCACACCCCTCTGCCTTCAGTCTATTTTTAACCACTTCAAAAATCTCTGTTACCTGCTCATGATTCCACATGCTAGGTGGATAATTCACTAAATTCCTTGGAGGGAGTGAATTTTGCATCCTAATGGTCCTCTTAGCTTCCCTATTTCAGGGCTGAGGAAAAACTCAAAGAGAAATAATGCATTAATGCGCAGTTTCTCTCCCAATAGGGTTGGCATCATGTATAATTTATTTTCTGCAAGTGCTATAAATAGCTATGTAAAAATCTGTTGATTCCAGTGGGAGCCATGCCTGAATTAGGAGAGTCCCACTGACATCATGAACTTAATCCAGTGTGAATGGAAGTGGCAATGTTTTTGCAGAGAATAACAGTACTTAAACACTAGTAAATTGATGTCATATCAATATGTGTATTCTCTGAGACCTTTCCACAGCAAATGTGCTTTTGCCATTGGTGAAAGATAAATTAAGATGGGGATAGAAGAATATTTAAACTCCTCATATTCTCTTCCCCCCATATACAATCATTTTCTTTCACTGTTTCTTCCTCATTTTCTTCTCTTCCTCCTCCTTTTTACGAGGGGGCAAGAAAAGCGGTCTCCTATTAAGAATTAGATTTGTAATTCAAATGACGTAACAGTCTGTGTTGTGCCAAATACTCAGTATACAGAGAATATGATGAAACCAATGTTTTGGGAAAATAAATGAAAGTCAGACCGGTAAAGGCTAGATTTGTAAAATGCCCTTCACTCTGGCAGCTCTTTTTCATTTTGGGATTCTTTACTTAAAAAACTGACTTTTTGGTCTGCACTCTAAATGACCTGTGTTTTTAAGCAGAAGCTCATGTTTCTGAGAATTCAGAGTGTAGTCGGGAGACTGTCTAGAATGAGTGAGGTGCAGACATCGCAGACGTGTTGGGAAACTTGCAGGCTTGGACGAGACGAATGCCACCGGAAGTAGGAGAGAGGTGGATAGCCGTCTCAGCTGTGATGAAAAGAACCCAGCCGTATTCTCTGAGTCTTTTTTTCTAACTCCAGAAAAGGAAGCCAGAAACCGACTGCTACCATTTCCCTTCTTCCACTTATCTACACATGAACACATAAACCCCGCAGACCATGTCGAAGCCTTTAGCCTCAGCGCTTTCCAGCTTCTACAGTGGTTCTGCCAGTACCAACAGGAGAGAACCGAGGCTGAGTTTTTCTGTTTTACTCTTTGATGGATCAGTGGGGTTGTAGATAGAGGGGTGGGGCTAGGAGTGACTGTGACTCTTCCCTGAACCCACAATGCTGTCATTGTGACTATAACTACACAACGGTGTAACTATAGAGTTATATATATATAACTCTACTGAGGGACCACCATAGACAGAGCTCTGTGCTAACATGATGTGCACTCTTCATTGTGAAATTGATGTTACCCTCATTTTAGTCATGAGGAACCAGAGGCTCCAGTGTTTTGCCCATGGGTCACGGTTCCTTCCTGCAGGCAGGGTCCTGAAGCCATCTCTTTGACCTCAGAGCCCCAGCTCTCCTGGGTAGTCTACTCTCTGTAGGGTGGGGGAGAGGGTATCTTGTCCACTATTGCCACCTGTCCCCACTGTCCCTTGGCTGCTTGTTGCTGTCGGAGTGTAGAGGCAGCTTCTTCTTTGCTTCCCTCTGCACCTGCAAGCACCACTCACTCAGCTCTGTCCTCTCCCCACCACAGCCTTCAGAGTGAGCTAGGCTTTCTTCCTCATTAAGCCAGCAAGCACTTATTGAGCACCTCCTGTACCTGGGGAGGGACACCTCTGAAAGTTAACATGCACGGAGCACTAACTTTGTGTTAGGTACAGTGCTGAGTATGAATCATAATATGCAATGAGGAAACTCAGTCAGAGAGAGGTTAAGTAACTTTCCGAAGGTCACTCAGCAAAAAGGTGGAGTCACAGCTCTGGCATCTTATTTTAGATGCCATTAAAATGGACACTCTTCCAAGAAACAGCCCAGTGGTAGCTGGGACAGAGGAGGTGGGCTGTCCTTTCTCGGACCTCAATTCCATATTTATCAAGCATTTACTATAAGCTAACCCTGAGGTAGGTGTTTTCACCAACACTCCTCAAAGTATCTGTGCCATGAAGCTTGGGAGGTAGCATCATCCCCCTATTGTGGGAGAGTTAACCGAGGCCTTGTACGGGGAAGTGTGCAGCCCTGAATCTGGCATGCAGGAAGTGGGGTCAGGCCGTGTGACTCCAGGCCCAGTGCTCTTTCTGGTGCCTCACGTTGCCCGCACTCCCTGAGACCTTCCTGCTTCTCCTGACCCCTGACTGTCCCCTGCTCTTCCCACTCCTGCTCCACACTGCCCACCCCAGCACTCTTAGCTGTTCCCACTTCCTCACCCGCCTCCTTTCCTTTTGCTCTGTCACTCTTTACTCACTGCTGAGTGTCCCACCTCTTTATTGGCTTTCTCATGTGACAGCTTTAGGATGCTTCCGAGTCAGAGGTATGTTTTTTATTTATTTATTTATTTATTTATTTATTTATTTATTTATTTATTTTTTAGAGAGCAGTGTCACTGGCCCTCATATGTGGGATCTGAACCGGGGCCGCTGGCTTCCCAAGCCAGAGCTTAACCACCGCGCCACTCGGCCGGCCCCTAAACTTTTATTTTTTTATTTTTTTGAGGGCAGTGTCACTGGCCCTCATAGGTGGGACCCGAACCGGGGCCGCTGGCTTCCTAAGCCAGTGCTTAACCACCCTTCCACTCGGCCGGCAAGAGGTATTTCTTGAGTGAGTGCTGTGGGCTTATGTTATGGGGACTCTGAGAATGTAGGGCCCAGACTAGACCTTAGGAAGCACTAAGTGGTTCTGGAGACACACCACAATGGCTGTGTGGCCATCGCTAGACATACACCCTCTCTGGGCTTCAGCTGCTGGCTCTGTTAAAATGGCTCAAGTCTCTAAGATCTCTCTCATTTCTCCAAATCTGTCCCTGATATCACTATGTTGGAGATTCAATCATCATGAATAAATAAGATGGAAACAACAGTACCTTATAATGTGTCCAAGGAGTGAGGAAGAGTGAATTGGACCCGTCAGGGAAGGCTTTTCAGAGGAGATGGGACTTGCTTGAGGGGCACCAGTCAGGACTTGATGGGAAGGAGATGGGCAAAGCCAGGATTTTCCAAAGGAACCGTTTCCCTTAGCCACATATCCACCATCATTTTACCCTTGGCATGTTTAGCCTGTTAAGAAGCAGTGCACGTTGAAAGGTCTCTGGCCAAAGAAATAGCTTACCTTAAACTTTATTAGTGTTTCTTTTTTCTTTCTTCATTGGTGCTGTAGCTGCCCCATACAGTAACCACTCCTGCATTCGAGAGCATCCTCACCCCGTTCCTTGGTAAAACTGTACATTCCCTACCAAGATTTGATACATGAGTCAGTCATAGCTCAGGGGAGCCATGTGGATGAGGAATATTGACGTGCCACTAAATGGAGGAGTAGAACACATGCTCAAATCAGACGAGCTCTATGTTGCTTGAAAATCCAATAGACCTCCTTCCTGTAAGTGCTTGCTGAGCGGCCCAGTGCTGCCCAGACCCCAGGCGTAGCTATTACACTGCTCTGAGTCTAGTAACCAGTAAACATACTTAGGTTAACGTCCCCGCATGGTGGGCTTTATAAACCCCTCAGACCCCATCTCAGGGGTTTGGTTTGGTTTCCAAATGTGCAGTGTGCGGTTTGGGGAGTTGACTTCTCATTTTGAACCCCCCTTGGCAGTCTCTGCACCAAGGTAATACAGTGCTTGGGAGTATGCTAACAGGTGATAAAAGGGTCCCATTTTCAGGTAAGCGTGAGAAGCACCACTGCAAACAAAACTAAACAGGTCTCTTTACTACTGGGGCTTTTCTGAGAAAGCTAGAGTTACAGCATTTCCCAAATGAATTTGCCCATGGCAGCCCTTCTTCACCGAGGAATTTTCCTGATAGTTTCAGGAATGTTGCTCTGTGGCATCCTTACTGTCTTGTCTTTTTGAAATCCAGGTTTCACCAAATATGTTTAAAATATTGAGATGCTGTAGCCAAACTTGTGAGCTGTTCACTTCAAGCCATCTTAGAAGCTGTGCATTCAGTCCGTGCAAGCCAGAACCTTCTGGAACCTCCCAGGGTCAAACACACTGTGATGTTCGTGTTGCTTCTCTCCTACGCCCCCTCCTCCCAGTACTTTTTAGAGCTGATAATAGAAAGGATGAAAGGGTAATGGTGGTTAATAATTCCCACAAGAGATCTCATGGAGCCCCTTCTTTTTTCTTTTAACACCCATTCCCAGATTTTGTGGTTCATCAGACTTTGCCCTACCAGTCGGTTTCGGTGGATACGTTCAACTCCAAGAATGACGTGTATGTGGCCATCGCTCAGCCCAGCATGGAGAACTGTATGGTGCTGGAGTGGGACCACATCGAAATGAACTTTCGGAGCTATGACAATATTACAGGTGTGTTGTGGCTTTGATCGGAGGTATTGGCCTAGTTTCAGTTAGAGAAGAAACGTGCTCTGCCATACAGAGGGACAGCTCGGCTCTCTGACATGGTTAGATTTGGGGAACATATTCCAGCCCACCCTCATCTCTCTGATTTTTTTTTTATCATGACATGTTCAGTTATTAGTTCAGTTATAGGATCAGGAGGTGATCCTATTTATTGCTTGTGATTCTTTTGAAGAGGGTAATGAATGGCACATGGTGGGGGGCATTTTCCTAGATTGGTGCAAGTCACTTTGAGAACCCCTTGATCTTGAGCAGTTATGGCAGCCTAAGACTGCACCCACTTTGTAGCAGCATTTAGATGATTCCTTTGACTTTTATTAAGTGGCTTGTCAACTAATATGCTAATGCATATGTACACACACATGTACATATGCATGGACAGATACATACATGCACACACACACACGTATACACATGCACATCACATACATCCTCTAGCTGTTCCTCCTGCCCCCTTGCCAGGTCCTGGTGATCACTTCTTCCTTTTAATAATACAAACAAAATAAGAATAAATGACTTTAACTTCAGGCCTTTGGGATAAAACGTCCTTAATACTTCTTTCACTGCTGGCAGGGGATCCCAGTGTCTTAGCACTACTATTGGGTTGTTGGAAAAGTCATGCCGTATTTTTTCTGTGTTTTTTGTTGCAAAAATGCATCATGACTTTTCCGACAACCCAATAAAAATGGATGGTCTACTTGCTTTGTCAGTAAGTGGATAAGGTCTTTCAAAGACTTCTCCTTTATCAAGTGGAATCTGATAATAATACTAACTTCATAAACAGCACCACGATAGCCCAACTGTGACCCCATGAGAGGGTTTCCTTTAGTGGCTCCTCATTGGGAGTTACAGCAGCGTTTTTCTGCTGCAACGAGAAGTATCTGGGTAGAGTTTCCGGATGGGGAGACTCCTGGGAATCGCTCCGGCACAAAGTCGCTTTGCAGCTGGCGCAGGACGTAGGGAGGCAGGGAGAGTCTCGGTTCAGCCCTCGGGAGCAGGGCTGCTAATGAGCCTCATCTCGCAGCCCTGAGATGTCTGTGAGATGCACACGCGGATGCCACGAAGAGGCCATTTCAGATGAGCCGCGTTGCTGTCGGGCCATATGGCCGCCTAGTGCTGAGCTCACATTCCTGAGAGCAGCCCGGCTCATTCAAGTGCAGACTCAGCACAGAGCTGCGCAGGTAAACCTATTGAGGGAGCCAAGGCCTTACGACCTTAAACCCAGTCCCTGTGAGAGGAAAAACGTAGTGAGCCCCACTTCTTCCTCCCCATGGTAGGAGGTGGGATGGTGCAGGGAGTTCCGATGCTGTGTGGCCAGAGCTTGTTGCGGGCCTGCAAGGGGCCAGGTTCTGGTTTGTCTCACTGGAAACTCACAGCAGCCCCCGGAGGTATTACTGTGGGTTGCCTACTCAGAGGTAGAAGACAGAGCCCTCTGTTCAAGGGAGAGCTGGCATACAGGCAGACCATAAAACGCTCAGGTTCTGAAAACTGACGAAGGTGGATTCAACTCCTGATTCTGCCATGTGCTAGAAAGTAACAGTGGCCCTGAGGCTCAGTTTCCTCATCTGTCAGATGGGCAGCTGATGTACCTCATGTGGATATTGTGAGGATTCGGTGAGTGCCAGGCACAGAGCAGACAGTTCTCCATGCCGGCTTCCTCCTCACACCTTTATAGATGAAGACATCGAGGCTCAGACACGTTCAGTCATTCCACTGTTGCTTCAGAGGCAGCGCCCAGCATCTGTCACTGTTGTACCCCACTCCTTCCATCTCTCAGGTTGACCTTAATAGGAAGGGACGACACGACACTGCTCTCCACTTGCAGCTGGTGGCATGCCCGAGTTCATCAGTTCCTCCCTCCCTCCCCACCCCTTTCCTTCCTTCTTTCCTTCCTTCCTTCCTTCTTTCCTTTTTCCTCCCTTCCTTTCCTTCCTTCCTTCCTTCCTTCCTTCCTTCCTTCCTTCCTTCCTTCCTTCCTTCCTTCCTTCCTTCCTTCCTTCCCTCCTTCCCAAAGATTTCTGAAGCACTTACTCTGAGCCATGCACATTCTAGGTTCTGGGACCATAGTAATAAACAAAGCAGATAAAAGCCTCTGTCCTCAGGGAGTTTACATTCTAACAGGACAGAGTGATGATAAAAAAGACAAATAATTGCAATACATAGAACACTTAGATAGCAGCATGCTAAGAAGGGAAAAGAAGGTGGGGAAGGAAGCTTTGAAGTACTGAGCATAGGGGTGTTGAAATTTTAGGTAGTGCCTGATAAAGGCCCCATTATTTGAGTCAGAACTGTGGGACATGAAGGCTTGAGCCACATGGAGAGCTGGAGGAAGCACATTCCAGACAGAGGGAACAGCATGTACAAAGGTCTAGAGGCAGGAGGGCATCATCCCTGTTTGGGTAACCCAAGGGGCCAGATGGGCATGAGCAAAATGATTCTGGGTTGCAGGAGACCAAGTCAGAGAGGTAAGAGAGGTAAGAAGGGCTGGCATTGGGACCTTGGAAGTCCTACAGAGGACATGGACTTTTACCCCAGGGGCTCCGCAAAGCCTTAGAGGGTTTTGTGCAGAGGTCACAGGGCTGCACAGGAAAGTGCCTGGCATGGAGTGCTGGGCTGAGAGCAGCCTGTGTGGGAGGGGGAACACAGGTGGAAGCAAAGCAATGGGTTCAGAGGCAATTGCAAGAATTCCAGGCCAGCCGAGTGGCTCAGTTGGTAAGAGCTCACTCAAGGGTGTGAGCTGAGCTCTGAGCAACAGCAGTTCGATGCCAGCCCAAGCTGAGCTGCCGCTAAGCTGCCAACAGGTGGCAGGATGGCTCAGCTAAAAGCAAAACAAAACAAAAGCTTCTAAATTATTGGGCCGGCCGAGTGGCATGGTTGTTAAGCGCTGGCTTGAGAAGCCAGCAACCCCGGTTCCAGTCCCACATATGAGGGCCAGTGACACTGCCCTCCAAAAAAAAATAAAAAAAAATATAAAATAAAATAAAGAATTCCAGCTAGCGCTGCTGACCTGGACCTGCCGATGCCACAGAGGTGCTGAGTAGGAAGTGGTCCGTGAGATCAGAGTGGGCGTGGCCAGAGCCAGAGGCAGGTCTGACCTTGCGACCTTGCTCGTTTCCGGGATTCCTCAGCCCCTCAGCCTTGAAGCCTGAATCTTCGGAGAGGTGGGCAATCCAACATGAAGCCCATGGATCCTCTTCACAGACAAACCCAAGAAATGAGCTCCAACAGTGGTAGTTAAGCTGATGGGCTCCACTGTCACACTAGTTTTTGATAAAACTGGCTCTAGATCTTTCTAGCTGGCGACTTTGGCCAAGTTAGTTAGCTTCCATGAGCCTCTTTCATCTGTAAAATGGGAATTTCATGAATTCCCATTTCATCTGTAAAATGAGACCATTGTGGTATTGGGCCCACGGGAATTTGATGGGGGGAAATGTGTGTAACTCTTAGCACAGTGCCTGCCATATAGTAAATCTTCAGTGAATGTTGAGCTCTCAGCTAGGGATAAAAATAGATATTTGATTACCATTCCTCGCTACTACCACTAGGAGAACCTACCAGCTTCAGATCTTTTAGTCTTCTTAATTTAGGAAAGCACACAAATCCACATGTCAGGGTCCCAACATGCCTTACCTAATATGTATTGCCCATTTTCTGTCACTTATTATTGATTTCTGAGCACATCTTACAGTTCAGTCACCTCACTTCCTCACATTTCTCCCTTCACCTGGGTCTCCAGGCTCAAATACGGCCTCTTACAGGAAGCATTCCTTGATGACCTGATTGCAATGAAATATCTCTCTTCTGTGTTCCCTTAGTATGTACATTTCCATTAAACACAAATCACATTCATTGAAACATAATTTTTCACTCAAGGAAGGCAACTAACATTTATGTGCTCAGTGACTTATAAGGCTTTTCTCTCATAAACCACATAACAGCCTCATGACATGTGCTATTGTCTCCAGTTTATAGTGAAAAAATAAAATAGGAGCAGGCCTCCTTCCCCCCTAGATCCTAACTCTTTGATTTCAATTAATCTCTCTACAACATTCCTAAGCATAGGGACCAGCAGGGACCAGCAGAGAAGGGCCTGCGGGTGGCAGGGGAGGAGGTTGGTTCAGAAGTCGGAGGACCGCTGGTAGAGGAAGAAGCATGGCTAGCTGGGCTTCAGCAGCATGCATGTGCAGGGCAGGTGACAGATGCATGAGCAAGGAAACAGCCACGGAACCACTTGCCTTGAACAAGGCCGAGGTACACATAGACCGTTCTCCCCTCATGGGGCCATGCATGCCCCATTTGTCATCTTGGTGATCCCAGAGTCCGCAAGGCATGGATTTTCTCAGTCCTTGCCCTGCAAGATGGAGCTCTGAGGAATGGGAGAGGCACCTGCTTTCTCCCTTGTGATCCTAGCAAACACGATGCAGAAGAGACAGCTCTAGCTCTCCATCCGTCTTCTAGAGGGAGAGGGAAACCCATGGTCACGTTCACCCCAAGGTTTTACTCCTCACATCTTTTTCTTTCTACATCTTTTCCCAGCTTTCCTGGTTTGGGCTTTTTTATTTTCCTTTTGATTTCTGTAAGCAGTGTATAGTCCAGGCTCTAATCTCTCTTTCTGCATTAAAATACACACACACACACACACACACACACACACACACACACACACGCGCACACACACGATTTCTGCTGCTACGGACAACTCCATGGGCTAATCGTGTTTACCTGGACAGAAGTGTTATGGAGCATCTCCAAAAACAGAATTCCTTCTGTCTCACACCACCCCTCAGCTGAGACAGACAAGCCTGTAGGACACTGGGCAGCAGGGACCTCCATGGCCAGGCAGTTCAGGAAGGGGGCCAGGGACATGCACTCTCAACTCCTGTTGGCAGGGTAGGAATCAGTGCAGCTTTCGAAGAGCAGCTTGGTAGCTTAAAATGTGTACAGTATTTGAGTCAGCAAACATTTAAGAACACTTCCAGCTGGTTTTCCAAAAAAAATGTCTCTACAAGAAAGCATGTTGCTTACAATAATGAAAAGCTAGCAATAACTGCAATGTCCAACAATAGGGGATTAGTTAAATAAACTATGGTGCATCCATGCAGTGGGATACTGTGTAGTAGTAAAAAATCTAGTTATAGAAAACAAAATAACATGAAAATAGTCACTACAAAGTGGTGAAGTGAAGAAAAGTAGGTTATAAAAAGCCTACGTATACTATAAGCTCAAATTTATTTTTAAAAAGTGTATTTGAATATGAACATACATTGACAATTAAAGAAGTGTATTAAGCTATTAAGTATTATTTCAGCATTTGCAAGTCATTTTGATTTTCTTCTTTGTGATTTTTGGTAGATTGGTACTATAGTGTAGACTGGAGCCAGACTACCTGGATTTGGATCCCACATACTAGCTGTGTGACCTTGCATAAGTTACTTAACTTCTCTGTGCCTCAGTTTTACCCTTTATAAAATAGTAATCACGATAATAACAGTATGTGCCTCATCTGGTTGTTATAAAAATTAAATGAGTAAAAATACATGTAAAGTGCTTAGTATAGTGTCTGGCCATAGTACACACTTCACAAGTGTTGCTTATTGTTATTTTAAAAATTTGCTTTGGTGAACATTTAAAACTTTTATACTTAGAAAAAAAAATACAATAATTAGTTTTAAACAAAGGAAGGGACCAGGTTCTTGCAAGAAGCCCAAAGCCGTGAAAGACAAAGGTAAATACCACTCTAAAAATCACCTATCGTCTGCCCTCAAAGTTATTACTAAGGACAGAAATTGGGTAATTATCCTTGTAATTTACAGACCAAATTCACTTTGGTCCAAATTGCCTAGAAAATTGGAAGAAAGAAATAACTTTTAATCAAATGATCTAGAGGGAGGGTCGGTATATTTTTAGATGTGGGTGGTCCTACTGCTTGCTGGCTGTGATGGGGAGGCTGGAGGAAGATCCGGGGTCCTGAATGCTGAGTGGGAGAGGATGGGAGAAGGTGACCCAGACCTCTGAGGGACTCGCTACTGAAAATGTTCCCCTTTTCCTGAAACATTCTAGTTTTGTGCTGCCTGAGTTAGATCAGTCAGATCACCGCCCGTTCTATAGGTATTTCTACCCTGGGCAGTCTCTAAAGGGGCTTTTGGTTATCAAGACAATTGTGTCAGTGATCCAATAATGTTAGCTATTGACTACTTCCTGCGTGTGGGTGCTCTGTCCTAACAACCCTAACCAGGAACTTTCTCACTTAGACTTTCCAGTAGCCTTGTGAGACCAGTGCTGGCAGCATCTTTAGTCTCATGCCCTAGACGAGGAGCCTGAGCACTGAGCTGAGTTAACTGGCACAAGGTCAGAATGCTTTCCAGGTGCTGGACTGCATTTGGAACCCTGGGCCACCCAGTGTAGAGTCACAAGGTTTAATGCTACTCTGCCTCGCTTTCCTTTGGCTCTGGACCTCAAAAGAGGCCACATCTCTTTCAGAGCCCTTATTAAAATGTTTTCCTCCTGCCTCTGAGACCTGACTCCTGCCTTTTTAGCCCCCAAGAGAAGAAGCCCATTTAATTGCCGCATTCTGGCCTATGGAGTTGGGACATACTTTTTTGGATAGCATGATGACAATTTGTATAGCATGTTAGTGAGTTTCCTGAATTGTATGTCTGTCTCTAAAGATGCAAAAGCCCGAGCGACCAGTACTTACCTCTTTCTATGGAGCCACAATTTATAAAAAGGGTTAAAATGTTTATTTGTTTTTAATTATGGGAAAATATACATAGCATAAAATTTACCATCTTAACCACTTTTAAGTGTACTATTCAGCAGCATTAAGTACATTCACATCATTATGCAACCAAACTCTAGAACCCTTGACATCTTGAAAAACTGAAAATCTGTACCCATTAAACAACTCCCCATGTCCCCCTCCTCCCAGACCCAGGCATGCACTTTCTGTCTCTATGAATCTGACTACCCTAGGTACCTCATATAAGTGAAATCATATAGTATTTGTTCATTCGTGACTAGCTAATGTCCTCAACATTCATCCATGTTGTAGCATATATCAGAATTTTCTTCCTTTTTAAGGCTGGATAATATTTCATTGTATGTGCATGCCACTTTTGTTTATCCATTCACCCACCAATGGATACTTGGGTTGCTTCTATCTTTTAGCTATTGTGAATGATACTGCTATGAACACTGGTGTTACAAATGTCTCTTCGAGACACTGCTTTCAGTTCTTTTGGGTAAGGATACAGAGTTAGAATTGCTGGACCATATGGTAATTCTATGTTTAATTTTTCAAGGAACCACCACCCTGGTTTCCACAGTGGTTGTCCCATTTTTACATTTCCCATCAGCCATCCCCAAGGGTCCCAATCTCACTAGAGAGGAACATCTGTACCTGAGGCTGCCCTAATCCACTCTCCTTTCTTCTGGAGCACAGGTCAGTCCATCGTGGGCTGTAAGGCCATCCTCATTGAAGACCAGGTCTTTGTGGTGGTGGCCCAGCTCTTTGGGGGCTCTCACATTTACAAGTATGATGAGAGCTGGACCAAGTTTGTCAAATTCCAAGACATAGAAGTCTCTCGCATTTCCAAGCCCAATGACATCGAGCTGTTTCAGATCGACGACGAGACGTTCTTTGTCATCGCAGACAGCTCCAAAGCTGGCCTGTCAACAGTTTATAAATGGAACAGCAAAGGATTCTACTCGTACCAGTCTCTGCACGAGTGGTTCAGGGACACGGATGCCGAGTTTGTTGATATAGACGGGAAATCGCACCTGATCCTGTCCAGCCGTTCCCAGGTCCCCATCATCCTCCAGTGGAATAAAAGTTCCAAGAAGTTTGTCCCCCACAGTGATATTCCCAACATGGAGGACGTGCTGGCTGTGAAGAGCTTCAGAATGCAGAATACCCTGTATCTGTCCCTTACCCGCTTCATCGGGGACTCGAGGGTCATGAGGTGGAACAGTAAGCAGTTTGTGGAGATCCAGGCTCTTCCATCCCGGGGGGCCATGACCCTGCAACCCTTCTCTTTTAAAGAAAATCACTACCTGGCCCTGGGGAGTGACTATACGTTCTCCCAGATATACCAGTGGGATAAAGAGAAGCAGCTCTTCCAGAAATTTAAGGAGATTTACGTGCAGGCGCCTCGTTCCTTCACAGCAGTCTCCACTGACAGGAGAGATTTCTTTTTTGCATCCAGCTTCAAAGGGAAGACAAAGATTTTTGAACACATAGTTGTTGACTTAAGCTTGTGAAGGTGTGATGGGTGCATTTAAAACGTTTAAAAGACACGTAGCACTAACTCTTATAAGAGAGGACCAAGAAAAAACAATTTAAAAAGAAGCCCAGTGCAGAGCTCTGACATTACAAATGCACTGGGGAAATAGTTAGACATTTTCAAACTTTTAGAATTCACATTTTAATCAGGGATTGCATTTATTGGCTATCTGCATGACATGTCCATTTTCCCACTTAAAAAGACATCTTAAAGCCTGTAATTCCTGAGAAGAGAGTACAGTATTAACTCTTACCATCTAGGAAAGGAATGTGCTCTTTTTTTTTTTTTAATGACGAAGGAGAAAAATCAGATAAGATGGAACATCTCTTATCATGATTTTTTTTTTTTTAAAGACCAAACAAACTATGGGACCTTCGCATCCCGTTTTAGCAATCTTTTTGGTAAGAACTCTTAAAGCCAAAGTCAGCTGAAAAGATTTGCTGATGATAAGTTTAAAAATCTGATAACACTCAGCAAAGCTATTTTGAGCCATCCCAATTTCCTGAACCTCCCCCCCCACACACACACATTTACTCGCAGAACCTTGGCAATTTCATTGGCTCATACGGATGCTTGTCATGGGTGTGTCAACACAATAACATCTGACAAATTGCTTTCTCTGTTCCAAAGAGAACACTGCTGACAGATGTCTAGGCCTAGCACGGGCTGTAGCCAGGGGTGAGACAAAGGAGGTTTCCTCTCTTCTTGTGGTTCAGAGCTGACTGCGACGGTGGCTGGAGCACCAACGTTTGTTTGATGCGCTCCATGACTCATGGCTTCTCTGAACCCATCCTTTGAGTGTATGGGTAACCAGCAGACTGGCCAAAGACTGAATGGTGCTTTTTATTCTGTCTTTTAGAGCAATAGAACAGGTATTTCCATCTGATGAGAATTGAAGGAAGATTTTTGTGGAGTCAAAGAGGACTTAACGCAAGTCTCTGTGTACTCTGAAACCTAGAGATAGCCCTTTGATTGATGCATGCCTTTGCCCTCTGGGCAACTGAATATTTCAAGGAATTGAATACCAACCTGCCTACCTGCCCACCTGCCTACCTCCCTACTCATGTAACAGTCCTGCTTTGTTGATTTCCTAATATTGCTGCTGCCAGTGCAGCCCTTTCCAAGGTGCTGTGACACCAAATTGTAGAACTAAGGAAACTCCAGACAGCACGCTCCTTCTTTCCCCAGTTCTTGGCAATGGAAACCCACACGCTTGCTTGGGGTCATGTGCTGCCAGGGGGCTCATCCTATACAGACTGGGAGTGGGGGTGTCAGGCTGATCAGTAGAGACCAGATTTGGAGCCAGACACTCTGAATCCCACAGACCAGGTCTGCACTTGGGGGACCGGGTGGCCTGTTTCAAAACGGGCCTCTCTGGTGTGGACCATCGGGAAGCTTGTTGTTGGGGGTCCTGGTTTTGTGGAGATTTCAGGGGGGTGTTCTGCCTGGTTAGCTGATTCTCTTCAAAAAATGTGAAGTCAATGCTTTTAGGAGTGGCTCTCACAGAGTAACACAAGCTCTAGCCGTGAAAGTAACGCAAGCATATTGTACCGCGTTGTTATTTTTAATGATTGTTTGCCAAGTCATGAGTAGGTAGATGTTTTGCCATAAGCTTGAATGTGTTTGTTGTTTCTAGACTTTAAGCAATGCAGACCGGGCAATAAATAGCACTTAGAGAACAATGCATTGATGTCACAATGGCACTCTTGGGGACATTGGGGAACTGTAGGCTGAGGGCTTTCAGCCTAGTACACCAGGGACTTTAATGAACAAACTCATCCACACATAGCCATTTGTTGCCTGAAACTTTCCTGCTAAGTACCTAGCGAATAGGAGGAAAGTGGTTTGTTTTCATTTTTTAAAGCACAAATTACTCTTCTGCATTCTTTTGCCTTCCTGGTTTGTTTGAATTGACTCAGATCTGCACACTGGAGGCTGACATTGGGACAGCCCTGTTATCCCTGCGGCTGTCAAAATGGACAAACTATTCTCTCTGGCACGTGGAACCCCTCAGACAAGGATGGGTGGAAAAGCAGGCACTTGGCAAACAGCGTAGGAGACGTTTAGACAGTCCCAACAGTTGTGCCAGGTCGGCATGAGGCTCCTGATTCAGACGTTTGTAGAGGAGGCAGCTGGGGCGTCTTCACAGTGCTGGCTCTACAGAACGCTGCACCAACTTCCCAGCTTCACCTGTGACGGGGAAGTTAGGGGCTCACCGTGTGCACTCACCATGCTGCTGACCAT
This sequence comes from Aselliscus stoliczkanus, assembly GCA_033961575.1. Taxonomy (NCBI): domain Eukaryota; kingdom Metazoa; phylum Chordata; class Mammalia; order Chiroptera; family Hipposideridae; genus Aselliscus; species Aselliscus stoliczkanus. The sequence continues at coordinate 127,201,856 of CM066734.1, forward strand.
TGCCTAGAATCTGGAAACCAGGAAGCACAGGGCACCGGGCTGGGAGTGGGGACTTGCTGAGTCCAGAGGAGACAGGTAAAAGAAAGATCAAAAGCATACGATGGGGTTGGGGGGACACAGGGTGAGAGGGTGAGTAATCCACTCAGCTGCAATCAGGATTTCTTTTCTTTTTCATTTAAAAAAAGCTTTAGACAAGATCAGAGTCTGCAATCTACAGAGTGCCCACGCTGAGGGAGGAGATATTTGTTCTGGCCGACTTACTTAAGGAGTGTGGATGTTTTTGGCAAGAGGCGATAGAGGCTTTGCTTCATTAATCTTACTGCTCCATCCCAAGAGTCCCTCAAGTTTTAAACAATTTCTGCAAGAAGCTTTCTTCCAGTAAGAATGTAAGACAAAAAACAACAATGAAGAGAGACGTGGGGGCCCATCCCTGTGGAGATAGCTTTAGGAGGGGCTGTTCTCATTTCTTCCTTACCATCACCCATGGGTTGATCATCTCAGCTTGTTTCTTTATATTCTTGGTGGCTAGGCTCCCAGATTGAGTCTCTCCACGTAGCCATATAGCCAAGATGCATAGTCTTAAAGCAAGGACTTGTCCCCAAACTCCATGGAGTCAAGAATAGATCTCTAAAAATAAGGCTTTGGCATGAATGGTGCTGTGACCTTGCACAGTAGATAATAAGACCCCCTTTTGCATTTCAACAAGACTTGATTTTTGTTTTCAGTGTACCTGTGTGTTCATCTGATTTGTTTATAAATAGTTCTTCAGTTTCTTGGAGGGCAGATAGTATTCCAATTTCAGAGAGAAGGAAATAGACACAGAAAATCTAAGTCAATTCCCTACTCAAGATTATCCAGTAGTGAGTGGCAAAGCTAGAACTTTCCCTCTGAACAGCAGGCTTTGTATTTTCTTTCTGTGACTCTGCCCTCCAAATGAAGACTTTTTAATCATGATTTTGAATATAACAGCATCTTGAGATAAAATAAAAAATGCAAGAAAATGGCCATAGGCAGAAGGAAAATAGCGCTGACTAGACACCATCCAATGAACCTGTCCACTTAACAATTGAACACCACCGAACTGCTATTACCCACAAGGCCCCACTCTTCAAAGTCTTTTGGAAGTTTCAGATAATTTTCTTTCCAAAAGAGAAAGGGTTTCTAGCTGGCACGGGTATTTCTCCCCTCAGATAGCTATGAGAGGGATGCTAAGGTTGAGACGCATCTGGTTCTTGTCACAATGTCCACAAGATAAACAAGAGCAGTTCTGTGCAGGAAAAACTAAAATCTTGAATGCTCGAGTGATGATGAATGGCTCCCGGCCGCAATCAGCCTTCGGGGAGCCCGCTGAAAATGGCAGTGTTGCATTTTTCTTCCCCACGGAGTGAGAGGCTGTGTATTTTTAGGAAAGAAATCAGCATGGGATACTGGAGCTTTGGCTGCCAGGAACACTCATGATGGAAATTTCTCCAACCAGAGTATAATGAAAGAGAGATGAGGGTCTGTGGGAGTCGATTTGCATGCCACCTCAAGAAAAATCTGTTTAGCTGGCTTCCTGATTCTTCTGCCAGAGGTATCAGCCTTTCACTCGCAGCTTTGTGGGCAGAGGCCAGGGATGCTATTGAACAGTGCCCTGCAATAGACTCAGGAATCTACTTGTTGATGCAGTGAGTAAGAAGGTCCAGGGCCGGCCGAGTGGTGCAGTGGTTAAGCGCTGGCTTGGGAAGCCAGCGGCCCCGGTTTGGATCCCACATATGAGGGCCGGTGACACTGACCTCAAAAAAAAAGAAAAGAAAAAAAAGGTCCAGCTTCAGGAGAAGTGTAAAGGGAATCAGCAGAAAAGCAGGGCAGGTGGCTCTGGAGGAAACTCTTTGGGGACAATAGAAATATGTTGGAAGGAAAGAAAAAGTCATAATGATTTCTTTTGCCTCAAGCAGGCAAGGAAAGGGTAGAATGACCAGGCAAAGAACAGCATCCCAATTATTAAGGAAGAGAACCAATGATAACAGTTATTAAAATAATTATATGGAAAGGTACTGAGATCTAAACTGAGATACCCTTATCCTTACATTATTCCCTTGCTTGTATCAGAATCTACCTTTTTTCTAGTAGGGAAACTGTGTATTCCCCATCAATCCCTTTGACTATCAGGAATGGATAAGACCAGTGATAAAATAGGCCAACATGCCATTTGGTACCACTTTTATGTATTTGAAATGCATAACGTAGGCAAAATAAGAATATATGTATATGAAAGTGAATTTTGCAGTATGCAAGCTACAATGAATGCATTTTAATGCTGAATATATATTTAGCTCTTTTTGGTAAATAGAGTTAACAAATGATATGCCTCTTAATTCGATATATTCTGTAAACGTATGAATAAAAAGTAGCTCCTGCCAAGTATGGCTTTGATCTCTGGTCTGCTTGAATATGGATCCATCCAGTTGAGTCGGAGTTGAAAGGAGGCCCACCCTGGGGTGTTAAGGAAGAGTAGAATGTGCCTTGTATCTCTGTGGCTTACTCCCTGTTTAAATGGAAGATAAGACTCCTTAAGGGCCTTTTGCTTCTTCTACTTGCACACTGAAAAGTCACAGAAAGTGACTGAAGAACTTTACAGTTGCACCTCTACCAGATCCTCAGAATTGTAATTTGACAGACTGATAAAGAACCTTAGGAATCTTTGGGTATCTTCTGATTCTGGGTGGAAAGGAGATGAGGTTGCAAGATCTCACTGGTTGGACTGAACCATGAACAACTTGAGGGCAGGGCTTTTGACTTGTCCCCTGCACCTCTAGGATCTAAGCTGGTACCTAGTAGGTGTTCAGTAAAACGTGGCCACACATCTCTATGTCTTTCCTTTAAGGCCCATTTCGTGTGGTTGAACAAATGGAGGGTCAAACACTCAGATCACATGTGACCGGGTACCTACTGTGTGCCAAGTACTTGGATGAGCTGTGGGGTCTTTTCAGAAGTACAAGAACAGAGTTCTTGCCCTCCTGGGCCTTCCAGTCCAGTTAAGAAGAAAAGTCATAATTGTTTGAGGCTATAGTCACAACACAAGGTCTAGGTAACACTCTGTGTCACAAAGCAGTGTGCGGCTAATTGTACAAGGAATGAAACGGGTGATAACCAAATAGTTAATACCAACGTGGCATGCACACTGAATTTGTTCTCTGTTGCTGTGTAACAAATGACCACAAAAGGAGTGGCTTAAAAGAAAACAAGTTCGGGCCGGCTGAGTGGCACGGTGGTTAAGCACTGGCTTAGGAAGCCAGCGGCCCCGGTTCGGGTCCCACATGTGAGGGCCAGTGACACTGCCCTCAAAAAAAAAAAAAAAGAAAAAAGAAAACAAGTTCATGAGCCCACTGTTCCAGTGGCTCAGGAGTCCTGGTATGGCTCAGCTGAGTCCTCTGCTTAGGGTCTCACAGGCTGCAGTCAAGGCGCCAGCCAGACGGCACTCTCATGTGGAGCCTCAACTAAGCGGGAGATCTGCTTTCAAATTCATTCAGGGAGTTGGTAAAGTTAATTTCCTTGTGATTATAGAATCAAGGGCCTTGTTTTCTTCGCTTCCCTTCCCTTCCCTTCCATTCTTTCCTTTTCCTTCCTTCCTTCCTTCCTTCCTTCCTTCCTTCCTTCCTTCCTTCCTTCCTTCCTTCCTACTTTGGATTTTTTAAAATTAATTTTTAATTGTAGTTGACATATAACATTATATTAGTTTCAGGTTTACAACATGGTGGTTCAACATTTATAAGTCTTATGAAGTGATCACCACAATAAGTCTAGTCACTGTACATAGTTATTATAAAATTATTGACTATATGCCCTATGCTGTATTTTACATCCCCATGACTTATTTTATAACTGGAAGTTTGTACTTCTTAATGAAGGTCCTCCTTTACTTGCTGGCTGTTGGTCAGGAGGCTTCTTTCAACTCCTAGAGGCTGCCCATACTTCCATCCAGTGGCCTTCTTCATAGATAGGTTCTCTCACAACCTAACTTGGCTTGTTCAAGGTCATCAGGACTCATCAGCATGATGACATCCTATCACCTTGTCCCAATTCTACTGGTTTGAAGCAGGTCACAGATCCTGCCCTCATTCAAAAGGATGGGATTATAAAGAACATGACTCAAGGAGCGGGAGGTGAGGGTCACTTTGGGGGTGTCCACCACAGGCACCAACCAAACAGAATGGATGCCCAGCTGATCAGAATAGATACTAACCATAAACAACCACTGACCTGGGCCCAGTGCATTTCTGTGGAATAAGAACTGTGAATACAGATAATAAATCCATAGGAGAAAAGGTCACGGGCAAGTATAAAGGGGGAAAAGGACCTGGTTCCTTTTCATTATTGTTTTACCATTATATCATTGCTTTGTGTTTGTGGAAAAGTGTAAAAAAGAACTGAATTTTTCCAGGTTTGCAAGTCAGAAGCTCATTAATCCCACATATCTCGGTGCATTTCATCTTGGAACTAAAATGCTCTGTGTGAATTACCCAGTCCTAATCGTGTGCCCATTAGCAAAGCAAGTATACTTATTTCCTCAATTTCTCAGAAAGCTAATTGAGGGTCAACTGTCTAAGAAGAATTGGAGGCATAAGTAATGGGTCACTTTCATTGATCACCTGTTCTTGCAGTTGGTCTCTTTACCTGCTCCCAGACAGGACAACACTTTACCAAGTAGGGTCTAATTAGCACAGATGACTTTCCCCAACAAATCGGTAGCACAGCTGAGGCTGAAGGCCTTAGACGAACCCTACCTCTTAGCCACTGTTTCAGCCTCTTGCTAAACCTGAGCTTCTCCTGCCTTCAGCCAGACAACAAACCAAAGCAACACAGGAAAAAAGGCCTATCATAACGGAAGTGCAAGCCCAGAATCCCTGGGACTTTCTGAAACTTGCATGTGAGCCCTGCAGAACACTTTCCTGCCTACACCTCCAGGTGTCTACTCTAGGAAGTCTACTAGAAATCAAGAGAAAAAGCACAATGGTGTTCCTTCACCTCGCAAGAAATAATTGTGAGGGCAGAGAGAAATCTGCCTAGATCTCTATCTCCATATTACCCCACCCATCATTCCCAGAAATGACCCAGGGCCCTCATCTGCATCTCCAATAGCAGAGGGACAGATCCAGGTTGTGTTGCCAGCCCAGTTCTGTCATCTCCCTATGAAGAGCATGTGAAAGTAAAGCTGGGGCCTCCGGAGTAAATAGTTGTCTTGCCACTTGTCCCAGCCCCGGGCTTACCTCTGCTCAGCCCTGGTGTGACACTCCTAACCTTCCGCCTGTGTTCTGAGGGCTGTGTCTGACCCAGAGACAGATGACAGTGCTCTGAAGACCATCCAGGGTACTCAACCTGGCACTAGCTTTTATATCCCCCTCAAATTCCCCTGCTGCAGTCTCACCCCCGATGTGATGGTATATGGAGGCGAGGCCTTTAGGAGGTGAGTAGATCATGAGGGTGGAGCCCTCAGGAATGGGATTAATGCCCTTATAAAAAAAAGAGGAGGGGACACAGGACCTCTGTCTGCTTTCTGCCATGTGGGGATATAAGGAGAAGGCCGTCATCTGTAAGCCAGGAAGGGGGGCCTCCCCAGGCTTCTAATCTACCAATGCCTCGGTGGTGACTGTCCAGGCTCCAGAGCTGAGAAATAAATTTCTGTTGTTTATAAGCCACCTGGTATATGGTATTCTCATATAGCAGCCTAAACTGACTGAGACACACACACCCATTCTTTGCAGACTGCACCCGCTGAGAAATGGGGAAATGTCAGAATAGCGCCTTGATTACTGATAAGGGTTCTCTTGGAGACTGTGGTTTATTATCTTCAGGCAAATGGATTTCTTAATACTAAACCCTAAAACAGACAGACATACTTGGTCACAGACTTACAGTATGGAAGAGCAGGGGACACGCTTGCAGACCGGGAGGGAGAGGGTGAGACTGGCTTTAGCACGTCCAGTTTCTCTGTCCTAGCTCACCAGTCACTTGAGGACCTCCCTCATTTTCTCGGGTGGAGAGCAAAGCATCAGATTGGTGTTGGGAGTTTTATGCTCTTGGGGCCCCCTCCACATGGTAGGAGACATCGGGAGTAGGAAAGACGCCTTTTCTCTGTTCACATCAACCACTCAGGACAAGAGCTGGGGAGCTCAGGCTCCCTATTTCTTAACTCCATTTACAAGTCATCCACAGAGACCCAGGGGAGTACATTTTAACTGCTTGGATCTTTTTGGTATGAAATAGACCAGAAGACAAGGGAAATTTTCCAGCACTGAGAGAGGATCTTTCCTGCAGGTGACAGGAGTTGATATCATTCAGTAAAGCGCTGTTCATCCCCACCATCCCTTGCTAGATTTTTATTTGCTATTTTATCTTTTCATATTAAATAGTACCAAATATAGTGAACTATAATGTCATTCCAGGGTCCTGAAAGAAGAAACAGGTCAACTTTAAACTTCTTTCAGTAACATAGAAAGTCACGAGAATTTTCTGGCATTCTGTGTTTTCAGCAAAGTGGCGTATCTGCTCCACTTACTAAAAATGACACTCTCCCACCGTTTCCATCTGCATTTACGTTCTGCGTGTACTGCTGAGGTAGCTTTCCCCCTTGTGTGTACTGCCAATGCATTTGCATTTTCGGTCACAATAAATAACCCACTAAAACCCTTCGACAAGTAGGTTCCAGCCCCTGCTCTTCCTCAGCATGGCACTACAGACAACGACCTCTAGTCGTGATGGCTCAGAGCAAGGGAAAAGTGGATATTTGCGAAGAAAAATGAGTGAATCCCAACAGATGCTTCTGAGTTGTTAGAAGATGAGAGACATGAAACAAACCGGTGTGACATTTCTATAACCATGAAAGTCGTGGGTGTTGAGGGACGCCCCAGCAGGAGACCCGAGCTCTCATTCCAGAGGCTGTGTCTGTGTCGGTCAGCACTTGTTCCCCAGCACCCAGGAGGGTCGCCTAGCCAAAAAGGGTTCCCCAATCAATAATTCGCTGAAAGGATGTGGTTGAATGAACAGTCTGCATTTATCGAGTGCGAGGCACTAGGCAGAGGACGTCACACGTCTTAACTCGTTTATTCTCGTAACTATTCTATGAAGCAGGCACTCGCATGTCTCCATTTCACAAGAGGTTGAGGGATTCCCTGGGTCCTACGAGTATGCTCACTCACTGTGCTACATTCTCTCTTTATTCACAAATACGAAAAAGCCATTGCTTTGTAGGGACCAAGTGCTAATCCAGATGTGTTTGAATCCAAAGTCCATGTTTTTTTCTGGAACTCCATGCAATGATGGGCCTGTATGTGGTCTTGGGGTGGAGGTGCACACACGGGGTGAGAGGGTCTGTATGTAGGTAGTATGTGGGTAGTATGAGAAGCTGGAGAGGCCATCCTGTCCCCCGTCCTCACCCCAGCAAGGACTCCCAGGAACCAGCTTTTTCTGCCTGCCACCATGTGTTTTCTTCATCTCACTTACCCATCAGTAGTCACTGATGTGGGCCCCTCTCCTGTGCCACCAGCCAGTCACTCCCCCTGGTGTGCAGGACACAGGGGACCAGGCCCGAGTCTGAAGACATGGTTCACGTGGGCTGAAATCCTTTGGAGGCCTTTTGTTCCAGGATTGCCATGTTTTAGGTAGGAAGCCAAGGTCCAGAGAAACAGAACCTGGAGATGAGATAGATAGATAGATAGATAGATAGATAGATAGATAGATAGATAGATAGATAGATAGATAGATAGTGAGATAGAGATAGAGATAGAGAGATAGATAGATATAAGATATTGGTTCACTCAATTATGGAGGCTGGGAACTCCCAAAATCTGCAGGCTGAAGGCCTGAGAACCAGGAGGACCAATGGTGTAAGTTCTAGTTCCAGCCAGAAGATGCTGGAAAAGACCAACATCTCAGCTTGAAGACCGTTAGGGAAAGACAGTGAATTCTCTCTTGTTCAACCTTTTGTTCTGTTCAGGACTCCACTGGGTTGGATGGGGCCCCCTTCTTTGGGGAGGGAAATCTGTTTAGTCAGTCTGCAGAGTCAAATGCTAATCTCATTCAGAAACACCCTTGCACAGACACACCCAGAAATAAGGTTTAACTGGGCACCCTCTGGCCTGGTAGAGTTGACATATAAAATTAACCCTCACTGCATGTTGTGCCCAAGGGTTATAGACCACCCGGCAATTTCCTGCTTATGCTTTGTTTTTAAAGTAGAAGGTTATGATCATGGTAGCCCCTTGGAATTTGCAGGTTTAACCATCTTGGTTCCAAGTAATTAAGATTGTAAAAGCCTATGCATGACATTGTAGTTTACCGAAGCACAACCTGGAAGCCTGTCAGGCGGTGGCCCCTTGAGCTAAGGGTGGGCCAGCTGTGCCAATACCTCTATCTCTCATTGGAGCCCTTGTTCTCAGTTTCACACGGGAGGAGCTCTAAAGTAAAAGCTGTGCTTCTGCATGGAAGGTAACACAAGGCTTAGTGTATTGGTAGACTGTGTTAATTGCTATGCAATGTGTTTTCTTGCATTTTGTTAGGGGAATTCATTCATTCAGCAAATATTTGTGAAAGGCCTGCTATGTGTCAGGCACTGTGCTACGCCCTGGGAATTCAGAGTCTCACAAACTAGACACAGTGTCTGCTCATGTGGCTCTATTTGCTATAATGATGCTCAGAAGTGAAGTGGTTCCCAGAGGCTTGTAGTCATATCCCAAATGTAACTAGTCTACACAGTGTTTCATAAGTTTTTGGAGAGTCAGCTTTCAATAAGCTGAATAAAGTCTTGAGTCTTCTCAGCAGAAAAACAATGAAGGCACATTTCCATTTAAAAGTATGTCCAGAATCTGGTCACATCCACCCAGGCTGGTCCAAGTCACCATTTGCTCTTGCCTTGATCATTGCAATGGGCACATCATTGGTCCCCCTGCTACTTGCCTGACTCCCCCCACTGCTTCCAGTCTGTCCTGCACATAGTGGCTGGAGGGATCCTGTTAAAATGTAAGTCAGACCAGGAGGCTCTGAGAAAAGTCAGAGCTCGCCATCATATGCAGAGCAAAAACTATGTGGCCTACAAGATTCTAAACTGCTCTCATACATGCCATGTACATACACACATACAACCTCTCTGCTGTCCTCTTCTACCCTAGCTACCTTGCTTGCTCAGCTCTAGCCACTCCTGCCTGTTCTTGCTATTCCTTGAATATTCCTTAGGCATGAGGAGCAAAAGATGGACAGAACCTGGATCCTGAATGGCTGCATGGAGCAGAGCTGCCCCACTAGCCTACATGATTCATTTCAGACTGTTAACAAGGGAAAGAAAAAGGCTTCTGTCTTACCTAAGACACTATACTTGATTGTCCTTTCGTTATTGTGTCGGCTATACTCTGACCCAGGAGTCAGCAAACTAAGACCCTTGGGCCAAATTTGGCTTTCTGCCTGTTTTTGTAAATAAAGTTTTATTAGCACTTGCTTATCTATTTATTGTCTGTGGCTACTTTTGTGCTTCAATGGCACAGTCAAATAGTTGCAATAGAGATTCTATGACCTGTAAAATCTAAATTATTTATGCTCTGGCCTTCTTTAGAAAATATTTGCTGGCTTCTGGTCTAAACAATATACACTTGTGACAACCTTTTTCATGTGAAGAAAACGAAACCCTTGAGAGTTAAGTAAGTTGTTTAAAGTCCGATAGCAAGTAAGTAGCTTGGCTGGAATTTAAATCCAGAGCTGTCTGACTTTCAAGTTCAGACCAAATAGCGCCTTAGACAGCCTAAGAAATGAAGTCAAGTCGTAAATTGATTCGCACTCTGTTCAAAAATGCAAAACATAAGGCTTGTGTATTTGTCCTCTAATTAACCTAATATTTTTATGCCTTCCACCTCTGAGTAATAAGTAAACTAAATGTAAGCCAGTCAGTAAACTCAGTCTAATCCAACCATTTAAATAGTCTTATTAGATCGTTCAGGATGTGGTGAGTTAAACACACAGGTTTTCAGATTTCTACCCACTGGGCTTCTCCTTTAGGAGAAATTTCAGGGTCCTTGTGGCAGTGAGAGTGCTATAGGGAAACGTTCTCACATAGAGGTAGAATTTTCTGGATACTCCCTTGCCTTCACCCTGCCCTGGTTTGGTCCCTGGCCTTGGGGCCACTAACATCTGGCTGATTCTATATAACCTCGCGGAGTGATCTTGGGCAGGTTTCCTCATCTGCAAAATTGGGATCGTAATAAGTACCTACTTCATAAGACAAATTCAAAGATTAAATGAGATAATAAATGGAAAGCATTTGGAGCAATGCCTCACATTTTATAAGTGTTATTGGCCAGGCCTGTCACTGGATCCTGGCCATTTCCCCCAGTCTTAGGCATGTACCTGCAGTGGCCTCTTTGTCCCCCTGGCAGGCCGCTCTGCCAGCCCTCTGAGCACTTACAGTCACCTCACCAGGGCACATACATGTTGAGATCCCCTGGGGCCAGAAGTGCTGCTATCAGGGCTGCTGTCCTTGACCTTATGTCATGTTGAAAGCTTCTCCTATACCCCGGTGTCCTCTGCTTGAGATGCATAGGGAAGCATGTGTCACTGGCTCTGTAGAATTCTGGTCCCTCCCCTTGACCGGTGCAGAATACCCCCACATCCAGGACCTTGCCCCTCCCTCTTGCCTCTTCCTCCTGCAATCTCCAAAGTAGAAGAAATGGACTACTTTCCATTTCCAGTGTCTCTTAGCATGGCTTCTTCCTCCTGTATCTTATGGTAAAACTATGACCCAGTCAGCCAATGAAACTAGAGGAATTTAGAAAATTCTTTTCTTTGGACAGAGTCTAGCTGTCAAGACTGTTGTCTTGCTAAAGAGGTCAAGGAAGGCAGCTTAGAGGCTCAAGCTGATGAATGGCCTCTTTCTTCTGGGTAGAACTGCCCTTTCCTTCCCTGGGGCAACTGGGAGTTACTACTCTCCCCTTGGAGAAGCACTCTGGCAGGTCCACTAGGTGGGGATGTTGTAGAAGAGAACCGAGCCACAGATGCCTGCATGTCCTCCAAGGTCCTTCTTGGCTGGGGCACCCGGGATGGTGGTGGCCTGGCTAATGGAGCTCTAAAGGCACCTTTGGAATTCCAGCTAGGAGCCAAGGCTCTGGATTCTGGCTTTCTCTTATGTTCCCAGGAGCAGTGCAAGTCCAGGCTCGGGGCTTCTCAGAGCAGGCACTTCCCTGAGAACTGGCTGAGTTTACCTAATTTAGGGGCCACTTCACAAGATGCCGAGACACACACTTCCAGTTGGCTCACCACACTCATGCCTTCCCAGGCTCAACCAATGGAACCAGCCACCAGGAGCAGCAAAGGTGAGATGAAGGAAATCTCTAAAAAGAAAAAAATATATTTCTATCCGTTAAGGCATCATGAAAAAATGCTTGACTAAAGAGTCATCAAAAATGGAGAGCATGCTTGGAAAAGCCTGTTTCATAATATATATGGTACTGTGTATGTTGGTGGGGGGGGTGGGGCTCCTCAAAAGAACAGACACATATCCTCCCGGGGACCTCAGATGGGCCTCAGTAGAAGCCCACGTGAAGACAATTGGAGAAACATGCAGTGTAAATTAAGATGATATAGATGCAGAAAGCAAGCTACAGTTTCAAATATGAACCACAAATTCAAATTCAATTATGCAGTTGCCACAGGCTGTATTTTTCAACTTTGGCCACAGCAATTCCTTCCATCCGAATGCTGGACTCTGGGTGGGCTTATGGCTCACTTGTACCCAGTGAAACACAACAGAAGTGATGCTGTGCCTTCCAAGGCTGAATCATAAAAGATGGAGTCGGTTTCTATGTTGCATAACAAATGACCACACACATAGTGGCTTACCATGACATTTATTATTATCTGACACTTTCTGTGGATCACATGGGTGCATATGGCCTAGCTGGGTCTCTCAAGGATGAAATCAAGGTGTCAGTTGGGCCATGCTCTTCGCAGGAGGCTCAAGTGGGGAAAGATGCACTTCTAAGCTTCCTCAGGTATTTGGGCACAATTCATTTCCTTGAGACTTCACGGCAGCTGACTTCTTCGATGCAAATGTATTAGATTGCTAGGGCTGCCATAACGAAATATGGCAGATCAGGTGGCTTAAATAACAAAAATGCATTTTCTCACAGTCCTGGAGGCTGGAAGTCTGAGGTCAAGGTGTCCATAGTGTTGGTTTCTTCTGGGTTTTGGATTGCAGGTGGCTGTACTTACATGATCCTTTCTCTGTGCGTCATTATATGTCCTAATTTCCTCTACTTATAAGGTTGCCTTTTAGTTTGGATTAGGGACCATTCTCATGGTCTCATTTGAACTTAACCACCTCTTTAAAGGCCCTAATCTCCAATTAGTCAAACCGAAGGTACTGGGGATTAGGGCTTCACATAGGAATTTAGAGGGGACACCATGCAGCCCATAACAGCAAGCAACTGACAGAGCACATCTCTGCTTCGTGGAGCTTCTCACCTCAGGAAAGATCTAGGCCTTCTTTCTGAGGGTTCACATGATTAACTCAGGCCCATTGAGGATCCCTTTTGATGAGCTCAAAATCAAATGAGTAGGGACATGCATTGCATCCGAAAAATCCTTATGCTTTTGCCATATACCTAACATAATCATGGGAGTGACAGCCCATTGCCTTGCCATATCCAATTGGTTAGAATCAGGTTACAGTTCTTGCCGACCTCAAGAGGAGGGGACTCCACAGGATGCAGGCATTGGGGGACAAGAACCATAAGGTCTAGCTAGGTAATGTCCACCACACAAGGTGTTACAGTGTCCCCGTGGTTTGTTCCTGAAGCTCTGTGCCGTCCTATAAGTGGTCTGACTGCACGGAGGCCTGCCTACCAGAAGGAAGCTCACATCAGGGAGACCCCTGGAGAAAGCATGAGTCTACATGAAGAAAGAGAGCGAGATGTCCAGGCTTCCCCAGCGGCTCCGGCTTCCCTCTCTGGCAGCTCCAACCCCCATCTGACCACACTGCAGGAGAGACCCTATGCCAAAACCACCTGGCCACGCATTTTCCTAATTCCTGACCAACAAAAACACCCTGAGATGATGAGAGGTTTCAAGCTATGGCAGTTTGGGGCCATTCTTTACGCAGCAAAAGTAACAGGAACAGTGGGCATTCCAAAATACATGTGAGAGAGTTCAAAGGGGGCTGCCCCTCACAGATAACTCTCTAGGATGAGTAACATAAGGAATTTATTTGGCAACCCATGTTCCCTAACCCCTTACCTATTTCACTTTTCTCTGTTACTCTTACTGTTTGGCACACTCTAAGTTTTACTCTTACTATTTGGCACACTCTAAGTTTAGTTGTTGACTTTCGCCTATTTCCCATCCCCCACACTCTCCCCAGATGTAAATTCTATAATGGCAAGGTTTGATCTCTCCTGTCAGTACCTGGCAGGTATGGAGCCTCAATATGAACTTTATTATTTTCACTGTGGATGGCTCATTTAACAGCTGGAAGGAGGCCAGAATAAGAAAACAAGTATTCGGGAAAGGTCAGAAGATCAGAAAACCACACACAAATAGAGCAGAATTGGTCCTTAGTGATCATCCAGTTCAATGTCACATTTTATCCTTGAGGAAACGGGTGCCCAGGGTAAAGGACTCGAGTGACATAAGAGGTTAATGGCAGAGCTGACTCCTAGAGCCAGGTCCCCTGACCCTCCTTCTAGGGTTCTGACCACTAGGTCATGTTCTAGTGAATCCACACAAAGGTGCCCGTATCTACGCTGCTCCCATGGTCCTCTGGGAGAGTTCTGCCTGAACTTGTACACATTGAAAGACATTTTATTTTTTTATAGACTACTTTCTATTATTTCTCCATTAAAATACACTTAGAGCATTATATTGATTTTTTTTTTAATGTGTGGAGGTAGGTTATTATGAATGAATTTCATTTCATACAGTCAGAGGGATTGTCTTGGCTTGGGTTCCCCAGCAAGCAGGGCCTGAGACAAAGATTTTGCTGGAAGGGGTTACTACGGGGGAGTGTGATCCATGGAGCAGGAGTGAGGAACAGGAGGTGGAAGCAAGGCGGCTGGTGCTATGGGGCTGCCACCCGATCCCACCAGGACTGTGTGAATTGGGTTTCAGAGCTGCCTGCAGAGGGCATGAAAGGGAAGCATTCACCCATTATCTCTCGTCCCTCACTGTCCCTCAGTGCCCACAAGTGGGCATTCATTGTTGCTCACTTCTGGGCTGGGCAGCCTCTGGAGGTGCCCCGTATGATGACATCAGGATGTACGTCCTTTCAAGGCAGGAGGACAGAAGTGCGTGGAGGATTGTACACAGCATGTCCAGTTGCCCCTGTGCAAAACTGGTCAGGGTCTGTGTGGAACTGGTCACTGCAGAAGTGGCTAGAATCAGAGATGAATCCCAGAGGACTTTAAGGAGCATTCAGGAGGGGTCTGTCTGATCCCCAAACCTCAGTTCTTTCTGCTGCAGACAGGGGTCCACAGTTCAGAAATGGGAGGTAGCTCAGAGTTTCTGCTATGAGCCTGTGATAATTCTGGCTAATCACATGGCCTAGATTTCTCATCATAGAGTTCTCTAGGAAATTCCATCTGCAGCGTCAAAGTCATAGGAGAAATTCAATGTGCTTTTATACTTGGAAAGAACTGAACCAAAATCCCACCTCTGGGGATTCTTGGTCGCCTAAGGTTTCCCACTTCCCCGATGCTACAGTGAGTGTCAAATTTGTCCTCACATGGTCCCTGAATATATGACAGTTAGTGAGGGAATTGTAGCTTAACCTGCCGGGGAAGACACTGCAAGAAAATTCGCAGTTATCACTTGCTGAGGACACACTATTTCCAGGAACAAGGCTAAGCACATAAGAGCTGCTTTCTCATTTAATTCTCACTGCAAACCTTTGAGGTAAATATTATTACCATTTTATACAGGAGCAGGACTGGCTACATAATTTGCAGGGTCCCCTGCAAGATGAAAATGCAGTGCCCCTTCTTCAAAAATTAAGAATTTCAAGATGGCAGACAGCAAAGTATGAAACTAAGTAGGGGGCCTTCCAAGCAGAGAGGGCCCTGTGTGACCACACAGGTCACACGCTCAAGAGGAAACCAAGCCCAGAGGAATGAAAGGACCTCCCTAAGGTCACACAGTGGGCAAGAGTGGGTGCAGTGATTTGAATCCAACTCTGTTATCTAACTCTTTGCACACATTGTTAGGCTGAAGGCAGAAAGGTGAGCTGAAAAACACATTTGATCTTGAGTTAGAAGGCTGAGATTTGAGCAACTCCTCACTTGTTAGGTCTCCCTCTGCAGGTCTGATCTTTGCCTTCAGTTCCCAGTCCCTAACTTCAACTCAAAAAGCCCAGCCCTGTAGTGGCCTCTGGAAATGAGATGGGTGGAGATACTAAGAGTGTCTTGCATTTTGCCCACCTCACAGAGATCCAAAGTAAGGGCCTGCTTGATCTCAGATCAGCCATTCCCGTTGAGGTGTTCTTGAGGAACTGGGTTTTAATAAGAGACCCTGGAGGCACAGGACTTGTATCAAGTCACAGCTGCATGGGTCAGGCCTTGAGGTGGCAGGAAACAAACACTGACTCGGGCTGACTAAGCAGAAAAGGACCTTATTAAAAGGCGTTTGGGGTGTAACACATAGATCCCCCTTCTCCAGCTCTCTGAATTGAAATCTCCCTTCTGTCCATCTGATCAACAAAGTCTCATGCTGGGAGGGGCCTGAGCATTGGGGTTTTCTGATTCCTGCCATGGGGAGGCTCAACTCTTAATGCCAGAATTTCCTTAAACATAGTGAGGATGCTCAAGCATCTGGGACAGACTGAAAATGCAATAAATATCCACTGCGCTGACTCTAAAATGATGAGGATCAGATAGGCTCATGTTCAGCTCACGTCACAGAAATTCAACTGCAGGGGCCTAATCGAAAGAGGTGTTTGTTCTGCTCGCATCACGAAGGGTCCAGGGGTGGGGAGTGCTGGGCTGGTGACTCAGCTGGAGGGAGCAGTCTCTTTTCTCCTTCCACCATTCTTAGAGTGTGACTGTCTACCTCATGGTTCCAAGGAGGCTGCTCTACCTCTAGACATCACATCTGCATTCCAGGTAGGAAAAGATGGGAAGAGCAATGGGCAAAGGGCACATGTCAGGCAAGGCCCCTTTTACTCAGGTTAACAATAGCTTTCCCAGATGCCCCATCCAGTAAACTTCATGTGTACCTTTTGGGCAAGAATGAGGTTACAGGGGAAGCTAAGGAAAAGAGCATTTTAACACAAGGCCATTCCAAAGGCAACCAGGACTTGGTTAATATACATATTGGCTGGGCTGCCCTAGCAGTGTTTGCCACAGTAGGCCTGACAACATTGTGGTTCAGAACCCCTCCACAGCATCCCACTGTCCATACCAGCACTGTGCAATAGAAGTATAACATAAATCAACAGAAATATAACATAAACCAATAGAAATACAACATAAACCAGCAGAACTATAACATAAACCAATAGGAATATAACATAAGCCAACAGAAATATAACATAAACCAATAGAAATATAACATAAACCAATAGAGATATAATGTAAATCACAATGCAAGCTACAGGTGGACTTGACCATTTCCTAGCAGCCACCTTGTAAAAAATACAAAGAAACAGGTGAACATATTTAAATATCTTATTTAACACATTATATCCAAGGTACTATCATTTCATCCTATAATCAATATAAAAATATTCATGAGATACTTCTGGTTTTTTTTTGTTTTTTTTTTTTTTGTGTGTGTGTGTGTGTGTGTGTTTTCATACAAAGTCTTTTTTTTTTTTTAAGATTTTATTGTGGAATTGGGGGAGAGGAACAGTGTTGGGGAATAGGGGAAGGGGAACAGACAAGTTGCTGTCTTTTTGTTCTTCAGTCTAGTTGCGGAGGATGTTGCTTAACTGGCCCATGTTGGTATCATCATTGCGCTCTTCCCGGATGAGGCAGGTCGGTCGCCTGCCTCTGGACAGCCACTCACAGCAGCTCTTGGCAGCTCACACTGGCTGCCAGCCTCTCACGCTGGCTGCCAGTCATTCACTGTAGCCTATGGCAGCCCACTGCAGCAGGGGCTGCAGACTACACCGTTGCCGGGGCTCACACAGCCCAGTTCCAGATGGAGCTATTATTCACCATCTTAGCGGTAGAGGGCAGTGTCACTGGCCCTCCTATGTGGGATCTGAACCGGGGCTGCTGGCATCCCAAAACCAGCTCTTAACCAATGCGCCACTCAGCCGGCTCTCATGCCAAGTCTTTAAAACCCAGTGGGCATTATTTCACACACTGGCACATCTCAGTTCAGGTTAATTTTGTTTCAAGCGCTCCATAGCCACCCATGGCTCGTAGCTTCTGACCTGGACAGCGCAGGCCTACACTTTATGAAACTGGCTCTCAGCTGGGTATTTGAAACAGTGCAGGGGAGTCGGGCTGTCACGTGACTGAGGGTGCACTCGATGCTCAGTGGGCAGAGGTGCGGAGGATCCTGCAAGACCCTTGACAGCAGTACACTGACTAGCACCGTCCCTAAGAGGATGAGGAACGTCCTGCCCTAACACCAATGGTGTTCTTATTGAGAATCTCTCCTCTGATATGTGTAAAGTGCTCAGGACAGTGTGTGGCTCATAATGAGAGTCAGTGCAAGTTTTTATTATTATTATTATTATTATTATTATTATTATATGGTCAAGTCCAGATTTTATCACTTGGCCTATAAAACCCTCTATAATCTGATCCCTATTACTAACAAACTATATACACATATGCACCCATAAAAAATATATATAGCAGGTAGTTGTTACATCTACTATTCTACTCTATACATTGTGTGTGTGTGTGTGTGTGTGTGTGTGTGTGTGCGCGCGCGCGCATGGGCACACGCCCTGGCTCTTCATATTTCATTGCATTGGTCCTTAAATCTGCATTTGGAAAAGAAGAGTAAGTATTTTTAGTCCCATTGTGCAGATGAGAAAACTAAGGCCAGAGAAGTGGAGCTGCTTGCTTAAGTTCACACAGCTACTGAGGGCAGAGCCATGACCTCTACCCTCGTTATTAGAGATTATCCATGAGCCTGAGAGCCATAGCAATATCAAGGCTACAGGCATCATAGCTGAAACCTGCCTATTTTCCATTTCCAAAGTGCTGTCAACCCTTCCTTGGGCAACACATGGAAGAACAATTCTCCCCACCCCAGGCCTCCAGCTCACCATACGGCTTCACTCCTGTCCTAGAAACGAGCTTGGAGCAGGCGACAAAGCAACATCCCGTGCAATTGCAGCCTCAACAATGACAACTGATGAGACACAATAGCAGGCTCTGGCCTGTAATCAGCCTCAAGCTATACTCAGCTATTTAGGCGTCCATTCTACTGGGCTCCAGAGAGAGTGCTGGGAGAGGCACACACCCCTCAACTTCATCATTGCGGAGCACCATGTGGAAAAAGGACCCCTTTGTGACAGCACCGCAAATTATAGCCCAGGCAATCTGGAGTCTCAGCTAGAGCAGATCCTTCTCTTCCCTAAAAGGAAAATCTGTTTTAAGCTTAATTATAGTCTGTCATTCCCCACAATCTTGTAATGATCCAAAGTCCCGGGCAAAATGATAATAATAATAAAAAAGAGACAGAGAGAGAGAGAAGGAGAAGGAGGGAGAATCAATTCAAATATGAATTTAAAAGACTCAGACAAGTATGGGGAAGGGAGGTGGCACTGGCATTCATTCTTCAGAAACAATTGTGAAATGAGGATCAGAGCTTTAGAATTGGTAAATAGTTGTTCTGGCTGGATTGTCAATTTACCAGGCCTAAGGGCTCAGGGTTAACTTTACCCATTTTCCAGCTCTTTAATCTTGTTGCTCCAAAATTCACCTTATAAAATATAGGAGTAGTTCCCAAGATAAGCCAATGCCCAGAATCGAATGACCTAGATTTAATAAGACAATGCTTCTTAGATCCTGAGAGGATGCATTGAACAGGCTAAAAATGTTCATTGATTGTTCTTGGCATGTTAGCAAGAAGATGCTGAGGTTTATCAGAAGACACCCTTTATATCAAGTTTTCTGTGTCAGTTTCCATGGACTGAACAGGAATTTCCTTCAGGTACAGCCAACCATTGGAAGCTCCCTCTTGTGGCCATGTCAGGAATGGAACTGTATCTCTCTTCCCGCCTCCCCAGTCACCCCAAAAAGCAAAACTGAGAAGACCAATTGACCAAGCTGGTGGGTCTGGGATTGGATACTAGAAAGGCAGCCTTTCGCGGTGTCTCCGATGTTATGCTAAATCTTCCTGGAGCCCAGATGTTCTCCTGAATCCATGAAGCGTTGTGAAATAATATGAATGTCAGGAGACATTTCTTCTTTCCTTTTCCTGTTTAACTTCTTCCTTAGTTATTTTTCATAACTTCAACAGAAATAATTATTTTATAATGTATATACAATATATGTATTTATATTGAATGGAAAATGGTATTTTCCATTTATTGCTCTGTGAGAATTCTTGGAGTATCAAAGAAGCCTTTTAAACTTTGTGTTTCCATAGGAAGATTCTTGATGTGATTTAGTTTTCTGGAATAAACATCAGTGCATTGGGTGTGGAGTTCGGTTTGGATCATGGAGCTGACAGTGTGTAGAGAGAGCTGAGTTCCGCAGTGAGGTTCTCTTCACTGGATTGGCTGCTGGGTCCCAAGGAGAACTTGGCTGCCCTTTCACGCAGTTCCTCATTCTCTTACCCCAGCACTCTGCCTTCAGGAAGGAAAGGATGGCGTGACGTACCCATCTGCCCTGATTTCCTGATGTTGAAAGCACAGGGAGTCTTCTTCATTGTGGGGACAGGTTAGGAATCATTATGTTGCAAATAACAGAAAATGCGACTCAAACCAGCTTAACCAGTATATGGAATTTATAGGTGCAGGCAAATGAGAAGTCTCAGTAGGCTTCAGGTAAGGCTTGACCCATCACCAAGGATCTCATGCCTCCCCATCTACCCTCTCTGTCTTCTAAGGTGTCATAGGCACTATCTGTGCTCTACCCCTGGCCCCAGCCTTTCCTGAAGCCCGCTTGCAGACATTTCCTATATACTTTAAGGATTCCCTGTCCCCAGGAGTGTACTCAACTAGCTGGAAAGACCAGTGAGTTAATACCCTAAGACTGACCCTCAGCATAAAATAATAAAAGTTAGTGAATAAATAGCCCAGGCTGCTAACCCCTGGTGCGATGATTATGATCTGTGTTCCATACCACTTCTCAAAGTCCCCCAAGGAATTGAGCCCCCCTCGCGCATTGCCTACAGTGGGTCTTATTAATTCACCCCTTACTGGTTTCCATCCTTTCCCTGTGTCACGTCCCTGCTACCTCACACAGCTTTTTGGGATTCCCTTCTGCCAGAATCACTTGCACCCAAATCCTTGTCTCAGGATCTCTTTTGGAGGGTAACCCAGGCTTAGTACAAAACGTGCTGCTTCCAGAGAGGGGGGCATGGATGTTGGACAGCAGACCACAGATATCAGCCTATTGAGAAACCCTAAAGACATACCTCACTCAGAGAAGCCAGAGGACCTCCTTTCTGGACGTGGGGTGTTTCAGGGTAGGAAACCAGTGAGACCAACTAGATCAGAAGCTGCAGCCATCTGATGCCAGCCTTTCCATGTGACCAGCACACTGGATGCTGGATGTGTTTCATTCTGTGGAGGACAGTGGGTGGTGAATGGCGGGAGGCAGCATTGGAAAAGGGAAGACAGTCCATTTTATTCTCAGGGGAATTCGAGACAACAACCGAAGCAGACTGGTTCCAAATGCTGTCCTACCCCACCCCCGCTGCCTGACATGAGCTTTGTCTGATTTCCCTGACTGCTCCAGGCTGACTGACCGCGCACACTAGCACCCCTCAAACTTTAGACTAGTGGAGTCTGATAGAACTACAACGCGAACTCCT
This sequence comes from Aselliscus stoliczkanus, assembly GCA_033961575.1. Classification (NCBI taxonomy): domain Eukaryota; kingdom Metazoa; phylum Chordata; class Mammalia; order Chiroptera; family Hipposideridae; genus Aselliscus; species Aselliscus stoliczkanus. Next base: position 127,222,811 of record CM066734.1, read on the forward strand.
AATGCAAGTCACCTGTGTCATTTAAAATTCGCTAGTATTCACATCAAACTAGGAAAATGAAACAGGTCAAATTAATTTTAGTAATGTATTCTATGTAACCCAATATATCACAAATATCATCCTTTCAACAAATAATCAATATAAAAAATTGTTAATGTGATATTTACATTATTTTTAAAGAAGATACTAAAAGCCTTCAAAAGCCAGGGTACATTTACACTTACAACACATTTTAATTCAGATTAGCATATTTTAAGTGTTGCTTAAAAACTCATTGCTATGTTTGCATTGCTTTCATGTGCTTCTTATCATTTGGTCCACACTGGTAAGAGGCAGACCCATTGGTATTATCATCCTGGTTTGATGGAGAAGTTATTTTATTCACCTTGAAGGCAACCAGGCTGAGACTTGAGCTAGATTTCATTCCATCTGGGTTCATAGCACCTTTTTTTTTCTTAAATGCCCTTCAATATCTAGTAGTTGCTAGACAAAATGACATCTCTTGTAATTGCTGACAGAGCAGAGCAGTGAGGGTTCCCATGGTGGAATTCGAGTGATTTTCAGCCCCCTGGGTTCTGGGTTGGGTGGGGGTACGCGCACCTGGAGGTGGGAGCATGGAGCTCAGAGCGTCCCAGGTCCCTTCCAGGCCTGTGAGTCTCAAACCACAGATGGCTGATTGGTGGGGACAGGCCTGGCACCTGCGGGTCACCTTTGGGAGTAAACTGGCAAAAGTAGCTGTGCCTGAGGCTGACCTAGTTGGACAGTGGGCAGCAAACAGTCCCTGTCCTTTTTCAGGATTTGTTCCAGGCATTTGTTTTCTCACAAACCGCTCCATTCGCCGCTAAAAATACTCCTCCAGAGCAGATGCGCAACTGACCGTGACTGTCCGGAAACAGCCCAGCACACAAGCACTGAAGCACCCAGACCTCCCCCTGGGCCTGGGCTCAGGGGCCACAGGGAAGCAGGGTAAGGCCTTCAGACAAGCAGCGCTGGTCACTCCCATAGTCCCCCAGCAAACCCCTCTCTAAGGCATGTGCCTATTAAGAAGGTACTCTCAGTCTGTCTGTCCAACTGTGGACACTGTTACATGGAACTCTTCAGTTGCAATAGAGAAAGTTCAACTCAGACTGAGTTACACACACACTCACGTTGTCTCAATGAGCAGACATTTCAGGGATAATTTCAGGCACAGCTGGATCCAGGTGCCCAGTGGGTTCCCAGAATTAGGTCTTTCCTGGTCTTCTTTTGGTTCTATTTTCCTCCATGTTGGCCTCACTTCCGAGAAGGTTTCCTCTTCACAATGTCAAGATGGCTGCCAGTTGCCTCAGGCTTACCGACTCCCTATTCCAAGTTCAACCAATAGAGGGTTTCTTTTCCCTAATAACCTTTTAAAACAGTTTTTGTAGGGTATAATTCATATACAGTAAACTGTAAGTACTTAAGAGTGTACAATTTGATACATTTTGACATAAGTCAACATCCACGAAACTATCAGCACAATCAAGATAGAGAGTATATCCATGACCCAAAAGTTTCCCTGTGGCCCTTCGTAATTCCCCCTTCTCACTCCTCCTTTTCCTCCATCCCCAAGTAACTACTGATCTGCTTTCTGTCACTTTAGATGACTTTGCACATTCTAGAGTTGTATGTACATGGGATCTTACAGTATATACCTCTTGGCAGGGGTGAAGGGGTTACTTTGAGTTTAACTGGTTCTTGTCATGACTTTCTATTGAGGGCAGCTGACCTCAATTTTCTCATCCCCAATCCCCTGATGATACATATTAAACAGTACCCTTGTTGGCGGCCCATCTACCTTGCCTTTAAAAACACCATGTTCTATGAAGGTGTGAGTGTGGGTGTGTATTGGGAGGGACCAAGGTAACAGGTCACTAAGATCATTTGCATTAACAACCTGAAATTGCATAGATCCAGTTCACTCCTCACAGGATGGCAGTGTAGCAAATTCACAAGTTCAGGCTGAGGAAAGGCAGTCAGAGCCTGTCAGCGGCCTTTAAACAAAACAGGACAGCTTTAGAAGTCACTTTGAAAGTCTACATATGTTAATAGAGGGCCACCCAGGGGGCAAATTGGGACCATCAGGCCTGGGGCAAGTTCAGAGAAATCCTTGTTATGAGGTCAAGTTGGGGTAACTAGGTTTTCTGTCATCTCACAAGAACCACTTTGGCTTCCACCTCAGCAGGGGGAGAAATGACTCAGCATAGATTCCAATTAATGTGGTAGAAGATATGTGAAAACCTTGAGGTTTATATTTTTGCTTCTCAGTATTCTAACAATTGTGCCCCAATTTTTTCAGAACCACCTCTACAGTCTAAGACATTCATTAAGCTTCCGGCCATCTTCTTGGGTGAAGATAAAAACAAAGATTGTTTTCCTCTATTTTTAAATTGAATTTATTGGGGTGACATTGGGTAATAACATTATATAAATTTTGAGTGTACAATTTTAGAATACATCATCTGTATATTGTATTGTGTGCTCACCACCTATAGTCTCCTCTCCCTCCAGCACCATATATTTGACCTTCTTTACCCTCTTCAGCCCCCGCCACCCTGTTTTCTCTATTTTTTTTTTTTTGGTGGGGGGAAGTTGATGCCGTATTACTGAAGTTGCTAGAAGAATTTTATCTTTGTTTCTTCAAAAAGCATCCTTCACATGTAACCTAGAGATGACACTCTCCCCCTCCTCTTTCCTCTCTACCTGGAAGGAGCTATCTTGCCACTTGGGAACCATGGTGCCTTCCAGGGCTGACAATAACCTGGGACGGGTCTTTCAGTCATCCAGGTGGTGGGAGAGGAGGTTGGAAGGAGGCACGCCCATCATCCTCAACTGTTGGACCTGCCACTAGATGCTCCAGGAGCAGTCCGGTCCTTATTCCTTGCCCAGCTGTCACCTACTTGTCAGTACCCTCCAGACCAAACAGACAGTGGGCAATAGCGGGAAGGGGGGTCAGTTCTGTCACTGGGGGAGTGAGCCCTTGACTGGAGTGCCGGGTGGATCTCACGGAGCAGCACAGAAGAACCAGTTATATCTCCAGTGACATCGCGATTGTCTCCTAACAAAAATTCTCAAACCTGACCTTCTTGTAAACAGTCATTTGCAGAAAGACAAGTACTCTATGATTCCACCCATTTGAGGCATCTAAAGTAGTGAAATTCATAGAAACATGAAGCAGAAGCATGGTTACCAGGGGAATGGGTAAGCGTTTTTTTTAAAGGGTAAAGAGTTTCAGTTTTAAAAGATGGAAAAAGTCCTGGAAGTTGGGGTGGGCATGGGAGGTGACTAGGCAGAGCACAGAGGATTTTTAGGATTTCTCTTGACAGTACTGTGTTTGATATTATAATGACGGATACATGTCATTATACATTTGTCCAAACCCACAGAAAGCACAACACCAAGAGTGAACCCTAAAGTAAACTATGGTCTTGGGGTGATAATGATGTGTCAGTGTAGGTTCATCAATTATAGGAAATGTACCGTTGGTGGGGGAATGTAATAGATGGGGGGCTATGTATGTGTGGGGGCAGAGGGTGTATGGGAAACCTCCGTTCTTTCCCCTGAATTTTATCATGAACCTGAGACTGCTCTAAAAAAAATAAAGTCTTAATTTTAAAAAAAGCGCCCTCCCAAAGTGCTGGTATCTGTTTCACAGCAACATGAATGTACTTAACACTACTGTACACTTAAAAATGGTTAAGATGGTGATTTTATGTTATGTGGTTTTACCACAGTAAAAAATATTTTAACAAGCCATTGAAATGTCACCCGCTTCCAAACCCATGTGGATCCAGTTAACCATAGGGTAGGCGTATGTATAAATAAAGCCGGCTGTTCAGGGTGTGAACAGGGGCACACACCACATGAGGGTGTGAACACAGATGCCCTGCAGTACTTTCAGGACAGTGGGGTTGTGAACATCCTAAAGCCAGATGGAGAACAATTGTTTGGGACCCTGGAAATCAGTGCGCCTGTGTCCTAAGTGATGAGAAAGAGGAAGCTCTGAGAGGGGTGGTCTCTGTGGGCTGAGATGAAGCAGAGGGAAATGGGAACCCACAGAGCATTATTGCGAAGAGAAAAAAAGAAACATCTTGCCCTTTGTGAACTCTCCGGGTCCTCTAGGACCCAAAACTCCATGTTTATAGACAGCGCTGACCCTCTGCAGAGTTGGGGTGGGGGGTGGGGGCGCATCTGCAGTGTTGGCTTCTGTGAAGACCTGGATAATTCAGATGCAAATTAATAATCATAATTCCTGGCCCTTAAATGGCACTTCTCCTTGAAGGGCCTCAAAGAGCTTTGCTATTCACTGTTCCACACAAAATGCTGCTTTCTCTGGTAACACTGTGAGGTATAAACAGCCACAAAAGCGACATAAAAAGAAGACATTTTAAATACAGTCACTATCGCAAGCGCGTTTTGGATGGGAAATGTATTTGGTTGGAGAAATTGTTATCAGCTAGGCTTTCCCTTCTTTTCTCCCTTTTTAAGCCACCATAAAAACCCAGAGTAAGTTACCATGAAAAGCTATAATAATGCTAATTTTGTTCCCATTTCCTGGCTTTTTCCACTAGACTTGAGGCTCTTTAATATGACTTTAAAATATTTTGCCCCGTTAATAATACCCTTTCTTTTGGCCTCTGCTCTTTTGAAGTTTGTATTATTATTTCTCTCTGTGACTGACTGCGACATATTTGCTGTTTAAAATCAACTCCTAATGCATGAAAGCACATTCCCGAGGGCCACGCTGTCCACCCTGAAGTTTAAAAGCTTTCCCAAAATGAGTGGGGGTGCATCATTCTGAATGGAATCATTTGGGGCAGCGTGCCCTGAAACCTCCTTGGGAACAGGCAGACCTGAAGCATAGGGGCACATCTAAATGAGGAGGCGGGTGTCTGATCATCACTCGTAGTCCTGGTAACCACCCAGGCACAGGTGGTACCCACACACGTGGTAATCACCCTCCATGGGCAGCAATTTCTTCCACACTCCTGTGCCTGGTCCCTTTCCTTCTTCCCCAACATGGGAGCAGCTGCTTTTTCTGCAGAAGGGGTCTCTGAGGATCCACAGATGCCGAATTGGGGTATCAAGGGAATCTGTGTCCTTGAAGGTTGGAGCTGAGAAATACGGGGAACATCTGAGTCAGGAGTGAGCCTATGTCAACTCCGTATGGCATCTTGGGCCTGGTCCTGCTCATCAGAGGCCCCAAAGGACAGTCACAACTGCCTTAGACCCGCCCCCAAATTGGGAAACAAGTTTGTGACCTGAATAAACACAACTTGCTTGGTGGAACAAATCTGTTTATTGAATGAACAAGTGAATGAGTAAATGAAAAATTACAGAACGATTTGCATTAAGCCCCATCACAATCTTAAGAAGTAAACACCATCATTATCCCCATTTTATAGGTGAGAAAACTAAGGACTGGAGATGGTAAGCCCTTGCCAAGATCACAAAGCTGGCTCGTGGCAGAACTAAGATTCAAATATTTCCCTTTTGCAAAGCTTGGGATGCTTCACTTCCCCCTTCAACCTCGTGCCCCTCAGCCAAATTTCCACCTCCAAGCCCACTTGATTTGGGGGCCATCTTGGAGTATTTTTACAACATGGCCACCAGGAAATGATAATAGTAAAGTGGCAAAGAGTAATAAGAACTAATATTTATATAGTGATTACGCCAGGCACTGTTCTAAGTCCTTTGTGTATATTAATTAATTATATCTTCACACCCCTCCCATGAGGTAGGGTTAGAGTCCGCCTCTGCAGTTGAGGAGACTGAAAACAATATATTACTTGGCAGCAAGTTGACAAAGACTGGATTCAGAGCTGGGCAGCTTGGCTCTAGATTTTGTGCTCACAAGCTTTGCACTGTCATCTGTGATAGATAGAAGTGGATGCCCTTGCAGATCTCCTTTGCCCCCTCATGAGCTGAGGAATGTCAGGGCCACCCCTACTCTTCCCTTCTCACTTGCCCAGGTGGGGAGGGACCACAGCGAAGAGTGGTCATGACACGCAGATGATGCCTCTCTGATCTTGGCACAACCTATTGACTCTGTCACTCGTCCTTTAGTTCACAGTCACCTCTGGTGTCCATTCTATGACCTGCAGATTTCTAAAGCAACCATCCACCTATGCCAAGAGCCCTGGCGAATCTGTGCCTGAACCCCTGACACCATCTTGGAGGAAAGGGCGCATCTATCTCATCCTTCTGCCTATTGCCCTCTTCTGTCAGAGGGAGTTGGGTCCTCACTCCACAATCTACTGTTCTTGCTCAGAGATGGAGCCTCCCTTCCACCATGGGGCTGAGAGCCCCCCTTTTGTGCTTCAGTGCAGGCAGTAATGAGAACTGTCTACAGGGCCCCCTCTCCCAGGCTCCAAATCACATAAAAAGCATTTAGTTTGTGTGTTTGTGGAATGTGTGTGAGCCCCTTGAGACCAGGATTCATGTCCTGTATATCTCTTAACCTCAGAACGTAGCATAGAATCTGGTTCACTGAGGTGTTTTATTGTTGATAGTTGAATAAGTGAATAAATGAATATAGGAGCTCAGTCTCATTTGATTACACTGGATAAGGGAGGGCCCCACTTCTCTTCAGGTGATGACTTGGAAAGAAACATCTGGGAAGTTCCTTCCTGCATGTGACAAAGCCCCCTCAGGCACGTGGGGGCCGGGGCACATTGCATGCCCAGCTACAGTGCCTGCCCCAATCAGGGAAGCTTCTCTCTCATCTGTTTTACTTAGGAAGTTTCTGGTTGCATCAGTCCCAGCAGGAAAGAGATGTCACATTTCCATGGGGTCATTGGGGAGAATTTAATGAAGAGGTCATTTATTATACAAAGGTGTAGGTAGGGTTAAGGGAAACCCACAGGGATAATGAAGCTCTTGAGACTAAGAAGGGTGGTTGTTACCCATATCTGAAGAGGGAGAGAAAGAGAAGTGGCACTGAAGGAGAGAGCCACCAGGCAGGAACACAGTCACAGCCAAGCAGTGACCTCACACGGAGAGAGCTGGGGGAATAAATACCTTCATCTCTCCCTTGTCCCATCCTTCAATCTCCTGCTGGCTCCTCCTACTGGCTGAACCCGAGTAGACACAAGAGGCTTGATGTAGTCCTCAGCGTCCTGGACCTCAGGGCAGGGTGAAGAAGGCTGGTGTCTTAGTCCATAGGAGCTGCTATAACAAAAATACCCATAGACTGGGTGGCTTAAATAGCAACCATTTATTTCCGACAGTTCTGGAGGCTGGGAAATCCAGGATTAAGGTGTCCACAGATTCAGTGCCTGGTGCAGACTCATTTCTTAGTTCACAGACAGCTGTCTTCTCTCTGTGTCCTCACATGGCCTGAGAACAAGAGAGCCCTCTGGGGTCTCTTTACAGTAGCATCAATTCCATTTGTGACAGTTCCACTCTCATGACCTGATCATCTCCCAAAGGCCTGCCTCCAAACACCATCACACTGGGGACTAGGTCTCGACATACGACTCTTGGGGGACACAAACATTCAAACATTGCAGTCAGGGTATGGGTCTGAAGGTTGATGAAGAGCTTCCTACTATTAAAAAGACAGGACAAAACTTTGTAAACCATAAGGAAACTGAGGTAGAACATAAGGTCTTGAATTGATCCACATTGCAAATGTAGAACCCTAGCAACCTGACTGCAAATCCCTAATTTGTCCTCTAGTTTTTTTCTTGTGGACCTACTTTAGAGTCACATGCTTCTCTAAGCATTGGTGTTCGCAACCACTTGCTGATTTTTTTTTTTGTGCTACGTCTCTTAAATCACCCACTATAACCCACTGCCGGGCCACTCCGATGCCTCTGAATTTACAGTTCCACTTAGCCACATCCACGAAGGGGGCTCTCCCTATCCCTCCAAGTACCAAATTGATTTGGCGCTCAAAGTCATTGTTATATTTTATACGGAGTCTTCTGAATCAGTTCATTGAATTTTAGCTGTAGCTATATAAAATCTTCTCCAGTGAAATTATTTGGCCATATTGTGGATGGTTCTGCCATGATCTATCAATGCCACTAACTATCAGCAATAAAAAAAAAACAAACCTTCTTTTCTTTTCGTTGTAATGAATTTTCTAAACTCAGATTGAACCTTGGAAGGCACTTTACTGACTTTTTAATTTTTAAAAGACAGCATTTTGTGTTTTTATATGAAACATGCAAGATGAGTGCTGGCAAATTTTAAATATTTCCTCTGCTGTAGAAAGGTTGCTGTGGAGATTCAAGAAAGCTTGGCTTAAATTCCTTGGTGGGGAAAGATGGGCTTAGGGAAGGCTCCTGGGAGTGCAGTTTGACTGAAACACCTGCGATGTAGGGCAGGTAAAGAGGATGGAGTTTGTTAAGAAAAGAGCAGATATGAAAGAAAACCTGGCTGAGAGTATTTCAATGCATTAATGTACTGATAAAGGGGGAAATGCTGGCATGATGTATCTAATGGTCGCAAAACTATATATTATTGTCTTGCCCAAGAACCTGATTTCCAGGTCAAGTAGAAAGCTATTGAACCAGACTTCATAATAGCATTACAAAGTGGCTTAGGTGGAGGAAGCAGATGGCATCCCAAAGAGGAAACAATTTACAGTGCAGGGCAGACAAACTCTGCATGCATATGAATATTCAGACACCCAAATAGTTGTGTATTAAAAACCTAAGTCTCAAACTCTGATGATGAAGCTGGAGTTAATATTGATTTGCCAAATAGGATAATGCAGAGGAAACTCCCACCCTGCCCTGCTAGGATAAAGTCATTTCATATTCACGAGGACTATGAGTTTTTTTAGACAACCATTTAATATATGCATTCCCTCCTCAGGGGAAAATCCTTTAGTGAATCATCGTTTTATCTTCTCACCATCTCTACAATGGGATATACAATGGCATTTTAACCAATGGAAGGCAAGCTCAGAGATTTTTTAAAAACCATTTTAGAAAGCACCCTCCCTGTCCTGCACCATTTGTATTACTTTTGTAATGGGGGAGGGGGAGATATTTTAATTGAAAAGAAACGTTATATTTGAATGACACAAAATTTGAAGTAAACAATTAAGTCCTCATCCCTTTTCAATCCAGCTACCCGTAGACCACTTCAAGGACACGTGAAGAGTCCTTCCTTGTTTCTTCCTAGTTTCTGGAGGCTGCAGGCATTCCTTGGTGTTGTGTTGTTTGTAGACACACCACTTCAGTCTCCGCCTCCGTGTCTCATGGTATTCTCCCTTTGTGTCTTTGTGTCTCTTCTCTTCTCAGGAAGACACCAGTCACCTTGGAGGTAAGCCCACCCTCATCTAGTATGACCTCATCTTAACTAATTGCATCTGCAAAGACCTTACTTCCGAATAAGGCCACTCTCTGAGGTTCTGGGTGGACATGAATATTGTGAGAGGGAGGGACGCTCTTTAACTCACTATACCCATGATATGTAAATTCTCAGGCCTCACCTTAGACCTATTGAGTCATGAACTTTGGGGCTGGAACTCAGCCAACTGTGTTTAAACAAGACCTTCAGGGGTGAGGGCCGGTGTCCTAGGAGGAGATAGATGTACATGGATCCCCCTTCTTCAGCATTAGGTCCTCACAGAAAATACGTATGTGGAAAGCTATCACTTTAAGGGGAAAGCTCTCATGATTGGGATGAGTATGTTTGTCAGAGACCCCAGAGAGCTGTCTTGTTCCCCTTCTGCCATGTGAGGACACAGCAAGAAGATGGTCATCCACAAACCAAGGAGTGGGCTCTCACCAGACAGCAAATCTGCTCGCACCTTGATCTTGGAGTTTCCAGCCTCCACAACTGTGAGAAATAAATTTCTATTCTATAATAAATTTCTATTCTAAAATAAATTTCTATAAGCCACCCAGTCTATAGTATTTTGTCATGCCATATTTTTATGGTATTTTATTATATAGTAGCCTGAATAGACACTAAGGCACTGTTTATTTTTCTTCATTGCAATTATCTCAGTAAGAAATCACACAATTATTAGTTTATCTGTCTACGGTTTATTAGCTGTCTCTCCCTCTGTAATATAAACTTTATGAGGAAAAGGACTTAGTCTTGCTCACCACATTACTTCCAGTGTTTGGAACGATCTCCGGTCTATTTTAGGACTCAATAAATATTTGTAAAATAAATGAAAATACCAAGAACCCTAACTGATACACAAGCCTTGCTTTTCTACAGAAGTCATATCTATCTTCATAAAAGAAACATTTTCCTTTAAATCCCGACATCCATTTACATTTCCTTATTAAACCAGAGCATTCCATTGGGTTACTACGAAAACATCAGGCTCTTTGTTTTTTTAATCTAGAAAATACTTTGGGTCAAGATCTGCAGTGCATTTTAAGATGACTTGGGCATTATAACCATTCACTGGATAGTGCAGAGCAATCCTGGGGCTATGTTAATGACAAAGTACCACTCAGTCCTCTATCTTCTCAGGATAGACTTCTTGTGCAGCCCAGCCCCTCCCACATATGTACATATAAGCCCACATTTTTACCGTAGACCATCCAAACTGGGGCTGACAGTTTTCTATTAATTCCTGAGATCCCACCAATTTTTCCATCAGGGCAACACATGCACAGCCCCTTCTTTGTTAGTCATTGAAGAAGATCATTTTCTGTCCCGGACTCACTGGCCCTCACAGTGCATAAGACACCAGCCACAGCTAACTGGGGAATACCATCCCCTAAAATAGGTTTCCTGTGATTTCTTTCATGCCTGGTTGGAACAGAGTCATAATTAGAACGAGGCTCCTCTCCCAGATCATTGCTCTGATGGTTCTAAATTGGTCCACACAATCCCATTTCTTGCTAAATGAACAGGGTCTTTGCCTTTCTAATTGTAGACACGTGAGATGGACCACTGGATCCCTGACACTCCCCTCTCACCACAATTTTCCTTGGTGTTTTCAGGTACTCTGCCCTATCTATACATTTCATTTTGGGAGTCACATTGCTAGGCTGTAATTTAAATTTTCTAAATTTAGTCTGTGGAAGGCTCACGGCCAATGGAAGGGGATTATAGCTTAACCAGAAATCCACATTTAAGCAAAGGAAAGTCCTCTCTAGGGAATCTGAATTTATTTATGGAGTTTGGGGACTCAAATGAAGACCAAATAGATTTAGCAGCCACACTTCCCTATTGCAATTTAACAGTCTCTTAAGCACAAAATCAAACACAATATAAATAAAGTGGCTGGAATCTTTCCTGAGTATCTTACCTTAACGTCTGCTGCCTCTGTCTTGCTATCCCCTAGATGTCCCCAAAGGCCCCATTTTATCTTCCCGAAGACCTGTAGCTTTCTAAAGAGAAATAACCGCATATCCTAAAATGCTTCCTGATATCACCGGAGCAATCCGGCAAATGCAGAAAGTAGAATTGCTAAAAGATCAGATCTGTTGACGATCTTGATTAGAAAAGGCACTAGTTGTGTGCAATACCTTTTAGAAAACTTCTTATGTGCCCCGAACTGTACTTAGCACTATGGGAAATGAAGAAATGAATCAATTTTATATCCTAATCTCTGCTAAGAAGGAAGCTAAAAGGACAAGCTATAATATAGTAGAGTCGTTCAGAGCTGCACTGTGGAAGTAAACTGGTTATGCTACAATCCTGTTGGAACACTTCACGTTTCTGTGCCTCAGTTTCCTCATCCATCAGTTGGAGACAATAAGAGTAGCTACCTCTAGGGTCATTATGGGGTTTTAAATGAGTTAATATAAGTAAATAGGAGAGTGGCATGTAGAGATTTCTATTTCATATAGATATGAGTGTGTGTGTGTGTGTGTGTGTGTGTGTGTATCTTTATACAATGTGAAAAAATACCTATTATAAAGGAGGGGTAACATCTAGTGCTATTAGAAGTCAGAGGCAGAGGTACTGTTTGCAGCTGGAGGGAACCAGGGAGGCTTTCTGGAAAAGTGGCAAAAGACAATAATGTTCACTAAATATTCCATTTGCTTTGCCTACTTCCCAGCTCTTTTCGTCAGGGTCACATGACAAGTTCTGGCCAATGGGATGCATGTGGAAGAGCTGGGCTTATTAAGTCTCCCCTCTCCTGCTTTAGTGAATGAGAAGGCCACCCATCCCAGATGTTGAAGCCACAAATGGTAGAAAGGCCATCTGCTGGGGTACCTGAGTGTTGGTGTGGAGTAGAGATACCTCCTCTGACTCAAACACACACATCCAACCCCTAAAATAGATATGTAGTATGAGCCAAATAAAAACCTTTCATATTTTAAGCCATTGGGACTTTAGGCTTAATTTGTCACTATAGTGTAACCTAACCTACCTTGACTCATACACAATTTTAATCATGGTTTTTGCATTGTTTTCCCAGAAATACTAAACCCTGTTATATTGATTAAGGTAATCCTAGATACTATAACAAATAAATCCAAAATTGTGTAATGGCTCAAACATGGTAGATATTTATTTCTTACACAAAATCCCCAAATGGTGTTCCTGATTGGTAGGTGGCTTCTCTCCATATGATGATTCAAAGACCCAGGCTCTCTCTATCTTATATATCTTCCAGATATAATTTCCAAGGTTACCGTGCTAATCTGCATCAAGCTGGCAGAAGGGGAAAGAGAAGGGAGGGCCATGCACGAGGATGTAATAGGCCAGGCCTTGGAGTGATACAAGTCGTTTCTGCTCACTTTCCACTGGCCAGAACTCAGTTACAGATTCTCCTTTAACTGCAAAATGGGAAGGTCAATGTCATTTACCTGTGTGTCCAGGAAGCAGAAGAAAGATGTTTGGGAAATAATAGCAGGCTCTGCCATATCTGTTATTGTTCCCCTAAACACCCTTTCTCCTGCTATATGTCTATTAAAAGAATGAGTTATTAAACTTCGAGTTTCTCGTTCTTTCAACAGACATAGATTGAACACCTTCTCTGTTCAAAGCATATGCTTGGTGGCTGGGGTGGCTGGGATACAGAGAAGAAAGCTACAGAAAATACTCCTTGGGGACTCCATAATCTAGCATAAGGAGATATATATATATATATATATATATATATATATATATATATATATAATTTCTGTATGTATGTGTGTGTAATATAAGGCAGACAATAATAAAAGCTCCAAGAAAGATTCAGATAAAGCTTTTTGGAAGTTCGGAAGAGGGGTAAATGGAAGATCTTGTGATGATGGGTAGGGGGTATTACAGGCAAAACAAGCAGACGGCACAGGGGTAGATAATCAGGGAGTCTTTATGGCAGGAAATCCGAGATTCAATTTAACTGGAGAGAAGTGTGTAAGAAGAAGAGGAGGCAAGTTTAAGTTGGAACAGTGTGTTGGGGCCCAATGCCGTCAAACACTCACTAATCACATATGATGATGTTGCATTTCTGAGAGAGGCTATTCAATCACCAATTTACACAGTTTCTATTTTTTCCCCATCTACTTTTCATTAAGCAGGTAACCTGCTCCTTTCCCACTTCAAATAATTATAAAGATGATTATGGAAATGATAGTGGTGGTGGTGCTAATGATTAGGAAGGAGAAGAGAGTTGGGAAAATTTCCTAATCTACCCAGAAGTCTTTCAGCCTCACTGTGAGAAGGGCCCTGGAGATCATCATTCATGAGCTGCCCTGTGCCGATTTCTGCTCCCTGGGAGACCAGACAAGAAGAAGTGCAGCAGATTATGGGCTGCTTTTGAGAATCAGCACATCAGGGCCATGGAACAGTCTGGAGAACATGGAAGTCACCAGGCAGCACATTTAGGCCAGTTCTGAATGGGACCAAACATGGTCCGCAGACCATGGGACTGAAACCCAATGGGGTTGAGACTGGTTTCTTCCACCCTCAGCTTTTCCAAGAAGCACCAATAATTAAGAGTCAGTAATGCTAATAAGAATGCTTATCTTTTATTTAAATTCAGTAGGCGGACCAACTAAGTGCACGACACTAGCAACCCAGCAGATGAAGTTTAGCACAAATTAAAGTTCATTTCGGTTGACCATAAATGTCATCTAATTAAAGGGTGTGTGCTGCCCAGCCCGTCATGTGGAGTGCAACTTGTGCCTCTTGTTTTTCTGCTTCCTTTCTTTCCAGGCTCATTTCCACTCCCAGACATATTAGGAATAACAGGAATGCACCTCTTCTGGGAAGACCATGGCACATCAGGGTATTAGTTTCCTGCAGCTGCCACAATAAAGTACCATGGACTTGGTGGCTGAAGACAACAGCCATTTATTCTCTCACAGCTTTGGAAGAGCATTCAAAGCAGAAGGAACCACAATAGCAAAGGCTCTGAGGTGGGAGAGTACCTGGCCAGTGTGATTAGAACAGAGAAAGCAAGAATAAGGGCAATGGGAGTGATATGAGAGTCCTGGCTAGCCCAGTAATGGTCAAGTTCACATGGTGGTGGTGGTGAGGAGTCAGTGGGTTAATAAAGACATACACAGCCCATCCATTTTATGGAAATTCCTGGACATCCTTCAAAGCTGCCTTGTGCCCACTTTTCCTGATTCTGCCTCTCCCATTTCTCCACCACCTCCTCCTTTCTGGACACCTGCCCCATCTACACACAGTACTAATCTTTGACCTCTTTTATGCAAAACTAAACCACATGCATATTTCTAGAAAAGCACCTACCATGTTGCTTTGGACACAGTAAGCACTGAATAGTATTTCCTTCTTTGTCTCTTAAAATTCTTACTGCAGCTTTGGGAATTTCCACTGCAAATCAAATTTGAACTGAGTTGTTAGAGAAGACCTTGTTTATGTGCAAAGACATAAAGATGTAATAGAACCCTTTCAAAGAGTTCTCCTGCCAATGTTAAATCATAGGGAACAATGCATTTCCTGACATTTTTAGGTTCCCAGGTAAGAGAAAGAATACGACTGAGGTGGGGAAAGGAGTGAGAATTTTATAAAGATTCTTTGATCCCACCCTTTTCCAGGCTATATCTTTATTTATGGAACAAAAGGAAGGAATTCATGTAAGTAAAATCGGCTTCATGGATGGGCATAGGTGTATGTGCCCTGACTTTCTTCCAAGCCAAGTCATAGCTGTAGAAACTATAGCTGTTATGCATAAAGGATCTAAGGAACTCTAAAGGACTCCAGGGGTATAGGAAATTTTATGTACACGTGTGTGTGTGTGTGTGTGTGTGTGTGTGTGTGTGTGTGTGTGGAGAGAGAGAGAGAGAGAGAGAGAGAGAGAGAGAGAGAGAGAGAGAGATCATGTTTGTTGGAGATAGGAGGGAGTGGTGGATCAAGTTAACATAAGAAAATTTAAGTTTAACAGATATTTGACTGCTTAGACAAATAGAAGTAGTACCTAGAGAAGGACGTCATTATATGGGAAGGGGGTTGTTCATAAGTGGAACACTTTAGGCTAGGAGAAGGTTTTAGCACCTGGCTTAATCAACCTTATAACTATTTTTATGAAAATTTACACTTATAGAAGTTTGAGTAGTTTTCTCAAGTTCCTTTCCTTTGCTTGTAGTTTGGAACTTTTCCATGTTTTTGGATGCAAATAAATGCAGCTGTTTGCTCTGTGAGAGCTATGGAAAACATATATTTATGCTGTATTTGTATATAGAAAATGTTCAATTGAGACTGAATTTGGCTTCTTGCGTTATATTTCAACTTTTTTATCTAATAACATAAGGTCCCTCATTCATGCAAATGATGCTATTGACTCATCAGTATGGTATAGCAAAAGAACAGGGGTCTGGGCATAAAAACAGCTTAATTTCAGTTCTGCTTCATCAGTAATGACCTTCACGGATGTAGCAGATTATATTTGCCAAGGATGACCTCGAAACTCTTACATCCCACATATTCCTTTACAATGTGACCTTGACACTTTCCCATGAGGTGGAAGAGTTCATGTCCCCTCCTCTAGAATCCACATAGCCTTGTGGCTTCCATGTAACAAATGGAATGTGGCAGAAGTGACCGCGTGTGATTGCTGAGGCTGCGTTATAAAAGGCCATGCAGCTTCTGTCTTGTTCAGCAGAACATTTGCGTTAGGAACCAGACTGCCATATGAGAAGTGTGACTGTGTTGAGGACGCCATATTGTGAGGAAGCTAAGCAGCATGGAGGAGCCATGTATAGACACTCCAGTCAAAAGTGTACTCTTTGATTTCTCCTAGCCCCAGCACCAGACAGATTGAAGAAGGCTTCAAATGCTCCAAACTCTGTTATGGAGTCACTCCCAATGCCGACCTTCAAGTATTTCCAGCTGAGGATTCAGACAGGCCAGACACAAGCTATATTTGCTGTGCCCTTTCTGAATTCCCGATCCACATAATCTCTTAGTATAGTATTTTATACCACTAACTTTGGAAGCAATAGAATGGAATTGCAATAGAAACAGAAAATCTGGAATCTGGAAATGGTGACGGGGGGTGGGCAGGGTGGTCGTGGCTGCTGTAACAAAAAACTAAAACATGTGGCATTAACTTTGGGACCCAATCGCAGGTGCGTTCTGGAAACACCTTGTGAGGCCAGTTGGGGAAAGCTGGAGGGCCTCAAGAAGAGAGGTTTAAAGCAAACTGAGGACAATATTATTAGAAACTGAAAGAAAGGAGATTCTTATTATATAGCAGAAGAAATTTCAGCAAAATGGTTTCCTGGGGTAATGTATAAATGAAAAATATATCTACATAATCTCGTAAACTTGACTTCCAGGCAGAGTACTGGGGGTGCTGCCTGATTTCCTCTAGTTGCCTATAGCAAAATGAAAGAGGAGTATGTATGTGATAGACTAGAGTGGATTTTTAAGTTTTCAAGTATAATTTGGAGACTATAAAAAGATGTTAGAAGAGTCTTTTCAGCCAGGAAAGGATCTCAAATTAAGAAGTGGCTTCTGAGAAAATATAAGTTCAAGATGTGGCTATAAGAGAGAAAAAAGAGAAAGGGGCCCGACTCAAAAAGATTTGTAAACATGGTTTTGTCTAATACAGTAGACTATATATTGATACACGGTAAGAAACACAGCATTGTTGTTGTTGTTTTGTTGTTGTTGTTGTTTTAGGGAACTATGTCAGCTTTTGCTGGAAGGAACTGAAACAAGATAAAATGAAATTTTTTGACTCCCAATTTTTTAACGACAAGAAGTAGGATGAAAAGTCTATTCAGTTGCATGCAAAAGTCATTTCTTATGAAAAAGGAGGGATAACTCAGAGGGTGGAACCAAGAACCACAAAGAAAACCTTCTAGAGAGTAGGACTAAATCTAAACCTGTGTCCAGGTTTCAGAATTGCTATGGACCCGAGGCACTGATGCCTTATGTTTTCCCTGTATTTGAATGGGGATGTTGACAGTAGTTATTCTACACCTTCCCTACTGTTGTATGCTGCTTGTATGCTCACCTCTTTAGTTTATAGATGTACAGGTCAAGAGGAATGGTACTTAAGGAGATGGACTGAAAAGGAAAAAAAAACTGTACCCAAGGAGCTTCATCCACACTCAGACATGGCTTAAATGATGAGATTCTGGACTTACAACTGATGCAGCTAAGGATTGAAACTCTGTGTGTCTTAGGAGAGAGGTGATTCATTTTGAATGTGCCACGGGTGTTGTGGCTAGTGACTATGACCACTGTCACACATTATACTTTCCAAAGATGACTGCAGCAATTTCTCCCATCCCACAAACTCCTCTGAATTGTAAGCTTGGTACTTTTCCCATCAACAGGTGGAGTCAGGACAAAGTTTTGATTCATTCATGAACAGAAAAAAATGTGGTGGAGATGATGTTAAATGACTTCCAAGGATAGATCCCAAAAAGCAGTGCAGTTTCCACCATGTTCACTAGGATAGTCATTGCAACTCCTCAGCAGCACGTGGGGAATCATCACCCTGGGGCTGCCATGTTGTGAGGAAGAAAGCCACATGGAGGGACCACGTATCGACACTTTTGTCAACAGTCTTAGAGTCCTCCCAGGCCAGGTGTTAGGCATGTAAAAAAATGAACCTGCAGTTACTTCCAGCTCCAGCCACCGAGTCACTCTCCGCCTTTGAATCTCTCCATCCAGATCCCATGCCTCATGGAGGAGGGCAAGCAGGCCTACTGTGCCCTTTATGAATTTGTGAACGTAGCATTCATGAACATAATGACATGTCTTACACCACTAAGTTTGGGATGGTGTGTCATGAAACAATATAGTAACTGGAGCCATGGATCCCATTTCGTTTTCACATTTGTAAGATGAAAAATTTGGTCTGTATTCCTTCCCAGATCTTTTTTCAGTCACAAAGATTTGAAAATCTCATCTTATTGCTTTGTGGCTTAAAAGCCTTTGGGTCAGACTGCTGGCTGTTCCCCCACCCCGAATCTGTTTTATTTTTTATGGTCATGTGTCCACCCATCTAGACAGTATATTTCCTAATATCCTTTGCAATGGTATGTGACCACTTTACTGAGTTCTCACTAAGGGAATATGAGTGGAAGGGACACATGTCACTTCCCTCTCACTTGTTTAGAAGGAAATTGCTGACCCTGGACTTTTTTCCCTTCCCACAAGCTGAAACACACTTGGGCCACCAACTCAGCTTCAAACTTGCAATTGATATCAGTGTCCTAGATGAAGCAAGAGCCACAACATGAAAAGAACCTAGGGCTCTGAATAGCCTTGGGAGCAGGGCTGCTCTGCCAACCTGTCCTGTGAAGGAAAAATTAAATTCTTTCTTATTCAAGCCACTGTATATTTAATGGGTCTCTGTTACTGAAGCTTCACTTTAATCCTAATATGCCCTCCAAAGGCTCCCAGCTTCCTTCACATGGCTAAGGCTCTCTGGTCCTCCCTCCAGCCCGATCTTCTGTCATTTCTCTTCTACTTTCTATGCTCAGGTTAAGCTGGTCTTCACGAAGTTCTTTTGTTTTCATGCTGTTTTCTCTGCCTGGGTGGCACTCCTCTGCCCATCCTTTTGCCCAGCTAATTTTTACATGTATTGCAGGTCTTGATGTAAATGACATTTAACCAAGATTTCCTATTATGTTTTCATAGCATCCTTGTATTTTTCTTTCATAGCACTTATCACCTTGCTAATTAAATAATAATTTGCAAACTTGGATTCTCCTTCGACCCTGTATTGCAGACACATGGAAACAAGGCCCATGTCCTTTTTGTTTCTTGCTTTATTCCAGTACCTAAACAGTGCCTGGCTCATAGTAGGTATTTAAACAGTATTTGTAGAATGTTATTGAGTGAACTTGCAAGATAGCTGACCAAGCTTTGCAGTTTAGGCTTGTGGCCTTAGATGTAAGCAAAAGATGAACTTGCCCATACGGTATCAACTTACAACCTTGGCTTCATAGGTATTATGCTCACAAATCAGCTGAGCTCACTCCACCAGGCTGTGGGCCTCCTGAGTTTGCTCCTTATAGGCCATCTTGATGTCATCAGGGACACTTCTGATAATAGAATCTCTCTCTTTAAAAAATTGGTTTATGGATGAAAAGGTCCCAAGTATATAGGATGCTGAGTTTAGCAGAATTTGTATGTAAATTGGTATTTTGCTGGTGATCAATCTTGTGCTAAAAATGGAAAATCAATATATAAAAAAAGAGAGAATCTAAGGGGAAAAATAAGTTGTAGACATTTTTGGTCCATTAAGTTTCCAAGTCCGAGGACACTGCATCTGAGACCAAGGTTACTGACTGTTTCAAAGGAGTGTGCAAGGAAACCAGATGATCGCCTCACCTACACAGAATATAGCTGAAGCTCCTGGTGAGAGAAAAGTTCCAAAAGCAAGGCTTCCCACAGCACTTCCTGGGAAAGGCCTTTGCAGTATCTCCTTGAGACTAAGACAGGAATCACCATGCATGAAAAACAGGTCCAGGGTCGCTTGGGCTGCAGAGTTCACTGAACTGCTAAAGGGATAAGAACTGACCTCATGTGCCAGGTGGCAACTGCAGAAACAGCAGTGAGCTTAATGACATTGAAATAGCATGCAAAAGAATAAAAAGAGCAACAAACACCTCATTTCAGTGCCTTCCATTAGGTATCAAAATGGATTGACACAATCGAAAGGGATGGATTGCATGGGGGCGGGGCAAACGTTGTTGAGGAACACCAATTCAAACCACTTCTGATTGAAGCAGGAGAGGGAGATTCCATGGGAATGGTTAAGCATTCAATGGGAAGCGAGTGGACCCAGATCATTTCTATAGATGCCTTGTTAACTTTATTATACAGAGATACAGGAGACATCATTGAAAAGAAAATAGCTGTTATAGGTTGAATTGTGTTCCCCTCCCACCAAATTCATATTGAAATCCTAATAATCCCCAGTACCTCAGAATGTGACTATTTGGAAATAGGATCATTGCTGATGTAATTAGTTGAGATGAGGTAATACCGGAGTAGGGTGGGCCCCTAATCCAATATGACTGGTGTTCTTATGAAAAGGAAAAATTTGGACAGAGACTGACACACATAGAAGGAAAACAATGTGAAGAGACACAGGGAGAAAATGGCCATCTACAAGGCCCCTAGACCAGGCTGGAACGGATCCTTCCCTCACAGCCCTCAGAAGGAGCCAACACAGCCAATTTTGGTTTCACGCTTCTAGCCTCCAGAGCTATGAGACAATACACTTCTGTTTAAACCACCCAGTCTGTGGTCCTTTGTTACAGCAGCCCTATCCAGCTGACATGGTAGCAGAGTGCATGGATCTCAGAGACAGTTTAGTCCTGGTCCACACCTTGCTAGCTACATGACTTTGGTCAAGTCATTGAAAAACTCTTCAAAATTCTCAGCTTCCTTTTCTCTCAAATCCAGATAATCAGGAATGATACTCAAAATACTTAACAGCCCAAAATGTGCACGTAAGAGGCTTCTGAACCCACAAGTGGCCACAGGAGAGTGACTCTAGGTGCATTCATCCTTGAAGACTCATGCCAGTCTGGGAGGGCTAAATAAGGCACCAAGCATTTATCTGCTGAGGTGCCAGCAACACCTGCACCAGGGCTCTCTCTGTCTGCTCCTTGAGGGTCTGGTCAAATCAGGACAAGAAGGCACATGGGGATGGGAGCCGTTGTGGAGGAACCACTCAGAGCTCTCAGGCTAATGGGGGTTCAATGGCAGTACATACCTGGTTCTCTCCTGGGCTAGGGTGTTTGTTTGGGTCAGGAAGAGGTATGAGGTAAGGTGTTAATTTAAGGGGCATTGAGCTGCTGTTACTTACCAGTCTGTATGGAAATATTTTAACATTTCAACAACCAGCAGTGCTGTCCTGACTTTTACCTGCTGAATATCAGGCCTGGGATAATTACAGATAATTATATAGTTTTATGAAGATTGGATGAGATGACACATGTCAAGTGTCATGTGCCTGGCATATGGCAACTGCTCAATAATTGCTAGTTTACATTATTATTGGGAAGAATGGTATTTAAATAGAGGTCAACCAACATTAAAGACCTACTATGTGCCAGGCACTGGGCCGGACATTAGGAACATAGAGATGAATATGGCATAACCCCTGCCCTCAAGGAGTCTATTTTTAGCAGAACTGAGACACTCTTTTCTACTTCCCTGCTTTTCATAATGAAGGGAGACAGAGGATCTTTCTGTATTCCAGTACCTGTCATTGTTGGTTCCACCTTCCTACCCACACGAAATGTCCTCAGATATCCCTTATTTGAGTTTTTCTTCAGGGACTTGCCCATGTCACGGTTTAGCTTAAGTGATCCCTGAACTTGTAGGTTCTAAAACAAACAAGTCAACAAACAAATTTGTATTGAGGCCTGAATTCAATTGATTTGGATTCTATGGAGATAAAAAATGCCAGGCTTGGTGAATATCTGCCCAGTATTCTTTTTCAAACAGGACACCCAAGGATAACTTGTGGTACAAAATCAGAATTGTTGCTATGGCAGCTTGCTTCCAAAGATAGCGACCATCACATTCTTCCCTCCTGTATGGACATGGCACCACTCCAGCCCCATCTAGTAGTTTATTCTTCTACCCTTTTGAATCTGGGCTGACTTATGAGGCACTTTGACCAAAAGGATATGGTGGAGGTGGCTCTGTGACTATTCCAGGCCTACTCTATGCCTATTTCATAGCAACTTCCACCTTCCCATGGTCTGAATGTTTCTGTCCCCTCAAAATTCCTATGTTGAGATTCTAATCCCCAGTTCATGGTATTAGAAGGTGGGGTCTTTGGGAGGTGATTAGGTCATGAGGGTGGAGAACTCATGACTTGAATTCATGTCCTTATCAAAGAGACTCCAGGAAGCTAGTTCACCCCCTACACCATGTGAGGTCACAGTGAACCTTCTAGCAAGTGGGTTCTCACCAGACACTGAATCTGCCTACATCATGATCTTGGACCTTCCAGCCTCTAGAACTGTGAGAAATAAATTTCTCTTGATTTTGAAGCTACCCAGTTTATGATATTTTGTTATAGCAGCCTGAATGGACTGAGATACACTTCCACTCCCTTGAAACACTTTCTCTTGGGAAAATCCCTTTGGGAACTCAGCTGCCATGCTGTGGGAAGCCCAACATGGAGACACATGAGTAGGTGCTCGAGTTGATAGCCTCAGCTGGGTCTCCAGCACTGATGACTTGCCACGTGAGTGAGCCATCTTGGACATCCAGCCTAGGTAAGTCTTCAGAGGACCACAGGCCCAGCCTCTATCTGACTTTCTCAGGGAGACTCCACATGAGAACCACCCAGCTGAAGCCAGTTAACCCATAAAACCACAAGAGACAATGATAAATTGATATTTAAGCCCCCAGTTTGTTGAATAGCGATAAATAATCGGAATTCTGCTCTTCATGAAACTCAACTACTGTCAACTTGTAGGCATTACGAAGGAGCTAGGGCATGGGAATCTGAAATTCTGGGCTCTCAACATAGCTCTGTCTCTAACAAGCTCTGTGACTCTTATCACTCTGGGAATCTATTTCTTCTCTTGTACAAAAATGGGATCCAGATCGCTATGATTCCTCATACTTCTAATACTCTATGATGCTGTAATCTTTCTGGATGACACAAGCAGCACTTTTACTAACCTTTTTACAGAGTTCCACCCGAAGGTAAAATTCTGCTTTAATTTCATAGAGTCACAGACCTTCAAGGTCATCCAGCCCAGTCTGCTCGTTGTGTAGATGAGTATAAGTCACAGAGAGGTGAAAGTGTCCCAACTTCTATACACACTCCTCTGACCCACTGCTCCCTTTCCAAAGTTTTTGTCCAATGACTACTTACTTCACCTTGAAAGGGGGTTATTGCTTCCCCTTTTTCAAATGTTCTGGGATTTGGTGAATAAACCTGCCAATGAGTGCTTTCTATGTCTTTGAAGTCTTTGCTTCTGCCCTGCCCAGCTTTCCATATGGACCTGGTTTTTCTTTGTGTGTGTGTGTGTGTGTGTGTGTGTGTGTGTGTGTGTGTGTGTTTTGTTTTTCCCAAAGTTTTTTTCTTTTACTTTTTATTATGATAAAATATATATAACATAAAACTTGCCATTTCAACCACTTTTTAGTGTACCAAAGGGATCTACTTTTCAAGGTTCATTCCTGTTTCCGGAAGAAGCTGATGTATGACACATCACAGCTGAAGAGGCCAGGTCTGGAACATTCTCCATGTTTCTGCAGTGTTCGGCTGCTTGGGGGATGTGGATAATAGACTAAGAGCTTCAAGGACAGAAGACCAGATCTTAGCCTGGTCATAATTCCCATGGCCTTGCTCAGTATATAGGACAAGCTCAAGAAATGTTTGTTGAGTGAATAAATGACCCTGTAGATGAAAAGAGATCCTCCTCAGATTTTCTTAGATCACCTTAAAATTTTTTTTCTTGTATCATGGGAACAAGCGGGGTTGATAAATAGCAACCATTATGTCACATATGGGCATATATGTGACTCTTTCTCCAAAGGTAAGTCACTCGGCGCAATATTAGGGACATGATAAGCTTGTAAATACCCTTGTTGACAGTTTCTCTTTAGAAATCATATTGACTTGCCATGCTGTGTTTCTGTTAGAGAACAAAGAGAAATTTGCCCTTTGGTGACTGAATGAGGTCAAAGCATTATAATCAGTGTCACCAAGGGCTAACAATTCTGCCCCCCAATGTAATAAAAATGAGCAGATCACTGCCATCCTTTAAAACATTTGCTCAAACATGCCCACAGACCAGAGCTATGGACTGCAGCCAAACACCTCTTGTCTTCCCTGAGACCAGGTGAAAACCACAGCAGCCCAGAGCCCTGTAACTGCTTGGACATTGAAAGGAATTGCAGCTTTGGTAGAAAGCAAGGATATTT
Source organism: Aselliscus stoliczkanus (assembly GCA_033961575.1). Taxonomy (NCBI): domain Eukaryota; kingdom Metazoa; phylum Chordata; class Mammalia; order Chiroptera; family Hipposideridae; genus Aselliscus; species Aselliscus stoliczkanus. The sequence continues at coordinate 127,247,090 of CM066734.1, forward strand.
GTCTCTAACAGGGATGCAGAGGCAGTAAAACCCTTTGGTCTGGCTTTGTCTCTGGTGTCTTGAACCTCCTGTTTTACTGCAATTACAAGTTGCAGAATAAGGCTTGGCCCAGAGAGGCTACTCCCAAACTGCAGAAGGCTCTCTTTGCTGTTGGGGTCACAGCCAGGCTGGAGAGGCTGCTACCAACTTGGAGAGGCACATCATTAGCTAAATGTCATGACCCGGTATGGGTGGGGGGAGACAAAAATCAACATCCAATGTGGTGAAGGACAGTCTAATGGACGATAAATATTTTACCAGCTCTGGCCATTTATATGGAATGCCGCCTTTTCACCCTCTCTAGCAAATTGTTTTCTTTCTTTATTTTTTCCTCCCCAAGCCCCATTATTCTTTCATAGTCCAGAAGGAAAAACAACATTTCTGACACTTGACTAATATATTCAGTGCACACAGTACGTCCTACATAATGTTAATTCTCTTCTTTTTTTTCTCCCCTGCCCATCTCTACTGGATAAAAATGGTCCCCCCACCCTAAGACCAAAATCAGACAGGAGGACAATGTAGGTGATTCTATTTTAGACAGTCATCAGACTTTTTTCCTTTTTAATAAGCTTTCCAGAGCAACAGGGTCAGTCCCTCTCTTGGCCTGCAGGAGAGGCCAGTGGCCCCCAAGTCAGATGCTTCTATTTTCAGCTCCCCAAGTCCAGAGAGTGATAACCTCGCCTAGCTGAGGGCCATGCAGCCGACCCAGCCAGCAGTTTGGGCTTGCAGCCTCTCTATACTTCCATTTCCATAAATTTACATCAAATTTGTGCTGAATCATATCTCCCCACCCCCACCCCTTGCAGAAGAAATGAAATACATTATCAATAAGTACACAAATTTGAATAATCTGAGAGGCGAGAAACTTTCCCTGTCTCTTTTTCATTTAACTCTTTCCTTGGGCTACGAGTCACTCTGCTTCGTTCACCAGCCCAGGTTGCAGGTGGGTCTTCCCAGCCACCCCTGTGCCCAAGGTTTTCCACTTTTCTCCTGCCTCTTACCAGGAGGCCCAGGCCCTGACTCTCCCTCTGCCTCTCCTGTCCTATTTGGCTCCTCAGATGTCCCTTCTTACTGACATCTAGGTCCCTGGTCCTGGAACTCTTCCATCAGCAGGAGGGGCTGCCCCTCTGCCTCCCTCATCCTGACCCCCTGCCCGGCAACGCCCCAGCCAATCACACCCACACCGGTGCCCCCTCAGGATGGTAATTGCAGGGTCCATGCCCGCCAGGCTGTCATCAGCCCCACTCAGTCATTTTGAGCACCTCCATGGAGGTTCAGCGGGGAGTGGAACTTCCTTCTGCGCCCCCTGCTGACTGACTGATTGGCAGCCAGCAGGGTTGGGGGGAGCAGCCGACAACTGATTGTTTGCTGCTGGGCAAGGAAGGCTTAGTGGAGGCAGAGAGAGGGCCCAAAAGCTCAGGGGGCTAAGAGATAGAGGATGCTCTGAGTCAGGAACCTGGCCAGGATCCCCTGTCTGTCTGGTGTCTGGCTGCCAGCCCTGATAGAAAAATGGATGAGGCCTTTGCAGAATGTCCCCAGGTAGGGGGAAGTGAGGGAGGTTTCTCTTTTACAGAATTGAGGCCAGTGGCCCAGGGGACCTCAGGTCTCAGGGCTTTGCAGGGGCCTTGACTGCAGTGCACACTGGGACATGCCATTCCCTGCCCCTGGGTGAAATCAAGAACAGAGGAAGGCATTAGCAACCAGCCCATAGGGGATCCCGGCAGGACCTGTCAAAATGGTCTCCTTTTGACAAGAGCAAGAATTAGGGACCTTGGTTTACATAGAGCTAATTTAAAAATATATTTACCTACCACTGTAAGCCACAGTCATTACGAATCATTTTCTTTCCAGGCTCATCAGACTGGTTTCTTAATTCAGGCAGGAGAAAAGTGACTGGGGAAAGAAGTCGACATGAGTATTGCCTCTGTTGTGTAGTTCAGAGAAAAAAAATCTCTCCTGGAGATTTGCTTCGTTTCCTTTAATGAGAACGCTGGCATTTTTGCTTGGGCAGCCAGAATTTACCTGAAAATACTGTTGGGAGAAGCTGTATCAAAAGCTTTTAGGGTTTTCCCCCTGTGTCTGGGTTTGTTGGGACTTGGCCCGAGTCATCCTGCAAGTCAGTAGAAAACCTGTATCGAGAGGCTCAGGTTTCTAACAAGTTCAAGTCTTCCTTGCTTTCCCAGTCTCTCCAGAGATTTTGTTTTGTTTTGTTTTGTTTTCCACAGTATCTCTGGTTCAATTTCTTAGATTAAGCTATTTTGGAGTTTCCACATCTGAAACCCTCTCCAACTCTGGAAACTGAAAAGCGTCACTCGGAAGTATCTAAGCACTTTCTTCTAACACTATATGTGCATATAAGTAAATAAATAAGTAAATAAAACTGGCCCTGGGGCTGTGAATATATATGGCAAAATTGGGTCCCTAGAGGTTTTTCAGAGAGCTAAGGGGATAATAGAGGCTCAAGCCAACATGTCAACACCTAGTGGCAAATTTAAGACAAGGGCCCCTAGTTTTAAACAGGTCCTGTGCAAATGGACTGTCAGATGGAACATTTAATGTGTTGTTTTCCTCAGAGGTAAGGCTAGTTGGTCAGCAGTTTTATTTTATTATTATTATATTATATATACATATATATTTTTTAAAGTTAACCATGATATAATTAGCTTTGTTTTTGTCAGCCTGGGCTGCTGTTGATGAGGTATCTAGAAGCCTTCTGGTATAGGTGCCTAAAAGCTTAAACGGCATTTAATTATTATTATTACTCAATGTCAGCCTACATAAATGAAAAGAGATAAAAAAGAATCGCTCGCAGCAACATTGCCTTGCTTTGTGATTTCATCACATCTCATAAGCGAGGCAGGTTTGAGCTGGCACGTGGGACATGAAACCTCTAAGGAGAACCCAGGCAACTGGAGAGGCTTTCGATTGAGTTGGAAGTTTCTCCACATGTTGGGGAGGGGAGAGGCTTGCTACTCTTTGATTCACTTTACTCCCAATTTTATTTTTAAATACCTTAATGACTGGCTGACTTACTTCAGAGAAGGAAAGCACATAAGAGAAATGGCATCACACAGAGAGGTGTCTTAAAGGTACATGGCTTCTAACGTCAGGTTCCGTGGCTCCCAACAGCTTGCTGAAGGTCTAGTGAAAGCTCCCAGGGAGCCGCAGTACTGAAAGCCTTAGCTAAACATGGTAACTGGAAGGGGCAGGATGCTTCCCCACCCGAATGCCAGCTGAGAGCAAGGTGCAGACCAGGAGGTGGCGGAAGGCAGATGGACTGAGATATGTCCACTCTCACAGTCTGTTTCATTGACAGGTCAGGAGGAAACCAGATGGTTTGCCAAAGGGCAATGTACTGGCAGACAGTACCTTGCGTCTTAGCATGAGACATCAGGCTGTTGGGAACAAGTGCTTGATGCTGAGTTAACCCTAGCCGTTCAGCTCAGGGATGACCTTCTTTCCACCTAGTTGGATTACAAAGAGAATGGATTATGTGGCCCAGCATGGTCAGAAGACCAGAAGCCTTAGCTGCATTCTAGCCCCTTCGTTTTCTCTTCTTTTCTTTTCTTTTTTTCAGGTGTACAAAACAATGTAATAGTTAGACACTTCACCCCTCACAAAGTGATAACTCCTCTCCACCAACCTATTGCCCCTCTGACATCATATTTATCTATTACAATTCCATTGACTCTTCCCTATGCTGTACTCCATATCCCGTGACTATATAAATATTAAACTATAGTTGACATACAATATTCAGCTTCAGATGTACAATGCAGTGGTCAGGCATCTACACCATCCATGAAGTGGTCTCCCTAACACCCTACAAAATATTTGCAACATTATTGATTATATTCCCCAAACTGTCATTCATATCCCCATGGCAATATTGTAGTTACCAATTTGTGCTTTCTAATCTCTTTACCTTCTCCCTCATCCCCACCCCCTCCCATCTAGTAATCATCAGTTTTTTTTCTCTAGATCTCTGAGACTATTTCTGTTTACTGTGCTCATTCATTCAGTTCTTTAGATTCCACATATAAGTGAGATCATATGGTATCTTTCTCCATTTGACTTATCTCAGCATAATGTTCTCTAGGTCCTCTTCTTATTTTCTGAGCAAAACCTTGAGAGTAAGGTTTACAAACCTTCACATCCCACAACAGAGACCGTAGTCTGCAATGCTATTGAAGTATAATGAGTATAATATTTGTACACAACAGGCACAGAATAAATGTGCTGAATGGGACACTGGCTCCTTCTCATAGTCCCTGGCCCGCCAGAATCTGTTGTAGAATCTTCTTTAGATGAGGACTCAACAAGTCATGATGCTAGGGGCTACTGCTTTTTAAGAGCTGCCAGGCCAAGTTCAGGCCATCCAGGCTCTTTATCTGTAGTGTCACCATTTATATCAGTTATTTGTTGATATATAGCAAACCACCCCAAACATTGGTGGCTAAAGCAACAACAGTTCTGTAGCACATGATCTGTGGGTCAGCAAATTAGGCAAGGCTCAGCTGGGTAGCTCCACTGGTGTCAGCCAGGCTCATGCAGGCATCTATGGCAGCTGGGGGCCGGGGGGTCCATGGCCTGACTCCCATTTGTGGCAGTTAGCTGGTTGTTTTCCTCATCTAGCAACACTTTTCGGGCCTGTTTCCCCATCTGACAATTGGGGATAATATCTACCTCATGGGGTTGATCTAGGATGAACAGGGGCTAAACATAAGAAGTACATGTTGGCTGTGATGCTTTCACACCTGTAAAATGGGTTCACAATTTCTTTTCAGCCTACCTGCTCATCTCCACAGGCAGTGTTTCTGCAGGTATGGAAAGCTCACTATTGGTGGTGGTCCATGAGAGGACTTTAGGTGGCCCAGGAAAACCACCTGGAATAGCATCCACTCATGTGTGAGCCTCACCTGCCCTCTGTCATTCTCTTTCAGTCCTTCCTCTTAGACGATGTCTCCGTTTGCTGCTGATATGTTTTTAGCACCTCTTCTGACACATACTAAACATCACACTCAGAGCTTTTCAGCTTACTTAGAATTCAATATCATTTTATTTCCAATTGCTACATTGGCTTTCTGTTTATGACAGCTGATAATTTAAGAAGTAAATATAAGTATACCTTAGTAGCTTGGAAAACAATATTAAATATAGAACATGTGGTTCAATCATTCATGCATTCAACCAATCTTTGTAGAGCACCTACTATGTGCCAGGCCCTGTACCTAGTGTTCATCAGAGAACAGAGCCAAGCGCCCTTCCCAAGTGGGGCTTCCATTCTGGTGGCAGGAGCCTGATGGTGTTGAGCGAAGGGCTGGATTTGGGGATGTGCACATTGAGGGGGACACACTCCAGCCGGGGAGAGCGGTCAGGCTGGCGTCAGGGGTGACCTGGGTGGAGACCCGGGCCTCCCCTTCTCTAGGACGCCGGGCGCGGGCCGAGGGTGGAGCTCGGGGGTCCCGGGCAGCGCTGGGCGCGCTGGGTCCGGCCCGGCTGTGGCTGCGGCCCCGGCGGCCGCGGCTCCTCCTCCTCCCCTTCCTCCCGCGAAGGCTGACGTGGAGTCAACAGCGCAGCGGCCGCCGGAGGCGGCGGCACGGCGGCTCGGAGGCGCCGGGCCCTCGCGGGGCAGCCGCGCGGCGGGCGCAAGACTGGGCCGTGGAGGCGGGCGGCGTCCATGCAGCCCGCCCGCGCCTGCAGGAGAAGGCCATGAACAGCGACCGGACCGAGAGCGACTGGCAGGGGCTGGTGAGCGAGGTGAGGCCGAGGCGCTGGCCAGGCGGGCCGGGCGGGCCGAGCTGCCCCCGGGGGCCCGGGCCAGGGCAGGGGGGCCGCGGCGCGCCGTCCCCGCGCGACCCGCCGGCGCGCCCTTCCTCCCGCGCTTCCCGGTCTGTGCCGGTGCCACTTTCTTCCACGCCATCTGCTGCCAGCCTTTGGGGAGGGACCTGTCCTCCGGCAGGGCTGGGCCCTGGATTGGAGAGAGAAGCCCGGGGATCCGGGAGAAGGAGGCAAGTCCCACCTGCCTGCCTGGTCACTACTGCTTCCGAGCCAAGCGATTGGACGCCCCGGGCTGAAGCGGAAAGGTGGTGCCGGCGGGGAGATCCGGGTGCAATTATCTGCTGCGGAGCTTCGGGTGGGGGAGATCCGGGTCCTGCGCAGCCGGCCGTCATTCACCGACCCAGTTCACACGTGTTTACTGCAGGCCTACTGTGTGTCAGGTGGTGGGCCGTTGATCAAAGGAGTGACACACAGGTGCTCAAGTCATTCGATTTGTGGAAGCAGAGAACAACACCATGCCCCCCCCCCCAACTCTTTTGCTAGACACACCCCTGGGGTCCCATTTTGGACTCCTTATGCTATTCCCTCTTCAGTCCACCCTAAGAGTTTTTGGGCTGGTAGGGGCTGCCTGACTTCCCCAGGTGAGAGGGAGTGCTGATGCCTCCTTCTCACAGGTGAGTTGCTTGTCCTGACTACCATTTGTGATGGTAGTTACCCAGCCATGCTGACTATCCACTAGAAATTCTTCCTTTTCTCCCTCCTGAAAATTATTCCCCACCCCCAAGACCCACCTGGGGCTTCTTTCTCTTTACTCCTCTGCACACATGCAGGGTGTAATGGTTTGCTCTTTTCCTTCCCTTGTGGAGTGTTGGAAGGAAAACCTTATACTGTGTCTTCTAATCATTTTCTGGACCTGCAGGTAAGCTAGATAACAGTACTTCATGTCCAGTGTCTGCAAAGCATTGTATTTCTGAAGAGAAATGAGCTGTCAGCTTCTCCCCTAGTTTAGTTTGTTTACTCTTGGTTTAGTAGTTGAAAGCTCCTAACTGCACAGTATTAATAATACATTATTTCACAGCCTGTCCCCATTTCCTCTAACTTTCAGGTTTTATGTCAAGGGACAGATGGATCCTTTGGACATCTTTTCACTTGGCCCCTCAGGAATTATACCCAGCAGTCAGGGAGGCTGAAGGTGGTTCTTCATAGATGTCCAGTGTTGGGCTCTGAAATAATAGCAGAATATTCACTACATGACAAATAACCTGTTAGGAGTCAGGTTCCTTGCTAGGTGCTTGGGGTTCAGCAGTGAAGAGAGAACCCTTTGTGCCCTCAAAGGACTCCTGGAACATAGGGTATAGTTGGGGAGGGGAGTCACAGTAACACTAAGAGAATACTAATGAATGAAATGTGAAGGATGGAAAACCAGAGGAAATAGGTGCACTGTGCAATCCAGCAGTCTCCCTGCTGGGCTGTGTGTTTTATTTGGCTTTGTTCCAAGGGCCTACAAACTGAGCACCGTACACAGCAGGTGCTCAAAAAATGCTTGTAGAATAAGTCGACATCCTGAGGTGGGTCTTTCCAGAGTTGTCTTGCCTCTCCCAGCTGTGTTTCTCCTGAGTTATGCCTTCTTTCCTTCCACAGATATTCATTAAAGGCTTAGGATGTGGAAGGCACACAGTGAGGGGCTGGGGGATGTGAAAATGAAGGCAACATGCTTTCCGCCTTCACAACAGCTACCAGCTATTTCTTGAGTCCATCTTTGATGTCAAGCATTTTACATGGCCTCATTCTAATAGAGGTATAAGGTAGGAACTCTTTCTTATTTTACAGATAAGGAGACTGTGTCTCAGACAGGCTAGGAAATGTGCTCAAAGCCTCTCAGCTGGAGAGGGCAGAGTTGGAACCCTGGTCTGTCTAACTCCAGAGCTTGGTATCTTTAGGCCATACTTTGTATTTTAATCATTAGTTCTTTTGTCTGTATCTTCCACCAGAGAGCTGGTTCTCCAAGAGAGGGAACCATGTCTTATTCATTTCTGAATCCTCAGGAACTGGATTAAGTTGTTTCTCAGAATATGATCCACAGATCAGCTGCATCAGAGTCTTTTGAGAGCAGAGTCACTTTGCATTTGGGGGAGAAATGCAAGATGCTGGGTCTCTCCCCAAATCTACTATAGTTGATTGAAATCTCCTCCACCCCATAGATAACCTCCCTTCCCCCGACCCTTGTGAATATGACCTTATTGGGACATAGGGTCTTTGCAGATATAATTAAGAATCCCAGGATGAGATGAGCCTGGATTTAGGGTGAGCCGTAAATCTAATGACTGGTATACTTATAAGAGCAGTGAAGATAGATTTGAGACACAGAGATCCAAGAGAGAAGGCTATCGGAAGACCAAGACACTATATGAAGATGGAGGCAGAAATGGGAGTTATGCAGCAATAAGCCAAGGAATGGCAAGGGTTGCCAGCAGCAACCAGAAGCTGGAAGGGGCCTTGAACAGATTTTGCCTCAGAGCCTCCAGAAGGAACCAGTCCTGCTGACACCTTGATTTTAGTCTTCTGGCCTTCACAACTGTGAAAGAATACATTTCTGTGTTTTAAGCCACCCAGTTTGTGGTAGTTTGTTACAGCAGCCACAGGAAACTAATACACGTAGGGCATAAAAATGCCTTGAAGGGGTGTAGCCCCAAATTTGTCTTTCTCACAAACTGAGGTACCGAGGTGATTCCTTGCCCTTTCAAGTTTGGACTGGGCCTGGCATAGAGAATTGTCTGGTAGTCATCCCGGTAGGACTCAAGGAAGAGTGTGGTCAGTGGCCAGTGATGTTTCAAGGTGATTTTGGAAGTCAGCCAAAGGAGCTGGGGAAGATGGCACCAGACATCTGACCTAGCCGGATGGACTTTTTGATGCTCTCACATCTATTTCTGCAGAAATCCTGGCTTCTACCTCCTACCCTGGATCCACCATCCATTACCTTTCCTGCCCAGAGCCCTGTGCTCTCATTCAATCAGTTTGCTTCCTTGGTTTGCCTCTAGGAAGCAGTTTTCATTTACAACGATCCTACAGAGATCAGTTTGATTTTCATATTTGTAGTGTAACAAGCTGAAATTACAGCCTTTCTGAGGCCCTGGAGTAAACACGGCCATGCATGTGAAAGAAGCATGGCTGGTGTTTTGCTTTGGAAATTAAACGTTCTTCTTATCACTACCTGAGGTGATCTTTCAAAATCGGGAAAATCTTGAAATGCAACTGCGCAGACAATCAATACCTTTTTATTTCCAAGATAAAAGTCCTGGTCATCTCTCAGCCTACTGCCCTATGATAAACCATGCCTAATTCAATTTCACTATTTGGATTTTGGTTAATTAATCAGACAGCAATCACTCTTATATTCCTTGAGTGTGTTGTATACAGTGGCTATGAGGCAGATAGAAGAGAGTTAACCTGGGCCTCTACCCAAAGGAGAGCCACTGACTTTTGGAAGAGAGAGATTGAATAGGCGGATAGTCCAGCCTTGTGGTTAAGGGCACAGCTTTGGGTCTTGGTTGTTGACTGAGATCTGGGGGTGAGTCTAGGCCCTACCTCTTGATGTAAATGATCAAAACCCAACCCAAGTGTTTAAGCTCAGAAGGGATTTATTGGCTGATGTGGGTTGAATTTTGTCCCTAAAAAGATATGTTTGAGTCCTAACTCCCTGTATTCATGAATGTTATCTTATTTGGGTGAGGTCATTAGAGGGGGCTCCTAATCTGATGACCAGCATACTTATAATAAGAAGAGGGAAATTTGGAGACAGATGCACAGAGGGAAGACAGTGTGAAGTCACAGAGGAAAGAAGGCCTGATGACAGAGGCAGAGATGGAAGTTATGTAGCTGAAAGCCAAGGAATGCCAAAGATCCCTGGTCACTACCAGAAACTAGAAAGAGGCAAGGAAGGATCCTCCCCGAGAGCCTTGTTAGGGAGCACAGCTCTGTGGATACCTTGACTTTGTACTTCCAGCTCCCAAGAATATCAAAGTATTAATTTCTGTTGTTTCAAGACATCCAGTTTGTGGCCATTTGTTGTGACAGCCCAAGCAAACAAATACAACTGACATGACTAATAATTCCAAGATAGGGGTTCCTTTGGGCACAGCTGGATTCAGCACTCAGACAGATGCTTTATCCCCATCTTCGGGTCTGCTTGATGCCTGCCTTCAGTCTCAGCCTCCTGTCCTCTCAAGTTCAAGTCCAGAGGGGAATCCAGAAACTCTTATGAAGTAGATCCCATAAAAGCCCAGGAGTCACTCCATTTGAACCCACTTAGATCACTCTGCCCTGGAGGAAATCACTCAGGAGTGTAGTGAGCTGATTGTCTTAGGCGTGGAGTTGTGCACAGGGCCCTGTGTGGACCACAGGGAATGACAGTAGTTGGGACAGTGGGGGCTGTTCGCCAGAAAAAGGGAATGGGTGTTAAGAGAATCACCGAGCTATGCAACTTCTCAGAGCCTCGTTTTTCTCATCTTTAAATAGAATAATAAAGTACCTACCTCACAGTTGCTATAATTGTGAGGCTCAAAGGAAATAACGGTTGTCAGTGTTTAGTTCTCCCAACTGGCAGGTAGTAAGTGTTTAGTGGCCATTCATACAATGAAAATGACCTTCAGGACACAAACTCAGGTGTTCATGGAATGAAAACTTCTTTATTTTGCCAAAACACCTTAGTATTTTTTTTTCTTTTTTATTGGGGGAGAGGAACAGCATTGGGGAATCAGGGAAGGGGAACAGACAAGTTGCTGTCTTTTTGTTCTTCAGTCTAGTTGTGGAGGACGTTACTTCACTGGCCCATATTGGTATCGTCATTGCGCTCTTCCCGGATGAGGCAGATGGGTCGCTGGCCTCTGGATGGTCACTCACGGCGGCTATTGGCAGCTCATGCTGGCTGCCAGCCGCTCACGCTGGCTGCCGGCCACTCACTGTAGCCTATGGCAGCCCACCGCAGCAGGGGCTGCAGTCTACACCATCTCTGGGGCTTGCAGCCCAGTTCCAGGTGGAGCTGTTGTTAGCTGTAGGGGGCAGTGTCACTGGCCCTCATATGTGGGATCCGAACCGGGGCCGCTGGTGTCCCAAGCCAGCTCTTAACCAATGCGCCACTCGGCTGGCCCCAAAACACCTTAGTTTTGATTACAAATTCCCATGATAAGGGTGGTAGGAATGTAATCTGGATTGGAGTCATGTCTCTCCCTTTCCCTGAATTCGTATTGAAGTTCTAGGGGAGCTTAAATAGTACTCAGCCATTGGCAGGGGTGATGGGGTGAAGGGCACACATCTGGCCTGGGCTGCTTTTGTTTAGTCACCGTCTCCTTATTTCAGTCTAGAATCTGGTCACTGGTCACTGGAGGTCGCTGTTGTGTCCTCCCTTGTTCCCCTCTTTGGCCTCTTCTGGCCCTTTGGCTGTCACGCCCATGCTACTTTGGGTGGATGAAGAACAAGTTGATGCAGTGTTTCTTTACTGTTCTGAGCATGGGGGATTCTGCTCTAGTGCACATGGTGAGGGCAAGATCATATTCTGCTGCCCCCGAGTCACTCCTGAGCTGCAGGAAACTTTGGGAAACTATTGTGCCATTGTCGCCATAGAGACAATGGAAAAACATTACACAATAGTGAACAGTATGACTTAGACATGTATATAGGCAGTTGGTGAGGCTTGAAGTGGGAAAAAGCTTCTGAGAAGGTGGAACTTGAACCGGATCCCTCCCCTTTGGTTGGAGAGGGCATGGGCCATCAGGACAGGAAGCAGGTGTGAACACTGGGCTGGTGGTTGACCTTTGAGGAAATGCTCCAGATAAAGACTGAAACTAGTGGGTTGAAGTATAGCAGACTTAGAGGTTGGACAGCCAGGGTAGACCAGATGGTGAACGACTTCAAAAGCTTAATGGAAGGGTGTGCTGGTAGAAGAGAGTCACTGAATGCTTTTTTAGCTGGAGTACAAGTTGATAGAAATACTTGGGTAGATTTGTTTACACTGAACTCAGTAATTACTGAGGCTTTGTCACCTGCAAGCCTTTATTTACCAAATAAAGACAAATTTGGTAACTTTGCCAGGAATCAGGGAAAGATAAAATGAGAGACTAGTAATCTACTTTTTTTTTCTCACCATCAATATTCCCAATTAGTCCTATTGCACATGTATCATAACACGGATCATATAGTTTTCTAATTAATCCTTGACTTGTGTCTCCACTGGACCCAAAAGATCTAGAACTTCTTGAGAGTAAGGAGCATATGTTACTAATTTGTGACCTTAGCACTAAGGACTTGCCCTTTGTAGCTGCTCAGTAAATGTTGAATATATGAATGCCTGGATGTTTGAATGAATGAAGTGGTAAGAGTATACAGTAGCAGGGGGAATAGAGTAAAAGGAATGCTACAAGAAAGATTTTAAAGGAAGACCCTTACAGGATTTTGTAGCCATTTAGATCTGGAAGATGGAATAGAATGAGTCCCAGATGACCTTTATGGGTGGCTAGGAAGTAGTGGTGCAAGGTAGAACTGGGGGTGACCGAGTCTGGTGAGAGGACAGTGAGTTCCATTTAGAATTCTGCATTGTTCACAGTTTCCTGAGAGCACTTGAACTCTTATAAGGCAAGCTTAGTGCTTACTGGGAACATTTTTGATGAGCAGCTATCTTCATAAAGGCAGGCTAATTTCAGAGTAAGTTTATTAAAATTAGCATGTGGGGGAAAGTGAGCACAACTGCTATTTTTAACTAATGGGATTCATGTTCTCTCCTGTACAGGGAAATTCGCATATGTGCTTCTAAAATTGACAATTTCTACTCTTATTATGCTAAAAATTAATTTACTGACTTTCACATTGAATAAAATAATTGAAGATTAGAGATGTTGGCTAGTCCCTGAATGAAAGTGGCCAGAGCAAATGACATTTCTTACTCACTGCCTCGTTTTGCACCACTAAAACCAGACTGGGATTTTTGGAGACCTCATAGCAGAGGCCTTTGCTTAGTGGAAAGTGCATCTCTCTCTGGTCCATCAGTAAAATCGCACCATTGGTAGGAGATGCCTGGTCCCCAACAACAGAAACCTTTGGTTGATTTTTTTATTTTGAAATCTTCCCATTTTCATTTCACTTCTTCTAATCTACTCTGCTTTCATTATCTTATGCTATTTTGTTGTAATACATCTTAATTATGTTCAGGATATCAGTTTTTCTTCAAGCCGATCTACTCTCGATACAGCTAACCTATTAAGCCACCTTAAAAATGCTTTTGGGCCGGCCAAGTGGCGCATTGGTTAAGAGCTGGTTTTGGGATGACAGCGGCCCTGGTTCGGATCCCACATATGAGGGCCAGTGACACTGCCCTCTACAGCTAACAACAGCTCTACCTGGAACTGGGCTGTGCGAGCCCTGGCGATGGTGTAGGCTGCAGCCCCTGCTGCAGTGGGCTGCCATAGGCTACAGTGAGTGGCCGGCAACCAGCGTGAGTGGCTGGCAGCCAGCGTGAGCTGCCAATAGCCGCGGTGAGCGACATCCAGAGGCCGGCGACCCATCTGCCTCATCCGGGAAGAGCGTAATGACGATGCCAACATGGGCCAGTGAAGCAACGTCCTCCGCAACTAGACTGAAGAACAAAAAGACAGCGACTTGTCTGTTCCCCTTCCCCGATTCCCCAATGCTGTTCCCCTCCCCCAATCCCCAATAAAATCTTAAAAACAAACAAACAAACAAACGCTTTTCACCAGGTTCTCTTGCTCAGAAACCTTCCATGCCTTCCCATCACTGGTCTTCAAGGCCTTCCTCAAGCTGGCTTGACCTTTCTGGCTTTCTGACTCATTGCTCCCCTCATAAACTGGCTGCTGCAGCCACACTGATTTGTCGTGCCTTCTGGCATCTACCTTATTCTCACCCCCTGACCTCATTCAGGTGGACCTTCCACTTCTTTCCTGACCACAGCCTTTATTCGTCTTTCAAGGTGGACCAGAAACCCACATCCCTCACAAAATCATCCATGCCCACCATGCTTGGAGGGGGCTCTTTGACCTATTGCATTATGTAGCTTAGGTTCCAAGTCACTCACACAGCGCTTACATGCTCCCTGAGAAAGGACCTTTCGTGTGTGGATCTTAACTCGGATACGAGCTAGTGAGAGCCTAAGAGAAGGGGCTGTGTTGGGTAGGAGACAGGAATTCTAGAATGATGAGCTTCATGCTGTGGCTAAGAGGAGTAGGAGCTGAATGGGGATTCTGATATAGAACCCCAGAACCAACCCAGTTCCAGCGCATTTGCAGGTCTTTGATTTCAGCTCCTCGTTTATGGAAAGAGACTCATGGGTGTGCCTGCCCACCTATATATAGCTTTGTCAATAGTAGACACACTGATGGGGGGCTAATGACATCAGGATGGATCCATCTCTATGCTAGGTTGGTTGGTTGGCCTGAAGGAGTGAAGGACAGCCTGGGGATATTTCAGTGGGACAGGGAATAGCATGGGAGAAGGTCAGCCAGTGCTCGGTGTACTAGACAGGTATTGGGTACTACTGTGTGCAAATCTTGTACAGGAGTTAGTTGTTCTCAAGGGGTTTACAAGCCATTACACTATGACACATGCTCTGCAGATCAAGGGGAAGTTAATTTAGATTGGGGGATTGAGGAAGGTTCTTGGTGGAGGTGGCACTAGGGCCAGGATTTCAGCAAGTGGAGATGCGAGGGAAGGGTGTTTGAGGCAGAAGGAAAGGCAATATCAGAGGCAAAATGCAGGGCTTATTTGGAAGATCTCAGATTGGCCCATCTCTGGTGTCGTAACACATAGTAGGACATCAGATGTTTGTTAGGCAGACTTTCAATGCTCTGTTAACTGTATAGGGTGCTGGGGTCCTGAGTGTGGCCTTCATTCTAGAGGTGACCAGTGATGTGATTGTACCCTCGGAGCAAGGCAGATGTTGCCTGGATATGTTGGGAAGGTAACTGATCTGCCAAGAGTGTATGTGAGGGGCTGGGTGGGCATGAGGATTGATCAGGACACAAGAGCCCTCCTGTACCTGTTGTACCTGTCCCTGTCCCTCTGTTGCCTTGCTCTCATCCACTGCAACCCAGCTGAGTCTGCCTTACACCCCTGCTTTGCTCCTGAAAATGCTCCTGCCAAGCCACCCAAGGCCAGCCTCTTATTTGCCACACCTAGTGGTCTTTCTTCAGGCCGCCACCTATTTGACACCTGGCTGTGCAGCCTCTGACGCTCGACTCTTCTTTCCCTACACACGGGGCTCTTGCATCCCTCCACGTGGCCACTGGACATGTTCCCCTAAACTGAATTCATCTTCTCTCTGCCCTCTGCCTTTCCTATCCTTCTTCCCTTCTTCCTTTTCATCTCAGTGAACAACATCACCTCTTTGATTCTTCTTCCCAACTTACCTGACCCACCAATTTAATGATTATCAGGGCCCGTATTTTCTGCTTTTGTACAAGTCCTTAAGTAAGGACTCTATGTCACCGTTCCCGCTATCCCACCATGGCCCAGGTTCTCATCCATTCTCCGCAGAATATCTGCAACATCCTCTAAGATCTTTCCTCCATGCAGTTACTGGAGCTGTTGTTCCAAGCACTGCAGTGATTTACCACTCCTGTGCCTAAAGCTATCTCATGACTTTCCAGGGTGAAAGCCAGTCCCTCAGTTGGCCTCCAAGGGCTCTGCACCCTCTTCATCCCCAGTAACTACTCTGTCCTAATGCTCACCACCTCCCTACTCTCCATAGAACTCCTGTTACCAGATCATTCTATACCCTGAGGCATCTCGAAACCTTTGCTTATTTCCTACTTTAAGGCCCAGCTCAAATGTCATATCTTCCACTTGAGTCTCAAGAGGTGCCGAAGTAGATGATATATTTCAGTAGGGAAAATGGTGTGGGGAGCAGGCAAGGTAATGTGGTCCCTGAATATAGGGAGCCCTCAGAGAGGTGGGTGGTCACCAATGTCTAGCACAATGCCAAGCACGTGATACTTTGCATATACTTTCGAAAGGAAGGAAGTGGGGAATAAAGAGAAGGGAAGAAGGAAGGAAAAACAATTCACCTTGCCATTTGCAACATTCTCTCTGAAGCCAGCCCTGCTCACCTGCTGGTGTGCCCTACTTCCAGCCTCTTCCCCAGGCTGACCATGAAGGATCTGGGAGTGTGTCCACATGGTCCCAGCACATGCCTGGTATGCTGGCCAGCTTCCCAGCTCAGACTGCAATGAGTTCAATAAGTCATCAAGCTCCAGTATTGGGTAGCTACATGGTCATGGGCAAACCTCCTGACTTCTCCAGACCTCGATTCCTCTAGACTTGATACAATGAGGATAATAATATTTGCTTTATGTCTCTCATTTACGATGAGAATAAAGTGAGATGATGGGAAAGTGTGGTTTAAAGCCCCTAACCCTGTACAGCCGAGGTGGAGGTCCTGTCCTTGCTTGGGCTGTAGGAAAACCCTTCCCAGGCCTTCAGAGAGGCTTCTGCAAAGGGAGATGTGTCAGCTGCCAGCTGTCAAGATGATGCTGTTGAAAATTCATATTGATGGGGCACAGATTGACATATCTGCTTGCTCTGCCATCTGCAGACCCCATGACCAAGACAATATTGGAGGTGGCAGGGAAGGGACTCCCATTTTCTAGCCAGTTCCAATTTGCTTTTTAATTTGCTCCAGCCTGGTGAGTGCTGTCAGGGTCAATCTGTAACCTTTTCCTCTTTCCCGGCGGTCTCCAGCGTTGCCAGACCTTCCAGCACGTTTATGGCTACTCAGCCGATTCCTGAGCACCATTCGTTCCTGCAGCCTCTTCTGCACTCCCCTTATTCACCTTCCGACTTTGTACTCCTCTGATTGTCTCCCAGTCCAGCTTCGGCTCAAATGGTTCGGCCCCTTCTCATTCATTACCTCTCTCTGGTCTTCAGAACCACCGGCTGATCACTCTACTTTCTTTGTTGGGGATTTGAATATGCCTTCTATTAGGCTGACGGCGCTGCTCAGGGAAAGATACAGCACTTTCTGGCAAAGAAGTAACAGTGATTCCCTCCCCCACTGGGCTCTCGCCGGTGCCTCCATCAGCCATGCGCCTTCCTGCCTCCTGCATCTCCTTCCCCTTTTCCTTCCATCTGTTACCACCTGTTCAAGTGCCTGGAAGCAGAACTTTGATTCGGACCCTTCCTCCTCAAAGACCTCCATGGCTCCTATTGGCTCTGGCTTTGGTTCAGACTGGGTTGTCATTTAAGGCCTTGCTTACTTTCATCCAAACCAGATGTTCCAGCCTTGTTTTGTATTTCTCCTTTTCACATGTCCTGTGCTCCTGGCAAGCAGAACCGCTTCAGGTTGTCCACATACCTGGCTTTTGCTCAGGCCGTGGCCTCTGCCTGGAATTCTTGTTTTCTCCCTTCTCCTGGCTCCTTTCAAGGCTTGGTCACGACCTGCCTGGCCTCTAACCCGAAGCTCCCTTGCCTTCTGCCATCCCATAGCATCTAAGCACACCTCCGTGACCAGCGTCTCCCTGGCGGCCTGATGTCGGAATTGTGTGCTTGCCTCGCCACTAGCCTGGAGTAACTCAGAGCAGAAAAGGGCTGAGTCATTTGGAAATCCCCTGCTGTGCGCAGTGCAAAGCCCTGTGTGTAGTGAACAAATTTCAAAGAGATGACAGCCCTATTGGGCTCTCAGTTAACACTTGAATTGAAAAACTACTTTCTTTTTCCTTTTTTACTTTTTTTGGCAGAACACCATTCTCATCCGTTTCTTTCCCCATTTGATCTCACAGCCCTTCTGAGTTTCAAAATATGAACTGTGATCTTTTAAAGGTAGTAAGTCAAATCTAGTTTTAATAAGCTCTAAAGGATTTATGAATTTATCAGAAGTCAGCTCCTCCCTTTTTTTCCTTCCTTGCTTCCAAACTAGAATTTTATCGTATCACATACATTGCTTGAAAAGAGTTAGGCAGAAGCTGGGGATGGGAAATCACTTGGTTATAAAGAGTTACTTTGTGTAATGGGCTCTGACCTGTTTTATGGTGTGTCTGAACGTACGCCTACCTTAATGCTGCTCTGGACTAGAATTTAAGTTTGCTCCAAGGATATCTGCCAGCCACGGTCAACTCTCATGCAAAGAAAATGTGTAATTTCTTTGGTTCCTGTGGTCATCTTCTCATCACAAGAAATGATAAAAATAACTCCTTACATTTGTCTTTCTTCCATTGATATTCAAAAGGATTTTACTACATCCCAGGCACTTTGCTCAAAGTTGGGATACAAAGTCCAACAGGATGCTGTCACATTCCCCTGCATTCCCTAAACTAATCCTTATAATCACTTTGTCAGTTGGAATGAGTAGAGGGTGGGGTCCTCATTTTATAGACAAAGAAACTGGAATGCTGAGCCCTTCCTTATGGTTATTCGGCTAGAAGCCAGTGTGTGGAGCTCCGCCTTTTGACTTCATGTTAGGTGCTTTTCCCACAGGGAGCCTTGGGTTCAGAACCTTTGCCCACTCGTATCATCTGACCTAGCTCTAAACCCATGAACTTGAACTGGAAAAGAGACTTTTGGGGTCTGGTTCCAGATTCCTGCCCAGACTTCAATATGGGCTAGAAGTTGAGCAAGAGTGGTGCCAGAAGATGTGCAGATGTGACCATATCTGGAATGACTGTCAGGACACCACCTCTGCTGTTGCAGGCTGACAGCAGGCGTGCCACGTGACCCAGACCTATCCCAGCGTTTTGGGAAAATCTAACAATGCCAAGGATTCACCTCCCCATCCCCTCCTGCTTCACCCCCAGCACAGAGAGCTTCCTTAGGGAGCCGTGGGGACTGCTTGTGATGGACCAAATCTGTGAATGAGGAGAGGTTTGGGAAGAAAAGTGAGTAGCTGATAAAACTTGGCTTATGGTAGATTTAACTTTTAAATATCCAAGTAATATGAATTCATTGCACCCCCTAAATTTAGAAAATATAGATACATTAAAAAGAAAAAACAAAGCACCTAATTCCAGTACCCAAAGCTGACTGCTGTTAACATTTTAGTGCATAATCTTCCAGACATTTTCCCATGCCTTTATTTCTAAAACTGAGTTTATGTCATATGTTATTTTATTTTTTCATTCGTATGAAATGAAATGCATGCACACAGTGAATGCTCGGTTTGGCATGGTGCGTAGCCACCATGCAGCTCAAGATGTAGAACATTCCCGGAACCCCAGACTGTTCCTTATGTCCTTTACCGGAACCCCAGACTGTTCCTTATGTCCTTTCCCAGTCAGCCCCTCTCCCAGGTGACCATTATTCTGACTCTTGTCGCTGCATGCTGTTTTTATAACTTATTCTTTTTCCTGCTCAGCAATAGGTAGTGAATAGCTTCCATGTCACTAACTTGTTGTCACTGTCATCATAATCATCAGTCATAATGACAGCATAGGAGTCCCTGGTGTTGTCATACATTTGTTGGACTTTGAGCCTCTGACTCAGAAATCCTGATGGCATTGTTCCCCACTATCAGAAAGCCCAAATGTCCGACATCAGAGGTTCCGGTTAGCTCTAGAACTAAATAGGCTGCAGGATCAGTGATCTTGCGATTTTCCTGTGGTTATTTTGCATGGCCTGTTTGTGTCTGCCCTGGCTTGCTCATTTCTTTGAGTGCATGTGTGTCATGCTATATATCCTACTGACCATGGGCTGGAAAGGGCATCTTGCATCTTAGCATGTGGTACAGAGGCTTTTACAGGAGAGCAAATTCCAGGCTCCTGGTTCATCTCATCCTCAACTTCTTTTAAAGAAATCATTTTTAAGAGAAGAGAGAAAGTCACCGGACAACTTAAACAGCCAGGTTCAGGGAGAGGTTCTTTTCAGAGAACACTGGCGGGTTAGGAAAATCGCTGTTTGGGTTACTGGAATCACCCGTGAAGACACTGAGAAAAATTCCACGCGTCTCCCTGATACTGAGTGGCTAAGTCCTAATCACGTGGGTATTCACTACACACATTTGGGAAACCTGCCTGATTTCACTCTCTGTCAGTTTAGCTTTTGGTTATTTTACTACCACTGTTACTATGACTACTACTCTGAGTGCTGCTTCAACTCTTAGTATCATTATTATTACTAATAGCAGTAAAGTTATTCTTATATTTCCCCATGTATTAAGCACTTGTGTGCTGGGCACAACATGGAGTATGTTTCATATAATGTTCAGTTCAGGCACATATTTGAAGAAAAAGGAAAAGATTTTATTGAGCATTTTTAGTGTACCAAGTCCTGTGCTGGATGCATTGTATATGCAATTGCATTTATTCCTCACAACAGCCTTGGGAGGCTACTAGAGTTACGACGATTTTGTAGCTGTGGTCAGCACAGCTGAGAGATAATAAGTAAACTTAAGACAATATGCAAGTAATACAAGAGCTGGGATTTGAACCCCAGGATTTTCTGATTCCAAAACCTGTGTTTTTCCTTCTCTACCACGGCCTCCCTGAATGATGAATGAACGAACCAACCTGGTACAGTGAAACACTCATTTTTAGGAAGTGTGTCTTTTGATTTATGGAGCCATGAAAATATTCTTTCATTTAAACTCTATTTAGTACCTTGCTATAGTATTTATAGACTTTGTGGTTGTGGCTATCCAATGTCACTTGTTGGTAGTGACATAGGTTGCTAATATGAACTCAGTTTTATATAACTGGCATTATAGGTACTAAATTTCCTCAATATCAGTTGTTTGGGCATATTGGTATTTACTTAGGATTAATTTTAATGTAATACCAGAAACAACAGTGGTTTAAATATGATAGAATTATTTGCATTTCTGCTTCAAGAACAATCACTTTGGAGGTAGGCAGTTTAGGGCCCATACGGCAGCTCACAGTTTGTCAGGGATCCAGGCACCCTCAGTTTCTCTGGTCTACCGTTCCATTCCAAGAGTGAGGCTTTCCATTTTGTGGACCAATATGCTGCATGAAGGAGGAAGACATAAAACAAAGCATGCCCTTCCCCTTATGGAAACTTCCCAGAAGTCTCACAGGATACCTCCGCTTCCATCTTATCAGCCAACACTTTATGTGTATGTCGGGGATCATAGTATTACCTATTTCACAGGGTCTCACTGGGAGGACCAAATGAGCTACCATCTGTAAAGTGCCCAGAGCAGTGCCTGCTACACAGGAAATGGTAGAGGAAGGTCTGTTGTCTGTGTTTTGACTGATGCTTCCGTGGTCATCTCTGCGATCTGGGTCCATCAGGCTTGTTGGGACTTTCCTGAGGACTTGTTGTTACTATGTTAGTCTTTATGCCCTCCCACACAATGGGGACAGCGCCCAGTCCTGATGAATGCATGATGACAACTATGGATGACGATGATGAGAAAGATAACTCCCAGTAAATGCCAGCTACGTGCCAGTTACCGGGCTAAATACCGTGTTTCATTATCCCCTTATTCTTCTCATAAACCTTATGAAGTAGATACAATCACAGTCATCCTTTTGCAGATAAGGGTCTTTGGCTCAGCAGGAGATGGATTAATTTGCTCAAAGCCATTCAGCTAGATGTGGCAGGACAGGGAATTAAATTCAGGAAAGTCAGGCCCCCCAAGTTCAGGGTCTTACTTGGGATATCCACTGCTCTCCATATCCTTCTAGTTCTCTCTGCCTCTGAAATTACTTTTTGAAGTGGTCAGCCTGATTATATATTCAGCACTTCATCTTGATGCTACTATCTATAGTGATCCTGATTGTCACCAAATTTTCTCTATTGAAAGAGAACTACCCAAACCTTGGCATTTCCTGCACCAGTTGATGTCTGTGTGCCCTTCTCCAAGGAATTTTTTAAGTGTCAGGTCTTAATTCCATACTTGGAGAAGAGTAAAATGGAGTAACCTATTTTATTATCATTTAAATGCTCTCCTGATGAACTGTGATGATGGAGGTAATGGTGATGGTGGACAAAATGACTGTAAAAAGACTGTCAAGGAAAACAAGTAAAATTATGCCCAGTATTGTCTTGTGGTCCATTGGTGATGTGTAGCCAATGAGGATTTTGCCATCTTCCTTGAAAGCCATAATTAACTCGGGTCACCCACGGGAGTCTTTTGCTAACATAATCAACCCATTTGCACAGTTATCAGTCAAAGAAACAGACCTGGACAGAATCCCTGCCTTAAAAAGTGTTGACAATTTAATCTGCCCTCTGAAGTCTCCAGTGATTCAAATCACCAGGATTGCGCACCCACCCGTGTTCTGGAATGAATCTCCACCTAACTTTATGCTGTGGGAATGAGGTCTGAGCTGACAGTTTCTCACTGAGGGAAGTGCCTCAATAAGCAGTACTGCCTGGAGCTAATGGAGAGTCAGAATGATGAAGCTGACGGTCAGGAGGAAACTAACGGTGCCCAGAAAAATACGAGCAAGTGTAGAGAGAGGGGAAAAAACAGCTCCCGGCCACAAGCTTCAGCCGCGGAGACTTCCATCCTGGAAGGGAAATTTGGGCCCCGGAGGCCCTTTCTCGAAGATTCTGTGGTTCGCATCCAGAGAGAACCACCCGGGGAAGCTGTCATGATCACGACTGATTAGCATCTTGGCATATGGTGGTAAGAGCTCTATTTACTTGGATAATGAAAGTGGTGATGGATTCGCATGGCTGATTTCAAGATCTCTAGTCTGCAGATGACTGCCTTTTGGGGGCTGACTGGGCTGGAACAGCTCCTTGCTTTAGAGTATCTGCACCTGACTCAAGTATCGGAGAGATGGGAGGCCGGGAGTATTCTCACAAATGCTCCATCTTGAGTTGAATCTTCATCTTGAGTGCTCTGGCCTTCTCATGGACTACTCACCCCAGCAGAGAGATAAGATTTTTCAGAAAAGCAAGGTCGGCTGACAATCTTAGGAAGGAGTATTATTTTCTGCCTTTGAATAGGACCCACACAGTTCTTTGAGTGCTATGATAATTAATAAGATTGGTGCCTTTAGAATTAGTTGAGGGCAGGATACTGTGGCAGAAGGGCATGGGACAGGCCTGGGTTCACATTCCACCTTTGCCACTTACAAGTTGCATGATTTTTTAAAAAAACCTTCTTAGAGCCTCAGTTTCCTCCTATGTAAAAGGGAATAATAACGACCTTTTGGGGTTGTAATGAAGTTTCATGATTTATATATGTGAAATGCTGAATCATGTTTGGGCACTGAGTAACCTCCAGAAATGCTAATGGTTGTTCGTATCATCATTTATAGAAGCGGAAACTGAAGCACAGAGGGGGGCAAGTGGCTTCTCACAGCCCGGTGGTAGGTGATTGCAGTGAAACCCACATTTTACTCTAAATCCCAGGTGCCACATTGCTTCTACCAATGCTGCCATTGTCTCTGTATCTCCTGAATACCTTTTGTAAAGGACAGTCCAGGAATCAATTCCAGTTTGGCAAATGCCACCCTTTAAAAGCCTTTCAGTGCCTCATGTATAGAACGGAAGCATGGCTACAGGTCCCGCTGCCTCATGGTGCCGGAGGGGGGGGGGGCAGATCTGAGGGGCTAAGAGCTGATACATATGCTAAACGGTGCTATAGCTCATCCATAGTGGGAATTTTAGGGTCTTTTTATGATGTTTTTTTGAGACAAGGGGAAGATGAACCCCAGCAGTTTGACAGCTTTTAAAGATAGTTTGACCATTGACCAAAAGTTGTCCATGCCTCGCTGGCTTTTTACAGCTACCCAGCCCACAAGAAAAGCCCTCTGCAACTGAATTGAATTATCAGATAATGAAGTAACCAGAGAATCTATCATTACATGCCACGTGTGACTGTTATATGTCATTGCGTATGCGAGGATTGGTGCATGGGCTGTCACCTGAATCCCGTGAACCCCAGGCCCCTGGCTACCTAGATGGAGAAAGGAGAGCTCCAGGTGCCTGGGTAATTTTAGTGCTCCATCCTGAACACCTGGTCTCTGAAACAAACCAGAATTGCTCATCCCACCATCAGTATCTCAGCCCTAGGCAAGGTTGGATCAGCCTAGCAACGGGGAGACAGCAAATTCACTCTAGGCAAGCAATGATGTTTAAAAATATATGCTGTATTCGGTGAATGAGAAGGGGTTTCCTAGCCCTTTGATGGCCAACTAGAAGGAAAGCCAACCAGTCCCCCTTATGTTTCCTCCTTATCTTTATAGGCTACTCTTTGTAGCTTTGAGACTGAGAAGATGGGGAGAGGGAGGAAAGGAAAAAATAACAGGAGTGAAAGGATTGAAATAGATATGCAGGCGAACCTTCCTTATTCAAAACTTCAGTTAACCAACAGTGTCAGTGAATTCCACATACCCCACAGCTACTATAGTTCACATTACAAACTCTTCCAATTACCTGAAATCTCACTTAACTTAAACCGCAGCGCATCCCCTGGGGCATTCAAATAATCAAAGTTCGCCTGTTGAAAGAAATACTGGAGAGGGGAAGCCGCCATGATGACTCTGAGAAAGATTTTTTTTAAAAATTAGAGAACTGGCATTAGAACTGTTAAGTTACCAACTTGAGATTGCTGAACTGTGATCTACAAACCACTGAGGTGAACACAGATTTAGACAAGGGTTGTGGAGATGCCCAGGAAGCTGTACCACGGGAGACTGGGGTAGAGGCTCGGCCAGGAGACTCTCCTAGGGAAGGCAAGGTGAGTTGTGTTGCTTGGCAGGGGTTGCCACAGGCAAGAGGACATTGGGATGCACATCAGCATGTGGTTAGCCCCCCCATGCCATTTGATACTATAGATGCCCACACTAGGTCTGGTGAGGCAAAGGATATATGTATCTCCAAGTGACAGTCCTGTATGTCTATCCAGGACTTATTTATTTTTTATAAGGATTTAAAAAGAAAAATTTGTTGTTGTTGGGGAACAGCCACGGTCATTGGTTACACATGGCTTTCATGCTAAAATGGCCTAGTTAACTCTTTTAGGGAGGGCGCAGCTCATAGTGGCCCATGCCGGGATCGAACCAGCAGCCTTCGTGTTATCAGCACCACGCTCTAATCAACGGAGCTAACTGGTCACTCCAGAATCTGTAAGACTTTAAAAATGAAGGTGGTGAATGGAGACTCCTGTGCCCACGTCATGTGGAAGTGTTCATTTTAAGCAATAAAAATGAGGTGAAATACAAATGTCGTTTTGGTAATCCTATAGGAGCTAGCCCACGACCTCTCCATACACATCGAGTTTATGTGACTGGCCTTTTTTTTTTTTTCCTAAACGTGATGCTAAAATGGGATTTATAGATTTAGGTTTAATAATAAAGTGATGGCTAGTTTACTAGAAAATATATATATATATATATATATATATATATATATTATATTTATAAAATATAACATACAAAAGGCATATACATATTTTCATTTATTTCTCAAATATTTATTGAGCACTCTCTCTGGGTCGGGAGCTCTGCTCAGCTCTGGAGATGCAAAGGTGAATGACCCTGACTCAGAGAGGCCTCAGGCTGTGGCGAGACAGACAGGTGGGCAGGTGGCTGTGCTGCAGTGTGTGGTGGTTTAATGAAGGTGTTCCCACAATGCCACATGGCTGCCAAAACTCAGCTCTTATTGTGCCCACGGGGTGGCAGAGGGCTTCCCAGACTGGGACTTGTGTGTTGGGTCCAGGTCAGGACAAGGAGGGAGAAAGGGAGGGAGAGTGGGGTAGCCACAAGGTGGGCAGGGAAAGTCAGAGAGGTGGATTGTGGCCACACATTGAAGGGCTCTTGTTTGCCAATCTCCTTATGGAGACACTTTTAAAGAAGAGTGGCAGAACCTGATTTAGGTTTTTCAAAGGGATTGGTACCTGGATGAGACAAGTAGGGAGCCAAGAAGAGGCTGTCGTGATGGTCCTGGCCAGAGATCACTGTAAGGATTCTGGGAAGGGAGGGAGTGGTTCATCTGAGGTTGGAGAAGTTACGTTGCTAGTTGAACCCTGTTTACCTAGACTTGCTTATTGGATGTGCACGGAGGTACTCCTGGATGGGGGAGGGAGGAGCGGGTAGGAAGATGGCAGCCACAGAGTAGAAAGTAGAGAGGGGCTAGGGGAGGAATTACCTCTAAGAGTGACTCTGAAGTTGAGAAGTTTCTAAATTAGTCCTGAACATGAACCCTTCAGCCATATGTGCTTATCATCACACTGAGGAGGAACCTTTCTGGATTAGCAAGCGCTGTTCTTGCAGTGGCTAATGAGAGCTAGCCTGATCCCATCAGTAAAAGTCTCCAAGGACCAGGAGTCATTGTTTGATGCAGAGGGTCACTTGGCAGAGAGGTGCCCTCCCTGACATCCCGCTACCTTCATCTCTCTAAGCAGTTATCTGGTTGTAAAGCCATCCAAATAGTAATGTAGTATGTCAGATAGTCATTTAATTATTACGATCTTCCTTGTAGCAATTATGACTTGCTTTATTGCAGATAACAGTAAATGGGTAGATAAAAGCTACTCAGTAGTAAAAATTGTGGGTTTGGGTTCTTAAGATGATAGGCACAAGGCTACCTTCATGGTATTTGCTCGCAGGCATGCATTAACATTGCCAAATGAGTTACGAGCTCTGCTTTAAAAATATAATTGAAATGCAATTCAAAAGAAAACTGTTTTTGAGAGGATAATAAAAATATGTCATGATATCTAGCATATATGCCGAAGACTAGGCATATTTTATCAAGTTTATTTCGTTTACATTACATCGATTATCCAGTCTACTTGGTGTATTTTTTTTCCTTTCTCCAGTTGGTAGGCATATACCCCACAGCAGCCGTGTAAACTTCACTACTGTCTGTGTGTTTCTGTGCACGATCAATAGAGGCTCTGAGGTTAATTAAAATAAAAGGGATTGTTATTAAATGCCCACTGTTTCTTTTTCAACCTTTCTTCATGAACCACTAGAAGACAAACTTCAGCATGGTTGAGAAATGAGCTCAATGGAGTGGGTCTGCCGAGGTTACTGTGGTGAACAGCTGTTCTCTCAGTCCTCAGCATTCATTTCTCTTTTTGAACTGCACCTTGATTGGGATGGTGTTACCACTGGGTATAATCTGGTGGGAAGATCAGAGAGACAGCATCTGGGTGTCCTGTCCTTCACCAGGCAAAGGATGGCACATAATCTGCTTTAGGCCAGTTGGAGACACCCTTGAGCAGAGAGACACAGAGACTGAAACGTAATGGAGTTCAGTTCTACCCCATTCAGTGGCTCTGACCTGACTTGCTTTTACTGAGGCCCGGTGGATGCTGGTCCTGCCTCCAGCCTCCAGCCTCACTTTGCCATCTACCTGTTTCTAAGTCTACTTCTCTGTCCTTCCTGACTATTCTCTGAGTACCAATGTTCTTCCCACACATTCCTGTGTTAGAGTATCAGCTACTGTTGCTTACAACCCAAGCATCCTGAATGATATATGCAGAATCCAGTCGGGCGCTGCTGCTATTACCTTTATGATAAAGGATAAATCGACCTCTTTGAGTTCAGTGTCCTCATCTCTAAAATGGGGCTCATCATACAACCCGTTTCATAGAGCAGCCCTATGGACTCAATATGATGTTTAAAGTAGAGCATTTAGCACAATTTGGAAAATAGTAACTTTCTGTAAATAGTGGCTGCTGCACTTACTGTTATAATCAAATAAAGGTCTTCTCATTATTCTTGTTCCTAATGGTGCCTGATACATAGGAGACATTAAAAAATACTACTTTTTTCCCTTCCTCTCTCCTGAAAACAAATCAAAATCTTTCTTTTCTGGGGTTAGAGAGGAGAGCAAATATCTCTGGCCCCTACATTACACATGAACTTAACTAGCAGAATTGCACATTGACTAAAGAGTGAAAACAGTAGCATACCGAGAACTGAGTGTGTATCTGTTGGCTGCACCTCAGTGATCAGAAAGTGGGACGTTTTTCTGTGGTTTGTCCTGTTTGGCTCAGCCCTTTGGGGTGTGGTTGGGCCAAGTGACCCACTTACCCACTGATGTGATTCTGATACCAGCTGCTGTGGCCGAGGCTATAAACCCATGAGTGCCTCTGGTTGCCTGGGTAGCAGCCTGCCAAACAATACTGTGTCAGACAAGGTGATAACAGACCCCACATTAAGAAACAGCAAAGCCAGTATGTTCATTGTCAGCCTGACGGATCAGATCAAACCACAGGATCCAGAGGTGTGTCTGCAAATTGGGGGGCCTGAACCCCAACCACCTTACCCTCCTCATGTAAGCAACCTCCGTTCTGGACATCAGGATAAAATTGTCTTCCTAAAAGGAGTCTTAATGTCACTCCCCTATTCAGAGACCCTTAGGGCTCCTGCTTTCTGGAAGAATAAAATGTGAACGGTACTTCCAGGCTCCTTCTGACCTGGCCACCATCTATCTCGCTTTCCAGCTTATCTCACAAGCTTTTCTTCCCACTGAAGCCAGCCCAGCACACTGCTCACTGTTCTGACAGTATGTCTTCTGGTGTCTCACCTTTGTGTTTTGCTGTGGCTATTTCCCTTCCAGGAATATTGTTTGCCCATCACCACTACCTGTCACAACTTCCCTTATCCCCAAACAAAATGAATCCTTCTCCCTGGTCTTCGGGATTCCTTTCAAATGTTCACGTCTTCCTCCAACTCTGAGCACCTTCTCTGCCAAGCTGTGATCGCTTGCCTAGTGATAAATATAGTAGTAATAACAATACGCATACAGCACTTAACTGTTTTTAATGTTTAACATATACTGATTCTTTTAATTCTCACATCAGCCCCGTGAAGATACCATAACTCTACCATTTAACAAATGGGGGAATTGAGGTGCAGAGGCTAAGTAATCGATCACATAGCTAGCGAGTGGCAAAGCCAAGATCTGAACTCAGGCTTTCCAGCTCCTCCTGCCATCGTCTCCACCATTACTCTCAGCTGCTTTTCTCTGTGTTCTGAGAGCTCTTTGTTTGCATCTCTTTATAACATTTAGCAGACTATAGCTAGTAACTATTAGTGAATGATGACCAGGCTACTTATCTATTATTATCTATTTTATTATAATAATTATTATTATTACTATATACAAGTCCCAGGCACCATTCTAAGTTTATAGGCATTTATATCTCCCTAGCAGGAATGTGTACCTTAATTTGGTAGTGTAGAGAGAGTGCTGAACTTGGAATGAGAAGAACCTCAGTTTAGATTTCAGCTCTGGTCCTAGCAGCCAGCCTTGGATAAGCCAGTTCACCATTCTGAGTCCCAGTTTTCCATCTGGGGAATGAGGGGCCTGGCTCTGATGATTCTGGCCTTCACTAGCTATGAGTTTGAGAATCTGTAAAATGGAGACAATACCATGGGTCCCAAGTGTGTTGAGGCTATAGTAAGATAATATATGAAGCTTGCTCATTAATTAGATATATATATATATTGAGCACCAGCTATGTAACATGGATTTTTCTTAGCACTGGGGATCTTGAATGAAAAAAACAAACTCCTTGCTGCCATAGAGTGGGAGATGTTGGAAATAAACCAATAATTAGTTATTTAACTCAAAGTCAAGTGATAAGCATTATGAAGGAAGTTAACAGTGTATGGGGATTGAGAGTCAGGGTGTGGCTTCCTGAGAAGGAGATATTACAACAGAAGTTTGAATGAAGCCAGGGAATAAGCCACACAGTCCACACTGAGGGAATGGCAGTGCAAAGGCCCTGAGGTTGGAGTGGGCTTGATACGGTCAAAGACTAACTAGCAAGGAGGCCAGTGAGGATAGAGAGCATGAGCGGAAGGTGAGCTGAAAGATTGGATTTTGTTTTAAATGTAATGGTATGCCATAGGGGATTTTGAGCTACCATATGTGACCATCTATTTTCATTTAAAAAGCATCTTTCTCATCACTACATGGAAAATACCCTGTCGGTGGTTAGGCCCACAGTCCAATCAAGAGATGATGGTGGCTTGAATGAGGATATGATCATGGTGGAAGTGGGTGAGAGGTCTTCGAATTCCGTATCAGTGTTATCTTGTGAAGGTAGCACCCATAGGATTTGTTGATGCAGTAAATGAGGACTGGGAGTAAAAGAGAAGAGACAAGGATGTCTCCAAGGTTTTTATGGAAAACCAAACATGATTTGTACCATTTACTAAAACGGAAGATTCAGGAGGGGCAGATCCGAGGGGATATATCAAGGTTTCAATTTCAGAATGCCTCTCCGGCGTTCAGATGGATATCAAGAGTAAAAAGTGCAGGTCAGAGGGCTGAGCTGGTGATATCAATCGGCACAAAGATGACAGCGAGAGCCACTGGACTGAATGAGATCACCTTGATGGCAGTGGGGGATAGGGGTAAAATTCGAGGTAGCCAAGAGAAGAGGGCGAGGGAAGCTGAGTCACAGCTTCCACAACTGTGTGTGCAAGTGCTCTTTGAAAAATAAACTACCTCATGCTGCACTTCAGCTGGTGAAGACCCTGGCGTGGTGAGCCTGTCACCCAATAGTCGGCTAGCCAGAACTCTTGGGCATATGGAGATGGCAGATCACTGAGCAGGTCTACAGGGAACTCCTTGCACCTGAGCCATTGCCCGTGGAATTGCATTGAAAAGGCCCCAGGAAGGCTGCTGCAGGGCCTTGTAATACTATGAGTTCAAATGAATCGATTTCAGTGACACAAGTATCTCTAAGAGTGTCCTATTAAAAATACAATTTGACCCTAGAGGTAATATGTAGATCTGCTGATAATTTATTTGGTACCAATATAGAGTAGTAAAAAGAGCCTGGAATTTGGAGTTACAAATCCTAATTTGAGCAGACATTTAGTTGTTAGTGATGTGACTCTGGGAAAGACAATTATCTTAGGTATTTTGCCGATAAAATGGGATAAACGGTATTTGTCTCACTTGTCATATAGCATTGACTATCAAATGAGAGTGCTTGTGACAGTGTTTTGTAAGCTTTCTTTTTTTAAAAAAAGATTTTATTGGGGAATTGGGGGAGGGAAACATCGTTGGGGAACTGAGGAAGGGGAACAGACAAGTTGCTGTCCTTTTGTTCTTCAGTCTAGTTGTGGAGGACGTTGCTTCACTGGCCCATGTTGGTATCATCATTGCACTCTTCTCGGGTGAGGCAGATCGGTTGCTGGTCTCTGGACGGCAGCTCACAGCAGCTCCTGGCAGCTCACACCGGCTGCCAGCCGCTCACGCTGGCTGCCAGCCACTCACTGTAGCCTATGGCCGCCCACTGCAGCAGGGGCTACAGCTATGCCGTCCGAGGGACTCACAGCAGCCCAGCTCCAGGTGGAGCTGTTGTTCACCATCTTAGCTGTAGAGGGCAGTGTCACTGGTCTCGTATGTGGGATCCAAACCCGGGCCGCTGGAGTCCCAAGCCAGCTCTTAACCAATGTTCCACTCAGCCGGCCCAGTAAGCTTTCAATGCTATAAAAATAGTATCTTTAATTTTGAAAAAGTTCCCAAAACCAAATTTTACCATAGCACCTTTTGTTTCAAGCTCACAGTACCCTCAATGAGGTGGGCAGAGCAAGCACTGTGTAATCAGAGTTGTACCTCAACCCCCAAAAGCTGGGTAATGATTTCCATTATATACTGGCCTTTTTTCGGAGGCTTTTTATACCTTCTCATCACTCAAAACTCATTTCAAGCATCATTTCTGCATAGCTTTTCCTCCCTGCCCAATAACCCACCCCCTCAGTCCCACTCTTGTCTCTCTTGGTGTCTTTCACTAAATATTCGTTGAATGAATGAATAAGTGTGTAGAATGGCTTATTATAGAAAAGTGGTTTCCAAACTTTTAAGATGGCAGTCCACAATAAATGTAAAAATATGCATACAAATGTGTTTGTATTCCCACACATATATTCAAGAAGAAAAGTTTCATGAAACAATACTTACCTTTATTGCATGAGCAATACGCTGGAATTTTCTGTTCTATTCTGTATCTTTTTTTTAAAGAAAATGAGGATTGCAACTGAATTGATTTCATTGCCCAGACTGATGCCTTGTGACCCACAATTTAGAAAACACTGTTATGGAATATGCTGGCAGCTGGGAACGTTGTTCTTTGCAACTGGGCAAGCCACTTGGGTCATCTGTGAGGTTCATCCCAGCTCCAGCATTCATGGTAATTCTAAAGAATAAAGAAATTAGGAAGGCTATGGGAATAGGCAATTCGGCATTATGGCGGCTTGAACATTTACTGCATATAATGTACTTTTAGTTTTTTCTGGCCTCCATGAAGAAGTCAAAATCTAATAAATGCTTAGGATTTGGGCACTTACTGTTTGAGAAAGATTTGAGTTTAATTACATATATGTCATCGAGACTATCTAGAGATTTGCAAGGGTGATTTCCAAATAAAAGTCAGGTTCCTTCTTGAAAACCCCTGAGCCCCAAATGTTTCAGATGCAAGAGTTTTGGGCATCTGAAAGGAAATGCGATCAGCATACTGTATAATTTGTATCATCCCCAATAGAGGCATGGCCAGCAGCCAGTAATCAAACACATTGATTTGTCTTCAGCAAATGTATGAATATTCACACTTAGTGGCATAAAGACCATAAATGACCTCAGCTGAGGCCATTAACAGGCTATGAACACGTTTTCAGTTTTTAGAACTTTTGGGGTTTCAGAAAAACCCATAAGGGAGTGTGGAAGTAAAATTTTGTTTTCCAGGTATCATGTTTTTCCTTTTTAAAACAACAGGAAAGGAAATCCCTTGAGGAGACCAAGGCTTGGTTCAATACCTAACATATAGAAAGCACCCAGAAAATGTTTGTTGACTGAATGATCGAGACCAACTATAGGTTAAAGAAAACTCCTATGTGACCAAACCTC
The DNA here is from genome assembly GCA_033961575.1 of Aselliscus stoliczkanus. Lineage (NCBI taxonomy): Eukaryota > Metazoa > Chordata > Mammalia > Chiroptera > Hipposideridae > Aselliscus > Aselliscus stoliczkanus. The sequence continues at coordinate 127,279,697 of CM066734.1, forward strand.
TTTTGAGAAAATAGCCTTCCAGTTTTTTTTCTGAAGCCCTATAATTTCATCCCATTTCTTATAAGTGGATGGAAACTTTATTGCTTCCACTTGGCTCCCTCACAAGGAGCAGAGCGGAGAAATGCTTGTGGGTTCTTTTGTGTGTTTTTTCCCCTTCTTCCTTCAGGCCTTGCATCTGAGGAAAGAAGAGACAGGTCCACTAGTTTTAGAGAGAGAGGATTGGGTGAAGAGATAAAGAAAGGTTTTACCCATTTGTTCTGTGTCTAAAAATACCCAAATTCAAAATTGCCCTTTCTTAGCTTCCTTGTGCTAGAAATACCAACTTGGTGTAGTAACCAACTCTATGAATATTCTGATTTTCTTGGGGTAAGAGGGGCCGCAGAATGCTTAGTTTGTCAAGAATTGGGGTTTCACAGGCTTAGCTCTACGAAGACCTGGATTCAGGTTCTGGCTCTGCCAATCCCTTGGCACATGACGTAAACTCTTTAAGCTTCACTTCTCACGTGTTACAGAAAATGAACGTAATACTACAATAATACAGTAACCTCATTGTGTTGTGGTGAGGATTGAAAGCGATCATACGTGGAAAGCATTTGTCACAAAACCTTGTTTTTTGCTGTTGTTACTGGTAATAGTGATAATGTTAATCCTCTTCATCACAGTGGTGACTCAGCAAAAGCAAAGAGCAAATACAACACCCGCCTTCCCATTCTTTGACATGGACTGTGTTAGTCAGAATGGACCAAGTTATGCTCTGGTAATGAATACCCCCCAAATCTCTGAAACTGAACACCACGGAAGTTTATTTCTGAATCATGCAAATTTCTCTGTGGACATAATTGACTCCCCAGGACAGTTGTCTGTGCCCTGTTGCCTCCATACTTTAGGCTGTTTTGTTCTTATAGTGCCTCCATAGCGACATATTCTTCCACGGTTTTTGCAACAGGGGAGGAGAAGGTTTGGTGATTCTTATGTGCTTCCACACTTGAAGTGACTCATGTCCCTTCAAGTCCCATTTTATTGGACAAAACAAATTATAGCGCTCTGCCTTACTCCAAAGCAATGGGGAAGGACAGTCCTACCATGTGCCTGGGTGGAAAGGCGAACTGGAAATATTGGAGAGAAGTGCTAATGTCGACCCCATAGACATCTAGCCTTTTCTCTATCATAAAGTGCTGTTGCAAACACAGCTTCAGTACCCCTTCGAGCCAGGTGGTTATCCTGAAGCCCCTGCTTTGTAGATTCTGGAACTGCCACTGTCGCACACAGTCTTTGGAAATCATTGAGTGGGCTCTGTCCTAGACAAGGCAGAGGAAGCAATTACTGGGTGCTTGCAGTGAGTCATACCTCCTGGGCTGGAGCCCCTTACCACCACTGTTTCCCTGACAATATCCCCCAGTGATATTGGGTGAGGTGTTAAAATTGAGGGTTCCTCAACTAGGAGGGCATCCTAGGAACCCCCTCATTTTCCAAGTATGGAAACTTAGGCCTAGGGAGTATGTGTTTGTTTTGTTGCTCGTGGTCTATGGCTTTCCCAGGGTCCCAACAGTTCATGATTAGCTCATCATTACACCTCCATCTGGATGGCGGCCTCCTGCCTCTGCCTGGTGAGTTTCTGCTGTCTACCTTCTCCACCATTTATACTTAATCATCCTTTAGGAGCTGAAAGGTCCCAAGCACAGTAAGTTGGCTGGTCTGGCTCTCTCTCTTCTATTATTGGCCCTTCTAAGGCTGAGGAGCAAATCCATGAATTTGCTGATTGTTGACAATCCAATGGGAGGATCTTTAGGACCTTTTTCTTTCCTTACAGTTTTGTTGTTGTTGTCTGTTTTCAATGCGGGGTGGGTAGGACACGAGAAGCTATCATCATTTTACAATGCTAGTGAGAAATTCCATCCCATTCCCCAATACCACCCACCAAACACAGGATTCCCAGGATTTCTTATTGTTATTTTAACGAGGCTGCATATATTGGATCTTAGGCCAGATGCTGTAAAATCTAGTCTGCTTGTACTTGTTTAGAACCCCTTTGTGCTACAAAAGTTGGCACAGACATCCCCAGGATGACTCTGAGACCGTGCCGTGGCCTTGAACTTGTGGGCGGCCATGGCCTCCCAATCCTTCCAGACTGTTGTAGCTGGTTCTAATTTTTGAGACACCATAAAGCTGGAGGCCTCCAAAGCTTGGGCTTTCAAACTGTAGATAGAATGAGAATCACCTGTGCCATGGGCCAACAATGCAGATGCCTGGGCCTGCCACGAGGGACTCTGATTCAGTCGGTCTGGGCTGCAGCCCACCAATCTGCATTTTCACAAGTATCCCAGGGTGACACAGAGTGGTCTTTTCCAGGCTTCCTGTTGATGTGGCCACACCGGGTGTGTGTGTGTGGGGGGGTGATGACAGCAGAGGAGGCATCCTACCTTGAGCCAGCGCAGTGCAAATTTGAGCTGTTTCAGAAATGAGGCTTCAGCCTAAGATTTGTTCCGCTGATAAAAATTATTGACATGGAATAAAAATGTCGAAATTCACTGTTCTAGACCAGAGTAAGCCGAAGAGAAAGCAGCTCAGCAGTGGCTTTCTAAAGACTACCCTTGTCTTGGTGTGACTCCATCTTCTATACAGAATGTGTTTGCTTTCATATCCTTTAGAGGAGTCATAATTGTCATGTTTTCCATGCCCTAGAGGAGGTGGAGGGGGGAACCAAACTACAGAAACCCTGCTCCTCAGTTCTGGTCACTGGCTCTTAGTACAGGCCTCTGTGCCTGTTTTCTACAAGGTATTTTAGACCCAAGGGAAGGGCATCGTACTACTGCCCCTTACAGCTGCTGAGACCCCACTTGGACAATGCCTTGTGAGAGAAATGGCTTCTCACTTGGACCCTAAATGATTGCAGTTCAAGGCCAGGGAACTTGGATTTCCGGTTTGCCAATAGGTGGTGGCCCTTACCTGTTCTCTTTCTCTGGACTGGATGTTACAGCAAATCTTGCCTACTGCACCTTACAATGTTTCCACAAGATTGGGATTTTCTTCCCCAAAGTCAAAAGACACTGAGTATCTCTGGGGCCTCAGATTTGGATCCGATAAATTGAAGGGCCAAAGGGCCCTCTTGGTGCCATCAGTATTAACAGCAGTGATAACGAGGCTGCTGATTATGGGCAAAGAGCTGAAAGCACATGGGCAGATCCGTTCAGTGGTGTGTAAATGGTATTTTTTTCCCGTGAAATCTCAATACCTCCCTTAGGACATTGCAGTCGAGGTTTCTGAGCCACTCTCCTTTGATATTTACTCGTTGGGGATTTTACTCTTGAGAAATCACTGTGGCAACAGAACCATTTTGCCTCCATGAAGACGATGTCAAAGTCTTAAAATTCAGGACGTTTTAAGGCAGGATTCCAACCTCATTACTGCCAGGAATAAGATTCATCCAAGGTGGAAGCGTCCTCTCTTAGAACTCAAATCCGTCTCAGAATGGTTTTTCTTTCCCCTTTGTTTTAGAAGCTAAGCAATTACTTTTTTTTTTTAAAGGAAAAAAAAATTGCGCTAATGCACAAAACTCTCTTTTCCCCCTTTCATTTATTTGAAATTGAACTTAACAAAGTCAGTTCCGAGCGAGCACTATATATGAGTAATGCTTTTTGTCCATAAAAAAAGCATTGACTCAAATGGTACGGGAGTGCTGATTCTCTCTGCTTTGTGTGAGCGTCCATGATGACAAAGTGCTCATGTCAGAGTGTATAATGAAACTATAAATTGTTTTCATGAATGCTCTGAATTTGGTCTTTTACGGGGCAAATTCAAAAGGTATTTAGTGCCACATTTCACATATGTGAATAACACCAGACAGTGCAGTATATCTAATAAAAGTAAAGAAGTTTCCGTCGGGGCTCACACTGGCCCGTGTGGTGGGTGATTGTCAGGTGAGGGTGGCTCATAGTGAGGGGAGTGGGGAGAAGAAGGATGAGGTATCCTGTAACTCTGAGGACAAGTTCCAGCAAGGTACACCAGACTGTTTGGTGATAATGCAAAGTGTGGTTAAAATACTTAGCTCGTAAAAGGGTGGTGGATGCCTGCATTGGAATCATGGAACCTAGCTTGGCCACATTGGTGAACAAAAAGTTTCAAGTGAGAAAATATATGGGCAGGTACAATCTATTGCAGTGATTTATGGTTCAATGAAACTATTTTTAATAACATATTTTGTATTTTTGTATTATAGAAGCCATATGGGTTTATTCTAGAAAATTTGGGAAACACACAAAAGCATAAAGAATAAAAATTTTAAAAAACAACATGTAAATAATTTTGTTACCAAGAGCTAATTGTTGGTAATATACAAAATTTTTATTAAGTATCTTTGTATATCATTTTTAAAATTTTACATGATCTTACCTGGATATATAAATCCTTCTTAAAACAAAATTGGGGTCTGGCTATCAATTTATTTATCTATGTAATTTTTTTAAAAAAGTATTCCACTTTTTTACTTATTTGTCAATTAAATTATTTTATGTATCCCAGTTTGCCAAAGTTTGTGAACATCCAAGATTTGGGTTTTGTCATGAGGGGAATACATCAGGTACTGTAGAGCCTTTAGGTGCACATGTCAGTTACCGACAAATGTCTCTGGATATAAGATCTCAAAAACAAACAAACAAACAAACAAACAAACAAACAAACAAAGGCAATAGAACAAAACAAAAAAACCAACCCTGCAAAAACAAACAAACAAACAAACAAACAAACAAACAAAGGCAATAGAACAAAACAAAAAACCAACCCTGCAAAAACAAACAAACAAACAAACAAACAAACAAAGGCAATAGAACAAAACAAAAAAACCCACCCTGCAGGGCGTGTTAAATCCAGGGCGTTAAATAGAGGCCTGATGACCTTTTGAGCAGCCCCTGGCTTTGTCTGCTTTGCAGTACCTGGTGTGCAAAAGGAAGCTGGAGAGTAAGAAGGAAGCCCTGCTAATCCTCTCCAAGGAGCTGGACACGTGCCAGCAGGAAAGGGACCAGTACAAACTCATGGCCAATCAGCTTCGAGAGCGCCACCAGTCCCTGAAGAAGAAATACCGAGAGCTGATCGTACGTATTACATCACGGTGACATTCCTATTCCCTCATTAAGATAGCAAGGGCATTTTAACATGCTGTTTCCACAAAAAAAGGATTGACTTCAACAGTTCCAAAGTGGAAAAATGAAGAAGTGAAAGGGCTCACCCCGATTTCCTGTACAGCCCGTCTGTCTCACTTGCTAGTCGGTATAATGATGTTTCCAGACTGCTAGCTGGGGCTCCTATGAAATAACACATGTACCTAGGTGTTTGTGTGTGCCCATTTCCTTATTAATGTATTCATATGGAGTAGTTTTAAGAGGATTTGTATTCTAAATTTATGCTGTCTAATATAGAAGCCACTAGCTACATGTGGTTAAATTTCATTTTAAGTTAATTAGAATTAAATATAATTGAAAACTCAGTTCTTCAGTCTCATTCCCATTTCATGGGCTCAGTTGCTATAGGTGGGTGGTGGCAACCGCACCAGGTTGCGTTGCTAAGGCAATTTGCTCGGCGGCTGCACTGTGAGGCAATCAGATCCAGAACATTTGATCATTGCGGAGTTCTGTTGGACTGCACTGTATAAATGTTCTAAAACTTGCCCGTTTTACTCGGCACTTTATTTTATCCATTTCTCTAGGCCATCTCTCCAGATTGAGTTCTTTTTTTTTTTTTTTTTTTTGAGGGCAGTGTCACTGGCCCTCATATATGGGATCCGACCGGGGCCGCTGGCTTTAACCACCGCGCCACTTGGCCAGCCCTTGGATTCATTTTTAAGAAGTTGCATGGCAACGTTTCCATCATTTTTTAAACCTTTCCCTTTTCCTGGGTGTTTAGGTTTTCTCTAAGTTTTCATACAGCAAGATTTTTAAGGATGCACTTAGACCTCAGCGGAGGCTACCAATGGCACAGTGCTACTTTGCATGCTTGCTTATTTTTTTTCTTGCACTGATACAACTTCTTTTTTAGGTGCTGACAGTATTACTAACGTGTAGCCATTTGTGCTGGGATTGTTGAACTGTCCTGGTACAGGAACAAAGTAGATGGATTCCTCAGGTTAAAAGAGTGTTGACATATCTGTGGACAGCATCACATGGGAGAGTACATTTATTGAGCATTTAGTCACTCACCTGAGGTATTTGAATTCCCAGATGGTACACAGGGAAAGGAATTAAATCCTTTCCAGATAAAAACTCTGATAGGACTGGAAGTTCTCAGTTTATTTTCTTTTGAGCATATCCTTTCCTCATCCCCAAACCCCAGATTGTTCTGCCCATGAAGAAAACCCGTGAGTGAGTGAGTGAGTGAGTGTGTGTGTGTGTGTGTGTGTGTGTGTGTGTGTCCACTGCTATTCCTTTGGATCTAACTATTTAAAAGAGGAACTCAACTCCGACCAAATGAAACATTGTTTAAGTTTCGGCTCTGTTCAAAAATAATTTTGATAAATCCAGTTGGTTTATTTTAAAATGTTTTTGGTTCTCATAGTTTTAGGAACTATATAGGCTTGGTCCTAAATGGAACTGATTGCTTTGAGGTTTTGCCAAAATAACTGGTTCAGTTAAAATAACTATAAACTGGTTCAGTTTATAATTAATTTTTTAAAAGTATATTTGAGCTTGGTTCAGCACATTGCTTGTGGCAGGGGCCGGGAGTGAGGAGGGTCTGGATTTAGTTCATAGCTTGGTTCAATTCCTGAAATCTTTTTTTTTTTTTTTGTAAGTAAAATGTACCATTTGGTTTTTTTTGTAGGATGGAGATCCATCACTTCCTCCTGAAATGAGGAAACAGGTAAGACTTATTCCTGATCTTTGTTTTGTTCATTTGTTTTTTGTTTGTTTGTTTTTTAAGATTCCACATATAACTGAAATTATTTGGTATTTGTCTTTCTCTGTCTGACTTCTTTCGCTAAGTGTAATACTCTCTATGTCCAGCTGTGTTGTTGCGAATGTCTAAACTTAATTCTTTTTTATTCCACTGTGTGTGTGTGTGTGTGTGTGTGTGTGTGTGTATGTGTATCTCTCATCTTTTTTACCCATTCATTTATTGATGGACACTGAGCACTTCAGACTTTTAAAAGCCATTTTACCAGGAAAACTCACAAGCCAATTATATTCTTTTCTCCTAAATGGTAACCAACATTGTTCACTGAGGAAACCAATTTTTACCCGCAGATTTTAGATGCCCCTTTTTATCAATGAACAAACCCTTGTTGATCTGTTTCTGGACTTTCTATACTATTCGATTCAGCTTCTTGTATAATCCTGTGGGTGTACTACATTATTCTGGTTTACTTTGTAACATTTTAACATCTGTTTGGGCTTGTCTTCTTCCCATTGCTCTTCCTTGTCAGAAAGATAAAATTTACATTTTATCAAATCCTCCTTTCCTACCAAAAAAAAAAAAAATCCCCAAAACCCATATCTATTGGCATTTTGATTGGGAGTTTGTTAAATTTGTAGATTTAGGGACAGTTAACATTTTCATAGTATTACATTCAGGAATATTGTACATCAAGTTTCTTTTAACCCAGCTGCCTGCATTCATACATATATATTGTTTTTTCCCAAAGATATCTTTGTTAGAACTTCTCTTAACTTCACAGTTATTCTACACTGACATGCCCTGAATTATAAGCCTTTTATGGGATTAAAGGGAGCCTGGATGATGGTGATGTAAATGCCGTGTGTTTCATGTTAGGAGGAAGTCTTTGCACCAGCGCAGACCTCAAAACTGGTGGATGCAGATCAGGACACAGTTGTTTAGTCTCTTCCTAACTATCACAGCTAACTCAGCATCCTGTTTTTGTTCATTGGTCGTATACCTGGCACTGCATATAAGCTCCTTGGGTTCATCACCTTGTGATTTTCGATACTGTGTAAACAGTAGGCCCAAGATCCCCCCCCACACACACACACACACACTGGCACACATGCACAACTCCATCCGGTGGTTACCCATTCAGTCATTTGGCTCTGCTCACTCCTATAACTCCCTTCATATTTTATTTAACTAGTTCACAATGCTTCAGGTTTGACCTAGAGGCAAATTTTTCTATGGAGCAAATTGATTTTTTTTTTCCTAAACAAAATTACATGGAAATTTATCATTAATGTCTACATATTGGGATCCTTAATCTGGAATTGTTAGATGCCCCTTTCTTTGCATTTTTTGTGACTATGAGCAGTCCTCTTTGCCAAGATTTTAGAGTTTGTTAGTATTCATGAAAGAGTTTTATAGTGTAAGTGAGTTCACATTCTGTGACTTTATAATAAATAATTTACATTGACTGAGGAGAATTTGATGAATTCCAGTAAGTCTGTCTAGCTGCATTCTTACAACTCTGAAAAAAAAGAAAAAGGAAAAAGTTTAATATCCTCAGCACTGGCTTTGTAGCTTTTAATATGGCGTTGAGTTTCTGTCCTTTTAGGATTTTGTATGGTGGTGTGAGCTTATGCTCTGCACCCTTCCTGCCTGGGTTGGAACCACTGACTTGCTGCATGAGATAGGATTCGTTGAGATGCAAGTGACAAAAATTCTAAACTGTGTAAACAATAAAGGAATCAATGACCTTCCATAACCAAAAATTCAGAGGAAGTGCAGTCTTCAATTGCTGTACAGCCATCATGTACTGGTTTGTTCCACTGTGCCACATTTAGCAAATAAAAATACAAATAAAAACACAGGACACCCAGGTAAATTTGAATTTCAGCCAGATAATTAATGCTTTTCAGTTTAAAAGTATGTACCATGCCATATTAAGGACATACTTATGCTGAAAGACTATTCATTGTTTATCTGAAATTCAAATTGAACTTGGCATCCTGTATTTTATCTGACCACTCTACCACTGTGCCAATTTTAATGTCAGCTTCCTCTTAAACTTAGCATAAGCTTTCTTCTAAGGATGGATCCCTTAAGCAGGAGAGGCCGAAAATCCAGCCATGGAGTAAGTCCTTCCCCCGAGTCTGATAGGGCCAATGTACGACATGCTCCCTTCCTGGTCTACTGACATCCGTCAGGAGAATACCGTATGCGGTATGATCAAACAATACAGTGAATGTTTAAATTTTAAAAAAATGTTGCAATAAAAGACACATTGCCATTAACCCCCTCAAAATCTTCCCCCTTCAAACACACTTATCCCATCATTCTTGCCACTTTCTGAAGCCATTCTGGAAATCCTCTTTCCTGAGTGTCTTTAGTTGTGCTGTCATGGCTGCCTTGATGTCCTGAATCATTCTGACTTTGAGGAAGAACCAGAAATTGCATGGTGCCAGATCTGGTGAATAAGGTGGATGAGGACACACTGTAATGTTTTTATTTGACAGAAATTGCTATACCAGAAGTGATGTGTGACACGGAGTTGTCATGATGGAGGATGATTTACGGCACACTTTAAAACACACCTTTTGTCAACCGTAGCTCACACCTGACTGACTGCACCGAACAAGTTGAAATTTGTCACACACTGTTATGAAGCTGCAGCCCACCACTTCCCATATTGAGGATCCCTGCCTTTCCATTGGATGGCACTCGGCAGCAGCATTCACCATATCTTTTTTATCACAATGGAAAGCCTCCACTGTAATGTACCATTACATTTTTAAACGCTGGTTATAATGAAACTTTCCACTTAGTTAGAAGCAGACAGCTTTGGCCTACATGTGCCAGCATTGGAAGTGAAAGGCACAATTATTTTACAGCAAGGGGATAGAAGCATGCACCCTGACCTAGTGTACCTTGTGTAAGCAGAAGGCACTGGAACAAGAACCAGCTGCCGGGTTAACAGATGGGACATGAAGGTCACAAGACCCATATATTGGAAAAGAAGAAGATGCCAGGTAGAACATCTTGTGCCCATCGGCCTTGAATCTGTGGCTTCCATTTCTTGATGCAGAAGAAGGAACCTCTATGGTCTCTCTCCTTAGTAGACTCTTCCTCTGTTCATCTCTTGACTCAAAAAGAGATAGCTATGATTACTCTGTTATAGACGGAAGGTTTGTGTCCACCTTCTCCTTGCCCCCAGTTCATATGTTGAAACTACCCCTCCCCGCCCCCATGTGATGATATTAGGAGGTGGGGTCTCTGGGAGGTAGTTAGGATTAGATAAAGTCATGAGGGTGGAGCTCTCATGAATGGGAGTATTACCTTCACAAGAGTGACTAGAGAGCTTGCGTTCTCTGCTCTGCTCTCTGCCATGTGAGGACACAATGGAAGCCTGCAACCTGGAAGAGGGCCCTCGCTAAAACCATGAGCTCAGAGTTCCATGAATTGTGAGAAATGTCTGTTGTTTATAAGCCACCCAGTTTATCGTGTTTTGTTAAAGTAGCTCGAGCTGACTAGGATACACTTCTTGATGGACTTTCTTCTTGTTTCAGCTCCATTTCTCTGGACCAGTGGTTCTTATACTCTTGTGAATCAAAGATAAATTTGAGAATCTGATGAAAGCCATAGGCCTTTCTTTGCTCCAGAAATGACCTATGTACTCACCCACAAGAATTTGCATATGATTTTATAGATTCACAAACTCTCTGCAGCCCATCCATGGATCCTTGGTGTTCTTTGGATGGCATTTAAGAGCTGCTGTTCTGAATGGGTTGAGGGCTCTTCTTAGACATAAGTAGAAACAATGCCACATTCTCCATCTTTGTAGTGCTCTGTGCTTTTCAGAGAACATGTGTGCATGGCTGGCTGCCTGCCTGGCTGGCAGGCTGGCTGCAATCTCCCAACTATCTTCTGAGGTCACACTGGCAAGTTATGTGTATTTCATAAAGTCACAAGGGCATATCGTGGGCATCGTGGATTCAAATTTAACAATTCCATCTGCTGGCTGGGTGATCTTGTGTAACCTTTCTGAGAATAAATGTCCTTTTCTTCAAAATGAGCATAATAATGGGTCATATTCATAAAGTACTTATGAGGAATTGGTGTGATAATGTTTATAATGCTCACTGCCTTGTACTTGGTGAGTGCTCCATGGGGAGTGCAAAACTGGATTGGCTCTTTTAGAAATTTTTCCTGGGCCGGCCAAGTGGCACAGTTGATTTAAGAATTGGCTTGGGACACCAGCTCTGAACAGCAGGGCCCCGGTTCGGATCCCACATGAGGGCCAGTGATGCTGCACCCTCCACAGCTAGGATGGTGAACAACAGCTTGATCTGGAGCTGGGCTGGTGTGAGTCCCTGGTGACAGCATAGGTCACAGTGGGGCTGGCCTGCAGCTGTCCTGCGCTTTCATGAGCCTCCATGAGCCGCCGTCCCAAGTGACTGCCTCACCCAAGAAGAGTGCAGTGATGATACCAACATGGGCCAGTGAGGCAACGTCCTCCACAACTAGACTGAAGAACAAAAGGACAGCAAATTGTCTGTTCCCCTCCCCTGGTTCCCCAACGCTGTTCCTCTCCCCCAAATCCCCAATAAAATCTTTGAAAAAAAAAAGGAAGAAATTTTTCCTGTGACTTGTCTGAAGTCACACAGCAGGTTAATAGAGCAGGACTAGAATCCAGATCTCGTAACTTCTACAGCATTTGAGATCAGGTGTTTTGTTCTATATTCAATTCTTAGAATGTTTGAGTAGAGAGAAAGCATAGTCAATATTTAACCCAACAAAGCCAAAGATTAAGGGCTTTATTCAAAGCCACCTGCTTAGGAGTGATAGAGAACCAGAAACTGAGTTAGGAATTTTTACCTAATATCTGGCCATAAATTTTTCCTGCATTTTTATTTTTATTTTTATTTTTATTTTATTTTATTTTTTTTTTTGTGTGTGTGTGTGTCCTCCTCAGAGGACAGACCAGAACTTTCATGTTTGTTGTTCTAGAAATATAGTTGTCAGGGCTTTGAGAATTTAGAATCCTTTTTAAAACAACTCCATTTCCAATGGCAAACCATCCATTCAAGAAGCTGTGAAGAAATCACGACAATAGTGATTGTGCTAATAGCTTCTTGTGGGGTGTGGAAATGAAAATTTCTTCTTGATACTCCAGGCAGAATTGTACACAAAGCACCTCTTTGCAGCAAAGGTTACCAGAAGATCTCAAACGACCCTTTAAATATTTTTCTTTGGTTTAACAAGCAGTTCCTCCAACGGAGACAAAAGGGAATTGAAATGATCTGGGTTAATCTTATAAGGTAAGGGTTTTTGAGGGGGTCATTGCAGCATATTTTCCCCACGCAGGCTCCTCCTTGAGCAATCAGGCCCCCCCTTTGTCTTTTCCGGTTTTGGTTTCCAGCAGACATACCACAGGAGGCATTGCTCCTGGTCCTGGAGGAGCCTCTGCTACCTTCCCCTAAAATGCGATGGCTTATTTAGACGGTGACATGTGCCAGGATGACAACCCTGGAGAAATCAGAGCACGGAGTGGCCCTTTCTGGGAGCCTTGTACTTCAGTAGATAAGTCTTCCTGGTCAATCTTATTGTAGTCCCCAGTGACTGCAAATTAGAGTAATTTTGCATCTGTGTCCTGGTTTGGTGCTCAGAACCTAAAACTTCCTTCAAATGTCTTGAGTGCTTTGAGAGGTTTCTTTCATCACACTTTGAACAGTACCATTTTACTGTCACATCAGGGAAACTGGGAAGACATCCAGGGCCCAGCCTGTGGGAAATCTCCCAAAACATAACAGTAACTTCTTTCTGAGCACTAATGCCACACAAGCCCTTTGAATTCTTGCAACAATTTTGTGAGGAAGGTGAGAGCAGCCCCCCCCCCCCCCCCCCCCCCCGCAATTTATAGATGAGGAAATTTAAGCTCAGTGAATCTAAAGAACTTGGGAGCTGTTAAGGGAGCCACTAAGTGACAGATGCAGAATCATAATGGCCAAGATTAAGCAAACATTTATTTAAATAGCAACCTCCCAAACCTATTGAACAGTGTTTGCCTGTGGACTGGAAATGCATTCATTTGCAAGTGTGTGTGTTTGAGATTATGAGGTGGCAGGCAGTAGGCTGCTGAGGGCTCCTTGTACAGCCGAAATATATATAGGGAATAAGCTCTCTGGTGGTGGTTTTTTGTAAATCAGAAAGCAGCCTCTGTAGCAGAGGTCATCACTTTGGCAGTTGCTAGGAATAGGGGCCCTTGCTCAGCAATGCTAGTTTCACTCTATTACTATTAACACAGGAGTCGCCATAGACCAAAGCAGTGGAGTAGAAATTGCAATTAAATTTGCTATCAATCACACCTCTCAAGTACACTTGATATTTCATCACGCGTTTGTTTTTTTTTTTTGCCTTTTTACATATTCTTGCTTAATCTAGTACTTTCCCCTATTGAAGGTGTGGGTTTAAGGGGGCCAAGGCATCAAACTGTTTAACACCATGTAGGTAAGCCACATTTTCTAAATCTGGTCTCTGTCTCTTTCTCTCTCATGCTTCTTTTTCTTACTTGTCTTCAGGAAGTGCCTAAGACAATATTTTACCTGTCTCTCCGTCTCTCTGTTATGTTTTTTTTTCCCTTCCACGTTTGAATTCCAGTTTTGATGTGTCAACAAATTGAGAAGTTATGGGGCTTCCTGGTAACACATCATTTTTACATCATGGTGTAGAGTAACTTTTCCACCTGAAAGGATGGGTATCTGATAATTTACAAAGATTCGGGATGATTGAAGAATAGTTCCTGGAATGTTGCCCCTTTCTCCTCCTGGTCACTGGTCTGAATTATGTAAGGACTTCAGGTGAAAACAGGCGGCCTGCCCTTTTCACTCTTTCTAGTGTCTGGGCTTGTGCCAGGTTGAAAGGTCAATCTTAAACTTTTCATCATGTTCTTTCATGTTGTTTTTTTAATCCTCTACCCTCTTAGGTTCAATGAGTTTAACTAACAAAAGCTAGATTATCAAGATTAAAAAAAAAAAAAGCATACAATTTTATGAGTATTTTACCTGCATGTGAGTTCACAGAAAAGAAGTGAAACTCAAAGAAGTGGTTATACTCTGGGGCTTTTATTTTTAACAAAAGGAAGAGGGTTTGGGCTTCAAGGGATGATAAATGATGGGAAAGCGACTAGGAAATATATGAGGAAAGTGATGGAAGATAAGGGTTATTTTAGCTAGTGCTGTTTACAGTGCCAACTCTCTGTCTCAGGTGATAAGAGTTGCTTTCCTCTTCTTAGTACCAGAGAGGATGGGACACTATCACAAAGAGAAATGTGTACCCTGCTTTTAGGCAGAAAAGGGGAAGAAAGAGAACTCACTCTGTTAGTTGATTCTCAGTTGCCTTCAGCTCAAAATAATCCTATGACACAGTGGCATATTTCAGAGTGGCATATTATTATCCCTCCCTGTCCATCTTTTCATTTCTTGCATCAGCAGAAAAGTGGTATAGCGTGGAGTCCTTTTCTCCCCATCTCAATGATTTAGGGCTCCGTCAACCAGTACCCTGAAACCTCTTCCTCGTGAACCCAGTGTTGGTTACTTGATCATTGAAAACAGGAGTTGGCATTGCCAAATATGATATATCATTTTTCAAGGCTCTCCCATCACTTCTTGGAAGTTTTTATTTATTTATTTATTTTAATGTGTTGAATCTAGAGTGTAAACTGTCCTGAGATATTTTTGTGGCATTCTAAGGGAATTGAAACACAGTGATAGAGGCAAGAGTTTAGCATGCAGTCGGACTTGAAGAAAGGTGGGAGAACAGCTCCCTTTACCCATGTGAGGAATCTGCCTCAGTGAGAATTTCTGCAAAAAAGGGGTGCATTCGGGCGCCATCTGCACTGGTCTCTCAACTCCCAGATCTCTGCCTTCACAGCTGTCAGGGTTTGTATTCTTCGTCTCTGTGTAGAGAGAATTTCCAGGCGCCTTACCTTTCCCACAGCAGGGGCTTGGCCTTGGTGAAGTGCTGCTGCAGACATCAGTGGGAATTGGGGATTGAGTTGTTCCTTGACAAAGGAAGGTGTGTCGGAATACTTTCAGCCTTAGGTCTTCCAGCTATATTTTCATCAAATCCCTTTTCACTCCCTTCCCCATCCCAATTTTAATAGATAAACTTCTAGCCAAAAAGAGTCACTTAAATATATGGATTCTAAAATATATTCCACTGTATTCAGCATTCCTCTATAATCAGAGCTAAAATGTCAACCTTTCATGTCGGCCCTGGCGGGATCTGAATATTTAAAAGAGGCTTCTTTTTAAGCCTTTTCATGTTTTCCTATTTATGCTCCCCCGTGCCCTAGAGATGTAGAGGAAACAATCTCTGGGTTTTGTTTTTGTTGAATCTTTCCCAGCCTTGGATGGTCTGCCACCTTTGTCCCGACATTTCCTTTACATAAGTGCTGCTACTCTAAACTTATGGTCACCAAGTCCTTCCCAGTAACACAGAGACAAAACACTCCACATAGCTGATAAATTACAAGCAGGTTCCGCCTGTTAGCTTGATGGATTTTTATAGTGAGTATGTGTGAGTCATGGGTGTTATTTTTGGTCAGAAGAATTGTGTGAACTTTCCTCCTCTATTCTGAGTGCTTTGAAATGTACTACTTTTCTTTTCTCTCTTTTTTTTTTTGTTGTTGTTCTTTAAAGTGTATGTCAAGGAATTAGGAACCATATCAGAATAATCATTTCCTAGTTTTCAAAGTTATTGTTTTGGAGTTGAGGAGGTGGAAGGACTGAATAGAAAAGAATTGTGTTGACAAGTAATCCAGCCTGTGAAATGTGAAAGAAAATTACAAGTCACCTGTTTTAAAGCTGGGGCATCTCCCCCACCCCGGCCTATCCTAGGGGTCAGCTTTAAAGCTGGTGTAGATTTACTGAGAATTCACTTGGAGGAGATGCAATTCTGTTGACGGTTGTTTTGCAGCTACTGTAGACATGCCTGACTTTATTTTGGTAGATTTCTTTTCAACCAAGTTGCAGAGTAAATAATATTTGACAATCACATCACTAGGTCTCTGAATCGCGGTTTCCAAAAGCAGCCCTGTCCTCTGCTTCATGTATTACTGGAAACTGAGGTATATACCCGGTGTCTGCCCTGCTCTAATGTCTAAATGGCACGGAGCGTCGCTGAGCTCAGTGCTGCTCAAAGGGAGGCCCAAGGACCAGTGCCAGGCTGCAAGCTGCTCTTTCTGGACAAGCTAAGTGCAGACATTGAAAATAAATGTTCAGAAACTTTGATAGCAGTCACACAGCATGATTTTATGTCTGTTGTATCTAACAAACACTTGGGGTCTTGATGTCTTCTTCAATTCACCTTCCTAGTATAGTAATACCTTGGTTTGTGAGCATAATTTTTTCTGGAAACAAACTACTCATATTCTAAGACATCACTTGTTTACCATGTTAAAATGTATTAGAAATGTTTGCTCATCTTGCAGAACACTTGCAAACCACGTTACTCACAATCCAAGGTTTTACTGTAATTGATTTTTATTATATCCTGCAAAAGTGCTGGTCTGTGACAGGGTGGAGGTAGAGAACCAGTCTTGCACCACTGATAGATGGGGTTGTATTGGTTTAGCTACGACAGTTACGTTGGTGAGCAAACATCAGGGTCTTCCCGCCCACTTGAGGGGCTCGAGACATTATTGATTCAAAAAGGGAAGGCTCGGGACATTGCAGATTTTTTTTTTGGTCTTTTGTTAAGTTTTCACTGTTATTCTTGCAAGCATTTCTTTCTGGGCATCTCTTCTGCCATTTAAGAAAAGGCAGGCTCCTGTGAATTTTGCTGCATCTCTTGCAGATGGGGTGCTGAGATGCCTGGCCATGTTCAGGCAGCCGCTGGCTCTGGGAGGTTGGGGCTGCTTCTCCCATCCTCCTCAAGGCCAGTCACTTCGTCTGGGGGCCTGTTTCTCCATCTGCTGGGAAGGGATTATACATGCAGAGTTAATGTCTGGGAAATGTTCTGGAGTTCCGTGGAGGAAAAGCAGAGGTTGCCCACTTGTGATAGTTTGTGCTAAGGAAAGAGAACCATGGGATGGAGGAGAGGAACCAGGAAAAGAAACTCAAGAATTGAATGATCTCTCCACTCTACTGCAGTCTCTGGAATCAGTCCACTCCTGCTCTCCAAAATGGAAATCCTGCCATATGACCGGGGCTGGGGGGCGGGGGGAGGCCAGGGGCCGTTCCCATCGCCTAGAACTTGCCCCCAGGATAACCCCAAGGCTCACACTCACTCTCTCTTCCTTTTCAAATCTTGGTTTTGATGTGGTCTTCCCAGGGAAACCTTCCGCGGCCCTTTCCCCTGGCACACTGTTCCCTTAGCCTGCTTTGTTTTTCTCCATAATACAGATCATCCAACTACTGGGTTTTCATTAATTTTATTGCACTATAATTTGAGTAATGCAGTGTCATCTATTAAAATGTAAACTTACAAGGGCAAGGGGTTTAGCCTGCATGGCTCACTGCTGTATCTCCAGAGTCAAAAGCAGTGCCTGGTACATGATAGGCACTCAATAAATATTTGTTGTATAAATGAATGGATGACTAAGGAACAATGAAGACACAGGATCACAAAGGGGCCAACAGTGTCCAAGGAGGCATGTGGCCATATGCACCCAATGGTCCACTGAGTGGTTGAATTGGGCAAGTGGAAGGGCATGATCAAGGTGGGGTAACCAGCCTTTAACCAGCACCTATTGTAGGTAAAGCACTGTAGTAGGTGTCCTGTGTTCATTATTGAATTTTAGTATCAAATCCTCACAGGAAGTATGTATGCTTACTCCATTTTACAGATGGGGAAACTCAAGAGAAATTCTCCCAAGGTCACCCAGCCCAGTAAGGGGCAAAACCTGGGATCTAACTTAGTCCATATGATTCCATTGAGAGAAATTCCCCAAAATAGTCTGTTGGTAACAGAGCCTCCTGTTTCTTTGCTTTCCTACCTATAAAATGGGAATTAGTTTTCCTCATCTGTCACCAGATTTTTATCTGTTGAGAATGGGAATCTGGGAAAATTGGGATACCACTATTACCAGATATGAGCTTTGCAGATATGGATTGACAAATTAGGTAGCATTATTGAATAATAGTTCACAAATAAGTGAGTAGAAATCAGAGTGTGCTTAAATCCAGCCATTGGGGATGAGTGGTTTTTTTTGTTGTTATTTTGTTTTGTTTTTTAATGTAAGACTCCATGCGAGGCACTGGTTTTAGTGTTGTTAATTATTATTATTCCAGATCCCTCCCTAGGCTGAGACTATAATCTGCAGACTCAGCATAGTATCTCTCATTTAAAAAATATATATATATTGATATATATATATATATATATATATATATATATATATATATATACACACAGAGAGAGAGAGAGAGAGAGAGAGCGAGAGAGAGAATGAGAATCTATTAGGTGCTTGTAGATCAAGTAGAGAAAACAAAGTTCCTTGCCCTTCATGGAACTTCTATTTTAGTAGGAGAGGGAGACAGGAGATAAATAGTAAGCAATATACCACGAAGTAAACTACATGGTATGTTAAAAGATGATAAGTGCTATGGAAAAAAAAATTAGTATAGGGAAGAGGCTTGGGAATTCAGGGTGGAGGCAGGCAGGTTGCACCATTAGATCAAGTCCAGGTGGGCTCCCCTTGAGACCATGAACTTTGAACAAAGGCCTGGAAAAGGTGAGGGTGTGAGCCCAGAGGTGTTCTGGAGGGAGAGCATGCCAGTGAGAGAACAGTGCAACAGCGCTGAGCTGGGGTCATGTCTGGTATACACAGGGAACAGCAGGGAGCTTAGGGGGAAGCTGAATTGGGGGAGGTGACCTTGACGATAAAGACACCAGATGCCCCAATAAATGGGAAATAAGTGATGACACAGTGAGGAGTTAAGGGTGAGTCCAGGTTTAATCTTTATATTCTTTCATCTTTATTCTGTTTTTAGTATCTGACACAACTGAGTATCCCCAAAGTATTAGCATTGAAGTCTTTGGAGATTTATCTACTACAGTTGTTTATTCCAGTGTCCCAATGTCTTTGGATCTGGGTTTCTTCAGTCATAAAGTGAAGGGAAGTTACAAGATAATCTTTAAAATCTCTGTGTGTTGATTTCTGAATGATTCCTTTCCAGGAGTCATTCTGATTGCTTGCTTGTTTCCTCCCTCCCTCCCTTCATTCATTGATTCATTACAAGTCTTTAAAACATTTGCTGGAACACAGATACTTTCTGGAGCAACCTGAGGAAGTGGAGAACAGAACCACTGCCTTTCCATAGCTTGTGATCTTGCTAAAGTTAGATAAGAACACAATAAGCAAGGTGGGAATTAGAGCAATTTACAGCTAGCAAAATATGAATAGTACCACAGAACCAGAAGCCATGGGAGGTTAGTGGCATGGTAAGTTTGGCATGGCGGGCTTGAGCAGATGAAAGCATGTACACAGTTGGGGAGAATCAGCAATTCCAGGTTTGGGAAACCGAGAAAAGGGTTAGAAGCATGATCAAAGGTGCCCATGTGCTCTGGGAAAAAGGCTGTGATGGTATAGATGCAGTGGGCTTGAGAGGGGAGGCTGGCTAATGGAAAACCACCCACACAGGCCAGAGGCATCTGGGTCTGAGTAGGAGGCAAATCTAAGGAAGGGATGACGCCATGAAGATGGGACTGACAGGCGATCATCCCGGCTGTTTGGCATTGTGGGAACTAGAACAGGGGAATCAGCAGGTGGGGAAACCAGCCCATTAGAATATTGTGTTACCTCCGGATCCTGACTTCTGACATTTTGGCACATTACACGTCTCTTCTCTGGCTGCTTCCTCTTGTGATGAAATTCTGGGCTAGGAGGTAGCAAAGAAAAACTCATTAAACAAGATCCATTTGAAGTTAAAAAACTAAACAAGGAAATGAAACTTTTCCTATATTGTTGGCACAAATTTTAGAATTCAAATCTATGTCCACTTGCAAGATTTTTAGTAAAGAGCTCTTAAATTCGAGATTCCTCTTGAAGCTGGGACCGTAACCTCCAGGCACAGCATATTATCTCTCATTTAAAAAATATTTCTAGAATATCTACTAGATCTTGAGGTAGATCCAGTAGAGAAAACAATGTTCCTTGCCCTTCAATTTTTTTTTATTTTTTTTAAAGTAGAGTATGGCTTACTCCTCCATTGCTTGTCTGTGAGCCATTTTGGAAACAAAGACTATCCCCAAACTGTGGTTCATGGCCAACTTCATTTCCCTCCGTGCAGTTGTAGTGGTATGATGTGCACACTTGCTGCATTCATATATGCATTTACTCTAATGAGCTTTGTGTGGTTCAGCTGGTCTTGGACGCCAGCCTCTATAAACCTAATAAAGTCCCACATTTATCCACTCCTCCATTTCTGATTGTACTTCGTCGTGTGTTGATATTTCCAGGCTAATCTTGCCCAACTATTGAGAGATTCTCAGGACCGAAACAAACATCTGGGAGAAGAAATGAAAGAACTTCAGCAAAGGCTTGGAGAAGTCCAGGGTGACAATAAGGTACCGTGAATTATTTACAGGGAAAAAGCTCTGCGTAGTAATTGTGCACTAGAGGTTTATGTAGAACACATCAGAAAAGAATGTAATGCAGCATTTGCTGAAAAATTTGTTACACATTTTTACATTTGTGATGAAAATTCACAGTTGAGCATTTCTTATCTTTATGACATTACCTTTGTGTGTGTGTGTGTGTGTGTGTGTGTGTGTGTATGCGCACGCATATGTGTGTGTTTCTGGGTTGCTCTAAAATATTGTCACAGCCCATTGTAGAAGTTTCATTGTGTTCAGCTTGGTGGAGAATAACATTATGGTTGAGGGCAAAATAAAACCCAAATGCTATACTTTCCCCTTCTATACAAATAATGGATCTGTGGCTCAAACGATTTGGAATTATTCACATTCGGTTTTGAATTTTAAGTAGTCATCCTACTAATTATGTTCACATAACCAATTTATTTTATTGCTAAATTTGGCAATTTGTATGGAACATTGCTCAAAATCCACTGCTCGGTATTAATCAAACTCCCCTGTTGGCAACGTTAATTATAAAATATGAACTCGTAAACTCCAAACTAAATGTATGCACTTTCTCTCCCAGCTGAAGCTGTGAACAAAAGTACAGTTGAGAAAAGGAAGAAAAACTACCAAAGTTTAATTCTGTCTCCACAAATAATTGCCAAGATAGATTCGTTTTCAACTCCTTGCCAGAGGCAGCATTTCAACAGAGATGGCCGTTGGAGTTTAACTCAAGAAAACTACGTGGAGGGGAAGAGGTGCCTTCTTAGGAAATGTCTTTTGTACATGACTAAGTTCCTTGGCAAATTGTGGTGGTGGTCATGGTTTCTGTGAGTTATTGTTTATTGGAAGGCACCCTTTTGAAAGATATCCACACTTTAAAAAAAAATGCACTGGAAGTGTTTGGTTACTCAAGAACTCTTCCGTAACAAAAGATCAGAGAGGATTTTCTGTGTACTGCTGGCTTGCGCCACTCCACCTGTGGGAAGTCTTCCTTCCATAGCCTCTTCTCCACTTAATCTGCCTTTCAAATTTTTTTTAAGCCTGTTGGATTTAACATGTATTTGAAAAATTAGGCTCTATTATTTCTGGTCATGAAATAGGAGGTGGGAGAGAATGCCTAAAAAAGGTTGATTAACACAGGACAAGCTAATCAGACCTTTGTGCATCATGAAAAGGATTTAAACTCTGTCACCTAGGTGTTTGGTCAATAATTAAAGACCACACCTCCTTAGTCACTTCCTCGGGTGATAACAGCAGGGCCAGGATTCCTAGAGAATCTAGCGAATAGTAGTTTCTATTAAATCCATAAAAATATAACAGGAATTTTGGAGACATTATAAACTCAAAAAATACTGAAACATTTTGAAATGTGAATTTTGGATTCTTGACTGATCTATTTTCATCTATTCTTTTATTTTCTTTTTTCTGTCTAAGCTACCCCTCACCTCCAACTTTCCTAAATCCACTTCTGCCTCATCTTTCAGTCACTTTTAATTGTATCACCTTCTAAGCATGATACATTCTAGGGATTGACGTTTGCAATTGATTTGTTCGAGGAAAGAACGGGAGGATGTGTGTGTGTGTGTGTGTGTGTGTGTGTGTGTGTGTTTGCATGAATGTGTGTGAACATGTTTGCATGGTGTGTGTGTGTGCATGAATGTGTGTGTGTTTGCATGGTATGTGTGTGCATGAATGTGTGTGTGTTTGCATGGTGTATGTGTGTGTTTGCATGGTGTGTGTGTGTGCATGAATGTGCGTGTGCATGTTTGCATGTGTCTGTGTGTTTGTGTGTGTGAATGTTTGCGTGTGTATGTGTGTGCATGTTTGTGTGTGCGCACGTGTATGTATGTGTGTGAGACACAAGCCCCTGGCCAGAGCTTCTTTTGCATTGGCACAGTCTGAACTTTGTGATTTGCTTATGCTCTGGGTCTTTATTCCAATGGCTAAACACATTTATCAAACTTCGTTTTCTCACCCAAGGTTTAGAATTTAGTGACTCATATTCATGGCTTGTGAAGTCATTCGCCTGCCAAAAGGTGCAGGGAAGGTGTTATAATGTTCAACAGGCCTCATATCTCAGTGTCCAGCCTCTCCCCCTCAAAAAAAGGCCAAGTGCAGTGAGCCCCAGAGATTTCATTTATTCTCATTTGCATCTGAAGTTCTAGGGTTGGTTTATTTTCAGCCCTCTTGTGAGTCACGGTCATCCTCCCACCTCCCCCCACCCCCAGTCAACATTAAGGCCAGATTACTCATTTGATAATGACACCAGACATCTTGAGAAGCTCAGAGGCCTCTGTTTAAAGGTGCTGTGACTGTGTAGGGGAGAATGGGTTAACCCTTCATTTTTTTTTTTTTCATCATGTCACTCTGCTCCAGCCTTTCTGTGACCCTCTGAATCCAGTCCCACCTTCTTACCATGGTGGGGTAGGCCTTCCATTATTTGGCCCCTACTGACTTCTCCAGCCATATCTCTAACCACTGGTGCCCTCATACTTCAGCCCTGCAGTACTAATTTCAGCCCCTTTGCTGAGCTCTACTGCCTTGTGCCTCAGGGCCTTAGAACCTGCTGTTTGCTCCATCTGGAACACTCTTCCCCTTTGCTTGCCCTGCAAACTCCTGCTTATCTTTCAGGTCATAGGTCAATTGTAGCCTTCTCCAGCTCTTAGGGGCAGGTTGTGTGCATGCCCACAGTGCCCTGCCCTCTCCCCTCTGCTTGCATTTGTGTGTTCCCCCTCACCCCACCCCCCCAAAGGTAATCTCTTTGCATGCCTGATTCCTGACTGGTATACTACTGTATCCCTAGAAATTAGCATTCTTAGCTCCTGATATGTAGACATTATTTGAAAATTTGTATTGAAAGACTGGAATGGAATAAATGAATGAGTGAATGAAGGAATAAAATGCATGAATAAAGGGAATAAAAAGAAAAGTGAATGGATTCAAAAACAGAAAAAGGAAAAAGAATACAAGGAAATAAGTGGACTGACCACCACTGTGGTGTCATAAGTAACTCTCTTCGTGGCTTCAGGAGTAGTTTAGAAATTTGGAGACAGGAGCTAGAAAAGCAAACAGTTTCCATTAGAGAAAAAAATCAAACCAAAGCCAAGCTCAAGCTGTGAGACCTTGGGAAGACCCCGTGGAGAGAGCGGAGGGTCCAATGCTGAGCCTTGTGGACACGAAGTAAGGTCCTGCTCATTGGCTAGCTGACGCCTGTTTAATTACAGAATACTAAATGATTGCTGGACTCCTAATCTCTCCTTTTCCAAGCAGAGGGGCTGATGGCATGATTTTATGAGCAACTGCTAAAGTGGAAGATTTTTATCTCTGAGTTGCCATTTTAACTGATGACCCTTATCTATATATGGGAAACCCAGCTTCTAGAGTTAAGTACATTTAAGAAACAAGGTGATAGGAAATTACTTGCCTTGGATATTTTAAGGTAGACTAATTTTTCCATTTGTTCAGCTAGAGCCTTGTAACCCTACGTGCCATAAAGCATTTTCAAACAACCTCTTGAAAGCTTTGTTGCCACCCTGGCTTACAAACAGCTTAGCACTCACATGGGGTAGGGGAGTGTTTGTGTGATAGCCTGAGGGTCCTGTGATCAGATACCACCTGCCATCTCTCTGAACAATGCCCAAGAATTTCTCGGGACTCCCCGATGGACAAACCCCCAATCCAAACCAGAGAAGAGATGTAAAAAGAAAAACCTAGGAGACACCGCCGCCCATCCCCCCACCCCCACCCCAAACCTTGATAATTATAGTTCTGAAAGGTTAACAGGAAAGAAGAGGCCTGTGGGGATAGGAGGACACATACCTCCATAAATCGCCCTGAGGAAAGCTGAATTGCCCAGTTTTCTCAGTGTGTCAGTCTATGAGGAATAAGGACCAATTAATTATATGGAAAGATCCAGAGAGTGCTGGGCCTCAAGTCTGAAAGCAGCCCATTGAGAAAACGGAAGCTCCCTTCCTGCCCAAGAGGTCTGCCTGCTTCCTCGTCTGGACATTAAGAAAAGAGTGGATTTAGGGAAGGGGGACCCGATGGGGAAAAGGAGGTCTCTGAGCATTTAAGGATAGAAAGAGTCCGTCAACAACACTAGTAGAGCACATGGGACTCACACATACCCAGAAGGGAGCTGGTGGGCACGCCTGTTCTCTGAAAGAGGAAGCCTGGCTAGTAGGGCTTCGTGAATTTCCATGATTTAAACAGGGATGCCTTGACAAATACCAGACCACCAAAGTGAAGCCTGTGAGTTTGGAATTGAAAAGACTGGCACTCTAGACAGAGCCAGCTACACTCTGCCCCTGCCAAGTGGTATAGTGTAGCAGGTCCACAAATAACATCATTTCATCCAATGTAATTTCGGTATGACGTTGATGAGAAGAAAAAAAAAATTGATTCCCTGCAGGGGCCAGTGTCTGTGGAGTTTGCGCGTTCTCCATGTCTGCATGGGTTTTCTCTGGTTCCTCTGGTTTTCTCCCAAAGATATGAACATGATGTGAACAGGTGTGTCTAAGTTGTCCCAGTCGGAGTGACTAGGAGGGTGTGTGTGAGTGGCCCTGCCATGGAAAGTTGTCCTGTCCAGGGCGGGCCCCACTGACTCCCTGAGCTGCCAAGATAAACTCCAGCCACGGCAACGCTGAACTGGAATAACCAGGTTGGAAAATAATTATCTTACTTGTTTTGAAAATCTTTCTTAACTGGATATATAGCTCACATTAATTTCGATACTTAATATTATAAATGTTTGGGTCTTCATTTAGAAGTTTGGTGGTGTTTTTGTGGCCAGACATAGGCCATAGCAACTTCACTATTATTTATATCAATTAGCCTTGGTTTCATTGTAGTTGTTTTACTTAAAGTCACAGCTTCCAAGAATCTATTGACAACGTGAAGTGAGGACTTACTATATAGTCCAATAGGTCCATCTTTGAAAATTTTTAGACCCAGGTTTATAGTCTAGCTCCACCAGTTACTGTCAATGTGGACTTGGGAAAGTCAATTTTCTCTTCAGGCCTCAGCTTCCTCATCTATAAAATGGGAATAATAATATAGTAATTCCTTGGTTTGCAAGCATAATTCATTCCCAGAAACAAACTACTCATATTGCAAGACATCGCTCATTTACCACGTTAAAATGTATTAGAAATGTTTGCTCCTCCTGCAGAACACTTGCAAACCAAGTTACTCACAATCCAAGGTTTTACTCTACCTCTGACGGAATTCTTGTCAGGTTACATCATTTATTCATCAATGCATAATTGAGGGCTTACTATGTGTTGGTTAATGTTCTAAGAGCTAAGGATACTTCAAGGAATAAAAAAGACAAGGCACCCATTCTCACAGAGCTTATATTCTAGTTGGGGAAGCAGACAGTAAGAAATTAAAGTAAAATCGTTAGACAGTGGTTAGTGCTGGGAAAAAAGAAAGCAGGACAATGAGATTTAATGACTGTGTGTGTGTGTGTGTGTGTGTGTGTGTGTAATATTCAGTGTTTGTAAAGAGTGTAGCATAGAGTCTGTCACCCAGGAA
Organism: Aselliscus stoliczkanus; assembly: GCA_033961575.1. Taxonomy (NCBI): domain Eukaryota; kingdom Metazoa; phylum Chordata; class Mammalia; order Chiroptera; family Hipposideridae; genus Aselliscus; species Aselliscus stoliczkanus. Next base: position 127,305,689 of record CM066734.1, read on the forward strand.
ATGCTCCGTGGAGGGTAAATGTTGCTGGTATCTTTAGCATGACGGGGGCCCAAATTGGCTTAGAATTCTCTTGTACAAGAATTCCACTGGGAATCTTTCAAGGTCTTCCTTCCTGTTGATCAACTATTTCCAGTGAAATGGGTATGTACGTGCCTCCTGATAGAGACAGAGATGGGGGTGAGAAGCCTGGCATCTGGCAGGTGGATCCCCAAAACTCAGCCTTCCTTCTCACCACTCCAGACATTGCCAATACCAAGCCTTTGTGCAGAGTCCCTGGAAGTTTCCTTGTATTTTGTGTGTCCCTTGTGAAATAAGCACCTCATTGATATGCCCGGAGCCATAACCCATGTTCCTATTCAGAGTGCCAGCCGTTGGTTTTCTCTGCCATTTGCTTGTTTTCTTCATTTACAGATTATGACGCTTTAGTGAAAAGAACAGTAATGCAGTATGAGGTATCGAAAAGCAAGGAGGTTCAGATGGACAACTGCTCCTACCAGGGTCATGCATCCGAATTTCCTGGGCCTCTGTTGGCCAATTTAAATGTAGCTGCTTTTGTGATATCACATAAACACGGGGTTTTGCCCTTAATAATGAGCTTTATGTTACACCAGCTGACGGCCTCTCAGTACCTCTGTTTTATCTGGCTTTAAAACGATAAAATCATAAAATGATAGAGCCCTTCTGTGACCGTACCTCTATTGATAAATTCATAAAACGATAGAGCCCTTCTGTGACTGTACCTCTATTTGGATGGATTCAGCCAGCAAACCAATTAAGTCAAAGCCATGAGCCAATAAATACAGACCAGTGAGCATGCAGGTGACTAATTAAAGTATACTTTGTTTAAACAAAAAAAAGAGTGCTCAGCTGTGGATGTTTGCAGTGGTCCAGGATGAGGAATCAGAGAGCTCTTTGTAAATGGCTCCTCTTTATGCTTCAAAGAAGCCCAGAGATGTCCTAGCCTGTAGGAACCCAAATGAAGAGGGCACTCGAATGGAAAGCTCTCACCTGGGGGCATTATAGAAATTAATTACAAAGAATTGGAATGAGTGATAAGGGCCCTTCACTCGCTCCAGGCCCATCGTATCTTCCTCTAACTGGGATCTTGATTGTGAACTACAGCTAACACTCAGCTAGTTCAGTGAGCAGCCTGGCTAGTTCAGCATTTCCTAATATTTTATGGGCCAAGGAATTAGGTGCCTTTGGTCTCAAGACCATATTTGAGCCTGTCCTGGCTGATATGAGCTTATAGCCTGGGTGGCCCATGCGACCAAAACAGCATGGTTTGGGACTCTCACCCCATAGACCATGAGTTGTAATTACATTTCTTAGTAGAGAACTGGTTCTGAAAGATAGCTCTGCCCGAGACTTATTTTATAGTACACCATGTCCAAATTACACAAAAATAAAAAAGAAATTGAAGCAGCTTTAAAGCTGCTTGGTGGGACTCTAGAAAGATTGTGGCTCTGGGAGCAATGTGTACTGAATTGTCTGATGGTAATTTAGGGGCTTCCTAGCTGTGTGATCTCATGTCAGTTCTTGACTTCTCTGTGCCTCAGCTCTCTGCACAGTAGAGGTTAGTAGTTCTTGCCTTATGGAGGGGGTTCAATGCATCTCAACATATCTTTATTGAGAGCCCAACTACATGGTCTGGGGATAAGACAGTAATCAATGAGTCCCTGCTTTCATGGAGCTTCCATTCTAGTGGGGGCAGTTGGGCAGGAAGCAAATAAACAAATAAATATATCCTAATTCACAGATTCTGAGATGCACAGATTTCCACATTTGAACACCTCTGACATAGTCAGTGGTATCATGTAATTGTGATTGGCACTTTTTATTCTTTTCAGAGATGCATAATGGTGGGTCTTAAAGTTGATGGAGACTTATGTTTGATGAAGTACAGTAGTCCCCCTTTATCCGCTGTTTTGCTTTCTGCAGTTCTAGTTAGTTACCCGTGGTCAACTGCAGACGAAAAATATTACATGGAAAATTCCAGAAATAAACAATTCTAAGTTTTAAATTGTGTGCCATTCTGAGTAGTGTGGTAAAATCTTGAGCCATCCCACTCCATCCTGCCCGGGAAGTGAATCACCTCTGTGTCCAGTGTCTCCATGTTCCATAGGTTCCCTGCCCATCAATCACTTAGTAGCCATCTCAGCTATCAGGTCAACTGTCAATGTATCATAGTGTTTGTGTTCAAGTCACCCTTATTTTACTTAATAATAGCCCCAAAGCACAAGAGTAGTGATGCTGGCAATTTGGATACACAAAGAGAAGCTGTAAAATGCTTCCTTTAAGTGAAAAGACACATGCACGTGTAGGAAAAAACATAGTATATATAGGGTTTGGTATTACCAATCCCCAGGCATCCACTGGGGACCTTGAAACATATCCCTCCATGGCTGAAGCGGATTACTGTGCCATATAATATGTTAGAAGGTGCTAAGTGCTAAGTAAAAAAATCACTTAGAGTGCTGTAGGGTGCAGCCTGGGCAGAGTGGGGCATTATTTACAGTGGTCCTGGGAGGGGTATCTGTTGATGTGCTCTTTGCACAGAGCTCTGAAGGAGGCATGGTTGGAGGTGGTCAGATAACCCAGGGATGAGGTGAGGAGACCTGGGAGGCGGAACAAGCTTGGGGTAGTTAGAGGCCTGGCAGGAACCAGTGTGCCTTTTGTGAGGATTAAATGTGAAAAGTCATACAAAGCACTTCACACAGAGCACATTCCACGGTGGGGGCACTGTGCGATATTATAGTTATTGTGAAGCAAGGCAGTGCAGAATAAACTCTAGAACCCTAGGCTGCCAGGGTTCCATGCCTGGCCCTGCCATTTATAAAATCTGTGACATGGGCAAGTTACTTTACATCCCTGTGTCTCGGTTTCTCCCCTGAAAATGAAGAGAGTAACAGTACCTCATAGGGTGCTTGTTAGACTTCCGTGGGCTAGTGTGTGAACACACCTGGGACAGGGCCTGGCGTGTGGGAAGTGCTCCAAGTGTTAAGAGACTGAAACCTTGTGTGAGGGACACCATGGCCTACTGAGCTAGGCACGGCCCCGGGGCAAGGAGACCTGGCTTCCGAGCCCTGTGCCAGCCCCTCAGGGGGATCTCACCTGTAAAGAAGACAGGACATGTCTGCCTCCTGGAGTCGTGGGAAACATCAAATACTGTCATCTGTGCAGATGACAAGCCAGGTTCCTGTGGTGGTGGAGCTGGCAGTGGGGAGGGCACAAGCACATGAACAAGGTAATTTCTGTAAGTACAATGAAGATAGTGGGGCAGGGAGGTGGGAGGGAGGGCGACTTGGGGGTGAACGGCTTCAGCGATGATATCCAGGGAAGACTTCTCAGAGGCGGTGACATTTGACCTGAGACCTCCAAGAGATGAAAGAAGTGAAAAAAGTAGGTTCTGGAGAGAGCTTGTGCAGGCTATTCTAAGGGCAGAGGAAGTGCAAAGGGCCAGAGGTGGGCACGAGCATGGCGTGTGTGATGCACTGAGGAGAAGCCAGCATGGCCAGAGAACAGAGAACAAGGAAGGCGGTTGGAAGTGGAGTCAGAAGGCTGGCAGGAAGCATCTCAGTATCATTCCTCATCAGCCCTGAAGGGCTTTTATTCCAGTGCAGTGAAAAGCCGCTGCATGTATCATGTGCAAAGAAAGCTTCTAGCAGGTTGTTTGGCCCCAATTGGATGCTCATTAACCGGGAAACATCGATACGCAGTAAGGAGCCCGTGCATGGTGATCTCCAGTGCCCTGGGAAGAAGAAAATAAAAACTGCTGGTTCTGTGTTTCTTTGTGTGTGTGTGCGAGAGACACATTCTTTTGTTTAAAGCTAGAACTCGGTTGTTATAGAGGTCTAGGAATTTGGACTCTGGTATACACAATAGAATTACTCACTTAGAGTCTTTCTAAATTCTCGTGTCCGATTTTATTGAAGGTATTTTAAAGGTCAGAGGGCACTCAGAGAGGATGTGGAGAAAACCAACAGGAAAAGTAAAAGAAAAGATAGGCTCTTGTTTATCAAGTTGCCCCACACAACACTAATGAATGTTTAATAAATGCCTGTTGGTGCCGACCTCTTCCTAGACGTGCTGTGCGCATCAGTACACAGGATTGGGGGTGAGGAGGGGCCAGCATCTACTTACTGTTAATAGTTCTTTCATGTGATCCTCTCAGTAACTCTGGCAAATGGAGAGTCACAGTGTAAGAGCTGTAAGCATACCACCTGTGACCGGGGATTGCACTTTGAAAGCTCTCCATCAAAAGGGAGAGTTACATTGACAATGATCACTGCATTGTATCTTCACATCGTGAGGACAGATATCCTGGAGTTGGAATCATGCGGTGAACAGGCTGGGCAGCCATTGCTGTCCTGTCTACAAGAAGTCTTTTATCTTTACTACAGACCGGATGTGTCCCCGTAAGACCCATCTGTTGAAATCTCGTCCCTAGTGTGATGGTGTGGGAGGTGAGGCCTTTGGGAGGTGATTAGATTATGACAGCGGAGCTCTCACAAATGGGACTAGTGCCCCCTCATAACAGAAACCCCAGTAAGCTATTTTGCCCCTTCCACCACATGAGAAGAGAGCATCTATGAACCAGGAAGCAGGCTCTCACCGGGCACCAAATCTGCTGGCACCTTGACCTTGGATGTCCCAGCCTCCAGTACTACATGAAATAAATTTCCATTGTTTGTAAGCTACCCAGCCTATGGTATTTTGTAATAGCAGCCTGAGTAGACTAAGACAATTCCCATTTTCAAACAAACAAACAAACAAAAAAACATGTCACTTGAGGCCCAGTGAGGTTAGATGGCTGCCAAGAACACGTGACTAGGATTAGCAGGACCTGAACACAGATAGCACCTGGAGAACATGGCTGCCCCTGCCCCTGGCTGTCTAGTGGGGAAAATGGATTCAGGCAAATGAAAAGAAGATGAGGGAGAGAATGTTGAGGGTTGTGAGGGGTGAAGCCTGAGAAGAGATCAAGGAAGGAGAAGACTTTCTGACAACAGGGGCTTTGAGGAGGACCAGAATTTGAGCACGGGGTTGGCAGAGGAGTTGGACTCAATGGGCTGGGGTGGGGGTGGGGGGTGGGCACCCCAGAGCCATTTGGCCCCATCGTTTCAGAGGCATGCTCCTCAGCCGTATCCCAGCTGCAGCTGCGCCTCATCCATAAGCTGATGGCTCATACCCATAATTCATTCATAAATGTTTATTTCCATCCGAATCACCAAACGAATACATCTACTGATGGCAGAGTGTGTGCCTCACGGGGCACTGATCCACTTCAAGGGTTGGCACCAGGAGGCTGGCCATGGAGTTTTGACGGCCATGTTTGAGGGAATTAAGTGCCCAGAGCAGTTGCTTCCTAACTGTTTCCAAGATGGGAAATCAACATCATCACCTGCAGTCTACAGATAAGGTTGGCTTGGGAGCTCTGCTTGCTCCAGTTTAGAAAGATGGGACTTTCCCAATGTGTGTGTGTGTGTGGCGGTGGGGGGGGGCGTTCTTTGTGGGGAAACTCATGTGGAGGATGACAACGATCGTCATCATCACAATAATCATAATAGCAGCTAACATTTATTGAGCATTTTTTATGTTCAAGCGGCTGTGCTAAGTGTGGTAGAAAAATCCCATCTTCTCCCACTTAGGATTAGGTTCTAAAGTCAGCATGGAAGAGACAAAAACTTGTATCTATCCCAAATCCCTCTTAATCGTCCCTTAAATTGTTTATAAAGCTCAGGGCACATGGTGATATATACACCCGCACAGTGATATTATGTATAAATATGAACAGTATGATTTCGCCTAAAGGAATTACTAGTCATTCTCCCACCTCTGAGTCTGAGACATTGAAAGCAGGGGTGAGTAGATTCATTCAAGGTTTAAAATTTGTATTTCTCCTCCTCTCTTCTCCATCTCTCACTCCCTTCTCTTTTTCCTCTCTCTCATCTTTTTGCCTAACACATATACAGAGGGTGCTCTAAAAAATGTATACACATTTTAAGAAAGGAAAAACTGTATTAAAATTGTAATACTCAGTATATACCAATAACAAAAGATAAATACTAGTCACATTTAACTTCTGCAATTACAAGAGGTGCTCAAAGTGTTTACCATCAGCATCCAACCACTTTTGATTACGGCGAATTACTGCTTGAGTAACGTTGACCAAAGTATCCACTTGTATACATTTTTTTGGTATCCCTGGTATTTGAATTCCCCTAAGTTAAATGCACATTTAATGTAACTCCACTCTCTCTTATTTCATCCTTACTGCAAGCTTTAGCAGTCAAATGCTGTACTGTTACTGTAATATCTTTCCTAAGTCTCAGAGACATTTAGGCATGTGCTTGAGGTTGCAGAGTTCACAGACTGTGGAGTCAGGAAGTGAACCTCTAGGCTGGGTATTTCAGAGCCTGTGAGCTGCTAAGCGGGGAAGGCAAGAGAACTCTCCCTGGGGGCTGCCATTCCTGTTGCCATGGCCTACTTGGGCCCCCAAAGATAATTGCACTGGAGTATCAGACCCAACTAATGATCCAGCTATTACCAACTTGGGCCTCACTTTTTAAAATAAGTGTTTCAACCAGTCTAGCCCTGAGATTTAATAGCCGATATTGTATGCACATTAAACACCAAATGATTGTTAACATATTTATTGAAGCTTAACAGGCATACAGTATATAAAAGATGACTCTCTTATATGGCTGTCAGACCTCAATAAACATGTTTAATAATTAATTGGCATTAAGCAAACATAATTGTGTGATTCTAAATTAAGTGTTCAGTGAAGCATATTGTGAATGGAAAACCACAGTGGTGTTTTATTACTTAAAGTTCAGGCTGTCAGTCTGGCTTTTCATATATCAAGAAAAGAGCCCTACTTTCAAAGCCATGTTGCAGGCCTCATTTGAAAAAAAGCAGGAGCCTACCTGTTCTTGGACCCTTTGATTTGAGAAATATTTTTTATTTGGTTAGCTGTTTGTCTTTATCTATATCAACTTGGGGTTCTGAAAGTCCTGAACCAAGAAATTGTGCGACATGAAAGGATTTTCACACATCAGCTTTTAGTTGAGTTAACCAGTGCTGCCACCTCCCCAACACATCTGCCATCCCCAATACAGTCGATTCTCATTATTTACTGTAATTATATTCTCTAATGTCACTGCGAACACTAAATTAATGAATACTGAACCACTGCTCTTAGGGGAAACACAGGATTAGATTTGTCAACCCTGAGAAAGAAGATGCCTACTGAAGGTGAAGGGCTCTTGTGACTGACTGGGCTCAAATTTAAAAGCAGAGTCTAGCAGCTGTTTCTAAACGGGCCTCTCACACAAGCCACACCTTAGAGAGAAGACTGCAGGAAGTTGCCTGCCTGCACTGTGTTCCCATGTGAGCCAACCCTTATAAAGGAGTTCCTGGAATCACATTTCAACCAATAGGACTGAGAATTTCCCCGTCCAATTGAGGCTGTGCAGCTGTTGCCCTCATTAGCATCTTCACTGACCAATCAGAGCAGCTCTATTCTGATCAACAGGACAGTGCTTTTTGGACTAATCAAAATGTGAGAAGTTGGAGTCATTTGCATGAGGATGGACCTATTAGGGTTCAGGGGTGGGGACCTCTCCCTATATTAAAGTCAGCTCCCCTCTGAATCAGAGAGTGCACTTTCCCTTTCCACCGAAGGTTGAAAATTGAGCTTCCTGGCTGGATGTGAAACACCGAAGACATCTCCCTGGAGCAGTGCAGAGTTGGAGCTGCCTTGCCCCAGGTCAGCCACACCCCAGGTCTGCCTCACAGCTGTGCTGTTCCACAGCCGTGCTGCTTCATAATCTGTAACACTATTGAGCTGTTCTCATAGCCATGCTGCATCACAATTGAGATAGTTGTGCTGAATAAAGTTTCCTTCTTCACTGCACCCCAAATTAGGGATTCCTGTTGGTGTTGAATTGATGCCAACAACCATTGTTTGACAGGTTCCTGTGGGCCTCTGGTCACAAAGTTTTTGTCAATGGATGAATGTGTAACGATGTTTTATGTGTGTCTCATTTCTGCATAGAGTCACATTATTTCTTGTATATTGTTGATTTGTTAACATTGAGCTTACTAGCGCTGTAACTTGCACCTGAATGAAGCTTATCTAATGCATGCACTTTCTCTAAGATATACCACAGTCTTCTTGTGCTGAGAACACTAGACAACACTTCAGGACTACCCATGGGGGCTGCCTTAAACAGCAAAACACCAACCAAAAAGCTCGAAAATATGAAAAAAAAATCTGTGGCACTAAATGGACTACGAAAAGGATGCCTGTGTACAGTAGAAAGCTAAAACAGGAGGCAGGGCATCACCTTGCTCAACCTCAGCTAGGAACCTGGCTGATGGACGATTCATGTTTTTTGCAGCTCTGAACTTGATCTCACATGTTCGCTCATGATTCAAAAGCACCGTGAGTGCCGATTTTGAGATTGCAAATGTATTTGTGCAAAATTCTCAAATACAGAATCCCTGAATAATGTGTCTCAACCATAATCAGATTCCATAGAATACAGCCGTCTGTATACATTCCTCTGCTAGATCTTCGTATAAGCCTGTCTGCTGCCTGGATCATTGACTGCCCAATCCCAATGATACTTTAGTGAATAGTAGGTACACAATAATTATTTGTCCAGTTCAATGCAGTAGTTTTCAAATAGGGTCCCAAACTTGATGTCATTTGAAAATGCTCTTTACTTTTCTTTCATCATCATCCTTTTCAAAGCTCAAAGCTGTTATTATTTCAATCTAGTTAATAGTCTACCTCCTTGGCTTTTAACTTTCTCTCACATGCCCCTAAATCCTTCAGAGAATTGAAAATGAAGCCATTTTCTCTACTGGCAATGAACCCCTCAAAATTCCTGCAGGAATAAGGAAGAGTGTGCCTCAAGCAGGCACTGCTAGTGGAGTCAGATCTGTGTGACAGCGGAAAACTGTCCCCAGGATCTCATCCATATATGAAGTCTATCCACACACACCCTACAGGGAGGTGGGGGAATAAGGCTTACAACCTGTTTAGAAGAAGCATCTGGAAGCAGTGCTGTAACTGTAAAAAGTTAATAGCAACCTGCTTGGCACTAATGGGCATGTACGGGACCCTCTGGGATCACTGGATCATCCTGGGTTCTCGCATCGGCCCCGCCGTGGCCCCACCTGGAAGGTTTGGAGCTGCACATGGAGTTTGGCCCTGGGGTTTGGGGAAGCTGTGGGCTCTGTGGGGATCCTTTGCAAAATTCCATTTCTGAAGACTGGATCTTATCCCTGAGGATTTCAAAATATCTAAATAAATGTATATTATGAAAGCCATGCGTACTTATTTAAAAAGTTAGAAAACAAAGAACTAATAGCATCCACAGTCTCACCATCACCTAAACATACACATTCTAATATCGGGCTATTTGGTCGTTTTCGTTTTTCTTTTGTGCATGGCTTCTCAGTATAATTTTAGTCATACTGCCTATAAAAGTTACTACTCTGCTGTTTTCCCCACCTACCATGTCCTCTTGAACATGTGTGTGGTATTACATAGTTCACATCACCCTCATTTTAAACAGCTACAAACTAGACCGCTGATTCATTGATTTATAGTTTGCTAACAACTACGTTATTTTAGATATTGTTTCTAGTTTTTGTGTTTGTTTGTTTGTTTTTTACTCTTTCTACAAATAATAGTGCAATCTACTTTCTCTTTTTCTCCTAAAGCTAGTCCCTGTCTGGGATTATTCTTAGCCCAGATTGTCAGAAGTAGTTACTGGATCATTGAGTAGGCACATTCTTAAGGCTCTTGATAATATAGCCCCATTTGTTAAAAGCATGGAAGCGTGCCCATCTCAGCATGTGTTATTTTTTAATATTTGCTAAGTTTCAAAGAAACCCAGTTTGCTTCCTCTCCATGGCTATGCTACATAGGCGATTTCCCTCCAAATGCCCAGGCCTGCGTTCCAATTAGCCTTATACTCTGTATGCATGCATACTTGTGTATGTATATGCGTGTACAAATACAGTATATTTTTTAAATTCATTATATTGGCAAGAAATGTCTTTGTCTTTTCGTTTTCCCCAGCATTTCTTGAAAAATCTTCCAAAAGTGTGCTTGGGTTTTTGTTTGGATCTATTCATTTTAAATCAATCTCTCTCTCTCTCTCTCTCTCTCTCTCTCTCTCTCTCTCTCCTCTCTCCCTCTCTCCCTCTCTCCCTCTCCCTCTCCCTCTCTCATGCTAATGGAAAATGCAGCTCTTGAGGATGACAATTGCCAAACAGAGGCTCGGAGATGAAGAAATTGGTGTGCGGCACTTTGCAGCTCATGAGCGTGAAGACTTGGTTCAGCAGCTGGAGAGAGCAAAGGAACAGGTTATTGCTAACATCTGTTAGAAATGAGGGCTGGGTCTGCACAGCTGGACGCAACACACAGAAGAGTAGACTGTGTCCCTGTCGCTCAGAGAGTAGGGGGTGCCTGGGATACGAGTCAGAAGAGGAGGGATACGAGCTGAAAGCTTTTCCTTCCCACTATACTTCACTAAGTTCCCAAGCTGCCTGTTATGTTTCTGGCTTCCAGCAGGTCTGCCCTATTAATTTTGGTGCCATTGCTCTGAACACAACTAGACACCCCCCCTCCCCCACCGCTGCACCCCCACCCCCACCTTTGCTGTTACCCAGGATAGATAAGGAGGCAACAAAACGTGACAAACTGGCCTTAATTTGCAAGTTTCCGCTGAAATGCTGAGCAATGCTTTTTAGGCAAAACCTCAACGGTACAGAGCCCGAGTTAGGAAACAGCAAAGAGGGCCTAGACTCCACAAGCCTTCTGTTGCTAACTGCTTTTGAAGAGCTGAATGAGGTTTCTGGGTCTAGATTGGTTTGCAAAAGCATGTATTTGTAAGACGCTGGCTGCTGTTCCCAATGTCTCGATTTGCCCTCTCCGAGGCTCTGGCTTGAGGGCATGCTGCCATTGGTTCTGGTTTTCCAAGCTGCTGCACGTATCCCATCTCACATAGTAAGTGTCTGGCAGGAAGTTGTCCCCTTCCTTTTAGCTTTTATCATATTCCAGGATGTGGAGCTTGCGGTTTTATGGCATGCGGTGGTATTAATAAGCTCTCTAAAAGTCACTCAACCAAGCAGATGGCTCCATCTCTGACCATAAAACCAGCGTCTTTAGAACACGTTGAGTAAGGGCGCTTCCTTTGGCTTCAGATTGAGTCTCTGGAGCATGACCTGCAGGCCTCTGTGGATGAGCTTCAGGATGTGAAAGAAGAACGGTCTTCCTACCAGGACAAAGTGGAGAGGCTCAACCAGGAGCTAAACCACATCCTGGGCGGGCATGAGAACCGTATCATCGACGTGGATGCCCTGTGCATGGAGAACAGGCAAGTGGCCAGAATGCTAGCTCTCCACAGGCCTGCGGGCTGGGGGTTATTTGCAGCCCGATTTACCTTTGAGTAAATTGCCTTACAATGAAAGGAAAGTCACAACCCCCGAAACAATGATATTAATGTCACACATTAGTTGTAAAAGTCAGAAAAGAAATGCTACACGCCTACACGTGTACGTACCCCTTTCTCTCTAGTTGGGCGAGAAGGGTAGGGAACCAGTGAAAGCTGCTTGTTATTGCGATCAAGGAGAGAGAAAAGAATAAGAAAATAAATTGAGAAATCCCCTTAGCTGTTTCTTTTCCCCGAGGCCAATTTCAGTGTGTGTATATGTCTGACTTAATGTTATGTCTGGCGTCGCCTCTTCCTGCCTTCCTTCCCAGTGGAATCATCTTAATGAGAATTATGTGAAAACTGTGTTGCTATCCCTTAGGGGATCTCTGCAGAGGGTTCTTCAGAAGTGGGGTTTCTGTGATTTGGGCATATTTGACCTTGATCGCATCCATTTAAGCAGAGTTCACAAAGACGCACTTTTCTCCACCTCCCTTTAGGTGGTGAGAAGGAAGCATGTGTAAAAGAAGTCTCTTTGGTTCTGTGGTTTTCCTTTCTCCTCCTCTCCTGTCTGAGTGTATGTTTATGTTTTTTATTGTGTCCCCAAATACTTTCTAATTGTATCTGGTTTGAGTTTTTTCCAGGTACCTTCAAGAGAGATTAAAGCAACTTCATGAAGAAGTTAACCTCTTGAAATCAAACATTGCCAAATACAAGGTAGCAGAATCATGATGACAACCGTGATGATTCACTATTGTACATCTAAATGTCATTCTATTTTAATTCTCTGTTATGTGCCAAAGATATTTTAGTGCTTGCTTGCCCTCCCAGAGAGAGGCCAGTAAGAACTTCACTGAGGGTACTGGGAAGAATTAAACCCAAAACAACAAACGTAACAAAACGGCTTTTGCAAGATCTCCTTCGGTCGTTGTTGTCAGGACAGGGCTCACAGAGACCCCCAGAATCTGGACGTGGCCACTTGACAGCCTCGGTCCATATGAAATTAGGCTTCTTACCCAGCTTGCCTATAAAACATCCTGTCATCAGATGCTGTTTGTCTCATAATCATCCATAAGAAAATGATTCCGAGCGATAAAGAAACAAAAGATTGGGAAACCACAATCTAAACAATAATGTTCACGTCACACTGAAAGGACTCAGTGTTTAAATTCTCCCCACTGTTATTTAGTCTAATTCCAGCACCATTAGTTTGATAATATCTATTTCTGCAGATGTTACTTGTAAATGTTATAATTAGAAAAATCTCCTGGGTTTCTCTGCTTTGAAAATAGATTGATTTCTCTTCCTGAGGGTGAAGTTTTACAGCAGTCTAGATGCTTGGGAGAGCTTTCTCATTTTCCTGGCTTTCGAAGTTGGCTTTTTTCTCAGAAGTCTCTATGCTGTTTCTCCTTTCCATTCGGTGGGGCCCACACTTTAGTTTATACCAGTCTATATATACACATGCAGCCAAAGAAGAACACAGCTTTTAAAGATGTATAATTAATACATAATTTTGAAATATGTGCATATGCGTTCATTTAACAACATTTATTCAGTTCTGTTTGCCAAGCACAGGCTCTATAGTACATATCAATTTCAATGTAAGAGTCTCTTCTAGGAATGACACTTAGGTGGCACACGCACTTCCATTTGTCGTGTCCATGGCAGATATCACTAACCGACTGTGGCTCTTTTCCCAGCCCAGCCACAGAATGCCATTAACGATCTTTCGGCATCGGTATGTGAAAGTAAACCTGTTCTCCACCTTGTGTCTATTTGAAAGGGGTTTCATAACTAGTGACCTCATGCATGAGACTGAGCTCTTGTTTCAGATTTGATCATGTAACAAATATGCATTGAGCGCCTTTTATATATATGGGAAACTCATTGCCATCGTTCTGCTGGGCACCAACTTAAAAACACAAACAAACAAACAAAACAAAACTTTATACCGGGTCCATAAAAATCCTAACTCTTTGGCAGGGACTCAGAATTTTAAAAGGTGGGCCAGCATGTGGAGTGTGCCTAGTGTTCTTGTGTGCCAGATGGGATGATGCATCTAACTGTAACTAGGTATTTTTCCATTATTGGCTTTTTTGACAGAGGTTTTTATGTTTCTCCCAATGCTGCTTTAGAATGCTCTCGAGAGACGGAAAAACTCAAAAGGCCAGGGCAAATCTAGCAGCAGTGCTCTGACTGGAGTCCTCTCTGCAAAACAAGGTAGGGTTCGGTCTCTGGGAGGGACCGCTTACCATCACAGAACGCTAGAGCTGTCAGTCCACGTCGTGTTTTGTGGCCTGGGAACTGAGATGATCCTTAGAAACCTCTGCCTGCATCAGAGTTGCCTGGAGGACTTGTTAAAACACAGATCACTAGGCCCTACCACCACCCAGAGTTTCTGATTTAGTAGGTCTGGTGGGCCTGGAGAATCTGTAGTTTTACCAAGTTCCCAGGTGATGCTGTTGCTGGTTTAGGGACCCTCCTCTGAGAACCACTGCCTTCAAAACTTTCCTAATGCCTGGTCCTCATTTACATCCCTTCCTCTACCCTGTGCTCTTCTTGCAGGAATGTTTCCCCTTCTCTCTGATCACCAGTTTAGTATCTTCGAGCGCATGTTTCAACCTCATCGAAATGTCTCTTTTTCCTGGCCGCTATGATCAGGATAGAAAAGTCTCATAGCTGCTGAGTCATTTTATCATGGAACATGTGCCTTTTTCAAAGAAGCATTTATTGATTGCAATTTTGTTCCTCCTTCTTGTCGATTCCGATGAAAAATAATGATCGTCCGGGAACCATCCAGGGGAATAAATAGCTGAAAGCTTGCTTCTGACACTTAATATTTGAGAATTCAGTCTTAAACATAAGCCTCAATTTGAACATGCTCGACTGACCCACTTTGGGTTGGCAGTGCAGACCAGCAACAATCAGACCGCAGTCTTAATCAGAGAGTGGCTTAAAAAAAAAAAATTCTCTATCTCCAGCCTACCTAATAACCAGGCACTTTTTCAATCAACTTCATTTTTTCATTCTACTAGAAAAGTACACCCTAGAATTGTTTTTAAAAAGAAAACTACAGCACTCTATAGAAATCTGAAGCAGCCCCTCTAAGTTTAGTTTTGGATACCCTTGATAGCATCGCATCTTTGAACGACGAGACCCAGGCTTATCACTGCCATGCGGCTTGTTAGCCACTCTCAAACACTGTGGTAGGCCAGTCATTCTGGCATAATCTTTCTAGATAACCATTTGGCAGCCTATTATGAAATGCCTTAAATTTATCCCCTTTGAGCCAACAAGAAATAATTACACACATAGGAAAATATTTTGCTTCAAAAAATTTCTTCCTACACTAGTTATAACAAAATACCATTGGAAACAACACAAGTATCCAGAATTGATTAATTGAACTACTAATTGATACATGAACTACTAAGCAGCCATTACATTTTATGTTTTAGGAGATATTTATGATAAGGCATCAGGTTAAGTGAAAAAAGCAGAGCTTTTCCCCAGTTTTGAAGAAACCCGTATGAATCTGTATATCTACCTATAGTGATATAGGAAATGGTGTTCAGAAATATACAGTGATTTATACTGGGATTTTTTCTGTCTGGTAAGAGTACTAGTGGTCATCTTTTCGTGTTATCTCTTAGTTTATCTACCCTTTCTAAAAACATGCATATACAAAATGTATTTTGTAGTTTAGATAATCTCCGTAATTATCTTGCTATCCACCACACTCTGAGAAACTCTGATATAAAGCAGGACTAGTGTCTTTGTCGTTAGCATGCCTTGGGATGTTCAGCCAATGGTTTTCATCCACCTGTACCTTGCTTCCTTGTCCATGAAATGAGAATAAATAAATGCTACTTCCCAGGTGGAGTTTTGTTGTTAATTTTAAATCTCAAATGCATTAGTCGGTATGAAAGTGTTTTCAGACTGTAAAATACTGGACAAATGCAACAGATCATTATCCTTTTAAAAACTGTTGGTAAAAGTCAACATGAGAACTTCCTCCTTTCTGTTTAATCCGCACTCTGATTTTTAGTTTGTTTTACTTTTGACACTAGAAGTGGACTCTTCAATACAACATAGTAGCATATAGAAACTGGGTACCTATCATTATCCAGGAAGAACTGACACTAGCTTGCCTTCCAGATGAATTTAAGACCGAGTTTCAAATTTTATATCCCACCCAGTTCAGGATCTGTTATCTGAGGATCACGGATGTAGTCTCCCAGCTACTCCACAGTCCATTTCTGATCTGAAATCTCTGGCAACGGCCCTATTGGAGACGATCCATGAGAAAAACATGGTGATCCAGCACCAGAGGCAGACCAACAAGTAGGTGATCGGACCCTTGGGTGCGGGGTGGGCAGGAGAGATGTGGGGTGATGGCAACTGGGTGGGACTACAGGCCTTAAGGGATAGGGGTGAGAGCTCTCAACTCTGGAAGGAAGCTTATTAAGCTAGGACTATACTTCTGCATTATAACATCATCTTGGTTATCAGCTGGAGTCAAACAAGCAAATAATACTGATCACTGTTTATTGAATGCTTACTCTGAGCCACTCACTAAGGCATGCATATTACATGGGCGATTTCAATAGTATACTTCCCTGGGTCACTTAGCCTACCTCTGCCCAGGTTTCCTTTAGGGAAGGTAACTCCTGAGTGCCAATTTATCCTACAGCATGACCTTGAGGGGCTCTGAGTGCCAAGCACCATCTCAAAGGCAGACAGCTGGGCCTACAGGGGAGTCTCATGTCACTCTTCAGAGGCAGCAAAAAAGATGGTGGAAAGGAACAATTAAAACACAATGTATTATTTGGTTATTATAAACATACTGATGGTGGAAAGGAACAATTAAAACACAATGTATTATTTGGTTATTATAAACATACTGATTGACTATGTTGGTGCTTTAACACCAAGCAAGTTAAAGTAGCCGTTAGAGACTACAGAAGCAAAATGGCAAGTGTTCTGAGAATGGTGAAGAAACAATAATTGAAAGCAGCAAACACTGCAAACAGAGCTGACTTCATGGGCGAGGACCCATTCAATTGCTGCAGGCTCAGAGGAGCCCTGCAGTTGGTCTGATGCTCCTGATGCCATCTTGAAATTCTTCATCATTTCTGAGCAATGGGGCCCCACATTTCATTTTGCACTGAGCCCTGCAAATTATGTAGCTGGTCCTGCTTACACGATCTACACATGGAACCCAAATGAAAGAGTGGAAGAAGTGAGGCAGGCGCCCAGAGCTGGGCTTCCAGCAAGAAGGGGAGGAATCAGGGAACCAGGGGCCTGGTGAGGCAACTGGAAAATGATTGAGAGTATTATAAAAACAAAATAGGAAAAAGAGAAGACAGGAGTGAAGGGAAGATCGCGCAGGAGATTAAGATATATATAAAAGAAGGCAGAGAGCAGTGGAGGGAGTCTGGGCAATCTCCAAAGGATGACAAGGGTAATTTATTGACAGAAGAAGTTTCAAAAATTCTTTTAAAAGAAATCTTAACCAAGGAATGAAATAGCCAGGGGCTGAAATGCAGATGCTTCTCAGGGGAGGGGGAAGGACTAGGAACTCTCCCCAGAATAGAGAGGAGATGTAGTTTATTCAGGCAGAATCCCCGTGGTCTCAGTGTTCCTTTCTTTGTCCTCACCCTGTAAAGCACCTAACAGGGCTCTTCCTGACCTTCTTGGGTTTTCTAAATGCTAATCTGTTCTCAGTGGGTGACCTGAGCCCCTCTTTTACTGAGAAAACAGAGGCTTCTCATCATGAGCCCCAAGACTTGCTGCCCCCCTGAAGTCAGTGTCTCCCACCACCCCCACCCCCCACCCCCGCACCCTCTCTGTCTCATAGAAACATGCCTGCCAGCAGCCCTGCTGGTCCAGGCCATCTTCCCTCCTCTGGAGCCTGCCTGGCTCCCCTGTGACCTCCTCTTTCAATCTCTTCTGCCTCCTCTGGCTTCTGCCTCATCACCTAGAAACCTCACAGCTCTTCGTGAACCCCCAAAGCCTTTCCTCAACTCTGCAGCTGCTTGTGCATTCCTCTCACTTCAAAGTTTTGTGAACAAGAAGGCCACCTCTGCTTCCCTCAAAGTGTGTTCTGGGGGACACCTATGTTAGAATTACTTGAAGCAGGTGCCTGTTGAGAAATACAGATTCAGGGGTGTTCAGGAGGGAATGTAGTAATGCTGGACTTTTGCAAGCTGGGATGATTCTATGCACAAGAAAGAAAGATCAGTTCAGTTGTAATACCTCCCAAGACCTCTTCCAGCATTTCCAACTGCAGCCTTCCTTAGAAGGTCACCAGTACCCCAAACCCCACCTCCTGAGTCTCTTTCTTCTGTAATTTCTCTACAACCACATCCCCATCTTGAAACCCATCTTCTTGGATTCCTCCAACTTTCTCTGCTGTCTCCCACCTCCTCGTCTTCCCCCTCCCTCCCACCCCAGGCCTCCTCCTCCACTTCTCTTTGCTCTCTAAGCTTTCCTTAGCCCACCTGGAGGACCTCATCCCTGCCCCCCAATCTTTGCCTCTCATTTGCTGCAGACTCTTCTCAGAACTCCTGTCCTCACCACCCCATCAAGTGAAAGACCCATATTCCCAATGGGACCATCTATTCCTTAGTATGTTTTAAGACACTTTAAATTGCTTGTTCCCATTAACCCAGATGGCCTGCTTCTAGAATTTATCCTAATGAAACAAATCAGAATGACACCCTAAAATTTACACATAAGGTAGTTCATTGTGGATTCATTTCTAAGAAAAATGGAAACAGTCCAATGTTTTTTAATTGAAGAATGATTAAGATTATAGTAATTCCAAAAGATAGAGTATTTAAAGAATATGAAGAATTTAATTATTTGAAGAATATTCGATAGGCTCTGCCCATCATCCTAACACCCAGGTTTGATACATCTCCATGTCACTTCAGTTTAAGCTGTCCCAAGGCCGGAATGTTTGTCCCTCCCAGTCACTGTTCTCTCTGTGTGTGTAGGACAAATGCTGGGCCCACGGTGGGTGCTCATGACTATTTGATGAATGGATGATTGAATTATCTCCTTACCTTTTGTTCCCGTTCCCTTAATACAAACATCCAAACGATCACTAAGCTTTATGGTTTTCATGCATTCATTTATTCAATATGTATTTCCTGAGAGTTAACCATGGGTCATCAGGATACATCTCCTACCTGCCCGCTCTGCTTTCTTCCTATCAGACGATCACCTCTTCCTTGGGAAGACCCTTCCATCAACCGTCCAGCCTCAGACCACTACCCAGCTTTCCCCACCACCTACCTAGGCACTCCCACACCCACCTGCCCACCACAATTCTGATCACATCACAAGCCTCCACTGAGAAGCCAGGCTGAGTCCCCACTGTCTGCCAGAAATGGTATCCACACTGCTGTTGACCTTCCATTCCCACCTCTCTGACAGGTTGCATCCCTAACATTTCCCACTGCAACCATGTGCATTCCCAAGTTCCATGGACTTACCCTCTTTTGGGAAAGATTGATAATTTTATTTTGCCAGGTTTATGTTTGCTTTAATGCACGTATTCATTTTTAACAATTATTTAGTACTTTAGAACCATCTCTTGGTTCAGATTTTAAAAGGTTGGACAATATATAGCAGGTCCTTGAATAATGTCATTTCATTCAACACTTCATTATAGTGTTGATGAGTTGCATAAGAACTTAGCTCTTGTTTATGTCAGTTATCCTATGGTAAAATTGGCTTTGTTTTATGTTGTTTGACTTAAAGTCCAAGAACTTATTGAGGATGTTAAGTAAGGACTTACTGTATCTCCAAACTGCTGCTAGCTCTCAGCCACCCAACTCTCTTTCCTGGAAGAAACCACCCTTCCTCGGTTTTTTTTTTGAGGGCAGTGTCACTGGCCCTCACAAGTGGGACCCGAACCCGGACCGCTGGCTTCCCAATCCAGCGCCCAACCACCACGCCACTCGGCCAGCCCAACCCTTCCTCGTTTTTTATGGATCCTTCCCAAGGATGCATGTATATGCAAATGCATTACATATGCATATTTACATAGAGATACATAAATGCTAATATGTATTTAAGTAGATATAGATATTCTATGGGTTTGGGGGTTGTTTTTTTTAATAAATCGTAGCTATTATACACAAAGAAATTTTTTTCCACTGTTCTGTACTTTCCCTGTAACGCTTGAAGACTGCTTCATATCAGCACATAAAGTACCTAATGTGCCATTTTTAATACTGAGAGCATCTTAAATTTCATATTTTCAATGCATATGTTATTTGGGAGCATGTAAAGAAACTAATTATACAACCAATGGAGTGGGGGCTAAGAACAGAATCTGTATTTCGCCTGGTTGCTGTTATCCCCCATGATATAGCCTTCTGTAACAAAAATGATAAAATAGCTTTGTTTTGGTGGAGCATGATAAGTAGGAATAAAGACATTCTGTTCTGTAAGTGTGTTTCCCACTGCCTGACAGTTACCGCCCGCCCCGTAAGAGGGTTCGATGGGGGCCATCTTACGGAATTGATGAGTAAACCTAGGCCTTTACATTTTGAGAAGATGTTCAATTAAAAGGCATTTTGCTTGAGGTGCTTGTTACCAGAGAGCTGGCAGTTGTCTGATTATTGCTAAAGAAGAGATGAGGTTCACTTGTCTTGTAAACAGATGGCAAAGCATTTATAGAAGAGGCAGATGTTAAAGTGCCGTTTCACTAAGCACCACACTTAGTTCCCCTGTCCTTCCCAGCAAACCATCACTTTGCCAGTGGTGGGGTGGTGAGGTGGTGGGGTGGGGTGTGTGTTGGGGGTGAATTTAGGAGGACATGCTGGCCTTTTGCTATCCTTCCTGCTATGCCTAAAACTGTTCACTCCTCTTCTCCATCCCTAACCAATGCTAAATGGCTTGGAAGTTCAAGACTGGTGGCAGCATGAGCTGTCATGGATCAGAGCGGAGATTCAAAAGAAGGCCACCTGGGGTAGAGGTGGGGGGGCGGAGCTATCTCCAGATCTGTAGAGCCACAGCCACCTGCTTCCTCTTCAGGCCCTGGCTCTCCGAAGGACCCTCACTCAGGGATCCCTGCTCCCTGTGGTGTCCAGAGAGCAAGGACAGAGGCACAGTGCTGGCCGGTTCCGGAGTTACTTCTGTCTTTGCAGATCCCCACTGATGTTGCTATTTTTAGAAACTGCTACTGAAAATCCATCTAGAGGCCTGGCATCTTCAAGATTTTCCTAGACTACAAGGTGGACATATACTGAAGTCTCCCATATCTTAAAACAAACTAAAACAAACTGTAGCTAAATAAAGATTTTATTTAAAGTCTCCCATCCTACCAAAAAAAAACACAAACTTCTAAGCTTTCATCTGGAAGTATGTCTGCTTCTGGAACAGGACAATACCGACCACACCATCGCATGCGGAGCGCTGGCTTCCCTTGGCAGCAAGGCCCCATGTTGCCCTCGCTCTCCTGTTTCCTCCCAGCTCTGTTTTCCCCATTCTTTCTTGTCTTACGCAGGAGGTGCTGTAGTTCCCTGTGCTTCTGACTCCTCCCACTCTGTTGGTGTGTGTAAATTCACTCCCCCAAGCTACTCTCTCATCTTCCCACTCCCTGATCATTTTTTTCTCCCCGATGTCCAGATGGATATCCTATAGACATCTCAAACAACTCGCCTACCTCCTTATTGTCTGGTGCCCCGTTCCTTTGGCGTCCCTACATCCCTCCCTACTGGCTTGTTCTTGGCCACTGTCATCACCTGTCTGAACGGTACCCTTCTCACCCATCCTGCTTCAATTCATATTCCCTCCGGTCCCTTCTCAACTCCGCATCAAGAATGCTTTTCATTATGCTGCTCTTCTGCTTAAAACACCTCAATATCACCCCGTTACCAACGTATAAGTCTCAATATTCTCAATGGGGCAACAGAATCTTTGTGATCTGGGCCCTACCAGCCTCTCTGAATTGATCTTTCATTTGCTCTTCACTTCTGCTCTACAGTTCTCCTGAAGCACTTGTGTACTTCCAGGCCCAGGTGCTGGTTCTGGCCCTTAAGTTGACCTTTTTGGGTCTCAGTTTCCTCATCTACAAAATTAGGATGATAAGAGCTGTCTCACTGGCTGTGGCAAGAGACTAAGGGATAAGATAACTGTGTCGTGCTTAGAGTAATATCTGATACAGAAGAAGTGATTGATAAACATCAACTGTTATTAAAGCTTTCCACTGGCACTGTATGCATGTGTATACATCTGTCTGTCCCCCACCAGGCTTTTTGTCCCTTAAATATAGGAATGGGGTCTGCTTCTCTTCATTATCCCCACAACCTTGTTTGTGGAATTGGTCAAACTGAATTGAGTGGACCCTGTTCCTACTTCTCCCATCTCCATCTGTGAACACGGCCAGCGATTCAGACTCAAATAGCCTCTTCTCTCGCTGGGCTGCATCACACCATGTTCAGTGGACCACCTGCCATATTCTTTCAGTGTGAAGCCAATCAGGAGGCCCCTCTTTGTCATTTGAAGCATCTTGAGCTATATTTTGCAAGTCAGCTGTGGCTACATCCGTATTTCAATATGAACAGTTCTTAACGAGAATTTGCTCCAGGCATGAGAAAACTTGCTTCACAGTGCCATCAATTACTGGGAAATGGTGAAGAGTATGCACTTCGGAGGCAAACCGAGGCTTTGCTTCAAATCCAGACTCATCACCAGCTGAGCCTGCATGTGGTTTTGGTCAAGTTAACGAACTTCCATGCCTTTGTTTTCTAGCAGATGAGTAGGGTACAGTGGGTCAGAGCACTGGGGGTTGGGAAAAGACAGGACTTTGAGATACACTATGTATCCTTGGGCAACTTGCTTAACTTCTCTGTTCCTTAGGATTCACAGTTATAAAAGGAGGGTAATCCTACAGTGTACACTGCAGGGTTTTTGTCAGGTCTGATGCGATAATGCAAGTCCAGTAGGTGTTCAGCATGGACTCTGACTTATATCCAGGATGTAGGAAAGGTTTGTTTTGCTGTTTGTGTTAACAGCAGTGTGGCTGCCATGGTTATTGATACTGTTACTATGACCACCACTTCTCTTGGGTCCATTTCACTGCCTGCAGCCCTGCATCAGATGCCCATGTCAGGCCAAAGAAGAAAGCAGTCACCACTGACAAACAGGCAGGGCCTCTGAAACTAGATTGCTGGGAATCACCAGCAAATTCACCTCACCCCATTTCTGGGACACATGGCTGTGTTATCAGAGAACATCAGAAAGAAAATACAACCCAATGTCTTTCACCACGCCTTCTCACATTGCCCTGACGGCATCCTTCAGCGCCCACAGAAGAGTTCAGCCTTATCTTTTGTTTCCAAGAGGCAGCCACATACAGATGATCTGATCTCGTTAAAAAACAGGCGTCAACTTGAACATGGCTGTGATTGCATCTCAAACCCATCAGCTGGTGAAAAGGGAGCTCAGATCAGAAGGTCTGAGCGAAATATTGAAAGCGAGATTACGAAGAATGGTGTTTATTAAAGGGTCAGAGACATGAAAGCAGAGTAGACCCAACAAATGGAGTGAAAATTGAAAGTAATTGATAAAGACTATGCAGAATTTAAGACTTAGAAAAAAGATGCAAAGAAAAGCTCTAAGTACCTAGATGAAAAAAACCATATATAATAACGTCAAAGAGGATTTTTTTGTGTGTGAACTCAAAGGGAATATTAATTAAGATGCTACAAGTCAATTCAGGTAAAATAAAGATGAATTCAAAGCCATATATATATATATATATATATATATATATATATATATAAAATATGCAGATATATACATATTCATGTCTCTGTATATATGTGGGTGTGTGCAGCTATCTCTGGAATATAAAGACAGCCAGGAGAACGATTCTGGTGTTCCCATTTCTCCTGCTGAAAGGAATTGAAACTTCGCTATTAAGGATATTTCCGCATCATTTTAGCATCAGCAGTGCCAAGAAAATCTCCCAAATAATATAAAGGCTGGTTTTTCAATTTCCAGGCCAATGGAAAGTGATTGAAGTTTTTAGATGACTATCAAATCATTTCCCAATACATTTACTTTTGTGTAGAGTAACGGAGGTGAGACATGTGCCCACATTTCTTTGCATGTCTTTGCATGCAAAAAGACAAAGTTTGATTTCCAGGTAAAGAGTGTAATCTTTCCGAATACAGATTCCAACTTATATATCAACGAGTCAGAATGATCACCTCGGAAAGCAATGTCATTATTCTAGTGATGCTGCAATTACTGAGAGCTCTTTTGAAATGTCTGTGTTTTTTTTCTTTTCTAAAAAATTCCTCCATTGATAATTACAAGCATGCAAAAAGCATTTATTTAATCAAATACATTTTTGAACACCTACCAGGCATTATGCTAGATATCAAGCAAGAATTAGACACCAGTACGACATAGATTAGATCTAAGAAGGCAGATTTTATTATTTTATTGACTCAAAGCAGTATTACCAAGTATGTTCACCCATCCTGTTTGCAAGACTTGATAGTTTCAAAACTAAGACCCACTCTCAGAGAATCAAGGTGTGATACTACTAAGGGTGTTCAAAATTAATTGTCATTAATTTTAGCAACAAGCAATTCCCAAATAGAAATTCTGTAAGACATTTGGGCAGTGGTGGAATAATTGTTTAACTACCTTTGTGGGAGAGGACACATTTGAATGGCAACATTTATATTTTTTAATTATTCACTTTATATTTGCATATGTACTTTCAACAAAGTATATATGTGCATATATTATTCACACACACACAGTCTCCATTTTTCGCATATATCTTAAATCTCAAAACATTTTCTGTCCGCATTAGCACGAGTGGGTTTCTCATTAATCTGTGCTGCCATTTTCTCCTCTTTCCCAGAATCCTAGGGAATCGGGTGGCCGAACTGGAGAAAAAATTAAGAACTCTGGAAGTTTCTGGTTTGTGGAGTCTTCCAGGTAAGCAGAACTTCATGAAAATTGTTTTCCTTTTTATAAAAAAAGGAAACGCTCACATAATTTGCAAAGAAGCTTCTACCTTTTCAATGTCCTTTTATTTGAAGATCATTGCTGAAAAAGCTACAAGAGTTTTAAACTTAGAAACCATCATTTTGGGAGGAAATCAGAAAAATACAGTAAACATGCATGTTCTCATCTACGTAACTATGAAGTTTTGCTAGCCTAAGCCCTGAAATTGTCACTGTGTGTGTCTGTACGTGGGTTTAAAAAAAAAAAAATTGATGAATATAGTAAATTTTTTCATTTTTGTTACCCATAGTTATCTTGTAAAGATTTGTTGAATTTAATCATCGGTCCTAAAAATGAGTGTAAGAATATACAAACATTTGCTCAATTTAATTGTCAGTCCTAAAAATGAAAATAGAAAATGTTTTAACCCAAATGCACTTTACAACTTCCTCCTTCTCTCTTCCCCCATCCCATTTTTTACGTAGCTTGGAAATCAAAACTTCCTGTGGAGATTTTTTTCAGTTTCACACAGTATGAAGAAACTCTGATATTTACTTTAATTAGCTATATTTATCCCATTTATCTTGGTAAAAATACCCCTTCATGAGACACCCCTGTTAGCTACTCCCCTTTTCTTTACACTCTACAGAAACTGGTATATATCATTTTCCACCACCTCCTCTTCCCCTGGAAGCAACGTTGTACATGTATATTTTTAGTTACTTAACCTTTCTGCACAAACTAGTCTCCTCTACCCTTGATTCATATCAGTTGCTTCTCTGTAATGGATGAGAAATGAAAATTGCCACAGGGATGTGGACAACAACGCGTTTCCTTAATGTAAATCTGAATAGCCGCCTTAGGTTGCCTGGAAGTATGTTTCATAAATTGGTATTTTTAGAAGAGATTCCTTGAACTTGTTGTCAAAAGACCTAACGAACTAATTAGTGGCGAGTGCCATCCTGGGGATTTGAATGAGCCATTTTGAACAAGAATCTTTTGATGCGGTTAAAACCTTATCTTCTTTGAAGGCCTTTCTTTTATTGCACTGAATTTCAACACAGTCAGGAAAATTTATTGGTTATTTGTGCAGTCAGATTGCTATTTCTGTGCATGTACTGGAGTTTTGATTTTTTTTTCCCTCTCCAATGACTTAGTGAAATTTCACAATGTTTTATTTCTACAACTTATGTAAAAAGCTGGAAGTTGAATAACTGAACAAATGCTGAGAATTTTCTATCTCTGGTGTTGTATGGCCTAGGTTAGCATGGCTGCTATGCAATAACAATTTTTTTTCCCTTCCTTTTGCTGCCTGAAGGCCTGAGCTACAATGTTTCAGTAGGATTTGGGAGTATGTTCTATTTGAAATATCTGTGTTTGTGGGCTTATATCAACAGTGCATTAATATCATCCCTGCATGAAAATAAATAGAAATGCATTCTCTGTGTATCCTTGCACTTTCCTGATTAGAACAGTCAATCGAAGTAGAGAATTCAATTAGTACCAAGCAAATATTAAATGGTAAAATTAGCTCTGAGGGGCCAGGCTGAATGGATTTAATGCCATGGTTGTTTGTTCTAATCTTTGGCCTCCACATAGACACAAAGTAGGAGGACAGGGAAAAGAGTGGCAATTTCCCAGATATGACACAGTTTATGTAACAATAACATGTCCCTGAGGGCAGTGATGAAGATGTTACAATGAAGCATCGCCTTGTGATCATCCTCAAACCCTGGTGAAAGTAAGGGGGGATGGGCCTCTTTCAGCGTAAATCAGACCAGTCCCTCTGTCTGCTCCTTGTTTGGTGGCTCCGTGTAACCTACTGAAGAATGGAACAAGAGGCAGTATGTTATATTCCTCCTCTTCCACTTCTTCCTCCTCTTCTCTTTCTCTTCCTCTCCATAAGTAGGAACCAAATCATAGTGTTTCAGCCAACTGGAGGGAACTGTGCCTCGGTGGTTTCAGAGAATTGCTAGCTGTCTCTTATGTACCATCATCTTAAAAGCATCAGTGTCTCCTCCAATAAGTCAGTGCAGCAATATGTTGATACCCTTCTGAGCATCAACTCTGTGAATTTAGTTCTGTACCAAGCATTCTAGACATGCCCCTGGCCCCTCCAAGAATCCACCGTCCCATTAGGGGAACAAGATGAATATGCATCAAGCAGTGAAAGGAAAGCAGAAAATGGCACATAATTAAGTGCGGAGTGATAAAGATATTAGTGTGTGAGGTGTCCTCAAATACTAGACCTGGAAGGGACAGTTGAGAGCAGAACATTCAAGGATGGCACATTCTTGGTGTACATTACACAACGCCCTTTCCCATGACAGTGGCAGACATTGCTAATCCATCACATCGCTCTTCTTTGATGATCTCACATGTGGCTCCAGAATAGTCTTCCACTGTGGCTTTCCAGGAAGCCACCCCCTGGTCTGAGTTGGCATATCAGAGAAAACATTTCCTGATATAGTCTGATCCCTTCATTTTAGAACTCCCCTTGTAAAGGGGTCCTACAATCCCGGGAAGAGAGGAATGGGGTAGATCAGATCAGTGGGGGACTGGTTTGCAAGCCAGTTGGATTGGAGAAGAGGCATTCAGAAGCCATAACAATCTCTTGTGAGACCAGAAAAGGCAACAATGAAGAAGCCCACCCCTGCTTATTACCCAGCGGGGCTTTGAGCATGCTATGAGTTTCTTTGATGTTCTCCTCCATCCCTCCTCACTCTCTGCAACACTGTATAGCTCTTCATGTTGTTGGATAGAGTTGGGACAAACATGCGATCTTGCTGGGAAGTAGACATGTTTGACAAATACCCCCGTCTGCATGGAGACGTCATCTGGATAACAAAGCAGCCTCCAAGCTGTTTACCCAGTCCCTGAAAGGTGTAAGAGCCATGG
This sequence comes from Aselliscus stoliczkanus, assembly GCA_033961575.1. Taxonomy (NCBI): domain Eukaryota; kingdom Metazoa; phylum Chordata; class Mammalia; order Chiroptera; family Hipposideridae; genus Aselliscus; species Aselliscus stoliczkanus. The sequence goes on from CM066734.1 coordinate 127,333,030, forward strand.
GGCTCTGTCAGGGAAGCCAGAGGGTAGGCCGACTGACCATACTCCTCAGGACCGCTAACCCTCCACCTCCTCCAGCACCTACCTGTCAGCCTCCTTCTCCCAGCCCTTTGCTGGCCTTTGTGGGGAGAATGGAGCTTGGGGAGCTCTGAAGGGAGGTGTCCTGGATGCACTCATGCTCTAAAGAGAAACACCAAAAGACAGGAAAAAAAAAAAAATCTGGCAAGAGCAGAGCCTGGCTCTTTGAGCTTTTCATTTAAATTTTCTCTCTTCTCCACTCTAAGCATCAGCCTGAGGAAGAAAACGTGTGTTTTGAAAGGACTTGGTACATTTTGCAGAAGGGGCTGAGGGATTTTGTTATAGGGAATTAGGAGGACTTCCAGAAACTCAAACACGAGTTGAATGGAAAGGCCCATGTGACCTTCTACTCGAGTTGCGGTGTGACTCTGGGTTGTGGAGCCCCCTTGCCCCACTCCTCATCCTCCAGCCGTATAAACCAAAGGGAAACTATGAAACGGCAGACCATCAGATTAGAGCTCAAGGTAAGTCAATATAGGTGGAATCTGGACTGAGTGAGAAACAATAGAACTGGGAGCCTTCTACGAAACATCTTTGAATCCTTCAAATATTTTGCAAGAATAAGCAAATCTTGGCATTTTGCCTTGAGATTAGGAAGTGATCTCTCAGGTAGGCATTTCAGGAGGTATTTGTTTTCTCCCCAGTCCCCGTCTTGATTGGACGTGGATGAGTGGTGGCTTCTATTTCCCTTCGCGGCACACTTTGCTGCTGAGCTTCTTGGAGGGGTCGAATGTTGCTAGTACCAGCATTTTTGAGCAGGCATGGTGAAATGGTACTCTCCTGTGGTTGGAGAGAGCCATAAGACATTCCGCCCTAGAGATGTCCTCATGACAGGAAGGGCTGAGGATCTCAGCCAGCTCCCAACTCTGCCCATTTCTGATTCTTTGGCCACAGGGGCAGATGAGATTTGGAAGGCTGGTTGGGACATAGAGGGGCAGAGTGTGTCTCTTATTGTATCCCCTCAAGGCTCGATAGCTGCCAGCCTACCTGCTAGAGAATGATGGGTCAAGCGATGCAGTGCTATCCCTGACTTGAGGACAGTAATTGTTGCCTTGGTGAAAAGAAACAAAAGCAATTCACCCGGAGGCATCTGCTGTGGGTTCATGGTAGCCATTAAGCCCTCAAGGTGCTTCCATATTGAATCTTTGCAGCACAAAGGGAGACCTGGTTGTGTTAACTTCCTTCTGTGAGTCTCCTAACAATATCCCAGTGATGTTCTTTGGGAAACCTCTCTGGACTGTGCCCCTGAAGAATTCTGGAGTTTTTTCCACATGAGACAATAGCTGTGCTGGTGGAGAACTTCAGGGTCAGCTCCTGTGAGATTTCTATTCTTCCGGAATGACCCTCAGATAGCAGAGACACAAGAAGACTATGGCTGAAATAACATAGTCTGTCTGCCCAAGGCAGAAGCAAGCACCCTTGCCCTGCAAAACATCAGGATTCCCAGAATGCATCTGCCATTTGTTTGGACATTTATCAGATATTTATTAAGCACACGTGCAAACTCTCTACTACAGCCTTGGAAAGCAAGTCAAAAAGACATGGCCTAATGGGAAGACAGTGTCACAAACAAATTGAGGTAGAGTCCAACGTTTACCTGGTTCTCCAAAGAAGTGGGTGGGCATCTTTACACAGATACCACTCTGTGCTCTGTCGACCCTGAAACTAAGATCATAGAACTTCAGAGCCTCAGACTTGAGCCCCAGAGACTTTTAGTGACTTTGGCTTTAGAAAGAGTTTTGCACAGAGTCAGACAGCTAAGTCTGGAGCATAGGCTGGGTCATGACCTGGGGCCTTTGGGGTTTTGCACAGTGGTTCCCATCAGGAGAGCCGCAAGACCTCATGGAGCAAAGCTTGGGATCCAGGCCTGCCTGTCAGGTTCTCTTGACTGCCGTGGCAGCATCCCCTTACGTTCACGTGTTTCGTGTCTGTGTGTCTGTGTTCATCATGCTCGTGTCTCCAAGCCACACTTCCCTGCTACTCATCTCCATAACTTGCCATGACCTTACAAATAGAGTTATAATGGAATTCCCTCATGGCCTCCAACTTTCTCAGTCCAGTTAGGGAGTTCATATAAATAGATAAAAGGACTTGGCTGGTCCGGGACTATATGTTCTAAGTGAAAGGTTATCTGTGATAATCTAGGGGACCTGATACCACCTGACTTATGACAGAGTTATTATTCAATCTTAATGACCAGATTGAATTACATTAGATATAGTATATATAGCAGGACTATGGAAGGTGCCTTGTAAAGCATTTATTGATTGCTGACTAAACGCCTAAACGCTTTACATGGATCAGTTCATCAAAACCACCCAGTGAGGTGGGTGTTGTAGTTTGTCCTCACTTTACAGATGAGGGCTCTGAGGCTCAGAGAGGTTAAGTGACTTATCTGAAGTCACCCAGCCAACAAGTTCAGAACACAGATACTGTGGTGTGGCTCCAAAGCCTGCACGCCTAAGCACTCTGTTGGTGTTATTATTATTATTGTCTCACCCTATGAATGCCCCTCAGTTTTTGGCTGACATACATGCTGCCCCTTAATAGTGGCATTGGAAGGCAGCCATGTCCTGAGCAGACTCTCAGGACTCTTACACAGCTGGCCCTGGACCTCCCTGCCCTGTTCTCACTCCACAGAAAGGGCCTGCTGGCCATTTCCCTTCCACGGTGTTACCTCTGACTGAAGAAGATCCCTGTTTACTAACAGCCAGTCCTTTGTGTGGGGTGAAGGTAGCCACGATCCACGGACGACCTAATATGTCCATTTTCCCCTTCTCCATGACAGGAGGCAAAGACACCATACTATTCAGTGACCCCACTCTTCCCACCATACAGAGGTCAAGATCCCCACTGTTGAAGCTCGTCGAGCAGCCCACTGAGGACCAAGTGAACCCCAAGGATAGTAAGCACACCTCAATTTCTCCATCTTTGCCTGGCGTGTACCCGGCACAGAGGAGGGGCTCGCAGGACACTAGCCCCTTCTCCTTCTCACAGCTTCTGTGGCACTGTTGGGTCATGCCTCGTGTTTCTTACATGGGTTCATCTTGTTTGGAGCTTCTGGCAGAAAAACCACGGCCCCTGCTCTCTCTGCCCAGTGCCTTAGAGGTTAAGAGTGAGGGCTCAGTTGGTGAACACGTCGTATTGGCTGTGACAACTTGTGCTGGTAACTTCAGCCTCAGTTTCCTTACCTATAAGTGATGGTGGCAACCTCAGGGAAATCTTGGCATATTGCCTGGCACATGGTAAGTGGCCTGGGAATCAGTTGCATGGAGAAAAAAAGCTTTCCCTCTATCAGGCATGCTTTCTGGAGGCAGAGTGTCTTGAAGGGGATCAAAGGCCCATTTAGGGTGCCAGGTGAGCCAACAGGTGTGAAAGCCAGATCTCTTCCCAGGTGGCAGTCTTATTTCCCCAACTAAACTATCCTACCCATCTTTCTAAGGTTGGCTTGTCTTCTTCACCCATCCCCAGTGTGGTTGCCAGCTTCCAAAATGGCACCAAATGATCCAGACCTCCTGGTATTTGTGCCTTTGTGTAGTCTCCTCTTGTGTGTCAGGGTTGGTCTGTGTGACTTACAGAATACAGCAGAAGGAATGGTATGTGACTTCTAAGACTAGGCCATAAAAGACATATGGTTTCTGCCTTGCTCTCGCTGTCGTGGGTCACTCACTCGGGAGGAAGCTGGCTGCCATGTCACGAGGATCCTCAAGCGGCCCTACATGTAGTTCATGTGTGGAACTAAGGCTTCAGGTCCACAGCCATGTGAGGGGGCCATCTTGGAAGCAGATTCTCCAGCCCCAGTCAAACCTTCAGATGACAACAGCCCTGGTCAGCGTTTTGAATACAACCTCATGAGAGATCATTAGCCAGAACCACCCAGTTAAACTGCTTGCAGGCCCCTGAGTCTTAAGTTGCTAAGTTCTGAGGTAATTTGTTACACCACGGTTGATAACTAATACACACAGCATGTGGGTATCAAGGTTCTTTCCCTGAGTATCTGCATTTTTTCCCCTCTTCTCTTGCTCAGAGTCATGCCTTCAACCATCACCTCTATGAAAATATTCTTGAAATATTTTCCCCTCACTGGGTCCATCTGCAGAGTTACAGTCCCACATTTTCCAAAGCTAAAATTTTCCCACCTGAATATTTTATGGACTTCTCAAGTATGACATCACCAACTCTCCCTGCTTCCTTCCTTGTTTGTCACCCTCTCAGCTACACAGGCTTGAGACCTCAGAGTCGTCATTGACCAGTGTCAGCTTTTCTTCCCCATCCACATGTGGTCTTTGGCCAAACTTTTGTCAGAGCTTCTTGTACCTCCATTCCTGCCACCTCTGATTTCATTCAAGCTCATTTTTACCTCCTTGGCAGGGCTTCCATCCTGGTTTTCCTGCCTCCCAGTCTCTCCTTATTTCATTCCCACCTTCATCCTGCTGCTGTAACATGAAGCTTCTAGAGCATGTTTTCCATCCTGTTTTTACCTTTCTCAAAACACTTGAGTGGCTTCCAACTATCTTCCACTGAAAATCACAATTCTGAGACTCTTGCCCTAGCCTGTCTTTCTGACCTTATGATTATCTGACATGAAAACTGTGTCTTTATCCAACTGTGCTAGCCAGCTGAATCAGTTAGCTATTATTGTGTATCAAACCACCTCGACGTTTAGAACGTAAAACAGTAATTATGTATTATTTGTCACTCATCTTTGGGTCAGATGAGTGGGTCTGCTAATCTGAGCTGGGCTCAGCAAGGCTCACTCACATCTAGACGGCTGTGTTTTGAAGCCTGTGTAAATCACTCATCATAGTGCATAGAATGGTAACAGAAGGCAGGACAGGTCTGGGATTCCAACAGAAAGGTTACCCCAGCACATGCAGTGAGAATTCCTGGAGACAGCCCCTGACTTGGGTGGTTGGGTCACACACTGGCTAGGACGCAAGGTTGGGTCTTCCCAACCAGCAGCATGTGGCTGTTTGTAAGGCTGCCTGTAACACACCATGGCCACGATGCAGTCTGGAACATGTCTCGGCTAGTGGTCATCCCATGCCAGCAACCAGCATCCACATGGAGATCCAAAGCCCTCTAATCTGCTCTGGGCTTGCTGAGCCCCCAAATGGGCCCAGGCCCACTAAACTGAAAAGGAGCATGAGCCTTGCTTGATTTGCACAAGAGTAGCATAAGTAATGGCCTGATTCAAAATGATAGCTTCCAGAGTTCCATCATTAGCTCTCATTGTTCCAACCCTGTCCTTCACCAGCACGGGTGGGAATAAGGAAGCATTTATGTAGCTGCTGTCAGTGTCTGGGATGGCCTCATCACCGTTGCATCTCTGATTAACTCCAGCTGAAAGCAGCTTACACTCAGGAGGATAAAGCCCATCAGAGACGAGTTAACAAAAGAAGACACATGTCCCCTTTGGGCCAATGGGTGGCGAAGGGAAACCCATTTTTAGAGAACTAGCAATCTTTCCTTCCAAGAGCTCCTGTTTCTTCATCTTTTAGAGAAAATATTTGTCTTTCCACACTGTGTGTGTCATAATGCATTTGATATCAGTCAATTGCCTCATCATTAATATGTGTATTGTTTTTAATAATAAGTATTAATGATACTAATTGTGCTTGCTAAAACAGCACAGGATAATTACTATTATTTATAATAATATTTTCCAACTCTGGGCTAGTTGAGAAAGCATTCTCTTATGGAAATTACAATGCTATGTGTCTGTTCTCAAAGGGAAAATGAAATTCCCAGTGCTTAAGAGTTAACATCCCAGAATCACAGAATTTTGCTCCCACTGCAAGAAACCAGAGGATCTAGTTATAGCTCAATAGTTGTGGCATTTTCAGTAACTTTTCTTTGTCTCCCAGTAATGACTTGGGTCTACATTTTAGATACCTTTTGGATAAACAAAAGAGGGGAGTGGGTTGGTGAATACTGCTGTTGACCCAGAATCCAACCCTGGTCCCTGGCCCCTATATCTTTATGGTCCTGAGGCTCTGAAAAGATAGCTTTTCTTAGAAAAGCAATATCCCTGATAGAACTAAAGAATAGAATTACAGCCTTGTCCATCCCCTTATTACTATTGTGTTTTGACCTATAATTATGACAGCGGTGTTGCTCCCGCTCCCAGTACCCAAAAAATAAAAGTTTAAAAGTTCTCCCTGCTAATCTCAGAGGCTTGCCATTAAAAAAAAGAAGAAGAAAAAAAGATTCACATTTGGACATGAGCAGAATGTCACCTAAAGAAATGGCAAGGGCCGGCTGAGTGGCACGTTGGTTAAGAGTTGGCTTGGGAAGCCAGCTTGGAGCAGCAGGGCCCCAGTTCAGATCCCACATGGGCCAGTGGTGCTGTGCCCTCTACAGCTAAGATGGTGAACAATAGCTCCACCTGGAGCTGGGCTGTTGTGAGTCCCAGCGACGGTGTGGGCTGCAGCCTCTGCTTCAGTGGGCTGCCATAGGCTACTGTGAGTGGCTGGCAGCCAGTGTGAGTGGCTGGCAGCCAGCATGAGCTGCCATGAGCCTCCGTGAGTGGCCAGCCGTCCAGTGGCCGGCGAGCGACTGCCTCACCAGGGAAGAGCGCAATGATAATATCAACATGGGCCAGTGAAGCGAAGTCCTCCACAGCTAGACTGAAGAACCCAAGGACAGCAACTTGTCTGTTCCCCTCCCCCAATTCCCCCAATAAAATCTTTAAAAAAACGAAAAGAAATGGCACAAGACAAAGCACCAGCGACCAAAAGTCCCCAGTGTAATTTAGACCACACCCTCACTTAGATGTAAATTAAAGTAGGGATTATAAGAACACTACGAATGGCCTAGGGGTTCAGTTGTTACTGGTAAGGTTAATTAATTTTTCAGGGGCACCAGAATATACTAGTAAGTGTTCCGGAAGAAGTAATGTCATAAGAGCATTTTCCACCAGGAGTTTATGCATCTGATAGGTGGAAAATTTAGCTGCAGAAAAGACTGTCATTTACTCCTTTTGAACAAAGCCCCTCTCACTATACAGGAAACTTGCTCATTTTGACTTAGTGTTTACCCTTCGCCTGCTCAAACACTAGAAAAATTTTCATTTCTTAGTACAAAAATTAGGCAGTGGCTTCTCTGAGCTGCTTCAGATGTAGCTAAATGTTTGTGCAAGTTAGAAATCTTTTTACTGAAAGTGCCATTTTGAGAACTTATGGGGTAACCACCTCAATGCAACCTAAAACAAATACCATAAAGTCAAGTATTGTTTTCATTTATTAAGGCATAGAATTTAAATATATGTACTAACATGTTCATTTATCCATGCATTCATGTATATGTCCATAGATTCAAATGTTTAATGAGCTATTGATTGAGCCTCCCCTATCGAACATTAGCCAAGTTAAAAAATAAATCAAGTACGGTTTTATACTTCAGGTAGGTTTTATAAGCCAACTCAAAAAAGTAACAATTTAAGGGTAAAAAAGTAAAAAGTACTAAGTGCTCTTGGAGGTCCATACACAGCTTTGTGGGGATTGGGACACTGGGGAGATTACTTCTGACAGATTTAATCAGAAGGGCTTCATGGAGGAGGTGGAAGTAGAGAGCTGACTCTTGAAGCTAGTCATCTGGATACATAAAGGAATGATGGTTATGGAGGAATCGACTGCCTAAGCAAAGGTACAGAGGGCAGGGTGGGGGTGCCATGAAGTTTCAGTGTGGCTGAAGTGTAGGGATACAAGGAGAAGGGTTGGGATGTTAGGTAGAAAGGTCCTTGATGTTGGGTCATTGAAGGCATCCAGTGTCAGGCTAGGAGCTTGGGCTCTGTTCCTGAGGCAGTGGCAGCCTTTGCAGGTTTTACAGCTGAGGAAGGGCGTGATCAGATTTGTGTTTCAGGTACACAGCACTTCTCAATCTGAAATGTGCACCCAAATCACCTGGGATCTTATTAAAAATGCAGATGCTGGACCAGTCGGTCTGGAGTAGGACCCAATATTCTGCATGTCTAACAAGCTCCCAGATGATGCCACCGCTGCTGGTCCATGGACCCCACTTTCAGTAGCAAAGCTTTAGGGAAGGTCCTTCTCTCAACAGGATTAGAGCAGGAGTCTAGAAACAAAGAAACCTATTAGGAGCTACATTATCCTAGCTGAACAGATCTGAACAGTATTCTTGCTTTCTTTTTTTTAATCAAGACTTGCTTTATTCACTCATTTATACATTCTGACTTTCATTCTAAGTACAAGGAATGGTCTTATTTTCAGGTACAATGTTTACTGAGGTCAGGGAGTTCTCAGGAGAGTAATACATCTTTGTCCATGACAACATAGAGGCTTGGGAAAGTATAATGTAGATTTGGTTGAACTTCTGTCTCTGAGATTTTAATCTATGGATAGCAAAAAGGATAAAGAGAAAGAAAACGACTTGTTTTGAAGGGGAGGAGCAAATGTATATCAGGACTAAAGAGACCTGGGCTGTGTGAACTGCGTTCACAGCCTGCCTAGCTGAGCTGAGACCTGCTGTTTCTTCTGCAGTGATCCCAGCCTGCGGACTATACCACAGCCACCACTTCTGCCTACTGTCCTCTTCTCTTCTGTGCCCCACCCTTCTTCATCTCACCCTTCTTCTTCTTAGCATCCATCTGATCTCACTAATATTTCCTTTATTCTAGAGTTTCTCAGAGTTTTTACCGGGTTTGGGCCATTTTTAAGTTTCTTAGAACTTTAAACACTATCTTAAGTAACTAAATGCTCAAAACACATCCAGTTATTTAATTAAATAAGTAGATGCTCAAACCATGTCCTATTCTTATTAAGAAATACCTTCAGGCATTGGATTAAAGTGGATCACACATATAATAATAGAGTTACATGTTGCAGAAATTCTAAACTGCATTTTAATTCCAACTTTTAAGGTTATATTAATTTTCTTAGGTTGTATCTACTTATATTTATGCACTTTTAAGTATGTACTCTTTCTAAATTATATCAACAATCCTCAGAAATTCATATGATAATTCTACACAGTCACCACGTACCTATCACCTGCCAGGGTCTTGGTTTATGAAATATCAGGAGTGGTTGCACTTGTTTTCTGAATGCTTACTTGTTCATTGGCTGAGGTGATTGATGGTAAGTCATAGTGGGGAAACATGCCTAAGCGATTTATATGAAGAGGCTTTAGAAATCCAAGCCATGGTTAGGGAGAGTCAGCATTGGTAAAGGAGAAACGTGGGCAGATGCAAGAAACATTTCTGAGTGTCTTGGCTCAGGCTGCTATAACAAAATACCATAAAATAAGTGGCTTAAACAACAGATATTTATTTTTCGTAGTTCTGGAGGCTGGGAAGTCCAAGATCAAGGGGCTGATCAAGGTTCATTGTGTGATGAGGACTCTCTTCCTGGTTTGCAGATGATCACCTTCCTGCTGTGTGGTCACATCTTGGCTGAGAGACAGAGAGAACACAAGAGAGAGGGAGGGAGAGAGGGAAGGAGAGAGGGAAAAAGAGGGGGAGAGAGGAGGAGGGGGAGAGAGAAGGGGAGGGGAGGAGGACTGGGAGGGAGAGAGGGGGAAAGAGGGTGGGAGAGGGGGAGATAGGGAGAGGGGGAGAGAGAGGGGGAAGAGAGAGGGGGAGAGAATGGAAAGGAGCGGGGAGAGAGAGGGAGACAGTGGGGAGAGGGATGTGGAGAGAGAGGAAAAGAGAGAGATTGCATGCCTTATTTTGTTAAATTAGTAATGCAAGCACATGTTTAAAATTTTAAAACAGTACAAAAAAAAAAGATGCAAAATTAAATTTAAAACCTCTTTCTACCCTTGCTCCTGCCTTGACCCTCAGTCTACTCCCCTCAGGCAACCTACAATTTTTAGTGTGTACCACCAGGAAAAATTTTACAGCTCGTCAAGTATATACAGAATCCCCTGTGAGGGATGAGATTCTTTCCAGGTTTCTGCTATTTCAAGCAATGTTGTAGTGAGAATCTGCCACATATGCCTTGAAATATTTGGGCTAATATCCATAGGTAGATTCCTAGTAATGGAATTACTGGGTTAAAGGGTAAATGCATTTAGGATTGCCGTATATATTGCCCAAATGCCCTTTCAAAGAGTTTTGCTAATTTTTATTCTCTGCTCATATACGATTGTACCTGATTCCCCACATCTTCAGTGGCACTGAGCTTTATCAAACTTTTAAATTTTTGCCAGTCCAGTAGATGAAAAAATTGCATCTTGTTGCAATTGAGAGTTCTTTAATTTTGAGCGGTTATGAATCATTTCATGTGTTTTCCATCCATTTGTATTACTTTGTGAATCTCCTGCTTTCGCTCAGGACTTAAATACTTTTTGAAAGTTGTGGTGCATTCAGATGAATTAATTTAAATCACAATAACATGGATCAGCCTCATAAACACAAATCAGTACAGATGCAAACCAGCACATACAGTATGATCTCAGTAGATGAAGTTCCAAGACCAAGCAGAATTCATCCTTCGTGTCTAAAGTAGGAAAGTGGTCACCACTGGCAGAGGAGAAGTGGGGGTCTAGACGGGATGTTTGTAGGGGAGTGGGGGCATTTTGTTTCTTGTTCTGGCTGCTGGTTACATGGTGTGTGCACTTTGGGAAAATTCACTGAGTTCTAGACTTAGGGTTTGTGCACCTTCGTGTATGTTATGCTTCCATCCAAAAAAAAAAATGGGGAACTACTTTTGAAAACATTCTTGAATACTTAGAACGTGCCAAGCGCTGGGAGCAAGTCAGGTGAGGCCCCTGCTTAAATTCTAGAACAGGGATCGGCAAACTTTTGAGGCGGAAGAGCCACCAGGGGTTGGCAAACTGTGGCTTTTTGGGTACATACATGTGGCTCTGAAGTAAAATTGAAAATGAAAATAAAACTATCATAGTTTCATTTATAAAATTCCTTTAAATTTTCCTTATTTGTACAAATATATTTATGGCTCTCAAATAATTTTTAAATTATTGTGAGAGACAGGATTGGCTCTTCCAGGGGTTGGTAAACTTTTGAGACTGAGAATACCCAAAGAGCTGCATGCGGCTCGCGAGAGGCAGTTTGCCCACCCCTGTTCTAGAATAAGGTAAACATGTAAAATGCTGAGCACCAAGCCTAGCACAGAGAAGCCCCTAATTCATTAGTAGTGTGATTCAGTTTAGAGAGGGGAGAAACCACAAGGTACAGGCGCACTGAAAGACAGCATAGCCGGGTCGGAAGGACACGGATAGGTGAGGGACCCAGAGAGAATGAGGCTGCCTGGCAAAGCAGGAGCACATCAGGTAGATGCTTGGGAAGGAACTAAGTGAAAGGATTTACAGTTTCTCCTACAAGTGACAAGGCTCCAGCAAAAGGTTTTGAGCAAGTAAATGTGTGGTGAGGACAGGTCAGCATCCTTTCTAACCCTCCTACCATTCGCCCTCAGCTCCCCCAAGCTCCAGCTTTCAGCCCAAGGGCAATGGGGTTCCACTCTGGTTCCACGGTGGGGGGTGGACAGGAAGTGTTCCCTGTGCCCCTGACGCCTGGAGGTCTCCACCCAGGCTGCAATCAGCCCAGTGAGCCTCTTCCCGTATATTTCATCACTGTAGGCTGAGGGCTAAGAAAATCTTGACTCTAGGAATCTCAGAGCCTGATGTTGAATGCAAATGTCTGGATGCTAGAAGCCTGCTCACCCACCGCCTCCCAGTCAGGCAGAGCCACTGTTGCTTGTTAGGTCTGGAAGTGACATCAGGGAGTCCTTCCCCTCGTTTTGTTTCTGAGAAACGGAGGCCAGACGGGTCCTCCTGGTCACAAGGCAAGACAGTAGGAAAATGGGGGCTTGACACCCACTCTCAAGGTCCACGTTCTCTCCTATCCCCCTCCAGTTAGTTACAGCTCGAGAAGTCCCATTGTATAGAGCAGGGGTTTAGGGACGCCAGTTCAGTTGGGGGCAAAGGGAGCTTCAAGCTGCGTTTGCTTATAATTTTATTTAAAGCTGAGGAAACAGCAGTGTCTGTGTGAAAAAAAAATGAGGTGCTGATGGAGAATGAGGAGGATAGGGGGCACTAGATTCCTCCCCAACTGCTGCTTCTGTTTCCTGCCCTGAAGGCAAACAGAACCTCTTTTCATTTCTAAAGAGGCCCGGGTCTTCGCTGAGCTACAGAAAGTACAAAACCTTTGTCCTCTATTTAAATATTTAATGGGCATACGGAGCCACCAAGGGCTAGAGAGCGAAGCTGGGGGAAACGAGGGGCCTGGAAAGGATGGATTAGGAACGCGGCCCGGGTGCTTCCTTCCTCTCCCGTAAAGACACAGCAATCACCAAAGTACCTGCTGCTTTCTTTCTTTTTTTTTCTTTAATTTTTCTTTCTTTCTTTATTTCAATTGGTTTCAGGTGTACCACACAGTGCTGCTTTCTTTTTGAACTCGAGTCCTGTGTTCCCCTTCAGCAAGGGCGGGGATGGGAGTGGAGGCCTGAAAGCATTTGTAGCTCAGAGGCCCCGAGACAGTGGGCAGGAGGCGGGAAGGAGAGGGAAGGCAGGGTTAGCTTCCAGCCAGAGGTTTGATGCTGTCTGTCCTCCATCTGTTCCAGGGGAGGTTCAGAAGCAAGCCCGAGATGAAAGTTGTGCCGCTGCCGAGGTGTTGACAGCACCGGAGGATGCTGGGAGGCCCGCTGTCAACTCCCCAGCAAATCAGAGCCACAGGATCCAACGCAAGCACTTTCATCCTTCATTACCCCAGTTACCTTCTGAGGAAGAAGAAGTAAACAGGCTCGGAAGGGAAATAATGAAACTGACGGAGGAGCAGGCAGCTGTGGAACCCGAAGGGGTCGGGAGAGAGAGTCCCGTGGAGGGTCAGAGGAACGAGATAGGACCATCTCTGCTGGGCCCAGCCTCCACGGCGGAGCTCCCCAAACCTTGCCAAGACCCCTTTGAGTCCAGCCAACCCGATGCCGAAGCTTCCACCATGGAAAATAGCGAAGAGATCCAGGAAGGTGGAGGCCCAAGGAGCACTGTGAAAACATGAAGGGGGACAGGGACCTGGCACGATGGAAGGCCCCGGGGATGGCAAAGAATTACGCGTCCCAACAGCTCGCAGAACTCGCTTTCTCCTAAAACGCCTCTAAGTCTGCCAGTGAGAAAAAGACACGGATCCTGTGGCAAACTGTGAATAGTCTGATGATGCCAGCACAGTTTGATTTATTAAATGCAGGTCCTCAAGCTTCTCAGTGTCATCTCTTTTCTGCCGAACAGGCACTGCTGTGAATATGGCCAGGCACGGAGTCGTGTCCGCCATATGGCTGGTTTGCGGCATCCGTCTTTCTGTCAGCATTTGTTTTATGAGAGATAAGATGTTATTCTATTAGCGTTTAATGTTGTCGATCAAAATTATGGGAAGAGCTTGAAACGAATGGGGTTTCTTTAATCAGATCTCTGTAACGGTTAGGCGGCTGGTGAGAAAGGTGTAATTGAGCATAATGGGTCCAGAGGGCCCACTGCTCCACTTCATCATGTCAGGGCCCTGTAGGACCTCCCATCATGGGTGTTCCTGGCATCCTGCCTTCGGCACTGTCTGTCATGGCGCCGGGCTGGCAGGTGGAAAGGGGCTTAGGCAGGCTCAGAAGGTTGGGCTTCTGGTTTGAAATCCACAGCCCCTGTGGAGACCTATGTGCTGACGGCTAGCGCTGAGTTTTCCAGCCTGTAATTCTGGAGGATTAATCGACCTGGATTGATGGTGGGAGAAGAAGGGACGAAGGGGGACTCCAGGGGTGTTTTGATTTTTGTTTCTGAGATGAGATGAGGTCCAGAACCTGGAAATCCTGCTTCTCTCATTCCACCTGTGCTGCGTATAAGGTTTGAGGGCCATGTGGGGTTGGAGCAACATATAACTGCTTAAAGCCCATCCAGTTTCCCATACCACCTGACGCCTTGAACCCTTCACTCCTCCCAACAGAGCAGCAAGGCTGCCTCCTCTGTGCAGCCGGGAACAGGGATTTGTAAAGACAAGACTCAGAGCTTGTGGCCCTAGAGTGGACAGAGAGAAGAGAACAAATAACTTAGTGACAGCCTGGTAAGGGGGGCTGAGGAACCAAGCACTAGCTCCAAGGGTGGGAAAGGGAGGGAGTGCTCAACCCTACTTGGTTCTTTCCTTGGGAATAAAATCAGCTTCTCTGGGCAGCTTCTGGCACCACAGAAAAGTTGAAGGCTCATCAAACGACAGCACTTGCATGGAGCTGAACTCAGTTCGTTTCCCCAGGAAGACCTGATACCAGATTCCCAAAGCTCAGAACACACCTGAGAACCAGAGTCATCCCGTTGAGGGGCTCTCCTGCAGGAAAAAGAGAGGCTTCCCAAAGTGGGAAAGGTTGAAAATTCATCCTAAATATCAGCTGTTTATACCTGGCTTGTGATCCCAGGCGTGAAACCCACACATGGGTGGCCAGCCCACCCTGAACTTCCCCACCACATTGCATCTCCTGGCACCACTTTGCCAGCAGAGTAGGAGTGCTGGCTCACGCTCAAGGAGGGGAAAGCGCAGACAAGAAGGAAGGTCCAGTCCTTTGCTGCATGCGCACTCCAGTGGCTTTCTTGCCGCTCACCTGAGGTCAGTCCCACAGGAGGAATGGGAGCATGCCCGAGTCCTGGGGAGCTGGACGCACCACCAGGCCCCAAGGCCCCCTTCCTCCCTCTGTGCTCCAGCCTCTGCACGCCCCCCAGGTCCACCCTCTCAACTTCCGCTCAAGGGAGTCTGCTTCTGCAGCTGCAGAGCGTGCACAGCCCAGCAGCCACAGAAATAACGTTTCTGCTGCACGAGTCCTTAAGTGTCTGCAAATGTCCAACACTACTGCGTAGGATGCCAGAGCCACCAGAGGAAAATGCAGCCAGGTTTAATGTAATAAGAATAAAAAGAAAACTCTCACCCCTCGAAAGCTCTGGTTTTGACCCACAGTCAGCCAGGTGCACATCTTCAGGGCCCGTTCATCACCTCCTGGAAAGCAGGGCTGATAATACACTGCAACACATTCCATCATGAGCAGGAAACCTGCTGTGCGCACCAGAGAGTCTGGGGGTCAGGGCAAGGAGGTGAGAGGGAGCAATAACCTAAACGGTGTGCCATTGGCCTTGGAGTGGTTTGTGTTATTAGATGGCATTGGAGCTGATAAATTGATTCGGTCACATTCATACATGTGACATTGTCCCACCTCTGTTATCCCAACCCAACACGGTTCTTCTGGTCTACAGACATTAAAGAGAGTTTCAGCAATTACGTATGGTTTTCTTTTCTCTTTCTAAGAATCATTGTGAAAAGTGTGCAGCATGCTCTCGCCTGCTTCGCCAGATAGGCCTGCCTCGGGTATTCTCAGCTGTAATTCACCCTTTAAGAAACTTAAGCAATAGGGAAATGAATCATATTGCAGAACAAGAACTTCAGAGGTAGGGCATTCCAGCCAGGGCTGGTTTATTCAATAAATCCACCAAGGATCTGGGTTTCCGTCTTTCTGCTCTGCCCGCCTCAGTGTGACCTACTTCCTCAAGCAAACAAGATTGCTGCAGCAGCTCCAAGCATCACCTCCTCTCACACCTGTGTTCAGAAGCAGAAGGAAGTATCTCCCAGTGTGGGTATGCACAGGCATGTGTGTGTGTGTGTGTGTGTGTGTGTGTGTGTGTGTGTGTGTGTGTGTGTTTAAGAGCAAAATACCCAGTTCTTGTCACATTTCATTGGTAAGAATTGTCACATGCCTATGCCTAAACCAATCCCTGGCAAGGGTGTGAAATTACGTGATGGATTTAGGTTCATCAAGATCCCACTCTGAATTGGGGAGGGGCCCTGTCCCTGGACATGCAGACTCTAAAAGGGTAAACACTAAAACAAAATCAGGTCGTGAGAAGTATAGGAAGGGTGAGAATAGATTTGAGTAGGTCACCAACAGCTTTGGTTCCAAACCCCACATGTCTGTTTTTGTTCGATATGTTTCCCCTTAAAAAGCCAGGATATTTGGTTACTGACGAGTGTGGGGTTGGGGGGAGGAGTGGTCGTTGTTGTTTATTGGTTTGTTAGTTAAGAAAAACGCCATCTCATCTCCTCTTCCCCCACTTCTTTATCACCTGTCCCATTTTGTAGCTGGAACATTCCCACCTTTGTTTACCTCTTCGAGTGTGTCTGTCCTTCTATTATTTTTCCAGCTCAGTTGCCAGCCAAATGCAGAACAGTCTGGATAAATGAAACAGAGCTGACAGGTCTCTTAATGAAAGCTTGTCTGCACACACTGCATTTCTTGTGATTGCTCCGTACCTGAGAGCCTTTAGGTGAGGATTTTTACATACGAGTGTTTGTCGTTCTTTTAATTAAGGCCTGAGGAAATGGATTGGGTTTTGTAAATCAGGCATTTCTCATCCCTAACTCCTTTCCTTTCCAAGCCTCCTCTGCCCACCTCCCTACCCCCTCCTTCCTCCATTTTCTTCTTCCCCTGCACAGCTAGTCCCCAAGCCTCTCTGGCTGGGAGGCTCCTGATGGCATTCCACTTCATCCCAGCTGGAACTGCCTCCCAGGTGGCCCTCTTAAGTAAGCTAAACTCGTTTTCCCATCATCAGTTCCTCTTCTGTGCCCTCTCTCCCAACACACACACCACCATCATCGCGTGAAGTTCTAAAATAGGGTTCTGATATCAGCCGTTCCCATGCTGGAGTGCATTTTCAGATTTGTTCTTCCTATGGGAGCATTTGCACCCCAATTCACCATGCAACAGAAAAGGTTCAATCTCCTCTCTAAGGAGTTTCAAAGACCAGCTACTTGTTCCTTGCAGTTATCTCCCCTCTTTGAAATTACAGCATGCCTTTGCCCTGTTTGGTTTTCCGCTCCTCCAAAAAGTGGGACTTTCTCCCGGCTTGATCACTTTCCTGTAACCCCGTGTATGGCTTGGTACCCTGCTTCTCTTTGAAAGCGTTCTCTATGTGAGCACCTTCTCCCTCTGCCCCCTGCTTTCATTCTGGAAGCCTGCATTTAAAACAATCTTCCTCCTTAATAATATTGAGGGTACCCTAGGTATCAAAAAGCTAAAGGAGTCCCCTTCACTCGCTACTTTAATATATTCCCTTTTTTCCAGATGTCTTTCTGAACAAGAGAAAAATTCGAAGATCAGAGAGATGCAACAGAGAGCTCAGTAGTTGAATCTAATTAAAAATGAGAAGCAGGAAACTAAGAAGGGCCCGTCTCTCGATATTATGATTGCTCACAAAAATAAAACAAGTTGATACAGCATGAAGGCAATTTAAAATGATAGATATTGATGTGCTGCCTTACATTTCATTCCACCAATTTTACTAAACGAGAATTTTTTTTTTTTTTTTAAGGTACATAGGGAATGTTTGCATAATACTGACAAGTTTGACTTTCTGGAATCTAGGTGAGCCCGGGAATATATTTTGGGAACTTAGCTGAGGCCAGTGATAGCCTTATTAAAGTTAAAACAATTGGCTGAAAAAAATAAATACATAAAAGCAAGCCAGCTGCTATTTTGTAGGTTAAAGAAAGAAGTAACTTCTATTCTTTTGCAGATCTTGTTTTATCGGGTTCTATGATCATCATGTATCATAACCATATCATTTTAGCTACCTGAAATAAAAATGTGGTAATTTTTCCTGTTAGAGGTGATTAATTATCTTTATTATTTGGATCATTCTCTCTCTCCACCCTCACTGCAAGCCAAACATCAGCTAAGTATTCCTTCTAGCATATTGTAGCAACTTCACAGTTACAATCTGTCACCTAAAATTATTAGATCATATGCTAGTCATGAAAATTATGGAGAATGTAAAGATTTTATGCATTCAGTCAAAAGCACCAGATCTAAAATCAGTTGGTTTATTTCCTGCAGTCTTTCAAGTTGACCAAAGCATTCACTGATTTGCTCTATTTTCTTAACATTTTTAGTATTTCTGTATATATATATATGCACTGAAAAGCCCCACTTTGAAAAAAATTCAGTGCAATTCTGAGAAAAAGCTTATCCTAAACATCTAAAGATAGCATTTCTAATTATTGTCTACATTGTGTTTAAACTGTGCAAACTTGAGCATTATTCTCACTTTACCAGCTGCGTCTAGGTAGAGTCATTACATCAAACGCTTCTAATTTTACAAAAAGAAATCAAAACAAGTGTGTGTTTAAGTCTCAGTGACAAATGCAAACCCTGTGAGTCAAATAGGCAAACTGATTAGCAAGCTGGCTGGGAACTCAAAACAGCAAGTGTAAAGAGATTAACAAAATAGATTTGTAAGAGGAGAGGGGTAAAAATAGCCTCCAGGGGCCAAGTGGGGTCCAAAGGACACATTGGGTGGCACACGTCAGGTTCTGTGCCAAGAACCAGATGTCTGCCTTTATGGCCCACAATCTTTTCTTCATCTGAGGTTCCCTCCCCTCAAGAGCTGGGATCACAGAGTTTTTCTCTCAGCTAGCCTCTTAATAGATGCAGAAATACTTCTTACAAACCTAAGGGGTGGCAACCATTTCTTTACTTGAATCCTTCTAGTTACATGACACTCACTATCTAACAAGGTAGTCCAGTCCATTTGTAGGTATTTTTCTGACCTTAGCCATTGTTATTAATTAAACACTTATTAGATCTTTAGGTCTTCTTGCTATGCTGTACACCTCTGATGGAATAGCACTTGACTCCATTCTCACAATAATCCAATTGGATAGTCTTATTTTATAGACGAGAAAAACCCAGTTCAAGTTCATGCTTCAAACCAGTGGGTACCTGCGGGTGGGGCAAAGTCACCAGGCCATAGCCATTCTCTCCGGTTTTTGCTCAGGTTCCAGTGAAGATTTCTCAGTAACGAGTTAGTCCCTGCAAGAGGTAAAAATAACCCCTGGGGACAGGTTTCTGACTATGGTTCAGTTTGAGGCACTGCCTTTAGAGTCTGGGAGAAATGGAAGCTGCCTCCATGTAACCAGGGTGGAAAAGCTACTGTGAGGAAGTGGGTCTGCCCTAGGAGGTTAAAAAGTTATTATTAAAAAAAAAAGTTATTATTATGAATACTTTTATTCAGTAAGTGAAGGTGGATACACAAAACTGACCTAGTCTGTGTGTAGGTTTTAATTTTCAAAAAAGAGGCTGAAACACCAACAAGCCTTCAGTCAACATCAGCCTGCCTTTGAATCCCTCTGCTTCCAAGGGCCTTCGTGTCGAGAAGGAAAGCATTGTGCTGGTTGTGGAGAAGGCTGACAACTTCAGATGCCAACACCAGCCTCCCTGTTACTTGCCCAGTTACACTGCTTCACTGGCCCTGTCTCTGCCATCTGGGAAATGGACCTCGGTCTGCACTGAGCAGCAGATGTGAGAAGCCACAGGGCCCAGATCAGCTGGCACTCACCTCAGGCCAAGCCAGTGGCTCTTATTATCAGCATCACCAGAAGCGTATTGGAAATAGATTTCCCTCTCTCCCCCTGTTGGGTACCACAGCTCGGGGATGTAGCCCAGGAACCTGAATTGTTTCCCCTCACTTCCTACGACAATCAGTGACTAAACATGGTTAACAGCAGAATTGGGAAGAAGGATAAGAAGAAGTCCTAGGGGGATTTGGGAAATATCTTTGTTATTTCCAAATAGTAACTGAGCCGGGAGAGAAGCCTCAAACAAACAAAAAGGAACGGAGGCCCTGATGCAGTACTGAGTTGCTGAGTTTTTAATGCGCAACACGAAGATTGCCAAACAGCTGCCAAAGGGAGCCGCTCTCTGTGGGGTGGCGGGGGGCAAGAAACAGCGGAGGGCGCTGGGCGTGGGCGCCTCACTGTAAGGCACATATTAGCCATAGGCGGGGTGGGGGGATCCAGGAGCCTCAGGAGCACGTAGGAGGATCCTAAGGTGTGGAGAAGTTGGGTCCTTAGGGCATAAGAGGTATCTCAGGTGTCAGGGTAGAAAGGGACCTCAGGAGTCTACGAGACCCTCAGGATAGGTGGGGTATATGGTAGATGTGTGGGGGAGGTTCTCAGAGCTCGGGGTGGGGGCTCCAAGGGTGAGGGCTGCCCTCCAGATGGAGGGTGGTGCCTCAGCATACACGGTTGGAGACTTAACGGGTGGAGGGAATTTAGCGGGGGGAGACCTCAGCGATGGCAGAAGTGAGTGACCCTCAGGGTAGGCTGTGTCTCTGGGAGCAGCGGGCGAAAGTCAAGGTGGGGTCGGGCTCTCGGGGCGCTCGGCGGGGTGGCGTGGCGGGGGTCTCCGGAGCATCGGGGCGCACACTCAGGCGGCCTTGCACTCGCTCTCCCGCCGCCGCTTTTTGCGCTCCGCGTGCTCCAGCGCCTGGCGCGCCCAGGGCGCGGGGCCGCACAGGCCCACCACGCAGCAGGCCAGCCGACGGCCCGCGTTGCCGTGCTCCAGGCTGCCCGGGTTGCCGCCGCGGCCCAGGTCGTCCTCGCCCGCGTGCACCACCACGGCGCGGCCCACGATGGAGTGCGGGCCGCTGAGCGAGGCGGCGAGGCCGGGCCGGTACTTCCAGAGGCCGCCGTCGCGCACGGCGAAGTTGCCGAAGTCGCCCGGGTGCTGCGGGTGCTGCACGGACAGCGGGTTGTAGTGCGGCCCGGTGGAGTCGCAGCCCTGGCTCAGGTCCCCGAACTGGTGCACGTGGATGGCGTGGCTGGAGCCGTTGGGCTCGGCCGCGAAGCCTTCCAGCTCGAAGTAGGCCTCCAGCCGGGCGCCGGGCGCCAGCTGCCGGAACACCACGAGGCCGGCCACCTGCGGCTCCGCGGCGCCCAGCGCGGAGGACGGCCGCACCTGGCAGGCGGCGTGCAGCGCGGCGTCCGCGCGCCGCCCGGTCACCTCCTGCCAGATCTCCGTCACCTTGGCGTGCATGTCGCGAATCCGCTCCTCCGGGGTGAGGCTGGCGGCGGGCGCCTCGGAGCCGCCGGAGGCGCGGGCCGCCGGGAGCAAGCAGGCACACAGCAGCAGCAGCAGCAGCGGCGGCATGGCTGGAGCCAGACACCTGCGGGCGCCCCTGCGGGTGGGGCGGAGCTGGCTTAGGCGCGAGAGGCCCCCGGGCCCTGGGTCTAACCCGTCCCCGCCCGGCACGAGTTCACTTGCTGGGAAACCACTTGCTTCTCTTCCAGCAACTGCGTTTAAGGGCTGTGCTTGTAAAGATGGATGACACAAAAATCTCAAGAAGCTCTCAGGGATCCTTCTGATCCACAGATCTGATCATGGTCCTCGCACATCCTATCTTCATGCGTGGAAAGTCTCGCATGGGTAATTCGTGTGTGTTATGGGGGTGGGGAGGGTGTCTCGGAGCTCACAGGGGAAATCTCGTGGCCCTTACAGACCTCCTCCCTCTAAGGTGTGGAGAAGTTGGGTCCTTCGGGCATAGAGGTATCTCAGGTCTCATGCGCTGAGGGTAGGGGTGTCAGGGTACAAAGGGACCTCAGGAGTCTACGAGACCCTCAGGATAGGTGGGGTATATGGTAGATGTGTGGGGGAGGTTCTCAGAGCTCGGGGTGGGGGCTCCAAGGGTGAGGGCTGCCCTCCAGATCTCCCGGCCTCATCCACTGCCTCCCCCTTACGTACACATGCCTAAGACTTGCTCCCCCTGCCTTCTTGATTTTTGTACATGCTGTGCCCTGTCTCTGGAGTACCCATCCCCTCTTCCGTTTTATTCAGTAGTGTCCCCAGCACCTGGACCTACTCCTAGCAGTAGGAGACATTCGATATGTGATTGTTGAATGAGGCGTTCACTGAGGGACAGACATGTCATCAAATCATTCCAATTCCACCCTGTGATTGCAGATGGAACCTTGTATGAGGGAAGGGCAGAGGAAGCAGTGCCTATCAACCTGGGGAATTCCAGGAAGGTGTTTCCAGAGGAGGTGACTTTTGAGCTGGGTCCCACAAGACAAGTAGTTTTTCAGCCTAGCCAGGTTGGAAGCCCATTTCAGGCAGGAGGCCCAACGTGACATGTTCACTGGCTGTGAAAGGACACACCTTGTTTGGGGGATGGGGTAGAAATTCAGGGGGCCAAGAACATGGTCTGTGTCACCCCAGAGGAGTCGAAGCTCAAGAGGGAACTTTGAGCCAGGGACCAAGGGGCTAGGTTTGCTGTGCTAAGTGTGGATATTAGCTGTGAGGCTTTTGCTGGTGGAAGTTTTTAAGCAGAAAAGTGGGTGATGAGATAGCTTTTATTTAGTTCCCCAAGTCTGGCAGGAGAGAGGTGGGGGCTGGACTTTGTGGATGGAGCGTACAGAAAGAATGGGAATAGCCTAGGGAGAGATGGAGACACACAGAAGGAAAAATAGAGACAGCTGGAGATGAATTAGGAGGCTGTTGCAGTAACCCAAACCAGCAATGATAAAGGTTTTTTCCAAGGTGAAGGCAGTAGAGGCAGAGGAGGGCTTGGGTTGGGGAGACATTGTGGCCTGGCAGGAGGGAAGGATGGGGAGCAGTTGAGGAGGACTGAGTTCCCAGCAGGGGAGACTGGGAGCATAGATTGTGGCCTCCAGCCCTGAGAAGCAGGGAGAGGGGGAGATGCTGGTGAGTGTCCAGGTGGGATGTTCAGCAGATGGTTGGAAACGTGACTGTGGCACTTGGAAGAGGCAGTGTAGCTGGGAAGGGTTCTCAGTGTTGGCTGCATATCAATCAGATTCTGGTTGTTAAAAATCAGAGGCCCAGGCCCTGCCCTAAGAGATTCTGATTCAGTGGGCAGGAACTTAAAAAAAAAAAAAAATTCCATCAAAGATTCCGGAACCCAGCCAGTGATTTTAGAGTCAGACACAGATTCGAATCCCAAGCCCATACAATTATTGCGACATCGTGAGAGAAGGAATGACTTTCTCTTACCTACTTGTAAAATAAGGCCAGTAATACCACCGAGCATCATGGTGAGGATTAAATAAGATATTATATGTATTATATGCCAGGCTATTTCCACATTTGTAAGTCTGCCCACAGGGATCAGTGCTGGCTCCAAAGAACTGGTTTGATGGTCACCTGCACGTTTGAAGGCCTCCTCCAACCCCAGGTGCCATTCTAAAAGTCAGTGCCAGGGTTGAGTATTTATTCTTTCCAGAACTGTTACAGAAAGGCGATCTAGCAAGGTGATTAAAAGAATGGATTCTGAAACTCGCTGCCTAGATCTGAAGCCTGACTGACTCTGCCACTTACCTTCTCAGGGTTAGCTGGAATTGTTATTTTTATTGCAGAGTAGCAGAGAAAACGCTGGACTGCAACCTCTAGTCAGGCTCCACCTCCTCTGAGCCTCAGTTTTCTTATTCGCAAATAGGAATAATAATACTTCCCTAAGTGGTTTGTTGGGAGGCTTAGAAGAGACAATTAGGATTGCTAATATTTATTGAACACACGCGCCAGGTACTATTAAAAACACTTGGTATGTGTTAACTCATATGAGTCTCACAAGTACCCCCATTCTGAAATATGGGGAAACTGAGGCACAGAGAGCAAGTGTCTTGCCCAAGGTTACACATTCAATAACAGCTGAGAGCAATATTGGAAACCAAGCCCCAGGTTTAGATACCATACCACCAAACAGCTCTCCTTCAGGGCACCTAGAGCCTGGTACCTAGAATCCTGGTACCTAAAAAGTCCTCTGTAAATGACAGCTCTTTTCTTAGCAATCGGAGACAAACTACTGATAGAGATTTTAGGCCCATGAGCTAAGAGATGATATTGAATCCATGGAAGGAGGAGAAGCCTAGGAAAGGCTCCAAAGAGTCACAGGTAGGAGGAGAAGCCCAGAAAGTGACATCAAGGGAAGCACTTCTGACATGGCCTGGTGTGGCTTATTACGCTGTAGCCCCAGGAAGTGGCTGCCAGGCCTGGGCCTCAAGCTTTCCATCACCAGGGACCACCCCCTTCTTTCTGAGGCAGCCCTGCTCTTCAGGAGGCCTCTGGCGATTGGAAAGTTCTTCCTTAAAAACAGAGCAAAAACAGATTGTTCTTTTTCAGGAACGCTTGGGTAATAATTAACATGCTTTGGAAATGTTTTTCTTTTAACAAAAAGGAAATTCTCCCTGAACCCCAGGTATACTCTGACTCCTTGTTTCTTAAACCTTTTGGCTTTTGTCCCTTGAGGCCAGCCCTCATAAGGCTCATCCTTCTTGGACAGTCTCCCTCTTCATGTGAGCTGTGGGTGACCAAGTGGTTTTTTTTTCAGGGCCTGCTGTGTGCCTGGTCTGGAGGGGTAGAAAGATTATCAGAGAAAGGGGACAAAGGAGGCCACGGAGCGTGTGCCTCCTTCCTGGGTCTGGATCTGGGAAGACGGCAGCCCATCCTGGCGTCTGGTGTGTTCTAATCCCTTGGCTCCCTCCTAGAAGCATCCTGGCTATGAGCCTGAGCTGCCAGGCCCTCCCCTCTTTGCCTCCCCTGAGCAGGTGGCTTTCTTCAGTAGCTCCCGCCACCAGAGCCATGCAACATGCAGAAAGAGCTGCCTTCCTCCCTCAGATTTCTCTTCCTAACACTCCAGTCCTCTCAGGCTGGCCTTATGCAGCTCCAGAGAAGAATGGCAATTTCTCCCCATGGCCTTCGTCACCCCTTTCCCACTTCCCCACTCATCCTCTCAGAGCAGCCAGGCTCCATCATTAAGTGTGTTTCTCTTTCAAGAAGAGGATCAAATACTTTTCCAAGAACAGGCCCAATGCCCCCACCCTGGTTTCAAATGTATAAGAAACACACTCTGAGAAGAACAAAATGAATCTCAACTTGGCACTCACCCTTCCAGCTCTTCCAAGAGAGATTTGCAGCCTGAGAAGTGGGGAGCAGGACCCAGCCAGTCAGTTGCAGGAATGCAGGCTGACTCCTGAGGCTGGGCTGTTTGTGGGTGTGTGGGAAAGCCAGCCCCGGGGAGTGGTCACCCTGAGCAAAGAAGGTCATTGGGCCAGTTTGGGAGGGAAAGCAGGCCAGGCCGGGCCTTGTTGAATTGCCTCACGCCCTTCTCCTCTGTCTCCTCCTCCCTCAACCTCGGGTTCCCTGGCCAAGTGTTCCTTGTCGTGACTTCACCAGTTTGTACAGACGTAGCCAGTGACCTTCAGCAAGTAGCAGCAGGGGAATAAAAACTAGACAGAAAATAGCCTGCTTGGAGAGGTGTACAATGGTTTCTTTCTTGAGAGGCCCTTTGCTCTCCCCTGATTTCCTCAGCTATTGACTTATTTTTGCAGGACGGTGCTATGATGAAAATGAGCACCTGACAGATATGCATGATGTTTTCTCCGAACGGCGCTGCCACACCTGGGAGACTTGAGAGGCAGGTGGGGTAGCAGTTACTCACTCAGGCTGCTGAGTCCCAGCTGTGTCCTCTCCTCATGGTATGCTCCTGGACCAGTTTCCTGTGCCTCTCTTTCCCCATCTGTAAAATGGGGATATAATGCTAACTGGTGCCTGGCCCATGGTGGCTCTTATAAATCGTCGTCATCACCATTGTTGTCACTTACTAAAGTAATGGAGGAGTGTTTTAAAAGAGTATGTGGTCTGGGGGAACCTTGAGATGATTCCTTCCCCAGTGGCGTTTCTTCCTTTATTGCCATGATCTTTTCTCATTCACAGCAGCTTCTGCCAGAAATGAAAGCTTTTCTTTCCCAGAAAAGCCCCTATGGGAAAAGGCAGCTTGCCTGCCTGCCTGTGTCTCTTCCAGCCTTCCTTCAACAAACATTTAGTGGGTGCTACTCCACGCCAGGTACTGCATTGTACCCAAAGCTGCACAAGTTCCTGTCTTCTGCAGATTAATATTCTGGGGAAGGAACGGCGGTGTTGACAGATCCATCCAGTACAGAGTGGGGAGGGATGGATGGGGCCCCTAGAGACTCAAACACTAGTCCTGGCTGCAGACGAGCCTGTTCAAAATCCAGATTTCTGAGCTCCACCCCAGGCTGAGTGAATCAATTGCCAGCAGGAGCTTCCTGGAATTATCTTTTTAAAAAGCTGGTCATTCTAGTGAGCAGCCAGGTTTGGGAACCACTGCTTGGCAGGAAGAACTCAAACTAAAGACCTTTGTCTGGGGGCAGCCATTCTGGAAGATAAGATGAAGACTTCTGGGAACTCAGAGACTCCAGCCCCCCTGCCCCACCATCCATTCTTCTGGCTCTCACTGAAAACTCAAGCCACGTCTGCTCAATCCTTGCCCCTCTGCTTTCTGCTGATGGGTGTAGTTTTCCTCAACTATTGACTTTTCAGAGTTCCAGATGCCACCTCCCACCCCACCCCCACCGCACAGCATTGTGGTTTCTCCTTGTGACTCTTTCATCCAATTAAAAAGAAAATCTGTACTTGCATTCAGTTCTTGAAATAATAATCATGTAAGTTCTTGACCATTGTATCAAGTGGTGCTTTCTTCATTTAACCTAATTTTATTTCTTTTAAGGTCCAAGAAAGACCTCCATATGGATTTCTAGGAGTGGTGTGAAAGTCCATATTCACTTTCATTTTTATAGCCTTTTAGAGGAAATTTGCCTTTTTTCTCACCACTAGCAACAACCATTCCCTCTTCCTTTGTAGTAGCACCCCAATGTCCTTCTTGGAAACCACTGCATTTTCAGTCCATGCAGGGGGTATTGACTCCACCCCTTGCTCCTAGAGGTGGGCTTGTGACCAATCACAATGTTGCATTGGTTCCAGGATAATCCATTCAGAGCCAGTGAAAGACACGTTTTCTGGGACTGTTGGAAGAGAGGTATCCTCTCTTTCTCCCTGGACTTGAACTAGAGGAAGAAGACTGGAGTTCTTGCAGCCACCTCTTCCCACTAAGGGAGAACCTGTTTGAGGATAGGGCCAATGTGGAGGGAAGTAGAATCAAAGTAGGGTGAAACCTGGACCCGATGGCAATGTTTGAGCCCTGGATCTAGCCATGCCTAAGTTCTAGCTCTTCTTTATGAGGGTCAATACATTCTCATGTTGTTCAAGTTGTTTGGGTTGGGTTTCCTGAACTGGCAACCAAACACTTTACAAAACACTTTCTCATATAGCATTTTATTTAATGCTTGCAATGCTTTTGTGGTATGGCTATTAATTTGCTTGCTCTGTAGAAAAGGAAATGAGATTCTGAAAGAATAAGGAACCGGCCCACAGATGCAGAGCCAGATAATAGCAAAATCAGGATTTAATTTGAAGACTCTGATTCCTAATCCCAGCCCTATAATCATTACATCTCGTTACCTCACAGCCTAAAGAGGAGATAAAAGAAACAAGAAGTGAGTTTACACACCATAGGTATCTCTGTAACATCAGTGACTGCCTTGCACTGAACCACTGGCCTCCCTCCCACTCTTTCATACCTGTTAAAGTATAATACAACTGAAAATCAACTGAGCATTGTAAAGCAGCTGTATTAGGAGATACAATCAAAAGTACTCCCATCTAGGTAGAAGAGATCTCTGCTAGAGGACTTTCTACTTCTTTTATACAGAGATACCAGCTGTAAACAGCTTCCCGTTCACTCTGTTCAGAACACAGATAGAATTCAATTCCACCAAGAACTAAAGTGGTTTCAAAAGCAGAAAAGTTTTGAAAGCAACAATTAGGGTTTCAGGTTGCTTCCCTGAAAGGCTGGGTTCTATGTGATGACACTTTCCCCAACCAGAGTCCTTCAAACACATCCGAGAAAACTTCAAGTGTGTCTTGCCTACCTGGGGTTCTTCCAGAAACTCCCCTGGGGAGTGGAAGTGGAGCCAGGGAATTGCATGAGTCAATCTTGGCTCCTGTATTTTTCTCCAAACACATCTTGCAAATATGGGGGAAAAGAGATCCTTTTTGGCAAGGTGGGCTGGAAGAAAAGAAGCATCATTTTTATTATAATAATAAAGCAATAACATCTAACATTTAGTTAAGTGCCTCTTGTGTGCCAGGCACTGATTGAGCAAGGTACATGCAGCTTTTCATTCGTATTAATAACACATTTCCTCAGTGAAAATGAGAGACTGCATTCTCTGTCCATGTCACATTCTGGTAATTTTCCTTTCCCCTCTGTACATGTCACTCTCCCATTCAAATGTGACAAAAATGTGTTTGAATCAGAAGGTAATAAAAACCAGTCAGAAACTTAAAAAAAAAAAAAAATGGGTGGGGGTGACCTGTTAGCTCAGTTGGTTAGAGCGTGGTGCTGATAACACCAAGGTTGTGGGTTTGATCCCCACATGGGCCGCTGTGAGCTGTGCCCACCCTCAAAAGAGTCAACTACACCATTGTAGCATGAAAGCAGTGTGTAACCAATGACCATGGCTGTTCCCCAATAAAATTTAATAAAACAAAAATTACAGTCAGAACCAGGAACTTCTTAACTGGTTACACTTGGATGGCCATGTGAGGAGAATGACCAATGGTAGCACATGAAAGCAATGCCTTTTCTGGCCAGAAGGTGAGTGTGTGTAACGTGTTCATTCTCTCAGGAAAACGCTAGAGTGAAACCCCTTTAGCTAAGTTTTTCATGGACTCTGACCCTACCTCCAGCTCCACTTCCTGTACTTGTTAGAGAAAACTCAATCATTCCTGCTCTACCATATAAAAACAAGATGGCAGCATGAGTCACCTAAATGAATATCCAGTGTAGTGCTGATTTCCTCCAATAATTTCATGGCACATTCCACTTGCAAAAAGAGAAGCATTTTCAGTTTACTTTCTAGTATTATTTATTTTAAAATATCTGTTGAGCCCAAAGCCACATCTACCCCTCTCCTTGCTGCCTCCCACTATAGACGCTGGGGCGCCAGATTCTTGCTTTCCAGGATCACTTTCAGGGACTGGTGGTCATATGACATAGTTATAACCAATGAGACGTAACCTGATGTGGCTTTTTATAATGAAAGAAGCTTTTACTTTCATTATAAAAGGGGCAGAAATGGAACCTCTTTCTCTTTTCTTTTGCCCTTGAACATGGCTTGGAAGGCTAGCAATGTGGCAGCTACCTTGAGACTACGAGTTGACAAGAATGAGAACAAAAACATGTATAGGATGGACGATGGGAAAGATAAAAAGACCCTAGGTCCTCAAAAACTTCATTGAAAAACTAAATTAAAACTAAAGGGGGAAAAAAAAGTTCCTTTTTGAGCACCTTACCCAACACCAGCACAGCTCTATTCTTCTGGTAATAGGAGAAAATAGGAGAAATAAGCCTCGATGTGTCCCACTATTAGTGGGTTTCTGTTACTTATAGCCAAATGTATGCCTAACTGATCCGGTTACATACAGACCCTGTCCGGGAAAGCATGATTATGAAAATGTGGAAAGCATAGCCTCACCGTAAGCAGTTCCTCGTCCATCTGGGGAGACCTATATATGAGGGACGATAGATTCCTCCCCAATTTTACAGGTGAGGAAACAGACCGACAGTAGTTTATTGACTTGTCCAGTGTCACACCTGCTAGGGGTAGAGGAAGGACTAGAGCCCAGTTTGCCAAGCCTTCAGGTTGCTGACCTTGTGCCTCGTCAGTTCTGAGGCTCCATTGACCATCCTTTCACCTCCCCACTGCTTACCCCTCACACACATACCCTGCAGCCTCACCATAATGAAGAAACACTCTCCCTGCTCAGATAGCCAGCTTGGCCCAGTCCCTTTCCTGTACACCCCCCAGAATGACCAAATTAACAGAAAAACCCCAGGGCACATGTGAAAAATACACACACACCACAATATGTAGAGAATAGAGTGAAGGGACAGAGGTGATAGAACATTCTCTACTCCAAAGATTATGGAAAAACATTGCTGGAAGAGACTATAGTGGAAAGAGAGGTCTTGGACTCAGCCTGTATTTTAGAAAGTGATTTAGGAAGTCTAACTACTTATAGGATTCAACAGCTTCAGATTCAAGTTCTAGGGAATGAAAGAGTCAGGAAAGCAGCCACATGTCGCACTCAGAAAATGAGTCCAGTATGACTCTGGTCATTCTTAACTGATGTCTAAAGTGGAATGAACTACAACTCCCTTCACAGCCTCCAAACTACCATCACCCACCAAGGCTACCCAGAGAGGGAAACCCCAGGGCAGCAGCATCTGGAAGGGCAGAGGTTTTGTGCTATGGCCCTAGTAGTACATTTTGAACATCCTTTCATGGAATTTTAGAGCAATCTTACAAAGCAATCAATTCCTCACTGTGCTCTGGGCCTTGGCCCAGCTTGCAGGATGCCATGTTGCCCTTTGGGGAGAGAACACAAGAATAGGATTGGATCTTCGGACACCCTCTTCCAAGAGGGGATGTAATAGGAGCTGCTGGCAGCCCCATCCAGGGTCCCAACGCATGGAAATTTTAAATGTTTCTCCCAACTTCTGTCCATCTTAGCGCTAGAAGCTTTTCACATTGGTCTTTCTCCACAAAACTTACATGAGAAGCAGGAGTTTATTTCTCATTGGCCCATTTCCCTAAAAAGCTGGAGCAGAAGAGATGGAATCTAATTATTGGCTCCACTTATTGTATTTTACTTATGGAGACATGCTTTACTAATCAGAGCATTTGTTCTGGTTGGGTATTATTGACCAGAATAAAGTTAAATTTTCATTTGTGAGCATGTATTCATTATATAAACACCGGTCTAGACCTGAAATTGGTTTTTAAAATGCATTTACAAGGAGAGAACAGCCATTGATAAAAGCACATGCCTATGCATAGGCTGAAACCATCCTTTTTTGAATTCTAAACCTCAAAGTTATAAAATCTCAAACAGAACTTGAATATTTACTACAACAGAAATTGAAGCTCAAATGCCTATGGAGGCCAAACAGGTTACATAATGAATAAAATGGACCAGGTTTATGTCCTCACCTTTTTGTCTTTAAACCCACAGCCTTTTATCTACATTTTGTTTTCCCATTTTACTGGAGATACTTACCTGAAGAAATACATCTCTCCTATGAGACGAACAGCAGCCCATTGAAAAATGGCAATTCGGCCCCCGTGCCTGGGAAACAATGGAGAAGAGTAGAAACTGGAGGGTACGTGCCAAATCTATAAGGGGCAGCAGATGGTCAACCATATGTTACCATATGGGAACACAGCCTATTATTGCCAGGTCTTCTATTTCCCAAGAGAGGCCAGAGATTCATATTTCTATGTGATATCTCTCATTTTTTCAGGGATGACTGAGGAGTGTTATTTGCTGCCTGTAAGAGATACATATCAAATATAAAGACAGATAGATTGGCAGTCAAAGGATGAAAAAAGATTTACCATGCAAGCAGGTAAGCATACGATGAATATGATTATATTAATATCAGACAAAGTAGCTATCAAGACAAAGACAATGGCTGTAGTTAGTGACAGCAACTGACATTTCACAATGATAAAAGGCACATTTATCAGGAATAAATTATAAATGTTTTTATATGCCCACTAACAACACTTCAGAATACATTAAACAAACACTTACAAAGCTAACGAGTGAAATAAACAAATCCATAATCATAGTTGGACATTTTTAACATACCCTCTTATTAATTGATGGAAGAAATAAACAAAAAAATCAGTAAGCATACATATGGGTTATTTGAATGCTATCAACCAACATGACTGAAATGATATTTTTCCAACAATTGCAGAATAAATGTTCTTTTAAGTTTTCATAAAATGTTCACCAGGGTAGACCATATTTTATTCTATCCTGGTTTCATGAAATTTAAAAGGTTTAAGCCTTATACACTATGTTTTCTGATTGCAATGAAATAAAAACAGAATTCAGTAACAATGAGATATCTAGAAAAATACCCAAATATATGAAAATTAAATAATGCACACCAAACAATCCATGAGTTGAAGAAGAAACCATAAGGGAAATTAGAAAATATTTATAAGTAAATCATAATGAAAACAACATATCAAAGTCTGCCGGATGCAGCCAAAGCAGTTACTAGGGGAAAATATATAACTTTAAATGTTTATATTAAAAAATTGAAAGGTTTACATGTTAAGAAGATAGAAAAATATCAGCAAATTAAACCCAATGTAAGTAGAAGGAAAGAGATAATAAAAATCATAAATCAATAAGGTTGGGAACAGATAAACATTACAGAAAGTTTAAAAGTCAAGATGGATTCTTTGGAAAGATTAATAAAATTGATAAAGCTCTAACAAGACTAATAAAAAAAATCCAAATTACTAATATGAAAAATGAAATAAGGCACATTACTTCATATCTTATAGCTATCATCAAGATAAGTAAATATTTTGAACAAATTTATGTTTATAAATTCAATAGTTAAGATGAAACAGAAAAGTTTTTGAAAAACATAGTTTATGAAAAGTGACACAATAAAAATAGTTTAAGTGGCCCTATATATATTTTTTAAATCAATTTTGTAATTTAAAATATCCTTCCAACACACACACAAATTGTATGCCCAGAGGGGTTCACTGGTGAATTTTTCCAAACAGTTATAAAATATTTAAGAAAGAAGTAATGCCATGCTTATGCAAACTCTTTCAGAAAATAGAGGAGAAAATTCTTCTCAATTTATTTTGAGTCTAAACTCTTAAACCGAACTCCTGACAGATCAATGTCTCTCATGAACATAAACCTCTACACTTAAAAGTTACAAAATTTACAAAAATACAATTTTTTGAGAGCTATTAAAATAGATCTAAATAAACAGACTTTTTAAAGTAGATCTAAAAAAAGCAGACTTTTTTGTAGAAATTAAAGAGGCAATTTTACAATGTATATGGAAAGTCAAAGAATATAGAATTACTAAAATAATTTGAGAAAAAGAGTTAGAGGAGTTATACTATCTACTGTCAAGAGTTATAAAACTTTAGTAATCAAGTGTAGGAGATAAATCTTTGTGACCTTCAAGTAGGCAAAGGTTGTTTAATTGAATACAAAAAGCATAAATTCTAAAAGAAAAAATGGACAAATTGAACTTCATCATAAGTCAAAATGTTTGCTCTTTTAATGACACCTTTACGAAACAGAAAAGGTAAACCACCAACGGGAAGAAAATATTCTTAAAACACATATCTGTCAAAGGACTTGGATCCAGAATATATAAGGAACTCTTACAAAGCAACTTTTTAGATGGATCACAGAATGTAACCAATACTTCACAAAAGACGATATACAAATGGCCATTAAGCATCTTCATTCGTCATCAGAATAATGCAAAACAAAACCACAACTGATTGTCACTCTGTTTCAATATGCTTGGCTGAAAAGAAAAAGAATGTAAATATTGGCAAGGATGTGGAGTAACTACAACTCTCTTATGTTACTGGGTTACTGGTGAGAATAGAAAATGGTACAACCACTTTGGAAAATTGGTCAGAAGTTTCTTATAGGGTTAAATACGCACTTAACATGTGATGCAATAATTCCCAGGGTTTTACTCAAGCGAAATGAAAATGTATGTCCACACAATACTTATACAAGAATATGCATATGAGCTTTATATACCGGGGGTGACAAAAAAAATGTATACACGTGACTTGTATTCATCTTTTGTTATTGGTATATATTGAGTATTACAATTTTAATACAGTTTTTTCCTTTCTTAAAATGTGTATACTTTTCTTGGCATCGTGTGTGTGTGTGTGTGTATTTATCATAGTTCCATTGGAAACGTCATCCAGTAGCAGGTAAGTAGGTCATTTGTGTTATAGTCCCACAACTGAACACTATTCAGAAATAAGAAGGAATAAACTACAGCATGGATGGATCTTAACAATATTACCCTGAATGAAAGAAGCCAGACACAGAATAGTGCATATTATTTGACTCTATTCACATGAAGTCTTAGAACAGGTGAACAAATCTATTGTTATAGGAATTAGAATAATGACTTCCCAGGATGGGGGTGAAGAGGCACTGGTTGTGCGGGTGTGTTAGAATTAGCTGCAAAGGGACATGAGAAATCTTTCTACGATGATGGAAGTGTTCTATCCATTGAATATGGGATGCTGACATGCGAGTTTACATTTGTCCAAGATCATGCATTTTGTTGCTTATAAATTGTACGTCAATAAATTAGAAAAGCAGAGACATTTGCAAACATTAGCAGAATAATAAGGTTGACAGCTGTTGGGCTGACCTCCATGCTGTGAGGATAACCTCAAGTTCAAATTCTTTCCAGGCAAGGGCATCTAAATGGATTTTGTATATGTATTGTTGCTCCTTAAAATCAGTTTTGCCGAGATTGAGATCAGACCTCCAAGGAGCAAGTATTCTAGAGTAAACAGAATAGGCTCTCTTATTCATTGCTGGGATGGTTGTCTCATTGAGGTTCTAAACAATCCCTAAGACAACTGCTGGGCAGTTGACAATTGATGGGGACCTCAAAAGTGGTGAGAGTACTGCTCCTGCCCTCATGCTAACTAAATCAGCACCCACCTCATAGCATTTATCCACTCTGAGCCTCAAGGTCCTCCCATGTAAAAAACAGGGACAGTAATTGTGCAAGCATTAAATGATATACGTATGTAAAAGTAACCAGCCCCAAAGTGCTTGAGCGTATAGTAACCACCACATTTTCTACTGTTATTGCTTATTGGTGAGGATAATTCATTTTCTAAATTGAACTAGGAAACACACAAAAGTATCAGGGTGGGGATGGGAAGATGGCTGTGAATACAAAATGAATTTCTTTGTATCATCACAGGTGACAGCTTCTCCTCTTTAGGACTCAAGCTACTTGTACATTTTGTTTCTGTATTAGCTAGATCTCCTTAGGTTGCAAGTGACAGAAATGCAACGCACGCCAATCTCAGCAAAGAGGGGATTTTTATCAGTTCATATAACTAAAATATCCAGGATCTTATATTCCAGTAGCTCTACAACCCCTAATAATTCCAAACCAAGTCTCAGGTTGAGTCTCACAGAACCTATTGGGGTCGTGCTCCCATGTCTGAACCAACTACTGCATCCATGAGGATGGAATACAGTTCTATCACAGACCCACCCCTATAACCAGGAGGGGGGTCGGCACCACCAGAGCCACTTGTGAGAGAGGGGAAGACATGGGCCGCCAAAGTAAAACACAGGTGCCGCTCTGCTCTGTCCCAGTTCTGTACATCTGGCAGGCGCTTCCTGGCACTACAAATTGCTCTCCCCTGTGTATGCCACACTGAATACCACGGTGGATTATGCGCAAGCTGATTAGTGTTCTGAGGGGAAATTAACTCCTTTGAAGCTGCCTGCAGGTCACATGATCCTGTCACTCAGCTTTCACATCTATCCCCAGTGAGGCACTGGTTCTTAAAATTCCTAAGAACATTAGCTCCACACTGAAAAACAGACTACTTCTAAGTGTCCATGACTTTGTGTTGTGATTAAACAGACTTTAGAATCTCTTTCTTTCCATTTAAACAGAGCTTGGGTTTGCTTCAGCACCACCCTTTTGTACAGTGAAGTCGGCTTCCTTGGGATGAAGAGAAGGGAGGAATTGTTTGTTCAAATATTACATTTTTACAAGCAGATGACTTGGTCCCTTGGGGCACTTTAATTGCTTCCTGTTATGAGACTGGTCAAATAGGATGAATGACTTAAGACCAGTCAGTTGGAAGCCATGTTAGTTGACTGGACAAGAAAACAACCCCTCCTGTTTCAAGTGGCAGCCAGAAATTGTTCAACCCTATGTTAGTGCTCTGCTGGTAGAGTCATCATCATCGCTTTGTACTTTGGGACTTTGCACATTTTGCAAAGTGCATCACAGACACTACTGGCTTCTTCTGATCGTTGACCTCTGCTTTCCTTTTGAACAGGTATACAGTTTGCTCAGATAGCTCAGTCTACCCAACAGGACTCAGAAAGTCACCAAGGAAAGTTCCTGATGAATCCAGTTCAATTAGTACATGGGGTTCCCCAAGGTGGCCAAGAAGAGAGACGTTCATTATAAGCTGGGTCCCTCAGGCTGTGATGGTTCTGTGACTACATCTTTTTTTGCCTCTGGACTTCCCACTCGGTGGTCTGTTATCCAAAGTAGTGCAAGTCAGGGGTTTCTCTCGTTTGGAGCCAGACTAATACAATGTGCCATCCCCTGCAAGAGACTGGCCTTTATCCAGGCAATGCTCAGTAAAGCGTGCTTTTTCCTTTACCTACTCTGCGCACTAGAACCCAGACTGCACTTTTCAGTTGGATCAATCTAAGAGTAACTGTCAGGAATACTTTGGGCAGCAAATAACAGACAATATGATAAAATAAAAATAAAAAAAGGTACTTAAACACTTCGATGTTTGCCACGTGGAACAAAAAGTCTACAGCTGTTAGGGGGGTTCCATTATACCAGCCGGGCTCAGGGCCTTTCCGTCTTCCTTTCTATCATCATCGTTGTGTAGACTTCTGACCTCATGCTTATTGCCTCATGGCTGCACGTCAGCTCTTCTAGCTCCATATGTGGCACCTCATGTCAGGCAGGAAGAAGAAAGGGGGAAAGCAGCAGCACCCTGTTTCCCAGACAACTTCAATTTATGTCTCATGGCCGGAAATGTATCACAGGGCATCCCTAGACTCGTGGGAACCTGGCAGAGCCAGTGTTGTTAGCTGAACATATTGCTACCCTAACAAAATTGAATTTTCCTTATTAAGGAGAAAGAGAGAATGTCTATTAGGTAGGCAGCTAGCAAAGCCTGCCACACTCATTCAGATATTTATCTTTAGTTCTTGAAGAAACTAAGGAGGTTCTTTAATTTGGGATTTTATAAAGACAGCAAGAAGATTAGATGAGAAGGACTAAGCTCATTCATGGAATTCACTGCTGACAGTTAACTTAAGCATGAATAAAGAGGTCCCAAACTTGCAACAACAATGTCTTGTATTTTCGTTATCTGAAGGAAGTGATGTAAACCTTACTCAGGTGCAGCTAAGGGAAATGTTCTTCCCAGGCCTTCTTCATCCCTCATCATCCCAGTTCTGCACTATGCACAGACCTGCTTTGGGTCCCACAATGATAAATGGTTGTTTTCCCCTTCTAGCAGAGCTGGTGGGCAAATTGTACTCTCCAGCTACCATAGACATCCATCCATTCATCCATCCTTTCATCCATCCACCCATCCATTATCAAACCATTTATTCATTCAATCTAAGTTTTCTAAGCTCAAAGTACAGAGTCTTGTCAACAATACTGCTATAACTTCAGCTTTGCTAGTGCTAAGGCTGCTGCACAAGTCTGTGTAAATGTTCCTTCGACGTTAACTCAAAATGCCTTGTTTTGCTTTCTCTCCATCAGAGCTGTGCAGCTCTTTCCTGCCCCTCTCTTTTCTGAGCAAGTTCCAATCTTCACTGCAGGGATGGAAGCAGTTTTGTTGTCTGCACTTTTTATAGGAACAGAAAAGCTTTCACATTGAGCATAACTTGGGAAAAAAATCCCCTTAGAGAGAGAGAGCTATTGATGACTCTCTAAAACTTAGGGAGATGTCCTATGCAGCATAATTAAGCAATGACTCTCACCCCTCTCCCCAGCCAGCAACACCAGCTGCTAAGCAGAGGATTTTGTTCTTTAACCCCACAGGGGTAGGTGGTGTTCTTGTTTTCACACAGGGAGGAGGCAAGAGCAAGAAAAGTTGAGAGACAACTTAGTATCTCTGTCTTCGCTAGATAAAGAAGTCTGCAGTTTTTACTCCCAAAATACCAGTGAATATGATTATTCTGCCAAGAAATGGAGGGAGGGCTTCTTCCATGAACACATGTGAAGATATGTAGGTAATTTTCCCAAAAATGTTAGGAGATATCTTGGTAATGCATTTAATTATCTCATGAGTTCATATGACAGTGGGTTGCCTGGGATTGGCTGGTAGTTCTACTGGTCTAACTTGGGTTTTTTTCTTGCTGTTGCAACTAGTGGGCAGGTGGGGCTGCCAGTGGGCTGGACACATGAGCTTCAGGTATTTCTCCATGTGACAACTCATCCTTCAAGACCTTTCCATGTGGCTCTGTTCTAGAGCAGGGGCACTCAGACATCTTACACGGTGGCTCAGCGCACTGCAACAGGTGCCTTGGGCTCAGAAATTAAACAATCATTTCCTCCGAATTCCATTGGTCAAAGCAGTCATAGGCCACAGCCAGATTAGGTGAAAGGGATGCAGAATCAGAGGAGTTTTAATGCTTAGAACGCCACAAGGAAGAGAAGGAAAGGCACAAAACAAAATTGCCTGTTTCACAGCTTGCCTTGGAGGCAGTGCCAATATTTTCCCAGCAGATTTCTTTAGGAGACAATCCTGACTTGGGGGACCTGGGTTGTGAAATCAGGTTGTGTAAGATTTTGGAGCCAGGCTCATAGTCAGGGAGACTCTCAACAAATAATACACTCATTTCCTCTCAATAATACAGTCATTTCCACTCCATCGTTCCACACATGTTTTTAATAATGACGATAAGGCCTGCTTTAAAGCATTTGCCGAAAATGCAGAGAAATGGCCTCATTTTGCTTTGACCAGGGCAACTTTCATGGCCCCCTGAAGGAGCCCCTTATTTATTTAAGCAAAGCATGTTGATTATTTTTAGCATAACTTAAGCCCCTGGAGACTAATGAGGTGTTAACAGTGTATGTTAATTATGTGAGTTTCGTTGTCTTCATTAAAGTTAAGATTCTCAATCCTATTTGCCACCTAAAATTCCCAAGGAGCCACATTTCCTCTTCTGACCCTGGCATCTTTTAGTTTCCCCGCCATTCACACAATCACATCAAAATATTTCGTTTCCCCTGCGGAAGAAGCAAATGGGCACGGCTCACACATCCAGGAGACCTTGAATACCCCCTTTTAAATTTGTATCCATTTTTAATCTCCGTTATTAGCTCTTGGATCGTACAGTAAGCTCATCGTGCAGGAAGCTAGCGACATGAGCTCATTTTTGATCATTTAGCACTGACTGTCCTTCAACGCAACAGAAAACTGCCGGAGAAGCTGAAAACCAGGAAGAAGGAAAAGCACAAAAATCAGCTTTCATTGCTTTTTGCAGCATTTTAATTAACCGAGGAATTGTGTTGCATACACGCGACTCTGATTATGCTAGACTTCAGCAGTATACGCTATACCTCTGTCCCGAGTGACAATACATCCCATCCAGAATAACCTGTTCTCAGGAAGAGATAATCACCTATCCCAGACTAATTCGAAGCAGCAATCAGCATCCCTTTCATGACTTAGTCTGCGTTGCTGATATCCTGGAGAAGCTTTATTTGGCAATGGTGTTAGGGACCTTATTGCAAGTCCGAGAGGTAATGGAGGACAGGATTTCAGCTGAGGACATCTTAATGATGGTCTCATCAGGGTGTATGCAGTTGTAATGAAAATAGCAGGTGAATCTGACTGCAAATAGCACATTATGAGTCTTCCTAGTAATTAGAGCTGTCTAAAAATGGAATGGGCTGTCACATGAGGTGGCAAGCTCCCCGCCAGAGAATCAGGGATGTTGAAGTGAGGTTTCCTTGTCAAGTGGGGGTTAGACGCCATACTCATTGGGGCCTCTTCTAGCTTTCATCTAGATTCTACGATTGTTCTAAGGCCACACAGAGCAGTCATCTTGACATTGGGAATTTGCAATTTGGGTTCCATGATGGAGCATGATAGAATAGAAAGTCAGGCAGTCTTAGGTTCCTATCTCTGCTGATTCTTACTAGCACAGTGTGACTGTGAACAGGTTACTTAAACTCTCTGTGCCCTGTAAAATGAGGATAGAAATATACTGCTTTTAGGGCTGTTGTAAGAGTTAGGAATAATACACTTAAAATAGGAGTCCCAAGGTAAGCACTCAATAAATCACAGATCTAGTTATGCTTAGAAGTGTAATTCTTTTACTTTGTTATTCACTCTCCACTACAGTGACACAGTCTTGACTTGTAAAAACAGAAGAAATGAAGAAAAGACACTGGAGAAAGATTAGCTAGTAGCTGGAGTAGTTGAACAAAAAAGGCTGAGCAAATCTTCCTGAGCAGGCAGAAGCCTGCAGGACTGTCCCCTTCCTGGGAAAGGCTATGAGCGTTGCCAAATGCCTATAGCATACTGGGCACATCCTTACGTTTTCTTAATTCTCTACACCATTGCCATGCCAACTCTGAGCAGTAGGTCTGATCACCCCATTTTACAGAGGAGAAAACTGAGGCTCAGAGAGGTCACATGCCTAATCCAAGGACAAGTGGCTATTCCAGAGGTCTCACCCACTTTACCATCAAGTCTCCTTAGCATTGTGCTGCACCCTCCATTCCCAGGGCAGAGTAAATTCAGGTGCTCAATTGCCTTCTGCAAAAGATACTCCCCATACTGATGGGATATGGTAAATTTAGCCAACCAATGGGAGCTTCTGCAAAACCAGTGTTTGGAGAGCTGAGCTGGAGCTTTAGTGTGGCGATTCTAAATGAATGGTGATCTGCCAATAACTCATTCTTTACCTGTTCATCTTGGGCTTTGCGTGTGTCTGTTAGACCTTCATATCACCTCTTATCCACATGGTTCAAAATTTTAAAGTACAAAAAGGCATACAGTGAAAAGTCACCCTTGTATCTTATCTCCCAGGAACCTATTTTTCCTCCCCCATAGACAATTAGTTTACCAGCTTCTATGTATAGCCTCTTAAGTTTATGCCCCTTTTTTTTCCCCAAAAATTGAAGTGAAATTCTTTTTTTTTTTTTAAGATTTTTATTGGGGAATTGGGGAGTAGAACAGTGTTGAGGAATTGGGGAAGGGGAACATTGTGTTTTTCCAGTACCCATCAGCTCTAAGTCAAGTTGTCCTTCAATCTTAGTTGTGGAAGGCACAGCTCAGCTCCAACTCCAGTCGCCACTTTCAATATAGTTGTGGGGGTCAGGGGAGGGTGCACAGCATAGTTCACCATCCCATGCAGGAGTTGAACCAGCAGCAACCTTGTTGCACACTGAGCCATCCAGCTGCCTCTGCCCACTGGCAACTCACGGCTGCTCAGTTCAATGTGGCTTGTTCAATCTTAGTTGCGGGGGGTGGGGGTGGGGGGGCGCGTGTGCAGCCCACCATCTTATGCGGGAGTCAAATCAGCAACCTTGTTAAGAGCACGCGCTCTCACCAGCTCAGCAGCAGCTCAGCTTGGGCACAGCTCACTGGCCTATGTGAGAATCGAACCTGTGACCCTGTTGCTCAGAGCTCACACTCTTAACCAACGGAGCCACTCAGCCGGCCCTGTGAAATTCTTATATTGTCATTTAAAGTATACAATTCAGTGGCATGTAGTGTATTCACAATTCGGACAACCACCACCTCTCTCTAGTTTCAAAATTTTTTTATCAACCCGGAAAAAAAGCCCCACAAAAAACAAAATCCCCCTTAAGTGATATTCACTCCCCACTTTCCCCTCCCCTAATCCCTCGGGCAGCACTAATTTGCTTTCTGCCTCTATGGATTGGCCTATTCTGGATATATCATTTAAAGGGAGTCATACAATATGCAACCTTTTCTGTCTGGCTTCTTTCACTTATCACGTTTTCGAGGTTCAACCACGTTGTAGCATGTACCAGCAATTCATTCCTCTTCATGGCTGAATAACATTTGGGTTGTTTTCACCATATTGGTTATTATGAATAATGCTGCTATAAACATTTGTGTACAAGTGTCTGTTTGGACATATGTTTTCATTTCTCTTGGGTATATACCCAGGAGTGGATTGCTGGGTCATGCAGTAATTTTACATTTCAGTATTAAGGAATCAGAGTTTTTTTAATGCATGTAATTTATCCTATTTTTCCACAGTTGATAGCATACCATGCACATTGTGCTGCATCTTGCTTTAATCACTTGACAGTAGATTTTGGAGATCTTCTCTTGGGTGTGCTACTAAATGTTTAACAACCAGCTCTCGTAGGTTAGGAAGTTCCATGATTGATAACATGGACAGATTTCCATGGTGTTTACCATGGAAACCATGGCCATTCCCAGCTATGCAAGGTCACTGACTGTGGAGTCAGGAAGAGATGCTGATAATCTGCTTGCATAAACTGGTCCAAGCCAGCTCTGGTTGTGGCTGGATCATTCTATGTCAGAGCATAAAGAGCTGCCTCATTCCTTTTTATGATTGTGGAGCATGTCATTTTAAGATGTACTATAATTTTTTAACCAGTCCCTTGTGGTATACACTTAGGTTGTTTCCAGTCATTTACTTCCACAAACCAGGCTTTAATGGATAACCTTGTGTGCGTGTCATTTTGCTCATGCGCAAATGTAGCAGTAGACATGGTTCCATGACTGCATAAGCATCACCATGGGATGAAATTCTCAAAAGGCAATTTATTCCTTCATTGGACAGTTATGGCTGCTAGGAAGAATTCTCTGCAGAGATTGTCTTCCTTTGTCCCAGTTTCCTTCTAGTCAAATGGATGCAAATTAGCTAGCCACTTGCCAGCATCAAAGAATTAATGTAAACCTTTGAAATAAAATTGAAAAGCATGTTTTCCTTTTTAAAGATAGGAATTTATGTAAGTACAAAGTGGTATGGTTCATACTTGGTGACCTAAAAATACACTCATGGGACATTGTAACCCTACAGGAGAGAGAGCCAATCAACTGATTAGGAAATAAAATAGTTGAAGAGTTTTAGCCTGGTTCTTAGATTTTTTGACCAAGGAACTGAAATACCATGTTTCAGGAATACACTTTAGACTCATCTGGGAAGCTTTTAAGATCTTGATGCTCAGGCCACAGCCCAGCCTACTCAAATTAGACTCTGGAGTCGGGAGCCCAGGAATCCATGTTTTTAAAGCTCCCTTGGTGATTTTACTGTTCATCCAAAGTTAAGAAGAAAATATAAGGAAAGAATCAAATTAGGGATACAGGGAAACACATTTGTAATAGTCAGGGTTCTCCAGAGTAACAGAACCAATGGAATGTATATACAGATAGAAGGAGATTTATTTTAAGGAATTGGCTCATGTGGTTATGGAAGTGGCAAGTCCAACACAAGCCAGATTGGCCTGCAAGCTGGAGACCAGGGTAGAGCCGATGCTGCAGTTCAAATCCAAAGGCTGTCTGCTGCTGGATTCCCTCTTGCTCAAAGGAGGTTAGTCTTTTGTTCTGTTCAGGCCTTCAGCTGATTGGATGAGGCCCACCCACATTATGGAGTGTAATCTGATTTAAATGTTAATCTCATCCCAAAACACTCCCACAGAAACATCCAGAATAATGCTTGACC
This sequence comes from Aselliscus stoliczkanus, assembly GCA_033961575.1. Taxonomy (NCBI): domain Eukaryota; kingdom Metazoa; phylum Chordata; class Mammalia; order Chiroptera; family Hipposideridae; genus Aselliscus; species Aselliscus stoliczkanus. The sequence continues at coordinate 127,376,106 of CM066734.1, forward strand.
ATATATTTGGGCACTGTGGCCCAGCCAAGTTGAAACATAAAATTAACCATAACAATTTCACAATTATTTGGAGGCAGTCAAAAACTTTATCTTTACCGGGTAAAGACAGGAATGAGTTCAGTGGTTATCTGAAGTTATATTTCTCCTGTTTGGTCACAAACAAATTCTCTCTGAAATTCTTTGGCTGTTCCCTGAAAAGGAACCATTTACTTGTCACTTGTAAGCCCTATTCCCAGAGCTCACAGATTTTATTAAAATTAAGAATTATGAGAAAATAAAGTAGTTTGTTCCATCATCTTGGAAGGGGCTGTCTTTATTAGAAGAATATCAACTGTTTTTTGTCAGGAGTGGGCGTTGTTAATTGTGCAAGGAGATTCACTAGAGTGGATATAAAAATTCGGTCTTAAGCCATGAATATATTCCTTTAAGAAAACCTGATTCCTTCTTCCCTCTTGAAGGACCCACATAATCAAAGCTCAGAATTAAAAAAGATTAGTGTTGAGAGTTCTATAGGTCTCAGCAGGAACGAAACATGGTTTATTGGTGGAATCACGGACAATCTAATTATTTTTTCTCTCCTTTATAAAAGGACTTCAGAGCCTTTCCAGGTCACCAGCACTAGGGTTTACTTTCTTCCATAACTAATTGGGAGTTTAGTTTAGAATCCAGTTTTTCTAAGCTGCTGACCATCAGGTTGCCTGAATAAATCCCAAGGTGTTTGATTTCAAGTAACAGATGAGAAATCGAAGGCCCTTGGCTTGGCAGCAGTCTGAGCCCTGTGCTTCCAGTTGGCCTTGCACCTCCACTGTTCAAGCTCCCATTTCAAAGTGCAAACTGGTAATATTCAGCCCAGTGAGACGATCCAGGCCATGAGGGCAATGCAGGGGATCTGTGGACTTGCACTGAACCTCTCACCCCACCATATGCAATGCTCTGATTCCCCAGGGATCTTGGGTTCTGCTTGGAGCCATTTTTAACTTGTGGGACCAGCTGACTGGTAAAGCCAGGACTGCTGTGAGTCAGCAGGAAACTGAGTCAGCCTCATTGATTTGGTGTAGGATGGTGTGGGTTGAGTTGGTGGGGACTGTGGATGGGTTTTCGTGGTCATGGAAATAGTTTCATTTTGCCAGCTACAAATCAACTAGCATTCATGCAGGCTCAGAAGCAGAAGAGCTAAAGTTAAAAATAAGTCAACCTTTTATTTTTAGGCAAGGCAGAGCACAGCCCTAAAACGGAAATTGGGGCATGTGGACCTGCCTTGCCTGGGAGAGTCAGTGGAAAGGAGCAATAAGCACAGGGTCTGTCCCATGGGGTATCTGCTCATGCAGAAGGACGTGTGGAAAGACTTGTCTGAGCATGGGAGGTGTCTTGAACTGAAGCAGGGCTGCCCTCCTATCCAGTTTCTAGCTAAAGTTCAGGGGGTCCCAGAGCCTCAGTCTTCTGTCTAAACCCTATCAGGAAGCAACATCAAGGTGAGGACACTTCTGCTGTGTACGTATGGTGTGTGTAGGCAGGATTGCTGTGCATCAGTTCCCAGCCATTCCATTGTTAAAATACTAGGATATTTTCATGCTCCTTGGTAAATAGACATTGACCAACCCCTCTGTTTGCCTCTTCACTACCAGCTCTCCAGCCCCTTCTCTGGCACATCGCAGACTTCCCCAGCATCCATCCAGCAATTGAAGGGTTAATTCCTGGCATGGTGGGGCATTCAGAAAATCGGATTTCCTCTGTGCTCTTGAAAGAACTCCAGTATCAAAATCCAGAATGCAAAAAGAATGGTGGTTGGAGTTCTACCGGTCTCAACAGGAAGGAATCCATAGTTTATTGGGAAAATCATGAATGATTGAATTGTCCCTCCTCTCCTTGATAAAAGAGTTTTGGAGCCTTTCCATGTCACCAGTGATAGGATTTACTTTCTCCATAAATGATTGGAAGCTTCAGCACCAGGACCAGCTGCATTCTTTGGGACAGGTCCTTGTCAATACGGTAATGATTAAATATAGTGGCCATCACCACTGGGTGTGAAGGTATGTGGGTTCCACCAAGGGAAGGCGATGGGTTGGTATAACACAAGGGACTATATCCAGGGCCCTGCTTACTTAGCAGAAAGTACTCCTCCATTTCATCATGGCATTTTCCAGCTATTTCGGTCTTCTGGGTGCCTTCTTCCATGGGCTTGGGCACGATCCTTTATTTCTTCCAGTCAGGCCTCTTCATCATGCCACCATATCACCACAAAGGGTCTCTGCCCTCAATGACCCTTTGTTGAAGACACCAGCGCTACTGCCAGTCTAACCTCAAGGAAATGAAGCTCACCTCCTGGTGTCCACTGAATCTCAAATGTGAACAGGCCATTCTACTTGATTCCTACAGGGGACCAGAGACCAGGACATCACTTGTAATGAGACCTAGCATAGGTGTGGGAGTAATGGCAGGGAAGTAAAATACAGAAAAAAAAGCTCATAGCTCCGATGGGCCAGACATGCTTAACAGCTCCGTTTCCCTGACATGTACCCTTATGGCTGCTTTGAGTCTAGGATGAGTTTCCCTCAGCTGCCATCCAAAAGGCCCAAGATGTCCCCGCAACTTAGAGATTAGGTCAACCTACTTGGCCAAGCCCTACAACAAGGAAGAAAGGGTTTTCTCATCCAACTCTAGGGCCTGCTGTGAGACACGGACAGCTTGGCCAAGGGGAAACAGCACCAGGTTCAGTCAGTCTCTCTCCAAGAATCCAAGCATCCTGCAGAGTAGTCTAACCTATCATCAACCAGGTACAGACCCTGCTTCCCATGAGGGTGTTTGTTATATATAGTGTCATTCCCATTTTATAGAAGAGAAACTAAGACCCAGAAAGGTTTAATAACTCGACTAAGCTCACACAGCCTATAAAGCTTCTAATGCCTTGTACCTACATGATCATTCCAAAATCACTACACGAAACACTTTTCTTATGCAGATCTGGAGAATTCTTAAAACTCTTCAGCTCTCGACCTGTTGCAAAGGTGCAAAAGGAATATGGTGCTCATGAGTTAGACATGAAGTTAAGCTTGAAGACCTCTCGTGGGTTTCATATGGAACAGAAGCCAACAACAAGAAGCTTAGAAGAGGACACATCAGCAGAATGCTTTTGAAATTTTCCAGTTGGCTTCTTTACCATCTTATCAGTGATATAAGGAGACCTAACTTCAGCCATGGCACTACTGTTCTCTAATTCTTCAGTCACCTTATTCCTGCTCCCATTATTCACATGCAGCTGTTTAAGATCTGCAAACACAGGTGCGATATCACAAGCAGCTTGGTGTTTTCACAAGACCCTGATCTGCCACAGGCTGTAGATTCTTTTGTATCAGGCTTCTTTCAACTGTGATCAAGCTCCATTTGGGGTGAGCATAATTTTCTCTGCTGGCCTTTTCAAATCAGACCCCTCACTGCTGTGTCTTTCCGTCTTCTATCTTTTAAATCCTTCCATCAGTTGGGTTGCTGAGTCCTCTGTCTTATTTGTCAGCAACAGAAAACTGTCCTTAGATAGTCTAGTATGCTTTTTGGTTGCCCATGTATATGAGAACCTATCCCTAGGTTGCAAATTCCTTGAGAACAGAGACGGTGTCTTAAGCATCTTCATCGCCCCCTCAGCTCCTACTCTGTGCCTTGCTGTAGACACATAGGAGTTTTTGGGAATTAGTTTATATGTTCTAACTCTTCCCTCAAAGGATAGTTTTCAGTTTCTGCCTGGCCCATCCCAGTGACATAAGCCCTCCATTCTCCTTACTATCCACTTTAAGTCCATCCCATGGCAACTCTGCACCATTTCCGTTTATCTATGTGGTACAAGGATGGTTAAGAAGTGAACCATTGTCATCCTCAAAACACCTCCTCATTTTCTTAAATTTCAATTAAGTTCATTTCAACGTTTATCTCATTAGGAAAAATTATAAATATGTTTTTCAAAAATACTTTTCTTCAGTCTCATGGAAGGCAATTTCATATGGCAGCATACATACTGGCCTTCATGGTAACAGTCACAGGTTTGGAGGATTAAGTGTGGACATCCTTTTGGGTTGAGGGGGCACTTTTCTGCCTACCACAGCCAGGGAAAGCATTAAATGACCTAAAACATCTTATTGTGCCAGAAAGTAAAGAAGGGCTCAGTAAATGATAGGGACGTGTCAAAAGGACCTCCGGAGCCAGCTTGAAGAGCCTGTATTAGCCTGGTCTCGCTGCCATAACAAAGTACCACTGACTGGATGGCTTAAACAACAGAAATTTGTTTTCCCACAGTCCTAGAGGCTAGAAGATCAAAGTGGCAGCAGGTTGTGTTTGTCCTGCCTGAGGCCTGTCTTCCTGGCACTGAGACATAGAGAGCGCTCTAGTGTCTCCTCTTCTTACAAGGACACCAGCCCTACTGGATTAGGGCCCCACCCCAATAACATCATTTAATCTTAATTATCTCCTATACACCCTATCTCTGAATACTGTCACATTGGGGGTTAGGACTTCAACATATGAATTTTGGGAATACACATTTCAGTCCATAACAGTTCTTTCCACCTGAGTTGGGATTGAGACCCTGCTGTGTGAGTAAAGGCAAGTAAAGAAAGCTCTCTGAACATTGGAATGTGGAGGTGGAGGGGGACAAGATGTAGCGTGGTGTGTTGCTTGGGTGACTGAGCATAAGCGTATTCTGTTTGGACAGGTTTGTACCATTTTTCAGTTTCATCATTTGATCTATTTTTTTCTGTTAATGGTTTCATGATGGGAACAGAATTTGTACTGGAATACTATATGAACCTACTTTGGGGGTTCTTGAGCCTGCAATTAAAAAGAAAACACCTTTGGGATTCTTCCTGGCCCTAAATTAGATGGCCCTAGAAGTGTCATACAAAAACCTGTAAACCACTGCTTAGTTGGTCCCCACCACAGCCAGGCTGCCTTCATCTCTCATCAGTCATCTTATCTATGCTCCATCTCACCCCCAAACCCAGCTTCAAGTGATTTTCATGGCTACCCTAACTGTAAACTGTAAGAAAAATGAAAGAGAGCTTAGAAAGCAAAAACACCTTTCTTTCCTTCTTTCTTTCCTTCTCTTTCTTTCTTTCTTTCTTTCTTTCTTTCTTTCTTTCTTTCTTTCTTTCTTTCTTTCTTTTTTTCTTTCTTTCTTTCTTTCTTTCTTTCTTTCTTTCTTTCTTTCTTTCTTCCTTTCTTATATAAAATAAATGGAGAAAAATCAGCATCCATAATAACAAAATAATTCCAATAATTTCTTCCAGTGTTTTCCACACATCCATTTTTGTTTATCATTTCAATGACATACATGCTCTATACTCTACCCTTTGTGCTTAATCTTAGGGAATTTAATATGTTGCATAGCACTTTTAAAATATACCTGCAAATTCTTTGTCACTCCTCTCACAGAGAGGTGGTATCAACGCCTCCTCCCTTAGAATCTAGAGTGACTTACTGACTTCCTTGTAGCCAATAGAATGTAGAAGGAGAGATGCTATTTAACTTTCTAAACTGGGTCAGAAAGCCCATGCAGCTTTTACCTGATTCTGTTGGGACATTAACTCTAGGGGAAATAGCACCATGTAAGAAGACTAGGTATCCTGAGACTGCTATGCAGAGAGTCCTCACATAGACACTCTGATTGACAGCCCAGCTGAGCTCACAGCTGACAGTCAGCATCAATTCCCAACCATATGAGTGAGCCATCTTGGACATCTAGCTCAGTCAAGTCATCAGATTTTTTTTTTTGCAGCCCCAGTTGACACCTTGCTGCAACTGCATGAGTAACCTCAAGTGAGAACTGTTCAGCTGAGCCCTAAAATTTGTGGTGCATAAAATTATAAGCAAAATAAAATTGCTGGTTTAAGCCATGAAGTTTTGAGGCAATTTTCCACACAGCACTAGTAACCAATATGAAATTTTGGTACCTGAAAATGATAGACTGCTATAATAAACACTTAAAACATGTGGTATTGGCTTTGACACTGGGCAAGGGACAATGGCCTTGAGAATTATGTCAGTGAGAGCTTAAAGGAAAATGAGGAAAATATTACAAGAAGCTGAGGCAAGGAGACCGTTGTTACGTGCTGGTAGAAAGATAGCAAAACCATCATCTGTTGTAATGTAGAAAGTAGCATATGCATGCAGTGAACTCTATGATCTAGCTAAGAAAATGTCCAGGGAGAGTGCTGAAGATGCCATCTGGCTTCTTCTAGTTCCCATAATAAAATGAGCACACAGATACAAGCAGATAAGCTGGAAAACTAACTATTCAGTTTTCAAGTGGAATTTGGAGGAAATACAAAGGGCCCGAGTGAATATGTTTAGCCAGCAAAGGGTCCTTAAAGTAAAAATGAGCCTCAGGAAAAAAGATTTTCAAGAAAAATGTGATCAGGGGGTAAAAATGAAGCCGGAGGGGGTGACTTTAAAACTTTTTAAAAGATTTCAGAAAGATTCAAGATGGTATCTCATAGACATTATCAACCAGACAAAAAGTGTCTATGGATCTTAAGGTCATGCTTTGTAGATCGTACATCTTAAATAATAGAACTTCTAGGCTCTTAAAAATATTGTCCTTAGCAGCCTTACAGGGAGTGCAAGATAGAGAGGGGTCTTTCTCAAAGACCCTTTATGGTTTCTGTTAATAAAGGGAACTCTAATAAAATTCATAAAAACCCACAAATTTTTCAAGAGAATTATATTGGCAGAGGCAATTCCATCTTGGACTGAAAGAGACAGAAGCAGAACAAAATGAAAAGATATCTTTGTATCCCGACCTTCTGTGGGAAGGAAGCAGAATGAGAAAGCTATGCAACTACAAACACAGGTTACTTCTTATGGGAAAGGAAGGACGACCCAAAGCTCTCTGTAGAGTCACTGCAATCCCTGTCAACATTCCAATGGCATTTTTCACACACACACACACACACACACACACACACAAAAAAAAAATCTTCAAATTTGTATGGAACTACAGAAGACTCTGAATAGCTAAGGTAATCCTGAGAAAGAAGAACAAGGTGGAGGTATCACACTTCTTGATTTCAAGCTACGCTACAAAGCTATAATAATCAAAACAGTATTGTACTAGCACAAAAACAGATGCATAGACCAATGAAACAGAATAGAGGGCCCAGAAATAAACCCCCACATACCTGGTCAACTAATTTTTGACGAAGTTGCCAAGAACACTTAATGGGGAAAGTAGTGTCTTCAATAAATGATGTTGGAGAAACTGGACAACCACATGCAGAAAAAAATGAAATCAAACCCCTAACTTACACCACTCAAAATATTACCTTGAAATGGATTAAAGGTTTTAACATAAGACCTGAAACCATAAGACTCCTAGAAGAAATCATAAGGAAAAAGCTCTTGGCAACAGTTTTGGGGGATATGACACCAAAAGCACAGGCAACGGAAGCACAAATCAACAAATGGGACTACATCAAACTAAAAAGAAAAGGGAATCCTTGTGCACTGTTGATGGGACTGTAAACTGGTTCAGTCACTATGGAAAATGGCATGGAAATTCCTCAAAAAATAAAAAATAGAGCTACCATAGGATTCAGCAATTCCATTTCTGGGTCTATATACAAAGGAAATGAAAACAGGGTCTCCAAAAGGTATCTGCACTCCCGTGTTTATTTTAGCATTATTCACCTATAGGGCTGCGTCTGCCCAGTAGGGTGCCTTTTTTTAATTCACCCAAAGGTGTTGGATTAGCCAGCAGCTGTGGTCCTGAGTCTTACTTCTGTGACTTGTGCATGTTCATGGAAATGGTTATACACAATAAGGTCCTACTGTCCGAAATCAATGCAAGTGCACACAGCCCTAACAGCATTTTCTACGCTCTGCTCATTCACCTTGATTACAGCTGATGGATTGGTTTCCTCTCTTCCCTCTGACAGTTGTAGGGCTGTTTGCTCTTCAAATTCCCAGTTTCCTCCAGGTTTACTGTTAGCCTCTCACTTGTCAGATATTTGATCTCTTCTTTAAGGTTTTATTAGTGTATCTTCCTCCGTTTCTCCGAGCTCATACACATGTTCTGCAAATTCTTCAAAACCGCTGAAACACCCTTGAGCAAATACATGCTCAAAATACATGTAGTTATTTTCTAAATAGGGTTTGTACACTGTATTAATTTCAAAATAGGGAACACATATTTGCTATTACAGGTTGCAGCCTGTGATATAATTGCTAAGCTTGATTTTTAAGAGTAAGTAAACAAAACCTTAGATGCACAATTCATAGAGCCATCATCTACTTGTCACTTATCAGTGTCAGTGTTTATAAATGCACAGCTTTTGTCTTCACAATAATACATACTTTGACTGGAATTATAAGGTAAAACTCCATTTTCAGATGACCTTCGGGAAAATATATTTAAGTTTTTCACATACAGGGATATGGAATGAAATGCGTCTATTTGTAGCTTCTGCCCATTGATCCTAGATCAGTCTCTGGAGCAGAAAGAACAAATTTTATCCTTTCTCCACCTGTCAGGCCTGAGATTTTAAACATCTATCATACCTTCCCTTCTCTATTCCCACCCACTTCTTTTCACCTCCATAAACCAAATGCCCCCTGTTCCTTTTGTTTTTCCTCACATGGTAATTTACATCAGTCCACCCTCTTGATGGTTCTTCTCTGTATGTGTTCTTGTTAGTCTGTAGCACACAAAATGTATGATGCCAAAATGAAGACATAACTTTGAATGCTCTGGGAAGCATGAAATAGAGAAGGGGCTATCATCTCCCTTCAGATAATACACCTCGGGTCGGCAGAGTGGTGCGGTAGTTTAAGCGCTGGCTAGGGAAGCCAGCGGCCCCAGTTAGGGTCCCACATATGAGGGACAGTGATACTGCTCTCAAAAAAAAAAAAGGTTCTCCGGTATCACCTCTATTAACGCGGCTTAATATCACAGGTTGCTTACTTTGCACTCACATCAAAAAAACCTCAGTTGCCATACATGATGCTGATAAGTAAGCCACTGCTACCCAATGCTCTTTTGCATGGTTTTTAGTAAGACTTCTTTCTACCATAGACTTCTGGGGCTTTCCTCCCAACTTCCTGACCCTCTAGAAAAGACTACCAGCAGCCAAGTCTCTCTATGCCATGTTCATAGGCCCAGTCCCAATCCAGGCTCACAGGAGACCATGACAGCCTTTATAACTATTTCTGGCTGCTTATTTACTGGCAAACTTGAAAATTTGATTAACAAGAACAATAAAAAAGAAGTGCTATCAATGAGGAAATCTGGTGACAATGATTTGTTATTATTACTGCTATTCCCAGCCCAGATGGTTCTCCAGATGAAATGGATAAAAATTAGATCCTCTTTGTGGCTGGTGACAGGTGCAGACTTGGCCCATCCAGTGGGATCTCATCGGACACACAGCACACCACTGGCTAAGGAGCTTCTCACAGGTGGGTGTGTTTTGTGGCAATTCTGAAAATTGTCAAGTGAATAATTGGCCTCTTACCTGGTGTCTTTTAGAAGGTTCCCTTCTGCTCATCCTTTGAAAAGCTGTTATCAGTCAGGTTCTTTGTTTGGAAGCAACAGAAACAAGCTCTAGTTAACTTGAGCAGGAAAAGTATTTTTGGATGAACATGGTGATCCTTCCACAACTGATGAAAAGTTAGAGAAACAATCCTTGTATATAATGGGAACTAAGGGAGCCCTAGAAATGTAGGTAGTAGGAGATAATTGAGAATCTTGTCAGGGTGTAGATAAAATGAATGAATTTCAACCTTTTATTTTCTGTTTTTGTATCACTCCTATCAAGATTTAAAATTTGAGTGAAGTGAGTTTGATGACTCAGCTTGTGTATTAGGTGTTATCTCCTGCTTAGGAAAGGATGGGGCCTCTGGTTAGCAGGCTCAGCAAAGCAGCACGCAATAGAGAGATAATGACATAAAATTATATTGAAGAGGTGGGAGTTCCATGATGGAGAGAGAGGAGCTCAGCAAATTCTTTTCCCCAAAACAACTATAAAACTGGACAAAATTGTCAAAACAACTGTAAGACATGAAACTGACCAAACTGGCAAAAAATTGAGAAGTGTTTGTTCAGGTAAATCTACTAAAACTTGGCAAGAGACACTTGGACTCCATGATGTTTTAGCCTGGGGCTGTTCCCATCACCCCTTCAATTCCATTAGTGTAGTAGATCTCGCAGGACAGGACAAGCTGTGAGAACCAGTAGGTTTCCTGCCATAGGAAGCTGACTTGATTTGGAGTGGAGCATGGAAAAAAATTCCATGCCCGTGAAATCATGGGAAACAGTAATGATTGCCTAAATAACTAAATGGGGACGGCCAATATCACAGTTATTCAGAGGTTGAGACATTGGTTGGGACAAGCAATAGACTGGAATCATAGCCAGAAATTTGACAGGGACAAATGGGGAACCAGATAGGTAGAGTGGGTCTAGAATACTCCATTATATCCCTAGAGGTCTGAAAGGCTGGAATCATGCTCAAAGGCTGTGTGCATGCTCAGGAGAGACTGGAGAAAACTCTAGCTTCTACACATCCTTGGATGAATGGGAAAGCTTGTGTACATCCAGAGAAGACACAAACAGGCTCAGTAGGAAATAAGAGCAGAGACAGATTTGTAAACTGCCTGAACTTTAAATGTGTTCCCCAATCCATATAGAGACCCATCAGCAATGGGTGAAAGCCCCATTGGCTCAATGGTTTGAGCACAACCTCTGATCAGTTTGTAAGCTATGCTGAACTAAGGGCGAATAGTAGAAAGCCAAGATTAGAAATAAAACAAAAACATAAAAAGAAAACTTAGCAAAGACATCAGCTGTCACACAGTGATGTAAAGAGAGACTCTACAGAATAAATCCACACAAGTCAGTAAAGCTACCAACCAACCAACCAACCAACCAACAAACAAACAAACAAACAAACAAAAAACCCCTGGCAAGAATGACATCTCTGAGGGAGTAAGTAAGAATCCAGAGTTTTTACAATATATTATCTAAAATGTCTAGTTCCTAGTAAAGATTCCAAGACACCTAAAGAAATATGAAAGTGGAAAAGGCTCAGGGAAAGAGCAGTCAGTAGAAACTGTTTCTGATAGGTCCTCTAAGGTGATGGGTTTAGCACAAGTAAATTTCAAAGTAACTAGTAAAAATATGTTAAAAAACTAAAAGAAATTACTCTTTAAAAATTAAAGTAAAACATGATGACAATGACTCATGAAATATAGAACATCAACATACACTGGCACACATAACAATTATATTTTTAAAAGAACCAAATGGAGGGCTGGCCGAGTGGTACGGTGGTTAAGCGCTGGCTTGGGAAGCCAGCAGCCCCGGTTCGGTCCCACATAAGAGGGCCAGTGACACTGCCCTCAAAAAAAAAAAAAAAAAAAAAAAAAAAAGGAACCAAATGGAAAATCTAGAGTTGAAAAATAAAGCAAGTGAAATGAAATTTTCACTAGAGGGGCTCAACAAAATATTTGAGATGGCATAATAAAGAATCAGTGACCTTGAGTATAAATCAGTAGACGAAGGAGGAGGAAGAGAAAAAGAAGAAAACTGAACAGAGCCTCAAAGAGATGTAAGTCTCCATCAAGCATACCAACATACATGTAATGGGAATCTCAGAAGGACAGAAGTGCAAGAAAGGACATAAATATATACAGCAAAACGTTGGATTGCGCCAGCCAAGTGGCGCATTGGTTAAGAGTTGGCTTGGGACGCCAGCTCTAAGCAGCAGGGCTCAGGTTCAGATCCCACATGAGGGCCAGTGACACTGCGCCCTCTATAGCTAAGATGGTGAACAACAGCTCGACCTGGAGCTGGGCTGCCGTGAGTTGCTGGCGACGGTGTAGGCTGCAGTGGGGTTGGCAGGCAGCTGACATGGCTTTCATGAGCCGCTGTGAGCAGCCGTCCAATGGCTGGAGAGCAACTGCCTCACCCGGTAAGAGAGCAATGATAATACCAACATGGGCCAGTGAAACGATGTCCTCCACAACTAGACTGAAGAACAAAAGGACAGCAACTTGTCTGTTTCCCTTCCCTGATTCCCCAACACTGTTTCCCTCCTACAATTCCCCAATAAAATCTTTTTAAAAAACCCTTGGATTGCAAGTAACGTGGTTTGTGAATGTTCCACAAGACAAGCAAACATTTCTAATACATTTTAATGTGGTAAACGAGCAACGTCTTGCAATATGAGTGGTTTGTTTCGGGAAAGAATTATGCTCGCAAACCAAGAACATTTAATGTGGTAAACGAGCAATGTCTTGCAATATGAGTAGTTTGTTTCCCAAAGGAATTATGCTCGCAAACCAAGTTAAATGGCCCAAATTTGGTGAGAAACATTAATACAGACATTCAATAAGTTCTATAAACTCCAAGTAGGATAAATATAAATAGATCCACAACCAAATACATCATATACAAAGTCCTGAAAGCTGAAGACAAGCTTGAAAGCAGCAAGAGAAAAATATGACTCATCACATAAAGAGACATAAATACAATGAACAGCTGACTCCTTATTAGAAACAATAGAGGCCAGAGGCAGTGAGAAGACATATTAAAAGTGCTAGAGGAAAAAAAATGCAATCACAAGGAACTAAATTAAAAATCAGCAACAGAAATAAAATTGGCAAATCCACAAAAAATCTGGCAGTTAAATATCGCACTTCAAAATAACCAAACCAAAAAAAAAAATAATTACAAAGGAAGTTGGAAAATATTTTTAAATGAATGAAAATAAAACTACAATATATCAAAAAATTATGGGATGCAACTAACGAAATGCTATTATAAAAGGGAAATGTATAGCTTTAAATACCTATATTAAGGAAGAAAAAAGATCTTAAATCAATAATTTAAGCTTTTACCTTAAGAAACTAGAAAAAGGAAACAAACTAAACCCAAAGCAAACAGGGAAAGGAAATAATTTTTTAAAAAGTGAACATCAGCAAAATAGAAAACATAACACTGAAAAATCAATGAAACCAAAATTTAGTTCTTTGAAAAGATCAACAAAATTGACAGAACTATAACTTGATTGACAGAGAGAGGTGGGGTAGGAGAGAGAAAATACAAATGACAAAAATCAGGATTAAAAGAGAAGGTATCACTACCCACCCTGCAGAAATTAAAGGAATAATAATGGATTCGTATGAACAATGTTAAGGCAAGAGATTAGATAGCTTAAATGAAGTTGACAAATTCCTAGAAGCACGCTAATTATCAAAATGGACTTAAGAAATTTAAAAATATGAATAGACCTATAACAAAAAAAGAAATTGAAAATTACTAATTAAAAATATTTACCCTTCCCCTCAAAAAATTGCCCTCCAGATCCAGATGGCTTCATTGGAGAATTCTATTAAATATTTAAATAATAAATAATATCAACCCTTCAGAATGCTTCCAGAAAATACAGGGAGTGGAAACACTTCCCAACTCATTCTATGAAGCCAGTATGACCTGGTGCCAAGTCAGAAAAAGATATCACAAGAAAATAAAACTATGGACTAATATCCTCATGAATATAGATGCAAAATTCCTCAACAAAACATTAGCAAAATGAATCTAGAAACGTATAAAAAGAATTATACACCATGACCATGTAGGATTTATCTCGGTAATGCAAGATTGGTTTAACATCTGAACATTAATTAATGTAAAGCGCCGTATTAATAGAATAAAGCACAAAAGCCACATGATTATCTCAATAGATGTAGAAAAAGCATTTAATAAAATTCAACACCCATTCAAGTAAAAAATTTTCAACAAACTAGGAATAAAAAGGATAAACCTTCCTCAAGCCGATAAAGGGCATCTGTGAAAAACTTACAGCTAAATATCATACTTAATGGTGAAAGACTTAATGCTCTCCCCTCAAGTTCAGGAACAAAGTCAGAATGTCCTCTCTTGCAACTTTCTATTTAACATTGTGCTAGAGGTTTTAGCTAGTGAATTAAGGCAAAATTTTTAAATTAAAACCATTCAAACTAAAAGAAAGAAGTAAAATGGTCTTTATTTGCAGATTACATGAGCCTGTGAGGAGAAAATCCTAAGGAATCCATACAGTTTTCTTTTTAAACTACTAGAGTTAATATGTGAGTACAGCAAGATCAGAGGATATAAGATCAATATACAAAAATAACTGTATTTCTACACAGTAGCAATTAACAATCCACAAAATAAAATTAAGAAAACAATTTCATTTGTAATAACACCAAAAAGGATAAAATACTAAGGAATAGATTTATCGATAACATGTAAGACTTGTGCACTGAAAACTATAAGCCACTATTGAGAGATTAAAGATCTGAATACATGAAGAGACGTTCCATTTTCATGGATTGGAAGACAAAATTGTTAAGAAGTCAATTATCTATACATTCAACATAAAATTCCAGAAGTATTTTTCAGAAATTGACAAGCTGATCCTAAAATATGTATGAAAAGGCAGAAGTTCCAGAATAGCCAAACCAGTTCTAAAGAAGAAGAAAAATGTGGGTGAACTTTCACTTCAAAACTTACAAAAAAGCTATAGTAATCAAGACAGTGCGACACTGGTGCCAAGAGATACATATGTATTTATGTATGTGTATATATATGTATGTATGTATGTATATATACACATATATATGTATATATAAAACAGAATTGAATCTAGAAATAAACATATATTTATGGTCAATTGATTTTTGACAAAGATGCCAAAGCAATTCAATGGGGAAAGAACAGTCCTTTCAACAAACAGTGCTGGGATAATTGAATATCCACAGACAAAACCATAAATCTAGACCCTTACTCCACACCATACCAAAAAATTAATTCAACATAAATAATAGACATAAATCTAAGAGCTAAAACTATAAAACCTCTAAAAAGAAAAAATAGGAATCAATCCTTGTGACTTTGGAATAGAGAACAAGCTTTTAGATACAATGCCAAAAGCATGATCCATAAATTAAAAAATCAGAGTTTATCAAAATTAACAACTTTACATGTAATGGCATCTTCAAACATACTATTAAGATAATAAAGAAACAAGTCATAGTCTAGGAGAAAATACTTTCAAAATGTATATCTGATAAAAGACTTGTATCCAGAATAAATAATAAAATGAATTAAGAAGAACACTCGATTTAAAAATGGGCAAAAGATTTGAATAGACATGTCACAAAAGAAGATACATGAATCACTGATAACCACAAGAATAAACAATCAACATCGTTAGTCATCAGGAAAACACAAATTAAAACCGCAATGAGATTCAACTTCACACTAACTAGAATGGCTATAATAAAAAAGACAGACAATAACAAATGTTGGCAAAGATGTGGGGAAATCAGATTCCTAATACATTGCTGGGAATGTAAAATGTTTACAACCGCTTTGGAAAACCACTTGGTTGTTTCTTAAATAAATAAATATAAACTTATCATACGATCTAGCTATGCCACTCCCAGGAATCTACTCAAGAGCAATGAAAACATATCTCAACAAAATGATTTGTGTGTGAATGTTATAGCAGCATTACTTATAATAGACAAACATGGGAAACATCCACAGGTTTATCAACTGATGAATAGATAAACAAACTGTGGTGTATCTATACAATGAAATACTATTCAGTAAAAAAACAACCTCAGAAAACAAAATGAGTTATTGATACATCCTTGTGACAGAAATGAGCCAAATATGGCCTTTGTATATTGCCCCTGGGTTGTTTGTTCCTGCAGGCTGAGACCCGTTAGCAAAAAAATCCTAAAGAAACCCAAATTTTTATACACCCACTTATTCTAAAAACAGTACAAACAAGCACATTTGCAGTGATCGAGAGCTTGCCTGCTTTGCATTCTCCACTATCTGTTAGCAATAGATAAGATGGGCCAGAAAGACCCCAAGCCACTGTTGCCCTTAGAGTTCTCTGACCCAGAGCCGGCCTCTGCACTGCTGAGTGACCTCACTTAGACATGCAAATCCCTTTCCTGCCCATCTCTTCCTCTGCAGCTCCCTTGTTCCCACCCCCTTCTGAATGGTGGCCCCTGAGCCATCAGGCTTAGATGGGCTCCTCCTGAAAGGGACTTCCCTTCTCATGCAATCCTGAGCACCACCCGATAAAGCGTATTGTGTGTTACTGTCTCTCCTGGTCTTATTTTTTGCTTAATCAGCCCCCAAATCCTTTGACGCCCCTAAAATGCTACAATATGAATGAACCTCAAAAACATGTGATGTGAAAGAAGCCAGGCACAGATGACTACCTATTGTATGACTTCATGTGTATGAAATGTTCAGAAAAGGCCAAAATGTAGAAACAGAAAACGGATTAATATTTGCTTGTGGAGTGGAGACTGACAAACAGGCATGAGGTGGTGAAAACCGTGGCTGGTGGCAATGGTTGCACAAGTCTGCATATTTACTAAAAATCATTGAGTTGTACATTTATAACAGGTGAAATTTGGTGTGTAAATTGGATCTCATTGGATTGTTTGAAAATTGAATTTTGGTGCTGATTCCAAAAGAAGGAAGAATTAATGTTGAGTATCTTTACTCCTCAAAACTGTCACTGACTCCTGCTGTCATTGTTGGGAATTAGGTGTGTATGGAGCTATGCAGGACTACTGAGAAAAACTGTGCTAATACTTTTTTTTATTATTATTTTCAGGTGTACAAAACAATGTAATAGTTAGACATTTACACCCCTCACAAAGTGATAACTCTCTCCCCCAATCTACTACCCCTCTGACATCATATGTAGCTGTTAGAAGTCCATTGACTCTCTCTATTTCCTATGCTGTACTCTACATCCTGTGACGATATATATAAATTATAGTTGACATTCAATATTATTCAGCTTCAGCTTCAGGTGTACACTACAGTGGTCAGGCATCTACACCACCCTAATCTTTTTTTGTTACTCATCAACACAACTTTCTGTTGTCTGCCTTCTAGGCACCTGGTGTGATTATGCTTTCTGGGGCCCTGCAATTGATAGAGCCACATAACTAGTTCTGGGCAATCAGTTGTGAGTGGAAGTGACCTGGGTCACTTCTGAGCTGAGTATTAGTCAGTGAGAGGAGCTGCAGAACATTCGTTTTACTCTCATGGCGATTGGCAATGTTCCATATCACCAAAACTCTAACCACCCCCAGCCAAGCTGGGATGGACAAGTAACGTGGGTAAAAATAAACCTTTCCTGTGTTATTGCCCTGAGATTTCGGGGTTGTTTGCCACTATAACATAGTTTAGCTTATCGTGGCTGATACAAGACAGCCAAATTGGAACCCAGTATTTTTAATTCCAAATCTGAGCAACATCAATGGCTACTAACAACTGTAGTACTATTTTATTAATCAACTATGTGTCATATGCTATGCAAGGTATTTGACATAGTTTCAACTCTCAATGCATCGCTCCCAAATAGAAATTACTTTTTTCATTTTACATAGGAGAAAACCGAACTTCAGCGAGTTACAGCAACCTGAATAAGGTGATATATGAGTAAGAGTTGCTAATAGGAAACTCATTTGCTCACCTATTCATCAGATACTGGCTGTGGCCTGAGACCTGCTGGGTGGATGCTGGGTACCAGGAACATGGTGGTAAGCAAGACAATCACAGTCCCTCCTTTCTCGAGGTTTAGATGCTTCCGAGTCACCTGAATGCTTCAGCCCTACTTCTAGAGAAAGATTCAGCTGCCTGAGGAGGGTCACCTGGCACCATTGTTTCTGAAAAGCTCACAAGAGATTCTTAAAAGCATCAATTGTGTAAACCACTGGTTTGGAGTCCAAACCCCTGATGTCAGTCTCATCACACAGCCCTTCGCTTCTGTGCAACCTGGACCAGGTTTGACGGGGCCACAACAATTGGCTGGGTTGGCAGGATCTCCTTACTTCCTCTCACAGACCTCACGTGATCACCTTTTGTTTCCTCAGCTGTCTCTATCTCTCTTCATTGCCTGTGCTACAACAGAAGCTTTCTGCTGAATGAGGCTTTGGTTAGAATGATCAATGGTTTCCTAACATGTTTAAGCTCTTAATTCCTCTCTTGTTTGTTTGGGGTTTTTTGTTTGTTTCTTTGTTTAAGATTTTATTGGGGAATTGGGGGAGGGGAACAGCATTGGGGAATCGGGGAAGGGGAACAGACAAGTTGCTTTTCTTTTGTTCTTCAGTCTAGTTGCGGAAGACGTTGCTTCACTGGCCCATGTTGGCATCATCATTGCACTCTTCCCGGGTGAGGCAGATCGGTCGCCGGCCTCTGGGTGTTCACTCACAACGGCTCTTGGCATTTCACACCGGCCACTGGCCGCCGGCCGTTCACTGTAGCCTATGGCAGCCCACTGCAGCAGGGGCTGCAGCTACACCATCACCGGGGCTCGCATAGCCCAGCTCCAGGTGGACTGTTGTTCACCTTCTTAGATGTAGAGGGCAGTGTCACTAGCCCTCATATGTGTGATCCGAACTGGGGCTGCTGGCATCCCAAGCCAGCTCTTAACCAATGCACCACTTGGCTGGCCCATGTTTGTGTTTTTTTAATACTTATGAAAGCACAATATATGATGCAGTATTGGTGAGACCTGAATGGAATTAGGAGATGGGACTCAGGAGCTGTCTTTGCCCTCCTTTTGCTCTTTCCCTCAGTCATCTCTCTGGAACCCTCGGGCTCTGAAGGACATAGTTTGAAACTGCTGACATAACACTGCTTCATCATTCAACAGGCAGAGCAACTGAGGCCCCCCAAAAGAGACAGAACCTCCCCAAGTTCCCACAGTTTCTTCCTTAGTGGCAGACACTGGGATAGGAACCTAGGTCTATTCACACCCTGTCCAGTGTTTCTGTTGGCACAACATGGAGTCTCCCAGGCATGTTAAGGCTAAGGGTAGCACCAGCGTTGTTCTAGAATATGAAAATAACCAACCAAAGAGTTGTAGCAGGTCAGAAAAGGCCTCCTGGAGGAGGGAGTGGCTGAGTTGAGGCCTGAAGAGTGAATTGGCACTAGGCTGGCCAAGAGAGGTGGGTACCATTTCATCTTATACAAAGGTCCTGGGGGGTGGGGCGGGGGGAGAAGAGACAGACAGAGAGAGAGAGAGAGAGAGAGAGAGAGAGAGAGAGAGAGAGAACTTCAGCAGTTTAAGTGTGACCAGAGGACAAGTGGTAAGAGATGAGGCTGAACTAGAAATCAGAAGTGAGATCATGAATATATATCCACCTTACTGATTCTCTGAAGAACCCTGATTATACAGGGGACCAGTTTTCTCAGTATCTCTTTTATCCCTGTTTTTTACATTAAGAAGCTTGCTCAAAGGCTGTATTCCCACTGGCCAAATTTCAGAAACGGGACTGCTATGATTGGCTTTGACCAATCTGAATTCATCTAAGTGAGTTGGGGGAGATGTGGAGACTGGAACCAGCATGGAAAACGGGGAAAGGCTTGTGTCAGCTACAGCAGAAAATACAGGAGTCCGGGGGTAGCAGGCCTTAGGTCAGGACCCAGACAGACCCAGGAGTCCATGAGCACTGGTGACCCAGAGCTGAGGCTCTAGTCCAGCAGGGCCTTTCCTCGGGTATTCTGTAGGGCTAGAACCTACCACAGCTAAGGAGCCTCCTGGACTCTATAAGTGAGACGTGGAAGGGGGCTGTAGTTGCCTGGAAATGGAGAGGTGCTGAAGGCAGACCCTGTCATCCATTCTTAGCAGGAATATACTTCCTTGGCCATAGACAGGTAGAGATTTCTACATTTTGCCCACTGGTTCATGCTGAATGAACCCAAAGATGCGCTGCTCTCAGCGAGTCCAGTGAGGGGCAGTCACATTACCTGTCTCAGAGAGGCAGACTGGATGCCGGTTATCATGAAAAACAAGTCCATCTCCACATGCAGGGGGCTGTGAAGGATTGGAAGCCACCCAGTCCCTTCCCTCCAGGATTTTACAGTTTATTCTGGATCCCAAAACATGAGGCTATAATTAATATTGCTCCTATTTATAAGGAATACTTCCTCAACGCCAGGCACTAAGCTCAGGACGTAACATGTATTTGATCATTTACTTTTCACAACAAGATAATAAGATGATATGCTGTTATTCCCATTTCACAGACGAGGAAATAGAAGCTCAAAAGCATCTCTAACTTGTTCACATTTAGATGAGTGGTGGACCAGGAACTCACACTCGACTCTGTCTGACACCAAAGCCTGTGTTCTTGCCCATAAGACATGGGACAAATAACATGTATTAGAATTTGAGAAAGAGAAAAATCTTTGTGGGTGGGATAGAGATAAGAACAAAGGTCACCTGAAAGGAGGGAGAATAGTTGAAGGGCACTCACCTTGAACAATGAATAGAATTTATTATAAGCTTTTTTTTTCTCTCTCTCTCTTTTTTTTTTTCAGGTGAGAGTTTGGTGCAAAACAGCAGGGGACAATGAATCTTCCAAGGTCATGCCACAAGTCACTAGCCAAGCCTAGCCTGTCACTCACAGTTCTGCATTCCCAGCTCACTGAATTCAGTGGCCGAAGCAGCTGCAGTGGAGCTGGATCAAATAAGCCTGAAAGGAAACACCTGCAGTGGTTCCCCTTTCTCCTCCTTTCCCCATGGTGTCCCCTAACCCCTCCCCCAAACAACCCTCTTCTCATCCCTCCCACCAAACCATAAACTGTCCCGGGAAATGCCAGGATCTAAACGGCATATCGGCTGAGGGAGACTCGCTCAGCTTCTTTGCCTTCTGGCTGTTCTAAACAAACAAAGGGCAGTGCCCAAGTTATTAGTAAATACCAAGGCTTAGTTTATTGTATAAAACTTCAATCCAACAAATAAATGAGCCATCAAGTTTGAATTTATGTAGCATTCAAAACACATTAAACCCATCTGACCATGACAAAGGCCTTTCCTGCTTTGAATGATGAAGCCAGCACTGCAAATACCCTTCGATGAAACATTAAGTGAGGTCCTTTCAGTTTGTCTCTGGGGACTGTCAAGGTGGAAGGCAAAGGTTCTGGCATTCTTTCCAAAGAATTATTTTGGGAAAATCCCATCTTGGCTAAGTGTCCTTTCTCTAAAAAAGGGTTTGTGAGCCTATAATGGTCAGAACAATTACAGTCACTCAGCTAGGGGTTATCAAGCTGACGGCCACGAGGCCCTTACTTACCTTGGAGATGCCTCTGGAGAGACATCAGGGCACAATGAGTTCTCATTAAAGGATGCTGGTAGCTGATCGCATGAGGTCCCAGCTGCTGTTGTGGCCTGTCTCTGAGCACTTTCTCCATTTGCAAATTGGTTAACATAATACCTCAAAGGGGGTGGTGAGAAATGAATTAGATAGCATGGGAAAGAGCATTTTTATCAACCCCTAAGTCCTGTTCACATAAAAGGTGTTATCATGAATAATAGGTAAGGATAACAGGTCAGCCCCACCCTCTCACTCCATTTTAGTTTTCCTTGCTTTGGCTACAGGCAATAGAAAGTTTCTCATTTCAGCTGGTATTTCTGCTCTTGCAGGGAGCTCTTGGGGCCAGCAGCTGCTCTTAAGGATTGGGGCTGACTCGTTGGAGGTGAGCTCCATCTGGCCAAAGACTGAGCTTCTCCATAAACAGGCAATTTTCAGGCAGACATTGCCCAGAGACGTAGAGAGCCTAGGACAAATTATATGTGTGGTCTTCTTCCCATAGCACCCACAATTCCCACGCAAATGAATATCAAAACAACCTTAAAAGCCATTCTCCCAAGAAAACACACACACACACACAGAAGCCCAATGAATCTGAGTGAGAGGGGTTAGAAAGGGAATAGTCACTCAACAAACTGGACACACACCATGTGCTGGCTGCTGAGTTACAAAGAAGAGTAAGGCACAGGCTCTGCTCTCCAGGGAAATCAGGCATAAACAGACATGCCAATAACAGCGATGCCCTGGCAGGAAGCTGTGACCAACTGGCTGTGCCTTGTGGAGTCCAGTTCTACACCCTCTGTTTCAGGGCCTTGGGATGAGGATTGATTTGTGTATATAGAAGTTTCAGGTCATTTTAGCACCTATTTTTTTCCACCTGCAAGGACCTGGGTCATTACCTCCTTAGCTTCAGCCTGGGGTGGTTAATCTTCGTAGATGCACCATAAGGTACATCCCATATCAATTCTCTACCAGAAGGAGCACTGGGTGACACGAGAGAGCTAAAAACCACCAAGAGTTCAAAGAGGACAAAGAAGACAGGGATTGAAGAGAATAAACCCAGTCCTTGCCCGCCAGATGTCTGAACTGTTGTGTAAGAGCGGAAACCATTATAAATATTTACTAAATTCTTGTGCTATACTCTCAATCTCATTTAAGCATCACAACAACACTGGATAACAAATAGTCACTGCCCTGTGCTATAGCTCAGGGAATGGAGGCTCAGAGTAAATGTCTTTTCCAAGATCCATAGCTAGTGAAGTCAGGATTCAAACTCACATTTGGCCGACTTCCAATCTGGACTCTGAACTGTGCAGTGCTCAGTCCGCACCCGAGCCGTTTCACCTGGGGCTCCTTGTTAAAGGCCTGAGCTTTTGAAAAATATGCTTTGAAGACTGAAGTTCAGATGAGATAATGGGTGTAAAGCACCTAGTATTTTACCTGGAACCTACTAAGTGTTGAATACATGGCAGCTACTTCCCTTTCTACTGTTATTACCATGCCTTGGTGGGACCACAGAGAATAAAACCCAGCTCTGGGAGAAGACGCTGAGGGGAAGCCAGGCCAGTTATCAGTGTCTTCAGGGCAGCATTCAGGTCCTAAGAAAAGGCATAATTAGGCAATTTCCTGAGGCTGCCTATGGAAAGGCAGAACTTGGTGTGTGTGTATCCATCCATCCAACCATCCAACCATCCATCCAATGCAATCTTTGTAAGCGCATTTCATGTGCCTGACACCAAGTATAAAACAATGAACAAAACAGACGTAGGTGGGGAAGCTCTTGATGGGGAAGATGGACAACAGTAAACACAGAAGTAAATAAATATGTCTTTGCAATTGAGAATAGCATCAACATATGATGTACAGTGTGCTATGCTAGAGTACAGCTGAGGAAAGAAGCTATTGAGAATGTGAAGGAAGGCCTGGCTAAAGAGGTGACATTTAAAATGGACTTGAAAGATAAGAAGCCAGCCAGGAGAAGGAGGGGGTGGAAACAAAGTGGTTGGAGACCTGCTGCTCACAAAGCTGCCCAATGGGCCATCTACCAGCAAATCCTGTTGGAACCATAGCTCGTGGACAAGCCTTCAATCTTTATGGGAGTGGACACTGGTAAATGACTCTCCTTGGATCATTGGTTTGAAGACTGGGACGCTCTGTTCTAAAGGTGTCTTAGGGGAGGTCCTGAGAACCTGGGATGTCAAAAACAAGGACACCATTCGGCACCAATGAGTTGCCATCTAAATGCTCCCATATGAGATGCATTGAATGAAGGATCTGGGAGTGGGTCTGGGGAACCTGTTGGGGACAGGTCACCCAGTGAATACTCTAGTTCAGTCTGTTTTCCAAAACCCCCAAAAACAACACTACTGCTATTCACATTTCAATGTAAATCAAGCCGCCTTCAACTAGCAAGGCTGTGTAAACTTGTGTTTAATGTCAGGTTCATATTAATATTTGCATTAACAAGATTGATCGTTTACATAACAATGCATACGTAAAGTCTGGGCTAGGTCTGGGTTTACATATATTTGCATAATGTTTACAGATTGATTGATTAGACAAACTGAGCATAAATCCAAGTAAACTGCTAGTTGTTTATTTTTCCTATTGGGGCTCGGTAGCCTATATCTTAATAAATGGGCTGAACTGAATCTAAGTCCTCTATTATAACCTTCACAGAAGATTTAATAGCTCTGAAAAGTAATTTTCACTGAAAAGAGTAAGATGAAATCATTGGGGCTATTTTTTCCTTTAATCTCAGCATTGAGTGGTAAAGAGGACACTGGCTTTAAACTACACTCTAACAGAGATAAAACCAGGCCTTAGGCAGAAAATCGAGATTCAAAATTCATTTTGCCTTAGCCAATGAGGAGTTTCTTAAAGAATTTCGGGGACCTTGATGTGCAATGTGAACCTCTGCTACCCAATGGTCCCAAGAAGCCAACAGAGAGCATATCTTCCTTTTATGCCTTGAGCGTCTCCCTCTGGTTGAAAAATACATGGATCCATGCAAAGCCCTTATCTCCATTCCAACTCATTTTCTCCACCCCCTCTTCACCCCCCCACCCCCTCTCCAGGGGTGCCACTTGAATGTGCCCAACATATCTCTGGAGATCATGGAAACCAATGAAAACCAACCAAATGAGAATAAGCAGAGGCTATTGATTCTGAGCTTGCTATATAGCAAGGTTAGCCACTGCTATTTGCATTTAGTTAGAGACTCAAAGCCAGGCAGAGGAGTGGGAAAGCTTTATAGTGAAAAAAAGGGGAAGCTTCAGGTGTGCCCTCACTGCAGGCTGTTGGCCTGAGGAAGCTGGAGGTAGGCTAACTAGATAGGAGGTATCTTATGTGACTGGATAAGGGTTCACATTTGGCCTTCTCAGATTGTTATCCTAAGTTGGAAGTAGGGATAAAAATTGGGGAAGCTGTCAGTTATTAATCAAGTCCTGGCCATTTGGGGTCAATTGTTAGGGAAGTTATTGGCTAGCATCCTGGATTGCTTAACAACCTGACTTCCTACAACAATGACATAGCAGGCTGACTTCCTCGGCTGGTTATTGTAGATAACTACTGGTTACTACTTTCCTGGGCAGGTTGCTGCAGGTTGTAGGTCAGAGTTCCAAAACCAATGGTAACTTTAACCTTTGTGTTGAAAAAAGCAAGCAATTAATAATGGGCAAATATTTTCAGAAAATACTGAACTTGTTAACCTTGGGTACTCTGACCAGGGCCATATATGGTAGGTAAGACTTTTCTAGGGATTATCTCTGTTGATCTTTCCAAGAGTCCTTGGAAAAGGGGTTACTATCATCATCATCATCATCATCATCATCATCATCATCTTTATTCCCAGTTTACACACGAGGAAATTGAAGCATATACCATTTAAGTACTTTGTCCAAGCTCTGCATATCCAGAAAGTAATGGAGGTCGAATGCAAATCCAGGGAGATTTAATGCCCAACCAACTGAAGAAATCAAACTCTTTCCCAGCACTTTAAAAATAATTATTAGAAGTTTGGTATTTCCATCAGTTGAGGTGGTAGTGTCAAGTGGTTATGAATTATTCACTGAAGCAGTTCCCAATAGGACCTCTATTTACCAAAACTTGGTCTAATTCTCTTTATATTTTGATGCTGGAAATGAAGGCTTCATTTCTTCAAAAATACTCTCGGCCAGACCTTTTACTAGTTCAGACAGGAACCCATCCCCTTTTCGCTCCCCTCTTTGCAGCCCTTGTGATTCAGAATTACGGAGTTTGTATTTTCCTGTGGTGCACTGCAGTGGTTGCTGTGGAGGCTTTGACTTCGGAGGGTTTTCTGGAGAAGGTACCTGAGAGTCCCTAAGTACCATGTCCCCCTCGCTTACACTTCCACCACATGGACTTCTTTGATGCAGCTCCCACATGCCTAGCTTGCTCCTGCCTCAAACAATTTGCATTTGCTGTTCCCTCAACCTGTGATAGCTGTTCCCCATATCTTCCAACGGCTGTCTCCTCTTCATTCAGGTCTCAGTTCTAATGTTCCCACCCCAAAGGGCCCTCCATGATATCCATCTCTAATCTATACCCCCATTCCTTGCCCCAGCACATGCCACTCTTGTGTTGGAATTAATTTTTTTTCTTCATAGCATTTTACACTGTCTGTAACCATCTCGTTAATTTTTAAATGCTTGTTGTTGAAGTCCCTCATTAGAATATTAGTTCTATGTGGACAGGAACCCTGGTTTGGCTTGTTCATCTTCTGTTCCTGGCACCTATGAGGTCCTCAGTAAAGATTTGTTGAATAAATGACCCCACTTAATCTTCCCAACAACCTTTAAGGCACACCCTGCACTGTGATTGAGGGAACGTGGGCTCAGAGAAGTTAAAACAATTTACCCAAATCACACAGCTAAACACTGAGGTAGAACAGCAGTGACTCGAACCCTGGCTTATCTGCCTCCTGTTGTTTTTAATGACCTTCTATTCCACTTGTTAGTGGGGTAGAGGTTCTCTCCCCAGAGCTATGGGATTGACGAATACCTGACACCTGACACTGGACAGGTGACACCAAAAGCAGTTTATTAGTTACCTGTACTCATAGCCCTAAGAGACGAGGACACTGTGCCACTCAGAGCCACCAGGGGGTTGCACTAGGGAACAGAGTGAACCCCAGGGGGCTGTGGGAGGCAGGTTTTGTAGTATCAGAAGGGAAGAGGATATGATTGGCTAGTTTGAGTAATTCTTGGAGCATGTGAGAAACTGAAACTCCCTTCTCAGAGATAAGCAAGAACTACACCTGGTCTGTTTAATAAGGTGGGTTGATGACTGGGGCCCCTTATCTGTGAGAGCAGAGTAGGAACCTCAGGGTTAGGCTATTTGATGTCCCGTGATTTCACCAAATGCCAAGGCAGCCCATGACATGGAACCTTAATTTTAGGCCTTACACTACACCCATAGTAAAAACTGTGTTAATGGTAAAAAAGAAAAGAGGGTGGGTGGCAAGGAGATGAAGCAGAAGTGGCCATTGAATAAGGCAGTCTGCAATTAAGAGGGTCACCCCACTGAGGAAAGTGCACAGCTCTTTCCAAAATGCTTCGCAATCTTCAGAAGATTCTATCTTATTTGAAGAGTACTGAAGAATTGGCAAGGCTGGTCTTTTTGGGAAGAACCTCAAGGGCAATATTTTAGGGCATCTGAGCTCATGAAGTTATGGACGTTGGCAGACTTGGCTTCTGGAACCCATTCAACACCTACCCATAATACCAGTAGGTCTTGGTAGTGTGATTTTAAATACCCATAAAAATCCAGCTTTATTGATAGGAAAAACATAATACCTCCTTGGAAGTGGGCCCTACTTTGTGCAAAGAGAGTATACACAATGTTCCCACTCTAGATAACTGACCCCGGAGTCCTCTGCGGCTACTGAAGTCTCGAACGTAAACTCACCTGAAGAACTTGTTAAAAACAGCATGATTGGCATCAAAGTGATGTCACTCTTTCCTGCATTTCAGATACTTTTTCAGTCAAATATCACATTATTTTCATTATATGTGGGATGAAGAGATGTTCTTTTCCATTTTGTTTTGTGCATGTGTGTGTGTTGATGTTGTCATATTTTACCTTCAGTTCATTGAGATTGAATCCTTTCTCTACTTTTATGTCACCACATGGAAAGAAGAGGTGAGTATCAAGGTTGATGTCCCCTGACTTGCTAGAGAAATGTGTAAACTCCTTACATGCGTCGCTTGCAGAGGTATCTCCTATATGCCCTTCCCTTCTAACAAGTGTGTGCGTGCACACACACGTACACCCATACCAATATGTACACATACACATATATATGCACACACGCACACAATGCCACAGACAGCCTGGTCCAATCCATCTTTTGCTTCCTGCCACCTTCATCTTTCACTCCTGCCAGTGAGATCATGGCCAGACATCCAATTTCTCTACCTCCTGACGGTCCTTCTGTTTGGAACACTGTTCCTGGCCCCGTCTCCTCTCTTTCACCTCCCAGCCTCACCCTCTTTCATTGGCTGACCAATAGCCACCCTTCAGATCTCACCTCTCAGAGAGGTATACACTGTATGTCCTATTCTGCAACCCTGTGTGTTCAGAGGCTGCCCTGGGAGATGCAGGTGGCAGCCTCTTTAGTGACATCATGTGACCTGATCAGAGTGGGCAGGGGCCAGACTGCAGCACCAGCTGGAAGGATTGGACTTGTCAATTTCTCTTCCTGAATTGTTCTCTCCTGTCAACCCTATTTCCTCCACCTTGATCCAGACCACCATGAATGTCCTATAAACTATTCAACTGGCCTTGCCTCATGCCTTGCTCCTGCCCAATCTGATCAGGTGACATGGGTGACCCTTGCCCTTGGGCTTCTTCCCTGGGCTCCTCACTGCATAGGGTCCAGCTCTGGCTCTCCTTCATCTGTGCCTGGCCCCATGGGGTTGGGAGACACCGCAGAACCACGAGTCTACAGGCCAGGGGGATGTTACACCAAAGCCTGCGTCCCCCAGTCCTCCCCACAACCACATAATTCAAAGCCTTGATCCAGCTACCAAGGACACTGCATCCCTGATAATCCAGCTCTGAACCCATTCCCAACCTACACAGGACTCCTCCCCTGTCCATTCTCCTGAAGGCAGAGTTGTGACCCAGTGTACACACTGCCAGGCCTGTGGTGTATGGCCAAGGGGCAGGTGCTTGCCTGGGAGTGGGGGGTGAAACCTGGACATAGGCTGGAGAAGGCACATGTCTGCTGAGTGGGGCAGAACTAGGGTGAGAAGAGACAAGGAATGGACAGGAGGCTGGGGTCCCTGCAGCTGTGAGGGGCAGGCCTCAGGGCATCCCCTGCTGTGAACCCTCAAGGACTCCTTATAGGACTCTGGAAACCATCCAAACTCCTGAGAATGTGACTTAAGGCCCCAACGTTCCTTAGTTTCTGTATTTCTCCAGCTTCAGTCACCTCTCAAAGGTCCCCTCTCAAATTTGCATTCCAGGCCTACTAAACGATGTTCATACCCTTAGCAGATAATTTACCCTATTTCATCATTTCTGATCTCCTTCCTCCCCACTGCTCCTTGAGAGGTATCACCAGGACTCATTACCCACTGGGTTTGGCATACAGCAGGCTCTTGGAAAATATCTGGCGGGGAGAGGGAAGCAGAGAAGGGCCATGAGGGCTGCACTTTCTCCTGGAGTGGACAGCACAGAACCTCTGAGTAGCCGCAGCCCACACTCCAATACTCGGAGAAGCTGCCGGGAGTGCTTTACTGGTGTAGGTTTGGGGTGAGAATGGGGAAGAAAGAAACGAGCAGAATAAAGAGCATCAGTAGACACTGACATTATTTTATCCTGGTTCTACCACTTGTAATCTGTGTCACAGGTCAGCAACCTTTTTCTATAAAAGGACCGAGAGAACGTATTTTAGGCTTTGCAAGCCTAAAATTCTCAACTCTGCCTTTGTGGCACAAAAGTAGCCACAGACAATATATAACTGAAAGGACATGGTTGTGTTCCCAAAAAAAGCTTTATTGACAAAACTTTATTGACAATGAGCCGGATGTGGTCCATTGGCTCTGGTTTGCCAACCCCTGATCTCAGTGATCCAAATCTAAAAGAAAGTTGGGAATATGATATCTACTTTATAGCAGATGATGAAATGTTATGTGAAATTATTTTGAAAATTACAATGAAGTGAAATCCTAGAGAACTATACATTAGCAGTACCAGTCATGTTAATCGGCTATGGTGAGGCCCATTAATAAATCACATTTATTAAGTACCCGCTGTATGCGAGGTGCCTTGCGCTCACGATTTTACTCAATCCTCACAAAGATCTTGTGACAAAATAAACTGTTACCAATTTACTGAGGAAGAAACTGAGGCTCCAAAACTGGCTTAAAAGTCACACAGGAAGCAAGGCTGAATTCTGACGAATAGCAGTTTCTGGATCCAAAACAGTAGCTCCAAAAAAGAGAAATCCAAATGTGTGTGGGGTGTAAATAATAGATAAATAGTTGAATAAATGGTTGCAAACAGACGGGCCCCTGCTGTATTCAGATAGGAGGGCAGGACCAGGTAATATGCCCCCGGCTGTCAAATGATTGCCTGTGCTTGCCATGGCATCTGAGGCTGGATGTACTTCCTTGGAGGAGAGGCGCGCTTCCTGGGCAGGGTCCCAAATTTAAATCCTAAACAAGGCCAGCTACCTCTGATGAGCTATGCCAGTGGTGGAGGACTGGCCTTCTCTGCAAGGATTTCCTGAGTCACAAGGCAGCCCTCCAGAACTTTCTGGGCCTGCCCTAAGCCAGGCCTGCGTCAGCCCCAAGGGGAGACTCAAGCTGCCAGTGCCACTTGCATGCAGAGTCCTCTGCTTCAAAGAGGCCAGATTTAGCAATCTGTCACACACAGCCTGCCTTATCGTGACACAGGACTCGGAGAGGCAGGCAGCTAGGGCAGGCGGAAAAGTATCTGTCGGCATGCCACGCAGACAGGGATTAGAGAGGATGGGGGAAGATAATTATGGCATGTGCTTTCCTATAAAGTGCATGTCAGGAGGAAAGGATTAAGCTAATTGAAGAAATCTCTAGCACTTACGTCAAAGGTGGCTGCAAAGCGATTGCTTTATCTTGCATCTCACCTGCTTTCGAGAGCCCAGCTCAGAGAGGCCTACCCACATCTCCACTTGGTTCCCAGCAACTCTTCTCAGAAATAGTTTGAATTGGCGTTAGCCATTCTGCAAAGGAGAGAGGAGCTGAACATAAGTGCATGTGACGGAGTCTCCCCATGCTTTTTTTCTGTTAACTTCCAAAGTTCACATCAAGTTTCCCAGAGAAAGCCGGAGAGCTGATTTTCCTGATGTTTTACATATGTGTGCACGTGTGACAGGTGAAAGAAACGGCACTGAGCATGCTGCACAGGGACGGGTCACAGACTCTCTCAAGCTCTTCAAGCTCTCTCTCTCTTTTTGTCTCTCTGGACGCTTAGCTTATGCTCCTGAGGACCATGTGAGTGCAAAGAGAAAGCATGGGCTCCAGGATCATTTATTATCCCTCTCCCTCACCTGTGCACCGCTTGCGGTCCCAAGCACCTCCAAACCCAGAATCAACGTGAAAGTAACAGACTTTGTCTTCTGTCCCACAAATGGAACTTGGTTTTTATTTGCCCCGTGACAGATTTTTGGGAGTCTTCTCTGCAATGAATTGGGAAAGGCAGTAAATAGAAAGATTTCCTCTTTCTTCTAGTTCAAGGTCTTACGTCTACCAAACAATATTTGACAAATGGACTGCTGTTTCCTGATGAATAAAATAGCACATCTGAAAAACATAACCGCTTGCGTAATTTTGGCCATGATGCATCCTTAGACTGCCTTAGAAAATAGATTGCCAGATGAATCCAGAAATATTTGTTTGAGCGCTTAGGCCTGGAAACCTGGCTCCATTCTGTTACTCTAACCTTCTGACCTTGGGTGAGTTATTTCAACTCACTTTGATTTCTTCATCTGTGAAATGGGGGATTACGGCTCGCCACAGAGAGTTGCTGTGAGGATTACATGAGATGGCTCAAGAAAAGCATCTGGCACATAGTAGGCACTCAAGAGTGGGAGCTATGATCATTGTCACCATCTGCCAGGAGATCATAAGGCATAATAAGGTATTGTGTTAGTCGGGGTTCTCCAGAGCAACAGACCCAGTGGGATGTGTAAGTATATACATATATTTGGATTTTCAGGAATTGGCAATTGTGGGGGCTGCTGGCAAGTCCAAAATTTGCAGGCTGGCTGTCAGTCTGGAAATGTCAGCAGGGGTTAACATTGCAGTGTTGAGTCCCAAGGGAGTCTGGAGGCAGAATTCTTTCATCTTCAGGGACCTCAGCCTTTTCTCTTCAGGCCTTGAACTGATTGGCTGAGGTTCACCCATATTATGGAGGGGAATCGTCTTGACTCAGAGTGTGCTACTGATTTAAATGTTAATCACATCTAATATATTATATATATATATATATATATATATATATCTTCACAGCAACCCGTGGGCTGGTGTTGTTTGATCAAACAGCTCAGCCCAGCTGACACATATACTTAACCATCACAGGTATGTCATCTCTTACTCCAGGGAAAATTGTACTCGACCAAGCAGTGAGCATGGAAGCACAACAACACAAAACGTACAGCAATGTGATCACCTCCTTAGTGCCCTCAGAACCTATCAGAAGTCATGAAGAAGGAAGACACCCTGGTGTGATGGAAAGCACTCCACGCTCAGCCGGTGCCACAGTTTCTAGCCCGCTCTGCGCCTGGATGTACGTGGTTTTCAGGCAGCTCATTGACTAGCTCCAAGTGTCCTCAGCTGCAACAAATAATAAACACATCTTTCTGCCCTGCCTACTGCACTTGGCAGTTGTGAGAATAAAATGAGGCAACTGTTGGGAAGGGCTTGGAAAGGAAACTTTTCAGTGTCCTAGTATATTGGTGAGGGCATTACCCTACAAAGAGCGTAATGGTCTGGACAGATTGAGTCCAGTTCTTTGTACCAAAGCAAAGAAACGGCAACTCTGTGAAGCCATGTGTTTGACCTAATTCTAATACATTAGCTAACATAATCATTCATGTTTTCAATTAAAATTAATTATTCTCTTGCCTTCTTGGGATTTTAGAATGGTTTTTTGGGTGTGAACTCGATGACCAAGCTGTCTGAATACTAAACTTTTTCTCCCCTCTCTCAATACATTTTCACTGCCTTTGAGCAGGGCTCAAAGCAGCAGGTCCAACCAAGGCTCGTTGCTCCTGACTCATTCATTACAGTGATGTTTATGGAGCCCTCACCGTGTGCTGTGCACTGCCCTGGGTCCTGGTTGGAGAGGGTGGTGACTACAAGCATGGAGCCCAGTCGTGGCTCAGGGTAAGTGCTTGCGAAATGCCAGCTACTCACTATTTGTTCATACGTTACTATGTGGCCATTTTGTAAAAAGAAAGGCAGGATTAATGCTTTAAAATAAAGACACGGCAGAGTCAACATTCCTCCCAATCTCTGCAACTTTTTCAAAGTTTCCAGGTCTGCAGCTCAACATCAGTTCAATATCACTCCGAACTCCAAAGTCAGGGCACCAGATGCCCAAAGGAGTGCGGCAATCGTTCTCTGGAAAACTTCACCATCAAAGGAAATTGTCCTGTGCTGTCTCTTAGAACACTTCACACTTCATTGGGAAGCTATAAAAACAATTACCAGGTCATTAGTAAAGGTTATTATATTTTTTAAGATCCAAAAGCCTCTCTCCCAGAATGACCTTAGCAAGCATTTCAGGGAGAGACAGTTGCTGTAGTGGAAAGAGGGGAAGCTTTAGAGTGGAAACAGGGACTCTGCACCAGGGGCTTAACCTTCCCCAAGCCTCAGTTTCCTCAATCCTGTGCTGGAGCTACGAGTGCCTGCCCATCTCATTGCTCTGTGTGAGAGACTGAAATAAAATGGCTTTGGGAGTAACACCCAGCCCCACTCTGAGCATACGGACGGCACTCTGTAAATGAAATTCTTTTCTTTCCTTGGCTCCATGGCCTGTGTTTGGAGTCAAGATAGGAGTGGATAAAGCAGGCAGGATTGAAATGAACACTGGGTCCATCGTGATAAGCTCGGTGGTAGGCTAGGCTGCAATAACAATCTGAAAAACCCCAGCAGCTAAAACCCACCAAGTTCATTTCTCACTCACATCTCCTGTCCATCATGGGTTGAACAAGTAAGCGACACTCCCCGGAGCCACTCAGAAATCTGATGGACAGAAGTGCCATCTTATCACATGATTCTAAGATCTCAAGGGGCAAAAAAAAAGAGCACGATGAATCATACGCTGGATCTGCAAGTTTCTGCCTGGAAGGGATCCCCAGTAATTCTACTCACATTGCTAAAGCAAGTCACACCTGAGATCAACAGGGGAGGGATGTGTCATGCTACCAGGGCAGCAGGGACTGGAGATGGCAGACCAAAGTACAGGCACTTGGATCCAGCCGGTATTCGTGTATAATAAAAGGGAGGTGGAAATCTAGCAAAAGCTGAGGCTTCAAATATAATCTACCTGGTCACAGCCACTCAAACTATTTTCTTTGACCAACAACTTCCTTTAAACAGCCAATCCTTCATTTAGTCAAAAATTTCGCTGTTCACCTTGTGTACCATGATCTAGTGAATGTGACCTGGTCCTTGCTTTTATGCAGCAAATCTTCTAGATGGAAGACAGACAACAAATAAGTAGGAAATATATACTGTCATTTCATGGCATGATAAACACTATAAAGAAAAAGACAGCTGGGTAAGGAAATCCAGATTGACTAAAACGAAGTAAGAAATAAGATGTGTGCTTGAGGACATTGAATGAGTTAAATGGCATTCCCCCCACCCCCAATTTTTATTTTATCCCCTCCCCCATCCCCTAAAAGCTTTCTGAAAGGCAATGTGGCTGCCTCAGAATAATGGCAATGACAACAACAATTTTTGTAAACATAGCATGTTTTTCCCACCCTACCCCCACCCCTCCTCCCAGTATCCTCAGATACTGGGAAGCATTCCAGACTTCTGCGGCTCCACAGGCTCCATAGGAACCCAGAGGGAGACAGATTAGACCAAGGCAGGACAAAAACAACCTCCACTGGTGCCTGGGGTAATGACACAACCCCTGGCTAGGCCTCAGCCTTCCTGTGCATCTGCACCGATCTGGAATATTCCATTTATTTACCTACACCTGCCTATGGACATCTGTCACTGGTCAGGTGCAAAGAC
This sequence comes from Aselliscus stoliczkanus, assembly GCA_033961575.1. Classification (NCBI taxonomy): domain Eukaryota; kingdom Metazoa; phylum Chordata; class Mammalia; order Chiroptera; family Hipposideridae; genus Aselliscus; species Aselliscus stoliczkanus. Next base: position 127,410,527 of record CM066734.1, read on the forward strand.
AGCACTAGAATCGAGGTGGACGGGCTGAGGGAGGGGAAGGTAGCTCTCACTCACTGAACACCTCCACTGGGCCAGGCACTCTACAGACACACCTCCTCCATTTCACCTTCACAACATCCCCAGTTTGCAGATAAGTAAACTGAGTCTCAGAGAAGGGAGGTCATTTGTTCTAAGTCACAGGGTAAGTGCCAGAGGTGGGTTAGAGAACCCCGTGCATATTGTATTCACCTGGGCTGACTTCCAACTCTTTGACTGTCCAACGCTTTCTTCCTTTCTTTGACTCAGGGGCATCTGTTGGCATCAGTAGTTCAGCCCTGCAGGTGGTTCTCAAAATGCACAGGTCACTGTTTATTATTTATCAAGCTCCCGTTATATTCCAGAAGCTATGCTAATGCATTTATATACATTATACACTGTAATATTATTTTATATTCAAAGGATGATGTACATACCACATTAAACCTAATAGGTGGATCATTATAATCTCTTCTTTTCTTTTCTTTTCTTCTCTCAGGTGTCAGACTCTAAAAGCCACACGTTCATACTCTGGTTTCTCTTCAGATTGTATAAATCTTTCGCCTTTTAAAAGCCACACTTTCACCCACTGTGGCGCATTGCCTCCATAAACCCACATTTCTTTTCCAATAAACCTACAGGCTACTGTCACTCTCTTCCACAACAGCTCGCCAGGTAGACTTCCTTTCCATAAGAGAACATTTTTTTCTGTCCCAGAGTCCTTTTTCCTTTTTCCCCATTCAGTGATGAATTTTGGTTTATTTTTCATTTACAGTTGACATACAATATTATGTTAGTTTCAGGTGTACAACATAGTGATTTATTTGCATACCTTACGAAGTGATCACCCAATGAGTCTACTACCCATCTGACACCAGGCTCCTTTGAGGATCTGATGAAAAATATAGAATCCCTCCCCCAAAAAATGCTCATAAAAATCCAAGTGGCAAAAATTACATTCAATGATCTTATTACATTAAAGATGTCTTTACTTCATGTGTGTTCACCTTTTTAAAAAAAAAAGTATTTGATTATTCAAAACTGATTGGTTAATTCCAGGAAGAAAAAAATGCGATAAAACAAAAATTCAACCTCAAATCTGCTCAAAAGTACATTTCAATTTAGAAAACATAATGGTATTTCCCTTAAAATAGAAGTTGAAACTGTGATATATAGTTTGACATGGTCTGCGCATGTCATCTTTGCTATCCAATCAGCTTGAGTTTTCCTTTAGAAAATATTAAATGCTGACTCACAAAAGAATCAGTGTACCCAAAGCTCTTTGCCAAATGAGGGAAGACTTATGCCAAGACACACCAGCATCCTCCAAGGCAGGGTTTGAATCATGGATCCTATCTATTTGTTAAGCTACTTTGGAGGGCAAGAAAGAAAATGTCTAACCAAAATGGATTAAATAGAAAGAAAGTCTTTTTTTCCCTGGGTAATCTGAAAATAGGGAATTCTGGTGTTAGTTCAGCAGCTCCACAATGTTAGAACTCCGGGTCAGCTACTCTGCAGTTCTCTTGGCCTCCCCTTCATGGTCGCAAGATGGCTGCAGCAGCTCCCAACTCCACATTCTCCTAGGACATTGCATTAAAAGAAATGTCAACAGTGTCCAAGGAGTGTTGCTATTTGACAGAGGTGTTGCTTCAATATTCTTTATCTGTTCCAAGTTCCAAATAAGCTAGGTCAGATCCACAAAACAAGGACTTCCCCAAATCTCTCTAAAAATGTGTGTGTGTATCAATATATGATATATATATATATATATATATATATATATATATATATATATATATATAAAATGTATTCTCTTTATATATATGTATGTATATTTACTAAAAGGGTGAATAAGCAATTATGTAAGATGTTTCAGCAAAAGGCTTTTGTGCCAAGACAATACAAGTTTAAATACAGTTCTAACATTTTAAAATCAAACCTTCTCATGAGAGGTGTCTGCACTGTCCAATGTAGTTTCAGGACAGATGGTCATAATTTTGCCACACAATAATCATTGTGGCTTTTGGGCGAGAGTGGGGAGGGAATCTTTGCCATGTTCATTGATAAAAATTAAAACAAAGGATATATGTAAATGTTGACATCATTTCTTTTCCTTGATATTTTCCAACTTATGCTAGACCCAATATAAGAAAGGCAGAAGTACGCCCTCAATGATAAGGTGTATTGTCATCCATTCCTCTCCATGGATAGTCTTCTCAACAACAGGAAGTTGGGGTAACCAGTAGTGTGTTCCTTACTAACAACATACAGTAACAGCTTTTTTATTCTACATTTATTTGCAGTGAAACCACATGTCAAAAATACTTCTACATTAAAAATGTTATTTTCACAAAGATAATTCACAAAGTCAGACACACACCTAAAAGAAAATACTTATCTTCTCACCAGGAGATCATTCATGGTCCGCAGATTAAGAAACTGCTTGTACACCACTGCCCTCTTTTCCCAGAGTGGTAAATGCTGCTTGTCATGTGGTCTCAGAGTTCTGCCTCTATGAACACCACCTACATAGGGCATTCTAAAAGACTGAAATGCACCATATTTTCAACCCTTCACTCATCACTTTCCCAAGGGTGGATAAAACAGGCTGGAGGGAGCGTGAGGGTCTTTTTGGAGGTACCTCGCAGAGAGGGAAAATTGTGGTCTGCAGAGTGACAATGAGATGGGTCGTGGGTTTGAATCCTGCCTCCCCTCTTTCTACCTCTGGGACCTTGACTAAATCAATTATTCTCTCTAAACTTCAATTCCCTTACCTGAAAAAAAATGAGAGTAATCATTTCCCTCAGTAGGACTGAGAATTTTTAAATTACTAAAATTCATACTGTGTTTATGACTTTAGTCACTTTTAAGTGACCAAATAATGTTTTATTATCTAAGAGTGACTGGCGAGCTAATGGCACCAACCTGAGTTTCTACCTATAGGCATGGGAAGATGGAAGAATGACAAGGTTGGTTGTATAATTCTATCCTCAATGCTTGTTCACAGCGTCTGATTCTTATACATAGAATCCAGGTGAGATGTAAGTTGAGTCCACACAGCCATCCTGGGTATTCTATCCCTCTTTAGAGGCAGCAGGACGAGGGTCAGCAAGGCTCACATCAACCCCTCACCTCGCCAGGAAATGATATTCTGCAACTCTTCAGTCTACAGACAATTCAATATAGCTGTGGCAACAATAGGATGGGCAAGGCAGTGTGGCAGGCACCGATACTCGCTTTCTTTATTTGATTTTGATCAGGCCAGAGGGAGATACAATAGTGAAGGTCCAAGTTCACAACTCTATGTCATGGGCAAACTCTTGTCTTCTCCCACCCTTCCCATTTGCATATTTGCATGTGTTTTTGCTCATTATAATGTCATTAGCATGAGCAGAGAGGTACTACTACCAGGGTAACCAAGAGAGAAGCAGGTTCTCTCCATTCTTAGCTGAGACCACTAAGCTATGTGATCGGTCTCTAGCTGTGTCCTTAACTCACTTCATTTTGTAGGTTTCCAGATTGTGGAGTCTTCTATATTTTCACTATATCGTTCATTTTACTAGACAAACATGCGCTTCTAAACCCACTTATTGAATACACTTATTTCCACATATATAAACATATGGTTCTTTGTGTGTGGATGTGAATATATATGTATATGTATACCGTTTTATGTATGCCAAACATTTTATGGACTTATTTAACCAAATAATTGTCTTTTCTCCGTTCAATAGATTAAGTTCTTGGACACCAGCCATCTGTCTCCCACTTGTTGCCAGCGTTCTGATAAACGTTTATCTCCATTTAAAAAAACAAAAAACATTTTGGCATTTTTCCATATTCTGAATAGTACTTCACATTTCCTATTTCTCAAGATGTTAAAGAAACTGGATCACATTCCCCACATTTCCAGAGCCTGTGGAGGTCAAGAGTTGCCAAGGTGAGTCCTAGGTGAGTCCTAAGTGACCTTAGGTTCTCAAGATCTCCTACAGAATTCACGTCTCCTCCTGCTGTCTCAGATCTGCTGCCTGATGTGAAACAGAGTCCTCCTCAAATTCCTCCTCTACGGTCGCTCACATCAGATGTAACAGGAAAGTATTATCCAAAAGTGCAAATTCCTGGTCCTTCTCCCACCCCTCACCCTGAGTTAACAGGGGAAAGTCTGGTGTGTTCTACTTTGCACGGTCCTGTCTTAGCCCCTCCAGCCACCTCCCCCCTTAGGTAATCCACTGGTGGAGGAGAAATGGGAATAAAAGGTTGGGGACTACATTGGAAAATGCAGAGATTTTTCTCAAAGAGACAGAATAAAAGAAAAAAGTAGAAAAGTTGTGAAAAGAAATGGTAGAAGAAAACTAAAAACACTGTTTCAGTTGGGTGTTTGAGAAAGTGGATCCTCAGATGTGTTTATTTTAACAAACATCGATGTATAATATAATAGCTCTTTCTATGTGTCAGATACTGTTTCAAAGCCTTCACAAATATGAACTCATTTCACCCTCATTACCACCCTAGTAAGTAGGTACTATTACCATCCTCATTTTACAGAAATGAGGGCATTAAAGCACAGAGAGGTTAAGTGATTCCCCAAAGATCACACAGCTTGTAAATGGCAGGGCCAAAACTCAAACTCAGGCTGTCTGACCCAGAGTTCATGCTCTCAGCCCTGCTCTATACTCCTTCTCATGTGGTTTATTAACTGCATTTCTGTCTATGTTATTACAGACATTCAAGTGAAGCCTGGAATTAGCTATTAATTTTGGCTTGAGGACTGCATGACTTGGTCCATGACATCAACTTGAGACTGGGACACATGGGGCCCCAGAATGCACTTGGCTTCTAAAAGAGCCCCTGAGTTGATGGGATCTAAAGATGGAGGGGTGTGGTTCACAGAGAGGAGACACAACATAAATTTACAGACTTCTGCCGCCTTTACAGCCTCCTCCTTTCCTCCCTCTCTCGCCTTCTTACCTCTTTCCTCCAGGATTAGGAACTGCAAATTCTTCTCCTTCTACTAAACAGCTTTCATCAAGATTCTTCTCTCAAATATACCTGCCCAGACCCATCATTGTGCTCAGACTGGACAAATCTTACAGAGCACACTTTCCATCAAACAATTGGTAAAGTTTGTCTTTGGTTGGATGCTCTTATTTCTCAAGTTTCTATGAAGATGAATTGTAACTCAGTTTCACTAGAGCATCACCCATAGGTGCCGACACTGGCAAAAGGAGAATACCCAGAATTACCAAAGAGAAGCGTTTAGAGTCGCCCCTAAGAGTTGCCATGGAAAAATGCTCCCACCTGACTTTTCCAGGTTATCCAGTTTCCCTTCAATTCATTCGTCTGATAAGCAGAATCTAGATGTTGGTGCTCCCCAAATATAACTGCTTATCTCTGAATCCCTGAAAAGCCAGGACAGAGATAGTTTTCAAAAATCTGGCCACTCTGATATCAACGGTGACTTGGGCCCAGTGGAGAACGTTACTTCTTATGGCCAAATTGCAAAAACGCCCTCTTGAGTTTCCAAAAATACCTTCTGGCTGAAGAGTTCTTTGCCTCAGAGAGGAAGGGTGATGGGGTCGAAACAGCCACTGAGTAGATGGCAACAGACATTGGTCACATGGGGGAGACGTTGTAGATAAATTTTAAGAGCCCCTGCAAACACAAGATCATATGGTGTCCAGGGGCATTTTTGTTGTAGCCGATATATCTTGGGATCTGTGAAGGAATGGTTGCACTGCCAACTCGTCAATTAATCAACCCTCCCAAGGTCGCCAGGGACACTGTGGATTGGGCCCGGGCAACAGGGGCCTGGAGGAACTGGCTTTAATTAAAGGATTTGTACGGTAATGGAATCCTGAAATCCTTTGAGCAATGTTGCATGAACTGGGCCTTTCAATCCCTGTGTGCATTTTCCATGGCTGCAAAAAAGCGACAAATATCCTGACCAAGCACTTTGAGGGAGGGCATTGTTAACCCATTTAGAAACCCTGCTGAAGGACACATGGGTGGGAAAGAAGCCCAAGCAAATGGAAAAAAGAACACCCTGCACTCTGCAGCAGTGGGAAGGATATCCATTCTTCAAAACCTTGTGATATGGTCGTTACTATTGACATTACCTGCACTCAAGTGTCTTCATACTCACAAGCTGTCTTCATTTGAATTGTTAATTATCATTTGGATGGAATACTTAATATCTGAGAGTTAATAGTCTTGCTTTTTGTGAGGCCCACAAGCAGAGGGTCCTCTGGATTCATTCTGCCTTAGATGTCTTTTTTGACACGCAGAATATTCTTGTAGGGCATTGATCACCTTCTTTAAAAAAATCAACTGCCTTCTTTTAACTAGGTATGTAGCCTGGCCCCACCTGTCTAGCTCTTGAAGGTATTTTTTTCTTTTGTGACCTTGATCAGACATTTTACTGAAGCTGGGCTAACCCCCTTTCTGTCATCTGGCACATGAGAAATTCACACACATGCTATCCTCTCATGGGTGTTCCAACCTGTGGGCTGCAGCACAGAAAATATGGGCTGCATGTAGTGCCAGTTCCTGGATGCTAACAGGAACTCCACCTTATAGCTACCCACCTTTTACCAAGTCCCATTGCCAGGAAGCTCGGCACCTGTGTGATATAATTTAGTCCCCAAAAATCTCTTCAAAGAACTGTGATTTAACTTTCAGATATCAGCTTTTTATCAGGGGCTGTGATAAGGTCTTATGTATTTTGAGAAACTGCTATCAAATAGTTTGTGTGTCAATAACCAGACATGTACAGTACATGTTTAAGTCAGCTCAGGCCACCATAACAAAATACCACAGACTGGATGGCTTACACAACTGAAATGTTTTATTCTCACAATTCTGGAGGCTGGAAGTCTGAGATCAGGGTGCCACTAGGGTCGGGTCCCAGTGAGGTCTCTCTCCCTGGCTTGCCGACACCGCCTTCTCTCTGTGTCCTCACATTGGGAAGCGCGGAGAGAGAGCTCTCTTGTACTTTTTCTTATAAGGACAATAAGGACACTAACCCTATTAGATAAGGGCCCTACCCTACGACCTCATTTAACCTTAATTGCTCCTGCAAAGGTCCTACCTCCAAGTATAGTCACACTGAGGGTTAGAGCTTCAACATATAAATGATGCTGGCGTACAATTAGTCCATAGAAGCACATGTACACAATCCCTCCAATTCTCTTTCTCCCTTGATGCTAGGAATATCATTGCACAGTTTTGGACTCAATTCCACTAGCTTTTTTTAACCTAGATTTTCATTTATAATTGTTCCTTACCTCCTTGGCCTCAATACTCAGCTCTTGTTCTTTAACTCCTGTAATGATGTGGAGTTTTGTTTTGTTATGTTGTTTGTTTCTCCCATGTGTTGTAATGACAAATCTTCCAAATAAATGTTGGAAGCTGATGGGATATAAGAGTGATAAGCACAAGAAAAGATTTATGTCATGACAACATGAGGAAAAATACTCTTCAGATATGTATGGTTTTTTGTCTTGGGAGACCCACTTAGCTTGTTTCTAAAGCTCTTAGCTTGCAGCACCCATGAAACTAAAGTTGGCTTGTTGAAAGGCCCAATAACAATGGGTGCTAATGCTAACAAACAGACGAACTCCATTTTCTGTACTTTTCTTCAGGAAAGTTGTTCCCAACAAGAGTTCCAGGAATTGGTAATTTTATTTTTTATCAGCCACTGACTCAAGAACTGGTTATCCTTTTCTTAAAATCATAGATATTTGACCAGTAACTAAATTCTTCCTGGTTATTCATACTTCACACCCAATCTGTTATGAGCTTCTGTAGATCCTATCTCCGACCCTTTTCTCCTCTTCATCGCTCTACCCCCTCCTTAGATTGGGTCCTCACCTGGTTTTTTATGTACAGTGTTAAAATAAACTGTAGTGGACATTTGTCATGGTTTGGGCCAGAACCCTTTCCATATTTTGGAAACGTCCTTATCATCATAAGATAAGCCCAAAACTGGTTTCCCCAGCATCCCTTGCAGCCAGGACACAGACACTGACTTGGCCTCCAATCAAATATCCACACACAAGACTGAATCAGAAGAAGTGAGTCAGTTCCCACGCTGAACTCCCCCTGGCAAAGGTGAGGGCAGTTTCTTCTGGTTTCTAGGGGCAGTAGTCTTGGAAGCCATGATCAGCATCTGTGCCCAGTGATGGCCCAGTGATGGTGGCAGTTGTGTCACCACTGCCACTGTTCCCAGATGTGGTTTGGGCTTGGTTACTGGCTTCACAACCCTTCTCTGGCTCCCCAAGAGATTTCAGGGCTTGCCTACTAGCCTCTTCTAAGTTCATGTTGTGCTAAACTCTGCTTGAATGATTTTCTGTTATTCACCACTAAGAGCTCTAGTTTTAAATAACAGAATCTGACTCTGACTGATTAAGAAGAAAAGTAGTTGATTAAAAGGATATTGAACAACTTCTGTTTTCAGGAAGATGCAATAGAATTCTTTCCCCTATTCTTCCTACCAAGCACAACTAAAAACATTAGACATTACAAAGACAAATATAAGAAGTCTCTGAAAGAAAGCTGAGTGGCTAGGGAACATGGGGTCCGAGGAATGACATCGGGATGAGGTCCCTGGGTTTTCTTTTAGCGTCACATATCCAAGATTGGCTAGTGGGGAAGTTAGAGCTCTAGACACAGTGACGAGAACAGACCAAAAGCCCCTAATACACCTGCTCTCTCTACCAACATCATCAGGACAGATGCGAAGCAAGACAGAAAACCTTTAGGCAATAACCACCCTACTCCAGACACAAACCACCACAGGAAAACACTGCAACCCCACCCCCACTCCTACCAGAAAATGCCAATAGCCTAGACTCCCCCGCTTGCTGGGCTGTAGCCTGGTCGCCCAATCTCCGCGCTCTGGTGGTGTCTGAAAAGGCCAAGGAGGGAGCCAGGATTTCATCCCCAACAGGTAGAAATGTGAGGGAAGGAGGGAAGAAGCCCCTTGTTCCCCAGCCCACTCCCTGCAAGGTCTGGCAATACTTCCTAACCTTGGGCTCTATCAAATTTCCCCCCTTTTAACCAATCCCCTCTTAATTTAAGCAGTTTGAATAGGTATCCAAGTCTCATATCCAACCATGCCCCGGCTCAGACAAACTAAATCCAACAGGATGCCTGGTACATGATGTAGTGATTGTCCAAAAGATGATGTTGGTTGTGCATCTGCCTCTCAAAGGACACCCCACATCTGTGATATAGCCTCCCTTTCTGAGGGGAAACGTCATGTCAGAGGGCTTCTGTAACCCGACGCTCCAAATTACGCCTCCAATCCTGCTCGGGTTCCCCTTTGCAGTCCTCATCATGGGCGTAATTGCACATTTATCTGTGACTGTCTTGCACACGAGCTGAGGATCCCTGGAAAGAGACAGCATGTTATTGTTCAAGTTCACACATCCAGCAAGGCCCAAAGCACTAGACACAAGTAGGTGCTCAATAAACATCGCTGGAACAAATGAGTCTCTGAAACAGGAGCAATTCATTCCCCGGAATACCCCTCAGGTTTCTCATGATGGTGACAGGGGAGGTGATATATGGCGAAGTATGCAAATATGGGCTGTCAGCTTCTGAATAATAATGTGTCTTCTCAGTCCCCCTCCCTGCTCCCCACGAAGCCTGCTCCCCTCACTGGCAAAGGCCCAAAAAGGAGCTGACTCCCCTCTCCACTTAATCCGTCTTCCCACGGAGAGGAGAGGTGAAGCGGAGGAAAGGCTAGGAGGCAGCACACACAAACCCATTTCTCCCCCCAGGAAGGACCCGGCCTGAGCACACAAGAACACTGTGGCCGCTCCTGCCGTCCTGCTGGGAGGCTAGAGAATGAACTCTTGATGACCTGCAGCCATGAACTTCATGCCGCGGTCGAAACAACCCCCTTAGTCTTCCAGAATCCAAGATATTGGTGTTTTTTGGTCGACCTCTATCATTTTAAATTGGTCACATAAGGAGTGCATCGCAGTGGCTGTTGTTTTTAAGTGGGTGGAAGGTGCTTTTGCGCTGAGACCTCTCCTTGGCCCGCTGCTGCCCGGAACAAATGTTGCGATCAAATTACCATCCCCTGGAAATAGCAACCTAACTGGGAAATGCTGACAACTTCTAACCTGGGCCGTGCAAATGGCATTGATAGAATATCTAAAATGAATCCAGGAAAAAAAAACAAAAAACAAAGCCTGAGGTGTGGGTTTCCTTGACACAGCAGAACCATGTGGCTGTGAGTGGGAGGGTAGGAGATGCCAAGGCCGTGAGGTGGGACAGTCTGCTGACCTTTGCGCAGTATTGTGTTCCGCCTGCATTGTTCCGAGCAGCACACCACGTGGCTCCGTAATGAGGCCTGGTAATCAGAGAGGTGTCGTGGAGCTCCTCAGCCCCCAGCTCTCCCCAGTCATGGCCAGAGGACAGTGCCTCTGGGATCACACGGAGCGCATGTGATCCTCCTTTGTGCGTGAGGTCTTGCATTCCTTGAGCTTTTTATCCTGCTCCAAGTTCTTCTTGAAAGAGACATGACAGGTATTTTGCACTTCGTTTTACAGGTAAAGAAACCGGCAACAAGTGCACGTCTCATCCAGATAGGGAGCTCAAACTTTATGATTCCTCCTCCAGTGCTCATTGCACCAAAATCACGTTTGGAAGTTTAAATAATAATAATGATCATTACAGTAATTGTAGCTGACATTTATTGATCACTCATAATATGACAGGAACTGTTGTAGGTATTTCAATGCAAATTATCCCATCCCTAGGAGGTGGGCAATCCACCTTTTTATGGGGGAAGAAACTATGAAGCCCAGAGAGGTTAAGTAACTTGTTCAAGGTCACACAGCAAGTGGCAAAACTCAGAGCCGCAACTTTCAACCCATGTACACAAGGCCTAGCCAAGTTCAACATTAAGGGAAAGAGTCCCACTGTTTAATTTATGTATTTTGTTTTGTTTATTCATTTCCTTATTCTAAAAGTGATTTAGTTACATAGTTTAGAAATTAACGGAGGTGCACTCGATGGAGTCTTCCAGCAAAATTTGGAAGATTACTTAATAGCATCGAAAGCTGTACTGATAAACACTTACATATAAAAGCAGGATACAAAACTGTCAATAGAGTCGGGTTACGATTGTGTAAAATAAGCATGGGAAAATAAAAATCTATAAGGAAATGCACCCAAGCTGTTATCAGTAGTTGTGTTGGAGTGGTGTGATTGTTTTGTAAATGTTTTCCATTTCTAAATTTTCTGGGTTTTTTATTTTTTGAAAAAATATTTAAGGAACAGTGGAAAGCTTCCCAAAACATAGCTTGACTTACTGATTTGATTTCCTGGCATTTGGGGAACCACAGAGGAAAAAAAAAAAGTGCTTTAAAAAGCAAGAAAGGCGAAAGCAGCTCATTTTTTTCATTTTTATTATTTCCAAACATCAAGGAGAAATTTGTCCCCACTACAGAGAGAGAGAGAGAGAGAGAGAGAGAGACAGAGAGAGAGAGAGAGACAGAGAGAGAGAGAGAGACAGAGAAAGAGAGAGAGAGAGAGAGAGACAGAGAGAGAGAGAGAGAAGAAGAAGAAGAAGAAGAAGAAGAAGAAGAAGAAGAAGAAGAAGAAGAAGAAGAAGAAGAAAAAGAAGAAGAAGAAGGAAAAGGAGGAGGAGGAGGAGGAAGAGGAAAAAGAGGAGGGAGGAAACAGAAGAGAAGAAAGGAAGGAAAAAAGGAAGGAAGGGAGGGAGGGAGGGAGGGGGGAGGGAAGAATTAATGAGAAAGAAAGGGGGATGAATTTTGTTACACAGAAGAACCATTAAATTTCATTGCATTGTTTGGGACTACTTAAGTCCACAAACACTGATCTTGCTAGGTAATTAAAACAATGTAAATGTCACTATTCCAATCTTTGACATTTAGTTTGGGTCCTGACAAGGCACAATGAATTATAGAGAAGGACTCTCCTTGTTGTGATCACGTGTTAATAATCCTAGCACAAGGCTTTAATATTCCTCTAGATACTTGAAAAAAATCTGTATAGCAAGATATATGCCGTTCCTTCAGCCCTTCATCACACAGTGCTCTGTGGCACCTCTTCTGCTGCTGTTTTGTGTTGTTATGTGGTTATCTTGAATTGTTTCAACTTCTAGGTGTCTGACTTTGGATTTGCCACAAACGAGGCATCTTTCCTGAGAGCACCGACCATGTTCTATTTCTTAGTAACACAAATGTCACATACACCAAAGAAGGTCAATTACACTTGAATAATAATGGCAATAGCAGCTACCACTGATCACTTCCTATACATCAGGCACTGTGCCTCTCACTCACCAAACACTTGCTCATCTAATGAGGAGCAGTGTGTGCAGTGGTTAGAACAGACAGCCAATCAGCCTGAATCCCAAGTCCACAATTTACTAGCTCTGTAACCTCTGACAAAGTTCTCAGCCTCCTTATGTCTTAGTTTCTTCCTCAGTAAAATGAGGAATTAATGGTACCTAAACTTCTTAGGGTTGTGACACAATTAAATGAGTTGGTTTAGGTCAAGTGCTTGCACATGGTAGGCAGTCAATAAATATTAACCTCTATTATGCTCATTGTATCACTGTTACTGTTCATTCTTACGATGAGAGAACACTTGCCTCTACTCACCCTGATTTCTCCCCTAGACTTTCCCATCTCAGTAGATGGCACCACCTCCCTCCTAATTGCCATGTCAAAACACAAGGCATCATCCTTGAGTTCTCTCTTCCCCTGCCTCCAAATCCAATCATTTAACAAGTCCTGAATCCTCCCACTGGATTCCACCCCAGGAAGCATCATTCTGTGGTGGCCCTGCCTGGGTTAAGAAACTGCCTCCCCCATCCATGTATTATGTACGTAATAATGGGCAAAGTACTGGAACTCTCATTTGGGATAAAAATAGAACCTACATCACAGGGTTGTGAATGCAAAATCAAATAATCCCTGTAAAGCACTTGAAAGAATGCCTGCATACAAAAACCACTCAGGTAATGTTAGTCATTGTCATCACTCTTTATATCCACAAATTCCAGGCTGGTCCAAGCTGCCATCAGCTCTTACTTGGGTCGGGAAGCAGCCCAACTTCTCTTATCTTTCCATCCCTTCACCACACCATAGCCACAGGGCTCTTGTTAATATGAACAACCCAATATATACAGCTTGTTATAGTTACTAGGATGGCATGGCAAATTACTCCAAAAGTTGTAGTATAAAACAACCATTTATTATGCTTCCAGATTACGAAGGTAAGGAAGTCAGATAAAGTACAATGGGGATGACTGAGCTCTCAGGGCCTCAGCTGGAAGACTTGAAGACTGGAGGCTGGGACAACTGGGGCTCTTTGGGCATCTTTTTCTGTCTCTCTGTGGTGTCTCCAGGTGATCTCTCCAGCATAGCAGCAATGATGTAGCTGGACTTCCTATATGCAACTCAGGAATCCCAAGGGAGAGGGCAAGGAGCATGCCATCTCACCTTCTATGTATGCAGCATCACTTCCGCCATCGTCACAGGCTTGTCCTGATTCAAGGGCAGAGAACATGGGCCGGCATCTCTCCTTGGGGTGCGCCAGTGTCACAATGGAAAAAGAGAATGTGGTATATTCATACACTGCTACGGAATTCAGCCTTAAAAAAAGAAGGAAATTCTGCGAGTTGTGACAACATGGGTGGACTTGGAGGACATTGTGCTCAATGAATTAAGCCAGACACCGAAGGACAAATATTGTATGATCTCACTTCTGTGTGGAATCTAAAAAAAGACAAACTCATAGAAACAGAGAGTAGAATTCCAGAGACTGATGAGAGGGGAAAATGGGAGATGATGGCCAAATGGTACAAAGTTTTGGTTCTGCAAGATAAATAAGTTCTGGAGATCTACTATACAGCATAGTGCCTATAGCGAAGAATGCCGTATTGTACACTTAAAATTTGCTAAGAGGGTAGGTCTTATGTTAAGTGTTCTTACCACAAAAAATAAAAACAATAATAATAATAAAGAGGGAAGGAGGAAACTTTGAGAGGTGATGGATGTTTATGGCTTTGATGGTGGTGAGGGCTTCCCAGGTTATACCTATAAACTCATCAAATTGTATACATTAAATATGTAGAGATTTCTACACATCGATCATCCCTCAAAAGTGATTTAAAACAAAACAATAAGCATGGATTCATGACTTGGTTTGTTTTCATTGCTTGCAAGGGTGCTTAACATAAAACAACAATAAAATTTATAAAAGAAGAAAAAGGAGAAGAAGGAGAGGAAGGAGGAGGAGAAGGAGGAGGAGGAGGGAAGGAGAATGTAGATGTCATATACTGGTCCAGCCGCCTTGGAAAATACAGCCAGCCAGAGAGCTCCATGAGGGCAGCAACCTTGCCTTGTTCATATTATACCCAGAGCAGTGTCTAGCACTTAGTAGATGATTGATAAATATTTTTCGAATCAAGGAATTAAATGCTCTATATCATTTTGTAGATGAAAAACTTGAGACTCAGTGAATGGCTCAGGTAGAATCCCAGGTCTGACTCCAACAGCTGTTTCTTAACAAATTATAAACTCTATTCCCTCCCTCAATGTTGAATACTGAATAAACAAATAAAAGAATAAAGGAGTGAATCATTTTATTTCTTCCCTAGTGAAATTACTCTAATGGCACTGATGCACATTCAGATTCTATCAAGTCTCCAGTTTCATGCCCAGATGTTCCTTCCCCAAACATTTGAGTGCTGATTCTTAACACTGATACATACCAAGCATCCTTTTTCAATAGGATCGTTTAAGGTCTGGTCTTAGGATACCTAAGACTATTGCTTCCAAGTAAAAGACCCTGGGAATGTTTAAACACAGCTTGCGATGGACTCCAGCCATGGACTCCAGCCATGGACTGTCATAAGCAGCCTTCAAAACTGAAAGTATCTAAAGACTTTTATTGACACTTTCACAAGGCAGGGCCCTTCTATAGGCTAGTTTCTCTACTTAGCTGGTGGTGGAGTGGCCAGACTGAGTCATGGTTCAGAGGAAGAGCGCCACCTACTGATGACCTGTTCCACCTCCAACATCACTCAGCTGGGCTTAGTCCTTCTGGATCATGGTCAAAAGGGCGTGCAGGGGTATTCTCAGCAGCACGGGGAATCTTGGTTTGACCTCCAACTCTAGTATTTGACGTAATACTGAGGCAGACACAATCATAGCACATTAAATACAGGGCAGGCCAGTGTGGTTCTGTGAGGCAGGATGGTAACTCAAGTGGGAAACTATTCTTTCCAAAATACAGCTTGTATTCTTCTGGCAAGCCTGTCCATTGAATGCTACTTTATTAAGGAGAATAATCTTATAGCATATTTAATATCATTCCAGCAAGGTATTAACTAGGTTGTCATTTCCAGTAATAAAGTGTTGACTTTACTTCCATTTTCATGTGTTCCTGAGAAATTCCAGTGTATAACTAAGTCAAAAAAGGTAAACTTCAACTACTCTGTGTTTCAGTGAGGCTTGTAGCCACAAGCAATAGAAAGCCATGGCAACTTGACTAATAGTTCATACAGTATGACTCCATTTATGTGAAGTTCTAGAATGGGCAAAACTGATATGTAGGGATAGAAGTTAGAACAGCGTCTGGGGCAAAGGATGAGGAGTTAATTGCAAAAAGATACACAGGAAGTTCTGTAGGGATAAAATGTTCTATATCTTGATGGGACCAGGGTTACTCAAAGGTACATATAGTCAAAACCCATCAGATGGTACAATTAAGATTTTTGCATTTCACTTACATAAACTTCTCCTGAAAATAAAAAAGACAGATGTAAATAAATATTAACCTCTAGTTAATGGCTTGCACTTGATGTCTACAACTTACTTTGAAATCCACTAAGAAATAAGATGTATTGACAGATGCATAGAGAGATGGATTGATATGTGATAAAACAAAAAAGGGCAAAATGTTAATCACTGTAGAATTAAAGTGTTGTGTATGTGGGTGTTCACCATGCCATTTTTTCAACTTTTCTGAATGTTTGAAAATTTCCATAATAAGTAAAAAGGAAAATTAAGAAAAAAAAATAACAAAGCCCTATAACGCATGTACTCACCTCAGGTTGGAATAACATAAGAAAATATCAAGCTTGGGCTGGAATTATCTCAACGCAGTTAGCTTAGTGAGAAGAACAGAGTGGGGAGTTCGGATATCACCAATTAATTCTTCTGAAGAGAAATTTTTAAATTTTGAGGCACCCCTCAGCCTCCTGATCTTTCTCTGTAGTAGTGTAGTGGTCGGCTCCCAAATTGAACTGAGGCCAAGACAGAAGACACTGTTTGACCAATTATTTGTACCTTTCTGTAGCCACTTGAATAGCAAGAATGTTTTTTAAAAAATGGCTGAGGGCCGGCCAAGTGGCGCGGTGGTTAAGCGCTGGCTTGGGAAACCAGCAGCCCTGGTTCGGGTCCCACATATGAGGGCCAGGGACACTGCCGTCTAAAAAAAATGGCTGAGAGGCTGCCCTTCCCTAAGTCTTATCACCTTTCTAACTTTGTACGTATTGTTTCAATGAGAATAACCCCTCCTAAGCAGCCTGTCTCTGGAAAGAAACACAAAAAATTCTTATTTAAAAGAGCCAACAAAGCTCTTTAAGCCATCAAGTGATTTAAGCGAAGATGAACCAGAAGTATATGAATTAAATTTCCCCTCGAGTTCTATAGAAATCCAATAAATAAATTAAATGCATGTGGATTTAAAAATTAAAGACCAAGAAGGCTTGCGGCAAGGTGCATTTGACATTTGAAATAATAAAAACTTGAGAGGAGGCATGTAGGAAGATGTGCACTTACGTGGTGTAATGGGGGCCCTTGGTCACTGCTCTGCCTGACTCTGTGTTTACAGAGCATAATGGCATTGCAGGGAAATTCAATAAAACTCCCTGGGTGCCAGATGTGACTTGAGTGTCACCATTTAGAAGACAATATCATATAAGTATGGAGCACTGACAGGTTGTGCCAAATACATAGTGATGGAAGGAGAACTCACTCTGGGTGGTGAGCACACAATGTGATATATATATGATGTATTACAGAATTGTATACACCTGAAACCTATGTAACTTTACTAACCATTGTCACCCCAATAAACTTTAATTAAAAAAAAAAAGACAATGTCAGCAGGCTCCAGCTCAGCCCCCAACCCACAAGGGCAGTAGTTGCTGCAGTCCTGAGTTCCTTCGGAGTCACCTTTCCTTTTGGGAGGCTTTGCCTATAGCTCCCAAGCATGCCTGCAAAAGGGGCTGGCAACACATTGTAAGAAATTGAAAGATGCTCTCTCATTTTGACTTGTTGATTCTACCTTGAGGAATTTAGCTTAAGCAAGGGATTCTGAGATGTGGCCAAAGCTGTGTGTACAAGGATAGTCATCATGGTGTATCTCAGCACAGTAAAAATGTTAAAGCAAGGATATGTCCAACAATAGGGGATCGGTTAAACAGATAATCGTGTCTAACAGTAGGGGGTTGTGGATGCTGTTTAACACAGTAGCTAAGACAATAAGTATGAGTTTGAGAACAGGCTTAGCCACCCACTGGCTCTGGAACGGTGGTCCAGTTCTATAGGTCACCTGGCTGAACCTCTGCTTCCTCATCTATAAAATGGGGATGATAATGTTACCTTATGGGCCTGTTGGGAGGTGAGATGAGACAATACAAGGAAAGCCCTTATGCAGTGCTTGATCACTGTAACTTCTTAACTACTGGCATCATTACATATATATATATATATATATATATTTATGATTATATATATTATAGTATATATGTATACTCATAGTACTTTTATATAACTATTACAAACTAAATTGTTTAAAGAATATTTACTATCATGAAAATGCTCATAATACCTTCAGTAAAAGAAACAGAATACAAAACTGAACAAAATATAACTCAACTTTATTAAAATAGACATTTAATGGACCTACGAAAAAAGACTGGAGGAGGAAACCATCAAAATGTTATCAGTGACTCTCATGTCTGATTGGGAGAATATGAATGATTTCAGTTCTGTTTTTGACACTTTATTTTTAAAATTGTCAAGCTGGATCACATAATACTTCATGTAAGTTCCTTCTAAACAGTGTCTATTAATTCCCTTTAATTGAGATGAATATAAAGAAAAGAGCAAAAAGAGACCCATTATTTTATCATCCAGAAAATTTTCTTGGCATTTTTTTTAAAAGTAGCATAGAAACATGGTGAAAAATTGCGAGCACAGAGAGGTACCAAATTAATAGTGGAACTTCCCATCCACCTACCCTTTGTCCATTCCCCTCCACCCTCACTCTCCTGACCCCCAAAGGTAAACACTGTTAACAGTTTCCTTCAAGAGGGGGGAAATAAATCAGCATCTTTCAGTGCAAACAGATCCATCTTATTCTTTTGATTTTTATCAAATTTTATTTACATTCTATTCCAAGGAAACTGTTGCTTTTAAACCCCTTTAATCATCATGCAATCCATGCCACCACCTCTCCCTCCCCTTCCAGTCCAGCCGGAGTTTGCAGTTTGTTTGGTGAATCCTTTGGTGTCAATTCCTATGCATTTACTAACAGAATGACATCCTCATACGGAACATAAGGCATTGCTGGGGGCCTTTTCTTTTTAATGTAAATCATATCACACTCTATACATAAGTTTAACCATAGTACAATTTTCTGTAGTATAGATATACCACAGGTTTTTGTTTGTTTTTTTTAGCATTTTCCTTATGCATGGATATTTTACCTCATTGTTACTTATTAGTTTCATAATGAGAATGAAATCAGAATTGTTTGTATGTTTCCTTTTCACTAAACCTAAAATATATATATACAAATTTTAAATGGGATGTTGGAAGCAGAGAATTCGAAGTTCATGTGTTTTACTTGGGTTGTGAATCTATGAACCCTCTCGGTGTTTTCGGGGTGTTCATCCTACTCTGGGCCCTTTCAATGAACTGTGCAACCTCAACCACGCTGGACCTCAGCAGTTTGTTCTCCCGGGAGCTACTCCAGACTCCCTCCATGTCCCCTTCCCCACCCTGAGGTTTCTCTTCCCTGCACACATGCCTTCCTCTCTGAACCCCATCGAGCCCCATAACCCAGTTCTCACTTCTCCTCCCCACCAGGATGTAGCGAACGCAACTTTGGACTTGCTCTCTCAGCTAATCCCTAATAAACAAGAAAGAAAGAGCTCAGAAAAAAAGCATTTTTACCTGTTTTTATACCTTAATGTTAGAGAAATTGATACCTTGCAGTGAGGTATCTGTAACACTCCCTTAACGAATATAGCAGTTTCTACCCGAGGTAAACCTACTCCGGGTTTAAGGGTCTGCCTTTCAAGCCACCACAGGGCTTTGGTGGCTACGCGAATCTTTTCCAATCTCCAGCATCAGATTCCTTGCTGCCCACTGCAAGGAAGTTAGTGGCGAGTGAGCTAAGAGGTCATTGTCCATTTTCAGAAGCAGAAACTCTGCTAAAGGCGAGAACAGGAGTGATCCGCCTTACCTGTCTCGTGGGGGATCAAAGATCCCAAATGTTAGTGCTGGAGGGGACCTAAGTCATCCAAATTCGTGCCTGTTATTTTATAGATAAGGACATGAGGCTTGGAGAGGGGGAAATGATTGTCTGAGCTCCTATAGGTAGTTGGTGCCAGGAGAAGAAGGGTGTGCACCACCAGCATTTGGGTTCCTATTTGAAGGCTGCTGCCAGAATGGATTGAACTACCTGGTCCCAGATTGCTAAGCATTTCCCACATTGTCCCTGCATGCAGAAAGGAAAAGCTTTTCTATTGGATTCCAAAGAAGCAGGAAACTAAATCAAGAGTGGGGAGGGGCAAAGTGTGTGTGTGTGTGTGTGTGTGTGTGTGTGTGTGTGTGTGTGTGTGTGTGTTGCAGAGAGGAGGTGAAGTGAGTGACCAGGAGAGCTGCTGTCACACTAACTTGCCTGGGATGATCCTACCACTGGGCCTACTGGTCACACCAGCTGCACTTCCCCAAGCTCATCCCTCCCTGGGCTGCCACTGACAAATTGCACTGATTTGCAAAAATAAAAGACAACTCCACCATTGCCTGAGTACATTTAATCTTTTCAAATTAAGCCAACTGCACATTCGGCATACCATATGGAATTCTTCAGGGTGTTTATAAACACGGTTACACTTAAGCCCTCGTCCACTCTGCTTAAACTGTAGCAGAAATAGCACAGAGAGCCAAAAACATAGAGATGGAAGGGACGGCATGCTCCCAGGCCAAATCCGTTCCGAGATAGAAAGGACTTTCGACACCATCCTGTCCAGAGGCTGCACCCTCCAGGCTCAGGAGCAAAATTCGGTACACAGATATGTCGAGTTTGGCTCTTCTTGTGTTTCTGAACATTTTTGTGCCAACATTTAAGAACTGGAAGATTTCACATGAAAATCCACACTGCCTGCATCTTTGAAAAAACTGGAAATGCAGCCACACTGAGTCCTCAGTCCCACACAACAATCAGCTGGAGAGGAGGAGGGGTAGAAGGCAGACGGACCTCTGCCAGGAGGACCTTTTCCCATTGGCCATAATTTTCACTACTCCCTATTGTCTTACACTAAAGATCTGATTCACTTGTTCTCAGTACTTGCCTGATCCTTGAAGACACTGGAGCCTGCCATCCTTATTTAAATCAAGACCTTCATATACAGAGGAGGAAACTGAGTTTCAGAATCCAAGCATGACCTGCCTCAAGTTACATACCTGGCAAGTGACAAATTTGGGATCTGATCCGTCATCCTTCATGGGAGTATCCAAGCCAATACAGGGGTGGGGAGGCTGAGGGAAATGAGGAAAGCACAGAGCTGTTTCTGAACCCAAGAATTTTCAAACAATCCAGAGGGAGCTTTGGACTTCCTTAGCCCGTGGAGTTGGGCGTGGGGAGGATGGAGGAAGGCAAGCCCATTTGACTGACATTTTGAGAGCCTGAGAGACCACTGATGACTTCAGGATTAGATGAGCAATTGAGATAACTGATCCTTGGCCTTTGCATATGTTCACACATTTATGCAACAAACATTGATTGCCTTTCACGAACTACTTTAGGCTCTGGGGCAACAAATATCTTGATTCTGGTCCTCAAGATGCTTACAGTCAAGCAAAAAGAAAAACAACATACATATAAGCACATGAATTCCAACAGCTGTACTCCTCCTCTCCTCTAGTCAACTCTGTAGGTGGAGGGCAGTACAGTACAGTGGTTAGTGTGAGATAGCAGAAAATGGATACTGGTCTCTGCCCCCGCCTCAGCTACTGGCAGAGAGCTCCTAAACCCTTATAATTTACTGGGTATTAGGAGTGTCTTTTGTTCTAATGAGGACACTCTGGGTGGGATTTTGGATGGCCTCTGGATGAGGGCTGCTCACCAGAAAGAAGAAGCCATGATCAGAAGGTTGGGATTTTCAGCCCTGCCCCACCGCTTCTCTTGAGAAGGAAGAAGGGCTGAAAATGGAGTTATTGATCAATCATGCTTATGTGATGAAGCCTCCATAAAAATTCCAATAGTATGGGGTTCAGAGAGCTTCCAGGTTGGCAAGCAGGTGGGGTACAGGGAGATTAGCTCACCTGGAGCGGTCATGGAAGCTCCACGCCTTCCCCCCATACCTTACCCAGCCAAGTAGGACAAAAGTTGTGAGTAACCTGGGAACCTACCACTTGGGATTGGTATCTGAAGTGCATACATAGATAGCATCAGAATTAAGTTAAAGTATGGCACACTCAGCCGGTGCCAGAGAACTGCTTGATGGGGAAAACCCCTACACATCTGTTGACTGGAAGTGTCAGAAGTGAAGTGTTCAGTGTGAGTAATAAAGGAGAAAGACGCACGGGAGGTAGACAGGAGTGGGTTCTTGGTGTGTATGTTTGTTTTTGTTTTCCACACTAAGATAACAGGCTGACTTACAAACGTGGATTCGAATACTGATGCTGTCCCTTCTTAGTTTGGACAAAATGCTTCCCAGCTAAGCCTCAGTTTTCACATCTGTATAAGATAATTAAATGCCTACCACATAGAGTTCTTGTAAGGAAACATTCGAAAAGTTCCTTGCAGAGTAAGCATTCGATAATTAGGGAATTAAATGATTCTTCTAGAATAATGTCTTCCCTCCTCTGCAATTCATTCTTCTTTTCCCATTTCCTTTCTCTATTTCTCTCTAGTTTGTTCTGGACATTGTTTTAAATGCGGAGATCTCTGAATATTTTCACTGCTGGGTGACCAGCAGGTCTGACAATGCAAAGTGCCGGCCCTTATTAAAATAAATCCATGTGGCCTTGGCTCCCGCAAGCAGGACATTGTTTGTGTTACTTCTCTGAAGGACAGAAAATTACTAAGGAGTGACTTTAATTATTCTGTCTCTTATTCACATGGAGTATCTTGGTTGACCATCCTGCTCTGAGGTTCTCACACACACAAAATTCTTCTGGGCCTTGAGCATCCCAAATTTAAAGGTGAAACAAAGGACTGAGAGCCAGAAAATCTTAGATGTTAATCCCAGGACAGATGCTGGTTCCCTTGTTGGCCACAGGCAAATTATCTCCCCTGTCACTTTCCCCACCAGTAACGCAGAAATCAATTATTTCCTGGCCTCACTTGAGGGCTCAGAGACTTAATTAAGCTTTTGGAAGATGGTTGTTAGTTAACCTAATTCTCCCCATAAACTAACAACCCTTTGCTTTCCTAATCACGCCTCCCAAATTTTCATAAATGGGTCCACTTTTCCTACACTCAGACCATAGGATGACTGCTTTTTTACTAATTCGCTTCTAAACATGGCTTTTAGTGACATTATTACTACTTTTCCATAAACGGGCCCAGGGTAGGAAAATTCTGATGAAGATATTACACCTCAGAGGTGACCAAGGGCACAGAGGTGCTGGGGAGAGAACCACAGTCTCCAGAGGGAAGTGTCATCTTCATCCTTGAAAATACAGGAAGGTCTTGGGCCCTCTGGTCCTTGGCACCCTAAAGAGAATTGTGGATTAGATGAAACTTGCTTATTTTGCAGTGGCATCAACAAAGGGTCCCTCCTGGCATGAGCACGCGTCCCTCAGACATTGGTTCAAATCCTGACTCCACCACTTCCTAGCTGAGTGACCTTGAACATTTGCTCAACTTCACAATCTATAAAATGACAATAGTAAAGTCTCCTTCCCAGGCGTGTCATAAGGAAGAAATGAAATCATATGAGTTCCTTCTTCATGTTCCCTTTTAGAAATTTGTACACCTGTCCAATTTCTACAAGTAGATTGGGAGAAAGCCCTGGAGAACAAGGATTGCTGGAGTGTAACCATCCCTTCTCAACAGAGGCTCCGCAAAAGACTTCAGTTCCATGGAAAATTAGGTGACTGGCTATTTTCTCAATTCTTCCGAGGATGATACATAACTAGTACCATGTTAGACGCAAAAGACAGAAGTTAATTCATCACCTACAATGGATGCATCGGACATTAGTGATTAATGCTTTCCTGCAAACTGGTTAAGAACTGCTGGTAACACTACTCATTATAAAAGATAAACTCCAAACTTTCAGTGGTTTAATATAATAGAAGTTTATGCCTAATGGATGTTTCAAATTGGCTGGAGAAAAATAATTCAGAGCTGTCTATGCTCATCTGCATTAAAGGGAAAGAGCAGGGAGAAGTGAGGTTTTCAGTCCACATTCCACTGGATGGAATGCAGGCACATGGCTGGCCACTCCCAACACCAGGGAGGCTGGAAAACTTAGTCAATCTGTGGAGCCAGGGTAAGAAAGAAGATGCTAGCAGGTCCTTCCCATAGACAAGTCTTACACCCTTAGTATCACACAGTAGGTGACGGTGTTTAATAAATGTCTGTAAGATCTATGAATGAATGAGTGAATTCATCATTCATGTATTCAATCATTCCTCGCCCTGACTTTCTCTGTTTTTCCCATGTCCTAATTCTCCTAAACCATTTCTTTCAGCCAGCTCCCACAGTACGGCCCTGAGAAATTGATCAGTAGTGTTCAACAGTGTTTGGAAAGAGCACTTGACCTCAGCTTCCAAAGCCTTGGATTTTGCATCTCAGCTGGATCAATTACCATGGGTCACCCGGGGCCAGTCACTTTTTACTTATAATGACAAATAGGTATTACATGCTAAGGTGAAAACAATGGTTTATCGCCCATGGTTTGGACTTAATATTTAAGACCACAGCACTTAATATAAGTTAAAGTACTTTGGGAAGTGCCATACACATGTGAATGTTATTTTTAGTCATCCCTGTTAAGTTATTAGCTGGAAACACTCAAGGCATTTCTCCTCATAGGGTACCTGATTTATGAGAGAAAATTCTGAACAGGTTTCTAGTGGTAAAATATCAGGCACTTCCTGGCAAAGCTATGCTTTCTACTCAATGTTTCTGTCCTAGGAGTTACATGATAATAATTTCCATAAATGTCATCACAGGGGACCCAAGTACAGAGCTATTGTTTGAATCCATAATGATAGTGAGCTCCAGGGTAGGGAGGAATGAGTAAACATGAAATAATTATGTCCATGAAATTCAAACCAATCTAGGGACAGGGAAGGAGGAGAAGATAGAGGGAGGGAGAAATAGAAGGAGTCAGGGAGAGAGCAGGCATGGAACGCTACCCCATACCTGTGTGGTGTGTCTCTGGCAACACAAGTGACCATCAACTGACCTACCTGGATTATTTTCTCCATAGGAAAGGGTTATAGAAAATCAGGGGGAAAGTCAAGGTTCATAGACTCTCTCAATGAAGCAAAAGAAGAAAGCCTTTGTCATTGCATGGAAACTAATCTAGGAAAATTCTCAGTTAAACCATTCACCCTTTGTGGAATAAGGGTCTGAAGGAGGGGATGTGATGTTGGAGGAAACAACACTGACAGTGGAGCCACGTGCAGCTGGGTTCAGATTTTCGCTCTGCCACTTATTTCTGGTTTGATTTTGGGGAAGCCTCTCTGAATTTTCGGAGATAATAATTCCTGTATCAAAGGTTTGTCATGACGGCTAGATACAACAATATGCCTGTTGGCCTGCCTAGCACATAGTAGGCATTCAAAATGTAACTTATTGTGATTAAAATAGGCCAATGCATCCACCTCCCCTAATGATGTCATGATTGATATGCTCATTCCTGGACAAAAAGGATACTTTGCAAAGATAGAACAGGGTTTAAATATCACTGCTTTGGGGGA
Organism: Aselliscus stoliczkanus; assembly: GCA_033961575.1. Lineage (NCBI taxonomy): Eukaryota > Metazoa > Chordata > Mammalia > Chiroptera > Hipposideridae > Aselliscus > Aselliscus stoliczkanus. The sequence continues at coordinate 127,435,768 of CM066734.1, forward strand.
GGAGGGGTCTTGTTGACCATCCTACCCAAAGTAAAACCCTCCTGGTGACATCAAAATTGGGTGTGTATTTGTGGGCTTGGGTTTTCTCTGTCCTTTTAACCAAAACAAAAGCTCCAAGAGGGCAGAGAGCTTGTTTGCCTTGTTCATGGTGGTCCAGTGTGTGACACAGCCTGAAATGCCATGTTTAAAAATAGCTGTTGGAAGGAAGGGTAGGGAAGGAAGCTGGGCTGCCTGAATGATTAATAAACATTCTAACACTGACAACCCTCACATCCCACAGAGAGAGCTGCGTCCTAAAAGGCAGATGCCCCTGGGAAAGGCAGCCATTGACTGAAATGTGTTCTGACGTGTAAAGGACTCCTAGGAGATCCCTGTGCAGGAAAGAGGCTAGAACAGAGAAGCTGGGCTGGGAGACGGAGGCAGGGAAAGCGCTTGTCTTGCTGTCACCTGGGCACACGGATCCAGGTGTGCAAGTGGGTTAGGAAGAAGCCCTCCCCAACTCAACCTGCCCATGCAAAGCCCGATTTGCATGCATCACCCACGCCCTCGGTGCAGCATCCATCTTCCTTTCCATCCGTAGTTGTGGGGCAACAGAGGAAAGTACTGTTCAAGACTAGACATGAATCTTGCAGTAAACAAGCTTTATTCTGCCCTGTTGTGTGGGTTTTAACCTTTCATAATCCCCAAAGGGCAGACTGAAATGCTGAAGTAACGCACTGGAAAGCTTCCGTGCTAGGCTTTTGGCAAACAACACAAATTCTAGCCATGAAAAAACAAACAAATAAAAAAATATGAAATGCCATCATAAGCCTTCTCCTAAAAAAAGAGGCATGTAGGCACACATTCTTTGTTTGCCAGACCTCCTTCTCCATCCCCTTAATCCCTCCTTCCTTCCAACCCTCTCCCTCTCCCCCCCTCCTTCCCTCCCTCTTCTCCTCCCCCACCTCTTCCTCTTCCTTCTTATTCTCCTTCAACCCTCTCACTTTCTTTCTCTTTCTTCCATCCTCCCTGACCTACCTCCTTCTTTGTGGATGAAGTTTCATATTAGGTGAGGGCGGAAGACGGAAAGACTCTGGCATTTATGGAGCACTTACTATGTGCCTGGCACTGTGCTGGAAACACCTGCATGCATTATTTCATTGAACCTTCCCAACAAGCCACATAGCAGTGATTCTCTCCATCACATACTCAGAAGGAGACTCAGCAATGAACTGGTCTGAGATCACAGCGCTAATTGATCAGATATTCCTGTCAGACTTCACCAGCCATACTACTTCAATATTTTGAATTTCATTCCAATTATTTTCATTCTAGTATTTTCTTAAAAATGTATATGCTTTGTTCTTTCACCCATTAGTATCATTTACTGCAGAAATAATCAAAGACATACACAAAGACAAAACAATGAGACTGTGGATCACAGCATTGTTTTTGATGGCAAAATAATAATAATAATATTAACTTAAATAGCCAATAGTAGGGGTTGGTCAAGTAAATGGAACACCTACAAAGCGAAATGTTTCAAAGATATTGTGATTGTTTACTTATTGCCATGGGAACGTGTTGCTGATTTATTATTCGAGAGGGAGAAAAACAGGTTTCAAACAATATGTAGAATACTATCTGGGCAAATAAATACACAGGCAAATCTATGCGTATAAAAATTCAAGAAGAATGTAAAAAGTGAATAGTCTATCTTTGCATAGTAAGATTGTAGGTAATTTTTATCTTCTTTTGCTTCTCTGTATTTTTAAATATTTTTCTACAATGAGCTTGCATCCCCGGAGCAGTTTGTTTTAGTTTTTTGGTTTTTTGGTTTGTTTTTTTTTTCTTTTTAGGAGTAATTTTTAGAATGATTAGAAAGCTGCTTTCTAAAACATTTTGCTTGAGGGCCCAGATTTTGGAAACGTCTGTCTTCTTTTTTAGCCACTACTGAAAGGAGAAATAGAAATCCTCGCCAAATACTGACAGTTGGCCAATATTGTTTCTTTTTGTAATTACATTGTCAATTGCTGATTAAAATGTAAGTGCCTGAAAACAGAAACGTGTCCTTTTTTCCTGTTTAATCCATGTCCTTTTGTGGTGTTTAATGAATATTCACAGTTGTTTTATTTCTTCCCTTTAGTCCTTTGGTTTGGGTTTGGGGATTTTTTTTTTTCCTATTTTACACCAGCGGTTTATTCATATGGACCCTTTTTAATACTAGTTAGTGAAAACTTGCAAAATTTATACAAGACTGAAATTACTTTTATCTTTGAATCAAATTAGGGTTTGCTGAGTGAAGTGCCCATGTAAGCAAATGAGGTGGGAGGGATATATTTAACCTACTTGGGAAAATACTTTTGAACTCTTTACAACATCTTTTTGTGCCCAGTTAATTAATGGACTGATTACAAATGATTATAATTCATTGAGTCGATTTGGCAGAATTTCCTCCTGGCAGTGCTCTGCTTCCTATGAGTTTGTGTGACTTGCCAGTATTGAAAGTAACCCATGGACTTCGCCTTACGAAATATTCACTAGTTCAGAACCCGTTCAGCATCTGAGTGGTTCTGCCATACCCTTCTAATTTTTTTCTTTTATATTTTTTGATTTTACTGCGTGTTGGAACCCAGTAAATCCCCCTTTTAAATAAAGCCATGCTTTTAAAAACACAAATGCATTTTCTTCACTAAAAAGGATAGTTATAGAATACAAGGTACGAATGAAAGTATTACTCACGGTCACTGAATTAAAAATAATGTAAACATACCAAGGTGTCTAAACGTGGAAGTCCACACCCCAATTCTCGCTTCTCCGGGAGGATTCCGGCCTCGTTTCTGCCGAGAACCGCAGTGCACTGCCGCCTTCTCAGCACAGTCCTCAGGCCTGGAGCCGGGGACCCTTCCTCATTCAATTGACAGCGGCTGATTGCTGGTTTGCTCCTGTAATAAGACAGCCTCAGAAATTTCCTGGTGACTTAGCACCAAAATTCCAGTTTAATAGAGCTGTTGATTTTCTTGTTTTGCAAGGTGGTTTGCTGTTTTATTTTGTTTTATTTGCCAAAAGCAAACGCTTGAATAGTCTTCAAATGGACAGCATGCCTATTGGGGAATTATTTCCTTCACTAAAGAAAACAGGAATAGTATGAACGTAAGAATTGACATTAGGAGCACATGGAATCTAAAAGGGCCCCTCAAGATCTGTACCATTCAACGGAGTAGCCAGCCACACATGCATGGCCTGTTTAAATTTAAATAATTAAAAGCAAGTAAAATTTAAAATCCAGTTCCTCTGTCACACAGCCACATTTCAAATTCTCAGCAACCACCTGTGGCTAGTGGCTGCCATATTAAAGAACACAGATGGAGAACATTTCCATCCTTGCAGGAAGTTCTATTGGACAGCACTGGTCTATATGAGACCAAAAAAAATGCAAACCCATTGGTGAAACACCTCCCTCAGCATATAGATCTGTGTTTCAAATGTGCGCTACAGATCTCTTCCACTTTGTACAATAACTACAGTTCAGATCATATGGTATAACTGCAAGAAGGGCAAAAATATATCCCAAGCACCTTCTATTCTGGCTACCATTGGGAACAAGTCACCCCAGAACTTAGCACCTTAAAGCAGCAACAACCACATCATTATCTCTCTAGGTGCTGGGGCTGGGCTGAGCAGAGTGAGGTGGTTCTTGGGCCGGTGCGCGGCTGCAAATGGTAGCTGAGGCTGGAGTCAACTTCCCCCTCCAGCGTCTGGACACTGATGGCTGTTGACAAGGACCTCGGCTGGGGCCTGCCCTGGAGGGAGCCGGAACACCTCTCAGAGCCTGGCCTGAGATGGTGTATTCAACATCACATACAGGGGTCCTCCCCCTCTCCAATTCAACAGGAAGGAACAGGAGAGTCATCATTATGTTTGGAGGGTGCAGGGTGCTAGAGCTTGGGATGGGCAGGCATGGAAACTACCATCTGCTGCACCTTCTCAGGACGTGCCAAGTGTCCATTTTTGCATCACTGCCTCCTGGTCACTGGCCCTAACTGCAGATGGGAGCCCCAGCTGGGAATTGATCACATTAAAGGAAAACTAATTGCAAAACTTCTGCAGTGCTTTTTCCTGCCAAAGCACGAATTCCAGATCATTACTGTGCCGTGGATCTCTTTGGCAATGGGGAAGGGCTATGGAGTGGGCTCTTCAGGATATTGTTTCCACGTGCATAACATAAAAACAGGACCTCAAAGGAAATCAGTTATATGGAGGCACAGTTCCCCAAATAGTTAAATCGTAACTTAGTAATATTATCTAGCGAGGTCTAGCAGTAGGTCTAAGAAAGTGCTGTAACTTCAAAGTTCTGATGAACCTAAATGATATTTTGAGATATCCGTAACAATTATATGTGATATAGAAATAGCTGTGATGTCTATGGATGACAAATTCATAAATTCTGCTAAAACTGTTGTGGTTTGTTGCCTACATTCATATTTAAAGGAAATGCTAAATTTCAGTTAAAGGCTAGTGAAAATATAGATGTGATTTTTTTTCTCACCCTGGTTTGCCACTCCCTGAGTCTGTTTTGCTAAGGAGGCTGAGCTATGGGGGAGAGCTGGGGCTAGGCCCCTTTGCATAGCAGAGAACAGGAAGCAGTGAGTGTAAGATGAGGAACAGGCTGGGTGGAGGGTGGGCGGAGGGTGGGAAAACAGGGGCTAAACTGCTCAGGACGAGAAAGTAACAGGAGTCCGGCTGGGGAAGGAGAAGTTTCTGGGAGGTCAGAAAACTGGAGAAGATGGTCAAGCTGGAGGCCTGAGGAAAAAGTTCCCTAGTGAGGAAATCCCTTAACCCAAAGGCCAAGGACACTTTTAGGCCCTCTATTGAGATTTTTTATATTAGATTTTGCTTCCCCACTTCCAGCCAATGACTTGAAATTACAGTAAAACCTTGGATTGCGAGTAATGCGGTTTGTGAGTGTTCCGCAAGACGAGCAAACATTTCTAATACATTTTAACGTGGTAAACGAGCGATGTCTTGCAATATGAGTAGTTTGTTTCCGGAACGAATTATGCTCGCAAACCAAGTTATTACTGTGGCTTCACCGTGAGCTGCTTCCCTTTTTCTGCCAGTCTGGACTTTCTTCCAGAACCTACACACGGAGTTGTTACCATAGCACCTTCCCTGAGCCAGTTGGTACACTCGCTTCCGTGCAGGCTTGAGGGAACTAATTAACGATACCACTGTCCTCTGTGCCCACATTCTAAAATCGAGAGAGCCAGGAATGAGGAGCTGAATATCAAAACATCTGCTTTATTGCTATGAAAATCTGGGTTGGAGGCTACGGCGTAGGTATGGGCTTCCTACTTCTCCCTGCAATTCAGCCCTTCACTCCCAATTCCCCAATACTGAGGTCTGGCCATCCTGCCACCTAAACACCTTCAGAGTATATCCACTTCTATTGCTACTGTCACCACCTGAGTCCAGGTAGCAATAATCTCTTCCCCAGATTATTGATCTGTTAAAAACAAAAAAATCTGGTGGTATCATCCTATCTTTTCAGACGCTTCCAAATGGTCCCCCATTGACCCTAGAATAAAATCCAGACTCCCTCACCTAGTGCCTAAGTCCACAGCTCACCTCCCTCCATCCCCTCCCCTTCTCCCACCCTTGGGGCTCCAGCCAGTTGAACTTCTTTTATTCTACAAATACATCATTCCCAAGAGAGCCTTTCTCCAGGCTTTCATGTACACTGTTCCCCTGCCTGGAACACTGTCCCCAGGTCCGCTCATCTTAGCCATTATTTCCTCTGATACTTGCCCTGATGCTCCTCTGGGCTCTCATGTTACCCTGCATATCTTCCATCCTGGCACTTTCACAGTAGATTATATTTTTTGTTTTGCTCTCCGCCTCTCCCACTAGATGTACCTGAGTTATAGTAAGGTTTCAATAAATAAGTGTTCAATAAATAGATCAATAAAAAAACAAATACAAGATGAAATAAAGATCCATGCACCAGAAGGTTGAAAGGTCTTTGACGTACTTAGCCAGTTACGAACCTAAGAGAACTTAATTCTGCTCTAGGAGAGGGACATACAGCCCCCGTGTTCAAATGACACACATAGATCTGGGAGAATCCAAAGCCCCATGGATACCTCAGCACCCACGAGACAGCAGTGCGTCAGGGCTGGATTCCCAAAAGCCCACTGTACATGAGAATTCACTGTTCTTCTTACAGTTTTATCCCATTCTACAGCACCAGGTCAAAGTCCCATCAGAAACACGTACAACTTCTCTATTTGTTTTTATTATTCATCTCAAGCATGACGAAAGCAAATTTTTGCTGGACTTGAAATTGACAGAGACCTCAATTTCTTAGTTGCCTAAGCGAACACTAGATGGGGAGCAGCCTAATTTTCAGGAACAGCTTCTCCTGAACCATCTCGCTGCTGCTGTTTCCTCAAGGGCAGAGGATAAGGTCACCTGCAAACCCTACAGAGACCAGCACTGCCCACACTGCAGAGACCAAGCGAGAAGAAGTAGTTGTCGTTCACTCCAAAGAAGCTGTATGGTGGCACTTTTAGGCAAAATCACTAAACACTATGACTGAAAAATTATTTATGCCTTAAGGACAACAGTGCTTTCAAAATCTATATTTAATATATAAACTAAATCCAGAAAATAAAGTTGCATTACATAAAAGTTCACACAGCTAATTAGTGTAGGGAATGCCTTCTACAGCCTGAAGATATGATGACTCTAGCTTTGTTGAGCCAAAAGAGAACATTTCCAAAGTCAAAACACGCCCAAGACTCCAGAGTCACCCTGCCGATCTCATCCATTAGCCTTCATGTCACATAATGAGTCAATGTCAATGAGACTGCATCCCACATCACTGAGTGTGGTGAGAAGATTATAAACATACAGTATACATGTATTCACGCTTGGCTTTGCTCCACAAAGCTTTTGGAAACACATAAATTAAAATAATAAGACATAAGTAAAATGCTAAACCCCATGGATCAGGTAAATTATCCATCAGAATGGGATGTGAAGTTTGGGGGTGGGGGAAGCAAGGCACAGTTCTTAAAAACCAAAAAGTTCCATGCATCATGACAGATGAGCTGCAAATTTAGCTTTGAGTTTTCCTGTGCCCAAAATGAGAAGGGAAGTTAACTGGTGACAGTCAACATAGTACCACAAGTTGTGTCTTAGGTATGCACATCGTAGGGGTATCCTTTAAAGGAATGCCTCCATTGCCTAGGAACAAACACTGAGAAATTCCAGATACTAGCAAGACAGGTATGATAGAGTTTTATTTGACCTTGGGTAAACCCATTACTTGCTGTCCCTAAATCACATCGTAAAGGTGACAACTTATTCTGTCCCTCGTAGATAGGTCCCAAGCCTCTGAATAGGTTCAACCATTCCACAGACATTTACAGAGGACTCACCTTGCCGGGCACTAAACCTGGTGTGGTGAACACCTAGTGTGCTGCCTAAGACCCCTTCAGGTATGAAGGGCTCTCCTTTGGCTGCTGAGAGTGCCGTGGGCATCCAGCCCTGCTGTCAGCTTGCTTCAGAAGGGAGCCTCCTCACCTGGGATGGCCCACATCCAATGACTAAGCAATTGGGGTGGGGTTGATATAAAGGCCCATGCCCTTTATCTCAGTTTGAAGCAATTCCGAAGGGATATCCTGGCTTCAGAATGCCCCACAGAATTGCCTAGGGGATCTGTAGAGGCTGCATCACAGCTCAGCTTCTCCTAGTATGCAGTTTTTCTTCTTTCCTTCCTTTTTACAGGCACCAATCCCAAGAGCTTTCCTAGTAAATCTCAGGCACACTACCTCCATCTCAGAGCTTGAAGGAGAAGAAGGAGAGAATCTACACCTGGTTAGTGTTTACACCCCTGCTTCCTGTCCAGGAAGTTACAGCGGAACGCAGAGAGGTAGGATGCTTCCGTGCCCAGGTGTGCAGGAGCCTGGGTGGTCCAGCTTCTACTGCCCTTCATCCCTCTCCGCGTTTTCCTCCCTGCTGGCGGCCCCGGGTTCTTGGCTGCCTCCCTCTAAGTTTTCCTACACTTAAAATGAAGGAAATGGACTAAGTGGTTTGTAAGATCTATAATTACAATTCTTTGGGCATTTTAAAACATAGTTGTGTCCCTTTCAATCCCAATCATTTCCTCCAGACAGTGTCAATTTATGCCAATGCAAATAAATGACATCAGAATATACTCCTTATTTTTTCAATATGGTATATTTTGGCAAATATATTTACCTCGCCATCATTGAAGAACACTCAGTGAGCACCCACCGAATGCATCGCATAGCACGTGAAAAATCAGCAATGGTTGAGATACTGACATATTTAAATATGCCTCGTCTTACATGAAGCAAATAAAAGTGCATAACTTAGTTTGAGAATTAACATTCATGCTACATGGCTGTGGTTTCTTCTTCCTCTTCTTCTTTTCCTTCTTCTTTCAAGCTGCCAGATGGTGTGGATCAAATTATTCTAGAATGCAAAGAGCCTGGGTTTCTGCAGATGAGCCTACCAGCCGGTGCAGACCTCTGCTTCCATCGCTGCCACTCACAGTGGTGTAATCTGCACCCACCAAGAAACCCCAGCCATTCATTGCTGCTCAGCTGTGAGGGTGGTTCCAGTAACATTTTTAAGTGCACTTTGAAAATTTGGGGGATAAAACTTTTGTGTTATGTCTTTCACTTATTCTTTTAAAAACTCTTAGAAACAGAAGGTTTACCTTTTGTTTAAAAAAATGAACTGCTACTAGGATACATTAAAACAAGGGTTAACATTCCAGCCTGAAGAGTTAGATAGACAATGATGATAGCCAAATTTTATTGAGTGTTTTCTATGTATTAACTTATCTAAACCTCACAACAATGTCTGCATTCCACAGAGTAGCAAACGGAGGCACAGGGAGGGAGGGCAACTTCCCTAAGATTTTTAACCCAGGTGGTTTAGGTTTTAGAGACCATCCTTTGAACTGCTTCCCTCTACTCAGATGGGATCAATTAATACTTCTGTAACTCAGTATCCCCATCAAAAAAACAAAACAAACAAAAAAAAAACAGGGATAAGAACGTCATCTTCAGGATAGGGTTGCTGTGAAGTGCTAAGTGGACGCAAGGAAAGCATTTGGCTTCCTGCCAGGCACATAGTAAGTACTAGAACGCACTGTCACTATTAAATTGCACAGTTCTAGCAAGGGAAGTGCATACATCCCTTTAGTATCTCCCTACTGAACCTGACTTGGAACCCTGACCTTTGAGGAGTTCAGAACTTTGTGCCTTAACAGCACTTAAACAGCAAGGATTCTGAGTATCTAGGTGAGCTATGCTGTGTGCACACACCTTCCAGACACTGCCTGTGTATGTCCAGGCTGCCTCTGTTCCCTATGATTCCATACCTGGGAGTCCCATGCCCATGTCCACCTCCAAGGTACAGAAGAGGAGAATACTTTGAGCGGTGACCAAAGCACAGACAAGAGGAAGAGAAACATTTGGCTCCATCTTTCAGCACTGAGCTTGTACTCTTATACTTGATGATGAGAAGATATAAATTGGTATAGGCTTTATGGAGAACGATTTGACAATGTCTATCCACATTTAAAATGCATATGCCTCATGACCCAGCAGTTTCATAAGAAGAAATAATATCAAATGCATGATAGTCACTTCAACAACATTCATAAACATGGATAATTGAAAACTATGTTGATGTCCATCCATTATGTATAGCTATCCAATGAAATACAATGTTGCCATTAAATAAATGAGATGGCTCGCTACACTGATAAGGAACAATCAACGAGATACATTATTAAATGGAAAAGCGAGATGAAGGATATTATCGTCCATGTAAAAAATAGATATATATACGCACATTCCTGTATATACACATACACTACACATACACACATGTACACATATATTTATGCATATGTGTATATATACATACATACATACCATTATTCCATTTGGACTGTTATATTACCATAGACGGGGTGGCTTATAAACAAAATAAATTTATTTCTTACAGGTCTGGAGGCTAGGAAGTGCAAGATCAAGGTACCAGTAGATTTGGTGTCTGATGAGAGCCCACTTCCAGTTCACAGCTATTTTTATGCTGTATCCCCACATGGCAGAAAGGGCAAGGGAATGCTTTAGAGTGTTTGGGGTCTCTTTTATATTAGGGCACTAATCCTACTCCTGAGAGTCCGCCCTCATGACCTAATCACCTCACAAAGATGCCAGCTCCAAATACTATCACATTGGGGGTTAGGTCTCAACATTATTAATTTTAGGGGAACACAAACATTCAATATGTGTATGCAATATTCCATTACATATACATCTATATGTATATGTATATATTAAATATGTAATATAATATGTATGTGCATTATGTAATATAATATATACATATATGTAACACACATAGACATATATGTATTGTTCGCTTTCATGAAAATAAACAACCAGTTATTTTATCAGCAAAATGGGTTTACTTGGGAATACCAGAGAAATTGCAATTCAGGACAAGCAAATGTGGCAAACCGTAGGTAAGTCCAAGGAACAGAGGAGAGGGGACTTGCTTTTATAAGAGAAAAAGAGGGAGTTGGGAGGGGCTGTTTCTGAAGAATTCAGGGTGGTAACAGCTTCTCATTGGTTGGATGTGGCAGTTTCTCATCAGCTTGGTTGTAAACAGAAGTCCAAACCAGCTCAAGAGGTTCAGGTGGCAATTGAGAAAGGTGGAGGAGTTTCGCTGTGCTGTGTCTTCCTGGTTGGGGTCTGAGTGGCAGTGTGGGACAGCTCCCCCAGTTTGGGGTCTGAGTGGCAGTGTGGGACAGCTCTCCCTTCAGGGCTTCCTGACTCCATTTTAAATGAGGTTGATCTATTTTTAACAATGCATATTACATGACATAGGTACACATTACATTATATACATATATGCACAGGGGCTGTCTGGAAGGAGGTTTTATCTTAATCTTCTACCCCTGCTAGAAATAGGTTCCACAAAAATGGGGGTCATCTAGTCCTGTTCTCACTGTGTCTCCAGCATGATGAACAGTGCTTGGCACAAAAGACGTGGTCATTTGAATATTCCAGAGTGTTGGAGAAGGAGGAGAGAAAACAGAAATGATGATAAGGGGGAAAGAAAAGGGACCAGGCAGGAGCCAGGGCTGAGAAGCTGTGAAAGGCACCAGGCATAGCTTCTCCTGCTCAGAACCAGAACGAGATGAAATCTCTTCTCCCGAAAGGAGCTGGAATACCTTCCACCGACTCCTCCCCGCCTTCTGCCAGTCGCTTCCCAGAAGCTGGAGCTGGATCACAATTTGCGGGGTGTTACATTGTCAGAGGGAGATGACATCTCTGAAATGAACTGATTTTAGACGAGTTCAGGTGGCTTTGTGCCCCATTAATCAGGTCCATGCGCCACTTGCCAGTTTTGCAAACAGGTAACGGAGAGAAAAAAAAGGAGTCTTTGTTGCACCACAAGAAAGGCCAGCTTTTCCTGAGACTGTGCAGCATAGCTGCCACTGTTTGGGTTGTTGCTGAGCAGTACTCATTCTCCCTCCCACTGTGGGCAAGTACATGTCGCTGCTCCGTAGATGCTGGGCTTGGCTTCATAACTTGTTTAGGCCAATGGAATGCTAGTCATAACATGACTAGAGGCCGCAAATGCAGCAGCCCATTTGGCCTAGTTCTTAACTCTGGTGTCGCCCCAACAAGGGAAGAACATACCCTGCGCGACCACTGCCCTTTCAGCTGGGCCCCAGATGGGCCACACATGGAGTCAACCTGAACCCCAACTCCCAGCCTGGAGCCTATCCCACAGAACCCACTGAGTCAGCCTAGATCACCCTAACCACAGTCCACCCACAGACCTGGAAGCATGGGCACAAATGCTGGTTGTAAGCCGCTGAGGTTGAGGCGGTTTGTTAAGCAGCGTTATTGTGCTGGTAGATGGTTGATTCAATGGTAAGTAGCAATACCTGCTCCAAAGTCAGCTAGGAGCTTTCATAATGGCTGTTTCCCTGATAGCTGCTTGGCCTTGCATAAGTTAGCCTTTGAGCCTCAGTGTCCTCATTTATCAAATAGCAGTAATAAGAGCATCACTCTCAGCCCTGTTGTGAGGATTAAATGAGAGAATCTAGATAAAGTGCACCCGGCCCAGAGTAAACATTCTGCAGATCAGAGGTCATTAATTAGAAGTGTGTTTTCAAAAAATTCAATTAATTATCTCTATTGGGATCAATTCCCAACTGCCAACTGGAGGAATTCATGTTTTAAAGAAAATCTCAAGTTATATCTTCTCTTGAAAAATCAGACCTGTTGACACTGGGCCAGCATTTCTACATGCCCATCATGGAGACACCTGGGGGGTAGTATATCACTGTGTGTGCAACAGAACATCTGACCACCAGGGTTTAAACAAGTAAGAAGTTAATTTTTCTTATGCAGCAAGATGTCCAGGAGCCAGAAGTCCAGGGCTGGCACCGAGGCTGAGCAATGCCGTCAGGAGCTTAGGCTCCGCTGTCTTGCTGCTCTGCCATCTTTAGCACATGGTGTTTGGTCCTCATGATCCCAATATGGCTGCTGCGTGTCCAGCTACTGCATCTGTGTTTCAGGCAAGAAAAGAGGGTGGAGGAGGTAATGGGACAAAGGACAAGAATCTCTTCTAGCAGGGCTTTGTCCTTTTATATGGGAAAGGAAGACTTCCCAGGGACTTCCACTTACATCTTAAAGGTCAGAAATAAGCTGTGTTGACCACAGCATGCTTGCTGCCAGTTTGGCTGCGAAAGTGAACATTTCATAATTGCCTCCACAGTTATGAAAGGAGTTGGAAAGATGTTGAATGACTCAAACTAGAGCATCTCAGATTAGCACACACCCTTCTCAGTCAGGTTTATCATGTACCTTCCCTCTAAGCGCCCTGCATCTGTCTGTGTTTGCAGCTCCTGACATATAGGGGACCTGTTTTCGTTATTCCCAGATGAGTCAGTGCATCATTTCGGAGTATACTCTTGAGTTTGTCACCTCTGACCTAGAGTGTCTAAGCTCATAGCAGAGCTGAATCTCCAGGGCCCCACCTTTCCCAGCTAGTTTACCCCATTCTTCGACTTTAGTATCTCATCTGGGGCAAGAAAAATATGCAATATGCTCAAAGCAGCTTTGGAAAGCTTCAGGTCAACCTCTTAAAAGTAGCTGTAACCATACTAACCATGTTCTTGCTGTGTGGTCTTGGTGAAAACTGAGAAAATATTATTTTTCCCTCTCCTCCAATTGTCCTATTTTTCCTTTTGATGGACTTTGATAGTTTCATACCATTTTTCAAGGCAGGCTATTGAAATTCCAAGAGGCGACCTCTATTTACTACAATAAAATTAGTGATTTATAGAAAAGTCAGAATTCCACAATCCCCAAACTCCCCTTTTATCCCTAACTATTGTGTCAACAAAGCACCCAGCGTCCAGTATGGTTCAAAGGTATGAATTGTGTAACAATAAATCATTTTTTAAAATCCCAATAGTAATGATGGAAGCAGTCTTAACTTGAATTGAGTGAGAGAACCGATGCAGCCAACCTTGGCTGTGGTGTATTACTCAAGTTGATGTGGGGCAGAGAAGATTGGATATTTAATGTCAATGATATCGTGAGGGGAGGTGAAAAATTCCAAGTTCCACTAGAAATTAAGAGGTAAACTTTAGGTCCCATAAGCCCTCGCTGATTTTTTTCCTCCCCTCCCCCCACTGACATTCTCCCTGTTTTCTTACTTTCCTCTTTCTCTCACTCCCTTCCTGACTGCTGGTCTATTTCTGTGTCTACCATGGAAGGCCTAACAACGTTTTCACCAGGGCCCTAATTCAGTTACAGTGTTGACATTCTGCTTCACACAGAACTTGGTCTCAAAGTTGTTTATTCAAATGCCCTTGATGTTGTGCTTTCCATCACAATGTGCAAATCTCAATCTCTGGAGTGTGCAGAGCTGCCCTGAGCCTGTGCCGTTTGCTGGTTGGGCCAAAGTTGCACGTTCAAGGTGGCGTTCACACCAGGAGACTCAGGAATCACGGAGAGAAAACACCTGTCTTTTAGGTGACGGTGTAGGCTTGATGGGTCTGGATGCTTAGAGACATCAGCTCACTTCAGTTCAGCCAAGTTATTTTGAGCTCCTACTATGGTCGGACACAGTGTTAGGTGCTGGGGATACAAAGATCCCTAAGATACTATGGATCTTGCCCTCAGGAAGCCCACCAATCTTGAGGAGGTGGTTGACCGCAACATAAATTATTTACCCCTCTAGAAGGGCTCTAAATCTCCTCTTACAGTACTTGTCACACTTTACCGTGCACATAACTCCTCTGGGTTCTTGTGAAAATGTCGATTTGGATTCAGTAGACCTGGGAGGGGCCTGAGGTCCTGTGCAGCTAACATAAGCTCCCGGATATGCGCACACTGCTGGTTAGGGGCTGCCCTTGGTGGAGCCCGGTCCTGCGCTGGGTGTCAGCTGTGAAGAGGAAGTCTCCAGGAGTCCTGGGGGTCCTCAGGGAGATTTAGAAGCTACTTCTTCCCCACCTCAGAAACATGGGGCTTTCACTCAGGAAGTCTGAACAACAGGCTTTGCCCATCCTGCTAAGGTCAACTTGTCACTATGTTGCCACAAACTAAAGGAGTATTTTTAGGCTGTGGGCTGGGCAATAGGGAAGTTTTAGGAGGCAAGTATTTGAAAAGCAAACAGGAAAACATTGTTTAAGGTTGAGGGGGTAAGTGCACTCTTGTTCTTAGAAGGGCCTTCCTTTCTCTTTCCTGTGTCCATACTGGAAAAAGCGTTTTTCAGTGCAATACAAATCCTGTAGCTCTCCATATCCCCTTTTCTCCCATACCCCCTCCCCCACATAATGGTTTCTATACTTGTCAGAATCCAGATGGCACTCCACACACAGTAGGCACTCAGTAAATGCTTTAACAATCTTGAGCAAAAAAAATACGTGGAGGTTGTGTTCTGCTGTTTGCATTTCGAAGCCTGAAATCAGACTCTAGGACCTAGTTTGCACTTCTGAATCTCGACTTAGAAAACGTTTTCTTCTCTTTTATAGCAAAGGATTGTGTCAGGGGTGCACTATGCGGAAAACCATTAGGAGATCTATGAGTTTCCAGTCCATGAGATTCCAAATGTATGCTGTTGTGTCAGCCATCTATTGCCATGGCTAATGCTGTGTGACACACAACAACAAACCCTTGTAAGCAATCCACTTATTGTTCATGCCTCTGGTGGTCGGCTAGAAGGTTCTGCCAATCTGGGCTTGGCTCATTCACCTATCCGGAGGTTGCCCAGTTGTCCTGACTAGACAAGTGGGGCTACTGGGCTCTACTGTATGTGTCCTATCGTCCAATAGGCTCTCCCAGGCATGTTTTCATAGCAGTTGTAGAGGGTGCAAGAATGCAAGCAGAGATGTGCACGTGACTGTTTTTTTCCAAGCATTATGCCTACATTATTTCTGCTAAAATCCCATCTGTCAAAGAAAGTCATGTGACTGGGCCAGAGTCATAGTGGGAGGAAGCTGCAAAGTTCCATGTTGAGGGCATGGATACAGGGAGAGGAGAAAAACTGGGCTCATGGATGCAATCCATCCACCACAGCTTTCACAGGTAACAGTAACTTTCCAGTTCCTAGTTAAACTGATCCAAGCAACATCTTTGCATACAGCAAACATCTACCCTTCTCTGCTCTCCGAAGGCAGAAAGTCCTCGGAAAACAAAGGCATCTGGAAGGAGGGAGAGCAACCAAGTGTTTTTACTATCAGTGCTCTACTCATAAACCACATTTAATTCAAACTCAAAAGAATCTATTTACAACTGGCCAGGTTTTAATATCCCCACCCTTAAGTGGCTTCTCGGCAGCAGGAGAAATACCAAGCTTTCTGCCTCTTTTAAAAGCTAGGGCCTGAGCTCAC
Organism: Aselliscus stoliczkanus; assembly: GCA_033961575.1. Classification (NCBI taxonomy): domain Eukaryota; kingdom Metazoa; phylum Chordata; class Mammalia; order Chiroptera; family Hipposideridae; genus Aselliscus; species Aselliscus stoliczkanus. Next base: position 127,451,714 of record CM066734.1, read on the forward strand.
AAGGTAAACAAAAGGTAAATGAAACAGCAAATGGCAGAGTCTCAGGTTATTGGAAGGTGTCTAGCGGGATGCCACTGGGACGTGGTTTCGTTCTGGTCTCATTTAACATCTTCATTAATGATCTGGAAGAGGGAGTAAACAGCACATCAATTATTGCAAGTGATGCTAATTTGGGGTTTGTCGCCTGCACCAAAGGAAAGGCCTCTGAAAGGGCCAGGCAGGAGATGGATCCAGCTTGGAAAAGGCCAATGGCACCAAGCAAAACATCCCAGCGCATGGCAGGGAAGGGAACAAACCACTGGGAAGTAGGGAGGCCAACAGGCAAGGAAGCTGCCTGAAATCCCTTCCAGAACAACCTGAGGTATGCACAAATAAGCCAAAAGGAGGGGAAAGTTTACATCAAAGAGGTGGCATCAAGAAATTAAATACAAGCAGGCTGGAACAGAAGGGAGAAAGCCGCCATCATTTGGTTTATAAATGAGGGAGTGGTGTTGCTTGACATTTTTCCTTCACAACTTCCTTCTCCCACCAGGAGAGTAGTTCCTGAGGGCGTGGATTTGTGTTGATTTGTTTCCCACCTGGTTCCCAGCCCCTAGACTTATGTTTGGGACCTAGAAGCCATTTAATAAATACTTGTTGAATGAATGCCTGAATGAATGAATGAGGAATGGAGTGTGACTTTTGAAGAAGGAATCAAAAGAAGTTTTCTCTCCCTAAGATACAAACCAGTCAGAAATTGATTTAAAAAACAAAACTAACTAACTAAACAAAAACAATGGATGGGGAGGAAATAAAGTAAAAATCAATGAAGCACCCCAGAGAGCAGAGACCCTACTGGTTTTATTTTACAGTGCTAGTAGCAGTAGTAACAATAATAATAATGATAATAATAATAATAATAGTGGTTGTAGGTGTCTGTGGCTGTTCTGAATGCTTTGTGTGCGTTCTATCATTTAATCATCACAATAAAACTATGAGGTATTTTCTAGCATTGCCCCCATTTTATATATGAAGTACGGAAAGATTAAGTAACTGTTCCAAGGCCTCCCAGTGACAGTGGTGAGATTTAAATCTATGCAATTGTGTCCCATGTTTTTTATTACTCTGTTATATTGCCTGCCACACTGGTTTAAGGGAAAGGGGGAGGTGTAGGGGACAAAGGGAGCTAGAGGGAGGAGGAGAAGGAGGGAAGCCGGAGAGAGAGAAAACAAAAGGGAAAAGTAAACAAACGTAGGCAAAACAGGGCAGCTGACTCTTTGCCATTCCGCACTCGGGACCATGCCGCTGCGTGAGCCTGAGGCTGAACGCTTAACGCAGAAGTGCCTCATGCGAAGTTAACCATTCTAGTATTATATTTAAAGTTAGAAGTTTTTTTGATTCGAAGTGCCCCTTAATTCTAAACTGAGGACTTTACCTGGTGCTCAACTGTAGAAACCATCTATATTTTCTTCTTTATTATTCCATTTCTCATCTCTCTTTTATGTGAGTAAAAAATCTGGCACTTTATATTTTGCATATGTACTCTTGCTATATTTCTGTACATTATTCATTAGTTTCTGCGTATTACTACACGCCTCTGTCATTTGTGCATATTGACAGGCAAGTACATAATACCACGTATACTGTACTTTCTAAGTGATTTAAGAGTAACATTTCAGTACAGCTAAGGAATACAGTCAGCTATATACAATGTCAGGGGTAGTAGATTGGGGGAGGGAGGTTTTCACTTTGTGAGGGGTGTAAATGTCTAACTATTGCATTGTTTTGCACACCTGAAACTAATAAAAATTTAAAAAGAATAACATTTCAAGGGTAACATTTTTTTGTCCTGCACTTTGACATTAAAAAAAAAAAAAATCCCATTGTCCCGGGCTTCTCTTTTGAAACCATTCCTGTTGCTTAACATTTTTGCCATGGTTATAATCTTAAAATAATTGTCTTTGTTTGGTCTCACGTTTACTATGTGAATACTTGAAGGTCATGTATTTGACTTCTGTAATCACCAGCATCTAGAGAGGTAGCATGGTCCACAGTGGGACAGATCAAAGTTCAGGCAGAGACAAGCTGAGGTTGAGAAAGAATCCTGGAAGCATCAAGAAACTGGGTTCAACACTCGAAGGAATCACCAGTAGAGTAGATGAAGCAGAGGAGCAGATCAGTGATTTGGAAGATAAAATAGCAGAACTCACCCGGTTGGCACAGCAAAAAGACCAAAGAATAAAAAACAATGAAAATAGCTTAAGAGCCCTATGGGACAAGGTGAAACGCAACCACCTTCGAATCATAGGGATACCAGAAGGAGAAGAGAAGAAGCAAGGGGTTGAAAATGTATTTGAAAAAATAATGACTGAAAACTTCCCTGCCCTGGTGAAGGAAATCAACATACATGCCCAGGAAGTGCAGAGGGTTCCAAACAAGCTGAAGCCAAACAGGTCCACACCAAGACACATAATAGTTAAAATGACAAAGGTTAAAGACACAGACAGAATCCTAGAGGCTGCACGAGAAAGACAGCAGGTTACATACAAAGGAACTCCTGTTAGACTAACAGCTGACTTGTCTACAGAAACTCTTCAGGCCAGAAGGGAGTGGCAGGAGATATTCAAAGTGACACAAAATAACGGCCTACAACCAAGATTGCTCTACCCAGCACGGCTATCACTTAAAATTGAAGGAGAAATCAAGAGCTTCTCAGAAAAGAATAAGCTTAAGGAATTCATTACCACCAAGCCAGCATTGCAAGAAATGTTAAAAGGGCTTTTTTAAACAAAAGAAAGGGGTAAACAAGCTAACCCAGAGAGACAATTTAAGAAGATTGAAGTCATATCAAGCAGATATAAAAGAAAAACTGATGGTTGCTGGCTGGGAGGGAGTGGGGAAGAGGGAGAGGGGCAAGGTTTTGGACAGTGTATGTGGGACTACAATGTTGCCGCAGGGATATGGGGGCAGTTTTGGGAATGTAATCGATAATGTTGTGAAGAGACTATTATGTTGCGAGAAATAAGTCAGTCGGAGAAGGACAGGTATCATGTGATCTCACTTGTGTGTGGAGTCTGAAGAGCTGAGCGAACGATCAAAGTAAACAGACTCGTAGATGTAGAGGAAAAACTGAGGGTTGCTAGTTGGGAGGGGGGTGGGGATGGAGGGGAGGGGAAAGGATTAGACAGCATAAATAGACAACTACAATATTGCCACAGGGATATGAAACACAGTTTGGGGAATATAATAATGTTGTAAAAAATTTTGTGGCATGTCAGATAGTCACATGTCTTGTTAGGGAGACCACTTCATGGATGGGGTAGAGGCTTGATCACTGCACTGTACACCTGAAGCTGACGTTATATAGTATTGTATGCCAACTGTAACTGAATATGTGGATGGTCACGGGATGTGGAGGATACTGTGGAGGGGAGTCAAGGGAGTTGTGATCGATATGTATGATATGGGGGGGGGAGTGGGGTGGCGAACTGGGGGAAGGGGGTTTTCACTTTGGGGGGTAAAGAGTATAACTATTGCATTGTGCTGTACACCTGAAACTGATAAAAAAGAAAAAAAAAGAAAAAAAAAAAAGAAGCTGGGTTCATGGGCCGGCTGAGTGGCGCATTGGTTAAGAGCTGGTTTTGGGATGCCAGCAGCCCCGGTTCAGATCCCACATATGAGAGCCAGTGACACTGCCCTCTACAGCTAACAACAGCTCCACCTGGAGCTGGGCTGCGAGCCCCAGTGACGGTGTAGGCTGCAGCCCCTGCTGCAGTGGGCTGCCATAGGCTACAGTGAGTGGCCAGCAGCCAGTGTGAGTGGCTGGCAGCCAGTGTGAGCTGCCAATAGTCGCGGTGAGCGACCATCCAGAGGCCGGCAACCGATCTGCCTCATCCGGGAAAAACGGAATGACAATACCAACATGGGCCAGTGAAGCAACGTCCTCCGCAACTAGACTGAATAACAAAAAGACAGCAACTTGTCTGTTCCCCTTCCCCGATTCCCCAATGCTGTTCCCCTCCCCCAATTCCCCAATAAAATCTTTTAAAAAATAAAGGATATACGTTGTAATGGGGTTAAGCATTATGTCATCCGGAAGGCATAACTCATTAGTTAGCTAAACTTTAGTGATAATTAGTTTATCTGAATAGCCACTTTATAGATTCTGAGTGAAGAATCGGTCCCCCAGGAGCTGTCTTCAGGGGAGGAATAGGGAAAAAAAGGTCTGGTCCATGGGACGCAGGCCTGGTCTGTGCAGTATTTTAGGGGAGGCTTCTATATTAATACTCTTCACCTGCACCCCCATCCCTAATTTAAAAAGCTATTGTCTCCCAAATAAACTGAACTGTATTGTCATCTATTTTTTTCCTTTACCTTCTTTATTCTGAGAATGTCCCTTCCTAATTGCACCCATGAGGTTCTAGAAAATGCTTCCATGATCTTCTAAAACCCCACCTTTATGGACCTACTGTTCAATCTAGGAGTGAGTCCCTGGTCTCTGCTGGGCCAATCAGAGTCCTTCCCTGGGATTTTTGACATCTGGGTCAGAAAGAGCCAGTCTCAGCCCTCTTAGGCTACCAAAGCTGTTAGATGTGGTGGTCCTAGGAGCTGCCAGCAGCTATGTTTCCAGCTACAAGGAGGAAACTGGTCTTAGAGCAGGGTTTCTCAACTACTACCAGCATTTGGGGTCAGATAATTCTTTGTTGTGGGGACTATTCTGTATAGGATGTTTAGCAGTGTGCTTGATCTCTACCCATTTAACGTCAAGAGCGCTTTCCCCACAGTGGTGACAACCAAAAATCATCTCCAGATATTGCCAAATGTCTCCTGGGAGGTAAAATCATCCATCCCTGGTGGAGAACCATTGTTCTAGAGAATGGAGCACACCCTCACAGGACAGCACAGGTGACAGCTATGGAGTGAGAGAATGTCCTGATGACATTTAAGGCCCCAGTTCCAGCTGTCCCTGAGGCTCAGCACACCCCAGTTCTCTGTGGATTGATTTCATGAGCCAATTAATTCCGTTTTTTTTCCCCAAGCTGGCTCAAGTTGAATTTCTGTATTACACACCAGAATACTGTGTTCATCTATAATTTCCATTTGGATTTTTGACAAACTGAAAATAGCCCACTTCCTTGCTCTCCTTCTCCTCCTATCCCACGACCCCCTCCAGCAGGTCCATGATTACAGACAAAGACCCCTATAAGTCAGAGTTCCCTACCCTAGACAAAGAGGTCTGAGGCACGAATGAGCACAGAGGTAGCAAAAACCAGCGTTGTGCAGGATCCAATACATATAACAAAAACACTTCCTCTCCGTTCCTTAGGAAACAGCAGAGTGAGCTTGCCTAAAGGTAATGTTTTGGAGAGGGTTTGGGGGGGTCGGGGAAAGTATTTTTTCTTCAACGGTGGGACTAAGCTAAACAAAGATTTGGAAGAATATAAAGCCTTTCCCTGGGGCTGCTACAGGCTGTACAGAGTTCCCGGGGCACCAATGCCAGTGACCATGCCTGCTGGGCCTGGGGAGAAACTGTGGCCTGTATTGCCGGCTCAAAGCTACATGGGCATTGCCTTCTGAGGCACCAGGCCCTGAGTCTCTTCAGTATGACCCCACACCTTCCCTCTCAGATTGAGCTCACGGACCTCCTTCCCCCGTGGCACCTAGGCCCCATGCAAAGTGGAGCTTTCATAAGGCCCTCCTCACCCCCAGCTTTGGAGTTTAGAGCAGCAAGCTCGGAAAGGGGCACCTGCTGATACTCTGGCCGGCCACACCAGGGTAGCCAAATGCTGTAAAAATATCTGAAGGATTCCACACTGCTAGGGAAGTAGATGCTATCCTGAGCCTGCTAGGCATACCTCTGCCAATCCAGTCTCTCCCCTGGAACCTGACGGTCCAGAACTAAAGGGTTAATGCTGCCCAGCAGGTGGCCCCAGCCTCTAGCTCCTGAGCAAAGCTGCTTCTGCTCTGATTGGTCAGTGCTGCTGAGTGTTACATATTTTGACTATCACACCTGAAAGGGAACACAGAATCCTGGGAGAAAAGGATGGGAGAGTGCCAACGCCTTCCCTTATTTTCCATTTCTGCTTTGGAATGATCCTGCATTGTCACTTAACTCTTTATGGATGCACAAAGAGTGTTTTTCTGAAAGCATTTTGGACTTGCACATGGAAACGGAACAGTGTTGGCTCCTACCCACGGCACTCATAGTCCAGCAGGTGAGAAAAGAGGTACACAGTGGGCATGGTAGGAGCACACGGGTGATGGAGAAGATGTTCTAGCTGGAAGGCTCTTGGGGACCCAGATGATGGATTCCTTCATTGCCTGTAGAGGTCGCCCTGGCATTCTGCGGCATCCCTGGGAGTTGGGATGATTGGCAGTGTGCATCTGTGTGCTCTTTTGGTGCTTCCTGATGGGCTCGCATTGACAAGTCTGCTGGTAGGAATTTGACTTACCTCCTATGACGGAGGAAGCACCCCCATCGTCCTGGCCATGTCCGCTCTTTGGTGCCACCCACTGAATTAGCAAGGCCACGTGTATGCCACGGGACTGACACAATCAAACGGAGCTAAATTTAAACGAGGAGGTCCTGTCGTAGCTATTTCCTTGCGTTGCTTCTATTCTTTCTTATTTAGGCATGGCAAAGTAGAGAAACCCAAGCATCTCTCCCTCCTTAAGTCAACTTATGCTCAGGTCAAGGAGAAACACATGAACCTCTGTAAAACTACTCCCGAGAAGGCAAAGAAGAGGGCTATGGGTAATGGTGAGCAGAGTGCATTCTGGTCAAAACATAAGAAAGACCGAAAAGTTACTCCTTCAATACATATTCTCTCCTTCTTCCTGAATCGATTTGCCCTTCCACAGTACCACCCCATCCCTCTGCCATTCTGGCCCCATTAAAGCAGGATCCTATGTTCATGCAATAGTCAACTATTAACTGATAAGGCTGAACAACTCCCAGGAGGTATTTGCATTTTAATAGAGAATTATTGAAGAGCAGAAAGCTTTCAGAGTCCAAAGGAACAAAGCACAGAATTAGAGGCTGTGAGGTGGCTAGCTGGGTAGCAGAAAATTGTCCTGGTTATTCTCAAGTTTTACCATGTTTGTTTTGTCCCCTTTACAAGGGACACCTATTGTCAAATCCTCTTCTGATATTCTCCCCTCTGACCCCACTCCTACCCCATGTCTGTTAATACATTAGCTCTCAGTGGCTTGTTTGGGGGTGGGGAAGCGCTGTCTTTTAGCCACACTGGTTACGGAAGGCTAGCCCTTAGGCTGTGACCTGTCTGGGTTGGAGGTAACAGAGGAAGAGGAGGAAGGAAAGGTGGCTGGGTTAGGGCTATCTACTAAATTGGAGGAAGTAAGAAGAGATGGGAAAAAGTTTTAAAAAATGGAGAATGTGGCGATAGATCATATCTTTATATAAAAGAATGGCCAGTAAGAAGATGTTCGTGGTACAGGCTAGACCAATGGACTATTAAAATAGAGATGTTTAATTTTAGATTGGGGTGTGTATGTGTGGGGGTGCATGTGTGTGGGTTATACTGAGTTAAAAGCAATCTCCTGTATCTTCAAAATGTCAGAAAAAAAATTGCAGTGCCCTGTGTCCATGCACAGTTTTAGGGAAGAGCCTGTGTTTGAGTAAGCAATGCTAGCTGTGGTGGCAGATAAACCGCAACACAACGCAGGTTTATTGCTCCCTCTGGTCACAGCCCATCGAGGACAGGGCAGTCATTCTGTGGCTATGCATTTGAAACACATGGCCTCCAAGGCCAAAGACCTGTGTGAGGTTGAGAATGAAATCAATCGGACCATGTGGGAAAGGAAGAGCAGGCCCAAAGAGGACGCTGTAGAACGGAGATTGAGTATTAAATGACAGGAGAAAATTAAAGCCAGAGGTGACTAGAGAAATTTAAAGCCACAGAGAACAGTAAAGGATGTTGGGAGGCATGCTGATTCCCGACAACAATGAGACAGGAATTTGAGTTGATCTGTAAATCTTAAAGGACATAGTGACTGCAGGGTGAGGGAATTGGAGCCATCTAGATAGCAGACACTGAGTCACTCTGAGATAGGGTGTTTACCTGCCCCTCCCCCAATCCTACTTCGACTATGTGACAGGTTCGACTATTCTGGTTATTTTTCGTATGGATGTGGAAAGAATGATTTTCCAGGAAAAATGGGAAGCCAAGCCCCAACATTCCTGCTCTTGGGTACCAGACCACGAAAGAGCACAGGCTACAAGCCATTGGACATGCAGTGCTCATAGCAGCAGCATCCCTGAGTGGTGAGCGAGGGTTGTCTTCAGTAACAGGACACGAGATGTGCCAGGGCACTGCCCAATGGGGAAGTCTGCTCTCAGACCAGGTCCCAAGTGAAAAGGAATTCTTTCCACCAGAGAGGGTTACATCACTGCTCACAGGATTGCAGATGGGGTTTGGGATACAGACCTGAGAGAGGGTGAGAAGTGCATGATTAGCCCCCAAAGATGCACCCACAATAGAAACATGATCTAATGTAAATACTGTACAGGACTTCAAAGAGATCTGCTCAGCTGCATCAACCACAGCTGACCCCGGTCTGCATGAGAGGAGCCATGGCCAACAGAGAGAGGGCTGGTAATGCAGAGACAGCCATAGCCCAAGAAAGTAAACCAAAACAACAGGAGAGAAGCCCAGCCTCCTATAGATAACGCAGAAAGAGAACTCTGAGCGCTGAGGACACAAACACCAAGGTCTATCCGCAAATCACACTAAAGGCAGGTAGGTGGGTGCCTTCCCCTGCTCTTCTCTGCGTCCTGCCAGAGGGGTGTGTGTGTGTGTGTGTGTGTGTGTGTGTGTGTGTGTGTGTGTCAAAGATGGGCTGACCCTGTGGGCTGCATGTCCCAGGGTGCCTGCGTTCAGCCACTGGGAGGCAGTAGTGGGAGACGGATGGGAGCAGCAGGGACTGCACTAGCCTCTGTACATTCCTCTAGCAGTGGCTCTGCCAGAGCTGCGAGCTCCTGTCACATAGGCTTCTGGTGGTGCCTGTGTCCCCAGGTGACCCCAGCTCCTGGGTTCCAGCAACATCGCCTTTACCCTTTGTCCCTCCAGCCCAGAGGTGGCAGTGGCTTTCTGCTATTGCAAATCTCTGGGCCACCACCTCACTGTCCTGTTTGTCTTCTCAACTCTTTCATCACCAGCATCAGCGATGTCCTGCATTAAACTCCCTATTTTAAATACTCAGAAGGTTTCTGCTATTCTGTCTGGGGCCTGACTGTCATAGCCCTGGGTGGGAAATATCACCATGCAGAACCATGGGGAGATGAGGCATTGTGGGCACATCCATGAAAAAGAGGTGGGCAGACAGAGGACATCTACCCCACTGGCTAAGGACCCTCCTCAAATCCCAGAGGGAGGGTCCTGGAAGGTGATACTGGAAGAGTAATTATACTTAAGCACATATATAGTAAAGTGTTCAAACAGTTTCCATCCCAGTGTGTGGGTTCAGTTATTGCCCCCCAATCTTTTTGTAATCTTAGTGAATGTAAGCTCTATGAAGTCAGGGATATTTTTGTGTATAACTTACTATTTGGAAATAATTTCAAACACAGAAAAGTGGCAAACATAAGAATGGTACAAAGAATACCCATGAACTCTTTCCTCGGGCTCACTTATTGCTATCATTTTACCTATATGTGTTATAATTTATTCCCTCTCTCTCATATAGAAAACATGCATGCTTATTTTAATTATATAATATTTTTTTCTTAACATTTGAGAGTAAGTTGCATACATCAGGCCCTTTAATTACTTCTGTGTGTATTTTTTAAGAATTGGAACAGTCTCCTAAGTAACCACAGTACAGTTATCAGTGAATTTAACTCATAAAATACTTTTACCCAATTGACTTACTGAATTCCAATTGACAGTTGACCTAATAATGTCAACCCGATACTGTTCTTACAGCATTACCCTCAGTTGTAATTCATAAAATTGACATTTTTTTGAAAACAATAATCCTCTCTCTCTCTCTCTCTCTCTCTCTCTCTCTCTCTCTCTCTCTCTCTCTCCCCTCCTTACTGGGAGTTGGACTGATACATCATATTCAGGTTATGCATTCCCAACCAGAATACATCACTGGTGACGTGTGTCCTTCTCAGTGGATGACCTCTGGAAACACACAGCATCCACCTGCCAGTCATGGGTGACATCAATTCTAACCATATGATCAAGGTGTTACCTGATTTCTGTGTAGTTATTGTAATTTCCCTTGCCACTGACGACCAATCAGTCTCAAGAGAGACACTTGAAACCATGCAAATCTCTTATTCCTTATGAAAATTACCTCCTATATTTAGAATGCATTGATGATTCTTGCCTAAGCCCATCTTTATTACAATAGTGGTAAAATCGTCATTTCTGGCCTCAGCACTCCCTGCCCACTCCAGTGGGAATTTGACATTTTACTATAAGCAAAAGCTTCCTTTCTCTCTTGTTTGATTGTTTGTTTATCTACCTATTATTACAGTGGATTCATCAATTTCTATTTTTTAGTGGTTTGCAATTCACTATTGTCCTTAACTATTTGTTACTCATATTGTCCCATATTTTGCTGATGGGAACCCTTTTTATAATAGCAGGCTCTGTGTCTTTGTGACATGCACTCTTTATTTATTTATATTTATTTAATACTTCCTCGCTATCTAGTATTCATTAGAAGATGTTCAAGGCTCATCTTGTATTTACCTAGGGCAGGGATTTTTGTGTGTTTTGCTCATTGCTGTATCTCCAGTACCTAAAACCATGCCTGAACACAATAGGTGCTCAATAAATACCTGGAGTGCCAAAAAAATGTACACAAGTGGAAACTTTGGTCAACGTTGCTCAAGCAGTAGTTTGCTGTTATCAGAAGTGTCAGGATGCTGATGGTCACCAGCTGGAGCACCTCTTGTAATTGCAGAAGTCACACGTGACTTGTATTCATCTTTTGTTATCGGTATATATTGAGTATTATAATTTTAATACAGTTTTCCTTTCTTAAAATGTATATACACTTTTTTGGCACCCTCTGTATATATTGATTGTATGAGTATGGTTATTAATTATAAACCTCTTTAGGTACTGAGATAGATATCTATGCTGGGCAAAACCTAAATGTTAAAGTTAAGATTTTTGGTGGCCAAAAGCCTGTGAAAATGTTTAAACACTGTAACCTACTAATGCTATTTATAGGAATCATTCCTAAAAGGAATAATTTGAAATTAACACAAAATGTGACTACACAAAGATGTAACTATAGCATTATTTGCACACAAAAAAATTGAGACACAATATCCACAAGTGGAAGAATGATTATGTAGAACTATGGTACATTCACACAATGTAATATAAGGCAACCATTAGAAGTTAGATTTCTGGAAATTTGTTAATAATATTATAAAAATGCTTTTGCTCTGATATTAAGGGGGAAAGAAGAATCCAAAACTGAATATATAGTATACACGAAATATATTAAAATATGCATACAAGAAAAACCAAAAGATAACGTAGAAAAAAATTTCAGTAGAAATTGCCTCTGTGTGTAGGATTATATATTTTATTCTTCTTTTTGCTTTCTTTTGCGTTTCTAATTTTTCTACAATGTGCCTGCATTTCTTTCATAAGAGAAGCTAATGTTTTAAGAAGAAAAAAGAAAATGTTACCATGCATGATGAGTAGCTAGGTAGTTGGTATTCTTCGTGTTTGCTCTGCATGTTACATTTTACAAAATCAGTCCCAGGTTCTGAAAAGCACTTATCAATAAACAAAAAGACGAACTTAGAAAGGCTTCAAGACCTTCTTCAAGCAACATCCTGTACCTGGAACACTGCGCCAGCCTCCCTCTATTTGTCAATATCTTATCCAACTTTCAAGGTGTCTTAGTTTGGTTTCCTGCAAAAGCAGAGCCTGAGACAAGGGCTCGGGTGCTGGTGGCTTCTTTGAGTGAGGAAGGCAGTAAGGTGTGTGTTAATGAGCAGGTTACTACCAAGAGTAACCTGGAGCTCAATCCCCAGGGAATCATCTAACGTGCTCTAGAATTGTTCCGCCATGAAGAGGAAGCTAGGGTATTAATTCACCAGTTCCAACACCACCACGGGTGCGGGTTGCCCTTGTGGGCATTAAAAGACACTTGCAGGCTGCTCTGCAGTAAGCATGCGACTTTGATGGCACTAGAGAAAGGCCCAAACAGAGAAGCAGAGAGCCCCTCGAGGTGAGAAGCTGGCAGGTTTTCCACCACAGCTGCTGGTGATCTCTGGTATGCTGGTGATGCTGGTATGAACTGGGACACATATCAACCTGCTACAGTGCCCGGGTTCCAATTCGTCCCCACACCAGAGAAGCTTTCTTTTATAAAAAGCATTCATCTCCCCTTTTACCCAAACTTCCATAGCCCTTTTGTTTATAATGCCCTTACTATCTGTGAACTTAGGTACCTCTCTATGCCTCAGTTTCTTCATCTGTAAAATGAGAATAATAGTGCCTATGGTAGATTATAAAAAGGGCTACAATTCCTCATGCCCTTTATAGCATAACTTTGCAGTTCCTCTCATCAAGAGATGGAGCCTATTCCCCATTCCCTGAATCTAGGTTACCTTTGTAAATTGGCTTTGGCCAAGTGCAAACACAGCAGAATTGATTGTGTGCCAGTTTTGAGTTCTGGCCTCTAGAGGTTTGTATGCTTCCACGTGCTTCTTGGAACCCTGTTTCTGTCATAATAAGCCGGAGCTAGCCTGCTGGAGGAGGAGAGAGACCAAGTAAAACCTAGGCAAACTGTCTCTTCTCAGGCCTTCTTAGAACAGCCAGCCCCCGGGCACCCAGATACACAAGAAAATCCAGCCCAGGTGCCTCAGCCAACAGCCAGCTGCCTCAGGAGCACAAGCTGCCAGCCAATGCTTGTGAGCAAAAATCAGTGCCAGTACATGCCACTGAGGTTTTATGGTCGTTATACAGCATTGATATAGTAATAGATAGCTGATATAGCACCAATTTCACTAAGGATTGCAGAAGTATATTAACACGTGCAGGCTTTAGCACAGTGCCAAGACTATGATAGACTTTCCTTAAATGTTAATTATTATCGTTATAATATTATTGCACTGTCATAGTGTGCCAGGTTGACAGATTATATATATACCCATGTCTCTTATTGAACTGGGGGCTCTTGGATGATAGAAAACCAGGTCCAATTCATCCTTGATGACGTATTTCCCTGTCCTCAGAAGCCCATAATTCAGGAGAGAGATAGATGTGTGCATAAAGTCTGTTGTGGGAACTAGAGATAGCAAATGTCCAAAAGTGCTGAACACAGAGCTGAAGCACAAAAAAGATGCCCGATCATGATAAAAATAAATAATGAAAACCAAGAATCCCCCACGTCAGGGTATTTTTGTGGAAGGTACGCTCGATAAGGACCGGGCTGGCCGTCACCTCCACCTCCCAGAAGCCATGGGAATGACAGGCTAATTTGGTGGTTTTTACAGCCATAGCTGCTGCTCACACTTTAATGCTCTCTCTTCCTCCAGAGACCAACCATCACATGATGAAAAAACTAATTAGAGCAAGCATGGTGCCCAGAATAAGCGGCCTATTAAGGAAATTTGAGTCGAATGAAAGCAAGAAGACATCTATTATAAATATATCCTTAACAAGTATTTATTTTTGGGTTCTTTTCCCCAAAAAGCTTTCCTTAGGGAGTTTATTGTTTGAGACAAGGCCTGGTAAAAATCAGAATACTTGTACAATGTCTCCCTGGGGCCAGCAGGCTCATGGAGTGAGCACCCAGCAGGAATGCACAGGCAACACGTGCTGAGCCCAGACAGCAGGTTCACAGAGATCCAGACAAATTCATCTTCATTTCATGTCTTCGACAGCCTCGCAACTCAGGTCAAGTCCAAGCAAATCAAGTAATCTTATTAGAGGCTGGGAGAGGTGGTAGGGAGCTTGTGAACTAACTTGGATTCCATTCCCAACCCCAGGACCCACCAGCTGGGGGAGCCTTGACCTACTTACTTAATTTCTCTGAGTCTCAATTCCCTCGCTGCCGAATAGGGATAACAAGAAGTCACCTTGCTGGGCCAGTATGAAGATCAAGGAAGAGATGCCAAATGTCTGGCTCAAAATGGCAGGCGTGTAGGGGCAGGATAGGTTAGTGGCTAAGCAACCGGGCTTGCCAGCCAGAAGGCCTGTGTTTCTAGTCCAGCTTTGCAACTTGCTAATGGTCTTTAACCTGTCTGTGCCTTTGAGTCAGTAAAATCTGTAAAGGGGGGATATTATCACTAGCTCTTAAGGTTGTCATGAGGATTAAATGAGCTCCCATGTGTCAAGTGCTTAGAACAGTCTGGTATATGGCAAGCACTCAGTAAGTGTTAGCTATTTTTCTTCAAATAGAATTATTAATAGAAATCTCTGATGATCAGAGATCTCCTAATCATCTTACTTTAGTCCAGCTATCAGCTGCAATACATTAACTTATAGGCACACATGGCAAGAGTGGATTTAAGCAAATCATAACTCAGTGAGTCATGATTCCAGTTTATAAGCAGAGAAGCACAATTCAATTTTATAGGCAGCTGGGCTGCTAATTAAGAAGAAGCCCTTAATTACAGCATCTGATGTAGGAGACCTGCTTTGCTTGCTTGCCTTATTTTTCCCCTCACTTCTCCTCCCTCAGCCTATCACCCACCTATTGCTCTATTATTTATTTCCCTGTCTCTGTAGAAGGTTTGTCAGTTGTCTAGAGACCTAAATACTGAAATTGCTCCCTGGCTCTAGAGCTCACACATCTCAGCTTGAAGTAAGAACAGTGCTCAGTTCTCCAGGAAAGTGGTGGTGGGAGGGGTGGTCCTGAGGTTAAGACAGAAAGGTTTGGGGGAGCCATAGGATTTACCCAGGGAAAATGAAAACCTGTGTTCCTATAAAAATCTGTATGCAGATAATTACTGTGACTTGAGTAGTCATCACCAAAACCTGGAAACAGCCCAGATGTCCTTCCACTGGTGAATGGGTAAACAAATGGGTACGGGCTCACAATGGAATATTGTTCAGCAGTAACAAAGAACAAACCACTGGGATGAATGCATCATGGGTGCATCTCAAACGCAGTAGCGGAGGAAAAGAAGCCAGGCTCAACAGTGTATGATTCCATTACTACGACTTTCAGGAACAGGCAAAAACACAGGGATTAAACATGGATTATTGATCGCCAGGGCCTTGATTGCAGTGGTTGAACAGTACACGCACTTGCCAAAACTCATAGAATTCTACACTAAAATAGGTAAATTTTACTACATGTAGATTAGAACTCAGCAAGCCTAGATTTAAAATACAATGGTCCATAAGCGCCAAGGAGCAACAAAAAGAAGGACCTTGAAGAAATAATATTTGTTTTTTCCTGTCTTTCATTTTTACTTTATGCATTTCTTGTCATCCCATTGAAATATACATTTTTTAAAGTAGGGGCAATTTCAAAAACATACAATGAAGAAAAGAAAGCCTCTTCAATAAATGGAGCTGGGAAAATTGGAAAGCTACATGCAAAATAATGAAACTAGGCTGTTGTCTGTCACTATATACCAAAATTATCTCAAGATGGATCAAAGACCTAAATATAAGACCTGAAACAATAAATTGCACAAATGGAAGCATAGGTACTAAACTATGGACCTTGGGTTCAGAGAGAATTTTATGACTTTGACCTCAAAAGCAAGGGAAGTACAAACAAAAATAAAGGAATGGGACTATATCAATCTAAAAAGCTTCTGCACAGCAAAAGAAACCATCAACAAAACACAGAGGCAACCAACCAATGGGAGAAGATATTTACAAACAACATCTCCAATAAGGGGTTAATATCCAAAATATATAAAGAACTTGTATAACTCAGCAACAAAAAACCCAAACAATCCAATTTAAAAATGGGCAGAGGACCTAAACAGATGCTTCTCCCAAGAAGACATACAAATGGCTAATAGATATATGAAAAAATACTCAACTTCACTAATTATTAGGGAAATACAAATCAAAACTACAATGAGATACCACCTTACACCAGTTAGAATGGCTGTCATCAACAAAACAAGTAATAACACGTGTTGGAGAGGATGTAGAGAAAAAGGAACCCTCATACACTGGTGGTGGGAATGTAAATTGGTACAGTCACTATGGAAAACAGTATGGAGTTTCCTCAAAAAAATTAAGAATTAAATTACCATATGATCTAGAAATCCCTCTTCTAGGTATCTACCCCTAAAATTTGAAGACATTTATCCATAAAGATATATATACCCCTCTGTTCATTACAGTATATTATTCATGGTGGCCAAGACATGGTAACAATCTACGTGTCCTTTAGTAGACAATTAGATAAAGAAGGTATGATACATACATACAAAGGAGTGTTACTTGGCCATAAGAAAAGATGAAATACTGTCATTTGCAACAGTATGGATGGATCTTGAGATTATTATGCTAAGCAAAATACGTGAGACAGAAACTGTCGAGAACCATCTGACTTCATTCATATGTGGGATATAAAACTGAAAACAACAAAGGAACAAAACAAACAAACAAACAAAAACTCATAGACACAGACAATAGTTTAGTGGTTACCAGAGGGTAAGAGGGGACGGAGGGGTTGGTCGAAGAGGGTAAAGGGGGTCAAATATATAGTGATGGAAGGAGAATTAACTCTGGGTGGTGAGCACACAATGTGATATGTAGATGATGTATTATGGAAGTGCACACTTGAAACCTATATAATTTTACTAACCATTGTCACCCCAATAAATGTAATAAAAATTTCATAAATAAATAAATAAATAAATGTAGTAATAGAGTAACATTATTCTTATACTAAAAGTAAAATCAGTCTTTTAGGAAGAATTTGGTATGAATTCCACTGGGCAAAATCCATTATCCATGGAAGATGATGCAACAGGATGCAAGTATTTGAGACTAGGGAGTAGATGGGATAAGGGCTCTTAACATGATTTGTCCAACTGATTCCTATCTGACCACAATGCACAATGACCTCAACACACAGGGAAGCTGGTCCTATAAAATTAGGGCAAAATCAAATACAGACAAATGCCAGATGGATATTCCCAAAAGAATAGCTTTGTCCAACTGAAGGAAGGACAGAATGAGTAACAATGCAAGAATTCCCTTTCAGAATATCCCTACACTGCCCAGGATCTAGCACTGCAGGAAGAGGCCTGGTTTTGTCAGTTCATCACACAAGTATAAAGGAGGGGGAATTGATTGTTGTGAGCCTTTCCTGCCATTAAAACAATTTTTCAACTGAAAACACACTTCACTTATGAATCAGCAGTGTCAGCTTTTCAAAGAATGCAATAGCTCCAAAAAGCATCTGGATAAATGAGTAACCCACGGCTGGGTGGGGTGAGGAATGGCAGAGTGATATGAGCCAAGTATTGAGTATTTGCTGAGCACAGTCAGGCAGAACCTGGCCTTGTCCCACCACAACCTCTGAGAAAGACGTCGTTATCACCACTTTACAGACAGGAGATGAAGTCTTAGGGAGGTGAAACTACTTGCCTTTAACCCATTTTATATTATCAAATGCAAATGTTCTGGGCAGGCTTGAACCAATCAAACATGGTGGAAGTGCTACCATAGGCTCCTAAGATTGGGTCATCAACAGCCATGCAGTCCTGGGCTGCCAAGGAATAAGACAAATTGCCTGAGACCACCATGATAGAAAAGCCATGCGTAGGCACTCCAGTGGACAGTCCCAAAGGCGCTGAGCCTTTCATCTAACCAGACATGTCAGGAAAGCCATCTTGTACCCTCCTGGTCACCCCAGCCTCCATCTATATACGGCCAAGTGATCTTAGGTGATGCCACATGAAGAACTTCAGCTGACCCCTGCCTAAACTCCTTATGCACAAAATTGTGAGATATAATACAATTTTGTGGTTGTTGGTTTAAGCCAATACAATTTGGGATAGGTTGTAATACAGCAATGGATAACTAGAACACCCTACTCCCTCGCTTCCCTCTTTGAAGAGCCTCTGGGCAGACATACAGTGCATCGAGTCCTAACCCCTGAACAGTTAAGAAGGTTCTTTGAATAGCATCATGAAATATTGGTTTATTTAATTCCATCGCACAAACCAAGAACAATTTTATAGCCTGTATACTACATGAGTATCTGTATGCAACAAAGAACCACAGCATTTAGGACACATTTCCTTGAAAAATTAGTCCCTGGCCCTAGGACTATCAGATATTTCTAAAATGTCCTGTTGATATTTATTGGCTACTTGTTCATTCACTTTCTTATGAACTGCTGCCTATCATAGAAATAGAAGCAGGTTCTGAGATTCATGGACAATTGAAGTGAGAAGATTCTATTTTTGTGAATTTGTTCCTCTTGACTTTGAGGGAAACATTCTTCAAATTGAGCAACAAGACACCTTCATCCCATTCATGGGAAAAGGAAGAACAAATTGAGAACTATGCCTTCAAACATGTCAGTCCAACCAAATAACTGATACATGAACTTGTATCATTAGTTACCTGATGAGCTTACAGTTTGCATTTACCCCTTTATTTCAAAGTATTTATTGAACATATAATATATACCAAGTACCATATTGGACCTAGGAACACAGAAATGAAGTAGGAAAATAGCACAGCTAAGGAGCTTATAAATCTTGCAAAGGAAATGAACATTCAAACAACTACTTTAATGTTGTGATTATTAAGTGCAAATATTTGTCAAATTTGGATATTTTGGGAATTGAAATGGGTCTTTACAATCAATGCCAATCCTTACTTTCCTACCAGCTGCCAAGCAGAAGAGTAAGTTGTTCAGTGCCCTGCATAGCACAAGTGAGAAGGCCAAATCACGGGAATATCTAGTGACACACAGTGAGGACATTTACCCTTTTATCACCTCTCTGAGTTATTTGCATTGGTGACAAAATTTTAACTAAACTTTGGATTCCTAATAGTTACTTAAAATATCTTCCAAAAAATTATGTGATGTTATGATGAAGCATTATAACAACAACAAAAAAGAGCTCTCAGAAAGTTTTTACAACTTCAGTAATTATTTTACTATTGCAAAATATAACAGGAATCTGGCTGGACCTTTGCAATTTAACACAACTGTGTACTAAAAAGGACACGCCCTCATTTGTACCATCCCTGAGGAAAAGGCTTCTGCAGCTAAGTTCTTATCAATATCCAATAGCTTTCTTTTACCCCTACAAGAAATCAAAATGAATTAAAAGCGTGAATTAATACTACAAAGAGATATCACTACACACCTGTCAGAACAGCTAAACTTAAAAATTGTGACAATACTGTATTAGTTTACCAGGGCTGCCATAAACAAATGCCACAGACGGGTGGCTTAAGACAACAGCAAGTTATTTCTCAGAGTTCTGGAGGCTAGATGTCTGATAGCAAGGTGTTGACAGGGTTGATTTCATTCTGAGGTCCCTCTGCTTAGATTGTAGATGGCCATATTGTCCTGTGTCTCCACATGGTCTTTTCTCTGTGTGTGTCTGTGTCCTAATCTCTTTGGTAAGGACACCAGTCATCCTAAATCAGCGCCCACCCCAATGACCTCATTTACTCTTAATCACCTCTTTAAAGAGTCTATTTCCAAACACAATCACATTCTCATGTACTTGTGGTTAGAGCTTCAACATGTGAATTTAAGGAAGACATAATTCAGCCCATAACAAATACCAAATGCTGGGGAGGATGCAGAGAAATTGGCTCTCTCAAGCACCGCTGGTGGGGTACATGTAAATGGTACAGCTACTCTGGAAAATAGTTTGTCAATTTTTTTCAAAATAAACTAAACATACACTTACAATATAACACAGCAATTGCACTCCAAGGCTTTTATTCTAGGTAAATGAAATCTTACATCTGCACAAATGCCTGCCCATGATTTTTCATAACAGCACTCTTTGTAATAACCAAAATTTCCCTCAATCGGGGAATGGTTGAAGAAACTCTGGTACATCCCTACCATAGGATACTACTCCGCAATAAAAATGAACAGACTATTGATGGACACACAAATGTGGATGGATTTTTAAAGGTCGTTCTGCTGAATAGAAACAATCTCAAAAGGTCACATACCGTATGATTCCATTGATATACCATTCTTTTCTTTTCTTTTTTTTTCTTTTTAGAGGGCAGTGTCACTGGCTCTCATATGTGCGATCCCAACCGGGGCTGCTGGTGTCCCAAGCCAGCTCCCAACCACAGCGCCACTCGGCCGGCCCGATATACCATTCTTAAAGTGACAAAATTATAGATGCAGAACTCAGACAAGTTTTTGGCAGGGATTAAGGATGGGGGCAGGGAGGGATGAGTGTGACTGGAAAGGGTAGCATGAGGGAGATCCTTGAGGGGATGGAATTGTTCTGCATCTTGAGTGTGGTGGCAGTTCCACAACTATACACGTTAATAAAATGGCGTAGAGCTATACACACGCATTGCACAAATATCAGATTCCTGGTTTTGACATTGTACTGTGGTTACATAAGATGTAACGATTGTGGGAGACTAGGTAAAGAATACATAGGACCTCTCTTACTATCTCTGCAATTTCCTGTGAATGCATCATCACTTCAAAACAAAAAGTTTTGGGGCAGCCAATTAGCTCAGGTGGTTAGATCACGGGTGCACATAACACCAAGGTTACAGGTTTGATCCCTGCACGAACCACTGAGTTGCACCCTCCACAACTAAATTGAAAGAACTACTTGACTTGGAGCTGATGGGTCCTGGAAAAACACACTGTTCCCCAATAAAACATTTTTTTTTTTAAAAAATCAATGATTATGAAAACAACAAAATTTTAAATAAAGACAGGATCCAAGGGGACCAGTAAGAGGGTGAGAGGTAAGTGAGGCAAGTTGTGCTATTGCAGAACTTCATTTAAATTTTTGGTATTTTGTTCATCATAGGGTTTTTTGCATTAACTGTAATTTTTTTTAAAATATTGCATTAAAATATCAGTTATTTTGACTACTGAGTTTTTGGAGGGCCTCTTCAATTTTACCCCCAAGGCAAGTGACTCACTCACCTCCCCCTAGTCCCAGCCCTGTCATCATGTGTTGCCAAACTGTTTACCCAATGGATTTGCTTCTAATAACTGCTATGTAAAATACACGTTTTACAATGTTTTAAAATTTAATTACAAAAATACTTTATACTCACAAAAATAAAAGAAAGTATAAAGTAAAAAGCAAAAGTCTCTCAAACCTTTCTCTCCTGAATTCCATTTTCAGAAATAGCCATTGTTAATACATTATGTATCCTTCCAGATAGTTTTTATATAAATACAGGCATGTACCACATAATGATGTTTTGGTCAATGACAGATTGTATATATGACAGCGGTCCCATAAGATTACAGCATCTCCCTACAGGCAAATCTATGATGATAAAAGCTAACGAACCAAGCAAACCACCATGGGCATATTTCTAAAAAGAGTGACACCTCCTGAAGAAGAGTCTCAGGCAGGTCCTTCAGGAGGTGTTCCAGAAGAAGGCGTTGCTGTCATAGGAGATGACAGCTCCATGCATGCTATTGCCTCTGAAGACCTTCCAGTGGGACAACAGGTGGAGGTAGAAGGTAGTGATATCAGTGATCCTGATCCTGTGTAGGCCTATGCTCATGTGTGGGTTTCCATCTTAATTTTTACCACAAAGTAAAAACAAAAACAAAAACGAAAAATACCTTTAAAAATAGAGAAAAAAGATTATAGAATAAGATCTAAAGAAAGAAAATATTTCTGTACAACTGTACAATACATTTGTGTTTTCAGCGAGGTGTTATTACAAATTGAAAAGTTTTTAAAAGTTTTCTCAAGAAAAAAGGTGAAGAAAGCACATATTTTTATAAATTTAGTGTGTATAAAGTATACAGTAGTGTACACTAATGTCCTAATCCCCACACTCACTCACCACTCACTCACTGACTCACCCAGAGCAACTTCCAATCTTGCCAGCTCCATTCATGGCAAGTGCCCTACACTGGTGTACCGCTTTTTCTTTTATATTATACTTGTACTATACCTTTTCTATGTTTAGGTATGTTTAAATACATGCATACTTACCATTATGTTACAATTGCCGTCAGTATCAGTACAGTAATATGATGCACAGCTTTGTAGCCGAAGAGCAATAGACCATATAGTCTAGACCATCCAGGGTTTTGTAAGTACAGTTTGTGATGTTTGCACAATGACAAAATTGCTTAACAGTGCCAGTTCTCAGAACATATCCCCCATCATTAATCAGTGCCTGACTGCACATGTAAAGTATACAGGCCATATATACACTTTAAAAAACAAATGGGATCATATTTTACTACTGTTCTGAACTGGCTTTTTTAAAATTTCAATTAAAGGTATAACAGATACCATATCCTCCTATTCTAGTCCATTTTATTTGAGCTGCATAGAAATTCATTGTATAGCTATATCGTAATTAAGTTAATCAATTCTGTGCTGATAGACATTTCGGTTGTATTTAGTATTCATTGTTTCAAACAATGATACAATAACAAAATCCCTAAACATATTTTTGCATGTTTGTTCTAATTTAAGTTTTTATTAATATTGCCAATTGCCCTCCCAAATATTTTATGTATCTTCTCACTCCTTACTAATTGTCTTGGGAGTATCTATTTCCCCTCTTTGGGGCCAACACTGTATGTCACCAATTAAAAAAAAAAAAAAAAATATATATATATATATATATATATTAATCTGATAGGTAAAAAATTGAATTCTATCACTTTATTTTGATACTATTCTAATGTCTTTTTATGTATTTATTAGCTCTCTTATGAATTTTCTGTTCATATCCTTTGTCCATTCTATGAATTCTGTGTTCATATACTTTGTACATCTCTCTACTAGATCGCTAATTTTTTCCATGTGGATTAGTATGAACTCTGCATATTAAAGAGATTTGTCCTTCATATGTCATGTATTACAAACATTTTTCTTTCTGAGTCTTGCTTGTCTTTTCATTTTTGTCTATGGGGAGTTTATTTTTTGTTTATGTGTTTTTGAGGGCTTTATCTTGCTGCATGAAAATTTCAGGATTTAAAAAATTTGTTAATAATCAATCTGATCAAGTGATTTCTTAATCTCATGTCATGCTTAGTATGGCCTTCTCTATTCAACTTTTTTTTTTTAATTTACACATGTTTTCTTCTAGAGTTTTGTTGTTGTTATTACATTTCTTTGGGAGTTTACACCATTGAATTTCCTTTGGTGAAAGAAGTAATGTAGAGGTTCAGGCAACCTTTGTCAAATGGCTTCCCATTTTTTTACAACCTACTTTATTGAATAGGCCATCTTTTTTACCATGGCTTTTGAGAGGCTAACTTTATCACGAAATAATGTTCATACATGCTTCTTCTGATCATTTTTTAATTTCCCATTCTATTTATTTAATAGAATTTTCTGTTTCCATGATAATCACTGTAATTTAATAAAACATTTAAACACTTGATAAGGCAATTTCCCTTTATTATTTATTTTTTCTGTGGATATTTTTCCAGCTCTCCTCCCACGTTTGTATTTCTAGCTAGACTTCAAAATAATTTTAAGGTTTTTTAAAAACCCTGCATTCTGACTAGCATTACACTGAATTTACAAATTAATTTCAGGATAATTCCTATCTTTTAATATATTTTTAATAATATTCATATTTTTTAATTCCTAGGCAAAAAGAACATGTCTATTAATATATTAAAGACTTCTTGAACAAAATATTATTGCATTATGTTGCATGCACATCTTTGAGTAAGAGCTTGAGAAGGGAGATCTTTTCTAGGGAATAGATCTGCATTAATTGCAGAATAATGTTACTGCTATAACATTATGTACAATATGTTATGGAATATAAAATTATAGAGTTTGGAAGAACAGTTCACTTTCCCTAAGAGTTTGTTGGGCTACCAAGACATGACATGTCAACTAAATTTTGAGGAAAAGTGAGCAGTGACCAATAAGAGTATTATCTATTTGTGCATCTACTGGAGTGTAATATTACTCAGAGATTGTTTTAATTAAAAAATGAAAAAGTGAATAGAAAAGTATTCATTAAAAATTGGAACTTATATATAAGCAAATATTCACACATGTGAGTGAATTCTTTAGCTAGTACAGATAGGGATCTTGTCAGTTATATGTGATGCAAACACTTTCCCAGCCAGCTTTATTAATTTTCATGGTACAGAAAATCAAAATTTTTAGGCAGTAAAATCTGTCATTTCCTGTTTAATTTCTCCTATTGTTTCAATCTTTCAAAAACTACCATCTCTACAAAGATCTGGTAAATGGGGTCCCAGTTTGGCCACCACATTTCAATGATCACATGGAATTGCTGAATAGCATCCAAAAATGATGAGAAACGAAAAGTAGGTTTCCATTTTTCACAAGTAAAAATTAAAATAGAACAGACCAAAGAGAGAACTTGTGCATTGTCTCCAAGAATAATATAGAGGATAATGAGCAATGATTTTTCATGTCCAATAATCTTGATTAAGAGAAAATAAGTTTACAGCAAAGTAAAAAAGTTTTAGATGAACACAAGAAAGAACTTATTTACTATCAGGATGCTAGAACGATGGAATAAACTTCACAATAACATGAAGGCCTCCATTCCTATAGGCTTTCCTAAGTAATAGAAGTCGTTTATACAAATGGCATACAAACTGGAATTCTAATTTGGAGTATTTTGAGGAAGGTAAGGGAAAAGGATAAGAATGTTAGCAGGAAGCCAAAAACAGGGGTCTATTGTTTGAACATAAAGATCTGGGAAAACTGGTTTATCCAGTTGACAGATAGGGTGCTGACATGCAGTGTGCTGACCAAGCTGATAAGCTCAACGTCTCTTTTCAGTATTGGCTGATATTAATAGTCAAAGAACAAGTCACATTCTTAAAAATAATAATTGTGGTCACAGTTTTGTGATCTTGTGATCTGTCTGTATTAATGCACATTTGGCCTTGAACAATAAGGCTCACAGTAGACACATTTCTCCCCAGTTCAACAAGTCACAGATTATCCTAAAAGTAAAAACCCAAAAGTATGGAGACTATAATTTTTTTAAAGGAGGGGATAAAATGCATGTTTTTAGAAATGCTACGCTGGTGGGAAAATGAGATAAAAATAGTTTAGCACAATCCCAAACTCCCAAATTAACCAAATTTCTTTTCATAGGGCAGGCATATTCAGCATACAAATCAACGGTCAAAATCTGGTCTTTAGTGACTTTGAAAGCAGACATAAATGCATATTTTACATTTTGAAAAGTCTTTAATTGACTAGTAGAGCCATGGTAAAAGGAGATTAGAAATTTTTTCAGCTGCATAAGATTTTCAATGAATTTCCTAAGGATGTGGGTGGATATCTTTGATTATAAGATTGAGTCGATTAGTAGAAAGGAAATGTGTCAGGCATTCGAACTTCATTTTTATTATCTAACATTTATGCAGTGCAATTCATTTCCTCCCTGAATTAAAAGAAATAACTTTACAATATCTTGGTTACTGTGAACACTCTTACATTTAACAGGCTGCAGATATTAGAGGAAGGCCAGCTGGTGGCCAAGCCAGCCTCACAAGGCTACAGTTGTATTGATGGGGTCACCAAGGCCCAAAGCCCAGTAACTCAAGTTCATCAGGTTCACTCAGACTCAGAGAGATGGACACGTACTAACAAATTCCCAATTCTCTAAGGTCAAGGATGGGGGGAATGAGTATATACATCTGCATTTCCTTCTTCACCAAATCCTATGAAATCAAACAAAGAGATACTTTTGAAAAGAATAAATCTGTGACAGTGTAGGGAAACAGTAAAAAAACTTTGTCAGTGAATAAAGAAATTCGGAATTATTCCTAAAAGAGAAAAAGCAAAAGGAATCCTATTTAAAAGAAAAAATATCCTGTAGAATAATATCCCAGCTCAAAACACAGGCAAAAGAGGAATCTTGGCATGGAGAAGATGGTTTTAGAAGGAGATTCATACTCAGACCTAACGCAATTCACTAATTCATTCTCTTCTTCAACAAGTATCTGTTAAGCATCTATTATGTGGCAGCCACTGTTCCAGGCATTTGGGTCAGATCAGTGAACAAAACAAGATTCTTGTCCTCTTGGAGCTTATGTTCCAGTGGGATAAGACAGACAATAAGAGACACTTAATAAGCAGTTTAGTATTGTCAGTAAAGGATGAATGCTATGGAAAACAAAAAAAGCAAGTGGGGGCAAGGGAGATTTGTGGGTGTAGGGGGTAAGGGGCCATGTATGGAATGAGTTGGTCGGGGCAGGCCTCATTGAGAAGGGCAGAATAGAGTTAGCCAAGCAGCTGTCTGGAAGGGCATGCAAAGAAGGGGGAACAATAAGTGCAAAGGTCACAGGGTGGAAATAGTGTGCCTGCCATGTTCTAGGGACTTCAAGGAAGCCAGAATGGCTATGGAAGGGTAAGCTAGGAGGAGAGGAGAGGGAGACGAGGTCAAGAGGTAAGGGGAAGCTGGATCATGTAGCCCTTGTATGGACCTTGGATTTTTTTTATTTATTTATTTATTTATTTATTTATTTATTTATTTATTTATTTATTTATTTTTGAGGGCAGTGTCACTGGCCCTCATATGTGGGACCCGAACCAGGGCCGCTGGCTTCCCAAGCCAGCGCTTAACCACCGCGCCACTTGGCCGGCCCTGGACCTTGGATTTTAATGTAAGCAAAATGGGGACAGCATGGCAGGGGGTGGGAGGGGTAGTGTTCAGGGGAGAGAGAGAAGTGCAGGGTTGTGAACAAAGGAGTGATTTGATCTAATGTACATCTTAAAGAGCTTAACTCTGGGTGTCCTGTTAAGAATAGACTGTAAAAGGGCAAGAATAGATGCAGGACGACCAGCAATCCAGGTGAAGCGAATAAAAGCAATGGAGGTGATGAAGGTGGTCAATTTCGAATATATTTTGAAGGTACAAACAGGGTTTCTTGATGCATTGTGTGTACACTGTGAAAGAGAAAAGTCACAGATGACTCACATTTTCTGACCTGAGCAACTGGTTAGATGGAGAAGGTGGTTGTCCTCACCTGAGATAGGAACAGTCTCAGGTAGAGGAGGTTTGGTGGAATTTAGGAGAGGGGAAGGTGGTCATGACTTCCATTTTGAATGTGTTGAGTTTGAGATATCAACTAGACATTCAAGCCGAGATGGCAATAGGCAGTTACCCAAAATCTGGCGTTTGGAAGAGAAGCCTGGGCTGGAGACACACACACACACACACATACACACACACACACACACACACACACACACACACACACACACTGGATGATTGTTGGCATATATACGATGTTTAAAGCCACGAGATTGAATAAAATCATACATGGGACAGTATAGATATGGAAGAATAAAATGACATTAATTGATTAAAAGAGAAAAGCCAGATGATCATCTCAATAGATGCCAAAAAAGGCTTGATAAACATTAAACGCTCATTCCTGATTTAAAAAAAAATAAAATAAAATTTTTAGTAGGCTAGAAATATAAAGAAACTTTATTTAAGGGGGAAAAAAAAGACCTCACCATATAATGAAAGATATCATATTCTCTAGATGGAAAACCCAATGTATTTTTTTTCTTTACTTCCTCTGCTTGATATTTCTCAAATCACAAAGCAATACAGCCTTACTGTAACAAATAAAACAGTACAATGATGTGTAAAGAAAAAGTTAATCATCATCTTATTCCTATCTCAATCCCTTTTGAAGTAGCAAACATTAACAACCTGGCGTTTATCCCTTCGCATCTTTTTCATGGCTCATTCAGTATTACAAGTATTATGCAGCCCACAGAAACACAGGGGTTTCGGATGTGCTTTGTTTTGACAAAATGGAATCGTGCCATACACATTACTAGCTTTTAAAAATTTAGCAACATATCGTGAACATCTCCTCAAATATATAGTTGTAGATTCAACTCAAGCTTTTTTCCCCTAATATATATCATAAATATGTACATACACACATCATGTATATTATAAATAGGTGTACATATATAATGTATGTACATATTAATGTGTGTACGTATAATGTGCATATACATATATACCCATTTTAATAGGGTATCATTATTCTAGGATATCATCATTTAGCTATCATTATGCTAAACTTTTAAAATATTAGATCAGATTTTTTTACTTCTATTCTTCCAGTATCTACCCAGGTCTTATCCTCCTACCCGCAACGTGGCCTAGCCTGTTAACAACCCCGTGCAGAGCATTCCATGATTTTTCCCCAAGCTCCTGTAATCATAAACAAACAGAAGTTTGCATACAAATATATACATTTACACACACACTCATACACATATACTAGTTTATCACTGGGATCCATAATATATACAATTCTGGTCATTTTGCCTTTCTCACTCAAATATCCTGCAGAAATCCTTCTAATTCCCAGGCAGCAGTTCTAATTCCTTCTTCTTAAGTAGCTGCATAGTATTTTGTGATACAGACACAGTGTATTCAACCATTTCCTTATGGATGCATTTTGTTTGCAGTTTTCATTACTAAACTTCTGCAATAAACAAGTTTCCATTTAGCCTTCTGTACTGGTTCTTTTATTTCTACTGGCTACATTCCCAGGAGTGCAATCACTGGGTCGAAGGGTATGCGGATTCTTTATGTAAATAGAGGCTGCTAGACATTTTTTTTCTCTGAAAAGGCAATAACAACCAACATATTCACATGTGAGTTGCAATGCATGAGATTGCAATAGATAATATCACTTTTTAAAATTTTTGCCAGTAATGCCTCATTATTACTTTAATTTGCAGTTCCCTGACTGCTGTGAGTTTGGGTATCTTTTAATATGTTTATTAGCTATTTGGATTTGCTTTCTATGAATTGCCTATTTATACCGCTTTAAAAATTGGAAAGATTTATCTTTTTCTTATCACTTTGTAAGAACTTCTTGTAAATAAGAAATATTAACCCTTTATCTGTTGTCTGCATTGCATATATTTTTCTAAATGCATATTTTGACACTTGACTTTGTTTATGGTAGCTTTTGCCATATAAAAGTTTTCAATTTTTATGTAATCAAATATGTCTATCTTTTTCTGCTTTCCAGGCTTCTGGTTTTAGTTCTAAAAAAAAAAAAAAAAAAAAAGGTGTTCTCTGACCTCTAGATTTGCATGTAGTCACCTAAATGTTCTTTTGAGATTTATCGTTTACATTTAAGTTTTTAATACTCTTGGAATTTATTTTTAGATTTGTTGTGAAATTGGGATGCAAGTTCATTTTGTTCTAGATGAATAGCCAGTTATGCCAGCACTATTTATTAAATAAACCATTCTTTCCCACGGAATTGAAATACTACCTTTGTCACATATTAAATTATGATATATACTGAGATCTATTTTTGGATCCGCTCTTCTGTTCCACTTATTTGCCTACTCTTATGCCAATACTGTGTTGGTTGTATTACAGTGATTTTTATAACAGTGGCTTTCAGTTGAAGGCAAATCTCTCATTATTTATCTTCTTCATAGTTTTCTTTGCTATTTAGGCATTTATATTTCCATATGGATTTTAAAATAATTCTATCCAACTCCCTCCACTCCCCAGAAAGAAATCTATTAGCATAATAGATTCAATTGTGTTATAAGTATTTAGGGGAAAACTTTTTTTTTAATCGGTAATGCTTTCAGTGTTTATTTCTTTAAAAAAGAAATACCATTATCACATCTTAAAAACGAACAGTTTCTTGATAAAGTTACATGACTATTTCAGATGAGCTGCTTTCCTTGAATCCTCTAAAGGTGACCACTAAGTTTCGTTTGGTTTGAAGTGTTAAGAACTAGTGGATATAAATAGATTGGATGTGTTTCAACCTAACTCTCCCCAGTTCCTCTATCAGGTGTGGAGTGACCATACTTTCGCTTTCAGATGTGAGGTGTCATTGGGACTTGAGGTCTTTGCTTGTACCCTAGGTGATTATGCTTCAGTGGCCTGTAGGAGTCCTCTCAGGTTGGCTTCTGAGGCCCTTGGACACAGCCCTGGGATCTTTCAAATCACACTAGAGAGCAGGAAGCTCAGATGCTCAGGGCAGGTATGTTTTCTCTGCCCTTAGACCTGTCACAGCTGTAATCCCAGGGGCCTGCTGCCTTCTAGGGGAAATTGAATTTGGGACAATCATCTGGGCCCTTGATCTTACTGGCTTAGGCACTGTTTCTGGACTTTTTCAGTGGACAAAGTAGGAAATGATGTTTGTTGGTTAAGATTACATATGTCATGAGTTTATACTAATCATTCCAATTCGAATGAAAGACTATAGAATTTTTACTTAACTCCTTGATCTCCTTTCTTCCACACTGAAAAATTTTGGTTGTTGACAATCCCAACAGAACTACTTGTTTACTCTAGGCCCCTCTGCGTATAGCACAGTCTCAAAAATAACCTTCTCTATACTGTTTTTAAAACATGAGATTTCTGAGAGCAGCTTAAGATATTTTTTGCAATTCTTTTTATACCCTCAGGGTATATCCCACTAAGGACGGGCTATCAAATTACTGTGCTTTAAAAGTCACTTTAAATTGGTTCTCTCTATGTAGCTGTGGTCCCAACCTGATTCCAGCTGGGTTAAGTTCATTTGTTTTATTTTACTTTCAGTGTTTAGGGATTGCTCCTTAAAATTTTAAGTTTGATGTATAATTGTGTAAAATCAAGTATATATGGTTTTAAAATCAAATCAAAAAGCAAGGTAACATTCAGAAAAATCCAGCCTCTATCTTGGCTCGTTTACTACTTCTTGCACAGGAGGTTATTTAAACCTGTTTTTACAGTTAATTAACTGTGTTTTTCAATTTAAGTAGTTACAGATTTATGCACGTGTGTATGCATGCATAGTATGTTTATATGTGCATGTGCATCTCCCCTTTCTTATGGTAGACAACCACATATACTTCTCTCTATCTTGTTTTCTCAAATAACAAACTCTGAGATCACTCTATCTCCTTAATCTTTAGAATCTGAGTGTTTTCATCCAGTGGAGTTCCCACCCCGCCGCCAGCTTACCCACCTTAAATTGGCCAGCCTGCCCTCCACTGAGTTTTCTAACGCACACTGCAATTGCATTGTGCATCCCTTCCAGGCCACCGACAGCATCCAGCAGCTGAGAAGTGTTATTTTATGATATTAACTTTTCTTGTCCAAGGGCAAGGTATATGCAAATCTGAGGCTATCAGTTATATCTCGTTTTAGTATACAAATTGAATGCAATTCCAATCCAAATCCTAATGGGTCTTAAAGGAATTTAGTAAGTTGGTTATGCAATTCATGTGAAATAGAAAGGGACCCAAATCGCTAAGAAAATTCTGAAGTAAAAAGAAAAATAAGTGCAGACTTTTCCCACCAGATATTGGAGAATTCTCTGAGAGCCTACAGTATAGACTTGCTTTACTAACATGCTGTAAGTCTTCTGCTTCTGGCCATGATGAAGCAACAGGTTCCAGATCTAGCCCCTCCCTCCTTAACAACTAATTTACAAGACATACACATAAAATAATAGTTTTCAGGCTGAGGTGTCCAAACAGGGAGGGAAGAGAAGATGTACATTCCACAGATCAGAAGCATTCATTCATATCTTTGCCCCAGATTCCTCAAATGTTAGCAATGGGCCTGTATGGCGATCCAGCAGCGGCCCCACTGTGTGGCATAGTAATATACATACATTTCTTCTTGCTGGGGGAACCCAATGTCATTTTTTACCAGCTCAAACCCTTTCTCTGGGGCCTGGACAGTGGATCAGAACTCATGGCGTTATCTATCACTCTGTATCATGTCTCTGCTCCATTTGAAGAACTGTCTAGATGTTTTTTTTTTATCTCCTATTCACTCAGCCCACTTCATCTGGGTTTTTATCTCCACTACTCTTCTGAGACAGCTCATAGAAAGGTCTCCAATGGCCTCCATCATTCCAAACCCGGTGATCAGATATCTGTCCCATCTTACTTTTGTATTAGTTTTGTATTGCTGCCTGAAACAAATTACTACATGCTTAGCAGATTAAAGCCAATATAATTTATCTTATAGTTCTGTATGATAGAAGTTTGACAGGGGACTCACCGGGCTACAATAAAGGTGTCAGCAGAACTATATTTATTTCTAGAGGGTCTAGGAAAGAATGTGTTTCCTTGCTCATTCAGGTTATTTGCGGGATTCAGTTTCCTGTGGTTGCAGAACTTTCTTTTCCTGGTTATCAGCTAAAGGTTGTTCCCAATTTCCAGAGTGCACACACATTCCTTCACTTGTGGCCCCCTTCCTCCACCTTCAAAGCCAGCAATGGTGGGGTGAGTCCCTCGCATGCTTTAAACCTCTCTTGCCTCCTCTTCCACGAATCCATCTGACTATCCATGCTGCCTTCCTCCTCCATTTGTAAAGGCTCGTGCGATTGCATTGGGCCTGCCAGCATAATCCAGGATAATCTATTTTAAAATCTGTAAACTTAATTCCATTTCAAAGTATCTTTTGCCACATAATGTAACATATACAGGTGAAACATTGGGGAATGAAGATCAGGAAGCAAAAATCCTGCCTATTACATTGGGCTTCTTAGAAACATTTCACGTTTCCTTCTTAACATGTTAACTATTTTTGGTTTAAGAGACCTGGTTTTGATGGTTGGTTCTTTGGTTGTCTTTGCTGGTTTTGACAGCTGATTCTTCTCAGTTGTCTTTACTGGCAAATTAAAGGACCCCAGGAGGACACCAGAGCCTGGTTCTCACTCTACTTCTCAATATGGATAAAGTGATCACACCTAGTTCCATGTTTTTAAATAACACCTCTAGGCTGATGACTCCCAAATGTACATCTCAATCCTCAGCTCTAGACACATGTTCAGCTGCTTCCTTTATTTTCCATATAGATGTCTAATAAGCATCTCAAGCTTAGCATGACCAAAACAGGACTCCTGATCCATTCCCTCCAACCCACCCACCACAGTCCTCCCCATCTTAATAAACATCCACCCAGTTAATCCAACATCCTTTATTCTTCTCCTTTCTCTCTGCTATCCTGAACTTCTGCTGAGACAATCCGTTAGCATATCCTGTTGGCTCTGCCTCTAAAATATATCCCAATGCCACCTACATTTTACCTGCATTATTGCCACCCACGTAGGTTTAGTCACCATCATTTCTCACCTGGGGTACTTCAATGGCTTACATAGCAGTTTCCTTGCTCTCACTTTTGTCATTTTTCTCCTCATAGTCGATTCTCTAATAGCAATTAAATTGACTTATTAAAAAGTAAAAAACAGACAATATTGCTCCCTTGTTTAGAATCCTCCAATGGATTTTCACTGAGGTTTTTAAAAATCTAAACTCCTTCCAATGACCTATTGGTCCTATACAACTGGCCCCTGTCTACCTTTGTGACCTCATCTTAGTCAACACCTTCTTGTTTGCTAACTCCATCCACTCTGATATTTTTCTTATGTTTTTTTTCACATTTATACTCATTTCCTTCCTTATATATGCTCTTTTCTCTGCCTGGAATATTCTTCCCCAGTTATTAAAAGCTGGGTCCCTCTTATCTTGGTTCAAATGCCATCTTCTAAAAGAAGTCTTTCCTACAGATGGCAGAGTAGATAAACGCTGTGCTTGCCTCATCTCATCAACACACCAAAATTAAAACTAAACTATAGAACAGTTATCCTGGAAAAACCATCTTAAATCTAATTGAACAGAACTTTTATAAAGGATTTAAAGAAGAAGCCACATAGAGACTGGGAGGAGGGGCAAAGACACAAAACAGGCTGGTCCCACACCCATGTGTGGCAGTTGAAAATCAAGAAAGATCTTGGCCACAGAGATTCCCCATGAAGGAGTGAGGGACCCCAGCCCCCAACACCAGGCTCCCCAGCCTGGAGTACTGGTACCAGAAAGAGGAGCCCCAACAACATCTGGCTGTGAAAAACTGTGGGGATTCTGACCATCCAGGTGGGATGGAAGTCTGCAGGAAACCCAGACATCCTCTTAAATGGCCTGTGCAAACACTCACGCTGGGCTCCAGTGGAGGGACGGTGACTCTAGGGGTGTTGGAGACATATGGGGAAAGACTGAGTTGTGTAACTTCAAGGTGAGGACTGGAGGGACAGTCCCCATTTTTCCTGTGTTAGTCCTCATCCTGACCAGCTGAAAGGAAGGCACCATCTTTCCTGATGAGCCCACCCACACAGGCAAAATCTGAATTGGATTCTCCTGGAGAGCTCTGCTGCTCCACCCTGCTCACTCACTGAGACCCTGACTCACCCAACTTGCATACGCAGGAGGCTTTATCAGCAGCTGAACTTTACAGGAGCCAGTAGGTGGCAGCAGGCCTTGGAGTGTCCTGGCTTTTTGCAGAGCTAGCCCAGACCTGGTACTGGTCGCAGAAGTCCTCGATTCACAGTGTGGCCTCTCCCACATGCTTCCAGGCACAGCACAGGCAGTGACCAACCGTGTATCACTTTGTAGCTTCTACCATATAACCCCCTGCCAGTCACAGGCAGTAGCTGACCTGGGCCTGCACCAGAGCCCATGCCAAGAGGCCCCAAAATCAATGTACTTGGAGGTTGACTTCACCACAGCCCAGCACCACCCAATGAGCCCCACAAGTGACACACACAAAGGAT
Organism: Aselliscus stoliczkanus; assembly: GCA_033961575.1. Classification (NCBI taxonomy): domain Eukaryota; kingdom Metazoa; phylum Chordata; class Mammalia; order Chiroptera; family Hipposideridae; genus Aselliscus; species Aselliscus stoliczkanus. Next base: position 127,486,415 of record CM066734.1, read on the forward strand.
GGTTTCAACAGGCACCACAGCCCACTGGGGTGAATCCTGCTTCATGGGGTAAGCCCCCCACACAGCAGCCCATAAGCTATGGATGTGGCCAACCCACAAGCTAGTCAGCCTGAGGTTCAATACCACCCACTGACATGCCAACAGCAATCAAGCTCAACTATAAGAGGAGGGCACACACAACCCACACAAGGAACACTCCTGGAGCACCCAGAGTAGGTGACCGGAGAGACTGTGCCACTGGGCCCACAGGACCCCTACTACATAAGGCCACCCGACAAAACTGGGAAACAAAGAAGATCTATTTAATGCATAGAAACAAACACAGAAAGGTGGCCAAACTGAAGAAACAAAGAAATATGTCCCAAATGAAAAAACAAGAGAAAACTTCAGAAAAAGAACTAAACAAAATGAAGGCAAGCAACTTACCAGAGACAGAGTTCAAAACAGTGGTTATAAGAATTCTCAAGGAAATTAGTGAAAACTTCAACAAAGAGATAGCAAACTTTAAAAAGAACATAGAAACCATAAAAAAGAACCAGTCAGAAGTAAAGAATATAATAATTGAAGAGTGCACTAGAAGGAATCACCAGCAGACTAGATGAACCAGAGAATCAGAGAATCAGATCAGTGAAGACAAGGTAGCAGAAAACACCCAATCAGAACAGCAAAAATAAAAAAAGAACAAAAAAAAAAATGAGGATGACTTAAGCGATCTCTGGGACAACATCAAGCATAACAATACGTATTCGCATTATAAGGGTACCAGAAGAAGAAGAGAGAAAGCAAAGGATTTGAGAACCTATTTGAAGAAATAATGACTGAAAACTTTCCTAACCTAGTGAAGGGAATAGACATACAAGCCCAGGGAGCACAGAGAGTTTCAAAAAAGATGAAGTCAAAGAGGCCCACATCAAGAAACATCAGAATTAAAATGCCAAAGATTAAATACAAAGAGAGAATCCTAAAAGAAGAGAAAGAAAAGCAGTTAGTCACCTGCAAGGGAGCTCCCATAAGACTGTCAGTCGATTTCTCAACGGAAACTTTGCAGTCCAGAAGGGATTGGCACAAAGTAGTCAAAGTGATAAAAAAACAAGGACTTAGAACCAAGATTACTCTACCCAGCAAGACTATCATTTAAAATCAAAGAACAGGGCCAGCTGAGTAGCACGGTAGTTAAGCGCTGGCTTGGGAAGCCAGCGGCCCCAGTTCGGGTCCCACATATAAGGGCCAGTGATACTGCCCTCAAAAAAAAAAAAATAAATCAAAGAACAAATACAAAGCCTCCCAGACAAGAGAAAGCTAAAGGAGCTCACCACCACCAAACCTATATTACAAGGAATGTTAGAGGGACTTCTTTAAGATGGGAAAAAAAAAGATAAAAAATATGAATAATAAAATGGTAATAACTGCATATCTATTAACAATTGCTTTCAATATAGATGGATTAAATGCTTCAATCAAAAACATAGGATGGTTGAATGGATAAGAAAACAACCCTTACATATGCTGCCAAAAAGAGACTCACTTTAAATTGAAACACACAGACTAAAAGTAAAGGTACGGAAAAAATTATTTCATGAAAATGGAAACAAACAAACAAAAAAACCGGAGTAGCAATACTTATACCAGACAAAATAGACTTTAAATCAAAGGACTTTAAATCAAGAGACAAAGACCCAGTAGGGGGAGGGGTAGTCACTTTGTAAGAGGTGAAAAAATAACTACTGCATTGTTTTGTACATCTGTAACTAATAACAATAATAATAAAAAAGTTAAAAAAAAAAAACCCAGAAAGACTCAGTAATTCCACTTCCTGGTATTTATCCAATGAAATCCAAATGCTACTTTGAGGGGACATGTGCTTCCATTTATTCATTGCAGCAAAGTTTACAATGGTCAAGATGTGGAGGCAGTCTGAGTATCTCTCAATAGAAGGATGGATAAAGAGGAGGTGGTACATGTATACAATGGAATATTGCTCAGCCAGGGAAGGGAATGGGTTCTTGACACCTGTGGAGGCAAGGCTGGACCCGGGGGGTACTGTACTGACTGGAGTATGTGAGACAGTGAAAGACAAATGCAATGTAATTTCACCTACATGTGAAATCTAAAGAACAAAATAAACAAAACAAAACAGAAAGAGACTCACAGATACAGACAACATTTTGATGGTTGCTAGATGGGAGGGGAAGTTGGGATGGTGGGTAAAAAATGGGGAAGGGATTAAGAAGTATGAATTAGTTGTTATACAGTAGTCATGGGGACGCAGGGTATAGCATAAGGATTATTGTCAATACTATAATAACTATGTATGGTGTCAGATGGGTACTAGATTTTGGGGGGGTGATAGATGGGAGGGGACTGGGGGCAGGGTGAAAAGGGTAAAGGGATTAAGAAGTATAAATTGTTAGTTACAAAATAGTCATGGGGATGTAAAGTAAAGCATAGGGAATATAGTCAATAATATGGTAATAACTATGTATAGTGCCAAGTGGGTACTAGTTTAGTCAGAGGGATCACTTCTTAAATTATATAAATGTCTAACAGTTTGCGGTAAACCTGAAATTAATATAAAATAATATTGAATGTCAACTGAAAAATTAAAAATGGGAGGAAAGGTGAAGTGGTAATAAGTGGTCCAAATTTCCAGGTATAAAACAAACAAGTCATGGGAATGTAATGTATAGCATGGGGAATATAGTCAATAAAATTGTGATAGCATGGTACAGTTTCCGATGGTTGCTAGACTTCTTTAGGTATATAAATGTTGAATAACTATTGTACACACCTGAAACTAATATAATAGTATATGCTAACTATATTTTTAATAAAAATCCTAAAAAAGAGAGAGAATTCTTTTCTAATCACCTTATCAATGTAGCCCCTCAGACCTTTTGCACCTGTAGTCACTTTCTATCATATTATCCTGTATTATTTTCTTTGTGGCACTCATCAATATCTGAAATTTTCTTATTCGTTTCATGGTTATTGTTTGTTACCCTCCACTAGAATATAAGTGCCACAGGAACAGGAATCTTTTCTACTGTTTTCACTATTATAGCCTTAGCACCTAGAACAGTTTTTGATATATAGTTAGTGCTAAATAAATATTTGTTGGATGAATGAATGAGTATATCAAACATTCAAACTTTCTGACAATTCATCTAGAATTTGTTTGGGAGTTGTTCATACTGCAAAGAGAGAAACCAACCATAGTATCTTAAACTGGCTTTCCTGGGAAGCAGACTCTGACACTAAGATTAGCATATAGGAAGTTTATTGGGGAGTGCTCCAGGGACCAATGCCAGTGGAAGGGAAGGGGAGAAAATAGAATTGGACAGAGAGAAAAAATTGCCTGTGATAGTCCTTCAAAAGGCCTAGGTGACTCCCAGTAGAAACTCCAAAGCTAGGATAGCCCTTCTAGTTTGGTCCAGATAGTGACAAGTAGGATCAGGACTTACACTCCCATGATGATGGGTCATCAGACACAGGGGAGGAGGTGTGCCATTGGGATCATTCACAGAGGCCACCACTGCAGTGGGTCTCATACTTCAATTAGCACTCATCATCTGCCTCCTACTAGCCATCTATTTTACCCTCACCCTCAGACAGCACCTCTGTTGCTCCTGGTTGTTACCTTGTAGTATGAGCCAGACCTTCAAAGGGTCTGAATCCCTGCTCACCACGTTGTTCTCAGGCTGTAGCTGCAACACTTGTCTATTTACTATCAAAATTGCACAAAAGAGTCCCAAAAGATGTTCAAATGAATTACCTATGTGGAAAACATATTTTTTGTCCCCATTGTGTAACTGCAGCCTTAACTCCTCCTGGTGACCAGGGCCAGTTACTTCTGGCAGAATAATGATTCCTCTTCTTTTCCTTGTCGTCCCTTGACATGAGGAGCTTAAAGAGCCCAGTTGGCAGCCATGATGAAAATATTCCCTTTTAGGAACCAAGACAACTTTTAACTGTTCAGAAACCAGAGTTTCTGGAATGGGAAGCCCAAGTTCCCAAAATGGATCATTAGAAGTGAAGGAAAGTGAAAATACTCCTCCTTCTACCTCTTGATTCCCAGATCTATGTATTCTACCTTTTGGGGAAACAGCACCCTGTAAAGGCCATTTATTTAGAACGTGCACTGCATTATAGAAGATGGCATGCCATCTTTATAAGGTATTGCCTCAGAGCCAGTGCTTCTATCAGGCTAGTCGCTCCTGGGTATTACAGTATGTGATATGAACAGTGGATCTTATGGTCATGTGCCTGTTCCAGCACTGCCTTTAATGTTCAGTGGGCCCTTTTGTCTGACACAGTAGTATGTGAAATTTCATGCTGGACATGCCATATGCTATAAGAATTCTCTATGCTCTTGGATAATGGTACTGGCTAAGGCCCTGTGGGCAAAAAGGGCAAATCCATACTTAGAATGTGTGTTTGTTCTTGTGATAATGAATGGCTACCCTTTTAAGGTAGATGGTATCCAATGCAGTTAACTTGTCACCAAGCAGTGTTCTATTGCTGCTTATAACAAAGTACTATGTACTTAGAAGACTGTGTCTTTGAGAGATTGTGTTATATTGGGCACTTAGCATTGCTTCCTGTTGCTAACAGGGCAGACATTCAGTGGTGGCAGTAGCTAGAAAAAGCACCCTTGTTAAGTGGTACTCATATTGTTGCTTTCACATGTAGCTTCCATCCCAGCTACCATGTGCACCCCATTCATGTGACTATTGTGCAAGCATTGGAAGTCACTGATGACAGAGTCTGACTTATATAACTCAGTGGTATGTGGTTTTTCAGTGCCCCTTCTATGATGGATGCTCCCTCATGGTCAGTGATATGTGAAGGTCACTGATATGTGAAATAAGGAACTTCACCCTCTATGCCCACTTCCATATGTTCATCCACACAGCTTTACCCTAGTATTCATTGTCCCCCATCTATTCGGCACTGCCCATGAATCCCTGCCTATTCTAATTTCAGGCCATCTCTCTTTCTACGGAAAGTGGCGGACCAGGTGGGAGGAGGTCCCCTTATTACTCTTTCAAGACCATGCTGAATGGGGAACCAGTGCACCCATCATCCATTTCTAGCTTACACCAACATCATGTTGAGCCATTTTTCTATCAGGCTCAGGCTTCTTCCTCTTACATCAACTGATTATCAAGGATCCTCACATGCAGTAAGAGATGTGATCTGAGTAGTAATGTACTGGTAAACATTGGGTTGTCGGAAAAGTAATGACCCATGTGCGCAACAGATGGCACTAGTTCATTTTTGGAGGTACTGGAGTCATTTGCATCTATGTTATTGCTATTTCATTTGACAGCTGACAGTTCTAGCTTCACTATAAAGAAAATTGAATGATTTGGTGGAGTTTTGGAGATTTTACAACAAGTTGAAGATGAAATACCAAACTGCCTTTTTGCCATATTTTATTGTTTTACTTCCATAAAGGGAGAATGCGCATCAAGCTTGTGAAAAGTTGCATGAAGTTTACGGTGGCAATGCTCTACAAGAACGTCAGTGCCAACGAAATTCTGTGCTGTGATTTTGATCTCAGCGACGCTCCTCAGTCAGGGAGGCCCACTGAGGTTGATGATGACAAAATAAAGGCATTGATCAAATCAAACCCAGGTTACACAACACGAGAGATTGCAGAAACATTGAACACTCATCATTCAAGCGTTCACGACCACCTGAAGAAGCTGGGATATATAAGCAAGCTCGATATTTGGGTTCCGCATGAACTCAAAGTAGTTCATTTGACGGCGCATATAAACATCTGCAATATGCTCATTAAACATGAGGAAAATGATCCTTTTTTGAAGCAACTGATAACTGGTGATGAGACGTGGATTGTTTACAACAATGTGGTGCACAAACGGTCTTGGTCCTGACGTGATGGTTCGCCTCAAACAACATCGAAAGCAGACATTCATCGGAGGAAGGTTATGCTCTCAGTGTGGTGGGATTTTAAAGGTGTTGTGTTTTTCGAGCTCCTACCAAGGAACTAAACAATCAATTTGAATGTGTACTGTCGACAATTGGACAGTTTGAACGAATCCATCATCCAGAAAAGTCCAGAGCTTGTTAATTGTAAAGGAGTTGTGTTCCATTGCGACAACATGAGACCACACACAAGTTTGATCACCGGTCAAAAATTATTGGAGCTTGGATGGGATGTGTTGTCACACCCATCATACTCGCCTGACCTTGTGCCATCAGACTTCCACTTGCTTCTCTCTCTTCAAAGCTCCTTGCATGGTGTAACATTCAATTCAGATGAGGCTGTAAATCAGCACCTTGTTCAGTTTTTCACAAGTAAAGGCAGGTCTTTCTATGAAGGAGGAATTATGAAGCTCACGGAAAGATGGCAAAAAGGTTATCAAACAAAACGGGCAATATATCATTGATTGATCTTGTTCTTTATATAAATAAATGAACTTTGAAAAACATAGACAAAATACATCATGAGTTTTCAGACAACCCAATATTTCACAACCAGTTTTCTGAAAAGGAGAAAAAAAAATCTGATTTGTAAAACTGGTTAACTTTCACGGTATAAATACTTGCACTATGGTCAATTTCAAACTACCAATGTGATATCAACATTCCTGAATATTGAGCAATGAGCTCTCATGAGCTGGTACAGACTGGCTCCAACACACCACTAGAGCTGACGGAGAGCTGCTGTGACAGAACAGTGCTGGATGATATCAGCTACCTGCATGTTACCTGCTCTTGTAGCATGCTTGTGTCTCTGGTCTTACTGACGTTCAATCCTAAATGTACCTCTTCCATCTGGGCCCACCCCACCTTACAGCACGGAGAGTATAATAGAACATAGCTCATGAGGGGTAGTTCTGGTGTCACTGTCTACTGATGTTCCATGGTGAAGCACTTGTCTCTGGCAGAGCCTGGCAGTTCTCCAAGAGCTATTTTTTTGAAAGGTATTTAATTCTATGTTGCGGTTAGTATAGCGCTGAACACTATGGATCTACTTTGTGATTTTGGAGCTTGCATAAAATCCACATGTCGCCTTTTTCTAGCACTGATACCCCCAATACTACAGGGTCTGCTGAGCTGTGTGGTCCAAGAAGCCAGCTGCTTGCCCTGCAGCCTGGACCTGTTGCAGGGTCTTTTCCTGCCACTGAAAAACGGCATCCTTCTGTATCACCTGGTATGTGAGCTGGAGCAGTGCTTCTGAGAATATATTGCTTCCAGAACCTAATGAGGCCTATCTGACAGGCACTGTGCTGCCTCGTTCATGATGGAAGCTATAAGATGCAGTAACTTCTCCTTTACTTTGGAGGGGCTATTCCAGCATACCCAAGATCACTGGACTCTAACAAATAACCTCTGAATCTTTTTTTTTTTTTTTAAGATTTTATTGGAGAATTGGGGGAGGGGAACAGCGTTGGGGAATCGGGGAAGGGGAACAGACAAGTTGCCGTCTTTTTGTTCTTCAGTCTAGTTGTGGAGGATGTTGCTTCACTGGCCCATGTTGGTATCGTCATTGCGCTCTTCCCAGATGAGGCAGATCAGTCGCCGGCCTCTGGATGTCGCTAACCGCGGCTATTGGCAACTCATGCTGGCTGCCGGCCGCTCACGCTGGCTGCTGGCCACTCACTGTAGCCTATGGCAGCCCACTGCAGCAGGGGCTGTAGCCTACACCATCGCAAGGGTTCGCACAGCCCAGCTCCAGGTGGGGCTGTTGTTAGCTATAGAGGGCAGTGTCACTGGCCCTCATATGTGGGATCCCAACCAGTGCTGCTGCATCCCAAATCAGCTGTTAACCAATGCGCCACTTGGCCGGCCCAGTAACTTCTGAATCTTGTAAGGTTTACCTCTCTTAAGAGCGCATGTGAATTACCAAGGTCTTCTGAATTACCCAGTAACTTCTGAATCTTGTAAGGTTTACCTCTCTTAAGAGCGCATGTGAATTACCAAGGTCTCCAATCTCCCAGCCACTTCTTAGTCATTTTGTCCAACTAGCATGATGTCATCAAATTACTGGACCAGTGTTATAGTCTGTGTGATGTCCAGCTGGTCCATGTCTCTTCAGACTATGTTGTGACAGAGGACAACAGAGTTAACATAGCTCTGGGGCAATGGACATTGTTGCATGTTCCAAAGAAATGTGAATTGTTTCGGATTCTCATTTTTATAGGCATAGAGAAAGGATCAATTGGTCTCATCATTGGCCACATGTCATGTACTTGAGTCCATGCTAATCTGTTCTAGCAAAGACAATAAACCTGACATAGCAGCTGCAATTAAGTTGTATAATAGTCCATTGCCATTCTTCAGGATTTGTCTGGGTTTCCTAAAGGCCAGAGTGATAAATTAAATGGAGGTATGATGGGGACTGCCACCATCTATCTTTTAGGTGTCCACGGGAGGCAACCACTCCTACCTTTTTTCTCTCAGTTTTTTTCTTTTAATGTGGTAAAATATATATAACATAAAGTTTACCATTTTACCCATTTGTAAGTATACAAAGTTCAGTGGTATTCAGTGTATTCATATTGTTATACAACCACCATCACCATTCATCTCCAGAATTCTCAGCATCTCATTTCACTCAGCATGATGTCTCATGGCTCATCTATGTTGCACATGTGTCAGATTTTCATTTCTTATTAAGGTTAAATAATATTCCATTGAATGTATGTATCACATTTTAATTATCTATTCATTTGTCATTGGACAGTTGGATTGTTTTCACCTTTTGGCTATTGTGGATAATGCTGTTATGAATATGGGTCTACAAATGTTTGTTCAAGTTCCTGTTTCAATTCTTTTGGATGCCCCAAAGTGGAGTTCCTGAATCATATGGTAATTCTATATTTATTTTGTTTCTGAGGACTTATCATACTGCTTTTCATTGTGGCTATATTGTTTTAAGTTTCCAAAAGCAATGCACACAGGTTCCAATTTTTCTACATGCTTGTCAACCTTAACATTTTGTTTATTCTCTATAATAGCTCTCCTAACACTGTACAAATGTTTTCTCACTGTGGTTTTGATTTGCATCTCTCTAATGATTAGTGTCTTTTCATGTGTGTACTGGTTATACTATACATCTTCTTTAGAGAAATGCTTATTCAAATCCTTTAACCCATTTTTTAAATAAGTTGTTTGTTTTTTGTTGTTTCACTAAGTTGGTTTTGTAACTGTTTAATATTCATTGCATTTGTTCTTTATTTCTTTTTTCACTTATTTTTCTGCTTTCTCTGGTTTTAGTTGAGCATTTTATATTATTCCATCTTATTTCCTTTCTTAGGATATCAATCATAATTTAACAATTTTAGTGGTTGCCTTGGAGTTTTCACTACAAGTTCAGAAAATTAAGTTCATGAACTTATCCCAGAAAAAGTGCTACATACCTCATTGCTGAATATCACTATGCTCACCTTCAAAGTACTCCCCTTGGGAAGCTATGCACTGATGCCAACACCTTGTCCACCCTTCAAGACAATTTTGGAACTTCTTTTCTGGAATGCCAACAGAGCTGTCATCTTATACCCTTTATGTCCTGAATGTCATCAAAATGTCTTCCTTTCTATAGTTCCTTTATCTTTGGGTAAAGAAAGAAGTCATTGGGGGCCATATCAGGTGAGTAAGGAGGGTGTTCCAATACAGTAATTTTTTTACTGGCTAAAAACTCCCTCACAGACAGTGCCATGTGATCTGGTGCATTGTTGTGATGCAAGAGCCATGAATTGTTGGTGAAAAGTTCAGGTCATCGAACTTTTTCATGCAGCCTTTTCAGCACTTCCAAATAATAAATTGGTTAACTGTTTGTCCAATTGGTACAAAATCATAACAAATAATCCCTCTGATATAAAAAAAAAAGGTTAGCAACATTGTTGCAAGTTTGTGAACTTGTCAGATCTTGTATACATTTTAACTTACCTAAATCCAGCTTCAAATAACACTATGCTGCTTCACATGTATAGTACAGATAACTTTTAACAAAATATTTCCAATTCTCTCCCATCCATCCTTTAAGACATTGCTGTCATTCATTTCACTTATCTATTGCTATAATTGCCCAATACATCGTTACTATTATTTTAAACAAATTGCTATCTGTTAGATTAAGAAAACAAAAATTAAAAGATTTTACCTTTTTTATTCCTTCTTCAAAGCTCTTCCTTTCTTTATGTAGATATGAGTTTCTGACCTGCATCATTTCCTTTTTCCTTCAGAACTTCGCTTAACATATTTACAAGGCAGTCTTCATTTTTGTTACAGTGTTTTGAATTTCTAACATTTGCTTTTGATCCTTTTTTTTAGAGTTCCCATCTCTCTACTTATATTATCCATCTTCATTTGTACCTTATCTACTTTTTCTGTTAGAGCACTTAGCATATTATTCATAGTTATTTCAAATTCTCTGTCCGATTCCAATTCCAAATTGACTGGAATTTGGATTGAAATCTGTGTCATATCTGAGTCTGGTTCTGCTACTTGCTTTGTCTCTTCAGTCTAAGTTTTCTCTTGTTTTTTTTTTTTTTGTTTTTTTTGGCATGTCTTGTAATTTTTTGTTGAAAGTCTGCAGAATACCAGGGGTGCCAAAAAAAAAAATGTATGCACATGACTTGCATTCATCTTTTGTTATTGGTATATATTATTACAATTTTAATACAGTTTTTTCCTTTCTTAATATGTGTATACATTTTTTTGGCACCCTCTGTGTATTGGGTAATAGGAACTGAAGTCAGCCGTAGGCCTTTAGTATGAGGTTTTATGCAAATCTGGCTAGAAGTTGGACTGTTTAATGTTCGCTGTAGCTGTAGGTGCCAGAGGTTTGAAATTCCTCTGGCTTCCTTGTTTAGTCTCCCTTGTTGAGGCTGGGCTTCCCTAGGTATTCTTCCTCAATTGGAGCTTGCATGTTCAGCTCTTTTTCAGTTGTACTCCACTGTAATTATACTGGACCCTTGGTGTGGTGAGGGAGTGGGGAGGAAAACTGCTCTACAATCTTATGATTGAAGCTCAGTCTTTTAACGGGCCTGTGTTCCTGAGATTTATAAGCTCAGCTTTTCTTTTCCCCCTTAGGTGAGACAGGGAGGCTAGAAAGGGCTAGGGTGGGAGAAGCACCCATGTGGGACAGGCTCTGGTAGTCTTTTCTCATGGAAAACCAGCCCCTATTATGGAAAATGTACTGGGCATATTTCACAATGCTTACTCTTCCCCTATCTCTCCCAGTGCCCCAAGCATATCTTTCTTGGCACTTTATTGTGAAAACTTGGTGGGATCCTGGAGGTAACACCCATAAGAATGTGGGAGCCCCCCTCTGCCCACTCCTCACCCCCCATGACTGAGGCTCACAGAAGTTTCTCACTCTCTAGGTAGTCCACACTGAGTTTTAGATTGGTCAAGATACCATTTAGGTATTCCAACCAGCTTATGGACTCAGCAGGTTTGCTCCAGGTTTGCTGTCACTGTTTGACTTTGCCTGTCTCTCCAGACTTCAGTGTGACAGTCTATCCTGCAAACTCAGTTTTCTAAAGGCTCCAAGAAAATCCATTGGCTTTCAGTTTGTTCAGTTTTTTCTTCTAAGAATGGAAGTGGTAACTTCTAAACTTTACATGCTTAGAGGTATAAGTAGAAATTCCTCCCCAGGTTTTTTATTTAGTGTCTTGGCTGGAGTGGAGAGGAGGCAGTTTCATAAGCTTCTACTTGGCACTCCCTGCTATGATAGTTCTTACCTCTTGCAGGCCAAGGATTCAAAATGAGGGCTGTGCAAACTACCAAGGGTGTCTATTCTAATGTACATTTGGAGATTGGGGACATGACAAGTGGGTAGGTTTGAGAACCCAGGAAAGCTACTATGAGCTGGACCTGGGCCAGACCTCCATTAGAAGTTCCCATTTGCCCCCACACTCGAACAGGGAGCCCATAATGACACTTTGAGTCTCTCAGTATCAATGTTGGTTCAGAGTCTGTATCCAATTGTCCTTGAAATGTTTGAATATTCTCTTTTCCCCAGTGTATGGTTACCTAAGAAAATGGCTATAGATCACTTGGAGAAAGAACTTGGGGAATCATTAACTGTGTACACAGTAATGTTATGTGTTGTAGTCCTTGCTCCTAAGGACATGGCTTTTACCTTAATCAATGTACTCCAGGTCCAAAAACTGATCGTAGAACCAAAACTAAAATTGAGCTACTTATGTTGGGGACAAAGTGGAGTAGGTTAATGTAGGTTCATTAAAGAAAAACAAAACGTAACCTTACCTAACATAAGTTGCAGGAATTTACAGCTCTTTTCGGAAATAAGCAGAGGACTCCAGCCAATTTCCAAATGTCAAGCCTGTTCATGCATCTTTGGACTTTCATGTTTCTGTGACTCAGCTACCCTGATCCAAATAAGGAAGGAGACCACTGGGCAACTGATCAAAAAGCCACGTCTGCTGCATTTACCCCATAAAAACCTTTTACTAGCCTGTGAGCAACTCAGAACTTGTTGCTCCAGTGGCCTTGAGTTTCCCAGCTTATAGGTCAAAACCCTTGCAATAAACTCATCTTTCTGCTTTGTTTTCCTCAGTGTGCAGTTTGGTTTTTGAGATAGCTCAAGTCCATAAACTGAACAAATTTTCATTGGGGGCAAATCAGCCTTTTTATCATCCATGCTTGACTTATTTTGGTTGTTCAGATTGAGGCCTTCCTTTGACGATTGCCGGCCTATTTTGCCTTAGATACCTTGTCCTCTTTACGATCTCTACTACCTTGTAGCATCCATCTGGCTTCTGATGTTTAAATGCTACCGTGTGACTTCTGTTACAGGTTCCTTTCATCTCCACTGCTCTCAGGGAGCTCAGTTCTGAAATGGCATCTTCTGCCTTTATCCCTGATCTATAGGGTGAGCCACCACTGAATTTCTGAGTGATGTTGATGCCTCTCTCACCAGAAAATTCTTTATGGATTTGGTATCCTCTGAACTTTCCTGTGGAATATATTCATTTGGGTTTTCCACCTTTATGTATTTTTCACTCTAGCACATTCACTTCTTTCAGCTATTTAATCCCCTTTCACACTGTTATCTACAGTAGTTGTAGCATTTCTACTTAACTTGGTGACTGTGGGTCATTGCTTTTTCCATGCTTCTAGAGGACATCCTAAGTGTTTACACCATTGCCTCGAGTTCTCATGTATGTTAAATCCTGTATCCTGGAAGAGTACTCCCAAATTGATAAATTTTCCCTTAACTGACTTGATGCTCCACCTCCCTCCTCCCTTCTATATCCAGAACCTTCAGAATCCCATCCGATGCATATTTTCCTGGCTCCTGCTGATACCCTTTGGTCCAACAGCTTGTTTGGGGTCATTTTCCAATACTATTAGCTCTAGGATGTTCCCAGGATATTCTGTGTTGTGACTTAACCCTACTTATTGCCTAGTGGTCAGCAGAGGAAGTAGGGGTATATCCTGAAGGAGGTGCATATTATCTCACAAAGAGTAGGCTTCTGATTATCTCACAAGGAAGGCAACTAGCTTTTAATAGGGAGGAGTGGGGGCATTTTGACAAGCTCACCAGGTAGAACGGAATTTAGGAATTCAAGATTTTTCAGGTCTATCAACCTAAACGTCCCCATCCCAGGTGTCAGAGGCCAACCCTTTCCCAAAGAGGGCCCTAACCTTGACATATCATGCCCTTCGAAGTGGAGAATTTAATCCTCTTTGTAAGTTTCCACTTGGCCTTGTGCAACTGTTATATTTAAGTCCTGGGACTGGTCATCAGTTTTCTCTGTCTTCCCACTGCAGGAGATGAGAACCTGTGTGTTTGCTCCCAGAAGGTCTTCTGGCTTTCACACTTAATTTTGAATTGCAGATTAATCACTCTCAGCCTTTCATTATCTTTCCAATGTATGCACTTAGCAATGACCAATCAAATTTTGATGTTCTTATAATTTCCTCCATACTTTGACAACAGTGCATGTTCTTTCCCAGTACACCACTGGTGAAAATTTAGCAATTGCCCTTTCTCATGGTAACTATGTTCTACCTGCCATCACTAAGGTCACTACTGGCCAGCAATGGGTGGCCAACTCCAAAATCCAATCATAGAGTCTGCTCTCTTGGGCCATTCCTAGCACCAAAATCTTTTAGGTCAGGTTCCAAGTAGACTTTGAAGCAAAGACTAGTGCACAGGAAGTTTACTAAGGAGTGTTTAGGATCAACACCATGGAAGGAAAAAGATGAAAGTAGGATCTTTGGGAAAAACGGGGCTGTGATGCTGTAGGAGGGCTGGTAAGATGGTTCTTCTCTATTCTAGGGACCGTTCTGTCTGCAAACCTAGAGTGGACATTTAGACCCAGAATTCTGCCCCTCCTCAAAGGGAGTGTGAACATCCTGGCAGATTGTGGCCGTTTTTTCCCCCTGATAGATTGCAGACGGGCCACTGTCCTTTGGTAAATATGGCCTCTTCAGTTACAACACAACTGCTTAGGTTACAGTTTTCTAGGGATAGACACTAAGCCCAAGGAGAAAGTCTCTTCACCGTGATTTCAGTTTCTGCTTTACCAAGTCTCCTTACACATCTATGAGAGGCTGATGCCCCTAAAGGTGGAGCACTTCTGCAAGTGGAATTCTAACCTTTTCCCTCATTATTTCTCCAAAATTTTAGAGTACTTTATAGTTGCCCTCAAACTGGGAACCTAGAGACCTGGGACTGGAGGAGTGAAGAGTGAAATCTGGATTTTAATTCTGACTTTGACATGAAGTGGTTGTGTGAACTTGGGCATGACCCTAGGGGCTCAGGTTTCCTCATTTGTAAAATGAAGTAAACGGAGAAAGTCAGCTGAAAACTTGTTTCTGGGTTGATCAGTCAGTGATTAGGCACCAGGACCTCTGAAAAGTCAATGCACTGTTAACATACATTGAGGATACACGAGCGTACTGAATACCTTATAAGTGAGGAACATTCACGTTTCTTTGTACCGACTTTGTAATGTGGATTGGGTACAAAAGTAAAAGCCCTCTTTATCAGCTGCAGTATTAAGCTTGTATGTAACCTTAGCGATTGCAGTTCTGAGGATTTGATAAGAACCTGCGTGATGGTCTTCCCACGCATCCAAACATCCATGTCGCGAACTACATAGATCAGCCAGCTTGGGTTGGTCCCCAGATCTTTTTTTTTTTAATGCATTTCTTCTGGGAATGAATGCCACTGAGCAAGCAGGTAAGAGTCTGGGGGAAGAGACCCACCAAAGTCGTTAAGAGTCATCTTAACTTCACACTGGGCTGTGGCTTTGGGGTAGCGCTGACGGCTGTGCGACTTCTTAATTTCCCTCTACTTTAGGGTCCGTAACCATAAAATAACACCTACCTTGCAGGGTGGCTGTCAGCATAAGGGTAGAGTAGGGTTATGAACACTGTGCAAGTGCATAACTGGCACACAGAAAAACAAAAAGCCAATTATGTCCTGACTGTCCATTTTCTCTATTGGACACTAAAAAAACCATCAATAGGTTGAGTGCATACTGTCCACCCTGGGTTAAAAAAAAAAAAAAAAGGCAACATGGATTATGGCAAGTTTTGACATTTTTTTGTCTTCAGTTTCTTCACTGCAACTGAGTGGTCAGAGGCTTCAAGTTCTAGAAGTGGGGTTACAACGTATTTTTCAGTCCTGGCTCTGCCCCTATCAGCTGTACGGTCTGTATTTCTCCCACTCCCTGGGTCTCAGATTCCCCTAATGCCAGGGTGATACAGATGGACCGGGTTTCCTATCCAGGACTGATCTTTCACCTCTCTCCATGTCTTCCAATCCAAGAGGGGCGTGAAGTCCTGCTGGGCTCAGCCCGCTTAGCAGCCGCTCAGGCAGGCGGCCTGCAGCCCCAGGACCAAGCAGGAGGCCGGCGGGAAGGAAAGAGGGCGGGCCTGGCGTTCCCGCCTCCGGGGCGTGCGCGCCCCCCACCACGCACGCACCCCACCACGCACGCACAGCACGCCGCGGGAGCGCGCACGCCGGCCCAGCCCTCGTCGCCGCCGCCATTTTAGCTCCTGGTTCCGGCCGCACGGTGTTCGGCTGTTGTCGCGGGCGGGGTGGGGGGTCCTCCGGAGCGGAGGAGCTGCCGTGGACCGCGCCGAGGAGGCCGCCCGCGTCTCTTGTGACTCTTGCTCCGTCACTGCCCGCTCGGAGCGCGCGACCATGTCCAAGCGGCACCGGCTCGACCTGGGCGAGGATTACCCCTCCGGCAAGAAGCGTGCGGGGACCGATGGGTAAGGCAGGCCCGGGGCGCGCGGCCGAGGCTCGGGCTTTGTGGGGGTGGCGCGGCGCTTTGTGTGTCCCCCGCTGTGGGCTCAGCTCCCTGGCGGCGCTCGGCCGGGCCCGGTCGGGAGGGCGGAGCGGCCTGGCGCGGCCACGAGGGCGCCTCCCCGGGACTCGGCCCGACGGGAGCGCCTTCCGGGCGGCGGGCGGGCGGGAGCCGCGCGCCTCGTGGTCTGCGGTGCCGGGGGGGGGGCCTGCAGCCGGAGGACAGCGCGGCGGGGGCGCTCGCTCCCAAGGGCGCCGGGCCCTTCTCAGCCTGCGGGCCGGGCGGCAGTCGCAGGAGGCGCGCGGCCCGGGGCCTGTCGGCGGGAGGCGGCCGCGAGGACCTGCCGGGAGGGAGGGGCGCGCGGGCGCCAGCCTCGCTGCAGACTCGGCGCCCGGGAAACTTCCGCCCGCGCTGCCGCCCGCGTTTCCGGCTCCCGCTCAGCCCCGGGCCGGGGGCGCCTGCCGGCCACCGGCGTTGAAAAGGCGTCGTTTTTTTTTTTTCTTTTTTCCACCTCCACTAAGTTCTTGCTGTCTACCCTCATGCCTCCCTGCATGAATCGGGGTTTTTTTGGCAACGAGAAGACCCATGGCAAAAAAAAAAGAAGACAATGGTGTTCGTATTGAGGGCACAAGGTCGCCCACCCTGGGGAGGTGGAGCGTTGGGGGGCCGGGGGGTCCCCAGATTCCTCCCCCCCTTGGCGTGCCTTTAAAGGTGCAGCTGGAGAGGCTCGAGCGATCGCATCCGAAGGCGTCTCTTGTCCCGGAGTGTGCTTTCCTGCCGGAGGTGCACTTACTTATGGGCACCATTCAGGCACTTGGGCCGTGGTACTACGGTGTGCGCGCCTGTCTGGAGTCGCCGCGCCAAGTCATCTTATAGAACTTTTGGGAAGTTTTTTGTTCGCCCCAAGTCTGTTGGCGTTGATCTCCAGGTGTGCGCACCAGGATAGGGCGGACTGCTTGATGCCGTCCCATAGCTTCATTATAGAAAGCAGGAGTATGGAACATTTCCGTCTTGTGAAAGATAGAGTTTACAATGTTAGACTTGCGTGTTCTCTCTCTTTAGGTTGTCTCCTCCTCCCTTCCCACAGCCTCCGCAACACGTGAGCCTGTTAGAGCTCCTTGTCCCAGGCTGTTTAGAGCTGGAAGCGACTTGGAAAGAGAACGGAATCAGTTGCGCGAACGGGGTGGGAAGGGGGACCCCGAGCTGTTGGGGTGCCGTGTGCAGCCTTCACCCAGCTCGCAGCTGGATTCAGAGCCCTGATCTTTTCCTTTGCACGTGTAGCCTCTTGCTTTTTCTATGATAGCACAGACTAGGGCTGTGATTCAGGAGCCATGACAGCCTGTTTTCGTGACGTTTATGGGTCCAGAAAGGAGGGGACACTTGTTCTTGGTTCCTGTGAAGCAAAGGTACATTGCGTGTCATCTGGGTGAGATGCGACCGATGTCTCTCACAGGAGTTCAGATTGGAGCAGAGTGCCGTAGGAGGGAAGGCATTCATTTCTTCATATTTAGGTGTCCGTGCACCACTTAAATGTGCTTCTTGGGATGAGTGGTCCCATGAGATGTACATAGAATTGCTCCCTTTTTCTTGCATATCCTTAGTAAAAAATGTGGACTGTGTAGGGCTGTGATGGTGACCTTATGACCCTGGTTATTATGTGACATCTACTTGTAATAAAGCCCAAGTTCTGAGATAGTTCTGGAGGGACATTTGTATACTCATTTCTGTGTCTTCCAAATGTCATTCTCATAGAACTAATTGTCTTTAGCAGTGAGCTTACAATATTTATTAGTGCTTGGGTTTTTTTGTTTATTTGTTAGTATTTTCCCCCCATTTTTATACTTTTCCCCCCATTTTTATAATTTGGAAGACTCTTGACTGCTATGCAATTTTGCAGATTTTTTGTTTGTTTGTTTGTTTGTTTGTTTGGAACCTTGATAGTTAGCAAGTGGCTTTATCTGAGAGTGTGGGCTTGTCTTGTGGGCCTCACTGCCCAACGTGGCTGAGAAGGGAAGGTAACTTATTGGGAAATTACACTCAGTTTCAAGGTCCCAAACCGTGTATAGCTTTATTTACTCCTGGTATACTTTAACTTTGGGGTCAGGTAGAGAAGTGGAAGGTTTCTGTTAACAAACTGACCTTACTCCTTTTCCATCATCCCACAACAATTTCTATATAAAATTTTGATGCAAAAGACAACCTACTTGTTGAAGTATGGAAAAACTGTTTGAAAATAGGAACATTTTTCACTTTGATTTTAGTTTCTGATATTCTTGATAAGTGCTTTTCCTGCTAATTGTGGAAATGTGAAACAGATATACTAATAACATGTATATAGTATATACTATGTTCCTGAAACTCTTCTAGGTGCTTTATATGTATAAGCACATTTTCACTACAATCCTGTGCTATTGGTGAGATTAAGTAATTTGCCGTGGCCACACAAGAATATCCATATACGTGAAGCTATAAACAAAGAGGCAAAGAAATTCCATGAAATTTGTATCCCTAGCTTTAATTCTTTGATGAACTTTTTAAAAGGTCTTTGAATATTCACAAATAATGAACTATAATGTTTAGTGTCAGTGGGGTTTTTCAGTGTGTTTTGTGCTTTGATTTTTATTCACCCAAATAAGTCAAACTGTAGAATAGATACACATTATCCTTTTCATTGGCTGTATAGTATTCCACTTATAAAGGGCTACCACAACTTAACCAATTTCCTGTTCGATGATGCTTTTGAAGTTTCCCAGTTTTCATTATTTTATAAGTGAAAAGTATGGTGAACATCCTATATGTACATACTTGCACATTTATAACCTTAAGAGAAGTTCCTGGGAATGAGATTGCCAAATAAAAAGCAGTGCGTATTTTAAATATTTTGATGTTGATGACCAATTTATATTTTCATTAGCAGTACTTCAGTTTCTGTTATTCCATGTGGAACTTTAACGTGGTGGTATACTTTTAAAAAAAATTACTATTAGTTTCAGGTGTACAAAATAGTGCACTAGTTATGCTTTTTACCCCTCACAAAGTGACAGTCCCCTCCCCCAATCCACCGCCCATTCCCCCCCATATCATACATCTATTACAATTCCATTGACTCCACTCCCACACTATACTCCACATCCCGTGACACCATATATATACGTGTGTGTGTGCATGTATATATATATATATTAAATTACAGTTGACATACAATATTATTCAGCATCGGCTTCAGGTGTACAGTGCAGTGGTCAAGCCTTGAATTGGTCTCCTTAACAAGACATGTGACCGTCTGACACCTTAAAAATATTTACAACATTATTAATTCCCCGAATTCTCTTTCATAGGTGGTGTAAATTTTCAAAAGTCTTGAATGATAAGCGATATGTATTGGTCATTTACTATGTTCCAGCCCTACATATATTATTAACTCATTTTAATTCTCGAAATATTCCACATGACATTTCTGTTAGCCACATTTTTTATTTTTTTTGAGGGCAGTGTCACTGGCCCTCATGTGGGACCCGAACCGGGGCCGCTGACGCCCCAAGCCAGCGCGTAACCACTGCGCCACTCATCCGCCCCTGTTAGCCACATTTTATAGTTGAGGAAAGAAATAACTGTGGTCATGTAGGTATGTGCTGAGCTAGGATTGAGCTAAGACACAGTATAGAACCATGTGTTCAACAACTGTCATATTGTGTGTCTCCCTGCCAGATTGTGACTTAAGTGATTATACAGCGCTGTTTTGATAGTTTTTAAGCTTTATACCCCAAGTAGTAAATATTCATAACAATAAAACTTCTTTATAATAAAAGTGCCCATTTAAGAAAAGAAAACATGCATATGCACAACAGTCTACACATATTTATGAAGCAGTGACTTTGAACTCCCCTTAACTGACCCGTAAGTTTTATTTTCTCACCCCAAGTAGACAGTTTGAATCATAGGCAGCATTTTGAGGTGACTGGATTTGTCTTCTGCATCCTTCCTGTTGCTTTATTATTTTAATCTGAGACTTAATACTTTTCACTTTGCAGATTAGTATATTGAGGCTTGTACCTTAACCAATGGTTATGCACTTCAGTGCTCCTTTTACTCTTATATCACAGTTACCCCCATTCCTGGTCAGCAGTTAATTTTGTGTTTCAGAATGTATTTTATGCTTCCTAGGAGCTGTGGTTACTTTTTGATAATAAAGTTTCTGATGCAGTAGGCCCTTGAAAAACATCTTTGTTAGTGCAGGTATTACTGTAACAAAGCAAGGCGATTCATGCTTTACTTTTTCCATCACTCCATCCCCCATATTTTATAACGTTAAGTGCCTGGTGCTGTGCTAGAAGTATAGGAGTTCATTAAACTTTATGGTCATCGTATTCCCCCCCCCCACACACACACACACACGGCACCCTATTGCCACAGTAGAGTACTAGAAACATGAATTCTTTTTATTTAGATCAGATGTTTTTTAAAGGTTCTTTTATGTTCTAAGATCTTTAAGATGTCCAGTCTTTGAGCCATTCTTGGCTGCAGTGCTGCTCACTTTGCTGGGCATATTTCTGTCTACCCAGTTACAAACTGTTTCATTCACATTTGGGGGCAATGTAAATACTTTTGAATTAATGAGACCTTAGACCAGAGGCAGAAGGAGAGAAGCAAAGAAAGGATGGTTGATGGTATGTTTCAAAGATAGGCCAGGAAGCTCATATTTTGAATCTTCATTTTGTATGTTTGTTAGGTTATCCTTTGGGTTCTTTTTGCCATTGATTTCCTTTCTCTTTATGCCAGATATGGATGGCCTTTCCCACTCCGCCACTATATTGGGATGTGGGAAATTTGTATGTCTTGTGTGTTAATATGGAGCAGTGACATGTTTAGTGGCTTGTATCTTAGTTCCATGTTGCCTGACTATTTTCAGGTCTAGGTCCAAACACCGTGTGGCAAGTTGTAAGTTGTCTTCTATAGCATTTGGTCTGAAGTAAACTGGATTAGTAGATTGAATAAACGTAGATAATTTTAAAATTATTGTGTTTGGAATCATCTCTAGTAACTGGAAGTAGGTACTAGAATTGACTACTTAACATTGACCCAAGTTTAATAGAGTGGTCATCTGCATAATTTTAAACATCTTAATAGTATGCAATGGAGTTTGTTTTTAATGGGCTGTGTTTCACTTTATACAATACATAGGTATATACAGTGTACATAGATTTACAAAGTACTTTCAGTTATTTACTATTGCTATTAAGGGTATCATGCAAGAGGAAACAATGAAAACAAAAGAATAAAAAATACTTTAATTTTAGTTTTTCTCATGGAACAATATATGCTTATTCCACAAAATTGGGAAAGTGTAACTTAAGAAAATTCACCTATAATCCTTTAACTTACGTTTGTAATACTATAATGTGAGGTGGAATTGTCTGTGTGTCCAGAAGCAGTGTTCTTGCTCAATTTTGAACATACTTTCAGTTCAAAAATTAACCTTTGCATATAACTTGAAGGAGGATCTGGGAAAGATGGTGATTCTGTCCTTTTTTTGCCTAGGTTTGGGCCTACGTTTTCCCTCCTCGGTCTTTTAACTTCCAAGTAGGAAGGGATTTTTCATGCAGAAGCATGAGTTCTGTTATGTAATGGACAAAGTTTATAGAAAGTCTGTCCCTTAACTGAATTTGAGGTGTCGTCAGGGAAGGATGTTTGTGGGTGAGGTATGGAGAATCCTTGATTTTTAAGTTCTTTTTCATTATTTCTGATACTTAATGTAATTCATTTAATTTTATATCAGTTTATTTGGTTGTTGAACATTTACTTTCTTTGTTACTATAATGTTGTGAATATTTGCATAAAATTCAGAATCTGAGTTCTAATTTTTATTTATTTAATTTTTAGGAAGGATCGAGATCGTGACCGTGATCGTGAAGAGCGGTCTAAAGATCGAGACCGAGAACGTGATAGAGGAGATAGAGAGCGGGAGAGGGAGAAAGAAAAGGAGAAGGAATTGCGAGCTTCCACCAATGCTATGCTTATCAGTGCTGGATTACCACCTTTAAAAGCTTCGCATTCAGCTCACTCAACCCACTCTGCACATTCAACACATTCAACACATTCTGCTCATTCAACACACACTGCACATACAGGACACACATCACTTCCACAGTGCATTAACCCATTTACCAATTTACCCCATACTCCTCGATACTATGATATTTTAAAGAAACGGCTTCAGCTCCCTGTTTGGGAATACAAAGATAGGTTTACAGATATTCTGGTTAGACATCAGTCCTTTGTACTGGTTGGTGAGACTGGGTCTGGTAAAACAACACAGGTGAGTAATTGTATACCATGGTATGCTATTTTATGACTTTTAAGTTTACTAAATGTTTATTTGACCCTGGTGATCACTCATAGTCCGCTGTCTGGTAGGACATCTAGAGAAATAGCTGCTTTGGTATTGAGCTCTTTTTAGTGACATACAGAGTGGGAATCCAGTAGGGAGTACCTATTTCCTTGATTCTGTAGAGGAAAAGAGCAGTGCTGCTTTTTCTGATTTTGTTACATTTAGGATGACAGAGTGATGCTCTCCCACCCACTTACACTCTAGGGTAGTACAAATTTGGGGGTACTAGGTTTTCCAGTACTTGGATAGAGAGATCTGAATCATTGGAAGGGTTTTCGTTTTTGTCATGGTTACTTTGTTTTTATAATTGTTTTGAACCATGTGGATATTATCTATTCTTTAAAAGAAATGGAAGAGCTAAATAAAGTCTTGTGAGCTCCATCCATCTATAGTTACCCCTACATACACACAGAACTAAATACTTACTAGTATCTTATTAGTAATACCTATATCTAGGACGTTTTCATGGATGAACCATTGTTTGCTGGGCCCATGTTATAGACACCTAGGCTGCTTCTAATGGTTGTTTTGTATGGGCAAGTATATATGTGGGATAAATTCCCAGAGGTAGAAATTGCTGAGTCAGGATTGTTTGTAATTGTGATACATACAGCCGAATAGCCTTCTATAGGGAACAGTAGTTTACGTTTCCATGGCATGCATGAGAACAAATGTGGGAAACCGTTCGCATGTACTAAACATGAATTTTTACAAATCTGATAGGTGAAAAATGGTATTTTAGTGTAATTTTTAATTTGCATTTAATTGCTATGAGTGAGGTTAACCATATTTTCATATGCTTGAGCCTGACTCATCAGTTAAAAATGTCTTAGAGATTATACAAGTAGCAGTCCCTGGCCATTATAGAAAATTCAGAAAATTCATGCAAGTGTTGAAATGAATTTAATGATCACTTATCTTACTGTGCAGAACTAATTAGTAATATGTTCTTATTGGACTTTTTCAGTTTATTTACCTGTGGTACATGTTTATATTTGAGCACAACTGCACATAACAAGTTATCCTTATTTTAAGTTACATATGCCACACATCTATCAATTTGAGTATTTCGTGGAGACATTTTGAAAGCTACAATAGCAATTAAAATAGGAAGCTTTTATTAAAGTCAGACTTAATGAGTACAATTTTCTTATTGAATGAAGGAAAACAGTACTGATATTAGGAACTGAAACTGTTGGTTTATTTTTGTCACCTCGTAGAAATAGAAAGAATTGACTACATGAAAAGATACAACTTTTAAGTTTATTAACATCATAATGTTTAATTATTTCAACTGGTTTATTTCATTTGCATTGTATTAACACCACCCATTTAATTAGCAATTGAGTAAAGCCAGGCACTGTGTACTTGATATGTATTATTTAAATTTTTCAACATTCCTCCAAGGAAGTTGTTAATCACCATTTTACAGATGAGCAAAAGGAGGCTTAGATTGATGAGAATCTTAGCGAGTTTGGTGGGTTTTCTTGGGTTACATAGTAGATTTAAGGTGGGCTCAATATTTAAAACTTTGTCCCTTTGTTTCATAGCCAAAATCACATTTATTTCGTACTGCTATTCTGTGGTCTTACATGATTAACCTTATTTCAGAGATGAATTTGTTTAGTAGCAGTTGGTGCAGAGGAAGGTCAAGTCAGCTCAAAACAAGAGCTTTATGATTATTTGGATGAATATTTGGGGTGTGGGTTTTTGTTTGTTGTTTTAAGATACATGAATACTTAGGAGTGCAGGGCATTTGGAAGATTTGAAGGGAAACTGATCAGCTAACTAGTCAATTTCACCCAAATGCTTTTTGGCATACTCTTATTAAATTATGACTCAGTCATTAAGAGTATTCAGCCATTTTTTGGTTGTCTTTTTGTGCCTATCAGAAAAACGATATCCTCCAAACAGAATCTAAAGTAATGACTTTAACTTTTGACTGAGAGTCAGTAAAGACATTTCATATTGCAACTTAGTATGCACCTATGATATCCATATATAAAAAAAATGAAGCTCGTTCAGCCAAGAGATAGCATGAGGAAGGACACAGGTTTAGAGAAGCGAATGCATTATATGCCCTGGACAGAGTGCAGGATGTGTGTGAAGAGTGAGGTGGGGCTAGTCAGATTGGAACAGTAAGCTGGGCCTTAATATATCTTACTGTAGGTCAGGAGCCATCAGATTTTTAATTGGAGAGGAAAGACAAGGATTTTAACAAAACGTCCTGTCTGGTGAGAATGTTGATGACAGATTATGTAGGAGGTCATAACAAAATTTTGACTTTGTATAGGGCAGGAGAAGGGAGAAAAAAGGATAGATTGGAGTTAGAATGTTACTGTTACTGAGTAGCGGGCATGGGAGGAATTAGTAAGTATTTGGAGGAAGGTGAGAAATAGTTGGGTTTTGAACCTGTTGAATTTAGGGTACCAATAAAATATTCATTCTTCAAGTGGAGATTACCCCTAGGTCAGGGATGGGGACTAGAGTTAGATTGACATTTGTTGTAGTATTAGAAGTCAGAAGAATAAGTTAAGACCACTCAGGATCAAGTATAAAATGACTAGAGGGTTGAAGATTAATCAGTTTTCAGGAAGGTGGCCACAAATGGAGGGAGGGATGAAGCTGAAAGGAAGGAATAACTTTAGAAGATCTCATTCCTGACTTGAACAGCCAGTAGCTTCCATATTTCAACACATAATTTCCTTCTTAATGCTTTTCTTAGGAATATGAATAGATGGATTGACTAAGCAGTTCTCTAGATACTGTCAGGGAACCCTTGAAACTGAAACCTTTTCAGAGGTCTTGGAATTTTCTTTATACACTTCAAACAAGATGGAAATATTGCAACACATTCAAAATAGAAGCAGACAAAAGAATCCAGCTGTCTTCCATTAAGTCAGACATTAGCAATAAGCAAAAATGTAAAACAGTGTATTCTTGCTAAATATTTTTTTAGTTTGGAAGATGTAGTTATTTTTCATAAAAAATGATAACATAGAGTTGGTTTTTATTGTTAAGAATTAAATATTTTAACAGTTTTTCAGTTTTAATTTGCTAATGTAGTTCTTTGGCGTCCTAGATTATTTTAAGAGTATAACGAGTTCCCTGATATCAAAAGTTTGAAACTGCTGAATTAGCCAAAACTGTTTGTATTTTGGTTTTAAAGTGGGAGTAAGCTCTTTATTTCACTAGAGTGAACTTAAAAAATCTGAACATTTTTGCCTTGAGAATTCTGAATTAATTTTAAATTGTTTTAATTGGTGAATATTTTTTTGAATTTCATTTTGTTTGGTTTTA
Source organism: Aselliscus stoliczkanus (assembly GCA_033961575.1). Lineage (NCBI taxonomy): Eukaryota > Metazoa > Chordata > Mammalia > Chiroptera > Hipposideridae > Aselliscus > Aselliscus stoliczkanus. Next base: position 127,512,371 of record CM066734.1, read on the forward strand.
TAAGGAACATTTTGCCTTTGTAAGAGGCTTATTGAAATGAAGATAGACAGAGGGTGCCCAAAAATTTATACACATTTTCAGAAAGGAAAACTATTAAAAATTGTGGTGCTCAATATATACTGATAACAAAACATGAATACAAGCCACATTTGACTTCTGCAATTATAAGAGGTGCTCAAAGTGGTTACCATCAGCGTCCAGACACTTCTGATGACAGCGAGCTACTGCTTGAGCAACATTGACCAAAGTGTCCACTTGTATACCTTTCTTTTTTTTTTTTTTTGGTTCCCCTGGTATATGAAGTCTTACTGGAAAACGACTTGAACTTTGGTCTTTTGGGTTTACAGATCCAGAGAACCACTTCTCTTATAGTTGAATATTTTCGTTCATTTGAAATCCTTTAAAGATATGCATTGTTACGTTCTATATATCATTGTTATAATCACCCCTCCCCCTTTCAGATATTTGTCAGTGACAACACATCCCAAAATTGTAACTGAACTAAAATGTAATAGTACAGCAATCAGTATTTGTAGGCATCATCATACAAATTCTGTAACCAAAACAGCCCCTCAAAATGCATTTTTTTTTTTAGCATTAGAGTCTGTCTGATAGGCTTTTGGAGGCTTTGATGGAGCCCATCATGTCCTTGTGTCAGTGCATTCCCACATGATGGAGTAACCATTTAGATTTTCCCCACCGTTTTTTCCCAGGTAAGTGAGTGGAGAACCATGAAATTAGAGGATCTATTAGGTTCTGTTGATAATGGGACAGGGAAGAAATGCCCTGTCACAATGGCAGACAACCAACTTGTGCGTGTTGGTGGTTTTTTGCTTCCTTTCCCCTTGGCTGCCCTCCTCTCCTCAGGGAAGTGCTGCTTCTCCTCTAAGTCCTACTGAATCTGAGATTACAGTTACTAAAATTGATTTTTTAGTGGGATACCTAAGGTGCTGCCATTGTGTGTACCTCTCCTCGGAAGAAGGATAGGGGTTAGGCTCTGCTGGCTTATAAACCAAATTTGAATTCAGTTAAAAGATAACAGCTTTGTAACTACAAGCAGATGTGATTTCTGCTTTCACTTGCCTTTTGTAACTCAAATTGTGTAGGAATTTAAGTTAAGAGTTTCTTAGAATATTTTTGGAAACTAACCTTTTTTTATAAAGTAGAATTTTTTGTAAGTTGGATATTTTTCCAGTACATGGAGAAATAATTAATGGTGGAACACTTGACACTAGAGCATATTCAGCAAAGCCTCAGAGACCTACCCCACTCGGGAGTACAATTAATGTCATGTCAGTTATACATAGTTATACATGACCCTTCCTTGGCTTGGAGTTGCTAATGCTGTAAGTTTGAGTCATAAATAATAATTTGTGCTGTGCCTAAATTGAATTTTTTTCAATTATTAGAACGAGATAAAATACTTCATGTTAAATATACCTGACCTGCAGGCAGTGTAGAAATAATTTAAATGTGAAATTATTTGACAGATTCCACAGTGGTGTGTGGAGTACATGCGATCATTACCAGGACCCAAGAGAGGAGTTGCCTGTACCCAGCCCAGGAGAGTGGCTGCAATGAGTGTGGCTCAGAGAGTTGCTGATGAAATGGATGTGATGTTGGGCCAGGAAGTTGGTTACTCCATTCGGTTTGAAGACTGCAGTAGTGCAAAAACCATTCTTAAGTAAGTACTGTCTTTAAAAATGGACACTTTTCCTTTTCAGTTTTCTGGCACTAGACAGGTAACTTTGCTAGTGGAATCTCAAGTCATTCAAGTTTAGAGTAGTCCAAAGTAGACTTTCTTAGACTTACTGGATGACATTTTAATGTGGATTCTTTTTTTGGTAGTAATATATACAGCTATTAGTAGGCATTGACGTTTAAAGGTCAGATTTTAGTTACTTGGTGCTGTGTCTTAGGTGAAATGTTATATCATTTAAATGTGATAGAAAAGTGACATATCTCAGTAAAGAACAATTACTTTTAGAAAGAATGATGTGTGGGTTGGGGTATGATTTATTTGGGGGAGCGGGCTTTCAATGTTAATTATACTGCTATTACCACGTACATGTTTTGAGCTAAAAGGAAGAATCTCTTGTCTGTAATACACCCTTGGAGTCTCCGGAACGTCTGCATTACAGCACGGCTCACGGGACTGCCTACCACATTGAGCTCTTTCTCACGCTTTTTAAACTGGCTTAACTTTTTATCTTCATCTTAAATTTGCATTCTGCATAAGTAGTAATGTATGTTGCCTGATGGTTGTTCTAAAAATCTTTCCGTTTTGTTGCTTCTGTTTATTTTGTATGTGATATTTCAATCATTTTTAAAAGATGATTTCTTTGTCACGATGAAATCTTCTCCTTGAGGTTATTTCTAAAAGACAGTTTTGGAACGATACATTACATGGGCAATCACATGAGTCTTTGATGGCAGAAATATATAGTGTTACAGAGACAAACGATATATTTTATAGACATTTTTAATGCATGAAGAATAGTATCATGAGCTCCATGTATTTATGCATCTTAAACCATGACCAATCTTGTTTCACCCACATCCCAACCTTTTCCTATCCCATATAATTTGAAACAAATCCTAAACATTATATACTTTGATCTGTAAATAAATATTTGTGTATATCTCAAAGATAAGGTTTCAAAAACATAACTACGGTATCACAACTTAAATTTTTTCTTTAACAAAACTCCTGAAGTTTTGTCATTTTCTCTAGTTTCTTTGATATATTTCATCTTACTAGAACTTGAGATTAATGAATTTAGTGTCATTTTTGATAACAGTTAAGTGTTAAGTCAGTTTGTCTATGACTATGAGGCATGTTTTTGGCTTAAACCTTAATCTTCATTGAATAAATCTTTTTAGTGATAATCACATTGAATAGTTGTAATTACAGTGTAATTGATAAAAGAATTACATAAACGAACCATTGCTTGTGATTTTATATTACTTTAATATGTAGGTAATGTCAAGGACTTGATTGATAATAAAGAACAGATTGTACTTGTTTTTAGGAGGAATAATATTCTGAAATTTGATTCACCATACATCGAACTTTTCTTGGTAAGCCACAGTTAAGCAGGGAGAAGAGACTGGAAATCGGAAGATGAAAAAGTAATATGCAGTATTGGCAGTGTGTTTGTGGTGGCGGTGGTGGTGGTGGTGGTGGAAAGTGGTAGGCTTTCAAAAGACGTACGCTTGTGAAGGATTTTGGTTTAGTTGCTAGGGAGTAACAAACAGATTTGATATCTCAATGAAAGTATTTTTGGCATTGTGATTTTGTTTTTTTGGGTTTTGTTTTAAGATTTTATTGGGGAATTGGAGAAGGGGAACAGACGAGTTGCTGTCTTTTTGTTCTTCAGTCTAGTTGCGGAGGATGTTGCTTCACTGGCCCATGTTGGTATCATCATTGCGCTCTTCCCGGATGAGGCAGATCAGTCGCCGGCCTCTGGAGGGCTGCTCACGCTGGCTGCCAGCTGCTCACTGTAGCCTATGGCAGCCAACTGCAGCAGGGGCTGCAGCCTACACCGTCGCCGGGGCTCGCATAGCCCAGCTCCAGGTGGAGCTGTTGTTAGCAGTAGAGGGCAGTGTCACTGGCCCTCATGTGGGATCTGAGCGGGGGCCAAAACCAGCTCTTAACCAATGTGCCACTCAGCCGGCCCTGTTTGTTTTTTTATGGAATGGTTTCCAGAGGCTATCATTGAACTAAAAACAAAAATTATTGTAGACAGGGTAAGGTTATATTGGGTTTTCTTCTAGAAGCTAACCTAGTGTTTTGTCTTAAAGCAATGTTAAATCCTATTTGATAGTGTGGGGCTAGTAGTAGTTTTGACTAATGGGAATGCTCCATTAAAAACAGTGTTTTATGAATCCCTAGATATATTTCATATAGTCATCTGTCAACTCATGTCTTGAGAACACAGATGTTAAAAATAGCTAAAGCCTTAATAAGGATCAGCTATATAGTTAATTGGTAGGGAGAGTGAATACATCAGACAACTATCAATACCCTCCATTTGCAATTTGCTTATATATCCATTGTGTGGCCAGAGGTCTCCAGTTTTTCATCACTGAAGGAGGTAAAGAGGACAAACTTGTGAAGTGCCTGTCTGAGGGACTCAGAATTTAATCATACCTTTTTGATTCATTGTTGACTATATAATCAAATACCATTTAAGTAACTTGGAGAGAACTTTAGCTAAATTAGTTTAAGTCATCTCTACAGATTAAGGTTCCAAAGATAGTTTCTTCAGTGTTTGGGACACACATACATAAATTTAGGTTCTAGGTCTAATATTGTGCCATTTACAGAGGATTGGATCTAGTATAAATTAGTGTGCGCTGTTAGACTCGCCTTAAATAGCTGTCCAGTCTCCGTAGACAAGTTAGTTTGTCAAACCACCACTGCTAAAAGGTTTTTTTTGTTTTGTTTGTTGTGCTTTCATGCTCCCCATCTTTTTTTCTGAAGTGTTCTTTTCCCATCTTGGAATGGCAATTATGAAAAAAAACAAAACAAAACAAAAAACACTGATGAAGTAGCTAAAGAAGAGCAGACCAGTTAGTGAGAGACATGTTGCCAAATTTGTGACTCGTCAGTGAAAAATGTCTTGGTGAATGTAAGGAAGAGGAGGTTGATATACTTGTGCAGTGGATGTTAAGCACTGTGTAGTTGCAGTTGTAACAAATTCTAAGAAATTCTTTTTTGAGAGAGCTGATAATTCTTTAAGAAATAAAACTGTTTGATAATCTTGAACTTTCAGGAAAACAGTATTTGAAGTTGTTGATTTGGTAACTAATTTCACTGTTAGGTGATGTTTCCTTTTGTGTTTTAATCCCTACATGCCATGCAAAATTACTGATCTGGAACCCAGTAATTTACACAAGTAATTCAGTTAACTGAGTACCTTCTGTATGTCAGGCAGTGCCAGGTACAGTAGTAAAAAAGTGAATCTAGGGCCGGCCGAGTGGCGCGGCGGTTAAGCACTGGCTTGGGAAGCCAGCGGCCCGGTTCGGGTCCCACATGTGAGGGTCAGTGACACTGCCCTCAAAAAAAAAAAAAAAAAAATTTGGTCCCTGTCCCTTAAAGCACATAAGAAGTAAATGTATAACTTCAAACTGTAATTAGGCTTCTGAAAGAGAATATTGGCATTTATATGGAAGCATGATTGGAAAACTCAATTTCGATTGGAGGAAGCAGAATTTAAGTCAAGGCCTGAATTGAAAGTATTGGTTTGCTAGAGTAGGGGTTGGGGTAGAGGGTGCAGAGCTTTCTAGGCAGATGGAACAGCATTTTACAATTTTATTTCTGAAGGGAAAAATAATCTTATTTTTTACTTGAGGCAGTGTAGTCTGTATAATCTTTAAAATATAACTGATTTGTGTAAGTCAGCATTTCCGTGTCAGCTCACTTCGGAGATGTTACGGTACTGGTTTATGGACAGTATAGATGATCACAGATTGGTTTCTCTCTCAGCTAACGGGAGGATAAACTCTTTGAGGACAGATATTGTGTCTATATCCGTATACTTGCTTTGTGCATGGAACCTTTTTAAAGAAATCTGAGGAGATGGAAAGGGGTAACTGAAATTTGTCACAATATATAGACTGGGAGAATTTTCAGCATGATCATGAAAAGGGGGTAGATTTTTCATGGAAAGACATTTTCCCTGATTTGTTAAAACTTGGAGAGGGTGCAGCGACAGGGTGATTGGGTGTACAAATTATGCCTTTTATTTTGAGTCTTTTGCTTTTGAGTGTCAGATTCATTTCAGTTTTGGAATCTGTCACAAGGCTAAGGGACCCAGTCTGGGGTAATGTTTTTATGAAGCAGAATGTATTATAGCTCTCTCTTGAAAGACACGTATGTTAGTTCTGTGTACCATCCTGAGATGTTTATCTTATATATTATTTCAGGACAAGCTGCTAGGTAATCAAGAAAAGTTAAAGACAGGACATGATTCAAATCTATAATGAGTGATAATGAGAAATAACAGCCTTGGGTTTCAAGGTGTGATAAGCCCCTTGTAAAACTTGATGGAGAGAAGTTTTGAACAAACGAGCTAAAGGAGTGCTACTCCACATACTATGGATTCGAAACTTGTAGAATTTTTAATTTCAAAGGCAATCTAGGCAAAAAGATGAATCCAAAAACATTTAGCAAACGTAAGAGCCCCGGACAAACTGCTACAGTAAGGAGCTGGCTGGTACAGAGCCTTAAAGTTGACATTGGGGAGTGTTTACAGGCATTGGCACAGGAGATTCTTTGGGGCCTCCGGAAACAGCAGTTTGAAGGATCCACTGCATAAGGCCTACACAGTCCAGAATGGTTTCCAGCAAGGCCATCTCATTTTAAAATAGATGACTTGAAGAGAATCAAAAGGAAATACTTCCTAGAACACAGACTCCAGGATCACAGTTCCTGAATTCTGTGCTAGCTCTGCCACTTATTATTAGCTGTGATCTTGGCTACATTAATTAACTTCCCTGTGCTTAGTGCTTTTTCAGAAGATGGAACTGATCGTAACAACTATCACTATAGGGTTGTTCTGAGATCAAATACGTTAATTTGTATACAGCCCTTAGAGTAATTCTTGTCACCCAGCAAGTGCAAAGTCAATATTGCTACTCCTGCTGATAGTAGTGGTAGATTTCCAGTTTGAGAAATTACTGGATTTTATTAACCAGTTAACTCAGTTATACCAGTTAATTAGAAAGGGGCTTATAAAACCAAGTAATGAAATTCCTTTTAACACAATTGAATTACAATTTGGGGATTTTAACTTTAATTAAACCTTGGCATGACTTGTCACTATGAAATGAATTAATGAATCCAAATATTCTTTTAAGATGTGGAAACGGGCCTGGTACTTTAAAGATCATTAATTACACAAACATTAATTATAAACTAATTTATTGAACATCTGTTATGGTAGACTTTGTTCTAATTCAAGTGTAGCACTGAAGTTAAAGGCAGTTTTACTGGATATTTAGAAAGGGTAAGGAATAAAGAATAAATGTGGTTATTTGCCACTTAGGCAGTTCCTATCAGAAAGACTAAAAAAAACAAAACACTGTTGTCACTCTAGAATTAGTTTTATTGGCTTCTGTTAATTCCTAGAAAGCTAACTTGATTTCTTAAAGGTCTGCATATATTATTACATTTGTCCTTTGTGGTCATACTTAAGCACGTGCAAGGTATTAGTTATAGAAGACTCTTTGTTTACAGTGCCAACATCTTAAAAAGTATAAAGTAGAGCCTACACATTCATCCTAGCTTTCTGTAAACTGCTGTGAGGATGTTAGAGCATTTCCTTCAAAACTGAAAATTTGAGGAATGGGCAGTGTATTTTGAAAAAAATGATTTAGTTGCCTTTTGTTCTGTTGTTAATTTCTTAAGCATTTCTTTTGCTTGATTAGACATCAAACTCTGAAACACATACCAAATTTTAGCCGTTTACAGAAATAAAGCTGTAACTTTGGCTGTTGACCAAAAACATAAGTATTTCAGGTAAGAACCATGAGGCTGCACATGTTACAAATCTGGTTTGATATTTTCTTTTTTGTTCATGTTTTTTTTTTGTTTTGTATTAGAAATGCATTAAAACATAGATTCCAATTCAGAATACTCTATGTATGATGTCTTTTCATGTGACTGTTTACATCTAGTAGTTCTCGTGATCAGTATGCTGTATATAGTGCCATCGTGAGTATAGTAAGATATGTGTTGCCTTAAACTGTATAGTATTTTTGCTAATATATCTAATTGAACTTGAGCTGATATAAATCTTTGTTTATCCCTTTACCAATGAAAGGAACGTAGTATATAAGGGAACTAGACTAGTGTCAGTGGATCTTTGACTTGGTTAAGGAAGTAAGTTGTAAAGCAATTAAGAAGGTCTTTTGAGTATCACGTGAATTGGAGAAAATATTTCATCTGAACTGAGAAGGAAGTAGAAACTTTGATAGGAAGATTATTAGGTTTTGAAATAGGAGTTCTCGGGCTGGCCGAGTGGCTCAGTTGGTTAAGAGTGCGAGCTCTGAGCAACAGGGCTGCCAAGCAGGGCTGCTGGTTGGATTCCCAGCCTAAGCTGAGCTGCCAACAGGTGGCAAGATGGCTCAGCTTAAAAAAAAAAAAAAATGATTTCAAAATAGGAGTTCTCATGCTGCCTTGGTTTATTTTTCATGGTACCCTAGGCCTAAAGAAATAACTCAGAATTCCACTTATTTAGTAGTTTGGTCCTACCAACTTAAATATTTATATTCTGACAACTTAGTAGCCCTTCAAACAAGTGCCACACATAAATTGGAAAAAAAAACCTCAAATATTTTAATTTCATTCTTAACCACCATTATTTGCTAATGTGATGTCTATACCACTTGAATACTGGCAGTTTCTTAAACCTTGGTATCAGATTGGACATTGTCACCTTCATCGTTCTACACTCATTTTTGCCTTATATAGTTAACCCTTGAACAGTGCAGGCGGTTAGGGGTGCTGGTCCGTCATGTTCCTCAGTGCCAAAAATTTGTGTTGTCCCTTCATATCCACAGGATATTGGTTCCAGGAATTCCCCCCCCCCCAATAACCTCTATCATCCCCCCCGCAAATACTAAAATTCTCAGACTCTCAAGTCCTCTGTATAAAAATGGGGTAGATCGATGGGTGCTGGCGAGCCTCTGTATCCATGGATTCTCAACCTCAGGCAGCAAATAGTACAGGTACTTATTGGAAAAAATCCATGTATCAGTGGACCCACACAGTTGAAAATCATGTTTTTCAAGGGTCTCCTGTGCTTGCTTTTTATCATAGCACGTGTCAGAAGTCCAGCTTTTCAAAGATGACCTCATCAAAAAGAATGTAGCATGATGTACAATGAACTCTGAACTCCCTCAAACTATTAGCCCTGTGGTATCACCTGTTGAGTGTGGCATACAGCAATATAAATTGTTTTGAATCACTAAGGCAGAACATATTGTCTGGAAATAGGCTATTATTTAACAAATGGAGTAAATTTATCATCTTAAGTAGCCTGTTTAATACCCAAGAAATTGATTCTTTTCTTGACTGTGGATTTATACAGTTGTACACTGAGCGATGGGGATACATTCCAAGAAATGCATTGTTAGATCATTTCGTTGTGCAAACAGAGTGTACAGTTAAGTCCCTGACTTACGAATGAATTCTGTTCTGGGAGAACATTTGTAAGTCGGATTCGTTTGTAAGTCCGACAAAGTGAGTCTTTTACATCTTTGACACAAATATATAATGTAAAGCATTAAAAAACTAAACACACAAAAATACTGTAAATAAACTTCTTACTTTTACAGTTACCTTAAAATGGTGGTACTGTACAACAACTGGCATATAGGGGATTGCACGGAGTGAACTGACAAGAGTTACTAACTGGAAGAGGGAGAGTAGGTGGGAGATGGTGAAGCTGAAGGATCGTCAGCAATAGGAGATGGAGGGCAAGATGGAATTTGGCCCACACCTGAGCTCAAGCACGTGAGCCACTTCCGCAATTTGTTTGCATCTACGAATGTTCGTAATGCGAGGTTGGTTTGTATCTGAACTCAAGTGTTCGTTCATAAGTCAGGGACTTACTGTACTTAACGCAAATCTAAATGGTCTAGCCTACTGCACAGCTAGGCTGCGTAGTCTGCTGCTCTCGTGTATGCAGTCTGTCGTTGACCACATCATCACCAGCATATGACTTTGTAGATGGCATGGTTATGTACAGCAATCTAAACTGGGATTGTGCTAAGCTGTCCTTCAGGAGATCTTAGTATTAAACTACAAAAGGTCTTTTGTTTTTTTAAACTGCGGTGTTCGCATAGATCAGGCTTGTGAAATTGTCTTAATTTCATAGAACTATATAAATTGAGAAATAAGAGTTCTAGCCATTTTGGACACACAGAGAACGTTCTTAAATTAGCGATGAATCTAAAATTAGCTAGATTACTTGATGAGGTAAATAATTTCATTTTAAACTGACCTTATATATACTTAGAATAGTTTTTTGTTCTGTTTTGTTTTTGTACCCATTGCATACAGAAGTAACTGATATTGGAAGAAGTGGTTTTGATGGAGGAAGGTAATTTGATGACTTCTCTGTAGTTATTGAATAAGTATAATGGCTTTCACTATGAGCATGTTTGAAAATTGCTTTTTGGTAATCAACGATTTCATAGTGTTGGCATTGTGAGGGATGGTTAGGGTGTTCACTGTCACCATGTTTAGTAGTGAAAAAAGAGCTATTCATGAAATCACTATACTATATATAGCTCTGTCTTCTAAATAGTTCCTGATAAGTAAAAGCTATTATAGCTTTGTACTACTGTTCCTTACTGTTGTCATTCAAAAAGTATTTTACTGATAGGGGCTATAAACAGAAATACGTTACATGGAAGGGAAAATAAATTGAATAAGTATTTCTTTTGGTCATAGTCTCTTTCAGAAGTCTTGATCTATTATAATTTTGAATTAATTACAACATACTAACTTGTTTATGCATTTTAACGTGTAGCTTTTCTTTAATAGGCACTCAGGTGACTTGACTGGGTTGTGGTGGGTAAATCTAAAAACTTAGTGGTGAACAGAAAATTTATACAAACTTTAAATATTTTATTTTTACTTAAAACCTATACATTTATCAATCTATTAATATAGCACCAACACCATTTCCCTGAATATGGGCCCTTTAGAGTTCTGTTATGCAGTAAAATGTCTAGTTCTTAAGGTGGGGTTTAAATTCCAAACACTTGCAAAATATATAGGTGGTGTTGCCTTTCTGGAATTCCAGACCCCTTTCACTCTTTCATAGTTCTCTCTCCCATTTGAGTGTGTCTGTGTGTGTGTCTGTGGTTTTTCAAGCTTTTCTGAAGCATACAACTTAGGATACATATGTGCAACTCTTTTCTGTGCTAAGAGTTTATCATTTCATGTCAAATGTAGTTAATTACATTTGTCCAACTGGTACAGACAGAAATGTGGCTATACTACAGTAAGGTAAGGTTATCCCAATTTATTAGGTGATAGTTAAGAGCCTACCGTAAAAGTCTATACTGAATATTTACCAAGTACCAGGCAGTTGGTGTACTAAGTGTGTTGTATGTGCATTGTTTTGCTCAAACAATAGCCACCATATTCTCATTTTACAAGTGGAGCATTAGAGAAGTTGAACTTGTTCAAGGTCCGACACCAGTAAGACAGGGACTTGAACCTAGGCTTTGTCTTACAACAAGGATGTGTTTGTTCTTAACCACTGTATGTGTTATTCCTTTCCACCCTCATTCTTCATCTCCATGTGAATCTGTGTAGTATTTGTAAAGCTTTCTTGGGAATAGGGAAAGCAGTAAATCTAATTACTCAGATTAAACAATACCAGTCATTTATAATACTCTGAAATAGATACCAAGAATTTCTTTGGGTCATGCTGAGTCGAGTTTTGGATTATTTAGAAACACAGTTTTGATTTATTTGAATATTTAGTTATACCAGGATAAAGCCTATACTTGGGAAGGTAACCAGATCCTAACAGTATTAGAATAGCACTTCATAACTAGGATTTTCAGTACAAATTAACTTAAAGGAGGGCTGTTTCAAGACATGAATACTGGATTCACTTACATTATATTTTGGAGATTGTTCTAGAATAGTAAATATAAAATTGCCTCATTTTTAATGGCTGCAAAGTTTATTATTTAACTAGTTCTATTGATGGATACACAAATTTGCATGTTTGGTTGTTAAAACTTGCTGCTCTCCTAGTACCCTCTTACAACTTGGTACGCACATTTTTTCACACATGCACAGGCGTATATCTGTGAAATGAGTTGCCTTCAAATGAAATTGGTTGGGTCAAAGGGTATGTTTGAATTTTATTAGCTGTTGCCACATAGTCTTCCATAGAGATTTTATCTATTCTGATCAGTAAGAAATGAGCAAATGAGCGTCTGTTTTCGTACCCTTGCCAACACTATGTTGTGGAACTTCCTTTATCTTTATCAATATTGTAAGTGAAAAATGGGATCCCATTATGATTTTAATTTGCATTTATTTTGTATGAAATTGAGCATCTTTACATGTATTTATGAACCAACGATTTGGTTTTCTTTTCTTTCTTTCTTTTTTTTTTTTTTTTTTTTTTAGGGCAATGTCACTGGCCCTCATGTGGGATCCAAACCGGGGCCTCCCAACCACCGCTCCACTCGGCCAGCCCATGGATTTCTGTTTGGAATCTGAGCTAGTGCTTTTCTCATCTTTCCAGAAGTACTGCTACCTGGTTGACAATTGTCTGTAAGGTGCTATTTAAAATGCAGCCCAATAAAAGAGAAGCTAAATTTTAAAAAAGGCATAGTATTATAGGATTGATGAAATTTACTACCTGTCCATACTCTTTGTTTATCTATGGTCAGTTGGCCTTTTTTCTTAGTGATTTGTAGGACTCTCCCTCTCTCGCCCTCTCTCCCTCTACCTGCACCAAATAACATAGCCCTAAATTTTTGGGGATTATTACTTCCCCCACATAGACACAGTTTTTTCATCACTCATGTTTTCATCACTTGAGCATTAGTCATTGACATTCATTAAAGCTATGAATAATAATATACATAGTTTAAGTTTTTTCTGGCATACATTTGGAAAACATTCACTTTTCTGTGCATTTTTTTTGAACCAGACAACATGAGATGTTTTAAAAACTTAAAAATGTATGTAAACAAAAGTGTAAAGTAATACCACATTTGCAGTACGTAATGTTTTACCATGCTTTGTTTACATCATAGTTGCTGATGTTGACTAGGGTTGGGGTTGGTGGTTGACTTGTAGTTGTACTAGGCCATCTGTGTGAGCCAATTGCAAAAATACTTAAGCTAAGTTGATACAGCTCAGCACACTGGGTTGTTATTTATTTTTATTTTTTTTTTGTTTATTTTATTCTCTTAAATAAACAGTCGTGATTGGAAATTTGAGCTGTTTTTGACTTAACTCCAAGGATGGTTTTGGCTGCTTTAAGCATCTACATTGTTTAATCTACCTCTTCATTTGGGCCAGTGCTTCTCACACTTTAGCAAGCATCAGAATCACATGAAAGCTTTTTTTGTTTTTTTTTTGAGGGCAGTGTCACTGGCCCTCATATGTGGGACCCGAACCGCGGCCGCTGGCTTCCCAAGCCAGCGCTTAACCACCGCACCACTTGGCCGGCCCATGAAAGCTTTTTAATATGTGAAATTTGTGTACATTTTACAGTCTGTGAGGGCCTTACAGACTGATGGCAGTTTGGTGGTTGTCATTGCTTTGAATTCTTTAACTTGATCTAGCTGTACATATTGGCACTTCAAATAAATAATGTGCATTGTCAGAACTATGTGTTGAGTTTATTTGCTAACTAAAATGCCTTCAAAAATCTTACACTAGGATTTCATATTGAAATGAGTAGGCTTGGAAACAGAGCAGCATGGTGTAAAGTTGATAGTATTTAAGCAAATATTTGTTGTTGGGAAAATGACCAATTCCCTTTTTGTTGGCCTTGCAAAACAACAGATAAGAGCTTTGTTGAATACAAGAAAGTTACCTACAAGTGGATGAAACTGTATTATGTTTCGCTACTGAAATAATGTGCAAAAAGATTGCCAATTTCATGTTGGTACTAACATCTGAAGGCAGGAGAGATTACCAAATGTCCTCAAATAGATCAAAGACATTTTAAAGCAACTAGAGGCTATAATGTAGCTGATTCATGCACTGTGCTGCACTATTGTTAAGGCACTGAGTCATAGTTTAATTGGCACTTTTTTTCTTTCATGGTCTTAATATAAAATAGCTTTGCAGATAATGCTGTGTCAATTCCAGAAATGTGTTCAGGTGAAATAAAGAGGATTCATTTCTCGTACACTGTCAATTTGCTGAACTTATTGCTCCAACAGATGGCATCAGCTAAAAATATCAAGTTGGTCCATGAAAGATTAGGTTAAACTAATTTGTGAAATATCGAGCCAAAATAGTGAAGTCATAAATGATGACTTCAGATTTTATACTGCTTTTAAATCTGTAAATAAAATCATGGATTTGTATTTAACAGAATGAGCTGTGACTTCAGCATTTTCAGGCTGACTTTGTTTTGTCCAGGCGCCAAACTAAAGATAAGTTGTAGGATGGTTATTTTCTATTAGTGACAGTAGTATCCTGAATGGAATGGACAAGAGACAGCCGACACAAATAATTCTGCAAACCACCCTTGAGCTGAGTGCCTGGATTCCTTATTGGCTGACTTGAGCCATATCCCTTAGCATGGTTTCCCTCTCTTTGGTTCTTGGATCTAGCTGGCATCATCTGGCTTTTTGTCTTCCATATATGTATATCAGTATTTCTGTAGTATTAATGCTGCTCCTCATTTCCATGAATGTATTTCTTTTTGTGCTTCTTTAATATCATTTCATTGAATTGTGTGGGGCAAGGGGAAGAGATGGTAGACTCATGTGCTCTCTTAGCTCTTTTGCACCAGAAAGGAGTCTGTTGTTAGATTAAGTGGGGGAATTCTGCAGCCTTTAAAGAAATGTACATTTGGAAATGGTAACATATTAGTGATGTGATGTTATAAAGCAACTTAAAATGGTTTTTTAGTTTTGTTTGCAGGTTGAATATTCGTATGCTTCAAATTTTGTTTGGCATTTGTGTGAAACAATATGATCATTATATTTCATAATCAGCCTTGCTTTCTCAGTGCATTTTAGCATTAACAATCACACTTGACAAGATTTGATAATGTATAGCTTGTTTGATACATACTCTTAAAATTTTTTCTTGAAGCTTAATTTTGCAAAAGATTATTGAGATAATAGCACATTTGTTTTTTGGGCAAAGGTTTAATTTTGATTTACATGATGTTTTTATGTCGTGAAGTTTAATTTTAAAATTTCCTAGATGAAACTTGACCAACACGTTCTTTGTGAATATAGGTACATGACTGATGGGATGTTACTTCGTGAAGCTATGAATGATCCCCTCCTGGAGCGTTATGGTGTAATAATTCTTGATGAGGCTCATGAAAGGACATTGGCTACAGACATTCTCATGGGTGTTCTGAAGGAAGTCGTAAGACAGAGATCAGATTTAAAGGTGAAGTCATTTCTGTTACTCGTTTCATTCATAAAACGTGTTACATACAAGGTCTGACAATTAAGTTCATGAACATGCCACCGTGTGCTTACATTGGCAGCACTGTACAAACAGCTTGATAAGGTTTTATAACCTTGGTATATCAGTGTCTCACAACTGTGTTTGTGTTGACGTATGACAGTGCCTTGCTGAATGGTGTTCATTATTGTAGTATGTTTTTGTGTGCCATCGCGAGAATGTCTGAGCTTGAATTAGAGCGATGAATAAACATTAAATTTCTTGTTTAACTTGGCAAGCTGGAAGTGAAATCAGGGACATGTTAGTCCAAGTTTATGGGGCTAATGCCATGAAGAAAACGGCAGTGTACAAATGGATTAAATGTCTTTCTGAGGGGAGAGAACACGTCACTGATAAAGGGAGTTCAGGGCGGCCAGTAATGAGCAGAACTGATGAAAACATTGCAAAATTTTGTCAAATTGTGCGTCAAAATCATCGGCTGACTGTGAGAAGCATAGCAGACCAAGTAAATATTGATAGAGAAACAGTTAGGAAAATCTTCACTGAAAATCTTGGCATGAGAAAGGTGTGTGCAAAAATGGTCCTGAAGGAGCTCACTGATGAACAAAAGCAAAGGAGAATCGCAGTTTGCCAAGACCTTTTGGAGAGGCAAGGCGATGTTTTGGGCTGTGTTATCATGGTAATGAAACATGAGTGTACCAATACGATCCTGAAACAAAGCATCAAAGTGCACAATGAAAGTCAGCCAATTCTCCACAACCAAAAAAATTCCGTTAGGCCAAATCAAGAGTCAAAACGATGTTAACGTTTTTTTTTGACATCAGAGGGATTATTTGTTATGGATTTGTACCAACTGGACAAACAGTTAACCAAGTTTACTATTTGGAAGTGCTGAAAAGGCTGCGTGAAAAAGTTAGATGACCTGAACTTTTCACCAACAATTCACGGCTCTTGCATCACAACAGTGCACCAGCTCACATGGCACTGTCTGTGAGGAAGTTTTTAGCCAGTAAACAAATTACTGTATTGAAACACCCTCCCTACTCACCTGATTTCGCCCCCAATGACTTCTTTCTTTACCCGAAGATAAAGGAAATATCGAAAGAAAAACATTTTGATGACAGTCAGGACTTCAGGGGTAATACGATGACAGCTCTGATGGCCATTCCAGAAAACGAGTTCCAAAATTGCTTTGAAGGGTGGACTAGGAGCTGGCATTGGTGCATAGCTTCCCAAAGGGAGCACTTCGAAGGTGACCATAGTGATATTCAGCAATGAGGCATGTAGCACTTTTTCTAGGAAGAGTTCGCAAACTTAATTGTTAGACCTTGAATGAAAAACAGGGAACGCATTCTGATCATGCTAATCAACTATAAAAAATAATCAGCTGTAAAAGAAGCAACCAACAAGTACCTACATTGGTGTTTTTCTTTTTAATCTACTTGGCTGTGTCTTTGTTTTAGACTTTCAGTATGCTTCTGCTTTTTAATAATGTATTTTTAAGCAAATCTTTCCAATTTCTAACCCATCCAGTTTACTTCATGATCTAAAAGTGTGGTCTTTTTGTAACCCTGCTAATTGTGGTCTTTTTGTAACCCTGTAATTAATTGTTTATTAATTACAGAGTCCTCCTTCTTTAAGGATCAAATCTTGGTTCTTGTCCTAACAAAAATACACCCATTATAATTCATAATACTGGAGAGTGGGAATAACTATACCCAGAATAACCCGCTCCTCAGAAATTTATTTGCTTAGCGTCTTGTTTTTTTTCCTGCTTGTCATACCACTTGTATGTTGGCCAGTGTTACTATACTATGTTAAGGAGTGCTTAAAACTGACTAAATTTTCTGACATTTTTGTCTACCAAGTTTATGAAGTTTTTCCTTTTTTGCTGTACAGTGTTAATAAATATATATTTACAGAGGAATTCTGGTCTTAAAAAATGCTGATAGCTGAGTATTTTTTTCTTACAGAAATTAAATTATGCTTTTAAAGAATATATTTGAAGAGCTATATGAGTACTTCCATTATTAAGCTTTATGAGCTATTGAAGTTTTAGGGAGAAACTCAAAGTAGAAATTGAGAATTTTGTAATAGAATGTTTTATGGGAGAGCCTTCTATTTAAGTAAATTTTTAATGGGTTATATAAATCATGATTTACATAGAAGGGTGATAACGTAGTCATATAGCCCTGTCCCTGAACAACCTTTTGTAGCTGCAGCTTTTAAAAAAGGAAACCCATGTTTATTTTAAGAATTTTTACAAAGAAGTCATGCTTATTAAACGTGATTTGGAAGAAGGGAGCAAGTTTTTATGCCACTGGATTTTTTTTTTCCCCTTTATTTTCTTTGTTTTTCTCTATGTGTAATGTTGTGTTTTAATAAATGTAGCAGTAATCATACTACACATTAATCATATCTTTTATCAGTCCCTTTTACATACTATGTAATTTTTTAAAGTTTGGTTTTTACGGTATTATTTCATGAAGATACTGTAGTGTATGGATGTGAGGTTTATTTCTAATTTTTTAAAATGTAAGTAACTTACATCCAGTCTTTCTGTTATTTGATTTTTTAAAATCACAATTCGTTAGCATGAAGATTTGTAGGATTCTTTATAACATATATACAGAACAGTAAACATTAATGTCCTTGTTTTTTACTTTAAGACCGCATAGGAATCCTTAAAAACAGCTTCGTATAATTTACTGTTTTTCTTTTTCAGGTTATAGTTATGAGTGCTACTCTAGATGCAGGAAAATTCCAGATTTACTTTGATAACTGTCCTCTCTTAACTATTCCTGGGCGTACACATCCTGTTGAGATCTTTTATACTCCTGAACCAGAGAGAGATTATCTTGAAGCAGCAATTCGAACAGTGATCCAAATTCATATGTGTGAAGAAGAGGAGGGAGATCTTCTACTTTTCTTAACTGGTCAAGAGGTATTGTCATTATTTGCTTTATTTTTTAGCCTTTGGCCCATTATTTCTATTATGCAACAACTTTAAACTTAAGAACTTGGCATATTTTTTTTCCCAACATTTAAAGTTTTTCTTCAAGGGCCAGCCGAATGGCTCAGTTGGTTAAGAGCTCGCTCAAGAGTGCGAGCTGAGCTCTGAGCAACAGCGGTTCGAGGCCAGCCCGAGCTGAGTTGCCGTTGAGCTGCCAACAGGTGGCAGGATGGCTCAGCTAAAAAAAAAATAAATAAAGTTTTTCTTCAAACTGATTGTATTTATATATGAAATAATAAAATCCCTTTTATCCATATGCTCTAAGAATACCTTTATATACCATTAGTATTCTTGTTCTAGTTAATTATCCTAAAAATGTTAAATGCTTTTAGAATTTCAAGTTTTAGCAATTTAGTCTCAATTTTGTAGAGACCTAGGTGGGCAGTTTTGTGGTAATTTGCAGTTTTGCTGAGGTATGAATTTGAATCACAGCTACTATGACATCTGGTTATCATAGTTATTTTTGGCTTGTGAGTGACTCCATAACTCAGGTGCCTATCCACCATCAAAGCGAACGTTTATGTTTTATTTTGGTGTTCTATATGCTCAGTGAGGATTGGAAAGAATCACTGCAATTTCTTACTTAGAATTTACCTCATTTTAAGATCGAATTTTATTCTCAGGTGCAGCATTTTCCAAACCTGTTTCCAACAAGATGTTTATAGGTGTGCTGTGAAAAAAAATTTTTTTTTTTTTGAGGGCAGTGTCACTGGCCCTCATGAGGGACCCGAACTGGGGCCGCTGGCTTCCCAAGCCAGCACATAACCACTGCGCCACTCGGCCGGCCCAAATTCTTAAGTGGCTACATACATTCAGGAAAAGCTGTCTGGATAAAAGGTTTTATAAAGCCTTTTATGAGAGGTATTCTGAGAGCCTGTCATTTACTCTAATAATAGGCTTTGTGAATTTTCTAGAATGTGCTTCTAAAACTAATATACATGCAGAGCGCTTTACAAACCCTGCAGATTTTGATCCAAAGGTTAGGTAGGGCCTGAGTTTCTGTCTTCCTAACAAACTTCCAAGTGATGCTGAAGTGCTTAGGGATGAAGTAGCAAGATTTAAGAGCGTGCTGTTCCATAGAACTTTCTTCAGTGCTGGAAATGTTTTTTTCTTCTGTTCTGGTCAGTATGGCTTTTGAGTATTTGAAATGTGGCTAGTGAGAGGAAGGACTAAATAAATTTTAATTTTATAAAATTTTAGTTAATTTACATTTAAGTAGCTACATGTGCTGACTCCTGTTTTTGTTCTTTATGACCCACTAGTTAAGAATTGCTTTTACATTCTTAAAGGGTTGTAAATAAAAACAGTATGCAACAGAGATAGCATATGGATGCAAAGCCTAAAATAGTTTGGTCCTTTGCAATGAAAGATCTGACCCCTGCTCCAGAACATTTCTTTCTCAAGTTGTAGTCAATGGACTGCCTGCACAGGCAGGGAGAGTTCTTTAAAACAAAGCAGGTTTGTGGCCCTTTTCCAGACTTGCTGAAACGGTAAAAATTTGAGGGTAAAATAGAGAAATCTGCATCTTTCACAAGTTCCGCGGGCCGTGTTTATATTCGCTGGGGTTAAAGTTGCTCCAGCCAGTATGTCTGGGGTACATTAATGGCACCGCCCCAAACAGTGTTATGGGAAATAGCCCTGGTTTTCTCAAAGGCATGCTGTGTGACCGACCTGCCTCCACTAGAATGTGAACTCTCATTTGTGTTTCCCCAGGGATGCTTAACATATAATATTTGAGCAGGTGTTACTGTGTTAAGAGCTCTAAATGTTGGCTGATAATTTTTTGTCCATTCAGTATTGTCTGTATGATTTATAATTTGTGGCCCATTGGCCATAGTTTCTTTTCTGTAGAGCAAGGTTTTTCAACCTCAACACTATTTATTTACATTGTAGGCCAATTTTCTGTTGTGGGGTGCCCTGTGCATGGTAGTGTTTAACAGCATCTCTGGCCTTTACCCATTAGATGCAGAACACTCCCTCCCCCCGTTGCGACAACTAAAAATGTCTGCGGGCATTGCTAAGTGTCCTCTAGGAGGGTTCAAAATGATTCCCAGTAGAAAATCACACTTGTTCTTTTGGGAAATAAGATATGTTGCAAATTCAGTTTTATAGATAAACCTCTGTAGGTACTGGTAAAGGAAGATACTCCTTTTTATGCGTTTTGAATGGACAAATTTTTGTGTATTTTGTATGCAAGAGTTCCAAATGCTTTTTGATGGCATAAAAGCCATCTTTATACTGTAACGTAGTGTTAAGAATTCATTTTTGTCTTATTTTATATGGCCTTTATAGTTTCTCACTTCCCCCGAAATGCATAGCATATTTTCTTAAATGACTAAAATAGTTATGTTCAGATAACCAGACATTAGAATTCTATTAGAAATATCAGAGGCCTCATAGTGAGGACCTGAAAGGCTTTTTTAAGAGTTAACTTCCTATAGTTGATATTTTGCCATCTATCCTAGAGCAGGGGACGGGAAAGGGAGTAAGCCCCGTGGTTTTCAAATGTGTGCTAAAGTGGGGAATATATGCCTTACAGTAAAGTGTAATTGGGAACCTTGTGTACATGTGCTGTTAGGTTTTTAAGTTTCCTTTAGGTGACTAGTCTTGAATTTGAAGACTGCGAAGGTAGCAGAATATCTAATGTATTTTATTTCATTGTGTGTAGTAGCACTGATGTAAAGATACGCAACATAGTTATTCCTCATGTTTGTGACTGTTATTTTTACTTAGTTAAATGGTAGATTGTCGGAATTCACTCATGTCTTCATAAATTTGAATTGCATCCATAAAATTTAATTATCTCGTGAAAATTTTAAATGATTTTTAAGACCATTATTCCCATTTTGATCACTTATACCAAAGTGCTTCTATAGTCATCTGACTTAATTTGGGAGACACCATTTTTAATTAGTGAAAGGTTGGGAAAGATTGAATTCTAGAATGTTCTTTTATGTTGTTTTATGTTAATGCTTAAAATCTGGACTAATGATGTCCTTAAGGAAACTACACTGCTGAATTCAATAAGAATGATTGTAAATATCAATTGTTTGTAAATGCACACTTGCAGATATTGACATCATTCAGTAAGCAACACATTCTTTTATCTTGAATTTTGCTGAGTAAAATGTCTTCTCCACATGTAGTAAGTTCAGCCTCTTTCGGGTCCATGTTAATTTACTAACATATATGATACTTTTGGAGCTGAAAGTCTTAAATCAGAAACTCCTGAACTTCTGTCTGAATTCTCAGTATCACTCATGACTGAGCAGATGGTTGCTTTATGCTGATGATTGTCAATGAGTTTTGTGGTCTTCTGAACTGACAGTGTTGGCTATCAAGGTGGGTTAACTTGAGGGGAAAATTTTGTTGCAGTTTTAAAATTTGTTTTCATATAAAAAACATAAGTGGTGTTTAGAGATGTCTTTGTATCCCATGAAGTAGTAATTTTGTTTTAGCTTCATATATGCTTAGATTGGGATAGTCTAGTCCCAAGTAAAGTTGGAATTATCTTGTTAAAAATTCTGGAATCTACAAATGTATAGTTTTGGGCACTCAATTTTCTAATATTGTGTGTGAAATCTGCATGTTTGGTGACTTAATCATTTAATTTCCCATCAAGTATGATTAAATTAACAAAAGTGTAAATATTCTGAATATTGGCGGCTGTTTTCCCCTTTTTTATTTTAGAAAAAAGACACCTTATTTTGTATTTGCATACCAGCAGGGGGCATTCTACTCTAGATACAGCATTTGAAAGCAATTTCATTGTGAAAATATTTGTTTCATTTGTTATATTTTTCTTTCAGTGAATAACATTCTTTCATTTTCTTTTAGAAATTTTAAGTTTCAAAGGGAACTATTTACATCGAATCCTTATTAGTAATTTCCTGTGTCACAATTTTTAAGACCCTGCATATTTGGAATAGATGACAAAATTTTTTTTTTTTTAATATACAAGAACTATGCATTCCTTAACATGGAAAAAAAGTTGCACTTTGATTAAAATCATTTCAAGGAAAATTATCCTAGTTTGACATAATAGAAATAATGGAATACGTTTATCTGAAAAGTTTTTTCCTTTTGTAAAAAATGCATAGTTTCTGATTTGGTCGTTCATTGGACAGGCTGCCAAATATTTAACATACTTCTGAGTTTAATTCAATTAATGCTTCAGTGAAATTTAAAATACATCTCCCTCCTGACTTTTAATTTCCTTTGCCAACCCCCAAATCCTCCACCTACCTCTCTCTCTTTTACGTTCTCTCATGTTGATTGTGTGTCCTCTCTTTAAACCTGGATTTGAATGCAGATGTATTGTGAAATAGTTTTCTGTGATGGGGAAATTTTTGAAGATACTCTAAAATATTTGGGTTAGCCTAGTTCTTACATATACTGATAATGTAAAGATGTGTGTTCTCATTAGAAACAATGAAGAAAACCTTCCATATAATTGCATTAGTGATAACTTGACATAAAAGCCTAATTGGCTTCTTTAAAATCTAGCACATCAATTTCTTTTAGAGTGTGAAAATTCAAAAGGTTATGAGTACAGTTAAATATTCTTGGGCGAGAATTTTCCATTTTAGTACAATTTGTTGAGAATTAGGACATCCGACTCTTTAAGTAAAGGGGTGTGGGATGCCAGTAGGGTAGTTGTGTATTTATTTGGCTACAGCAGTCAAAGTTTCTTGGATTATTTTGGAAATCCCAGTGAAATTTGTTAAATTAGTTTTGATTACTAAACTGAAAATATGGTCCATAAAACTCGGATTATGATAAATACTTGAAATGTTTCAGTGTGTATTTTGTTTTCAGACTCAAACTTGTATTTTGTAGGAAATTGATGAAGCCTGTAAGAGAATAAAACGTGAGGTTGATGATTTGGGCCCTGAAGTTGGTGACATTAAAATCATTCCATTATACTCTACACTCCCACCTCAGCAGCAGCAACGCATTTTTGAACCTCCGCCTCCAAAAAAACAGAATGGAGCAATTGGAAGAAAGGTAGCATAGAAATGTTCTTTATAAACATTTCATGTGTATTGTAAGAATTGTCTTTGAGATATCAAACGATATTGAATTACAAACGAGTAAGTTATGGGTGATTGTGAACTGAGTTATACAGGGCAAAATAATCTACATTTTAGAAGTAAGGAGAAAGAAATTTATTTAGGTGGACTTTTGCTTATCATTTGACCTCAGAGAAAGAGCAGGTACAGCTTTCCACCGCTCAGGAAGTCCTCCCTTAGCAAATGGAAGGTTGGTTAGAGTCGGTTCTTACCGGGAAAGATAGATAGCCAAGTAAGTGCTGCCTTTCTTTCCATTAAATCACTTAGCAAAAACTACATTTTTTTCTTCAGTGCCTTGGCTTCTGCCTAGAATTTTCTTCAACATCTAACCAAATGACACGTCTGTAGATATGAAATATTGATTGCACAGGTCTCTAACAGTAACACAAATTACACTGCATAGATATGTGGGTTTCTTGAGGGCGGGGACTGTGGATCCTTTTAGTATAGATGTGTGCCTGGCACTGGAAGGGCACAGGGGTTTCCAACCCTATTCCTGGGCACTGTGTTGGAATGGGAAGGGGACCTGAGTTCTAGTTTGAAACTGTGACAGCTCTGCTTTTGTTTTTCAAGAACACAACATATCTAAAACAAATTAGGCCTTTGTAGTATCCACGATAAATTTGTTGAGTTTGTGTAGAAAGATGTCTTTTATCTGAAATATTACTCATTTATACACTTGTCAGTCAAATTTGGAATCTATTGCTTTTCTTATTTCTGTATATCTTTTTGCTAATATTTTCAATGATTTGAAAAATTACAAATTAATAAAGATATTTAACTATATTATGGCTAATTATTATTTCTTTACATGGCTGTGTAAAAGTTAAATGAACCCAAAATATTTTTCAAATTGAAAGAACTGACTGAATGGAAATGCATCACCAGCCTAGTGGAATAGAAATTAACAGGTTGATGGGGGGGGTGGAAATCAGTGTTTGAATTTTTCATAGATCAGCAAGAGTAGTGATAAAGACTTAAAATATAGCTTCATTAATGTTGTACCTCCCAATTATTATCTTAATGTTGTCTGTAGAACAACTTAAAATATTTTTCTTACGCATTATGTGCATTTTGAATTTTGGGGGAAATTTGAAGATTTATGAGATACTTTAGTATACAATTTTGAAGGTGATTTGCTGACTGAAAATACTAATTTTCTGAAGTTTTTAGCATGATTCTATGATATCAGTGCTTGTATACAAAGTTGAATTTTTAAGCATTTCAATAGTAAAGAGTTAATGCATCCTCCAGGTAGAGGATTTATTTTTCTTGAAGTCAAGTGCATTTTGTATATCTGCATTTGTTTAACTTTAAAATGATTTTTTACCTATCATTGAGTAAAATAGGCATACAGCAAGATTTAATGTTTGTCTTTTCATGTTATTCTCTTCATTCCGTTTTGAGTTACTTTGAGATATATGGGCCCACACTTACTAAAACTCATTTCACATGTGAGCCCTTCTTTGCTTGTTAATTTAGGTGCCAATTCAATGCGTGATACATTTTGTAGAACCTGCAACTTTAACCTGTGGAGTAGAATTAGTTTTTTTTTTTTTGCGTGATACATTTTGTAGAACCTGCAACTTAAACCTGTGAAGTAGAATTAGTTTTTTTGTGTGTTTGTTTGTTTTAACTTTTGCTTTCTGTATTCTTGTAAATCGTAAGGATATTGAGGAATATTTTTCACTGAAAAGTGATTCTTGAGCAGCTGGTTGTAATAGAGATGATGGGGGACCATTGATGTCCCCAAGGTTTGGGTTTACCTTGGCTTTTAATTCAGAATCAGAACCAAGGGCCACAATGCCACTTTGTCATCCATTGATGGTGCTTTGTTCCGCTATTCATGGTCTTTCATTCAGCTAGAGCTACAGGACCTCTTGTTGGGGAATCATGTTTCCTCTTGGCATGAGTCATCTTCATCTTGAAGGTTGAGAAGATCCTGGTCTAGCTTCCCTGGGTGATTGGAGAAAGGAAGGACTACCTTGACAATTGATACATCATTTGTACGTTGAGGAAAAATACTCTGAAGCCCATGTTTAAGGGGAAATGAAAATTTCTATATGGAAAGCTTGTTCTTAAAGAAGGATTTATTCAACATGGAGGTAGGGGTGCCAGCTGAAACCCTGGGAGAGCTGAACACACTAGCCAAACCCTGGCTGGCAGGCAAGATGAGCAGGGGACCAGCCGACCCCCAGCCCAGTTAGAGAGGGGAGGAGATTGGTGAGCTGTGGGGGAGGAGACAATGGTAGGAATTAGGGCTCTCACGGGTTCTATGAGGAATGTGAGTGGGTGGGTACTGGAACAGGAAAAACTTATTTTCCTATTCTTGTTAATCAGTGTCACAACTTTGATAATATCCTGTCTACCTTATAAAACAGGACTACAGGCCCAAGACTTGATACCCTCCATCATGAATTTATTAATTAAACATTACTGTGCCAGTTACTGGAATGGAGCTTTCATTTAAGAGTGTTAACTGTCACTGATATTCACAATTAATTTAAAATTACGTAGGAACAGTTAGGGACTTTCTGCTTCCAGTTGTGTAAAACAAAATTCAATCTGATTCATTTTGTTAAATACTTTACATATTTTGTTCTAATACAAAGATAAGCGCATTGAGTGAATATAAATATTGAAAGGTTTGGAAACAAAGAAAATATTTAATAGTTTTTAAAATTCTACCAAAATAATTGTAACTTGTGTTGGTGGGTACCTTTTGTAGGGTAGTGTCTTACTTGCTAGTTTTCTTTGTATTTATGTAAAATGGAGTTTATAATTTTTGGTCAAACTAACAAAGCTTTTTCAAAGTGTTAAATTTTTTAAATGTCTATATTAAAGGTAGTTTTATGGCCATCTGGGGGACTTAACTAGCATTCCTTTTACACATACTTAGTTCCATTTATGTAGACTTTCAACATAGTGCTTGCTAGTGGTGGTGAACTATTTTAAGTTTCTAATGATTAAGAAAGGTTGAGAATGCAATACATGTATTTATGTGAGGGATAGATCTTTGTACCTATTTTGAGAATTATAATGCTTGATGTTTGTTCAAGTATTTGACTTTAAGCTACAGCATTTGTGTATATGCATTAAAGTTTTACTCATCAGTAAATCACTTATGTGTCTTGACTGAGACTTATAATTGCTATATTATAGACTTGGTATTATTAAAATCTAGCAACTATTCTTTGATTTTATTTAGTTTTTTTAAATTTTGTCCACACAAATAGCTGATGTTTCTGTAGCCTCTGTTACAGCTTACTAATTGACATAGCTCAGAGCGTACATTGCTCAATAAAAAAGAGAAATGGCCCCTGTGGAGATGTTTCTATAGTTTCAAAGAGAGACTTAATGATCCACTGTCGGGAGATAACTTCGGGAGATAACTTTGTATGGTGCTGCTGGGATGTTTACAAATAAGTTAATATCCGTCTTGAATTGGAGACTCCCCCCAGAGTTCCCTGGGGACTAAAAATCCAAAGTAGTTTAACCTAAGTGCATTATTGTGTCCAAAAGAATTCAAGTAGAGCAACTAAAGTATGCTGAGTTCTACTTTGAATTGGAATTATTGAAATAAACCAAAGTGGATTCCATTAGAAGGTATACTATTGAGGAGGAAGGGGATAAATTTAGATGAAAGCTTACTCTTATCACACTTAATATATAAAAAGAAAAATGGCAAGAATGTCAAACCTTTTGCCATAAGGTTTTTTTCTATTTTGGAGTTAGTTACCTGAAATAGTTACTTGGTCAGTGAGGTTTGAACACTTTTTAAGGCCCTTTGAACACTTATTGCCCAGTTACAGTCTAGAAAGCTTGTACCACTTATATGTAGTCCCATTGGTCATGTGTAAGTCCCGTGACAAATTCAGGATGACGTTTTTTCACCAGTTCTGTTTACATCTAGAACATACTTAGGGCTTGCCTCTCCCCACTCCTAGGATTTCAAGGCAGCTAGATAACGTTTATCTCATTTATTTGTTCTTTTGCATTATGTATGTGTATATGTTTTATGTAGCCTTAGCTAGTAGTATTTTGCTAGCTCTAGTCATGAGAGGTACCCTCAAACTTCTGTTTGTTACATGGATTTTCCACCCTTTTGTCCCCAAATCTATCTCTTAATGGTTTCAGAACCATGCCCTTTTTTCCAGGGGAATAGACACACTTCAGAAATTGTTAAATCTATGGTAGATAGGTCCTACTCAAAAAAAAAAAAGTGTTACTACTTTAAAGCTTTTTTTACAACTTTACTTTTAGTTTTCGGAAAAAGTCCAAAGATCATGCTTCTCTGAAGTCTTTTTTAACACTCATATTTTAGAGTTTGGCTTTTAGATGGCAGAAGACTCAATAATGACATGGGGTTTGCCGAGCTGGCAAGATCACCTGATTCTTAAACACTTGTGTAATCACACATTCTCACGTTGTGCTCTCACCAGTTCTGTTTACATCTAGAACATACTTAGGGATTGCGTCTCCCTAAGTATTTTATAATTTGTTACAAACACAGAAAGAAAACATGCACACCAAATAAGATTATTTTGTGGAGAGAAATTAACTATTTTTAAATAACTCTAAAGAGTTGATAACATCAAGAAATTCTTACCACATTGCCTGTATTCTAGTCTAGAAGAAATAATGTGTAATGTATTTTTTCCCAAATACCTTTTTTTATTTTTTTAAAAAAAGAGAGTAATTTCCTCCACTATCCTAAAGATCTATCCAGAACTATAATTATTTTCACCCCAGAATTCCAGATAACCAGACCTCTTATATAATCACAAGCATGTAGTAGGTCTTTGTAGTTTTAATTCCATATTCATTATCTTTTTCACAACCTTATTTTAGCTAGAGTAATTTAAGAGTCACCAAAGAAAGTTGAAGATTGATTAAAACCTTTCCACTATTAGTTAGCTACTTAAGTTTGACTACTGGCTCTGCCACTTAACCCTAAATTCATTGCTGCTTCTCCTACAAGACACTTTCCAGAACAATATTAAACTCAGGTTCTATTTTTTCAAGCTCACTTGTCAACTTTATATACTTCGTTTATATTTGCTTCGGTTCTAGTTATTGGGTTCTAGTTATTGAATGTCAGTGTCATCTAAATGTCCTGAAAAATGTATTTCAGTAACATTGAAACACCTCTGGTTTCTTATTCATTTTCAGATTAGCAGTCTTTTAAACTGGTCAATGGAAAAAGGCTGCATTTTGTTTTTAGACATGTAAATGATTCTAAAATAATATCCTGTTAGTGATTCTCTAGTAAGTTTTTAAATCACCAAGATTTCCTGTTTGTATGAGTTCTTTTGTTTATGTGCCTAGAGGTATTCTTGCCTGTATATCCTTGTTTAAGCTGAACCTTCTATTGCTAGTGCTTGTCCCTTTTCTCTTGTGGGTAAATCCCTCCTTACCTTCACTAGCTCCTAAATGCCATTTTCTCGGTAAGCTTTGCTTGTCTTCGCTATGGAAGTAAACCCTTTTTAAATCTCACAGGGCATCTGTGGTGTCATTTACACTTTCTATCCATGTCTAATCTTCCTTTACAAACTGTAAAAGCTATAAGAGCAGACTCTGTATCTGATTTATCTTCTGTGTCAGCTGCTTGCATATACAGGCATCTCCCACTTAATGGCAGGTATTTGTTCCTGAAAATCAGATGTTCTGGGTAAAAATACTAATGATCTCATTTTTTCATTGTTTAAAAAATGAAAAAATATGTAGCATGTTATTCTCAAGTCCCTAACCAATTTCCTAAAATGTCTAAAATATAGTAAAACACCATATGAAAAAGCAAGCTATCATATTAGTGTGTGAATGCTTTAAACATTATTCCCTGTCAACAAAAAGTTCAACTGAGTCTTAAAAATTGCTTTTATACAGTGACATATTACATGTCATCCCCTTTGAGATTGTATATTTTCCAAAACATCTACATTTGATTCTCATGATCTGCTAACTCTTATTGGATTATAGCTTGAGATTTTTTTTTTTACTTCCCCATGTGCCATTTTGTTTATAATGTTAAGTTTTGGTGATGCAAAATTCTTCTTTGTAAATATTGCCTGAAAATTTTGTAAGATGTACATGTTTTGTGGAGTTTCCATATTAATCAAGAAATGTGTCCTTACGGAGACATTCCGTAAGGTAAGCTTATGTTGCTTTATTGATATTTTCCTTTTGATGCTATCCCTCTGTTTAAATAATCAAAACATAATTGGTTGAATGATAACCTGAAGTAATAGCTTTTGTTGAAAAAGGAAGTTGCTTTGATGAGGTAAATTAAAATTTTAATTCTTAAATATTAGCCTTTTTATAGCATTGGCCATTGAAGATCAAATCTTAAAGTGTGTTTATTGAATTGCAATTCGATGTTAGTGAAAGTTAAAAGTTAATCTTACTGTCATTTGAATTTTGTTTGACTTGTGATATAATTTATATACTATTTCTTTCTAAACAGGTAGTTGTGTCAACTAACATTGCAGAGACATCTTTGACAATAGATGGTGTGGTATTTGTGATTGATCCTGGATTTGCAAAGCAGAAGGTACATGTTTTAGTATGATAGTTGTATACTTTATAAATTAGTGTTAGCTTAACAGTACCTACTGCCTACTCATTTACTGGGTGAAATTTACTTTCTGAATTCTTTTTTTAGAATTATTTTTCTGTTGTGTTTCATAGACCTGCTATGTGAGGCATTTGTGTGCTAGCTGTCTCTAACATATTAAGCCAGTGTTTAGTCTTTTAGTGTTATGCTCTTTTAAGGTTTTATTTATTTTTAAAGCTGCATTTCCTTTGTTTCTATATAATAATGGTGTTTTGGTTTGTATGTTTATTTAAGGAATATGGGGGTAGTAATAAGATTACAGGATTATCATCCCTGTAGATCAGTTACCCAGCTAAATTAGAGTTCCTGTTATGTGCCAGGCATGGTATTTGGGAAGAAGGTATTATGTTAACCTCTAGCTTAATAATACTGAATCCCAATCACTGTTGCCAAATGAAGTGACTACTCAATAAATACTTTGTGTTTTATTATTCAAAGATTTTTGATTACATTTGATTATATTTTATATATATTTGGGAAAATTCTTTGTACATAAATTGCATGTTATTGATGGGAAAACTTTCCCTTTAAACTGGATGTATGTAACTGGCTTCTTCTGGACCAAGTTTAAAATATTTTTCTTGATGCCCACTCTGCACATCAGATGTTAGAATAGACAGCTTCTTTTCAGGCAAAAGCCTTCAGCACTATCCACTATAAAAGCAAGGTAAAACTGCTATAATTGAAATTATTTTAATTAAATTAGGAAGAGTAAAGGTCATCTGTGTGTTAGGTAAGAGCTTTTTCATATTAACTTAAATTTTTCAGAACGGAGTCAGAATATTTGAAAGAAAGTTAAGGCTTATAAGGATGATGAACTCTCAGCCTCTGTGGCAGTGTGATTGTAGTGGTCATCCATACTACTTCGTTTACTGGAGGAATTAGCTAGGGGCCGTGGGTGCTTCTGTTAGATTACACTTGTGTTTAATTGAAGAAAGAGTCATTCTTCTGTTATTTCCATTCTAATAGGTGTACAATCCTCGAATCAGAGTTGAATCCCTTTTGGTGACAGCCATTAGTAAAGCTTCAGCTCAACAAAGGGCTGGTCGAGCTGGACGTACCAGACCTGGGAAATGCTTCAGACTTTACACAGAGAAAGCTTATAAAACTGAAATGCAGGTACGAGGTTTTATTGTATCCTTCCTATGTGTTTGGAAAGTTAAGTTGAATTTGTTACCAGAGGAAAATTGCTTCATCTTGCCTTTTGGCACCATAAGCTCCTTTGTTTTTTCCTGTGTCAGATTATTGGTTGGTCTAGCAATATAACTCGTGTTACACTTGGAAGTTGAGGTGGACAGCAGCAGTAACACTTTGAACCCTATAAAGATAGTTCACAGAAAGTATCATTCCTTTGGAGTCTCTTCCACAAGTATTTTACTCATCTCAGTCAGTGGTGTAGAAATAATGCAAAGTAGAAATAAAGCTAAGGAGGCAGAGAATAGATACATTTTGTTTTCTGGAACAAAGGATTGAGGAATATTTAACAAAACAAACATTTTTGTTTTTTGCTAGGATAACACCTATCCTGAGATTTTGCGTTCTAATTTAGGATCAGTTGTGTTACAGTTGAAGAAACTTGGTATTGATGATTTGGTGCATTTTGATTTTATGGATCCACCAGGTATGAATTCTCAGCATATATTATCAGAACTTTTAACCAAAATTGATTCTCCTTTCTCTGTATCCCATTTAGTATATGTATTAAAAACATTTTGCCTTTTTCTTGAAAGTAAGCATCAAGTAAGTCCTTTGTGTTAGCATTAAAACTAAAACAGTGACAATTGTATGAACAAATTTTTCTTTCCCTCAGAATAACTAAATTCTGGGAAATGTCTGTAATTGAGTTTGTTGACAGTTTGAGTTTTTAATTTGGTCCATGATAGGATGAAAAATGAGATTGCTTATAATAGTTTGTACTTTGTCAACATTTTTACTTGCTGAAGGCAGCTTGTCTAATAGATTGCCTTTTTCCCCAGCTCCTGAAACTCTGATGAGAGCCCTAGAACTTTTGAATTACCTGGCTGCTTTAAATGACGATGGAGACCTGACTGAATTGGGATCCATGATGGCTGAGTTTCCTCTAGACCCACAGCTCGCTAAAATGGTTATTGCAAGTTGTGACTACAACTGTTCTAATGAGGTCCTATCTATTACTGCTATGTTGTCAGGTAATAGAGGGAAAGGAACTAAAAAAAACCCAGCTCCTCAAAGTTTGGGTGGACTTCACTTTTGGTTTTGTTTTTTAATATTTAGTATGATAGTGGATTTTATAGATAGTTTTAAGGAACTCATTCTGTTTCCTAAATACCTTGTAAAATAGCTTTACAATGGCATATTATTTAGAAAAAGTAAAGTAAGTAATTGTGCACAAAATACAGTAAAAATATTGGCTCTCTTGAGTGCAAATAAAAATTTCAGTAAGAAAATAAGTCTGAACACCATTGTATCAGGTCTTTGGTAGGTCCCGTCAGTTTGGTGGTTTATTACTGACAATACAAGAACAACTTTTTTCTAGTACTTGGCACTATTAAGTGAGCCTGAGACAAACACAAACCATCTTTTAATGTAAGCTTTTTCTACTTATATAAATATGCATTCCAAAGGCTGTCAAATATAAATTTCAAGCTTAGCATCAAATAAATAAGTAGTACTATGTAGCTTTAGGCTTAAAATGTAATCTGATAGCAATTCTTTTACAATAGAAGAAAGACACTTGATTAGGAAAATATACCTAATAGAAAAAATTGCTAATTTTGAAAACTAGAACATTAAGCTGCAGTGCTGTTTTAGTAGCAGTAAAACTTAATCCACAAATGAATAGTAACTTGGAAATTACATTTTCTAAAAAGAAGAAATATTGCTAACATACACATATGCACTGAGTCTTCTAGCTAAACACAAAAGTTTTTATTGACCGTCGAAGTACTCTATAAAAAATACTAGTTTTAGAACTGGGGAGAATTCACTTCTGGTCACAGAGTGGTTTATCGGTCTTTATTATAACTTTATGCCTCAGATAATTCAAAAACTTACATAGAATTAAAGAATAAATTGAAAACGTTTCTAAAAATAAAAATTTTGGCCTAGTTTAGATGTATGGTATGTTTTAATGGTGTGAATTTTTTTTTCCTAAGAATTAGCTAAAATGTTGCTTTTTTTTCAGAGTTATGACTGATCAGACTCAGAGCAGATGGGCAGGGCAGTGTATTGAATCATTTTAGTTAAATTGTAGTCTCGCTTGCGGAGGTGGTGGTAGGTTGTTGTCTGCCTTTCCTATGTGGCGTGCGTTAGCTTTCCCAGTGGCGCTTATCCCAAGATTTTCGTTCTTAGAGAAAGGAGAGGGCAAGAGTTACCCAGATTATTTGTGTATTTATTTATTTGCCCAGTTTTTATTTTTCCAAGTTCTCTTATCAGGAATACTATATAATAACCATTGTTTGAGAATAGTTTGTTAGTCCCTTACAAAATTGGTCATTGTGATGCAGTTGAAATCTTCCAACTACATGTCTTATTTGTAATAGTTCTGCAAAACAGGGTTTACTGGTTGTCATTTTAACACATCAAGAGAGTGAACAGCAGTTATTAAGCATGGCATTTGTTGGGGGAAATGTTGAAGGGTGAGGAAGAAGTCATGGAACAAAAAGATTGCTGAGCTTATAATGCTTTGTTTTCCATTTAAATAGTGTGTGCAGTTTTCAGGTCCTGATATAAATAGTGCTTGCTAATCAGGGGCCTTATGGGATGCTACTTATTCCTACTAATAACTGGTAGCTAGTTCACATTAACTTTCACAGTTACGAGAGGTTTCTGTACTTTTATGAATTACTTGCTTCAGTTACATTAAGCAAGACTTAATATTTACTGTGATCGTGTGTCATTGTCTCTCTTTGGCTTCTTTGACATCTTTAAAGGGGAAACTGTATGGGAAAGAGAAATTTGATACTGTATGTGATTTCATTGTCGATTATTCCCACTATCTTCAATCTGAACTGATAATTTATAATTTTTTGAATTGACAAGGTTTTAACAGCTTTAAAAATGTGTTGACAAAGTCCCAAGCTGTTAAGTATTTTTATTTTCATATTGCTTTTATGACTATGGAATTGCTAAAGTGAATTAAGGAAAGTTGTATTTCAAAAAATGTAGTGCACGCTTTGTAACAACTTAAAGTTTTATGTGAATTAATATTGAGGCTCTAAAATACTGTAGTTACGTACTTTGATGACCCTTGAAATAATGACTGTTTCGACTAATTGTCAACTCTTTAAATAATTGGATTTCACTTTTATGTTGAGGTTTTGATTCAAATAAGTTTTTTTTTAACTTGGGACTTTATTTACTAATCTTATGAAAATGCTGAAAAACTAGGCTGAATATCCCCAGCCTTTTTGAATTTGCTTAATTCAAAGGCGGTTTAACCTTCCACCACTACTGCTATCATCAAAACCCAAGATTTCATTGATTTTTTGTTTTTGTTTTTGTTTTTGTTTACATATGCTTCTGCTCACCGGTGCTAATAGTGATACCCACCAGTTGGTAATAGCCACAGCACTAGGGAAAAAAATTACGATAGAAATGTGGCAGTAGACTGGTTGGAAAGTTCTTAACCCTGCAGTGGGCAAGTGTAGCTTCTTAACCCTCATAGCCATTCAGTGGATTCAATGGATGGCCTTTTGAAAAATTACATCTAGCTAAAAGGCTATTGACACCATAATTCTGGTTATTGGTAGAGCTATCAGCACTGGTTTTTGAAATAAGTTGAGCTTTCTAGTGTCTTGATGGCCTTCAGAATAGCTGTCTGATGCCTACTTTTAGATCTAGTTAAAGTAATCAGGTACTCTGTAGCTTTGAAACCCTCTTGTCTTACAGATGGGGTTAGGTGTTGGTGTACCAAATCAAGGTAGTAAACAGTCCAAGATGCAGTTGGAGGCCATCCTGCCCTGCCCTATGCTCTGTGAACTGACCTAGCTAGGCCTTGTTCCTCTATCTGTGAATGCGTGACTCATCGATATGGGCGTTTGTGTTGGGCCCATACCAACCTTGTTTAGTCCCACAGTGTTTTGTTCGCCCCACGGAGGCCAAGAAAGCCGCGGATGAGGCCAAGATGCGATTTGCCCACATAGATGGAGATCATCTGACACTGCTGAATGTCTACCATGCTTTTAAACAAAGTAAGTGTAAATTAGATTGAAGGCACATCTTATATGCATCATATAAGATGTTTCTTCTTCTTCTTTCATTTATTATTTGTGACAACTTACATTAGTTAGAACCCCAGAGGTACTTGAGAAAAAACTAACTGAAGGTAAAAATTGCCAATGCTTTTTAAAGTTTTACTTGTATAATTGGGGTAAGGGGAAAACACGACAATAGAAAGCTGGAAAACATGATAATAAAAATGAAATACTTATATAAAATTTACCTCTAACATACAGATTTTGATACACTTCCTTATGTTTATTTCCATACTTTTTTTGTTAAGATTTTATTGGGGAGTTGGGGGAGGAAACAGCGCTGGGGAATCGGGGAAGGGGAGCAGACAAGTTGCTGTCCCTTTTACTCTTCAGTCTAGCTGTGGACGCCTCACTGGCCCATGATGGTATTGTGATCATTTGCGCTCTTCCCAGCTGAGGCAGTCGGGCACCTGTCATTGTATGGCAGCTCACGGCAGCTCACACAGGCTGCCAGCCACTCATGGTAGCTTCC
The DNA here is from genome assembly GCA_033961575.1 of Aselliscus stoliczkanus. Classification (NCBI taxonomy): domain Eukaryota; kingdom Metazoa; phylum Chordata; class Mammalia; order Chiroptera; family Hipposideridae; genus Aselliscus; species Aselliscus stoliczkanus. The sequence continues at coordinate 127,547,929 of CM066734.1, forward strand.
GTCAGGCTACTGCAGCAGGGGCTGCAGCCTACACCATCACTGGCAACCCACAGCAGCCCACCTCTAGGTCGAGCTGTTGTTCACCATCTCAGCTGTAGAGGGCGCAGAATCCCTGGCCCTCATAGGTGGGATTCGAACCAGGGCCCTGCTGCTCAGGGATGGTGTTCCAAGCCAACTCTAAACCAACTTGCCACGTGGCTGGCCCTATTTCCATACATTTTTTTGAACAGTTTTTTATCATTTGTAAAATCATTACTGTCTTAATATTTTTACTAATAAATAGCTCTTACATACAATAAAACTATAACAAAATAGAAAAATGGGCAACAAATGTAAATGACTATTCTCAGTCAGGCTATAAATGGTCTGTAAATTCTCATGAGGGGTAAAATTCAACTCTTCAAGAAATGCATTATTATTGAGATGTACCATTTCCTCACCTATGTAATTGGCAAAGATTAAATAAAGAAAGCAGTAAGCTGTGTATGAGTGGGTTCAGTGGAACAATTATACTACAGAGGTGGGAATATAAATTGTTTTTATGAAAAGCAGATTTTATGTTATCAAGAACCTTAACAAATCCATACCCTTTGACTAGAAATAATCTATGAAATTACGTTTTAGTATTCTGTAGACACAGATAATGATTAAAGATTTTCATCCCAGAATTGGGATGTAGAAATGGAAGCAACCTAATGCCCACCAGTAGAAAGTTGGTTCAGTGATTTATGCTATCACCACATGATATTCTTCTAGCTTTAAATCATGTTTTCAGAGACTATTTAATGACATGAAAAACATTTTCCAGTTAATCAAATTATTGCTAGATGAGGAGAACTGCAGAAATACCTGCAACCAATTCTGAAAAGTGCTTGATTTCTACATATCAGTAGGTTGAAGACTTGATCCTTGATAGGACAGGTCATTTCAAGAAATCTATATTCCTCTTGTGTGCCAAACTGTATCATACTGGTCGATACTGGGTGACATCAGACACGTAACCTATTAACTGAGATTGTGGTAACTATTTTAAAGGGAAGGTCCCCAGAAGGAGCAGATTTTGCATCTATCTTCATTCTCAGAATCCTGATATTAGTAAGATGTTGTTTTTAAGTGGTAATTAAAGGACTTGTAAAGGTGCAGATGTTTTGTTTACCCTATTATTTTCACAGGACATTTTAGTTTTTTAAAGTTAGGATAATGTTTTGTCATTTAAGCTTTTGATAACTAGCATGGCAGTATATTTGGACTTCAGAAACTTCATAATTGTGTTATCGAAATGAAATTGAAGATTGAATTTTGATTTTAAATATAAATGTAACAGTGCAGTGTTTGAAATGAGAGGAATTAAGATTTAAAAATGATAAAATTACTAAATGATGCTTGTTCTTTATGCACATATTTGGTAGGAGCTTTCAGTGAAATTATTGAATAGTATATATCTACGAAAACTTTATCGTACTCCTAAATAGAACTAGCAATTAGAGGAAGTGTTATGAGTTAGAATGATAGCATCTACTCACTAGTGCTAATATCAAACTTCTAGATCTATTAGGACATTCCATATTTATTGAATTTGGAGTGTTTTAACTATGATTTCTAAATGATGCTGTGTTATGTTATTGAAACATTAAGTATATTTGAAAAATAGCAAATATATTTCAGATGTTAGTCAAGGGATCTAATAGATAAAATGGTAGATTACATAGTAAAGCTAAAATTAATCTTACTACTGCAAGATGTGATATAAAAATACGGTAAATGTTTACATTTAAAAAAAATTATTACAGTAAAAGACACATTGCCGTTAATCCCCCTCACTTCGAGCACACTTATCCCATCGTTTTTCCACTTTCTGAAGCAGTTCTGGAATCCTCTTTCGTGAGTGTCTTTAGTTGCTATGTCGTGGCTGCTTCGATGTCCTGGATCATTTTGACTTTGGGGAAGAGCCAGAAGTCTCAAAGTGCCACATCTAGTGAGTAAGGTGGATAAGGACACACCATAATGTTTTTATTTGACAGAAATTGCCATATCAGAAGCAATGTGTACACAGGTTGTGATTTTAAAAACACGGTGAATGCTGCTGCTGATTGCCATCTAATAGCTTGTTTGGTGCAGTCAGTCAAGTGTGAGCTATGGTTGAGAGAAGGTGTGTTTTAAAGTGTGCCATAAATCACCTTCCATCATGACAGTGCTCCGTGTCACACATCAGTTCTGGTATATCGCAATTTCTGTCAAATAAAAACATTACGGTGTGTCGTTATTCACCAGATCTGGCACCGTGCAACTTCTGCCTCTTCCCCAAAGTCAAAATGATTCAGGACATCGAGGCAGCCATGACAGCACAACTGAAGACACTCACAAAAGAGGACTTCCAGAACTGCTTCAGAAAGTAGCAAGAACAGTGGGATATGAGTATTCAAAGAGAGGGGGATTAATGGCAATGCGTCTTTTATTGCAGTATAGTATTTTTGTAATTTAAACATTCACCATATTGTTTGATCACACCTCATATTAATTCTAAAACTTTAGAACCTCAGAAAAGGTAAACTCCAGAGTGAAAATCAACACTTTTCAGTAGTCCCCTATGTTTATTTATTTATTTATTTATTTATTTATTTATTTTTTGAGGGCAGTGTCACTGGCCCTCATGTGGGACTCAAACCAGGGCCGCTGGCTTCCCAAGCCAGCGCTTAACCACCGCACCACTTGGCAGGCCCAGTAGTCCTCTTGTTTTGTTTTGACATTTTCCTTGCCTTTCAGCTTGTTACAGAGATAAGCAAAAATACCTCCAAAGCATACTTTCTCTGTTTCATCTGAGCATATTCTACGCTTTGTTTGAAATATCAGTAAGTTCAGATGGATACCTTTTGTTTTGCGTTCTAGGTAGGCTAATTAACCCTCCATTGGGTGCAGCTGATCTCACAGATTCATTGCACACAAAGATACCCCTGTGAAATACGTCTTTACTTCAAGTCACAAACAGGACTGTTGATAGGTTATGGTAGAGGGGGAAGATATGTAAGCAATGAGTCATGATACTTAACTGTTAGATATTTGAAACTTTGTGTGCAATGAATCTGTGAGATCAGTTGTGCCCAATGGAGGGTGAACAGATGTTTTAACACATTAGTCCTTCAATTTAAAGATCCATTTTACTATCCCACCCAACCAGCCACTCTGTTTATGAAATGTGGCTACATTTTGTAATGGATAATCATATCTGTTGTTCCTCTGAAAAGCTACTAAAAAATGTTGTACTTTATAATTGGTAGGATGCTAAAACCAAAGAGAAAAAAATATGCCCAAGGTTAATGTTATCACAGTAGTAATTAGAAGAGGTATCAACACAGTTCCAATTTTTAAGACAACTCCCCCCTCCCCCCCATTTCACAATAACCCACTTAGGTTTATCACAGGGCCTCCTTGTGACTGTCTTTTGGGACTTAAAAATATTACTGTGTAATATTTTACATTATGCTATAGTTTGAGCTCTCAAGATGAGCAACACTCGGTTAGTTGGAAGCTTGTTAAGGATTCTTCAGTGGAGAACTATCCCTTTGATAGTAAATATATGTAGTAAAATGACTTGGAAGTGCTTAAATATAAGCCTTCTTTATTAAATATATGAGTGGGGGCCTCCAGACATTTTTGTAAGCTGTATCATTTGTATTTTAAACCTTGTTTCTCCACCGCTAAGAGGAACGTGGGTCACAGTAAAACTTTACTATCTCAGGAATAACTACAGAAAAATAAACAGTAATCATTTGAAATCCGCTGTTAGAACTTTTAAATTGTGTTTGATAATCTCAGGCTATCTTTCCTTTGAAAATGAGAATGACAGCATTTTACCAAATTCCTTCAACCCACCCCTGTGTTAGACCATCTTTTGGAAACAGCCAGTTGGATGTTCATAGGTAAAATAACTCAGTTTATTAAAAATAGTTTATTCAGAGTCATTGTTTTGTCGTCCAGTAGCCTAAACCCCTAGTGTTATTTCTCATTTTGAATTTCACTATAGATTTTTAGGAAAGTTGATAACATTGTGACTCATTTATAAAGATGATTTGGATAAATCCCCTTTCTGGATTATTTAGCTTATTCTTTATAACAATTTTCTTTTTTAATTAGATGATATACCTATTTGGATGATTCATGTCCCCTCTTTTTTTTCCCTCCCTCCACCTTTGTAGATCATGAATCGGTTCAGTGGTGTTATGACAACTTCATTAACTACAGGTCTCTGATGTCAGCAGACAATGTACGCCAGCAGCTATCACGAATTATGGACAGATTTAATTTGCCTCGTCGAAGTACTGACTTCACAAGCAGGGACTATTATATTAATATAAGAAAAGCTTTGGTTACTGGGTATTTTATGCAGGTATGTGGATAATACAGGAATACATAATTAAATGTTTACATAACGTTTCCTTTCTATAACAGCCCTTTGAATCTACTTACACATAAGTCAGTTTTAAAAAGCCTATATAAATATTGGTCTTAAATATTATGTCTGGATTCTCAAATGAACTAGTACACTAAGAAGATTTGTGTCTCCTGAGTAACAAATTACCTGAATGGCAAGTTACCAACCCAGTTAGGTAGAAATCAGTTTAATTACTTTTTTATTATTGGAGTATTTTGTTAATTATCTCTTCTGTCTTCTGCTTGTTTGTTCATTCTCTATTCCAGCTATGTCTGTTAAACAAGATGTGGCCTGCCTTTAGGCCATATGTGCTCAGTAAATAGAATGGACCTAAATGTATTGATTCAAAATTAAAATAGCAGATTGGTGCATTGTCTGTATCTGAAATCAGAGTAACTATAAAATATTGTGGCATCATATTATAAGATCTTATGCTTATTATAGTTAGGTGAATAGTAGAGTTAGGTATGAAAATTTTCCAGACCCTTAACGATATTCATAATATGTACTAGTGTACACTAGTTTGTTTTTGATGTGTTTTTTAAATGTACTTTTAGAAATTCAAAAGAGATAAAGCCACATTCAAGCATTATGGATTCCTAAATCTTAAGATTTAAGTTAGAAAAAAGGCATGTGTTAGTACCTGGCACTTACTTAGGTGCTTAGTAAATGTTTGATTAAAATTAAATTCATTTTCTATTTATTAATAATTATTAATTTCTATTCATACACACTCTTTATAATACTAGAGTTCTAGAATTGGAAGGGGCATAGAGTTATCTGCTTCAGTATTTGTTAATTAAAAGTTAGATGAGAGCCACCAATCAATGTGTTTGATTATAGACATAGAGGAAATAACAGGCAAGAAGCACATGCACCATGTTTTTTGTTTTCCCCATTCTTTTTCTAATGTACATCTTTTCTTTATAGGTTACTTTTAGCTTCTACTCCTTTTTGCTCTGCTTTTTTTTTTTTTTAATTATTTTATACACTTGCTTTTTATTTTTATTTTTATTTTTTTTTTTTGAGGGCAGTGTCACTGGCCCTCATATGTGGGACCCGAACCGGGGCCGCTGGCTTCCCAAGCCAGCGCTTAACCACCGTGCCACTCGGCCGGCTTTGTTTTTCTATCTTAAACATGAATCTTCTGGTAATTGTTTTCATGTACTTCATAGTTGTCACCTGGAGTTAAAGAACCCACTCAAATAGTCTAAGACGGGAAGGACCAGATAGTGTATATATCAGGTTCTGTAGGCTTATTGGGTTCCTTGTTGAAACTACTCAACTCTGCCTGCCCTTGTAGCATGAACGCAACCATGGACAAATGGTTGTGCCTGTGATCCAATAAAACTTTACTTATGGACACTGACATTTGAATTTAACATTGATTTTTGACTTGGTACCAAATGTTTTTCTTTGGGTTTTTACCCCCAATCATTTAAAAATGTATAAATCATTCTTGGCTGACAAGCCTGAAAGACAGTGAGTTGGATTTGGCCTGTAGTACTTGGCTTTTATCAGGTAGTGATAAATAAGTATAGCCATGGAATAAAGCAAAAGTGAGACCTGCCTGTTCTACTTATATAGGTAGCTTTAGACCATTTTTGTAACGAGGACATCAGAAAGGAGCATTGTATTAATTTACTGTTTTTTTTGTTTCAGGTGGCACATTTAGAACGCACAGGGCATTACTTAACTGTGAAAGATAACCAGGTGGTTCAGTTGCATCCCTCTACTGTTCTTGACCACAAGCCTGAATGGGTGCTTTATAATGAGTTCGTTCTTACAACAAAGAATTACATTCGGACGTGTACAGATATCAAGCCAGAATGGTAAGCAACACCTTTTGTTCTAATAATTTCTGTTAGCATTTTGCTCGGAACCTGACTTTTATAGGAGTCCTGTCCTTTCCCTCAGAGGGGAGCTTGATATTCTGAATACTTCACAGAATGTAGTTATGGGGCTTTGACCTGATGCTGTAGTTGATCTCTTACAATCTTAGCTTTGCTAAGAAGACAGTGGGATTTTTGGTGTGATAGGTATGGGTAGTATTTGGAACTAAAGATGAAGCTACAGTGGACTAGCATCAAGATGGCCTTTGGAGCTATTCTCTTACTGTTGTGATTAGCTCATATTCCCTGGTTCAGGAGTCAGTCTTCTCTTTGTATTTTATCTGTCTTATTATAATTAGTTCTCACCTATTTATTATTTATACGTTGGTGCTTTAGGAGCTAAGCAAGCATAAAACCTACGCATCTTGTATCTTAGCATATTTGATTTTACAAAATGTAATCAGAACTGGTTGTGTTATTTTAAGCAAAATTAGCGTGTGCGCACACACACACCTGACAACCTTGTGTATGTGGGTTGTTTTTTTGTTTTGTTTTGCCAGAATCCATTCTATAACTTACGATGGGAACCGTCAGCCAAGAATGGGGACTGAAAACACTTATTTTAGTTGATGTCACTTGCTATATATTGTGAGGCTTCTTTCCTATACTGATTGTGACTTTTGACACTTAAATTGTGTAGGACATTACCATTTTATCTTACATGCTTTGTTGAGAAAAAAATTGTATGGCTCAACATTAAAAAAGATTTCAGTCAAGTGTATTCTTTTGGATATAGAGTTATATTTATAGTATTTAAACTTTGGAAATGAGAAGATCCAATCATTTGAATACCAAGATGTTTCTTGTATAGAACTTGCATTACTATAACCCTGAAGAGGTTGGTCAAAATAATGGTCTAGACCAGGGGTCGGCAAACTGCAGCTCGCGGGCCACATGCGGCTCTTTGGGTACGTTAAGTCTCAGAAGTTTGCCGACCCCTGGAAGAGCCAATCCTGTCCTCGAAGTTTTGCAAAACCTGTAAAACAAATTAAATCATCGTTATGTGTATAATATCCTTTAAAAACTTTATAAATTAAACTAGGATAGTTTTATTTTCATTTTCAATTTTACTTCAGAGCCACATGTATGTACCCAAAGATCTGCGTGTGGCTCACGAGCTGCAGTTTGCCGACCCCTGGTCTAGAGAGAAGAAATTAATGACTTACGTTAATATCTTTATATTAATTAAAGCGTTTTGTTTTGTTTTTTTGAGGGCAGAGTCACTGGTCCTCATATGTGGGACCCAAACCGGGGCTGCTGGCTTCCCAAGCCAGCACTTAACCACCGTGCCACTCGGCCGGCCCTGTAAAGCTTTTTAAAGAGAATTTGTCTTGTTTTTTAAGGTTATGAAAAGTCTGACATCAGAAAATTTCTAGCTTACTAAATAGCACATTGTGTTTGTAGGTTTGCTTTTGCTCCTCAGTATATTAATGAGGAATACTGATCCTGTTAGCAACCCTGGTGTTTTAATTAAATCTTGGTAATTTTTCCCTCCTTCTGGACAGGTTGGTGAAAATTGCCCCTCAATATTATGACATGAGCAATTTCCCACAGTGTGAAGCAAAGAGACAGTTGGATCGCATCATTGCCAAACTTCAGTCCAAGGAGTATTCACAGTACTGAACTCACTGCTCAGAACTGAAGTTACTCAGAGGACAGCTTTAAAGATGAATGAACTCAGAAGTTCAAGTTGTGCTCTTCACGTTGGTTCAATAATGGCCTTTATTTGAAAGCTTTTTAATTTTTCTTTACAGTAAATATTCCATTCTGATTTCATAAATTAAACATTTATGCCTCCCTTTTGTGTTGACACTGTAGCTCATACTGGAAAAGTCGATCAATGTTTTGCAGTTTATTGAAAGTAGTTCTATATATAACAATGTTATAAGCATTTCTTTAGAAATGGTTGAAAATGCTTCTAAAATGTGATTATCGACCATGGTATGCATGATCGTTGTAATTGTTGACATTCCTTTTAGAAGTTGTGAAATGTTACAACTTGTGCTTATGTAGACACAATCTTCTGTCTCAGTACAGAGGCACTGACTTCAATAAAGTCTATTTATACTAATTTTGGCCACAGCACTTTGATATCTTTGTTCTAGTCTCATAAGTACGGTTTCTTCCCTTCCCAAATGTGGGGCTCCCCACCCGCCATTGTAAGTATACTAGGATAACATATTTAGTATCTTCCCACAAGGACTATTCCTTACATAAAGTATTACAGCAGTATTTTTTTAAATTATTACTTTTATTATTATTAATAGTTACAGATGTACAAAACTATGCAATAGTTATCTTTTTCACCCCTAACAAAGTGACTCCCCCCTCCCCTGCCCCCTCACACCCAATAGCATGCATATCTATTCCAATTCCATTGACTACATCCCCTCCCTATATTCCACATCCCATGACTATGTATGTGTTAAATTATAGTCAACATCTAATATTAATCAGTGGCATTAAAACAGTATTTTTAAAAACATACCTTAGAACATTGTTAGGTTAATCAGGATGTGATCTAATGGGATAAAGTATGCAGTTTTTATTCAAAATTGGATCCCAAAAAGCAGACTAATGAAAGTTTTTACTTTGTCTTAAAGTACATTTTTTTTTCTTTTTTTTTTTAGAGAACAGTGTCACTGGCCCTCATATGTGGGACCCAAACCATCGCCACTGGCTTCCCAAGCCAGCGCTTAACCACCGCGCCACTCGGCTGGCCCTTAAAGTTCATTTTTTAAGGCTGATAATTAGCATTTTGTTAACCACATTTTTAGCAGATTTTTTTTTTGTCAGAGAAACATTCTAAGCACTCCAGCCTCTGAAAACAAATGTTCATTTGTATTGAATAGATAGTAGGGATTATTATATAGTAGATCTTAGTCTTGATCTCAATGTTGGATGTTTTATGCAGTATACAAAGGTAATTAGTATAGAGTGTTAAAATGTGAGTTTGACTTTCCAACAGGCAGTAGACAAGTTAAAAACCCTTTCATAACCATAAATGAAACGTTTGGTGTGACCAATAAAACGGTCTAATAAACCACTTCCTTCACTTGAAGACCTAAGCACTCTACTCATTAATGTCCGGACACCCTTTTTCTAGCCCTCCCCACTTGTGAAAATGTTTAAACGTTAATGGACATTTATAGGTGTGTATAGTTGGGATTCAAATATACTTTGAAGCTTATTTCCAGTGTATGACTTAAGGAAGTTAACTGGACAAATTAAAGAGTTTTTCAGGCTACTTACATACTTTTCAGTGTAGGTAATTGTTATTAAATGATGCCTAGTGGCTTACAGGAGTTAATGTGTTTTTGTAAGTTCCTGATTTTGTTCCCATGGAGTAATTTACATGCTGAAATAATATTTTAGGTTACATTTAAATTGGTTAAAATTTTATTCGACATAAGTATTGACAACGTTATCTGCTAGAGTTTTTTTAGGTTACGTTCAAGTCGAGACACTTGGTCAGACTGTATATCATTTGAAAAAAGCAGCTCTTGCCAGAGTAATATGTTGTATGTTAAAATTTACACAAGTATATGGTTTTTAAGACAGCTGCATAACTTTATAATCTGACCATGTAGCCAATTATAAACGGGTCTCAGTGTAGCGAATGCCTATGTATTCCTTAATCTTGGGTTTTTTAAAATCTGATATTAAACCATAGGTTTTCTGATAGAAGAATTTAAGTTAACAGAGCTCTTGATATGTAGAAAAAAGTCTGGTTTTTGGCAAAGTTTTCTAGGAATGGTACGTTCTCTCCTCCTCATAAGTAATGAGTGTGCACCGAGAGTGTCTACGTGTGAAAGGGAGCAAGCGGAGCTTTTGGTCCGTCAAGCCAGCTGCACCGTCTCCGGCTTGGTGAGGCTGGCCACATCTCACCAAAGCTGGGAATCTCTTCATTGACGTTTCTGGCAAAGGTATGGCTTTTAAAACTTGTGTTCTCCAACTCCTGTTTTACAGGTTTGGCAACTGAACACGAAAGTGATCACAATTTCCCTGGTTCACAATAGGTGGTCTACAACAATAAAATGAGATCTCTGTGAGACAAAATTAAAATTCCCTCTATAAAATGTAGAAAATCTTTGGACGATTTTCTGAAGAGGTCGCTTTGTCTCTCAGATTCAACTAGTAGAGCTGCTGTTTGTTGTGACTACCACATGAGGAAAGGAGGCCATCAGCCAGTAGAACTTGTAACTGTACAAGTTGAAATGAGCACAGCTTGTGGGCAATAGGACAGGATAAAATACACCCTATAATCAGCTCTTTCAGCCAGAATCCAAAAAGCCAGAAAGCATTCAATGCTCAACTTTCTTTATATAACATGTGACTTAACTCCTAGCAATTTAGGTTTATAAAGTACCTACAAACACTTGGGGCTTCCTTCTGAATAATTTTAATGGAGACCCCTTCTTCTCAGATACTTGAAAGAAAACCATTACTTTTGAAGACAGCTTAGTAGTTGTTAGAAACGCTAAGCTTAAATATAGCTCTTACTAATTCCTTCTAGAGCACAGTTAGTTAAGGCTGCTGTGCAATGCCATTGGAGTTAACTGTCATCTTACTTTACTCTTACAAGGAAGAAGAGCCTGTTTTCCCTTTAGCCTTCCTCTTGGACTTGGGTTCTGGGGATCCTGAACATTCCTGACACACCGGTGCCAGGTTGTGCTCAATACTGTCTCTGTCTGAACTGGGCTGAGTGCAAGACTGGAATTCCCAGGGGATCAGGCCTGCCACTTCTGTGAATGCAACTTAGGATTAACATTATATTTATTGACAAAATGATTTACATTAAAAGAAGTAAAAGAAATTATTTACATTAACCTTTCCAAGCAACCACAGCATGTTTTTGGCTCATATCAATCTTTATACATTTAAGGCATCAAGTTATTACATGATAGTTTTCGATGTGGCTCAGGGCCGAGAAAAGGCCTTACAGACCTTGGGCAATGTTACTCTTTGGTGACTTCACACATTTAAATGCATCCAAAGCTCATCAAATAACATTTAAAATATCAAAGTTTATTTTATTTTATTTATTTATAGCTGAGCCATTCTGCCACTTATTGGCAGCTCAGCGGCTGCTCAGTTTGGGCTGGAAATCCAACCAGCAGCCCTGTTGCTCAGAGATCGCAGTCTTTTTTTTTTTTCTAAGATTTTATTGGGGAATTGGGGGAGGGGACCAGCCAAGTTGTTGTTCTTCAGTCTTCATTGTGGAGGGTGCCAGTCGCCGTCTGGCTTCCCATCAGCAGCTCATGATCTCTAAGCTCAAGGTGCTGTGTTCAATCTTAGTTGTGGGTAGGCGTAGCCACCATCCGATGTGGGAGTCGAACCAGCAGCCTTGTTAAGAGCACATGCTGTATCCACTGAGCTATGCGGATGGCAGCTCAGTTCAAGGTGCCAAGTTCAATCTTTTTATTTGCAGGTGGGCATAGCCCACCATTGAATAGGCAATCTTGTTACATCAGCTGAGCCATCCTGCCACCTGTTGGCAGCTCAACAACAGCTCAGGGTGCAGCATTCACTGGCCCATGTGGGAATTGAACAGGGGACCCTGTTGTTCAGAGCTCGCGCTCTTGAATGAACTCAATGGACCGGCTATAAAGACATTTTAAATTTGCTTCTTAAATAGTTGATAGGGATATCTTAATTATATATTGTTTTCTAATAGTTCCAGAATTCTTACAGTGAGAAGCTAACCAACATATTGTTTTCAAATGCAGTTTTTATCAATATTGAATTTAAAAGTAAAGTGGACAGATTTGGTATATATACTTATTTGAACATTGATTTGAACTTCATAGTTTCTTTTTCTATTTGAGAAAGGAGGGAATTATGTTCTGCCCTCAGCGTTTTAGATAGTACTCTAGAACTGTACCTATGGATAAAATGGCCTTGTAGATAAGTTTGCAGAAGTGGTCAAGTAATATTTCTAACCATACCCAAGACAAGGTATTCATTGAGAATTTCTTGCTGCAGCAACTTTTAATTACTTTTAAGTATATACAGCTTTTAAGTATATACCAATAATACTGGCCAGATTATGGGAACTTTTCTATTTTTGCTTATTTGAATTCTGTAGTTTGAACTTGATAATTCCTCATTTCTAGGGTATTTGAAGTTAACCTAGCAAAAGCAACTCTAACCACCTCTGTTACAATTTAGCCCCAACCTGAGGGTTACTTATGTTTTTTACATTACTATGTTGGCATATTTTATTGCGTTTGAAAAGATGCTATTTTTTGGTAGTGTCTTCATTTGTAATTAGTAATAGACTATATATTGTAAATGGAACCTGTTGGGAACTCAAGTGATGAACATTAGAAAACCACATTTACATAACTTGGTGTTGATTTTTTTTTTTTTAAAGCATTTCTCCCTGATAGCAGTTTCATTTTACTTGTTAGTGGAATTTCTGTATAAATGGCTTCGTGGTACTGATCATTCTTCATTTTATTAAGCACAAATTCTGGAAAGCATTGTGTGAGGCTATAAAAGTAGATTGGTAAGTTTTGAGACTATCTTGAGTTATGGTCTTGTTCGGGTTTTAAAAATAACGTGCGAAGAGGGCCAGCCGAGTGGCGCATTGGTTAAGAGCTGGCTTGGGATGCCAGCAGCCCTGGTTTGGCTCCCACATATGAGGGCCAGTGACACTGCCCTCTGCAGCTAACAACAGCTCCACCTGGAGCTAGGCTGCGAGCCCCGGAGACGGTGTAAGCTGCAGCCCCTGCTGCAGTGGGCTGCCATAGGCTACAGTGAGTGGCCGGCAGCCAGTGTGAGTGGCTAGCAGCCAGTGTGAGCTGCCAATAGCCGCGGTGAGTGACCATCCAGAGGCCAGCGACTGATCTGCTTCATCGGGAAAGAGCACAATAACGATACCAACATGGGCCAGTGAAGCAACGGCCTCCGCAACTAGACTGAAGAACAAAAAGACAGCAGCTGGTCTGTTCCCCTTCCCCGATTCCCCAATGCTGTTCCCCTCCCCCAATTCCCCAATCTTTATATTTTTATATATATATGTGTGTGTGTGTATATATATATATATATATATATATATATATATATATATATATATATATATGCAAAGACCTGTAACAAAGCAAGATATAGTGAATATGGTAACGAAGATCAAAGAGCTATAGGTGTCAGGAAATATTGGTTAAGATTAGGCAAGTATTGGAGAAAGTGGTGTAGATAAGCAGCCAAGCAAGTTAAATGGTTAAGTGTAAGTGATTGAAAGTGGTAAGGGCAGTGACAAGCTCCTGGCTCTAGCCCACGGGTCTGCAAACTGCGGCTCGCGAGCCACATGCTGCTCTTTGGGGATGTTCCGGAACGTCTCAAAAGTTTGCCAACTCCTGGAAGAGCCAATCCTGTCCCTCACAATTTAAAAATTATTCGAAAGCCATAAATGTATTTTTATATAATCACCATTATGTGAATAATATCCTTTAAAAATTTTATACATGAAACTATGATAGTTTTTTTTTCATTTTCAATTTTACTTCAGAGCCACAGTTTGGTGGCTCTTCCGTCTCAAAAGTTTGCCTCCCCCTGCTCTAGCCGGTTATGTCAGAATGCCTGATGGTATTTCAAACAAAGCTGGAAATCCAAATTTATATATAAAAGCTCCCTGTTAGAAATTTTAGATTTTTAATAAAAATCTTTGATATACAGTAATACCTCGGTTTGCGCGCATAATTCGTTCCTGAAATAAACTACCCATGTTGCAAGACATTGCTCGTTTACCAAGTTAAAATGTGTTATTGGGTTGGTGCAAAAGTAATTGTGGTTTGTAATGGTGTGACAAATTTGTAATGGTACAAACCACAATTACTTAAGTTTGTAATGGTACAAACCACAATCACTTTTGCACCAACCTAATAGAAATGTTTGCTTGTCTTGAGGAACACTCGCAAATCAAGTTACTCGCAATCCAGGGTTTTATATGTGTGTGTGTGTATACACATTTTAAACTTAAAGCTGAGTTCTGGGCTGCCATTTGCAAACTTCTTGGTTAAGTAATCAGGGAAACAGTTGTGGGGGAGGTTTAGTTGGACCTCAAACAATTAGGATTTCAACAACATTAAGGATTTCTTAGATGATTAACAGCATTTCAGGCCAAGGGTTCATAGACAGGTTTTAAAGTTCGGCTTTTAATTGAAGTATAATATACATACAGTGAACTGTACCTTATTAGGTCTACAGTTTGATCAAGTGTGACAAATTTATCTAATCACAAGCAGTATTTCATTTTCTTCTCCCCGAAGGGTTTCCCCTGTCCCTCTGTAGCTAATCTCCTTTCCCCCATTCCACATGCTTGGCAACTGCTAAACTTCCTGTCCTTTTAGTTTTTTCCCAAAAGGTGATAGTGGAAGCATACTGTGTGGAGTGTTTTGTGTCTAGTTTCTGGGTATAATGATTTTAAGATTCATTCATATTGTATATATCAGTACATTCCTTTTAATTGCTGAATAGTAGTCCATTATGTACGTACCACATTTGTTCATGAATTTACCTGTTGCTAGAAAGTTGGGTTATAAAGTGTTTCTCTGTATACTCACCAACATAGTATAATTATCAGTTTTTATTTAAAATTTTAGTAGGCAGGCAGGTGTACCTCACTGTGGCTTTAGTTTGCATTTTGTTAATGACTGATCTTTTGTGGTGCTGAGCATCTTGTCATGTGCCTGTTTGCTGTTCCTACCTCTGGTGAAGTGACTGGTAACATCCTTAGCCCTCCAGATAATTACTTTCACTGTTAAGTTTAAGAGTTTTTTATGTATTCTCGATCCAAGTCCTGAATGAGATACGTGTTTGCAAATGTTATCCCTGTCTGTTGTCTTGTCTTGTTATTTTCTTGAGTGTCTTGCAAAGAGCAGAAGTTTTAAATTTTGATGAAGTCCACTTCATCTTTTTTTTTTTTTTTCCTTTAATGGTTTGTGCTTTGGAGTTCAGGGCCAGTTTTGATGTTGTGTTAAGAAAGCAGCAAGGAGTCCAGCTTGGCTGGAGCATGATGTCTAAATTGTTAAAAAATGATTAAAGGTTGTGGTCTGACAATTAAGTTTGAGAACTTGTTGCAATAATGTTACTAATCTTTTTTGATATCAGAGGGATTATGAATTTGTACCAGCTGGACAAACAGTTAACCAAGGTTACTATTTGGAAGTGCTGATGATAAGGCTGCGTGAAAACGTTAGACGAACTGAACCTTTCGCCACCAAGTCATGGCTCTTGCATCACGACAGTGCACCAGCGCTCACGGCACTGTCTGAGGGAGTTTTGAGCCAGTAAACAAATAACTGTATTGGAACACCCTCCCTACTCACTTGATCTGGCCCCCAGTGACTTCTTTCTTTACCCGAAGATAAAAGGAAATATTGAAAGGAAGACATTTTGATGACATTCAGGGCATCAAGGGTAATATGACAACAGCTCGAATAGCCATTCTAGAAAAGAGTTCTCAAATTGCTTTGAAGGGTTGACTGGGTGCTGGCGTCGGTGCACTGCTTCCCAAGGGGAGTACTTTTAAGGCGACCGTAGTGATATTCAGCAGTGAGGTATGTAGCACTTTTTCTCGGATGAGTTCGTGAACTTAATTGTCCGACCTCATAGGTCATAAAACTTGATATAACACTTCATGAGTCTCCTTTCAGAGAACTACAAAATGCGATGGAAGGCACAAAAAGCTTTTAAAATAAGAATAAAGAACAAGAAAGAGAAAAACAGAAAATACCTTATTGGCTGGGGCCACGTGGTCAACCTTGTTTGGAGTGAGAAAGTCCAGAGTTGGCTTGGCATTTGGGAATTGTTTGGCTGAATATACTGCATTTCTGGTCAAGCGGAGCATTTATAGGGACACTAAAGTTAATCTATAAGTTTTGGTTTGCTGATGTGGCACCCTGGCCAGCGGCAGCTCCATTTGGTACCTAAACATTTATTTCAACAGTGATAGAGTGAAGACAGATGACGCTGTGAGTTTAGGCTGAGACTGAGTTGCAGAGGGCTTTGAAGGCTAGGTCATGAGTGGATTGGAGTTCAACACAGAGGGTAGATTGTAAGTGGGGCCGGGGGACAACCCTGAAGCCACTTAGAAACAATATAATAACCCAGGTAATGAGATTGAACCTGAACAGAATACGAGTGAAAGGGCAAGAGCTGAAATAGTGATATAAAGCAGAGCAGCATCACCGATGGCTGGTTCAGGGTGTGTACGTGAATGAATTGCTTGGTGTGCTAGACGTGAATTTAGGCTTCACATCGTATTGAGATCCTAGTTGCCAACTAGAAAGAAAAATGGCAGAGATTAAAAGTATAGAAGAGTCTTTAATAAGGAAGGGAATGGGAGAGGTGAAGGATAGACCAAGAAATAAAACAATCTAGATATACAGTTTCATATTGCAGAGAGGTGAGATGGATGCGAATTGTGAATCTGGAAGGCCATGGATTTGGTCTTTAGCCAGCATTCAAGGCAGAGCCTGCAAAGAGGTAGCCAGAAGAGCCAGATGTAGCTTGAGGGCTCTGTTTATGTGGCACCTGGGGTGTTTCAAGCCAATTAGAGCCAGTGTTTAGGAATGGAGAGGGATCATGTAAGGTTCAAACCACCTATAGATCTGGTAAGGACAAACCTAGTAATCGCAGTGGGGTGTGGCTGTGCTCTGTAGGCAGGCATGGATTCTTCAGTTTGCCCGAGTCCCTTGTGCCTTCATTTTGTCCACCTACCTGGCCTCTAGGCATTGTTGAGTAAGAGGGGCTTTGAAGTGGAAAAATCTTGCAAATGCTACTTTTTTACAAGAAATTGCATGGTTAATATTAAGATCAAGAAGAGGGATACTTTTTTTTTTTTTAAGAAAAGGACCACCTTAACATATATTTAAGCAAAACTTTGACCATTGTCTTAGGGGGAGAAGCACTGAGGCTAAGCTTAGTGGCCTTAGCCTTGGAAATGAGAAAACTTAGAGTAGGGTAGAGATAGAAGGGAGGGTAAGGGGACCTCAACTCAAATGGCTTCTTTTTTTGGAGGGGTGGGTATCGATCTGAGTGTCGTGAGATAGACCAAATTCAGGTTTGAAGGAGGGGAGTAATGTCTGAGACTTGCCAAATGATTTGATTGTTAATTAGCAAGGGATTAGGAAAGGGGTGCCTTAGGCCTTGGGCGAGCTTAGACCTTAGGAATGTGATGAGGAGTTCCCTCTCCTCTGGCTTCCCTTAATCGATGGAAGTTATGGTAATGCACACAGGGGTGTGGTTTTAATTTAGACTATATAAAGAAGTAGGATTGCTAAATTAGATGCTAGGGAGCATTTCAGCTCTGACACGGGCACTGTTTGAATGCCTTATCATGCAACCTAGTATTCAATCCCAGGGAAAATTTACCAAGTGCCAACCTTCTTTAAAAGGGAAACATTTTAATTTTTAAAGAATGACAGATAGGGCCGGCCGAGTGGCGCAGTGGTTAAGCGCTGGCTTGGGACGCCAGCGGCCCTGGTTTGGATCCCACATATGAGGGCCAGTGATACTGTCCTCAAAAAAAAAAAAAAACAACAGAGAATGATAGATAACTTCGTGCAGAAAGTAAAAGAAATTATTAGAATTTCATCTCTGAATTGGGATAGCATATGACATTACACTTAGATTTTTGGGTTTTGTTTATGGTCTTTTTAATTTTTATTTTACAGTCTCAGTTCTGCTTAGTACAAAAACAAACTGAAGGCTTTTGTAACAAGTTTACTAAACATTATTCAAGCTTTATATTTGGCTATTTTATGTAATTGTTACCTCCCAATATTAACCATATTAGTGAAAGTTCTGTAATTTAAAGTAGCTTACATTTTTTGCTATTGTTTACCTTTTTACATGATAGTGGGGCTGGGCTTAATGATGTTCCAGGTATTTTTTATTAAGCTTTGAATGTCTGAGTCTGTACTTTAATTACCTTTCTAGAGATTTAATTACTGTAGAGAAACTGGGTAGTTTGTACAGAAATGCCGACTGCTTTAGAGGTGTCTCTTCAAGTAATGTAATGATCAACATCTGCTCATGTCAACTTGGGTACAAGGAATTTTGTTTGTCAGAGGTAAGAAAAGTCTTTGAAGTCCAAATTTCCTCCACTTTTTATTCCATTACTACAGAGAAAGACACTATTGGGCATCTTTTAGTACAGAGGGCTTTTAAATGAACAGAGAGCTCTTAGACAGTTATAGTCGAGTCATGTTTTCTCCAAGAAGTGGTAACGTAGACAGGCAGGCTAAAGGCAGTAGAAATGATTGGGCGTGGAGGAGGAGAAAGCAATCAATAGCAACTGGTAAAAAGATTTATAGGAGCTCTTCAGATTCCTGGATCAGAACTCTAGGCTAGATTGCGTGATTCCCCATTTCTTCCAGAAGGACAGGTCCCGAGTCATGTGGCTGTTTATCAGCAGAGCTGGCTTCCCGCACTCTGCCTGACGGCTCCACACCTTTTCCCTGAGCTGGGCAGCGGGGAGTTGGGATGTGTAAAGCCTGGTTGGACTCCTTGATTCGCTTCACCGTTCTAAGATTGTGGCGCTCATCAGAAGCTTAGAATATTGTCCACGTTGCGTATCGGGCACCTGTGAGCAAGGTGAGTCTAGTTTTCCATTCTGGTTTAATGTTCACGGAAAATGGGAAAGGCAACTTGACTGCATCCCAGCCTCCTTTTCTTAAACGGTACTAGGAGGGTCTGAGGAGGAGATCTTGCGTTACTGGTGACGTGCTTTATTACAGTGTAGACTTTCAATGCAGCCGTGTCTGGATTATGCTTTTAGACTGGATCAGTGATCCCTAGCCTGGAGTGAACATAATCCGGAAGCCTCGGGCTCAGTTTTTGGATTAGAAACATTTCCAAACCAAAGTGGACCCCATTGCTTCCTCTCGCTTGTTCACACTAAACTGTTTCCCTGTGACTTGGAGCCATCCCAGTGGTTGATTTGTCTTCCCCATTTCTGTCCTTGGAGTCTTGAGTATTTAAGGCTCACTCTCGTAGGCTGTGAGGTCCTTAGGCGCTGGAGCTGGGTCGCATGTCACTACGACCCTAGCACCTTACACTAGGCCTCCTATGCAGTAACTTTTTGGCAGATGCTAAAAATACAACTGCTGTGGCTTTTGTGTTTCCTTTTAAATAGCGCCATCCCTTCCCCACTGGTGGTGGAGGAACTTCTTAGACCTTCTACTCTCTTTTGCCCACTAGACTAGCAACCAAATTGTCCACAGAGTGGGAGAGGAACAGGATGTAATGAGCTTTGTAAACAGACTGGCCGTGTTAAATCCCAGCTCTGCCCTTATCCAGCAGTGAGACAGACTGTGGATTTGTGACTTAACCGGCTTCCTCACTCGTAAAGGGAGGATTGATTTTTAAATTGCCATAGGATTGGCTTTACTAAGTGAAATACTATGTAACACCTGGTCCAGCGCCTACCCCTAAGTGCCAGCTTTTCCTGTTCCACTGTTAGAAACATGATGAAGCAGGTGGTTCGTGGGCCTGACTGATGCTCCGTTCTGTACTCGGACCTATTCCCAGGGTCTGTCTGCCTTCACCCCTGACTCGTAGGATTCTTAGTTCAAGTCTCCTGGAACAAGATGCGTCTGTGTCGTCCTCAGTACCACCATGAACACGACCAGGTTTAAGAAACCCAAATGCTTTCCTTCCCTGGTTATATGTCAGGGTTGCTTGCAGAGAAGCTTCCAGAAAGAAGGTATCGAAAGGAATCACAAGCTTTTCATGGATAATCCACATCGTATTTGTGAGTTGACAGAGTGATGTCTGTGACAGTGTTCGTAGGTGCTGTCCTGGAAGGTGCTGAAGTCAGTGATTACAAGTAAGTGACCAAAGTATTCGTCCCTAAGGACACTCGGGAGTCCTGTGCTCTCGGAGGACCTGGCCTGCGTTTCCAGGGACTGGCCTTTCTTGTGCTGACCTTTCTCCTCAGCCTCCTGACGGGTTCAGGCTCAGCTCAGCGCGGCAGGAGAGAGCAGGGGCTTTGACTTAGAGAAGACAGAGCTGTTCGGTGGGAACTACAATCATTTTCCTTCTGCAGCATGTTTTTCCAGTCGCATAAGAGAAGCGAGAAAAAAAGTGACATAAGCAAGGGTGCTATATGTCCTATTAGAAAGGAATGCCGATAGGTTCTATACAGGTATGATATCTAGAGAATTATGTTTGCAAAACTCATTTTCATTGTGAAAGGAACATTAGGTGTGTTAGTAAATACAGAGGGTGCCAAAAAAAAGTAGATGCATTTTAAGAAAGGGAATAAAACTTCTAAAGTTGTCGTACTCAATATATACCGATAACAAAAGATGAATACAAGTCATGTGTATATATTTTTTTGGCACCCCTAGCCCGGTGTAAACACTGTCGGCCATATGTTCATATATATTATTATCAAATTCTATCTGAACAATACAAACCTACTGGCAGTGATCTGAGTTTTCCAGGGCCGTGGGGTTTCCCACAGAATTTCTAAGCCTGCTAGGTTTATGTTTCAAGGTAGTGTTGTAGTTTTAAGTTTTGCTCTTTATTACAAAATAGAAAACTTAGAAAAAAACTGATGTGGCAGTTCATCACTTCCCCACCTTTTATTTCCGAGTCATTATAGAGTTTCTGAATGTGGCATTGCAACGCTGATTTTTTTTAATGTTCTGCACTCAAGTATTTGAGATAAGTCCTGAGTATTCAGGAAATCCTGAATCCTAGTGCCCGGGGTTAAAAGAAATACATTGACAGGCTATGAAATAGTGTTGTCATCACTTATCAGTGGCTAGTAAATAGGGCAGTTGCCTTCTGACACCATTTTGAGTGAAGGCGGTTTAATTGCGTTGCCTCTGTTTTAGATAAGCATTTGGGATACAACCGTCAAATGTGTGGATGCTGTGCTTAAAGTATTTCCATTCTGTGAGAATTGATTTCTTAAGTGATTTTTCTTTCTAAATTCCGCTTTACATCAAAAGTTATCTGGACAGTGTCTTTCACTGTATGTGTAGATGGAGTACAGCACCTACAAATGTATGTAAATCCAGTGCCTGTAAAAAATGGGATATTTGCAAACACATGATGGACAATTGGTATTTTGCTCCCCCTGCATCACCTACACACACACACACACACACACACACACACACACACACACAAATCCTGTGAAAACAATTCTGATTAAGAATTTGTCATGATTAGTTGTGTTATTTTCCTTTGAAGGAGACTCTTTCCCTGTTGAATGAGGATTCCAGCTTCTGGGCGTATCACATTCATGCTCCCAGCATCATTGCTTCCTGTAGCATAAACAATAAATACTTAAACCACTAAGCTTTTACCAGGACATTCATATAGAGGAAAGCTACAGCCATTTGAGCTAATTTTTGTATGCTTTGTCAATTCAAATTTTCTACTAGGTTGAAAATCCACTTTGGTTTGCAGTGGTGATGGGTTTTATCCTGATGATTCAACCTTTTTGATTTTTGAAAGAGAAGAGTTTTAACCTCAGCAGTCATGTAGCACTTTAAAATTCAAAACAAGAATTGGACTTGGGCTCTTAAAATGATACTGTGTGTGTTGTTTTTTTGGGAGGGCCAAATGGATGGATAGTTTTTGTTGGAGTTGCAACAGCTGTCATAAAATCAGAGACAGAGTGCTGGAAGGGACCCCAGAAGTCGCTGATTCCAAACCCTCATTTTCAAAGAAAACCAAGTCCCTGAGCTGACCAAGTTTTCTTCAAGGTCACTCAGTTTGTTATTTTGTCTCATTCCAAGGGATGTGCCCCCTCCCCCCACCACTTGGTTATATACATTGTGGTTTTCATTTATAATCTCATTTGATTATTGCTTTTTCCAAGTAAACAAAACTCTTTTTGAACTATGTCAGTGGCATTAAGAGAATTTGGATAATAGTTAACCAGAACATTTTTTGCATGTTAGTTGTTATGATGTAACTGTGGAGGAAGTTATAAACCTTTGCGAATTTCAGACTATTTTTTCTAATCATTTGATTAGTATCTGATAAGGCTCTGGAATCTTGGTCCTTTACAATTAAAGATGAGGTGTATGTCTTTTTTTTTTTTAAATTTCAGACCATGATACCATTTCTTGACTTTCTTAAGGAAAAATCGATTGAACTCTATAAATTACAAGCACATTTTGATTTGCCCTACCATTTTTTGAACACTATTATATGTACCAGGTACTGTGTTAATCAAGCACTTAACGTGTTAGCACTAAATTTATCAATCCTTTACAACAGCCCAGCCATGGAAAATGGGGTGCTGCGAGGCTCTGGAACCTGCCCAAGGTCTCAGACTAGTAAGTGAGAGCTGGTTTGGGGGTGGAGGGTGGCGGGGGTGCAGACCCAGAGCCAATTAACTTCTTTCTGTAGCAGTGTTATTTCCCGTAATCCACCTTACCCCGTCCCCGCCACTGCAAAGCTGAGTTTCACCGTCATATCTGGGCCACTTGGATCATGCTCTTTGAGGCCCAGGATTTAGTAGAAATTGCAGTTCCACTCCACCCCTTACTTTTCATTCCTCCTGTCCTTGTCTTGCCAAGTTTGGGAAATGTCAGAGCATACCCAGTCACATCATCCTTATTTAAATTTTCAGTCCTACCCCCATCCTGGGGCTTTCCCCTATTTCTTCCTGGGGCTTAGCTATGCATTTTGAAAGACCTTGTTATGGTTTTTTGTTGTTGTTTTCCTGTATTTCCAACTGTTTTGTTACAGAAGGCTTTCAGGTTCTCTGTCTCTAGAAGAGCTGAATAGAGAAGTTGACCACTCCCCCTTAATCTTTAAGAGAAAAGATTGAGGAGGCCACATCACTGCTCTCTAATGAATTATTTGTACAGATGTAGAAAAGATAAATATGTATTGACGTAATCAGAGGAGCGAAGGGTTAGTAAGCTTTCCTTGACATATTGACGAACGTGGGCCCTCCGATTTTCCATCCCTTAACAAATCTCACTTGAGTTCTATTGGCATAATTAAGTGGGGCTGATAAACCATCTCTATTTTCTTTCCCCCTGAAGCCTGACACTCAGCAATCAGGCTTTGAAACCAAAGCACTTCCCTGCCTGGTTAACTAAGAAAAGTGAAGACTATTCTTAGCCTCTCGCCTCACACGTTCGTCTCCACCGTGGAAGAGATGGCTGAAATGCTGAGCCTGGAGCCAGTGGAAGGTGGGGGCGGGCAGCACACAGTTTGGGAGATGCATCTAAGCTGTCGCTTCGCAGGGACTTGCCTGAAGAGGAGATGGGGATTTTAAGCCACTTTCTTGCTCGGTATTCTTGTTACTTGACTGTTGAGCTTTTGTGTATTTCCTCGTCTTTTGGACAGGGATAAAGTTCACCCAGGGGTCAGACTCGAAAGTCAGTCCTTAGGGCAAAAATCATATAGACCAAATTAAATCACCCAAATAAAGTGATGTGTTAGAGGTGCATGCTGGGCTATTTCGAGGGGGTGGGGGTGGCCAGCATTTCCTCCCAATGCTGAAAGATGACAATTTTTAAGCTGAGAATATATTGGGTTGTCAGAAAAGGCATGACGTATTTTTGTAACAAAAAATGTAGAAAAAAATAATCATGACTTATCTGATAGCCCAATAATTGGCCTTCGCTCAGGCCATTCATTTACAAAAAGAACAGCCAAATAAGAAGTCCACTCATTATAGAAGATACACCAAGAGGCAAGGCAAATCTTGAGATGAGCAAATAGCAGTCACATTTCCTGCTTCATGCAGTGCTTCTTATATTCAGAATAGTGGGCAGAATTGTCAAAGCTGTTTATGTCGGGTTTTCTGTATTTGTTGGTGTTTGCTGACACCTTATAATCGAATTATCACATTTAGTTAATTGCTGTCTTGGATATTGTGATAATTACATTGGGTAATCATTGTGCTGAGTGCTTTGTAAACTGTAGGGAGATCCCTGTGTTAGTCGGTGTGATTCTCCGAATATTCCATGCATGTAAGTTTTCCATGTCACCCTTGAAGTTAGGTATGGCCATGTGACTTGCTTAGGCCACTGGGATGGAGCAGAAGTGACGTGGTCACAACTGAGTGGAAGCTGTAAACACAGTCAATGTATAATTCCCGTGTCCCCTCTCCCTCTCCCATGTCACCAGAGTGTGGTTACAGCAAAGTTCTCAGCAGACCCAAGATGGAAATGAGCAAGAAATAAACCTGTCATGGAAGCCACTGGGGTTTGGGGGTGTTTGTTACTGCAGTATAACTTAGTCCATCATATTATAATACAGTGTATGTGGTGTTGGACTATTTGACACAGGGTCTGAGCCAATCAACGGCATATGGTGAAGGTACAATTTCAATACAATTCACAGCTGTGAACTGCGAATTGTATTTAAAACTAAAACTTTCAAACAGAAAACGATAGCTCCAAGATCCTCAAGGGTGCATCTGAGTCATGCCCTATTTTCACCAGCCCACCAAAAACAGTCATAGGAGAGGTGGGAAATTGCTATTTACTGAACCCCTTCTCTTCCCTGGCACTGTGTTAGAACTAATTGCACAAATGAGCTCATTCATCCTAACAGCAGCACTGGGAAGAACCCTGGCTATTGTTTCTGTTGCTCAATATAGTAAGTAAGCCTGCGATATTAAATGTCCCAGGTCACACAGCCAGCTAATAAGCAGATGAGAAAATTATTTTAGCGGGAACAAAATGCTACTTCAATGTACAGTGACAGTTACAGCTTAAACCTAGAAATTGGCTAGGAGAACCTGTTTACTGAAGATTAGTTGCCCATCTTAGGGTTCATTACTCTCATTCTGAGTTTACAAGGGGAAAAAGTAAGTCTCCTCATTACACTTTGACCTTTCCCAATGACCTTGACCTTCAAAAAGTCACCCTGATGTAACTACTTACAACTCCTAGCAATTTGGAAGTTAATTCACTCCTGTTTGGGTGGGAATGTTGGCTGGACTTTTTTTTTTTTTTTTTTTTTTTTTAACCAGAGCTGTCTGTTTTATTGCTTGATCTTCTCCTTTAAAAAAAGCGGCCTAAAATGATGTGTTATCAGAATGCTATACCTTTCAAATTCATGTTTTTAAAAAAATGCCAAGTCAAATATGTTCATTTGCATTTAGTATAAAATAGTATCAACATTTATTTGCTTAAGCATATCATTTAGCACATATTACAAAGACAACCATCTTTTGTGCATTTCTGCACAGTTTTTAATGGGCTGCTTTGTAATAGCTAAAACTGGTTCTCAACCTGGTCCCCACCTCAGATCAATTAAACCAAAATCTATGTGTTTGGGGTTCAAACACTTTTTTTTTTTCCAAAACTTATTTGGTTATGATGTGTATCTAGGGTTTGGAACCATTGGATTAAAATCACGGGCTCTTGTTGGTCACACAGACTTGAATTCAAATTCTGAGTTCACTGAGGAAGTTACTTAACGTTTTAGTTTTGTCATCTGTAAAATGGGTACAGGATCGCATCTACCTCATCCATTTGGATTGACTATAAAAGTATGTAATATACGCAGAGCATTATCCCTAGCCAAGGTCATGTGCCCAGCAAATAGTATTGTGATTTGCTTGTAAGTGTCTGGGAACTAGGTACTTGATAGAGCAAGAAGGAATGTTGCCATTTGCAAGGAAGCCAGCCCAACTTAACAGTTTGAAGAGCTACTTGCCCAAGTTCTCATGTCTAGGCCTAGGATCCTGTTCCCTCTTGCACATCTAATTTTCTTGCCATCATTCCATTCTGTCTCCTCAAATTTCAGCTTAGTTATATTTCAGCGTCCAGCACGACAGAGCAGTGAGAGTGGAGAAGGGATGGCAAAAGGTTAAGAAACAGACACAAATAAGAGAAAAACGTAGTTGGCATCAGGGGCCCCCCGATCGACTTTCTTTTATTGTCTTACAAATAAGAAGAGATCAGTGTTGCTTCCACTGTCTGTGAGTCTGACACCCAAGAATTTAGCTCAGGGCCTAATCTCCCATGCCTGCAAGCTGTCATTACTGAAGTTATTGTCATGCACCTCTTAAGAGACAGACACTTTCTCTGTAGAGGCTGACTGATAATGCCTGGAGGACAGATACATCACATCAATAGGTCATTTCACATGCAGGCTGCCAGAACCTGAAGCAAGGGGTCTACGCCCTTTTTCCTCTAGTGATTCCTCCCATGGCTCCACGTGGCTGTGCCTGGCTTAGGTTGTCCCTCCCTTGAGGAATCTTACCCGTCATTGACTAACCAGCCATCTTTTGGGGCCAAGTAGATACACATAAACATAATATTGAAGTAATGAGCTGTCTTTATGAAAAGGTGCATGTGGACAGACAGTGTGATGACAGTTGTATCAGAGAGCATTCCCCTAAATTGACCAACAGAAATGAGTCGGGAGCCTTTAGGAGGGCATGTAAACACTAAGGCTTCCTAAGCACCCCATGATGCCTCCAGCTGCACCCAGTCTGCTTTTTCCCTTCTTAGAATATTCTGGATGGCCTGGTTCAGGGCCTGGAAAAGTGAAGACACTTCTCTAGTAAATTGTTTTCTGGGCCCTGGGGTCTCAGGGAGGCAGAATGATGCCGTAGTGAATGGGTGGGACATTGGAGGTGCTGGCTCCAACACTTGCAGCCACGATGATAATAACCTTTTAGCGTTGTGGGGAGAGCTGAATAAACCGATTCTGCCACTTTCCACTTGTGTGCCCTTGGAATAATTATTTAACCTTTGGTGCCATCAATATTCTCACCTGCCAAATGGGATGATAACTAGCAGTACCTACCTGATAGGGTGCTTGTGATATTTAAGATTATACATATGCTTGGTACCTAAGCAGTGGTAGCTGGTGTGCCTTGTGACAGGAAATTGTCAGTTACCCTATCCCCCTTCATCAGACGTGGTGATGTGACATTATCCTCGTGAGGTCGACTCCCTCTCCTGAGGCCTGATGGACAGTGGCCACAAAGGCCCACCCCACTCATACCTTCATGGAAAACCCAACTCCTCTGTTCAGCTTTCCCACTCTCCCAGCTTGCTTTCCATTTGTGGATCCCGTTGGTCTGCACTTTCCCTTCTCTTTGCCTTGCCTTCTGGTTACTTGTTATTAGCTTCTCCATAAAGGATTGGCAAGGAAAATAAAGGATGAGACCGTTAGCAAGAAGTCTGGGCAGAAGACGGAATCGGGTTATGGGAGGATGTGGTGTTTGCAGTAGCATCCCCACCTTGTTACCCTGATAATACGAAACCTGCATGGTCAAAGAGCCATTTGTAATTCACAAGGCACTTGCAGGTGTATTGTCTCTAAGATCGATATTACCCCATTTTTACAACTGTCAGCATGGAGGGGCAAGCAGGAAAAGGGGCTCTGCTAGCTGGCGAGGACTGAAGTCTAGGTGTTCTGACCATCTACATTGTTTTCTTCAACCTCAGGGGCAGAGGACAGCTAATGAACCCTTCAGCATGTGGCACATTTTCATCTGTGTATATAAAGTTCCGGTGACAATAAATGAATAACGTGCCAATAACGTTATTTACACAAACAGGCTAAGGGCAGGTTTGACCTTAGAGCCATAGTTTGCTGATCTTTGCTATTAGATCACCATTCTGTTTCATGTGAATTTCCTTGTTTGTATGTGTCTTCCCAAATGAATCTTTCCTGGAACTATATTTTGAATTTCCATGTAATATATCATGTGTTTCTTCACTTTTTTGTCTCCCCCCCTCAACTCAATGCCTTTAAGGCCTATTTTTGCCAGGGGTTCATCTAATCTGTTGCTCTGATTATAGTGCCGGGTGGGTTGCAACCCCTGCAGTTCACCTCCCACTGTCCCGGTGACAGACTCACAGATCACCTCTGACTCTCCCTTGCCTTAAAGGAAGCTGCAGTGGACACATCCTCCCACGTGGCCCCTGTGCCCCTGTGTGAGAGCCTCTGTGCTGCCCGCCAGGTCACAGACTGGGCCCACTGAAGCAAGCAGGGCCATGCCACTTCTCAGGATACCGCACCACGTACACGCGGCCAGCACCTGCCAGTGTAGCATCTCATTGTTCAGTAGGCGTTCCTCTGATTACTGAGGAGTTGGTTCGAACATGTCTTTATGTGCAAATAAGTCTTAAGTATTCTAATTCAAAAAGCCAGATTCTTGCCCTTGAACGTCAGCTGGTCCTTCCCAGAATACTTCAGGTTTTTGTAATGGATTTTTTTCAAACATGCACAAAATATGGATATTTTATAATAAATTCCCATGGATCCCTACCCCTGCAGCAGCGGTTAACATTTTGCCATCCTTGCTTCAGCTGTTCTCCCAGACTTATTTGGTTGTTACTGGAAAGTTTTGAAGTCAATTCCAGACCTCATGCCATTTCACTCTTAAGTTAGATGGCTGGGTTTGGTCTGAGCAGGATGTTTTCTAAACATATTATCACTGTGCCAGAATCCAAAAACAAAACTGGACAGTTCTCCATATTCAGTTGTCTGTAGCTGTCTCCATCTGGCTGATTGTTTCCTCATGATGTCACTGTTCCTCTACCTCCTGCCTGGGACGCCCCGCCTCTCGGCCCCTGGCAGACTGGAGCTGCCTAGATCTCTGTCCACTTGTCTGTCAACAGCCTCCCAGGTGCTCCGCCATTCCACCTGCTCCAGGACAGTGGATTATGGAGACTTAGGGTCCCAGTATTATGACCAAGTGTTGGCTTCACAGCTGTGTGGCAGGCTGAATAATGACCCTCCAAGGTTGTCCATATCCTAATCCCTGGAACCTGTGACTAGATTGTCTGGTAGGGACTTTGCAGAGGTGATTAATGTAAGGATTTTCGAGATGAGCCGATTATCTTGGGTTATTCTATGGGTCCAATGCAACCATAAGGGCCCTCATAAGAGGAAGGCAAGAGGGACACATAAGGATATGATGATGGAAGCAGAGAGGTTGGAGTGACTCAAAAGGGCCGTGGGCCAAGAAACAGGCAGCTTTTAATAGCAGGTAGAGGAGGCAAAGTGACAGGTTGTCCCCTGAAGCCACAGAAGGAACGCACATCTGTTTATACCTTGATTTTAGCCTGTAAGACCCAGTTTAGACCCGTGATCTCCAGAACTGTAAGATAGTCAATTTGTTTTACTTTATGCCACTAAATTTGATATTTGTTACCGTAACAATAGGAAACGAATACAACCTATATTACATGCTTGACACAAATGCTATAAACCAATATTGTAATGCCTTCTGGTCTCCTCTTCCTAAAATGCTCTTTCCACAGATACCCACATGGCTTCCTCCCTCACCTTCTTCACCTTTGCCTCTCTACTCATATGCCACCTATTCAGAGAGGCCTGTTTCAAATAACGCACACACTCCTATCACTACATTTCCCTGTACCCTGTTTTATTTTAATTTTCCTTCACAGCACTGATATGTATGTATACACACACACACACACACACACACACACACACACACACACACACAGGCTTGGTTTTGTTCAGTTTGCCTGGCACAAAGAAGGGGCCTCATGAAATAGTTGTTGAATGAATGAAGAGAGGAAAGACCTTGCTTGGGATATGAATCCTCAAACTTAAAGGCTTAAATGACATTCCTGTTTCACCTATTGGGTTGTCGGAAAAGTCATGACACATTTTTACAATGAAAACCAGAAAATACGTCATGACTTTTCCAACAACCCAATATATTCTTAGTGTGGTTTGTATATTTCTTCCTCGAATCTTTCAATAAAATGAGTGCACTCCACTTAAATCATGGAATGCTTTAAACACTCAGCAGTTTGCCAACAAGAAATCGGCATTAATTCTACACCGCAAACAAGAAAAACAAGTGCCTGGTCCAAGGCCAGCAGCTTTTAAAACCATAATTGTGGGGATTTGGGCCACTGTGCTGAGTACAGGGCAGAGGTGAACCGATGGCTCTGATCAAAAGGCTCACCTGGGCTTCCCGGGAGGAGTGGGTTTGTTTGTCCTAATTCACCATCACAGATCCGCAGAGCTGGGAGGGGGCTGGGGGCTTTATCAGGATTCACTCGCTGCCCTTGCTGTGTGACCACTGACATGGTCCCTGGGCTCTAGGGTTTAAAAAAAAAAAATGGTACCCTATTCCTGAGCATCCTTTCTCCCATTCCTGTCCGGTCTCAAGTCTTCTCAGGCTTCAGCAAGACACTGACAGGTCTTTTGACACTGTTGGGGACACAGAAACCCTGGCCCCATGCAAAGGTGGTCAGGTGGGCTGGTATCTGTGGGACCAGCACTTGTGCCTGGCTGCCAAGGCTTTTCCAGGCTGAACGCTGCGTGTCCCAAACAGGGCCTGCCCTGAAAGTGCCCCTTACTGTCCTGCATTGGTTGTCCACTCTTTAGGGCCCCCACAGATCAAATCCTGCCCGCCTTCCCTCCATCTCCAAACCTGCCCCTGTCCTCACACTTGATGTTAAATGGCTTAGTAGAGTTTGCCTGTCTTTCTGATTTCTCGATGTTAAATGGCTTAGTAGAGTTTGCCTGTCTTCCTGATTTCTCCCTTTATAGGCCTTGGGCACCTTGAGGATCAGATCATGTTTTAAATGGATCTGTGGTCTTTGGTGCCGGTTTGTTGACTTGCTCTGTGCTGTCCTCTTCACCCTCATCTCCTCCAGTCCTTCCACCTTGGCGGTATCCTCCTCCCCTTCCTCCTCTTCAACGCTTCCTCTCCTCCTCGTTTGAGAGTTAATGATGCGTGTCAGTCACAAAGAGATATGCATCATCTCACCGAATCCCCAGTAACTCTACGAAAGTAATAGAATTTCTGTGCAGAAAGGTTAAGTACCTGGCCCCCAATCACATGGTCAGGAATGGAACAAGGACTGGGTGATTCCACATGTCTTCACCACCTTAACCGCCTAACTAAACATACAGTTCCTTCCTTCCTTCCTTCCTTCCTTCCTTCCTTCCTTCCTTCCTTCCTTCCTTCCTTCCTTCCTTCCTTCCTTCCTTCTACTCGTCCCTCCATCCCCACTCCTCTCTCCCTTATTCCATCCATCATCCATCCATCCATCCATCCATCCATCCATCCATCCACTTATCCCTCCCTCCCTCCTTCCCTCCCTCCCTCGATCCCTTCCTCCCTCCCCACCAGAGGCACTTGCCTATTCTGCCCCAAGCACCTCACTTAGGTAGGCTCTTGGTGTGCAAGAGAAACTTAGACTCCGGGGAAATGTGTATGAGCCATGATGATTCAGACTGTTAAGGAAGAAAGCAAAGGAAAATAAACAGGCAGGAGGGGTGGGGGAAGCCAGGAAGGGCCCTATTTCTCAATCACATAGGTGGTGCCTGATAAATATTAATTATTTGTTGATTACTTTGTCTCTGTTTGCTCCCCAGGACAGGCTTCTGCTCTCATGATGAAATGAGCATGTGGGTAAACATAGTTTATAAACTCCAAAGCACTTATTAATACAAATGTAAGGAAATGTGCCTGGGATTACCTAGCAGGAGAAGCACCTGAAGCAAAGCTGACACAGAGTAGGTGGTAAATCCATGAGCACCCTGATCAAAGCCAAGTGTGAAGGGCTAGCCTTGATAATTTAAAGGGAAAGGAATCTTTAACATTGTGAAAATAGACCCTCCCTTTTTCCCCCCCCAATTCAGCCCAATAGCTGTGATACAGCTGCAACCAGAGGGAGAGAGCATTTGCATAAAAATTCTCCGTTTGCCTACAACTTTTATTTTGGGCCTGAATCTGAGGTGCATTCTCTTGCACCCACACAAGCTCACCATTCACTCTACTTTTCTCCCACCTATATTATCCCTGGCATATTTTGTGGATTCTCCCTGAAAAGGGTTTCCTTGTCATTAAACATATGGGAGACAGAACCGTTCTTGTGTGACGTTGGTGAGTTTCTTAATAGGCCTGAGGGCAAAGCCTTAATTCTCACATTTGTACCATTAAAGACCTCTGTCATGGAGGCTCTCAGGAAGACGACAGCAGATGACAGAGCACCCACTTTGATGCCTATCTTATGGTAGTAGCTCAATAAAATTGTGTTCCAGCTATCTATAGCTCTTTAACAAATGACCTCAAATTTCATGGTTTAAGACAACCATCTTCCTATAATCCACAAATATTCCATGTAGGGTCAGGTTACTCCAGGAGGACTTGGTTGATGGCTGGCTGGAACTCTGTGGCCAAGGTGGCGCCGCTTCCAAGATGGCCACGCTCATGTGCCCGACAAGGTGGTGCTGGCAGTGGGCTGGCGCTCAGCCAGAGCTCCAGGTGGCTTCTGCACAGGGCTGCATGGTCTTCCTCACAGAAGAGTGCCGGGGCGTCCAAGAGACTGTGACCGAAGCTTTAATGCTTCTTACGATCTTGGCCTCAAAAGTCCCAGAACATTCTTGCTGCCGCATTTTCTTCGTCAAGCGAGTCACTCCGGCCAGCTCCGATTCAAGGGGAGGGAAATTAGACCCCGTCTTTTGAAAGGAGGAATATCAAAGGATTGACACCTAGCTTTAACATGTCAGGAACAGTAAGTTTTTATTCTGTGTGCTTCCCAGGCATGAGGTCAGCTCAAACTGCCAGGCTCTTGTGCTGACCAAGGGTCTACTCGGTCAGTCCTGCAGCTGCTCCAGCTGTGGAACAGCAGCTGGCCCCTGCCTTGTCTCCGATGGCCTCTCCCTGAACTGGAGAAAGCAGATTTCAGAGCCAGCCATGGGGCTAACCATCTGTCCCCATGGACTTTTTTTTTTTTTTTGTCTCGTGTTTTGATAGCTTTTTCCTCCCTCCCTCCCTTCCTTCCAGTTCCTTTATTCTATGTCTGAATAATTTTTAAAGTACTGATTTAAATTCTCTTTTTGTTTTATTGAGATATGATTGATGCACAGCACTGTGTAAATTTAAGGTACACAGCATAATGACTTGACATGCATACACTGTGAAATGATTACAGTATTTAGTTAACATCCATCATCGATTTTTTTTCTCCTTGTGATGAGAACTGTTAGGACTCACTCTTAGCCACTTTTTAGTGTATCAGACAGCAGTGTTACCTATAGGCACCATGCTGTACGTGATATCCCTGGCACTAATTTATCCTGTGAGTGGGAGTTTGTGCCTTTTGACCACCTTCATCCAATTCTTCCAGCCCCACCTCCCGCCTCTGAACCACAAGTGTGATCTCTTTTTCTACGAGACTTTAAAGATTCTACATATATGTGAAACCATATAGTGTTTGTCTTTCTCTGACTTATTTTGCTTAGCGTAATACCCTCAAGGTCTGTCTATATTGTCACAATGACAGGACTCCCTTTTAATGACTGAATAGTATTCCTGTGTGTGTGTGTGTGTGTGTGTGTGTGTGTGTGTGTGTGTGTGTGACATTGTTTTTATCCATTCATCTGTTGATGAACACTCGGGCTGTTTCCATGCCTCGGCTATTGTGAATAACGCTACATGGACTGTGCTTTTCTAAGCCATTCAGATGCTGAGCCCTAGCAAAACTTGTGATCGTGTTGGTGGACATAGCAGCTCCATGAATAAACTTGCATTTCATGCTGAGATCTTAGCGCTGAGCATGAACTAATAAAATACAGATTTTTTTTTTATCCTATGGCGTGAAACAATTTGGTTGCCTTTTTATTTTGTCTTCTTTTTTATGTCTGGGAATCATCCTGAATGCTGAAATGGTTTTTCCGTAAAGACTTTAGGTGTCTTTATGGTCCTGGTTTTGTTTTTGTTGCATAACTCTGACTTTTCCATAAGCATCTTGCATGGACACATTTTCCTCTGTCCTTGAGAAATCTGTGTCAATTCATTATTCAAGTGGGTAAGTTCGCGTAGCTTCACTTTCGTTATGTTCCTTATCTGACAAAACTGGCATTTCTGAAACTGAACATTAATGGATGTCACATGTATATAAAAACCTTGATGTTAGACAGGCCGGGGAAATGCTGACTGGCTCAAGTGAAATCAAGCAAACAGGTTTCTTTACTCCAGGGTTTCTCAGGTCCTTCGACAAACTAATGTGTACTTTGTATTTCAGAGAGAAGAGTGAAGGCCGCATTTCACGGACTTATGTGACCCTAGACCCTTTTCAGAGAGCACCTTCAAGGGCTTAGGTTCCATGGGACACACTTTGGGAACTGTAGGCCTAAACCTATGCTCGTCTTTTGGGGAAAGATGCACGTGACCTACCATTACTTTAGTGTCTACATTTCAGGTGTCTGCACAACTTCCCTTCCTCTAGGCAAAGTTGAGTGCTGCCCTCTCCTGGGATCCTGGCAGCAGCCCCATAGAGTAAGAAATCTGGGTTCCATTTCAGTTTTTCTTCTTAGCTCTGTGATCTGGCAGGTTTTCCTCAGATTTCTCAGGTCTCATATAGAATTAATGTAACTTCCTGCTCAGGGGCAGCGATACTGCACACAGCAATGGGGCTGGAGTAGGTGCTGGGTCCTGCTAGCCTTCTCTTTCTAGTTCTGGGACCTCGCCACACCACAGGGAACAATGAATGAACACACTCGCCCCCTAGTGGGCGTTTCTGCCTCTGCCACCTGAGTCGACCCATCCTTACAAGACGACTGGATGGCTTGTATGGTTGGCTTGTTAGCAACCGTTCCCAACTGGCGTGTGGGCAGTTCGTTTTAGACTAATGAGTCAAGAAATTATTTGAATGATGGTGATAGGTTTCATAACAGAGATTTTGCTTCTCTCCCCAGCAAGAGATGAAGTGCCAACCTGATTTTACAGATGCTGACCTTGAGGTCATAGAGAAGTAACAGGGTGACACTGGGATTCATGGAGGGGCCATCTCCACACAGCTGAACACTTTGTGTAGACAACCAGGAACAAGTTATTATTAGTATTTTTATCGAGTGTGGTTCTTAAATTTCAGGGTAGGGGAGAGGTATGATTTGCCTGATTCCATCTATGATTCTAGGTTGTCTCTAATATCTACCAGTCGTACAACTAGTAGGCAGTCAGTGATAACAAAAGGCATTGGGTTGTCAGAAAAGTCATGACGTATTTTTTTCTGTTTTTCGTTGCAAAAATGCATCATGACTTTTCCGACAAACCAATATTATTCACTGAGAGCTTGCTCTGCTAGGAACCCTCCTAAGTGTTTTGCTTATTTAATCCTCACAACATGCCTTGGAAGGTGATAGAATGACTCTCGGTCCCATTTTAGAGCAGAGGAAACTGAAGCACAGAAGATTTGAGTAACTTCCTTAAGGTCACACAACCAATGTGGGACAACGCCAGCATTCAGACCTACGCAGTCTGGTTTCACACCTGTGTACTTAACCCGTGCCCCACCTGCTTTCCTAATAATTGGTTGTTGACCACCTTGGTTGCAACAAGCACTTACTGTGTCCCTGCTGTATGCCCACCCTTGTGTCAGGAGCTGTGGACCATACAAAAGATTCATGAGACTATTTGGTGTCCATGATTGCTCCAAAATTGGTTTTGACTTCTTAATAAAGGGTAAAATCCCCGAGGAAAAAACTGAATGATGAAATTTAAAAGAGCAAGTTTTTCAAAGTAGGAAGAAACTGGTTAATAGCAGGCTGAAGGGCAAACACGTTTTTTAAAAAAGAACCAACATGGGGAAAACCAACACTGTATTAGTGACACATATGATTTGTATGCCTGTGAGCAGGAAAACGTAGAAGGGGGAGAAAGCTGTCTCCTTGAGTAAATGAAGCATGGAAGTTCATTAGGACTATAAAGCAGTGTTAACAGAGGCATCCCTGACTTAAGAGCATCAATGGGCGGTAATATAAACTATGTCAGGTAGGTGCAAATTGGAAATGGGAGATGCAAAGGCATGATCTGAGGAATACATTTACAAAAATATCTTGATAAATAATAAATTATTAAATATGTTAAAAGCTAAAAGGATCTCTGTGTCTGCAAGGCTCTTAAATTCAAGAGAAAAAAAATGCCAGGTTGGTCTGGTCCACCAGGGTGAAGGGAGGGGAATGGAGCCGGTCTGGCTGGATTCGTCCTGCCACTGAAGACACAGGAAAACACCGTGGGAAGACCTTTCACAGGAAATCATTAGGCCCTGGCCACACTCAAGTCCCCCCGGGGACGTGAAGGAACAAGTTAAAAACATCAAGGCGTTTGAGAGAAGGGAGGTTCCCCCATCCTGTCCTCATTCTGTGCCCAGGAGCCAGAGGCCTGAGGGGGAGATGGCCGGGCCTGGTAACAGGAGGTGTGGGCCCACAAGGCCCCTCTGTCCCTCCCGGGAGCGCCCTCAGCCTCGCTGCTGCCATTTTGGTTTCCAGCTGCTCAGGACAGCAGGGCAGATGGGAAAACCTGCGGGCCCTGTATGGAGGGCTGGCGAGAGGGCCTGAAGAACGGCCTCCCTAGGCTTTTTCCTCCGATGCTTCTGTGACCCGACCTCCCTGCCACCTCTCCCACCGGGGACCATGCGGTTTTACTCCACGCAGGGGAGGGAAAGACCCAGGGGCTGGCAGAATGGCAAAGGGTGTTCAAGCACAGGATTCGGGGCCGGTCTCTGTTCTGCCTCGTCACCAGCTGGGAGCCCTGGGTCAAGGGACTCAACAACCATTGGCTTGTAAGATGAGAGTGATGACTATAACGGTACCTCACTGAGTTTTACCGGTACTTGTGGCATGCCTGCTGTGCCAGGCGCTGAGCTGGGACAGCCCTGCCCTGGTGGAGGTTATAGTATAAGGGGTCTCAGCCCTTGGGACCCTCTCTACCTGCTGGGCGTTTCCTCAAGCACCTATCAGCAACATTGGTTCGTCATCGCCATCACCCTTTGAGGTCAGTATTACTCTGGCCCTCCTGTTACTGACTGGGAAACTGAGGTGGACACAGGCCAGATAACCTGCCCACAGTCACGCAGCCCGAAAGCGGGGGCGCTTGCTCCAGTCCCGCACGCCTGATGTCTCGGCTGTGCTCTTAACTCCCACTTGATATAGGAAACCAATAATTGCATGGACAATTGTGCAATGGTAGCTGTGACGGGCGGCGTGAAGGAGAACACGGAGCTTGGTGAGACTATAATGTGTGCATGTCACTGAGCAAGTGACATGCTGGGATC
Source organism: Aselliscus stoliczkanus (assembly GCA_033961575.1). NCBI lineage: Eukaryota > Metazoa > Chordata > Mammalia > Chiroptera > Hipposideridae > Aselliscus > Aselliscus stoliczkanus. The sequence goes on from CM066734.1 coordinate 127,585,263, forward strand.
TGAAGATGAGGTTGGAGTTAACTAGGGAGAAACGGAAGGTGTGTGGCCCCTGCGGTGGAAGAGCCTGACGCACGCACGCACGCACTGTTGAGAGGATGGAGCATGTGCGCGTGCAGGCGTAAAAAGGGCCTTGCACAGAGCTAGCTGCGTAACTGGCTGTGCGGCTTGGCCAAGCTCCTTAACCTCTCGGAATCTCACTCCCCCATCTCTAAAATGGGGAGAAGAGGAGGTTAGAGGATGCATGTGAAGTGCTTGGCCCACTTCCCAGTGCTTGGTAGGAGCCATTGTCAGTATTATTTATTGTCATGAGCATAGATCAATGAGGAAGACTCTTTCCTGCTAAGGCCTCTGCCTCAACAATGACACCACCTGAGAGTTCAGGGAGGTCACAGGTAGTTGGGGTGGTCCTGTTAGCTCTTTCCCTTAGTTTACCAGAGTAAACAGATTAATTGAGAAGCCAAAAGCCATTACTCAGAATTTCCTAAGCTGCCCTGGTAGTGAAACTTAGCATATGATGTGCAAAGTATTATCTGGAGCTTAATCATAATACCATGACAATGCCCAATGAGCTCACAAATACGGGTAGTTTGTGAGATCTTAAGAATCTCTTTATTCTACTATTAATTAATATTGATGTCTTAATAGCCCAGATTTGACCCTTTAACAGCTACGCCAACCAAACATGGAGTGTCATTGTCAACAGCAGTTAAAGTGTTCCATGTCCCCCAGGCCAGGTGCCTCACATGGTTATTCCAATTCATGTTCACAGCAGCCCTGCCCTAAAGTAAGTGTCACAAGCCCATTTTACAGACTAGGTGACTGAGACTACCTAAGGCAACACAGAGGACAGAGCCAGCCTCTGGCTCTGAGGCCTTGCTAACCCCATTCTGCACCCTCTCACATGTTTTTGATGAGAATTTCATAGGTAAATGTTACTACTGAGCACCGTTCCCTAGGGTTACCATTTGGCTTCATGTTGAGAGATTTCAATAAATCTGTGTGATGACCTCTTTCTTGTCATTTGGGTACGACTTCAAATCTTAACATCCTCAAACAGTCTCCCCAAATTCTCACTGTCCCTCCTATTCATCCCATCAAAGGGTAGAATTGTTTTTCTTGCCTGCTCCGTGTCTCTGTCAGGTGGACAGAGCCTAGGCTCCCAGGCAGGGCTTGGTTGTTCCCCTTACTGTCTGCCATTTTACTCAGCTTCCAAGCTCAGTACCACTTTTCTCATCTGTAAAAGGGAGATAATAATGGACCATGGAATACTAGGCAGCTGTCAAAAATGATGTTGTACAAAAACATGGAATGGCACAGAGAGATTCCTAATGTGGTAAGTGGGAAAAAAATCAGCAATAAAACAGCCTATCAGGATATACTTGAAAAGGATAAAGAATATAGAAATTAAAGGCCTGGGCTGTGCTTCCAGGCTGCCTGAGTTTTTTTTAACCTGAATCCCCCATTTGCTAGCTGTGTGACCTTGGGTAAATTTCACTCTCAGTGCCTCAGTTTCCTCATTTATAAAATGAAGATGATAAGAGTCCATGTCAAAGTGTTGTTGTGAAAATTAAGGAGTTAAGGCACGTACTATGTGTGAGGGGGTGTTTGGCATATAGCAAAAAACAAAGGCAGAGGAGCTATTGTTATTGTTACTATCACTATTGTGTTGTTACTGTGATGTGAAAATAAAAAATTGCAAAATGGTATGTACACTATAATTCCATCATCTATAATACATGTGTATATACGACTGGAGGCAGATAAACCAAATGTCATGTGATCTCTTTAGTAGAGATGTTTTTTCTTATTTTATTTTGTCCTTTCCTCCCTCCCTCTATCCTTTCCTCTTTACCTTCCTTCCTATTTTCCTCCCTTTCTTTTCTTTTGTTTTAAAAGGGTTTATTGGGGAATTGGGGGAGAGGAACAGCGTTGGGGAATCGGGAAAGGGGAACAGACAAGTTGCTGTTCTTTTGTTCTTCAGTCTAGTTGTGGAGGACATAGCTTCACCTGGACCATGTTGCTATTGTTATTGCACTCTTCCCGGATGAAGCAGATTAGTCGCCGGCCTCTGGACGGTCACTCATGGCGGCTATTGGCAGCTCACACCAGCTGTCAGCCACTCATGGTAGCTTTACAGCAGCCCACTGCAGCTCCACTGCAGCATATGCCATCAACTCAGAGCTTGAGGTATAAAGCTGCATCACTGGATCTGTGGTCCCCATGCCTGTAGTATCTGTTTTGCCCAGGAGCTTGCTAGAAAGTGTAGACCCTCAGGCCCCAGCCCATCCTTACCAAGCTGGAATCTTCATTGTGACGAGAGCCCCAGGTGGTTCATGTGCAAGGTCAGCCTTGAGAAGTCCTGGTCCCCTTCCCTCACGTCTACCTTCCCTCACGCCTGCCTCTGATGCCTTCTCACTCCTTGCTGTGGTCCCACTCTCCAGATCTCAGCAGAGGAAGCCATTAGAGGCAACCTCCAAACCACTCTCTAGTGACTACTTAGCAGCAATGAGACAAAGGTTCAAAGAAAAAAAAGATGTTTGAGTCCATAGACCTGATGCGGGTATTATCTATGGAGTGTCTATCCCCATGTTATCCCTTTCCAAATAGCAGACTGTAAATAGGATATATTTTTGTTATTCAAAGAAAAATAAATACCGCAGTCTTCATAACTCAGAGGCCCTTCTGATATGCTTAAATGTGGTTCAGGGTGCCCTGATTTAAGGTTTAGCGGTAGAACAGCGAAGGTGAATTATCTTGGCCTGTGGGTGTTTATATATGATGATGGAATGCAAACAAGCGTTGTTTGGCTCTGAAAGCAGAACCGGGGAAAACTTCATCTAGGTATTTAATTATACAGGGCACAGTGGAAAAAGCTCGTTTATTTCCTCACTGGCCCATGGTTGGAAACCTATAGGTCACTCTGAATCAAAAGGCATTAGAGTGTGTAAGAAGGAACTGGAACATAACATTTAGCAGAAGTTTTCTGCATTTCGGTTGTGTTCTTTGCTGCTAAGGCTGTTTGCACTGTGTAATTCATACATGGAGTTGAATAACGTGGTTGGTGGGCATGCAGACACACAGACACAGGCTCTGGGGGTTTATGTGAAGAAACAAAATGATCAAATATGATAATATGGCATATAATTCTGCCTATGAGAAAAGACGGATTGGAGGTGAATATTTTTCCTGTGTATGTGTGTGTATACATGGGTTGCACAACCAGATAATGTCAAGATACTGGGTTGTAGCTTTTATTTGTGCCAGTTTCTGGTCAAATATCAGGTGGGTTGGTTTTTTTTGCACTAGTGTTAGAGCTGAGGCAGAGAACCAGAAAGATAAATAATTTTGTTCGGGCTGTCAGGTTTTGTTTGTTTGGAAGCAAGGATTCCCTAGGAGGAAAGCACATTAATTGAAGTCTCAAGGTGGTAATAGAACACATATTCTTTATTATTGCTTTCAGTGTAGGGGGATTGCTTTATTTTAAAAACTTTATTTGGTCTTGTTCACTCCACTTTTAATGGAGTAGGTAGGTCCCATGCTAGGTGAGGAAAATCAAAGTGAATCAGGTGGGAAATGGCCGGCAGGAGTGGTAGAGAAGCAAGGGAGAAGAGAGACATGCATTTTCCTTGGGATGGTTACAAAGGGCTTTCTCCAAAAAGGTGACTGCTAAGCTCTATCTGGAGCAGGTCTTGCCAGGCAGAAAGGGTAGGAAAGGCATTCCAGGCAGACGGAACAATAGGGGCAAAGCTATACCAATGGGGAGTAATCGGACGTCTCTGGAATGTTGGCAGCATTGAGGCTGCAGGTGTGCCCGGAGGCCTGCGAGAAGGAGGTGAGGAGACAGTTAGTTACCTGAGATGAGGCTGGAGAGGTGCGTGGTAGGAATCCGATCATGAGGTGTCTTGTGGCTTCATAGGCCACAAAGGATCATAGAAAATCATGCCAGACATGGTTTCGGGGGTAGATGGCTGGACTGGAGGGATTGGAAGGAGTCATTTTAAGAATTTGGACTTTGAGCCAAAAGCAACAGAAGTCATTAAAAGGGAAGCCATGATTATATTTATGCTTTGGAAAGATTATTTTATGGCAGAGCGGAGAAGGGCTGGTGGAGGGCAAGAATGGACGCAAAAAGACTTTGTCCGGAGTTTACTGTAAGGTCCTGGCAGGAGAGGAGAGTGGCCTCGCCTGGGGGTTAGAGCTAAACGGAGAGAAGCAGAAGTACTTAAGGGGAACAAACAATGGATATGGGGGTCGAAGGGGAGGAAGGGGTCATGATCGTTCTTCATCCAGCATGGTCCAGACTTCTTCCCAATTGCCTCCCAAAAGACCAACACAGTATGCCATCATCTGTCTTCAAATGGCACCCAGCACTTTATAGGTATGGTCCGAGAGTGGTCTGAAGAGTACAGACTTCTGTGGACATCTTACCCCCTGTGAATAGATCCTCTATTTTTTTTTTTTTAGCAAATGTCAGATCCAAGTCAGTCAAACCCGTGTGACAGGTGATTGGATCTTGAGTCCAGCTCTTATTGCCTTCTCTCCCACAGAACTCCTGTAATCTGGCAGAGATTGTAAATTACATCATTCAGTATCCATTGCAACACCTAATTAACCCTTTGGTACAAAGAAACCAAAAAGCTGAAAAAACTATATTTCCCAGACTCCTTTGAGGTAAAATCATGCATGTGAAAGTTGCCCCCAAGCACACACTAGACTGACAGGCAGAAATGAGCAATGTATGATAGCTACTAAGTGCAGAAGATCAGCTGTTCCGGCCAACCAGGTGGTAAAGCCTTCGTGTTCTTCCAGGCAGCGGGTGGGAGAGTTTCCAGTGTTCAATCCCCACTGTCATATAGCTCCTTTTTCTGGCTGCCTTGTCCCTATTTGTAGCTTCCAAACCCAACAACTCTGGCGCTCGCAGGAATTATATGAGTTACCTCAGAGTATCTGCTTATTGAAGTGAATTCTGTTGCCTGCAAATAAGGACCTGTAATTAAATTCATTTATTATTATATATTGCCTTTGTTGTTCTACATGTAGTGTTACTTTTCTCTGAACATAGTATGAGCCCTTTAAAGATAAGGAAGAGGTCATGTGTTCTCCGTAATGTCAACCACAGTGGTGGTGTGGACGACTGCCATTGTTGCCTGCTTGACATCATTCTTCTGGAAATAGAGATGACCAGATTGTGCCCCAGTTTTCCTCTGGGGAAACCACATCTTCTCCAGCCTTGGTTCACACACTTTGGTGGTGTTGATGCCACCAAGAGAGCCATAGATGGGCCTGTATTCAAGTCTGGTCAATGGGAGCATTGCATGCTCACTGGCTACCATAATTAGTGTCAAGATGGGTACATGACCCAATTGGAACCAATGATTGGAAATCTCAAGAGTTTTGCTGGGACTGTTGAGAGACAGGGCCTTCTATCTACTCTTCTTCTCTTCTCTTCTCTTCTCTTCTCTTCTCTTCTCTTCTCTTCTCTTCTCTTCTCTTCTCTTCTCTTCTCTTCTCTTCTCTTCTCTCTCTGTTAGGGCCACTGGTAAAAAGAAAGAGCTGAATTGACAATGAAGTCAACCCAAAGGCAGGCAAAACCAAGAAACTGTTTTCTTGATGTTTGAGCCTTGCATAGATCGGGCCTTTCCCGAAGACAGCCCTCTTCTTGGTCTCTTCAGTCAAGTAGCCAACGAGGCTCTTCTTCTTCTTTTCTCTTCAGCGAGGGAAGTGGGGTTTTTGTCTTGCAGCCGAGTCCTGACTAAAACAGGAATTGTCCATAAATAGCTTCTGATTGGCTCATCAAAAAACTGAAGGTCTTTTTTTTTTTATAAAAATAAATTTTATATTGATTAAAAATATAGCTAACATACAATATTATGTGAGCTTCAGGGGTATACCATAGTTGTTCAACATTTATAGACCTAAAGAAGTGATCACCATGATAAGTCCAGCAACCATCTGACACTGTACTATGTTATCACAGTATTATTGACTATATTCCTCATGCTGTACATTACATCCCCATGATGTATTTGTTTTATACCTGGAAATTTGGACCACTTATTTCCCTTTCCCTTCCTTCCCCTTTTTAATTTTTCAATTAGAGTTGACACTCAATATTATTTTATATTAATTTCAGGAGTATAGCATAGTGATTAGACATTTATATAATTTAAGAAGTGATCCCCTGACTAGTCTAGTACCCACCTGGCACTATAAACAGTTATTACCATATTATTGACTATATTCCCTATGCTGTACTTTACATCCCCATGACTATTTTGTAACTACAAATTTGTACTTCTTAATCCCTGTACCCTTTTCACCCTGCCCCCGCAAGCCTCTCCCATCTATCATTCCTAAAAGCTCTAGTGCCCATCTGACACCATACATAGATATTACAATATTATTGACTATAATCCTTGTGCTGTACCCTACATCCCCATGACTACTGTGTAACAACCAATTCATACTTCTTAATCCCTTTCCCTTTTTTCACCCGCACCCCCAACCACCTCCCATCTGGCAACCATCAAAATGTTCTCTGTATCTATGAGTTTGTTTTTGATTTGTTTGTTTCTTTCTTTTGTTCTTCAGATACCACACATAAGTGAAATCACATTCCCTCTGTCTTACCCTCCACTCAGCACAGTACCCTCCAAGTCCATCCATGCCACCACAAATGCCATCATTCCCTTTTATGGCTGAGCAATATTCCATTGTCTATATGTATCACCTATTCTTTATCCATTTTTTCATCAGTGGATGCCCAGACTGCCTCTACATCTTGGCCATTGTAAACAATGCTGCAATGAACATTTGGATGTACACGTCCCCTCAAAGTAGCATTTTGGTTTTCTTTGGATAAATACCAGGAAGTGGAAATACTGGGTCCTTTTTTGTCACTTGTTATAGCCTTTGTTTTAAAGTCTATTTTGTTTGGTATAAGTATGGCTACTCCAGCTTTTGTTTGTTTCCATTTTCATGAAATATCTTTTTCCATCTCTTTACTTTCTGTGTGTGTGTGTGTGTGTGTGTGTGTGTGTGTGTGTGTGTGTGTCTTTCAGTCTGAAGTGAGTCTCTTGTAGGCAACACATGAGGTCTGACAATTAAGTTTGCAAACTTGTTGCAATGATGTTGCTAGCCTTTTTTTTGATATCAGAGGGATTATTCATTATGAATTTGTACCAACTGGACAAATGGTTAACTAACTTTACTATTTGGAAGTGCTGAAAAGGCTGTGTGAAAAAGACAACCTAAACTTTTTGCTAACAATTCATGGCTCTTGCATGAGGACAATGCACCAGCTTACACGGCACTGTCTGTGAGGGAGTTTTTAGCCAGTAAACAAATAACTGTATAGGAACCCATTTCCTACTCACCAATGACTTTTTTCAGAAGTCAGGCCCCCAATGACTTCTTTCTTTATCCAAAGATAAAGGAAATATGGTAAGGAAGCCATTTTGATGATAGTCAGGACATCACGGGTGATACAGCAACAGCTCTGATGGCCATTCCAGAAAGAGAGCTCCAAAATTGTTTTGAAGCGTGGAGTAGGCACTGGCATCGGTGCACAGCTTCCCAAGGGGAGTACTTCGAAGGTTACCGTAGTGATATTCAGCAATGAGGTATGTAGCACTTTTTCTAGGATGAATTTGTGAACTTAATTGTCACACCTGTATGTAAGGTTTTTGTTTTCTTACCTATTCCGCCCTCCTCTGTCTTTTGATTGGAGCATTTACTCCGTTTACATTGAGAGTAATTGTTGATAGATATGTAACTATTGCTATTTTATTATTCATAATTTTGATCTTTCCCCACTCTACTGACCCCATCTTAAAGAAGTCCCTCTAACATTCCTTGTAATACTGGTTTGGAAACTCCTTTAAATTTTTCTTGTCTGGGAAGCTCTTTATCTGTCCTTTGATTTTAAATAATAGCATTGCTGGGAAGAGTAGTCTTGGTTGTAAATCCTTGTCATTACTTTGGATATTTGCTGCCAATCCTTCCTGGCCTGCAAAGTTCCTGTTGAGAAATCAGCTGACAATCTTATAGGAGTTCCCTTATAAGTTATTAGCTGCCTTTGTCTTGCTATTTTAGGATTCTCTCTTTGTCTTTAACCTTTGCCATTCTAATTATAATGTGTCTTAGTGTGGGCCTGTTTGAGTTAATTGGTTTTGGGACTCTGTGCTTCCTAGACTTGTATATCTATTTCCTTCACCAGGCTAGGAAAGTTTTCAGTAATTATTTCTTCAGATAGGTTCTCAATCCCTTCCTTTGTCTGATTTCCTTTTTGTACCCCTATGATGGAAATGCTGTTACACTTGATGTTTTCCCAGAGGTCTTTTAAACTATCCTTGTTTTCTTGGATTCTGTTTTCTTTTTGCTATTCCAATTGGGTGTTTTCTGCTACCTTGTCTTCCAAATTGCTGATTCGATCCTCTGCTTCATCTAGTCTGCTGGTGATTCCTTCTAGTGCATTTTTCATTTCAGTTATTGTATTCTTCACTTCTGATTGGTTCTTTTTTATGGTTTTTATATCTTTTTTATGCTTTCTATCTCTGTTGATTTTCTCATTAAGTTCCTGGAGCATCCTTATAACCATTGTTTTGATCTCTGTCTCTGGTTGGTTGCTTGCCTCCATTTCATTTAGTTCTTTTTCTGGAGTTTTCTCCTGTTCTTTTATTTGAGATGCATTTGTTTGTTTCCTCATTTTGACTTCCTCTCTGTTTATTTCTATGTATTAGGTACATCTTCTATGTCTCCCAATCTTGGCCAGGAGGCCTTATGTATTTACTATGTAGTAGGTGCCCTGTGGGGCCCTGGCACAGTCTCCCTGGTCACTTCCTCTGGGTGCTCCAGGAGTGATTCTTGTGTGTGTTTGTGAGTGTCCTTGTATTATAGTTGAGCCTTGGTTGCTATTATCATGTCAGTGGGTGGGAATGACCCTCAGGCTCATTGGCTGTGGGGTTTGGCCATGCCCACAGCTTATAGGCTGCTGTGTGAGGGGCTTACTCCACTGAGTAGGATTTGCCCCAGCAGGCTCTGGTATCTGTTGAGACAGCTCTTTGTGTATGATGCTACTTGTGGGGCTAATTGGGCAGTGCTCTGCTGTGGTCTGAAGGCAACGTCCAGGTATGTTGGTTCTGGGGCCTCTTGGGAGGGGCTCTAGTGCAGACGTAGGTCACCCACTGCCTGTGGCCATCAGGGGACTCCCTGGTAGGAGCTACAAAACAAGCTGTGGTTTTTCGCTGCTTGTGCTAAACCTGGAGGCACATGGGAGAGGCCACACTGCAAGCCGAGGATGGCTGCCACCAATACTGAGCCTGGGGCAGCTCTACAAAAACCCAGGACACCCCAAAGCCTGCTGGCACCTGCTGGTTCCCTTAAAGTTCAGCCGCTGATAAAGCCTCATGGGGTATGTGGGTTGGGTGATGCAGGGTCTCAGGGAGTCACTAGAGTGGGAAGACTTACAGTCACCAGGTAAATGTAGATTCTAGCTTTGTGCCAGTGCTGAGCATGGAGCTACTCAGGAAAAGTCTCAGAGCACACCGATGCCAGTCATCACCCACCTGGGGCCCATGGATAGTTTTCAAGAAAGAGTGCCTCGATGTTGGGGGAGTTGGGTGGGGCGGGGTTCCAGTGAATCAGCAAGGTGGAGCCCCGGAGCTCACCAAGCCAAACAGATTCAGACTTGGGATAAGCGTAGGGGGTGCTCTCAACACATTAAAGATGGCGCCCGCCTCTCTGGCTTTTCAGGAGAAGGACCCCACACAGGGAAAATGGTGACTGTCCTCAAGCCCTAGTCTTGAAGCCACACACCTCAGTCTGCTCCCCGTATGCTTCTGACACCCCCAAGTCACTGTCCTTCTGCTGGAACCCAGGGTGAGTGCCTGCAAGCGAGTGAGTCTATGTATGGGCAGTTTAAGAGGATGCATGGAGGGCCGGCCGAGTGGCGCGGTGGTTAAGCGCTGGCCTCGGAAGCCAGCGGCCCCGGTTCGGTCCCACATATGAGGGCCAGTGACACTGCCCTCAAAAAAAAAAAAAAAAGAGGATGCTTGGGTTTTCTGCAGCCCGACCTGGATGGTTGGAATCCCCACTGTTTTTCACAGCCATCTATTGTGGTGGTCCCTTTTCCTGGCACCAGTACTCCGGGCTGGGAGCTTGGAATGGGGCTGGGGTCCTTCGCTCCTCCAGGGGGAACCTCCGAGGCTGAGGTATCCCTCCTTATTTTCAACTGACACATGAAAGTTTGGGACCAGCCCAGTCCATGTGTCTGCATTTCCTGGCAGTCTCAACGTGGCTTTTTCTTTATCTCATTTGTTATAAAACTTCTGTTCAGCCAGGTTTCAGGTGGTTCTCCAGGTTAATTGTTCTATAATTTAGTTGTAATTTTAATGTATTCACAGAAGAAAGCATCTGCCATCTTGGGTTTCCTCAAAAAACTGAAGTTCTTATTCTCTATTTTCTTTTTAAACTTTCTGTCACTTCCCCTCTAACCTCTCTTCAAATGGCCATCAATAAGACATGGCCTCACTTTTAATGATTTGATGGAACAAACAATTCAAATAAAGCGGAGATGCACCCCGATCCATTATTCTCTGAAACATATTGGCAGCGGCTTCTGGAAGGAAAGAGGCTCAAAGTGAGGGCGAGGCAATGAGAAAGGAGATGTGCTCTGTCCTGTGGCAGATGCTAGCTGCTACTGTGGAGCATGATGGTTAAGAACATGTGCCATAGTGCTATAGGGAAGTAGGGCTTGAATATTTACTATCTCCCCAATCATCAGATGTGTGATCTTGGCCAAGTTGCTTAACTTCTATGAGGTAAGCTCAAACTGGCTTATAATTAATGAGGAGTTTTTTTGGCTTAGGCACTTGGAAAGTCTGGGGAGGCATCTAGCTTCAGGTTGGGCTGGATCCAGTTGCTCAAAAGATGTAAGTCGGAAACCTGTGGTGCTTCTTTTCAGTGCTGGCTTTTCAGGCTGGCTTTTCTCTGGGCTGGCTTCATTCTCAGGCAGTTGGGATCATTCTCGTGGGAGTAACATGTCCTGGAAGAGCTCCAGGATTATATCCTCCCGGCTTTGCTTTCCCAGGAAGGGAGAGCACACCTCGTACCCCACAGCTCAGTCAACATCGGCGGTAGAGCTCATATCAGGTCAGCGTGGGTCACCTGTCCATCCCTGGAGTGAGGGAGTTAGGTCAGATCACTGAGACGGGGGAGGGAATGATCCCCAAAGGGAAAGGCAGAAGGGGACTGTAGCCAGAAGAGGGACCTGATGCTAATAGGGTAAAAACAACAGATGCCACTTCTTACTCTCCTAGACTATGTGCTCTAGGGAAAAAGTGGAAATGTAACAGTTCCCACTTCATAAGGTTTTTGTAAAAGGAGATGGGTTAATGTTTGGGGAGCAGGTGCCCTTGGAGCCCTCCCCATTTCCCCACAGCCTTTACCATATACCCGGATTCTAACATCAGCCTCTGCAGCCCTTTGCCTGAGGACCTTTCTCTGGCTGCCAGACCCCGCCTTGTTCATGCTTGTCACACGTGCTGAGGCATTAATAAAATCTGGCATCCTTCAGCTAAGGAGTTAGAGGATCAGTACCCCAGTCCCTTTGCTCCTCGAATGGGGTAACTCTCTGAAATGTGTGTTCCCTACTTCCTCCCAGGGGTTCCCAAGTAGGAGTCAGCTCTGGCTGCCTACAGTTACATCTTTTTATGCTTCCTTCACTTCTTGATCTCACCCCCCCTACTTCCTTTCCTATGTTTTCTAGGATCTCCTCCCAAATAAACAACTTGCACGCCAATCCTTGTCTCAAGGAAGCCCAAAACACACTGACCTGTGCCTGAACATCATGCCTGGCTTATTATAAGCATTTCAATACATATTCGTTATTATTATTGTCATAGTTATTTTGGGATCCATTTTCTGCCTTAGTTTCTTTTTTCATTAACCGCTGCCTCCTTTTTCATGTTTTACAATGTACCTGACTTGTTGGTTATACCATTCCTCTGCCCTCTCAACTTTTCCTTGTCTCACGACTTCTTAACTTTCATCCTTCCCCAGGGTAATTATAATTTTGATGAGAGGATGTAACATTTTAAACAATTACCTAGAAAAACTGGCAGCTATAAAAACTGGTAGACCAAACAACACTGGCTGAGGACTATAAACTCCTTGAAGGCAGGAATCAGACTGGTTTGCATTTTGCCTGGGGTTAACCCTGAGTTTGTATTCAGAGGTTTTTTTTTAAATAAGACAAATTAGCAGACTTTATTTTAATAAAGGAAGAAGACTGAATGAAATCAAACTTCCTCTGTACATTACATCTGCTTCCCATCTGCAGTGTTTGCCAAAACGATCATTTTTTTTACCCACATCCACAGCAATTTGGCCTCTCACATCTGCAGAGCAGAGCAGCCATTCACTAAATGATACCCTAGTGGTATGAGTGTGTAAATGCACGTCATTTATAAACAAGGAAAACATCCCAGCATCATCTGGACTATCAACCAATTTCCAATGCGAAATTAATGTAAAACTTATTTCTTGGGGGTAGGGGGGAAGTGTTTATGATTAAAGATGGGTTTTTCTCATTAATGGAATGATTCAATTCAACAAGTCACACGTTTTCAAGTGTGACAAATCGTGACTTGGCAATAGGACAGGGGAAAGCACGCAGGAGAAACTTTGGTTTGCCTTGAGCAAACCAACCATAGTGGATTTGGAAATCCAAAGCTTTCTGTTTTGAGTTTCCATCTTCAGACTTCTGAATACTGTGCAGCAAGGAGCTGGCAAGGTGGCCGAGACGATCTTTTCTCAATGAGCTTGTGGCTTCCCTCTGTCTCCCAAGGGGTTGTCTCCATCTGTTCTGAGCCCCCGTGGGGGTAGAGGGGGGGTTGGCTTGTTTTTATGTTGTTGAGAGCTAGCAAACAAACCTCCATGTTACTGTGCTAATGCCAGGTGAGTAAAGCTGCCGAGGAAGAATTTTTTCAGTGCGGGAGGGCTGCCTGAGTGAGGGACAAGCTGGGCGAAGAGGGAGGCATTTTATCAGAAGTCTCTCCAGGTGGCTCTCTTTGGGCCTTCCCTGTTTAAAAGACAGAACTGGAGATTTGAGGGGAGCCAAATGTTTGTGGCTGGAGGCCAGGCGTCATTTATACAAATGTTCCCGTTTGTTGCTCAGAGGAGATTCTTTCCACCTGTTCCTGCCTCCCCCTTGCTGGATGTCTGTGTGGGCCTTGGACCTACCTACTCAGTAGATACAGGTGTTTGCATATAGGACAGACTGACTTTCAGGGTAAGAGAAGTCACAAGCCAGGAGTCTTTGGTTCAAGACCCAGCTGTGCCACTTGCTAGCGATGGGTAGGATGGGGAGTTGGGGGAGGGTCTCTCCCTGAGCTTCAGGCTCCTCATCTATAAAACAAACATATAATAGTACCTTCCTTACAGGGTCCTCTTGAAGAGCAGATGAGCTAGTAAACGTGTAATCAATGTTTAAATGAACACATCTCACAAAGGTACACTTATCACCAATGTGGGCAGTTAAGAGTGGAACCACTGGCTCTGTACTTGGGGAGATGTGAAATGGAGCAGTGCTATGATAGGCTCAGTTAGATCTGGATGAGAGAGGTGGGGGGTGGGTCACAAGTTTGGGTTCAACGCCTTCTACTTTGTAGCTGGGGCAGATTATTTAGCATGCCTGAATCTGTTTCCACATCTATGAAATAAGGATAAAGAGTCCGGGTTCTTCCAGGGTTGTTGTGAGAAATAGAGCCATTCATTCAACAAACAGGAAAGAGAGTGGAAGTGGAGCCTGAGCTGAAACCAGGTGGCTGCAGGAACAGAATGTTAACTCAAACGAAAATATATATGAAAAGCACTTACAAACTTAAAGTTTGTGCTCTGTATCAATATTATTTAAAGGACTTTATTTAGACAGGAGGCCTAAGAAACCCCAGGTGTTGGGCCTAATTTTATATTTTTGAGTCCCTTTATGTTTAATATTTATAGGAGAGGGACTGCAGGGGGGTTAAAATGGGGACAGCGTGAAGAATGTATCTCTTTTCCTTCCAGCCTGGAGACACAGGGAACAATAGAAGGAGCGACGGAGGAGAAGCCCCTCTACACAATATTGGTGAGATCAGCATTAACTTGGAAAACTGAATAGAATTTCTGTGCATCTAATACTTCTTTAAAAAACTATTGTATTTTTGAAGCCAGGTCAGTCAGCATTATTTGGGTCTGAAGTTAGTAACATTGAATTTCATCTCTCAGTGTTCTTTTTGATATCATTTTTAGAAAAAAAAATCCTTTTTTCCTTTATTAAAATCTATAGTGGCCAGTGTGGTTAGGGACCACTGATTTGAAACACCATTCTTCACAAACCCAGAAAAGAGGATGGTGACTTATCTTTTAAAAAAAGATCATTTGATATATCTTGGAAAAATAAGTCAATCTCAGAAAAATAAAACAGACATTTAGCCAGAAATCTAATATGTTTTCTGAATCTCTATTAGAAGTGATGCTACTTGCAAGAAAACAGAAGCTGTTTTTCTAGAGAGATCCTTTTCTCCTGCTTTATTTCCCCTCTGAAATCATGAGCCAATGTTTGTGACATCACTGGGTTGCTGTGGAAATGTTTATTTCACAGAGGATTTCAACCTCAAGTGGGGAATTTACAAGAGGAAGTGTGAACTCTTGGAAAAACACAATTGGTTTGAATAAAAATGAACAGCATTTGGAAAAAGGATTCAGAAAGAAAACAATATAAATTGCCTATAATAGGTTGTTTCAAGGTATTTTTTTTACGAAGATTTAAATACTTGTAAGAGCATCTTACACAGACATGCCAATTTTTGTTTGAATTTTGCCAACTATAAATATCGTATAAAGAGTTGGGGGGGAGCAGTTATGGGATGGCTTTTGCAGAAAAACAAACTTTCAGCTACTGAATTATTAAAACTGAGAGGTTTGTTCCTAAAATACCATCGTGTGTGTGTGTGTGTAATTATATCTATTTACATTTTTATAACATACTAGACTTAATAGAATAGCTTCATTTAAAGAATTGTGACTCAAGGGCCTGAATTTTAGTACAGAAGCTACAAAATCCGTTTGCATTTGTAACTGTTAAATCAACAGAACGCCAAACTAGAGCCTTTCTTCCTGCTGGGGCAGTATTGTCCCCTAAATCCACTTTCCAGTTTTCTCAGCCTAGCCTAGTTTGATGTAGCATTGACTTAGCTTAACTACAGCAACTGGCAAAAGGAAGTGGGTTTGCATTTGGGATGGGAGGCGGCGGCCACGGGTGTGCATGTGCCTGCGAGTACGCGCGCGCGAGAGAGACCAGGGGCACCGGGAAAGAAAGAAAATCGAAACGTAGCAACTGTGTGAAAATCATCTCGGTGGCTGGAAGAGGGGCCTCTGCTCCGGAAAGCAATTTTAGGAATTAGGAAAATAATCTTCAAAGAGGGTGGGAGGAAGGCTTGCCAAGAGGGTGCGTGGCGTAACGCCGGACCTGTGCGTCTCCTGCAGGGGCTTGGGGCGACCCCCCTCCCCACCTCCCCACCTGCCCGCAGCCGCACCCACGCCGTTGTCCGGAGCACGCAAAACCCCGCGAGGAGCGCGGCCTGCAGAGGGGGAGGGGGGGGCTGCAAAGGTCTGGCGGTGCGGGCTGATTTAGTGGCCGGGGCTGTAGTACAGACTGTCCCCGGCAGCCGGCGGAGTCAGCGCGCCCACGTGACGGCCCTGGCTCTCCGGTGATCTCCCCAAACAGACGCACACCCAGCCACGCGCGCGCGCGCACACACACACACACACACACACACGCGCGCGCGCGCACACACGCACGCACCCCCGCGCGCACACGCCCGTCCGCTCTGCCTCTGCGCCCTCCATCCCGCTTTGCTCATTCTCTCGCCCTCTCGCTTCCCCTGCGGTCTCTCGCTCTGCGCGCACACACCACACACACGCACACGCACACACACGCGCGCGCACACACGCAGCCGGCACAGGCGGCGGCGGCTGCCCAAGTCAGGACGAGCCTCTCTAGGTACCGTCTTGAGAAGGCGGCAGCGGCAGCGGCGGCAGCCCGAGCATCCCTCTTCAGCCGGAGAGGGAGCCTCGCCGAGAGTTTCCGTTCCCTTCGCCGTTTCCTTCCCCCTCCTTTTCTTTATTTTCGAGAGAATTTCTTCTTCGCTTATTGGTTTAATTTGATTTAGAAAATTTTTGGTTGCTTTTTTTGTGTGTGCTTTTTCCCCCCCTTTCCTCATTTTATTTGCATCCAGAGCATGGCGGGCTGCGGGCTGTCGGAAGATACCTTCTTCTCCTCCTTCTTTTACAACTACGGCTCCTCCTGGGAAACCCCTTCCAACCAGGTAAGGGGTGGCTCGGTGCTGGGCGACGTCGCGCCCCGTGCCCCCCGCCGCGCGCTCACTTGGCACTCGGCGGGGAGGCAGAGTCTCGGGAGGGGGTGGGGAGGCTGGGGGGCCAAGTGGGTCGCACTGTCTGGGTCAGTGCCAACCAGCGAGAGGAGGCACCCCCCCTTCCCCCAGCACTAGCTCTCCAGTCTCCAGGGTCTGTCGCGTCCCTCGCGTGCCCAATCTGCCATCCACACCTCCCCCACCACACACCTCCCAGCCCAGCGGGAACCCGGAAAGAGGCTGGAGCCCGCACGTTACCCCGAACAACTCCGGGCAAAACCTGGGAACTCGAGCGCAACCTTCCCCAAGTCGCCGTGGGCGCCGCGCCCCTGTGCGCCCGGCGCCTGCCGGCCCTCCAGTTGCGCGGAGAGGCTGCGGAGCTGCGAGTCCCCCGCGACGTGCTCTTCCTTTTCCACTCCCCCCGGGGCCCCGAGCCACCTCTTTCCCTAAAATGGCTGCAATCTCAAGTGGAGGCGTCCCCTGACCCCGTGGAGGGGGGAGGGCAGAGTGGATGCTCCAGTGCCCATGACCCCTCGCCTCCCCCAGCGCGCACAAGCACCCCACAAACACACTTAACTTTGATGACTGTGCAATGCAGTCTGGCTGCATCGTGCCCTCGACGCTCCCCACCGCCGGCCTCTAGGTGTGCTTGTTGGTGTGAGGGAGGGGGAGCTGAGGGTAGACGCCGGAAAGGGGGGGGCGTGGAAGCAGATGGGTGTTAGCGGGCCACTGGTAACCGGGAGAGGCAGACGTGTGCTCAGGGTCTAGGAGTGCAAAAGCTATTCTGGGAGCCACAGCGAGAAAGAGAGGAAAATGCCTTTTAATTAAATAACTGTTGTAGTCTGCTGCCCCCACCGCTTGTTTGGTGAAAGTCTACAGGCATCTATCATCCCCAAACTACACGGCGAAGTGGAGCTGGAGTCGAGGGAGGAGGGTGTGTGTGTGTGTGTGTGTGTGTGTGTGTGTGTGTGTGTGTGTGTGTCCAGGCTGGGGAAAGTTGGGGCCAGAGGCGAGGTGAAGGAGCAATGGTGAAAGACACAGCAATTCGGTGGGCGGTCCGGGGCGCGGGGGATTCCCAGGCCCACGAAGCGCGCGCGGGGTGGTGGTGGTGATGGTGGTGGTGGCGGTGGTGGCAGTGGTGGCGGCGGCGGGGGTGGAGGGGGGTGACTAGGAAAAGAGCTCTGTTTGGCCCGGCTCGCCCGGCTGCCACGGTGTCTCTTCTCCCTGGCCCTCCCGCCAGCCTCGGCCGCTCGCGGGGCTGCCCGCCACACTCGCCAGCCCTGGCGCGCTCCCTCCCGGGCCCCGGGCGCAACGCGCTCCTGTGAGCTCCCAGCAAAAAAAGCCAACCCCCAGAGCGAAACAACCGAAAAATGTGCTCTGCCGTTCCCGCATCACTCCCAGTTTCCAAAACACTGAAATCGCCCAACTAGTAGTTGTCGGGCGAAGACCTGCCATGTCTGGCGTGAGCTCTCCGTAAAGCGCCGTGGCCCTCCCAGTGAATAATACATAAGGGAGCCTTGGAGAGGCTTCTGCCGCCGTGGCTAGAGCAGCGGGAGACGGCGGCCAGCTCTGGCCGGACCGCCGGGCCGCCGCCACGGGTGGGGGCGTCTAGGCCGCTCCCGGGAAACGTGCCGGCGGCTCTGGGGTGTGCAGAGCTCCGGGTGAAGTGGGAGGGCGGCCCAGGCACGTGAAATGGGGGTTCTGGGCGAGGCAGCCAGGAAAGGGGAGGCCCGGCTGTTAGTAGAAACTTGCAGGAACTGCTAGGGTGGTCGCTTGGCGCTGGAGTTGGGGGGCCCAGGGGATTCTCCAGCTTGCCATGGCTGGCACTGGGAGCTTTCTCTAGGCCACCTTGCCATGTCTGGCGGGGCCCGGGTGCTCTCCACGCCTCCGCGCGCTGGCTCGGGATTGCGAAGAGCCAATGACCCCTCCGGTTCAGCAAACTAGCTCTCCAGGAGCGTCTGCGCACGTGTGTGTGTGTGTGTGTGTGTGTCCGTCCGCGCACGTGTGTGTGTGTGTGTGTGTGTGTGTGTGTGTGTGTGATTGTCGATGAGTCAGACACCGACTCCAGCTTGCCTTTAAAGACCGAGACCCGTAGGAAAGGCTTGACCCACGCACCCGGCACAAAGCCAGCCGGGATTCAGGATTCCTTGGCAGCCCGGCGCCCCCGGGTCCTGGAGTCAGGTGCGTTAGGATAAGTTTCCCAGCGTGTACCTCGGACCTGCAGACCTGCACCTCGGGGCCGTGCAACTCGGGCACTTTGTTTTCCTCGGAGGGA
This sequence comes from Aselliscus stoliczkanus, assembly GCA_033961575.1. Lineage (NCBI taxonomy): Eukaryota > Metazoa > Chordata > Mammalia > Chiroptera > Hipposideridae > Aselliscus > Aselliscus stoliczkanus. The sequence goes on from CM066734.1 coordinate 127,603,953, forward strand.
AGACAGAAAGGAGACTTGGACGTAAGGAAGCACGCAGTGATACAGCTTTCCAGCGATGGGAGGGTTGGCAACATCTTTAATGAGATAGGAAACAAGTCGTTTAGAGCGTTTAAAAGCGAAGGGCTGCGGCCAGATTTTGCAAGACTGGCAATCACGTGCAAACTCCTTGGAAACCAAAGGAGGTGGGCGAGAAGGAGGGGGTGCGGGGCAAGGTTGGAGTAAAGGAAGGAGAGAACCAGAGAAGGGGGTGGGGGCGGCGGTTTAAGAAGAGGAAAACTATCGGTTCCTTCGGGTAAAGTTGTTAGTTAAACTTGGTTTGGAAAAGCATTTTCCCAAAAGGCAAGATCTTGCTTCTAGAAAGGGAGACTCACGTTGCTAAGAAAATCGGAAAGAATTTCTGATAAAGCAGCTGGCGCTGCTCGGAGGAGGATTATTAGCTCACAGGCTGGTATTGGGTGGTGTGCTGCTCTTAGGGCAGTGAAATTGTATGGTGGGGAAAGGGAGATCATTTGAAATATTGATTTCTTCTTCCAGTGGTGCGGTATGAACTTTAAGATAAAGTACAGAAACCAATGAGCGATGTACATCATTAGAGGAAGGTGCCCTCAAGTGCTACCGAAGCTTTAATATCTGGGGGTAAATGCGACCAGGGCAGTGCGTTTCACCAGGATTTGCGGTTTTCTACGCAGCCACATCACCATTTTCTGGGATGAAGAATGTACGTGCCTAAGGACCTAGGTTCTGATTCACCCCCAGTTTGCATTTTCAGCGTTTCAGTTGAAATGACTGAGGGATCAACTCCTGTTTCTACGGAGGAAAAAAAGAAAACAAAGGCAACACTTTAACTCTCTCCTTGGACTCTGGGCAGGGCTGTTACGGAGAGGCCTGGGCCAAATTTGAAAGAGTGAGACTTATTCATGATTTTTACCTGACTTGCTGCCAAAAAGCTTACAAATCCTCTGTTCCCTGAAAATAGCAATGCTCTTCAAATATAATTTGTTTACTCTACCTCAATTAAAAATAAAACCCTTTTCCTAGTGTATAAAAGTGCTTATGAAGGTATGGGTTGCCTAAAAAAAAAAAATCAAGCTTTTTATTTCTAGATCAATATGATGTGCTCTCAACATCTAATACCATGTAAAAGGAGCCTTTTTACAACATCAATAGCAGGCAGGCATGTCTCCCTAAGAAGCTCTTTTCCTGGAATCACAAGGCATTTTTGATTACTTTCATTTTCACAAGAAACCTGATTATGACACCTCTGGTTATAAACAAGCAAGTGAAAAAAAATAATGAAGGTGGGGGTTCTTTATAGAGAGACCTGGACATTTGGGAACTGGGCACTTATTTATTCATTACTAACACAAAACAAAAACAAAACCAAAAATCCAATCATGAATCACTGTTGACTGGGAGATTTTTAGTTATTCTGTGACGTTTTGTTATTAAAGCTGGTGGTGGTGGAGGGGGATTGGGGTGATTTTTTTGGGAGAGAGCCCAATGTGTATGAGAGCTGAAACTACATCTGTTACCATTTGAAAGCTGGGAAATTCCATCTTATATCTGAGGAGACCATGCTGCAGATATTTTGCACCCACTTGCCAATATGCAAAGCATATCATAGTGAGAGTTGGGGTGGGGGGAAAGCATCTGCTTAGGTAGAATTTATTTCTTCAATTAGAATGAAAACCCCAATTAAAGTGTGTATGTGAAATGTCTCTGATTTGGCTCAGTGCAGCAGACAACAGACCATTCTTTAATTTACAGTTTCACGCCTAGGGATGGCAGTAGTGCAAGCTTCCAAATCCCAGCTTTATCTTTTTTTGCTGTGCTTTTCAACCCACGGGTCCCTCAGATAGTTGTTTAAGCTTTCTGTCTCCATTGTGAAGCTGACCGCAGAGGGGTCATTATTGCTTGCAATTTGGGCCTAGGTCACCTTATTAGTTGTCACTATGTAAGCCCAAATTGAAGCAGGCCAGGTCTGTATGATATTGAATCAATCAATTGAAGATGAAAAATGGAGCCAATTAGCTGACTGCTTGGGTGTCCATGAGGCCAGACATCTGACTGTATTCACCTGATGGACCAGTTCTTTGGTTATTGGGTAGCGGAACTCGAGTTTGTGAAGATGTTACCAACAGACTCGACTACGCTTTTTCACTTTTCTTTCTCCCCCACACCCCTGCCGTGCCATCAAAATTTCCAGACAGCAAATATAAAATGGCATCCTTATAAGGAGACACACTATCTTCTCAGAGTAAGCAGTGTCTGTTTTGAATTCAACCCTGGACTTTTGTTAGCCAGTACCTGTAATTCTTTGTACTCGCTCTATCTTTTCAAGCAGGATAGAAGTTTAAATGCAGAATCATTAATGGATGTGGGTAAGTTGTTGAAAGCTTCTGCTGACTGCCTTTTTTCTTTTTTTTGTCTTGGCACTGCTTATATGAATATGGATAGCCAAAGCAGAAAGCAGCCCACTGAGGAACACGCTTTTTCCATCCAGTCTGAGAACTATAAGGAATTTAATATTTTTAACTCTTCTCTAGGTATTTCACAATTCTTAAAGTGGTAACAATGTTTTGATCCATGGAGATGAGCCAACACTAGGGAATGTCCTCCATTTCATTTACAAAGTTGTTAGAAAGCTAATATCTCAAAGTTCAAGAAATATACCTTGTAAACATTTTTATTTTCCTGAAAATGTATTATGAACTGCAAAATAGTTTTTAGATGTATTTCTATATATTTGCCTTAAAATAAATTTCAGAAACCCACCTATACGGAGGGTGCCAAAAAATGTATACATATTTTAAGAAAGAAAAAAACTGTATTAAAATTGTAATACTCAATATATACTGATAACAAAGGATGAACACAAGTCACGTTTTACTTCTGCAGTTACAAGAGATGCTCTAAGTGGTGACCATCAGCATAATTTTAATACAGTTTTTTCCTTTCTTAAAATGTGTATACATTTTTTTGGCACCTGCTGTATATACTTCAAGCTCACCTAACCCCAGTTTCCCCAACGTTGGGTCTCTCCTAGGTAGAGAGACAAGTACAGGTTAGGTTAGCTTCCTTAAGGCTCCAGTTTAAAAATACTGTTTGCTTTTTTTTTTATAAAAGTCTGTGAACCTCGAGCTTGGGAACCAAAGAGCAGCGACAGTAGCTGCCATTTATTAATGCTGTTCGAAACACTTTACATGTATTTGACTCAGTTAATCTCCATGACAACATATGAGGTAGGTGCTTTTATTATTATTCCCATTTTATAGATGAGGAAAATAAGGCACAGTTAAGGACCTCTCCTAAGATCTCAGAGCTAGTCAGAGGCAAGGCATGTCCAGGCCGCGTAGTCTCAGAGCCCAGAATGCCAGCTCATTCTTACCCTCTACATCCTACTTATTCTCCAGTACAACAGAAAGATATCAAGTGGCTACATGTACATTTCTAGCAAGTTTGGGATAGAGTCATTCGTTTGCCAGCTTCACGAAATAGAGAAGACTTCCTTTGCCTAAGTATACGCATTTTTTTTCTGGTTATTTATGTAACCAGATACCGTTCTCTTTGGTGAATGAAATGAAGTCTTCTGTTTTGGTGAAATCATTTATAACTACCTAATGCTTGTTTTTCCTTCGTGATGGGCTAAATGTTATAGTTTACCTTTTTTTTTTTGTATTTGTTTTTGTTTTTGTTTATTTATTTTTAGCTGAGCCATCCTGCTACCTGTTGGCAGCTCAGGGGCTAGGGCTGGGCATCGAACTGCTGTTGCTCAGAGCTCAGCTCACACTCTTGAGTGAGCTCTTAACCAACTGAGCCACTGGGCCGGCCCCTGTTTTTGTTTTTGTTTAAATGGTTGATCCAGTTTGAAAGATAAACAGGGTCTTCAGATTCCCAGCTCCCAATATCAAATAATTATGATTTAGTGGAGGGCTCATTCAGAATGTACATGAGTTATCAATAAAATAACATTCTACAGAAGAAATACAATTTTAAGATACACAAATAGAATAAGTTTATAAATCATTCAGATGCATCAAAACTATATATGTGTATGTATTCACACACACACACACATACACATACACACACATATATTTTGAGATATAAACTCACTTTCACTTTATAAGCAAACCCATATCATTTTGGGTTTGCACTTTATATGTTTATGTTGGCAATTTAGTCCAAGATTTACCTTTCTCATCATGGCCATGCCGTAACAGGTGTCTTCTGAACCGAATCTTGTACCTAACATTTATGTCCATCATGATCTAATATCTTTTTGTGATACATCCCTCATATTGTGATCTTCCAAACTGCAGTTGGTGAGAAGGGGAGGGAAAACATTAAATGTCAGTAGTTACAGCAAGACAGTCTCTAAGAGGAGGGCAAAGACTTTCCTGCTGGCTTCACATTCCGGGGGCCCTAGCAGAAAGGTAACAGTGCAGGCTTTGCATTGGAATGAGAATGGGGTCACCTCCCCTTTGTAGTCATCACCAAGGAAGCAGAACTATCTTCCAGAGAGACCATAGGAAATCAATGATCACACTTTGCCAGTGAAGAGGCAAACGTGGACAGCAGACGGCATTAAAAGGGCAGCAGAAAAATGATTTACTCTCGAAGGCGGCAGTGTGACTTTTTGGTCCCTTCAAAGAATTCGCATTTCTGATGTAACAATTATATTTAAATATTTCTTTCTTTTGAAGTATATGTTAAACAAACAAACAAACAAACAAACAAACAAACAAACAAAAAACACAAAGGAGAAAATGCCATTGGGTGATGCTATGGTTCTTTAAGGAAAACACACTGTGTGGACTATGGTACCAGAGCCCACCTTCCCATTTTTTTTTTTTTGCTAATAAGAATTGACCTGATTTGTTAAAGCGACTGGATTTCTGATTACTTGTTTATTTCATATCTTCCCTCACCCGGAAGGGCAGCTCACCTTGACAAGAAAGTGTGGCAGGAGGATCTTCCTCCAGGAGAGGCCCCACTGGGAGTGTGGGGGAGGGGGTCGCTGATGGGAAGGGAAAGGTAGGTGTGCAGGCTTAATGAAATGTGGAAAAGCAGGTGTGCCATTCTAATATGCTTCCCCTCTTTAGCATGCCCTCCTGATTGCTTTGTGAGCATGTCTGCCTGTAGATTTGAAATATAGAAACTGCAGAGACTAGCTGAGGGACAAAGTGAATGTCTGGCTTATATCTGGGAGAAGACAAAACGTTCTTGTAATCTCTTGCCTGAAAGAGTACTAGAAAGTGTGTTAGTTGTGTAACAACAAAACAAAACAAGCCAAAAAAAAAAAAAAGACACAAAGAAAAAGAGAACTCGAACCAAAAAGCCCTGCCACATTTTGCTCCAATTTTATTATTTCCAGTAGCAGTTTAGTCCCTAATGTTAACAATGAATGATTATGATTCTGTAGTTTCGTTTACAGCATAAATTAGCATTTTGTTTTCTGTTACAGCTTTTGAATGAGGAATTATAATGTATAATTTGCTGAAAATAGATGTTATCATCTCTTAGGATGAGAACAACCACATAAACTTGAACAAATGATAAAAATGGAATCAATTACATTTCAAATGGAAGTAGTTTACAAACCTCCAAATATAAAGTGGCAGTAGTAGCTGGTTATTGTAACAAATAATTAGTTTTTTTAAAAAACGTTTATTGAATTCCATTGACGATTTGGTAATTGTTCACAGTCGACTGTAGCCTTTTCCTCTTCGAAAACGGAATATGGCATGGCACGACTGCATTTTATAAACTGCTGTTTGCTTCATTATTTAGTGTTGCCACCAGAATGTATATTTATTTGTGTATGCAACTATTTCTGAGTAATAGGAAAACACCAATGTGAATAAAATAATGTCACCAAGACTAGTTGGTGGCTTAAGATAAACACCCAAGGGCCGATGATTGAGAGTGTTTTTAGGTTCCAAAGAGAGAAAAGAAGCAAATAGTCACAGTGGGTGTGAGTAGATGTTGGAGGGGGGAAATATTTTAAGTGATTTATCAAATAGACAAGTCTTTTTTTTTTTTTTTTTTTTTTTTTGAGGGCAGTGTCACTGGCCCTCATATGTGGGACCAAACCGGGGCCGCTGGCTTCCCAAGCCAGCGCTTAACCACTGTGCTACTCGGCAGGCCCGACAAGTCATATTTTTACTTCAGCAAAAATTAATTTCTCTTTGCCACTCCCATTACTCGCCTCCCCATAAGCCCTTTCTATCTGGTATTATCATTTCTGTGTAGCTCTTGTCCCCGGAAGTCTTAGCAAGCTGCTTGCAGGAAGGAACCATGCTTTCCTATGCTCTAGACCTACACAATGGCTAGCCTGTAGGAGACAGACAAACAGATGTGTTGGATAAATGGCTGAAATTTCAGGAAACAACATCCATAACACTGTATATCTCACTTTTATTGTTCTTTGTTCCATCTCTTAGGATGATGAGGACAATTCTGCAATGTCATTTTTGAAAATGGGAATTTGACTTGGAGAATAAATGTATCCGGCCTTCATTTAAGCATCCTCAGGGAAGAACATTGGTTTACCATAGGCTCACTAGACATTTTAATTTTTAAAATGAAAAATTATGAATTATATACTTAATAAATACAGCAAAGATAAAGGAGGAAAAATGGAATATGAGGTTTTTAAATTTTTACTTTTTTTTGGGGGGGTAACTGTTACATGCTGAGTGGGTCATTCATTTTTGATTATTTCTAAAAGATTAATCTTTTTCTTTAAAGTTAATATGCGAAGAAATATGTTCAACATCACTTTATTTTTAGATTCCACGATTTAGTCTGAAACAAATCAGTGGTGCATTATAAACACACAAGAATGTATCTAATGACAGGAGTCAGGCTGAACAGATGCTAAAAAAGATGCTTCGTGTGAAGCTGAGGGAGTTGCGGGAGGGAACGGAAAAAAATCTCTAGAAGCTGGAGGGCTTGTGAGGTGAACACTACAGAGACTTTTACCCATCAAATGTGTATGTGTGTGTGTGTGCGCGCGCGCGTGCACACGTGCAATTCAGAGCAGAAGTGATTCCCATTTGCTCTTGCATAAAAGTAGTAATGAAGACATCCATCCCTAGAATGGTCATAAGGATTAAAAGAGACCTTGGACCTGGGAAGACCATGTTATTGACTAATAAAGGTCTAAGTCAATGCTAGCGCATATTTGTCAGTCCTCAAGTATTTATAGAGTACCTAGAGATATGCAGCATAGCAGAGCACCTGGCACATAGACTCTCAGTGAATTATATTGAGTCAATAATAATAGAATCCACGTTTTGAACAGTTACTATAACATTCTAGAAAACTTTTAAAGTGCTTTACATGGGTTAACTCATTTATTCATCTAATTAGCCCTATAAGGTGGGTGCTGTTATGAGTAGCACATATTACCTATGACTAATGGTGGAGCAGAGGTATAAGGAAGCGAAGGGACTTAACCAAGATCACACAACTACAGCCAGGATTTGTATCCATCATGTCTGGCTTCCAGGCTCAGGTTTTAAACACCATATTCGTCTGCCTTCAGGTGAACTGCTGGATGACAGAGGAAAATCAAAGAAGAATAAAATATGCTGCCTTTAACACGGGTGTGAGTTTCAAGCGGAGCCTCACCTCTGTGCAGAGAAGGTTCGAGAATGGTTGGTGTTTTAGGAAAGGAGCAGACAACAGCAATGCTATGGACTTTGGGATGAAGGGCAGTTTACTTTTGGCTGGAAGAGTCACAGAAGGTTTTACAAAGGCTGCGGCGTTTGATTTGGGCTTTGAAAAATGGAGAGGATTTGGGTAGGTAAAAGTGAGGGTGGCAGTGGGGCAGAGGGGACATTCAGGCAGAAGAAAAGCATAGGAATTTGTAAAGGACCAATTGTGAAGTGTTGTCCTGTTGTTGATTTTTTTCATTCAACAAGATTCATTGAGTACCTACAATGTACTTGTTCCTGCCCTCAAGGAACTTTGATTTAGTAGGAGAGACATAAATCACATGATAAACACACACACATGATAAATATAGAGTAGGCCTCCCTCTTTATCTTCTGGGGATCCATGTCAAGACCCCCAGTGGATGCCTGAAACCATGGATACTACCAAATCCTGTGTATACTATGCTTTTTTCTATATGTGCATACCTCTAATTTCATTTATAAATTAGGCAAGTAAGAGATTAACAACAACAATAATAAGTAGAACAATTATAACAATATAGTGTATCAAAAGTTATGTGAATATGATCTTCAAATACCTGATAACTGATTGATAACCAAGATGGCTGCTAAGTGACTAATGGGGCAGCATTTACAGCATGCACATGCTGGACAAAGGGGTGATTCATGTCCCTGCTCAGTGGCATAACATTTCATCAAGCTACTCAGAACGATGCACAATTTAAAACTTACAAATTGCTTAATGGTTTATTTCTAGAATTTTCCATTTAACACTTTCAGACCAACGATTGCGGGTAAGTGAAATCATGGAAAGAGAAACCACAGACAGGGGGGCCTACTGTATATAAATCCTTTTGTGTGTGTATATATATATCAACCTATATATCATCTATCTCTATCTCTATCTCTATCTATCTCTATCTCAATGTAATCACCTATCTATCTCCTTTAAACTGTGTGAAGTGCCAAGAAACAAAAATAAAGAATGCATACAGAGTAGAACAGGTGAGAGGGCAGGGTTGGCTCTACTCATTGTTTCAACTTGGGAAGTTCGCAAGTGGGGTCTTTTAAGGGAGAATCTACCGTTGTCCCTTGGTGTTACTGATTTTCCCAACAGCGGTCCCCTCTACTGTTCTCCTGCTTAGCAAAGGGAAGGAGCTAACAGAGTTGGGCTCATGTGAGTTAGTGATTTAGGTAGGAGATTTGCTTTCCACTCTGCTGTTTTGTCACAAGCAAGCAAGAAAGCTTTCAAAGTTCGTTGAAAGTTAAGATCCTTGTGTCAGTTAAAATCTGCTCTGTTGACAATGTCAAGAGAACAGTTTAATTAGTAAGTCAAACAAAGTTTTATTTTGGTTTTATTGCACTTCAATAGATTACTAAACTTTTTCTGGATTAAAATTAGTCACCCAGGCTAGAGAGTGAAACAGCATCTGAAGCATCTGAAGTTAAGGACACACTCAGACCCACGCAGCAGTGCTAATGAAATCCTTTACTTTTTAGCTTGTGTGATGTCCCAATAAAAGGGTTACATTGCTTTGTGAAAAGAGACCACCCCCCAAAATTGTAAAAGGGAATGTAATCATCTTTACAGTGTTAATCAAAGGCTTGTTGTTTTAGGAAGTAGGACTCCATTGCTAATTGATTTTTTGATACTGCTAGTAACAATTGCATTAGAAATAATTTAAAAATTATTTCCCCCAGTTAAACTGGTCTTAGCAGACAGCTTGCTAAAAAACAATGGTTGATTCTTTCTTGACACATATTAAATACTGATTCATTTCCCCCCAATTTTGGCCATATTCATTTTTTTGCTGTACTAATATAATCAAGTATGATGATGTTTGAGAGAGTGTTTTTAAACTGTAAAATGCCCCCTTAGACATTATCATTATGGTGGAAGGAGAGTTTGCCTTCTGAAAAGAAAAACCATTTTTGTATTATAGTAGCATTGAATAAAGGCCCAGAAATAAGTAAATGTTAAGTAAATATACATTATACTCACTTAGGCAGTTATTTTAAAAATGCTTGCATACAGTTATATTAAACACTTGCATTATGGGGCCTCACTCCAGGAACAATGACTAAATATATATTAAATCTCTTTGCCTGCTTGGTAACGAATTCTGTCAAGCGACCTCTCAATGTGTCCAAAACAAGCATTGACTGAGGTCATCTCAGGCTAATGAGTCTGTTTAAATAAAGTAATTAGAGAATGTTCTGTAATATGAGAGCCTTGGCAAATACTTGAATATCCCACTTTTTTGGAGCATTTTAGGAAAATGCCTCATCTTATCTTTGGGCATATACAATATTTAAGGTCTTCATAGATAGTAAGCGCTGCTTGAATGCTAGCTGTTGGTATTCTTTTATGCCTATATTGTATTCAGAGTAAACACCTACAGTTGTTTTTCTTAGTTGGTTTATAAATGTCTGTTTTTTAAAAAAACATTATTTGCACCACCCACGACATTAAATACAGTGGTAGGGCATGAAATAGGTGCTAACTAAAATCTTTATTCATCATTTAAATGGAGAACCTTTGATTCATTCTTGAAATTTAAAGGTATTGGCCATTAATTCCAAAGGGGTTACAACACCCAAAGAAGGGGCAGGAACATTCCTCTAAGCCTCAGCCCAAAAGGACATGGGCTAAAAAGGGAGTTTTCTCCTCAAAATATGGATGAAGAACTTCTGCGTTTTGAGGTCTAGGAAATTCTTTATAGGTTACTATTTAACTAAAAAATATATTTAAACGTGATTTTTCAGGGTACTGTTTTTGAATATCATATACCAGGAAACTGATAAAAAGCATATTATTAATTTTTCTTATTATAGATGTGATGCATTTTTGTTTTGGAAATGCTTCTTAGAAAAGTTCAGAGAAATCGAAAATCAGAACCATATACATAATGCAAACACCTAAAGATAATCATACAGAGATAATATTTTCATGTATATCCTTCCAGTCTTTGTTCTAGGCTTACATATTTCATCTTTAAATTGGTATCACATGCATTTTCATAACATAAATTTTAGCGCAATAAATCATAACCCACTTGCTACACAGAATTTCATATTTCTTTTAATGGCTCTGTAGTATTCTATTGTATGACTATAGGACCATCTATTTAAGCAGCCTCCTAATTATTGGGTATCTAAGCTGTTGCCAGTTATGACTAAACCTGTTGCACATCTGTAATGATTTCTTTAGGATAACAGAGTAGTAGAATTGCTGGGCTAAAGGGCCAAAAGGATGCACCAACTTACACTACACGTCAGGGTACCAAATGGAGCCCATTATGAAACCAGTCCTCATAGTACAGTGTTTTCTTTGTCTCCTGGAAAACTTCAAAGTAGACTTTTTTAATGACCATATCAGACAAGAGGCCACACTTAAAACAATGGTGACCTTCTTTCGTCTTTGGTTTTTGCAAATTCATTGGTCTGCTGGGACAAAATATGAGTCAGGTGACCGAAGCCAATAGTTGATACGAAGAGTTTAACTCTGGTTATCAGATAAACATTTTTCCCTCTCTTTCCAGGGCCTAATATCTCTGCAGATACCCACCGGCTTATGTACTGTGGAGATCTGCAGAGAGAAAAATCGTTCTCCCCGCTCCTGGAACTACTTAAACTTCAAAACGAGGAAATCAGGATCCTAGTAGTATCTCTTGTCCTTCCTGAGATAACTCCCAGGAAGAGGAATGTGAACTGTATGCTAATGCATCATTGTGTCAATCCCATCTGGACCCAGATAGGACAAATCTTAAAGATATTTGTGAAAATAAAAACTCTTACATATTGATAATAATTAATAATAATAATAATAAGCCCTTCTCATTTCTCCCCGGCTTGCCCCACTTTCTTTCTCAGTTCACCTCCTCACAGCTTTTTCAGTAGTGCTTTTCGGACCCTCGGTCCATGAATAATAAATTCCCTTTCTCCACATCTTGCTTTTGCTACAGTTTGATTCTTCCCTAAGAGAGTGCATTTTGGGAGGCCAGTAGCTGTTTATTTGTCCACACTCCTTAGATCCAAAGGGTCTGTGGTCATTGATGCTTCTGGAACATTACTTTGCACTGTCACAGAAAACTGTATGGTCCCTATAGCCTCAGGGCAAGTCCCATAGACTCCATTCTGCCCTTCTTCCTGGTTGTCTTATCATCTCCCTGTCACTTCTTGCCCTTGAGGGCTTAGACACCTGGCTCATATCCTCTTTACTCCAACTGCCACCACCAGGGTGATATTTAGCATTCATGCAGAGTGGACATACCAAGTGGCTTTAGCTTTAGAGTTGTAACACTTCACCCCCACTATATTTCTGCAGACCAGTCACATCGTCCACACCCTGGCCTCATATTTTGGAGTGTTCTGGAATTTTAAACTCCAGTGTAACCATATATGATTATAGCCTCATAGCCTTTTGGCTCCCTCACCCATTTATTTCCAAGATCTCTGGCCCTTGTAATACTCACCCTTTTTCCTAGTTCATCAACCATACCCTTCCCCTTACTCTTTTTTTAGCCAGCCCAGAGCCCCATGACTTATCATTTTAACTATTCTGTTGCCAAAACTTCAAAGCCTTTGATCTCTTGCCCTTCTATATCTGTCCACAAAATTCCAGTCTTGGATTAGTCCAACCAACTGCCTTATGTGCTTGTGCATACAAACTGTTGCCTGCTGTTGGAAAAATCCAGTCATCCCAAAGAATGCCACTCTAAGTTTATTGTCCCCAACCTCAGTGCCATTCACTAAGCCTTATGTGACTCATCAGACTCACTGTATTTATCTGTAATTGCAGACACTGCCCACTGTCCTCAACTCCTTTGTCTACCACTGGTCCCCTTCCCAGGTGAATATTCATAATTCACCACTTGGCTGAAATTCTTCTTGCAGTGACTTCATCATTCCCAGATATTAGTCCCATTTTTAAAAAAAAATTCTGTCAAGAAATTTCGTTGACTTTTTTTGTAGCATCTTCCTGTCTTTCATCACGTTTCCTCTCCTTCATTGGCTCTCTTACTTTGCCTGACCTTCAATGGGAATCCCTTCCTGGGATTCCAACCTAGGTCTCTCTTTCTTTCGCACTATTCTCGCTCTCTCTGGCAATCTACCCATGCATAGAAATCACTTACATGACTGTCTTTCAGATTGGCATTTCCAGGCAAGATCTCTCTCCTGAGCTCCAGAACTATTTAGCCAACTGGCTACTGGATGGTCCAATTGATATTTCAAGCACATTATGTCAAAGACAATTCCTTATCCAGATTGCTTTGCTCTTGAATTTCCTATCTGGGCAAAAGGGGACAATACTCATCCTACATGTCAGCTAATTTTCGCAGTATACCAAACCATCCCAAAATATTGTGGCTTAAGACAACAATCATTTGTAAGTACACAATTATATGGGTCAGGAATGTGGGCTGAGACAAGCCAGGCGGTTCCTCTGCTGGATTCATTTGGGTTCACTCATATCTGCAGTCAGCTGGCAGGCGATGGTCTCACTGATATGTGACAGATGACTGGCTGTTGGCTGGGGCTCTGGGGCTAATTGAGCCATGATGTATCCATGTATCCATCATCCAGCCGGCTAGCTCAGGCTCATTCCCATAGTAGTGATTACAGGATTCTTAAGAAAAGCAGGAGAGAGGAGGATGCAAGGTCTCTTGAGGCCTAGGCTTGGAATTCCTAGAGCATCACATCTGTCTCATTCTATTGATCAAAGCAAACCACAAGGCCAGCCAGATTCAGGAAGTGGAGAAATAGATTTCTACCTATTGATGGGAGGAGTTGCAAGGACATGCATGTGAGGGTGGGGTGAATGCAGTGAGTAGAAGGGAATTAGTGGCCACTTTTATAATTTGCCACTCCGGTAACTCAAGTCAACCTGTATCTCTTTCTTCCTCCTTTCACTTCTGTCAGTCATCAAGTCAGGTTAATTATGCCTTTATAGTGCTCTTATTTGTTTCTATCTCCAACCATTGTGCCACGTAATTCTTAAGCTTAACCTTTGTATTAGATTGCTAGGCTGCTGTAACGAAGCACCATACACTTGACAACAGAAGTTCATTTTCTCACAGTTCTAGAAGTCCGAGATCAAGCTGTCAGCAGAGCTGGTTCCTTCTGAGGGCCATGAAGGAAGGGCCTGGTCCAAGCCTTTCTCCTTGGCTTTCAGATGGCTGTCTTCTCTGTGTCTCTTCACATCTGTGTCTGTCCACGTCCAAATGTCATTTTCTTATAACGACACTAGTCTTATTGGATTAGGGCCCCCCCTAATGACCTCATTTTAACTTCATCAACCTCTGCAAAGAACCCATCTCCAAATATGGTTGTATTCCAAGGTACTGATGGCAGAGACTTCCAATATGAACTTTTTTTGAGGGACCAGGGACCACAATTCAACCCATAACAACCTCCCCTCACCATCCTTTACCTCATTCTAAAACAGAATTATTATAGGAGAGTAGGAATCTCAGGCCCTTTGTTAAGGTTGTTAAGGCCAAGTGATATATTTTTTGCTGTTATTTTTAAAAAGATTTTATTGGGGAATTGGGAGAGGAGAACAGTGTTGGGGAATTGGGGAAGGGGACTGGCCAAGTTGTTGTTCTTCAATCTTCATTATGGGGGGCGCCAGTCTCCATCTGGCTTCCCGTCTGCAGCTCGTGGCCTCTAAGCTCAAGGTGCTGTGTTCAAACTTAGTTGTGGGTGGGCGTAGCCACCATCCCATGTGGGAGTTGAACCCAGCAGCCTTATTGTGAAGTGCACATGCCCTATCCACTGAGCCATCCGGGCAGCAGCTCAGCTCAAGGTGCCAAGTTCAGTCTTAGTTGCGGGTGAGCATAGCCCACCATGAAACAGGCAATCTTATTGTTACACCAGCTGAACCATCCTGCCACCTGTTGGCAGCTCAGCCGACAGCTCAGCTAGGGTGCAGCATTCACTGGCCCATGTGGGAATCGAATCGGTGGCCCTGTTGCTCAGGGCTTGCGCTCTAAGCCAACTCTCAACCAACTGAGCCACTTGGCGAGCCCTTTGCCATTATTTTTTATGCCTTCCTCTTAGCCTGTAAGCTCCATGAGGGCAGCACAGTTTGAGTCTCCAGCACATGGGACAGTAGACCCCTAATACACACAGATTAATTTGAATGAATGGCTGCCTGCTTGCGAAAAAATATGTAAAATTAACAACCCTGGGAGATGTCTTCCTGAAACACAGGGATCTCAAGATTTGTAACTTAGGGAAGAGTGGTGAATGCTGTGGCCTGTGCCTCTTGGCTGATCATCAACGAGGAAGTGAGATGATTGTAGCCTTCACCCATTCAAAGTCATGTTGGTGCAGAAAGACTGAGGAGATGTGGTTGAGAGAATGGCACTACTTAGACCCATCTACGCAATTAGAGCATGTTCTGTTAATTAAAGAAAGAAGTGGAGACTGTATTATAAAGGACGGCAATGGTCAAAACAGTCTGCATCAGGGTTTGCCAGAGAAAAAGAAGAAACGGTGTGTGTGTGTGTGTGTGTGTGTGTGTGTGTGTGTGTGTGTGCAGAGGAAGAGAGAGAGCGAGTTGTTTTGAGTAGTTGCTTCATGCAATTGCAGAGACCTGACAGGTCCCAAATCTGCAGAGTAGCTAAGCAGGCTGGAGACCCAGGGAAGAGCTACCCTTTGAGTCCAAAGGCCATCTCCTGGCCTTGCTCAGGGAAAGTCAGTCCTTTGTTTTATTAAGACCTTCATCTGATTGGATGAGACCCGCCCACATTATGGAGGACAATCCGCTTTACTGAAAGTCCACTAATTTAAACGTTAATCTCATTCTAAAAATACCTTCACAGAAGTATTGAGAATGTGTTTCACCAAATATCTGAGTATTGTGGTCCAGCCAAGTTGAAACATAAAGTTAATTATCACATAGTCCGATCCTTCTGGTCTCATGAGGTACTTCATGGTATAGAATGTAATGATTGGGATGTAGGCAGAAGGATTGCACTAAAATAAATAAGCACCTGACCTTTGTACATATATAGAAGAGACTCTTGTTGAAAATGACATTAGGCTCTTGTCTGATATGGATGTTAGCCAGCATTAAAAAAAAAATAGTAGTCTAAAAAGGGGTAGTCATATGATTTTCTATAGCTCGAGTAGAAAATATGATGAGCCCTGAGTGTTTTAAGAAAAATTTAAAATCCTTGTTTAATGGCAAATTTAAATCCAATTGATAAGATACAATACAAATATAGGTACAATATTAATTTTTATGCAAACATGAAATTGAAGTTTCTGGTATGTGCTAAGAAAGAGTATTATAGACTAAAAATAATGAAAATCAAAGCATTATTTGATTAGGAACCTAAGCTGAAGTGCCAATTATCACAGCTTAATTATTTTTCTTTACTAGTACTCTTTTTTTTTTTTTTTTTAAAGATTTTATTGGGGAATTGGCGGAGGGGAACAGCGTTGGGGAATCGGGGAAGGGGAACAGACAAGTTGCTGTCTTTTTGTTCTTCAGTTTTCAGTTGCGGAGGATGTTGCTTCACTGTTGGTATCATCATTGCGCTCTTCCCGGATGAGGCAGATGGGTCGCTGGCCTCTGGATGGTCGCTCACCGCGGCTATTGGCAGCTCACACTGGCTGCCAGCCACTCACGCTGGCTGCGGGCCACTCACTGTAGCCTATGGCAGCCCACTGCAGCAGGGGCTGCAGCCCACACCATCACTGGGGCTCGCACAGCCCAGCTCCAGGTGGAGCTGTTGTTAGCTGTAGAGGGCAGTGTCACTGGCCCTCATGTGGGATCCGAACCGGGGCCACTGGCATCCCAAACCAGCGCTTAACCAATGCGCCACTCGGCCGGCCCTTTACTAGTACTCTTAAATCTATTTGTGATTCTAATCAAATTCCCTTGTAGTTTCTTGTCTTTGAGCACACTCAGAAGAGTTATGAAAAGAAATAATGGTGTTTTTTTTTGACAGTTTTTGAATACTGAGAAAGTCTTTTGTGATGGAAGAGACCTTTGTAGGTGATCATTTGAGGGGCAATAGCAAGCATGGAGCTACATACAGTTCCATTAAACCTTAAAAAACATTGATAAGGGTGAGAAATTTGGAGCAAGCTATTTTTTTTTCTTCAAATGGCCAATATTCAGTTGATGAAATACTGTCTTCAAAGATGCCTGTAGGCATTTGGCCCAGACTTAATATGCAGTGTTTATGAAATCAAAAGAAGAGAGAAATGTTACTTAAAATGATGACTTCAACACAATAATCAATACTGTCATCGTGTTTACCAGTGAGTATAATTGAGGCTTCGGATTCCTCCGTATTTACTTGGAAGAAAAGAACCTCTGAAACATGTATGTCTCCCCAGGAAGGTCTGTATAGGAATTCTGTCTGGCTTTAAAGTGCTGAGCTCTCCAAATTGAAATCTATCCATGTAGAAATTTTAGAAGGAAATCTAAATCTAGTGTAATGGTGAAGGTCTAGTATTTTACAGCCAGTTCTGGGAGTTACTAACAGTTTTATGATCTGTAAAATGGACACTATAACATCTGCTTTCTGAGGTTAGTCTAAGAGTTAAATGAGATAATACATTTGAAAAGCTTAGGACAGTGCGTGGCATTTGGGAAGTGACAGAAGTTACAATGATGAAGTCAGTATAAAAGGGTAAAGGGAAACAGACCCATTGGAACATGTGAACAGATGCTAACCAGTTCAACAAGAGCCAATTTTGGGGAAACTATAATGTCCATTTGACCCCATTTTTTCCTGTTCTCTTCTGAATTTGTGCCCACAGACCACGTGGGCGATGGTTTCAATAACATATTTTCTAGGAACAAACACATCTATTCCTTTGTTGTGAAGCCTTATGCCACAATACACACCAGTCAGGTCATTTCTAGAAGGTCTATTGTCCACTTTGGATTTTAATATTTTTTTTCCTGATTTGCAAACAAAATGGAAAAACAATTGCCCCATTTATTTGCAGCGAATAAAAACATGTAACATCAAAGAAAATTAGAAGGGAAAACTCCAGAATAGCATGATTCTTCAGAAAATACAATCCAATTATAGGAGACAGGTAATATCCAGTTCTTTTTTGGATGACCTATAATACACGCAGATTGCGTAAGTATTTAACATAGAGTGGCATTTCAAAGCCAAATGGTGGCTATTATTTCTGTTATCAATGGGAAAAGTAATGTGAAAGTAGAAATTAGTACTCTGGGTTTATAAATGGGCAGGAAACATCTACCTGAAAAATGGTAACTCTTTGCATCTCAATCGTTCTTTCAACAACTAGTTTTGGGGCCCTCTTATGTTCCAGGCACTGTTTTAGAACATGGATGGACAGCAGTGAACAAGAAGAAAGACCCTGGCTTTCGTGGAATTTAGAATCTAGCAGGTGGAGACAGGATAAAAACGATAGAAATCAAATGCAGGCACAAGCTAATTTCTGAAAGTGATAAGTGCTGTGAAGATTATTATTTTTAGGATTTTATTGGGGAATTGGGGGAGGGGAACAGTGCTGGGGAATTGGGGAATGGGACCGGCCAATAAAAATCTTTATTTTTTAAAGATTTTATTGGGGAATTGGGGGAGGGCAGTAGCGTTGGGGAATAAGGGAAGGGGAACAGAGAAATTGCTGTCCTCTTGTTCTAGTTGTGGAGGATGTGGCTTCACTGGCCCATGTTGGTATTATCATTGTACTCTTCCGGGGTGGGGTAGTTGCTTGCCGGCCATTGGATGACTGCTCATGGTGGCTCACAGCAGCTGTCAAAAGCGCATGCCCCTGCTGGCCACTAGCAGTAGCTCATGGCAGCCCACTGCAGCCTATGCCGTTGACTGCAACTCGCAGCAGCCCAGCTCCAGGTGGAGCAGTTGTTCACCATCTTAGCTGTAGAGGCGCAGCATCACTGGCCCTCATGTGGGATCTGAATCAGGGTCCTGCTGCTCAGAGCTGGTATCCCAAGCCAACTCCTAACCAACGTGCCACTTGGCCAGCCCAAGATTATTTAAAAAAAAAAAAAAAGAGAGATGATGGGATCCACAGTGATGTGGACGGTGTAGGTGTAAAGTGGAGGGCGTGTTCAGATGGGGGATGATGGAAGAAAGTCCCCCTGTGTAGAGGTTATTGATGCTTATGCATATCTGTCTGGAAGGGCTGCAGCTGAGTGAGTAAAGAGATGAGGCCGGACTTAAGGATCGAGATAGTGGAATCCAGATCCCAGGAGACTGCAGGCATAATGTGAGGGGTTTCAAGTTCATTCTCAGCGAATATGGGAATCCACTGGAGATTTTCAAGCAGGGGAGGGACACGCCTGACTTATGTTTTCAACAGATCACTTTGGCTGCTTTAAGGAGGATGGGTTACAGCAGAGGCAAAAATGAATCAGAGGCAAGAAAGAGCAGTTTGGGGGGCTCTTGTGTAAAATAGGGTGCGAGATGGTGGAGGTAGGACTAGAGATGGAGAGTCATTAACCTAAATAAAAAGAGTTTGGCAGCTGGTGCCGTTTTCCAGCATAGGAAGGACATCTGAGTGTTTGGTAAGAAATGCAGATGACAAACTTGAAGTGGGCTCCTGAAACATTAACCTGTGAACCAGTCTTTCTGGGTGCAGGCACTATTATCATAAGGTGCGGAGCAATGGTATATCCTGTTATACAGGAAAATAATGTTTGTTTGGGGGAAAGGAGAGATTTGGGAAAATCTAGGGTGACAAAAATTAAGTGGCACATTCAGGGCGGGTACCTGTGGTTCTTTGCAATGAGTTGGATTCCAAGGGTGGACGATCATGGTGTAACCACAGCGGACACATTCTGAATATCCTCGTGGACCCGCTGTTGTTCTCAGGAATAAATGTTTTAAACAGTGAAATGGACGGGCCTCTGTTTTGTTGGTTCTTGTAAAGAACGATCGCCCAGTTTGAGGGGATTGGTGCTGAAGTCTTTAGAAGCCGCTGTTCAGTGACTCAGTTGGTGTGGGTAAGGATACCTTCTGGGGCGCTCTCTCTCTCTCTCTCTCTCTCTCTCTCTCTCTCTCTCTCTCACACACACACACACACACACACACACACCACAGAGCTTTGGTGGATAGCAGATATACGGTGGGGGCTCAGACACGTCATGGGATGCAAAGTCAGAAGGGGCAGGGAAGCCATGTCATGTGAAGCAGGAGGAAGGATAATGGCGACTACTTGCCCTCATCATCTTATTTCTCTGACTCACTCAGCCTGAGATTTAGCTCCGATGGCTGCCTGTCCTGATTCTGTCATCACCTTTCACCTCCAATGCCCCGTTCCAGCTGACATTCCTTCTGTGTCTTACTCCGTTTGGTTTCCCAGACAGCAGTTCTGTTTGGCTCAGCCCCTGGGGTCACCTGCCTGGTCCTGGTTCGTGGTGGTGGTGGCCTGGGGCTGGCCCCCTGCCTGTCCAATCAGCCTTGCTGAGCAGATCAGTCAGATCAGTGACGGATGGGTCCAGTGTAGCTGTTTTGTGAAGAAGAGTCGTCTTTGGTTTCTCCACGGCCCTGGGCCCTCATGGTGTGGAGGGAGAATGTTTTTGGTGAGGTCATGGAGAGCCGGAGAAATGCTGTTGGTACTGGGCTGGGTGGCCTGCCTGCTGAGAATTTGGGGTTGTCTCTGAGGGGTGGGTGGTAGAGACAGGTTGTGGTGGAGTCGCAGCCATCAGACTAAAGAGGTGCTGCTGGTGGCTGGAGGGACGTACTCTAGAGAAGTCCTCGATGCAGCGGTCAGATTTGCACTTGTAAAAGAAGGCAAGGATGTGAGACAGTTCTCTAGTAAATTCAACAGCTACCATCTGCCATAGTCAGTTTGGGCTGCCCTAACAAAGTACTGTACACTGGGTAGCTTACAAACCACAGACATTTATTTCCCACAGTTCTGGAAATCTGAGATCAGGATGGCAGCAGGGTTGGGTTCTGGTGAGAGCTCTCTTTTGGGTTGTGGAGGGCCAACGTGTGGTATCCTCACATGCCCGTAAGAAAGAGACACCTGGTCTCCTCCTCTGGTTACAAGGGCACGAATCCCATCATGGGACATCATAGGACTATGCCCTCATGTCCTAATCACCTCCTAATACCATCACATTGGGGGTCAGGTCCTCAATATATGAATATGGGGGCGGAGAACACAAATATTCAGACCATAACAAAATGGAGCAAATCATTTTCTTTTTTTTTTTTTTAAAGATTTCTTTGGGGGAATTGGGGGAGGGATGGAGTGAATCATTTTAATGACATTAAATGGTTATCTTTTAACCAAAAATGTTCTCCAGATTATCAGAATATTATTTGGCAAACCTGGGCAATTCCTTCCTGCCCAATACATCCAGAAATGCATGATGGTGGGGTTTTCTGATAGTTTTCATGCCCCACCCCCAGATTTGAGGACTTTAAAAGAGCTACAGAGGCGTTCTTCACCTTTGAAATGCTGTACTTTCAAAGCTTAGCAAATACCAACACATTTCTTGAGGCGTTTGGAGGAACTGAATCCTATGGATGCAAATTGTTATTGTTTTATAATAATAAAACCCACGGCTGGTGTTTGAACAGAACCCCTGGAAAACGCACGAACCCAGTGCTGAAAATCGGGCCGTGTCATCAGAAGAGACAAAAAGGAATTGTGAAGGTATTGATTTTATATCAACTAAGGCCTACTGACACATGATTTAGGAAACATTTAAATAAAAGAGCAATCAGAGAAAGGGGATTATATGTGTCTTCATGATAGAGGCGATGGGTGTTGAGATCTGATTTAATGTTCACACCTCTGCATGGCACTGACTGCATAGCATAGGGTTTGGTCCTAGATGCCTGGGGTATCTTAACATGAATGGGTGTTTTGGGTGGGGTTGGTCATTTAGTCATGGGGGTGTCTTCTGGAGATTCTGAGAGGGCTTAGACTTGCTGAGCTGACTACTTCAATGGGAGACGCTGCTTTGTAGCATCAGGTTAGGGTGAGGCTGTCCAAGTAGCTGTCCTCTGTCTTCTTCTCTCAAACTAGCACACACTCAGCTGCTCACCAAATACCCACCCAGGCCTCTGTCTCCTGAATCACTTCTTCCCCACTGTTTAGATCTGATCTTCTCTAGGGGGCCAAGCCTGACTTTCTAATTTCCACTGATCTCATCTCCCCTAATGGCTACACAGTTAGCAAATTGATTATGAATGACCTTGAATTGTTCTCTGTTGTAGTGCATTCATTTTATCTTCCAACCTGGACAGTAGGATCCTTAGGGTAGGAACAGCTTTCAAAGCTGACCTATCCTCTTGGCTACATGGTTACAGTTTATTTCACATTTTCACACCCCTGACCCCCAACCTTTTTTTTTTTTTTCGTCTGGGTGAGTGCAGTAGATTCTTAACTGATCCACCTAAAAACAAAGTTTCTAAAACACAAACCTAGCTGTGGTCAACCCTTGATTAAAAACCCTTAGTGAGTCCCACTGCCTTGGGTTTCACTCACGCTCCTTGGTCCAGCCCTTCTTAAACCTGGTCCCCCTCTCAGCGCCTCAGCACTCGCCCTTCCCTGGTGCCAGAGCTATTTCTTGGTGTGCAGGTGTGAGGTGATCTCCCATTCCACTGAGTCCTTGTTTCTACTAGTCCCTTATCCTGACCTTCCTTTCCAACTGTTACGGTTCTGTAATTTTTAGCGTTATTATAAAAAACAACGCACATTTTTTTTGTACTAAAAGAGTGACATTAAAACCGAAAGAAGAGAGGTAAAGAACATATCCAATCATGAACATTATTTGATCAACCAGACAAATATATAATTTGTGCAGGTTAAAAAAGCATATTAATAACTTCATGAGGTTAACCAATTTAGGACTCAATTAGAAATGTGATCCCAGGAACTACATACAAATTATTATAATTATGGTGACAGGAAATGGCACTCCTAGGAAATGGTAGGAGGCAGAAATTTAAAAGGGAAATATATTATTTAAAAGTCAGGCAGCTTGTCTTTGCGGCCCTAAGAGTTGAATTGGGGAAATTAAAGATCTCTGATCATAAAACTACCGGCAGAATGAAGTACTAAGCTAATCCACTCAGCAGAAAGCAGCTCACCACCATAATTGGAAATACAGGCTTGTGGTTACTTAATAGAAGTGAACATTTAATCATGTCAGAACCACCGTGTACCATAGATTTAACACACCATCTCTAACATATTTCGCAACTTGGACAATGAATTCCACACCTGTACTGTCTCGAATCCAGATTTATAAAACATGTCCTCCCCATAAAAATAAATGTATCTGGCAAATAACCCTCTTCTTGTTTGCCAAAAAAACAGATTACTATCAGGAAGGCCGAATTATCACCTGCTGTCAACAAACGGATTACCCAAGTTAAGGTCATTATCGTTGCTGTCATTATCTCACATATGAAAGCTGTTAGGTATGAACACAGGAACGAAATGGATGATCTTGAATTTATCTGGGGTTTCTCTTAGACCTTTGTGAACTGTATTTTGCATGCTTGCGAGATTATGAATGAAACTATCCATGCAGTCCCACATTTTTAAAAAAGAGAAACTTGCTTCAGTAAATGAAGACTTTTTCCCTTACTGCTAAAGGTTTTAGATTAACTCAGCATCCCATGAACCTTTTCATGTTGTCATCTACTGACATTTTTCTTTCTGGATTTTTAGAAATATAATACAAGATAAAAATTCACTTGGAGGTGAAACAGCAAGAGGTAGAGATAACAAGAGTATTTATTTAGTTTTCTCTTCTGCCTTTATTTTCCCCTCATTTTTAATGTAATTTATGTTTCTACTTCCTGTAACCTCTAAAGTCTGTTTCAGTTAGCTTTGATTTCCATGATTCTATTTTATTTAATTAAACTTTTTGAAGACGTTTTTTCCTGCTCCATTTAAATGAAACATGACTGAGGAGAGAGTGAACATAAACATCTTTGCATAACTGATACGTTGAAAAATGCATGACCACTTAAATGTCACAACTTGAGGAAGCATTTCTTCTTCCTTCTAGTGCTACTGAATTTTAAGGACAAGCTGAATTGTGCATTTGTAGCGTTGCTAAACTCAGGCAGCACCATGCTCTTGGGCTAAGAACTATCTCAGTGATGGACAGGTTGTTGAGATCTCAGAGGTTCTTCCTCCCCTCTCCTCACTGCCTCTTTCTTTCCTTCTTATTTTTGGCAAATGGCTAGGGCTGTGCGCTTGACAGATGTGAGGCCAGCCTTGGACTGAGGCAGCAAAGCTCACATTCAGGGCAGCTGTCCCTCCTCCTACTTCCTGTGCCTCTTGGGCCTGTTTCTGAGGGAGGTCCCCCTACTGCCAGGTCCAGAAAGCATCCAGAATTAATTCGGTCCTGGGTGGTGTGCCTCTGCCTTGCCCAGATTGCTCATTTATTTGCTCTCCAGCAGCCCGGCTGCAGTAGCTTAGACTCCAAGAATGAGGTAAGGTCTGATTCAAATGTCCTCCCAGCAGGATCCCATGGGCAGAAAGGGGCAGGGGAATACAAATCTGAAAAGGAAGTAAAAGGACACAGAAACAATTAAGTTATTTTGAGACAAAATAAATCAAAGCTAGAAGCAGAATGTAAGGGCAGGGGAAATGGGTCAGGAAACTACCATTTCCGAAGTACCGACTAGGGGTGAGATACTCATGTGACTACAGGAGCCAGGCAGGGATGACAGAAATGGGTGGGTGGGGACGGGTGTGTGGCCTTGCCAGTTTGTCACAGTCCCCACCATTCCATAGTGTCTCTAACAAACAAGTGATGACTGTTTTTAAGGAACAAGAATTTTTTCTTTAGATTACATGAGATTGCTTGGGAATGAGGGGGACACTGTGAACCAGAAACATCTATGCTTCTCTGGGGGAGGCAGCTGCTTCCTGGGTCCCGTCAATTGTTACCATGTAGGAATGCATGTAGAGTAAGGAGCTCTGATTTTTCCACAGAAGTAGTGTGTACTGTGTAAAATCTCCTGATTTTTAAAATGTTGACAATGAAATAAAAACTTAAAAAATTAATTAACACTATCAGATAGATAGTGCTACACAGAGAGGAGTGTATGGGGGCTGATGGTTGTTGGCAGAGACTAGCTGACTCACTCCTCAGGCCAGCCTCGTGAGGTGGCTATGGCTGTTCCCTTTCACAGGATCCAAGGAAACTGACAATGAGCTTGGAGAAACATTGAACTCGGCAAATCCCTCTTGGGCACCTGCTGTGTGCCAAATGCTATGCTATTCCCTTTGGGAAGACGTAAGAGTTCCTGCCCCACAGATACTCCTGGTCTACCTCAATATATATATATATATATATATATATATATATATATATATATATATATATATATATATGAGAAAGGTTAACTGCCATCACAATATTGAAATAACAGTTCAGAGCAACAGTACAAGGCTTCCCGAGATTAATTATCAAATCAATTGCACAGAAAATCATTATTGTAGGAGCTCCTAGGAGGGAGAGACTTCTCTTTGGCCTTGATACAAGGCAAGGAATTTGAACAAAAGTCAAAAGATTAAGGATATTGTCTAAAACAGGTTGGATGAGGAAGGCAGAAAGTCCGAGCTAGAGACTGGGGCAGCTTTTGTTTTGCAAGAATTTTTTTCTGGGGAAAAAGTCTCCTTGGCGGTGTGGGATTTGACCCCAGAGGATTGGACAGTAAACTCATGGCAAATCCAAGCCTAGAAACCCAGGTGCTGTTTGCATCAATGGGCCATTTTATTGGGATCTATCTTGGATTTTTGATGGGAAAGAGCAGAACAGTTATAACAGAAGTCTGTATAAAGCAACCGTGGAGTCCTTTTGCTGGCTGTTTAGAAGCTGTCTAACACTGTCTTGGAATTTTTCCTGTTTTCTTCTGAAAAAATTTTTTTTTTTTCCATGTGAAAGCAGTTGTGGTAGCACCTGAATGGTGTGTAGTCCCTAATGAGAGTCTGCCCAATAGGTTGAACACTTATAAATAGTCATTGGATGTTGCTTTAATGACTTCTAGTCTTGAACCTGAAAAAGGTCAAGAAGAGAACAGGAAAAAATTACAGCAAGTACAGACAATGGAAGGGAGCCTACATACCCATGGAGCCTCTAACTGGTGTGCATAAAGCATCCTAGCTACTCTGTAGTGATTTTCAAACTTGATTTTATGAACTCCAAAGCCCTTTGTTCAGTTGAAGTTCTCCCTCAAAAATACCCCAGTTTAAAACAGATGACATAATCCTCCCACATTCTTTGCACCTAAGCCCTTCGGGTGCTGCATTTAGCCCCAGGGGTTGAAATCCGTGATCAAATCAGTTCTTTCAAAGAATGAGAAGGATGGATAAGAATCAGAGATGAGGGAGAGGTGAGGGTGAGGGAGCCACAGAGTCCTAGGCTGGGGCTCCTAGGAGGGAGAGAGACCTTTCTTTCTGAAATGTGGGGCATTTACCCAGCGTGGGGAAAGGGAAGAAAATATTAGACTTTTTGTGTCTTTTTCTTTTGTATCTCATTGTCTTCAAGTTCTTTTTGGTTTTTATGTTATAATGGATATATTAGTGCAGAAGAAGTCATTTATAATTATATCACCTTATTTTATAAATTAAAAAACACATCCTGGGGTCTGTACTCAGTTTTGTTTTATTTTACTAATGAGGTACAGGATCAAAAATGTTTGGAGACCATTGTCCTACCTAGACTATGACTGTCAACCATTATTATTTCAATTCTTCTCTACTAAAGGACCCAGCTTTCTCCATGATAGAAACAAGAAGCTCAGTTTTCCAAGAAGTGAGTTTAATTGCTCACAGGCATTCTGTAATTTGTCATTTATGGCAGGTTTTGAGGACATCAACATTGCAGTGGCATTTTTGAGAGGAAATTTTTATCATTATAGCTCCAAAACACATCACAAACAGAAACAATAATTTCATTAGTAGCTGGAAATTGTAATAACGCTGTTGAATATAAATTTCACTGCTATGGTAATTCTAAAACACAGAAGGATGAATAAAAAATTGTGGCACTTTATTGGGAATAAACTTTATTGCCATGAGTAAGACACAAGTGGGAGGATTGATGGAGACTAAAATTTGGGGTGATTGTTTTCATCCAATGGTATGGGTATTAACAGTAGGAATGTATATTGTTTTCTCCAGTATCCTACCTTCACCTTGGGTGGAAAATCTTGGCTCCACAGAGAATGGGATAACGCTCTCTTCACTCCAACCCCAACTCACACCTGTTGCTTACTCAGCTTTTCATTGCCTTAGTAATTCTATCATGTTGCTTAAACCAGAAACCAAGGATTAGACTCTCTTTCCCTATTCCTCCACATCAAACCCATCACCAAGTACTATCAGTTGTATCTTGAGTCAGTTTGTTCCTCTCCATCTTTTCTGCTGCCCTCTGGTCCAATCCTGTACTACGCAGTATCCTTCTCCTTCTCCTTTCAAATCACTCCCTGTACTGCTCCCTTCCAACGAATTCTTCACCAGAGTGAATCTTGCCATGTGGTCATTGGATCAACCACCTTCTAGCTAAAACCCTCTTGAGGCGTCTTCTTTACAGATTCAAACCCAAACTCCTTATCATGGTCTTCAAAACCCTGCAGGATGGCCAGCCTCATCTGCAGTTCTCTCTCTGGGCCACTGCGTCTAGCAATTCATGTCTTCCTTCTAATTCTTGGATGCTGCTGTGGACTGAATTGTGTCCCCCAACTCTCATTCATGTCGAAGCTCTAAACCCTCTAAACCTGCCCGCTGTGATGGTTGTTGGAGATGGGGCCTTTGGAAGATAATTAAGTTTAGATGAGGTCATGAAGGTAGAGTGCTCATGATAGAATTAATGTCCTTATATAAAGAGACACCAGAGAGCTGGCCTCTCTTCTCCCCTCCCCTCCCCTCCCTTCTGTGCCATGTGGGGACACAGCAAGAAGATGGCCTTATAGAATTCAGAAAGAACACCCTTACCAGCAACCAAATCAGCCAGCATCTTGATTCTGGACTTCTCAGCCTCCAGAACTGTGAGAAATAAATACCCATTGCTTAAGCCACCCAGTGCCATTTTGTTATGGCAGTGTGAACTAAGACAGATCCCAAGAGCTTGCCAGCCCTAGGACATTCCTGTTTCCTCAGCTCTGGGCTGGCTATGTCCACCCTTTGGGTTCTCAGCTATATGTCTCTTCCTTGGAGAGCTTCTCCCTGACCACCCCTGCTAACGTGGCCATGCTGGGCCTTTATTGTTCATCTCACCAGAGCTGTGGCCTCCACGTCTCCATGGGGCGCTGTTCATTACAGCATATAGGGTGAGAGGTGGCCCCTGAAGCTGTGTAATGAAGCACTCCTTCATCATCTCTTCTTTCCTTCACAGTGTTTCAATCTGATATTACCTTGCATGTTTGTTTAATGTTTATTGCTTGGCTAAACAAAAGCTGCATCTTTAAAGGAAGGGACACAGCTTGTGACTTTCAAGTTTGTAGTTCCACAATTGTTGGGGAAGAAGGACTCCATCAGATAATGGCGAACAGAATCCCCATGTGTTCATGTTGCTCTGCTGAGTTCTCCATAAACAAGCCAGGCAGACATTCCTCACTGCGTGGATGTGCCCTGGGGGAGCAAATAGGTATCAACTCGTCTGCCATCTTTGTTCAACTGTGGGAGTGGCATGGAGCAGTGCCTTGCCTAGCCACACTGGTGCCTGAAATTAAAATTTTAACATTTTGATCATCATTAATTTTTTTCTGTCAGCTTTTAATATATTGCATTCAAATATTATCTTGATTACTGAGAATGTGGTACTCCCTTAAATTTTGCACCCAAGGCAAGTGCCTCACCTGCCTCACCCTATTCCTGGCCTTGGCTGTGAACCTAATATTGATCAGGAGTATGTAAGGAGTATATAAGGAACCAAAGGCATTGTTTTGGTTCAGTGGGAGAGTGATTGATGAGTAATGTGGACTGTGGTATGCATGGAGTTGGGTTGCTCACTCTGCTAAACTGACAGACAAGAAGACCACACGTCAGGGGCTTGGACACGTCACATGATTTTAACAGCCTGCCATTGACTGAGGCCTGGGAGCAGTGTCATAAAAAATGGTCGGAAAAGCAGGACTTGGGAGTCTCATGGCCTCGGGTTCAAATCTTGCTTTTGCCAATTTATTAGCCGTGTGGTTTGGGCCAAGTGACTTGTCTTCCTTGAGCCTCAGCACCCTTAATAAAAATGGAGATTTACAGATATCACCTCTTCCCTGAGTTGTTGTAAGCATTAAATGACATCATGGCTTCATTTGACACACATCTACCGAGCGCCAAGAATGGGCCAGTTGTGTGCCAAGCGCTGGATTCAGAAGTGAAGAAAAGAAATGAGGATGCTGTGTCACCCCTTTCAGGGTTTACAATCTAGAGGGGTCTAGAGGTGACATTAATGTGAGTCACAAATATAAGTACCCATGCTATGACAGGGGTAGTTGCCCTCATCAGAGAGAGTAGGGGAGAAGTAATGATCTAGGTGAGAGTTGAAGGAAAAAAATTGGAGTTCATGAGCTGGAGTGAGTAGGAAGGGCTTCCAAGAAGGGGAAATAGCTTGAACGAAGATCCAGTGTGGTGACGGGCATGGGCTGCATGCAGAAATGAACAAGTGACAGTGTGGCTGCAGTGCAGAACATTAATTTATGTAATTTTTTTACACTTTATTCATTTGACATTTAATATTATTTTATGTTAATTTCAGGTGTACAGCATACATAATTCAAGAAATGATCCCCCTGACTAGTCTCGTACCCACTTGGCACTATACACAATTATTATCATATTATTGACTATATTCCCTATGCTGTACTTTACATCCCCATGACTATTTTGTAACTACCAATTTGTACTTCTTAATCCCTCACCTTTTTCACCCTGCCCCCCAACCCTCCTCCCATCTATCACCCTGATAAATCTACTCATCTGATACCATACATAGTTATTATAATATTATTGACTATATTCCTTCTGCTATACCCTACATCCCCATGACTACTTTGTAACAACCAATTTGTACTTTTTAATCCACTCACCCCCAAATCCCCTCCCATCTGGCAACCATCAAAATGTTCTCTATACCTATGAGGTTTTTTTTGTTTTATTTGTTTGTTTATTTTATTTTTTAGATGACACATTCCATCTGTCTTTCTCTGTCTGACATACTCCACTCAGCACAATGCCCTTCAGCTCAATCCATGCTGGTGCAGGTGACGAGAACCCATTTTCATCCCTGGCCGAGCAGTAGTCCATTGTATATATGTACCACCTCCTCGTTATCCATTCATCCATCGACAGACACCCAGGCTGCCCCCACATCTTGGCCATTGTAAAGGATGATGCAATAGACATATTGGTGCACGTGGCCCCTTGAAGTAGAGTTTTGAGTTTCTTCAGATAAATACCTAGAAGTGGGATTACTGGGTTCTTCTTTGTCTCTTGTTACAGCCTTTATTTTAAAGTCTATTTTGTTGGGTATAAGTATTGCTACATCAGCTATTTTGTTTCTTTGTTTCCATTTTCATGAAATATCTTTTCCCCATCCCTTTACTTTCAGTCTATGTGCCTTTCCACCTGAAGTGGGTCTCTTGTAGGCAGCGTATGTAAGGGTCCTGTTTTCTTATCCATTGAGCCGCTCTTATCTTTTGAGTGGAGCATTTAATCCATTTACACTTAAAGTAATTGTTGATAGATATGTAGTTATTGCCATTTTATTAATCATATATTTTTTAAAAGATTTTATTGGGGAATTGGGGGAGGGGAACAGCGTTGGGGAATCGGGGAAGGGGAACAGACAAGTTGCTGTCTTTTTGTTCTTCGGTTTTTAGTTGCGGAGGACGTTGCTTCACTGGGCCATATTGGTATCGTCATTGCGCTCTTCCCGGATGAGGCAGATCGGTCACCAACCTCTGGATGTCGCTCACTGCGGCTATTGGCAGCTCACGCTGGCTGCCGGCCACTCACGCTGGCTGCGGGCCACTCACTGTAGCCTATGGCAGCCCGCTGCAGCAGGGGCTGCAGCCTACACCATCTCTGGGGCTCGCACAGCCCAGCTCCAGGTGGAGCTGTTGTTAGCTGTAGAGGGCAGTGTCACTGGCCCTCATATGTGGGATCCCAACCGGGGCATCCCAAAACCAGCTCTTAACGAATGCGCCACTCGGCTAGCCCTATTAATCATATTTTTGATCTTTGTTTTCCTCTTCTTAAAGAAGTCCCTCTAAGATTTATTGTAATACTGGTTTGGTGATGAGGACCTTCTTTATCTTTTTCTTGTCTTTATCTGTTCTTTGATTCTAAATGATAGCTTTGCTGGGTAGAGTAATTTTGTAGGTCCTT
Source organism: Aselliscus stoliczkanus (assembly GCA_033961575.1). NCBI lineage: Eukaryota > Metazoa > Chordata > Mammalia > Chiroptera > Hipposideridae > Aselliscus > Aselliscus stoliczkanus. The sequence goes on from CM066734.1 coordinate 127,634,975, forward strand.
CCTTTTAATCACTTTGAATATTTCGTGCCAGTCCCTTCTGGCCTTCAAAGTTTCTGTTGAGAAATCAGCTGATGGTTTTATGGAAACTCAATTGTAGGTAACTAACTGATTTTGTCTTGCTGCTTTTAAACTTCTTTCTTTGTCTTTAATCTTTAGCATTTTTATTATGATGTGTCTTGGTGTGGGCCTGTTTGGGTTCATCTCTGTGCTTCCTGGGCTTGTATAACTATTTCCTTCTTCAGGTTAGGGAAATATTCCATCATTTCTTCAAATAGGTTTTCGATTCCTTGTTCTCTCTCTTCTCCTTCTAGTACCCCTATAATGTGAATGTTGGTATACTTGATGTTGTCCCAGAGGCCCCTTAACTCTTCTCATTTTTTTTTTCTTTTCTTTTTTTTTTGCTGTTCTGATTGGGTGTTTTCTGTTACCCTATCTTCTAAATCACTGATTCAGTCCTCTGCTTTACCTAATCTATTGCTGATTCCCTCTAATGTGTTCTTCATTTCAGTTATTGTATTTTTTATTTCTGACTAGTTCTTTTTTATGTTCTCTATCTCCATTTTTATGTTTTCTTTTGTTTGTTGAAGTTCTCCCTGAGATCATTGAGCATCCTTATAACCAGTGTTTTGAGGTCTGCATCTGGTAGATTGCTTGTCTCCATTTTGTTTAGTTCTTTTTCTGGAGCTTTGCTTTGTTCTTTTATTTGGGACATGTTTCTTTGTCTCCCCTTTTTGGCTGCCTCTCTGTTTTTATGTATTAGGTAGGGCTGCTATGCTTCCTGGTCTTTGTAGAGTGACCTTATGTAGTAGGTGTCCTGTGGTGTAATCTCCCTGGTCATCAGAGCCAGGTGCTCCAGGTGTGTGCTTTGTATGGGTAGTGTGTGCCCTCCTGTTGTAGTTGAGCCTTGGTTGTTGTTTGCATGCCAATAGGAGGAGTGACCCTCAGGCTGATTGGTGGTGAGGACTGGCCATGAGTACAGTGTAGAAGCTGTGGTGCAGGGGCTGACCTCACAGAGCAGGGATCACTTTAGTGGGGCTCTGGTGCCTGCCCAGTCTTCCCTTTGGGTGTGTGGTCCTTGGAGGCAGCCAGGTGATGCTTTTCATGGTCTGAAAATTGCCACCAGGTGTGCCAGCCCTGGGGCCTGGGATGCAGGCCAAGTTTAGCTGCAGTCTGTGCCCTGCCCGGAGCCACCTGGTATGAGATACAAAACAATCCTCAGATGGCTGCTGCCCCCACTAGGCTTAGAGGTGCCTTGAGAGGCCATTCTGTGAACTGAAGCGGCTGTCATTAGTGCTGGGCTCAGGGCTGCTCAACCAGAGGTATGGGACATGCCAAAGCCAGATGCTGCTTATTTGGTTTTTGTGAACCTTTGAGAGATTTTATGAAAGTCCACAGCATGAGCTAAGACAGGTTGTTTGCATGGAAAAAGCACTGGAAACAGCTTGGGTGTGCAAGAAAGTTGTTTGGGGTGTGTTTTTCGGGAATCACTGGGACGGGGCTGACAAAACTTGATAGTGCGAGTTTGATGGAGACTCAGATGTGGCATCTGCCTGCATCTGCACGCAGGGAAGAGGAGGGCTCAACAAAGAAACAATGGCTTCCACCAGCTCCTTCATCTGGGAGAAAGCTGCCCCTCCAGCCTTTACCCTGAAGGCAGACAACTCAGTTCCTCCCCATATGGCCCTGGCACATTTTGAGCTGCTACCCCAGCACTGGAACTCAGAGCGAGTGAGTCTGTCTGCAGTAAGTCTGTGCACGGCCACTTTAAGACGAGCTTCTGGGACTCCAGTTTACCTCCATCTCATTCAGCCACAATCTCCGCTGGTTTTCACAGCCAGAAGTTATGGTGATTTCTCTCCCCAGCAATGGAACCCTGGGCTGGGGAGCCTGGTATGGGGTTCAGACCCCTCGTTCCTCTGGGGGGCACCGTCACAGCCAAGATATCCCACCTGAGTTTTAATGGTCACACTTGGGTGTACGACCAGCCCCTTCTGCGTCTCTGTCCCTCCTACCGTCTGGAGGTGGCTTCTTCTGTATGTCCGCAGTTGTAGGGCTTTGGGTCAGCTAGACTTCAGATGATTCTCAATGATGGTTGTTCTGTCTTTTAGTTGTAATTGATGTGGTTCTGAGAGCACAGCATTTACCCGATCTGCCATCTTGACTGGAAAATGATCATTTATGTTGCCATTTTTACCATTATTAGCCATTCTGCAGACTCTGGGTGATAAGGGGGATAGGCTCTAGAAGGTTCACTGGCCTACTTATGCTACCCACAGAGAACAGTTCTGTCCCTAAAGGCAGGAGGAACTGAATTCTAGATATGAGGCTGTATTTCTAGAGAAGTTTCTAGGAAGGAGCAGGAGAAACCAACGGGGGGAAATAAGGGGAAAGAGTTAAAGCAGAAAGAGCCACGTTAAGATGAACGGTGAATAAACAAGATGGGACATTTCTGTGCCACCTGCCATATTTTCTTGGAAATAAAAATTATTTTTCCAGAAATAAGTGTTCAGCAAGAAAACGTCCTGAGCTGTAAAGCTCCAGTCTTGAGAAAAGGCCTTGGTGTGTTAACATTTCTGAGCAAAACGTACTGGCAACTCTCACGGGCTTTGCCCGTTTTCCTCAAGAGGTAGTTGAGTCTGGGCGGGATTTTAAATGTTTCAACATGTTTTCTCTGTCATGGATAGGCCAACATTAGGTGAGAAGGGGGAGTAAAACTTAAACTTTAAAAATAATTTGAAAAACTCACTGAGGGGGAATTTGCATCTATGAACGGCTTGATATTGGCAAAGTCTGTTCTCCCCAGAGGTCACAGAACAGGTGGAAAAGGGCCGCTAATTCTGTCGGTCAGCCTCATGCTTTCCCAAGCCTGGATGACCTCAGGGAGTGTGAGTTTCCAGGCTTTTCCTTGAGACACTGTACAGTGAGCGTTTGTCACACAAGTGCCATTTGTGGCAGCTGATATGGCCTGGAAACTTCCCCAGAGTCTACCAGAAGATAACGGCTTCTCATGGCCTTTTGCATTTGAACTAGTGACCCAGAGGTGAGAAATTCTATTGTATATTCCATTACTGACTCCCTCCGCTCTCCCGGGGAACGCTGATATAGCCGTGACACTTCGAGTCATATGTGGTGTGCTCATGACGGAAAGCTACACCAGACTGAAAGCGAATCTTTCATGAAAATCCCATGATGCCAGCCTAGCAATTAACAGCTCTGACTTTCCTGAGAGGGGCTGCCTAATGTTTAATCATTGCCAAACTGTTCAGAATCCCAAAAGAGAGAGGGGTGAGGTCATAGCAAGCCCCCCCTCTGTAGTCTGTTGTTTATGCCTCTCATTAGCTTAAGTGCTTTCTTTCCTTTTGGGGGGAGAGGGAGCAGTCCTCATCAGTGCCCTGCAAGGGACCAGAGGAACTCAAGTGATGATTCAGGGCGACTCGGAGTTCGCACGATGTTTTGACAATGGTGACAAGAATTGCAACAGGTTGTCCTCCCCATCTAGGGTCTTCTGTGGGTGGGAAAAGGCAGTCATTATGGAGGCCAGTGAGGCTTGATGTCATTTTGTTAATAAAGGCTTTATAAGAACCAGGAGAACACCATCTGGTCCTGGGGCTCTGCCAGGTTGAGGAGACTTTAATAGCTTCTTGAGTTTCAGCAGGAAAAATTGGGCTATCCAGGGAACAAACATGTGCTCAGGAATGGTGGAGAGTTAGAGCTTATTTAAAAAGTGAGGGGCAGCGGCCCCGGTTTGGTCCCACATGTGAGGGCCAGTGACACTGCTCTCAAAAAAAAAACAAAAAAACGTGAGGGAGACCTAAGCTAACCCTTGCATTGGCACAGGACAAAGACAGACTGTGTGGCCAGAGCAGCTGCCCCAATGATGCAAAAAAGAGTAATTTATGGCTGCAACTTAGCATTCCAGGTGACACCATTGTCTGGGATCCCTGAAACAACAGGAGGAGGAGACTCATTATGTAAAAGGCTGTCCAAGAATCCTGTAGGCAAGAGACCTCATTCATAAACTCAGTGCCCTAGAAAGGAGCGCTTCAGGTGAGGGTTTGCAAGGCCCTTTTGCACATATTGGTAATTAGCATCGGTTAAAGAAGATGTGGGTTTTTCTACTTTATGAAACTTGTAGGCCAAACTGAAACCCGGTGACTTATTTCATGAAGTAAACTGTCAAAGAGTTGACAGTCACCCTCCAGAGAATCCCTTGTCCCCCCAGAGCAAAGGAAGATAATATTTATTCATGGTATTAAAAAATTTAAATTAAGTCATCCCATAGCAGCCCTCTGAGAAAGAAAGAAAAACGTACAGGGACACTGGTTAGAAATGTTGCTATAGATTAAGACTATGGAGGCAATTAATACCAAGAAAAAGTCAATCTAGCGAGGTAAGAAACTGAAATATTTATATAAAAAGTTAAGAAAGATCCCATTAGCTGTTACCCAGGTGGACATATCTCTATGTAATTATGGAGTTCTCTAACAAAAGCAAATTTCTTTTTCCTTGGTTTCATCTCTAAGGCATTCGAGTTGGCAGGAGTTCTTTTCATGGGGAAGTAATTTAAATAGATGCCGAATGAGGTAAGGGTGTCCTCTATAAATTGTTCTTATTCTTTAGGTCAAAATGTGACTCCCAGGGTGCAAGCAAGGAGAATAGTTAAAGAGAAGGAGGCTGGCAGGGGCCTAGTCGGTGTTCAGTATGTCCTTGCCAAACGGTATTATAAAAGATGGCAAAAGACGGGTTTGGGGGAGCAGCAAGGCGAGTGACCTGAGCAGTACATAGGAGTGGCAGAAGTCATTCAGATATATTGTCCTATTTGAGCTCCATCACACTGGAGACTGGAACAATATTATGAGCTGTAGTTGTCAATAAGAAGCTCAGGATCCAACAACCTTGGAGGGATGATGGGGCCAACACTGGGACTGACTGCTCTTCTTGGTAGAGAAGAGGGACAAGCCTCCTTCCAGGATAATTCTCACCATGGAGGCATGGTGAGTCCATTTTGTTTTCTTTGCTTCTGCCCTGGAGCTCTAAGTTGCTAACGCGAGTTCCGAGGCCTTTCTACCATGAGCGATGGTACTATTTCTTTCATAGAATAAAAGAAAGAGTCCATCACTTGGAGATTCCTTCATTTTTCTTGCATATGCCTGACCGTTTCCCCATGGCAACCTGTATCTTCTCCTCCTCTCTTCTGTAACAGACGAAGTGTATTGAAGTCATGAATGGTCTGAATGTTCGAGTTCCCCCAAATTCATCTGTTGAAATTTTAACCCCCACTGTGATGGTATGAGGAGGTGGGGACCTTTGGGGGGGTGATTAGGTCATAGACGTGGGGCCCTCAGGAATGAGATTAGTGCTCAGAAAGATCCCTTGACCTTTCTACTATGTGAGGACAAGTCTAGAAGGTTCTGTCTCAACCAGAAAGCAGGACCTCCCAGATACTGAACCTGCTGCTGCCTTGATCTTAAACTTCCCAGACTTGACAACTATATGAAATACATTTCTGTTGTTCATAAGCCACGCAGTGTATAGTATTTTATTATAGTTGCCCGAAAGGAATAGACAGACTTTTCATTTGTATGCTTGTTTTCACTTATAGACTGCCTAATGCTCTCTACCTGTTCCACTGCCTTATTCCATTGCTCTTCCCCCTCTTTTTATCTTCAATTTCTTTCCTCTGGCTTAGTCATGGAAGTGTATAAAAGTGCCCTCACCCCCATTTTTTTTTTTGAAACCGTACCAGTTTAGTTTTTATCCCAACACTTTGTTGAAATGACTCATGCTAAGGTTACCAACGACCTGATTTTCAAAACTAATGACCTATTTCAGTCTCCTTCTTTCTTGATTTTTTAAAGCAATTGCCTGAGTCAACAACTCCCATATTTTGAAATACTTTCATTCCTTGGCTTGCATTCCTTTATTTATTCACTCTCAACTAATATTTATGGAGTCCTACTATGTGTTGGGGGACTATTCTAGATTCTGGAGGCACAGAAGTGTATCATATTCTAGTGGAGGAGACAGGCAACAAATAAATGTGAGAATGGACATAAAGTATCATTGGATAATGGCAAGGCCATGACAATGGTCCGTCTGCCATTGCTGGACACCGCTCTCTCTTCCAATGCCTTTGACAGTCTCTGCGGTTCTTTCTGATTCTTCCATTTGGCATGTTCAGGGTGACATGTCTGTTCTCCTCTCTCCTTTTTCTACCTGACCCTCTAGGAGATCTCATCCATTCCAAGGCTTTAGTATATCTCCACTAATTATATCTCTACCCATGTTTCCATCTCAGATGTATCTTTTGAAATTTGGAAGCATCTATCCAGTCATTTACTGGACATTTCCATTGGAGATGTCCTATAGTCCTCTCACATTTACTAAGTTCAGACTGACAAACTTCTGTCACCCATACATGTCCTCCTTTCTGTATTCTCTATCCCAGTTAGTGTTGGCAACATCCCATCATTCTCTCAATCTAGAACCCTGTCCCTCATCCTCACTGTAATAAGTCACCAAGAGTAGTTGATTCTGTGACCTAAAGGCTCCAGAAGTTGGCCCTACTTTCCATCTTTGGAGTCATTGCCTTAGTTCAGATTCCTATCATGTCTTTTTATGGACTGTTGCCTCTAGCAGGCTTCCCTAATTCCAGGGTTCCTCCAATCTACCTCTTACCTTGCTGCCAAAATTATCATCCTAAACTTACTTGATTTGTCAGTTCCCAATGAAAAAAAACCTCTCTTGCCTGTAGCAGGGCTTAAGAACTGCAGGATACAACTGATGTGTGGCTCACAAAATCATTTTATAGGGTTTGCGTCAAACATTCAAAAATACGAAATGGAAAAACATCAGAATGAATTTCATGCAGAGAGGGTAAGTGTTGTATTGTAAATGTTTCTTTCAGTTATAAATACACGTGCGTGTGTGCTAAGTTGTGATGTACAACGTATGTCTTATCTGGGCAGCACCAGAAAAGTTAAAAAAAAATGTGCTGGCTCCTAGGGTGTAATGTAAATTCCTTTGCTTGGCATATAAGTCCCTTCTCAGTTCTGTCTTCCTCAACAGGCTCTTACATAGGGTCCAGCACAAAAAAACGCTCAAGTCACATGTAAGAAAAAATTCTCGTGATCTCTGAGCAGGTCTGGCTCTTTGTCTACGTCACGCTTTTGGCCACACTGCTCTCTGTGCTGCCCTTTGGGCAGCAAACCTCTTCTTGTTTGTTATGTCTCAGCTTCATTGTCACCCTTCCTAGGCAGGGCTCTTTATTTCCTTTCCCCGGGTTTCCTGAACATCTAGTGTGGTGTTGATGTTTTGGAATGTAATTTTCCTGATGATGTGTCTTGTGTCCCTTATTAGGCCACATGGACAATGACTGTGAGGTCAATTCATGTTTTATCTTTGGTACCTAGCAAGGAACCTGGTACAGAGAAGAACTCAGGGATGTAGGCAAAAGTGCGTGTGTGTACAGGAAGGTGCACATTAGTTTTAGGGGAGTTATGAATTTTGGGTGTGTATGCACACACAGCTCACTCCTGAGGTCTTTGACTACTTCTGTTTACCACCTTGGCCCAGAGCCTCCAGGCCAGACACTGATCACAGGGTTCACAATGCCACTGTTCCAGGTGGAATAGATGGGAATTTGCAGTGAAATGCCATGTGTCTTTTGTCATGTGCCAGCAGCAATATGACACTAGTCTCTGGGTCTCTCCTCAGTTACTATGGTTAATGGCTTGTGGTATTGGGTCCAGTGTCAATTGTGCTCTATTCTCAAAAACCCTGAGATTATCCCACAACATAAGGCTCTTAAAATAAGACATTTGTATAGGTAATGATAAGAAAGATACAATTTCATTTTTTTAGCCCCTGAATGAATTTGGCTTACAATTACCACAGGAAAGAAGGGGAAAGTATTGACCTGAAGTGAAGTTTACTCTATTTCCTGTTACATGAGTCTTAATCCTCAACTACTTATTAGTATTTGGGAATTTGTTTTAGAACATGGGTCAGCCACCTCCTTGCAGTGTGACCAAATAATATCCCAGGGTGTCCTTTACTAGGGGAGGACACTTGGCCCTGGAGCTTGACACACATCTGGTTTTACCTTTGCAACTTAGTAACTTGGGTGACCTTTGATAAATTACTTACATTTCGCGAGCTTTAGTTTCACGCTGTATAGAGTAGGGATATAATACTTCCCTTATAGTGACGTATTGTGAAGATCACATAGGTTAAAGTTTGGAAACTGTGACATCCTCTCTAAATGAAGCATTTTGAAGGGAAAGAGAAAGAACATAGAATAGAACATGAGAGAGGGAATGGGACGTGGTAAACAGGAGGGAGATAGGAAGCAGAAAATAGGACATGAAGTGGGAAGGGACAGACTAGGCTGTCTCGTGGCTCTCTTGTCGCAGATTGCCTGGCTGTTCTCCACCAGCTCCAGCTAGACACCTTGCGGGTGCTGGGGGTGCGTGCACATGAGCCTGTCTGTTCTAGAGGACCAGGCGTCTAGACAGCATTTCTCAGCCTCTGCACTGTTGACGTTGGGGGAGTGATAATGCTTTGTTGTTAGGTTCTTTTCTTGTGAGTTACTTGGCCTTTATTCACTGTATGCCAGTAACCACCTTGTCCCCATACTCCCCAGTTATGACAGCCCAAAATGTCCCCAGACATTGACCAGTGTTCTTCTGGGGGCCCAAACCACCCCCGCGGAGAACCACTGCCACAGACAGGCATTGCCCACCTACCCATGGTGCCTCAGCTGCGAAGCAGCCCTGAAGATTCTGTGTATATCGCCACTGGCATTGGGGACCCTGAGCTCTGCATCTGCAAAACCAAGTGAATACCGCTTTGAAAGAAAGCTGCCATGCAGCTGCTTTCAGGAAACATCCAGAAATCAGGGAAGTGGAATTGTTTTCCGGATTGGTGAGAGAATGAGAAAGCTAGTGGTAAGAAAACTAGGAACAAAAAAAAGGCCCTCTGTTTATGTAGCGAGCTGTTTCACAGCTTTGGGCCATAAGCTTGTGGTCAAGGGGTGAGAACCTGGGTTGACCTGTGACCCAATGGAACCGGCGCAGATGTGCCCCCTGAATCAACCAGCTCAGGGCTCCGCAAACTGCGGCTCACAAGGCACACGCGGCTTTTTGGGTACATTCTGTCTCAAAAGTTTGCCAACCCCTGAAAGAGCCAATCCTGTCCCTCACAACAATTTAAAAATTATTCGAGAGCCATAAACATATTTTTACATAATCACCATTACGTGAATAATATCCTTTAAAATTTTTATAAATGAAACTATGATAGTTTTATTTTCATTTTCAATTTTACCTCAGAGCCTGTGGCTTGTGAGCCACAGTTTGCTGACGCCTGGCTGCTCTTTTGTCTCAAAAGTTTGCTGACCCCTGAACTAGCTCATTGGAGGAAACAATGAAGGGCAGGGAAGCTGGTGCCAGTGTTTCTCTACTTTTGGGTTTCAAACAACTGAAAACAAAAATTGTTTTTGCTGTAACTGGTTTCATTTCATCTGTTTTCTAGGAAGTGCCCAATTGTCTGCACTCTACTCTCCATGGCTTTGCCAAGAAATAACCAGTGTGCTTCTTCGGAGAGCTGGTAATTCTTGATAAAGCGGTGGAACTCTTTTCTCAAACCTTGGAATGGAATAGCCGAGAAAGCTTCAGATCTAGCGTTGCTCCCAGACTGTGCAGTGCCTTCCAGCTTGGCCAGAGACACATTTGCAAACTATTTCATGTAAAAAAAAAAATTGTTGAGCAGAAAAATTACAAAGAAGAAAACAGATGCAACATTCGCTGTACATTTGAAGAAAAAATTTAAAAATGTGCAAAATCCCCTAGTTTGCAGCAGGCAAGAAAGAAATACAAATAGATCTGTGATGAAGACCTTCAAACATTGTGAAAAATTTACTTGTATGCGAGAACCCAGGCCTGCTAGATAAAGCAGTTATTTCTCAGGGCTGTTACCTTGCTTCCTCCGCACCAGGTCACTCTGCTCACCTGTGCCACTGCTTTGACTGCAAAATGGGAATATTGTTATCATCCCATTTCGCAGAGGTGATGAATATATTAATTAAGATCCTTGCAGCTGAGGCCTAAAAAGGTCAAAATGTCCTCGAGTCTTTATGCTATAAAAACATTTATCTGCATTAAGGAATCTACTTTCTCTGTGTGTTTTTGATCGCATTGGTCTGGCTATTTATCTTTGCAGTATAGCACGATTACCCTAAGGTGCATATTTTTCAGATCATTATAAGATTTTTGGTGCGATAACACTGGAGAGGGAGAAATCCATGCATGCAAGCCAGCCTTGGAACAGTGTGAGCATTCACGGCGAGATTGCATTGCTCCTTTCTAAGCTTCCCATCTGCAATGAGCACTAGACCATACTTAAACTGTAATGTATGGTTTTAAGGTCACTGCCGGTTATTATCTGACAGGTAATGACCACAGCAGTATACATTATTGCTACTAGGAGCCATTTTTGTACTATTTTCAGTTTTCCTTTTTATTGAGTAGGGACTGACACCTCCAGAGTTCCACAGGGTTGGATTACAGTAGTTGAAATGTTCAGCAGTTTCACTGGGTTTTATTTTTGGGGAGAGGCTGGAGTTTTTTGGGGAGAGGCTGCAGTTTTATTTTTGGGGAGAGGCTGCAGTTTTTTGTTTGTATGCTGAAAAGAGGATTGAAGTTTATTTGAAATGTTCCTTTTATTTTGAAATGGCATTTGGGACTTCCCACCTTTTAGAAGAGCCATCTTTTCCCCCCATTTAAATTAGGGATTAATATTGGAGGAGGAGTTGGATTTGTTTATTTTCTTAACTCTTTCTGAATAATTAGTTATTATGTCTCAGGAATAATCACAATGTTGATATAATAAATTCTGGAGTCAGAAAGTGTTCTGTTTGGGGCTTCACCTCTTTATAAGAAAAAATAAGAATGGAGTTCAAAGTTAACTGTTTGTGTTTCCCCAGAATTGTAGTTTTAAATCATATTTACGATCCTTTGTGTTACTGATCTGACTGAGAAAACTGGAATCTGAACTAGTAAGATCTTTATTTTTCCAATGCGTAAGCATTCCCTTTTGAAATATTTACTGTTCGAGAAAATACCAGAGTGGTTTTTCTGTGTGTAAAAGCTCGTTATTTTGTGGTTAGCTTTAGCCAACTTTCATTTTCTATAGAGGCTCAAATAATTATTCAGCAAATAATACAAGGGGAAGGAATCAGGAATGTGGCACCGCGACAATTTGATCCCAGTTGTGAATTCCTTCCCTGAAAGTGCACAAATGATATGAAAGATTTTATTCAGCCAAACAGTTGGATACAAAGGTCTTAATAACGAAACCTGATTTTGACAGCTTTGACTGTTGGACAGTAGGCGTCATTTTATTTGCCATGTTGATTGATTATTTTTAACTTCTTTCACATATTTATGCATCGATGTAGTGATTTCATCTGTATCTTTTTTTCCCCACATGGCTATGTGGCCTTATGAAGAGAAAGGTTAACATTTTTAATGGGGAATTTTATGTAGGAATAAGAAACAACAAACTAACAATCATTATACTTGTCTGAAGTAGAGAAGACTATCTACCATATGTCTTTGTCTTTTTATGTAACTGTCTAATGGTGGATACATTATACTCTAGTTGCTGCTGCAGTAGATTAAAAAAACAACAACAACAGTAATAATCCAAGCTAGAGAAGCAGTTTTATAAAACTGTGGTTCTACAGAAATATTTCAGGAGATGAAGTTTCTCCAAGAGTTTGTTATTATGTCACATACAAACCTTTGCTAATGGGTGTCAGTTGTGGTCCAGTTATTGAGACAATAAGCATGGTCGATGGTATTTTAAAGTATCCTCTATAATCTTACCATCATCGTTTTTTCTTCATAAGAGAAATCAGATGGGTGTAAAGTTATGCTCCTTGTGATTCTTTGTCCAACTAGAGCGCTTTTGAGTGTTTGGATGATGACAGAAGGATCTCTTTTATATTCTTAAATACATAATCCCAAGAAGGTTTAAATCAATGCGTTAATTGGTAAGTGATACTGTAATTACATGCATAATCAGGGAAATTTTGAATCCAGATTATTTACTTGCTCTCAGGAAATTAATCTGCAGAGGTCATACATTAGATTGCTTGTTTATTAAGTGGAACCCTGTAGTTACAAAGTGCTGCTGGGCTCTGCCCTCCATGAAGCATTCTTCTAGATGTTCCCAGCAGGTGTCGACGGCACAGAGCCTCGAGTGCTTATTGATCCAGATTCAAACAGTTCATTAATCTAAGCACACATTATATAGATTTTTCAATGTAATTTTGAAAGGGTTGAAAAACTATATTGAATGATGAGAGATGATACTCAAATTATGCTTTTTATAGCACATCTCCCTTGGGATTGTGGCATTCTAACTGGGATGGATACTGGAACACAAGGTATATAGTTCCCTCTGGATCTAACATTTCTTCTTAACATTAAGCAACTAAGTGGTTACCTAAACAGTTTGCCCATCTTTGTTCTTTCATAGTTTTTTTTTCTCCTTTCTTATTTGGCATAATCAGTGAGGCTCTCCCCAAATGCCAAGATAACAAAGTAAGCTATAGAGATAGGAAGGCTGAAAAAAAAAATCACATAGGCAACAATATGGTTTTTAAGGATGTTTTTTGTCTTTCTCATGAATATAGTAAAAATTTCCTTGGAATTTCCATTTCTTCTCAAGATCTTTATTTTTATACATGTACCAGATAATTTCAAATAATGTATTATTATGTTCTGAAATAAATGAAGTGACTCTGAGATCTGGAAGGGATGCTAAAAATGATCATGGCATGTATATTAATCTCTACCATCACTGCTGCCATTTTGCACATCTCTGATTGAGCCAAGGTAGCGTTTCATCCAAGCAGGCTTGACTTATAAACAGAGTTGAGTAGTGTTTGAATCGTCCGTGGCCTGTCGCACATGTTGCCAGTTTTTTTTAATTTGGGGTAATGCCTTTATTGCCTCTGTTGGAACTGAGGCCAGGAGAGGTAACGACCTTATTCATACTAATTGGCAAATGACTGCTATTGGCTTCTTTCCTATGAGAAAAAGGAGTAGTGATAGGCAGATAATAAGAACTTGCTGGGAAGAGAAAGCATACGAACAGGGAAAAGCATACGAACATTAAACTGCCTCCCACCCCAAACATGGCTACCTGTGTATCTTGCCTTAGTAGTCATCACCTGTCTACCAATCTGGGCTACAAACAGAGTATTTCTTTGATTAGGACATAACTATTTACTTAGTTTTATTTTATTCTGCTACTTTAATGGAAACCCCTGGTCATATTCTCCTTGGATCTCATTTGAAACAACTTTGGGAGTTTCATCTCTTCTTTTAGCCAAGACATATCAAGCCCTATCATGTGCAAGGGACCGGAAGAAGCAAATCAAATATAGGCCTTGATTTAGAGGGAACTAGGTCACTGACTTGTCACCAGAAACATGAAAAAAGGCAAGTTAGTGAGTACCAGACTTTCAAGAGCAACCAGAGTCTATAGATACCCAGGGAGAGAGGCAACACATTTTGTCTGGGCCAGTGTGGAACGGTTTACCAAGCAGGTGACATTGAGCTGGAATTCGCATTTTCAACTGACCCCTGAAGAACATGAATTTGAACTGCTCGGGTTCACTTACAGGCAGATTGTTTTCAATAAATACGTTGGCAAACTTTTGGGAGACTTGTGACAGTTTGAAAAAACTCACAGACAAAACTTATTTTCTTAACATTTTATTTTTCTCTAGCTTACTTTATTGTAAGAGTACACTATATAATACATATAACACACAAAATTTGTGTTAATTTACTGTTTATATTATTGGTAAGGCCTCTGGTCAACAGTAAGCTATTAGTAGTCAAGCTTTTGAGGAGTCAAAAGTTATACTTGGATTTCGACTGTGGTGTCCCCACATTGTCCAAGGATCAACTATGTATATAGTTGTTTTCCAAGGCTAGGGAACCTTCTGAAATGTTCAATATCTGTAACAGCACCAGAGGAGCTGTGTTTTAATTTTATCTTCAACCTAGGTTGTCTGTATCTTCCCATCTCAGTGGATTGGCTTGACATGCTGCAGTGCTGCTGACCTGTTGGATTAGAATGCATCATGCTGAAGGATGCTTAGCTAGCGGGGTGCAATGGTACTTACTAAGACATTTGTAGCTGAGTAAATTTTGTTTCTGGAGTTTACCCATTATTTCAGAAGTAATTTGTGCATGATTATGGAAGTTACTCCGTTACCTATTTATGCAAACTTGAACGTATTTTGTATAAAGTATTGAGTTGTTGAGTTATTAAAAAGTGTTTGCTTTATATGACATAGTTCTCTATAAGAACAGATTTTTTTTTTTTTTTTTGCATTTTTAAGGAGAACACGATAAAAGGCAGATTGGTGTGTTTCACTTAGTTCAAGGTGTAGGTGGGTCTGAGTTAATAAGGAAAGGCTTACTGCAGATCTTACGCTGAGTCTTAAACATGAGAATGAAGGATAGAAACCCTTGGCAGATCCAGGCTTGGGAAAGAGAATAATAAAAAGAATCTGAACTGGGAAATGGAGGACCTTGTCAGCTTTAGGCTTTATTGTGCCATGTTTTGTTCTGTTCAAAAATATCTCTGTCGTGGGGACTTGCAAAGTTCTATCTTTTGTTTTGACTGTCTTTCTTGGGTGAGTGATACTTGAGGTCAGGAGTCAGCAACTTTTTGTTTTGTTTTGTTTTGTTTTTGTAGAAGGCCAGAGAGTAAATATTTCAGGCTTTGTGAGCCATATGGTCCTTTTTGCAGCAAATCAACTCTACTGTTGTGTCATGAAAGCAGCCATAGGCAATACATACATGAATGGTTGTGGCCGTGGACCAGTAAAACTTTATTGACAAAAACAGGCAGTGGGCCAGGTTTCCCCTGGGGGCCAAAGCTGATTGAGCCCTGTTTTAGGTCATTGTTTCCTGAACTTCAGTCCTTTTGTACCACTGTCATGATATTGCTTAACTTGTGTTGCTTCTATACTCTTGTTTACTTAATTTTCTCCCTTATATTGATTTACATTTTAAAAAACCCTCAAATTTATTTTAAAAGGAATTGTATATCACTACTAGAAATGGAAAAGCAGTATCATGAGTTATTAATAAGGGGTCATTAAAAATAAATACAATGAAAACAAAACAAAAGCAAAACAATACAATCATGTACTGTAATTGTGTGCACGCCATGTTTTGGGAGCCATTGACTAAGGCTGTTGTCAATAATAAACAAAATGGCTTAGAATTAGTCTCTCCGAGTTGATGGCTGTTCACTTAGACGTCTTGTAACAATGTGGCCAGACAGGCTTCTTCTCTTTCATCATGGAGGCTGTGGCTAAGGAGCTGATAGGAGTAGGGACTGTGGCATAGACCAGCTCATATGTGACACCCCAAGAAGACCCCTGGACTGGGGTTGTTGGATGTAATATACAACACCCATTAAATTTGAATTGCAGGCAAACAACAAATAGTTTTTTACTGTAAGTGTGCTCCATGCAATATTTGGTTCATACTTATGCTAAACATTTATTTGTTGTTTATCTGACATTCAAATTTAACTAGGTATTTTACCACCCCCTCGCCCTTTATTTTTTGCTAAATCTGTCCCTCCTATCCTGGCCCAACAACAAGGGGTCAGTGCACGGACACATGAGTAGTAGGGGGTGGGTGTTGCTGCTGGGTGGCAGAAAAGAAGTAACTCAGTCTACTTAAAATGGAGCCTATAGTGGTCTTTGCAGGGGACAGTGAGTAAGTTGGCCTGACTAGGAGGTATGGGTCAGAAATTAAGGCAAGTTCTTGTGACTTGGAGTCCCAGCCAGGAGTTTGGACACAATCCATTTCGGCATCAGAAATTCACTGTGGGGTTATAAAGAAGAGCGTGTGTGATAGGACAGAAAATAATCTTTCAGAGAGCTTTACTGTTAGCCTATTTATGTAGCTATAGCATGCCTTCCATGCGCTGGAAAAATAATCAAAGGAGAATTTAGAACTGTTCTCGGATTGTCAGTTTTTCATCTAAAAATGTTAATGTACATTTAAACTTTTAATTAAAAAAAGCATATCCCATCACAAACTATTTTTAATATGGAATATTTAGCGGTGGCGCACACATTCTGTTCTGAGCTCCACCAGGCTATTAACTGGAATAATTTGGGTTTAAAAATAAACTGAATTAGGTTGTATACCCCCAGGTTAAGTCCCAAACAAATTGCATTATTTAATCTGCCATTCTTACAAGGCATAGGCATGTTGTAGGTCGTTCTGTGCAGGATAAAGTTGCAATTCACCGGTGAGTTTTTTTTTTTTTTTTGAGGATAGTGTCACTGGTCCTCATATGTGGTACCTGAACCAGGGCTGCTGGCTTCCTAAGCCAGCGCTTAACCACCGTGCCACTCAGCCGGCCTGTCACCGGTGAGTTTTTGATGGCATCAGACATGTCCGCAGTTGACAGAGCCATTTGTGGAAAACAGAAAAGAAGGATTGCGTTACAGATATTTAGAACCTATTTTCCATCTTCCTTTTTGCTTGAAAATGATTGTACGTATATAGTTGCAGGCTGTGGAGTCCTTAAAGACTACAGAGGTGCCTGGATTTAGACAAAACATTTGTGCAAGTTTGCGAGTTTGCATGAGGATGCATTTGGACATGAAAATCTAATGCTGGCAGGAAATTTTCTATTCTCTTGTCTCTTCCAGGTGATTTGGATGTGACTGTAATCAGGAAGTAGTTTGACCATGATAGAACCCTGGTGATTCCTAATTCTAGCTGTCATGTGCAACAAGCAGCCACTTCTGTTTTTCTCTGGAAAGGATCTACGTGTCAGCGGATAGAAGTTGCTTTTTCAGACATGAGAGTGAGTGTACGCCGAGCTCACCTGGCCACTAGGTGGCGCTGCAGCCATAAGGAAGTGTTGCTCACAGTTACATAGTTTGGCTGTGGGATTGGCATTAAGGGAGTTCTCCAACACTGGCATTGGGAGAGTGTAGCCTGTGTGTCTCTGGCTGCTCTGGACTGTAGGGCTCTTTGGATTCTACTGCATATTGTGTGTATCTGGGTTGCTGCTGAGAGAGCAGAGGATGATTTGATTAGGACGTGATGGTTCCTGCGTTTGTGTTATTATAACACACACACACACACACTCTCAAAGATTAGCTAGGGATTGGTATTGGTTGGGGGGTGGGAAGTGAAGGAAAATATCACACCTCCATAGTTTCTGAGGCAGATGGTCTGTACCAGCTGAGCAATAGATAGTCTATGACCTCTGGTCCCTGAGTGAGAAGGAATGTCCTTTTTTTTTGGTGCTGCTCCCCTGGAGGGGCTGTGGAAAGTGTTCCCTCAGCAGAGATGACCAAACCTCTGGACGATGGTGAGTCTCAGAGCATCTCTCTTTACTCCAATCCCCTCTTTTAGGGTTTTCTCTCTGTTTTCAACCACTGAGAAAAAATATCTATGTGCAAAAGAATATGTTTTTTGGTTTTCCTTCTTGAACAGAAGCCAAATGTTTGAAAACTGGACACCCCACTGTTGCTCCAAAGAAGCAAAGAAACTAAAGAGGTCTCTCGTAGGAGTGTCAAAGAGTGAAAACTAAATAACAACAACCCAAGTAGCTCTCTAAATACAAGAATCCCCACAAAGAATTAGCAAAAATATTTCCTAAATAGTGAGAAAGATGTGATATTGATTGAAATTAAAATGTGCCTGGTAGGGCCGGCCGAGTGGCGCGGTGGTTAAGCGCTGGCTTGGGAAGCCAGCGGCCCTGGTTCGGTCCCACATATGAGGGCCAGTGACACTGCCCTCAAAAAAAAAAAAAATGTGCCTGGTGAAAAAAATTGCTATCAAATGGCTTGCAGAAGAATTTACTGAGGGTATATTGGTGATGAAATCAGCAAACAATGGAATTCATAATGGAAATGGTAATTGCTATGTTTATTGAGGTCCTACTATGTGCGAGGTCCCATGCCAGATACTTTTGTATAATGGCTTAATCTTTAGAATAGGCTTTTGAAATGGGTGTTTTCACCCCATTTGGCAATAAAGAAATGGCAGTTTCGATAGGTTAAGTACCTGGTTTGAGTTCTAACACCTTAAAGAGCTCTAATTAGATTAGGCCTGCTAGTTTCCCACACTGTGTCTTGGTGTTTCGGAAATGACTCCATAATGGACCATGGAGGTAGGGATAATGTCTGCCACTTCTTGCATCTCTGGTACATGGTACAATGACTGGGTCATAGTAGGACATCAGTAGACATTTGTTTAACTAATAAGCAAATTCTAGATGACTGAAAGTATTCCATGGTATTTAATTAGAAAATCAGTTATCCCTGATGTACAGATTATAGGGATAACCTTATATTTGGGTGGGCCTTTACAATTTAGGACTGGCACATACTGTACTTTATTTCTTCAACCAATCTCAGACCGAGTTCACTGGGGTGGGGAATAGCATCACATTTTATAAAATGAAGCAACTGCAGCTCTGGGGTTAAGGAAGCGTCTTGAGTTCAGGTCTTCTGACTATAGACTGAAGGTCCCCTTAGTCCATGGATGGCCAGAGAATTTTTTGTAAATTAAAATAAGTATAATGAATAATGTTCCTGTTTTTTTTTGTTATTTATACATGATAAGCATTTCTACAGAAAACCCAAAATAGGTAGTCTGAGGAAGTGTGAGAGTTATGGCCATCTAGAGGCTGTTTCACCTTTAAAATATGTTTTCTAAAATGATTACCTATGGTAAACATTTATTCTAGAAAACTTAGAGAATACAGATAAGCAAAATGAAATATGATGAAAATCGCCCATTATAGCCTCTGCTTTAAAGATAAACATTTATATCATCTATACATTTTTCTATGTATAGATATGTTTTTGTTTGTTTGTTAGTTTGAGGGCAGTGTCACTGGCCCTCATATGTGGGACCAAACCGGGGCCGCTGGCTTCCCAAGCCAGCGCTTAACCACTGCGCCACTTGGCCGGCCCTAGATATGTTTTTAAAAAAGAGGTCATGTTCTTATAATTTGTTTTCGAAGTTTAATATGTTGTCTATGTCTTTATGTGTCATAAATTATTTCTATAGCATAACTTTTAATGGCTGCTTGAACATACTATAATTTATTTAACCAACCCCTTGTGGTTGGACATTTGGGTTGTTTCCAAAATTTTACTATGATAAAGCAACACCACGGTGAACTTCCTTGAATATATATGTCTTTGTGAGATTAATTCTGACCCATCGTTTTATAGATGAAGCTACAGAGACCCAGAGGGTTTGTGAAATTTATCTGAGAGGTAGACCTTGGACCAGACTTTAGGGCTCTTACGTTCCTAACTAGCTCGTTTCCTGTCATATCAGCAGAGGCTCCTGAACTTGTCTGGTGACTGTGACTCTGCCCTCCCATGGAAAGACAGGGATTTGTGGCCTGATCTGGGAGTCATTCACCCACAGGGCTAAGCTGTCTCCAGAAAGAAAAGCCAAGTGAAAAAAGACAGATATAGTTATTCTATTGCTGTAAAACTATTGATACAACTCTTAAAAACCATTTTCACTTTATAGACTGTGTAGATGCCAGACCACTGTGCTATACACTTGAAGCTGAAGTTGAATAATATTGAATGTCAATTCTAATTAAATATATATATATATATATATATATATATATATATATATATATTCACAGGATGTAAAGTATAGCTCAGGGAATATAGTCAATGGAATTGTAACAGCTACATATGATGTCAGAGGGGTAGTAGGTTGTGGGGGGGTGATCACTTCATGAGGGGTGTAAATGTCTAACTGTTACGTTGCTTTGTACACCTGAAACTAATTTTAAAAAATAAGAAAAAGAAAACCTTCTCTTTTCTTCTATAACATTTTATTTCCCTAGTTTCCCCCTGATTCTCTAATATTTCTTCCCTCCCTTCCTCCTTCCCTCCCTTTCTCCCTCCCTCCCTTTTTCCCTCCCTTCCTTCCTTTTCTTCCTATCTACCAATTGTCCATAGTAATTAATTAAGTTTCTATCTTCAAATTTCTTTTTTCTCTACTTTTCCCCTGTTTTAATGGCTTCACCGACCACTTCCAGGAAAATGACTCCCAAATCTAAAACTTCACTTTCGATGGCTCTCCCATAGGCCAGTTCTATATTTCCTACTAACTGTTAGACCTTTGCTTTCCTAGAACCAGCACTTCTAATGAAAGTCGCTCATTTCCTAAGGCTAGAAACCTTGAGACATCTGATTCTTCCTTTGCCTTTGTCTAATCTCCCACATCTTGCCAAGTCCAGTCAGTTCTATATTTCTAGCACTTAGTCTTTCTCTGCATTTCCACTGCCTCTGCCCTAATTCCGACATGCATTACCTCTCGCCTGGACTATTGCAGTGGCTTTCTGTGTGGTCCCACTGCCCCTTTTCTCTCCCTGGCCAATTCATCTTGCACAGGCTTGGCAAATGAATCTTCTGAGGTTACTGCTCTCATCTATACTGTCCACTGAATAGATGCCAAAGCTATTAGCCTGGCCTTCAAGCCTCTTTGTCATTTGACCCTAAACTACCTTCGTAGCCTTAGGCACCCTCCTTCTCTAGAGTATTTCAGTCAAACTGGACTCCTAATGCTTTCTTAACACACCCAGCTGATAACTGGCTCTGAGCCTTGATCAGGCCAGTTTCTGTCCCCATTAACCTTTTGAGATCGTAAAACAGGAATGCCACCTCTTCCATGAAGCCTTCCCTGGTTTCTTAAACCAGGGTGATCTTGTCCTACTTTTGTTAACCATAACCCTTTGCTCGCAGTACTAAGTACCCACTATAGCTATTCATGTACATGTTACGTCCCATTCAGTGTTTAAATTCCTTGTGCAAACTCTTTCTCAAACCCTCTTTCCTTAGCATAAGTGTCTCCCCCCTATACAAAGTTCTCAAAGTATTTGCTGAATAAATACATTAAAATAATTTGGGATTTAAGACATTTTACACACATTTATCAGAAACGTAGCCAATGTATAAAGGAAACTTTAAGAGCTCATCGTTCTTAAGGAAACAAACAGACTTCATATATATTCATGGTAGCTGCTCCTTATCAGATCTTTTCCTTGCTCAATGTTCTGGCAACACATATGAATGGGAATCAATAATAGCTGTCAGAGGTCAGTAGAGTTGTCTGGAGAGATCTGCTTTTCTAAGTAAGAACCAGGTTCTCTGTCCTTAGAATATACTCTGCCCCATTACCTCTGGCAGAAAGGTCATAGGACTGGAGTCAGAATATTTGGCTTCTGTTACTTATAAGCTGTGTAACCCTGGGGAACTTTTCTTATTTGTAACATAGTGATGCCTATTATATTACTTAATGATTGCATTTGGCTGGTGGTAACAGACAGTTGATATGGCATCTTGAAAAAACAAAGATTTATGATTCTTCTTTGAATATCAACTCTATAGATAGGCCACAGTGCTACAGCTGTCAATGACTCCAGCCTCCTTATTCTCCGTTTTCCCTCTTGGTGTGTGGTTTTCATTTTCAAGGTAGCCTCACAGACCAACAGGGCTGCTTGGGCACCAGTCATCATGTCAGCATTCCCAACAAGAAGGAGGAAGGGGCTCAAGGTCACCTCCTCCTAGCTGAGTAAGCTTCCTTTAAATGGTTGAAAGGAGTGTTTCCAGAAGTGCCACCCAACAACGTTGGCTTGGGCTGATGCCATGCTTCTCAGCCCCAGGTATATGTTTGAAACACATGAAGCCTTTCAAAAAGTACCTATGCTTAGGCCTCACTGCACATGAATTAAAGGAAAAGAGGAAAGATATTGGTTGGGCATTCAGCGTTTCTTTCTATTTCTACTTAAGCTTTTGGACAGGATTAAATGAGATGTATGTACATGAAATCACTGTGTAAGCTGTAGTGTGTCAAGGATGAATTTGTAAATAAGATTATCATAATTT
Organism: Aselliscus stoliczkanus; assembly: GCA_033961575.1. Lineage (NCBI taxonomy): Eukaryota > Metazoa > Chordata > Mammalia > Chiroptera > Hipposideridae > Aselliscus > Aselliscus stoliczkanus. Next base: position 127,656,972 of record CM066734.1, read on the forward strand.
ATAAATAAGTATTTACAAATAAGTACAGTTGATGGCCAGGAGGAACACAGTTTGATTCACTTAGCACATATTGGATTCATTTAGTACCTTAAGATCATTTTCTTAACAAATACTCATTGGGAGGTGGTGCTTCATGGTAGTTTTAGACTGTAAACTTTGAAGACTGATGAAAAATACCCTGGGTTCAAATCCCAGCTCTTTACTAGCTTTCCCATTTGACTTCTGGAAATCTCTTTCAAGTCTCTATGATAGTACTTCCACTCAAAACATTGTTACAACAGTTAAAGAAGTTAACATGTGAAAAGGTTTTAAATTGGGGGCCTGGCTTGTAGTAAATATTCATTAGCAGCTGGCCACTATTATTCAAAAGATTACTTTGGGGGATGATGCAAAAAAAAAAAAAAAGAAAAAAAAAAAGAAAGTTTATCTCTCTCTTGTCTTTCAAGAGTCTAAAGCGTCAGGGGTGTTTTAAGCCTGACACCGGCAAGTGAGCTCTTTCTTCCCTCCCCTTGACTGGGAAGTGTGCAGGGGAAAGAAGAAATGGCAGATTCAAAAGTGTCTTCCCATTTCCCTATAGTCCTCTGTCCTAACTGACCCCCCCAGCACTGGTCTGGGTTGGAACACCCACGGGGGTCCCACCCGGCTAAAGAAGCTAATAATCAGAATTACATCCTTTATTTCAGTGGCTCTCTCCACACACTGGGAGATTTGTACATTTGAAATAACCTTTGCCTGTGGCGATTTTGTCTCCAGCGAGCCTTCCTTCCGGCCACCATGTTCGCGTGTAATCTCCCTTCCCATCCACTCAGCTGCTAACTTGTAAACTTTCTTCCCTGGGGCTTGCTCCTCTAATCTTGCCTTCTCTGTGTTTTGCTGTAGTCGTGTCTTCCTTTATTCATTCTGCATTGCTTTTATCTCCTTACCTTTCCGCCTGCTGAGTGTAAACAAACCTTAAGGCAAAAAAAAATGAAGCCAGGCAGGATGCTGCCTAGCTCCCTTGAAGGAGAAAACACTGCCTAAATCTTAGAGATGGTGCACTTTACCGTTGGCAGTCAAAATTCAATACTTTCTGCTTATAGCATCACTGCCTGTACAATGCTAAGATGTCTGGAAAAAGTAAGAAGGAGAGTTCTATGGGGAGGAGAGCTGCGTAAAGAAACTGCTTTTGAACCAATTTTCGAATCTGTTGATAGAAAACCATTACAAAGCCTAAGATTATCTTCATCGAGGTGATACTTCTTACTGGGGCTGATCCTTCTGTGCAGGGGTTGGCAGACTCTTTCTGTAAAGAGCCCGATAGTAAATATTTTAGGGCTATGCTTACTCTTTGGCAACTACTCAACTCTACAGGCATTGTGCAAAAGCCGCCATAGACTATGGGTAAACTAGGAACGTGCTGTGTACCAATAAAACTTTATTTCTAGACACTGAAATTGGAATTCTATATAATTTTCACATCATGATATTTATTCTACTTTTCATCCCCCTCCCAAACATTTAAAATTGTGCAAACCGTTTTTAACCTACAGGTTTTAAAACAACAGGTGGTGGGTAGGATTTGGCCCCTGTGGTCAGTTTTCCATCCCCTGCTCTAGTGAATGGAAAGAGAACACTGGTCGTAGTTAGGAAGCATGTGTTCCAGTCACTTCATTCGGAGTTTGGACTCTGTTTCCTCACTTAAAAAATCAGGCTAAATGATAACTGCAACTACTAGAGATTGTGTGGAGCAATAGGAACTTGCATTTCTTGTTGGTGGGAATGCAGATTCATACAGCCATTTTGGAAGGCAGTTTGGTGGGGTTTTTTTAAAACTAAAACTAAACATGCTTTTCCCATATGATCCAGCAATCACACTCCTTGGTATTTACTCAAATGAGTTGAAAACTTCTGTCCACATGAAAACCTATACACAGATGTTTATAGCAGCATTATTCATATTGCCAAAACTTGGATGCACCCAGTAGGTGCGTGGGTAAACACACTGGCACATCCACTCACGGGACGTTATTCAGAGCGAAAAAGAAATGCATTATCAAGCCATGAAAAGACATGGAGGAACCGTCAATGCATATTACTAAGTGAAAGAAAGGCAATTCGAAAAGGCTACATAGTGTATGATTCCAACTATATTACGTTGTGGAAAGGGAAAACTGTGCAATCGGTAAAAAGATCAATGGTTGCTAGGGGTTGGGGGTGGGGAGGGAGGGATGAATAGGTGGCACGCCGATTTTTAGGGCAGAAAAATTATTCTGTCTGCTACTACCATGGTGGGTACATTTATGAAAAGCCACAGAATGCACAGCGCCAAGAGTGAACCTAGTCTAACTATGGACTTCGGGTGACAATGATGTGTAGGTTCATCACATATAACAATGGACACTGGTGTGGGATGTCCATAGTGGGGAAAGCTGTGCACATGTGTGGGGGGACAGGGAGTGCGTGGGAACTTGATACTTTCTGCTCAATTTAGCTGCGGACGTAAAACAACTCTAAAAAATGAAGTCTATTAAACAAAATAGGGTTAATGGCATCTGCTCCACCTAACTCACGGTGGTCCAGCAGAACCTATGAGTGAACAAGAAGTGAGTTAACTGTGTAGAAGTCAGCTCCTTTCTTCTGTCTGAGATGTTTTGAGGAACAAGTGTCTGAAGAGAGGCCTCCCAGAAGAGAACTTTTCCGGGTACCTCTTGGAGATTCACAGTGTATGTATTGACTTTTGTGAAGGCTTGTCATGAAAAACAACCGCTAGAAAATGCAAAACCCTGATTAGGGTTGTTTAGCCTATCATTTCCCAAGACTTCAGAGACCATTAACAAATGCAACCCCAGTACAATTAGGCAGCATGGGAGTCTGTTCCTGCCTTTGGGAAACGCTAGTCTAGGGGATTTCAGTTCATGCCACAGGAAGGATACACAAGAAACTTATTTTCGTGAAGCTTCAAATCTAGTAAGAGACAGAAAGGCAAGGACTTGTCTTATTCTGACATTTGTTTTATTGCTGTTTGATGTTACCTGATAAAATGATATAAAATGATATTTGATTAGAAAATTATGAGCCATTGGCATGTGTGTGACTTTACGTTACCTTTTAAAGTTATACTATTTTATTATTTTTTTCATCAATTATTTCAATAGTAACCAATCATTGAAATGGAAAGGCAACTTAATGGAGGAATCGGCTTCAGTGACAGATACTTGGTTTACTCTGTGCTCACTGTGTGGAGATGTACATAGAATTCTAGCTTTCCATATAGCAGCACACATATCAGTGGATTAATTTAATTTATTAGTGAAGCTAATGGCTTGGTAGCCTCTTTGGTGTTGTTTGGGAGCATAATCGCCTATTCTGAAATAGATAACGTTTCTGAGCTGCCCACTCTGCAGGATCCTACGGGGAGCTGACCACAGCAAGAAGGGATTTGACCCCCGCCCCCCATTTGTAGCACACATGGTTTTCTGGTCCAAACATAGCACCTCGTTTCCGATTCCCTGAGTGATGGGGTGCCTGTCTCTTCAGGATGCACTCCACTCCCCACATGAACTTGATATAACCTGCATGGCTCATGTTTTCACCAGGCCAGCCCAAATGCATCCTCCGGTATGCAGAAAGATCTGTCCAGCTCTTGCATGTGACATGATAAAAGAACCGAAATTTCATGCCGTGTACACTGACTGGTAAACAGATGATCTACAGTGATATAATAATGTCAGGGCCTTGAGGGTAAATGATTTCTTTCCCATTGCAGCTTGCAACAATCATATCTATACTTTTAGAGCACTTTATAGTGTACATTGCCCTTTTCGCTGTTAAAGAATTGGGCAGTTTCATCAGGAATAAAGTCCTTTGTTCATGAAGCAGTGAAACCCAGAGACATTGAAGAACATCTAGAAGGAGATGGAAGCTGGGGTTTGAATTCCGCTCTTGGCTTCAGGTTCTTTCAACTCTATTTGCTGCCTTCTCAGAGATGGATGTCCTGGGGTTGGACAGGTAATAATGAACTTATCAATACTGCCCATTTAAATGACATCTGTGATGCCTACCACATAGAATCACCTGGTAGCTAATATTCGTTTCTCTGTAGCCTTGAAACTTCATCTTGGTAATTCCAGAGCTTTTAAGAAAATTTTCACTAGAAAACATTTCAAACATATTCACGAGTAGAGAGAAGACTATAATATAATTACTCCCTATGATCGAATTTCCCAGTTTTAACAATTAGCAGCACATGGGCAAGCTTGTTTCAACTATACCCCCCACCTCAACTGGATTAATTTGAAAATCCCAGATACCATATCCTTTCTCCTGTAAATACTTAAGGATTATGGCTCTAAGAGATAAAGTTTTGCAATTATTTTTTGCTGTCTGACAAACCACCTCCAAATGTAGTGACTTAATACAATAGTTTATGGTTATCCCTCATGGTCCTGTGGGCTGCCTGGGCTCAGCCGGCCAGTTTTCACTTGGGGTGTCTAATGCGATTATAATCCGATTTCAGAGGGGGCCGCAGTCATCTGAAGGTGTGACAGGGCTGGATATGCAAGGTGGCTCACTCATATGCCTGTCAAGTGGGAACTCAGGTGGAGCTGTGGACTCTTTAAGTTCCTACAGATGATCTCTCCATGTGGCTTGGGCTTCTTCCTCACAGCATGGCTGCTTGGTTTGAAGAGGGAATGTCCCAAGAGCAGGAATTCTAAGATGCTTGGATAGAAGCTGTAAGACTTCTTACAGCCTGGTCTTGGAGGCTATGACCATTGCTTCTATCACCTTCCTTTGGAGAAAGCAGTCACTAGGGCCACGCCAGTGCCAATGGAGGGGAAATAGACTCTACCTCTCCATGGGAGGAGCAGCTAAGAAATTCAGAATAACTCCATAATGTCACAAAGATCCAGCTCATGTTCAAATCGCCCCATTTGAACTATTGGTATTTCACGTTCGGTTTGTGCAAAGCAGGATCACATGAGATCCATACCGCATTTGGTGGATATGACTTTTATGTTTCTTGTAATCTAAGATATTCCCTCTCTTTGTATCCTTTGCTTGAAATTTATTTGTTAAAGAACCAGGCGGTTTGTCCTGTTGAATTTCTCACAGTCTGGATGTTGCTGCTTGCATCCTGATGTTCCTCTGTTCTTATTTTTCTCTAGGAAACTGTTAGATCCGGAAGCTTGATCAAGTTCAGGTCCACAATTTTGGTAGAAACACTTTGTAGGTGGTGATGTGTACTTCTTATTGCATCACACCAGGAGGCACAAAATCAGTTCACCTCTCTTTGGTGATGTTAAAATTGATTTGTGGGTTCAGGTGTTGAATTACTCCAATTGAGCTTTTTTTTTAAGAAAAAGCTCTTAAAGAGTTGCCTCTGTTTTGCAGGCTCAGGAAGCGGAATGAGTCTCTATTTATATATCTATGTCTGCATTTACTGTATGCTAACCGTGTGCCAGACACCATCTCAGAGACTCCACATGAATCAACTGATTCATTTTTCATCACAACCCTATAAAAGAGCTATTATGATTACCCCCATTTACAGAGAAAGAAACTGAGGCACACACCCCCTGTGCCCGACATCCAGTCAGTGGATGCCTGTTGCTTAATTCTTATTTACAAAAAGGATTCATTCTCATTTTCAGGATTCCTGGGGGGAAAATAACTTGGGTCCACGAGAAAGAGAATAAGATCAATGGGAGGACAAAACAAGGGATTCACAATTTTGGTTGCCTCCCCTTAAAATCCAGAGACTGAATCCAGGGGCTTGTGAGGCAAATTCCGCCCTCACTTCCCAATGGAGGAGAATGATTTCTTTAACAATAACATTTCTCCCTTTGCCTTATTCATTGTGGAATGGGGTCAGCAGTGCGTGGCCTGCTACCTCTGCAAAGGATGTGGGGCTGACGTCCCCGTTTCCATTTGTGCTACTTGTGTTATTACCCAGACACTGGGTGCCTACAGGAGGCTCAGAAAAAAAAAACAATTTTATGTTAAAGAAAATATTTTCAAATGCAATTTGCAGTTTATATATGAAGAGTAATGAGCAAAATGGATGCAGCTGTCTTTTAAATTAACCCTGCAGTGCCACCCTGGTTTGCTTTTCTAACGAATTGATAATGTAGGCAGATTTTGTGCCTTTTGTCAGGACTTTGGAGCCCTCCGGAGCTTCAGAGAGAGAGAGAGAGAGAGAGAGAGAGAGAGAGAGAGAGAGAGAGAGAGAGAGAGAGAGAGAGAGAGAGAGAGAGAGAGAGAGAGAGAGAGAGAGAGAGGAGTTGGGCTGAAGAGGATGTGCATGCCTGGTGGTGCCTGGCATCTATGGCTGCCGTAGCTGAGAAACAAAGGGCTTGGGAGAGCAGACCCCAAGAAGGGCATAGCGAAATGGCTCCTACTCAGGCCTGAGCAGCAAGGGCCTGACAGAGGAGCCCTGAAGGGCACAGTCTGGCTGCAGGAATGCTTCCCTTGCCCCAGGGAACACTTTTGAAGGACACAGCAGCATTTCTTGCATCTCAGTGCGGCTATTTAAAGGCGTCTTGGTACTGGCTGTCCAGTCTCAGGTGGTCTGAAGCAGATGCGATGCTCTGCGAAACCTCGCAAGGCTGTTGCCGTCTCAGGCAGGTACCCCTGCGCGGTGGGCGCTGAACGGAGCCAGCTCTCTCTTCCCTGGAGGACTCGCCATCCTGGAGACCCTGACTTTTCCCTGTCGTTAGCGTGTGCCCAGCTGTGTGGGTCTCTGGGCTCACGGGCATTGCGTGTTGACAAAGCCAATTACTTCGTAGTGTTTGAAAGGGAGAGACTAGTTCCAACTTAGAAGCTGCCATTAAGTGTCCTTTTAAAAGGACACTTAAACCAGAGTAAGTCCACTCTTTTTTTTTTTTTTTTTTTTTACAAAGACAGAGAGAAAAGCACAATGCGGACATGCCCGCATGGTTTGATTTTTGGGTGTCCTGATAGCCATCACTCCAAGCAGACAGCATGAAGGTGCTTATGACCCAGGGAAACAAGGAAGATTCCTCGGGTGTGACATGGGGACACAGATTCCCAAGAAGTTTCCATGCCCCAATGAATGAGATAGGATTCGCTCGGAGGCATATAATGGCTTTATTCATCTGCAGTCAAGGTTCTTTCTATGGGGCTATAGATGGCTGTAGCTGCCACATGGAGCGTCCAAGTTAAACATATTAGCCACTCAGGGCTAGGGCGTTTTTACTGACCAAGCAGTTGCCTCATTAAGAGCGTGATGACATTTTATGTGAAGCACTGTGGTGGGTGCTTATTACTTAAAATATTTTTCCATAGCATGTGCCTTTCCTAGGGACAAAGAGCCCTGGCGTAGCATTTTTTTGCTTGGTGTCTTATGACTTAAGAATTGAGCTTTGTATTCTGTATTACAGCAGGAAGGAAGGAAAGAAGAGAGGGAGGGAGTGAGGGAGGGAGGGAGAGCAGAAGGAAGGGAGGAAGGCAGGGGGAAGGGAAGAAGACATGTAGAAGTCTTCTAATAACCCTAAGACTGGGCAGTTCATTAGAGTTGATTTGAATAAATTATTGTTGAAGTATCTGCTTTTTCTCTCATGCTTTCTTTCCTAAGCTAAAGGGTTGGCCACACTGGCTGGTTGGAGGCCATGAAGACCACCATTAGGTCCACCTTCGTCTCTGGGTAGCGAGCGGTGCCAAGTCTCAGGTGGGGCAGAATTCTCAGCCATGATGTAATGAGAGTTTCTACCTCACAGTTATATGTCATTCACACAAGTGGAGCATCATGGGAGCTGAGCTAGATTGATGTCCTCTCCAAGAATAGCACTGATTATAGAACAGATTTTCCCATATACAGAGCCATTTTTAATTCACTGCCTACCGCAGCTGCCAGCCTGTGGAGATAATTCCTTCTAGCAGAATAGCTCTAGATTATTATAGGGAAATCAAATTTGCATAAAAGCAGTCTCTCTTCTCTCTCTTCTTCTTCTTCTTCTCTCTCTCTCTCCCTCTTCCCCTCTCCATTCTCTCCTAAGTTACTAAACAGATACTGTCAATTACTTTTGTTGAAAGAGCTTTTTCAGGGGGAGGGAAAAATACATTATTGGTTTGAAAATGCCACATAAAAACTTTCTATATAACTTAAAAAGATTTTGAGGACTTACATTTAGTATTAACACTTCACATTTGGTACATGCTTCCCTGTTTTCAAAGTGCTTTTCAGTTCAACAAACTTATTATTTTATTTTATTTTGCTTGAGCTTGGGCCCTGGGGACATAGAGATGAGGGGCCCTTGCTTTTGCAAAGCTTATTTTATTTGACTCATGGAAAAATTGCATGAAATAAATAAGGCAAACATCAATAGGTCCATTCTGTAGATGAGGAAACTGAGGCCCAGAGAAGTTGAAGTGACCTTTTGCAAGCATGCTTCACTGGTAAGTGAAGGATCGAGAGCTGGGCCCCAGATCGTCAGAGTCTTGTCTGGGCGTCCTATGAGGTCACTGAGGAGAAAGGTTGCAGTTGAAAATTGGCAGCCTGTAGTTAGTTGCTTGGCCAAAGCTTTTAATTTGACGTTGAAAAATCAGAAGGCTTAACTTTCCCCCCTTCTTACCCTTTATTTTCTTTGAAATAAAAAGAAAAAACTTCCGGCTTCTTTTGACAAATATCCTAAAATCTGTCAGCATTGAGCCTGTATTCCATCAAGGTAGGACTGCTCTATCAGACCCAGCACAACCAGTGGCCACCAACCCCACATCTAAATGCCCACGTCACTCATTTAGGTTCCCAGCTTTTGGCCCAGGAGGCATGGAGTGACCCCCCTCTCCTGAATCTGGGAGAGAATAAGGATGAGGGTGCTTTGTACTGGGAACAGCATTCTTGCACTGGTTTTAAAATTATCTTTTAGTTTTTCCATTGCCTCAAATTTTCATCTTAAAAAAGAGTTGGCGGTTTTTCGGCTTTTAAAAAATAGATTGTCCCCTGTGGATTCCCAATCCCGATGATTCAGGATTTGGAGTCTCACAAGAGGGTTTTCCTTTACTAGCCACTGTAGGCTGATATTCCATTTGTGTTCTTAAAAAGGCTTTGGTGGTTATGATTTTATTTACTTGATTTCTATTTTCTGATCTATTGTAAGCCACCTTTTAGGGGATGAAGAGTGTGAAGGTAGAAGCCTACCTAGCCCTCAGTTTTGCATTTGGGCTTCAATTTTCTGATTTTGCTGGCCACGTTTCTATGCTGAATATAGGTTCTTATGAGGAAAATGAGGATAAGCCTATTACAATAAGTAAATAGAGAGATGAGCATGTTGCTGAAAACTCCTTAGATATAAGGTGCTGCTGAGTTCTAATTACGTGGACACTTAATTAAATGATTTGGTTTAACCAGGTGTCGTAAGAGACCTGAAGAGGACCACGTATACAGCAGGCTGTATATAGACAGTGGGTTCTGAGCCTCACCTTTAGTACACCTCTTCCTGGGAATATGCTGTCACTTTTTTGTTTCATCAGAGTTCAGGTGACAATTTGTTGAGTATCCTACACTCGTGGAAGGTTGTCTTGGGTGCCCTTTGCATAACCTTGCAACTCTTCAATTCCCAACCTGGAGATTCTGTTCACCACTTAGTTCCCGAGAAGGTGGCTGTGTGCAGGTGGTATGGTCTGATTTAAAGCTAGGGCAGCCCTCTTGTCCCCCAATACTCCAACTTCAGCACTTAAAATTCCACTTAAGTTGTGCTGTTTTGGCTTTAGGCTTTCCTTCTGTGTTAAAAATCAGTTATCAACCTTTCCAAGTGCAGAGTTTGCAAAACACATTCATATACCTTATCTCATTTGATCTTTATAATAGTCCTCTGAGGTAGGAGAGTGGCATTGTCTCCTTTTGGGGAAAAAAAAAATACAGAGAGTTTGAGTTTCAGCTGTAACTCATTAACTGTGTGACTTTGAACAGGGATATGACCTCTCTGATTTTAATTTCTTTCCCCACATACAGAGGATTACAATTTTACTTTACAGAGTGGTTGTAAAGATTAGAGGGAATATTTTCATTCATTCATACATTCTACAAATATTTATTCAGCCCCTACTTGGACCCAGGCACTGTGCTAGGCTCTGAGGAACATTAGTAAATGTGACAGATCCTATTTCTGCCCTCATGGTGCTTATAATCCAACCCTGAACAGTGCTGAGCACATAGTAGTTCCTCAATAAAAGTGGCTTGCTACAAAATCACTTGATGAGCCCAGAGCAGAGGAGTAGAGCTCAGCTTTTGGAGTCTTATGCTCCAAAGTCTTTGATTAGTGCGCTCTGTTCACTGGTCCTCTGGGGAAAGGGAGCTCATTGCTATTACAATCTGAGCCATTTTATTGCAGTCATCATCTGTGGTGTCCACTGTCCTAGGAGAGTATCTTTGTTTGGGATACTATAGCAGAATCGCATAGACCGGACGGCCTAATGAACACACATTTATTTCTCAGTTCTAGAGGCTGGGAAGTCCAAGGTCAAGGCACCAGCAGGTTGGGTGTTTGGGAAGAGCTGGCTTTCTGGTCCATAGACAGCTCTTCTGGCTGTGTCCTCACAGAGAGGACCCTCTTTGGGGTCTCTTTCATAAGGGCACTAATCTCATTCATGAGGGCTCCACCCACATGACGTCCCAAAGGTCCCGCCTCCTAAAACCACGAAGTTTCAATACACGCATTTGCAGGGGTGTATAGACATGTAGTCTATAGTCTTTAGCAGAGAGTGTGATTACAGGGATTATGAGCCAGCCCTGGGCTCAGCTTGGCTCTGCTGGTTAACTGTATGCTTTTGGGCAATTTACTCAATCTGAGTAATCTTCCAGTTCCTCACCTGCAGAGAGGGCAAAGTAACAGCAGGTTGTCATGGGGTTCAGACGAAGACGTTCCTGTGAGGTGCCCAGCACAGTACCTGGCACATCGTGAAGCGTTTCTTAATTGGCGGCTGTTGTTCTTGTTGGTTGGGCTCTCAAACAGCGTACATGTTGGTGGGGAAGCATAGCTGCTCCCACGTCGCAGTACTGGCTGCCTTCTCTGTGGCCGCAGGGGACAGAACTCAACAGCAGTTGCTGGGTCTTAGAGGCTTGTGACTTATTTCTCCCCACCGCTCAGTCCACCTCCTTGATTTTGCGACTGTGCTGGGCTGGGGCAGGCCATGGAGTGGGCGGGCCAGGAGGACAGGCCTTTCCTTGGTATATTCCAGTTCCCCTTCAATGAGCCTTACTTGGGGTGGAGGGAGACCACTGCTATTTGACGAGCAGGCTTCAGAGCCACCCGGGAAGGGCTGCTGTGCTTCAAGCTTCTGCTTTAGTTTGAATGTCTGAATGAAGTCAGACTGCTCAGGTTTGAGTCACAGTCCTGCTTTTTTCGAGCTAAGTAATTTGACTTCTTTAAACCCCAGTGTCTTCACCTGAAAGGTAAGGATACTAACAGCTAAGCCTCATGGAACATTTACTATGTTCCGTTACTTCACATATGTCAATTCACTTTCCCCCACATCAGCCCTATGAGTTAGCTGCTATGGCTATGCCTGTTGGCGGAGTGGGAGGCTGAGACATAGAGCCTAACTAGCTTTGCTCAAGGTGAATGACAAGCTGGCATTCAGACCCAGGCTGACGGACTCCAGAGAGATGTGTGCTCTAACACTGTGCTGTGCTCCTTCCCCAACAGGGCAGGATAATAAGAATCTACCTTAGAGGGTTTTGTGAGGATCCGATAGAAAAGCAGGAAAAGCAGTGAGCATCAAGTTGGGCACATAGGACGTGCTTAGTACAAAAGTGTTTTTAAATGAAAAATTTCCATTTTATGGTCTCAAGTATTTCTTTACAATGTCGTCATAATGTGGAAGCTTAGAACTCCATCACCCTTTCAGAGTTCAACTTTCTTTTTTATTTTCTGATGTTTCAATCTTTTGATTTTTTTTCGATATTTAATTTTGTTAGCCACAAAAAGTACCGCTTTAAAAATGTTTTATTTAATTTTTAATTTTATTGTGGTAAGTACACCTAACATGAGATTTACGCTCTTACCCTTTGAAGTGAACAACAGGTTGTTGACCCTAGGTACAAGGCTGTAAGCTCTCTAGAGCTTATTCATGTTGCTTGACTGAAACTATGCCCATGGGTTGGGAACTCCCCATTTCGCCTTCCCCGTAGGCCCTGGTAGCTCTGTGTGCTTGGTAAGTGTTCGCTGTCACTCTCAGCTCTGAAGATGGATAGAGATCTCTCTTTCTGGAGCAGTAAGTGGAAGGCCCTTGGAGCTCTAAGTGTGGAGTATTCTTCAGAGATCTCAGGCTCCTCCCTGGGTACACGTGTCCATCTTGGTCCCATGCTGGAAGCTTGAAACCTGATGCCCCATGATAATACTGTGATACCGTGGGGCAATACTAATGTTTATTGTAAATATGAAATACTTATTAAGTACCTACTTAGACCTGATGCATTTTCAGATGTTCCAGATACAAGTAAACAACCCTGAATGATGCCCCTCTGGCGTTTTAAGTCCAAACAAGGAATGCTGCATTTCTCATGCATTGATTTTAGTTTTCAGTCACATGGCACACCCAGCACACATATTACATAGAGCTTTTAAAACGATCACCATCTTCATCATCATTATCATCACCCTCCCCACCATCATCATAACAGGCTCTTACCATGTGCTAAGTGCTATCTGCTTTTCCTGAATGATCTCATTTAATTCTCACATTAGAACATAAAATGAAGATTTCTGCAAATTAGTCACCTACAACTTAAAACAGATGTTGTGTAAATATCATCGCTAGGAATAGTTACAACAGAGGGAAGGGCAGAGAAATGTATCTCAGCTCTTTGAATATTTAAGAATTGTGCCATAGGAAATTTGTGGGGATTCCTCTGGTATGCGAGTAAATGTCCACATTCTTAGAATAATTGGATATAAAAATATTGACAAAAATCTGCTAGTACTTGTTTCCAAAATATTGCCTAGTGGACATGGGTATTTGTACTTCGTTAATATAAATATTTAGTGAGCAGCTACTATGTTCTGGCCCCTCAGTGTTCTCCCATACCCCACTTTCTCTGCTCACCTGTGGAAGTTCTTGACTTACTCGTAGAATGTCCTTTCACTTTGGTGATTAATTAACAGGTGCAGGAATTTTCCTAGAGCTGCCTCTCAGTGCTGAATACTTTGTAGTGATGGAAACAAAACCTGTTAGAGAAGTTTTTAGCATAGTCAGTAGGTGAGATTCTTACCATTTTATAGGGACAGGTTTTTTTACACTTAAAATTTTTCTTTTTCTAAAAGTAACATCAGCCTGGACTTCCAACTCTGGCTATATGGCAAGTAGACCAGATAGTCTAATAAATCTCCCTGCTCAAATGAGGCAAGAATGGAGAGATATGGAAACTAGGTGTGAAACATAAGCTGAGACTGTGCTGAGGGTGATTGCTGAGATCAGAAACTTGAGTCTTGAGTTTTGACTACTGTACTGGGGGAACAGAGACCAGGCTGTGGGCCCTTGCAGTGTGGGAAGTTGAAACTGAGACCCTAACATAAGGCTGGGGCTTTCAAGGAGCTGCACCCTCTATGAAAAAGTGAGTTAGGAAAACAAACAAACAAAAAACCAAACAAACAAAAACACAAGTCCTGTTGGCCAAGAGAGATACTTTATCCTTAGCTCTTGGTGGGGGAAAACAAATGTCTCCTTCCTCTAAGTTTAACAACAGCCCTGGCCTCACTTGACTTTGGAGGTTGAATTTCTACTGTTGAGTGACCTAAATGAGATATTAACTTTAGAGGCCCTGGGTTGGTGTTGCTGAGTTGCTTAGAAGATGTGGGTGCAAATGCTCTCTGGAGAAATGCCTCTTTATTCCAGACCCTATGGCATCTCCGTAGTTTCAGATGAGTCTCATAGAATCTCACAATCCAGAATTACAAACACACAAAGAATTTAGTTGTTATGTATTTAAGAGTCAAAGGAAACAACACATAGCAGAATGAGATCTTCAGGTACTTCATGTATTGGAGTTATGATGATATAAAAACAGACACAGAAATAAGTAAGTTAGGCCCAAGTAGAACATCAAGAAATAAAAATAAAATTATTGAAGTTAAAAGTAAAACATGCTTTTTGTAAGCAATTTGAAAGAAAGAAAGGAGCGCCCACAAATTAACCATTATTTGATCACTCAGAAGCAAGCAATGTTAATATTTTTGCAATGAAAACCAGAAAAAATACATCATGACTTTTCTGACAATCCAATATTTTTTATATAATTCATTCACATTTTTTTTCTATGCATTTTTACAAAGTAAACATCATGTTACATATGAGTATAATTTTTATGCTATTTTATTTTTATGTAATAAGCATTTTTCCATCATTGTGCTATATAGTATATGTTAACAAAGAAATGCCGTAATGTAAATGTTCCTCTGCAATTGAATTTATTTATTTGCTGTGTATTTATTTACAAAGAGCATCTTGGCTGAAGTTGCCAGGAATATTTAGCTAGAGACTAGCACAGTGTCACTTTTTCCACATTCTACTGGTTTAGGTGAGTCATATGGCAAGCTCAGATTCAGTGTGGGAAGAGACTATAAATGCATGGGTAATGGGAGGCATCGCTCATTAAGGACTTAGCTACCACGTACATAATGTTTTTGTTTTCCTTTTTTGTATACAATGGTAGCATATTACTGTTCTGCCTCTTACTTTTTTCAACCAAATATTTTGTATCAAATACTTAAATCAAATACATTCAGTATTAATACATATATTATTTGGGATTAAGATTGACTGCAAGGAAAACTCCACATTATAGTGGTTTAAACAAAATAGAAGTTTATTTATCTTCTGAATTTAAGAAGTCTGGAGTTAATTGGTCTAGGCTTTTCTCTTTTGTCGCTCTACTACATGGGACTTCCATTCTCAGACCACCTCTATGTAAGATGGCTATTGGAGTTCTAGCCATCACAGCTGCATTCCAGCCAGTAGGAAAGCAGAAAGAGGGGAATAAATTATGTTTTTCTTTAAGGGTACTTACTGGTTGGAATTTGCACCGATCATTCCCACTTATATTCCTTAGGCTACAAGGCCACACCTAACTGCAAGGAAATATAATCTTTATTACAAGTGGACTTGTACCCAGCTAAAAAAATTGGAGAAGTATTCCTAAAGAGGAAGAAGAGAATGGACATTGGAAGAACACAGTACATTAAGAATTTCCTCATGTTTTATACATATGAGTCTACACATAATCTATACTGTTTTCAGGAAGATTGTACCAATTACAGTGCACTTAAATGCTTGTCTATATCACCCTCACAGCACTGGGTATGATGAATTTATTAATATTGGCAGTCAATTAAGATTATGTAGTGTTTTAATTTAGTCTTTGATTACTAGTGTGGACTGACATTTTATTCTATTATTAGCCATTTATATTTTATTTTCTGGAAACTTTTGTTCATGTCCCATGTTCATCGAGTAGTTGGGTTTGTTTTTCTTCACTGTTTACTAATAAGTTTATAGCAAGGTGGTTCACCCCTTAGCATGTTCATTGTAAAGCAGAAATGTTTCTGAGAGTCCTGGCATAGGAGGTACATATGAGAGGACCATTTTGTAGCTGGTAAGTAATGAAGAGCTCACTTCACACACTAGAAAGGGACTAAGATTTGTATAGGTTTCATGTTTGAGTTAATAGACTTCTTGTGTAGTGTTTTTTTTTTTTTTTTTTAGCTGAGCCATCCCGCCACCTGTTGGCAGCTCAGCGGCAGCTCAGCTCGGGCTGGGCATTGAACTGCTGATGCTCAGAGCTCAGCTTGCACTCTTGAGTGAGCTCTTAACCAACTGAGCCACTCGGCCAGCCCCCTTGTGTAGTGTTTTAAGTGCAGAAATTAGAGTACCTTTCTATGAAGGAATCAGAGGAACCAGAATGGATATAGAGAAAGGTGTGTCATGGAGATTTACATGCACTGTGTGTGAAGCACAAGTCGTGAGGTCAGTTCAGTGCTCTTTAACTTCTAAACTGATTCCTACTTTGTCAGGTCTCAGAAGAAAGAAAAAATGATATACCAAGATATGAATTCTCTTGTAATGAATTCAAGATAGAGCAGGCTGTAGTGATACTAGCTATCCAATAGACGGCGCTCTACAGACAGCCATCTTGGCTGTCAATAAGTTGAGAGGATTTTTAGACCCTATTTTATTTAATCTGCACAGTAACTGCACCCCCAGTAAGAATGCTATCAGAGCAGTGTAGCACTAGATTATAAACCTCATGAGACAACTTAAAGAGGGGCCTGCTTTTAGGGATTACTATTATAGATCAAGCCTCTCACTTAACAGACAGGGAAAGCAACTTGCCTAACTTTACACAGCCTCTTAGCAGTGGAAACACATCTAGAACTCCTGTCTCAGACGTTTATATTAAACTACCACATTCTCCATACCCAGCTGCCTCTCTGCCTTCACCACCGTCCTGCATGCCCTAAGGACTGCACACTTGCCGTGGAGAAGCCCATCTTGTGGGATTGCCCAAATCCCAGACTCAGCTCCACTGTGGCTCCACCTGGAACAGCACTGGCAGCACCCCGTGACCAGGGTCCCACTGTCTGCCCCACTCAGCCCTAGAAAATTCAGGAACAATGACATGTTGAGTCTCCCAGAAACTTGGTTCATCTCAGGAACTCTGAAAAGGGTGGGCAAGAGATTGAGGGCTAATGTGAAAGCTTGCAGGACCAATGAAGAACAAGTCACAAATCAAGAATGAGAAGGTAGAATGTGGATGGATGAAGAGCAAAATGATGTATTTACTGTTTTAAAAAAATTATTTAAGAAAATTTTAATTATAATTAAAATATATGTATGTATGTTGTTTTTATTTTATTTTATTTTATTTTATTTTGATTTATTTTTTATTTTTTAAAGATTTTTTAAAATTGGGGAATTGGGGGAGGGGAACAGCATTGGGGAATCGGGGAAGGGGACCAGACACATTGCTGTCTTTTTGTTCTTCAGTCTAGTTGCGGAGGACGTTGCTTCACTGGCCCATGTTGGTATCTTCATTGCGCTCTTCCTGGATGAGGCAGATCAGTCGCTGGCCTCTGGATGTCGCTCACCGTGGCTATTGGCAGCTCATGCTGGCTGCTAGCCACTCACTGTAGCCTGTGGCAGCCCACTGCAGCAGGGGCTGCAGCCTACACCATCATCGGGGCTCGCACAGCCCAGCTCCAGGTGGGGCTGTTGTTAGCTGTAGAAGGCAGTGTCACTGGCCCTCATATGTGGGATCCGAACTGGGACGGCTGGTGTCCCAAGCCAGCTCTTAACCATTGCGCCACTCGGCTGGCCCGTTTTTATGATGTGGAAGCATAAGTGGGTGGGATGAGCTCCACATTCAGAGCCAGATTTGGACTTGCCCCAGGCCCTATTACTTACAATGGTGTGACTTTGGGCAAGCCCCATCATGACCTTTCTGCATCTCAATTTTCTTTTCCATGAGTTACAACAGTAACGTGTGTCTTATCCCCACACCCAGGCTTGGTATGAGGCTCAGCTTGAGTTGCAGCTTGAAAACACCTGGTAAAGTAACCCACAAACTAGAGACACTGCTCTTCCAATGCTCCTATTCCCAGGGGTTGCACTGGAATAGGTCACCCACACTTGGTCTTCAGGACAACTCACTTTTACAGAGTTGTTTGTGTCCAGGAGTGGTCTTGGAACAGAAAATTCACCAGGATATTCTGGGGTGTAAATTAATCAACCCAAACAAGCCTACCTATATGGGACCCAACTCTATTTGTGACTGACTAGTCCTTATGTTTTATCCTATTTAAATGAGCACCTATAAAGCATGCAGTGATCATCAAAAACCAATCAGCACCATGGCTCCTTACGTCTAGAAAGTAAAAGAGGGAAAAAGAATTACTAACTATATTACCACAAATGATAATTAGCTTTCATTAAACATCAGCTCTGGCAAATCTGGGCAGGAAAATGCTCAGGGTTCTTATTTTAAGGTTTCCATTGGGGCTGTGAGTCTAAATGTTGAAAAAATACAGAAGCGTTTTACAGATGAGCCAACCGAAGCTTTCAGAGTTTGTTATTCATTTAGCATGCCACAGTTAGCAAGTGGTAGGAGCAGGACTTGGACCCAGGCTGGCTCTTCCCAGCTCTGCTCTGAATCATTGTTCTATTGGGTTGTCGGAAAAGCCATGACTTATTTTTTCTATGTTTTTTGTTGCAACAATGCTTCATGACTTTCCCAACAACCCAATATATTGTCTCAAAAAGATGACAATTTACTGTTCCAGTTACATCAAGTAGGATGTTGTACCAGATATGCGTTTTCATTGTTTTCTGAAAACCAATTAACTTCCAAGCTCTATATTATTTGCTTTTTAAGCAATAGGGATTAATAATGTGTTTCATAGATTCCAAGACAGGCATTTTCCCCCCACATTTTAACATCTCTGAAATTGGATTGCTTCTTACAAGTGATGGTGTATCATCATTTAATTGGTAATGTTTTTCTTCCTTAGTGGCATATAAAATAATGGTGCATCTCACAAATGATAGTATCTTAGATTTGATGAAATGCAATAATAATGACTTGGCTCAGATAAAGAATGGAACATTATGGAGAAATATACAGATAACCACGGGGGTGCTAGGGTGGGGTACCATTGGGGAACATTACCTGTTATCCATCCCTTCTCCTATGATTCTAGTCAAGACCCTTGGCTTCTCTGAAATGAGCTGATCTCTCAGCTTGCATCTCTTCTCTATCCAGTAGCTCTTGTACCACAATCAGTTTTCTTTTTAAAGAAGCACCTAGCTGTAATGATTTCCCAGCATGTCAGTTGAAGACCAGAAACTTGGCATGAACTTCAGGGGCCATACATGAGTCCCATATCTGTTTTATGTCTTATCTCTCATTACAACTTTCTCTCACTCAGCTCCTGAGGGTCTTTGATCTAGTCCAGTGTTTCCTGAGGTGCGGGGCAATGATTCAACATGACTCTAGGTGCTATGCTAATGCAGCATTGAATAATCCCGAGTCACCCCATGAGCAATTTATTCAGTTTGGGATTCCCTCTCAGCCCTTCAGAGAACCTTGAAGAGAAAGTCTTCTGTTGATGCTGGGAAGTCTTCAACATCTTGCCATTCTAACTTCCCTTTGGAACAAAGGGAGGGCAGCTCAGACAATAGCTAGAATTTCATTGTTTTGTTTTCATTGATTTACTTTTATAGTTACCTTAGACTTGAGGCAAGCAACACTGGATTTCCATTTACAGTAGTGACATAACATTTCCTTGTAAAAATAAACTCATGTCATTAAAAATGGAGTCAAAAGTATTAAACAAATACTAGTACAGGGGATATGTAGAAATGGCAAGAATTGGGAATGTGGTCCTCACATGACAAAAATGTGGGCAGCAGTGATCTGTTCCAAGTACTTCACTTCTCTCTGCATGTTTGTGCCTACTTTTCCTTAATTCTAGATGCTCTTTTCCCTACTCACGAATAATGGAACTCTTGCCTCTTCCTCCTTGAAGCATTCTCTGATTTCTCTAGTGATGCCCGTAGGATGTTGCTTTAAATTTGATTTATTACTTTTGTTATCCTAATCTCAGATATCCACAAGCCCACATGTATGGTGATTGGAAGCCTTTTCCCAGCAGGGACCACTTCTCAATCCATCTCCATGGCTTCTTCCATGTCTTATAGGTGGTTATAGGAAAGAATGAATGGATGCAATAGAAATTCATATTAGCAATTATTTTATGCACCCCCTGCCCCCATTCTGCAGAAACCTACCCTGGTTTTAGACAGCACGTTTGCTTGGCTTACATTTCAGCTTTAGTGTAAGTAGCAGTTACTGAAGCATTTGTAGAAACCACATTGTTCTTTAGCATAAATAGTTTGCGAGGAAGCTCATAGAATCACCTGAAACGGTTCTTGAGGAAGTTAACCCGAGAGTGAAGCCAAAGGCCAGAAGGAACTGTGGCTCTCAGAAGGAACTGTAGCTCTGTGGGTGCCTCTGAGCGTGTGCGCACGCGTGTGTGGGTGCGTGTGAGTGCTGACAGCAGTAATCCATTGGGTTTAGAGCTGTACCTTTTGGTTGACTTTGCTCTTCATCCAAAGCCCAAAAGACAAAATTCAGTGACCAAAGATAATGGTAATCTAAGCAGAAAGAAAGAGAGATAAATAAAATACTTGCAGTTTTTATACTTGAGCAGTCCTGTTATCTTTTTTCAGAGTCTTAGATAAGGAGCTTTGCTCAGCCCGCATGAGCTGAGGCAAGGAAAGTGTGCAGAATTACAAAGATAGGTGCTGTTTCTAGAAAGAAGTCTGACTCCGCTACCAAGGTTGTCTTCTGGGGAGAGAAAGCAGAAAAAGACCTGGTACCACCACACTGCCAATTAAGTTGGATTAATGGTGTTCTAACCAGCTCCTAATAAAGCCTACTGCTTACTAATCTTATCTCTGCTAAAGAGGAATGGTGACAGAGTGTCAGAGGGCACCTGCAAAGGGTGGTGGGGGTGATAAAAATGGGAGGCAGCATTAAGAGAACACATCTTTATGTTCTTATAAGACTTTCAAAGCATATCTGGCTGCTTTTATCAAAAATAACGCTGCTTGGTTCATAGTATATTCTTCAAGAGCATGATGAGGGGGCCTCATGGTTAGCCAGCTGTTTTCTCATTTCCTTTTTTCAGGATTCAACTGAGGTGCAATCAACATGATAGTTTAATTGTTCTCCAAGGAATGCTCTAGTACAATCAAGACTGACACATGATGAGACCATGGAAGGAGAATCTTTATTTAAAAAAAAAAAAAGTCTTCACCTAGTTGTCAGTCATTTACAAAAGAGAGCCCAGTTTTAATGATTGATGGCAATTGGACACATCTCATTGTCCTTCCTGTGCTGACTTTTTCTTGGGTTTTAGTTGGCAGATCTAGGGGAGAAGGGAATAGCAATAAAACTCTTACACTGTCAGGTTTTCCTAGGGCCTCCCAAGTGCCCTGGCAAACTGAGTTGGAATAATAATTAATTTGATCAATTTTACATTAAAAACTAATTTCTGCTTGTATCTTCCATATCCTTTGTCAGGGTATAACCCTGCAGTCTGCTGATCTTTGAAAGAATATATAGCATATCTGTTTCAGAGTCCATGGAAAGCGATTTACTGTTAACATGTTTAATATATGGGACAGTTGGTCTTGCTGCAGCAATACAATTATTCTGGAAAAGAATTTTCAATGATGAAAATGAAAAAAGTTAAAATAGTCATAATTTACTGCTCTGGAGTGCTGGGCAGCTGTTTGCTGCCTCGATCTGTATTCTAATAAGTCTTTTAAATGAAGAGATTTATGAGATTATTTTAATTTTGATGTCTTTTTAATGCTTCATGCATTTTTAAATACAACCTTTTAATAGTTTTTGAGATTGAAGAATTTAATTTTGTTTTATACTGCAGAAATAAATGTATTCTCAGGAGACCATACCATTATTGTAGTTTTTTCTTTCTCTTTTTAAAATCAGCATATCTGCTACATACAGCTCAATTGCCAACAAGAACCGACCGTCTTTCTTTAGTTGGAGAGTCAGTAAATTAGAAGACAAATCTTTATCTCTGCGTCACAGTGTAACTGGTGCTCATAGAATTTCTGTGGGTCCATCTGTGTATTTACCCCCCAGTGGGAAAAAGATTTCTTCATGAAAATAACCTGACTTTATTTGGATGAGTGGTCATAGATATATGTGAATTGAGTATACAGTTGATCCTGGAACAATGTGGAGATAAGGGGCACTGACTCCCCATCCCCACAGTTGAAAATCCTCATACAACTTGACTCTACAGTCAGTCTTTTCCATCCAGGGATTCAAGCAACATGGATCAAAAACAGTATTATTGCTCTGCTGTTGGGAAACTGCTGTTGGGAATGCGAAAGTACTGTTTTCCATCAGTTGGTTGAATCTGTGGATGTGAAACCTCAGATAGGAAAAGACCACTGTATTTAGTGAAAAAAAAAAAAATCTATGTATAAGTGGACCCGCCCAGTCAAACCTGTGTTCTTCAAGGGTCAACTGTAGATGTAAACTTCGCTTGTGATCAAAGTATGGCCCAGTCAAATTCAAATTTTAGAGAGATCGTTGTCTTGTGTATGTAACTATAAATTGGTTTTAAAAATACAACATTATGGACAATATTTACCAAGAAACTTATTCTAGAAAAGTAATAACTGGTACTGTTAATTCTTTAAAGTAATGAAGAAGCCATAGGGATGGACAGAGAAGTGGTCCCTGCCCATAAAAAGGTTCCACTCACAATAGATATGGGCATGTGAACTTCATAATAATACTTCACTTTTACCTTTACTTTCTAGGTAGGGGAAACCATATTGCTAAGGAAAACAGTTATAACCAAAAGGTTTGAAGTACTCAAGACAGATCTGTTAAAATGCAAACACAAGGAATTATCTCTAACTAAAAGCTTTCCCCTGCTATTTTAAGGTAAAATTAATTACATTTCTAAGTTGCCTTAAATAACTTCACATGTGTTAATTGGAGTTAACAGGGGTCATGAAACTTAAGAGTTGCATGTTATGTCAGAGAGATTTGAAAAGCAGAAAATTCTTGAATCTATGTACTATTTTAAAAAGATGAGATATCCAAATCTAAAATCACTAAAAATGCTGTTTCAAACAATGTTTTTTTTTTTGTTTGTTTGTTTGAGGGCAGTGTCACTGGCCCTCATATGTGGGACCGAACCGGGGCTGCTGGCTTCCCAAGCCAGCGCTTAACCACCATGCCACTCGGCCGGCCCCAAACAATGTTTAATAAATGCTCTTGATATAATGTTAAATGAAAAGCAAGCAAGATAAAACTGCATAAACATTATCCCAATGATGAGAGGGAGCAGATTTGCATGACATTAAACAAGTTATAAGCTGCTGGAAGTTGGAAATAAAATTTTATATTGGGGGTATGTAAAAAAGTTGATGTGCATATATGCATGTCACCCATATATAAAACATTACAACATTAAGAGTATTTATTTTGAAGTTGTGGATGTTAGGACGATTTTTCACTTTCTTTTTCATAAATTTTCCACAATAAACATATTTTTATATAGTACCAACAACTAATAAAAATACATCTAGTTGTGCAAAGTAATGCATAAAAGGAGCCAGAATTTATTATATAAATTGCTAAGAATTCTATGTTCTTGTTGCAAGCATAGGTGTTTTCAAATAGCAATCTCTTAATTTGTATTTGAGGGCGGAAAAAAGTGCTAACTTCCTGTCTTGTGACTGATCTAATTTTGAAGCTCGAAACAAGGACTTGTCTGCAGAATAATCGTATTCTGTGAACTTTTAGGATATTGCTGCTAAAATACAGTTTTCGTAGTGTTGCTCTTTGCCCTCTTTCTTTCAATCGTTTTTCTAAAAAATAAGTTCATTACAATTCCTACTTATTCATGATTACTCCATTTTTCCTATACCATTTACAATTCCAAAGCCACCCAAATTGCATTGTCAACAAAAGGCAGGCCATAAACTTTCAACCACTTTTCGCCCACCCCCTTGGTTTCTATTGGGAGGGTTGACACTGTTTATATCTTTTCCTCTACTCTGTAGCTTTAGAACAAAATCTACCTCATCTCTTAACTATCCTTATTTGTGAGCAATCCTGTCAATCGTAATGCTCTCTAGACCTCAGTTTATTGAGCTAGTTAATGGGTCTAAGACCTGTCCTAGAGAGGTAGTGAAACCAAGAGTTAATGCATGGAAAAGAAGACATGCCTACAGAAGGTATAATAATTCTTACCATTAACCTTATTGATGTCATCATTATTAATAGTAATAAATGCAGACTCCCTCTAAGCCAGGGCCCGGATGCTGCTGTGGATTCTCACAACATCTAATAATAATATCAGCTAACATTATCTGTATGCTTATTATGTTCCAGGCATTTCTATCTCTAAATACTCTCCATACATTAATCTCACTTAATATTCACAAGACCTCATGAGATAGATACTACAATCATCTTCATTTTGCAAACGAGGAACCAATGGCCCAGAGCATTCCTGTAACTCACTGAGGGTCTCCAAGCTAATAATTTTGGAGCTCTAATTCGAACTCCTCCGACTCTGGGCTCACCCTTCTCACTATTACAGGGCTTCAAAACCGAAAGCAAAATAAATAACTGTTATATGCAACATTATTAGAGATGGTGAGAAGTTCAGTGCTCATGGAAATGTTGGGAAGTAGACTTTGTTAGTCTAAAGTGCTTAAAACTGAAGCAAGGCCTGTTAGCAACAGGCTGATTGAACTCTTAGTGTTATTTGAGCATATTCAAAATTTTACTAGAACTATTTAAAAAAATGAAATTAAGTTTATTATAAATAGTATTCAACTGAAAATGCAGAAACTTGGTAACTTTAGCATGTCACTAACAGTTTACTTATGCTGAAACTGTCTGCTATCTTTGTTTCTTTGTTTTCAGTAAACTGTATGTATTTAAATATATATATGTGTGTATATATATTCACACACACACACCTACATACACTGACACACAGATCTATCTATCTATCTATCTATCTATCTATCTATCTATCTATCTATCTATCTATCTATCTATAGAGAGAGACTCTGCTTGTAGAGATGACAGGGTACCTATCTGTATCATTTAAATGAGTCATACTTGCAAATGGATAACTCCATTTAACCTTGTGTCAGTTCTAGACACAAGGGCTTTTGAGTCTACAAATGAGTCACAGTCTACGAATAGTCTACAAGCATATCGAGATACATTTTAGAATTCTTTTTGTCTTATTTAGGACTGTTTCTTTCCACGGTTTTGATCTCCTGTTATTTTCCCCAATCCCTTCCTCCTATTCTTACCCCCTCCACTCACCCTCCTTCCCTCTCTTCTTTTTAACTGGTGGAAGTTCTTATAAGAGCATTAAAGGAAAATTTGAAAAACAAAACAACAAGTTTTCTTATTCCTACAACGTAACTTTCTTTTTTTTTTAGTTTGCGTATTACATTACTTTTAATAACTTTTTTGGTTTGCACACATAATTTATAATTACATAATTGTGGCCAAAGTCAACAAGTATTGTTTCACACAATTAATGACCATATATTATTTCATTAAGCAGATATCCATAATTTATATAGTTTCCTCCCCTTGTTGAATTTTTGTTTCCAGTGCTTTAGTTCTTCTAGATAGTACTCTAGTGAACACATCTGTGCATGTGGCATTTTTTTTTATTGTATCACATAACAAATTAGAAATAATGAATATTTTTATGGCTCTTACACATATAATGAATTTGATATTTCTAGGTAAATTGAAGGAAAGAATGGTACAGGCTTTGACTCTAATATGGGCTGAAGTTCCTAACACTAAATTAAATATTCCACTGAGAACCACCACAAAAATGAAGTTTCTTAAATTTCTATGCAAACTTCTTCATCTAGTCTATACTACACAAGTGGATTTTTATCCAATCAACCTCAAGTCTACTTAATGTTTGAAAGAGTTATGCAGCTAATTTAAAACATCTTGGCCATTCAGTAGCTAATATAGCCCCCAAATTAACTCTTTCCTGGTTCCAAATTATTTATTGTTATCAGTTGTGTTCTTTATATGAGCCAACTCTTTCAGTTACCACCTGCATAACATCAACATTTAAGATGAGACTTTGGAAATGGGATCTCAGGCTGTTTTTTGCACACTGATCACAATGATCTTGTGAGTGTGAATTTTAGATGAATAGTGTTGGTTTTTTTTTTTCTTCAAGAAATTTTATTGGAGAACAGTGTGTTTTTCCAGGACGCCTCAGCTCCAAGTCAAGTAGTTGCTTCAATCTAGTTGTGGAGGGTGTTTTTCCAGGACCCATCAGCTCCCATCAACTCGTTGTCTTTAATCTAGTTGTGGAGGGTGCAGCTCCTTGGCCCATGTGGGAATCGAACCGGCAACTTTGGTGTTATGAGCCTGTGCTCTAACCACCTGAACTAACCAGCCACCCCAATGTTAGCATTTTAAAAGCAAACATTTGGACATATGTTGTCTTATCTTTGTTTTGTGGCTCTATGATTATATGTTTATTAGGTGAAAAAAGGTGACTTCATTTCCTTGGTAGTCATTACTGTGATTGCAAGCAGCTACCTATTAATAAACAATCAACGCCCTTCTTTCCTAGTCTTGTGTTCATCTCTAATTACGGTGCTCTCCTTCTTCAGTTCATAGTTAAGTTTGTGGAAGGAGTTGCTACCTTCACAGTCTCCTTAATTCTGAATTATTCCTTGATCTACTGTAAGCTTTGACCATACCCCCAACTCAAATTGCTCCAGCAATGGTCAAAGGATTTTTATTATCAAATCTAAATGATGCATGTTGGCCTTTTCACATTTGACCTCGAGCCTTTCACAACTTTAATCACTCCATTCTTGAAAAATCTCTTCTTTTTGGCGTCCATGACCTTGTTCTCTCTGACCATTCCTTTCGGTTGCTTTTGCTGGACCTGTGTGCCTGTCTTCAAATGTTGATGTTTCCCCATTTTTCAGGTGCCTCACTTGGCCCAGTCTTCTTGGGTGCTTGTCCATTTCTAATGTTTAAAGCATGTAGTTATATCTTGAATATTCTCAAGTGTTCCTCTATCCTTCACCTATGACTTGCATACGAATCCATGCAGCCTGCTGTTTATTCTTATCGGGATATCCTGTAATTGAGTCACCTTTAATTCTACATGTCCAAAATAAAATTGGCTTTTATTCCACTTCGTTTAGGTGCTTGTACCACTGTCCACCCAATTATTTCATCTAGAAACCTGGGAATTATCACAGACACTTATTCTCATTCACCTACATCTAACTGGCCACTAAGCTATGTCTTTCTTTTTCTTAACTATCTCTGGAACTCCATCTCTTCTTTCTGTTTCACTGTTTCTTCCAGGGATCAGCCTATGAGAATCTCCTACCCGGCCCACCTGACTCTACTCTTACCTTCCTCCAATTCTGTGATTGCTGCAGCTAATGATCTAAATAACTCATCTAATCTTATTACTTTCTCAGTCTAATCCCTCCCCACATCTTCCCCAGAAGGCTCTACCCAGGATGTAAAAACGTTGAAGCTGTATCCTTTCCACAGTACTCAGAGTCTTCTATGAGCTGGCATGTGCCATCTCCATCATCATCTTCTACGATTCCTTGCTATAGTCTTTGTCTCAATGAAGCTCTTTGTTTTTCCTGTTCCCCTGTGTCCCATGCTTCTGTGCTTTTGCATATGCTCTTTCTAGACTGCTGTCTCTGCTATTATTGGAATACCTGCTCACCTTTCAAGGCCCAGTTCAAGGTTCTCCTCCTTCTATTCTGAACCTCTACATTGGTTTCTCCCATGGTACTCTATGCTCTCTACTCTCAAACAGATTATCACACTAACTGATGTTTTCTATTTCTCCAGGAGAGGGGAAGTTCTTGAAAGCAAGGATTGTGGTTTTGTTTCCTCTTAAATAATGTTTATGTCCCATGATTAAAAGTAGTTTTTTATTGTCAAGAATTTAGAGTCCAAAGAAGGAAATAAAATCACAATACCCCCATCATTCATGTTTATTTCATCCAATTTGCTTATGTGTCTATACGTAGTTATTGCTTTTATAAAATTGGCATGATAGGCCTTGGATAACCTTGTGACCTTTTTAAAAACACTAGTATCATATTGTGCAAATTTTCCCATGTATTTAAATATTCTTCAAAATGTAATTTTTTTTTTTTTAAGATTTTATTGGGGAATTGGGGGTGGGGAACAGTGTTGGGAAATAGGGAAGGGAAACAGACAAGTTGCTGTCCTTTTGTTCTTCAGTCTAGTTGTGGAGGACGTTGCTTCACTGGCCCATGTTGGTATCATCATTGCGCTCTTCTCGGGTGAGGCAGATTGGTCGCTGGCCACTGGACGGCTGCTCTCAGTGGCTCTTGGCAGCTCACGCGGGCTGCCAGCTGTTCACGCTGGCTGTTGGCCACTCACTGTAGCCTATGGCAGCCCACTGCAGCAGGGGCTGCAGCCTACATCATCACCGGGGCTCGCATAGCCCAGCTCCAGGTGGAGCTATTGTTACCTGTAGAGGGCAGTGTCACTGGCCCTCATATGTGGGATCCAAACTGGGGCCACTGGCATTCCAAGCCAGCTCTTAACCAATGCACCACTTGGTTGGCCCCCCAAAATGTAATTTTTTTTTTTTTTTGAGGGCAGTGTCACTGGCCCTCATATGTGGGACCTGAACCAGGGCCGCTGGCTTCCCAAACCAGCGTTTAACCACTGTGCCACTCGGCCGGCCCCCAAATGTAATTTTTAATGACTGTGATATATTTGATAATATTACATCATAATAGACATACCACAATTTATTTAATCATTTCCCATGATACATATTTAATTATTTTTATTATGACAAAACTTAGTTGAACATCCGTTTTTGTTGGTATTAACAGATTTCATGAAATAGAAGTGGACAGAGATCTACCATAATATAAGTCTAATTTCCTCAAACTTTACAAATTCAGTCAAAAGGAGCTATTTAAGAATAGTAGCAATTGCCAGGTATAGTAAAAGCTCTGTTAACCCTTTGGACAGTTTTGTTAACAACATTGATAACTAAACATGTTCTAAAAAAGCATGACCTTTGTTGTAGATTAAACATATGGAATGTGTGAGAGTGACTGTTGCTAAGAGAATGCAGCTTTCCCATTTTCTGATTGTGCAGTAATATAGCTTTTTATGTAACTAGTTCATATTTGTGAAGTGCTTTGAAGATGAAAGCTATTATGTAAGGGCAAAATCACTTCATAAAAATGTTACGGATAAAATACGAAAATCCATAGACAGACTTGAAGATTTTCAAAGTAACACTCAACTCTTTCATGGAATCATTTATAACCACCATCTTTAGACTAGTAATCCAGGATTCATTTATAGATTATTCTTGGAGTATTTCAGTGTTATCCATTACTGTGAAATTGTTTTTATAGTCAAAGGCAATGGTTAGAAATGACGTTATTCTTTTTAACCATGGCTATTGAAGTTGTAGCACAATTTATAAATAGGTGAGGATAAATAAAAATTGGCCATAAATGTAAATCTTCTTCCCTCCGACATTGCCACCATACAGATTGGTATTTTAAAGAAATAGATTTTATCATGTGTTGTTTAGGTTGTAAAGTACTAGCAATCATAAATTACCCATCATCTGCTTTCTGTAGCATATTTAAAGAGCATACAGACTGTATGAGTAATGGGCCTGGGGAGTTAACCAGGTATTAAAATAAGAATTTTCCCTGTGTACGTCACTAAACAACATTCCACCTAAACAATGTATCATACCTAAACTAAAGGTGTTCTGATGTTAACCTTGGCCCTTTTATTCACACAATGGCTTTCATTTTAATTTTATTTATTTATTTATTTATTGTTTTGAGGGCGGTGTCACTGGCCCTCATATGTGGGACCGAACCGGGGCCGCTGGCTTCCCAGGCCAGCGCTTAGCCACTGCGCCCCTTGGCCGGCCCTGGCTTTCATTTTAAAATATTGCCTTTCAAGTTTCTCTGGATCTTCCCCCACCCCTTCCTACATACATACCCGTATTACTAAAATGAAGTATTCCTGCTGTGCCCTGAAATGGAAGCTGTTTTCACTGATTGCTTCTAATGAGAGGAGCACTCTTCACAGAGACACATCTCAACTGACTTGACTCCACGTGCCCCCCAGACCATCCTATGGTATATGTTCTCTTTGGCCAGAATTGAAACTCAATTAAGTAAGATCAGGAGCCCAGAACTGTAGCAGTGCAAGGAACCAAGAATTAGGTTGAACTTTGGGTACAATGGGCATGTCATGGTTGAAGTCCAGTAATTTTGTTTTGGTTTTTATGCATTTCTGCTGGTGTTGATGTATATTTAGGCAATAGAACTTCAATTTTCAAAATTGAAAACTAATGAAACATTTTCTATTTAACTTTTTTTCCACTCTTAGTTCTTACTTCCCCATATACCAGGCTTCTCTTTCCTCCTTCCTCTTGTTCCCTTGCATCCCTCCCTCGGCCCCTGTCTGGACCTGGTTGGTTTCTAGGGGTATTTAAACCCAGGCATACATAAAGTATGAGAAAATTAATGTTGTTCCAGAAATATTTTTTTTTTTTGGCTTCTGACCTTTTTGTGCACTTGAAATTGTATTTAATATTTCATTACTACAGGCCTTTCTAGTTGAAAAAAATCTAGGTCTTTCCACTTGAAAAAATAATCTCCAAATTTGGTTTTGCAGTGCAGAATTATGGGATCTAATAATTCTCCAGCCTATGACAGTTCCGTAACTGGTGCCCTCCAGCATTTTTATTGCACACAATTTTATTGCTAAAAGGTTAGGCCATTTGACCATTTTATTTTTTTTTTAGACTTATCCATCAAACATTGCTCAGAAAGAACTAAAATCACGCACACCTTAAAATGTAACCAATATCTCGTCATTTCTTTGAAAGGGGTATCCTTACATTCATTATGGGAAGAACCCTCCCACTTTGAAACATAACAGATGGGTTTGCGAAGATGGAAAGGCAGGTAAGGATGTCACGTAGGTATGTCCAGCACTTAATGCAGCTAACCATGCAGTAGTGAAGGTAATGAATAAGCATTTCTGTAATCGTCTTTCTCTTTTAGTCCCCCATAAATATTTCTAGAACATTGACCTTTAGTCAAATGGTGAATTCTTTCATCCTGACATGACAAGGAAAGATCAGTGAGCTAGCTAGGAAAACTCTCTTGCAATCCATTTTATTTTCCAAGAGTACTGTAAGATTGGAATTCCATAAAATTTGCAACTTTTCTGGTGATTGGGAAATGGAAGGATGCTTTGTACAATTGGGTGCATCCTTTCGTCTGCCCAAGGACTGACCTCTACAGAGCCGATTGGGTATATCCTGAATCTGATCAAATTTAATGGAGCACTGACCCCTTCTGCAATACTTCCTCTTCACCACCCACAGGATTGAAGTGTCCAAGTGCCATCTACTCCACAGGACAGATAGTAAATACCTGATTGCTTTGCAGTTAACTGATTTGATGAAGGGCTCTTCCACTGTCTATCCTGGGAAGTTTATGGGCGTATGTGCTAAACATATTAAAGAACTATGTCTTACGCTTATAGGTTTGTTAGTGAGGCTGACGATAATATTTAATAGTGATAATTTCCCAAAGGAAATTGTTTCCCAAAGTAAATAATTTCCCAAAGTAAAATGTTTGAGTGTTAGGTATTATTTAATGTGTGACTGGAAAACCGTTCAAGAGAAGAAAGGCAGAATATGCCATGTTCTTTTGAGTGTAAAGTCTCCCATTTTGTATAATATACACAAATAATCTGACAGTGTTACTCTTAATGTCACCAGTAACCATTTGGTGTTGCAAGTCATGCCAGGCCTGCTCTGCCTCTCTCCCTCACCCCCAGGCCTCTGTCCATCCATGACCATGAGAGGTCCCACTTAGGTCCTTGGCATTTGCTCTTTTTGCAAGGGACTCTCTTCCTCGGCTCTTAATATGGCTGCCTCCATCCCACCCTTCCATGTCAATCCAAATACCTCCCTTCAGACAAGGCTTCCCTGCAACCCTGTCTAAAGTAGGCTTTCTTGGGCATCCTAGTCAGGACCCCCTCTTGTTTTGAGAGCTCTAACTTTCTGCTCTAATAAAACTATCCTCTGCTACAAACGTAAAAAAAAAAATAAAAATAAAGTAGGCTTCCTTTATTTTTCTCTATCACAACACCTTTTTTTAGTTCCAGAGTGACTCTAACCTCAGATTTTAATGATTTTATTTAATTATCCCCCCTCCCCTGCAATCTAAGCTCTACAAGGGCAAAGATGTGCTGTGTGAGTTGCATGTATCAAACTTTTCCTGCAGTCCTGGCATAGAGTAGGCGCTCAATAAATATTTGTTGAATGAATGGATACACAAATAACCAATGTAAGCACAATTCCTGCTTCAACTAGTTGACATGACATTTTCCTTTTTTAACTGTTTTTTTTTTTTTTTTTTTTGTCTATCCCATGTTCAACTCTTTAAGAAGCTGACTGATTTTTATAAAACTTGGTACACTGCTCACTATAAGTTCCATCTTGAATTGGATTTATAACTCAGCCTGTCATCTTGAATCCAAATGGTGGCAGATAAAACTTGACAAATGAGACTTGGAGCAGATCTCAGTACAGTTTGGTACATGGGTCGATGTACCATTTAATTGAAATGTGTGGAGTCTGAATTTCACGAACCCTTAAATCCTAACCTTAAGCTACCTTGACTCTATTTTCCTTTTTAACGATACTGCTTTCTTGAAAACCTAACATTTGCTGCTAGATTAAAAGTGTCTTGGGAGATGAAAATCCACAAGGAGTTTTCATGGTGGATATTAACTGTTTTCTAGAAAACTCCCACACCCCCTACCTGGACAGGGCTGATGATAGGCACAAGGCCTCATCGTGACGTCTGGCAGCCAGCCCATGTGGCAAGATATGAGTGACAGGGTGGGGTTGTTTGCTAACTTTTCCCTCAGTGAGTTGATGACAGCAGCCCAGAGATAGATGCAGATAGAAATTCTGACCTTGGGTCGGTGAAAATGGAGGCTTTTCCCCCAGGAAAATCTGTCCCTCCCCAGGGGTGTTAAGTGTCATCGTTTTGTCACAGGAAGCATTTTGAACGCTGTAGGAAAATTTTAACTCTGACATCTGGGATGGCCTCTTAGAAAACTATGACAGCTTGTATGAGGTCGCACGTATTTTTAGATTGGAAAAATACTGACAAGTGATGTTTTACAAAACATCAGCCCCCCTTTGGTTTCTGGTTGGTTTCTGTATGCCTGGGCTCAATGGTAGGTTCCTGTGCTGGAGAATTTGCATCAGCATTCCTCCGTGATTTATTTGTGTTTGCCATCACACAGCAATTCCCAGGTTCCCAAACACTGGAAAAGCCAGTGTCAACACTGCAAGCGGGAAAGGTTAAAATATGGACTGCAGACGTATTTGCTATTTGCATTGGTAAATGCTGACCCCGGTCTCCTCAAAAACATGGCCTCACGAATGGTTAATCCACCACGTTTTCATTGGATCTCTTCTTAAAAACACAGGTCTCTTTTTTGATTTCTTAATCTTGTGTCTTCCCCCAGGCCCACCACATGCCTCTTTACCTTTGTCCCTCCTCTCTCATTTATAAACTTGTGTGACATCCTTCATTTGCTGTTTTCCTGATAATAAAAGACATTCATATTTATGATGGATTTGCAATCTGCATAAATATATATCAAAGAGACTAGAAATGACCCACAAGTTCACAGCTTAGAGGCCAGCCATATGAACATTTTTGCTTGTTTCCTTGCAGTTCTTTTCCTACTCCTCTATATACATGGAGAGGGCAAAGCTAATTTTTTCACAGCAATCTTACTGACAGCAGTACTGAACATTTTCCTTGCTGCTTACTCTGAGTGGTCGGAGAAATTCATTCCATGGCCCTGCCAAAGCCGGAAAGGGCAAATATCTTTTCTTTTTCTCTTCGTTCCCCTCTTCCATCTGTTGCAGGCAGCATTTTGCCTCAGTATCACTAGACTCCACTGTTCCCTCATTAGGCTCCTTTGACCGTGTGCCTCTCTCTCCCTGCGCTCTTGGCTGCAGGAGCCCGAGACTGGCCTACTTATCTCGTGGCCTGCAGTTCTGCTCCTCTACTCTGGTAGCCTTTCCCTTCCAGGATATAGGACTGGATCACATTTCTGCTTTCCTGCTGCTGACAGGAGGGAGGAGGCCGCTGCTAGGGGCAGGGAGGCAGAGCTTTGAAGCTCTAAGTGTCTCTCAGGCTGGCGTTAATCGGCTCAGACAAAGGCTGCTTTTGGGGCTCTAGAAATTCAGCCTGGCTTTCAGCCATTTCCTCTGTGAGTACAGGACCCCCTATCACCTCCAGGTTGTAGGAAGGGCGTGGCATCTAATGTTTATTCAGCATTTACATACACTGTACTTTACATGCATTCCGTCCTCACAGAGATCCATGAAATAGGTTATTACCACTCACATTTTGGAGATGAGAAAGCTGAGGCTTAGCGAGTTCCAAAGCTTGCTCAAGGCCACTGCACTAGGATTCAAAACCAGGTGCATGTAGCTACCAAGCTGGTTCTTCAGCCCCAAAGCCCCCCTTGGTGTTGGCAGCTCTCTGGATAAGGCTAAGAACTGCCATTATACCAAAGACAAACACCTTCACAGAGAAAGACTGGTAGAACAAAATGGAAACAAGAGAAGGCCGCCAGCCTGAGAGAGGTTCAGAGACTTTAAGAACAGTAGAGCTGGACAGGTCCATAGAGCTCACCTGTGCCTGGGATCCTCAAACCTGGCTGTGTATGACAACCACCGGGGATGCTGGGAAAAATACAAATGCCTGCCCCTTTTTAACTCCTTAAATAATTTCTGGGTGTGGGTCCCTATCTGGGCATGTGTATAAAGCTCTCCAGGCCATTTGATTTTAATGTGGAGTCAAGTTTGTGAACCACTGAGCTAGGCCAGCCCCCTACTCAGCATTTAAATCAGCCCAAAGCCAACACGTTAAGGGACATTCCCAGAGTCACAAAGTTGGTGAGGAAAAGACTGGGGAGGAGAGTATAGCTCCTGGTCCCTAGTGTAGCTGCTGCTTCGGGTGGGTGGAATGAGCATCAAAACTTGATCAAACCGGAAGCACACCTGCTCCTCCCAAATTCTGGAGGTCAAGAGAGGGATATAGTCTTCTTCGGTGCCCCTTCCATAAGTAGCACCAGTGAGTTTCTGAAGAGAGTCAACCTTCCTTACAAATGAACCCATCTTACTGAGTTTCCATGCTCTGTGTGTAAGGTACAGGCTCCCAGGGTCACACCTGACTCACAGGTTCTCTCCTTGCCCCCACCTTTTCCTATCCCTCATGGGCTTTGGGAGTCCTGTTTTCAGAGCCTGTTCTGTTGTCTCTCCTTTGCAGAAGGCAGTGGGTAGGGCCTGGGGACGGTGCAGGTAAAGGTAGATACCACCACTCAAAACCCCTTTCAAGCCTCTAAGCAACTTGATTATTCTGGACAGGAGACAGGATGAAATTATTTCTGACAGATTAAAGGTGGTCCCGTATATTTCACGTGTGGTGTAAGAGCATCTCCGTAGTGGAGACAAGAGAAGGCCAGAGGAAGGTGATGAGAGAGAGAGTGGGGCCAGATCTTGTGGTCTGTTTCTGAGCTCTGGCTGATATGAATAAACTGGAGCACACACTTCTCCTTTGTGGCTGGCCCTGAGCCGTAGGCCAATCTAAGTGAAGCCAGAATGCCTTTGACTGAATCGAGAGTCAAATCATCATGGGTGAAGGGTATTGCTATGGAAGAATGAGACTCCAACTTAATTCTATGACAGTCCTCAAAACAAGGCTTCTCAAATTGAAGTCATTGGTCTAGTCTAATTTGAGGGTCCTACTTGAATATGTCTTTGTATGTGTCATATCTCTCTATACAAATATATCTATATATTTTTTCCTGTCTATATACTATCACTATTATTTTCTATCTGTCTGTCATGTAGGTAAATCATGTAAAAGTGTCAAACTTCAACCATTTTTGATCTAAATAAGTACCATCAGTGGTTTCATATGGTTCAACTTAATATATTTCTCTTGCTTCTTTGGTACCTCCAGTAATTTATTCATAGAACAAATTTTATATTACCATTTTATTTTTTATTTATTTATTTTTTTAGCTGAGCCATCCTGCCACCTTTTGGCAGCTTAGTGGCAGCTCACCTCAGGCTGGGCATCGAACTGCTGCTGCTCAGAGAGCTCAGCTCTCACTCTTGAGTGAGCTCTTAACCAAATGAGCCACTGGGCCAGCCCTTATGTTACCATTTTAAATGGAAACTCAGTGTCACTTACTACAAATAGAAAGATACCTAAAAAAAGTTTAAAAAAACCCCCAAGCCCCCAAAGTTAGTATATTTAGCTAGATAGGCACTGTTGCCTGCTGAATGAAGGCTATGAGCCTGCAACCTGTTTTTCTTTTGTTAAAAAGCGGTATTAAGAAGCTCTGGAGTCCTGAGGGAGGTGGTAAAGGGTTATTCTTTCCAAGCCAGAACTTTCTCTTTGATTCAGTCACAGTGGTTAAAAAACAGGATTGAAAAGGGTATAGCACATTATTTCATGTTGCATTTGCCCCCCACCCCCCAACATCATTCACTTTCTGCTGGTGGAGCCATCTCACACCGTGGGTACTGGGGAGCCTCGCTAAGTCCCTGCTAATTCGGTGGGTGGGTGGGCGAGCCCGCAAGTCTTGGCTGCCTATCTTCATTGTGGCTGAGTCGAATGTGTTGACGGGGCCCTTGTGCCTTCTTGAATAATTATACAAAGCAAATATGCCAAAATTCTTCTTGCTGCATTTATAGCTACAGCCTTACAGGGTGTTAAAAAAAAAAGCATGGCATGCGACCAGTTATAATGTTTTTAAAAAGTGAATGAGTTTGATGTTTTCTATTTCTCCATGTGACCCTGAGCGGTTTTTCTCTTCCCTCTGAGCTTCAGTTTTCTCATGTATGCATTGGAGATTGTACCCACTTCATAGGATTATAAGGACAAACGAGATAGTGGTTGGAAAGTGTGTTTAAGGGGTAAAGTATTGCTATTATTCTAATTTAAATTAATTGACTCATAACTTTCATGTCACTGAGAATATCCCCTCTCCCCCCAACCCCTTCTCCTTATCAGTGAAAATGAACTGTCAAAGGGAAAACCTTTCCTTTATCCCTGATCTGAGTTTGAACATGAGGTGGGAAGCTGTTAGATTTTAATGCTGTTTAAACTTTGATGGCTTTTTGTCTGAGTGTCAGAAGTAATCTGTGCGTTCAATTAAAACATTTACAAAACAGCAATACACACAAAGAAGGAAGTAGCGATGACCCGTGTTTTCACCATGCCCTTCCGGTCTTTTCCCCCATTAATGCTGATATCAACTTACATATATCTTTCAATTCAGTGGCCTCAGGAATAGATAATAAGCTTGCACAGGCTTCGGTCTTCTTTTGAAGTGGCACTTGTCAGAGCCAGCTGGGGTGATAGCAGGGGGTTGAAGATGGCAGAGTGAGAATCAGGGATGTAAGGCTTGTCTGCATTCTGTTGTCAGGAGAGTTTGTGTGTCTTCTCATTACAAAGGAGAGAATAAAATGGAAAGAAACCGCGTCAACAGGCCACAAAAAAACGACGGCTTCCTAACCGTTCCCTCTCTGTTTCTTGTGCATCTCCTGGTGGATACGCCTCCTTCTGCTTTTTGTTCTATGGATAGTTCTATCTTTCATGCATGTTAGGTTTCCACTATTTCCCTTTAGTGTAGTGCTCAAGAAATTAATTAAAATACTAATCAGTTTATTGCACAGCCTGTTGGGAACAGGACACTTAAAGGTCTTTTTCCATTTCAATGGTGTAAATTATATGATACAAATGTATAGAGTACCTAATATGTTAATATAAAAAAAACCCCACAAAAAACCTTGTTCAGAGGATCTGCCTGAAAAGCACTAAGTTCCATCATGAAGAAAAAAAGCCCCCAAATTAGATTCCATTATTGTTGGAATCTGAGTTACGCAACTTCAGATAAGAATATAGAAAAAAGAAAACTAGAAGTGATATCAGGGAAAAGGGGAGAGAAGATTTAAAAAAAAAAGTTCTAAATTTGCATGCAGGTTACCATGACGACAAAATATCTTTATCACTTATTGAAAGTATCTGTTAACCTTCTGTGGTTGTCCCACCCATAGCTATATTTCAGGATTGCTCCCCTAAAATCATATAGTGCTTCAAAATTGCCCTTTTAACAGATTGCTGCGTCTGAGCTGGAGTTGTCAAGTTCTTAGGCAAATGGAGTCCAGCGCTCACTCGCTACTGCAGCCTCCAGCTCACATTTGACCCAGCTGGTTAAGACAATTCGCGTCTGACATCTTAACATACAGCCAAGTGTTTAGGTTTCTGTGACTTGAAAGTGAAGGAGAACAATCTCAGTCATTTTGGCACGTTGTGGGAAGGTATTTTTAGAAAACCTTACTTATATAAGCCTTTTCCATCCTCTCTTCTCTATGTAGAAACCATAGGTGAATGTACAAAAGGACGGTATTTTGCAGATCAGAGGTATTTGTGTCCCTGGAATAAAAGTTTCCACCATCTTGGAGGGGCTGGAATAATGATTGCAGTGATTGTCCCTGTTTATTGGGGTCTTTTACAGTTTCTGGGCAGGTGGCTGCCCCAATGTACTACCTACCTCTTAAAAAAGGCACAAAAGGAACCTGAACGTGGCCCAGATTTGCTTTTTTTTTTCTTTCTATAGCAACAAAGGAACAATACCCTCATTAAAGTAGTATAGATATTAATACCTGGCTACTCAATAACCATGTTTATAGAAATTACCTTCTATTTCAAAGCAAACAAGAGAGGAAAAGACTTTTGTACACATTTAAAGGTGCCTGTGACATCTTCCCACTGTGTCTTCTAAATGACTTATTGTTTGTCTTAATCTGGAATTACTTTCTGCCTTAATTGAAGCCCCTGGGTTGTTTGCAGTCAAGGGTGGCTTGACTGACCAGATCCCTGACATGTTTGCTCATCGCAAATCCCATTTCATTTGGAATTTTCTGGTACGTAAACCTACTCTACTTAGGCTTTTAAATAAGTGCCTTTTAAGTCAAGGTTGATGTCGGGGGTTAGAACTTTTCTGTCTTTGTCTGCTCTTTCAACCTTAATTCTAAACTAAACAGTTGATTCTCGTGACTAATTTGCCCCAATTATGACTCTTTAGTATGCATTTCTCTGATGACGGAAATTCAGGGTGATCCTCCTCCCTGGTGATTTTTCCCAAGGACTCCCCCACCCTGTTTCTCCCTTCAGCTCCCCCTTTTCCTCCCACAGGAGTGGTTACTAACCTTTGGCTACCAGCGATTGCCAACCATTAACCCAAATGCTCCTCTTGACAGCAGTTGCTTTCCAAAAGGACTAAAGCCACATTTCAACAATTTCGTTCATTATGACCTATTTTGAACGTGCACACCAGAAGAGAGCCGGAGTCTAAAAAAATATAGCCTTGTGGTTTCTCCACAAGTGTGCACATCAAATAATGATCCCTCAGGCACTCTTTCTCCCCTCCTGAAAGGTTCCTGGATGGAATCCCAGCACAGTTGTCATCTTGTGAGCATGATCGGAGTTGGAAGGTAGCAGAAAAAGGAGGAAAACACTTACTTTTATTTCAAAGAACAAAAAGACCTACCCATGTGGCTGGTATCCGTGGAAATCTCCTATGAATGACCTCAAAGAAGGGCCTGCCTGTGTTAGGTTTTGCTGGCTCCTAACTCATCACAATGGGTTGTCAATTGAAAATAGCATGGGAACTTAGACCTTGGGGAGGGTGGAGTAGCATGCCTTGCTTGAACGCGGGAGAAGTCTTTTGTGTACCATCATCTCTTTGGCTAGGCATGGCCTTTGGTACTTCCAACATTTAATGCTCCTGCCTTAATTGATATGAATTTTGTGTCGCCCAATTCTCCTGAAACAAGAAATAATATTTGCTGTGGGTTGTGGTGTGAGGATGCTTACAATAGAAGATAAAGACAGTAAAACAAAACCAACCAAACAAACTCTTTTTCTTAGCTAGATCACTAGGAGTTGAGCCATATATTATGGTGGAAAGTCATCAATCAATCCTTTCCGGAATGGAAAGGCTTCAGGTAAATATCAGCTCTTACGTATGTTGCACAGAGTCAATAAAAATTGGCCTAATCATTTCAATAAACATGACATGATCTCGTTTCTCATTAAAGATTTAAGGAGTAATGCTACAGAAACGATAACACTCTTCAACAAAGGAAGCTGCGTATAATATGTGAAAAGACTATTTTGGCTGCTGTTTTGGTTGAAATGCCAAAAAAGCATTATTTTCAAATTAATGTTTTGGTGATGTTAATTTCAGCTCCTGGTTAGGTAATTTTTGACCGATGACTCCTTCAGACTGGTTCAAGCCCGGTGGTTTTCCAGGGGATTAGAGAGAGGAAATGTTCAGATCCTGCCTCCTCCTTATTCCCTCTCCCTACCAAGTTGATGATTATGAGAGAAGCCAAAACTGGAAAAGTGTAGCATACCAAGTGATCTAGCTGCTCTGAATTTTTCATTGTATATTCTCTAATTTTGAACCTGTCAAGTATTATCTGTCAATCATCTGCATATAGCTTGTTAAGATTAGAGAGTTGTGAATGTGCATAGGAGACTGACTAAATCTGGTGATTAGCAACGAAACTTATAAGGAAATAAGTTGGAGCATACATTAAAAAAAAAAACCAACCTATTACTAAAAAAGACCTTGATGTTTACTGATGAAAAATAGAAAATAAGTGATTGGGAAAAAAGGTGTTTTGGCGAATACAGCCCAACTGGAATTTATCTGATGTACATTTAATAATATAATAATGCTGCTGCAGTCACGATGCTTAAGAACAAGAGGGATGATTAGATTTGTGCATGGAAGGTAAAATTACTGCAAAGAATTGCTTTGGGTAATATACAAGAAGCAGGATATGAAATGAAATAAAATAAATATAGGGCAGATGACTGGTTTCTCTGTATTGCTGGGTAGATTTAATTAATTGCTAATATAGCACTGAGCCATGAATTACTTACTCAATCATTGCCATTGGTTCAATTTTGGAATATTCATCTTAAATACAGATGCATTAGAAAAGAAAATGTCACTGGGCAGGGAATAAGTATGATTTTGAATGTTAACTTTTCACAGTCAGCTGTAAAATATTGAGAAATCTTTTGAAGACATTTTGAAATAATTTGGAAGATTTTTTTTTTCTTCTTCTTCTTTTGGTGGGAGGCTTTATTGTCCAAAACAAGTCCCATTGAAATCTGAAATAAATCAATGAACCTTTCAATGATTCAATGCCATCTCTGTATTAGTTTGTTATTGAAGGTATGTGAGAATCATCGGATATAGTGCAAAGGGCCAGGGGTTTAGACTCAAAGAGATGTGGTTCAAATTCTAGATTTGGTTTCATAAGTTTCACCCTTGCAGGTTACATAACTCTCTGAGCCTCAGTCTTCTGTTTGTATGGGCATATTGTGAGGATTCATGCTGACTGCTCTGGATAGAACCTACCGATTGTAATTGTAGCTGACACTTATTGAGAGCTTATTAGGTATTGGATATTACACTAATCATTTCATGTACATTATCTAATTCAACTCTCATAGTGACATGTACACACACACACAAAATATTTAAATAGATAATTTCATAGTAGAAGAGTGCTGTCATTCTGGAAAGATCACTTTCCCCCTCAGAGGTAAGTTAAAATTCTTCTTAGATTTTTCTGTCTGATTTTTTTTTTTTTTGAGGGCGGTGTCATTGGCCCTCATATGTGGGACCCGAACCAGGGCCACTGGCTTCCCAAGCCAGCGCTTAACTACTGTGCCACTCAGCTGGCCCTGTCTGATTTTTGTTTTGAATTTATTTTATTTTAGTTTTTTTTATTGGGGAATCTGGAAGGGGAACAGACAAGTTACTCTCCTTTTTTGTTCTTCAGTCTAGTTGTGGAGGACATCGTTTCATTGGCCCATGTTGGTACTGGGATCATTGTGCTCTTCCCAGCTGAGGCAGTTGCTTGCTGGTCATTGGATGGCTGCTCACTGCGGCTCACAGCAGCTCATGCTGGCTGCTCATGGTAGCTCATGTGGCAGCCCACTGCAGCAGGGAGTGCAGCCTACGCCACTGCTGGTGACTCACAGGAGTCACTCCAGGTCGAGCTGTTGTTCACCATCTTAGCTGTAGAGGGCGCAGTGTCACTGGCCCTCATGTGGGATCCTAACCAGGGCCCTGCTGCTCAGAGCTGGCGTCCCAGGCCAACTCTTAACCAACACGCCACTTGTCCAGCCCTTGAATTTTTTATGAATTATTTGAGCCAAACTGATGACATATGTCAGGGAGGAATTCCCCTCTTTCTTCTTTTCTTATTCTTCTTAGAAAGAAGAAAGACTCGGATATTACTAACCTGAACAATTAGAGAAAGAAAACTAAGCTCTTGATGTCCTAAGAAGCTTTCCCCTCTACAGAGTTGGAGGATCCGCCCTGGAGGCAACCTCCCAGGAAGCAGTATGACAGGAATATATATGGTTTAAGTGCTTGCAACTGTTAATGTAGCACTTTGTGTCTGAACATTTCTTCTTCTAAGGGTTTTGCCATTTGAAATGTCACGCAAACCAAAGTTTGCCATGTATTAATTCAGAGAGAAAAGGACGGTGTAATTGCCCACAGGAAATCCCTTCATAGAGTTTGAATGTCTTTATTATAAATAAGCCTCAAGCACCTTAACTGGAAACACTTTATATTCATCTGAATGGCCTGCTTCTCTTCCCATTCCTGAAAGCTAGTAATGATGGATCATCCACCGTTGATATTTGCAAGCCGTTTATTCTGCAGCGGTGGCCGCTGTTAAAAGGGGTGGACTTATTCTGGCCATCTTGGGCATCTAAAGCGCAATCTCATAAGGAAATCTTTAGCCAGGTCAGGTTTTTAATCGCTGTGTTAGTCATCCTACTGATTACATAAGAAACACTGTAGGAGCATTTCAAATGCCATCAGCTCTTGGCAGTGGAATGACAATGAGGATGAAGGATTAAAAACGCGGTACCCATAAGGGCAGACATGGAGAGAAGGCCTCCACTCTCTGCTCCTGAATATGCCTCTCCATTAATTCTGCTCTTAGAACAGAACTCACTGGAAGAAAAGAATAATTTGAATTAATTATTGGCGCATATGGTGTGTTCCTGATGTCAGCTAATGCTACATTAAGGACAGACATGCTGGGCACCCATTAAATAATCAAGTAAATATTTGTATTTTTTATGATAAACTGGTTCCTTTTGTGGATATTTTCTGTGTCTTTGTAAACATTCCTTTAGTGGGCAGATTTGGAGTGTTAGGGCTTCTTTCCAGGCTGAACTCTGAAAGAGGGCGCGGTTTAAATTCCGAATCCGACAAAGAGACCTCCCACCCACTGTGTTTTTTGGAGCAAAGTGAATATTTAGTAACACTTAAATATAATAGCTGGATCATTACGGTATGTTACTGAACGGAAGGTTCTGTTAATAACATTAATCACGTGTGCTCATTCTTGTCCTAGCCTGGATGCTACAAGTACTTCTATATGGTTTCCCCTATAATTCAATAGTAATTAGTGATCCAGTGACTTCAAGCTGGCACCAAATATTTATATTGAACCAACATGAATGTTAGTTCTCAACATAGAAGTGAGCCCAGCCTCTGAAGGAAAGATTGGGGCAGAGGTAAGTCAATCCTGTTTTTCTTGGGTGAAGTGTGTTCTATAAGTGGCATACACACAGATTTATAAATGCTCCGAGTAATAGAATGAGAGGAACTTTTCATACTGTTCACCGAAGGTCACATTGTCATAGGGAAACGTGTCAAGGCGTCATTGCTGGGCACCTTTTCCTGAAAAGAATCCAGGGTTTGAGGAAAGCTTGATGTGAGCTGGGGAGAGAGTGATATCAAGTTGAGGAGGTGCCTTAGGAACTTGTCTGAATATAAGTTCCTAATGATTGCTGGGGCTTTTTGGAATGAGGTTCTTTTTCAATGAGTTTAAGGCATCTTTCAAAGGAGCCTCTCTAGTGCTCTTCGAATGCCCCTCTTTATGTCTCACAAAAGGAAGGTGATCATATGCTCGGCATTGTTCTATTTAAAAGCAAGTGTTGAAGCGAGTGTGGTAGTACTTCCCCAGAACTCTCAGGAACAAACTGTGCCTGCCTGTGTCAGCTAATGAAGATTAGTGTAAGTGTTCGGATGAACAGGCTTGCAAACAACTTCTAGACATTTCCTGGAAAGTTAGAAGCAAGGCTCTCATTTTGTTTCCGAAGGTGAGGAGAATGGGCCAATAAATACTTCTATTTATTTTAAGGCAATGTGGCTTGTCATTGGCTACTTCTTGGCTGTGGGACTTTATTTGTGGAGGGGAAAAAAAGAAAACCTAATCATTCTATCTTCCCCTGCACCCTGCTTTGAAACAAAACCGAAACGAAAACCAAAACCAAACGAAACCTCTCTAAGTCAATTTACTTCTCTAACCTTAAAGGGAGATCTCTGATCTCTTAATAAATGAAGTCATTCATTCATTCACTTGGTTAACACAGTTTTATTGATTGCTTGGTCTCAGGAATTGTGCCTGATGCTGGAATTGGCACAGGGATCCGGAACCTGTATTTCAGGGCAGCGAAATGAGATGGTGGGAGATATATGTTCAAAGAAAAGGAAGGTGGTCACAGCCAGTATCTGAAGGGGGTGAGTTTCTGAAAAGGGCAGG
The DNA here is from genome assembly GCA_033961575.1 of Aselliscus stoliczkanus. Classification (NCBI taxonomy): domain Eukaryota; kingdom Metazoa; phylum Chordata; class Mammalia; order Chiroptera; family Hipposideridae; genus Aselliscus; species Aselliscus stoliczkanus. The sequence continues at coordinate 127,701,368 of CM066734.1, forward strand.
CACTCGGGAGCAGGGACCATGACCGGAGTCTCTTCAGAATAGGACACCAGGGCAGGCATGTGAAGAATACCCTGGATAAATCGCACTATTGAAGGAATATGAGCTGTGCACACGACTTGGTCTTGCTGTTCTTAAAGTTTTATTAGGATGGAAAAACTACCTCACAATGTCAGGATTGGACTGAAGTCCTGTTTATCTTTTTGTCTTTAATCCCCATATGGTAAACCCTTCCAGATAATGCATTTGTGTTTGAGGAGGTTGGTCCAAGGAAAAGGACATACTCTATGCTCTTTCCTGGAACCTCGCACTTTCCCTCTGCTGCCTTCTTGACTTTCTAGATGTCAGAATATGTTTCTTCAGGGCATCGTGTAGTCATTGCATGCCCAGTACACAAAGTGGACATTGACCTGTGGGGTGGGAATGCTAATTCTTTCTTTGTGTTGGCATCCTGACTATCAATTTCTCTAGCCTTCACCTGGGTATCTTGTATTTAAAAACAACACTAGACTTTTTCTCTTTGATTTTGTTTTAAAGCTAGAATAGAGGCATTCCAACAGTAGATGATCAAACTCAGGGTGTTACATACATAACCTTTATACAAAAGGATATGAAAGAGACAGAGAGACATATATATATATGGAGAGAGAGAGAGAGAGAGAGAGAGAGAGAGAGAGAGAGAGAGAGAGAGAGAGAGAGAGAGAGAGAGAGACAAGAGACTGAATGAATGAATCTCCATTGGGGAAAACTCATGAAATTCTTGCTAATCCTGGTTGTGAAAGGAAAAAGTGTCTGTTTCAAGCCATACTGACTATATTGCTATGGGAACTTAGCAGTTCAACTCTCAGAGGTAAACTGGGGAGTATTAGGTTCTCATTGAATCCCTGATGTATTTCACACATACTGTTTTCCTGTTTGTCACTTAAATCAGATCATGTGTTTCCCTATCCCCTAGAAAGCCTTTTGGGATCTGGCCTATGCTTCCTTTCTTATGCATCTTTGACTGCCTTCCCTTTTCTCTGACTCTTTCCTGCCCTTTCCCAGCCACCATGGTTCATTTGTGTCCCAGTCACACTAACCACTAGCAGGTGGTTGTCTTCATACCTCATGCAATTCTTGCCTCATGACCTGCTCTCATCTGCCTGCAATTCCTGTTCTCCTCATTGGCTGAGAGATAGTTCAATCAAAAGACACCTCCTTTGTGAGGCCTTTCCATTTTATTGAATTCTTCTTACTTTGGACCAGACACTGCACACCAGGCACTCCTTATCTGTATTTAAGCTTTATATATATGCTAGACAGAAGGTGCCAAAAAATGTATACACAGTTTAAGAAAGGAAAAAAACTGTATTAATAATATATATATATATATATATATATATATATATATATATATATAAAATCAATATATACCAATAACAAAAGATGAATGCAAGTCACGTTTGACTTCTGCAATCACAAGAAGTGCTCAAAGTGGTCACCATTAGCGTCCAGACACTTCTCTTTTTTTAAAAAAAGATTTTTATTGAAGAACTGGGGGAGGGGAACAGTGCTGGGGAACCAGGGAAGGGGAACAGACAAGCTGCTGTCCTTTTGTTCTTCAGTCTAGTAGTGGAGGATGTTGTTTCACTGTCCCATGTTGGAATCATCATTGCGCTTTTCTCGGGTGAGGCAGATTGGTCGCCGGCCTCTGGACGGCTGCTCACAGTGGTTCTTGGCAGCTCACACCGGCTGCCAGCTGCTCACGCTGGCTGCCAGCCACTCACTGTAGCCTATGGCAGCCCACTGCAGCAGGGGCTGCAGCTATGCTGTCCTGGAGACTCACAGCAGCCCAGCTCCAGGTGGAGCTGTTGTCCACCAACTTAGCTGTAGAGGGCAGTGTCACTGGCCCTCATATGTGGGATCCGAACTGGGGCCGCTGGTGTCCCAAGCCAGCTCTTAACCACCTCACCGCTCGGCTGGCCCCAGACACTTCTGATTATGGCAAACTACTGCTTGAGCATAGGTAACATCTCTTAAAATGTTTATACATTTTTTTTGGCATCCCCAGTGTGTCTATATACCCATAATATAGCTGATTTAGACTATGCCATAGCTCATGTTATATACCAGGAGTGCCAAAAAAATGTATACAGGTGGACACGTTGGTCAACGTTGCTCAAGCAGTAGTTCACCGTAATCAGAAGTCTCTGGACGCTGATGGTCACCACTTTGAGCACCTCATAATTGCAGAAGTCAAACGTGACTTGTATCCATCTTTTGTTATCGGTATATATTGACTATTACAATTTTAATAGTTTTTTCCTTTCTTAAAATGTGTATGCATTTTTTGGGCACCTTTTGTATAAGTACTGCATTCTCCCAGGGGATAAATTATTATTCTGCTTTTAAAGATGAAAAGAAAAACTGAGCTCTAAGTTAGAATTAGGTACTGCCCCTTGGCCACCACAACTACTGTGTGTATGCCCTCTCCATCACTTTATGGCTCCACCAGATGTACTGATGAGCTGGGTATTGTTCTGTTGCCTGGCAAACACCGCTGCAGTTCTCATGGACCTCCTATTCCAGGGAGTTAGACAGACAATACGCAAGCACATATATACTATGCCAGGCCAGGCGGTGATGGCGGTAAGTGCTAAGAAGACCAATAAGCAGGATGAGGGACAGAGAGTGAAGGAGGGGTGCCCTATCGATAGTTTCTGATCTAAGGGGAGGTCAGTGTGGCTGATGCAAAGGGAGCAGTGGAGAGAGGCCCAGGATGAGCTCAGGGAGGGATATGGGGCCACAAGGAGTGGGACTTATGAACGAATGAATGGGGTTTGGGTTTTATTCTGGAGCCACGGGATGGTTGATAAGGAGTGAAGTCATCCAATCTCTGTTGTTAACACACATCCTGGCAGTCATGAGGAGAGTGGCCTGAGGCTGGCTAAGGGTGGCAGTGGGGAAACCAGGAACAAAGCTTTTGCTCCAATCCAGGGGAGAATGGGTGGTGGCTTGAATGACGGGCAGCTGCACAGGTGGTTAGACGTTGTCAGATTTGGGATGTATTGAAACGTTGAGCTGGTGACATTTCCTGATGGATTGAATGTGAGCTGTAAGAGAAAAAGAAATGGAGAATTGGCCTGACCACCGGGGAGAATGGATTTAGCTTCCACTCAGATGGAAGGTGTGGGTTTTGGGGCGGGGGTGTATTCATTTCTTAGGGCTGCTGCAATAAGTTATACAACCTTGGGTGGCTTAAAACAACAGAAATGTATTGTCTCACAGTTCTGGAGGCTTCAAGTCCCAAAATAAGGTATTAGCAAGGCTACCCTTCCTCTTAAATCTCTGTGGAAGAATGCTGCCTTGCCTCTTCTAGCTTCTGGTGGTGGCGATCCTTCGCGTTCCTTGGCTGGTGGGTGTATCATACCAACGTCTGCCTCTAATCACATGACATTTTCCCTGTGTCCGCGTCCAACTTCCCTCGTCTTATAAGGACACCAATCATTGGATCAGGGCCCACCTTCATCCAGTATGACCTCATCTTGACTGGATTACGTCTACAAAGACCTTATATGCAGGTGAGGTTACATTCACGGATACTGGGGGTTAGGACTTGAACATATCATTTTGGGAAACATAATTCAGTCCATAACAGTGGGGATCAAGAATTTGGTTTTAGTCAGGTTAAGTTTAAGATGCTATTCAGTATCAAAAGAGAGATGGCACATGGGAAAGTTGGACACAGAGAGTGGAATTGGGGCAGAGCCGGGGCTGGAGGCCCAGCTGGGGGCGGCATCAGTATGGAGGTGGCAGCTGAAGCTACAGTAGTCTGGAGAAGAGTGCATACTCAAGAAAGGCAAGGTTTAAGGACCGAGCCTGGAGTGCTCTAGTGTTTGGAGGTTAGGAGACTGGGACAAGGAGTGTCCGTATGGTGGCTCTGTGGTTTTGTGGCTGTTCTTACAAGATCAGAGCTGTTAGAGAGCAGCAAACTGTTATTATGTTTCTAGCTCCCAGCACTGGCCTTGGCATACAGAGGCTCTCCATACATGTTTGCTAAATAAATGGACAGTGAAGTTTCTCTGTTTTTAAACCATAAGTAGGATGTTAGTGGAAAGATAATGCCAACAGCAATGAAGGTGCTGGCCTGTTTGTACCTAGCCCAATGTGTTTGTAATCACCTCTGCTCTTCTGTGCTGTTGACCTGGTAGGGAAGAAGGATGTATGTGTGAACATGGGGTTGGAACATGTTGAGAAAAACCTCTGCTATGCTGAGCTTCTCTGTGGGACCCAGTGCTAGAAAAGGTGACACCACTCCCAGGCTTCACTGATCCAGCTGCTGGCCTGGGGCATGGAAAGTCACCTGTATATTGTGCTCTGCAGTCATCCAGCCACATCTGGAGAACCTCAGTTCTCAGAAATTGGCAATGGGGACAGAGTTTCCACAGGGCTCCGATGATACAGCGAAGGGGTTTGAAGTCGAGGCATTGTTAGAAAAGGGAGATCATGGGCGAAGAACCAGGATTGTCATCTTTACATATTCATCATTTTATCAAGGGGAGAGGGATGAGACTAGTTTTATATTCTGGAAGGGAAAGGAAGAACGTTGGGCAGAGGTGACACTGGGGACATTTAAATATAACATAAGAATTTGTTTCAATATAGAGTGTCATGGTTAAGAGAATAAATAAAAAGTCTTGTTTGAGAGCATGGGCTAGAAGCCACAGTGCCTGGGTTAGAATCTGGCTTCCGCCATGTACTCTATGACCTTGGCAAGTTACTGAACCTCTCTGTACCACAGTTAGCACAACTGTGAAATGGGGATAAAGATAGTATGGACAGTGAAGTTTCTCTCAGGGAAGTTATTTTAAATATTAAATGTGATAATATTTTGAGATCTTGGAATAGTGCCTTGCTCATGTAAGCACTATTTGTTGCACAAAAAGAACTTGGACCTTGGATCAGGGATACCTGGATTTCAATTCTGACTCAGCCATGTACTTACTGCATGACCTTGGGGAGATCACCAGCTTCAGTTCACTCATCTATAAAATGGAGATCTTAATACCTATTGTGAGAATTAGTGAGATAATATGTATGACACCCCTGGAACATTACCTAATATATTGTGGACACTCATAAATGTTAGCTCTTTACTAACAGGAAGCACTCAACCGGCTCTAGAGGTAGCTCAAGCAGTAGGTAGGACGGCCATGTCAGGGATGCAGTGATGAAATGGTTGTGTCAGAAGGAAGGCCAGAGTTAATGCCTTTGACAGTCTTCAACCCAGACTATTTTAGCAAGTAGAGCTGCTAGAAGCAACATGGGCAGGAAAAAATGATAACAAAATATGGAAAAGGAAAATTCCAATTCATTACTTGAGTATATTGATTACATATGATACCAGATGTGGGACGGTGAATTATATAAAGATACCAGACAGCCGGTGATGAAAAGAGATAGCATGATCTCGGGGGTAAGAGGATGGACTTTTGTGTCATCCAGGCTAATGGGTTCAGCTGTGCCATTTGTTGGTGATATGCCCTTAGGCACGTATTGTAGGTTGGTTTCTCCCAGAAGCTGACCCCAGGTCTTGGACTTGAGCTACAGTTACCTCTTTGGGTGTAAATTTATTTCTGTGCTCTTGATCATCTTGAGGAAGCGGGTGAGGAAGCCAGTACATGGAATGCTAATGAGCAGGTGACTGCTGTGGGCAACTGGAACCCAGCTCTGTTGGGACCTCTGGATGACCCTGTGGAACGACGTCAGCCTTGTCCCACTCAAGGGGAGAGGAGGCGTTATCCAGTAACTACCATCTGTCATTCTTTGGGGGCTCCTCCTGGGACAGGGCACATCAACTCCTTGGTGCATCCATACTGCCCTGCTCGTGCGTCCAGGTGCTTCTATAAGCAGAGAAACCCCCAGGTAAAGAGTCTGGGCTTGTAGGGGGAAGCTAAGTATGCTAGCCTGTGAGTACAGAGGGTGTCTTAGTCAACAGGGGCTGCTGTAACAAAGTACCACAGCCTGGGTAGCTTACAAACAACAGAAATACATTTCTCATAGTTCTGGAGGCTGGATGGTTGGGTTCCTGGGAGGGCCTTCTTCCCAGTCGCTGACTTCTCATTGTATTCTCACATGGCAGGAGGGGAAGGGAGCTCTCTGGAATCCCTTTTATGTGGCATTAGTCCCATTTCATGTAGGCTTCACTCTCATGACCTAATTATGTCTCAAAGGCCACACCTCCTAATACCATCACCTTGGAAGTTAGGATTTCAGCATAAGGATTTTGGGAAGATACAAATATTCAGCCCATTACAGAGGGACTATGGGTGGGCACCAGCAATATCTGCTAAGACGAGTCCCTTGAACTCTCTAAACCTCTCCTCTATAAAATGGGCATAATGAGGGCCGGCCGAGTGGCGTGGTGGTTAAGCGCTGGCTTGGGAAGCTAGAGGCCCTAGTTCGGGTCCCACATGTAAGGGCCAGTGACACTGACCTCAGAAAAAAAAAAAATGGGCGTAATGATAACGTATACCTCATAGGTTTTTTGTGGAGAGGAAGGGAGATAATGAGCAGACAGTGTTTAGCTTATACTGCTTGGCTATGGAAAGCCAGCAAGGGTGGCTATTATTGGTCTGCAAGAGAAGCGTCTGAACAAGGAGACTGTGCCTTTCAAAGAGCAGTGCCCATAGACTCTACGAGGAAATAAATTATTAGAGGGAATTTGTGGCCATTTAATTTGGTTGGAGAAGTGCCCATAATAGAATCTTATACACTTGGTCACTTAAAAGAATTATGTGTGGCTGACAGTCACATTTATCCACTCGGACAGAAGGTTCGTCTTGAGTATAGAGCCTGTAATTTACTTGCTGGTGTATATGGTGTGATAACTCAGGTTAATGTCTGTGACCAGAGACCAACAATTAGCAAGTTAATTAGGGTCCTGAGTTTTGTAGGGAAGGATAATCATTTATTAGTTTAGGTCAGACCCTGGGCCTTCCCGTGAAGTGACTTTCTATGAAAATATTGACTGAGAGGGACTCCCTGTACCTCCCCTAGTACAATTTACACATGCTTGGGAAACTCATTATCTGTTACAGTGATAGTAGTGAGGATGACAATAAGTTCAGGAGGCCTGGTTTCACCTGGCCTGTTTGCGCTTGATGGTGGAAATAGAAATAGAATTTGAATGCAGGCATACCTCATTTTATTGCACCTCACTTTATTGCTCCACACAGATGTTGCATTTTTTTTTTTTTTTTACAAATTGAAGTCGAGACCCTCCACCAGCAAAAAGCCTGTGATTCGCTTTATTGAGATACTCTCTTCATTATGGTGGTCTGGAACTGAACTTGCAATATCTCCAAGGTCAGCCTGTCAAACAATAGGAGTAGGAGTCCTTCCCCACCCCACCGCTGCTCTTCAGGCGCTGTGAGGCTGGTTCCTGCCTACTGAGCACTGGGCCTGGGCTCTTTCCCAGCCAATCATCTCAGATCAATTCACATCATCATTTCCTTTGAGGCTTTTATTGAAAAAAAAAAATAGGAAGGGTACCATTGTGCCTTGGGCTAAAAAGCATTGGCAGTGGTAAACTTTTGTTTTTCCTTGTTTTTCACAGTGACAACTAATTGACCTTTACCTGGGATTCTGTATAAGGGGCTGGAGATTATAAATCCAATTTAGAGAAGAGGAGAGGGTGTGGATTGAAGGGGTGTCTTGCTGTAGATGAAGAGATAAGCAGCATGCAGCCCCTCTTTTTGGCAATAAAGACCTGAGGTTCATTGTGTTGTTTTTGACTTCTCACTCGACACTCCTAGTTTTTTTTTTTGGCCCTGGCGCCTACTGAGCTTGGTTGGAAAGTTACTTTAGAATGTCCCTTGACTAATAAGGTGGCAGCTTGGCCATGCCTCATAAGCTATAGAAAGGATGATGGACAAGGCTCTTAAAATCTGTTTGGCTCCTGTTTTCGATGCCATCAGTCATGAATTGTACGAGTGACTTGTTTCTGTTTGTAAAATAGGAGCACAGATGAGGTCGTGACAAACGTAGTTTTGTAAGTCACTTTGGCTTTCTGATAGAAGCTGAATCTGGGCGACAGAAATGCTCCTGGTCCCTCTTTGCCAAAGGCAGATACTGCAGCACTTTTTCCCATTTTGGTTTAAACCAAATCTGCCAAGGGAAATGCCTACTATTAAAAGTCCAAGCCAACAACAAAGGGGGCTGTTTTAAATGATACGCCACCATTGTTTTTTCTTCACACTCTCTGGGTAAATGGAGATTTAATTAATAAAAGAAAAGAAAATGGTGGAACTACCCCACAAATAGTTTTTCGTGGCCCAGGTCCCAGCATTCTAGGTCTAAATTGGTGCACATTTTTATGAATTTTTAATGTTCAACAAATACTCTTGTGTTCAGAATCATGCCCTGGTCCCCACCAATGTCTGTTCTCTGAGACCCCAGAGCCTGTGGAAGTTACCTGACATAACAAAAGGTACTTTGAAGATATGATTAAAGTTATAGACCTTGAGATGGGGGAGATTCTGTTGGATTTTCTGGATGGACCCAATCTAATCACATGAGTCTTTAAAAGCATAGAACTTTTCCTGGCTGTGGTGAGAGAAATGGCAGCAGGAGAAGGATTTGATGTCCATCGCTAGTTCTGAGGTACAGGGACTCTGCACAAGGAACTCAATTCTTCCAACAACTTAAATGAGTGAGAAAACGATCCTCCCCTAGAGCCTCCAGAAAGGAAGTTAGCCCTGCCAAATGCTTTGAATTGAGCGTAGTAAGATCCAGGTCAGAGTTCTGATGGGCAGATCTGTAAGATCATGCATTTGTAGTGCTTGAATCCATGGACTTTGAGATAATTTGTTGTAGCAGCAGTAGCAAACTAATACACTTCAGTTGCTCTGGTCTAGAGTTTTCCTAATGATAAAGTGGTTACTGAACCCAGTGTGTATCTTGTAACCAGGAAAGGCTGAATCATTTCCTATCAAAATCAAAAGCTCTGACTTCCATGCCTTAGAGAATTCCAACCTGTGGTCCTGGGTTGCTCGAATGTCAGGAGACTTGGGTGATGGAGAATCAAGTGGAAAGGAATGACTGTTAATGGGCCATCTCCTATTCATTCTCTTACTTGACCCTAGAACAACCTGTGAGGTAGGTATTATTGTATTTTACATCTGAGAAACTGCATCTAAGAGGCTAAATGACTTTTCTGAGCTTACAGACTGTTCTGAGTGAGGTTCTGAACTTCCAAAGATTGTGTCCTCTTTATCTTCTGCCCCAGTCTTACCTCCTTTGTCGCCAGCCTCAGGAATCAGGAAATCAGAAGTGTAGTGGCTGAGCTTTCTGTTATAGAAAACAAGAAAATGGAAGCACTTGCCAGTCTCTCTTTAGTGTTTCTTCAATTGATAAAACATTGATGAAGATGGAGGACGTTGTCCCTGCCTTTTTTTTTTTCCTTCAAAGCCCAGAGTGGAGGGGGACCCAGATGGATTGGGTTATCTCTTCATCTGCACTCCAGCTCCCTCCTAGGCTGGCGTCCCTGATTCCTAATCACTAATGCTTTGTGGCTTGCAGAATAAGCACCTAGTTTGTTAGCAAAAGAGTCAGGTTGGTATTTAAGACGAAAGAGTATTTGAAAAAAATGATTGATTGTTTTAAAGGGTCACCAGGGACTGGCTTTGCAGATCTTACTGCATTAAGCCAGATTTTGGTTCGATTGCTTGCAATGCCATTTGGATTAGATGTGTGCAACATGCCCCTGAAATCCCAAGATCCTCTGCCAGCCATTAAACAGTCCTCCATGTCATCCAGAGAGAACATGGACTATCAGCTAATGAACCCCAGCACCCCCCACCCCCACCCCGACTCCTTCCTGTGCTAGAGGCTGGGCTTCTTTAAATTCAGCTGTAATGTTGGCGGAAGCCTCCAGACAGGATTTGTTTAATGGGCGGTTTTAAAGCACTCACTCACAGCATTAAGTTCCACGAGAGCAGGAGAGAAGCATAAAAAGTGCTACCTGTTTCCGAGGAGCATCTGGTCTACAGGGAGAGAGAGGCTGTTTACGAAGATGAACAGATTTTGGTAAACACTTAGTCCTGTGCTCCACAGGTGGGGAGGAAACTCAAAGGTCACCTGGGTACATGCCCAGGTTTAGAACAGGCAGTCAGATGTGGGTGGCATGTGTTTGCTCATGGGTTGGTCGGCAAGGATGCCTCAAGCAGCCCCAGGACCTTCCGTGAAGGGAGGGTCAAATCCTCAGACCTCAGCCAGGCCTTGATGGCTCTTCCTCAGTGTACTATTCCAGAGCTCTGTGTCCAGCTGGACCCCACCCTGAGATCTGGGGGGTGAGTTGGGCACCCTCTGGACACCCTCACACATAGGATATTGAATGCTAGCTAGCCCATTAGTTCTTTTAAATTCCCTTCACTAGAACTGCATCATGCTTCGAGAACCTGCTGACTGTTAAGAGTTCTGCCCACTCCTATTAGGCCCTTCCTGTCCTAGAAGGCCCCTCACCTAGCTTCTGGTTGGAGCCAGTGCCTGATATCTCTGTGCATTCTGTTGGGTTGTTTTTGTGCTACTTGCCCCAGCTTACAACTTGCTTTTCAAACTCAAATCTCTCTGCCCCTTCCCCATCTCTGCCTTGGGGTCAGCCTCCATCTCTGCCAGGTCCCTCATATCCTTGGCTTCTTCTGGCCTCTAGCCTCTGGCCTCCCACTCTCTGATGGCTCTCTGTTCAAGTCCCAGCTTGCCTCATTCAGGAGTCAGAATAGCAACAGAGTGGTGCCGAAGCCATCCCTGTGGGACCTCCTTGATTTACGCCCATGAGGTTTATAAGTACCCTTCAAGGCTTTAGCAGTGACCCTAGAATCCAACCAACAAAGTACCCAGCTCTGAAACTTCTCACAGAAACTGCCGCACAGGAGAGAATAAAATTCTTACTGAAAAAAAAAAAAAAAGTGAAGATCTCTCTTCTTTGGTGACTACAGGAGGCCTTTTTTTTTTTTTATAGACAACCATATTAAACAAAAAGAGAGAGAGAGAGAGAGAAAGAAACCAACTGTGACTTTTAGGTTTGAAAACAGTCTCAGAGTACACTATGCCCCGAATCAGGATGCAGTATGCTTTCTGTACCATGAAATCTTTTTTCCCCCTCAGCTCAACTCTTAAAATAATTTTAAATACTTTAAACTAAACATTTCTCACATTAGGATGGTGTCTTTTTGGAAACAGTTTTGGGTTATATCTGGGTTTATTTTTGTGAACTAACTTTTTTGTATTGAATTCTATAATGTGCATTGTAATGGTTTTTTATAAGCACTCCACATCAAGGAAAACATCTGTAGTCAAAATAGTTTGCCTTAAACACTGCTTTCAGCATAGCACAGCTCTGCTGAGAAATTTTGGGTTGTTTCCTACTCTCTTTTTCTTTAATTTAAATTTGAGTGTCTGACTTTCCAGGTCTACCAACACCACAAGACCCCTCCTGACCTTTTCTTTTCCAACAGGTTTTTTTGTTGTCCCTTCTCCATCTTCTGCTGATAATGAATGAGAGTCTGTGTTATAGTTAGTGACAAAGACCTTGAAGCTAGAGTTCCTGGGTTCAAGTCATGTTTATGAAATTCACGACTTTGGCAAATTGCCTGACTTTTCTGTTTTACTTTCCTCATCTGTAAAATGGGCTAATAATATGCCCTATCTTATAAGATTGATATGACAATTCAATATGTTTTGATGAAAGCATGAAAACCTGCTTTCTAGCACACAGTAAGTATTCACTAGATGTGAGCTATTGTTTTACACCCTCTCACAGGGGGATTGGTGATTTGGACAAAGGAGCTGTTTATGTCCTGTTCTTCCTTTTTCCCTTACACATCACATGTAGTTATCCTCTTGCATTTACTTGGTACTTGGTTTAACCTAAAATTGGCATATCATTTGGAACATTTATTTTTTTCATTCTTTATTTTTTCAGGTACAGGGCAGATTAAAAGTAGCTTTGCTCATTCAGAATGTACCGACTAAAGAATTTTCCTAAAAGTAGCACACACACGGAATCTCTACCCTCAGCACTAACCATTTCCATATGCATACAAGGTATTACCTTGAATCCAAGAAGTCAAATACTTAGGCTTTGATCACTTCTTCTGAGTTCACTGTCATATCATTGAGACTAGCTTGGGAGGCATGGGTACAGGATAATTCATCTATGAATAAGGGTTTGGTTTTAAACCAGGAGACTGTAGAAGCAAAGTGTTTTAGTGGTGGTTTTGCTATTTTGGAATTTTCTATTCTGGTTCTCCAACCCCTCCCTCCAAATAAACCCCGCAAGCCAATCGACCTTCAGAGCTTAGTTTGAAACTCATTGAGGACATCAGAAAATGAGACTGCCACTGTAGGTCAGATTTCTACTCTCATGTAGGCCAGTTTTCTGTCCCCAGTGTTAGGGGAAGTGTTGGTTTTTAGGAGGACATATCATAGATCAGCCACAAAATTATCTTCAGGAAATCAAGGGGCTGACCCTAGCAGCCAGCAAAGCAAGGCACCCAAAGGGCCACTTTAGGCTGGCTGCCTATGATGGAGCCTAAGGAGGAAGTCAAAGGCTCAAAGTGAGACTCTGTAAAGTTTTTAAATTGTCACAAAATGTAGCTTAATTAAAATAAAGTAGTTTTGTTTTTGATTACCTCACCCATTTACTTTAGAGCACAAACCCCTTTAATTTTACCATACTATAATGAAGAAAATACATTTTTCATCATGAATTCAAGTCTTGGTAATATAATAAAACAAAGTTTTCCTTATATATCACTTAGTGGCCATTATATATATTTCTCTCTGAAAGAGAAATCAATGGAGTTCTTATCTTTATATTTTAGTTGAGGGAGACAGCAGAGTATAATAGGTAAGAGAACAGATTATTCTAGGAGTAAAAGATTTGATAATCAAAAGCAACATCATCTTGGGCAAGTTCCCTAAGCTCTGTAAGCCTAAGTTTTCTCTTTGTAATTGGAAACAAAAATAATGAAAAATTCTCTTTCCCCCACCCAGCAATGCGCAGGCGCGCGCACACACACACACACTGCAAATTTTTTTTCAAACTTAAGTGAACCAATGCATACTAGGTGCCTAGGACACCACCTGGTCTACACTAAGGACTCAGTAAACAGGAAGTTCAGTCAATAAAGTCAAAAGTCAGCTCAAGTGACTTTTTATTCCATGCATGTGGAAGGCACAAGGACCCCAAAAATAAATAAGAAATGGCCTCTGCCTTTGAGAATCTTACAAAAAAGATACAAAATACAATAAGTCTGTGGGTTTAGTCAATAAAAGTGGGAACAAGTTAGTTGTGGGTTTGTTGGGTGTTGGGGTGAGATGATGGAGCTGTCTTCAAAACGGCGGCAGGACCCTCCATGATGTAGCTTCTGCCTGTGTGAACAGCCTCATTTTAGGTTGCTCCTTCCTTTCCTTGTTCACTAACCTGTTACACTGGCCACATCTACTCACTCAACACATATTTAGTAGATATTTAGTGAGCCTCTTGTATGAGCAAGACACTTCTATGAGAATGACACTACGAGCAAGTGGTAAAGAAAGCAGATCAGAACCCTGCTTTCCTGGAAAGTATGTACTGCCAGCATCTCAAACAGGCTAAGTTCTTTCTCACCTCAAGGCCTTTAATCATGTGCCCCCTCTACCTAGAATGGTCCTTCTTGGATGCCTTCTTCACACTAACTTCCATATATCCTTCATGTCTTAAATTTTGCTTCCTCGAACAAGCCTTGCTGATCTGCAGTCCCAAATCCAATCAACATAAAATTGTGCTGTTATCTTTTCTCAGTGTATCCTTTTATTTCAAAACTCTATTGCAGTTTATTTGTAGCATAGTTTTTTTTATTGCCTCCTGCACTAGACTGTCTGCTCCCTGAGTTCACAGACTATTGATTTTTTTAATCTACTACATCCAAGATGTAGCTGGTTCACAATAGGGTTTTCAAGTATATTTGTGGATTTAGTAACAATTGACAGTATTGAAATATATTTTCATTTTACAAGCACTTATAGAAAATTTGTGCTAATTTTTGATGGTGATAAGAAAATTTAGAGAGATTTATTTTGGTTCTCCTAGCTGATTGTTTGTGTATGTGTATATACTTATTTAATTGCTAAATTATGATCCTGGAGAGCTATTCTTTATATTTGAAAAGCTTTCAGATAGTTTTCTTTTCCTCCCCACAGGATTAGCTTTTAGAGTGAATTTTTCTTGGGTTTCGTCATGTTCTTCAATCTTTATAATAGCACAGGTCACTCAGTATAAAAGTCCTTGGGTGTTTCAGAGGCTCATTCTTCATGTGGAAAATGTAAATCTTATCCCTTGATTGCCTGTGCTGTCAGTGTAACCCCAAATCTCTGGAGATAATGTTTAGAAGAAAATGAAGAAATGGATAATGCACCAAACACACATTACCCCTTTGTTTGCCTGCTGAAGTGGGGAGCAGATGGGAAAGGAAGTGGGGTGCTCATTGGGTTTAAATGTCTGCGGCTGACATGAACTTGAAGCATTGGTGAAACAGAAACCTCTTCTTTTTGTGAAGTTGATGAAGCCAGCCCACTGTATTCCTATCCTTCTGAAAAATGTTAGTTCAAGTTTTAATACTGCTATGAACAAAAATTTGCCATCATGGCAAATGATAATGTTGGATGTGGATGGAAACCCCATAAAATTGTATGGGTGATATTAATTTAGTCACCTAGGGCTTAATAGTCATTTTATGGACAGTAAAAAAAAAAAAGTTTTGTAGCCATAATGTTTTATCTATTTTATGGTCTTTTATGCTGTGTTTAATCAGTGTAATTATGGGAGAAGATAATTAAATGTAGTACTATAGAGTTTTTAAGATTTTAATGCTGTTATTACTAATTTAACCACAAAAAAGATATATAAAATTTAATCTTAAAGAGAAATATATAGTCAAAAATTTCAGTAAGTGATTTAAATAATAGAGGATAGAGGTGCAGTTGTGCCTTTTTGTCACTTTATTTGTCATTTAATATATTTTTTATTTATAACTGAGAAGGAAAATCAAGAGGAAAAAAATATTTGTACTATTCTTTCAATGAAAGTGATATCTTTCTTTGATTCAAAATGGTTACATTAGAAATAGTCTACTGTCCCCAAAGGTTATTCAGGACTACATTTTAAAACTGAGATTATACATGCAATATATTTTACTGTGTATGTGCACTCCATACATAGTAATCATATTACTTTTCTGGGCATAAATAAAAAAACCAACTTCTGTTTTTTTATCTTAATGGAAACAGGGACTGTCAAAGAATTGATGAACGTATTCTGAACTGTCTTGCTCCGAGGAAGGCAGCATTGAGCTCCCATTGGCTGGGATTAACCTCCCATTTGATAGTATGAAAGCACATTTTACAGCTGGTCTGACTGTAATTGAAGGGTGTCTTGCACACAGGGGTGCTTCATAGATCTCTCTTGATCCGTGCTCACCTGGTTTTCTGAAGCAGCGCAGGCATTGAACGGAACTCGCAGAAGAACTAGGATTTAGATTAGAGAAAACAGGATGGAGGGTGTGCAGGGATGGGACAGCAACGTGAGCAGAGATGGAAGGCTTGAAATTTCTGGGGAAAAGGTGAGGAACTCCTGGCTAACCTTCTCCACCCTAGGATATGCAGAGCTATGTAATGGGGAATACATTAGAGAGAAGAAAAAAAAATCAGGTTCCAATGTGGAGGCTTAAAGCATCATGCAAAACATACTGGACTGAATACAATGGAATATTACTCAGCCTTAAAAAAGAATGAAATTCTGATATCTGCCCAACATGGATGAACCTTGAAGATATTAAGCTAAGTGAAATAAGCCAGACACAAAAGGACACATCCTTTTGTATGATTCCACTTATATGAGGGACCTAGAATAGTCAAATTCATAGAGACAGAAAGTAGATTGGAAATTCCCATGAGCTGGGAGGAACTGGGAAGTTATTTTAGTGAGTATAGGATAATGGAGATGGCCGCACAACAATGTGAATGTACTTAATGCACTGAACTAGACACTTAAAAAATGGTAACTTTGGAATTAAGCTATTATTATTTTTTTTTAAGCTTTAAACTTCGTTGACAAGCTGTGTTGAGACCATCTCTGTCACTATCACATAGGAAGATGAGTCTTCAGTCCCTCTAATGTCATGAGAAAACTAACGGGGTTGATAGCTGGAAGTTTCTAATGGAGAATGTATAGCTGAGAATGGAGCTAATGATGATTTGAAATCCGAGTTGGTATCCCATATTTGAAAGGCTTCTTGGCAATCACAGAGAAATTTTGATTTGTCTGTGTGCTTTAGGAAACTTGAGTTGGATGAAGCACTGAGGCCTAATGTTGAAAGTTATCAGGCTGGAATTAATGAAAAATGTAAGACCAGATCCTTAGGTTTTAGAGTGGTTTCGTGCACTAAATTGATGTTGCGTTCTTTTTCATTCTCCAGCAAATATATTCTCATTGTATGCTCTAAGGAAATGATTAAAAAACATCATTAAAATACTTCTTTTCCTTTTTTCTTCATTGGAAGAGGCCACAAGTGTCTGATTTTTCAATTTGAACCAAACCTTCACTTTTGCATTCTAATAGCAGCTCTAAATGCGATGGCATGGTTCAGTGGCTCCCAGGATTTTCTACCATGAGACTTGCAAAGGGGCTCACATGTCATCATTTTGATCTTCCTGCTTTAGAGATAGAAGCTGTGGCCCAGGGAGTCATCATTGATCCTTTTATAATTCCATCAATTTTCTGGCAGTTAGAACAAATTTATACCTGCACGGTGAAGCTAGGCAAAGAGAGGCATGTCAGGTGTACCAAGGAAAAAGAGAGTCCACAGTAAGTGATAAGAGAGCTAAGGAGTGAAGCCGCACCTTGCAGGACAAAGCAAGGGAAGTTGCAGGTAGAGGTAGGTTGGGGGGAAGGCACCTCTTTCTCATCACAGATGGAACTGGAGGGGCAGAGCTCAAAGCTTGGGAGCTTGATCTGGGCTGATGGAGACTTTGTAGTGGGCCTGGGATGCGCTTGATGGTGGAGCTTGGAAGGTAGATCTGGGGTTATATTTGACTTTATCCTTTATTAGCTCTGTGATCTTGGTCAAGTTAATTATTTCTCTAAACCTCAGTTTTCTCATTTGCAAAGAAGCAATAATATTGTAGCTCCTTGGAAGAGGGGTTCTGAGGATAAATGAGGCAAAGCTTGTAAGTCCAGAGGAAGGGCTCAGGAAGAGTAATTATGATTCTGTCATTGGGGGAGTGGTCAGGTGTCATCCCCACAGGCAGGTCTTACTGACTCTTCCCCCACCCTCTACGGGTGCCCTTCTAGGAGCACCTGGAGCACCTTGGCCTCCCTCTGTGAGGCTCTTGGCTAGTGGTGTTGTCATTTATTTACATGCCTGTCTGCCTCACAACACCATTGTTTCTAGAGGTTAGCAACGATGTTCTACGCATTTTCCATCCTCAGCACCCTGTGTAGGGCCTGGCAACTAACTGCTTAACAACTGCTCAACTATTGGTTGAACGGATGAATAAGAGAATGACTTTATTTGACTTGTCTTTCTAAAAGAAGGGACTAAACCTAGAGAGCATAAGCTGTTGACCCTTTATAGGTGGCATGGGGGTGGTGAGGGGTGGTGAGAGTCAGCATAAAGATGGACCTCATTTTTTTTTTTTTTCACTTTTCACAAATGACAAATGACAAATGCTACTATGAACAACGTAGTGCAAAAAAGTTCTGTAATTTTGGGTTATTTCTTTAGGAAACAATTCCAAAAGTACTGCTTCATAAAACTTCTTTATTTTGCTTCATAAAACTTATTTAAAAAGTTTATAAGGGCCGGCCGAGTGGCTCAGTTGGTTAAGAGCTCGCTCAAGAGTGCGAGCTGAGCTCTGAGCAACAGCAGTTCAATGCCCAGCCCGAGCTGAGCAGCCACTGAGCTGCCAACAGGTGGCAGGATGGCTCAGCTAAAAAAAAAAAAAAAAAGTTTATACAAGGATTCTTGGCTTGATAAGAAATTTTGAAAGAGCACAAACTTCTTGAATGCAATTCAACAATATAAAGAACCTTAAAAGTGCTCATAATCTATGATCCAACAGTAGTTTGGAATTATTTCCTAAAGAAATAACCAAAAATTACAGAACTTTTTTGCACTAAGTTGTTCATAGTAGCATTGTTTATAAAAAGAAAAAGACTGAAAAAATGCCAACTCTCTACGAAAATGAGTAGGATTCAATGTATTTTGGTAAAATTACATATTGGAATAAAATGCAGCCATTAAAAATGGTGTTGAGACTTTTAATAACATGGATAATGTATGTAAATAGGTAAAATGAATGATATATGTGAATTTATGGTATGTATTAAAATAGGGGAATAAAATACATGCACATTTAATAAAAATTGCTTCATTCCACAACAATAATGGGTATTTACTTTCTTTATATTTTTCTACATTTCAAAAAATATTTATTAATTTTTTTTTAAAAGATTTTATTGGGGATTTGGGGGAGGGGAACAGCATTGGGGAATCAGGGAATGGGAACAGACAAATTGCTGTCCTTTTGCTCTTCAGTTTTGTTGTGGAAGACACCACTTCACATACCATGTTGGTATTATGATCATTGCGCTCTTCCCGGCTGAGGCAGTCACTCGCTGGCCATTGGACGGCAGCTCACAGCAGCTCACGGCAGCTCTTGCCAGCAGGCCGCTCACGCTGGCCGCCAGCCATTCACGGCAGCTTATGGCAGCCCATCGAAGCCCCACTGCAGCCTACACCATCACTGGTGACTCATGGCAGCCCAGCTTCAGGTCAAACTGTTGTTCACCATCTTAGCTGTAGAGGGTGCAGCCTCACTGGCCCATGTGGGAACCGAATCCAGGCCCTGCTGCTCAGAGCTTGCGCTCTCAAGCCAACTCTTAACCAACTGAGCTACTCGGCCGGCCCTATTTATTAATTTTATAATCAGAAAAAAACCTGAAAAAATTTAGTTTTCTAGCTTCTATAATCATTTAAAAAGAGATACTGTGCACAATTTTCAGTGTGCATGTTGGGAGGAAATATCCCAGCTCCAAGGTGTACCAGCGCCATCCCCATGTCCTCCCAGGAGCAGGAGAGATTGATAGATCATTGTGTCTGAAGTGACACAGTGACACAGAGCTTTTGCCAACAGGGAGGTGGAAATGCTGCCACTCTGATTTCTCCTCTTGGAACCAGACTGAAAATACCAAGGAGGAGATGCCCAGGAGATGAAGGACAAAAAGGGTCCTTGAAGAGGGGATGAAAAAGAGAGATTGAGAGGAAGGATGTGGGAAATGGGACAACTTAGGAGGAAAGAGGAAGGAGGCATAGAAATAGGAAGAAAATAAGAATCAAAGAGAAAAACAACTGGTGTTTTGAGGGCAAATGTAAAGAAAGTCCTCAGTTAGCCCCTTTTATTGCTCTGGGCCTCTATTATATTCTAATAAGCTAATAAATCAATAGGTGCTTTGCTTTTATTGGTTTCCTTGTTTTTATGTAGCAACGGGATCATCAGGCAATAAACAAATGAGCATATCCACCTGACTGTGTCTCCAGGAAGCATTAGTAATTCAAATTGGAGGCAAGACCAATTTTTCCTCTCATGTATCTTTGTCACCTTGAGCAGCTGGTTCATACTGTGCTGGAAACCTCGGCCCTGGGTGATGGACTGTCGTGTGACTGTTGTCTACACACAAACACTTTGTTTTCCTAAATAAAGAATCCTCAGAAATGCACCCTAGTGCTTATAGCTGAGGACTGAGGGATAGGATTTAGGAATGCATTTCATATTTTATTCTGAGACCTCTCAGGGATGGCTTTGAGGGATCGCTTTTTCCTCCTATGAACTGATCCATAAAATGGGAATACCTTGTTCACATTTGTCATTGGCTGGCATTTACAAAGACTGCTATCTGTGAAAGGACTTTGATAGAGGTAGAGGGACAAAAAAGCAAAGAAGGAAAGAAGCAGGGAAGGAAACAGCCCCGTGTAGTGGAAAGAAAATTGCTTTTGGCATCAAGCACCTGAGGGCTGGCATCTTAACTCATCTACTTACCTAATGACCTGGTAAACATCACTTAACTTTTATGAGTCTCAGTTTCCTCATCTATAAAATGAAGATAGTCTTCCCTAATTCAGCGGTTATTACGAAGACTAAATGACATAATATATGCAAACACCTAACACATACTAGGTGGTCATTCATGGGACTCCCTCTTCCACTTACTGACGGCCTACCTTATGCCAGGAATTATGCTAAGTGATTTCCAGGGCCCCTGCCTAGTAATTTAAACAGACAACTCCCATTATTTCCTCTGAACGCAATAAAGTTGTTTTGAGTATATCCTGATAAGTAATTGCTTCCCTTAATGATCCTCCAGTGGAATACAATATGGAAACCTCTGAAGGTTCTTATTCTTGAAACTAATTTTTAAGTACAAGTGCTTACAATTAGTCTTGCCTCGGCGTGATCTGTAGCATACCAAAAAGCCCTGGGTCTCTAAATATAGAAATCAAAATACCTTGAATCCTGGGAAAGCCAAATCAGAAAACCTTACACAAAAGGAGTACACGCACACACTCTTCTCCAACATAACTACATTATCACACATAGGGAACACTGTCTATTCAGTTACTAAGTGTGTTAGAAAGGGAAATATATGATTTGTTAATAACTAACCGCTCCCCCCATCCACACACTCCCCACCCCCACACACCCATTTCAGTACAAAAAGGAATTTCTTGGAAAAACAAACTCAGTAATTAAAAAAAAAAAATTCCCCAAACTCATGGATGGTAATGCTTGCTTGGATGGTGAGCACTTTGCCATGCTGCCAGCTAAAAATTTGCCATGCCAATGGAAAAATGACCAAACTATAAGCAGGTGCCGAGTGAGATTCCTGGAATTCTACCTTTCTTATTCTCCCGCATGTTGAGTCCAGTGACAGAGGCGTGTTCAGGGGCTGCCCTTGCTTTTGACTTTAGTAAGCACTTTT
This sequence comes from Aselliscus stoliczkanus, assembly GCA_033961575.1. NCBI lineage: Eukaryota > Metazoa > Chordata > Mammalia > Chiroptera > Hipposideridae > Aselliscus > Aselliscus stoliczkanus. Next base: position 127,722,423 of record CM066734.1, read on the forward strand.
TAGACACTGTGTCTTTTTAATCCTTGCAAGATCTGACAATATTTTTTCAGTAATTGAAAAAAATGTGCCACAGGGAGGTTCAGTGACCTTCGGAAGGCTGCAGTGAGTTGGTTAATTGCCAAGCTGGGTTTAGAGTTGGGTGTGTTCTTTGGGCTTCCGTTTCCTACTGTATGAAATGGGTGTAATAGTATTGACCTCACAAGGTTGTTGGGGGAGAATCGCAGAGTTTCATGGACAATGAGAAGGCAGAATGCTTGGTTCTCAGAGTGTGGTTCTTGGGCCTGCAGCAGCAACATGCTGGGCCCCATCCCAGACCCACACCTTGAATCACAAACATTGGGTGTGAGGTGCAGCAATCAGTGTTTAACAAGCCCTTCTGACGATTCTGATGCCCCCAAATCTGAGAACCACTAGGTCAGTTTCTTTTACTCTGACTTCTCCCCCGGCGACAATTTTATAGTCCCAGTGGTCATTGGCTCTACTATAATATACAAACTAGATGCTCAAGAGTTTTGACTTTTGTTATGCTCTTCTAATTTATCCTCTGCCTCCGGTAAGATGGAGAAGCTGTCTATACCGCAGGATGCTTTGTTGAAAAGTGGGGAAAACAGAATAAAAAATATTGGTGAAGAATTATAAAATGATTATGAAAAATTTTGCAGATTGACTTTGGAACAAACATGTGAGAGTCATTTGTGAATGCATCATGAAACTTAGAGATAGTAAAAATATATTAAATCGATTTTAAAAATTTCCAACGTATGTTACATCTTTGAAATGTCAGATAGATGGGACGATAGAATATATCATTAGCACATATCCCTATGACACTTTTAACTCTTTGATGTTTTTGCTCATCTGTTATTTTAGTTTAAACTCATTATGAATGTTCCAGGTTGGTAGATAGGCAGGAGAGTTTCCCCTTCTCTCTACAAATGAGGAAACTAAGGCTCAGTGAAACTGGGCCCATTTCTGAAGTGTGCACTGCAGAAAATTAATTAATGTTAAGAGAGTGTCTCAACTACTAACCCCCTGGCTATGGCCTTTCCTCTGTAGACTTCACTGCTTGCACACTATGTATTTTAGGGAACATAGGTGTTCATTTCTATTTCAATTTTGCTTTGTGCCAATTAGTGTAAATGATTTTACAACTCTTTAGCTACTATTTTGTGGTAAGTTTCACTTACATAGAATAAAAGATGTGCTCTGGGTTCTTGTACATACTGAAGTAAGTGGTAAGTGATAAGACACAAGGCAACGATGTTTCATTCAGCCATTCAACAGAGGGCTTACTCTGTTCCAGATACTGGGCTGAATTTCTATGTTTACAGTACACAGTGGTGAGCAAATCCGACATCTGATGGATTTAGTATTGTCATTTCATCATCCCCAGCTATGCGGTCTTTATTAAAGTGCTGTGAAGTAAGCCTGCTCAGCTTCCCTTTCTCCTTGGGGTCATCCTAGAGGCACCTCTTAGGACCAACTTTAAAACCCCCGACCTTCAGAGACCATAAAGAATGACCATCCTTTATGTGGTAGTTTAGACAACAAACCAACATGTGGCTACTGCTCCACTGTGACAGCTGGCTAAACATGGAAGTTTTTTTTTTTTTAAATTAAAGTTTATTGGGGTGACAGTGGTTAGCAAAGTTACATAGATTTCAGGTGTACAAGTCTGGAATACGTCATCTATATATCACCTTGTGTGTTCACCACCCAGAGTCAGTTCTCCTTCCATCACCGTATATTTGACCCCCTTTACCCTCATCTACCACCCCTCGCCCCCCTTACCCTCTGGTAAACCACTAAACTATTGGCTGCATTTATGAGTTTTGTTACTTTGTTTTTCTTGTTCTTTGTTCAGTTTGTATACCACATATCAGTGAAATCATGTGGTTCTCCATTTTTTCTGTCTGACTTATCTCACTTCGCATAATAATCTCAAGATCCATCCCAAAACATGGAGTTTACTTTTGGGCCAAGTATACGTGTTTTTTTTTTATGAGAAATGGAAAATCGTACATTATAATAGATAGAGATGCAACTGAGATGTTAGGGGAAAATACTTGATATGTATTAGGAAGCCTGCTCTGTGGAACTTCCTATGAAATGAAGATTCAATAAATAAATATTCATTTATTTATTCAATGAATATTTTTTGAGAAGCTACTAGATGCCAGAAGCTGTCTTAGGGACTAGGAACCATAGCAATGAGCAAGGCGGGTAAATTCACTGTCCTTACAGAATTTGCTTTCTTGATAAGGAACTTAAGAAATAAGTAACTAAATAATATAATGCAGGGTGAGGAGATGGTGTATGACTGTCTAGGAGTGGGGAGGGGCAGCTATAGATAGGGCTGTCAGAGGAGGCTTCTTGGAGGCGAGGAGATGTGAGCTGAGATTGAATTGCTGTGCAGGAGCAGCTCAGGCTGATAGCTAAGAAAGAACATTCCAGAAAAAAGGGGATTGTGAATGCAGAGGCTCCAGGAAGGGAACAGGCTTGGCGAATGTGGCTGAAGAATGTATTTATTTGAGTGCACAGCCTTGTGCTGGGCAGTGTGGGGATGGGCGAAGTTCGGTTGAGAGGCATCAAAAACAAAACGAAAGATTTGGTCTCTACCTTTAAGGAGATAGTATGTGGCATGAAGAGCAAATACCAGAACAATGATAGGTGAGACAACACGCCTATCTTTAAACGCACTAAGGACCTTGGAAGAAGGGGGCATCAGTGGAGCATTCAGAGAGGGGATCATGACAGAGGTAGAGAATTGTATAGGTGGGCAGCAGAAAAGGGAAGGGGACCCCGCCAGAGAGGGTAGCAGCTGGAGAGACTATAGCTAGGAGTCCAGTGGAGAAGTCAGCCCTCTGGGATGGTGTGGCAGCATGGAAGACGAGAGCCTAGGTTGTGAAGCGAGGCTGCCTAGGTTGGACCCCCAGCTTCATTCCTTACCATCTGTGCAGGTGTGGGCTTTCTGTATCTCAGTTTCCTCATTTGTCAACCAATGGTCATAACCGTGCCTATGTGTTCTGGTTATTGCTACGTAGTAATCCTCCCCAAAACTTAGTGGCTTAGAACATCAATTTAGTATTCCATCTCACAGTTTTGTGGGTTAATTAGAATGAACTGAGCGGTCTCTCATGGGGATTCCTCCACAGTCACAATCAGATGTTGGCTGGGGCAGGAGTCAACTGAGGGCTCAACTGGGCAGCATGTGCAAGATGGCGTCTTCACTTACATGTCTGGCAGCTGGGCTGGATGGAGGCAACACCTCAGGGCTGGCTGGGCATTCTCTCCCTGGTCCTCTTCCTGTGACCAGCTTGGGAAACCCATGGCAATTCTCAGGGGAGTTGGACTTCTTACCTGACATCTGGCTTCCCCCAGAGCGAGCATTGTGCGACAGAAAATGGCAACATATGTGTCGTCATATCCAGTCCACTCTTGGTCAAAACAGCCACATGTCAGATGCGATTGAAGGGGAGGGGACAAAGACCCCGCCTCTCAGTGGGAGGAATGTCAAAGAATTTGTGCATCTGTAGCCATCTTTAACCTGCTACACTGTTTTACGGATTATGGTGAGGATTGAATAGGTTAGTAGAGAACACTTAGTAATGCATGAGGAAGGAACACATTCAGTAATGTTAACTATAATGATGATGATGATAAGGGAAGGTCTTAAAATCCAGGCAGGAGATTTGCTAGGACAGCCCTGATGGAAGGGCAGGGCCATCTGCAATCCTTGTGTGGGAATGGTGGGAAAGGAGGGTTTGCAGAGAAAATATCCTGTGTTGGTGCACGCTGAAAATGAAGATTTTTGTTCTACTGTGTTTGCTTTGTTAGGTTTTCTCCCCCGCAGTCAGTATCTCTCATGCATGTACTTCATTCACTCACTCTTTGACCTCTGCCTGCATTCAAACCTCAAGCATTCACATGCTTGATGTTGCCCTGGGTGCAAAATTTTAAACCAATAGTCACCAGGACTTGCTTGTTATTGTGCTAAGGACTATGAAGAATGAAGGCACAGGGACCCCAGGAGATCATAACGGGGGACCTAGCCAAGTTTCTACAGATAATATTCAAACCAGAACAAGAAGATTCAGGAGTAAATTGCCAGGTAAAGAATCCTAGGAGGAGGTTCCCACACAAGCCAAGGTGGAGCACAGCCCCCAGCACTCAGAAACCCGAGTGGTGGCTGTTGTGGTTGCATGCTGCTATAGGTTGCGGGGCCAGTGGCAAGAGCTGGGGCTGGTGAGGCAGGAGGAAGGACCCCATGATGCAGGCCCTGGAAGGCGAGTTCCCCAAATTGCTAAGTCTTTTTGTCTGAAGAAGAAGGAAAAAAAATATATATCTTAAAGAGATGGGAGATGGTGTTGAGGGATGAACTTGGCTGGTTTCACTTGAACAAATAAATCACCGGTTGCCATTTATCCCCAATCAGCAATAATCTCAGCATTCTCACCCTGGGTCAGTCTGGACAAAAGCTGCCCACTCTGCTCCGTTCCACATTTGTCAGCCTGTAATAGCATCCTTATCTTAGGAAATCTCTCGATTGCTCCCCAACATAAACTGTTTGCTGGGCAGCCAGGGTCAGCGGTGCCTGCTAAGCTTGTAGGCTGACCCACGTGCCCTCTTTGAACTGCGGAAGGTTCAGTGGAATTGAAGTGGCGGGTCTGAGGCGAGGCGGAGGTGTTTACTGATACAGGTTTGGGCCTGGGGTTGTGAGTTCCGGGCGCCTAGGAAAACCACCTGCGCTAAGCAATTCATGGGCTGAATGGCCACGTCCTGCCTGCAGCTAAAAAGGATACCGCTTTCCTCACTGCCTCCAAGAATCAGACCATTTAAAACAATGGTCAGAAAAAAAACAAAAAACAAAACAAACAAACAAACAAAAAACAATGGTCAGGCTGGGAACAGAATTTCTCATAGATTGGAGTGGGTGGTGTCAGAAAAACCCCTCAACGTACAAAACCAAACACAGCCAAAAAAAGTACACATGGCCTTTGCTTTTTTTGGTGCCAACATTGAAACAAAACTAGATCCCTTGAGAAGGGATCTGATTTTAGTAGGTATAGCCCTGGGACTATATGCTAGATAGGCTGCCTGGGCTTGAAAGACTTCGAATGAGAAGTTTGGGCTGAAAAAAATCTTCCTTGCCCAAAGGGATTAAAAATGTGGAACATGTTTCCTAGTGCCTCTTTTCTTTTGTTAATGGGAACTGACATTCCGTACAATCAAATGGGACTGAGCCTAATCATATTCTCCCTGACAGAAGAAATTAGAGTCTGTGGTGGAAGACATTATAATCCTGACAGAAGTTTCATGTTCTCCAAAAGCCCAAATTACTCTGTTTACTAAAATCACATGTTGGCGGATCTTTGTTTTAATGCTCTGATCTGAAGGCCAGCTAATTTCCATTTTGAGGGGGAGGGGGTGGCCTTCAGTGTTGTCAGCAGCCTCCCATCATTTATCTTCAGATGTGCCCGAGCAGATAAGTGGCTCCATCCTACAGTCCTCAGACCAGAAAAATCTCCCCCATGCTGTCTGACTTCAGGGTTGGGGCTGGCCAAAGGCAGCAGTGAGAACTGACTCATTTTGTTTTTCTCTAAGGCCCAGCATGGTTTCTTCCTTCCCAAATGATCTGTTTGGAATCTACCAGCAGTTGAGCTGTAAATTTATTCAGCAGAGTACCTGAGTCTAACTCCAAACTCAAATATATATATATATATATATATATATATATTTGAAATATATATATATATATATATATATATATATATATATATATATTTGAAATATATATATATATATATATTTGAAATATATATATATATATATATATATATATATATATTCTGATGAGGGATGATATGATAGTACGTGCTGTCAATTTATTAAATTGCATCCAAAGGAACAGTAGACATTGCAGTGACATTTTTTTGGTTACACATGTTTGATGAGGGTGATGTTGAAAATATTACACATGACCCGTCAGCATGGACACCGCAGGCATTCAGGGTGGATGCCTGTGTCAACAGCTGGTGTAGCCAAAGCTGTGGTGTCCTGGGACGTGTTTAACAACAGACTCTCCAAAAACACCTCATAAGCCTTAACTCATAGTGCATACTAATTTCTGTGGTGCACATACTCCCACCAGAGTCAATTTTAAGCCACCTAGATAATCCCAACTGGCTTGCAAAATTCCTGCCAATTTAACAAGTTAGCTATTGTAAAGCCAAAGTAAGTCAGTTCCAGCACACCACTGTTTGAAGCAGGTACATACCAGTTTAATATTATCCCTGCACGCACACACATACACGCAGATACATAGGCATCCACGAGGTACTTTTCTCCCTCCCCAAAATGTGAAGTTAAAAATGACATATCGGAACAAGTCAGCTGGGAGTAAAGTATCTGAAGTGTTACCAGATGAGCCATCAGGTTTGTCAAGAGGAAAGCTGCAGTTTTATTATTTTCTGCTTCTCCATCGCAGTGAAGCTACAACGCAAGCTCTGTTTTCAAAATGCATTTCTCACCAATTAAAAAAAAATACATTTCATCTGAGGGGAGAAAATAATTTTGTACCCTGGCCACCCGTGAAACGAGCACGAAAGTCACCAATTTAAAGAACCATTTTCAGATTTGGCATGTGGACAAAATAAGTGGAGGCTACAAACAGGAACTTTGCATAAGAGCCACTGGATTTGAGCTGATTTTAACTCAGTGGGTAACTACAGCATTTCAGGGGGGAATCAGTCCTTGCAAGTCTTCTCGGGACAGTCATGTTCTAAAAATGGCTGATGCTTCTATTAGGTGAGGGTTCTCCATTAATCCCTGATCTATTTTAAAAGGGAAAACAATCCCGTGCAGGCGGTGAGGTTTTCTGATTTGAGCACTTTGGTCAGAGGCCGATTATTTCTCTTTTATGGACAAGTCCAGAGTTGCTCCTTGCAAGTTCAGTCCTTCCAGAGAATTCTAATAGGCATCCTGCTGGGTGTTGTCTGTTCTTAAGTCTCTTTTCATTTGAATTGGAGAGAAATAGCAGTCAGTTGAAATACTGGTTTGTTTGGCAGTGGCCTTTGCACAACGAAACAATACCAACCAAAGTCCATCATCACACATTACGACGAAATCATTTCGGTCAAGTACATGGAGCTGATAGACGGTGACATTTGTATTGTGCAGCTTCTGACAAATATTTCCCTGTCTATCCATAAGCATCTCTGTTTGGTGCCTCTCTGGGTTCTGGAAAAGTGGTTCCAGCAGGGTACTTCTGTGAAGAAATTAAAGTCAGAGAAATGCTTGTATTGTCCTTTTTGTCTTGATTTCTTTACATATCAAGATTACTGTCTGAGTCCCACTTGGGAGAAAATAATACAGTAGCTCTTAGTGGAAAACCTGTCTTCAGTTATATTTAGCAGGGAAATGAGTCAATCTGTTGAGGGACTGCCAGCTTCATCATTATAGGATTATGCATTTTAATGGGACACGAGTTCGAAGGCCTCTGGGTTTGATAGTTGCGTCACACACATTTTATTTTTCCAAGCATTCGGAGGCCTGGAAACTACCTAGTTTTTAAAAGCGGGGTGTTGAGTGACCTCTGTTTTTTTTGCTTCATTTTAATCACTTGATCCTTCTTATACGGTATCGGTTCAGGATGAGGGAATCAACGCCAGCACATTGCATTCGAAGGGCACCTCTGTTTTGGAAGCTTGACATGATGACTTAGCAGAGAAATGCATTTCCTCTTCTTTGGAGCTTGCTTAGGTCATTCAGGCTTGCACAAAAGAGGAGTCAAGCCCTACATCTGGCAACTCTCTTAGTCCCCTCAGCTGGGACTAGGTGACAGCAAATGGGGGCCCAGACTTGTGAGACGGATTTCTGGGAACTTTTGGAATAATATTGTAATTTCAGAGGACTGTGAAGGCCGGCTTTCTCGGAGCCATTTCCTGGCTGCCGATTTGGTGTGCACGAGTGCAATTTTTGTTGAATTACCGAACAGGTATTCAGAAGTTTACGATCTAGCTTCTGTAGTTGTCCATGTGAGTTTCTCTTGGCTGAAATCTGTGAATCTGGATGGCCTCCAGGACACATTGAGAGGTGTTCTTATGTACAGCCTTTACACATACATATTCCCATGTACTGGTTTGGGCATCAAAACTCATCTCTCTGTTTTTATATAAGAATGCCCATTCTTATCAAAGGCAGCTCATTACCTGGTGAAATATTTTATTTTCAAGTTCCTCATGCTTGAATATATTTGGGACATGTCAGAAAAGAGAAAAACCAAGCCTTCATTTTAAATGCATTGCCTTATGGAGAAAAGAAAGGGAGAAAGAGAAGGAGTGTATGTGTCGTGACTGATATTGAATGCTGAGATTGTTTACTTTCCCTTAGATCTTACCAAGTAAATATGAATCTAGTGGAATAGAATCTGTGAAGCATATTACTAATGGCATTGTATTTATTGTTGGTGAGAAATTATATAATATTTATTCTGGAGTAAAAAAAAAGATGCAACATTTTCTTCCTTTCTTCCCTCTTATGATGTGAAGCAGAAGATAGAGGCTAATTTTAGGAAACATTGTGGAGACCTGCAGGGAACAAAATGCCTCAAGGAGGTTTAAGAGAAGTTGTGTGGTGGCTCCCAGCAAGTAAAAACTTTCTAAAGAAATCCACCATTTAGAAATTTAAGTTTACCAAATAAATGAAAAGAAATGTGCTCTAGTGTTCCTCTAAATGGTGCCTTCTCCTGGTGTTCTCACAATTCAATCTTAGTTATTCCAGTTGTCTTCTGTTGATATTGTCTGGAAGTCCTGTCTTATAATACTGTGGGACACACCTGTGTTTCTAAGAATGATTCTTAAAGAGCAATTGTCTCTCTCTCTTTTTAAAGATTTTATTGGGGAATTGGGGGAGGGGAACAGCGTTGGGAAACCAGGGAAGGGGAACAGACAAGTTGCTGTCCTTTTGTTCTTCAGTCTAGTTGTGGAGGACATTGCTTCACTGGCCCATGTTGGTATCATCATTGCGCTTTTCTCGGATGAGGCAGATCGGTCGCTGACCTCTGGATGGTCACTCACAGTGGCTCTTGGCAGCTTACACCAGCTGCCGGCCGCTCACGCTGGCTGCCAGCCACTCACTGTAGCCTATGGCAGCCCACTGCAGCAGGGGCTGCAGCTATGCCATCCCGGGGACTCATAGCAGCCCAGCTCTAGGTGGAGCTGTTTTTTCACCATCTTAGCTGCAGAGGGCAGTGTCACTGGCCATCATATGTGGGATCCGAACTGGGGTTGCTGGCATCCCAAGCCAGCTCTTAACTGATGCACCACTGAGCTGGCCCGCAATAGTCTCTTTTTAATGAGTTACCTTTTTTTTTTCTTTTTTTAATAACAAACATGAAGTAACAAAAAAAAAAGGAAAAAGAAAAAGAAAAAAAAAGAAAAAAAAGAGGAATTACTCTGAAATCAGAGATATCCCTGTGGATAGAAAGAGGTACTTTAGAGAAAAGTAACATATCCTTATAGTGCATTCAACTCGTTCTACAACAATTTAATGGGCAGAAAACACTTCTTCTCGACCCCAGATGTCTGCCTTGAGTTATGAGCATCAATAACATTAGCCATAACGGCAGATAGGACTGTTACTTGTATGAACATATAATTCCATTAAAAATAAGGCTCACTAAGCTACTTGGGACAAGAGTATCTGCTGCCGTGAATCCCATAAGCTAATTGTGTTACGTTAAAAGCACTTCCTCAACCTCATTTATTTCTTTCCCCTTGCTTTCATTTCATGGAGTGTTTACTTGGTCTTGCATTGTGGTGCAAGGTAACTTAAAGTACCCGTCAGGTGTATTTATAAACTCTCATTTATTAATCAGTTCATTCATACTTTTTATCTTTCTTGACACTTGTCTGTGTTCACAATGAAGTAACGCTTCTTAGGGTAAACGAGGCCTTCTCTCAAATGAATGACTTTATTTTCTGATTTCTTTACTTTTCTCCTCCTGATTGATTTTTTAAAAATCTGGAATGATGATCTATCTGTTTCTCTCCATCCATGGAAATATTTACCCTTGAAAGTGACGCTTACATAAGATCTCGTCTGGGAAGTTCTTGAAACTCTTTTGGCAGGTTATTCACGTGGCCTAGCCAGCCATACTTATCTCTTTGGTGTCTGTAGGTTCACCGACCAATTTGCAGATTCTCCAGAGAAAGGATTCAGGGGCTCCCCAAATGGCACACCCTTGGCTTGATCAGTATTTGTTGTTTGATTTCGTAAAGACTATTCTGATCATATCAGAGACAAAGGCAGGACATAAGGCTGATTGAGGCCAGAGCCTAATAATACACCTCAGTGTACTTTGCAGTGCTTTAAAAAATTGCTGCATGAGATTGGCACTTTTGATGATCCCAGACTAAGAATAGGTGGTCTCATGAAGCTGTCCCCTGGGATGCTTATAACTTTCTTTGAAAAAATTATCACTTATTCTGAACCAAACAAGACACACAAAAATCGCAGGGCAAAAGGTTTCCTTTTGCCTTGTCTGATGCTCCTTTCATCATGGATTGCTTGGTTTTGTTAATTCTCATTCCCCTGATTCTATCTTACTTCCCGTTGAAAAGTTTTAGCTGTTTTCCCAGAGGGTCTAAGAGATCTTAGACCATATCTTGTGTAATCCCATCATTTCACAGATAAAGAAAGTGAGGCACAGAGAGAAGTACTAACATGCCCAGGCTGGGCCAGGCTCCCTGATACCCCACCAGCCTGATGCTCTCTCCAGCCTACCAGGTAGTCCCCTGTCATTAGCTACCTGCATTTTTCTATTTACTGTACTTCATTTGACAAATCATTAAAAATAGATAGCACAACACTGGCCTCAGGACTCATCTTTGAGCAGCCCCATTATTTTAAGCTTCCCATGTGGAGAATTGGATATTATGCTTGTGCTTTGTGTCCTCCTTCTTTAAGAAGCCTTTAATCATGACAGAACTTGACCTTTCACCCCATCGCTACATTCTTGCCTGCTTGGCCTTAATAGCCTCCTATGAGAGAGACCTTCTCAACAGCCTTTAGAAAGTCTAAATAAATTATGCCCACAGATTCCTTGTTAGCCGCTGGTTTTTTTTTTTTTTTTTTTTTAGCACACAGTTTTCCCAAGCAACAACAACAAAAAACCAGGCCAGGGTGCACGTTCATCTTGGTAGGTGCTTTGAAATGCCTTTCTGTGGAATTTATTGTGTTCTTGTGCTTGGATAAAGATGGGTGCTTGTCTGTGTCTGGGGCTGTGGAGTGTGGCGGCCAGCTCAGAAGTGAAAAACCCACCCAAACAACTGGTTTCTCTGCCTACAAGATGCCATGTAGCCAATCTACCTGTTTATATATATATATATATACTTTTTTCCCCCCAGGACTCATCAGCTCCAAGTCAAGTAGTTGTTTCAATCTAGTTGTGGAGGGCGTATCTCAGTGACCCATGTGGGGATCAAACTGGCAACCTTGGTGTTATGAGCACTGCACTCTAACCAACTGAGCTAACCAGCCGCCCCTACCTGCATAATTTTTTAAAAAAAGATTTTTCACTGGGGAATTGGGGGAAGGGAACAGCATTGGGGAATTGGGGAAGGGGAACAGGCAAGTTGCTGTCCTTTTGTGCTTCAGTCTAGTTGTGGAGGACGTTGCTTCACTGGCCCATGTTGGTATTATGATCATTGCACTCTTCCCAGCTGAGGCAGATCGGTTGCCTGCCATTGGATGGCTGCTCATGGTAGCTTATAGCAGCCCACTGCAGCCCCACTGCAGCCTACACTGTCGCAGGTGACTCACAGCAGCCCAGCTCCAGGTCGAGCTGTTGTTCACCATCTTAGCTGTAGAGGGTGCAGCATCATTAGCCCTCATGTGGGATCCAAACTGGGGCCCTGCTGCTCAGAGCTGGCACTCCCAAGCCAACTCTTAACCAACGAGCCACTCAGCTGGCCCCCTGCATAATTTTTAAGGACAGCCCCTTTGGTGTTTGTTGTCTCCTCGTCTCGCTTCAGTCCTCCTAAAACCGTACTCCTTAGTGTCACCTCTGTTGTGATACCTTTTCAGATCTCCATTCTTTCATTCCTTTCTCTCCTTCCAACCCCTAAAGCAGGTAGGAACTTACCTACCTTGGTGTTCCCCAGTTCCATTTATAAATGTCTATCATGGAACTGCGGCACTTTTGACTTTCTTTTATTGATGGGTTGGTTTTATTTCACCAGCCTGGTCATACCTCCCTGCTAAGGGCCAGGGCCCAGCACAGTGGCTCCCTACAGTTAGCACCTGTCAGGTACCTGCTAAGTGAATGACATCTGTATCCCCAGCACCTCGCATAGAGTTAGAAAGAACATAGGGAAAATTTAGCAAATGTTTGTTAATCAATGTATAAATGAACAAACGAATGAATCAGGTTGAGTAGTCACAGTTAATGGTGGCGCGCTCCCCAGTGAGCTGAATGACCATGGGTAAGCCACTTACCTAAGCTTTTCAAGCCTCATTTTCCTCATCTGTATGATTAGAACAGCCCTCAGTTACAGTTTGATATCCTTCTTTTTTATTTTCACTTGTGTCAAAGTGAAGGAACCTTTTCTTTCCTCATGTGCGCACACAGCGGAAATGAACGTGGGCTCTGCTGGAGGGCGGTGGAAATGGGTAGGGGCGTTTGCAGTCACAACTGTACAGAATTAGCCCAAGACAGGATGACTTAATGATTGCCCACCTTTTCAGATGATGATTCAAAATTAATTTCTATTTTCAGAGTTCTTACAATGTGACAGGCAAGTTATACATGTGATCTCATTTAATTCTCAGGACCATTTGTTAAAGGTAGGCATTACTGTTCCCATTTCACAGATGATGAAACAAAAGCTCAGAGGAGTCAAAGGCAAGATCTAGCATGAGTAAATGGCAGAGCTAAGCGTTAGGGTCTTCCCCCACCCCCCCGCCCCGATATAGGACTGTACAATCAGCTCTGCCCGATTTGAAAGGCACTATTACAAAAACTGACATGGTGGGTTTTAAAAAAGTATTCTTAGATTAGTGTTTGAGGAACAAGTTCATTTGCAGCTAATGTCCCTCAGAGGTATAATCATGCCTCTTTGTTTTTGCTTCAGGAGGGTGATAGGATGACAGACAGGTAATTGAATTATACAACCCACCCAATTACCATTGAAAGTAAAGCATTTGGACTTGGTGCTAACTGATTTAGCATCTTGATGTGGACCCTGGACTGACTCTGCAGCTGTGGAGATTTGGTTGGCTCATGTGGCCCAGGGATCTTTCTCTCCTTGGCCCTGGTATGGCTGTGTCTACCCATCCAAGATACAACCTGCCATGCCAGACATATTCAAATGTGGCATCACTGTGGCTGGTCCCTTGCATCAGGAGATACTGATCTTCCAACTAGACCAAGCCAGATGAGAGCATTAATGATCCTGAAAATCATTCTGGAACCCACGAGAAGAGTCAAATGGAGCAGAGCCCCTCGCCTACAGAGGTCAGAATGAAAAGGGCTGAGTTCAGAAGCTGCTCTCTTGGCCTGGCCTCTGTGGGTAATATTGTGGGGCTGCTGGTCTGGGGCACTGCACGTGGGCCAGAGACCTTGCATATAAAGTGTCCTTTCTGAAGAGTAGGCACTGAGTGGAACATTTGGGTCCGTCCCACGTGGTCTGGTTTGATCTGGCCTGAAAGCCCAGGATGGCTCTGGTAGCCTAGCCTACAAATGGTGAACTTCAGGAAAAAGTTGCTAAATGGTGGCACTATTGACATTTTTGGGCTGGATAATTCCTTTGGAGGCTGTCCTGTGCATTACATTATAGGATGTTTACCAGAATCCCTGGCTTCTACCCACTAGATGCCAGTAGCATCACCCTCACTGTGACAGCTGAAATGTCTCCGACGTTGCTAAATGTCCTTTGGGAGTGCAATGAAACTGGCCCTGGTGGAGAACCACGGCTGCAGGGTCACTGGCATGGAAAGTCTTGGCTTGGGCAGAGCTGGGCAGTGAAAACTTAGTTAATTCTTTGCCATATCTCATACCCCAGGTGTAGTTTTGAATGTTTAGTAGCTAATGCAGTCTATCCCTCTTGGATGGCATTCTGTGAGGTGTTTGGAACCTTATACCATAAAACACCATGTATTTTCAGAGTTTGAATATCAAAGAAGGCCATTTTCTTCATGTGGCTAAGCCTGGGGTGGCAGATACTGCAGTCCTCCCTTATCCGCGGTTTCATTTTCCGTGGTTTCAGTTCCTTGCCACCAAGCACAGTCTGAAAATATTAAATGAAAAGAATTCCAGAAGTGAAAAATTCATAAGTTTTAAATTGTGTGCCATTCTGAGTAGTGTGATAAAATCTCATGCCATCCCTTTCTGTCCTTGGGACATAAATCATTCCTTTGTCCAGCATATCCATGCTGTATATACAATAAGATATTTTGAGAGAGAGCAAGAGAGAGAGAGAGAGAGAGAGAGAGAGAGAGAGAGAGAGAGAGAGAGAGAAAGACCACATTCACACAACTTTTATTACAGCATATTGTTATAATTGACTTATTATTAGTTATTGTTAATCTTTTACTGTGCCTAATTTATAAATTAAGTTTTATCATAGGTATGTATGCATAGGAAAGAACATAGTATATTTAGGGTTTGGTACTATCCATTGGGGATCTTGGAACATATCCCACCTGGATAAAGGGGGGTTACTATATGTGGTTTATAGCCGCCCTTCTTTCCTATTCCTGTGCTCATGGCAGACATTGCAATCCATTCATGACATGCTTTCCTACTAACATTAGCGGCTTCAGCATCCTTTCAACATAGGTTCCAGTAACCTATCACTGTTCAGAATTAGCAAGCAAAATGGAACCTGTGTATCACCCCTGGGCTTGATGCTATGGAATGCATTTGAAAGGACTGTCAAATGTTAAGATAGTGGTGGGAAGAAGGCCTTGATGTGAGAGGGTTTGGACCTTTGATTTCGAGTTTGTTTTGATGTCTTTTCTTAACATCCAAGGACTCAGTTGTTTGTTTTATAAAATGGAGTCCAGCTTTCCTGGCAGGAAAGGGAATGTCATAAAAGCTGTGAATTATTTTTCATGGATTCTTGGATGGTGGAATGCAGGCAGCCTTAGAAATGGAAGGTGTGCTGTCTATGTTATCACCAATCTAAGTTAGCAGAAGAGACTATGTCTGCCATCACTCTGGATTTGTAAGGCAAAATTTGAGTTTGGGCTAATAACAGCTCTTGGTACATTCAATAGCAATCAATTTAATAAAGTTAAGCCTTGTACCCAGTTTCTTTTCTTGAAAATTAAAAACAAAAAAGAAAAGAAAGCAGTATAACAGAAATTCTATTACCACCATCCAGAATTGATAATTGCTAATATTTTGGCATATTTACCTCAAATGTTTTTTTATAGTTAAAGAAATAGATCTTCATAGACTAAATGAAAAATTCAATTCATCTCTAGTTCCATGTCCCTCTCAATCTTTCCAGAGATAATCTTCCTATATTATAAATTTGTTGTCTATTTTACTAGTGTATTTTTTGTTCTTCTACATATGTATATATGTAAATATATGTATATATATGAATTTGTAAAAAATGTGTTCTATTGTTTTGTGTTATTTAAACATTTTTTTACAGTAAATTTTGTCATGCTGTTTGTATCCTGTTGACTTGCTCTTTTTCACTCAATGTTATGCATGCAAGTTGATACGTAGAGATCTAGTTAGTCAGGAGTTAAGAACATCATTTTGGATTTCATTGTACGAATATATTTTACTTATCCATAACTCTATTTATGAACATTTATGTTGTTACCAGTGTTTCACCTCTAGAACTAACCCTGCAATGAACAGTTTTGTAATTTCCCCTAGCATATGTACCTAGCAGTGAAATTGGTGGTGTGTTTGGCATACATGTTTTGAACTTGACTAGATGCTACAAACACTCTCTAAAGCTGGTGGTACCAGTTTATACTTCCACTAGCAGTATAAGAAGTTCCATTTCCATACGTTCTCAGATGGGCTGGATTAAAGCTACCTTCTCCTGTTTGAATTTTGATCCACCAGCCAGTTGGATTGTAATATACTGGTTGGATGTTTGTAGTATGGAGATCATTGTACCAGAGAAACTGAGTCCATTGTCCAACCATGAGGGAATGCAACTTACCTTCCAGTTCACAGTATGAAGCATTTTAAATGGCAAATGATAAAGCTGTAAGGAATGAGATTACAGGCATTCTGCCCTCCTGGATTCTCTGGTGAGTGCCTCCTGCTTTGGCTGAAATGTGGTAATACCTTCTTTCACCGTTTCATTGACTCATGGTTTCCTTTGATGTCTCAATCTGAGCTGGGCCTCTTTTTCACATAATAAGGTTTTTCCTCCCTTCCCTCTATTGCCTTATTCTCCAGTGTGAAAACTGATGCAAATATATTATTTAGTTTCCCTGCAATCTCCTTATCCTTTTGAATATCTCCTTTGTGCACTGCTTGTCTAGCCGATTCACTGATCCCTTTGCAGCAGTCTTATTTCTGATGTACTTAAAGAATTTAATATTATTTGTTGTGTTATCATTGGCTGTTTGTTTTCAAACACCATATTTAATCCTCTCTAATCTTCACTTTACATCTCACCTGCTAAAGTTTATTCTTCTATAAGCCTCGCACTGGAATGGATTTCAATTTTTTTAAATGTCTTTTTTCTTTGGTCTCAATAAACTTCTGAACCTTGCTAGGATTTTTTTTTTTTTGCCACTGTTTTAATTTTCTTCTGATGTGACTTCTGTTCTGATTATGGATTAAAATTTAGAATCTGTCTTTTTCAGGGGACTTTTCATGATAGAACTCTTGGAAGAATGTTATACACAGTTTTATTTTGGGATAAAAGAGTAAACAAACTAACAAAAATATTCTAAGACAGTAAATTTCCTTATGTTTTAACAAATCACTGCACTTTATACTACTGGTTAGGTTCCAGTAACAGAGTAGAAACAAAAGTATTCACAGTGGGTCAATCAGTTGCAACTTTATTTGTTTTCATAGGTGAAAGCCCCTCCTGCCTATTTTGGTGGCTGGATTTGTAGAAGTAAGACAAAGAGAAACGCAAAACTTCAAAGCTGATTTTCTGATGAATGAGAAAATTACAGAACTCCTTCTTTGTTGATTCTTTCTTCAGTGGGAACCCCTGAATATTGCAGTGCTCTGGGGAATAGTCCTTGGACCCCTCCTCTTATTTCTCTACCTAAATGTTATAATCTAACATTTCTGATTATACATATCTTAGACCTTTTGATATTGTCCCACAGGTCATTGAGGCTCTGTTGATTTTTTTTTTCCAATCTTTTTTCTCTGTTCTTTGGAATGTGTATTATCTATTGATCTACATTCAAGCTCATTGAACCATTCTTCTGTCATCTGTATTCTGCTATTAAGCCCATCCAATGATTGTTTTAAAAAGAATTTCAGATATTCTATTATTGGTTCTTGAAATTTCACTTGGTATTTTTTTGTATTATTTATTTTCTTTGTGAAATATCTTATTTAGTAATTCATTGCAAGCATTTTTCCCCCTAAATAAACTGAAAACCATAAAAATGGGAAACTCGCCTATGATATTTTTTTCTAAGTATTATTCGTCTCCAGAACCTGCCTGCTTTGATTTAGTTTTTGGAGCTTTCATGTTGTTGTTTTGTCCAGAGTTCATAGTTGTTACCTATGGATGGTCAATCTGATAGGAGCATTTCATTTTTAGCCATACTGGAAGTGGATCTCCCCAATTCCACGTTTTTTTTTAAAAGATTTTATTGGGGGAATTGGGGAAGGGGAACAGACAAGTTGCTGTTCTTTCGTTCTTCAGTCTAGTTGTGTAGGACGTCGCTTCACTGGCCCATGTTGGTATTATCATTGTGCTCTTCCTGGCTGAGCTAATCGGTCACCGGCCACTGGACAGCTGCTCACAGCGGCTCACAGCAGCTCTTGCCAGCTGCTGGCCACTCATGCTGGCTGCCAGCTACTCACGGTAGCTCAGGGCAGCCCACTGCATCCCCGCTGTAGCCTATGCAGTGGCCGGCGACTCTTGGCAACCCAGCTCCAGGTGGAGCTGTTGTTCACCATCTTTGCTGTAGAGGGCAGTGTCACTTGTCCTCATGTGGGATCCGAACTGGGGCCCTGCTGCTCAGAGCTCACGCTCCCAAGCGAACTCTTAACCAACGCACCACACGGCCGGCCCCACAGCTCCATCTTTTTAAATACTGCATTTTCATCTCTTGCTCTGAACACTTTCTTGAGCTCCATATATATATATATAGCCAGTGGCCTACTCATCATCTCCATTTGGATATTGGATAGACATCTCAAACATGGTATACCTTAAATGAATTGTTTTGGTTTCTCTGTGTAAAATCTTTCTCTCCTCATTCTCAATAAATGGAATACCATCATTTTTGATGTTCAACTCGGAGTCATTCTTTTTTTTTTAGCTGAGCCATCCTGCCACCTGTTGGCAGCTCAAGGGCAACACAGCTCGGGCTGGCATCGAACCGCCGTTGCTCAGAGCTCAGCTTGCACTCTTGAGCGAGCTCTTAGCCAACTGAACCGCTCGGCCGGCCCCGGAGTCATTCTTGACACACTTTTTCTCACTATTCCTCCTCATTCAGTCCATCAGCAAATCCTACTGGCTTTACATGCAACATACCTGTTGAATTCGTCCACTTCTGTCCATCTCTAATATTACCATCTTTGCCACCATTATCTTTTTCCTTGATTAATGCAGTCTCCTTGATTAATGCAGTATTAGTCTTCACTGCTTCTACCTCGCATCCCTTACAAACTAGTCATAACACACCAGCCAGAGTATTCTTTAAATATAAATCAGATTATGTGACTCTGGCCAAAAACTCTTCAATGATTTAAATTCTTTCCTCTTAGAATACAATCCTTTTTTTTTTTTTTTTTTTAAATGGTGGTCCACATGGCCATGTGTGGTCTGGTTCCTGTTTGCCTCTCCAACCCCATCTTGGCCTTTCTCTCCATTGCCCCTTCTCTGTTTCTTGAGTAGGTTCCAATCTTTCTTGCTTAGGGTTTTTTTTTATTTTTATTTGAAATGCTCACCCTATCCCTTTTACATTACTGGTTCCTTTTCTTTCTCCTGCTTAAATTCAAATATTACTTCCTTAAAGCAACCTTTCCTAACCAGTCTGTAGAGTTCCTTTCTATCTCACTATCTTTTTTCCTTCATGGTGTGTATTACATCTGTAATTTGGTATTTTATTTATTGGTATTTTAAGCTTTTTTGTTTCCCTCCACACTGGAGTGTGAGATCCATGAAAGCAAAATCGTTTTCTATCTTGCTTGCTGTTGTCCCTTAGTGCTTGGCACAGCCTCTGGTATGTAGAAGGTCCCCAACAATATTTGTTGAATAAATGCATGAAACCAGGAGTACTGAGCCTTTTCCCTTTGTTGGTATACTAACGTCTTAACTCATCTAAGCCTTTTTCCCTTTTCTGACACCTCATGCTCAAAGGTTGAAAGAAATCACTGATATGACTGATTTTTCTCTATTTGCACCAATCCCCTTTGAGATTTTATCCTCATTCCATTAGTAATTGGCTGGATGATCCTGAGTAAGTCTCCCATCTTTATGGGGCCCAGTTTTTTCCATCTGTGAAATGAGAAAGTAAAATGAGAATCAGTGGTTTACAGTGTTTTTTAAGCAGCAGGAAACTTCTCCCTCTTTTATTTGCAATGAAGTTCTTATGTGGAACCCCAAATAGTTCTATTTAAAGTGAGATGGAAGGCCTAGAACCCTTCCTTTCCCTCTCACACTTGATCCCTGAGACATCTCAGTAGAACCTGAGGTCTGAATGCAGCCTGAAAAACCATTGTCTGTTCAGCTCAAGCAGCCTCTGACTCTATAACATGATCAATTTTTCTGAGATGAACTCTAGGTAAATAAATCCCTTACTGTCCACTGGGGTAAAGAGTCTAATTAATGCCTCTGTATTCCATACATCCAAAACATTTACATTTGTTAAAAAACCAAAGCAAGAAAATATGACTTCAAACCCAGAAAACGGAAGAAAAATTAACTTGTTTAAAATGTACCTCAGATAAGACATGGTTTCAAAGATGCTTTTTTTCCCCTTTCCTCTTGAGCGAATAGCTGTGTCCTCTGTTAATTGGTAAAGGCAGGAATTTGGGCATCAGAGCTATGGAGCAAGGGTCTTTGTCCCTGCCCACGCTCTAAAGGATGAGGCAGAAGGGACCGGCCGAGTGGCATGGTGGTTAAGTGCTGGCTTGGGAAGCCAGTGGCCCCGGTTCAGTCCCACATATGAGGGCCAGTAACACTGCCCTCAAAAAAAAAAAAAATAAATAAATAAATCCCCCTCCCCGCAAAAAAATAAATAAAGGATGAGGCAGGGAGTGTTACTGCTCTGGTACTGTCTTGGGGATTCATTAACACAGGCAGTGCAGGGTAGTGGGAAGAGCCAGGGGTGGACATGACCGTGGCTGCATGAGTCAGCTGAGCTTCTGTTAATTAATGGCTCAAACAACTTTGTCTTCTGCACCAGCTCCTCTGCAGGCACAAAATCAAGACTTCCTCTTCCTCATATACACCTGCGCTCCTCAGAGAGTCTGCCTTTATCAGCTCATATTATCTTCTTAGTCTTTTAGGTGCCTCCCACAGACTCTTAAATCTGATTCTTTTGAACCATGTCCAGTAGCAGAATAGAATTGTTTTCAGCTCCTCCCTTGACTTCCCTCATGCTGGGGAGAATGTAAGCTTCTTGAGGCCAGGCTGGGCTATTAGAATAGCGTCAAGTTCACAAAAGTACCTAGCACAATGTCAGGCAGATAGCATGCACCTTTGACATTGTTCAATTCAAACAAATGTTTAGAAAAGCCTATTTTCCTCTACATGAAAGTAATATACATTTATTGTAGAAAATTTAAGATGAGCAAAAGGGAAGAAGTGTTTCCAAGTGTCATTTGGGAAGAACTGCCTCCAGTGTCTTGATAGATTGGGTGAAACCCACTGCACAACTGGTGGGAACCTGATGTCATTTGTATGGTCTCCAGGCTATGGTGATGCCTCATGATGTCTTCCTACTTTGGACAGCAGAGACCTGGAAGTGAGCTTGTTGTTCTTTGACACAATTCTCCCTCCGTTTTTAACAAACAAACAAATGAATTCACATTCATGCATGCAAGGCACTTATATATATACACAGCAAACTATACTTTTAAGGTTTGGTAGATTGATGAAGCTTAAGGTAGAGCAAAACAAAACAAATCACCTCAAACTGAATATTACATGCCTATTCTTTTTTTTTTTTAAAGATTTTATTGGGGAATTGGGGGCGCGGAACAGACAAGTTGCTGTCTTTTTGTTCTTCAGTCTAGTTGCAGAGGACGTTGCTTCACTGGCCCATGTTGGCACCGTCATTGTGCTCTTCCTGGATGAGGCAGATTGTTCGTTGGCCTCTGGATGGTCACTCACCTTGGCTATTGGCAGCTCATGCTCGCTGCCGGCCACTCACTGTAGCCTATGGCAGCCCACTGCAGCAGAGGCTGCAGCCTACACCGTTGCCAGGGCTCGCACAGCCCAGCTCCAGGTGGAGCTGTTGTTAGCTGTAGAGGGCAGTGTCACTGGCTCTCATATGTGGGATCCAAACTGGGGCCGCTGGCATCCCAAAACCAGCTCCTAAGCAATGTGCCACTCGGCCGGCCCCAACATGCCTATTCTTAAGAGCTGTTTAAGAACCTTATCATATCGCTTGGTCATTTTCTTTCCTCTCCTCTGCTCAAACCTGCCCTCCTTTTTCTCTCTTCCTTCTGCCCAAATTTCTGTGTGTGTGTGTGTGTGTGTGTGTGTGTGTGTATGTGTGTGTGTGTGTGTTTGTTTGTGTGTATGTATGTATACTGGGTACACTGTACCAGTTAGGGTGCTAAGAGGAAGGAGTGAGCTTCAGTTGAGGAAAGGAATGTAGGCTCTTAAAAGGAAAAACAATAGAATTTGAATTCTGGGCCAGCCTCTTGATTTGCATAAGGATGATGATGAAAGGGTAGACTTATTGCTTGGGGCAGATAGTGGAAAAGAGGAAGCCAATCCTTTCATTTCTGTTTATTGGGTCATCAAGAAAGTGATGTTTTCTTGATGTTTTCAATGCAAAAATGTGTCATGACTTTCCCGATGACCCAATATTTTTGTCACCAAAGGCAATGGCCTGAAATTGGTCATTGAAACTGCTCAATGATGATGAAGTTGGGGTGGGTAGTAGGTATGACCCAGCCACTGAGCCACCCCACAGAGCTGCAGGGCCTTGGGTATATATTGCCACCGTTGGTGGTGGTTACAGGCATATCCCATAGAAATGGAGCCAGGCCAGAGGCCTGGAAATTTATACACAAGTTAATTTTTCAAAAAAATAATTAAGTGGAATTTGGAAAGCCTACAAACCAGTGAATATTCATTCTATCAATCTTCAGAAAAATTCTTGTAAAAATCTGTAGAATTGAATAGCTGGTTATTGAACCCAGAGAAAGAAAGAAAGATCACTAAAGTCAATGAAAAAGAAGCCAAGCTAACATCATTTTTTTTCTGGTGTAGAATATTAGTCTTATGAAACAGTACATGCTGTATATAGTGTGAATATTGATTTCATCAGTGTGTTTGGCCAAGACTCTGAAGGTTATTTTTCTTTTTGTTGGGAGATGATAGCTAAGGTGGAGAACTGGAGGGTGACACGTAGAATTTATTGCTGATCAGGAACTGTGTCACAGATTTTGATGTGTCAGACTCAATGTGACCACCAGGTTATCACCCCTATCCCATCAGCCTTTTCTGGTTAATGTCATCATTGTCTTTCTAGATGCTAACACCTCAAACAACAAGAGCATCTTCAGTGTAAGCGTCCTTCTTGTTTTCTGCATTAAATCCTGTCAATTCTAATTCTAAAATGTTTTGGCTGTGTACTTTTCAACATCACGTCACTGCCACTATCCTGGTTTAGGCCTTGGTTCCTTCCTTTTTACCTAGATTAATTGTCTTCTTGTCTTTAGGTTGCTTCTGTTCTGTATTAGATCTAAGAATATTGTATTGCTTAATACTGATCCTATCATATCGCACTCTTCCTCAAAAACATTTGCTAAGGGCCAGCCGAGTGGCTCAGTTGGTTAAGAGCTCGCTCAAGAGTGCGAGCTGAGCTGTGAGCAATGGCAGTTCGATGCCAACCAGAGTTGAGTTGCTGTTGAGCTGCCAACAGGTGGCAGGATGGCTCAGCTAAATAAATAAATAAATGAATAAATAAATAAATACAGTTAAAAACATTTGCTAGCTTCCCACTCCCTACAGTTTGGTTCATACATATATATATATATATATATATATATATATATATATATATATATATATATATTTTGTTTTTGTTTTTGTTTTTGTTTTTGTTTTTGAGGGCAGTGTCACTGGCCCTCGTATGTGGGACCAGAACCGGGGCCACTGGCTTCCCAAGCCAACGCTTAACCACTGCGCTACTTGGCCGGCCCTCATATATATATATTTTAAAGGCAGTGTTGCTGGCCTGCAGATGTGGGATCCGAACCCGGGCTGCTGGCATCACAAGCCAGCTCTTAACCACCACGCCACTTGGCCAGCCCCATACTCATATTTTTATTGTTAGTGCTAAGTCCTGCTGACTCTTCTCTCTTTCCCTTTCCTCCATGATTAACCTGAAAATACCAACCACTACTTGGTGTTCCTGGGAGCTTCAACTTTGCTGTATTATTCACTCACTCACTCACTCACTCACTCACTCACTCACTCACTCACTGAGTTTTATTGAACATTGAGTTAGGTGTTGGGGAGATAATGATGATAAGACATAGTGCTTGTTTTCAGAGATTCTGTGGCAGATCTTAAATTTATTGTCTTTGACTGCTTTTATGCTACAATAACAGATTTGAGGAGTTGCAACAGACATTGTGTAGCCTGCAAAACCTAAACTATTTACTCTCAAGTCCTTTTTAGAACAAACTCGCCGTTTTCCAGCCTAGACCATCGCTCAACATTTGCAGATAAGGGAACCAGTATTTGGAAGTTCACTGTGCTGATTGAGGTCTTCTGTGACCCAGCCGAGAACCCACTGAGCATGCGAGGTCTGACAATTAAGGTCACAGACTTGTTGCAAAAATGTTGCTAACCTTTTTTGATATCAGAAGGATTATTAATTATGAATTTGTACCAACTGGACAAACAGTTAACCAAGTCTACTATTTGGAAGTGCTCAAAAGGCTGTGTGAAAAAGTTAGATGACCTGACCTTTTCGTCAACAATTCATAGCTCTTGCATCATGACAATGCACCAGCTCACACGGCACTGTCTGTGAGGGAGTTTTTAGCCAGTCAACAAATAACTGTATTGGAACACCCTCCCTACTCACCTGATCTGGTCCCCAATGACTTCTTTCTTTACCTGAAGATAAAGGAAATATTGAAAGGAAGACATTTGGATGACATTCAGGACATCAAGGGTAATATGATGACAGCTCTGATGGCCATTCCAGAAAAAGAATTCCAAAATTGCTTGACAGGTGGACTGGCATCGGTGCCTAGCTTTCTAAAGGCAGTACTTTGCAGGTGACCATAGTGATATTCAGCAATGAGGGATGGAGCACTTTTTCTAGGGTGAGTTCGTGAACTAAATTGTCAGACTGCACATTGACCTTGTTCCTCTAGATTCTATTCTCTTCACTTATGGACACTGACTATTCTTTACCTCCTCCATTTTTGTGTCATTCAGATTTTTTCCGTAGTTTGAGGATATATCCTTATTTCATGATGCTTAACTCCTTTAGGTCACCTTCAGATTTTGTATAAATTCGACCAGCTAAATATCCTTTAAATTATCTATACCTGTATGATTTTGAATCTCCCGAGGGCATGAGGGCCCAGACCTCTCAATAATGATAATGGCCACCATGTTTTAAGCAGGGCCACACATTTTGCTAAGCATATAACATATGTATCTACAATTCTCACTACCACTTTGCAATGAAGATATAATTATCCACATTTTATAGATAGAGAAATAGAGACTAAGAGTGGTTAATTAATGTGCCCCAAGTTGCACAGATAGTAAGTAGTAAAGGCCAAATTAGAATTCAGGTCTGTTTCACTCCCAAGTTCAAATTCTTTCCACCATAATGTCCTGCTTCTTAGTGATATCATGATGTATATGTATTCCACTTCAAAGAGCCCTCAAACAACCATTCTTGTGCATATTATCTCATTTACTTGCTTTTGAGCCTCACAAGAACCTAATAGAATGTAAGCTTCAAGAGGGCAAAGACCTTGTGTGACATATTCATAGCCATAATCTTAGCACCTGGCACAGTATTTGACATATAGCAGGTGTCTAATAATATTTTATTGATTGCGTGGGTAAGCTTACTATCTCTCTCTACCCTTTCTTAAAAGGCAATAACACATGACTTTTGCTTAGGTCTTCCTTTATTATTCAAACTGTCTTTATAAAATGCACACCTTCTTTACAACTAAGGGGTCATATTTCCCAATTTTCTGAGGACAATTCTTTTCCTTCTGTTGTTTTGGCACAGTTATTAATAGAACCCCTCTCACTTTCAGAAGTGCCCTTATTTGGTCAATGAATCATATGGTCACCTACCTATAACACTTACAACATTGCTGAGTCCAGGATGGTTGAATTTGGAAGTCTGGTGGAGAGACGGTTGTAAGTACAGACTCCGGAGTCAAATCACCTGGGCTTGGATCCCAGCTCAGTTATATACTTGCTGTGTAAGTTGGATAAGTAACTTAACCTCTCTGTACCTCCATTTTCTAATGAAGATAAAACTAAGACCTATCTCACAGGGTTGCCAGAGAAGATTAAATGACATAATCATGCAAAATTATTATGTTTACAACAGTGCCTGGGTCATAGTTAAGACTCTAAGTGATCGCTCTTAGGAATACTCTGTCCTTTAACAAGTTATAATAAGTTGGGGGTCCATTATTAGACATATCTATCCTTTAACACTCACTAAAAGTCAAACAAAACATAAAAAGCCCCCTCTCAAAAAGGCTGCCCCATTGTAATAACACAAGGGTGGTAACTAGCAAGCATTTATTAGATCAAAGTACCCTCATACTGAATGAGCAGTTTACTTCAAGCTTTCCCAGTCATCCCAGGTTCGTCAGCTTGTCCTCTGTTGGCCAAATCTTTCAGAACAGAAAATTGTGTTTCCAGATTCTCCTTACATTCTAAGGGAATTGAGGTGGGGGCTTACGGAAGGGTGTCCCCTTTCAAGGTCTGCCACTAGAACTGATTCACATTCCCTATGTACATTTCTTATTGGGACTAACCCCACCGCAGAAAGAATTTTGCTTGTACATCTTCTCCCCCTTTTACCCCCTTCCCCCTCTACTCCCCTTTCTGGGATTTGCTTTTAAACGGAAAGCATCTGACCAATACAGACTTCGGTTAAACCAGACATGAACAGTCTCTGGTTTAAAAAGCACCAGAAGTGAACAACAACCAATTTCAGCCTTTTTTCCTTCTGTACAACACTGTTTATTAGACCAGATGATGTACTCAACTCCAAAACATTCATATGGAAAAAAAAAATTGAAGAATTGTGATTAAAATTGATTTTTTCCCTTTGGGAAGTTGGAATCAAAAATGGTTACCTGCTCATTTATGAAACAGATTTATTCTGTTGACATGGAGGCTTGTTTGAAATGTAATTGAATTTCTGTTACCTAATGGAAAGTGACAGTTAACAGTATTTATTTTCCATTTGTGTCTCAGCAGATAACATAACACAATTTTGATTTGTAGTTAGCTTCGGAATCTGAGATTGTTCTATCTCTGTAATTGAAAAGATGGGAGTGTGATGGCCCCAATACAATCCTTTTTTGTTTTTATACAACCAGTAAAGGTAGCTTTAATACAGTAAACAGCCTTTCTTCCATGATGCTAATGGTTATATTCAGATGTACTGCGTGCCGCGTGTCTTTCTTATTAGGCTCAAACACATCTTTCTAGGTTGATAATCTCTCCACTTACAGAGTCACATTTTTTTTTTCTCTTTGTAACTAATTTCAGTACATAACCTCCCCTCTGTCTCCCTCCACCTCCCTTTTGTGCAAGAATAACTTCTGACTTGGAAATAAAGTGAATATCCTCCATAGGGGTTTCAGCTGTTCCTGTCTAGCTGACATTTCTGGGTGCCTCGTACACAGGAGGTGGGTGTTGTGGGTGAAGGATGACTTTTGAAGGTGGTGGTCAGCACAGGGGTCTGGATTTTCACATCAGGGAAAGGGGTACTCCCTATGACTTGATGTTGCCCTTTTTCTTTATCTGATTTAGACTGGGAGGTACAAGACTTCCAAAGTGGACTGAAAATGGGAAAGAATGTTCATTAAGATGGTTTTCTTCTTCATTTAGAGAAGTTAGGATCAGATCTTGTGCCTGTCTCCCCCCAGGTAGAGATTCATCTGTCTCCCTATAACTTGGTTCCTTAGACCCCCTGCTTTCCCAGAAATTCCTTTGGTTGGATAATTCCTGACTGTCATTTGAGAAACATTGAGTGTGCATGAAAAATGGCAGAAATGGAGGCTTCACGGCCATTGGACTTGATTATGGAATGCTCTGCCTGGCCCTTAACTTTTTAAGTGACCATGGGAAGTTCATTTCCTTCACTTGCTGTTAATGGCACCTCAAAGGCCTTCAACAGTGGTTGGATGAAAGGTCTTCAGTGAAGTTACAGTGTTTTGATTCAATAAAACCAGCACTCTGCCTCAGGGCCATCACCATCAAATACCCTGTCAAAGTGCCCACATTTAAGACATGTAGCCCAGATGGACAGGAGAGCAGGAGCAGAGAAGAGAGTGGCCAGATGCCGGCCATTCATAACCACAGCCTGCGAGAGGAGAATAGACATGGCAGCTCTTACTAACTTTAAAGTTGCCCATCAGTCTCAGTGGGCAGTGCCGTTCACCTCTAGAAATATAATTCCAGCCAAGGACATTACTCAGGACAATTTTTTCTTTTCTTTTGTATGTGATGTAAACAGTTATGCAGCCACGAAATCAAACCTTTTCTATATCAGATCCCATAACCATCAATTATTATTCTATCATCATACCATTTCCTTGTTCATGCTGAAAAATGAATCAAGAAGGAAGATGGATTTTCAGAGGTGGCTTGAATCTAAGAGTGGCGAGGGACTCATGAGCATGCAGAGGTCTGCCTCAGGAGGGACAAGTTGGGGTGCAATGAAGAGAATAGGAAGTGGCTGCTTTTGAGCCAGGAATAGCGTAACTTCAAAGTGAATGTTTAATTTCAGGAACAGCGTGCCCCACAGGATGATTTTAGAAAATAGCTATTTATTCAGTAAACATTTATTGGGCACCTGTTACGTGCCCAGCACGGTACTAGGTTAAATGGACAAATGATAAAAGACCTCAAACAGCATATTTACATTTGAGGGCATCACTGGTTCTAAGACCCAAGAAACCTTGCCTGAATGTTTCAAAACACATATACACACACTTCCCCCCCCGCCCCGATATGGGTGTGAAGGATGCATTTAAACTTTTTATTACAAGCTGATCCTTAAAAAATCTTCTTTGATGGCCTTAGAAGCTAGCTGCAATCTCTCTCAACTGAGGTTGCTATTCATGAAATAGACCCCAGGCTATTTAATGACTTGATGACTCAGTTTCTCTGTCAATAAAACTATGTCAGTAATTTTACCTACCCCATAGGGTTATTTGCAATTTGCTACAAATTTTAGGGATGGAAGTCTCCAAATCACTACTGGTGTTATTATTTATTTAACAGTTAGACTTCAGTTCTCATCAACATGAACCCCATTAACCCAGGACTTGTATGGTTTTGCTGGATAAAATCTCTCCAAGTCATGGGGTCTGAAAGATCTACTTTTCATGATAAATATTGAAAAAGAAATCAACTTTTATTAATGTAAAATCTGAATTGTATTAATTTATTCACCATTAATGGGTTTGTTGGTGATTATTTTGACTTTTGTGGTTATCCTTTTTATATATTGAAATTGGTAGTGAATACACAAAATTAAGGGTTATTTTTTTTTTCTCTTTATGAGTGAAGACTGTAAATAGTCCCTTTAACACTTCAAAAATTTATTAGGGACCCAGGTCTCTCCTGTCTTTCTGCTCTTTTATTTGTAGTGTATGGTCTTTCATTTTCAAGGTGAAAGACAGTTGCTGAGTCTCCAGCCATTACGTCCATGCTTCAGACAGGAAGAGGCAGGGCAAGAGGCCAAAAAGGGTGGAGTTCCAGTCTCCTGTCATCTTTTAAGGAGTTTCTTGGACATTCCAGTCCATGATCTCTGCCTGCATTTCATTGGCCAGAACTTACCTATCCATGCGTAGCTGCAAGGGAAGCTAGGAAATGTAGGCTCAGCCAGGCACATTGGTGCTCCAAATGAAACTGGGGCTTTATTATTAAGGAGAATGGGAGAATGAATTTTTGGTAGGCAGTCTACCAAATAGGCATTAGGTAGACCTTCTCAGTAGCATACAAGTACCAGTTTGTAAGCTGATGAGTCAATTTAATAACAAATTTATTGCAGCTTACTGTCAGCTGCCAAAGGTAAAGTAGTTTATCTTAAGTGGAAATTTATACTATGCCTCTGTAGTTATGTGGGTGTGTGTATTACTTTTACACAGTCATATATTTTGATGTATGCTTATATAATGCTTTATCACATGAGTGTGTATGTATGCCAGGATGCCTATATCATGTAAGATTTTTTAACTTATGCAAAAAATGCTACAGTTAAGAAAAATGTTATTGTTTAAAGGAAAAGAAACCATAAAAGTAGCGGTAAAGCAGTTTTGCCTTATTTCTAGACAACATCAAAATGTGGCAAGCTGAACAATGGTATAAAAATACTAGGAAGACACAAATAACTGAAGCATACTGTTTCTGTAAAGGGACCTGGGAGTAGATACCGAAGGCAGGAATGCCAGCGTCCTCACATTTATTTCATGCTGCTCCCACTTAATCAGACCTGACCTTTAGAAGGCTTTGATGTGTGGGACCCTCATCAGATGAGAAATGATGAATTAGGTAAAAACTTAAATTGCAAATATGGAAATGTTTAATTTGCACATCACAAATAAAAAGCCACTTGAGTTTTGATGCAGACTATAATTTCAACACACATGGTTCTTATAGATGAGGTTGTCTAATATGCAATTAAGAGGCAAAGATTTTATATTTCTCAAAAAGGTGCTTTCTCTCCTGGAATTTCAGGCCCTGACCTTGTCTCTAGTGATGCTTTTCATATTTTAGAGTCAGATGGGCCTTCCCTGAAGAATCCAAGTGGCTTAGCTAATAGGCTTGTTATAGTTCCAAAGACGAAGTTACTTATGGGGGAGTGATGGGATGTCCTTAGTTTGTCATGGTCTATGCCATGGAGATTTGATTGAGTACCAGTCCATGTCCTCATGATCATTTCACTAAAAGTCATATTTTGACTTACATGGAGAAGGAGAACTAAATTATAGCCCACATTTTCCAGATGCAAAACTGTGAGCTAATTCTCAACTCCACCAGGGCTGAGCAAGGTGTTTAACCATCTCAACCCCCTGACGAGGCTTTATTTAGTAAATTACTGCTCCAGGGCATACTACACCCTTAAAAAGCCCGTATACTTACTCCTGCGTACAGTTGTACACTTTAGATAGAACCGAGTCCCTTATGTCACAACTGCTTGACAATAATGCTCATGCACAAGACACAGACTTTTAACATTGTGATGTCAATATATTGTTTATTACACTGGAAACTAGGGCTTTAGTGAATAATTTTTAATATTGAAAATCCCATTCACCAACTAGGGTCTGTGGTCGCTGTGGCGATCCACGCTGACAAATGAGGACACGAGTGACTGAATTTAAAATCAGGTTCTTAGAGAAGTTGTATAATAAAGAACATAAAAATTTCACCACAGCTGCTCTTTGTGTTCAATCTGTGTATTTGGCTGTGACTTGGGCAGCATTTGTGCCTTGCTTTTTTTATACCATTCTTGGTAATGAGACCTATGGATTTAGTTGACTTGATTCTGTACTTCTTTTTACTGCTCAGTCCACCAGTGGCCTATCAGATGTTATATGACTGTAGTGAGAGGAGTGTTTAGATTCTTATCATTAAACATTTAGTAAGCATAGTCATTAAACACATATGTAGTATACAGGCTGTTTCACAGAAGGGACACATAGGTGCTTCTAGATATTTA
Organism: Aselliscus stoliczkanus; assembly: GCA_033961575.1. Lineage (NCBI taxonomy): Eukaryota > Metazoa > Chordata > Mammalia > Chiroptera > Hipposideridae > Aselliscus > Aselliscus stoliczkanus. The sequence continues at coordinate 127,753,749 of CM066734.1, forward strand.
CATTTTCAGAAGAGTAAATTTGTACAACAGATCCCAGTAAACCCCAAGAACTTTATGGGAACTATGTCTCTTGGACATGTATTTCTAGGTTTTGTTTTTGGAACTGAGCACAGGAAAAGCTATGTTTTATAGAGACACTATACATTTTTCCACTAAGCTCAAACAGTGACTTTTTATATGAGTGTCAAATGCCTAACCCAAAATCTGGTATGTGTAGGTATTTAGTATAACGTGGTTGAAATGAACTGAACTGTTATGAAGAGAAAATACCTTGTTAGTCAGGATAAGGTAGCTTATAATGCATTAACAAACAAGTAGTTCCACATAGTAAACACTATTCTAAAGAGTTTACATGGAGTAACTCTTTTAATCCTCTCAACAAATAAATAAGATGTGTGCTATTCTCATTCCCATTTTACTGACCAGGAAACAGGCAGGGAGTGGTTAGCCTTATCCAAGTTTACACGGTTAGTAAGTCTCAGTGCCCGGATTCTCACCTTGGAAGCCTAGTTTCAGTGTCTGAGCTTGTAACTACTACATGATATTTTTGTAATCATTTATTTTTTTATTTTTTATTTATTTATTTTTAAATTTAAAAAATTTTTTGTAATCATTTAATGTTTCTGTCTGCTGAAGCATCTATCTTCTGCCCACACCCTGTTTTTTGGTAATAGCATATGAATTTTGTTTTTCCCCCGACTGGCTATGTGATTACTACTGGGCCAATCAGTATTTTCTGTCTTAGGAACTGAAATATAGACTATAATTGGAGCTAAAATATGTCTCCTTGGAGGTTATTTATGTCCCTGTTCTTTCTGAAGTCTGACTCTATAGTCTTTCCTTTGGTACTATGGGTTTCCCCATGACCTCTCATTTTCTCTTTGTAAAAATCTATCTGGGCTTACATTAGCCAAAGATGATTTCTGTTGTGTACAACCAGAGCCCTGATTGACCTAGTACATAGCTGACAGGCAAGTGGTTCCATCTTAGTGACACACTTCTCTTTTGTCTTCATCTCTCTGGCCATGGAGCAGTAGAGGCTTTGGATACAGGTAAACTAGGCTGTTTTGGCCACTTTTCTCCTGTGTACAAATGGGATACTCATTCCATGGTGATTAAATTGAATCAAATTGTGAGGGGATCTCACTTCCTTTACTTCCCTCAAGTTCATGTTGCACTCCAGCTGTTAGTTATTTTCTGACTCCAGGGATGGAAACAAACAATTGAGGTTGGCTTTTCTTGACCTTATGGTAATGAATCCTTTGTTTGCAGTGGATCTTTTCTTCTAGATACAAAGATTTCACATAGATGAATGAAATTTGATCATTGGCTTTTATGGAGACTTATACATCTCTGTGATGGCCCATGAAGGGAAATTGTATGTTTATATTCTGAGGTGAGCTGAAGACTGTGAGAAGCTCATGGAAAGAAAGAAGATGCTTTTTAAAGTCCATTTCTGAAAAGAATATATATATATTCTAAGCATCGCAGCTTAGTGATTCAGAGTATTGGCTTTGTGGAAGAGGCACCATCGGGATGTGGGTTTGATTCTCCTGGTTCTGCTACGTGGTGTCCCTGGGTAAGCTGTTTAGCCTCTGCCTCACTTCTTCATTTGTACTAGTAAGGTTGTAATGCCTACCTTGTGCCTGGCATAGAGCAGCTGTTTATTAAATGATGCTCATGGTTAGTAATGTTAATTTGATGCCCATAACCCTCTCTAGTTTCAAGTGAGAGTCACTTTGACACTTCCTTACTGTCTTTTATTTATTGTGCTTCAATACCTTTGTCGTCATCTTAGCAATATTCAAGTCCCTTGTCTTTTGTATTCTTCCTCCACCATCAACTTAAATCAATCCCCAGTATCTAACACAGACTTCCACACATTACACATTTGCAACTGAAAAAAAAAGTAATGTGTTGATTTGAATGGTGAGATAGAAGGATATATACTTGGGAGTAGAACAGACCTTGATATCTATCCTGGCACCAACATTTTACTAGATGTGCAACCTTGGAGAGGTTTCTGCAACTTGCTACATGAAAAATAATACCAGCTCTCAGAGATGTGAGATTACATGAGCTATAACGGCCTAGCACAGAGACTGGGCACAAAAATGAAGACACTCTTGATGATAACCACATTTTCTGTTTGAAATGTGAATGGGTTACCACTTCAAAGCATGTATCACAGGTACACACAGCTAGGAATGCTGACATGGTAAAATTCACAAAGGTGATGGTCACTGACCATGTTCCTATGAAGGCTAGAACCTGAACTTGTGAATAATTCAAGCAAATTCTCCACCAACCTAATTGATTTAGATGAAGAGGATGACCTTTGACTAAGGTTGCCAATGGGACTTAACTCCTATTCTTCTCAGGATCAACTTAAATTGTTTAGGGTAGGGTTGACAGGTAAAACAGGGGACACCCAGATAATTTAAATTCCAGGTAAACAAGGAATAATTTTTAGTGTCAGTATGTCCCAAATAGCATATGGGACATACTTATACTAAAAAAAAATTAGTTGTTATTTGGCATTCAAATTTGACTGGACATATTTTTATTTTCTAAATATGGTGACTAGATGTGGGGTGATGTAGCAACTGCTTCTATTACTCTTGCTAGTAACATCAAGCACAGGCCTTTAGGATAAAGCTGGGTTTCTCTCTCCACTGTCTGGTGCCCTGGATTCTAGCAGAAGTCTTTCTCTGATGCATTTCCCACAAATTCCAATAGAATTCCGTTTTACCTCAATTTTGTGTTCATCTATTTTAATCCATTTCATCAGATGAACAACATTAACTTATCCTATTTATATATAATCTATTTATAAGCACTGAAAAAGAGAGTATATATTTGGCAGGAGATTCAATTCCTATTTAGCAATTGGCAAACGCCAAGAGAGGTTTTGGCTTCGATAAACATCTCTAAAAGTTGTGATAGAGGGAAAGAGATTATTACCATCCTCTTCCTTTTTGGGTAAACTTAATAAACGAAAACACACACACACACACACACACACACACACACACACACACACACACACACCCTCATGATGAGGAATAGAAAAAAATTTTGCCTTTCTCCTTGTAGACCCAAATCTCAAGGCGCTAACTAAACAGCTTTGCATTAATTGGTGAGGCAGCTGGGTTGAAGGAGACGATTGATGCCTCTGATTGACCACAGCATGGCCAGTCACCCATGAAACTGCCTCCTCAGAAGCCTTCCCATGGGCTTGCTGGTGCAGGTGGGACCTGAGGAGGCATGGGACCCCAAGTGGTGCTGTTACTGCACAGGCTTTGGAGCGAGAGCTACCACCTCAAAAAGCTTGACGGTTGTCATTGTAGAGCTACAGACCTGATTGGTGCTGAAGACTTGGGAGCTTCTATTGCCTTGCCATTGAATTTCATAGGGAAAAATAAAACAAAAACATAGAAGGAAATTCTTTGCATGGTTTCTTATCTTTCAAAGGGAGAGATTAAAATTTGACTGCATAGTGACGTGGTAGCCCTGGATGAAAAGACCCATGTGAAGGCTGACACTTGTTAGAAATCTCCAAAGCCAGTGATTCTCTACCCACAGAAAACTTGTGTAGGGGTGTGTGTGCATGTGCATGCGTGTGTGTGTGTGCATGCGTGGTGTGTGTGTGCATGTATGTGTGTGTGTGCATGGAATGTTTAGACCTCACTAGGCTTTCTTGGTGGCAACTCAGCTGCTTTATGCTCATTCTCACTTATTCTTTAATTCGTGACCTAACTATGCTTCAAATTGCTTCCTATTTATTTTAGAAAAGAGTTTGTAGCACTAGACGTGCAATATTTATTCCTAGAGAGAGATTTTAGAAATGAAAGCTCATAAAAATTAAGCCTTCCATGGAGAAGCTATAATATGCATTTTAGGGACATTAACTGTGTATTCATGGACCCCGAAGCATCATTCAAGTCATATTTTCTGAGCATCAAATATGTACCAGGCAAGGCATTATAGCTATTAAAATAGTAATAATAATAACTAACAGTTATATAGGTTTTCCACCTGCCAAGGTCTATTCCAAAAGTTTTATGCATTTATATATTTATCTCCTCATTCCCTCCATAAAAATAGCCTCAGCTTTGGCCCAGGCATTCTCTAAGAAAATGTAGAAGGGAGGAATAGAGAAAATATAATTTCTATATTCAAAGACCTGGATTTAAGTACAAAAGAGAAGGCATTGGTACCCTTAACCATCAGAAAACAATTTAGGGTGACTTGTAATATCAGAATTCAGGGCAAAGGGAAGGTACTTGGGAATGAGATCTTTCTAGAAAGCACGGGGGCAGATTATCATCCCTGAGTTAGTCCTTGGAGAAAGGTTGGGCTTTGAACTGATAGCAAGGATAGGAGAAGCACAGGCCCCTGGGATGCGGGGGTGGCAAGAGCACATCTTGGTAGGGAAGCCAGGCAGGCATGAGGGGGTGACATTTCAGAATTTCTCTGGGAAAAGGCATTCCAGGAGATGGCACATCGGGCCTTTGACCACATGCTTATTTCTAATTGACATTTTCCATAGACTCGTGGAAAGCTGTCTTGACCTTTTAGCCCTTCATAGCCCCTCCTTTCTAGAAAGTGACCAGAGTCGACATAATCAGGCCACTCAAAGCAATTCCTAATAGTTCTGTCTCTCAGTGCAGAAAGTATTTGTTGAGCGGCTATTTTATAACTGGAGATGTATATGTGTTCTCCTGGGGTTCATCTATATGCTGGGCTGGGAATACAGGCCACATTTTTAGGACCGTCTCCATGTAGGAGATAAGTCGTAGAGACACCTCTGTACCGATGTATCTGTTTAGTCATCTCAGCCCTGTATCCTCCTGTGGGCCTGTGTCCCTGCCTTGTTGGTCTTTCTTCATCCATTTCTTTCTGTCTCTGCAGAAGCGAGGTCCCTCTCACCAGTCTTCTGTGCTCACTGGTGCCAGACATCCAAAGCGATAACCCTTTCTGTTCTTCGTCCATCAGAGTCCTAGTTATTTCCTTCCAGCTGCACTAGCCATTTCCTCCTCAGATCCACTTACGTCTTCATTTCTCACGTTCTCCGTTGAATGCTTTCTCCAGCTCTTCCACTCTTCACTGATTTCATAACGTTTCTCTCTGACTTATTGCTACCGTGCTGCTCCTTCTCTCTTTTAATTAATTAATTTATTCTTCATGTCCTCTGGGCTCCACCCCAGGCATTGGGACCCTGAGTCCAGCTTAAATGTTCAGGCTGGTGAAGTGCAATCAGGCTTTGGGATCAGCTAGACTTGGGATAAAAGCCACCGCTTCGGTAGCTGTGTGGATAGCTTTCTGAGCCTCAGGATTATCATACTTGGGGACACAGCTCCATACCTCCTAGGGTTTTTGTGAGATTAAATGGGATATTGCAGGGTGGGTGTGGAGCTCAGCATCGTGCCTCGCAGAAAGCAAGTACCCAAAGAGTTTCAGCCACGGTTATTATTGACAGTTTAATGCTGTCCTAATTCAAGTTCAAGGAACAGTTTTTAACATTTACATGACACATGCATTGACATAGAATGGCTGTATATGACCTCTTGTCCACTACAAAACCAAGATGGGGGAAATGGCGGGAAGAAGTTAATTTACTATGTCATAAGAGATATTAGAGAATGGGGGAAGGAGGGAGGGAGAGAGAGAGAGAGAGAGGGAGAGAGAATTTTAAATAGGGAATTTTGTCAGGCTCAGGAGTTTGGACTTGTTATAAAAAGTGAGGGAGACAAATTTCTTTTTAAAATAATTGTTTATTTTTCAATTATGGTTGACAGACAATATTATATTAGTTTCAGGCATACAACATAGTGATTAGACATTTATATAACCTATGAAGTGATCACCCTGATAAATCTAGGACCCATCTGACACCATACGTAGTTATTACAGTATTACTAACTATGTTCTCCATGTTATACTTTACATCTCCATGACATTTTTGCAACTACCAATTTGTACATCTTAATACCTTTGCCTTTTTCACCCACCCTCCTAACCCCTTTCCCATTGAGAAACCATCAAAATGTTTTCTGTAACTATGAGTTTGATCCTGTTTCATTTGTTAATTTATTTTTTATTTTTTAGTTTTTTTTTTTTAGATTCCACATATAAGTGAAATCATGCGGTATTTGTCTTTCTCTGTCTGACTTATTTTGCTCAGCATTATATCCTCTAGATCCATCCATGTTGTTCCAAATGGCAAGATTTCATTCTTTTTTATGGCCGAGTAATATTCCATTGTATATATGTACCACTTCTTTACCCATTCATCTATTGATAGACACTTAAGTAGCTTCCATATCTTGGCTATTATAAGTAATGCTGCCGTGAACATATGGATGCATATGTCTTTTCAAATTAGTGTTTTGGGTTTCCTTGGATAACCCAGAAGTGGAATTTCCAGGTCCTTCTTTGTCCTGTTATTATAGCCTTTGTTTTCAAATCTATTTTATCTGGTATAAGTATTGCTACCTCAGCTTTTTTTTTTTTTCATTTCCATTTTTATGAAATATCTTTTTCTGTCCCTTTATTTTCAGTTTGTATGTATCTTTTGATCTGAGGTGAGTCTCTTGTAGGCAGTATATATAGGGGCCTTGTTTTCTTAACCATTCAGCCACCCTATATCTTTTGATTTGAGCATTTAATCCATATACATTTAAAGTAATTATTTATAAATATATAGTTATTGCTATGTTATTACTCATATTTTTGGTATATATATTTTTTCTTTTTAAAGAGGTCCCTTTAACATTTCTGATAATACTGATTTGGTGGTGATGAACTCCTTTAGCTTTTTCTTGTCTGAAAAGCTCTATCTGTCCTTCGATTCTAAATGGTACCTGTGCTGATTAGAGTAATTGTGGTCGTAGGTCCTTGATTTCCATCACTTTATTCAAATTTTTTTTTTTTTTTTTTTGAGGTTAGTGTCACTGGCCCTCATATGTGGGACCCGAACCGGGGCCGCTGGCTTCCCAGGCCAGCGCTTAACCACCGCACCACTCGGCCGGCCCGATTTCCATCACTTTAAATATTTCGTGCCAATCCCTCTGGCCTATGAAGTTTCTGTTGAGAAATCAGTTGACAGTCTTATGGGAGCTCCCTTGTAGGTAACTAATTGCTTTTCTCTTGCTGCTTTTAAGCTTCTTTCTTTGTCTTTAACCTTTGACATTTTAATTATGATTTGTCTTGGTGTCAGCATGTTTGGGTTCGTCTTGTTTGGGACTCTCTGTGCTTACTAGTAGGTCTTGTACATCTATATTTCTTTTACCAGGTTAAGGAAGTTTTCCATCATTATTTCTTCAAATAGGTTTTCAATTCCTTGCTCTCTCTCTTCTCCTTCTGATATCCCTGTGATGCGAATGTTGGTATGCTTGATGTTGTCCCAGAGGCCCCTTAAACTATTCTCACTTTCTTGGATTTTTTTTTTTTTTTGCTGTTCTGATTGGGTGTTTTCTGTTACCTTATTTTCCAAATCACTGATTTGATTCTCTGCTTCCTCTAATCGACTATTGACTTCCTTTATTATATTCTTCATTTCTGACTAGTTCTTTTTTATGTTCTCTATCTCCATTTTTATGTTTCCTATTTCTTTGTTGAAGTACTTACTAAGATTGTTGAGCATCCTTTTAATCAGTGTTTTGAATTGTGCATCTGATAGATTGCTTGCCTCTGTTTCATTTAGTTCTTTTTCTGGAGTTTTCTCCTGTTCTTTCATTAGGCACATGTTTCTTTGTCTTCTCATTTTGGCTGCCTCCCTGTGTTTGTTTCTGTGTATTAAATAGAGGTGCTGTGTCTCCCAGTCTGGGTAGAGTGGCTTTATATAGTAGGTGTCCTCCTGTGGGGCCCAGTGACACACTCTCCGTAATCACGTGATGTGGGTGCTCCAGGTGTGCGATGTGTATGCCTTCCTGTTGTAGTTGAGCCATGATTGCTGTTGGCACATCAATGGGAGAGATTGACCCTCAGACTGATTGGTGGTGAGGAGTGGTCATGACTACAGTGGAGGAGCTGTTGTGCAGGGCTTGACCCTATGGAGCAGGATTTGCTTTAACGGGACTGTGGTGCTTGCCAAGTCTTCCCTTTGGGTGTTTCATTTGTGGAGGTGGTTAGATGGTGCTCTGGTGTAGTCTAAGCTGGCCACTAGGTGTATTTGTTCTGGGGCCTCTTGGGATGGGCCCTGGTGCAGGCCAAGTTCAGCTGATGCCTGTGTCCTGCCAGGGGCCACTTGATATGAGCTACAAAGTGATCTGCAGATGGGTTCCACTTGGTGTCTGGGAGAGGCTAAGAATGTGAATTGAGGTCAGCTGCCGCTAGTGACTGCTTAGCAAGAGGTACGGGGCACAATGAGGCCAGATGCTGCTTGTTTGGGCTTTATGAACCTTTGAGAGATTTTGGGAAAGTTTACAGCATGAGCCAAGACAGACCATTTGTATGAAAGAGCCACTGGAAGCAGCTTGGGTGGGCCTGAAGTTGGGTGGGGCATGGTCTCAGGGAAACACCTGGGTGGGACTAACAGTGTTGTCTAGGTTGTTGAAGACTCAAACATTGTGCCTGCCTGTGCCTGCGCCTGCAGGTTAGGTGGGCCTTGAAGCCAGACAATTCAGTTCCTCCTATATGTTTCTGGAGGCTTTTGAGCTACTGCCCAGCTCTGGAGCCCAGGCCGAGTGAGTTCATCAGTGAGTAAGTTAATGTGTGGGCACTTTAAGGGGGACACATGGGATTTCAGCAGCCCTCTGTCTTACTCAGTGCAATCTCTGCTGGATTTCACAGTCAGAAGTTATGGGGAGTTCTTTTCCTGGCACTGGAATCCTGGGTTGGGGAGCCTGGTGTGGGACTGGGACTCCTCACTCTTCAGGGGAGACCTCGACAGTGAAGTGCTCGCTCGCTCTCTCTCTCTCTCTCTCTCTCTCTCTCAATTTTTAACCACCACGCATATGGGAGCAGCCCATTCTGTGTCTCTGCCCTTCCTACCAGTCTCCATGTGGCTTCTTCCATATATCTTTAGTTATAGGACTTCTGTTTAGCTAGACTTCAGGCAGTTCTCAATGATGGTTGTTCTGTAGTTTGTTTGTCATTTTGATGTGGTCATGGGAGAAGGAAATGCACAGCATTTACCTAGTCTGCAATGTTGACTGGGAGCCAGGAGACAAACTTCTTAAACAGAAGAATGACACTGGGCACTCATTTCCAGGGGATTCATTTGGCAATTGGGCGGAATACTTTAGGCAGATTGGAGATCAGAAAACCACTTAGGAGGCCACAGTGATGATCTGAGAGGTAGAAAGTGGGATAAAGACCCATATTAAAGTGATAGCAGAGAGGGAGGATGGATGGGGAACCTGAGAATAAGGGTGCAGTGAAGGGAGGAGAGAGTAAAATGTGAACCAAGATTTTTACTGTAGGATATGGTAGAAATGGTTGTTTCAAATTGATAAAAACGAGCACTTTGCAAAGAAGAATAAATAAGAAGAGAGACACTGAATTAAATTTTAGGCAGACTGTGGCTCTAATGTCATATCAAGTGGATCTTAAAATAAAAATCAAATAGAGTCCGAAATAAGGGGCTGTATGTTGGAATGATCAGCACTGAAACACATTAACTTTGGGATGTCACCATGTCAGCATTTTACTTGGATTATTTGTTATTTGTTTCTCAAGACAACTCATTGAGATGGATACTATCAACATCTCCATTTGACAGATGGTTAAATGGAGGCTTCGGAAGGCTAAGGCAGGAGGAAGAACAGAAATTTTAAGACCAAGTTTTGCAGGATATTGACACCAATGAGGCTGAGAGAAAGGAGAAATAAGGAAGCAAGTGGGAGAGAAATCAGAAGCTTCTGGTAGCAATGATCAATGCCAGGTGCCCTGGGAAGTTAAGAAGAATAAGAAATGAGAAAAGACCTCAGGATGTGGTTGGAAGGCTACTACTGATGGTTTCCTAGAGGTGAGCCTCCCCACGTAGCACAAGTGGATGCTGGATATCAAATTCCTCCCCAGGTTGAGGAAATGTCTAGTGAGAAAATGGGCATAGACCACTCATCCCAGGAGTTAGAGAGAGAAAGAAGTGAAATAAAATAGCAGTCAAGAAACACCATCACATGAAGTTATTTTCTACATGAGGACAATTTTCTGTGAGGAGAAGTACAGAAGAGAAAATTAGATATTGGCTAGGTAAAGAAAGGAAAGCCCTGGGTGTCTGGAGGAGATGGGATTGAAAGCAACAGTGGAGGGGCCGGTATTGGATGTGAGGTCTCAGTTCTTGAAGAATGCAGGGAAGGATGAGAAAGGAAGGCGTGAAATGGAGCAAGATAGGTGGGACTCTTGCTTCAGGCAACTAACTTTTTTTTTTTTTTCAAATGTTAAGTTTCCATGTTACTGGGTATAAGTCATGGTCAGCAGACAGGATTGGGAACTAAAAAGAGGGAGGAATATTTTCAGTAGATTCTCTGAGGAATTGATCAAATGGGACTTATTATTCAGTTGGTTGTATTGTTTATATCTACTGTTGTTTATTTATTCATTTAGGATTTTTTAAATAGCTGTTCCTCTTATCCTGTTGGCGCATGTCTTGTTCTTGTAGAAAAATGCTGGTGATATTAAAAGGAAATTTGTATTTGCACTTTTGTTAGTCTTTCACATCCTCTTCCTGTCAACTTTATTGGTGTGAAATGCCATTAATCATTACAGTGTCATAAAACACATTTCACAATAATGTTATTTCCCCCCCAAGGTTTATTTCTACCATTCTAAGAGGTATTTGTGTTGGAAATAGCTTTCATTTTGAACCTTTCATCTTGAACTCCATAGTTATTCCTGGGACTATTGCCCCTTACCTGATAATTGGTTTCATATGCCTGTTACAAACTTTGCAATCTCCTGAGGGAGCTCTGTGAAGGGATGAGTTAGGCCAATAAAAAGACCCTTCGTTTTTGAACAAAAATCACCATATGGTCTTTCCCCAAGACCCAGTGTCAAAACCTGGGGGTTGAGAAACCCAGCCAGGGTCATCATAAGGTAAGGATGAGTTCTTTGCCCCTGGGAGACTGTAAAGAGTGGTCAGCCCCTGAAGGATCTAAGAATGAAAACCAGGGTTGTTGGTTAATTGAATGGGCTCACATAGTTTAGGTTTGGGGTATAACAGTCCATTGGCCAAAGAACTGGAATAGGTTAAGGAAGAATCCAAGATTTGCTAGTTCTCTAAAGAGTTTTTAACTTGGAGGTCACCCTGAAAAGGTGAGGTTGTGTTTGGAGAAGGTGCTATAGGATGTAGCTGGTTGTCATTCTCCTTTGTTATACAGTCAACTCATCAATCTTCTGAATGGTAGGTAACTCTCCTCCATTTCAACTCCATACCCAAGCAGGTCAGGAGCAGTCTTTTTCTGAGCATGTGACATTGACTATATGCTTAAAGAATCTAATTGGTCATTCTTTTTTTTTTTGAAGTGGTAGCATTTTTTTTATTGCCATCCTTTATTTTTTTCACTTTTGTGTCTTCTTCATTCAGTGAAAATGCACATGATGGGGGCAGTTGATATCTTTCCTTTAGAAACGCGCGTGCGTGTGTGTGTGTGTGTGTGTGTGTGTGTGTGTGGTGGGGGTGGGTGCTGAGCATTTTATTGATCTGAAATGGGAGATATTGGTTCTTTTCCAGGAGATGAGTGCTGAGTCCTTTCATTGGTAAACATGGCACTTTGCTTAACTTTTTGCTTAGCACTCTTGAAAGATGGGAAAAGTAATAGTTTTGTTAATAGTAAAATAAGTGGCTAGTCCCATTCTATCAGTTAAGGAATTCTTGGCTTCACATAACCAAAAGTTCAACTTTAAATGGCTTAAACATTGAAGAAGTTGATTATCTTATAAAGCAATGTGTGGCATGCAGGCTCAAAGATGACTCCCAATGGTCCTTGCTTCTTGGCATTCAGGCCTTTGTGTAATCCTCTCCCCTTGGTGTGAGTGGTTCTTAACTGGGGGTGATTGTTCCCCAGAGGACATTTGACAACGTCTGGTAACTTTTTGTTTCAACAGAGGTGGGGGTGGTAATACTGTCATCTAGTGGGTTGAGGCCAGGGAGGCTGTTCAACACCCTACAGTGTTCATCCCCACAGCAAAGAATTATGCAATCCCAAATGTCAATGGTGCCAAGGGTGAGAACATCTGCACTAAAAAAATAGAATATAGCAGGGAGCAACAGGATGTTACTTTCAATATTAGGTTATAAAAAAGACTGAGGCTTCCATGTTGGGTACTCTCTGTCATTCTCTCTTGGATTCCTTACTCTGGGGGAAGCCAGCCACTATGTAGTAAGGCAGCTCTATGGAGTGGCCTATGTGAGTGAGTTTGGATGTGGATCTTCTGAGGCCTGCAAACTGCCACATGAGAGACTTTGGAGGCAGAGCCTTCCCTGGTTGAGCCTTGAGATGACTGCAGCCCTGACCAGCACCTTGTTTGTAGCCTGTGGAAGACCCCAAGCTAGAATTACTCACCTACACTACTCTCAAATTCCTGCTCCACCGAAGCTGTGAGATAATGTTTGTGATTTTTAAGCTGTTAAACTTTGGAATAATTTGTTATGTAGCAATAGATAACTAATATACGAGAAGTCTGGAGGCAGGTTCTGGAATTGGATCAGAGACTCGGTGATGTCATCCAGCCTCAGGTTTTCTCTCTCTGTGCCTTCACTCAGCCATCTTCTGTGCATTGGTTGGTCCTTGGGCTTTTTCTTTATGATCATAAGATGGCTGCTCTGCAATACACTAAAATCCAAAAGCGGGCAAAAAAAGGTTATTTGGGGGGCATCTCTTTTCACCCGGGATGGAAATTTTTCTCAAGATATACCTGCAGGATTTTTCTTTCAGATCCCTGTGGTCATGATTAATACATGACCAATCTCCTAGATCAAGGCAGACTGGGAAAATAAATATTAGGCGGTTTGGGCATCTATGCTGGGAAGTGGTCTCTATCAGCACGAAAAGGAAGAGCAGGGCTGCAGAAGAGACAATGCCATATCTTTCCCTCTGGGAGTGGAAGACTATAGCTTTGGGCAACTTTCCTGAGGTGGCAATAGCCACATTCTGAGCCCAGGGCACTAGGTCTCTGGGTAATGACTGCTTGGGCAATTATATGTTTCATTTACTCCTCACCTTTTTGTAGCAGATATTTTCCCACTGAGATATGTTTGCATGTGGGGAATTGGTAAGGAGTGAGCAAAGCCACAGATTGGTTCAGGTATTTTGCTCTTGGCTGCTGTTGAATCTCAGGGGACCCCTGCTGTAATTGGGAACATTGTTTCCTCTGTAAGTTGGGACAAAGTTGTTGAAGAGGGCTGGACTGTGGTTTAATAGTTTTGCTGTTCCTTAAGCTTCAGTGCAACCCCTGCGGTTTCTGACTATGACCGTAGCCTCCTGGAAGAGAAATTATGGAGAGAAACAAAATCACTTATTTTATCCTCATGACTGCATTGGAAGTGGTGGGGAGATGAAGAATACATATGAGGATGAAAAGTTTGGAAACACAATGAGCTGCAAAGGGATGGCTGAGCAAAAATGATGGTTTAGTAAGAGAGACCCATGGTGGCATCTGAGTTGCAAGAGCTGGTAGTTTAAAATAGAGAGGAAGTGGATTGGGTGGTCAGGCTGTGGGATTTGGAAAAAGAAACAACCCAAAGCCAAAAACGTGTTCAAATCTCAACTCTGTCCCTATTAGCTGTGTGATTTGGGCAAGTTATTCAAACTCTCTGAGGCTCAATGCTATAATCTGTAGTACGTGAAAGCAACCAACATACCAGGTCTGACAATTAAATTTGTGAACTTGTTGCAGTGATGTTGCTAACATTTTTTTGATATCAGAGGGATTATTCATTATGAATTTGTACCAACTGCACAAATAGCTAACCAAGTTTACTATTTGGAAGTGCTGAAAAGGCTGCATGAAAAAGTTAGACGGCCTGAACTTTTTGCCAACAATTCATGGCTCTTGCATCACGACAATGCACCAGCTCACAGGGAGCTGTCTGTGAGGGAGTTTTTAGCCAGGAATCAAATAACTGTACTGGAACACCCTCCATACTCTCCTGATCTTCCCCCAATAACTTTTTTCTTTACCCAAAGATGAAGAAAATATTGAAAGGAAGACATTTTGATGACATTCAGGACATCAAGGGTAATACGACGACAGCTCTGATGGCCATTCCAGAAAAAGAGTTCCAAAACTGCTTTAAAAGGTAGATGAAGCACTGGCATCAGTGCATAGCTCCCCAAGGGGAGTCCTTTGAATGTGACCTTAGTAGTATTCAGCAATGAGGTATGTAGCACTTTTTCTGGGATTAGTTCACGAACTTAATTGTCTGACTTTGTAGACCCTAGTAAGTACCATATTTCTGTGTCTCTCATAAGAAGTCAAATCAAGTTGCTTCTCTTTGGGAGAATTTTGAAGTTTGGTTTTTGTTTTCCCCATCCTGTTTTTCAGAGCCCACGTTACCCTTTCACTCCTCATTTCTCCCTGAGGACATACACATGCCTATATATCCGGCCATATGGAAAAGGGATCTGAGGAACTCAACCACCACTGGGGACAGAAATTTAATTTCTTACCCATCTGAGGCATGTTTTCATTTTGAAAGAGGAGGACTGAATGGATACAAGTTAAAGCAAAAGCGTAAATCATAGCAGGACATCAGTACATGAACATTTTCTGAGGGGGAGCTGTGTCTTTTCATGACATCTTAAATCACCCTGTTTAGGGAACCACCTCTTCTCCCTCTGCCCAAGACTGACTTTCCAAATGCTGAGTTCCTGTTAGAAGGAAAGGGGTGCATACGACACCAGTTTACGCCCTCTATGCCCTCCTTATCTCAATGGATGACTTGTTCATTTTTTCTTTCCTTTCTAAAGAATGAAAGCTATGCCTTCACATCCTGCTTTGAGGCAGGGTCAGACTGGGAGGGTTCATTCATTCTTTTAAAGGGTCAGAGAAGATGGAGCAGAGCGGTCTCTAAGTCTGTAGAGCTTTGGGGGACCCCTTCCTTGTTGGGCCTGTGAAGACACTGGGAAACACCTCCCTCCGTTCTTGTCACAGCTTCAGGCTGCACTTGTGGGGTCTTTTTCCCTTCAAAATGTCCATCTTGTGACATTGATTTCACAACGCTAAAGAAGACTGTAGGTACAGAAACTCGCAGCTACAAACTGACCTAAGGAAGAAACTAATGGAATCCTTAAGAACTTGGACTTGGCAGTTAGGCTGCCTGGTTGCAATCCCCATGCACCCGCTCAAAGTCATGACCTTGAGCGTGTCATTTAATTCACCTCTTAAAGCCTCTGTTTCCTCATCTATAAAACTGGATTAAAATAGTAATAATATACAATGGTTACCTGAGCATATATCATGTACCGAGACCTGTTATAACACTTTATATGCAGTCATGCATTTAATCCTTACAGTAGTTGTAAGAGCTAAGTCTCATTATGCCCATTCTGTGTGTACAGAGCTGAGGCAGGATAAGCTTAAGTGATCTGCCCGCGGTCACACAGCTGGTCAGTGGTATCGGTCGCGAGACCAACCTGAGACCAACGCGAGACCAACCTGAGTAGTATGGGTCGCGAGACCCTGCTCCTGATAACCATCCCGCTAACCTGATTTCATAGGACACTTTTGAGGCACATTGAAGTAATACAGGCCAGGTGATACAACGGACCCACAACTGTGAGATAATACAGGCCAAGTGATACAACAGACCCTCAGTTGTGGTTATTGTTATTTTCTATTTATTGGGTTACTTCCCAGAGAAAATCTGAAGTGCGTTCTTAAATGTTGATGAGGGTAAAGAGTTATCTATTATTGACCCTCAGAAGCTGGAAGAAAAAAATTTAAAGGAGCCCTTTTCCTTCTTTTATTTCCTCTTTCAAGTTCAAATTCTACCAGCAAGATGGGGGAACTTCAATATTTTAAGTATCTGAAGGTGGACAGGTAGGTTTTAGGACCCCCATTTTAAGCACAAGAAAAGGGCAGCAGTGATGGATCACATGGCTACTTAGTGGTGCAGTGGGGACTTACTCTCCAGGTAACCTCCTGCATGACCCCAGTGGGACTTTGGCCTGGATGTGGTGAGAAAGTAACTAACAAGGACCACAGTGGTTGAGAACAATCATGTCTGGCATTAGATCATGATTATTTTGGATCTAACAACCAACACCGTGTCTTTGTCACTACATAACGAATGTCAGAAGAGGGCGGCTTGTGGTGGAGTCAGTCCTATGTCTTAAAATTGTTGCAAAGGAGAAGTGAAAGCCAATGGCTGAGTTGGTTTGTAAGGACCATGGGAAGTAGCAGCCGTATTATTGAAGCTGACCCTGCTGCTTAAACCTGTAGCCATTTCATCAATCACCCACCGGTTGGGTCTCCTGAAGGTCAGTCAAATGATTCCGTTAATCGCCTACTCATTCTCAGGTCCTCGCTTCAAGAGTAATAAATTTTTAAAACTTTTTAAAAAATGAAAAGTTGGGTGACAGGTGTGCATGGAAGAAAAATAATCAGATGGAAGAACAGTCGTTGAGGAGCGAGCTGTCGGAGCAAGTACTGGAAAAAGGGCAAAGTTTTTCAGGGCCGAGGAAGACCACAGCGACGCACAGAACTGTGCCTAGCTGAGAGAGGGGTCCCTTGATTTACCCGCGGTGTGTTGTCAGCGCCTCTCAGCTCTGTATTCCTCAGGTTGAAGAGTTTCCAGTACTGAGGATGCAATGCCCAGGTCCTCCTCAGTGACAAGCTCTGATGAACAGGCTCCTTTGAAACCAGAGAGCTGCCTGACCCACTTCTCACTTGTCATCCAAAATGTCAGCCTTTCTTTTGATATATAGCTTATTGGGGGTGGGGGGAAACAAACAAACAAAAAACTACACTCAGACCCTTAAAGAGATATATCTGCTTTATTGTTGTAAACAAGTTTCTTTGTGTACAAACATTGCTGTTGTTATTGATAAGATGGAGGAAATGGAGCCACTGTGAAGCACCAAATATGGAATTGCTTGGTCGTGTGGTTTAGAATAGTACGGTTTTTTCAAGATCCTGGGCCCCAGGTCAGGAAGACTGGAGTTGAGTCCTTATTCTGCACACCTAGCTGTGTGACCTTGGGCAAGTTACTTAACCACTCTGAGTCTCAGTTTCCTAATTCGTAGGTAGGAATAGTCATATTTCCCCCGAGGGTGCTTTGTAATGCTTACATGACAGCCTTCATTCATTGAAAAAATGTTTATTGTACCAATAACATCCTGTAATAGCAGAGAGGTTCAAAGCAGAGATTCTGAAGCAGAATGTCTGCTTGAATTCTGGTTTCACGACTTGCTTGGACAAGTTACCTAAGGCCTCTGAGACTCAATTTTTACATCTAAAAACCATGGGTATAGTAAGGGTATCTACCTCATGGGGTTGTTGTGGAGATTCGATGTGTTTCTATATAGACTGCCTTTAGAATAGTGTCTGGCACCTACTTAGTGCTGTGTAAGTGTTAGTCATTATTATGTGGTAGGGACAATGGCAAAGCAACAGGAAAAACAGTAGAGACAAGATCTTTACCCATCATGGACCTCCTGGTTTATGGGGAGAAGACAAGACACATGTGATTCAGTGCAGAGCTCGGCGTGGATGTATTCAGTAGAAGGTAACTGTAGGTGTTATCACTGCTACCAAATCTGCTAGGTTTGACTCACCAGAAGCCAGAATTTGAAAGGCAGAGATGAACTATAAGTCACGTCTAATTCAAGTGTCATGGCTACATCTCCTTCCATTTCCTCATCTTGCATATGGGATGGATGTATCCTTTGAGATAGGCAGGGAAATAGAAGTGACTGCCTGACAGCCCACTTATAAAGTATATTTTTACCCATGATGAGAAATGTTGGGTTTCTCCCTCTTTGGTTGGTTGATTCAGTTGTGCATTACCTGTGCCCAAGAGAACACAGCAACATGCCAGAGGATCTTGAGTGATGCACTCCACAATCCTTCAGCCAGGAACCACTGCGGAGAAACAGGTCCCAGGAAGCCAAAGGACCAGGAGCAGTAAAAAGGCCCACCTAGTGATGTCTTCATATATGCAGTGGATACATGCCCAAGAAGTTGAGGACCAAGTGAAATGAAACTTGTTTTCTCATTAACTTTTATTGAATGACTGGCGATTAAGTCCATTGAAAACATTGACTCCCAAATCTCTAATTTCCATAGAAATGTGTACTATAAGAAATATCAATAATAAGGCTTTGTATCATCTTCCCAGCCAATGTTTTCTACTCATTAGTTGGGGGACAAATAGTAGGAAAGACTTTTTCCCCCTCTCTCCTTTCTCCTCCCCTCCCTTTCTCCCCTTCCCCCCTCCCTCTTCCCCCTCTCCCCCTCCCTCTCTCCCTCCCCCTTCCCTTCCCGTCTCCCTCCCTCCCTCCCTCCCTCCCTCCCTCTCTCTCTCCATGCAGGGGGTGAGGGGTGTAACAGAGCATCTGAGACCCAGGAGAAGAGACAATCCTAAGCTAGGAGGTTGCAGCTCTGAAGTAGGTCACAACAGATTTCAGAAAAAAAAATAAACAAACCTGTGATCTCCTGCCCCTTCTGCTTCCTGGGAAGTTGGTTTCTTTATTTGGCATTTGTTTAGCATTTATTTACAAAGTTTAGGCAGCAGCTGCGACTTCAGCAGGTACACAGAGAGAAGAGCTAGCAGGTTGCCAAATTCCACGAGTACAAATCAAACGTAATGCCACGTTCCTTGAGTTCTTGGTATTATGTGAAATGAAACTTTGGACTGTCAAGTAGCTTTCTGAGGAGGGATGCTTCCACTGACCTCTGCAAGCCCACCGTCACTATTAAAGATGAGACTTGTGTCTGGCTCAGAGGTGTGAACACAGTCCTATTTGAAAGGGGGCAGGTTGTGGGGGGCATGGTTGAGGGGAAGACCCAGCGGATGGGCTAGATACTGGCTTTCTGGTTGAACTGGGCTGGGCCTCTCTAATAATAGCTCTGGGAGGGACAGGCCAATTTGCTCTCCTGCTGTTTTCTAGAATGCTTAAATTCCTTTTTCTCAGTGGCCCAGTTATGTACCTTAAGCATATGGGAACTCCAGCCACTATCTGCCCCAAATCACACATCCCGAGCACATTTCTAACAATGTGCCATTTTGATGGGGAGCAAGAGAAGGAGAAGGGGGAGGCAGAGATGGCTCGAGGGCAGCTGAGAGTGGGAGCTGCCAGCCACCCTTGCAGAGTGGCCTCAGAGGAAGTGTCCCTGCCTGAGGGCGTGGCGTGTGTCAGTGGGGCATTGCCACCATCTGTGATGGGAGAGGGGAGTGAGGAGACCTTATGGAGGCAGAAGAGTCTGCCTGGCTCTGGCTGGTGAATTCTTTGTGTGTGTTTGATTTTACTGCTTTTGATTGAGAGAGCTAGACACAGCGACAACACATACTTGGTTTAACTCAACAAGGTTCAGGATAGAAGAAATCTTTTTTCTCTCCCTGTCACTTCTTTCTCCATCATCTCGAGCACCTCCTGTCCTCTTTCTTACATTCCGGACTTCCCTCTCTGTGACCCAAGACTAGGGTTGGTCAAGGATCACTCATGAGATTCATGTCCTGGCTTTCTCAGGATGTCTGTGAAATAACTAAACCTGGCTTTGCCCTTTGCCGAGCACTGGTTCAGTTCAGTGCTTCTCATTCATCTGCACCGTGTATTTCTAAGGAAAAGAGTGAAACCAACAGGCTATCAGATCACCCCAGCCAGAGGCCATTTTATTGTTCAAGCATGTTGGAAGAGAGTGGAGCGTGGTTTTTGCCACATGGTCAGATCACAGAAGCATCGAGTTGGAAGGCCGGAAAGATCAGATGGGAAAAAGCCGCGGCCAATTTTGCTGGCCAGTTGAAGGGAGAATGCTAACGCCAACAAAAATTTTTCTTTGCCTTGTAAGCTTTTCTTCTTGTTTCTTTTTTTGGGGTGGGAAATGTGTGTGGAACTCGGCTGCTTAAGCTCAGGGATGGACTTGCTAGTGGCTAGGAGGAACTTGGGAGCACTTTAGGGCTGGGTGTGGGTGGGCAGGCATTCTGTTCTGGAAGCAGAGCCTCAGCGGGGCCCTTGGACCAGTCAGACACTCTTCCGGTGAGGGAGGGAAGTAAAAAGATTCGTGTGACTTTGTCCCTCGCGTTATAGAGCTCACCGTGTAGGGATCTGTGTTTGTTGAGTCAAAAACGCAACATAATGTGGACATTCAGAGACTGACCTTCGTTTAGGAGCTCAGAGAACCCAGAAGAGGAGCCGGGCTGGAGGCTTCTGAGGGTGTCTGAGAGGGTTGGCATACTCTTCATGGAGGACAAGAGGGCTGAGCCTGGGTGCCCTGGGCAATTCTGAGGACCGAAGACAAAGTCCAACACATAGCTGGTACTCAATAAATATCAGTTGAATGAATGAAAACATCTTACGGGCCATTACTTGGACTTGTATGGATTTTTTGGGGGTAGCTAATTCATTCTCCCTTCTCCCTCCCTCCCTCCCTCCCTCCCCCTCTCCTCTCTCTCATATTAAAAAGGATTTTAAAGGTAGAGATGTGCTGCATATGAAAGCTACCATCTCAAGCTCCTTATATATGCTTGGTATATTATAGTATATTGACACAGCAGCCATGCAAGGGAGTTTATTATATTTATTGTAGGGACAATAAGACTGAGGCTTAGAGAGGGTAAGTCACTTGCTGATGACACGTAGCTTGTGAGTGGTGCAGGGAGCATTTGCTCTCCTGTCTGTCTGACCTCCAACCCATACTCCATCCCTGCTGCCCGACCATCTCATGTTAATGTTCATAGCTGATTGGAAATTCAGTCTTTTAAACAAGGGAATAAATGAAATGAGGGAATTTTATTTCCCATCAGATTTCATCACTCTTGGAGAGATTTATGTCCTTGGGTTGTATTTCATGGGACCTTTTTACGACTAGCCAGATTTATAGGTAATAATCAATAGAGTGCCGAGCTGGGTTTCTGTTGCATA
The DNA here is from genome assembly GCA_033961575.1 of Aselliscus stoliczkanus. Taxonomy (NCBI): domain Eukaryota; kingdom Metazoa; phylum Chordata; class Mammalia; order Chiroptera; family Hipposideridae; genus Aselliscus; species Aselliscus stoliczkanus. Next base: position 127,774,781 of record CM066734.1, read on the forward strand.
TGTATACCTTTCATAGAGAGCAGGGAAAATGGACCAGCGAAGAGGCATCCTAACTGAGATGACACTGGTAGAGGGCTGGGAGGAGGGAGACAGAATCTACATGAGGAAAGATGCTCAGGCAATAGTGGGGGGTCCAGCTCTATATGTGGAGAAGGCGAACCATCACAGGAGACCTGTCTGTCAGGAGAGAGCCTAATGCTCATGCCAAACTCTCCTTGTGTATGGCTTTGAAAATGGACATCCATGAGGGTACACCTTGGAGCTAAGGACATTAGGGACTTGAGTACGAATTCCTTTTGATGTCAGACTATACTTTGTAGAATGATGTGGAGCTGGGATGTTTGACCCTTGACACCCATGTGGCCTGTGCAGAGGTTGTATGGGCTTGCATAACCCATAAGGTATGTGTGTGTGTGTGTGTGTGTGTGTGTGTGTGTGTGTGTGTGTGTGTGTCTGCAGGACTGAGTTGATTCCTGTGTCTTGATGCCTCCCTTTTATGGGTCATTTTCTTTCCCTTTTGGGGATGCCTTGTTTAATTTCTGTAGGGCTTTATAGCATCTAACAAGACAAGATCTGGTACGAGGACTATTTCTTCTCCTAGGTATGTCTGAGTTAATATAAGTACCCTTGGAGACCAGAAAACCTTTAAAAGGCAAAAGGATGAATTGCTAATTATGAGATTCCAGGGAATTGAGAGAGCAGAGTTATAATAATTTCCAGCCAAAGGGCCCTCCCCAGGTGCTTTTCAAATATGATCACAGAGGCCACTGGTTCCTAACCTTTGAGGGGTATCAAGATAACTCGGGGAGTTTATTAAAAATACAAGAGGTCTAGCGCAGGGCTTGTCATCCACACATGTAGGTTTGGAATAGGATCCCAATGTTCAAGACCCTGCTATGAGGACGGCTGCTTATTCTGCCTTTTTGCTGAGAGCTGGAAGTCATCCGAGGGAGTGCATGTGTGTGTGTGAGTGCCCCTGGTTGCACACACAATTTAGCACCTAGGGTCAGCATGACTTTGGGCTGCTCCCTAAGCTATATAGACATGGCTTCTTCCTAAAGGGAAAGCAAGCAGTAGGCATTTCCGTATTTGCTGGAGGGACTCAGGTGCTGCGGCCTTTTTCCTGAGTCTTGGGAACTCTCCTGTAAATGTACTATCAGACCCCACTAAACTTCCATCAAGACGTTTCTGCTGCTTGGATGGCTGGGAGCCCCCAGTGGTAGGAGCAACTGTCACCTCACAGTGTTTTTATATTTATGCTTTCCGTAGCTTTTCTTGTTCGAGTGTCATAGTGTCTTCTCTCCTTGTGGCCTCCCTCCCTACTTTCTTTCCTTCCTTCTTTTTATCTTAAGATAAGGAAATCAGTATGACACTTAGTATTCTGAGAAGCAGCTCTATAGTTTTTTCCATTAGCCTGTACGTATTATATATGCTCATCACTTGTGCATTTGTATTGGCAATGCATGCTTATAAATGCTGCCATAAACTCAGTTCTTCCATCCAGGATGAGAATGGAGTTGTTAAAGACAGTTGATGAGGTGGCATCTGTTGGCCAACAGTTTTATGCTGCAGTAGCTCTGAGCAGATAACATTAATAGGAATCACATTTTGAAGTTGTAAATTTGATGTAAAATACTAAATTTGACAATAATTGCATTATAAAGCAAAAATTCTATTTATTAAAGGGCTCCCATCTCTCCTTTGTGTGAGGGGATCCGGAATTCGTGCTCATACCTGCCCCTAGCAATTATCATGCCTTCTCTAAAATTCTGTTTTATTTTTCCATTTTCATAACAAGTACATTATGATGTGACATACTTTTTTTCCAGATATTTTGCTTGAATAAATAAATAAGATATTAAATTCAACTTGGGTATTAGATTATAAATTAGTTCTGTAATAGGCGTCATAATGTTATTTAGATTTTCAGTTTACACAGACCTTGTAGCAAGTCCCCAGAGCTATGCTACAAAATTAGAAGTAGATAGAAGTTGATGTAAGAAAATTGGTTTTTGTAATATGCTGATGCAGGAGAGTTGTGCTGTGTGTAAAGGTATTTAAATGGAGCATTCTTACTCACTTCATTGTACAGAGAAAAGATTGATAATGATTTCACTGATTGACTTGTTGGTACTAAATATTGGCCACGTGACAAACTGAAATATTTATTTCCAAAATGTAAGCAATATTTACCCATGAAGGCTAAAAATCCAACAGGAGAACATATATCAATTGTTCCACAGATGAACATTTTTCTTGCATCTGCTTGGTGTAATGATGACATAACCTCACAACTGTTTCTTGGTGACCAAGTTAGTTTTTTTCGTTATATTTCACATTAAGGAACATACCCACCCAGCAACACTAGGTGATTACTGAAGTCCTAGCAAGTCGTGAAAAAACATGCACATTTGATACAAAATGTGGATTAGCCAGCTGAGTGCCAATGACAAGATATGAAGAGACATCTGGGTAACAAAAGGAAGTTTTCTTTGCAGTGAGTGCTTTCATAACACGAAACAGGGGGTGGCAGATTACAGCAGGGGTGGGACAAATGGGGCCCCATACCTGTTTTCTAGCTATACCAAAAATGGTTTTTGTATAGCTAGGAATGGTTTTTGCATTTTTAAACGGTTGAGTAAAAATGAAAAGAGGAACGATGCTTCATGACACATGAAAGTTATATGAAATTCAATTTCAACGTGGATAAAGTTTTAACAGAACCCAGCCGCACTCGTTTGTTTACATAGTGTCGGCTTTTACACAACATTGGCCAGATGGAGTAGTTCAGACAGAGACCCAATGTCTTGCAAAGCCTAAAATAGCCCCTCTCTGGCCCTTCACTGAAAGAGTTTGCTGACCCCTGCTTTCAGCCAAAACCAGGGTAGACTGTTCTGTTCCAGCCTTCTCAGAAAGCCCCCTGCTGGGGAGGGATTCAGTAGGAAGCCCTGATCACTAGTGAAGAGTGGTGCTTTACTTAAAAGGGAAAAGATGAGTTCACGAATGTACGGATCGTACTCCCCGGCCTTGGTTAAAAGAATGCCAAATGTAAAACCCATCCAACTAACTTCTGTAGCATGACTGAAAATATCCCTCTGGGATAAGCTCCCTTCCAAGTTTTATGGAACTTTGATCTGAATACCAGAAGGTTGGTGCCCCATGAGACTAACGAAGGTGCCCCAACAGGGCAAAGTCTATTTTTAGAGTCGTCCACCATATGGCATGAGGGACAGGCAGCCTTTCACGAGCATGGCCAGGCCAGACCAGGGTCCTGGCTGTCTCTGCCCCTCGCCAGCCCTGACACTTTCCAAAAATCTTGTACTCTCTCAGGCCTCAGTCTCTTCATCTGTAGATGGAAGTGGCTCATCTCAGTGACCTCTAACGCCCGTTTGGTTCTGAGATGACACAGTATCTCTGACCATGGTGAGTTGTCACTAGCATAAGAAGGTCCCAGTCCTAGGAAAGAAGCCTCTTGTTTCTGGCATCTTTTGTAGTTTTCTCTTGCCTTTCAAATGCTGCATTTCATGAAGGGTTCACAAGTCTTGACATGTTTGTAAAGAAAGTCACTGCAGGAATTCATATGCCTTGCTTTATAACAAACATGTTGTGAATAACCTATCTTTGAAATACAATTTGTCATCAGGGCGCAGGCCGAGTTTTACATCTGAGCAGCTTTGCACCGTGATGTTTGGTTCCTAAACAGATCCCTGAGCCCTCCACTTTACACCTCGAAGAGGGTCTTTTTTTTTTTGGAGAAGCAGCTCTCCATTTCCGAAGAATGGGAACATTTGCATGAAAAGATGCAAGAAATGCGATTGTAATTTCATGAGAATTACCCTTTCCAATGAATGTTAGATGAAGAACCAAGTAAAATCCCTTGAAAGTGGCTGGAAGATAAATTAGAGCTGAGCAGCAGTTAGGTAGAACTAAATTTTATTTCTTCCGTTTAAAATGGTTTTTAATTGATTTGGCATACTTTTTAAGTTAATAATGAATACGGTACCTGGGTCTGCATGATCATGCCTGTGAATTAGAGCAATTGCTCTTGAAACAGCTTCCCCTTACAGAGGACAGTGATTTTAATGAAGGATTTTTGCTTATTGCACCGATGGAAATGCGTTTCTTGGTGGTTTCAGACAGTTCTCTAATTAGCAGTCCAGTCTGTTCCCCTGAATATTTTACCCAAAACAGTATGGAAATAGAGACAGGAAAGGTGCTTTATCATAATGCTGGGAGTTCTTCCCCATTTTGCCGGAGACCATGTAAAGCATGGCGATTTTGGAGCTGGGACAGTCTTGCAAGCACAGTTCAAGGTCCAGATATCTTTTTAATTTACTTTTTCATGTTGAATAAATTCAGAGGTCTTTAAAAGGGGTGAATACACAAATCGTTTTTATGTTAGAATAATAAATTTAACCTTTTTTTTTTCTTGAGGGGAGCGTAGGTCGGGGGAGGGCTGGAAAAGGAGCACTGAATTCCTAAATTAGGGCCTCGTGATCAGATATCAAGGTGTAATATGGGTGTAGGTGGGAGTCTCATGACTCTTACACTCACTTATGGGGAATGGAGTTTCTCAGCGTCTCCCCAGAGTTAGCAGTAATGGAGCAGGCAGTGTATGCTGGGCCGTATTTAGAGGCCAGCATGCTGAAAGCCAACATGGAGATAGAGGCCAAGAAAGGAGGGGCCCAAGCCAGACATTCACGAGAGGCGAGAGTATAAAGAACGGGTCTTCTTGTTGACTCACGACACTGAGTGAGAAAATGGAGAAAACATGGCAGGAGAGCAGAAGGGAGAAAGACCAAATTTTGAAGAATACAATGTCCCGAAAGACAGAAGCTAACATTCAGCACATTTCTACTTTAAATAGGGCATTTGATTACTATTATGAAGACCATGGTCTTAAAAGTTAAGGAAAATATTAATAAACTATATGATTATAATTTATATAATTACATACATTTATATAACTTAAAATGATATACATAATATAAATTATAAAAAATTATAATTTATAAAAATTTATATTTATGTAAAATGATACTGCTAGCCACTAGTATGTATGGAAGACTCACTGTGTTCCAGGGACTAGGCTCAAGTATTACACACAGAATGATCTAATTTAACTGCTATTATTATCGACTTCTGTGGTAGGTACTAATAGGTTTTCCATGTTAAAGATGAGGAAACTGAGGCACAGAGAAATTACCATTAGCTAACTTCACATGGCTAGAAAGTAATAGAATAGGAATTTAAACCCTAGAAGAATGACTCTAAACTTTGTGATAATGCTGATTTCGCAGAGGGAACTGGGTTCACTATTTGCAGGTCAAGGAAGAGTGTGCATTTCCTGAACTTGAACAATGGGAGTCCGAGCTGGGGCTGAACTGAAGAGCTGCTGGTTTCCCATAATGCATTTAGAGCTGTAGAGCGCTGCGTGCGCTCTTACCACCCAACTGTAATTAAAATGATCACACAGTATAATGGTTTCTAATACATTTCAGAACAAATCACCACCTTATATTTGACATGTTGTTAATGTTTACTACCGTCATTCCTAATTTGAAATATAAAGCGGCGATTTTTATTAGTGTTTGGTTATGTATAATTATGTCAAATATGAGACTGCAATTTAGATTGAACTGTATTAGCAGTGATCATACAAAATGATTACACTGTATATTTGACACCCTGGATATTTTATGTTCCCATAGATTTTTTTTTTCCTTCTGAACTATAAAGAATTATTTAAAGATCACCCAAAGGTTACTTATAATGCTTTTCATTTAAAGAGTTTTAGTGTGTGGGGATACACATACTAAAAATGCAATATACTGAATCATGGTTTAAGAGAGGAATGGAAGCTACCTATTAGTGAATATGGCTAATGTGCCAGACCCTCTCCTGGGTGCTTTGCACAATGAGGGTGGTATTTTCCTGCCCAGATAGCTGGGGCAGAGATGTTACCCATCTAGTGAATAGTGGAGCCGAAATTCAAGTTCATGAGCTTTCCAGGAGTTTTTATCTTGAGGGGTTAAAGAAAGGGTCATTGTGGGCCGGCCAAGTGGCGCGGTGGTTAAATGCTGGCTTGGGATGCTAGTGGCCCAGGTTCGGATCCCACATTCGAGGGCCAGTGACAATGCCCTCTTAAAAAAGAAAAAAAAAAAAAGAAAGGGTCATTGTGTGATAGGCTATTGTCAGAATGTGCATTTCTATCAAATTAAGTGTTTGATATTTAATGAGATATGTATATGTTGGTTCTTATTTATACATTTTCTTATTCAATAAGTTCTGTTAGATCCATTTTAGAGCTGGAAAAACTGAGACTTAGATATTTAAGGGTTTTATCTAAGGTTGCATGAGAAGGTTGGTAGGACTTGAACTGAGGACTTTTGAATTAAATTCTAATGTTTGTTTTTTTTAGGATAGATTGTTACCAGCTTCCTTTGTAGTTGCCGCCAGGATGCTCTATAGCTGCCCTTTATTACAACAGACCTTGAGTTCTTTTTGTGGTGATGGTGGTGGTGATGATGATGATGATGATGATGATATAGATATAGTAGGGGGATGAAGGCAGTTAACATCGACCAGGGACTACAGGCCAAACTATTTACTTTTATTACACTCATTTAATTTTTTTGGTATGTACCTTTCATGGATAGGAAAGCCAAGATGTGGATTCTGACTACACAATGGTAGGGCCAGGACTTGAACATTGAACTTGCCTGACTCCAGAGTTTATTCTCTTACATGATCATTCCCCACAGAGATAATAATCAGGTTACTTCTTGAGACACAGGATCCTGATTCCTGTCCTTCCCCAAGAAAACCCATTTTCTAGTCCTGAAAATGTTTCTTCTGTTAACGTTTCCCTGAACACTCTCTATTTTCTTAACATATTTAAAAAATCCAATGATTGACACCTCTTTGAATGTTAATGTTTCAATGAATAACATTTCCAAAACCAAGGTAAAACAAACATAAAAACTGAAAACCAGAAAGATTACTTTCTGGTGGTCCTGGTGCATAATTAAATTACTTAAAGGTTTAAATTTTAAAAGCAATAAAACTATATTATAGAGAGAGGAGAATAGAGTAGTTACATATATTAATTCAACCACTAAGCTGATTTGGTGATTTTCCATTCAATTGTTCATCCATATATACTTTTAAAAAAAGACAATAAGCACCATGTAGGCAGGAACTATATCTGTTTTGTTCATGGTGCCTAAAACTTAAATACCATACTTGATAGGTGGTAGAGATTCACGCACTTGTACAAATTAAAGAATCAATCAATGAAGTATAAATATTAGTTTGTGTTGCTTTCTTATTTTGTTGGTTAGTGTGTCACATACATTTTAAATCATAATCCTTTTAAATTTTGCTTGAAATTAAACTTACAAAGTAATTGATTATTAGTAGAGACATTTGCATCCTAACCAAGAGTGAGATTTTTGCCTTTGATTTTTGTCAAACTGCATCTTCTTCTTTTGGAATGACTCAAAGCTGAAGTAATACACTTTTGTAAAACCAAAGACGGTTCTTACTGAGGACTGAGGTCCTATTTGATAGCAGTAGATACCCTTTAAACAAATATCTCCCTGCACCTATGTTTTGTCACTCATCTATGAAGTCTGTGCCCAACAGAAAGAAATCTGTTGTGTGTTCCTATTTCATCAGTGGTGAGGCGTTTGCTGGCTCATCCCCACCAGCTTGACTAGCCACCATTGCGCCAGTGACTTCCACTTGCAAGGTGAGATGAAGAACTAGACAAGGCAGGATTTGACCATATGTATGTCATAATGGAGTGAGCTGGTTGGATCCTAATTAAACCTTAGCAGTGACCTTGGTTAATAATGGGTTCTATCTGAGCCATAGGGCACCAAATCAGATCACATTGAAAATTACGTTGTCCTTTCAGCCAAAAAGAAATAAAAGATTTTGTCTATGATTGTTTTTCTGGACTTTTATAGTAGAGACTCATCCTGCTTGATTAAAAAACGTACATGTCAAGATCAAGATCCAGAACCTTACATTTTAATAAATCAAAATTACATGTTGTTGTGGTTTGTGTTGTTTTTCTGTTCTAAGTGCTTCCAACATCACAGAGAGTATGAACAAGTCCTTTTAAGGTTTACCCTGAAAAAGAGACTTACAAATCCTTTAACCCAGTTCTAAAATTGATCCCCTAAGAAAAGTTAAATATCACCGTTGTTTGTAGATTGCCAAATCACCACAAAGATAATTCTTTTATAAATACAGATGGTGTGCCCTTATGGAAATTACATGACAGTAAGTAGATGCCAACAGAAAAAAAAATGACACGTTGATTAGCTAATAAAATGGCGTTCAGTAGAATTATGCTCCTTTGTCTAATTTATGGCTTATTTGAACTTGCAATGCCCTGTTTTCATTTTGGCTTTTAAGACGTGTTCCTTTAAAAACTTTTAAAATGTAAAATAATATGAATTTGATTGTCTTGAGCATAAAATGCTAATCATCGATTAGCAGTGAATCACAGCTATAAAGCTTCCACCTCCTGGACCCTTCTTACTCTAAGACATTCTTATGAATTGATGAAGCTGAATCAATTGCCGGCAGGCTGAAAACACAGCACTAGACTGACAGTTATAAAAGTGAGCCAATGAATATGTTATTGGCAGATTATCAATATAAAAATCCATACTTGGGGTTTTGGCATGCAAGGGAAGAGAAGAATGCGGAAAGGAATGGATATTTACCAAGTGCCTAGTGTGTGTCAGATGATCGAAACAACTTTATATTTGGGCCCCTGTTGACACTTTTTCTTTTCTTGTCTCTGAACTGTCTTGTACCAAAATAACCATCCCCCCTCCCTTTCTTAACACCACTTACAAAAGAGTGGAGAGCCCCTTTATCATGGCATCAGGACATGGAGGGCATTTGAATATTAGCGTTATTGCTTCCACTTGCATACCTCTGTTTGTTGGTGAGTGGAATGTTGAGAAATGTTGCCCAACCTTTCCCAAATGGCACGTGAATAATCCTGTAATCAGTGTAATGTATTCTGTTATGGGAGTAATCAAGTCATTCAGCTTTCAAGTAAGACCCAATTTTTAGAAAGTGGCTGATGAATGCAGTTTCAGGTATTTAGAGGAGACTGAGGTACCTGGGCTATTTGGGTCTTCTCGTTGAACAGGAAAAAAGTACTTGAGGAAATTGAAGTGGACCATTCTAAAAATATCTTAAGTTGTAGGCTGTATTTTCCTAGCAGGCATAGTGCGCAATTTAAGATTTTAAAATTAAACATGTCTGTGTGCTTTAGAGTTTAGTATTGCCGAAAGCTTAGTAGGTTGGAAGTGAGGCATGGGGAGATGGTGGCTGTGCCAAGTCTGAGAGTTCTTTCCCTGTGTGTGCAGGGTGGGGCCCGTCTCTTTCTTCAAGTCTGAGCTTGAATGCACCTTCTTCAAGATGCCTGCCCTGGTCACATTTTCCCTGCTCTGGAGCCACAATCTCCTTCCATTCCTCTTTCCTTTTTGAAATTCTTCCCAACTCTTATAACCAACAGAAATTCTTATTTACTTGCTGGTGTCCCCTCTTTGCGGAGAATGTAAGTTCCTAGAGAGCAGGGACTTTGTATATTCACAAGACCCCCTCCCCCAACAGCTCCAGACACTTTGGAGGCACTGATGAAAGACTGATTTGAAGAATGAATGCTTGATTCCAAACTCAGAGGGTCCCCCCCATATACAAATCATTTGCATGACTAAAGGAGCCAACGGGAGCTGACCATTCTCCCTGCTACACCACCACCAACCTTCTCCTCCATGTCACACCTAAGGGTTAAAGCTTACTTACCCAGTGGGTCCTGTCCCAGGTGGGAGGCTGCTGCTAATTGGTCAGCACCCCAGGCAGGCCAGGAGCCTGCAGCAGTCATGAAAAACCCTGGAGTGTCCCTGTGAGTTAAGCTTCGTGTTACTTAAGACGTCTATTTCAAAACTAACTCCAGCATCTATGGTTGTGTTCTGTACTCGATTTGCAGGGCTTTAGCAGTCCAAATCCCATTAATGCCAGAGCCCTTGCACAAAGCCTGTTGTATTGACTTGGGTCAACTTAATCTGTGGGCTTGTGCACCCCTCCCCCTACTTAGGCTTCTCAACAACTCTCTTGCTTACCCCAGCTCTTGCTTTCTGTCTCTCATTTGCTTATTCTTCCCTCCTTCTCTCCCTCCCTCTCTCCTCTTTCTTTGTCAGAATTGAATTCTAAGCCTGTGAAGAGCAATCTTGGCCCTAGTTACCTCCTCACCTACCTCTTCTGCTTCAGATTTCTCTAGTGTTCTAATATTAAGTAAGATCTTCATGAAAAACCCCATATATAAAAACCTTCATGGACAGGTAGGTAATTTTTGGGCTAATCATTGGTGTATCAACACGTCCCTATAGAATTTCTTTTCTTTCCACCCCCCCCTCCCCCAAGACCGGTTTTCTGTTTATGAAAGTAAGGCACGCTCACTGTGAGCATTCGGATAATAAAGAAAATCCAGAGTGACTTGACACAGCAGGTTTCCCTTGTGAAGCCAGAAGAGGATTTGGCTTTCCAGAGAATAATTAACGAAACTCATTTGAAGAGCCCATTTATTGCAGAAAATAGGGGAATTACCTGTCTGAGGGAATGAGAAGTGTTCAGATGTTGCTGACATTTCCCCCCAAATGCACCGTGGTCCCCAAATAATGACTTCTTTTCTAAGGAAAGGATGAGGCATTGCCATAGTCCAGTGGGCAGGGGACACGGCTAGGAGGCTTTGTTGGTTTGCAGAAAATATGCCCAAGGCAGGCTTTTCAATGAAAGCCACCAGACCACATCAGAGCCCAACTGGGGATATATTCCTTATCTTTGGATTCATTTGTTCTGAGAGCAAATCCACATTTCCCAAAGTTTATTCCATTGAAAACGTGTCACGTGTGATTTTCTGCCCCAAAGCGTTCCCCAGTCAAATAAGGTGGGGACACTCCTCCCATCCACATTTCTTGGAGATATGTCGTGCACACCAGCATATTAAAGAATAATTATTTTACTAACAATTGTCACCCCAATAAACTTTATTATAAAGAAAAGAATAGGGAGGCCCGAAGTAAAGAGAGCTGTTACTTCTTTTCATTTGTTGTTTCTAAAATGTATTTGATCGTGAACTTTTTTTTTAAAGTAACATCTGCTAATGTTTCCTAGAATGATTTGGCCACACAAAGAAAGAAAACAAATAAGCAAAAGCAGTTGTGTGCACTTGACCCTTGAACAGCACAGGCTTTGAACTGCGCAGGTCCATTTATACGTAGATTTTTTTTTTTTTTCCCCTTCAGTTTTTCAGTAAATGCAGTCAGCCCTTTGCAGCCACCGGGTTTCGCAAGGCAGCTTCAACCCACCAAAGATTGAAAACAGTATTTTCACATTCCCAACCGTGGTTTTCTAACCTCAGATGGAAAAATACTGGTTTTGATCCATGATTGGGTTGAATCTGAAGATGGGAAGGGGTGACTATAGAGTCAAAAGTTATACCTGGATTTTCCAGTGGGAGGGTGAGGGGCATGTTAACACCTGCAACCCCCCTCCCCCCATGTTGTTCAAGGGTGAAGTGTAGTTACTCTGGGTGAATAGTCATTTGTTTGGGACTTTTGCATGCCTGGTGTCTTTTTTTCCCCTCTGGGTGAGAAAATGAGTGGAGCAAGGACTTAGCCATCAATTCTCTAGTGCCAGGCATAGTGCCTGGCACTTTCCTGGCATTACTGCCTTTGAACCCCACAGCAACCTGTGCTCCTGGATTTGTAGATGTCCATCCTAAATCTCAAAGGGCTGATAGAACTTGCTTCTGGCCACTCAGTGAGGTAAGTGCTGGAGCTGAGCAAGGACTGTGGGTGCCCATCCCATGCCAGGACTCGCAGTGCAGAAGTCATGCCCTGCCGCACAGCAGTCACAGATCCCACTGTGCCCGTCCCACTTGGGGTCTCTGAGAGGCATTTATTGGTTACCCTTTAAAAGAAGCTGCTGTCAGGATTGCGCCATCACACACAGACCCTTCTTGGTGAAGACTGCGTAACCTTCACATGCAAATAACTGGAAATCAAGCATGTGATGTGTGTATACCCATATGCTTATCTACTCATCTGTGTATATGTATATATTTCAGGGCCTGAAACAGTAGGACCTTGGTGGCAAATATTTATTAGCATCAAATGGGGGAAATAACGCTATATGAAGTAAGAGTTCCTGTCCCTATTATACACCCTAGCCTCCTCTGCTTTGTTTTTCTCCATAGCATTTATCACCACTGCACATAGATTTACTTGTTTATTTGTTTTAAATTTACTTGTTTGTTTGCTTACAGGGCATGTCCCCACATTTGGATATGAACTTCTTGGGGGAAAGTTCTTCAGGTCATTTGTTCCGCACTGCGAACCTAGAGTAGGTGCTCAGTAAATATTTGGTGAAAGAATAAATGGTCGAATACAAGTGTTTACCATTACTTCTACTTTCCCCAAACTCCTCAAATTGCTTTCTTTATTCCTCCACTTCTCTCTCAGGAGTAGTTAAAATCTACTTAGGGCTGTAAATAAAGGAAGTCTACGTTCTTAGCTATCCCAGTGTAGTAAATATTGAAAGACTCTGGGTTAATGGGCTGTTTGCAAAGGAGGAACAGCTGAGGGTCTAGTGTACAGGAAGGTGTATAGTCACAGGGACAGCACGCAAACTCACCATGTGATGCTATGCTTTCTTCTGCAGCTCATCATGTTCCCTGCACAATAGCTCTTCAGCAGAAATCCCAAGGTTTTTGTTGTTGTTGTTGTTTTTAAATCCAGATAGCAGCTCCACTTCCTTTCCATCCACTAAAACCACACCCTGCTGGGCTTCTTAACCTGGGATGGAAAAGTATTTCAATATAATTAATCTCCTTTGCAATCCTTTAAAAACCATTCTTCTTAGAAGGGGGTGCATAGATTTCATCAGACAGCCAAAGGGATCTGGAAAAGATAAGGACTCCTGAGCAGCCTTGACCATAGAGACTGGGTAGAATATTTTACGTGGTGCTTAGGTAAGGCAAAGGGTTGAAAAATGAGCTTCCTTTATTTTATTTTTTTTAAAGATTTTATTGGGGAATTGGGGGAGGGGAACAGTGCTGGGGAATTGGGGAAGGAGACCAGCCAAGTTGTCGTTCCTCAATCTCCATTGTGGAGAGTCTCCATCTGGCTGCCTGTCAGTAGCGCGTGACCTCTAAGCTCAGGGTGCCATGTTCAACCTTAGCTGCACGTGAGCGTAGCCACCATCCCATGCAGGAGTCGAACCAGCAGCCTTGTTGTTAAGAGTGCATGCTCTAGGCACTGAGTCATCCCGGTGGCAGCTCAGCTTAAGGTGCCGAGTTCAGTCTTAGTTTCTGGTGGACATAGCCCACCATTGAACAGGCAGTCTTGTTGTTACACCAGCTGAGCCATCCTGACACCTGTTGGCAGCTCAGCGGCAGCTCAGCTCGGGTGCAGCATCACTGGCCCATGTGGGAATTGAATCCGGGGCCCTGTTGCTCAGAGCTCGCCCTCTTAAGCCAACTCTTAAACCAACTGAGCCACTCGACTGGCTCCCTTCTTTTAATTTTTGAAGTTAAAAAAGTCTTTGTGTTTGTTGAGTATTTATTTGCCCATGTCCTCCCCTCCTGACTGTAGGTCTCCCCTCCCCACCCCCACTTCCCCTTCTCCCTCTGCCTCTCCCACCTTCCCTCCTGCCTTCCTTGGCCTCCTTTATGGCAGAAGTATATTTGATATTTTTGTGGTTTAGGAAGGCAGGTGAGGCCCTGCTTTGAGGGCAGGGTGGCCTGTGGCCACCTTCACTTCTGCAGAACCAACAAAAACGAGCACAGGACTGGTGCGGAATGCCAAATGCCATTGAAAGGCATTCTGCCAAAATGTTTTCCCACCCAATGGTACAGATTGAAGCCTGCCCAGCCCTGATTGGATTACCACAGCCTCAGAAGCACTTTAATCTCCACGGCTGCTACTTGGGGAGGGGAGGGCGCCAGGGGAGGGGAGGCGATGATTGAGATGTGTTTGCTGAGGAGGATCTTGGAGGCTTGAACCTCCCAGTTGTGGGGTTGTTGCTGGCAGTACAATCGGCTTGCCACAGAGATAAAGTAAGGGATTCTTAAGTATGGGGCTGTTGATAACTTCCCTTTAATTTGGATTCTGGTGTGTAAAATCGTTGTCAAAACAGGCTTTTAGCACACACAGCCTGGTGGTGGCAGGTTGTGTATCAGTGGCTGATTGTATTCGGGGAATGAACCAAAGCTTTAAATAGAGATACACTTTCCTAAGAAGTGTGTGTTGGGGGTGGGGAGGTGAAGGGAAAAACAAAGCTGGATTGTTAAGAAGGAAGGGACACCTGAATAGCCAGAAATAGCCAAGTAGAAGGAGAAAGGAACGGAATAGAGCATGAATGAAATAAATAATCAGAAAAAGATCATAAAAATGAGTGGTGTTTATCCAATCATATACTGGTATCTAACAGTAAAGTACTTGGAAAAATTGAAAAGATCCGCCTTGAAACAAATTTATTTCCTCAGGCCACATAGAATACAGGAAATCATAATAGGCTGTGAGTAATTACATCCAAAGTAAAAATAAAATAAAAGAATAAACCAGTTTTCTGACTGCTTGGGGCCCACAGTCCATATACGAGGTGTGATCAAAAGATATGGTGAGTGTTTAAATTTTAAAAATTAAAAAAAAAAATTATTATAGTAAAAAACACATTGCCATTAATCCCCTCAAAATACTCCCCTTCACTTTGAACACACTTATCCCATCATCCTTGCCACTTCCTGAAGCAGTTCTGGAAGGTCTCTTAGGGGGTCTCTATTTCATCCTCCATCATGACAATGCTCAATGTCATACATTGCTTCTGAGATGACAATTTCTGTCAAATAAAAGCATGGTGTGTCCTCATCTACCTTATTCACTGGGCCTGGCACCTTGCGACTTCTGGCTCTTCCCCAAAGTCAAAATGACCATGGAAGGAAAATATTTTGAATTGATTCAGGACATGGAGGCAGCCACGACAGTGCAACTAAAGACACTCATGAAAAAGGACTTCCAGAACTGATTCAGAAAGGGGCAAGAATGATGGGATATGTGTGTTCAAAGCGAGGGCAAGTGTTTTGAGGGGGATTAATGGCAACGTGTCTTGTAGGGTAATAAATTTTTTAATTTAAACATTCACTGTATTTTTTGATCACACCTCATATAAGGAAGATGTCCAGTAATTAAAGGCAAATGTCTTAGTCATGAAAAGCGACCAAGACAGGAAGAGTGCTGGGAGGGGCGCTGAGGACTGAGAGGCCTGGGTGGGTCTAGAGAGGCCTGGGCTCTGAAGATTGAGCCATTTACACGTTAGCTGAGGGCGAAGGAGAGCTAGAGGCAGGGATTTGGGAATGGGGTCCCAGGGAGGTAAAGATAGATCTACCTGGCATTGGCGTTTCAGATGGCTGGTAGTAACGAGAGATGAAGGAGAGAAACGGGAGGCAGGAAGAGTAACGATGGAAACGTTCTCTGTTACTGAGAGACTTTCCCAGTAGGATGAAAAAAATGGGGTGTGTGTGTGTGTGTGTGTTGATTTCTGGAGTGACATTTACAAAAACAGGTCAGGAACACTGACAAGGAAGCAAGCATAGAGTTGGTTGGAATAGGAATGTCCCTTTTTTTCTTGTACGGGGGAATGTATGAAGCCGTGTGCATGCAAGTAAGTGGCAAAAGTTATTGGGGAAGCGTCAAGGTGGAAATTCATAGCTATTATTTTTGTGGCCTCTAGCTACAGGAGCTAACAGGTGAAGATAGTCTAGAGACCCAAAGTGGGAAAAAAATGACATTTTAACATTTTTGTCAGGTAGGCAATTTAAAAATAAACTTGAAACTTGAATTCAATATATACTATTAATGCTAGAGGTTGTGTTATAACGATGCAAAAATGCCTTCTTTCGATAGCAGTTAAAATAAAAAAGTATGTTGTCGGAGGGGTGGGGGTAGGAACCATATATAGAAGTGGCATATGTGATTGTGACAGCAGCCCCACAAAGCCATTGAAAACATACCACGAGTCTGCCCTCCAGAATGAACGCCATAACCTATGTCAGGGACTCATATTATCCTAATATCTGCTTTTGGATTCTGTCCAGTCCCATTAGTGATTCCCATGTTGACTGCTCTGTTACTCGTGAATGTTAATTGCTTCTAAATCTCTTTGGATGTTCAGATGCTTGGGGGAAAAAAATTCTGACTGGTGAAGGTGCGAGTTTTATTAACGTGCAAGTAAACAACAAATCTGTTTAAGGACTCCAGGGAAATACCTGTGACGCAAGATGTCATAGACAGTTGATGCAGCATCGTACTTTGCATGTCTGTCATATGTTGGTCATATGGTGTGATAGTATCTGGGGGTAGGGTGGGTGGGGAAGGTTTTCAGTGATATGTGTGGTGTTTGTCTAAACTCGGCACACTATATATATGGTTAGATAATCAAACTGTCCATTCGGGGATCCTTTTTGCTTTGTATGAAATGACCTGGCTACCTCTGAGATAAGCTTAGACTGAGACAGTGCTTTCACCTCAGAAGATGTAAACATATGAATATGTTTTGGCACATCATCTATATGTTGATCTCTGTAGTTTCTGAACCAGAAGGAACCT
The DNA here is from genome assembly GCA_033961575.1 of Aselliscus stoliczkanus. Taxonomy (NCBI): domain Eukaryota; kingdom Metazoa; phylum Chordata; class Mammalia; order Chiroptera; family Hipposideridae; genus Aselliscus; species Aselliscus stoliczkanus. The sequence continues at coordinate 127,791,478 of CM066734.1, forward strand.
TAGAAATTACCTTCTTAAGCTTCCTTATTTTGCCACTGGGAAACAAAAGCCCTGGAGGTTGGAGAGGTTGGGGCCACAAAGCAGATTTCAGTAGCGCTGGACAGAGAGTGAGGTTACCTGACTCTTGGCCCAGTGCTCCAGCAATCAAGCAAAGGGAAAATGATAAAAACTGCTGTTTATTTTCAGAGATATTTCACTGAATGTTTGTGGAGATCCTCCCCTTCCCCGTCTTTGGGTGGAAACATCTATCATGATCTAGTATTGAATTTCAAGTATTAGTAATTATTACAGTATCCCCCTGAGAATAGAAGGGGATACAGGAGAAGGGCAGAGCACCCAGTTCAGCACTGTGATTCATTTGTTCAACCAACATTTATGGAATGCCTTGACCCTGGGATTTAGAAGTGAATAAAAAATTTCCAGCTCTTATGGAGCTTATATCCTAGTGGTGGGGGTGGGCGTAAGAAAACAAGTAAAGAGATGGACCCTGTAATGTTATATTGTGGTGAGTCTGATGAAGAATGAGAATAAGGAGTAAGGGGATAGAACATAATGAGCTATTTGAGATTGGTGTTCAGGGGACACCTCACCGGGAGGTATATGAGCAGGGATCATGGAAATATCTGCAGCAAGATTGTCCCAAGCAAAAGACTGGAAGGACAAAGGTCCTGAGGTGGCAATGTGCTCGGATATTTGAGGACCAGCCAAGAGGTCAGTATGGCTGCAGAGGTGAAGATAGTGGGAGATCATGATCTTCAAATCATGGGCTTTCGGAAGGCTCTGGGTCTGACTTTTTTTTTTTTTTTTTTTTTGAGGGCAGTGTCACTGGCCCTCTTATGTGGGACCAAACTGGGGTCGCTGGCTTCCCAAACCAGCGCCCAACCACCGTACCACTTGGCCGGCCCCTGGGTTTGACATTTTTAAGGACACCCATCTTTTAGCATGTCTGTAATCCCAAGTAGGATGGCTCCTAAACACAGCCCAAACTCATCTTTTTTTTTTTTTTTTTTTTTGAGAATATTCTCCAAAGGAGCCATCCTTTTGGGGTTGGTATCTATGACTCACCAAGAGTGTCCAGAAATCGTCAGATCTTTCTGGAGAGTTTTAGATCAGAGTGGTTGTCACTCTACTCAAATCATCAGATCATAAGATAATAAATTTCTGGATGGATAGCTCACCTTTTTGTGTCCTCCAAGAAGCCACATGGAGTGCAAAACGTACACATAGTAAGAACTCAGTAAACATCATTTGGTCAAGGCATGAATAAATGGCCTGTGAGAGTGGTAGAAAGGATGGGATGTCCTAAAAAGGGTTGTTAAAAATACACCCTTCTAAAAATGTTGTTAGCGAGATCACTTCAGAAGCATTCTGACTTCCTTGGAATAATTTTTAAAGACAAGTCCATATGCTGACATGTGAACATAAGTATGTAACAAACAGAACAGTAGTAACATTATTCTCAGGCCCGATTTTAGTTGGATGGTTGTATTTTGTCAATCTAATTTTTCCTCCACATTTAAACTGGATGTGGGAAGTATCTCCAGCCTTTTCTCTGTTTATTAAAAGAATATTGGTGTCTGGGCTCATCTGACCAAAGGATTCTATTGACTATTGTCTTGCTTTGGGTAAAGTGTGTTTAATATGTTGAGATCATGGTAGAAATTATGTGGGAAATATCAGCCTCCAAGGAAAAGATGGGTGATCAAGTTGCACTGTGATGGGGAAGATGAAAGTTGTAATTCTTGTCCTCCTGTTACTGAATTCTCTCACTATAATGGACCAAAAATTTATTTGCCTATTGCATTTCAATATCCCCATCTGCAAAGTGGGGGTAACACAAACTTACCCTCTGCCTTTCAGGTTTTTTGCGAAAATCAGTGAACTAATATTGGTAGAATTGGAGCCCCATGGATGAAGGGTACTTTGTAAGTATAACACATTATTGTCATGTTATGTTCTGTTACTCCAAAGTGCAATTATCAGATGTCTGTTCTTGCCATGTTAGGAAATCAGCAACACCGAGTTTCACACCCAAATATCAGTGATCTGACTTCCTTTGAGGAATTTAATATTTCTGAACTTTCTAATGTTTTTGTCAATGTGTTTGATGTAGAAAAGCCTGACCCACTACCCCCCACCCTTCATAAATATTCAGGCAATGTTTACTAGATAATTTAGAAGAATACATGTCTGCCTATTGTGTAAAAATGTTGATATGAACCCTGGATATGAATGCAAGGTATCTTCATTTCTCTTCCCCCCCCATCTCTCTGTCCCTTTCTTTTTGATTTGCATTTAACTCTGTGTTTTGAGCAGTCCATTTGTGTCTTAAAGAAATGGTTGGTTTCAGGGAGAGAATGAATGTTTCACTGAGGTCAGCAACGTTTTGTTGTTAATGATGAAACTGAATGAGACACCCCTTTGACAAGTTGCTAAGCATTGTGTTTGCAGACATTGGGTGAGGAAGGAGGCCAACTAGAATGGTGAACTAAGTGTGGATCACTCCTCCTTTAACATGTTACAGCCCAGGTGGCTTAGGTGTGGCCTCTTGTCCATGGAATGGCCAAGGACTGCAAGCCACAGAGCTGGAGAGCAGGCAGAAATTGTATAATCCCAAAACAACTGCTTCAATGGATTTTCTCCGTTGAATGGTACATCTTTTTATTTTGCTAGGTCAACCAATGCCCTGGCTGCCGACATGCCTGGGGCTTATCACATGGTACTTTTTTTTTTAAAGGGTGGTTGTCACCCCTTAACATAGAAAAATGTATAACATGTTGTGACTGCATATTGAAGCCCATTTTAGTGAGTCACCCAGAAATTCATGGGACTGTAGGATCTTATGCCTGGAAGGTCCTACCTGTCTCATTAGTTCCATTTCTTGGCTAATTTCGGGATTCATCTGATGGGTACCCGAGATCCTCTAATGGCAGACCTACGACCTCAAGAGGCAACTCTTTCTAGTCACAGCCCTCTTTCTTAAGTTGAACCCAAATCCACCCTCTATGGATCTTCCACATAGATACCCAAACACACCCTCTATGTTCTTCTACAAAGAACAAGTTTTCCTCCTCCAAAGTGACATCCTTTCAAGTATTTGGTGGCACTTATTGGGTCCCCCCTAGAGCAGTCTCTTTGGTAGCTTCAGTTCCCTTGACAGCTGGAGTTTGTATGTCATGACTTCCAGACACTTTACCCTTCTGGAAAGGTTCTCATTTGTCTATATCTTTCTTAACAAGCAGCCCTGAGACTCTACCTTCTTCAGGCCCCACACTGCATCTCAGAGTCAAGAGATCTAATCACAGGTATGGAAGAGAATGACCTGGAAGAAATCATCTGGAGTCAGGTGCGCCCATGGATCGGTTTGCGTAATGAGAAGGCTAAGCCCACATCCCTCTGTGAGGTGCCAATGATTGACAGGGGAAAGTGGTTTTGGTTAATAATACAATCTGCTTGCCTCCTGGAGACACAGCAGCAGCCTACTAATTCGTTAGAAATGAATTAAGGTTGTTTACCAATGTTTTAAAGTAACTGCCAGAGTGAAAAAAAAAAAAAGTTTGTACTGGATGAGACCACTCGCCTACTTCGGAGTTGCTGTTTATTTTAAGCTGAGTGCATAAATAATATATTGAGATACGAAGGGTGATTTCAAGCATTAGAACACGAAGCCTCCTGTTTACTAACTGTCATTGAGCTGAAGAGAATTTAAACAGCACTGAACCTTTTTGTCTGGGAATGCAAGGCATGAAATTAACTTTCATTTTGTAGTTAGCAGAGATCAAGATGAAGGCAGTCTAGTTGATGTGTCTTTGCGGATTGGGGGGTCTCTTTTGCTATGCAAAACAAGTCTTGGCAAAGAACCCGGTGTCTCCATTGAAACAAGACCCTCACTCTACCCCGCTCCCAAAAAGCAAGGATCTGTCTGGGTCACTGGGTCAGTTTGTTCTGGATATAAAGAAAAATAGTGGAAGAATACTAGACTCGGTTCCAGGGGCTCTAGTCCCGCCCACCAGGAGCTCTCTGAACCTCTCTTTCTTCACCTGTCAAATGGGGATAATAGCATCTCTTTCTACTACTTCACAGGAAAATGGTGTGACCCCCGTGAGGTCATTGTTGTGACATGGCTTTGAAAGATATCTGGGCAGGACAAGGCAGTGTTCTAAGTGACTTATTACACATATTAACTCATTTTGTCTTCCTGACAACCCTATGGAATTGATACTATTATTGTCCCAATTTTGTCCCTACAAAAACTGAAGTGCAGGGAAGCGAAGGAACTTGCTCCATCATCTCACAGATAACGAGGCAAATTGGGATTCACAAAGAAAGCAATTGGGGTCCAGAGTTTGTGTTCTTAACTGTTACTTCTTTGGGAAAAGGGGCCAGGTTGTCCTACCAATGGCTGTGCCTCTTAGTCACGCAGAAGGAAAAGACACATCATTCCCCCGTAGCCTGGCACAATTTTAGTTTGAGGAAATGCAGGTATGGCTTCTTCATGCGTGACTATCACTGAGGAGGAGCGCCATTGCATAGAGATGTAGCTGACTGTGGATTAATTATGGTTTATGTGTAAACAGCTTGGCGATTCTTAGATGAAAAGCCCGAAGTGAAAAGACCTATTACTCGGAATGCTTTCAGAAACAAGAAATTTGATTGACTTTTTGTCCCTGTAAGCTTGGAAGTATGATAGTCTATTTTGGAGCATAGGGGGTGTTAGAGAATGAATAAAAAACGCATGGAATGTTTAATTTTGCAGGATTACATTTCATATTTGCTGAGGTAACTGTGGCAAATAGAAGTGTATAATAATATCACAGCATATCTATTTTAGATGTTTTGATGAAATACTGTGGGCTTTACAGTCTGATACAGGAACCCTTTGGGATAAGTCCTTATTATGCAAATGAACAAGAATGTATTTGTGTTCACATCACTGAAAATATGTAATTTGTGTAACTGCTTTTTAATTTATATTTACTTGAATTTCAAAAGAGGAAAGAGCCTAAAGTGATTAATGGAAACAAAAATGATGGGAATTTGCAGACTTTCCTCCTGAAATATACTCAGTCTGTAGTGGGGTCATACTTAAAAGTTGGAGTGGTAAGATGGGGGTCCGATTTGCTCAGGTTTCTGAATGAAGCTGTGAAAAAATGGGATCATTTCCATAATCCCAGAAAAATGGACGAACTCAGGAGAGCTAATCAGCTGAGGGGAAGAATAAATTCTCCAGTTCCAAATGGCCAAAATCTCAGCAATTGCTGCTGTGCCTTAGCCCTTATTAATATAATAAGATAATTGCATGATTAAGTACACTGTGGAATTTCAATAATTAGGAACTTTGTTTTCTCATCACAATATGCAGCTTGCTGAAATGTTGAAAAGCATTGAGGACTTTTACAGAGGCCGGGTTCATTCTTTCATATCACGTCCTCTGCAGCCTTCTGCGGCATGTCTGGCGGTGCTGAGACACTTCCCTTTCGGGTTATTTTTAGTTGGTTATATTTAGACACCGTGAAATTAAGCAGGAAGTCCCCCAAAGTCTGACTTGCCTGCCCAGGTATGAGAGTTGAGGATCATTTTGCTAAAAGCGTCCCTGGTGCCCTTTAGATCTTTCTAGGTAATAATGGGTGGAAAGCAAGCTGAAGACCAGTGCCGTGTGGAGTCCCTCTTTGGTGCCTAATTCTGAGATAACTTAGTGGAGTTGCTGAGAGGACAGGCCCTAGAGCTGGGCTCCTGGGTTCAAACCCTGGCGTGGCCTCTTACATCCTGTGAGACCCCGGGAAAGAAATTCAACCCCCGCTGTTTGCTTATGTGTAAAAGGAGAATCTTAGTGTTAGCGCAAGGCTTCATTGAGTTAATATGTGGAAGGAGCTCAGAAAATACTAGGCAGCTTGTAAGCACCCAGTAAAAAGTTAGCTAGTGTTATTAGGCCGCGTGGGAGGACGTTTTTCATTCATCTGAATGTGGCGGACCTTTGAGGAAGAACGAATAAGTAGATTTATAGTTTCACTCTTTCGAGAAATATTTATTGACCACTTTATCTACCACCGCCCTGGTTGTCAGAAAAGAAAGATGAATAATACCTCTTCCCATCCCTGGGAATTGGATTGGGAAAATAGACATGCTTATAGATGAGGATGATGATGATGGTGATAAAAATAACAGCATTAAAATAGTGTCTGGCAGATGGTAAGGTACTTTAGCAGGGCCTGGTCTGTCATCATAGTGCCCTCAGCACCTAATATATAGATGAATGAAGAAGTGACAGGAATTTGGCCTAAGATTATTTTGTCTGAGAGTCAAACTTGTTGATCAGCACAGAGTACGTTCCTAGCTGAACAGTCATTTAGCATATGGCTCGGGGGCACTCAGTCTATGCTTGGAGAATAAATGAGTGAATGAATGCATGGAGAAAATTGACTTCCAGCGTCCTTTCTATAGGATGACTACAGCCAGTTTGAGAAAGCAGGTGAATTTGCTAATGTTGAATATTAGGGCTGACACCTGGGTGAGGCAAGGGAGATGCTGACTTAAGGTGCAGCATTTAAGGAGGCACTTGCTCTCAGGCTCCTACAGGGGACTCCTTAAATTTTGTGTCTTAGATGCCTCACTTTCCTCCCTGTTGGCCAAGCCCCGTTGAATACTGCCAGTCTTACATGTGCGACTATACTTTATGTGAACGTGTGTTCGAACACGTCGCTCAAATTTTAATTCAAAAAATTTCAAAGCTAGAGGAGAGTTGAAAGAAGAGTGCAAGAAATACTCTGTACATCTTTTACTGATCTTTATGAGTGGTCGACGTTTGGCTACGTTGACCGTATACCCCTCTATAGACAGGACTTTGAACGTTGTCCTAATATACCAAAGAAATCATGTACTCTCCATACAACACCCTCCCCCCACCTCCGGTGCACAGAATGTTCAAGTTACTTTCTAAATGCTGCATCTCAAAATTATGCAGTTTGGAAGAGAAAGACAATAAGAGCATAAAGAGAACTTTGCTTAAGTACTTTTTTTTCAAATGTACACACTGCTGCTTGAAACTTACTTGATGACCGTTAATATACTAACATATTTAGAACATGGCCAATATCAGATACCTACAATTTTAAAGGTTAGCAAGTTTTTCTGGATGCTCTGATGTTCTCTTTCACAGAGGAGAGATTTTTTGAACAGGCAAATTCCCCTGACCATTCTTTTCCTGAGAGCCTTTCAAAAGTAGACAGTAGTCCAATTACTAAAACACTGAGATCATTGTTCTCCATTAAGAATATTCACTCTAAGGGGTGACTTTGCAAATATAATATTGGGGCTATTTATAAAATTGGTGATATACTCGCAAGTAAGAAGAAATACACACTTGACTTTGGACTATACTGACAAACTTTCATGAAAAAAAGCTTCTGTAATCATCTCGAATGTTTATACAAAATAAGGTATCTGTCACTATACAAGTGTGACCAGGTCTGCCAAGAAAGTTGCATTATTTCAGTGGTTTTAAAAATGCTCTCTGAGGAGGCTTAGGGAACTCGGAGAGGGGCCTCAGAGCCCCTGTAGGTACTAGTGACAAGCCAGAGGCAAGGGAGTGAGACCAGCATTGAAAATCCAGGCCACTCATGTCCCATCAGAATATCTCTGATATTACGTGCTTTATATGGGCACTTGCCTAAGAATCACTTTTCAGGATGGTGTCCTAAAGCTTAAAAAGACAGAGCTTGGTAACCAGAGCTTTGGTGGCTAGAAGAAGAAGTAGGAAAAATTCATGCAGCAATGAGTTGGCAGTGAGATGTCATAGCTGTCAACTTGCTGGATGGGAGAGGTAAGAAAACTCATGAAAAACAGATGCAGGAGCGGGAACACAGTGGGTGTCTGTGAGGATTCAGCAGGGTCAAGGGCCCCTACATAGCCTAAGGGTGTAATTCTGCAAGGAAGCCACTCCTTAATGCGGAGATGCTCATTCAAGAGAGCCGGGCTAGGGCTCCGTCTGATTTTTTAACAGTCACCCTGTAGCACACAGCAAAAAGGTGCCCTAAAGTCACGTTTATGTCACAGAACATCTCAATATTGTAGGTTGATAAAGATGACAGGAGTTGTAAAGAAAATGTTAAATTCAGTCCTGTATAATGCAACCTTTTTTTTAATGCAGGGACAGTTTAGAATGATTTTCTTCCAAAATGCATAAAATTGAAAACATTATCCTGAATAATAGTGGGGAAAAGACAGAAAAATGATTATATTGTAAAGTAGAGTTTACTGAGTCCAGTGGGAGAGGAAAGAGCGCTCACACCTGGCTCAGTGCTATGATAGGTTCTTGGAAGACAGACTCCATGCTGAGGCCTCGTGGTTTAATGGGATCTGTCCAGACTGTAGTTATTAGATGGATCTGGGTTTGAATCCCAACTCCCTGCTTACTAGTTGCAGAACCTTAGGAAAATTCCTAATATTTTTAAGATTTAAGGTCTTCTTCAAAGGGTGAAAATTAAATGCTACGATATACTCAAAGTACTGAGCACAGGACTTGAAAAATAATAGCTGCTCAGTATAAGTGGTCATAATTACTATTATATCTGTTTAACATGGATCTTAAAATGAGCACCTTTTCAAGAGGACAGGAATGAGAGTGTGTTGTCTATTGGTTTGGTTTTTGATTTTTTGCATGGGTTGGGGGAGCGGGAGCAATAGACTATTCCCCAAGAAAAGGACTAGCATAAGCCAATTTTGAAGTAAGAAATGGTATATGCTTTCGTGCCTGAAGTGTCCCCACTGGTGTTGCTCATGTAGAAGGTTCTAGATGACACAAATATTTTATAAATATTAACTGATTTAATCTGCATAGTGTCTGTAATGAAGTGAGTATTGTTATTTAACAGATCATGAAGCTGAGGCACAGAGAGGTTAAGTAACTTGCCCACGATCACACAGGTGGCAGTGGCAGAGCCAGGGGTTTGAATGCAGTCTGTACTTCCAACCACTATGCTATGCTACTTTAATAATCATCATTTATATTAATGCTTATTAGGAAAATATACCTAGCACAGTAAACAGCATGATTTTGTAGATTTTATTGCCTAGAACAAATTTTAAAAAGTAACTTGATTTAAATGAGCCACATAAAACGAGTAACAGTAGGCTTGACATCTAATATGACAGAAATCCTGTATGTGGTCCCCGGATGATTTTGGTCTGGGAAATTCTTTGGTGAGGATGGATTAAGGCTATCCCACGGGACTGCTGCCTCCAAATGATCGTATAATGTATAAAACAACAATAAAACCTTCAAGTTCTAGGGAAGAAGCAAGTGGTTTACCCTAGGGCGGGATGCCAGGGGAAGGGAAGGCCTGTGGCTTGCAGACTTCACCCCCATTTCTGGCAGTTCCATTGGGAAGGGGAAAGGCATTCCCCGTTGGCCCTAAAAGTCTGTTGAGAGGCAGGACTGAGATCTGAGCTGCCTTGCAGTTTTTCAGTTTCTCGTCCTCCTTTTCCTCCATCCACTCTCCTTCCTCTGCCCTCATCTCTTCTCTCTTCTTCCACCTCTTTCCCTTCTACTTCTTTTTAGTTTGCATCAGGACAGATTTCTAAGCGGCCAGGCCCAGGAATGCAGATGCCTAATGCAATTCAATAGGAAAAAGAGCGTCATACTCTACATGGCATTTTAATTTACCTCCGGCTTTCCAGGATGGCGCTTGTGCCTGCCCCTGTACCTCTCCTTTGGATGTTTAGATAATCCTAAACCAATCCATGCTTAGGCTTTTATATTTGCAGCAGACTTACCTTCCTAACAACTATTTGAGGCTAATATTAAAATGAGTTTGCATTCCCTGGGCAAATGAGCACAGGAGTTAGCCTCTAAGTTGCAGGAAACCAGACGGTAACCAGCTACCCTTAAGGAATTGTTGGATAATTCCACAGTCCCCTAAACCGGGGGATGGCATGCCTGCCCCTTGGATCCCAGATCTGCAGTATTCTGCCGATGTGCTGCTAGGCCTTGGATCTAGAGTCTCCTTATCCAGTTTTGTGCATGTCCCCTGTCTCACCTTGAGGATTAGCATCATAATCCATTCTTTTTACCTCTCTATTCCTGCCATTTAGTGCCTGGCATGTAGTATGTGTTTTATTAATATACCTTGGCATACATTATACATTTAATACATGAACTTTTGCCCATTGGTTAGGGAGGGGTAGCCATAATTCAGTATTTCTTGTTTCAGATTGTCTTTTAACGAGTACTTATTGAGCACTTACTATGTGCTAGGCATTGTGCTAGGTGCTTTCATACCATTTAATTCCCACATCAGCCCTCGTCACCTGTCCGTGATGGGGGAACCCAGGCTCAGGAAGGCTGAATGATTTAACCAAGACCACATACTCTTCTTGCCTCTGCATGATTCAGGTCCAGATATCCTGATTTTCAAGAGGCCTTGAAAACATTGAATGGGTTTCCTCACCTTTTATTTAACTGCAATTTCCTTACAACCAGTTCCCTAAGATCTCAGTCAACCCACCCATAGAAAGAAAGCATCTCCCTCTTTGGCTGCAAATAAAGAATCTGTCTTCATGGCATAAGACCCTGAATGTCATCAAATGCCACTGCCCATAGTGAGTCCTGGCATGGAAGCCTCTCTCAGAATTTCCAACAGGGGATGCCTGTGAGAGCACACCATGGGATTAGGCCTGATCACATGCCCCAAATGCTGCTTTACACATGAAAATAGTTGGTGCAGTGATTAGACAACTGAATTGGTTAAACCGGCTGGTTTCAGGTTGTTTTCGGAGAATGAGTAACTCTATGATTTTTTCTTGTCACGGGCTAAGAGGAAAAAAAAGTAAGAGTGAAATTTCATAGCTATTTTTCTTCCCTCGATGTTCATAGTGGTTATTTATATCTGGGAAGTTTCTATTGAGATTTAGTTCAGGGTATAGACTTGGCAGGGTGGCTTCTGCACTCCGTGGTGACATTTGACAGACTGCAGGCAGAGCAGGATGGATTTCTAATATCTAGATGGATGGATTTGAGGGCGAAGTGTTGGGATTGTACTGTATTATGAAATGGATTTATTGATCTGAATCTAAAAGTGGCCTGTTGCCCGTCAATATCAGATCTGTGTCAATATGTTTGATAAATTAGGGTTCCCGACCCTTTGCTTTGTTTGCTTTATCAATTCCACTTGGCAATAACAATAAAAGGCTCCAGGTGGTGTATCGAGAGCGGCTTATCACACTTGTCCTGTGTGCTGCTGACCTTAGGGCCCGGTTTTGCAATACGGCATATGTCATAACCACCCCTAGAACGCTGCTGTGCCCGGCTTCCTATCCGAATTGCACATTCCCCTGCAATGTTGAATTTCAATCTCAGCCTCGTGCATTAACCTTGAAACGCTGTGCCCATGCTGTAGGTAGCATCTTCATTTTCCAGAAGAAATTAAGACACTGTGAGGTTAAATGAGCTGCCCAAGGCCACACGGTAAATCTCTAATACAGCTGGGATCCAGGCAGAGGTGTCATGGTTCCTGGGCGAGGGTAGGACACGCTCCTTCTCTGTGATTATGAAAAGGACCTGAATTTGCAAAAAGCTCGCCAGTACTATACTTTCTCCCCAGATGTGGTCAGACTGCCACCTTACTTCTGAGCCACTTACTTACTTTTTGGGGAAGAAGCCCATGTCCCTGTATGGACAGCAGAGGGTTCGAAATGGGGTTTATTTGGCCTTTGTCACAGACGAAGATTGTGGACTTTCTACATCCTGCTGGATACCGACCCTCAAGGGATAGTTCTTACCATGCCACAGGTATCTTTGGTCGGGGGCGGGGGCAGTTATACATCCAGCCAGATGTCAGATGATTTGCGGGGGACAGAAAAACAGAAGACATAGTTTTCCCCACTAATGTGCTTACATTTTAGTTGGTGGAGTGGCTGAATGCAAGCCTGTCTCCCCAAATCCCTTCACCTGTGGGCTGGTAGAGATGTCTGGTACGTGAAACAGGCCCTGTGACTCCATTTACCTGACCACAGCCACAACACAGTAATAGTGAGTGCTTGTACTGTGCTCAGGAAACACACTACGCACACTTAGCTCAGCCTCAGCCACCCCTTGGCAATGGCCTGAATGAGGCTAACAACGGTGTTTGGAGTTGGCCACCCCTATGTGTGCCATGTGGGGTTCAGGTATAATTTTGAAGGGAGCGCTGACTTCTTTGGCATAAATGATGTCACTATTTACTTTTGAACCTCTTCTGGAACTCTGAGTTAAGTCACTTTGTCATCACAATCATGATTAGCTGGAATATGGAAAACCAAAGAGATAATTATCTGGAAAAATATATCAAAACCATTAAGAACTAGCATGCTTGAGAAGTAAGTGGAGTTTTAGCTAGGAAAACTTTTTTTTTTTTCCAACCTTTTTGGTTGAAAATGCATTTTATAGTGAAAAAAGTATATCATGGAAACAGGCTTATACCTCTGTTTCCATGCCTTTTTCGTTTTGTTGAGCCTCAGGGATATCGTTCTGAAGACCAGAATTTTTTTATTTTGGTAGGTTGAGAGGATGTATGTTGTCAACCAACTGATGGTCTTCAGGGTGAAATTTTTGACATCAGTTGATTTCAAATGCAGTGAGTTAACGAGCACACTTTCCACAATCTCATTTGCATCCCTTGTCCCCGGGAAGATTGTCTGACGGTATGTTTTTTTTCTTTCTCTCCTTTACCCGCTCCATCCATATTCCTCAGGACTCAAAGAAGAAAGCCAATTTCACCTGAACAGATTGTTAGCAGTGTAGATCTCCTCAGAGATTCAGATCTAATTGGTTTGGAATGGCATCCAGGAATCTCCATTCCTAATAAGCACTCAGCGCTTTCCTAACAAGCACCCTAACAAGCTTATTAGAATCAGTATTTCTAACACGCAGGTGTTCTGAGGCCCACACTTTGAGAAACAGTGTTAAAGGAAGAGGAGCTGACTCCTGAGGAGACGCCAAGTGGAGTGTGAGAGGGGATATGTGTCAGAGGGCCATCGCTAACCATCTTCTGCAGGATGCTTTCATGAGTGACTTGGTGGTGGCTTTTAGTTAATGACCAACTAGTTATACGATCTTGTAGGAAATTCAGACTACCTGTCTTACCCCAAATTGAAGTTTCCAAACATTTATTGAACACATTCTCTTGTGATCCCAGGATCTGAATAAGAAACAGTATAATACTGATCACTGGGAAATATATTTATTATGGGAACTGTTTTTTTTTTTTATAGTTGGGAGAATTTATTTCAAAGAATATATTACCTGATGTTATCAGATTCTAGGAAGTCTCTGAGAAAAAAAAACACCAGCAAATTATCACATTAGAGTTGTTCATCTAGCCATTTGTACACCATGTGAATAAGCACTCTTTGAAACCTTTCTTTATTCTGTCAAATAGAGAAATTATTTACAGAAAACATTTTCATTACTTTTACAGCAACAACACTAGTATCTCTGAGCATAAGTGTGTGTGTGTGTGTGTGTGTGTGTGTGTGTGTGTACACACCCACATGGCTGGTGGGTGGATATCAGCAAACAAGCCATGAACTAATAATAAAACAACAAATTAGCAACAATTTAATTAAGCACAATTTATGTCAAAGTTTTCTGAATAGGGATATGATTGCATAATTATATGTAAAAATTTGAGGGAAAGAATAGAGTTTTTTTCCCCCTTATATTCCACTGCACTTTCTGCGATTGTCCAGCAGCTGTTTTTTGAACTGCCAAGGTTGAGTCACAAGTTGGGCCAAACCATTTCTGAAGGAACGGTCTGTGTGAGCTGGCAGGCTGTCAAACTGTGTGGTCCTCCTACCAGCAAATGAGTAAATCAGAGTTTTAAGTTGCAAATGTGCCTCAAATTAACTTCTGCATCGTAGGGAATGAGCTTGGCATAATTTAAAGCCCGGCTCAGTGACAGCCTTCTCTCGTGGCAGCCAAATCAAGGAGATGATGGAAAATTAAGGCATGGTGGGCCACGGAGCGTCCACAGGGCATGAACTCGGTGTACTGTGCTCGAAATGTCACATTCCAAGAGGTCCTGGAATGAGCAGGCTCAGTGTCATATCGCACTGTGGACTCTGTTCACATGATGCGAGCCGTTGCTTATCTGACCAGGCCTAAAATAAGATGCTCCCATGCTTTATTTATGAGCTCCAGGCCACCCAGGCCCGTGATGTAAGTAACCTTGGGGTACACAGCATTTGATCACTTCAATTCCCATTAACTACCTGTTTCTAAATGGGGAAAAGCATTTACCCAGTGCATTGCCTTATTCATGAAGACACAAAAGCAGCCTGTTGTGCTGTCACTGGGGCTGATTTCCATGTAATGTGACCCAGCTGCTGAATCCTGCAGTGTGGGCTTCTAATAGTCGTTTTCTCCTTCTCTTTTTCTTTTTTTCTCTTTCCTTTCTTGTCCTTTTTTTTTTCTTTTAACTTCCTCCTCTTTTCTGTTTGTTTTTAAAAAGAATTGGTCAATTTGAGACATTGTTAAGTATATAACTAACTGTATGTCAAGCAGTTATGAGCTGTTCCCCTTTTTAACACAGAAGGTTATAAATTGGTGGCAAAGAACCCCTTTTATATAATAATAGGAACATCTAGTACAGAGTCTGTTGACTTTGGCACTGTTCATATTTTGGACCTGATTTTGTTGTTGTTGTGGGGGCTGTCCTGTGAAATTTAGGATATTTGGAGCATTCCTAGCCTCTATTCACTAGAGAGCCAGTAGCACCTACCCACTGGTGACAACCAAAAATATCTGCAGACATTCCTGAATATTCCCTTGGGAGTAATTTGCCCCTGATTGATACAGTGTGACAGCTTACTGGGCCTTTGTTAATGAAAATCTCAGTGACTCTCTCTGAGATGTGGTTATCAGATTTGGATTTCAAGACAGAAAACCTGGGTTTGAACCTTGGCTCTAACACTAATTGGCACTAACTGGTGTGACTTTGGGCAAGACATTTAGCTTATCTAAGCCTTAATTCTTCACCTATGAATAAGCATAATAATACTTAAAAGATAATTGAAAATTAGTGAACTCGTATGTGTAAAGAATATGGCATATGATACATGCTCAAAAACTGATGATCTTATTATATGACCTGATATATTATGACTGTCAACTTAGATATACAGTGAAATAAAAGGCAGCCCTGTGAGCCCTTTTCATCATACGTTGCTCAGTGCTGGTCTTGCCCTTCTTCACGTTCCTTCTACTTTCATCCCTCAGCCATGTTTGCCTTCCAGAAACTGACTAATTATGGCCAAAGGCATGAAACTGGGAGACTGGAAAGAGAAATGGTGTGGGGATGGCAGAGAACATTTTCCTGGTGGGATCACTCTGTGAGGAAGCCCCATGAAGAGGCACGGGCAATTCATTTAAGTTCTTCAGGGTGAAACTCTAGAAAGATTGGAAAAGCAAAGAAACCCTCAGCACCACATTAATCTGAACCCCATTCTGCATTCCACAAATGCCAAATCCACCTTGTGGCTTTGCTTCGAGAGAAAGCAAAATCTCTTTCCTTATTCTGGGGTGAGGCGACAAATGTTAAATCTGTTTTCTTGGGGAAACAGTTGAGAAAACATTCAAAATGATTCCAGGTGATTAGCACAATTTTCTTCCCGGGTCTTTAAAGTCTGAGTCCCTATGGAACTGCGTCTAAATCTAGGAAAAAGGGCCAGGCTTAGAATGAGTAGACGTCAGCCCTGGACGTACGACTCTCACCTTTGACATCTCTCCTTCAGCCACCCCATACCTGTTTTATATAGCCTCACAAGCTTGCTACATGCCAGCAATTAGGAAAACCTTGGCAAAAAATCCTACTCTTCTCTGCAGAAACTGCAGTTTCACTCATGTTCTGCAGATCTCTTTTCCATATGTGTGCCTCTTTCTAATCCTTTCTACTTGCACCGTAGAACATGAGGGTTGCAAAGGATACGAGAGATCAAGTCCATTGGCTGAGTTGCTTCTAGACCATTCCTGACACTTTCCATCTGTCCTTTCTCGAATGATTCCAGAGATGGGGTGCTCACTGTTATGTGAATGAGGACTTTCAAGTGCTGAACCTCCTCTGCCCCTGTTAGAGGTATAGCTATCTGCCCTTCTCTCTCTGCACTCAATATATTCCTTTGACAAGTGCATCCTGAGAACCCATGGTATACTGAGACCTAAATATGAGTGAAATAAGACTTCTGTCATCAAGGAGTGAATTGCTGTCATGGTGATATGTTACATGGATGTAAATCATTCATGTATTCATTCAACAAACATTTATGAGCAGTTATGATAAACTAGGTACCTTGCTAGGGGCTGGGGATACAATGGAGCAAGAACACCATCTCTCTCTCAATGAAGCTTGCAGTCTATAGAAGAGAAAGACATCAATCAAGGTTCACCTTAATAAATACAGAATAAGATTGTACTAACTTACGTGTGATGAGGGCAAAGGATATGGTTCCAATTGGGTAGAAAACAGACTGTTTCCTCTGAGCTGTGAAGAATGAGTGGGAATTAATGAGGTTCTGAGATTGGAAGGGGAGGGAGTTAGCATGATGATGCAACAGGAGCAAATATAGCGACCTAGGCGGTGATGGCGGTCCCAGGACTGGAGTCCAGACGCAAAGGTTGGATCAGGTCAGCAGGGCTTCCAGCGCTATAGGTTTTGGGTTTTATCTTAACTCAAGGCTGTGAAGGGATTTTAAGAGCTATTTAGGGGATAAAATACACAGACTAGATCATGGTTAGATATAGACCAGATCATACCAGTGGATGGAGAGAATTCATGGAGATAGATGTTGTGACAGCGCTGAGGACGGAGCACAGCAGGTGAAGGTACAGCAGGCTTTATGGAAAAGGTATAACGTTTGTGAAATAAGAGCAGGCATCTTCCAAGCTGGTATTCCAGGCAGGGAAACGGCAACTATACAGATAGGCAGGCCTGACAATTGGCAGGAATATTCCAGAACACCGCAAGTTGTCTTCTATAGGTGGGAGCACAGGGCTAGTGTTGGTAATGGTGAGTATCAAGGCATGAGGCTGGAAGTTGGGTGTGGCCAGCTGGCTAAGAGCTCTGCAGACTCTGCAGGGGTGATGGACGTCATTCTTAAGATGAGGCTTTGGGGGAGCTTTCAGAGGGCAACCGAGGTCCTCCGCTGCCATGTTAGAACAGTCTCTTGGCTGTTGTGTCGAGGTGGAGACCAGAAGTTGGAATGTCCAATGCAAGGGCTGGGCTGCGGTCAGGATGAGGCACAGTGAGCTCTGTCCCCAGGGCAGCCACCATGGGCTGGAGCTATTTACAGAGAGATAATCAACAGGACTTAGTGTTTGTTGGGGGCTGTAGCCTGCCACAGATACCCTGACTGTTACTTCCCTAATAGCTGGGAGAATCCTGGCTAGTGTTGATGTGACTCTGTACAAAATGGGGCTTGATGATAGCCTTGCAGCCAAGAGAAATGACAGGAATAGACTATCCTAACATGCGCAGAAGCAACAGTGCATATTTCCCATTTCACCTGCTCTTTCGCATGATGCAGCCACCTGTTAATTTCCTTTGTCCAAGATAGCATTATGTATAGAATGCTGGTCCCTCTCCCAAACATCTGGATGCTTGGGGTTGCACAGGTAAAATACCTGGATTCAGGCCTGAGGTTTCACCTCTTCTTCCAGATGTTTGGTGTTCCATTGACAAAGTCTTTGTGAAGAGTCATCTCATAAAACCAGGTACTCAACAAGGCTTGAGTCTGTGGAGGAATTTTGAGGGGGATATGAATGAATAACCCCCACACAAAGGGACTATACAATCACCAAACCCATTATGGATCCAAGGGGAATGAGTTTTTTTCTGGTTGACCAAAAGGGTTAAAAAAGTGTATTCAGGCATCTTAGGAATATATTTTCAGGTGCTTGTTTGCTTTGAACAACTGGGGGTGGGGAGGTTGGGGGAACTTAGAATGTTATGCATATGGAGGGGTTCTCCAGCTGAATTAAAGTCTGTCATTGAAGTTGGCTGGCAGACAAAGAGCCAAAGAACTTGATGGTTGAGTTCATTCTTTGCTAAATAGTGCTTTTTGTTACACAAGTATTTTCTAGGCTTCTTGATTAACTCCTTGTGATATTTTGTAAAAGAATGACCCAACAAAGGGTTTGGGCAATTATTTAAATATAGGAATTATACACAAACTTGAGAATTCTCAAGTACAGCTTCATTGTATATGGGGAAGGAGAAATATGGGAGAGAGAATAGGCAAACCGTGTTAATAGATTGTGAGTTAAGCTGTCTTAGCCATTCCTAGAAATGGGAGCATGTTAGTTCATTTTCTACACCCTCCTGCCACCCTTCATCATCATAGTTTCTCTTGTATCCCCAAATGTTTGTACCTTTGGATGGGTGGGTGGGATAGCTCATGCCACAGATATCTCGGGGTTCAATGAAGCTGCTCCTGTGGACCGGGAGCGATGTCCCCTTTCTCTCTTACCCTGCCTCCTGTGTGTCCCTCCTGAGAAGTGTCTTTGCTGAGAAACCACTTACCCTTTCCAGGTAGAGGAGAACTGCCTTGGGGCCAAGGGTATATCTGACTAGCTACGGTCCTCTGCTAGAACCTCCTCCATTTGAACTTCTGTCAAGGCAAAATTGCTTTATTTTCTAATTTTGATGATATTAGCAAATACATGTAATGGGAAATAAAATTAATCAGTTTGTGCTTATGAAATTGCCTCCTGTTTACCTCAGCCTTGTAGCGATGTTTCCCCCTCCTACAGGGGTTATTTTAATTAACAGCGTGAATTTTTGGTAGTTTAATTTATTTTATGATTGTGTAAAAATACCCCTTTGTAAGGGTTTATATATAACTAGCCAGTTAATTAGCAGTAATATTTTAACAACAGCTGTAGAAGCAGGGAGTCCCATGAAACATGGCTTCTCCCTTCAGACCGCCAAGATATTTATTGGTACCTTTCCTTATTGGCTGTAGCTGAAGGCAACAAAGGAGGGTAGTGTGAGCATCAGATTATTAAAAGAGAAATAACGCATCAAGTTCTCCTCTCACCTGACACACAGAACTTCTTAAGGACTTCTCTGCTTCCAAGCTTGTGATTTAAGACTGTCTCCTTGGCTTCTAGTTCTTCTGAAGTCTGTTATATATTCCTTGTGGGTCTCAGCATGAGACATACCTTTCTCAAAAAAATGATGAGGAGTCTTTTAACAGCATTAACTTGAACTAATAATAGCCACCAGCATTTGTACCACACTTTCCATTGACGCAAAGCCTTTTACCATAAAGTGATGTTCACCTTCCATTCGTTTCACTTCCTGGGTTTCAAGTTGAAAACTGGGGAGAGAGTCATGGGAGGTGATGCAGAGACAGAGACATGGAGAGTCAGAGAGAGAAGAAGCCAGGCAAACAGAGACCACCCCTCCCTCGATAGCTAACACAAACCCACAACCAGTTCCCTGCTACTCCTCCACTGTCACCAAGCACCCATTTTGCTGCTTTGAGTTTGGGTTCAAGGACGGGGCACCAGAGAGGTGAGAAGGCCACATGTGGAGAGCATTGTAGAAATGGAGATGCATGGGGGAACCAGCAGGCTCCTGTCCTCTTGGTACCTCGTTTCAGGGTGTGCAACCATTGGTCACCCTGACTTCAGCATTCCAGAGTTCAAGAACCATGCCCCCCCCCCCCCCCCGCACCACACTTTTTTTTTTTTTTTTATTCCCAAAGGCAAACCAGCTGCTGGCTCTGGGGCTCAGCATGAATTCTGCCGACACAACGCTTTTCCCTTCTGTGTTTAGATTTTTGATTCTGACTCCTGCGGAGCTGCGTGAACTTCATAACCATGGGAAGCTGGGTATCCTTAACCTGATTTTGTATCCCTAACCTGATTTTAGAGGGAGGGACACTACAGGCTAGAAAAGTCAAGTGACTTGCCCAAGATCACACAAGAAGTTGTAGTAGAGCGGCAACTAGAACCACATGTCTGTCCTTAAATGTCTGTGGTTTGCTGTCCTAAAGAATATGAGGGAAGCCTTGCATTTTCTAAGAGAGAGCACACCATCTTTTCTGTGTGCTCCCATGGTGCTGCAGCCCAGTTATAGCGCAGTCCCAATGGTCTCATGGTTCACTTACATGTTGTTCTCCTCACCAGACTGAGCTCCGTGAGAGCAGAATCTCTTTTGTGTCTAGTTTGGTGTCTGGTTCACAGCAGACACTCAGTAAATAATTATTGCATGAATAAAAAAATAATCCCAGTAAGTTGAGTCTGATTTCCCAATGCAAACTTCTTCTGAGTAAGGAGTCTAAATTTCTGATGAATGCTTAACTCCTAATAGTTGTGTCTAAAAATACTCCATGTGCCATGTGAGTGGTATGGTGTCTGGAATACAATAAGGACTCAAGTGTTAACTGTTATTATTCTCTCAACTTTAGTAAATTAGAGGGGAAGTATCTAGAGAAAGTACAATGCAAAGATTTCCAGAGTGTCGAAGTTATTAAAATGTGGGGGATCAGTAATCACATACACACAGGTACACACACACACACACACACACACACACGTACACACACACACACACGACACACACTTGGTTAGATCAGATTCACTTAAAAGGTCTCTTGGAGAGGGAAAATGCCCATTGGGGGATAGAGAAAAAGTTCCTGAGGAATAGTAACCTTCTTGTGCTATGTAATGACTCCAAAGAGATGACTTCCACTTGGAAAACTCTTTTAATTTCACCTCTATGCAGACACCCAGAAACATGGAGAGTCAGAGGAAGAAAAACCAGGACAGACAGGGATGAGTCCTCTCTCTATAATTAGCACAGACCCATAATGGCACAGAAACAGTGAGACTGCCTACCCAGCACTTCAAGAGTGCCTGACACACAGTAGGCACTCAGTATATGTTTGATGAATGGCTGAATGATCTCATTTGGCTTTCACCATAACCCTGCCAGGTGGATACTGTTATTATTTCTACTTGGCCATTGACGTACCCTCAGAGAGATTAATGTTCCCAGTGAAAGTTTCCTAGCTAATCAGTGACAGAGCCAGGAGTCAAACCCACGCCTTTTCATTCCAATGTTTACGCTTTCTTTTATTTATTGTTAAATAGCGTCACAAACAGTGTATTTATTTATATGAATAATAGAATAACTAAGTATAAGGTCAGCTGGCGGTAATATTGAGAGGACAGCACTGTGTTATCTTTAGAGGGAAGGCTCTGTAATTAGGCAAACTTGGATTTGAATCTCGATCCTGCCACTTATGGTCTGTGTATCTCTGGACAAATTTCCCAGCCTCTCTGCGCATCAATTTACTTATCTCTAAAATGGAAGAATATGAGCATCTACCTCATGAGCTGTCTTGAGGATTATGGGAGATGACGCCACTGGCTGAGTGTTGGGTGCAGAGTCAGAACTCACTGGAGCTACCTAAGAAGTGGGTGACAGGTCCTGACTTCGGTCCCTAACTGCGGTGTGATCTTCCTGGGTCATACTATGCTCACCTGGAAAATGACAGCCTGGATAACATGATCTATAAGGCCCCTCACCTGACACAAACATCAATGATCCGAGCATAATTTTATGATGTCTCACATCATAATGTCCCCTCAGTATTTCTAAAACGTTTTTATTTTCTGATGAAGAGAGAAAATAATAACATGAAGTGGAAAGAGAGAGGTGAAAAGAGGAATTGTAAGAACATCAGTAAGGGATGGATGAAGGAGGGGGTCTCAAATGACAAGGAGCTAAATTGACCATTAAGGATATTGAACTCCATTTGATGTGTAATACTAGGTGAGCACTTGGCCATGGGAAACTCATATCTATATATCAGCTTTCCCCAAACACCATCTCAATTAATAAGCGCTGAATGAGGAATGGAGATTTGGCTGGGCAGAGATAACAGTAGAAAAATATGAGAAATATAAGTATAATACTGTAATTAAAGGAAAACCGATGTGACTTATGGCCTCCAATCTCAATTCCTTTTCTTTCTTTCCCTGTTAAGCCTCACGAACCAAGAACTGTTATGGAAAGTAGATTGAGGAAGCGATGTTTCTTTAAAAAAGAAAATTCAAACTTGGGATTTCTTTTGATGGGGAAACAATAAAGTGTTAGATAATTCTGAGGTTCTCACTGCAAGAAAACAATAATTGCATTTTGTATTTTATTATAATAATAGGTTCCCGGCTAAATGCACAAATCTAATAAAAACCATAATACCAAGCTACAATGGGCTTCATGAATTGGAAATAGAGTGAATTTAAATGTTTTTGGCACCTGCCACGCCATTCCCCAATAATAAGATCTATTTTTTCCTGATAAGGGTGTGCACACCTCTTGGGACTATAGCTCTATAGTAGGGCCAAAGGCTGTTTCCAGCGTTCATGTTAATTTCTCACTGGCCTTGGCAGGTCCACTCCTTCATGGTGAAACCTTTTGCCTTTTAAAAGCGTTGAGAGTACTGAGATAGATTTTGTGACTTTTAAAGGGATTTTTGAACATATAATTAGTTGTATGGGACCAGAACATGGTGAGTCATCCTGGGCTTATTTGAGTGTTTCAAAAGCACTGGGTATCACTTATACACATCGAGAGAACACTATATGTTTGCAAATGGAGCAGGAAATGTTTATATGTGTTGGTAAGGCTCAAAGCACAGTGGGGGAAAGCTGTTAGTTTTCTGAGCTGAGTGTCTGCCCTGAAAGTTTAGGGCAGTTTTCCCCCAATGTAGGTCACAGGTGTGGGCATGGTGTATAGGGTCACAGGTGTGGGCATGGTGAATAGGGTCACAGGTGTGGGCATGGTGAATAGGGTCACAGGTGTGGGCATGGTGTATAGGGTCACAGGTGTGGGCATGGTGAATAGGGTCACAGGTGTGGGCATGGTGAATAGGGTCACAGGTGTGGGCATGGTGAATAGGGTCACAGGTGTGGGCATGGTGAATAGGGTCAGAGGGATGAGGGTTCATTTCTTTGCTCAGGCTCTTGGTGCCTGGCAAGTCCTCTAGGCTAAAAGCAGATGCTAACTGGGCTGTCACACACAGCATTTGCATGGACAACTCAGGCTCCTTGGAAATCCCTTTCTTCCCCCAAAGGTGTGTCATCATTGTTGGGGCAGATGTCAAGTGGGACTCCATTTTATGGCTATCCTAATGTCAAGTCCCCAGGGAATGTATGAAGAAGCCACCAGGAGTGTCTTCTGCCTTTAGATATATCTTGTTTTCCCCTCTCAGACTCACATGGTACAACAAGGTGGCTGCTGATGGTATGACCCAAGAGTCTAGGAACTGTAGTCTTATTATAAAGCTTTCAGGTACATGGCCAAGGTTTCAAAACTGTTGACTCTCACTAGAAATCAATGGTAGGTATACCTCACCAGTTCTCTTTTCCTCCTGCCGTTAGCTGATAGGCTACCCCACAGCAAGAGTTTTGTACCGTTAGGCTAAACTTTTGGCTGTTGATGGTGACTGCATTGCTAGTGGAGAGAGTCTGAGACCTTTTGAGAGAGTTTGTGATACAGGACCAGGAAGAGGGAAAACACAGCTCTGAAAATCTTGTAGTTTTTCCCCTCTGTCCCCCGTAACACTTTCTGCTCTCCTTTCCAGCTTGGAAAACGCAGTTCAGTTGAGCTGAGTCACCTGCCTCTGATCACTTCCTTATCAGCTGCAGATGAGACTGCCTTCACTTTGCCCCCAGTCTCATTTAATTAGATATAAGCCTACCTCAAAGTCAATTCATTCTGTTTCTTAACATTGACCGCAGTTTCTCTTTTGGCTAACTCCTTGCCTTTCCCTGTGATTGAGGCATTGGAGGTTGATAATTCACTTTGCTCCGCCATTATTGATTTGGTGGCTCTGGTCCAAAATTTGAAAATTTCACTCCAGGTCGTTCTTGCCCTTGGTTTTTACAAAGACATTGCATAAAACGAAGGGTGTAGGTCAGAAATAGAAGCATCAGTACTACTTTAGGGTATGAGGGTCCACTTTCAATCGTGAAAGAGGCTTATTGTTAATTACAGAGATTTCCAAGGGCATCACACACTTCTCATGCGGTGGCTGGGAAAAAAACCCTTCTTACAAATGCTTTCTAAACTGAGAATGGATTTGAAAGACCATTGTCTGCCCTCGCTCAGAAATTATTCCCTCATAAAGGACTTGTGTAAAGGTTTTCAAGATACCTTTATGTGAAAGATAAACTATATTAAGGGCCCAAGAGCTGCTGCTCACCACATTTTCACTGAAGGTTTCCTTTCTTGATTCTTATAAATGTCAGTTTCACCGAAGAGTTTTTTAAAGTTGCCGCCTCCCTTGCATTAAGGATTCTGAGCCCAAAGTGGAGGCTTCTCTGACATCCTTTCTTTTTCTTTTGGGTACGTTGGTGGGTGTCAGGTGTCCAGTGGAGATTTTCTTGATGGATCATAATGAAATTATGGGTGGGCTCTTACACTGCCTTAAAAAAAAAAAATCTCCCCTAAATGACCATTACAGAAACCCCAGGAACTAAGAATTTGTGGAGGCTTACATTTCTCCATGACTCCTCTAGCATGTGATATTTTTTATTTTTTAGTTATTATTTATGGATTTATTTTTAATGTGGCAAATCATCATAATAAGGCCTATCTTTACGAAAGAAAAAGGAAAAACCCTATCTTTCTTTGTTTCGTTTTCTCCAATTAGTATGGCAAGCTGAGTCAGGGACCTCTAGGGTCTATTTATTGGATTGTATGAAAGAGCAGTGGAAATGGACAGAATGCATTATTTTCCTCAGGTTACTTCACTTCCATGCGAAGATGGGTCCCTGTGAATTAGCTCATAACCACAGCGTAGTACGTAAGCATCATACTTTCCTCCCCTGATATTTCTGAAGATAAAGACAAACCCATGAAATCATCTTAGATCTTTAGAAAACTGGGAGTAGATGCTTTCCAGAGATCCTTGTTCTAAACAAAGCTAACTTCTGCCCTCTTCTCCTTTCCATTTAATTTGATATCGTGCATCTCTATAAATAAAACAAGCCTATAATGCCAGCTTCTCATTGGCTTAGAGATCAACTCAATCTTCACTTCACGCCTGTAGTGAACTCCGTTTCCTATGATCAGACAGAGAAATGATGGCACAAACAAACAAATAAACAAACATTTTCCTGACGCTAGATAGAAAACCCAGAGATGAAACCGCCACCGAAGGCCTTTTAAAATATTTCCCTTCTGTCAGTCACGACTGTAATAAAACAGGTAGTGCAAAGATGTTTTTAAGCCTCGCTGACTGTCAGCTACCGACGTAGCCAGCCAAAAGTGGGGAAAACTCGTACTGCGTTAAATATTCTGGTCGGTGGAGCAAAATCCAAATCTGCCCATTGTGCTTTCGTTTCAGTAGGCCCTCTAGATTCTTAATTACAACATGGGCTAATTATGCAGTCAAAGTTCTAAACCACAGTGAGCTCTGCACAGCACGGCTTGCCTACAACTCCTGTCCTCCCTGGCGTTATGGTATCCACTTTCCTGTCAGACTGAGATTTAAATCCTTAACCTTACGTTCATTGTGGCCCACGCATGACCTTTCCTGCCTTTCTGAGTTACGTACCCAATAAAAGTCCTCATTTCTGTCATAGGTCAGAACGTGGTCTTTCATACATTTTTAGGCGGGGGCCATTTGCATTCTGTTTTGGATTTTTTTCTGGCCTCTTCAGATTATTTGCCTTGTAAATGTTTTAATGTTTTGGTCTTAGGCCCCAGCTTCTTAGGCTATTAATTTTCTTTCTTTTTTTTTTTTTTTTGTAATGTGGGCAACCATCAAAGCAAATTTATGGAAAAGATCATTGACAAGGAGATTTGGGGCAGTGAGGTCGCTTCATTGTGGAAAGGTAAATGAAACGTTTGTGGGAGTATTTGCCAAAGTTGGTGTGTGTGTGTGTGTGTGTGTGTGTGTGTGTGTGTGTGTCCTCAGTGCAGGTCAGTGTTGGAATGTCCAGCTATTACAGCCTGTTGAGTTTGGCTTGTGTAGGGTTTTCTTCCTTTATGCATTTCCTCCAGCCAGTTCTTTGGGTGTTTAGTTTCAGTTTCATTGGGGTAATATTGTAGTTTTCTCTGAATTCTGTTGAGAGAGAGAAAGAAGGAGAAAGGGAAAATGAGGGAGAGAGGGAGGCAGAGAAAGAGAGAGGATGATAGGGAGAGTGGGAGGGAGAGAGAGTGTGTGAGAGAGAACTCGAGTACAATGTATTATGAAAGGCTTATGATACTTGAACAGGACAACATATGACACCATAGTTGTTTGGTTATTGAGTGACATGTTAGAATATATTTGAATCTTTTTTGGAGTTGGAGAGGAAATTCTCGAGTCTCAGTTTATTTGCAAATGCCTGAGTGAGATTTTTGGGGCTGCACTTACAAATTCCAAAGATGCATTGGAGCCCCATTATTTCTAGGCTTTCTTCAAGATAAAAGGGGGGGCCAAGACAATATGGAATCACAGACAACGCTGGACCTCGTCAGCCCCGGGGCCCTGGTGCAGCATTGGGGCACCTTTTGTTGGTATTCTCGCCACCACTAGACTGTCACCATCAACTTCCACCTTCCCTGGGTTGCCCCTCCGTCCATCTCCTCATCACACTTACCTGCCTTCAATGCCTGTCCTTGAGGGTGTGCTTTGTGTCCGCTAAATCAATAAGCCTAGCCATGCAAATTTGTTAGAAACTACTAATTACCCAACATGTTATCTCTTCTAGATAAAATACATGCATTGTAACAGAATCTTTCTAGAGACAATGCCCTAAGTCGAAAGGATGGTGCTCATGGTAGGAATTTCATTTGAGCCTGTGGGTATTCCCCAATCAGGTCACGCTGAATGCCATCTTCTCTATATGAGCAGGAGAACTAAACCAATTCTACTTGGAATAGCAGCAAGTCTTTGTGAATTTCTTTTTAAAAGTGTATTTGTGTAATATATATTATTTATATATATTCTATATATAAAGTATGTGTGTATATATATGTGTATATATATTTAAAAAAAAATTGTTTTCTGGGTGGACAGCTTATTGATCACAGCAGCTGCTGAATTTTTATATGCCATTTATGATTGTTCCTATAATATAGTGAAATAGTCAAGGCAAATTTTACCAGTGTTTCTGAAAAAGGTCAAGTACTTCTATATAACTTTAGTTTGGAGATATTCTCAGATGTTCCCTGCCGTACGAAGGGGCTTGGACAGAGATATGTAACGAATGGAGTCACACATTGGAGGCTGGCGAAGAAGCGACAGAGAAGTTTAAGCCAATGTGGGTCTGCATCAGTGGTTCTGCCACCCTGAGATCTCGTCGAGAGGGGCGCAGTGTCATTCCACTGGGTCCCTCTACTTGTACAAATAATCAGGTGTGGTGCTGCTCCACGATTGTTTCAGGAAGTAAAGAATGGAGTATGATAATGATAGCGGTTGGTCAGCGACAGCCTAATTCAGTCATGTCACATGCTGAACTGTTGGGTAATTTCACTGTCAGGCTGAAAGACAGATTGAGACATATTTCAAAAAAGTGTTTCGTAGTGACCTGAAAGGTTATGTATTTGAAGACGGCCACGAAAAAGCAGACAGTGTATGCCATTTTGTGTGAATTTGAAAAGTTTTTCTCTTAAATTGAGGGGAAAACAGGGGGAAAAAAAAAAAGGACCAAATGCAGGGCTATTTCCAGAATAGTTGCTACTTTTTTTTCCTTTAGAAAATGAATAGGTTACTCTCTAGGTCTTTGTGTTTCTCTTCCTCAACTTTGTTGTATGTATTGTCAGTTTCACTCTGGCAGTATTACACGTGATAAGACAAGGACTGGATTTTAAAGTGGGAAAAACAAAAAAACAAACAAATAAAAAACCAAAACATGCTCCCAATACTCAAACGATGTTTAGTGGCACCCTCATTCTTAATGTTCTTTTATGGAGATATAGTTTCTTTCTGAGTGGAAGTTGCTAGAAATAGGTATTTGACTTTCCCTACAAATTGCAGCTTGGCAGCTCATTTGGGGAGGATTACAATCCCTTCTCTAGAAGCTTTTGAAGCCTCGGTCAAGTTCCCAGATGTGAATTCCATCGCCTGAGATTTCTTGTATCAAGCCTTTGGGATGGGCCACGCCAGGCATCGTGGCAAATCCTTTGTATGGGAAACCTTTAGGAGAGAGACTGGACCAAACTGGAGAATGTCTTATGTCTGTTTGAGAGGTTGACTCTCAGGGCTCTGACTGGTCCAGCATTTTTTAGTAGAATTTCTCGGTGAAGATTCCGAGAGGTATGATATATAGGGAAGTAAAGATCACTGTGCTGTCACCAAACGAATGAGTAGTGGAACCAGGGTTTCCACCCTGAGCCTTTGCTCCCGGCTACCTGACTCTCCTGTCTCATTTTAGTAGTGTAGCCCATCACTGCAGAGAGCATTTTGGCTGTGGAGCGTGAGAACAAGAGACTAAGGAGGCAGGCAAGGCTGAATGATACAAGGGCTTGGGACTTAGGCCATGGCGTTTGGGCTTTCTCTTGGAAGCACTGCAAAGCCCTTTTTTCCTGTGACTGCTCACCTACATCTGGCTTTGGGTCATTCACTGTGTGTTCTCTTTTCCTTGTCTATATCTGATGAGAGCTTTCAGATTATAAACGTGTAGCAACAGCATTCCTTATCAAACAATAAAACCTTTTCTTCTTTTCTATACATATGTCTGGTTGCTTAGCCCTCTGTGTGCCCCCTCTACCCTCCGAGGGGTACAGACCCTTGATCCACACTCTGCCCCCACGTTCCCAGATCATATTTTGAAATCCATGCTGAGCCAGTTGACTCAACAGGGACAGTTGGCGATTGTCCCTGTCAAGCCTAGCCACATTTATCTCACGATGCAAGATGCAAGTACCCTTTTTGGTTTCTTCTATTTTAAGATCTTTCCTAACATCTATCTTGAGTTCCCTTTCCATTCTCATACTGCCCGAAGTCATTCTACTCTGGGAACCCGGTCTACTGTTCCCAGAGTTTGTCTCTTCTCTCGGGGTACTCATGGTTCAAGTTAGAGACTAAATGTTGGGAGAAAGGGAGAGGCTATATGGAGTGGGCCCAAAGGTACCAAGAGAGAGGTAAAGAAAGAGTATGTTCTATTCACTCTTCCCCTAGTAACCAGCTCAAGACCTTAGGTAAGGTAATTTTTATCTTTTGTCCACACATCCCTCACCTTGAAAATGAAGCAGTGCATATAAGATGGGAGCTGACTCCTATTAAACGTGGCCTCAGATCCTTGTCCTGTCCGTGCCATTCCTCAGAAGGATAAAGTAGAGAACCAAAAGAAGAACCCCTAAAGCAGGGGGCTTTTCCTGTTTGGGGTTCATGTTACAGGCAGATTAGAGATTTGAAGATGATCCTTCTCACCCTGAAATGTATGCTAGTTTAAATACCAGGCTTGTTTATATACATGTGGTCCTTCAAGAATGTGTAAAGGTGATCAAAATGGAACTTGTTGGTAAGAGCGGCAGTGCAATCCATAGGATCACGATGGTAATAACACCAATACATCTAGGTAAAGGGGTGCAAATTCCATGTCATTTTGAAGTGAGTTAGAACCACAGTGGAGCCAGGTGGGATGAGGACCCTGGCTGCCATTAAGTAGAAATGCGCTTTGGGGATAGTGCTGGAACCTGGGCATTCTGGTCTGGGTTTCCAAAAATGCCTTCAGCTACCATGTGGTTCCTGCAGAGGAGCGGGAATGCCAGAGACCGGGGAGGGGGGGCACCCAGAGAACAAAAGCCTTTTCTGCCATCATCAACCACAAATGCTTTCAAGAAAGATTTCTTGTGAGGGGATATGCCAATGGGTCACATCTGGTATAGCCAAGGTTGAGAAGCGCTCGTTATAGAATTTGCTTCCCACAGTGTGGGACTCCCTTGGGGAGCTGGTAAAGGACGCAGTTACTGACTCAGAATCCCAGCAGATGGGGGAGCCTGGGCATCAGCATTTTAAATCCCCCAGTGACTCTGACCACAGTAGGAATCCAAAGATAAAACCACTAGCAAAACAAAGAGGTGAACTTTGGGGCAAAATACCTACTTCTGAGGACACGAACAATGGTGGCCTTAATTGGTCAGTGATAATTCTTATGAGTGCAGCTAGGCAGCATTAGATCAAAGACCAGGTTTGATCTTGTTGGGGGCTTCCGAGGGGGTCCTACCTTTATTTCCTATCTGAGCTTTGAGCAAATTGAAAAATAAAGGAGCCAAAGTGGATGCCACATCTCATCTTTTTTTCCACCAGAGCTGCTATTAGGCTTGGCCGTAACAGGCAATGACCTATCACTCGAGCCCCAGATGAGATAGATTTATCCATCTGGATATCACGGATGCCCGAACTCCACACTGTTGGCGCTTGCTGGAAGATTCAGAAATGCCAGTGTCCTCAGGGCAGCCCATGCCCGAGGTGAGAAGGATGAAGCTGAGCTGAGCTCAGCAGGCTCAGTTGCTCTTCCCAAATTTCAAACGAAGCATCATGCTGCAGCCCCACTATAATGGGATGAGAAAGGTGGCTCTTTCCCAGGGAAAAATTTCCCTCTGGAAACCAAGCATAGGGAAAAAGTGTTTCTCTCAATCGTTAGACAACCCTGTAAGGTATTTTTTTTTTTGCCTCCCACTGGCATTTTGGATCTCCATCATGTAGGAACTCACTGCCCTCCTGTCTGGAATCCACTCTCTGATTTTTCATTCAATTTCCTCTCCCAGGTAGAAGGAGTGCTCGAACCAGGCTAGGGTTTGGAGGTCTGCAGCCTGAACTGAGGGTGGAGGGTGAGGAGATAACGGGTGCTCTTATATCACCAGCATAGCCGGCCCTTTGTATCAAGCCCCCCATTTAAATACCTAGAATGGTCTCTGCTTTTGTGATTGGACTGTGACTGATGGAGTAGTTAGTTTACCCTTATCGTCTTATTTAACCTTCCCAGCAACCCAGATTTCTTCATGTTATTCTATATCCATTTTACAAGTGAGTCCACAGATGTAAAAAGGAATTGGCTCAAGGTTATCATTTCTAGAAGCACTACAACCAGGAGTTCAACCAACAACATGCATGGTATCAGCGTTGTTTCAGGTTCTGCTGCACAGACTGAAGAGCCACGCTAGAGGTTTTTCTCGTTGTGCTAATGCTCCCAGAAGACGTTCCATTCGCACAAGGTGCGGGAGGCTGACTGATCACATCTTGCCGGCACACATCTCTAAACTCCTGCCCTTGTGTGTTTCACTGTCTATAAACATCACACAGTCATAGACCTTGGAGCTGGAATGGCCTGCCCGGTGGCCTGCCTTGTGGCAGATGACCACGAATTATCTTATTTTTCCAAAATGAGATAGCCGTTGAGCACTGACAGGTTGTGTGACTCGCACAAGATGACAAAGCGAGTCAGTGATAGAGCAGACCCAGGCCTCAGGATTTTTTTTTTGTGGGGGGGGGGTTGCAGGGGCAGGATTTCATCTCTCTCCAAACACAGAGCCAAAGAAATCAGCTCCCAAAGGAAAGGCTTTCCCGGGCTCATTCCACAGAAACCAGTTCTTCACATCAGCTTTCCCACCTAACATGGAAGGCACAAGCAGGGAAACCTGCTGACTGGGGGCTTCCCCATCTCTGCCCTCCCTCTGCCTGTGTCTTCCGAATACCCCTTGTTGATGGTGACCAGCCTTTCCCCCACCTGCCCAAGCCAGGCATGCAGAGGGAGGCCCTCAGAACAATGCCTATTTCACAGCCAACAGGTATTAAGGAGACCGGGGCTAAACTGACAGCGTGCAATACACAAGGCCAGGCATCTCTGCCTCACGACCAGATTTCCAATTTCCCACGATGCGAGAGCCGGCCTGGAAGGAGCAAGTTTTAGCCAAATGTGCAGGAAATCATCTTGTCACTGGTATTTATAGTATCAGACTACAGCCGATTCGGACATGTGCTGTTAGTTTAGTGCAATGCTGAAAGTGGGGTTGGGAGGCAACTCGGACCTCCGCAGAGGGAGATGGGCGGGTGGCCGACTGCAGACAGGGCACCGCTTCGAGCTAGCCCTCCCCTCAGCTCCTCGCTTTTTTTTTCCCTGCCCCCATTTCGGAGGCTTTTTCTTCCTTTCTTTCATTATAGTATTAGTGTTATTATTGGGTTGTCAGAAAAGTCATGACACATTTTTTCAATGAAAAACATAGAAAAAACTACATCATGACTTTTTCCTACAATCCAATATTTTAGCTTTCTCTCTCCTTTATTTTTGTCCCATTATCAGTTTTTAAGTTTTCCTTTTTCTGTTCTTTGACTGCTTGTTCATCTAGTCATTCAACCTAAACTTGTCTTATCAGACAAATCTGTTTGGACATCTAATAATTTTGCAAACTTATTATATCCCCAAAGTAGTTCTTGGTCTTCTCCATCTACATGTGTTGCTCCCATAGCCTTTCCCATCGCAAAACACAGCATACCCATTTTTCCATTTGTTCAGGCCGACTAGCTTGGGGTCACCCTTGACCCCTCTCTTCCTAGCACACACCATATCCAATCTATTTCCAAATCTGTGGGACCCATCTTAAAATATCGCTAGATAACAGTCACTTTTTAGTCCTTTTCTATCATTACCTGGGTCCAAATCTCTTAGCTGGGTTATTAAAATAGTCTGCAGACTGGTCTCCTTGCTTCTTTCCTTTCCTCTGTAGAGTATTCTTGACCAGTAGCAGACCCTTTTAAAAATGGTCACATCATGTCACTGTTGTGCTCCAGACTCTTGGTGGCTCCCATTATACTCAGAGTGAAAGCTTTGGTCTTCAAATGGTTTCTGTGGCTCCAGCCTCTCCATTCCCTCTCTGAGCCCATCACGCGGCTCCATCTGCAAGGGCCTCCTTGCTGGACTCTGAACATCCTTTGCACACTCCCACCTCAGGACCTTTGCACATGCTGTTTCCTCTTCCTTCCTCAGCTCTCCACATAACTGACTCTTGTAGTTCCTTCAAGCCTTTTCTTCACTGCCACCTTTCCAGTGAGGTCTTTCCTGAGCAGTCTGTTGAAAGTTACAAGCCTTTCTCTTACACCAAGCACCCTTATTTGCCCGAACTCTTGCATTTCTTCTCTAGCATGCATCATGATCTAATGTTTTGTATGCTTGGCTTCTTTGTGTGTTATAGCCAGTCATCTCTGCACACCTTTCCACCTTGCCCCATCCCTGGCAGAATGTAAGCAATGTGAGGGCCTAGATTTTGGTGTGTTTCGTTCAATGCTTTGTCTCCCTTGCCTAGCCCATTACCTGACAACAGAGCACATGCTTAGTAAATATTTGTTAAGCGAATGAATGAATAAGTGATTGAATGAATTATTGAGCAACCACTATGGGCCAGGTATGGTGTTAGCACTTAGGCATATCTAAGTCATTCTTTCACTTATTTGCTCCTTTAACAAATACTTGTTGAGGACCTGTGTGATGGACATTCTCTTTTCTCATGAACTTATTTCTCTTTCCAGGGCTCTAGTCTTTTCCTGCTGCCACGTCACCTTCCTGACATCTTTCTCATTTTTGAATACCTGCCTTATCTTCATTCTCCTCCTCTCTCTCTGGAGCCCAACTGTCTTTGGTCTGATGTGGCAACAGATCTGCAGACTGGACAGGTCCCAAAATCTAGCTGAGGGGTTTGGTGTGGTTTTCGGCTTCCTCCCAACCCCCTGCAGCTTTCAGGGGTGAATGTACTGGGTGGTCACACTGCTACCCCTTTCTCTGCCCCTACATGTCCTATTGGAATGTAAGGACAAGATACAGATTAAAAACTCTTTTGAAGTTTCTGGTTCTACAGTGAACGGGGCATTTCAGTGGATTTTCACTCCCGTCTTGTTCATATTTCTGTCCAGGATTTCATGGGAGGTGAATGTCAGAGAAGGCATATTTCTTTCTTTAAAAAAAAAAAAAGGAAGAAGAAATGTTAACACATGCATGATATTATAGTAACATTAATGGAACTCTAAGCAAAAGGAAGAAAAGGTACTACTTGTAAATCAAACTGCATATGTCTGCGTTTCCTTCCTACTCAAACCCTTAATCACATGAAATTTATTGTGGCTGTAGTCTATATTTTCATGTTTTTATACAACAACCTCTATAGTTACTATTTTTAATGACTACATACTACTGCATTTTCTTGATCATAAGATATTACTGATTTAAAAATGCACCATTTCCTTCCTAACAGCTTTTCAAAGAGGAAAAGAAATATTACCACTTTAAATGTATACTTCGAATGCAAGATGCAGTGTAATTTCAGAACTGTTGAAAATTTACCAAAAAGTGTATTAAAATTAAGAAAAGTAAAATATTTTAGTTCACAGTATATTTATTTTACATTTACATTTACTTTACATGTATATTTACAGAATTTACTATAAATAACACTGTTGTGAAAGACTTTGTGCCTATAGCTTGTATCTTTTGAATTGTTTTCTTGCTATTAATTCACAGGGGTACAAACGAACATTTTTATGGTTTTGAAGCATGTTGCTGTGATGTTTTTCAAAAGGGCTGAAATATTGTAGCCTGTTACACAAAACGTATAGTTGCGTTGTTGTGCTTAATTGCTACTTTGCCAGTATTAGGTATTATCATTATTTTTGGTTTGGTTTTGCTTTTTGCTAATTTTAAATATATAAATAGTTTATTTGCATTGTTTTGATTGTTTGGGAGGTGGTATAAGATACATTAGTAGCAAATTTAATGATATGTTTAAACTGCTAGTGAAAGGTGTTGCTATTGACAAGATTGTATAAGATTATCTCATTTAGATGACAAAGACTGGAATTTGTTCTTCAAAGTTCCTGCCTTTGGCTGGGGTGGAAGAAAAGGTTCAATGAATAGAATTATTGAAAAAGAAAATCAATTTTTGTTTCTGAGAACAAATCTAATTAGATTTTTGCCATTTCCCAAGCACCTTTAAAAGAAGATGCCACAGTATAACCTTGAAATTTTCAAGAATTTCTTTTGGGAACTTGGATACTGTTTCTTTCTGTTACAGAATAAGTAAGGAGAGATTCCTTTTAATCACTTCCAACACATGCTAATAATAGCAACAAGAAACTCTCTCCAGCAAATGGCATTTATCATTTGCTGGAGAAAGTTGCAATCAGTTTGTATACTCATTGAATTGTTACAATGACCCCATGAGATAAGTTTTATTACTATTATTTCCATTGATGGGTGAGGCAATTGAGACACAGAGAAGTTGATGTATCTAGTAAGTGAAAACACTGGGATACCAAGCCAACAAATCTGGCTCTTAGCCTGTTGTATGAACCACAAGTTACTTCATTTCACAAGTGTAACACGCTGTGGTGTAGACAAGAGGCTGGAGAGGGTGATGGAGATAATAGACCCTGGAGGATTTTCTACTCTATGCAAGGAGCTCACTTTCCATGTCTAGGATGGGAGGATGAGATTATTCCTTTACCAACTGAAAGTACAGTTTACAGCCACCTCTGCCTTTTTGACTCAAGTTCAGAGCTAAACATCCTGATGATACCTTTTGCCCCTGGAGACAATGACGGTCTCTGAGTTATGCCCTTCTCTTGAACTCCTTGCTTTCCCCCTGCCTATGTTATCAGTGGGTGTCTCGCATAAGATAGATGTTCAAAATACTGGGACTTGTTAAAAGTAATGCAAACTTTCCAAATGCTTCTGCATCTGGGATGTTTCTAGAACATTTTATTTCTCTACGGGACTGAATGGTGAAACTTTGAGCTAAGAAAGGTCTTATTGTTATTGGGACAAGCAGATCATTTCAATTAGCTAATTTCAGTTCAATTATTCCACTGTTCTTTAAAACTTATCATTTTATGGATTTCCTCTGTGTCACATGCAAATATCTCCTCTGAGTTTGGTTATCAAGAATTAGTCATATGTTTTCTTTATATGAACTTGTATTCTTGTTTGGTAGGTAACTTAGCCTAGTGAATAAGAGCACAGGTTTTTGGAGTCAGAAAGACCTGGATAAAAGTCCTTTTCTGCCATCTCTCATTCTGTGACCTTTGACACTTTGTCCAATTTCCTCAGGGATGATGAGGGTAATACTATCCTTAAAGGTTCATTGTAAAGATTAAATAAAATTAATGAGCTAATTATTATAAAATTTGCAGACAGAACATGGAACATACTAAGTGTTCAACAAATAAGCTAATAATAATACATGTGCAATAAAATTTTAATAAAATGTAATAAACATTTAGGTAAAGTCCAAATTCAGAACTCTTTTTTGGGAAGTATTTCATCATTTTCCTGTTTCTGTAAGTCAATGGCTTCCAGCCTTTCACTGTTGAATTTTGTGCTCTCTTCCCTCAAAAAAGAAGAATAAATTAGGATTTATTTTGTCTGTGGAATTAAAAAAAAGTAATGTCACAGTTTTCTGTGAGCACTAGAGACATCCTCGTTTTTCTCCCCTTCTGGGAGTAAGATGTATTATTTCTTCAGTAGTTTCTGGGGCTTTACAAAGAAATTGTAAAATAAGTGGACTTATTTCCAAGGAGTGAAAGTTTTAAACTTCATGTCAAAAATTGGTCCAAAGACAGACATCATTTCTCCATAGGGGTGAGACCCCTTTAGTGGGTGTTATCATCAGAAAGGGCCTCTGGAGAGGAGAGATGGGTGGTGGAGGTGTGAGCTCCAGTGTGCAGCAATGGCCTTGATATCGGCTCATGTCTGAATGCCCTTCAATACCAGATCCAAGGTACCACTCACAGAGCATCAAATATCTGAACATCATCCCTACCTCCGCATTTTTAACTAGTCTCAAAAACATTCATATATGGGGGTTGGGAGGGATGGGTATCTGGAGTCCAGCCAATGGCTGCAGGTTCAGTGAAGCGAGATAAGAGTTAAGGGGATAATGGAGACAACTTATTGATCCATCAATTGTTAACTGAGCAGAACCCTTCCCCTGAGGCTTAATCTTGATAGTAGCTCTCATGGGGTGGAGGCACTGATGCAGGTGGTGACAGAAAAATGACTCCATCACTGAATAATTCCAACAGTTCAGGGAAGGCAAGAGCCCAGTATGGTAGAACAGATAACCTGGTTGCTGTTGTTTGTAAGATTCTACCTGGGATGTAGAATTCCAGCCTGCGGGTGTGGGTTTGACAGCTGCTCTCAGTGTTGGAGAGAAATTCTCGACAGTTGCTTCCAGATAACAAGAGTTCAGAGCATCCTGGCTCAGAGGTGATGACCCCCAGTGGTCTGGCACTTGCAGAAAAGCCGAGTGATCTTTCTGGCTCCATTTTCAAGGGTCGTGGGGCCATGACACATCTCTAGGACACATGGCCTGGTACCACTCACCCTGTGTGCTTGACTCTCTGCCATCACTCCTTCTGAATCAGCTGAAAATTTGAACTCTAAGGAAGAAATCAGTGTTCCTTTTTTACTCCACCTAAATAGCAGTCATTTTCTTTGTAAGAAGATTGTGTGTTCACCCTCTTGGACTTGGTGATTAGCTGCATTGGAAAAGGACTGACCTTATCCATGTAGATCTCAGCCAAAGCAGGGTCAGGGGTGGGCAGCAAGGCAGGTCATTGGGATACCAGACTCCAAGGGACATTAAAACAGCACTGGGGGTGAAAGTAAGACAATGTCAAATTTATCAGAGCCCTACTTTAGGCAAAGACTGAAATGTGTTTGGAAGAAGGAATGTCATGATTGTGCTGCTTGGGGTGGGGAGCTGATCATCTCAAGAGGCACGGTGAGTGACCATAGATGTTTCCTAACTGCCTTCAGAGGAGGAAGGGAGCAGGTAACTGGTTTGCCGAGTAGGATGTGGAAGTGTGGGCTAGAGTTGAATCGCTAGGGACATTACAGAAAAGGCTGACGACGGCCACTTGCGGCATCCTTCCTGTTGGAAACACCCAGCTACTCTTCTAAATATTTACCAACATGTCAATGTCTTTTTGAAAAAAATGACAAATTATAAGTCTGCTTGCAGGAGCCACAGGACTGGGTCCAGCCCTGCATCCTGGCACAGGTGACAGGACCAACGTCCTTTTCTTCCTCTCTGGCTGCCTCCTCCAGGCCCCTGATGGCTTCTCCAAAGTGTGAAAAACTTCATATGGTTTTTGTTCAGGGTTTTCCAAACTTGTCATGGAATCTCTTTTTCCTGTGACAGACATTACTGTTTAGTCTTTTGTGTACCAGGCTGGGTAAGAGAGCCTGGGCTTGCCGTTTTATCTGGTCTCCTTAATTCTCAGAGCAGATAGCCTATACGTCATTTACTTATTCTTTTGACAAGCATTTATTGAGAATGTGCTATATGTCAGTTGTTGCATTTCAGATGTAGCAGGTTTCTGGATAAATTCATCACCATTCTCCAATTCATACTCTGGAAAACTTGTTTATCTTAATTTTTCTAAATTTGTATGAGTGGCACCGGCAATTTCTTCCAGGCACTCCAGATTAAAGGCTTGCTGTCATCACTAATGCCTTTCCTTTTGGAAAATGACATTTACTTTAGCAATTTAAAAAGTTTTGTTTTTATGTAAATGTTACACATTTGTTGTAGAAACATTGGAACACACATTAGCTAAAAGTGGAAGAAAAAAAAAATTACCCTTTCGAATCAGTGGCCCACCTCTGATGTTTCTGCCTTTCCATATTCTCTTGTATGAAGCCCCTTCTCTTGTCCCCAGGACCACCTTTCAGCATCCTCATAATGCTCATTTTCTCACACCTGCACAATGGCAATTGCTCGAACTAGGTGCCCCCAGCTCTCCACATTCTAGGGTCTGGGGGCCTACGTGTGTGCAGGTGTGTAATGGTCTACAGAAGACCAGAGAATCCAGAATGAAAGCCAGAGTCCTACATTTTCTCAACAAACTTAACACGACCTTTGCACCTCTGGCAGAACAGGGTTGTAGTTCTTGAATCGATTTAAGAATGCCTATGAATGTGTTATAATAAGCAGTTGAAGTATTGCTTTAGATGTCTGGGAAAAATACCTACGACAAATAAACTCTTCATTTCTTAGACCCTTAATGTATGCTTCTCCCTGTTTTAACGTATCTCGTGCACATCATCCTGTTACCTGCAGTCCAGACTCTGAGACGGAGACTAATCCTGAGGACTGACTGTGCCAGCATTTTGCATGTACCATCCCTGATGTGGTCTTTACAACACTAGGAGGTATATTATTTCTGGTTTAAGAGGAGGGATGGGCACAAAGAGCTTAAACAACGTGCCCAAGGTCACTGTGTCAAACCCAGGTGCTGATGTCTGAATGCACCCTTCTCAGGGGGAGTTTTGGGGTGCTTAGAAAATGCAAGGACTGCTTCCTAACTCAGTCGCTTCCTGGGTGAGATTTCCTTCCTACTCTGTTTCTGATAGTGAGGTTTGTTTTTAGGTTCTGGAAACTGGCCCTTTAAATCCGCTCAATTCAAAAACATTTGAATGAAGAATACGCTGGGACTCCTGATGTTTTTTATAAGCTATGTTTCATAGAAGGGGCAGTTTGGCCCAGGAAAAAACTGGAGGGGGAAAAAAAAATTCCCAGTGTATTTTTTTCAACCATTGAAGAACCTCATTAGCTTCTCCGGAAGAAAAGCTGATTTTGAGTAAGTCAGCTCCATGATGTGCCGTCTTATAAGAAGTTAGCTGCAAGTGGGTGGGTGTGTGCATTACTGCATGGGTCCAAACAATAAGGAGATCTGGTCAGATAAATAATACCTGCCTCAAACATACCTGGTGGAAATACCTGCCTCACAGGTTTCCACTCAAATTTAGACAAGGGCTGAGAAACATGGACTGAGCGGCACGAGCCACATCACCTCGTCTCGTGTCAACGGCATTCGCCTATCTCTCTTTTTCTAGTCTTCACAGCACTAGTAGTATATTACGTAGTTCTGTTTTAAGATGAGGGATAGGCACAAAGAACTTAAACAAGAGCTTAGGCTACAAGAACAAATAAGGCTACACGAATCAACAAACAACCCAAACCATAGGCGTCGCCTTTCCCATAGGAAGCACGTTCTCACAGACATACCGGTACCGTATGACAATCCATAGCACAGGGCTTGCTCCATAAATGTTTCTGATGATAATTCCGTGTGGATACTTCTCCCCTCAGGCTGTCCTGGTCACTCTCTCTGTACCTAGGGGAGGGAACAGAACCATGGGCTATTTCATTTTATCTCCCACCTCTTCTCTGTCAAACCTTTGTAAGGTTGTTTGAAAGCTTTTTCATTTATGTCTCCTTTTTCTTCTGTATTAAGTGTAGCATTGTTGTAAAGCTGCAGGTAAACCCCTTTGAGAAGCTATCCAACCCCCATTGATAAAAAGGTAAAACTCAAGTTCAATGAGATTAAGTGACTACTCGTTCTGAGCAAAGGCGAGATTTGCTCCTGGGGTTGTCTGATTTCTAACACTTTTTTACCCTTTCAAGAAGGACCCCAGGAAATGCTCCTAAAAATCATTCCCTGAGACTCCAAAACCACCACTTCGATCAGTGAAATTCAGGTCGGGACTTCCTCAACTGAGCAGATAGCAGCATCCTCCATGTCCCATCACGTGTGCACCAGTCATTCTCTCTGCGTGTGGCTCTCTGGACCGCTTGTAGCTTTGTAACATATGAGCTGACAAGGTGCTGGTGAAATTGCAGAAGGGTGTGAAGACATTTTCTTCTTTACAACCTGGGCCCATCCCGGGGAGACTGATACCCGCTCTCTCCAGGCTAGAGGCAGCACCTCAGAGGAAGAGAGCCCGGGAGGTGGGCATTCCTTATGTTTTGGCTCTAAGATTTGCTGCTAACAGAAGTACACTTTGAGCTCTCGGTAACGGTGACTGGGATGCTTTTTTCCCACTGGATCTGTGGGATGAAGCCACAGATCTGAAGACCCATGATTCAGAGGCATTCTGGTGGGGATAGAGAACAACGGACGGCATACTTGGTACAAATACCAAGTACCCTGATACTCCTGTGTCATTTCTGCCATTTAGATACTTTGCCTTTTCCCCCTAGTTGCTCTCAGGGAATGCTTTGCTTTTCTGCTGTCAGAGACTTGCCTTCTTTGGAGTGTGAGTTTCAATCGTGGTGAGAGAATTAAGGATTAGCGTTGTAGTGCTTATGCTGTCTCCCTGCACTCCTGCTTCTTATCCTAAGGCAGACAGACATGGCCTCCGCTGGAGGGGCCATCCACACAGCACAGACAGCTGGAAGGTTTGGAGGGCACGACTGAGGATGTGGCACACTCTCGTCAGGGGAGCGATCAGAACAGCCTGGAGATCTTTGTTTTCACCATGGTGTCGCTGTCGGTGGAAGCCCACCTTATACCTCTCATCTCCCACGTGGTAACAGTACCCATCTCTCAGGCTTAGATGTTCTCCTCCTCCTCTCTGTTGCCCAAACCCTCCAAAGATCATTTTAGAAAGCCTGCTTCTGTGATTCTCTCTGCTCAACTTTTCCACACAGGGCTTGGTTTTAAAGGCGTGTGTAAAACCCCACCACCCACTCCAGCTTCCCTAAATCCTTAGGAAAATAATGTGAAATAATGCTGTTGTTTTCGGGGAAGCATGTCGTTTGTTTTACCGGTCTGTAGTTGATTAATTTGCAAATGATATTCCCAATAAAGTGCTTAGAAGTAGATAATTACAACTATATTAACAGTTCCCGGGGAAGCAGATGGCATTCTGAGGAGCTGCCATGGGGCATTAGTGCTGACGCTCCACTGTAATGTACCATCTACCCCAGAAAACCACAGACAACACGCGCAAATCCTGCTGATATTCCAGATTGGGAGGAAATTGTGCTTTTGCCTCACATTCCATTCTTATCGGAATTTTTATGGGTGTTTTCTTGATCGCTACAGTGCCTAGTGAACTGGTGCCTTTTATGTTGAGTCCCATAACTCTCCAAGTCTGTAATTCTGAATTAGCCCCATATTAAGCCTGCACGAAGCAAGTTTTTAAACGATTCATCAGTGTTCCTCCTACCATGCCAGATATTTTAAAGCATAGATTATCTCTGTACAAACATATAATTTCAATTTCCTAAATTACCTGAGCCAACATGAAATGTTAGGTAATCAATTAAGAATTTTTGGATGCAAAGGAATCTCTTTTTCTTTTTTTTTTCTGTGTCACACACAGACACATACACACAGCATGCAAGTGCACGCCCCCCCCCCCACTCTCTTGTCTAGTTAGCATCATATTTTACTTCGCTACAAAGGGATTATTTTTTCAGAGTCTAGCTCTCAGGAGAAAGGTCACAATGTCATATAATGCTGTCTGTACAGCAGGAGCCATTCCTCTCATGGAGGTTGGAGTTATATAAGTCTTAACACACCACAGGGCATGGGAGATAGAGTCCAATATTCGTCTGTGCTCTGGTCAGCTGGAGACCGTCAGGCCAGGTAGAAGAGCCTGTGAGTCACCAAGAGCAGGATGTCAGTGTGACACGGAGCCTTGTTGGTGATTCCTGCTGGGTCTTTGCTCCAGGTCAGGCTAGCAGTAGGCCACCAGCCAAGACTGGCCTTGTCATGTGCAGCGTCTACCTTCAGCTGCTGTTATCTCTGAGCCACTACTGGCCTGGGGAAAGTTATGCACAGGCCATTGCAGTAGACCTGGGATGGCCACACTTTTGCTTGCCCAATTTCTTCATCATTTCTGCTAAGAGAGTAGGAAAGGGACCATTGTTGTCTCCGTTTTCCTTGCGTAAGAGTGGGCTAGGAGAATATGTGTGGGCTGCCGAGAGCTTTGTGCTTATTTAAAGCTGTCTCTGAGCATATGCTTACTGGCTTTTCTAGAAGCAGACCTTGTGGTGGTTGCTCGGGGCTTACGCATTAGGGGGCTTAGTTTGATATGCAAGTAGCTCTAGGGTTCCCAACAAGTTGCCCAATTATCCTCAACAGCCTTTTTACTGTTGATGTACAGTGGAAGCTTCTAGTTTTGACTGCCTTTTTTTTTTTTTGAGAGTGCACCATGAACCAGGCACTGTGAGAAATAATTTGAATACATCATTCCACATAATCCTCACAGTATTCTATAAAACAGACAATAGCTGCATTTCACCAAAGAAGAAATAGAGGCCCAGAGAGGTTAAGTAACTTGTCCAAGGACACAGAGTTAATATGTGTCAGAGTTGAGATTGAAACTCTAATCTTCCTGCTGCCAAAAGCCCAGGCTCTTAACCATTACATTATTTAGTATTCAGGTCATTTTATGAAGAGAATTCAATGAACACCACCTAGAATGTTTTCATAGTTCCGTTGCAGGTGCATGGATAGGCAGACAATGCATATCCTTGGTTTTACGTAGGCTATGCTTAGGCTCAAGGAAGTAGAACATGGCAAAGGATGGGCTTGAATGGGATGTT
Organism: Aselliscus stoliczkanus; assembly: GCA_033961575.1. Taxonomy (NCBI): domain Eukaryota; kingdom Metazoa; phylum Chordata; class Mammalia; order Chiroptera; family Hipposideridae; genus Aselliscus; species Aselliscus stoliczkanus. The sequence continues at coordinate 127,834,842 of CM066734.1, forward strand.
GGAACTGCATTGGAAAAGGTCTTGACAGTCATATACAGGAGTCTGGGCAGCATCCTACAGACTGTGGGGGAAGCCAAGGGTGTTCAGAAAAGTGAGTCACAGATCAGATAAGACTTTTAGAAAGGATTTAGAAAGAGGATGCGTTGGGGAACTGTGGGACAGTAGATAGGCAATCTAGTTAGGAAGACTTTGGAAAACTCGAGGTGTGTAATGCTGACTGGCTGGCATCAGTGATGAAACTGGGAAATAGTATCATGGAGGTAGACTATGCCACTGAAAGAATAACAATCGCCAATATTTATTATCCTGTCACCATGTACCTATCATTGCTTTAAGCACTTAAAAAAAAGTGTATGAACTTATTTCATCCTGACAACATCTCTGTGAAGTAAGCCGTATTATTTTCCTCATTTTACAGATGAGGAGACAGAAAGACAAAGAACCCAAGGTGTCACAGGTTATAAGTAGCTGAGTTATTATATATTAAGTCTCAGCCCCTCTCACTCCAGGTCTTGGTAACTAGCAAGCATGGTGTCAGATCCTGGACCAAGGTGGGGTGTCAGTCCAACTCATCATTTCCTAGACATGCCAGCCTTGCAAGCACATAGGGACATATGTACCTGTCTATCTAGGATAAAATGCATGCAGGGCTCATGGGAAGGGAATTGGCATTAACGAGTATGCTGATTCTGTGTGTGCCCTGTTTTGGTATCTTGGCAGCTCTTTCAAGGCTGTACTCAGGGGAGGGACATTTAACTTGCTTCCTATTTACCTTACTTAGGTAGGAATTACTTCTACAAGTATATTGGAGTCTGGTGAACTTGAGATGAGAAGCCCTGGGTTCAGGACTGTCTCTGCAATTTATAAAACCATGTTTTGGGGCATATGTTTTGGGGTACAATGTCTCTGAGTTTCAAGCTTCTCATGGTTAAAGTGAGGATGATAATATTTATTCACCTAGTCATGCTTTCAAGGGATGGATATTGAGCCCCTACTGTGAGTCATGCACATGCTAGGGAGGCACTGTGGATACCAATACACAAAAAAGTCACTGTGCATGCTTTTAAGGAGTTGAGTTTAGTGGCTGATACAAGTAAGTAAATAACTGATTGCAATTCAAAGAATTGAGGAGATAATATTCATTACAGCTTTTTAAAATCTAAAGAGCTTTCAAATGGTGTGCCATTATTGTTATTAATTATACTAGGGGGAGTGGGAGGAGAAAGTCAGAAAATGCCAGAGAAATCTAGGTTGGGGTTGAGCTCCCTGCATCTCCAAGGCTCCCACTGGGAGAGGTTCCAAGAGTGCAGGCCCCTCTAAGGAGGGTGCCATGGCTCCCGCCTGCTTTTGACCTTTGTGGAGAGTGCTTACATGAACACACTTCATTTTCAAAAGTTTAAAAATACGCACTTGGAATTGTATATGATCCAGCATGGCTCCCGGGCCAGAAGTGTGTGGGAGAATTGTGCTGATCTGGGAGTGCTCAAGGCCGCGTGCCTCTGAGATTTGACGTCACCGCTGTCCAGGAGGTGTGCAGGCGACGTCTGGGCCCCTCTGCGTGGCCAGTCTGTGATGCAATGTGTTTTCACAGCCTGCGAATCAATTCCCTCTAGGAAGAGAGAAAACACGCACAGCAGGCTGATGAACGTGATAGTACCCCTGATTTTGCAATATTTAAGCACTTTCTCAGCTCAGACAGTGACATAGGGTAAGCGGGGGGTGGAGGGAAGCCACGTGTATTTATTAGAATCAAGCCCTTTCCTTTTTGAATGTTGACCTTTGAGTTTCCAAATTGGGCAAAGCAGTAATTAACAGGAATACCAGGAATACCTTGATAAAAGGTTGGATGATCGCAGTTTAGGAAAACAACTTTGTATGTATTAATCCTTTGTATTTTTGGTAGCACTTTAATATCAGTTATCTAATTTCATCCTTCATGCCAACTTTGTAAAGTAGATAGAAAATTCATAATTAGGTTATAGATGAAGACACTCAGGACAGAGAGTTTGTGACCTGTCCAGGGCTCTTACAACTAGGACAAGAGGAAGAGGGAAGAGGAAAGAGGGTAAAGGAAATGAGTATTTATTGAGCAGCTACTATGTGCCAGGTGCTTAATACACAATGAAATTTAATTTGTCATATAATCCTGGGAAGATCAGTATTCTTATTCTCATTGTACACACAATTAAACTAATGTCATACATTTAATAATTGGAGGCTGAGCTAGGAATTGGATTCCAGATCTCCTTGATTCCAAGTCTATAGCTCTTTCTCTAGACTTTCAACGTTCTCTGATTATATGCTCTTACCAGGAAACGGCTCTGAACATTTACCTCACATATATTTTATTTGTTGGTTTGTTTGTTTATATACAAAGTATTTGCATGTACTATTGTACTACTACTTACTGCATGAAAATTATAAAACATACACAGGAAGTAAAAACATAAAAATGCATAAGTATGAATAGAAGACATATGATTTTCTTTCTGTAGCTCATTTTGAAGACTGCCAGTTAGGCTATGCTTCTTTCTTGGCATCTTAGGAATACGAAGTTCATTCCTATGGTTCATTTTCTTAGGAGAAAATCTACCAGACACTGTAAGGATACTTTAGGGCCGTGTTTCTAACAGTGACGCTATTGGCATTTGGGACCAAATAATTTCTTGTTGTGAAGGGCTGTGAATCATAGGATGTCTAGTGGCACCTGTAGCCTCTATCCACTAGATGCCTGTAGCACTCCCTCTCCAGGGTGACAATCGAAAATGTCTCTAGACTTTGCCAAATGTTCCCTGTTGGGGTGGGGGAGCAAAATCATCCCCAATTGAGAACCACCACTTTAGGGTAATCAATAGGAACGTTCTCCATGCTAATGCCCAAAGAAGAGGGCATCAGGTGGCACCAGTTTGGGAGATATTTTTTTTCTTGCCCATTGAAACTCATCCAGAGGACCCTTGGGCTCAGTTCCACCTGTATCTGGCAACTCCGGAGGTTGGCCTCCCAGAATGGAGGTCCAGCTGTTCAGTGATGATATCAGCCTTTGGATGGCTCCTGTCCCCAGGCATATCACATCTAATTTTAACATCTTATGCTTCACTGCCAAAGGACTTTGACAAAACCCGGTGTGGAAGACCATGGCGGTTCAGTGTGGGGTATGGTATGGCATGGTGGTTAAAAACTTGGGCTCTGGAATCAGGTAGATCTGTGTTTAAATCTGTGTTTTGCCATTTTTGTCTGTGACCTTGAATAATTCTCTCAACTTCCCTAAGTCACTCTTTCTTCATCGTACTAAGACATATAAGGGAGGGGGGCACTTGTATCATAGGGTTGCAGTATTTGGTACAAAGACTGTTACTGGCTCTTAGAAAATAGTGGTAGCCATTATTTTGATTATGATGACGATTATATAAAGCAGACTCTTGTCTGGCACATAGTAAGCACTCAATGAATGATCCATATTATCATAATGTACAATTTAAATATATATATATATAAATATTTATATAAATATATATTTAAATATATATAAATATTTAATTTATTTATATATATAAATATATATAAATATTTATCATATATATAAATATATAAAAATATATATATAAATATATTTATATATAAATATAAATATATTTAAATATATATAAATATTTGAATATATATATATTTAAATTGTACATTATGATAATATGGATCATTATATATATATATATAAAATATATATATATATTTCTGAGTTTAGTGAGTTTGATTACAGCTTCCATGACATAGGGACCAGACCTATTTCATTCACCACTTCATTCCCATTGCCTAGTTCAGCCTGGCCTGTCATAGGTGGTCAGTAATTGTTTGTCATTCAAGTATTCTTCATTGTAAGCCATCACAAGTTGTAATCACTCTCTCTTTTGGTCTTCATTGATATCACTCATAATGGCCCGAGCCAGGTATCCCAGCGCTGCCACCCGCTTCACCCTGTGTAACTTAATGTGAATGAAGATATTTGGTTCTACCATGGCAGGAAGGAAGGGAAGGCAGTTGGAACTTTTCTTTCTTTCTGATGAATTGAAGCTCAAGAAGAGGGAATTCTTTATAATTTTATCTAGTCAATGGCAATCTGGAAACTTAATCATCAGGCTGGTCTTAATTGTTTGCCTGGATTTGACCAAGATGCTTGTTGTATGCCTGATGTCATGGTGTCATCCTGAATTCTATTTCATAATGCAAGTTTGCTTATCTGGCTTCAGGTTTTTGATTTATTCTTTGTTTCCTCCAGCTAGTTTTAGAAAAATTAGAACTCTTTTGTAGCTTTACAAAAAAAAAAGATAACTTATGAGGTTGAGGAAAAAAATTTTTTTTATTGGGGATATATCAAAAATCATCAATAAATCAGACATAACAACACGATAAATTTAGGAGAAAATTGATTGCAGCAGCAATAGCTGATTTAAACTCAGGCCTGGTTGTATCATTACTCAAACAAACACACGAGCTACATCAGTTTTAATTTCTGTCTTGTTTAAAAATGAGCAAGTTTCTTTTCAGCAAATGACTGTTGATGATCTGTATCTTTACATTAAAAATGGGGAAATTTTCCCACCATTTCTGACTTGTTGATGTTGTATGTTCTTCAGATTTTCAGCACCTCAAACATGTAATTTTCAGAATATATTTTATAAAAGCAAAATTAGCAGGATGGCTTGTTGTTTTGTTTATATGGGTATTGGGAGTGTGTTGGAGAGGTGTGTACGTATGTATGCATGTAATTTTTGGTGTTTAAACTAAGTGAGATATGCAATTGGAATGTTCTTTTTGTTCAAAAAGCACATATTCAAAAAACATATTGCCTCTCAACTTCATTGAGTAACCTCTCTTTAAGTATTAATGGAATGAGTGAATAGAAGCTTCCATTTGCCTTGTCTAGTATCACTCAAAGACTGATTTTATGTTAAATTATATATAATTGCCTAGCTACATCAAAATCTACAAAAAAAAAAAAAAATGGGAGCAAGACTAGCCAGCCACATCACTCCCACTGTGTCAAGGAAAGGACATTGAAATTCTTAGAAAGTAAACAACTGAGAGATTGGGGCTTTCATGCTTCCTTTTCCCCCCAACTATAAAAACATGTAAAAAAAAAACAACAGAAAAATTTTTAAAAAGTCAAAAGAAAATATTTAAAAGTCACATAAAATTCTGCCATCTAATCGCAATCACTGTGAGCATTTTTTTTAATAAGGTCTTAGCCTTTTTTGCACAGTCAGGTTCAAAATACAAGGGTTGAGATAATATTGCACATGCATTTTTATATCCTGAGTTTTCTTGTGTGTACCTACAGTCATGTTTTGTGTTATTGCAGACTTATAGCAGTTTACTACCTTCCTAGGTGAGTAAACCATAATAGACTTAATGGTTTCTCTATTATTAGGTATGTAGGTTGTTTCTGTTATCTTTGTTACCCAAAGTTGAGGACTTCTGAATTCGATGAGAGTGCTCTGGCCCAGAAGTTTATTCCCTTTCTCATACTTTTTGTGATTTGCTTATACTTCCTTCTGTGGTATCTTAACTTGACCTTTTCATTAAGCCAAATGGCCTGGTTGACTTGGCCCTCTATCTTGTTAATAAAATGTTCACATCTTTAGCAGGGGCTGGTCTCAGGCATAAAGGACCCAAGTGATTTACGGCAATTGACCTCCATGTCTTGACCCTGGTACAAAAACAGTAATGCCCTGAACGCAAAGAAGGACGCTATAGCTGCCTTCAGCCAAGAGAAGAACTGGGCTGGACTTGGTCTTGGCCTTTAAAGCCAAGTTTCAATAATTCAAAGTTTGCTTCCTCCCAATCCTACTTTAAATCTTAAATTGTCAGAAGTTTTTCATGTTTAGCCATACATGGCTCTTCCTGATCCTGGGTTACTTTATACAAAAAATGTATGGTTTATTAACCATAGTAATAGACTTGCCATTATGAACCTTCCATGGAATGGTTCCCAAATATCCTGACTCTGACCTCTTTCTACATAGGTGTTATGTTTGGAGCAAACACTGTACCGTATGCTGATCAGGTTTCTGTCAAAACCTCAGTTGCTCATCTCCAGCTTGGAAGCCTAGAATCACATGTGTGTGCTGATCTGTTTTGTGGAAAGAGGTCAAGGGTGAATATTTTGAGCGTCCGCTTCTTTAAGTCACATCTTTTCCTCATTTCACATTGTCATTTTTATGACAGATATCATTTACTCAGTGTCTGTACGTTATATTAAGTCTGTATCTGCATACTGGAAGTCTCTCCTTTTGGTTGGGAGTTCTAGTTTTTCAGCCAGTGGTCTCACTGGTTATGTCTGCCTTGTGGTCTCTTGATCTCACTGGCGATACCCACTGCTAGTCTGGTCTGAAAGGAAGTTTTTTTTTTGTTTGTTTAACGTCAACTATAATTTAATACATATATAGTCACGGGATGTGGAGTACAGGGTGGGGGGTGGAGTCAACGGAAGGAAGTTTTCATTCATTTGAAAGGTACGTAGTGAGCTCTTGCTATATTCCAAGGGACTGCAGAGCTAGGAGGAAAATAATTCAGTGTGGGATATGAGGGGTTGGATGGTGCCTTTCCGAGGCTCCAGATCAATTTCACTAGATATTGTGATATATCCACATGGCCCATCAAAAAATAAGAGGAAAACGTGATGCCTGTTGCACAGAGTTGTCCGCTGTTAACACTCAGCTCTGAACTTCTGAGCCCCTGTGTGTGTCTCTGGCAGGCCCTGTTTCTCCGCTGGCAGGATCAGGTAAACAAACCCGTAAACCACTAATAAGGGGCAGACTGGTGGTAAGTGCTAGAGAGGAGTTGTGAACAAAATGTTATGACATTGCAGAAGATGAATTTGTGCCCATATCCTGAGATTCACAGCTCTCCTGCCAGCTTTTATTCCCTGCTTCCATCTTTCAGGGTGCTGAGGGATATGTGCACATGGAAAGGAATAGTTTCTGAGAAAATTATCCTGGGAAGACAGTTCACTAAGGAAGATTGGCTTCATCTTTACTGCGAGCTCACTCCTTCCTTCCTTCCTTCCTTCCTTCCTTCCTTCCTTCCTTCCTCCCTCCCTCCCTCCCTCCCTCCCTCCCTCCCTCCCTTCTTTCTTCCCTTCCTTCCTTCCTCCCTCTCATTTATCATTTAATTTATCCAACAAATATTTACCAAGCAGCTACTTTTACCAGGATGGCGATACATACCGTGATGATGAATACAGACGAGCTTTTTGCCCTTAAAGGGCTTATATTCCAGTGGATCAATCTATTGGCACTGATTAAAGCACCAAATACAGCACTCCATATTCAAATGTTTTCATTGCCATCAAACCATGCTGTCTTAGCAGAAAAGCTCCTTTTGGCCCTTTAAGTCCTTTAACTCCTTGCTGCCCTAGTGTGAGTTTTATTAACATCACTCTGTGTTCATGGTAGGACCTTGTGAAGTACTTGTTGATTAGTACTTGGCTGATTCTGCAAGTTTCCTAGTAGATATTCTAGTTTTCCTTTAAAATGTAGATTTCTACATCTTTGACTTATCTCATTTTCAGGCAGAGTCTCCACAGGAGTTGACTCAATGATAGCTTCAGTTCTAAATCTCTAATAAGCAAATCCCTTAAACATTTATTTTTAGAGGCTATGCTCTACTCTAGCAACTTAATTTCACAGTAACAAGGAACAATGCATTTTCCAGTGAGCACTTCAAAGCACCCATAGGCATAGAGTCAAGTTCACTGCATTCAAGTAATCCAGAATTTAAACCACTCTAAGTCAGTTCTGTGGCACATTCCTTTTCTTTCAAAGAGCTCAGAGCAACTTGCCTGCTTTATCTCCTTGATCCTCACGTTATCCATCAGACATTCACGATGGGGTTTCATCGGTGCCTCACCCTCTGTGAGTCTGCAGGCAAAAGGATAGGTTTTTAATATTCAAAGATGTTTTTAAAGCTGAATTCATAAACAAATACTTCTTTATTCTTTCTCCATTTTCTCTTTCTTTTTCTTTCTCTGGTCTCTTTATCTTTCTCTTTAGTTTATTTTTTTGCCCCTCCACTTTCTTTGACTAGTTCATTATTTCTGTATTGAAAGGATGGCTCTCAAGAATTGTCCATTCTTAGTAAAAGGCAGCTATGGGAATGCTGTCTGTGCTCCCACTGGCCGGGGATCTGTTACTTCCCATCATGAAGCCTTCCTGTGCATGGACCACAGGTCGAATTGTAAAAGCTGTGCCCTGTTAAATTGATAATGGTTCATTTTCGGAGCTGTCTCTGTGGTTATGGATCCCCAATCTCTCTTGTAAACCCTTTCTGTGGCCACAAACCTTTCTGGAGGGAGAACCTCCTCCTGGCGAGGGAACAGATATCTTCTCCTCCTCCCTGCTGATTTGATGACTTGGCCTCTAAAAAGGTCATGTACATGGTGGATTCTTTAAAGCTTGTTTATCTGGGAAAGGGCTATAGAAGGGAGATTGAATCCCTGCTGTCAATGACTCTTTTCTGAAATAGGGCAAGGGAGATAAGAAGAGTTCATGTTGCCAGGTAATGACCTTGCCTGGACCCACTTGAGAGAGGAGCCTGGCAGGCATCTTGTTTGGAGGGCTCTGGCAGAATGATGAATGGGCTGACTCTCTGCCCCGGGGAGAGAGGGCTGTGTCCTCTCTGCCTCCAAAAAGACTAGGAAGAAGAGAATTGACTCACATGGACAGTTTTCCAACTTTCTGGCACAGCGCTTTGCTTTATTCAAGTTGTTGGGATCATTTAATATTTATTAAAGTGTCTGCTATGCATGAGATGCCAGTTGTCAGCATTCACCCCCACACCCTCCGCTCATTGGAGGACTAGAGACAGCGGCAGTGCCAAGGTCACAAATGTACTCAACTCATGAGCCTCTCTTGAGTACCTTGCATGTGCCGGGCTTTGCGTTAGGTTCAGTGGAACCACAACAACAAAAATACGTGACGCAGTCACTTTCTTCCTCGTGTTGTTTGAATCATATTGGGGCCCTAGACAGTGATATATGAAGCAGCTAGACAACAGAGTCTGTCTGTATAGGACTGAGCTTCACAAGGAAGTTAATTGGAACATTATTTGAAATTTTAGTAAAATTAGAAACCCCCTTTATGTCCATCAGCATGGGAATGCTCAAAAGTGATGCTATAAGCATACTGTAGCATACTCTGCACCTGTTAAAAGGAATGCTATAAATAGAAGTATAGGCAAGGACATTGAAAGATTGCCAAGACTATTGTTAAGTGAGAAGAAAAAAGGATTTTACTTTCACTGTAAGCTATTTCTATTAAAAATATGTATATATGCTCATGAATGGAGATAAATGCATTCAAGAGAGGTTCCCATAATATTTACATGTGGACTTTTGTTCTTCTGTTTTATAAGGATAATGTATTCATAGTTTACATATATGATTTAAAAAGTTAATCAGGAAGTAAGTGCTAGATTATATTGGGTTGTCGGAAAAATCATGACGTGTTTTTTCTATGTTTTTCGTTTGCAAAAATGTGTCATGACTTTTCCAACAACCCAATACAGGATCAGAAGAGAGGCTGGACAGAGTAAGGCCTCGCTCCCTCTTGCCTTGGTGTGTTTGAGCTGAAGACCAGGCGTTCCTTGAGAAGGAAGTCACTTCTTAGTCCCGGCCTGGGGAGTAGCAGCAATAATCAATATGGCTTAAAAAATGGCTGACTCTGCTTGTGAACAACACCTACGTGGAGGGATCTACCATTTATCTTCATTTTTCCCCTTTTACCCAACGCGTTTGTGTTAATGGGGGTGAGTGCTGGTGATGTTAACTTTTGGCTCCTTGTCCTCACGGAATTCATAACCTGAGTGTGTTAGGTCATTTTCCGCTGTTGCATTTTAAGATCTTGACAACTGCTGAGGTACGAAAGAGCTGATATCATACTTTTAGCTCCCATTTTATTTTACACTGATACCAGCCATATCCTAATGAAAAATCAGGTGTATGATGGTGATGTAGTTTATGGCATATAATTTTTATATACTTAAGTGTTTGGGAGCTATCTGAATGAATGTGTCCTTTGCCTCTTGACAGAGTATATACTCATTGAAGTTGGGGAGTTTGCTTCTTGAGCTCATAGGTATCCCCTATAGTTATGGTAGCTTTCTACATAATGGGCCCTTAATAAATGCCTGTCGATTGAATAAATGGTTGAAGCAATGAATGGAATAGTCTCCAACTTTTTGCTTTAATATAGAAAACAGAGTCAACTCAATAAAAAGGAGGCCTAGACTGAAAACTATACTAAGTAAATTTGTCTTTCAAGGGAAATTCCTTTACAAAGTATGAAATATTTTTGAACAGTAAGAAAAACAGAGACTAATATAACAAATGCCTAAGAAAACACCCATGTGCACATTTAACAAATGCTCAGTTTGTCATGTTTGCACCAGTGCTTTTTTTTTTCTTAAGAAATAACGCATTTCAGATACATTAAAGTTCCATTTGTCCCCTTTCCAATTTTCTTAGCCTCTCTCCTCACCTCTCAGAGGTAACCACTGCTCTACGGGAAGTTATACCTGTTTTTATACTTTTCCTTTTTATGTCTAGAGTTCTGTGAGTTTTAAAACTTACACAATATATAGTATCATGTGATGTGTACACCATTCTGTGACTTGCTTTCTTTTCTCAATATTATAACAGATATCTCCACGTTGATCATGTAGATCTAGTTCTTTCATTCTAATTCCCCTATAAGTAAATTCCATGGTTTACTTATTGCCTATTGATAGATACCTATTCCCCTATGGATGGAGACAGAGGTTTGCCCCCAGTTTTTCACAATTATCAACAGTGCTGTTAATGACAGTGTCGTGGATATGTCCTTTTCTTGGGATGGCGTTCCTCTTGGGCACATACCTGGAAATGAAATGGCTCAACTGTGGGGAAAATTATACTTTTATCTTCACTAGATATCAATAAATTATCCTCCAAAAGGATTGTACTAATTGACATTCCAGCAGCTGGGTAAAAGAATGCCTGCTTCTGTACATTTTCACTAACACTTGGTATCAGAGCCTTTCCCTTTTGATATTTGAAGGGGATTTATTTCTGGCTGATGAAGGCTATGTTACAGAGTTCAAGCCCTGCCAATGTGCGTCATGCTCCAGAATTGTGTAATGCCACACAGCTATCTGAACATCACAAAAGCTGTCCCCTTTGCCAGGAATGCATTTATTGCCTGTGAGTGGCAAACTCTTACTCATTCATCAAGTCCCAATTAAAATGTCCCTGTCTCAGTGGCACTTTCTCTGATTCCCCTAGATCATTTGTTATTCCCTTTCCTTGCTCTCATAGCTCTCTGGATAGGTCTTGCTTGTTGTGCTTATGATGTTATATTATTATGACATCCTCTGGCTGTTTTAATCACTAGACTATGAGATTCTGCAGGGCTGGGACGATAGGCATGGGACTGAATTCATAAGCCTCTTGACTTGGCATACCTTGCATGTGCCTTGCACTGTGTTAGGCTCTATGGAACCCCAACAACCAAAAAATACATGCCATAGTCTCTCCCTCCCAAGTGCTGTTGGAATCACAGCAGGGCCCTAGGCAGAGATTTATGAAGCAGCTGGAAACAGTGCCTGGCTGTGTAGAATTGAGCTGCTGTCACCTCTGACACCCTAGCACTTAGCCCAGGTACAGCTCAGTCAATGTTTCCTACATAAATACATGAGCAAAAAAGTTAATAAATTAAGTCCTTCAATAAAATCTGTCGAGCACCTTCCTAGGCATTGGTGATGCAGCAGAGAGCCGACCTTTGAATCTCTGTTCTCATTGAGCTGCCTTGGGTGTGTTTGTTGGGATGGCAGTGGGAGGGGAGGGGGCTAGACAGTAAATGAATCAACAAATCAATATATGCTATGTCAGGGGATGGAAACTGCAGGACGATAAATCCACGTAAAGTGAAAGAAGGGTGGCAGAGGCTGCTGTTGCCCCGTCCATGTCCCTTCAGCCGACCTCTGATGTCAGTGGCAGCGGAGGAAGAGGTCCTCTCCTTAGACAAGGTCCCACCTCCAGCACTCTCTCCAAAGCTGAGTTGCTGGCTGGCTCCTCCTGAGAGGAGCAATCTTCCCTCTGGCAGGATGGAGCCCCAGTGGTCCACAGTGGCCACCAGCTCCATCTTTGGCCCTCATTGCCTTTCTCTCTGGCCCATTTCCCTCTCCACTTCTTCATTCCAGCTTCCTAGAATCACCTTTCAAATAAATGTTTAGCTCACAAGTCCGAGCCTCAGGCTGGAGGACCCAAACGAAGACAGTGGATGCTGGAGGGGCTGCTAATTAATACAGGTCATTAGGAAAGAACTCTTTGAAAGGCGACCTGAATGAAAAGAGAGCAAGCTGTGGACACCTGGAGGAAAGGTGTATCAGACAGAAGGAACAGCAGGTCTTACCCCAACCCCAACCCTGAGGTGGGTGTGGGCTTGGTGTGGTGGAGGAACAGCTGAGAGAAACAGCTGGAGCAGAGGTGAGCAAGGGAGGGGCAGGCGATGATATTGGGCTTTGGAGCAGTGAGCCTGGAAACCAAGGAAAGGGGTGTACAGTTCATTCCAAATGAATGAATGGGATGGTTTTGTGAAGAGGGAGGATGTAAGTGAGGGTTTAAATGAGTGAATGAATGCAGGTATATGTACTTATGACTGAAACAGAACTAATAAATAATGTGGGTGTTTAGAGATTCCAATTTATGCAGATCTGAAGGGCAGTCGTATTTCATGAGACAGTGTTGAGTCACAACCAGCTACTCTGGTCGGGACTGGTTTGGTTCCACACTGAGCTATCCCTGGAGTTAGCTGCTGGCCAAAGATGCTTTGCTCAGGGAAGCCTGTGACGGAGGGAGAAGTAGAAAGGGGGACAGTAGGAATCTGAGACCGGTTGGAATGGCGCTGAGTACAGAGGATTTTGAAAGTGATGTTTGAGGCTGCAAAAAGGTCATAGCTTACATGTTGTTTTGTGATGGGTGGGCTTAAGATAGAACGACTGTCCCTCGGCAGTGTTTTCTAGCAGGTGGGCTGCAAGTACTGGTAAGCTTCCTCCATAACCAAACTTCGCAGCTAAAGGGGATGCTAGCTAATTCATCAGGTTTGTAAGAAACAGCTAACTGGCAGCTTGGTCACTTTGTGTTCCCTGTGGCACAGTCATGCAGGATAGTTGGACTCTACAGCAGATTCTTCATTGCAAGGTGGCACTTTCCTGCTTCATTGCTGGAATTTTGGAAAGACACATTTATGGTATTTGTTTACTGCTCGGTTGAAAAATGAGCACTCTGATTGGATCACAAAATGAGATGGCTCAGAAAAATGGTTTCCCTTCTTCTTTACGTTTTAGGAGCAAAAGGGCCTGGTGGGGTAGGAATGGAGAAAGACTGTGAAATTCTCCAGGCTAAGTGGTCAAGGTGTGGGCATCTAGCTACAAGATGCTGGAAAGAATACAAGGAAAGTTCTAGGAGAGAAATGCTCCTTCCCCTTGTGGAAACCCAGGAATGAATAATCCCACACTAATCTGACTTCCCTGGCTACCCGTTCATTTGCTCCATGTGCATTAAATTTGTCATCACTGACATAGCTGGAAAATGGAGGTCAACTTTCATTTTGGCCTGCAACGTGATAAAAATGACCTGCAAAAGGTAGATGACAGGTTGTTATTTTATGCCCTGCGAACTAGCAAAGATCAGAGAGTATCTCGTTTGTGTCTGCCTTTTTATTTATTTTTTCTTCTTGGATGGCCGATACTAACTTTCCTTAGTATCATAAATGCACATCCTGATTTGTTAGAAGGGTGGTCAAGGTTTAAAACAAGAGCAATCTATTTCTCACTAGCATTTTCAATCAGCACAGGTTGACTAGGCACCTTTTGCTGTGTGAGTTCTTTATGGAACCACTGACAAGTCATAAAAATATCCAGAGCACAGGCGTGACATTCAAACATACTGTCTCTTCTGCTTATAGTTCATTGACTCCCAGAAGTCATCTATTTATAGCAATTAATGATTTCGAAGTAATTAGATCCCCCTGTTTCAACAACTATCATGTTGTAGGATAAGTCCTTCCCCACAGAAATGCATGTGGCAGGCAGTTTCAGTAATGGGAACCGAGGCCAAAGTTGGGGTGCACGAGGCAGGGAAGAAATCTTTTTCTCTAGCACTTGAGGTGGGTAGAGTTCCTGTCAAATAAAGACTATCAGGAATTGTCTCTGGATCAAGGGTTTTTTTAAATTTAGAAAGTGCTTATCCTCTGCCTAGCCTTGCCCTCAAGAATGAGAGGGATTGCACCGGCCTGTCACTTTTCCAGGGGACAGTCTGGCTTCTGCATTGCAGCCTTCTCCACCGGAGGTCCTTCGTGAGTCAGGACTACTCCGGCTTCGCTTTGCTTTGCAAAGATCATTGCAAGGACTTATCTTGGGTAATTGTTATTACTACCATCTGCATTACGGCATAATTACCTTTCCAAAATGCTAGATCTCTTTAGCTGATGTTTAAAGATAAGTAATAGGCAAATAATTGCAGAGCCCTTGGATATGGAGCAGGAGCTCTGCAATAAAAGGTGGGCTGTGTTTACAGCATGTGTCTCTCTCTCTGTTTTTATTTTTTCTTCTCTCACTGGGATGGTAGAGGGGTGACTGGTTTCCTCCCGAGCTCTCCCTTTCTTTTTACACAGCCTGATGACTAAGTCAACGTGGTAGAATTTATCCTCACCTCCATCTAATATCCAGCCTCCACAATGGGTGGGATGTGGAGTGTGGCATTTGAGAAAGTCAATGTTTATTAATAAAAAGTCATGGCAGGTAAATTCTCTCCATTCCTGAGGACCAAGAGTGAGAAGGCAGATGAGATGGGTGAGAGAAAAATCCCATGGTCTCATTTGGATCAGACAGCAAGATCCGCTGTCACCTTGTGCTGACTCCTTGACTTTGGGATAAGCTGTAAGTTGTGGCCCTGGATACGCTGATGTTTGTGCTACAGTTTGGTGATTAAAACTTGAGCGTATTTCTTTCCTAGCATGATCAGTCAGCAGAACCTTGGCTACAATGGAATCTGGTGCCTTTGCTGTAAGTCCTCAAGTATCTAAGACATGAAACCATGGACAGTGAGGCATACAAGTAAAGAGAATGGGGAATGTGAAGAAAATGGGGGAGAAAAATATGGATTAATTGACAATGTAGAGAAAAATTCATGACAATATCATGAAGGTTTACACAAGTAACAGTATTAAATGTACGGTTTTAAAAGTACAATTTTTAAATCTTCCTTGCTGTTTGACATTCTTGTTTTTCTGAAAATTCAGGTGATTAAGCAAATTTGCCCCAGATATTTACCTCCCTAAATTCCTAAACAAATAAGGGAGATGTATTTGAGCCATGTGGACTCAAGGAGTAGCTACCATATGCCCACAAAACTTGGGGTAAGTACCAGCTTGTAAAATACTATCAGTCCCCACATTAATGTTTGCAGTGAAAACTTATGGCAGATATAATAATGATTACTATGAAGATACTTAAAAAATTGTGGCCTTTTGAGAGTTATGTTGTGCTACTACTCATACTAGGCTTTTTCTTTGCATTGCTTCATTTAATCTACACAGTAGCCCTAAGAGTAAATTTACTATCCTTTTAATTTTACAGACGAGGAGACTAAGCCTTAGAAAGTTGAAATAGCTTGAGTAAAATCATATTAGTTACCAGAGCTGGATTTGGACCTAGGTCTATCTAACCCAGGTCTAAGAGTCTGTGCTATTACTTACATATTACTTACATATGTACGCTACTCATCTAGCAGAATAGATGAGATATCTTTATTTACATCCACATCTATCTATCTATCTATCTATCTATCTATCTATCTATCTATCATCTATCTCTACATCTATCTATCTCTATATCTATTTATATGTATCCATATCTATATGGATGTATCCATATCATTTATATAGATATGAAGTTTATCTGTGATTATGTAGTATGATCACAAGATACCTTGGTTATTCATCTATTATAAGTCAGGATGTATACTGGGAAAACCAGGAGGGATGCTAGCTTTGAAACCTTAACAGCTAATCATATTCTCCACTCCAGTGGAGGATGCATACTGGAAAAGGTTTGGTGGGTTGGTATTTATTTGCAAGGCTGCAGACTAGCTTTTCCCCAGCTGAAGCGGCTTTGCTCCCCTTGCTCCACTACTACCCCCAATTAAGCAATCATTTTAAAAGCATTACATGGAGCCTCATTTTAGGAAATATATGTACCCATCAGAGCTGACATTCAAACAGCAAACTGTGTAGCTTTGTGATTCGTGTGTGTGTGTGTGTGTGTATGTGTGCATTTTAAGGCAGACTAAAAATGTACCTGAAAACACATTCCTGGCCCACCAGTGTCTGCAATTCATGTTAGATCTTGGTTCTTTTGGCATAACATTTTCTTCCATGTTCAAGGACAGAGCTCCTGGAAGAGTGCTATGGTAAACCTTGTCACTTATTGTAAGCAATTTTATCAGATGTTTTCTAGAGAAGCAGACTTGGATGAGAGGAGGTAAAGAAAGCATGAAGAGAATGGAAATCTGGGAGTTGCGGTGGAGGACTTGGGGAGCAGTGGGGTTAGAGTATAGAAAGGGAATGCTAAGAGACATGACTCCACCTTCTTCCCCGTTTGTCATTCAATCAGCTCCAACTCTGGTTATTTCATTGTGTTAACCAAGGACAGAGTTGAATCAATGCCGGCTGCTTTACCACAAGTTTTCATACCTAGCACTAAGAAAATACATTCTTAATAGTACAGTATTGCTAGGCCTATGGTCTTCTTTCTGTCTCTTGTTTAATGGCTTGCTCTTGATGGAGTCTTTGCTTGGTAGGAGGCACTGGGGCACAGAGAAAAAGCACAGTGCCTGTCGTCACAGAGTGGCCAGCTTGGGTGGACATGCTAAGAATCAAAATGCCTTGGACTTCATAAAGCTCAGGCAGGCAGTGACTTGGCCTGGAGTTCTTGAGATAGATTTATAGAAGATGATATTGAGACATGACTGGTGCTTTTCCATGTGGGGAAGAGACAGGGTGTGGAAAATTCTTAGGAAAGCATCACTCTGGAATCAGAACTTTCAGGTCCCGATGAAACCTCATCTAAGTTGCAATTAGTATAAAACAGATCAGTCCTCAAGGGTGTCACTGTAGGACCCCCCTGCCCAGATGCCCTTCCCAGGAAGGCTGGGGTGCGTTGAGCTGCTGCTGACCTGAGTCCTCTGTCCTTCTTCCTTGCATTCCTCTGGCATCTCTGCAATGGATGCCAATGAAATGTCATAGCAAAGGTACCACTTCTCTGCCACTGTGGTGAAAATCCACGTCCTTGGGAACTGGTGTCACCTGTACATTCCCTCCTGCTGTCTGTTTGGGATTTACAACCAGGGGACAACACAGGTAAAGGCAAATACATCCCAAACAGGTAGATGAATGCATTTTCAACGAAGAAAGCTGGGAAGGCCCCTCCAAAATGGAAAAAAAAAGTTTGATATTCTTGAGAAAAGGTATTTATTGAATACTCTCAAATTTGCATTACAGCTTAAATATGCTAAAGCTTTTGTATTTATAGACTCAGTAATTGATCTAGATATCTCTTCTTGCTTTTTCTTTTCTAATGTTCTGGCACTGAGAAAAAAACCGCATTTCTAATTTACATGTCCAAATTAGTTTCAACTTACTTATATTGAATGATAATAGATTTCTTTTTCTTATAATTAATGTTGTCTGAAAACATAATACAGATTTAACTTATCATTGTAAAGATCTTAAGATTTTAATATTTTTGCAGAGGCATAAATACAGGGTAGCTATAATTATTTCATTATGTATGTATAAAAATAGGATACAGCAAAAAGTACATGCTTTCCCTCACTGATTACTCTTAATGTCTCCCAAATTTCCTGATTTACAATATTCTCTAAGGATGTAGATTTTTCTAATTGAAGTACAGTAATTTGCATATTTTTAGACCTTGTTGACACAGTTAATTGATATGTCATTACTTATATCATGCTGAATATAATTTACACTCTTTATTCACGGCAGACTTACAATGCTGTCCTTTTGGGGAAGAATTCACAAAGTAGTGTTCTTTGTCTTGCTTTTCTCCTTTGCTTAGCCAACCTTTGCCCAAGGAACAACAAAAGGAATAATGGCCAATTGGCAGGGTTTTCTATTCCGCTAAATATTAACCATTAACATAATAATCTAATATATCTTAGCATCGGTGGTACAATGTACGTTTTTCGAGTAGTTCGGTTATTTTCAAAGGA